>CM048747.1:569086803-571636803 GCA_026315105.1 Locusta migratoria | reverse complement strand
TTTTTTTTATTTTACCAAAAACTGTTTAAAAACAATAAACTATAAGGCACTCCATGTAACTTAACATACTAATGATGTATTTCAGTCTTATAATAAACAAAATTGCAATAGCACAACATTAGCTGCAATGTTTACATTCAAATGTAGCACATTGTAGGCAAATAGGCTTTTTACACATTTTACACAAATAAGCTGTTTTTCTCTTTAGTTTTGAAGGGCAGGTGTAGCAGATTCTCTTCTTTTTACCTCCTTCTTCAAGATCAGGTGCTTGTTCTTCCAGTGCATCGGGTTGAAGAACTCGGATGATAGTCTTAATTCCCGTGGCAACTAGTTGTTCATAGACTGTCGTTTTATATGAAGCAACACTAAAGCTCATGCTAACATTTCCAGAAAAGCTATTCTATTTCTATTGGCTTGATAAATTGTGTGTTGTACATCACATATGCATTTACCCACTCAGATCTAAAATTCTGTAAAAATTGCCATCTTCTTGTCCTTCGGCTCTTCAAGCATATAGCGCATATCTTCTCGAGTTCATCCACACCGGCTTTCATGGAATTGTAATAGGCAATAATTTTAGGCTTGTTTGTATGCCTATCTATTTCATTAGAATGGTGTATTGATGAAACTAACACCACTGATTTGTTTTTTTATACACATATGAACATAATGCTTTTGTACCCATAAAACCAAACAACACAGACCCTTCTTCATGGTTTTTATTTGGAATAAATTCCTTAGGTGATTCCTTTTTTTCTTCATCTTCTTTTATGGTTCCAACATATGTAAGGTCCTTATTTATAAAATAATCAACCAACTCAACAGATGAAACCCAAATGTCCGAATAACATTGTGATGTGAGTCATAAATTGGTTTACATAAGCAGATAACAGGCTGAGTTGGTAGCAAACATTTTTTTCTTCTGAAGATAAATTTTCGCCATTGGAACTTTTTCCACAATAGACTTAGCCATTCTTTGGCTGTCGCACATACTCATAATTTTGGTGCCATATTTGGCAGGTTTTTGTGATATGTACTGAACAAAATAAGAACGGCCTCAGAAAGGCATTTCCTTTTCCCTCTCCTTCCCTTCTGCCTGATGAAGCAGCTAGGCTGCGAAAGCTAGCATTTTTGTGTGTGTGTGTGTGTCTGTGTGTTTATTTGTTGCTATTACTGCCTGTGCCCTTTCGCCTGGTAAGTGTACTTCATCTATTTTTTACTTATTTATATATATATATATATATATACCGGGAAAGTTTCCCTATATATAAATAAAGATTTTTGACTTACCTAAAGTACAGGCTCGTCGACAGAAACACCAAACACACACAAAAACACACAACAAAAGTAAGCATGGGAAAGTATTTAAATCACACGATGGAAAACACGCAGGTCTCACAGACTGCACATCAGCAGTTAAAGTTTAAATACTACCATGTTTGCATACACATGTGTATACCTGTTTCTTTGGCTCTTCAGTGTATAAATGCAGTACAGTTGGAGCTTGGAATATGAAGCTAAGAATTGCTTGTAACATTGCCCTATGAATGAATTTAAAATGTACACTTAATGTCACAACTTCCATAAAGTTTTGATATTTTAGAGAATCTTTGAATTTCTGGAATTGTGAAAGTGAAGTACATTTATATTTAGTTCCAGCCATTTTTTTGCTCTTTCTGTAACATATAATTATTCATCCTAGGTTAATTCCAATTATTAAGCTTGGATTTGTGTGACATCAAGAAATCAAAATCATTGCAACTGAAAAACTGACCAGCAAATCTCCTGTTATTATATTTTATTCAAAACAACATGACAAAATGCTGTTTCCTTTACACTTTGCCCCTTTGGTTTCTGTATGACTTCTATGAAATGGTGTTTGAGAAGTGGATGCCAGAGTATGTGAAGAAATCATATGACTATTCACATTTTCATTTAAATGCTGAATAATTATTTCTGCTCTTTCACCTTGTATTGTTTGCATGTTTATAAGTGTACATTTTTTATTTATGTTCCAAATAATTACAGTTGTAACAGGTTAACAGTGATATAAAGTGCCACATTTAACAGATATACACCAAAATCTAACAAATATAAATAACAATTTTAATTCAGATTTATGTTACAATATGTTAAATATATTTACATATACACAATCCTCACTAATAAAATTAATTCACTATAATCATTTCTGTGAATTGATGTTATCATTTATGAGTTTTTGCTTGTAATATTATCAAATTCTTACACATTAGGTTATTTTTATTATTACTGCATTCATTATTAAAAAATTAGAACTTTGAATGTTTTCCAAGTAATGGCTGTAAACAATTGACACTAAATTTAGAAAGCTGTCTTATGCATTTCCTGATACCTACTGCATGGGAATGATATTACAGATTGGGAAAGTTTTCAAAGTAGGAAAAAGTTTTTACACCTAGATCCTTTCTTTACTCATAAATATTACATTTAAGGTTCTGTATTTGCATAACTGGGTTATACTGTCTCATTAGTGTGTAACTGCAGTGACCATGCATTAATGGCCATTTAAGTTTAAAAAGGTTACCCTTTGAATCATTACTCAGAGTTTTATTTTTTAAGATATTATGATTCAAAAAATCAATAATTAAAAGACACAATATAGTCCATAGAACCTAAAATGTTATGCACCTCCAAATGATACATCTATGACACATCCCACACTTTTCCTTTACAGTTTATTTACCTGAGACATTAAAAACATGAAATCAAATAAACTAATTAAAATGTGACATTTATAATATTTTACATGGCCGTAAATTGTATTGTGAACAGAGTAAAATATATATTTGCAATTCCATGTGAATATAAACACTGGCAGCTCTGTTTGGTGTATAATTACAACTTACATCAGAAAACATATGTAGACTTTACCAGAAAATCTACTCAGTTACTGAATCCTAATGGTAACTATTGTAAACACTGCCACATTTTCTTGTGCATAGAAAAGTAGTCATTTTCTGACAACCAAATGCGACAAATTAGAAACGACTGTCCTACAAGTCAGTTTGTCAGATATCTTATCACTGAAAATAAAGCATCACTTAACAAATTGTGCTATTTATATTTCATACTGTTGCAACACAAATACACCCACCACACTTCCATCAACCCCCCCCCCTCCCACACGCGCAGGCACACACACTTCTATGAAATTTTACTACACATATAAACATATTTGCAGTTACTCCCAAATTGCATTAGCATTTTGAAATGATCAATCTTATTTGGTTAATAACCTCTTGTGGCTGATTTTATATCAGATTCTTAAACCAAAGCTAATGCAACAATGAGAATGTAAAACAAGAAGCCAACATTACAATATAATAATGGCAAGTATCATTTTAAAAAACATCCTGATGATCATTCAACACTTTAACTATATTATTGCTCTCTGTTACACTAAACTTTATTTAAACTTCGAAATTTTTAAACATTAAAAATATTCCTCTTTTCAAAATAATGTTGTCAAAACTCATATTAAATGTCATATCAACTTTGATCATTTATATGTTCACAGTTGTAGAAGGCACCTTGTTGCATCTTTACTTGGGTGTAGCATTTACACGAACACATGTTGTAGTTGATAACTCACACCCATCCACCAGTTAACTTGTGGAATAATTCTTCATTAAGAGTCTGATTTGCTTCCTTAGATCTCATAGACAAAAATATATATCCTCCAATGAATTCATGAATTACTTTGCAGTCAGCTGAGAGACAGCTGAAAATTATATTTTCCTCTTCAAACTGCACCATCATGTGTTTAACTTCCCAATTCACATTCCATGCCTGTAAAATGATTTCAAGTATGTAAAAGTTGATATTTTACATTCAACTTGTAATAGTGAAATAAAAATACGGAAATAAAGGTGTTTTTCTAATTTGCCCTTCCAGTGCAATACACTACAGTGTACAAGATAATGAAGATTCTACCAGTGATGGATCTATGAAGAACATTGTTACATGATTGACTAGGAAAAAACAAAATTGTGTAAGATTGCACGATACGTTTTTCCTGTCGACGGTTACATAGCTCTAGATCTGGGGAGGATGGGAGGGACAGAAAGGGGGTAGGGGCGGCAGCTGGTCCAGGCGGCACTTGTAGGAGGTGCCAAATGGTTTCCGAAAATTTTCACTGGTGTAGTTTTAGGATTTTTGCAAATATCTTGAACCAAAATATAAATAATACAAAATTAAATATAAAACAATGGAAATTCCCAGAAGAATTCAACATTATTTTTGTTGTGGATAAGTTACTTGCTCACCACAGTGACATCCAAAGAGCTACAGAAAGGCACAAATAATAGAATACAACTTAACAGCTCTCAGCCGTTATGGCCTTTGTCGGTTCAGAGAGATGGTTAAAAGCTATTAAGTTGTATTCTATTATTCGTGCCATTCTGCAGACCATCAGACATCTCTGGGATGAGTAAGCAACCTATCCTTCACAAAAATAAAATTAAATATAAAAAATAATGATACTATTGTGGCCTATGATGATGACATTGCCATTCAGTCAGACAACTTAGATACTGCTAGAGTTCAAATCAAACTATTAATAGAAATCACTGAACAAACTGGTCTGCAAATATTATTTGAGAAAACAGAAGTCATGACTAACACTAAAGATGCCCCCACCAAAACTTTATACTAAATATGGACTCATCACCTGGCTGGACAAATTGAAATACCTACGTGAGATCGTACTGAAAAATGGACTGGACAAGTAAGTGCTTAGGGAATGGATACACAAACTAGAAACAGCCTACCAAACATCCCGCATAATCTACAACAAGAAATTCCATTTCCAAAACATTAAGATAAGACACTATGAAACAGTTCTGAAGCCAGTACTGTATGCAGCTGAAACCTTATCCTTAATCCAGGTAGACCTGATGTCCTTCCAAAAGGACTAGAATGGCAATTTACTTTTTCATTCTTGTATTTAAGAATTCATAAACAGTGCAGTATTTTATTTCTTTGAGTACCCTGCTCCCTTCGCAGATCAATTTTAGCTTTTATTGTTGATTGCCAAGTGTTTGGATATGGCTTCGAAGTTGAGGTTCTTACAGAAGATATTGAAGACTTCCTCATAGTTGGGTTTCTATTTCTTGAACATTCTTTAATCCTTGCAACATTTATATGTATGTATTTCATTTTAAATGATATTTTAATCATAATGATTCACCAGATTAGAACTCTTAACACATTCAATTCGACATCCATCCAGAAAGAAGGGCAATATGGCAAAATTAACAGTGTGATTGTGAAAAAAATCACTTATAACGGTCTTGTGCAGTGATATGAAGGTTGTAGTGGAACAAACCGCTACATAGGCCTAAAGCACCTTCAGATAATTCAACATCTCCTATCCTTTAATTTTTTGGACAATTTCTGACCATACTTGAATTGTTACAGCCACCAGAATGTCTGTGTGTTGCGGTTTCTGGTGGTATGAAATGCAGCAAAGTGATCAGAGTGTCTATTTAATTGGTCTGCAGCAGCATGGAATGCCAGAAGCTATGGATGAGACTATGGAACGTGTATATCCATTATTAAACAAATGACATTCTGTTTATTCCTAGAGTAACTCATTGCAAGTTCAATAGTTTTTTGTAAAAGGTTGCTCAAGAGTGAGCTAGAACTGCGATTGTAAAAACCTTGTTCAGTTATTTAAAGTTAAATATGAATAAATATTCTTCTCGAGTGTAAATTGACAAGAATGCTCATCGATGTAGTTCAAAAAGTGTAACTGTTTGAGTCCAACATATAAGAAGAAGACCACCTGTTTTATGGTGGTTTTATTATGCTAGACTACATACAAATCATTTATGACGAGAGTGGACCACCTCAAGGTAAATAATAACTTGTAGGGGGGGGGGGGGGAATTGAACTAAAAATAATTCCACTATCTGTGTTAAATGCTGATAAAGAACTCCTCAAAGAACTTGAGAAAAAGAGCACAAAATCATTAGAGGAATCCTAGAATGAAAGTACAAAAATGGCATCCATCAAAACAGATCCAATACAGTCTAGTCTAGAGCAAAATGGAAATAATTACATACACAATCTTTACAAGACGGGCATGATTTTATGGTCACCTCAAACTAACAGACAGAAATAGGCTACTAAAAAATATATTTCACTTTTTTTTATTCAAAACCAAAATCTACAATGCCATGGTTTACAAACATCAAAGAAGAGCTCCAGATGCTACCATGAACCACAGACATTGCCGAGGTGAGGTGGCTTGCATGCCTCAATGATGCAGATAGCCATACCATAGGTGCAACCACAGGGGAGGGGTATCTGTGGAGAGGCCAAACAAACGTGTGGTTCCTGAAGAGTGGCAGCAGCCTTTTCAGTAGTTACAGGAACAACAGTGTGGTTGATTGACTGAGCTGGGCTTGTAACATCAGCTAACATGGCTTTGCCATGCAGTTACTGCAAACGGCTGAAAGCATGGGGAAACTACAGTCGTTACTACTCCCAAGGACATGCAGCTCTACTGTATGACTATACAATGATGGCGTCTTCTTGGGTAATATATTCCAGAGGTAAAATAGTCCTCCATTTGGATCTCTGGGTGGGGACTACTCAGGAGGATGTCGTCATCGAGAAAAACAAAACAGGCATTCTACAGGTCGGAGCGTGGAATGTTCTAACCCTTAATCACGTAGGTAAGCTAGAAAATTTGAAAAGAGAAATGGATAGGTTAAAGTTAGATATGGTAGGGATTAGTGAAGTTCGGTGGCAGGATGAACAGGATTTCTGGTCAGGTGAGTACAGGGTTTCAATACAAAATCAGTTGGTGGTAACGCAGGAGTAGGTCTGATAATGAATAAGAAAATAGGAATGCGGGTAAGTTACTATGAACAGCATAGTGAACGCTGTACCATAGTAAAGATAGACACGAAGCCAACACTGACCACAGTAGTGCAAGTTTATATGCCAACTAGCATGGCCGATGATGAGGATATCGAAAAAATGTACGAGGAGATAAAAGAAATCATCCAGAAAGTTAAGGGAGACGAAAACTTGATTGTGATGGGGGGATTGAAACTCGGAAGTAGGAAAGAAAAGAGAAGGAAATGTAGTAGGTGAATATGGACTGGGTAAAAGGAATGAAAGAGGAGTTCGCTTGGTAGAATTTTGTGCAGAGCACAATTTAATGGTTTAATCATCATGAAAGAAGGCTGTATACGTGGAAGAGACCAGGAGACACTGGGAAGTACCAGATTGACTTTATAATGGTAAGGAATAGATTTAGAAACTAGGTTATAAACTGTAAGACATATCCAGGGGCAGATATACACTCTGACCATAACTTATTGGTTATAAACTGCTGATTAACACTTAAGAGACTGCAGAAAGGTAGAAAAGTTAGGAGATGGAAGCTGGACAAATTGAACGAACCAGAGGTGGTTGAGAGTTTCATAGGCAGCATTAGACAAGGATTGGCTGAAACAGTGGAAAATAATACAGTAGAAGAAGAATGGGTAGCTCTGGGAGCTAGGGTAGTGAAGGCTGCAGAGGACCATATAGGCAGAAGGACAAGGCTTAATAGAAATCCCTGGATAACACAGGATATACTGAACTTAATTCATGAGAGGAGAAAATATAACAGTTCTGCAAGTGAAACAGGAAAAAGGGAGTACAAATGTCTGAAAAATGAGATTGACAGGAAGTGCAGACTGTCTAAGCTGGAGGGGCTAGAGGAAAATGCATAACTGTAGAAGAATGGATAACTAGGGGAAAGATAGATGCCGCCTACAGGGAAATAAGAGATATTTGGAGACAAGAAAAGCAGTACTAAGCAAAGAGGGGAAAGCTGCATTGTGGAAGGAATATATAGAGGGCCTATGCCAAGGAAATAAACTTGAAGGCAATATTCTAGAAATGGAAGACGAAGTGGAGGAAGATGAGATAGGAGATATGATACTGCGAGAAGAATTTGACAGAACGCTGAAGGATGTGAGTCGAAACAAGGCCTCTGGAGTAGATGATTTTCTGTCTGAACTGCTGATATTGTTAGGAGAGCCAGTCATGAAAAAAACTGATCCACCTGGTATGCAAGATGTATAAGACAGGAGATATACCTTCAGACTTCAAGAAAAATATCATAATTCCAATTACAAAGAAAGCAAGTGCAGACAAGTGTGAAAATTACAGAACTATGAGTTTAATAAGTCATGGTTGCAAAATACTAACACAAATTATTTACAGACTAATGGAAAAACTTGTGGAATTCGACCTCGGGGAAGATTAGTTTGGATTAGGAGAAATGTAGGAACACGGAAGGCAATACTCACATTACGACGTATCTTACAAGATAGGCTAAGGAAATGGAAACCTACATTTTTAGCGGTTGTAGATTTTGAGAAAGCATTTGACATTGTCAACTGGAATAAGCTCTTCCAAATTCTGAAGGTAGCAGGGATAAAATACAGGGAGCAAAGAGTTATATTCAACCTATATAAAAACCAGACAGCATTTATTAGAGTCGAAGGACAAGAAAGGGACACAGAGGTTAGGAAGGGAGTAAATCAGGGTTGTAGCCTTTCCCCAATGTTGTTCAATCTGTACATTGAGCAGGCAGTTAAGGAATGGAAGAAGAAATTCGGAGAGGGCATTAAAGTGCAGGGAGAAGAAATAAAAACATTGCGGTTTGCCGACGACATAGTAATTCTGTCAGAGACCGCAAAAGATCTGAAGAGCAATTGAATGGGATGGACAGTGTCTTGAAAGGAAGATATAAGGTTAACATTAACAAGAGTAAAGCAAAGATAATGGAATGCAATTTCAGAAAATCTGGCGATGCTGAAGGAATTAGATTAGGTAATGAGACAATAAAAGTAGTAGATGAATTTGGTTATTTGGGTAGCAAAATAACTTCTGATGGCCAAAGTAAAGAAGATATAAAATGCAGAATGGCTTTGGGAAGAAAAGCGTTTCCAAAGTAGTAAAACTTGTTAACGTCCAATATTAAATTAAATGTTAGGAAGTCCTTTCTGAAAGCATTTGTCTGGAGTGTAGCATTGTATGATAGTGAAATGTGGATGATAAGGAGTTCAGATAAAACAATGATAGAAGCTTTTGAAATGTGATGCTACAGATGAATGATGAAAATTAGATGGGTAGATCACGTAACTAATGAGGAAGTGCTTAACCGAATCGGGGAGAAAAGGAGTTTCTGGCATATGCTGATTAAAAGAAGAGATAGATTGGTTGGACACATTCTGAGACATCAAGGAATTGTCAACTTAGCATTAGAAGGAAGCATGTGGGGTAAAAATCATAGAGGGAGACCAAGGGACGAATACAGTAAGCAGATTCAAAAGGATGTAGGTTGCCGAACGTATTCTCAGATGCAGAGACCTGCACCTGACATGATAGCGTGGAGAGCTGCATCAAACCAGTCTGCCGACTGAAGACCACAACAACATCATTTGTCTTGTTAAAAGATTAGGCTATTAAAATATGGAATATGTTTAAGAATGTAGAATCTAATAAAGTCAATAATTGCACAGTTGATAGTGAATTAATGTTAGGAAATATTACCTGCACACATCTGAAAAAAGAAAAAGTTGACTCCAGTGGTACTCAAATTCACACCCCATCACCACAAACCATCAGCTTATCCACTCAGCCAATGAAACATATGTAAGAAACTGTTTGTTGTAGTAAATCTCCCCAAATACTTATATGTACTCAAATAATGTTTTGTAAAATAAATGATATGTGAGTTAAGCTGCTATGAATCTCAACATATACTGTATCCTAATTATTGATGATGTAAACACCAAGTTGAATCTCTCAAAGACCGCTAGAGATGGCAACTTTGGAACCAGGGCAAGTGCAATATTCTGCTCTTGGACTTTAAATTATTTGGGTCAGGTAACCTTTTTGCCCTCGTTTGTACAATGCTCTTTTTCTGATGAAGGCTGTTGCCAAAAATTCGAGTTATGTGAATGTGATTGTCTTTCTTAAATGCCTGTCTGCAGATCAACAATCGTCTTTATGGTGAGTTGCTACCTATCCTCATTATACAATTGACAAGTATTTTATTTCCTTTTTATCTCCAGTTACCTTCATGGTGTTGTATCTCCAAGTTTTTATGTGATCTCCAGTACTGATATCCATTCTCATCAACCTATTGTAAGCAACTCCAAGCAGTTCCTCTTTCTTATGACCCATAAATTTGACAATAAAAAGTGAGATTCCGTATTCAGGAAGTGACTGCCATGCTTTGATGTAATTCATTTTTGCCTCAATGAGTGGCAGATCTTTTACATTGGCATGAGCCTCCAAAATTCTCTGTACAAGCTGCAACATAATAAAGACAAAATAAGTTACTATTGGTGCATCTTTTACACAAATAAGCATATGTAATTATCAGGATTCAATTAGATGATGTTGAATCACTTATACTAAATACTCATTGTTTTTAATTTTGGTGTATCTATTGTATTTTTCAATTGAATATATGCTGCAATAACAAGAATTTGAGATGTGTTCAATTAAGATTTGACACAATTTTCTTCCTTTGGGACATCCACAACCGTCAATCTTCATTTTAAATAATGAAATCCGCAACAGTTGTTAAAACATTTTATTTTATGCACTACCCGAGTTTTGAGACCTATATCTCATCATCAAATGCATCTGCAAACTACAATCAAATACTATCATGTAATAAAATGGCTACCCTACATTGTTGTACTGAATAATATTAGTAAAGATATGGGGTAGTCATTTTATTACATGATAGATGTCACAATTTTATTTAATTGTAATTTGCAGTGCACCTCACGAAGGGATATGGGTCTCGAAACTCGGGTAGTGTATAAAATAAAAAGTTTAAAATTAACAACTGTTGTGGATCCCATTATTTAAAATTGAGATTTGACAGATGGAAAATTTAATTTACTCTAATTACATAATAAATTATACAGTCTTAGAGAATATATGATCTTTTGATAATGTGATGATCAGGATTTAAAAAATTTATAATATCAGCATCAAAATTGAGATTGGTTTCTTTTATAATGTTATCTTACAGTTAATGAGAAAAAGCCTCCCCTTCCTCCACCAATTCTTTAAATATTCATTTATAAAATATTTGAAAATGTTGGATTACTTCACAAATGTGTTAATTGTTTGATATTAATCAGGTAAAAGTAAAATTTTATACTTCAGTACTGAAAACCCCAATTATTCTGTGTAATAATGTAAAATCCAGGTTGGAATTCAACAATGTAATAACTCACCGCAAAGATGTGAGACAAGCTGCAATAAGCACATAAGAAAGAAAGACACAGACATAACTTAAGCTACTGGCCATTAGCCTTCACACATCACAGTCACACATTGTCATTTCAGGCTGCTGCACTAAAAAAGTGTGTGTTTTTGTTATGTGCCTGTCGCAGATCATCATACGTATTTGTGGTGAGTCATAAACTACTCTTACTATATTATTAATTATGTTGTTCATTATATCGCCTAAAGTATGTTTTGTAAGGTAATATAATTATGAAATTACATTCAATGGTATATGTCAATACCATCCGAAAAAAGAGTTGCAAATTCTAGAGTCCGAAGTTTCATTGAATGAACAGCAAGAAATGTAGAAGGAGAATGAGTGGGGGAGTTATACTCCTACAGTGATAACATACCTTACCAAATAATTTAAAAAAATAATCTCTCACTCAGAGAAGATAAATATTTTTACCAAATAGTTTAGTTAAATACAAATTACATAGCAGCTGTCGAATCGGCACAGACAGTACTCGGCATACCACACGAGTCAGTTCACCGAGTAGAAACTGCATTATCTTGAGAACAAAATGAGCTATTTTTCTGCTCTCAGCTCTAAATAAAATGTTGATATCTTATTTATATTTAACATACATTAACTTATGACCTAAGTCAACCATATACAAAGTTTATGCACTGCAAATCTACTCCTGAAACACAATATTGTGCAACACTAACTTAATGCAGCACAGTAATTGTGACAAATACAGGAAATAAATTCAGACCCTTATCAAGTAAAAATTTCCAACTGTTTGCTGTGCAAAAATAAAATATTTTCAACAAATATGTTTCTTAAAATAGGACAATAAGTATTACACAGTGACTGGTAGACTGCAGTGGCATGTTGTGTGCACAGCAGAGCAATCCCTCGACATACACTGGATGGCAGTCCCCCTATCTGAACCAATGACCAAACGTGTCCAGTGCTTCAGATGAGAATTCATATTGAGCATCAGCCGTGATATCCTGTGTAGGCTTCTCATGAAACATGAAGGATTGATCATTATGTACCACACACGCTCTCCTACCAGATATATGCTCTATCTGCTAGGCAAGCATACATGGTGCCTAATGGTCACTTTGATGGTTTTTACTACACAATTATTTAATATGAGTTCAGAGCCAAAACAGTGCAACTGAGAAATCTGATTCCATAGTTATCACATTCTGAAGGAAGGCAGTTCAAATCCACATAGAGCCATCTAGACTTAGGTTCTCCACGATTTCAGCTAAATCACTCCACGCAAATGCTGGGACAGTTCCTTCGGTACGGCACAGTCGATTTCCTTCCCTAATCTGAACTAGTGCTCCATCTCTAATAACCACTGTTGACAGGATATTAAACCCTACTCTTGCTTCTTCAAAACTGTGTGGTTATGAATGCAAAACAATATTCTATTGTAAACTATTGTGACAGACATGTAGCAGAATTCCAGCATTCAAAATATTAAAACTTCAGAAAATAAAGATTAATTATTTTTTTAGAGATAGATTGGCTTGCCAGTACTTACCTTTTTGCTGTACTGCTGATAGTTACACACAGAAAGAAAAAGGATGAAAATAAAACAAGCTTTCAGAACTGTGTTCCTGCTTCAGATAAGAGAGAATGGAAGAAAAGAAGAAAAAAGGAATGAAGGGGAAGGTAATTCACGACCTAGGTCATGAGAATGGTGTTAGAGGACTGTGGAAGTCAGAGATACTGTGTAGTAGTAGTAAAGATTGTAATGCAATGCACCATTACCTCCTTTCATCATTAAACAATGCAGTTAAAAATTATTCATTACAGCACCTTTCCTTTAAGCTTGCGGGAGAAACGCGGTGCCACATAGTCTTCCGGCACGATGTCCAGTGAGGACGGGTTTATTGCAGGTGCGGGTGCAGGATGTTGCATCTGCAGAAAAGCTTCTATGGACTTCACTTCTGCTTCGTACGAACTATCGGCGAGTGAGCGCCCTTTGGAAGCTAGTCTACATGCTGCCATCCATCTCGCATACTGGTCCTCCTATTATATTAAATTAAATATGTTATAACAAGTGCATATGTATTTACAGTTATTTTATCTATATCTCATAATTTCATTTTCCAAAATATCTTTTTGTAAAACTGTTAAAGAGAACAAAATGAAATATAATAATGGAAAGTCCAGGTTGGAATTAATAATATAGTAATAAGGACAGTTTACAACTCACCGCAAAGACGTGGAGACGAGCTGCAATAGGCACATACAAAAGACACACACATACAACACTTTCAGCTATCGACCATGGCCTTCTTCAGAAAATAGAACATTCAAGCAATCACACAGGCACACAACACAGTCACACAACCATCACCTCCGGCTGCCGCACTTCGAATCAAAGTGCGGCAGCCGGAGGTGATGGTTGTATGACTGTTGTGTGCCTGTGTGATTGCGTGAATGTTCTATTTTCTGAAGAAGGCCATGTCGGATAGCTGAAAGTGTATGTGTGTGTCTTTTGTATGTACCTATTGCAGCTCGTTGCCACGTCTTTATGGTGAGTTGTTGTAAACTGTCCTTATTACTATATTATAAAAAATTAAATATCTTATTTGGAAATGTACTATTACTTCTCTTGGTTCTTTTTAAAGCATTAATGAGTAGCTCTTCTGCCCATGATTATGTAATACTACTCACTAAAGACACGGTTATTATGCTCTCATAAAGTTAATAAGCTAATTCAAGTGAAATTAACTTAAGATTTTGAACTATAAAGTTCCTTACAGAATCACATCTTATCCACATTTCTGTCATTCCCTCTGCACTTGGTACTTCCAGTTTTATTCCATATTTTCCTTGAGCAATATTAACTTCAGGAGTTACTTCGCAACCCCGTAGGTTAATTTTTTGTATTGGTTGACCCGTGTGTGCATCTTCATGACTTTTGTAGTATGCCAGATGTAGGTCTCGACATGTAAACCAGTACTTCTTAAATGCCTTTAGTGTAAAACGTTTTGGTCTGAAACAAGCAATAGTGAAATTAACATATTTCAGAATATAAAAGTTTAAGGTTTTTGTACAAGCTAAGTTAAGACTCATTTGTCCAATAATCAGTGTTCCCAAAGATCTCTAATAATAAGAGCATCAGTTACATTATGGTATACATAAGCTGCTGTTAAAAACTGCAAGTAAATTGACAGGAAAGACACAGATGAAAAAATATATTTTTCTTTTTCTTTTACCCTACAGCTTCTTTTCTTGTAAATGACAATTATGTACATGCTCTCAAAGATAGCCCTATTTAAAATGAAACTGGTTGCTTATCATCCTGTTGTCAGTGCCCTTCAATATTTGAATCTAAATATTCTGATTATTTGTAGGAGCAAATAGTACACTAGACTCTCGCTAATCTGGCCATTTCTGCCACTTATGGCTGCCGCATTAGCAGAAGTGCCGGATTATTGAGAGCGTGAGTACAAATATAATTTTATATAAACTATTTGTTTGAAGAACTTGATCCCTTCTAGCAGCAGTGTGCTGTAGTTCATAGAATGGTGAAGAGTTCCTAATGATCACAAAAAAACACAGGTCATTTCCGTTTTCTATTTTCAAGGAGGATCATCAAACAGATGGGCTGTATTTCTGACATTGTAGCCTGATGTTCACTTGTATTTTGGTTGTTATGGCCAGCCTGCATGAAGAGGGAAAAAAAAAGAAAGACAACATTCAGCTTTGCTCTCCTATATCTAATGGTTCCTAAATATCATTTATGATCAGAGAGCAGCATTTGACATGGCCATTGTCTTCAGAACCTACTTTCTTTCTTACATGTTACATTTTCTGTCTCCAGAAATATCATAATATGCAAGCATTATGATACAACAAATGTTTTGTTTTAAAAGAGATCATACAGAACTGCAATTAATGCCACAATTTGAAGTAAACTTTCTATAGAACTGTTGAAATAAGCACAGTTTAACTAACAACTATATTGCATATGATAAGTCATTGTTTTGTAAGTCTTTCTGGATGTGTACTGGACTAGTGAGGGCCAGATTGGTGAAGTTACAGTGTAGATATGTTTCTAATGTGTAAGGTTTTGTACCATAATATAATGATGGGATATGTGCAGCAAAATCCCTTCACTGGGCAGTTTTTAATATTACATAATTACAGAATGTGTATGCACAGCTGAAGCATTATACTGAGTTTTGCATCTATACATACTTCAGAATTTGAACAGTTTCCTAGTCACTAAGGATAAACACATCAAAAAAATGTCATCATTACAGGTTAACACCGAAATAGTAAAAATCATGTCCAGCGAAATAACAACAAACCAGTTTTGAAGACAATACTGCCCCTCCTTTAGTTTTTAAGTCAGCAAGGAACAGCAATGCATTGTCACACTAATTTAGTATCAAATATTCATCAGTTGCTGCTGCTTAGAGCAGGTGCCCCTGGTTTGAAATCTTGTCCTCAGCAAACTTCATATAAGTGGTTTTTCATGATATACTAAATGAAACTGTCTCATTATCCAGTGACAAACAGCAAAATATTATGAAATCTGTTAAGGAGGCACAATGTCTGTCGTAAGATGCTTATCCCTCAACATAAAATACTGTCATGATGCAAGGTATTAGTTATTGACTCTTTCTTGTGATTCTTCATTAATTAATATCATTTGTAAGACATTTTACAGGGGGGCAAGCAGTGTTTCAAGTGCTACAAGAAGATGACAAAATGATGATGTAAAAGTCATTCACAGACTGCCTCTGTGTGCATTCTGTGTACAAGGTGGTGTGTAAAGATACAATTTCTAAAATCATTGGAAAGTAATTATGACATTGTCTTGAAATTATTGGAAAAAAGAGGATGACGACATCCTCCTGAGTAGTCCCTGTCCGGAGATCTGAATAGGGAACTGTTTTACTTCTGGAATATTTTATTCGAGAGGATGCTGTCATCATATATTCATACAGTAGAGCTATATGTCCTCAGGAAAAGTAACGGCTGTAGTTTCCCCTTGCTTTCAGCCATTTGCAGTAACTGTGTAGCAAAGTCACATTAGCTGATGTTACAAGGCCAGCTCAGTCAATCATCCAGACTGTTGCCCCTATAACTACTGAAAAGGCTGCTGCCCCTCTTCAGGAACCACACATTTGTCTGGCCTCTCCACATATAGCCCTCCTCTATGATTGAACCCAGAGTACTGCTATCTGAATCGTTGAGGCACGCAAGACACTCCACCTCAGCAAAGTCTGTAATTCATGGGAATAGAATAGAAACATATAAAATATAAACTGTGTATGTTGAGATCAACTGCAGCTATCCTCTGAAACCACACAGCTGAGTTCAGAAGACAGAGATCATCACTTCCAACTCTTGGCCTGTGAGCTATTCCCCGCTGCAGAGACAGGAAGCTCTCATAAAGGAGCACAAGAAAATTGTCAACAATACTCAACTGTATTAAATATAAGGAAAGGAAATGAATTAAATTTTGTCCTGCGGCTGGGATTTGAACCCAGCCCCCCCCCCCCCCCCCCGCTTACTAGGCAGGCACTTTAGACCGCTCAGCTAACACAGACAAAGCAGTCACATGGACTGTCTTCAAGCATGTCTCCCTCCACACCACATACTTTAATTATGCTTCAGTGTTGTCTCAATGAAATGTATTGTTGATATTTAATACTCAACTGAAATGAAACTTTCATTCTGCACTGGCTTGTGCACTGATATGAAACTTCCTGGCAGATTAATATTTTTTGTTGGAACTGGTATTCGAACCTGGAACCTTTGCCTTTCATGGGCAAGTGCTCTACCAACTGAGCTATCCCGGCACTTTACACAGTCCATCCTCACAACTTTTACTTCTGCCAGTACCTCCCCTCCTACTTTCCAAACTTCACAAAAGTTCACCTGCAGACCTTGCAGGAATAGCACTCCTGCAACAAAGGACTGAATGTTTCATTCTGGAAACATCACTTAGGCTTTGGCTAAGCCATGTCTCCAACATATCCTTTCTTCCAGGATTGCTATTCCTGTAACATTTGCAGGAGAACTTCTGTGAAGTTTGGAAAGTAGGAGGCGAGGTATTGTCAGAAGCAAAAGCTCTGAGGATGGACCATGAAGCGTGCTGGGATAGCTCAGTTGGTAGAGCGCTTGCCTGCGAAAGGCAAAGGTCCCAGGTTCGAATTCCAGTTCCGACAAAAAATATTAATCTGCCAGGAAGTTTCATATCAGTGCACAAGCCAGTGCAGAATGAAAGTTTCATTTCAGTTGAGTATTAAATATCAACAATACATTTCATTGAGACAATTTTAATCTGCCAGGAAGTTTCAATACTCAACTGCATTTTCATCAGGATGTAACAAAGTGGGTGCTAGAATAGACGCTTGTGACAGGCCACTGTACACTTTCTCTGTTTGTTTATATTGTTTCCTGGTGCATGGAAAGAATGAGTAAGGAAAAGAGAATACAATAGGTACTGGAAAACAAAATGCAAAAGACACCACACTTGGAGAAGTGCAATGGAGAGTAAATGTCCCCCATAATAGTATAGTGGTAAGATAATTCAAAATGTTAAATTCCAACAGTAAACCTGAATAGCATTAACACTAAACATTAAAAACTATGTGTGTGTATGGGGGAGGCGGGGTTATGAGTGTGTGTATGAGAGAGACTGCACATATTTTGACACAGAAAAAGTGGAGAAAAAATATCTGAGAATTGAAGACCTTGGGGTAAATAATGATTACCCTCATTAATATGAGATATGATAATTAATACTGAGATATGACGACTTGTATGTTTGAAAAGTAGCTTCTATTACATGTTTTAATACTTGTTTTCTTCTTCTTCTTTCAAATAATCCATTTGAAGAGTACGATAAATCAGCTTTGGCTACACTTCATTGCATTATATGTCCTTAGTTTCCAAATTTCCTTCATTCTTTTAGAGTGTTGTTCCCTTTCTTACTTGAGTCCATCTTCGTCTAGTTGTTTTCTTTTGCTCCTGAAATTCTGTCTCTTGAACTGCCTTTCTGAAATGTGTTCTGTTTTCTATTGTGTCTATTGTAATTCCAGCATTTTCCATGTCCTTTTCAGTCTCTATAAACCACGTGGGCTTGGATTTGTAGCTATTGAGTAATTTGAATATCCACTCGGGTAGTCTGTTGTTATCTATTCTGAATATATGTCGAAAAAAACTGTAGTCTTCTCTTCCTCATTACGTCAGTAAGTTTTTCTGTTTTGAAGTATATCTCTTTGTTTGGTCTTAACCTGTATTCAGAATTATTGTTTCTTTTAACTACCAGTATTTTCCTTAAAATTCTTTTTAGTACTTACATTTGTCATCTCTCTTCTGCTTCATGTCCTTCTTGAAGAAAATGAAACATTCTGTCAAATTTGTCTGTTTGCACCAATTACATTAAAAATACAACAGTTGAGGGTTATTGTTATTTACTTCTGATATCTTCAATTACGCTCAACAGAAGAGTGCTTCTTTGATAATATTGTTCTTCTCCTGTTACACCTCATCTACTCACAATGACACACAAAAGTGTGTGTGCTTTCATCACATGTAGTACTTTATTCACACTCACACAGTTTAAAGTACATAGGAGCTGGGTTTGGCTGCAATTTAAAGTACCTGTACTTACTTCAGAAACCGAAGATAATCATTCAGTTCTGGCACCTGGGTGATGTCATCGTGGGTGTTGTTGATGTATGTACCCTCAAGCGTCACTTGCAGGTCTGTGAGGGCTGCGTCTATGTCATCCTCTATCACGATGTTACTGCTGTCCATTGCTGGCTGAGGTACACTAGACTGAAGTGTCACTTGCACCTTTGAATAAACATAACTGTCAGTACATTTCAACAATAAAAGAATAACAACAGGTTATTAACAGTAAGATTATTTTTGCTGATAATGTAAAAACACAATTGGGTTGTGAAATCAGAGCGATGCAGTAGAGGTTGGCCAATGCTGGTAATGTGTTACCTGTCCCCTGCCACATGGAATCTGAATTGGGTAACTGATTACCACTTTTCATGTCCAAGAAACAAAATCATCTGTGGTAAGATTTTGTTTAATTCCCATAGAAGCCTCTTTGACACAAGTCAAGATAGATACTGAATGCACAAAATAGGAGTTACCCACTGAACCAGCATGCCCCCCCCCCCCCCAGGGGGCCCACAGGTCTTTTGTGGGTACGTGTGTGGCGTGCACGGGGCTCCGAGCCGAAGCAGCCTTTTTTTCTGCACCAGGCTGCTTCACTTTCCCTCCCGGTTCATGCTTTAGCCCGGAGACGGGTGTCCTTTGCGAGTCAAGGTGGTTTCTTGTCCCAGTTTCTCTTTTTCCTTGGTTTCTCCCTTTCCTAACTTTTGCTTCTGTCCTTCCCTCTTTGCTGTACTTTCCTAGCCTTCCTTTCCTCCTCATTAGTCTCCCCTTTGGCGTTTGAGACACTTCTTTCTCTTCACTTCCTCTATTCATTCTCTTTCCTCCCTGTGCATGTCTGAAGGCCGACCCACACATTATCACGCGTAGCAGGTGACGGCGTAACGCGTAATTCCCCGCCCCAGGTAGACAAGTAGGGCACGTAAGTACCCCCTGGTAAAGGCCAGGCCAAGGGAGGGCTGATTACCTGAGATGGTACCTTCTGAACATGCCCATTGGTCCCTCTGTCAGTTCTTGGGAGGTGTGACCTGAGGTGTGAACAATCACCCAAGGCGGGTAAGCCCTCAGAGAGCGCCCCCACTAGGAAGGAGCACATCATCAGAGACCCCGGTAATCACGGGGGACACTTCCGCAATGACTTCCTTCTAATCACCGGGGACACTTCTGCAATGACTTCCTTCTCTTCTTCTGTGACTTTGACCCAAAAAAGAAAGATCGATTCGCCTCAGCATAAGAAAACTTTGCCCAATCTCCTGAAATTCCTAGTTGTCTCTCGAACCGATGGTAAAGATTTCACTCCTGTGAATCCTTTCATCATTCAGAAAGGTGTTGATGCGATTGCTGGCCCTGTTAAGACCTGTTCGCGTCAGCGCAATGGAACACTGTTGCTGGAAGCGGACAGTGCCTTCCAGTCGCAAAAACTAATATGGACTATGTTGCTACACACGTTTCCTGTCCAGGTAGAAGCGCATCGCATGCTCAACTCGTCACGGGGGGGGGGGGGGGGGGGGTAGTTTTCACTAGATCCCTTGACGGGTTGTCTGACGAAGACATACAAACCTACATGGCCGATCAGGGTGTAACAGCCATGCATAGGGTGTTGAAAAAGGTTGATAACCAGCTGACACCAACTCGTACTGTGTTTTTGACGTTCGACACAGTTGAACTCCCGTCAAAGGTCAAAGCAGGGTATGAAGTTATCTTCGTCCGCCCTTATGTACGAAACCCAATGCGCTGTTTACAATGCCACAGATACAACCACACCCGTCAATCTTGCCCTAATACAGCAAAATGTGTCACTTGTGGTACGGATGCCCATGACGGGGATTGCCCACCTCCATCCCCTCACTGCCTTAATTGCAACGGTGACCATGCAGCTTCCTCTCGGGACTGCCCTGTATATAAGGATGAAAAGGTCATTCAGCAAATTCGGGTTACGGAAAAGGTCTCAACATCTGCCGCTCGAAAGTTGTTGCCGAGTCGAAAGCCCACTGTCCTCCCAGCAGGCACATACAGTAAGGTATGAGAAAGCAGGTACACAGACCTGAGACTTAACTCCCGCTGACACAGTTGTGCGATCGGCCAGCCCGAAGATTGCCCGTTCCACGTTCCTGCTTCCTCTTGCTGCTTCTAAAGTTCAGTCTTCGTCAACCTCTAATAAACCGCGGGCACCAAAACACGATGCCCGGACTTTAAAAAAGAAACCCGTCCGTGACGATTTTCTACGTACTCAGGCTTCCCAACAGTCAACTGCTTCTTCTCACCGTCACTCTTCCAGAAGAGCCAACAAAAAAAGGAGTTCCTCTCCTTCCCTGCCGAGGCGTGACCCATCCATCACGCCGCCCAACAGTAGTCGGCCCCGATCATCTTCTGTGTCGCCGGGATGCACTACTGTTAGCCGGGCAACTGGCATTTTACCGGCGGCGGAAGCTACCCCTCCTGATAAACTCGGAAAGGTGGCAGATGCATCAGTTGAACCTATGGAACATGATTCTCTGCCTCTAGATAGCGACAGTAGTGCTCCCTCGAAGTCCGGTCCTCATTGGCCGTCGAGGTGACCCCACCTGCTTGTTCCTTTTTATCTTCTTTTCTTCTCTCATCTTTTATCATGCCACTCCTTCAATGGAATATTCGCGGCATTTGTTCCAATCAGTAGGAATTAAAACTACTCCTTTGATTGCCCTGCCCGCTTCTAGTTTGTCTCCAAGAAACTAAGTTACGTCCATGTGATCGTGCAGACTTCCCCCACTACACCTCTGTGCATTTCGACCTGCCACCTGTGGAAGGCACCCCATCCCATGGAGGGGTTCTGATGCTCATTCAGGACGACATCTATCACCATCCTATTTCATTGCATACTCACCTACAGGCAGTTGCTGTCCGCATCACTCCATCCACCTTTTCTTTTTCCCTGTGTTATATCGATTCGCCATCGTCATCTGCCTTTACTAGGGCAGATGTGCTACACCTCGTTGACCAGCTCCCTTCACCTTTCACGTTGGTAGGCGACTTTAATGCCCACCATCCCCTATGGGGCTCTCTGGCACCTTGACCAAGAGGCTCCCTTTTGCTGGACCTTCTCCAACACCTCAATCTTGTCTGCCTCAACACCGGTGCACCGACCGACAAAAACAACGCATACTTATTCCCATATAGACCTTGCGATATGCACTCCTCAGCTTGCCGGTCGATTTGAGTGGTATGCACTTTCTGACATGTACTCGAGTGACCATTTTACTTGTGTCATCCACTTCCTGCATCATTCCCCATCTCCTCGTCCCACCAGTTGGAACATCTCTAAAGCCGAATGGGGGCTTTATTCTTCTATGGCTGTTTTTCACGATCAGGATTTTTCCACCTGTGACAGTCAGGTCGAATATCTCACAGAGGTTATTCTGACAGCTGCCGAACATTCCATACCTCGTACATCCTCTCCTCCATGTCGCATCCCTGTCCCCTGGTGGACTGCAGCCTACCGCCACCCAACGTTGGAGAATAGTATCAACTATAAAGGACTGCGAGCGCAATGCTGTCGTGTTATAAACGACAGCAAAAAAGTTTGCTGGACTGCTTTTACCAGTTCTTTTAGCCGATTTACTCCCTTCTTGGCTGTCTGGGGTGGCCTACGCCGTTTATCCGGCATCAAGGGTCCACTCCCCGATTTATGGCCTGCCCCTCGAGAACGCAGTCCTTGTGGACCCCGCTGATGTTTCCAACGCATTGGGTCATTTCTTTGCGGAGGTTTCGAGCTCTGCCCATTACCACCCTGCCTTCCTCCCTAGCAAACAGGTAGAGGAGGCACGGCCGCCTTCTTTCCACTCTTTTAATCGTGAAAGTTACAATGTCTCCTTCACCATGCAGGAGCTAGACCTTGATCTCGCCCTGTCCCGATCTTCTGCAACCGGGCCTGATTCCATCCATATTGAGATGCTGAAGAACCTTTCTCCTGCAGGCAAGTGTTTCCTACTTAGCACCTATAATCGCATATTGACTGAAGGTCAGGTTCCCACAAGTTGGTGTGAAGCCATTGTTGTCCCCATCCCCAAACCAGGGGAGGACAAACATCTTCCATCCAGTTATCACCCCATTTCTCTTACTAGCTGCATCTGTAAGGTGATGGAATGCATGGTTAACACTCGGTTGTTCTGGCTCCTCAAATCTTGACGCCTCCTGACTAAATTTCAATGTGGTTTTCGTAGACACCGCTCTCCTGCTGATCACCTCGTCACCTTGTTGACCTTTATTATGAATAACTTTCTAAGGAAGCGTCAAACGGTATCAGTGTTCTTCGACTTGGAGACTACTTACGATACCTGTTGGAGGGTGTGTATTATCCGCACATTGCACACATGGGGCCTTCGTGGCCACCTCCCTCTCTTTATTCAAGCGTTTTTGGCGGATCGCAAATACCGGGTACGGGTGGGCTCTGTTTTGTCAGATACCTTTCGCCAGGAGAATGGAGTGCCACAGGGCTCTGTCTTGAGCGTGGCTCTTTTTGCCATTGCAATCAATCCGATCATAGACTGCCTTTCAGCCAACGTTTCTGGATCCCTTTTTGTAGATGATTTTGCAATCTATTGCAGCGCCCAGTGGACGTGTCTCTTGGACTGTTGTCTTCAACGCTGTCTTAACCGCCTACATTCCTGGAGCATTGCGAACGGCTTCCGCTTCTCTACTGAGAAAACGGTGTGTATAAACTTCTGGAGATACAAGAAATTTCTTCCACCTTCTCTATGTCTTGGCCCCATTGCATTCCCTTTCTTGGAGACAATGAAATTCTTGGGACTCATGTTGGATCATAAACTTTGCTGGTCCCCACAGGTATCTTACCTGGCTGCCTGTTGTGCCCGATCCCTTAATGTTCTCCGCGTCCTCAGTGGCACATCATGGGGAGCGGATCGAACCGTCCTGCTTGACCTTTACCAGGCCATTGTTCAGTCAAAGCTCGACTACGGAAGCCTTGTATACTCTTTTGCATGGCCATCGATTCTCCGCCATCTCAATTCTATTCACCATCGGGGATTATGCCTGGTGACCGGTGCATTTTATACCAGCCCTGTTGAAAGTCTGTATGCCAAAGGTACTGTATTACCCTTGACCACTCAGCGTGACATACTCTTGTGTCGGTACGCATGCCACCTGCGGTCGATGCCCAACCATCCATCGTACCTATTATTTTTTGACGAATTTCTCGATCACCAATATCAGTTGTCTGCGATAGCCTTGCTTCCACCTGGAGTACAGTTTCGTCGCCCGCTTCAGTGGCTCGATTTTACCCTTCCTTCCACCTTTCAGTTGAGCGAGAGCCCATTGCCACCGTGGTATCAGGCCCAGGTTCACACTCACCTTGAACTTAGTTCGCTGCCCAAGTAGAGCACTCCGGATTTGGTATTCCGCTCGAGGCTTGTCCAACTCCGTTTGCGGTTCGATAATGCCATATTTATCTACACTGATGGTTCCAAGAGCACTAACGGTGTCGGATCTGCCTTCGTCATTGGGGACAACCGTTTCCAATACAAGCTCCCTGACAGGTGCTCAAATTTCACAGCTGAGCTTTTTGCCCTTTACCAGGCTGTTTTATATACCTGCCATTGCCGCCATTCTTTTTATGCCATCTTTTCGGACTCCCTTAGTGCCCTACAGAGTCTTAAGGACCATTTCTCGACCCATTCTCTTGTGTATCGGATCCAACGCTCCCTCCAGTTGGTAGCAGATGACAGCTGTCACGTTTCTTTTCTGTGGGTCCCTGGCCACGTGGGTGTGCCCGGGAATGAGACCGCCGACACAGCAGCCAAGGCAGCAGCTCTTTTGCCTTGCATGGCTACTTTTTGTGTCCCATCTGACGATGTTCAACGGTCTGTTCACCGGAGTATTGTGTCGTCCTGGCACAGTGCGTGGTTCTCACTTCACGACAATAAATTGAGAACTGTAAAACGGATCCCGACTACTTGGAGGACCTCCTCACGCCCCTCTCGGCAAGAGGCGGTCGTCCTGGCCCAGTTGTGGATTGGTCACTGACGATTCAGCCACTGTTATTTGCTAACCGCCGACCCTGCACCACTGTGCTCCTGCGGTGAATTTAGGAGCACAGTGAATTTCTGACGGTGTGACATGTTTTACTGTCTTGATTAAAATTAACACCTCTCCGTGTAGCAGATGACAAACTGCCAAGGAGGACCTATACAAAAAATGTGGGAAAACTGTAACTGTCAAAATTAACTACTGCAGCATGTAAAAACAAGGTGTGTTGCTGTTGTAGTTGTTGTTGTGGTCTTCAATCTGCAAACTGTTGTGATGCAGCTCTTCACACTACCCTTCCCTGTGCAAGCCTCTTCATCTGAGAATAAGAACGGCAACCTACATCATTTTTAATCTGATTACTGTATTCATCCCACACACTTCCTTCTCGTGCTAAGTTGGCGATTTCTTAATGCTTCAGTGCGTCCCACCAATCTATCCCTTCTCTTAGTCAGGATATGCCAGAAACTCCTTTCTCCCCAATTTTGTTAAGCAGCTCCTTATAAGTTACATGATCTACCCATCTTTCACTTGTAGCACCATTTCAAAAGCATTGACCATCTTTTATTGTCCATATTTCACATCCATACAATGCTACACTCCAGACAAGAAAGGACTTCCTAACATTAAAAATAATGTCAACAAATTTTGCTTCTTCTGAAATGCTTTTCTTCCCATAGCCATTCTGCATTTTAAATCTTCTTTGCTTAGGTCATCAGAAGTTATTTTGCCACCCAAAAAACAAAACTCATCTACTACTTTTACTGACTTATTACCTAATCTAATTCCTTCAGCATCACCAAATTTTCTCACACTACTTACCATTATCCTTGTTTTACTCTTGTTAATGTTCACCTTATATCCTCCTTTTCAGACTCAGCCCATTGCATTTGATCACTCTTCCAGGTCCAATGCATCTCTCACAGAATTACTATGTCACCAGCAAACTGCAAAGTTTTTATTTATTTTCTCTTAACTTTAATTTCCTCTCCAAATTTCTCCTTGCATCCCTTCACAGCTGACTTAATATACTGAATGAACAACATTGGGGAGAGGCTACAACCAAGTCTTACTCCTTTACCAACAACTACGCCCCTTTCCTGTCCTTCAACTCTAATAACTGCTTTATGTTTTTGTACAAGTTGAATATAAATCTTTGCTCCATATATTTTACCCCTGCTACCTCCAAAATTGGAAAGGGTGTATTCCAGTCAACTTTGTCAAAACCTTTCTCCAACTTGACAAAAGCTAAAATGTATGTTTGCCCTTTCTTAAATTATTTTCTAAGATAAATTGGAATTGAGTACTGCCTTATATGTTGATAGATCACTTCTAATTCCAAACTGATCTTCACCAAGGTCAAATACTACCAGTTTTTTCCATTTGTCTGTAAATAATTCAAATTATTATTTTGCAATGATGACTTGTTGATGTTATTATGGTCTTCAGTCCGGAGACTGGCTTGATGCAGCTCTCCACAATACCCTATCCTGAGCATGCCTCTTCAACTCCACATAAGAATGGTAATCTACATATGTCTGAATCTGCTTACTGTATCCATCTCTTGGACTTCCTCTCCGGTTTTCACCCCAAACACTTCCCTCCAATGCTAATTCATGATTCCTTGATGTCTAATAATGTGTCCTACCAATCAATCCCACCTTTTAGTCAAGGTATGCCATGACTTATTAAACTGATAATTCTGTAATTTTCATGGCTGTCTGCACTTATTACATTTTCCTTGAAGTCTGTGGATATTTCCTCTGACTCATACATCTTGCATACCAGGTGGAACAATTTCATCACGACTGGCTCTCCCAGTGTCAACAGTGTAAGACAGAATATCATCCACTCCATGAGTCTTGTTTCTCCTCCAATCCCGCAGTGCTAGATCAAGTTCTTCTCACCGTATCGTATCTCCTATATCATACTCCTCTCTTTGGATTCCATTTCTAGAATTCTGCCTTCAAGTTTATATCCATTGTACAGGCCCTCTGTATAATTCATCCACAGTTCAGCTTTCCCTTCTTTGTTTAGGACTGGCTTCCCACCTCATTTCTTAATATTAATACAGCTGCTTTTTTTGTCTCCAAATATCTCTTATTTTCCTGTATGTGGTATCTATCTTTCCCATTGTTATACATTCCTCTATGGTCTAGCCATTCCTGCTTAGCCAGTCTGCACTTCCTGTCAACCTCATTTTTCAAACATATGTACTTCTGAATGCCTGCCTCACTTGCTACATCTTTATATTTTCTCCTTCCATCAATTAATTTCAGGATTTCTATTAGGTGTTGTCCTTCTGTCTGTATAACCCTCTGCGGGCTTCACTACTCTGTCTCTCAGAGCTGTCCATTTTTCTTCTACTGTATTACACTCCTGGCCATTAAAATTGCTACACCAAGAAGATGACATGCTACAGTCACGAAATTTAACCAACCAGAAGAAGATGCTGTGACATGCAAATGATTAGCTTTTCGGAGCATTCACACAAGGTTGGCGCCGATGGCAAGTGGGTATTCATCACCATACTGGTGTATCACCTGCCGTGATGGTACGGGGTGTCATTGGTTACATGTCTCTGTCACCACTTGTTCGCATAGACGGCTCTTTGAACTGTGGCCATTACATTTCAGATGTGTTATGACCTGTGGCTCTACCCTTCATTCGATCCCTGCAAAATCCTACATTTAAGCAGGATGATGCACAACCGCATATTGCAAGTCCTATACGGGCCTTTCTTGATGTTCGACTGTTGCCATGGCCAGCACATTCTCCAGATTTCTCACCAATTGAAAATGTCTGGTCAATGGTGGCCGAGCAACTGGCTCTTCATAATATGCCAGTCACTAATCTTGATGAACTTTGGGCATCTGTACCTGTACACACCATCCAA
Organism: Locusta migratoria; assembly: GCA_026315105.1. Taxonomy (NCBI): domain Eukaryota; kingdom Metazoa; phylum Arthropoda; class Insecta; order Orthoptera; family Acrididae; genus Locusta; species Locusta migratoria. The sequence goes on along the minus strand of CM048747.1, from coordinate 571,608,898 downwards.
GCTCTGTTTGACTCAATGTCCAGACGTATGAAGGCCGTTATTATGGCCGGATGTGGTTTTCTGGGTACTGATCGCTCAGGATCTATGCACCCAAATTGTGTGAAAATGTAACCACATGTCAGTTCTAGTATAATATATTTGTCCAATGAATACCCGTTTATTATATGCATTTCTTCTTCATGTAGCAACTTTAATGGCCAGTATTGTATTTTCCCCCATATCAGCAAATACTTCTCTCAACCACCTCTTGTTCCTTCAATTTGTTTAGGATGCATCTCACTAATTTACTGTCTTTTTTGCAGTCTCATAAGTTTTAATCTGCAGTTCGTAACCAATAGTTCTTATGGTCAGGACCTATATCTGCCGCTGGATATGTCTTACACTTTTAAACCTGGTTTCTAAACCTATGCCTTACCATTATTAAGTCAATCTGGTACCTTGCTGTGTCTCCTGGTCTCTTCCACATTTACAACCTCCCTTCATGATTAAACCAAGTGTTCGTGACGATTAAATTGTGCTCTGCACAAAATTCTACCAGGCTATCTCCTTTTCTTTCCTTTGCCCTGGTCCATATTCACGAACTACATATCCCTCTCTTGCCTTTCCTACCACCAAGTTTCAGTCCCCCATTACAATCAAGTTTTCCTCTCTCTTGTCTGTATGAATAATTTCTTTTATCGCCAAATGAGCCACAGACATTGCCAAGGTGGGGTGGCTTGTGGGTCTCAACGATACGGATAGCTTTACTGTAGGTGCAACCGCAGTGGAGGGGTATCTGTGGAGAGGCCAGACAAACGTGTGGTTCCTGAAGAGGGGCAGCAGCCTTTTCAGTAGTTACAGGGGCAACAGTCTGGATGATTGACTGAGCTGGCCTTGTAACATCAGCTAACATGGCTTTGCCATGCAGTTGCTGCGAACGGCTTAAAGCAAGGGGAAACTACAGTCTTTACTTTTCCCGAGGACATGCAGCTCTACTGTATGAATATATGAAGATGGCATCCTCTTGGATAAAATATTCCAGAAGTAAAACAGTTTCTCATTCAGATCTTTGAGTAGGGACTAATGAGGAGGATGTCATCATCAAGAAAAACAAAACAGGCATTCTACGGATTGGAGTGTGGAATGTTCTATTCTGTGATTGGGTAGGTTAGTTAGAAAATTTGAAAATAGAAATGGATAGGTTAAAGTTAGATATGGTGGGGATTAGTACAGTTTGGTGGCAGGATGAAACTGACTTTTGGTCAGGTGAGTACAGGGTTATAAATACAAAATCATTTTTCGGTAATGCAGGAGTAGGTCTAGTAATGAATAAGAACGTAGGAATGCGGGGAATTTACTATGAACAGCATAGTGGATGCATTATCATAGCATGTTTGTTGTTGTGGTCTTCAGTCAGGAGACTGGTTTGATGCAGCTCTCTACAATACCCTATCTTGAGCAAGCCTCTTCATCTCCACATAAGAACGGCAACCTACATCTTTCTCAATCTGCTTACTGTATCCATCTCTTGGTCTTCCTATGCGATTTTTACCCCACACACGACCCTCCAACGCTAAATTCACAATTCCTTGATGTCTAAGAATGTGTCCTACCAATCTATCCCTTCTTTTAGTCAAGGTATGCCAGAAATATCTTTTCTCCCCAATTCTGTTCAGTACCTCCTCATTAGTTACGCGATCCACCCACCTAATCTTCAGCATTCTTCTGTAGCACCATATTTCAAAATCCTCAATCCTCTTCCTGTCTGCACTGTTTATCGTCCACGTCTCACTCCCATACAAGGCAACACTCCATACAAATGCCTTCAGAAAGGACTTCCTTAGGCTTAAATCAATATTCGATGTTAACAAATTTCTCTTTTTCAAGAACGCTTTTCTACCCATTGCCATTCTGCATTTTATATCCTCTGTACTGCGACCATCATTTGTTATTTTACTGCCCAAGTAACAAAACTCATCTACCTCCTTTATTGCTTTGTTTCCCAATCTAATTCCTTCAGCATCACCTGATTTTCTTACACTGCACTCCATTACCCTAGTTTTGCTCTTGTTAATGTTCATCTCATATGCACCTTTCAGCACACTGTCCATTCTGTTCAATTGCTCTTCCAGGTCCTTTGCTGTATCTGACAGAATTACTGTGTCATCGGCAAAACGCAATGTTTTTAATTCTTCACCCTGAACTTTAATTCCTTACCCAAATTTCTCCTTGCTTTCCTTTATAGCTTTCTCAATGTACAAACTGAATAACAATGGAGAAAGACTACAACGCTGTCTTACTCCCTTTCCAACCACTGCATCCCTTTCATGTCCTTCAACTCTGACAACGGCTGTCTGGTTTTTGTACAAGTTGTAAATAACCCTACGCTCCCTATATTTTACTCCTGCTTGCTTCAGAACTTGAAACAGTTTATTCCAATCAACATTGTCAAAAGCCTTCTTCAAATCTACAAAAGCTAGAAATTTAGGTTTGCCTTTTCTTAATCTATCTTCTAGGATAAGCTGTAAAGTGAGTATTGCTTCCCGTGTTCCTACATTTCTCCTGAACCCAAACTAATCTTCCCCGAGGTCGGCTTCTACCACCTTTTCCATCCTTCTGTATATGATTCGTGTTAATATTTTGCAACCATGACTATTAAACTGATGGTTCTGTAGTTTTCACACCTGTCTGCACCTGCTTTCTTCGGAATGGGGATTATAACATTTTTCTTAAAGTCCGATGGTACTTCGCCTGTCTCATACATCTTACACACCAGGTGAAACAGGTTTGTCATAGCTGGTTCTCCCAGAGACTTCAGTAGCTCTGAGGGAATATCATCTACTCCAGGGGCCTTGTTTCGACTTAGGTCTTTCAGGGCTCTGTCATATTCTTCTCTCAGTACAGTATCTCCTATTTCATTTTCATCTACATCCTTTTCCCTTCCTACAATATTGTCTCGAAGTTCATTTCCTTTGTAGAGCCCCTCTAATACTCTTTCCACCTTTCAGCTTTCCCTTCTTTGCTGAGAACTAGTTTTCCATCAGTGTCCTTAATATTCATAGAGCTGTTCTTCTTATCTCCAAATGTTTCTTTTATTTTCCTGTAGGCTGTATCTATTTTTCCCCTACTTATACATTCTTCTACGTCCGTGCATTTGGCTTCTAGCCACTCCTGCTTAGCCATTTTGCACTTCCTGTCAATCTCATTTCTTAGTCGTCTGAACTCCATTTTGCCTGTTTCATTTACTGCATTTTTATATTTTCTCCTTTCATCGATTAAATTTAGTATCTCCTGTGATATCCAAGGATGTTTTGTAGGTCTTGCCTTCCTACCTATTTTGTCCTCTGCTACCTTCACTATTTCATCTCTCAATTTTACCCATTCCTCCTCTGTTTCTGTCAATTGTTGCCTAAAGCTCCCTCTGAAATTCTTAAGAACCTCCGGTTTCTTCAATTTATCCAGGTCCCATCTCCTTATTTTCCTACCTTTTTGTAGTTTCTTCAGTTTCAGCCTACAGTTCATAACCAACAAGTTATGGTCAGAGTCTATATCTGCCCCTGGGTATGTCTTACACTGTAAAACCTGGTTCCGAAATCTATGTCTTATAAAATCTATCTGGTATCTCCCGGTGTCTCCTGGTCTCTTCCACATATACAACCTTCTTTTGTGATTCTTGAACCAGATGTTTGTTATAACTAAATTATGTTCTGTGCAAAATTCTACCAGGCACCTTCCTCTATCATTCCTTTTGCCCAGACCATATTCACCTACTATCTTCCCTTCCCTTCCTTGTCCTACTACCGAATTCCAGTCTCCCATAACAATTACGTTTTCCTCTCCCTTAATTGTCTGAAAAATTTCCTTTAGCTCCTCATATATTTCTTCGATTTCCTCATCATCAGCAGAGCTAGTTGGCATATAAACCTGTACTACTGTTGTCGGTGTTGGCTTCGTATCTATCTTGACAATGATAATGTGATCACTGTGCTGGTCATAATAGTTTACCCACATTCCTATTTTCTTATTCATTATCAATCCTACTCCTGTGATACCCCCCAATTGATTTTGTATTTATAATCCTGTACTCACCTGATCAGAAATCCTGTTCATCCTGCCACCGAACTTCACTAATCCCCACTATATCTAACTTCAACCTATCCATTTCCCTTTTTAAATTTTCTAATTTTCCTACTTGATTAAGGGATCTAAGATTCCACGCTCCGACCCGTAGAATGCCAGTATTGTCTTTCCTGATGATCACATCCTCCTGAGTAGTCCCCGTCCGGAGATCCAAATGGGGGACTATTTTACCTCCGGAATATTTTACCCGAGAGGATGCCATCATCATATGTTCATACAGTAGAGCTGCATGTCGTCGGGAATGGTAACGGCTGTAGTTTCCCCTTGCTTTCAGCCGTTCGCAGTAGCTGTGTGGCAAAGCCGCATTAGCTGATGTTACAAGGCCAGCTCAGTCAATCATCCAGACTGTTGCCCCTGCAACTACTGAAACGGCTGCTGCCCCTCTTCAGGAACCACATGTTTGTCTGGCCTCTCCACAGATACCCCTCCGCTGTGGTTGCACCTACGGTACGGCTGTCTGTATCGTTGAGGCACGCAAGTCACCCCACCTCGGCAATGTCTGTGGTCCATGGGAGTGGTATGAACACAGTTCGAAGTATTTCAGTTGTAGTGTGTGTCCAAAAAAAAAGAAAAAAAATAATAACTAATCACTTGAACGTAGTTCATTTAGTCGTTATCTTCAAAGAGTTATATATGCTAATTAATTAGAAAAATTCTGCAATTGACACACTTTATTGTTGCTGTGGTTGACCAATAATACTGCTCGATCGCAGTAACAAATACTGTAATAATAAATTTTTAATATAGACAAGAAATATTCTTTTTACAATTACGCTCACTAATGTACTCCCAGTAACATGTGTGATCGTAGGTCAACTATTTACAACTACTACAATAAGTAACACTGCAAGTTTACTTTAAATTCGACCACAGGGATCGATTTATTAAAAAGAAAAGTCTTATATTTTTCAATACAAATCCTGGCCAGACTCTAAATTTGCAAATACTTATCCTCTCTGATTATGCTATCTTTTTACCAAAATAAATAAATAAATAAAAACCTACAGGGCCACCAGCACTTTCCGGACACCTCTCATGATTAAAATTACAAAATAAAGGTGAGGGCTGTTTTTCAGGTGTGGGCAAAATTAATCATTCAAAAGGTCTGGTTTCCCACAATCCATAAGAGCCTGTCTGTTGATCTTTAATAACAGCCTACGGAAGAAAAATGAATGTAGTCTTCAATAGGTAAGGTTTTGCTTTAGCCTCTACCAAAATGGAGTACCGTAATCATTTCAAATAGAATAATTATTAAACTGTTATTTTGTTCAATAGACCTTATGCGACATCTAATAAACAAAACCAACTTTACATTTGATTACTCTTCCTGCTCTTAGCCGGTGAATCATACTATTTCCATGCCTTCTTTTCAAATATGGTACATAAGCAGTATAGATCCAACTTCTCAATAATAAATATGAGTGGAACTCCGTCACTCTCACGATACTTTGGACAACACGTAGCCTACGACAGTATCTACCATCCACACTTGACTCCCAACTTCAAAAAATCGAACTCTCTGTTATGTCTAAAAATTTTAATAACATCAACTTACCACTGTATTATACAGGGTAACTATTAAATTTCATTACAAATAGATCATAATTATACATCTGGTTAAGAGAAGTTATTAATTAGTCTGTGGACCATCAAACAGATAACAAAAAATTCAACCACATGCATGAAATATAAATTTCATGACCTGATACTCCCTTGATTTACGAGTAAATTCTCGTAAAATAAGACCAAGAATTATGATCTATTACTGATTAAGTAATGACTCATGGAATAAAATCACATAGATCTATAGACTACTAACTGGCGCACCCCAGTATGCAACAAAAATTGCATAAATATTAAATTACGGCACTTTACCCTTGATACATCATCTTAAGGTGGCTGCCTTTTCCGTTAATTCGCTGTTCAGCTCTCCAGAATGCATCAATTCATCATGTAAATCATATTAGATGGCTGAATTACTTTTTTTTATATAATATACGACAATACTTTGGTAGCCAACCGTGACCTACGGACACATTTATTTTTTTTCCTTAACATACAAGTTTCTTTTTTAGTACCACGCTTCTATGCTCCATGGGACACCCATTTATTCTCTGCTTCCGCACTGTTAGTATCTCCAGGAAAGCGTACACCATCTTACTTTGGTCAACTCTCTCTGCTCCAGTGTGTTCGCGTGGTTCGCGTGAAAACATGCAACAATAAAAATCACTAGGTATAAATATACCATTCATATAAACAAAACAATTGCGTCAACCCAAGTTGTATGCAATATACTCTCATTTTCCTATTGTCCAGAAGTCATGACGTACTCCAAAAAATTCTGTACCGCTACAAGGGGCAGATATAGACTGACCATGTCTTATTGGTTATGAACTGCAGATTAATACTTAAGATACTGCAGAAAGGTAGGAAATTAAGGAGATGCAATCTGAACAAACTGAAGGAACCACAGGTGGTTGAGAGTTTCAGAGGGAGCATTACGCAACGTTTGTCTGAAACTGTGGAAAGTAATGCAGTAGAAGAAGAATGGGTAGCTTCGAGGGATAAGAGTAGTGAAGGCTGCAGATGATCATCTAGATAGAAGGACAAGGCCTAACAGAAATCATTGGATAACACAGGAGATACTGAACTTAGTTGATGAAAGGAGAAAACATAAAAATGCATAAAGCAAAGCAGGCAAAATGGAGTACAGACATCTGGAATATGAGGTTGACAGGAAATTCAGACTGGCTAAGCAAGAGTGGCTTGAGCAGAAATGCAATTCCACAAAAGAATGTATAACTACGGGAAAATTACAGGGTGTCCAGAAAAGGGCTCCCTGATTTCAAAATTAAATATCTCTAAAATAAAGTTTGATAGAGGAATGCAGTAAACGGTATGTTTATTGTGAAAGCTGTAAGGCGTTTATACAGCAGTTTGAAATAATAGTTACAAAAGCTGCTAACAGATGGTACTGTACGCTGTACAGCTCATATCAGGATTCGTAAGTGAAATAATCATATGAAAACACTCTTTGCAAACAATCACATCACAATGTTTTCAAAATGTTCACCATTGGCACTACAGAGGTGGCGCAAATGAAGGATAAAATTCGCCATCACATTTCATAGTGTCTCAACCGAAATGGATTCACATGCCCCAGAGATCGCCGATTCAAACTCATCCAGCATGGCGGGATGCTTAGAGTAGACCATGTCTTTCACTATGCCCCCCCCCCCCCCCAAAAAAGTCACAGGGAGTCAAACCGGCGAATATGGAGGCCAATCCATGCCTTCACCAGTAAATTTGGGATATTCCAAAGCAGTGATTCGAATCCCGAAGTATTCCTCAAGAAAGCAAAACACTTGTTCGGTCCAATGTGGTCCGGCTCCATCTTGCATAAACCATTCAGTACCTGGTCAATCCTCTAACGCTAGCTGTGTGGCAACAAATTGTTCCAAAATTGCAATGTAACGTGCATCAGTGACCGTTTCTCGAATGAAAAAAGGGCCAATAATGCCTCTGCTGCATACTGCAGCCCACATAGTAATTTTACCACACCAATATGGCTTTTCGGAACCCCAAAATCACCAGTTAGCAAAGGCAACCCTTTGTTGCACAGCTCGTACGGGTATGGCCTGGTGTGTTTGAATTTTGAATGGAAACATGTGTAGGCTCTTTCTCAGTATTTTCTGCATGCTGGAATGCTTCAAACTAGTCTCAGATGCAATTCTACGGATGGATGACATTGGATTTCACTGAAAAATTCCATAAACCGTAGCGATATTTTCAGGCGTAGCTTCGGTTTGCTTGTGGCCATGTCCCACTAGATCATCAGTTATGCAGCCTGTTCGTTGAAATTTTGCGAAGAGCGTATAAATGGTTTTCGCATCGGGCCCTTTTGGAACATTAAATCATACTTGAAAATTTCGCCTTTTTGCCGTAGGACTCTCTTCTAACGTGTGGTACTCTAGCACCAGAAAAATGCGTTGTTCAATGGAGTACATGGTTTTAATCTCTTTCTTTGGTACGCTAATCTCCTTTCACGTTTGAATAGCGGAACTAATTGCTCTGGACATGGATCACTATTTATATTAGGCATTATGTACGACAATTACAGTGCCATCTGTTGGCAGCTTTTGTAACTATTATTTCAAACTGCTGTATAAACTTCTTACAGCTTTCACAATAAACATACCATTTACTGCATTTCTCTATCGATCTTTGTTTTCGAGATATTTAATTTTGAAATGAGGGAGTCCTTTCCTGGACATCCTGTAGATACCACCTACAGGAAAATAAGAGACATTTGGAGACAAGAAAAGCAGTGGTACAAATATCAATAACTCAGATGGAAAAGCAGTACAAACTTCAAGGCAGTATTCTATAAATAGAATTCAAAGTAAAGGTAGATGATCTAGGAGATACTATACTCCGAGAAAAATTGACAGAGCACTAAAATATTTGAGTAGAAACAAGGCCCCCGGTTTATATGATGTTCTTTCTGAACTGCTATTATCGTAAGTAAAGCCAGTCATGACAAAATTGTTCCACCTGGTATTCAAGATGTATGAGACATCAGAAATACCCTCAAACTTCAAAAAGAATATAGTTATTACAATTCCTAAGAAAGCAAGTGCATATCAATGTGAAAATTACAGAACTATCAGTTTAATAAATCGTGGTTGCAAAACACTAATACAAATTATTTACATATGAATGAAAAACCGTGTGGAATCTGACCTCGGGGAAGATCAGTTCAGATTTACGAGAAATGTAGGAACACCACAATACAAAGGCAATACTCGCATTGCAACTTGACTCGAATACACTCTTTCAAATTCTGAAGGTAGCAGGAGTAAAATACAGGGACGAAGAGTTATATTCAACTTGTACAGAAGCCAGATAGCAATTATTAGAGTAGAAGGGTATATACACAATCCAATGTTTTGCTCAAGAGAGGAGTTCATCAAACAGTCAATTTCAAAGGAAGTGATTACTCCATGTGTCACTTGCTTGAAGTTCAACAGACAATGGCAACATAATTCCAAAAACAAGCATATACAGAAAGCAAGACCCCTTACATGGAAGCTGCTGTTGCAGTAATTAGATTAGATTAGGTTTAGATTATTTAATGAGTGGTACATTAAATTCATCTTGTATTTTGTCATATTACTTCCATGAAAGATGGAAAAAAAAATTGTTTGTAAGTCGTACCCGTGTGACTGTGAATGTATATCTGATCATTTTCTTATGAGGCCTGTAGCTGAAAATTTAAGTAGTATGAATGTGATAATCCTCTCTGTATGCCTGTCTGCAGCTCAGTGATCATATTTACCTATCCTCATTGTATTATTACAAATTAAAAATTATTTTGGCTACATTTTGTTGTTTTTATCATCACAATTGAATGGAAATACAAATAAAACATTGCAACCAGTTATTTGTTACTGAAATCTGCTTAAACTAAAAAATACAAAAATCTGAGGACACTTCAAGTAATATGATGATCTAATGAAAATGAAATCAATTTTAATTTTGAAATCTGGGTCCATGATAGTGGGCCTATACGGGCCTATACCTAATTCAACAACATAAAGTGTAGTCTCCTTTTTATAGAGAAAAGACAGCAATTTTTCCAATAAAATTTTTGTACTTTACCATCAAGAAAACTCAAGAGGAGAGATCTAGAAATTATTTTTTGAGTTTCGTGTGGAATTCTGTTAAATAAATATGCAAAACAATTTAAACAATACTTTATCAAATTTAACACAGACATAATATAGATGCTTTCAGAATTTACCTGTAAGGCTGCAAACATGAGCATTTCTTCTTCAGTACAGTCAATTTCTTCATTTAGCAGCTGCCACTTGGCTTGCTCATATATTTGATTGATTCTGACTGCATCATATTTCACATTGAGGTCATAAAAGGAATAAAATTTAAATCTCAAACAAAGTGTGTCAAATTCACGGACACCCTGTTCCATAATTGACAGAGATGAGTCTAGCCACCTGAAAGAGAAATACTGCCTTAAATTTCAGATACTCTTATTTGAACATTTGAATTAATTCTTCATTTTGTACAGGAAAAAAACAAGTCAAAAGGAAGGGAACTGCGTTGATAATTGATGAACACATCATATAGGTGTTCACTTTTGTCTCGCGACTTCAGTGTACGAAGCCTCTCAGCCTTGCACAGTTTCCCACTGTACTGCTGAGCTGCAGAGCAGCGGCCATCATCATTCCAAAGTGCAGCCAAATGGGGCCTCCACTGACTCGTGGCAGTAGCCGCAGCTGTGTGGCTGCCTGCTGTTGGCAGGGTTTTTTTGCAGCTGTCATCTTTCACACAAGGCATTTCAAGCACAGTCTTTCCAAACCTGTGGGTCGCGACCCCCAGCAGAGTTGCAAAGAGTTGCTCGGGGGTCACCAGAAAGTAACTGGTGGATCAGCAGTACAAAACCATATGCCTGAGTGAAATTTATACAATATAATAAGGGCATTTTACAGCTCATTGCAAAGATGTGACGACAAGCTGGGACGGGCACATACGACACTTAAGCTAACGGTCATGGCCAATATCTGAAGTTTATTTTATGTTAAAATTACGGTGTTCGTGTATTAACATTTGTTATGAACTGAATAGATCGCAGATTGTATTTTAATACAGTGTGATGAATAACTACAGTGTGATGAATAACTACAAAGACCAATATTCCATAATCTTTGCACTTAGCGTTGATTCCACTAGTAGCATGTTTATTTATTGAGCAACAGTACAAAAATAGACCAGAAGAAGGGCACTCAAGCGCCCGAAACCGGTCGTTGAAGTTCAAAATAAATAACGACAAGCAACTGGTTGCTGCATTTCATTTATTTATAAAAGACCAGAAACTATTTTCACAAACCGATGAATAGTTACAGGAACATGATTAAATAAGTTATTATGAAAAATTCAGAAAAATTACTACTTGTTTGCAAATAGTCTATGAAGTGGGACATTCCTTATGAGCATATTACACTTCTGTGTCTTGCCTGTATTGCGAAACACTTTGTCTTTCAAAAATCATACGATAATGTGCTGCATTCCAAAAATACATCAAAATCTTTGTCCACAAATTTAAAAAAAAAAAGCTGAAGCTAAAGAAAGAAAAATAAATTTGTTTTCTTTGGGATAACACAGGTGTTTTTTACAGTAAGTGAGTGGGGTTGGGAGGGGGGAGAGGCACCAGAAATTTTTTATATGAAAAGGGGACCCCTGCATATTTTTACTTGGAAAGGGGTCGCATATTCGAAAAGGATGTAAAACACTGAACTAGTTTATCAGCTGTTCTCATAGCCCCACAAGTTTTGATACATTCCATTTGTATGAGCACAAAGGGCATTGATTGAATCACTATATCATTTTTTTGATACATCTGTGTACTACAATTAATTTTATGTTGACTACACAAAATCAGAGTCAATATTTCTTCATTTGGGTGTTCGTTATTGACTGAGCTAGAAGCAGCACAGGTTATGTGTTGCAGAAGAGCTACACTCAACTTTCTGTCTAACAACATACCCGCATTCTTCTGTAACATGGAATTTCTGTAAAAAAAACACAAGAATCCAATAGTGAAAAGTGTTTAGGAAATATAGGGTGTAGTATTTTGTATACAAGTAAGTGATTATAGTGGTTCAGTATGAGTTAGATGACAATTAAGGCAATAATCATTTATGGCCTTGTTTTAGGAATTATATGTGTGTTTACCTCGAGTGATATAAGTAAACCTGCCCTTTCCGGTTATACAACAAAATATGAGGCTAGTAAAATCACAGACAGACTGCTTGTGACTGCAGATGTGACAACCACGGGTGGCTGGGCTGTATGGAAGGGACTTTTTGGAGTAGAATAGGTGGCAGCTGTCAAAATGGGATTATTGTCAATGGTTGGTAGGTTTGATGTGGATGGAGGTACTGATAAGGCCATCTTTGATGTATAGGTTAACGTCAAGGAAGGTGACTCGTTGGATTGACTAGGACCTGTATGGTACCCTTCTATGCCAACATGTTCATGGGTCAACTAGAGGAATCCTTCCTGAGTAACCAGAACCCCAAACCCCTCATCTGGTTCACATTCATTGATGATATTTTCACAATCTGGACTGAAGGTGAAGACACACTATCCACATTCCTTCAAAACCCAACACCTTCTCCTCCATTCACTTCACCTGGTCCTACTCAACCTAACGAGCCACCTTCCTCGACACTAACCTATTCCTCAAAGATGGCCTTATCAGTCAGTACCTCCGTCCACATCAAACCTACTAACCATCAACAATACCCCCATTTTGACAGCTGCCACCCATTCCAACCAAAAAGTCCCTTCCATACAGCCTAGCCACCTGTGGTCGTTGCATCTTCAGTGACAAGTAGTCCCTCTCCAAATATGCCAAGCACCTCAGCGAGTCCTTCACTGAATGCAATTACCCTCCAAACCTCGTCCAGAAAATTTTTTTTATATCCTACACTCCTGCAATCCCCAGGCCTAAACCTTCACAAGTTCCTGCCTCTACCACCCTTCCCTTTCTCTCCCTGCCACTCTCTATCCTTACATTTGTCTCCCATCCCACCACACCTTTCATTCCCTTCCATTACTTCCACACTGTCTGTCAGACAGCACTAGCTTATTCCCCCACCCATGTCATGCATCCCCCCTTCATTCCTGCTTCCCTCTCCTTGCAACCTGCTCACCCCCACCACTAGTTGCTCTGTTTAGGTCGTGCTGAGTAGCGCATATCGGCCACAGCAGCCAAAGATAGTGGTCGTGTCTGTGTCTGTGTGAGTGTGAGTGCGTGCCTGTGTGTGTGTCAAACTGACAAGGCCTAAATGACCGAAAGCTATAATGTTTTTCTCTGTTATTTATGCCTTTCTGCAGCTCATCGGACATCTGTGTGGTGAGTAAGCAACCTGTCCTTCAAAAATATTGTTGAATCCTTCCTGGAATTGCCACTGATAGGTCAAAACATAACTAGTTTATAATTTGTGCTGTGAAATGAAGGAAAAAATTAATTGAACACATTACTATTTCTACATGACAGTTCAACCCTTTTAAAAATTTAGGACAAATGTTTTTGACAGAGGTAAGTAAGAAATATGGCCATTGAAAATTTAGTTACTGAATGTTGTTGGAATAAATTATTAGGTTTTGAGATCTAAAAGGACAAAATAAAGAGGACAAAATAAGGATGTAAAAATTATAATTGAAATCAATAATAAGAAGTAATTTTTAATCAAAATATATGCATATGGCTGAATGCAAAATGTAACTACTGTCTTTCAAAGTAGAGGTAGTCTGAATTTAAATTGCATAATAACACCAGGTACAAAATTATCTCAAATAAGGAGCATATTAATTTGTTTCCAACTTCTTGGCATCAATAAACAATGTTGCAAGGATTATAGACAATCTTAAAGAAAGATTGCATGATATAAGAAGTGAAAAATTCATGACTTGGTTGAAGGCTTGTATGGAAACGAATAGTAAATTTCAAAATATATGCAGTCAATTTGGAAATATAGCAACCATAGGCATAAGCAATTTCCAGAAAATATTTCACACCGCCCTTGGTTGCCACCTTAATAGACTAGTGAAAAAGATTATAATAAAAAAATTACAAATAGAAAAAAGTAATAATGTAAACTCTAAGTTTAAATATCAATATAATACTCAATACCACCTGGAATTGAAACTACTGAACATTATCCTTTTCACCAAGCTCTGAAATTAGAGAAATCTCACCTAAGATCCTTCCGAGCCCTTCTAAAGTGTCAGTCATTGTATCCCTGTGGATGACCATGATGTAAGATCTGTGCAATCCACCCACCCAACACTTCTTATTCCAGTCACAGGCTTATCCTACACAATCAGAGACCAGACCACCTGTGAAAGCAGCCATGTAATTTACCAACTCTGTTGACACTACTGCACAGCTTTTGACATAGGAATGACTGCTGATCACAGTGAATATCCACTGTCAAACTGTGGACGAGTGCACGGTGGCAAGATGTGCAACTTCAATGACCATTTCACAACCCAAACAATTTGGATCCTCCCCTCCACTAACAGCTTTTCTAAACTGCCCAGATGGGACTTATCCTTGCAGCACATTCTCTAGTCTTGAAATATCGGGCCCAGTCTGCACTACCCTTTTTGTTCCCACACACCCACCTATCCTATACCTTGCCAATTCGTGTCTCGTTCCCCAGCATCTGTGCTATTTTCCCCTACTCTCCTCCTCAACTTTCCACCCCCTGCACCATTCTAATCCTCCAATGCATCCCCCCAGGGGGCTCACCTCTCTGTGGTGAGTACATGTGTGGTGAGCACGGGGCCCTGAGCTGAAGCAGCCATTTTTCCGCCCCAGGCTGCTTCACTTTCCCTCCCGGTTCATGCCTTCGGCCGGAGACAGGTGTCCTTTGCGATTCAAGGTGGTTTCTTGTCCCAGTTTCTCTTTTTCCTTGGTTTCTCCCTTTCCTAACCTTTGCTTCTGTCTTTCTCTCCTTGCTGTACTTTCCTAGCCTTCCTCTTCTCCTCATTAGTCTCCGCTTTGGCGTTTGAGACACTTCTTTCTCTTCACTTCCTCTATTCTTCTTCTTTCCTCCATGTGCATGTCTGTAGGCCGACCCACACATTATCATGCTTAGCAGGTGACGGGGTAACGCGTAATTCCCCGCCCCGGGTAGACAAGTAGGGTGCGTACGTATCCCTGGTACAGGCCAGGCCCAGGTAGGGGTGATTACCTGAGCTGGTACCTTCTGAACATGCCCATTGGTCCCTCTGTCAGTTCTCGGGAGGTGTGACCTGAGATGTGGACAATCACCTAACGCGGGTAAGCCCTCAGAGAGGGCCCCCACTAGGAAGGTGCGCGCCATCGGAGACGCCAGTAATCACGGGGGACACTTCCGCAATGACTTCCTTCTCTTCTTCTGTGACTTTGACCCAAAAAAGAAAGATCGATTCGCATCAGCATAAGAAAACTTTGCCAAATCTCCCAAAATTCCTAGTTGTCTCTCAAACCCATGGTAAAGATTTCACTTCTGTGAATCCTTTAGTCATTCAGAAAGGTGTTGATGCAATTGCTGGCCCTGTTAAGACCTGTTCATGTCAGCACAATGAAACATTGTTGCTGGAAGGGGATAGTGCCTTCCAGGGGCAAAAACTAATACGGACTACATTGCTGCACACGTTTCCTGTCCAGGTAGAAGTGCATCGCACACTCAACTCGTCACGGGGGGTAGTTTTCATGAGATCCCTTGACGGGTTGTCTGACAAAGACATACAAACCTACTTGGCCGATCAGGGTGTAACAGACGTGCATAGGGTGTTGAGAAAGGTTGCTAACCAGCTGACACCAACTCGTACTGTGTTTTTGACGTTCGACAGAGTTGAACTCCCATCGAAGGTCAAAGCAGGGTATGAAGTTATCTCCGTCCACCCTTATGTACTAAACCAAACGCGCTGTTTCCAATGGCACAGATACAACCACATCTGTCAATCTTGCCCTAATGCAGCAAAATGTGTCACTTGTGGTAGGGATGCCCATGAGGGGGATTGCCCACCTCCGTCCCCTCACTGCCTTAATTGCAACGGTGACCATGCAGCTTCCTCTCGGGACTGCTCTGTATACAAGGATGAAAAGGTCATTCAGCAAATTCGGGTCACGGAAAAGGTCGAAAGTTGTTGGCGAGTCGAAAGCCGTCCGTGACGATTTTCTACGTACTCAGGCTTCCCAACAGTCAACTGCCTCTTCTCACCGTCACTCTTCCAGAAGAGGCAACAAAAAAAAGAGTTCCTCTCCTTCTCTGCCGAGGCATGACCCATTCGTCACACTGCCCAACAGTAGTCGGCCCCTATCATCTTCTGTCTCGCCGGGACGCACTACTGTTAGCCGGGCAACCGGCATTTTACCGGCGGCAGAAGCTGCCCCTCCTGATAAACTCGGGAAGGTGGCAGATGCATCAGTTGAACCTATGGAACATGATTCTCTGCCTCTAGATAGCGACAGTAGTGCTCCCTCGAAGTCCAGTCCTCATAGGCCGTCGAGGTGACCCCATCTGCTTGTTCCTTTTTATCTTCTTTTCTTCTCTCATTTTTTATCATTGCGCTCCTTCAATGGAATATTCACAGCTTTTGTTCCAATCAGGAGGAATTAAAACTACTCCTTCGATTGCACTGCCTGCTTCTAGTTTGTCTCCAAGAAACTAAGTTACGTCCATGTGATCGTGCAGACTTCCCCCACTACACCTCTGTGCGTTTCGACCTGCCACCTGTGGAAGGCACCCCATCCCATGGAGGGGTTCTGATGCTCATTCAGGACGACATCTATCACCATCCTATTTCATTGCATACTCACCTACAGGCAGTTGCTGTCCGCATCACTCCATCCACCTTTTCTTTTTCCCTGTGTAATATCTATTCGCCATCGTCATCCACCCCTACTAGGGCAGATGTGCTACACCTCGTTGACCAGCTCCCTTCACCTTTCGTGTTGGTAGGCGACTTTAATGCTCACCACCCCCTATGGGGCTCTCCAGCACCTTGTCCGAGAGGCTCCCTTTTGTTGGACCTTCTCCAACACTTCAATCTTGTCTGCCTCAACACCGGTGCACCGACCGACAAAAACAACGCATACTTATTCCCATATAGACCTTGCGATATGCACTCCTCAGCTTGCCGGTTGATTTGAGTGGTATGCACTTTCTGACATGTACTCGAGTGACCATTTTACTTGTGTCATCCACTTCCTGCATCATTCCCCATCTCCTCGTCCCACCAGTTGGAACATCTCTAAAGCCGACTGGGGGCTTTATTATTCTATGGCAGTTTTTCACAATCAGAATTTTTCCAGCTGTGACAGTCAGGTCGAATACCTCACAGAGGTTATTCTCACAGCTGCCGAACATTCCATACCTCGTACATCCTCTTCTCCACGTCGCGTCTCGGTCCCCTGGTGGACTGCAGCCTACCGTAACGCTCTTAGAGCCCGGCGCCGGGCTTTACGCACCTTCGCCGCCACCCAATGTTGGAGAATAGTATCAACTATAAACGACTGAGAGCGCAATGTCGTCATGTTTTAAATGACAGCAAAAAAGCTCTCGGGATAGCTTTTACCAGTTCTTTTAAACGCTTTACTCCCGCCGCAGCTATCTGGGATGGCACACGCCGTTTATCCGGCATCAAGGGTCCACTGGCCTGACCCTCAAGAACGCAGACCTTGTGGACCCCCCTGATGTTTCCAACGCATTGGGCTGTTTCTTTTCGGAGGTTTCGAGCTCTGCCCATTACCACCCTGCCTTTGTCCCTCGCAAACAGGTAGAGGAGGCACGGCCGCATTCTTTCCACTCTTTGAATCGTGAAAATTATAACGTCGCCTTCACCATGCAGGAGCTAGACCGTGCTCTCGCCCTGTCCCGATCTTCTGCTCCCGGGCCCGATTCCATTCACATTGAAATGCTGAAGAACCTCTCTCCTGCGGGCAAGTGCTTTCTTCTCAGTACCTACAATCGCATATGGACTGCAGGTCATGTTCCCACAAGTTGGCGTGAAGCCATTGTTGTCCCCATCCCCAAACTAGGGAAGGACAAACATCTTCCTTCCAGCTATCGTCCTATTTCTCTGACGAGCTGTGTCTGTAAGGTGATGGAACGCATGGTTAACGCTTGGTTGGTCTGGCTCCTCAAATCTCGACGCCTCCTGACTAATATTCAATGTGGTTTTCGTAGACACCGCTCTGCTGCTGATCACCTCGTCACCTTGTCTATCTTTATTATGAATAACTTTTTAAGGAAGCGTCAAACGGTATCAGTGTTCTTCGACTTGGAGACTACTTACGATACCTGTTGGAGGGCGTGCATTATCCACACATTGCACACATGGGGCCCTCGTGGCCACCTCCCTCTCTTTATTCAAGCGTTTTTGGTGGATCGCAAATATCAGGTACGGGTGGGCTCTGTTTTGTCAGATACCTTTCGCCAGGAGAATGGAGTGCCACAGGGCTCTGTCTTGAGCGTGGCTCTTTTTGCCATTGCAATCAATCTGATCATAGACTGCCTTTCAGCCAACGTTTCCGGATCCCTTTTTATAGATGATTTTGCAATTTATTGCAGCGCCGAGTGGATGTGTCTCTTGGAGCGGTGTTTTCAACGCTGTCTTGACCACCTATATTCCTGGAGCATTACAAACAGCTTCCGCTTCTCCACTGAGAAAACGGTGTGTATAAACTTCTGGAGATACAAGGAATTTTTTCCACCTTCTCTACGTCTCGGCCCCATTGCTCTCCCTTTCATGGAGACAATGAAATTCTTGGGATTCATGTTGGATCATAAACTTTGCTGGTCCCCACACGTGTCTTACCTGGCTGCCTGTTGTGCCCGATCCCTTAATGTTCTCCGTGTCCTCAGTGGCACATCATGGGGAGCGGATCATACCGGCCTGCTTCACCTTTACCAGGCTATTGTTCAGTCGAAGCTCAACTACGGAAGCCTTGTATACTATTCTGCGCAACCATCGATTCTCCGCCGTCTCAATTCTATTCACCATCGGGGATTACGCCTGGCGACCGGTGCATTTTATACCAGCCCTGTTGAAAGTCTGTATGCCGAAGCTGCTGTATTACCCTTGACCACTCGGCGTGACATACTCTTGTGTTGGTACGCATGCCGCCTGCGGTCAATGCCCAACCATCCATCTTACCTAGTCTTTTTTGACGACTCACTCAATCGCCAATATCAGTTGGCTGCGATAGCCTTGCTTCCACCTGGAGTTCGGTTTCACCACCTGCTTCAGCGGCTCCTTCAACCTTTAGGTTGAGCGAGAGCCCATTGCCACCGTGGCATCAGGGCCAGGTTCACACTCACCTTAGATATAGCCAATCTTTGTTCCGATCTTGGCGCTAATGACCTTAGAAGTTGTGTGCCCTAAAACAAAAACAAAAAAAAAAAAGTCTCCAATGCATCTCAAAGCTACAACCTACATCTCTTTCCACTAGTTTCAAACCTGACCTGCACACTCCGGCAGTGCTGATTTCCCCACCCCCGACCTTCCCCTGCATTCTTCCCCTTCTATAATATTACTAAGACCGTGGCCAAAAGCTAAGTTATGAGAGTATTAATGTCATTTATACATGCATGTCTCTGGCTCAGCAATCATCTTTACAGTGAGCAAATAAATATGAAAAATAATGCTACACAGACAGGAAGATACATGTGCCTCTTTTTATGTGCCTGTCCCAGCTTGTCGTATGTCTTTGTGCTGTGTTGTAAACTGTCCTCATTATATTGATGCTTTGATATGATTGTTGTAAAAAGGCCATTTTGCTATATTTTGAGTACTGTTTGTCTTCCTTGCAATCTTACTATTTTGGACTAATGGGAAAGCAAAAGAGTTGCACCGATTTTGTTGAGTCGTACTTAATATTCATAACAATATCACATAAATGGGAAACTACCTCTAGTGGGAGAAGCTACTGGATTATGTTTTGTTCTTAAAGTTCTGAGTCATCATGGGAGCTACCCTTGCAAAATATTCCCCATAGTCTCTGGCCACCACCCCTCTTCCCTCAACGTGTGCCACTTTATGGCGACACAACCAACCACTCTTTTCCCCTCGTCTGCTCCTCTCCAATTCTGCTCACCAACCCACCTCCCCCAATACCTGACAGGTTGTCCTCAGTAGGCAGTTCTGACACATCTACCCCCACCTGTGCCTCGCGACACTTACTCTTCCCCGTCCTGTCTGCAGCTCAGCACGACACCTTTACGGTCAACACCAAACTGTCCTCTTCGTTATATGTGTACGTGGACTTTAATCTGTCGACAACTGTCACATCGAGACCTGACGCCATACTCACGCGACGTTCATTCGTGCACGCTCCACGAGGCTGCGAGGCCGCAGTTGTCGTGCGCGCACCTCGGGGCTGGGGTGTGCCGGGCTCTGCGCCAGTGACGAATCGAGGCTGCCGTTGAGCATCTCCAGCGAAATGCTCGTGTTGGCATTTGGTGAGTATGTGCCATTCAGGTCTGTCGAGCCTGGTGATGGGTTGTTGCGCTTCCAGGTTCCCGTCTACGAGAAGGTCAGAATAAAGTACATTAGGAAAATCTTCAGTTCTGCAACACTAGTCATAAAATACAGTATCACAATTTATTAAGGAGAGTACAGCAGGTATGTGGTATCTAACAAAATTGTGGCTCAGAAACAGATTTCTCGGTACACAGGACAAGAGCTCAATGCACAGTCAGCAATATATGTTAAAGTAATTTTTGGTGTGCTGGAGGAATGACGTACTTGCTGCCACGAGGTGTCCTGTTGTGACCTTCTGTCCAAAGAATGGTTTGAAGCAGCCCTTCATGTTATAATAACCTGTGCAAACCTGTTCAACTCCAAAGAACACCAACCCACATCTATTTGAACCAGCTTATTGTATTCATCTTTTGACCTCCCTCTGAAAATATCATCACCCACCCTCCTCCAATACACACATCCCTCTAATAATTAATTAAAGATTCCTTTGCCTCAGAATGTGTCCTATCTATCGATCTTACCTTTGTGCTGTACTGCCGATAGTAACACAAATGAAGAAACAGAAAAAAGGGGACGATAGGGCAAGCTTTGGGAACACAGTTCCTTCATCAGGTGGGAGAGAAGGGAATAAGAAAGGATGGGAACAAAAGGGAAAGGTAGTTCACGACCTAGGTCATGAAGGTGGTGTTTCGGGTTATGGACGTTAGAGATACTGCATGTACGTACTGAGCCAAGCCAGAGACGATAAATATAACCAAAGAGGAAAGATCAAGTAGTAAAGAGAAGAGAAGATGAGTGAAATGAATTATGCTGAGGGGAGTAGGAGGGGCAGGGGGTTGTCTAAAACGTTTTTCATTAACAGGTAAAGATGGATGGACACACACACATATATACAACATACACCACACACACGGGGGGGGGGGGGGAGAGAGAGAGAGAGAGAGAGAGAGAGAGAGAGAGAGAGAGAGAGAGAGAGAGAGAGAGAGAGAGAGAGAGAGAGAGAGCGAGGGCGGGAGGGAGAGGGAGAGGGAGAGAGGTAAGGAAGGGATAATGAATAGGTGAGCTGAGGATGCAGGAAGGGGAGGGATTAGCGTAGATTTAGGCCAGGGGGGTGGCGGGAGAAGAGGATATGTTGGAGGGCAAGTTCCCACCTCCGTAGCTCTGAGGGACTGGTGTTTGTTGGTTCTATCCAAACGGCACATGTGGTGTAACACGTGCCCAGGTCCCTGGAGTTATGCTGGAGGGCATGTTCTGCCACAGGATTTTGGGTTTCCCCCAGGTGAACAGTCCGTCTGTGCCCATTCATCTGCTCAGCCAATTTTTTAGTAGTCATACCAACAAAAGGCTGAACAGTGGACACATGTCAGCTGGTATATGACGTGTGTTGTCTCGCATGTGGCCCTGCCTTGAATCGGGTAGGTTTTTCCTGTGGTGGGGCTGGAGTATGTGGTAGTGGGAGGATGCATTGAACAGGTTTTGCAGCGGGATCAGTTGCAGGGGTAGGAACCATTAGGTAGGGAGAATGGTTTTGGGATGTTGTAAGGTTGGACAAGGATGTTGCGGAGGTTAGGAGGATGCCGGAAGGCTACTGTGGGTGCTGTGGGAAGAACAGTTTGGAGTGATGGTCTTATCTCAACTTGAGAAAGTCATAGCCCTGTTTGAGGAATTTATTGAGGCATTCCAGGCCAGGATGGTACTGGGTGACTAAGGGGGTCCTTCTGGGTGGTCTGGGGTTAGGAACATTGTTGTTGGAGGGAGAGATCTCCCAAGCTGTCCATTTCTCTCCCTCCAACAACAATTTTCCTAACCCCATTGTCCCCATAGTCCACTTTTTTTCTTCATTTGTGTTGCTATCGGCAGTACAGCACAAAGGTAAGTACTGGCCAGCCATTCTATCTCGTTTCAACAATATTTATCATCTCTCAGGAGACTAGCTATCGACCTCTTCATTCTGTCAAGTTATGCCCAGTTCCCCAATTATTTTCAGTATTTCCTTATTATTTACACAATCTACCCAGCTTATTTTCAGAATTATCTCATAGCACCACATCATAGAAGATTCTCTCCTCTTCTTGTCCACATAGTTCATCGTCCATGTTCCACTCCAGACAAATGCCTTCAGAAAAGACTTCCGAACACTTTAATTAATATTTTACAATAAGAAATTTCTCTTTTTAAGAAATGCTTTTCTTCCCATTCCCATTCTATACTGCGACCATCACACGTTATTATACTTCCCAAGTAAGAAAACTCATCTGTCATCTTAATTTTCTCAATACCTACTCTGATTCCTTCGGTATCGCCTAATTTTTGTAAACCACATTCCAGTGCCCTTGTTTTGCTCTTGTTAATGTTTATCTTATAAGCTCCTTTCAAGACGCTGTCCATTCTGTTCAATTACTTTTCCAAGTTCTTTGCTGTCTCTTGACAGAATATCATTCAGCAAACTGCCATGTTTTTATTTCTTCATGCTGAACTTCAATTCCTTCTCCAAATTTCTTCTTGCATTCCTTTACCACTAGCTCAGTGCACACATTGAACAACATGGGGGAAAGCTAGAACCCTGTCTTACTCCCTTCCCTTCCCAAATATGCATCCCTTTTATGTCCGTGAACTCTTATAACTGATATCTCGATTTAGCACTAGTTGTAAATAGCTTTCTGCTCCCTATATTTTACCCCTGCTGACTTCAGGATTCCAAACAACATTGTCAAAAGCTTTCTCCAAATCTACAAAAGCTGTAACTGTAAGTTTGCCTTTCCTTAACCCATATTCTAAGTTAAGTCTTAGGGTCAATATTATCTTGGATGTTGCTACATTTCTCCTAAATTCAAACTTATCTTTCCAAGGTTGACTTCTACTGGCTTTTCCATTCTTCTGTAAACAATTTGAGTCAGAATTTGAAACCATGAGTTATTAAACTTTGAAAGGTTTTGTAATGTTTCACGTCTATATGTGCCTGGTGCCTTTAATTTTGGAATTATTGTATTCATTTCAAAGTATGTGGTTAGTCTGCCTATGTTATGTATCTTGCACACCACATGGAACAGTTTCTTCATGATTGGCTTTCCCATAAACTTCAGTAGCTCTAAGGGAATGTTGTCTAGTTCAGAGACACCACTTCAGCTCCGATCTTTCAGTGCTCTGTCAAATTATTCTCACAGTATTGTATCTCCTATCTCATCTTTATCAACTTTTTTTTCTTTCTACAATGCTGCCTTCAAGTTCATTCCACTTGTTTGTTCCTTTATATATTCTTTCCACCTTTCAGCTTCCCTTTCTTTACTCAGTCCTGGTTTTCCATTTGATGTCTTGATATTCGTACAGCTCCTTTCTTTTCTCCTAACTTCTCTCTAATTTTCCTGAAGGTGTAATCTACCTGAATCTAGTTATAAAGTCATCTGTAGACTAGCATTTGTCCTCTAGCCATTCATGCCCAACCATTTTGCACTTCCTGTCAACCTCATTTTAGTCATCTGTACATAATTTTTACTTCCTTTTTTAAATATTTTTTCATTCCATAAATTAAAATCAGTATCTGCTGTGTTCACAAGGATTTCTACTATGCCTTGCCCTTCTATCTATCTGATCCTTTACAGCCTTTACTGCTACTCTCAAAACAACCCACTACTTTCCTGTTTCAGCCAGTCTTGCCTGAAGCTCTACATCTACATAAATACTCTGTTAATCATATTTCAGTGCATGGCAGAGGGGTCATCAAAGTACTTTTATGATATTTATCTACCATTACATTCTCTAATAGTGCATGAGATTATATTAGAGACTAGATTAGATTAGATTAGTTCTTGTTCTATAGATCATGAATACGACACTTTGTAATGATGTGGAACGTGTCAAGTTAATGAAAGGTGTCTTTACAAATTATTACTTTGTACTAAATATTACATGACTTTTTTTTAGTATTTTTTTATTATTTATTAATTTATTTATTTTTAATTTACTAATTTATATCTAAAAATTCATTTATAGTGTAGAAGGAGTTCCCATGCAGAAATTCTTTTAGTTTATTTTTAAATGCTTGTTGGCTATCTGTCAGGCTTGTAATGCTGTTTGGTAAGTGACCAATGACTTTTGTGGCAACATAATTCACCCCTTTCTGTGCCAAAGCTAGATTTATCCTTGAATAGTGAGGATCATTCTTTCTCCTAGTGTTGTAGTGATGTACACTGCTATTGCTTTTGAATTTGGTGGGATTAGTAATAGCCGCGGTGGAGTAGCCGAGCGGTCTAAAGCGTCTCGCTGCGGAGCACGCGGTTGCTCACCATGGAGGTTCGAGTCCCCCCTGGGGCATGGGTGTGTGTGTTGTCCTTAGGTTAGTTTACTTAGGTTTAAGTAGTTTGTAAGCTACGGACTGATGACCACGCAGTTTGGTCCGATAGATTTACAAACATTTGAACATTTGAATTTGATTGGTAATAATAAATTTCATAAGTTAATATATATACTGAGAAGCTACTGTAAAGATCCGTAGCTCTTTAAATAAGTGTCTGCAGAATGATCTTGGATGGGCTCCAGCAATTATTCTGATCACATGCTTCTGAGCAATGAATACATTTTTACTCAATGATGAATTACCCCAGAAAATGATGCCATACGAAAGCAGAGAGTGAAAATAGGCATAGTAAGCTAATTTACTGAGATGTATATCACCAAAATTTGCAATTACCCTAATAGCATAAGTTGCGGAGGGAATGTAGATAAAATTTGATGGAGTCAATGTAGGGTGACATGTATAGTATGGAGGAAAGGAGAAAAAAAAAACTGTTGGTAGAATCCTGCCCCGAAATGAGATCCATCCTTCATGACATCCTCCCCACTCCTCCGAGAGTGTCTTTCCGCCGCCCACCTAACCTCCGTAACCTCCTAGTCCATCCCTATGAAACCCCCAAACCACCTTCCCTACCTTCTGGCTCCTACCCTTGTAACCGCCCCCGTTGTAAAACCTGCCCTATGCACCCTTCCACCACCACTTACTCCAGTCCCGTAACCCAGAGGGTGTACACAATCAAGGGCAGAGCCACTTGCGACAGCACCCACGTGATTTACCAACTGACATGCCTGCACTGTGAAGCGTTCTATGTGGGAATGACCAGCAACAAACTGTCCATTCGCATGAATGGTCACAGGCAGACAGTGTTTGTTGGTAATGAGGATCACCCTGTGGCTAAACACGCCTTGGTGCACGGCCAGCACATCTTGGAACAGTGTTACACCGTCCGGGTTATCTGGATACTTCCCACCGACACCAATCCTTCAGAACTTCGGAGATGGGAACTAGCCCTTCAGCATATTCTCTCTTCTCGTTGCCCACCTGGTCTCAACCTCTGCTAAATTCGAATTCCCATCCACCATCTTAACATCTTTGCCTTGGTTCTCTGGACAGAGCCTCTGCCTCAAGTGGCATCTCTGTCTAACTTCTAACTTCTTTGCTTTCTACAGTTCTACAGTATGTCTGCCTAAGTGTACTTGCGTCTGTGTAAATGTGTGGGTGTGTGTGTATTTATTTACCCTCCTTTTCTCTCCCCAAGGTAAGTCTTTCCTGTCCCGGGATTGGATTGACTCCTTATCCACTCCCTTAAAACCCTCATCATTTCCTTTTCCCTCTCCTTCCCTTCTGCCTGACGAAGCAGCTAGGCTGCGAAAGCTTGTATATGTGTGTTTGTGTGTGATTTTTATATATATATATATATATATATATATATATATATATATATATATATACCGGCTCGTCGATAGAAACAAATAAAATAAATAAAATCACACACAAACACACATATACAAGCTTTCGCAGCCTAGCTGCTTCGTCAGGCAGAAGGGAAGGAGAGGGAAAAGGAAATGATGAGGGTTTTAAGGGAGTGGATAAGGAGTCAATCCAATCCCGGGACAGGAAAGACTTACCTTGGGGAGAAAAAAGGAGGGTAAACAAATACACACACACCCACACATTTACACAGACGCAAGTACACTTACGCAGACATACTGTAGAACTGTAGAAAGCAAAGAAGTTAGAAGTTAGACAGAGATGCCACTTGAGGCAGAGGCTCTGTCCAGAGAACCAAGGCAAAGATGTTAAGATGGTGGGTGGGAATTCGAATTTAGCGGAGGTTGAGACCAGGTGGGCAACGAGAAGAGAGAATATGCTGAAGGGCTAGTTCCCATCTCCGAAGTTCTGAAGGATTGGTGTCGGTGGGAAGTACCCAGATAACCCGGGCGGTGTAACACTGTGCCAAGATGTGCTGGTTGTGCCCCAGGGCGTGTTTAGCCACAGGGTGATAATATATATATATATATATATATATATATATATATATATATTATTTACAGGCGAAAGATTCCTAGCAGGAAAAAAAAAAAAAAAAAGAAAGAAAAAATATATATATGAAGATTACTCACCAGGCGAAGGAGCACAGGTGGTGATAGCAGCACAAATAAAATACACACACACAAACACAAGCTTTCACAACCCAGTTGCGTCTTCAGGCAGAAGGGAAGGAGAGGAAAAAGGAAATGATGAGGGTTTTAAGGGAGTGGGTAAGGAGCCATTCCAATTCCAGGAGAGGAAAGACTTACCATGGGGGGGGGGGGAAGGTAAACAAATACACACACACCTGCACATATACACAAATGCGCACACACACACTTAGGCAGACATACTGCAGAAAGCAAAGATGTTAAGCAGTTAGACAGAGATGCCACTTGAGGCAGAGGCTCTGTCCAGAGTACCAAGGCAAAGATGTTAAGATGTTAAAGATGGTGGGAGGCAATTTAAATTTAGCAGAGGTTGAGACTAGCTGGGCAATGGGAAGTGAGAATATGCTGAAGGGCTAGTTCCCATCTCCGGAGTTCTAAAGGATTGGTGTCGGTGTAAGTATCCAGATAACCCGGATGGTGTAACTCTGGGCCAAGATGTGCTGGCCATGTACCAAGGTGTGTTTAGCCACAGAGTAATCCTCATTACCAACAAACACTGTCTGCCTGTGACCATTCATGTGAATGGACAGTTTGTTGCTTGTCATTCCCACATAGAACGCTTCACAGTGCAGGCATTTTAGTTGGTAAATCACGTGGGTGCTGTCGCAAGTGGCTCTGCCCTTGATTGTGTACACCCTCCGGGTTATGGGACTGGAGTATGTGGTGGTGGAAGGGTGCATAGGGCAGGTTTTACAACGGGGGCGGTTACAAGGGTAGGAGCCAGAAGGTAGGGAAGGTGGTTTGGGGATTTCATAGGGATGGACTAGGAGGTTACGGAGGTTAGGTGGGTGGCGGAAAGACACTCTCGGTGGAGTGGGAAGGATGTCATGAAGGACAGATCTCATTTTGGGGCAGGATTTAAGGAAGTTGTATCCTTGCTGGAGAGCCACATTCAGAGTCCGCTCCAGTCCCGGAAAGTATCCGGTGACAAGGGGGCATTTCTGGGATTCTTATGTTGAAGGTTCTGAATTTGGGGGGATGAGGAAGTGGCTCTGGCAGTTTGCTTCTGTACCAGATTAGGGGGATAGCTGCGGGATGTGAAAGCGGTTATAAGGTTATTGGTGTACTGGTTCAGAGATTCGGAACTGGAGCAGACTCGTTTGCCATGAAGACCTAAGCTGTAGGGAAGGAAACGTTTGATGTGGAATGATTGTTATACACTCTTCCTGTGCTCTTGATCACCTGTCTCTCTTTTAATAATATTCCAAATTGTTTTGATTTTATTATCAAAGGAACTAATCTCAGGCATGGAGCACATGCTACTGGATTTTTAAATAATTTTTCGTAATGTTGCACAGTAGTTTTTATAATATTCAATTGTTTCTGGGTTATTTCTCTTTATTGTGGATAGATATAGCTCCCTTTTTCAGTTAAAAGATATTTTTATTGCTTTAGTCAGCCATGATTTTTTTGCATGTTTTCTTACAATTACATTTAACTAATTTCCTAGGGACACAGTTTTCAAATACCATTATAAATGTATCATGAAAATTAGCACCAGGTTCCTTATAAACCTCATCCCATTCTAACTGCTGTAAACTTTCTTTGAAATTTCTAGTTGTTAAGTCATTAATTGAATGCACAACTCTGGAAGACTGTTTCAAATTACTGAATGGAGCTGTGTCGTATACTGTTACTAGCTGTGCACCATGATCAGAAAGACAATTCTCAACAGGAGAAGCATTTATGTTGTTAAACATATCTTGTTCTTTAAAAACGTTATCCATCAATGTACTGCTATCCTTTACTACCCAAGTGGGACAATCAGTAATGGATATCAGATTGAATGAGCCAAGTAAGACTTCCAGGTCATTCTTTCTATTACATTTTTTCAGTGAATCAACATTGAAATCACCAAAAATAATAATTTGATTCCCCCATCTGACAGATAGCACAACAGGGCATCCAAGTTTTCCAAAAGTAAGTAGATGTTTCATGAAGGGGACCTATATACTGTTAAAATTATGATAGAGTCATCATTCAGTTTAAGCTGATAGGAGCATGCTTCAATACGTTGCTCTACACAAAACTTTTTTGTTTCTAAATACTTTACACTCTGATAGGTTTTGAGACATATGGCATCTCCTCCTCTTACCTTATTAACTCTTCTTACATTTGCAGCTAATTTATATCCACTGACAATCCATATCAGTGACAATGTCATGTTCAGACAGGCATAGTATATCTATTACATTATTAGTTTCTATGTTATCTAAACCAACCAAAAGCTCATCTATTTTATTCTTTAGTCCCCCAATATTCTGGTGAAAATTGCTAACATTATTTTTTTACTTTAATTTTGTAAGAAACATTAGACTTTTTTAACATCTTTAGCAGCTGCCTGCCTAAGCTTCTCACTGGACACTGATCTTAGCCTAAAAACAAAGTACTTCCATGAAATACAGTGTCCCCCCTTAAGGATTTTGCCATCAACCCTTCCCTTTCCTATTGAGATGCAGGTCATGCCCAGTGAAATCCCAACTGTCAATAGCATCAACAGGAATCAAACCTATGTGTGAGGGAGTAGCCACCCTAATCAGTTGATCAATCTCCATAATGACTCTCCTGACAGAGCGGTTTAATCGGGGACAATCATACCACACAAAACCAGGCAACAGTCCAAAATTTGTATGATCTTGTTCTGTGAAACCCTTCCAGGAACCTATATCCTCCACCACCTGGCTAAGACCAGCACTGGGCTAGAAGACGTTTGTGACCTTGGAACATACTGGGTCTATTTCCCATTTCAGATTTTCAATCTGACCTAACCAATAAAGGGATAAAAAATTCCATGCCCCAATCTGTAGACTGAATAGGAACCACCAGTTACTCTGAGCTCACCACAGATACCCCTCTACTGCAATATAAATGCTGCATTTTACCTGAAACCATAAAGATGAAACCACCTTTCACAATGTATATTGGAATGGGGTATCTAGTCTAAGATCTATGTCTGTGTGCATTTCAGTCTTCCCCCCCCCCCCCCCCAAAAATTACGGCAGGTTTTTCGTGTGATTAAGAAGCCTTGGACTTTAAAAAGAGTAGATGGTGGATGGGTAAAGGGGGCCCAATCTAAGCTCCCCCCCTCCCTCCCCCCCCCCCCCCCAAAAAATCAAGCCATATCCACCATTTTGCTCCTGATAACTTCTTGAACCTGAAAACTGAAACCCTTCCCTAGAAAAATAAATGGTTAAAATTTGATTTATGTGTTGTTTGACATTGAGATGTTGGTGAGATGAACAACAGGAGGTGATGGCAGCCAATCAGAAGTGACGTTGAGACAGCCAAAATAAGATTGAATCTTTCATTTGAATATAAAGTGAATTATATAATATGGGCAATACATAGCTTTTACAGAAAACAATCTCAGAAACAATACCCAAAAATATGATATCGTGAATGTTTTCCACTTGATTTCCATTAGTATTAGGACCCTCTATATATTCCTTCCACAGTTCAGATTTTCCCTCTTTGCTTAATACTGGTTTTCCATCTCAGTTCTTGATATTCATACAGTTGTTTATCTTCTCTACAAATATTATTTTTGTTTTCCTGTAGGCGGTATCTATCTTTCCCCTAGTTATATATTCTTGTACGGTTCTGCGTTTGTCCTCTAGCTACTCCTGCTTAGCCAGTCTGCACTTCCTGTCAATCTTATTTTTCAGGCATTTGTACTCCCTTTTCCTGTTTCACTTGCTGAATTTTTATATTTTCTCCTCTCGTCATCATGCATTATCCAGGGATTTCTATTAGGCCTTGTCCTTCTGCCTATATGGTCCTCTGCAGCCTTCACTACCCATTCTTCTTCTACTGTATTATTTCCCCCTGTTTCAGCCAATCCTTGCCTAATGCTGCCTCTGAAACTCTCTACCACCTCTGGTTCCTTCAATTTGTCCAGATTCCATCTCCTAATGTTTCTACCTTTCTGCAGTCTCTTAAATTTTAATCTGCCGTTCATAACCAATAAGTTATGGTCAGAGTCTATATCTGCCCCTGGATAAGTCTTATATTTTAAAACCTGGTTTCTAAACCTATTCCTTACCAATATAATGTCAATCTGGTACTTTCCAGTGTCTTCTGGTCTCTTCCACGTATACAGCCTCAGTAACGTCAGAGTATTCTTAGTATGGGAAAGTATATGACATAGCTATTTCAAAATAAAATTCAATTGCTAATCCATGTGAATCAATAACGAAAGAAATTGGATTGTGCCAAGAAGCATGTGATGTGCGTAACCCAGACAGCAGAATTTGAAACAATTTTAAATGAATTACTGCACTTATCTACTAGTTTAACAGACATAGAAATTATGTGTAAAACATTTATAGGGGTACCTTTACTGAAATTATTTATCTGCCCCGGTGTAAAGAAACGAAGCGCCGAATAATTAGAACGTGTGGTCAGAGGTAAGTTACAAAATGCGGCAAGAAGAAAATTGAAATTGTAAATGAAACAGCTGTAGAACCATGTTACCATGTAGATGATTTGGTTGTTGCGAAAGATTTTCACCAGAGCTCGAATTTAAAAAAGAAAATGGGGAAGTTTTCAAGGTTTCTGGTTCTTTTAAAATGAAAGACATACCTCATATGATAGCGCTTTTTCTGGTAGATTCTGATACAGGTCAAGAGAAAGATTTTTGCAATGTGGTCATAGTGAAACCATCCTAGTCCACTGTCTTACTATTTCTATGCAGTTTCATTTGAGGCAGTGTTTTTATCAATCATCCGTAAGTCCTTGTAGCTAGGACCCTTTTTTCTCCCATACATTATTAATTTTTTGTTAATGATGGATGATAACAATAATATGTCACATTCATACAAATCTTAACAAATGAGGAGAAGGAAGCTACACACAACCGAACCTTGAAATGGGAAATAGTGACCACCAACAGGAAGCTGTGCGCTTTGAAGTAAATTATTATGTAGCAATGGAAATTAATATTTTTATTTACATTTGAGATTTATTTCGTAAAGTAAGTTCACCAGCAGCGTAGCGTGGATCTCTGCCACCCGGGGCTGGCAGCCCCCCAAACAAAAACTGAGACTTTGGACATAAATACCAATATTGTTTAAGAGTTTATCAAAATAAAATAGGGACGCTGCAATTTATTTTCCCTAAATATTTTTGTTTCTTTTATTTTTTACATTATGCTGCAAACAAATGCTTCATACGTTTAAGATAGTTTCGACTAAAAATAATTCTTGCACTGAGAAGTAAACACTTTGAAACATAAAATTTATGAGCCTGCACGGCTTACAAGGCAATAAGATGTGGCATTCCGAATAAAGTCGAGTGAATACTTTCACATGTATTACACAAATAAAAGTTTCTTGTCAGTAGGACTTCAGTGTCCATTACATGAGCCTCCATGTGAACAGACACACTCCATTTCGTAGGCTTACCAGTTTCAGTTTTTTTAGTCCACTTTCAAATCAACTAAATTAAGTTCTACAATACACCCGTTGGCCACATAGTTCATTTTTCTGGATTGACAGCAGATCTTTCACGGGTAACCATGTGTTGGTTTATAGAGCTAATCGTTTTGAAGGCTTTTCAGTGAGACAAACAGGTTTGTCTGTAGCTAGGGTAAAGAGGCGACGTAGTTGTGATGAAATATCCTTATCTATAGAATTAGGGTGAACCTTTAAATATTTATAGAGCTACCAATGAAAACTGAATTAACTGTTCCTTCATTGATGGTGATGTAGTGCAGATTACATTACATAACGAAGTACTGAGCATCTCACTTGACCTCGAGCGTAAGGACGAGGACATCGGACGGTCTCGCGGATGTGCGAAAACATGGGAAGGAGCTTCACGACTTCAGTAAGTCATAATCCTATAAAAGTACTACCTAGAGGAGACACACGAAGATATTTGCGAGGCTACGACTCGAACCAGGATATCGCGCTTTTCGTGATCGGTCACCTTGAAACTTTCGGCACGTTTCCAGGACCGACCAAAATTTCTGTACCACAATGACCATATATATATGACTGTCACTACATTCTGAATTCATTCGTCTCCAATGTCCTAGGTATCGTGTCAAATAGAAAACAACTAAATCAAATCACCTTGTGCTGTTGATACAATATTTAAGAAAATTTGGTCTATAAGTATGTAATAACCTTGATTGTTTGTATACTCCTTTTGCTTTATATATACAGTTTGTTACTGCCAACCAGGGACGTCACCGGCATTGCCTCATGTCTGCAATCGGTTACTGTCCTTTGTCAACATCACACACGAGCTATTAGAAAGCAATTGTAGCTACTATTCCGGACATCCCTGTGTCACCAAATTCTGGCATGAACTGCTATGTTTAGGAGCGGTTGCACTAATTTCTGTATGTTGTATAATACATGCGAAATATGGAAAGAAATTTATTTGTTCTGGTATGCTTCTATTCTGAACTAGGCTACCTTACAAAATATATATACATTTAAAATTGACATCCAATGTGTCGTGTACATTTTTCCAATCTGTATTTGTGAAATAAAATTCTGGACACCTCTTACTTGTTTTTTAACCAAACTGAGTAAAAAACTGATATGACTTGAGTGAAGACTTCCTGAAAATATATACCTTCTTACAGATTATTTTGGCCAAGGAATGAATATTAAAGTGAACTGGATTGACGTATTTAGAAGTAGTAGGTATTTTTCATAGCACAATTAACAATGTTAGGGGAGCTTAAAAATGTTTGAATGCAAAATAATAAACACACACTGTAATTTCCTGACGAATCTTTAAGTGTCTCCATAGTGTCCTTTATAGAGTGCCCCCCAGACACCCTACACACTAGGCCACTGCTCTGTGCAAGAACTTTTACAGGTCCTCAGAAAATATAAAGATATGAGGGAAGATTAATTGTTACTGGCATACCAAATATTTGTTATTCTTTTCTTCTTCACTTGAAATGTAATAATAATAATAATAATAATAATAATAATAATAATAATAATAATAATAAATAATAAAAAGTTCAGAGAGAAAGAGGAGACAGGCTCAAACGGTACGTAAAAGTGGGGAGGGACAATACTGGTAAATGCAAGACTAGTGTCATATTATTATTAGTCGTAAAGCTCCCATGTGGAAGACGCTAAATAAAGCTGGTTCATTTTCTGTTCTTCTTGGTCTTCTGGTTCTTTTTATTTGCCCACCAGTTTTTCATTGTTTGAGAAAATTTAGTTCTTCTTTCTTCACTCCATTTTGTTCCAGTTCTCGGTGCTTTTGTCTCTGGTTTAACCTCCCACTTTTCAACTTTTATTCTAAAATTGTTCCTTGCAGCTATTTCTTTTTTTAGTAATTTTGGCTAATTCCAAATCTTTTTTAACTTTTTGGATCCATTCTCCTCCATTAACAAGAGAATCTACGTATTTTACAATTCTTTTTGTTAATCTGTGTTCAGGGAGTCTCATTATGTGGCCATAGAATTTGAGGCGTCTTTTCCTCGTGTCTATCTCTATGTTAGAATATTCTTCAATTTTTGATGTTTTCTGTAATCTATATCCATTCTCGGTCCATCTTGGTTCCAAACTTTTTCTAATTATTTTTTTCTTTCTTCTTTCTTTAGATTTTCTAGATCAGTTTTCCTGTTTAGTGCCAAGGTTTCGCTGGCATATAACATTGATGGTTTAATGACTGTATTGTAATGCCTAATTTTGGCATTTAAAGATAAGCATTTTTTATTATAGAGGTTTTGCACTAATCCTAAACCTTTATGAGCTTTTTGTATTCTTTCTTGTTGTGCAAATTTTTCCGAGATAATTTCTCCAAGATATTTGAAGTGTGGTACTCTGTTGATTTCTCCGTATTTGGTTTGTAATTTGGAAATTTCTAAATTTGTTGTTGTGAACACTGTCTTTTCAAATGATATCTGTAGCCCAACTTTTTCTGCACATTCTTTTAGAACTTCTACCTGTTTTATAGCCCTTTCACTAGAATCTGCCATTATTGCGAGATCGTCTGCAAAGGCTAAGTAGGGGATTCTTAGGTTATGTTTTTTGGTTCCTAATGAAATTGGTTTCCAGCACTTTTCTTCTTCAAGTTTCTTCTCCCATTCTTCCATGACTCTATCCAGAACTACATTGGACAACAAAGGCGACAACCCATCACCCTGTCTAACCCCAGTTTTAATTTCAAATGGTTTTGAAAGTTTTCCCATAAATTTCACTTTGAATTTTGTATTTGTTAACGTCTATTGAATGATTTTTTGTATTTTACGATCCAATCCTTTTTCCTCAAGAATCCTAAATAGTGTGGGTCTGTGGATTGAGTCATATGCGTTCTTGAAGTCGACAAAGACATACACTGTAGGCTTGCCTCGCATCTTCCTTATCCTTGTGATTAATTTTAGGTTTAAAATTTGCTCTGGGCACGATCTGTTTCGCCTGAAACCAGCTTGGAAATCTGAGATTTTGGGTTCTAGTATTTCTTGTGCGCTTTCAAGAATACAGGCCAATAAAATCTTATATGTGACAGGAAGTAGAAAAATTCCTCTGTAATTATTCACATCATGTTTGTCCCCTTTTTCGTGTAATGGATGTATTAAGGCACACTTCCAATCTTCTGGGATTACTTCGGTGACCCATATATTTTGAATAAACTAGCTCCTTTCTTGAATTAAGCCCTAGTGTCATATTATGTATTTTTATTTATTTTTTTTGTTCAGAACACCATCATTTATAGTCTAGTTTGAGTCCATGTAATAAATTTTAAATTTTAGATATTTCTTGCCCAGTAATCAGCCACACAGATGGCCTTGTCATTAGCTAGCTGTGGATCCAGGGGCTACAGCGTGTGCTGGGCTGGGCACACCAGTAAGTGGTCGCCCGCCTGGACATTCCCACAGTCGCACGGAGGTTCGCTGTCAAGGTAGCCCCATCTGGAAAGGTTGAACTTGCAATTTGAGAGCCTTCTAGGTTGTAAAGGATTTGTGACCTCCAGCTGCAAGTTGTTCTTTCAGGGCCAAGATAGGTTAGGTATTGCCTCCTTCCATAGCTGTAGCCTCCTTTCTTCGACAGTGACATCAGTTGGCTCCGACGTCTAAAGGAAGCTCCCTCTTCAGCGAAGACGCTCTGAAGACGCCTAGGGTGTTGTGGGTGCCCGTGTAGGGGGTGGCGATTGTCTGGCAATTGTTCCTTCCTCTCCCCCACGACAGCTACTTGCAGCCGTATGCTAGGGAAAGCTATACCTTGAGAGGGTAGATATCATCTATCGGCGTGGGTCTCGAGCACCCCGATATGATGCGGAATGTTTCACGTGGGCCGAATTCTTCCACACAGGCGCGGCATATTCAGCTGCCGATAGACCAAGTGTCATGGCTGTTGTTCAAAGCACTTGTGGGTCAGTACTCCAGTTTGTGTTCGTCAGTTTACGAATGATATTATTCCTAGTGCTGACCTTTTTCTTAGTGTCTTAACAGTGTGGTTTGAATGACAGAGTTCTATTCAACTTCACTCCTAGATATTTGGGAGTGTAGCTGTGCTCCAGTTCTTGATCTTTCCAGCTTACATGGAGCATTGTCTTAGCTTCCTTATTCCTCAGATGGAAACTTAGCTAGGTTGGGTTTGAAATGGTTCTGGTGATAGGTGCTTCCTTGGGTGGTCACAGCCATGTTGTCAGCATACATAAACTGTCTGACATTGGGGTGCATTGGCTGGTCATTAGTGTATGTGTTTAACAACACCAGAGCTAATACACTGCCCTGAGCAAGACCATTCTTTTTTTTTTTTTTTTTTTTTTGTTCCGTAGTACGCACTGCACAAATCTTGAAAGTCCAAAGGCGAAAGTTTTTGACACCTGTTGGATCCTTTGCTGGTTTGCTTTTCTGCACACTCTGGGACTCTGCACGGTGTTGACGCAGTTGTTCACGATTTGTGTTAGCCATCTGAAAGATTTCAGGCCAAAGTGTTTAATTTGTTTGACCATTAAATCACCTTTGCCAGCTGAATATTATCTGCAGTATTAAGATAGCAATTATGCAGGAGTGACTTGGCTAAGGGAAAGCTGCAAATACTACGCTAATAAGGGTTGTAATTATGAATCTCTTTCCGTGAATTATAGTGACAGGTTTGGCAGGAGGAACAGACCCATAAAGGGGCTGATGTACACTTATGTAGGGTCAGTCGATAGGAAGAAGGGGCGGTCATATTAACATAGTAACACACTGGACTGTTCTTTTAAGAAATCATTGTAAATCACATTAATTACATGAACAGTAAAAGTGAAAAAACAAAGCTCATTGGCGTAAGAGAGACGGATCTTTCTTGAAATAAGGATTGTCGTGAGTGTTGTAAAAAATAGAAAAGAAGTGTGCCCAATTTTAGTGCTTAGTTAAGAGAAGTTGTTCAGCAAGAAACAGGGTAGGAAATGAGTTGAATATTAATCTAGAAGTGAACACGGGCTTATTAAACAGATACAAGTTATGTTTTTATTTCTGTATTTATGTGAATATAAATGTTATTTGTCTATGTTTCACTTACTCCTGAGTGATCTAAATCCTTATGTTGCTTTTAATGTGATCGTAGAGATTTAAGGGATATTTGCTTTTAATTTTGTGATGTAATATATATATATATATATATAAAAATAAAAATAGAAAACAGATGACTTACCAAAAGGACCGGCTCGTCGATAGAAACAAATAAAATAAATAAAATCACACACAAACACACATACAAGCTTTCGCCACCACTGGCAGCTTCTTCAGGAAAAAGAGGAAAAAAGGGGAGGAAAAGGGAAGGATATGGGTTTTAAGGAAGTGGAAAAGGAGTCATTCCAATCCCAGGAGTGGAAGGACTTACCTTAGGGGAAAAAAAGGAAGGTGAACAAAAACACACACACCCACACATTTACACAGACGCAAGTACACTTAAGCAGACACACTGTAGAACTGTAGAAAGCAAAGAAGTTAGAAGTTAGACAGAGATGCCACTTGAGGCAGAGGCTCTGTCCAGAGAACCAAGGCAAAGATGTTAAGATGGTGGGTGGGAATTCAAATTTAGCGGAGGTTGAGACCAGGTGGGTAACGGGAAGAGAGAATATGTTGAAGGGCTAGTTCCCATCTCCGGAGTTCTGAAGGATTGGTGTCGGTGGGAAGTATCCAGATAACCCGGACGGTGTAACACTGTGCCAAGATGTGCTGGCCATGCACCAAGGCGTGTTTAGCCACAGGGTGATCCTCATTACCAACAAACACTGTCTGCCTGTGACCATTCATGCGAATGGACAGTTTGTTGCTGGTCATTCCCACATAGAACGCTTCACAGTGCAGGCATGTCAGTTGGTAAATCACGTGGGTGCTGTCACAAGTGGCTCTGCCCTTGATTGTGTACACCCTCCGGGTTACGGGACTGGAGTATGTGGTGGTGGAAGGGTGCATAGGGCAGGTTTTACAACGGGGGCGGTTACAAGGGTAGGAGCCAGAAGGTAGGGAAGGTGGTTTGGGGATTTCATAGGGATGGACTAGGAGGTTACGGAGGTTAGGTGGGCGGCGGAAAGACACTCTCGGAGGAGTGGGGAGGATGTCGTGAAGGATGGATCTCATTTCGGGGCAGGATTTTAGGAAGTCGTATCCTTGCTGGAGAGCCACATTCAGAGTCCGCTCCAGTCCCGGAAAGTATCCGGTGACAAGAGGGGCACTTCTGGGGTTCTTCTGTGGAAGGTTCTGAATTTGAGGGGATGAGGAAGTGGCTCTGAAAATTTGTTTCTGTACCAGATCAGGAGGATAGCCGCGGGATGTGAAAGCTGATATTAGGTTATTGGTGTACTGGTTCAGGGATTCGGGACTGGAGCAGACTCGTTTGCCACGAAGACCTAAGCTGTAGGGAAGGGAACGTTTGATGTGGAAAGGATGGCAGCTGTCATAATGCAGGTACTGTTGTTTATTGGTAGGTTTGATGTGGACGGATGTGTGTAGTTGGCCGTTGGATAGATGGAGGTCGACATCGAGGAAAGTGGCATGGGATTTGGAATAGGACCAGGTGAATTTGATGGGACCAAAGGAGTTGAGGTTGGAGAGGAAATTCTGGAGTTCTTCTTCACTGTGAGTCCAGATCATGAAGATGTCGTCAATGAATCTATACCAAACTTTGGGTTGACAGGCTTGGGTGTCCAGGAAGGCTTCCTCTAAGCGTCCCATAAATAAGTTCGCGTACGAGGGGGCCATCCTGGTCCCCATGGCTATGGTCCCTATATATATATATATATAAAAAGGTTAATGAATGTAAGCCAAAGTTATTGAGGAGATATTGAACATACACAAGGGAATACAAAACCAATGTGGATCTAATTGACGTATAATAGGTGAAAAGGTTTATTGATTCCCCAGAGGTATATTAAATTTGAAAGACATTCCAAGTGTACTGATGTAAGTAGTACTCGATTAATTTTTTGTATTTAGTTTTAAGATTTGCTAATTGTATGACTGTGTGCTTAGTGATGTAGTGTGACGGGAAAAGTGAGCCAGGGCATATGTAGGGTGGTGTTTCCATTGCAGATATTTTGCTGACGAAAGATTTGTGCTGCACCGAATCTTTATGAGCATTTTAGTTGTAGTAAGGGGGATGTACTGTGAGCTCGGTGTGTGTGTGTGTGTGTGTGTGTGTGTGTGTGTGTGTGTGTGTGTGTGTGTGTGTGTGGAGGGTGACCGAGCCGCTCGTCACGAGGTGGTTTACTGCTCGAGTCGGTGCTTACGAGAAGATGTGCAGCCGACGGAACTCTTAGCGCAGAACATTGAAAAAGTGACTGTTATTGTGTGGTACGAAAAGAAAGATGTCTAGTATGTTCTAAGTCGCGATCCATGAGAGTGTTTCAGAACGATTTGTAAAATGGTACCGTACGGTGAAGTACACAGACTACTGTGAAGGATACTTTTATTTCGTCAGAGGAAAGAATTTTCTCTTACGGCATTCGGCTGCTAGTACGAGGTAGAGTCCAATCGAGTGGCAAGAAAGGAATTACGGTTACCGCGAATATTTGCGAAAAGAAAAAGGTAACAATATGTCGATGCAGAAAGGAGTATTCGAGTTGCTTTGGGGCGAACGAAACAAAAATTCCGAGAACGAATTTGTACGAGGGTGCAAAACACCGCAAACACTTGTCCTCCGATGTGACCTAGAGATGAAAGTTTCACCGAGTAAGACTCTGGACGTCTGTAAAGGATAAATTAGTGCAGCACGTTTGCAGCTGGCGGCGGTTACCGGCGTGACGGGCGAGCTGATGGGTGAGCCGCGGTGCCGCTGCGGCGCGACGGGCGCGCACAGGAAGGGCTGGCCGCCGCCGGCGCCGGTGCCCGCGCGGTCCAGGCTGCCGGTGGAGCCGCACGGGCTGCTGCCGGCCTGCGCCGCCACGAACGTGTTGGTGTCGGCCGGCACGCCGTCGTCGCCGTGGGGCCGGCGCTTCGTGCACGGCATGTCCTTCAGGTTGTACTTGAGGTGGTTCGGCTCCAGCGGCTTGCAGAACGACAGCTCCTCCGGGTGCCGGATGCCTGCAACCGCAAACTGCGCTTTCACCGCTGCCCTCACCTGGGACGGGACGTCCGAAACGCGCGCTCCGGCTACGAAAGAAACCGACTTTGATGTACGTAAACGGCCTCGTTTGCAGATTTTTATTAATTAATAACGTGTTTCACCTACAGTAGGCATCGTCAGATTACATTTTCTAGTCCGGGTACGAGGCGTTCCGAGTTCCGGCGTAGCCACCGTGTGAACGCAAAATGGAGCCTAGGTATCGACGTATGAAAGATAGCGTAGTCGGTGGCTTCGTACGATAACAAAGAAACCGAAGAGGAATGTAAGAAAGAGCCAGGCGGATGAGGTCGAAGGAAACGACAGCACAGACGAACGTTATAAACCTGCGAAGTCGACGCCGCAATTTACCTCGACCGGCTCCCGGGCTCGGGACTGATGACCCCGTAGTTAAGTCTCGTAAGCTCTACAAACATTTGAACATTTGAAGCTCCCGGGCACTGCACAGTGGGACCACACCGAGCGGCCCCACCGCCGAACGTAGAATGCGGGAAAACGTAGCTGTTTGCAGAAGGTGGCGCGGGGGCTCACACACTCGGTCAGTAAAAAGGGTTCTGCTAAGGCGGGCGAGGGCCGAGATCACAGAAAATGCCAATTTCGACACGATTAAAGCTCCGTAAACAAATAAGACAAAAGGGGAGTAGAAACTACAAACAGGCGTCACGTTAAATGCGGCACTACCTCGTGCCCACCGTGCATCGCCGGGAGCTTTCGTATGTCGATATCCAGGCTCCGTTTTGCGTTCACACGGTGGCTACACCACAACTTGGAAGCCTCGTGCCCGGACTAGAAAAGTCAGCAGTACATTCTTCCTTCCGCTAATGCATGCTACATCGAGCTAGGACCATCACATTTCTTAATTAAAATATTTTTCCTCTTCCTTGTAGATAATCTGGTGATGCCTGCTGTACGCGAAATGCGTTATTAACAAATAAAAATCTGCAACCGACGCTGTTCACATACATCATCTTTGTAACCGGTTGCTCTACCAGTCCCAGGAATGTGTTGGAAAAAAAATTTTTTTTACCATGTGTTTTGTAAAATAAACTCATCTACCAAAAATGCAACAAACTTTTACCAACAACACCAATATGCAAGCACCGACTGTAGTTTGGCAATCTATTA
Source organism: Locusta migratoria (assembly GCA_026315105.1). Classification (NCBI taxonomy): domain Eukaryota; kingdom Metazoa; phylum Arthropoda; class Insecta; order Orthoptera; family Acrididae; genus Locusta; species Locusta migratoria. Next base: position 571,567,568 of record CM048747.1, on the reverse strand, counting down.
TCTAGTACGTAATGTTTATCTGTTTCTCAGGTCGCTCCTGACGAAGTTACGAGCTACGTAACCGAAATATTGTGCAAGTTCGACAGTCATCCGGCAGAACACCTAAAAACCAAAATGTCATTAGATTACCAGAAAGAATTCTGCCTCTTCGTGTTTTATGCACTACCATACCGAAAAAAATTTGCACAAGTGACGTTTAAGACGAGATCTATATAAACTTCCTACAGAGCATGGGGGGAGGGGGTACCTTACCCTATTTACAATAGACTAGTGATGTGGACCGGGGATATTCCCGGTGGGAAGCAACTTATAAACTGGGAATATTGCCAGGAATATTTCTTTGGCCCGGGAAGATTGCAAAAAATTTGGGAATAAAGAAAGTTGTTTTATTTTTCAAAGTTTTAACACTTATTAACAGTTCAGGAACCTAATAACTAGATTAACTAAGTAATTCATACATTTTTATCCAAGATTTATCATTCACTGCATTAATGTCCTTGCTAATTCCATGCAGACCATAATTTAAGTCTGATGGAAATATAATCTAGAATATTCCCTACGACTACAATTTTTCAGGAAGTTGAAACCCCACATTTATTTAACTGAAAAGTAAACTTACAAAATATTTCTCTGGACGTGTAATTCTCAACCGGCCGTCAACTGTAGTATTTTTTAATTTTTATGAACAAATAACTAGAGGTATTTAACTTTGAAAATTCAAAGACTCCTCAGTTCCTGCGACGAATTATAATTTATAAAAAATTATTTTCTAAACCATCACTATCAATTTCTGTTTTAGAGTCTTTAATTAATGTTTTACAATGTTCTGTGTTAATAAAATCATTTGCATTTTCAAGTAAATCATAAATCTTGGCTGGTTTATTTGCATAATTTTCTGCGAAATGTCATTTTCACTGACTAATGTTTAAGATTAACTGGAGCGAAATTTGTAAACTTTATAGCCTAAAATATCACTAACAGAAAACTTGACAAAATTAACAAATAAATCTCCCTGTATATTTTAGTATTTACACTCCTGGCCATCAAAATTGCTACACCACGAAGATGACGTGCTACAGACGGAAAATTTAACCAACAGAGGAAGAAGATGCTGTGATATACAAATGATTAGCTTTTCAGAGCATTCACACAAGGTTGGCGCTGGTTGCGACATCTACAACGTGCTGACATGAGGAAAGTTTCCAACCGATTTCTCATACAGAAACAGCAGTTGACCGGCATAACCTGGGGAAACGTTGTTGTGATGCCTCGTGTAAGGAGGAGAATGCGTACCATCACATCTCCGACTTTGATAAAGGTCGGATTGTGGCCTATCGCGATTGCGGTTTATCGTATCGCGACATTGCTGCTCGCGTTGGTCGCAATCCAATGACTGTTAGCAGAATATGGAATCGGTGGGTTCAGGAGGGCAATACGGAATGCCGTACTGAACTCCAACACCCTCGTATCACTAGCAGTGAAGATGACAGGCATCTTATCCGCATGGCTGTAACGGATTGTCCACCCACTTCTAGATCCTCGAGTCAACAGATGGGGACGTTTGCAAGACAACAACCATCTGCACGAATAGTTCGACGACGTTTGCAGCAGGATGGACTATCAGCTCGGAGACCATGGCTGGAGTTACCCTTGACGCTGCATCACAGAGAGGAGCGCCTGCGACGGTGTACACAACGGCGAACCTGGGTGCACAAATGGCAAAAGTCACTTTTTCGAATGAATGCAGGTTCTGTTTACAACATCATGACGGTCGCATCCGTGTTTGGCGACATCACCATGAAAGCACATTGGAAGCATGTATTCGTCATTGCCACACTGGCGTATCACCAGGCGTGATGGTTACACGTCTCGATCACCACTTGTTCGCATCAACGGCAGTTTGAACAGTGGCCGTTACATTTCAGATGTGTTACGACCCGTAGCTCTACCCTCCATTTGATCCCTGCGAAACCCTAGATTTCAGCAGGATAATGCACGACCGCATGTTGCAGGTCCTTCACGAGCCATTCTGGATACGGTAAATCTTCGACTGCTACCCTGGCCAGCACATTCTCAAGATCTCTTACCAACTGAAAACTTCTGGTCAATAGTGGCCAAGCAAATGACTCATCACAATACGCCAGTCACTACTCTTGATGAACTGTGGTATCGTGTTGTAGCTGCATGGACATCTGTACCTGTACACGCCATCGAAGCTCTGTTTGACTCAATGCCCAAGCGTATCAAGGCCGTTATTACGGCCAGAGGTGGTTGTTCTGGGTACTGATTTCTCAAAATCTATGCACCCAAATTGCATGAAAATGTCCAATCAATACCCGTTTATCATCTGCATTTCTTCTCGGTGTGGCAATTTTAATAGCTAGTAGTGTAGTAGCTACTCACTAAATGGCATATCAATATTATAAATTCGGTTTTTCTAAAGGTTGATTACTTCGAAGTTAGCAGTTCTAAACAACATAAAAAATCGTAAATTTTGATGCTTAGTAGTTCTAGGGCTAATTCTTTGGTATGTAAAATATTATAAGCCGAAAAATGTGTTTATTTCAAACAAGGACGTCAAGTCCAGATCCACACAAACCTAAACCTATCCTAATATTTTATTTATATTTTAAAATAGAAACTAGGAGTGCTCAAAAAGTATTAAAATATAGGAAGATACTTAAATTGATCATAACCATAGTTTAGCTATTGACTTTTAACTTCTGACTTCCCGTCTTTGAGACCGAGTGCGTTTTACATCACATGATTTAATTACTGCCTTAAACCTACTAATTAATTTTTACTGAGCTATCTCGCTAATTAATCATAAATTCCTGGGAATTTGTGTATTTGGGAGTATTGCCTGCAATAATCCCTGGGATTATTACCTCTATTTCAAATTCCCGGGAATATAACAACAGTACAATAAACTTGAACATTAACTTACCAATCGCCATGAAATTTGTCCTTTTGCAAAGAGGGGGATGAGAAGGTGATGTGAGGGGAGGAAACATGGAGATGGGCACAAAAAGTAGGAGAAGGAGTGTAATAAATACATGATTTAGGATGTGACTGTGAATTATATTAAGAGGACATGGATAGATGGGCAGCGGGCAGTGGAGGGGAGAAGGAGAAGCAGGAAGACGGTGAGGAGGGGAGGGAGGGGAGGGGAAGGCAGACAGACGGAGAAAAGGAGCAGCCGGCGATGCCACAAAACACATGCCCTGTAGCGGCCAGAGACCGTCCTCATAGGGCAATACCCTGCCTAGAGCCACGGTTGTTTCCGGAAACGTGTGTCTTCTCTGACAATCAATCAATCAATTACCATTTTGTAAGGAATGAAATTTATGTAAGTGACATAACCAGCCACTCTCGCGAACCACAGACATTGCTGAGGTGGGGTGGCTTGCGTGCCTCAATGATACAGATAGCCGTACCAAAGGGAAGGTGCAACCACAGGGGAGGGGTATCTGTCGAGAGGCCAGACAAACGTGTGCTTCCTGAAGAGGGGCAGCAGCCTTTTCAGTAGTTACAGGGGCAACAGTCTGGATGATTGACTGAGCTGGCTTGTAACACCAGGTAACATGGCTTTGCAGTTACTGCGAATGACTTAAAGCAAGGGGAAACTACAGCCGTTACTTTTCCCGAGGACATGCAGCTCTACTGTATGAATATACGATGATGGCATCCACTATGGTAAAATATTCCGGAGGTAAAATAGTGCCCTATTCGGGTATCTGGGTGGGGATTACTAAGGAGGATGTGATTATCAGGAAAGACAACACTGGCATTCTAAATGTCAGAGCGTGGAATGTTAGACCCCTTAATGGGGTAGGGAGGTTAGATAGTGGGGATTAGTGAAGTACAGGTCAGGATTATAAATACGAAAGCAGTTGGGGGTATTACAGGAAAAGGTCTGAGAATGAATAAGAAAATACGAATGAGCAGCGCAGTGATCGCATTATTGTAGTCAAGATAGACACGAAGCCAACACCGACCACAGTAGCTACCTCTGCTGATGATGAGGAGGAGATCAAAGAAATTTATGAAGAGGTAAACGAAATTATTCAGACAGTTAAGGGAGAGGAAAACTTAATTATGATGGGAGACTAGAATTCGGTAGTAGGAAAACAAAGGAAAGTAAAAATAGTTGGTAAATAAGGTCTGAGGAAAAGGAATGAAAGAGGGAGCCGCCTGGTACAATTTTACGCAGAACATAATTTAATCATAACAAACTCCTTTAATGATCACAAAAGAATGTTGTGACATCGGAGACATCGGAGGGTACTAGACAGAGTTTATAATGATAAAACAAACATTTCGGAACCTAGTTTTAAATAGTAAGACATACGCAAGGGCAGACACAAACTGACCACATCTTATAGGTCATGAACTACAGGCTGAAACTGAAAAAACTGCAGAAAGGAAAACAAGGAGATGGGACCTGGATAAACTGAAGGAACCTAAAGTTCTTGAGAATTTTAGAGGGAGCTTTAGACAACAATTGACAGAAAGGAGGGGAATAAAACGTAGAAGACGAATGGGTAACTTTGAAAGAAGAAATAGTTAAGTCAGCAGAGGGCAAAATAAGTTGAAAGAAAAGACCTACAAATATTCTTGGATATCACAGGAAATACTACATTTAATTGATGAAAGGAGAAAAAATAAAAAAGCAATCAATGAAACTGGCAAAATGGAGTACAGACGACTACGAAATGTGATTGACAGGAAGTGCAATGTAGCTAAGCAGAAGTGGCTAGAAGACAAATGCAAGTCTGTAGAACAATGTTTACAGACACGAAAAATATATACCACCTACAGGAAAATAAAAGAGACATTTGGAGACAATAAACGCAACTGTATGAATATAAAGGACTTAGATGGATTACCAGTTCTCTGCAAAGAAGGGAAAGCTGAAAGGTGGACAGAGTATGTAGAGGGGCTCTATAAAGGAAATGAACTTGGAGACAATATTGTAGCAAGGGAAGAGGAAGTAGACAATGACAACATTATTTCACCTGGTCCTGGGTGGCATAGGGATGGACTAGAATGTTATGGAGGTTGAGAGGGCGACAGAACGCAATTTTAGGAGGGGTGGGAAGAATCTTGAGCAGGATGTCTCTCATTTGTAGGCATGAGGACAGAAAAACAAAACCTTGGCGAAGACTGCAATTTAGTAGTTTTGAGTACTGGGTGACAAGGGGAGTGCGCTTGGTGTGGTTACTGGTGGTAGAGGGAGGATCTGGCCTGAGCACCAAGGGTATGCACTGGATACACACCACAGTGATTAGACCCAGGATCACCTATGGGGCGGTCATGTGGTGGAAGAAGGTAGAACAGCAGGTTGCTGCTAAGGAGCTTGGTAAGGTGCAGAGACGAGCCTGCTTAGCCATAACAGGCGGAATTAGCAGCACACCAACTGCTGGGATGGAAACCATGCTGGATATGCCCCCATTACACCTTTGGGTCAAGATGGAGGCGGCAGCTGGTGCCTACAGACTCAAATCTGTCAACAACTGGAACTCTTTGGGATATCCAGAATCACACACTAAAATAGTGAGAGAGGTAAACATAGGAAGGGTTGGGGAAATGCCAGCCGACTGTATTATAACCCCATTCTGCTTCAACAAGCCTTTCAGTATAACAATTGGAACTAGGGAGCAGTGGGAGAAAATAGTTCGACACCGTACGGGGGATATTGTCTGGTTCACTGACGGGTCGAAATCAAACCAAGGCGTTGGGGCCGGGGTATATGGGGTGCAGCCAAGACTGGAGGGCGTCATCTCTCTAGGGAAACTGGCCTCAGTATTCCAGGCCGAAATCACTGCCATCAGGGCATGTGTGGAGGAGAATTTGCGTAGGTGCGACAAAGATTGTAGCATCTATATCTATTCAGACAGCCAGGCAGCCCTGAGATCACTGGCAGCTCCTGCAAGAAGGTCTAAAATTGTTGCAGAATGTCACAGGGTTCTAGTGGAGCTAGGGGAAAGCAATAGAGTAAACCTATTGTGGGTCCCTGGCCACTCGGGGGTCAGTGGCAACGAACATGCCGACAGATTAGCCAGGATGGGGGCATAGTCTCCATTTACTGGACCGGAACCTGTCCTGACAAACACCAAGGCAATGATCAAATTGAAGCTACGTAACTGGCTCAGAAGACAGCACGTAGAATATTGGACCAAAGTCCATCAACAAAAACATGTCAAAGCCATGTTTTAAAAGAAGCTCTGCAATCCTGGGCCTGAACAGGAGAGAGAATAGACTCAAGGGCATTGGTTGGCTTTAATAGATATACAGGGAGTGATACCACACAATAAACCTAGTTTTCGGGTTGGGCCTGGACCAAGACAATTTTGGCTTCCCTGGAAAAATCAAAAAAAAAAAAAAAAAAAAAAAAAAAAAAAAAAAAAGGGTACCTGGCAGAAAACTTTGCCGAGAGAGGGAAAGATGGAAACGAACAGAGATGGGAGAGATGGATGGAGACAGAGGGGATAGTGGATGTGGACGAGGGGAGTGTAGGATAAATAAACGCCCGGGCAATGCCGGGTTTACAGCTAGAATGTCAAAACACGATTTTGAACCGGAACAGTCTTTAATGAAGAAATCGGAATTGAGGTGGTTGCTGTAGCACAGGACGGTAAGCGTTTTAGAATGAGGGTGACGTACCGAGCTCCTTGCATAGGTTGACGACGGCGTTGAAGGTCTTGATGGAGAAGTCGACGCGGCAGTCGAGCAGGCGCAGATCGGGCAGCTGCACGCGCAGCGTCTTGTGCATCGGCGTGAAGCTGAGCAGTGCATCCGCGTGCACGCCGTACTGGTCGAGCGTGGAACGCGTGCGAGACAGCCAGAGGTTGCGGGCCGGCCACCACAGCGCGTGGTCCGACCAGTCGTTGGCGATGCCTGGAGGCACACAGAACAACACTCTGGTCAACATCAGTACAGCAGCAGGCGTGCACGCCGTACTGGTCGAGCGTGGAGAGCGTGCTCGACAGCCAGAGGTTGCGGGCCGGCCACCACAGCGCGTGGTCCGACCAGTTGTTGGCGATGCCTGCGGGCACACAGAACAACACTCTGGTCAACATCAGTACAGCAGCAGGCGTGCACGCCATACTGGTCGAGCATGGAGAGCGTTCGCGATAGCCAGAGGTTGCGGGCCGGCCACCACAGCGCATGGTCCGACCAGTTTAGCACACACACTTGTCAAATCCTTTATCAGAGTAGTCAATAAACAGTCATTGAAATCAAAATATCCACGGATGTACTGCCGGTCTATAGTGTCCAATGGGCACAATATTTCGGCGATCATACATGTCGCCATCATCAGGTGAACTGACGTACTGAGGTCCTGGAAACCCGCCGGCACGGAGATCCGCACGCTACGGCGGCCCAAAGGGAACTGGGTTCTAGCCCGGTGGCAGGTAATTGAAATACTTCGGCCGGCGGAGCGCCCCCTCCGTGGTCCGCGCCGCACACGGCGGTCGCGCAGTGGAACCGATTGTGACGGCGTCTGAGATGACGTCGATGTGAGGGCTCTGTCCCCCGTCGTCGACACTACATTACTTTAGCTAGATTTACTCTTAATTAATCCAATCGCTGGTTCCCAAAATTTACTAAAATTATAGCCACAGTCACGGTTTGTGAAGTCGTCACTAGTGCGAATTTCAATGGCCTCTCCAACGACGCAGTCCCAGTATCTCGAGGTCTGTACCAGAATCCCAGTGTGTTCATACTCCATTGCGTGTTTCTCCGACAAGGAATGATCAGCGACCGCCGACTTGCTCGGATACATCAATCGTGTGTGCCTCTGGTGTTCAAGGTACGCATCGTCTGTCCAATGTATGACTTGCCACACCGACACGGAATCTGGTACACGCCCGCCTTCATCAAAGCGAGATGATCTTTGGCGCTCCCCACCAGTGCACGAATTTTATTCGGTGGATAAAACACAGTTCAAACCTGGTGTTTCTTCAAAATGCGGGCAACCTTCCCCGAGAGTGCGCGGGTATATGGAATAAACGCAGTGCCTATCTCTTCCCTCGTGTTTTCATATGTTTCCACAGGTTGTGCTGCAGTGGTTGGGCGGAGAACCCGCCTAATCTGCTACTCTGAGTACCCATTTTTTCGGAATACAGTTCTCAGGTGTTCCAATTCTTGGGGTAGACTCTCTGCGTCGGAGATAGTGCGCGCCATATGTACTAGAGACCCTTCGTGCCATCAGCTCGTCTCATCACCAAGACGTCAAGGAAGGCAATTTACCCTCCATTTCAGTCTCCATAGTGAATTTGATGTCAGATGTGTAAGGAAAAAGTTCGGTGCTCTTGTCGTCAAACTTCTGACTAATCAAATCTAGTGACTCTGGAAGAGGTACCCTCGTAAACAACGAAACGACGTCAAAACTCACCATGATATCAGATTCATCCAGCCTGAAGCTGTCAACGCGTTTAACAAAATCTACGGAATTACGGATGTGATGAGGACATTTACTCACATAAGGACTTAATATTCCCGTCAAGTATTTGGCCAACAAATATGTAGGTGCTCTGATGTTACTGACAATGGGGCGTAACGGCACCCCATCTTTGTGAACCTTAGGAAGTCCATAAAGTCTTGGCGATACCGGACCTTGAGGTAGCAGTTTCTTGGCGACACCCTCCGGTAAATCAGCGTTCTTGAGAAAAGCCCTCGTCTTGTTCTGCACCTTCTTCGTGCGGCCAACGCTGATCTTCCGGTAGGAATCGTCATGTAGCAGGCTCTGCATCTTTTCAGTGTAGTCCTTATGGGAGACAACAACCGTAGTATTGCCTTTGTCAGCCGGTAAGACAACAATTTCAGGGCGTTCCCTCAGGTCACGAACGGTCGCCCTCTCTTCACTAGTGATGTTCGACTTCATGGGCTTGGATTTCGTCAATGCACGACAAGTTTCACGACGTATTTCCTCAGCTGAGTCAGGTGTAGTAGAGCTGCAACCTGTTCAACATCACTGATAATTTCTGCGACCGGTGTGATCTTGGGAGTAGGAGCAAAGTTGGGGCCTTTCTCTAACACCGAGACCGCATCATCACTCAAGCCCACGCCTCTCATATTGATGACAGTCTTGCACGGAACCTGCAGAGACGGTCTGTCGAGGAGGCGGTAGAACTGTTTGACATCCCGTTGCCTTCTTATGCGCGGAATGGCCTCCTTGACAAACCATCTCTACAGGTTCCTTTAAAGACTGTCATCAGTCTGATATCTGTTTCGGTGCTTTGTATTAACGCTTGGAGTTCATGTACTTTCCCGACACAGCTACGACAATTAGCAACTATTATACCGACAGTTCCTAGACCTATATTTCTCCTGTGATCGACCTGTCTCTTTGAGAAGGCCCATTTAGTGTTTCCCCAAAGCCCTCTACCGTAAAAGAAAGAAACCGCCCAGTCCACGCCACACGCCACAAAGTCCCCGCTACGCGTGAGGCCGCTTCCTGCGTGTAGTGGACTCCTGACCTGTTCAGCGGAACCCGGAACCTCACCACCCGATTTAAGGATACTCAGGTCCGATACACTCTTTTTATTTTTGCAGCTATTAAAGGTCGCATCGTTAGGTTGTCCTCCCAGATATTCTCTATGTTAAATACGTCTCCGTTCTTCAAAAGCAGCTCTGCTTTGCAATGATGCTATTTTCGGGGTAGTCACTTCCGCATCTTATTGTCGCATAATCATTGTAAGGGGCAAAAGGCCTGCCCTCGGCGGTTGTAATAACTTCCATACTGACGGTCACATCGTTACGAAATGCGGAAGCGACCAGTGTGCATATGTCGGGACACCGTCCGCGGAATTCTCGGTCCGAGTGGCAGGAGGGGCAGGGGCTCCCGGCCCTTGCGAGCAGCAGGAGGAGGACGAGGAGGAGGAAGTGGAGGCGGGCGCAGTGCCTGCCGCGCGGGGCACGGGGCAAGCCGCAGGCAAAGCAGCTGCAGGCGGCTGTCACAATTACGGAACCATCAGTCATGGTTGCAAAATGTTAACACCAAGTATTTACAGGAGAATGGGAAGGTTAGTAGAAGCTGACCTGGCAGAACATCAGTTTGGATTAGGAGAGACGTAGGAAGACGGGAGGCAAGACTCACCTTATGACTTATCTTCGAAGATAGATTAAGAAAAGGAAAACCTACATATCTATTTCACTGTAAGGTTTTAAAATAAACGCCTTTTGCTACTGCGAATGGTTTTATTTTTATATTTTTAAATCACCCATACGCGTTTCGCCTTTCTCTCAAGGCATCATCAGTGGGTGTCCTGAAATATTTACATCTTTTTGTTTATACATATAGGTTAGGTCTCTTACATATCTAAAACATTTCATTTCTGATTTAAAACAGTTCGTTTTTTTGGAATAAAATGGTGTACTTACAGCACTTGTTACTCCACTTCAGTCTTATTCTGGCAACCAGGTCGAAATGTTGCACTGTTTTTCGAAACACATTGTAGTTCTCTGGTTCTGCTGTCACCTGCTGCCATACTGTGTCTACTGCTGTTTGTTTTGTAGTGTTGCCAACCTTAGCTTATTTGAAATTCAACTGTTTCATTGAAAATGTTTGAAGGTATCTTTGTGTGTGTGTGTGTGTGTGTGTGTGTGTGTGTGTGTGTGTGTGGTGGGGGGGTTGTTATTATGTGTTGGGATTTGTGTCTATCATATGGTCAATCAATGAGAACAATGATTGATTGGTCAGGTTTATTTGGTCATTTAGTAGGATCTTTTTCTCAGCTTTTGTTTTATATATGTGATAATTTTCTTGTAATGTTAGGAGATGTTTTTTCATTATTTATTCTAATTACCTTCATGTCTTTTTCTATTGTGGTGGGTTTGTGGTTATATGCTATTAGATGTTCTGCAAAAGTGGAGTGGTTTGTTCCGTATTTCCATGCCCTGATGTGTTCCTTGTATCGGGTATCGAATGTTCTGCTGGTTTGTCCTACATACCTTCCATCACATGAGTTGCATTGTAGTTGGTATATTCCAGCTCTTTGGTAGATATCTGTGTCTGTTTTGATTTTTGGTATATATTTTTGGATTGGGTTATCTGTTTTGAGAGCTATTTTTATGCCCTGTCTTTTGAAAATATTTATTATTTTATGTGTTAGTTTGTGTTTGTATGTCATTGTGTACCATCTTGAATTTTCTTTTTTGCTTTCATGTGTTCTTTGTACTGCAGTTTGTGTTGTGTGTGTTTGTGTGCTGCTTTGCTGTGTTGTTGTCTGGGGGTCTGTACGTTTGGTGTTTTTTGCCCGTATCTGTTTTTTAATTTTTTTGTTTAATTTTTCTACTATATTACCATCGTATCCATTGTTTGTTGCTATTTGTGTGATGATGTCTAGTTCCTTTTGGTAATTTTCTTTGTTGAGTGGTACTGTGTTGAGTCTGTGGAGCATGTAGCTGATTGCTGATTGTTTTTGTGCATGTGGGTGATTGGAGGTCTGGTGTATAATTGTATCAGTTGTTGTCGGTTTACGGTAAATGTCAAAGGTATGCTTGTTGTTTTCCTTTTTGATGGTTATATCCAAGAAGTTTATTTGGTTGTTATGTTCTTTTTCTATTGTGAATTTTATTTTTTTGTGTATAGTGTTTAAATCTGTATGGAGCTGGTCTATTCTTTCCGGAGGTTCATCAATTAGGCAGAGGATGTCATCCATGTACCTTATCCAGTAGAGTATTTTATAGTTTTTTGTGGTTACTTTTTTAAAAATCTTGCTTTCTAGATGGTTCATGAAAATATTGGCTAGGGTACCTGACACTGGTGATCCCATGGGTAAGCCTTCTTCTTGCAGGTAATATTCATTATTAAATTGAAAATAGTTTTGTTCGGTTATCAATTTTAGCAATGAGTATATCTCTTTTATGTGTTCATCTGGTAGTTGACTGTTTTCTTTTAGATTTTGTTCTATGATAGTTATTGTTTCATCTACTGGTATGTTAGTGTACATATTTTCTATGTCAAAGGAAAGAAGGGTAGCCGAGTCTGGGATTCTTGTATCTTTTATGAGTCGTATTAAGTGTGAGGTGTTGTTGATGGTTTTGTCATCTTTCATTTGATAGGTTTCTGATAGTACTTTCATCATGTGTCTTGCAAGTTTATAAGTGTCGGACGTAGCGCGAAGCACTGCACCGCCGAAAAAGTGAATTGCTGGCTACGTTTATCGCTTCCTCGTGATATGTTAATGATCCGTAACCAGAAAACAAGTATAAATTATTTTTTCTCGGGTGGCAACCGATTGTAATTGACAATGTCCTGCTATGGTTTTACAGGAGGTCATACTTTATCAAAGACCAACGACTGATTTCTTGTCCACATTACACAATAAACAGAATATATATTTCGTGAATGGAATTAGTAGTGAAAAATAAATTAATGTTGACCGTTACTTCGGTAGATGGACTGAAATAAATTTTTTTGACATTATACTTACTGGGTTTCTAGTTGGAAATGATAAAAGGAAGAAGCCCAAAATTATACTAGACCTAAGTCAAGTATAATCATTTCTTATTTTCGCCTCTGTAGCTCTTAGAAAAATTATCACAAGGTAAAAATAACTCTATACAGCTTGTACCACATAAAAGCAATATCACTCACACCCGAGATTAAATTAAGAACAAACTAAGTAAAAAATAAGAGATAATATTAACGTTAAAAATATGTAGCAACCTTCTCATAAGGGATGCTGCAATTGGTGGCATACATGAGGTTTAACCGTTTCATGTGCAACACGCTGTACTGTATTTCAACGCATATCCACTTTCAAAGAACTAAAGACATGTGCCCTGCCAATCACCACTGTGCCATGCAACTCGCCATTCTGCCCTGCCACCTGCCACTGTCCCCTCCCCCCTGCCACCTGCCACTCTGCCCTGTCACTCTCCACAGTGCCCTGTGCCTCGCCACTCTGCGCTGCCACTCGCCACCGTGCCGTGCCACCTGCCACTGTGCCCTGTGCCCTGCCACTGTGCCCTGCCCCTCGTGACTCGCCACTGTCCCCTGCCACTCGCCACCGTGCCGTACCACCTGCCACTGTGCCCTGCCCCTCGCCAATCGCCACTGTGCCCTGCCAATCGCCACCGTGCCGTGCCAACTGCCACTGTGCCCTGTGCCCTGCCACCTGCCACTCTGCCCTGCCACTCGCCACAGTGCCGTGTCCCCTGCCACCTTCCACTCGCCACTCTGCCCTGCCCCCTGCCACTCGCCACTCTGCCATGCCAATCACCACCGTGCCGTGCCACCTGCCACTGTGCCCTGTGCCCTGCCACTCGCTACTGTGCCCTGCCACCTGCCACCGTGCAGTGCCACGTGCCACTCACCACTCTGCCCTGCCACCGTGATCTGCCGCCTGCCATTGTGCCGTGCCCTGCCACCTGCCACTGTATTCTGAATCTCGCCACTGTGCCCTGCAACTATACCCTGTGCCCTGCCACTCCCAACTGTGCTCCGCCACTCGCCACTGCGCCCTGCCACCGTGCTCTGCCGCCTGTCATTGTGCCGTGCCCTGCCGCCTGCCACCGTGTTCTGCCACTCGCCTCTGTGCCCTTCCATCTGCCACTGTGCCCTGCCACTCACCACTGTGCCCTGCCATCTGCCACTCTGCCCTGCCACCTGCCACTGTGTTCTGCCACTCGCCACTCTGCCCTGCCACGGCGCCCTGCCACCGTGCTCTGCTGCCTGCCATTGTGCCGTGCCCTGCCACTCGACACCGTGTTCTGCCACTCACCTCTGTGCCCTGCCACTCGCCACATTGCACCACCATCTACCACTGTGCCGTGCCACTCGCCACTGTGCCCTGCCATCTGCCACTGTGTTCTCTGGCCTGCCAATGTGCCCTGTGGCCTGCCACTCGCCACTGTGTCCTGCGACCTGCCACTCGCCACTGTGCTCTGACCCTCGCCACTCGCCACTGTGCCCTGCCACTCGCCACCTGCCTTTGTGCCCTGCCACCTGCCACTCGCCGCTGTGCCCTGCCAACTGCCACTCGCCACTGTGCCCTGCCACTCGCCACTGTGCCCTGCCACTCGCCACCCGCCACTGTGCTCTGCCACTCACCACCCGCCACTGTGCCCTGCCTCTCGCCACCCGACGCTGTGCCCTGCCACCTGCCACTCGCCACTGTGCCCTGCCACTCGCCACCTGCCGCTGTGCCCTGCCACCTGCCACTCGCCACTGTGCCCTGCCACTCGCCACCTGCCGCTCTGCCCTGCCACCTGCCGCTGTGCCCTGCCACCTGCCACCCGCCACTTGCCACTGTGCCCTGCCACCTGCCACTCCCCACTCTCCACTGTGCCCTGCCACTCGCCACCCGCCGCTGTGCCAGCCACCTGCCACTCGCCGCTGTGCCTGCCACTCACCATTGTGCCCTGCCACTCACCACCTGCCGCTGTGCCCTGCCACCTGCCACTCGCCACCTGCCGCTGTGCCCTGCCACCTGCCTCTCGCCGCTGTGCCCTGCCAATTGCCACTGTGCCCTGCCACCTGCAACTCGCCACCTGCCGCTGTACCCTGCCACCTGCCACTCGCCACTGTGCCCTGCCACTCGCCACCTGCCGCTGTGCTGTGCCCTGCCAGTCGCCACCTGCGGCTGTGCCCTGCCACCTGCCACTCGCCACTGTGCCCGGCCACTCGTCACCTGCTGCTATGCCCTGCCACCTGCCACTCGCCACACGCCGCTGTGCCCTGCCACTCACCACCTGCCGCTGTGCCCTGCCACCTGCCACTCGCCACTGTGCCCTGCCACTCGCCACCTGCCACTGTGCCCTGCCACTCGCCACCTGCCGCTGTGCCCTGCCACCTGCCACTCGCTACTGTGCCCTGCAACTCGCCACCTGCCACTTGCCACTGTGCCCTGCCACTCACCACCTGCCACTGTGCCCTGCCACTCGCCACCTGCCACTGTGCCCTGCCACTCGCCACCTGCCGCTGTGCCCTGCCACCTGCCACTCGCTACTGTGCCCTGCAACTCGCCACCTGCCACTTGCAACTGTGCCCTGCCACTCACCACCTGCCGCTGTGCCCTGCCACCTGCCGCTGTGCTCTGCCACCTGCCACTTGCCACTATGCCCTGCCAATAGCCACTGTGCCCTGCCACTCGCCACCTACCGCTGTGCCCTGCCACCTGCCACTGTGCCCTGCCACTCGCCACCTGCCGCTGTGCACTGCCACCTGCCGCTGTGCCCTGCCATCTGCCACTCGCCACCTGCCGCTGTGCCCTGCAACCTGCCACTTGCCACTATGCCTGCCAATTGCCACTGTGCCCTGCCACTCGTCACCTGCCACTGTGCCCTGCCACCTGCCACTCGCCACCTGCCGCTGTGTCTCGCCACCTGCCGCTGTGCCCTGACACCTGCCACTCGCCACTGTGCCCTGCCACTCGCCACCTTCCGCTGTGCCCTGCCATCTGCCACTCACCACTGTGCCCTGCTACTTGCCACCTGCCGCTGTGCCCTGCCACCTGCCACTCGCAACTGTGCCTCGCCACTCGCCACTGTGCCCTGCCACTCGCCACCTGCCGCTGTGCCCTGCCACCTGCCACTCACCACTGTGCCCTGCCACTCGCCACCCGCCGCTGTGCCCTGCCGCCTGCCACTCGCCACCTGCAGCTGTGTCTCGCCACCTGCCGCTGTGCCCTGCCACCTGCCATTCGCCACTGTGCCCTGCTACTTGCCACCTGCCACTCGCCACTGTGCCCTGCCACCTGCCACTCGCCACTGTGCCCTGCCACCTGCCACTCGCCACTGTGCCCTGCCACTCGCCAAACGCCGCTGTGCCCTGCCACTCGCCGCTGTGCCCTGCCACCAGCCACCCGCCGCTGCCTGCCACTCACCACTGTGCCCTGCCAATCGCCACTGTGCCCTGCTACTCGCCACCTGCCGCTGTGACCTGCCACCTGCCACTCGCCACTGTGCCCTGCCACTCATCACCCGCCGCTGTGCCCTGCCACTCGCCACCTGCCGCTGTGCCCTGCCATCTGCCACTCGCCACTGCCTGCCACTCACCACTGTGCCCTGGCACTCGCCACCTGCCGCTGTGCCCTGCCACCTGCCATTCGCCACTGTGCCCTGCTACTTGCCACCTGCCGCTATGCCCTGCCACCTGCCACTTGCCACTATGCCTGCCAATTGCCACCTGCCATTCGCCACCTGCCGCTGTGCCCTGCCACCTGCCGCTGTGCCCTGCAACCTGCCACTTGCCACTATGCCTGCCAATTGCCACTGTGCCCTGCCACTCGCCACCTGCCACTGTGCCCTGCCACCTGCCGCTGTGTCTCGCCACCTGCCGCTGTGCCCTGCCACCTGCCACTCGCCACTGTGCCTGCCACTCGCCACCTTCCGCTGTGCCCTGCCATCTGCCACTCACCACTGTGCCCTGCTACTTGCCACCTGCCGCTGTGCCCTGCCACCTGCCACACGCCACTGTGCTCTGCCACTCGCCACCTGCCGCTGTGCCCTGCCACCTGCCACTCACCACTGTGCCCTGCCACTCGCCACCCGCCGCTGTGCCCTGCCACTCGCCACCTGCCGCTGTGCCCTGCCGCCTGCCACTCGCCACCTGCAGCTGTGTCTCGCCACCTGCCATTCGCCACTGTGCCCTGCTACTTGCCACCTGCCACTGTGCCCTGCCACCTGCCACTCGCCACTGTGCCCTGCCACCTGCCACTCGCCACTGTGCCCTGCCACTCGCCACCCGCCGCTGTGCCCTGCCACCAGCCACTCACCGCTGCCTGCCACTCACCACTGTGCCCTGCCAATCGCCACTGTGCCCTGCTACTCGCCACCTGCCGCTGTGACCTGCCACCTGCCACTCGCCACTGTGCCCTGCCACTCACCACCCGCCGCTGTGCCCTGACACCTGCCACTCGCCACTGTGCCCTGCGACTCGCCACCTTCCGCTGTTCCCTGCCAATCGCCACCTGCCGGTGTGCCCTGCCACCTGCCACTAGCCGCTGTGCCCTGCCATCTGCCACTAGCCGCTGTGCCCTGCCATCTGCCACTCGCCACTGCCTGCCACTCACCACTGTGCCCTGGCACTCGCCACCTGCCGCTGTGCCCTGCCACCTGCCACCTGCCGCTATGCCCTGCCACCTGCCACTTGCCACTATGCCCTGCCAATTGCCACTGTGCCCTGCCACTCGCCACCTGCCGCTGTGCCCTGCCACTCGCCACCTGCCGCTGTGCCCTGCCACCTGTCACTCGCCACTGTGCCCTGCCACTCGCCACCCGCCGCTGTGCCCTGCCACTCACCGCTGTGCCCTCCCAATCACCACCTGCCGCTGTGCCCTGCCACCTGCCACTCGCCACCTGCCGCTGTGCCTGCCACCTGTCACTCGCCACCTGCCGCTGTGCCTGCCACCTGTCACTCGCCACTGTGCCCTGCCACTCGCCACCCGCCGTTGTGCCCTGCCACCTGCCACTCGCCACCCGCCACTGTGCCCTGCCACTCGCCACCCGCCGTTGTGCCCTGCCAATTGCCACTGTGCCCTGCCACTCGCCTTTTCCGCTGTGCCCTGCCACCTGTAACTCGCCACATGCCGCTGTGCCTGGCCACCTGCCACTCGCCAATGTGCCCAGCCACCTGCCACTCGCCACCCGCCGCTGTGCCCTGCCACTCGCCACCAGCCGCTGTGCCTGCCACGTGCCAATCGCCGCTGTGCCCTGCCACTCACCATTGTGCCCTGCCACTCACCACCTGCCGCTGTGCCCTGCCACCTGCCACTCGCCAACTGCCGCTGTGCCTCGCCACTCGCCACTGTGCCCTGCCAATTGCCACTGTGCCCTGCCAATTGCCACTGTGCCCTGCCAATTGCCACTGTGCCCTGCCACCTGCAACTCGCCACCTGCCGCTGTGCCCTGCCACCTGCCACTCGCCACTGTGCCCTGCCACTCGTCACCTGCTGCTATGCCCTGCCACCTGCCACTCGCCACCCGCCGCTGTGCCCTGCCACCTGCCACTCGCCGCTGTGCCCTGCCACTGACCACCTGCCGCTGTGCCCTGCCACCTGCCACTCGCCAATGTGCCCTGTCACTCACCACCTGCCGCTGTGCCCTGCCACTCACCACCTGCCGCTGTGCCCTGCCACCTGCCACTCGCCACTGTGCCCTGCCACTCACCACCTGCCGCTGTGCCCTGCCACCTGCCACTCGCCACTGTGCCCTGCCACTCACCACCTGCCGCTGTGCCCTGCCACCTGCCACTCGCCACTGTGCCCTGCCACTCGCCACCTGCCGCTGTGCTGTGCCCTGCCAGTCGCCACCTGCGGCTGTGCCCTGCCACCTGCCACTCGCCACTGTGCCCTGCCACTAGCCACTGTGCCCTGCCACTCGTCACCTGCTGCTATGCCCTGCCACCTGCCACTCGCCACCCGCCGCTGTGCCCTGCCACCTGCCACTCGCCGCTGTGCCCTGCCACTGACCACCTGCCGCTGTGCCCTGCCACCTGCCACTCGCCACTGTGCCCTGCCACTCACCACCTGCCACTGTGCCCTGCCACCTGCCACTCGCCATTGTGCCTGCCACTCGCCACCCACCGCTGTGCCCTGACACTCGCCACCCGCCGCTGTGCCCTGACACTCGCCACCCGCCGCTGTGCCCTGCCACCTGCCACTCGCCACTGCCTGCCACCCGCCACTGTGCCCTGCCACCTGCCACTTGCCACTGCCTGCCACCCACCACTGTGCCCTGCCACTCGCCACGGTGCCCTGCCACCTGCCACTCGCCACTGTGCCCTGCCACTCACCACCTGCCACTGTGCCCTGCCACCTGCCACTCGCCACTGTGCCCTGCCACTCACCACCTGCCGCTGTGCCCTGCCACTCGCCACTGTGCCTGCCACTCGCCTCCCACCGCTGTGCCCTGACACTCGCCACCCGCCGCTGTGCCCTGACACTCGCCACCCGCCGCTGTGCCCTGCCACCTGCCACTCGCCACTGCCTGCCACCCGCCGCTGTGCCCTGCCACCTGCCACTTGCCACTGCCTGCCACCCACCACTGTGCCCTGCCACTCGCCACGGTGCCCTGCCACCTGCCACTCGCCACTGTGCCCTGCTACTTGCCACCTGCCGCTGTGCCCTGCCACCTGCCACTCGCTACTGTGAACTGCAACTCGCCACCTGCCACTCACCACTCTGCCCTGCCACTCGCCACCTACCGCTGTGCCCTGCCACTTGCCACAATGCCCTGCCAATTGCCACTGTGCCCTGCCACCTGCCACTCGACACTGCCTGCTACTCGCTGCCTGCTACTCGCCACCTGCCACTGTGCCCTGCCACTCGCCACCCGCCGCTGTGCCCTGACACCTGCCACTCGCCACTGTGCCCTGCCACTCGCCACCTTCCGCTGTGCCCTGCCATTCGCCACCTTCCGCTGTGCCCTGCCACTCGCCACCTTCCGCTGTGCCCTGCCACTCGCCACCTGCCGCTGTGCCCTGCCACCTGCCACTAGCCGCTGTGCCCTGCCACCTGCCACAAGCCGCTGTGCCCTGCCAATTGCCGCTGTGCCCTGCCACAAGCCGCTGTGCCCTGCCAATTGCCGCTGTGCCCTGCCACCTGCCACTCTCCACTGTGCCCTGCCACTCGCCACCTGCCGCTGTGCCCTGCCACCTGCCACTCGCCACTGTGCCCTGCCACTCGCCGCTGTGCCCTGCCACCTGCCACTCGCCACTGTGCCCTGCTACTGGCCACTGTGCCCTGCCACTCGCCACCTGCCTTTGGGCCCTGCCACTCGCCACCTGCCTTTGTGCCACTGCCACCTGTCACTCGCCACTGTGCCCTGCCACTCGCCACCTGCTGCTGTGCCCTGCCACCTGCCACTCGCCTCTGTGCTCTGCCACTCTCCACTGTGCCCTGCAACTCGCCACCTGCCGCTGTGCCCTGCCAATCGCCACTGTGCCCTGCCACTCGCCACCTGCTGCTGTGCCCTGCCACCTGCCACTCGCCACTGTGCCCTGCCACTCGCCACCTGCTGCTGTGCCCTGCCACCTGCCACTCGCCACTGTGCCCCGCCACTCGCCACATGCTGCCGTGCCCTGCCACTCGCCACATGCTGCCGTGCCCTGCCACCTGCCGCTCGCCACTGTGCCCTGCCGCTCGCCACCTGCCGCTGTGCCCTGCCACCTGCCTTTGTGCGCTGCCAGCTGCCACTCGCCACCTGCCGCTGTGCCCTGCCACTCACCACCTGCCGCTGTGCCCTGCCACCTGCCACTGTGCCCTGCCACTCGCCACCTGCCACTGTGCCCTGCCACCTGCCACTCGCTACTGTGCCCTGCAACTCGCCACCTGCCACTTGCCACTGTGCCCTGCCACTCACCACCTGCCGCTGTGCCCGGCCACCTGCCACTCGCTACTGTG
Source organism: Locusta migratoria (assembly GCA_026315105.1). Lineage (NCBI taxonomy): Eukaryota > Metazoa > Arthropoda > Insecta > Orthoptera > Acrididae > Locusta > Locusta migratoria. The sequence continues at coordinate 571,547,211 of CM048747.1, read as the reverse complement.
CCCTGCAACTCGCCACCTGCTGCTGTGCCCTGCCACCTGCCGCTGTGCCCTGCCACCTGCCGCTGTGCCCTGCCACCTGCCATTCGCCACTGTGCCCTGCTACTTGCCACCTGCTGCTATGCCCTGCCACCTGCCACTCGCCACCTGCCGCTGTGCCCTGCCACCTGCCGCTGTGCCCAGCCACCTGCCACTCGCCACTGTGCCCTGCCACTCGCCAGCCGCCGCTGTGCCCTGACACCTGTCACTCGCCACCTTCCGCTGTGCCCTGCAACTCGCCACCTGCCGCTGTGCCCTGCCACCTGCCATTCACCACTGTGCCCTCCTACTTGCCACCTGCCGCTGTGCCCTGCCACCTGCCACTCACCACTGTGCCCTGCCACTCGCCACCCGCCGCTGTGCCCTGCCACTCGCCACCTGCCGCTGTGCCCTGCCACCTGCCACTCGCCACCTGCCGCTGTGTCTCGCCAACTGCCGCTGTGCCCTGCCACCTGCCATTCGCCACTGTGCCCAGCTACTTACCACCTGCCGCTATGCCCTGCCACCTGCCACTCGCCACCTGCCGCTGTGCCCAGCCACCTGCCACTCGCCACTGTGCCCTGCCACCCGCCAGCCGCCGCTGTGCCCTGACACCTGCCACTCGCCACTGTGCCCTGCCACTCGCCACCTTCCGCTGTGCCCTGCCATCTGCCACTCACCACTGTGCCCTGGCACTCGCCACCTGCCGCTGTGCCCTGCCACCTGCCATTCGCCACTGTGCCCTGCTACTTGCCACCTGCCGCTGTGCCCTGCCACCTGCCACTCGCCACTGTGCCCTGCCACTCGCCACCTGCCGCTGTGACCTGCCACCTGCCACTCACCACTGTGCCCTGCCACTCGCCACCCGCCGCTGTGCCCTGCCACTCGCCACCTGCCGCTGTGCCCTGCCGCCTGAAACTCGCCACCTGCAGCTGTGTCTCGCCACCTGCCGCTGTGCCCTGCCACCTGCCGCTGTGCCCTGCCACCTGCCGCTGTGCCCTGCCACCTGCCATTCGCCACTGTGCCCTGCTACTTGCCACCTGCCGCTATGCCCTGCAACCTGCCACTCGCCACTGTGCCCCGCCACTCGCCACTGTGCCCTGCCACCTGCCATTCGCCACTGTGCCCTGCCACTCACCACTGTGCCCTACCACTCGCCAAACGCCGCTGTGCCCAGCCACCAGCCACTGGCCACTGTGCCCTGCCACTCACCACCCGCCGCTGTGCCCTGACACCTGCCACTCGCCACTGTGCCCTGCGACTCGCCACCTTCCGCTGTGCCCTGCCACTCGCCACCTGCCGCTGTGCCCTGCCACCTGCCACTAGCCGCTGTGCACTGCCATCTGCCACTCGCCACTGCCTGCCACTCACCACTGTGCCCTGGCACTCGCCACCTGCCGCTGTGCCCTGCCACCTGCCATTCGCCACTGTGCCCTGCTACTTGCCACCTGCTGCTATGCCCTGCCACCTGCCACTTGCCACTATGCCCTGCCAATTGCCACTGTGCCCTGCCACTCGCCACCTGCCGCTGTGCCCTGCCACCTGTCACTCGCCACTGTGCCCTGCCACTCGCCACCCGCCGCTGTGCCCTGCCACTCGCCACCCGCCGCTGTGCCCTGCCACTCGCCACCCGCCGCTGTGCCCTGCCACTCACCGCTGTGCCCTGCCACTCACCACCTGCCGCTGTGCCCTGCCACCTGACACTCGCCACCTGCCGCTGTGCCTGCCACCTGTCTCTCGCCACTGTGCCCTGCCACTCGCCACCCGCCGTTGTGCCCTGCCACCTGCCACTCGCCACCCGCCACTGTGCCCTGCCACTCGCCACCCGCCCGTGTGCCCTGCCAATTGCCACTGTGCCCTGCCACTCGCCTTTGCCGCTGTGCCCTGCCACCTGTAACTCGCCACATGCCGCTGTGCCTGGCCACCTGCCACTCGCCAATGTGCCCTGCCACCTGCCAATCGCCGCTGTGCCCTGCCACTCACCACCTGCCGCTGTGCCCTGCCACCTGCCACTCGCCACCTGCCGCTGTGCCTCGCCACGCGCCACTGTGCCCTGCCAATTGCCACTGTGCCCTGCCACCTGCAACTCGCCACCTGCCGCTGTGCCCTGCCACCTGCCACTCTCCACTGTGCCCTGCCACTCGCCACCTGCCGCTGTGCTGTGCCCTGCAAGTCGCCACCTGCGGCCTTGCCCTGCCACCTGCCACTCGCCACAGTGCCCTGCCACTCGTCACCTGCTGCTATGCCCTGCCACCTGCCACTCGCCACCCGCCGCTGTGCCCTGCCACCTGCCACTCGCCGCTGTGCCTGCCACTCGCCACCTGCCGCTGTGCCCTGCCACTCACCACCTGCCGCTGTGCCCTGCCACCTGCCACTCGCCACTGTGCCTGCCACTCGCCACCTGCCGCTGTGCCCTGCCACCTGCCACTCGCCACTGTGCCCTGCCACTCGCCACCCGCCGCTGTGCCCTGCCATCTGCCACTCGCCGCTGTGCCCTGCCACTCGCCACCTGCCGCTGTGCCCTGCCACCTGCCACTCGCCGCTGTGCCCTGCCACTCACCACCTGCCGCTGTGCCTGCCACTCGCCACCTGCCGCTGTGCCCTGCCACCTGCCACTCGCCAACTGCCGCTGTGCTGTGCCCTGCCAGTCGCCACCTGCGGCTGTGCCCTGCCACCTGCCACTCGCCACTGTGCCCTGCCACTCGTCACCTGCTGCTGTGCCCTGCCACCTGCCACTCGCCACCCGCCGCTGTGCCCTGCCACCTGCCACTCGCCGCTGTGCCCTGCCACTGACCACCTGCTGCTGTGCCCTGCCACTCGTCACCTGCTGCTGTGCCCTGCCACCTGCCACTCGCCACCTGCCGCTGTGCTGTGCCCTGACAGTCGCCACCTGCGGCCTTGCCCTGCCACCTGCCACTGTGCCCTGCCATCTGCCACTCGCCGCTGTGCCCTGCCACTGACCACCTGCCGCTGTGCCCTGCCATCTGCCACTCGCCGCTGTGCCCTGCCACTGACCACCTGCCGCTGTGCCCTGCCACCTGCCACTCGCTGCTGTGCCCTGCCACTGACCACCTGCCGCTGTGCCCTGCCACCTGCCACTCGCCGCTGTGCCCTGCCACCTGCCACTCGCCGCTGTGCCCTGCCACTCACCACCTGCCGCTGTGCCCTGCCACCTGCCACTCGCCACTGTGCCTGCCACTCGCCACCTGCCGCTGTGCCCTGCCACCTGCCACTCGCCACTGTGCCCTGCCACTCGCCACCTGCCGCTGTGCTGTGCCCTGCCAGTCGCCACCTGCGGCTGTGCCCTGCCACCTGCCACTCGCCACTGTGCCCTGCCACTCGTCACCTGCTGCTGTGCCCTGCCACCTGCCACTCGCCACTGTGCCTGCCACTCGCCACCTGCCGCTGTGCCCTGCCACCTGCCACTCGCCACTGTGCCTGCCACTCGCCACCTGCCGCTGTGCCCTGCCACCTGCCACTCGCCACCTGCCGCTGTGCCCTGCCACCTGCCACTCGCCACTGTGCCCTGCCACTCGCCACCTGCCGCTGTGCTGTGCCCTGCCAGTCGCCACCTGCGGCCTTGCCCTGCCACCTGCCACCTGCCACTGTGCCCTGCCACTCGTCACCTGCTGCTATGCCCTGCCACCTGCCACTCACCACCCGCCGCTGTGCCCTGCCATCTGCCACTCGCCGCTGTGCCCTGCCACTGACCACCTGCCGCTGTGCCCTGCCACCTGCCACTCGCTGCTGTACCCTGCCACTGACCACCTGCCGCTGTGCCCTGCCACCTGCCACTCGCCGCTGTGCCCTGCCACTCACCACCTGCCGCTGTGCCCTGCCACCTGCCACTCGCCACTGTGCCTGCCACTCGCCACCTGCCGCTGTGCCCTGCCACCTGCCACTCGCCACTGTGCCCTGCCACTCGCCACCTGCCGCTGTGCTGTGCCCTGCCAGTCGCCACCTGCGGCTGTGCCCTGCCACCTGCCACTCGCCACCTGCGGCTGTGCCCTGCCACCTGCCACTCGCCACTGTGCCCTGCCACTCGTCAGCTGCTGCTGTGCCCTGCCACCTGCCACTCGCCGCTGTGCCCTGCCACTGACCACCTGCCGCTGTGCCCTGCCACCTGCCTTTCGCACCGTGCCCTGCCACTCACCACCTGCCGCTGTGCCCTGCCACCTGCCACTCGCCACTGTGCCCTGCCACTCACCACCTGCCGCTGTGCCCTGCCACCTGCCACTCGCCGCTGTGCCCTGCCACTGACCACCTGCCGCTGTGCCCTGCCACCTGCCACTCGCCGCTGTGCCCTGCCACTGACCACCTGCCGCTGTGCCCTGCCACCTGCCACTCGCCACTGTGCCCTGCCACTCGTGCCCTGCCACCTGCCACTCGCCACTGTGCCCTGCCACTCGTGCCCTGCCACCTGCCACTCGCCACTGTGCCCTGCCACTCACCACCTGCCGCTGTGCCCTGCCACCTGCCACTCGCCACTGTGCCTGCCACTCGCCACCCGCCGCTGTGCCCTGACACTCGCCACCCGCCGCTGTGCCCTGCCACCTGCCACTCGCCACTGCCTGCCACCCGCCACTGTGCCCTGCCACCCGCCACTCGCCACTGTGCCCTGCCACTCACCACCTGCCACTGTGCCCTGCCACCTGCCACTCGCCGCTGTGCCCTGCCACTGACCACCTGCCGCTGTGCCCTGCCACCTGCCACTCGCCACTGTGCCCTGCCACTCACCACCTGCCGCTGTGCCCTGCCACCTGCCACTCGCCACTGTGCCCTGCCACTCACCACCTGCCGCTGTGCCCTGCCACCTGCCACTCGCCACCTGCCGCTGTGCCCTGCCACCTGCCACTCGCCACTGTGCCCTGCCACTCGCCACATGCCGCTGTGCTGTGCCCTGCCAGTCGCCACCTGCGGCTGTGCCCTGCCACCTGCCACTCGCCACTGTGCCCTGCCACTCGTCACCTGCTGCTGTGCCCTGCCACCTGCCACTCGCCACCCGCCGCTGTGCCCTGCCACCTGCCACTCGCCACCCGCCGCTGTGCCCTGCCACTGACCACCTGCCGCTGTGCCCTGCCACATGCCACTCGCCACTGTGCCCTGCCACTCACCACCTGCCGCTGTGCCCTGCCACCTGCCACTCGCCGCTGTGCCCTGCCACCTGCGACTCGCCGCTGTGCCCTGCCACTGACCACCTGCCGCTGTGCCCTGCCACCTGCCACTCGCCACTGTGCCCTGCCACTCACCACCTGCCGCTGTGCCCTGCCACCTGCCACTCGCCACTGTGCACTGCCACTCACCACCTGCCAATCGCCACTGTGCCTGCCACTCGCCACCCGCCGCTGTGCCCTGACACTCGCCACCCGCCGCTGTGCCCTGACACCTGCCACTCGCCACTGTGCCCTGCCACTCACCACCTGCCGCTGTGCCCTGCCACCTGCCACTCGCCACTGTACCCTGCCACTCACCACCTGCCGCTGTGCCCTGCCACCTGCCACTCGCCGCTCTGCCCTGCCACTGACCACCTGCCGCTGTGCCCTGCCACCTGCCACTCGCCGCTGTGCCCTGCCACTGACCACCTGCCGCTGTGCCCTGCCACCTGCCACTCGCCACTGTGCCCTGCCACTCACCACCTGCCGCTGTGCCCTGCCCCTGCCACTCGCCACTGTGCCCTGCCACTCACCACCTGCCGCTGTGCCCTGCCACCTGCCACTCGCCACTGTGCCCTGCCACTCGCCACTCGCCGCTGTGCCCTGACACTCGCCACCCGCCGCTGTGCCCTGCCACCTGCCACTCGCCACTGCCTGCCACCCGCCACTGTGCCCTGCCACCTGCCACTCGCCACTGCCTGCCACCCACCACTGTGCCCTGCCACTCGCCACGGTGCCCTGCCACCTGCCACTCGCCACTGTGCCCTGCAACTCGCCACCTGCCACTCGCCACTGTGCCCTGCAACTCGCCACCTGCCACTCACCACTCTGCCCTGCCACTCGCCACCTGCCGCTGTGCCCTGCCACCTGCCACTCGCCTCTGTGCCCTTCCACTCGCCACCTGCCACTTGCCACTATGTCCTGCCAATAGCCACTGTGCCCTGCCACTCGCCACCTACCGCTGTGCCCTGCCACCTGCCACTTGCCACAATGCCCTGCCAATTGCCACTGTGCCCTGCCACCTGCCACTGTGCCTTGCCACTCGCCACCTGCCACTGTGCCCTGCCACTCGCCACCCGCCGCTGTGCCCTGACACCTGCCACTCGCCACTGTGCCCTGCCACCTGCCACTCGCCACTGTGCCCTGCCACTCGCGACCTGCCTTTGTGCCCTGCCACCTGCCACTCGCCACTGTGCCCTGCCACTCGCAACCTGCCGCTGTGCACCTGCCACTCGCCACTGTGCCCTGCTACTGGCCACTGCCCTGCCACTCGCCACCTGCCTTTGTGCCCTGCCACTCGCCACCTGCCTTTGTGCCACTGCCACCTGTCACTCGCCACTGTGCCCTGCCACTCGCCTTCTGCTGCTGTGCCCTGCCACCTGCCACTCGCCACTGTGCCCTGCCAATCGCCACTGTGCCCTGCCAATCGCCACCTGCTGCTGTGCCCTGCCACCTGCCACTCGCCACTGTGCCCTGCCACTCGCCACCTGCTGCTGTGCCCTGCCACCTGTCACTCGCCACTGTGCCCTGCCACTCGCCACATGCTGCCGTGCCCTGCCACCTGCCACTCGCCACTGTGCGCTGCCACTCGCCACATGCTGCCGTGCCCTGCCACCTGCCGCTCGCCACTGTGCCCTGCCACCGGCCTTTGTGCCCTGCCAGCTGCCACTCGCCACCTACCGCTGTGCCCTGCCACCTGCCACCCGCCACTCGCCACTGTGCCCTGCCACCTGCCACTCGCCACTCTGCCCTGCCACTCGCCACCTGCCGCTGTGCCCTGCCACCTGCCACTTGCCACTATGCCCTGCCAATAGCCACTGTGCCCTGCCAATAGCCACCTACCGCTGTGCCCTGCCACCTGCCGCTGTGCCCTGCCACCTGCCATTCGCCACTGTGCCCTGCTACTTGCCACCTGCCGCTATGCCCTGCCACCTGCCACTCGCCACCTGCCGCTGTGCCCTGCCACCTGCCGCTGTGCCCAGCCACCTGCCACTCGCCACTGTGATCTGCCACTCGCCAGCCGCCGCTGTGCCCTGACACCTGTCACTCGCCACCTTCCGCTGTGCCCTGCCACTCGCCACCTGCCGCTGTGCCCTGCCACCTGCCATTCGCCACTGTGCCCTGCTACTTGCCACCTGCCGCTGTGCCCTGCCACCTGCCACTCGCCACCTGCCGCTGTGCCCTGCCACCTGCCACTCGCCACTGTGCCATGCCACTCACCACTGTGCCCTGCCACTCGCCACCCGCCGTTGTGCCCTGCCACTCGCCACCCGCCGTTGTGCCCTGCCAATTGCCACGGGCCCTGCCACTCGCCTTTGCCGCTGTGCCCTGCCACCTGTAACTCGCCACATGCCGCTGTGCCTGGCCACCTGCCACTCGCCAATGTGCCCAGCCACCCGCCGCTGTGCCCTGCCACTCACCATTGTGCCCTGCCACTCACCACCTGCCGCTGTGCCCTGCCACCTGCCACTCGCCACCTGCCGCTGTGCATCGCCACTCGCCACTGTGCCCTGCCAATAGCCACTGTGCCCTGCCACCTGCAACTCGCCACCTGCCGCTGTGCCCTGCCACCTGCCACTCGCCACTGTGCCCTGCCACTCACCACCTGCCGCTGTGCCCTGCCACCTGCCACTCGCCACTGTGCCCTGCCACTCACCACCTGCCGCTGTGCCCTGCCACCTGCCGCTGTGCCCTGACACTCGCCACCCGCCGCTGTGCCCTGACACTCGCCACCCGCCGCTGTGCCCTGCCACCTGCCACTCGCCACTGTGCCTTGCCACTCACCACCTGCCGCTGTGCCCTGCCACCTGCCACTCGCTACTGTGCCCTGCAACTCGCCACCTGCCACTCGCCACTGTGCCTTGCCACTCACCACCTGCCGCTGTGCCCTGCCACTCGCCACCTGCCGCTGTGCCCTGCCACCTGCCAATAGCCACTGTGCCCTGCCAATAGCCACCTACCGGTGTGCCCTGCCACCTGCCGCTGTGCCCTGCCACCTGCCATTCGCCACTGTGCCCTGCTACTTGCCACCTGCCGCTGTGCCCTGCCACCTGCCACTCGCCACCTGCCGCTGTGCCCTGCCACCTGCCGCTGTGCCCAGCCACCTGCCACTCGCCACTGTGCCCTGCCACTCGCCAGCCGCCGCTGTGCACTGACACCTGTCACTCGCCACCTTCCGCTGTGCCCTGCCACTCGCCACCTGCCGCTGTGCCCTGCCACCTGCCATTCGCCACTGTGCCCTGCCACTCGCCACCTCCCGCTGTGCCCTGCCACCTGCCACTCGCCATTGTGCCCTGCCACTCGCCACCAGCCGCTGTGCCCTGCCACCTGCCACTCGCCACTGTGCCCTGCCACTCACCACTGTGCCCTGCCACTCGCCACCCGCCGCTGTGCCCTGCCACTCGCCACCTGCCACTGTGCCCTGCCACCTGCCACTCGCCACCTGCCGCTGTGTCTCGCCACCTGCCGCTGTGCCCTGCCACCTGCCGCTGTGCCCTGCCACCTGCCATTCGCCACTGTGCCCTGCCACCTGCCACTCGCCACCTGCCGCTGTGCCCTGCCACCTGCCTCTCGCCACTGTGCCCTGCCACTCACCACTGTGCCCTGCCACTCGCCACCCGCCGCTGTGCCCTGCCACTCGCCACCTGCCGCTGTGCCCTGCCACCTGCCACTCGCCACCTGCCGCTGTGCCCTGCCACCTGCCGCTGTGCCCTGCCACCTGCCATTCGCCACTGTGCCCTGCTACTTGCCACCTGCCGCTATGCCCTGCCACCTGCCACTCGCCACTGTGCCCTGCAACCTGCCACTCGCCACTGTGCCCTGCCACTCACCACTGTGCCCTGCCACTCGCCAAACGCCGCTGTGCCCTGCCACTCGCCACCCGCCGCTGTGCCCAGCCACCAGCCACCCGCCGCTGCCTGCCACTCACCACTGTGCCCTGCCAATCGCCACTGTGCCCTGCTACTCGCCACCTGCCGCTGTGCCCTGCCACCTGCCACTCACCACTGTGCCCTGTCAATCGCCACTGTGCCCTGCCACTCACCACTCGCCACTGTGCCCTGCCACTCGCCACCTTCCGCTTTTCCCTGCCACTCGCCACCTGCCGCTGTGCCCTGCCACCTGCCATTCGCCACTGTGCCCTGCCACCTGCCATTCGCCACTGTGCCCTGCCAATCGCCACCTGCCGCTGTGCCCTGCCACTCGCCACCTGCCGCTGTGCCCTGCCACTCGCCACCTGCCGCTGTGTCCTGCCACCTGCCATTCGCCACTGTGCCCTGCCACTCGCCACCTGCCTCTGTGCCCTGCAACCTGCCACTCGCCACTGTGCCCTGCCACTCGCCACCTGCCGCTGTGCCCTGCCACCTGCCTCTCGCCACTGTGCCCTGCCACTCACCACTGTGCCCTGCCACTCGCCACCCGCCGCTGTGCCCTGCCACTCGCCACCTGCCGCTGTGGCCTGCCACCTGCCACTCGCCACCTGCCGCTGTGTCTCGCCACCTGCCGCTGTGCCCTGCCACCTGCCATTCGCCACTGTGCCCTGCTACTTGCCACCTGCCGCTCGCCACTGTGCCCTGCAACCTGCCACTCGCCACTGTGCCCTGCCACTCACCACTGTGCCCTGCCACTCGCCAAATGCCGCTGTGCCCTGCCACTCGCCAAACGCCGCTGTGCCCTGCCACCAGCCACCAGCCACCCGCCGCTGCCTGCCACTCACCACTGTGCCCTGCCAATCGCTACTGTGCCCTGCTACTCGCCACCTGCCGCTGTGCCCTGCCACCTGCCACTCACCAGTATGCCCTGCCAATCGCCACTGTGCCCAGCCAATCGCCACTGTGCCCTGCCACTCGCCACCTGCCGCTGCGCCCTGCCACTCGCCACCTGCCGCTGCGCCCTGCCACCTGTCACTCGCCACTGTGCCCTGCCACTCGCCACCCGCCGCTGTGCCCTGCCACTCGCCACCCGCCGCTGTGCCTGCCACTCACCACTGTGCCCTGCCACCTGCCACTCGCCACCTGCCGCTGTGCCTGCCACCTGTCACTCGCCACCTGCCGCTGTGCCTGCCACCTGTCACTCGCCACTGTGCCCTGCCACTCGCCACCCGCCGTTGTGACCTGCCACTCGCCACCCGCCGTTGTGCCCTGCCAATTGCCACGGGCCCTGCCACTCGCCTTTGCCGCTGTGCCCTGCCACCTGCAACTCGCCACCTGCCGCTGTGCCCTGCCACCTGCCACTCGCCACTGTGCCCCGCCACCTGCCACTCGCCACTGTGCCCTGCCACTCGCCACCCGCCGCTGTGCCCTGCCACCTGCCACTCGCATCTGTGCCCTGCCACTGACCACCTGCCGCTGTGCCCTGCCACCTGCCACTCGCCACTGTGCCCTGCCACTCACCACCTGCCGCTGTGCCCTGCCACCTGCCACTCGCCACTGTGCCCTGCCACTCACCACCTGCCGCTGTGCCCTGCCACCTGCCACTCGCCACTGTGCCTGCCACTCGCCACCTGCCGCTGTGCCCTGCCACCTGCCACTCGCCACTGTGCCTGCCACTCGCCACCTGCCGCTGTGCCCTGCCACCTGCCACTCGCCGCTGTGCCCTGCCACTCGCCACCCGCCGCTGTGCCCTGACACTTGCCACCCGCCGCTGTGCCCTGACACTCGCCACCCGCCGCTGTGCCCTACCACCTGCCACTCGCCACTGCCTGCCACCCGCCGCTGTGCCCTGCCACCAGCCACTCGCCACTGCCTGCCACCCACCACTGTGCCCTGCCACTCGCCACGGTGCCCTGCCACCTGCCACTCGCCTCTGTGCCCTGCCACTCGCCACCTGCCGCTGTGCCCTGCCACCTGCCACTCGCCTCTGTGCCCTGCCACTCGCCACCTGCCACTTGCCACTATGCCCTGCCAATAGCCACAGTGCCCTGCCACTCGCCACCTACCGCTGTGCCCTGCTACCTGCCACTTGCCACAATGCCCTGCCAATTGCCACCTGTCACTCTCCACTGTGCCCTGCCACTCGCCACCTGCCGCTGTGCCCTGCCAATCGCCACTGTGCCTTGCCACTCGCCACCTGCTGCTGTGCCCTGCCACCTGCCACTCGCCACATGCTGCCGTGCCCTGCCACCTGCCTATCGCCACTGTGCCCTGCCGCTCGCCACCTGCCGCTGTGCCCTGCCACCTGCCACTCGCCACTGTGCCCTGCCACCTGCCACTCGCCACTGTGCCCTGCCACTCGCCACTGTGCCCTGCCACTCGCCACCTGCCACTCGCCACTGTGCCCTGCCACTCGCCACCTGCCTTTGTGCCCTGCCACCTGCCACTCGCCACTGTGCCCTGCCACCTTCTACTCGCCACTGTGCCCTGCCACTCGCCACCTGCTGCTGTGCCCTGCCACCTGCCACTCGCCACCTGCCTTTGTGCCCTGCCACCTGCCACTCGCCACTGTGCTCTGCCACTTGCCACTGTGCCCTGCCACTCGCCACCTGTCGCTGTGCCCTGCCACCTGCCACTCGCCACCTGCCTTTGTGCCTGCCACCTGCCACTCGCCACTGTGCCCTGCCACCTGCCACTCGCCAATGTGCCCTGCCACTCGCGACCTGCCTTTGTGCCCTGCCACCTGCCACTCGCCACTGTTCCCTGCCACTCGCCACTCGCCACTGTGCCCTGCCACCTGCCACTCGCCACTGTGCCCTGCCACTCGCGACCTGCCTTTGTGCCCTGCCAACTGCCACTCGCCACTGTGCCCTGCCACTCGCCACCTGCATTTGTGCCCTGCCACCTGCCACTCGCCACTGTGCCCTGCCACTCACCACCTGCCTTTGTGCCCTGCCACCTGCCACTCGCCACTGTGCCTCGCCACTCGCCACTGTGCCCTGCCACCTGCCACTCGCCACTGTGCCCTGCCACTCGCGACCTGCCTTTGTGCCATGCCACCTGCCACTCGCCACTGTGCCGTGCCACTCGCCACTCGCCACTGTGCCCTGCCACCTGCCACTCGCCACTGTGCCCTGCCACTCGCGACCTGCCTTTGTGCCCTGCCACCTGCCACTCGCCACTGTGCCCTGCCACCTCCCACTCGCCACTGTGCCCTGCCACTCGCGACCTGCCTTTGTGCCCTGCCACCTGCCACTCGCCACTGTGCCCTGCCACTCTCCACTGTGCCCTGCCACTCGCCACCTGCCTTTGTGCCCTGCCACCTGCCACTCGCCACTGTGCCCTGCCACTCACCACCTGCCTTTGTGCCCTGCCACCTGCCACTCGCCACTGTGCCTCGCCACTCGCCACTGTGCCCTGCCACCTGCCACTCGCCACTGTGCCTTGCCACTCGCGACCTGCCTTTGTGCCCTGCCACCTGCCACTCGCCACTGTGCCCTGCCACTCGCGACCTGCCTTTGTGCCCTGCCACCTGCCACTCGCCACTGTGCCCTGCCACTCTCCACTGTGCCCTGCCACTCGCCACCTGCATTTGTGCCCTGCCACCTGCCACTCGCCACTGTGCCCTGCCACTCACCACCTGCCTTTGTGCCCTGCCACCTGCCACTCGCCACTGTGCCCTGCCACTCGCCACTCGCCACTGTGCCCTGCCACCTGCCACTCGCCACTGTGCCCTGCCACCTGCCACTCGCCACTGTGCCCTGCCACCTGCCACTCGCCACTGTTCCCTGCCACTCGTGACCTGCCTTTGTGCCCTGCCACCTGCCACTCGCCACTGTGCCCTGCCACCTGCCACTCGCCACTGTGCCCTGCCACTCGCGACCTGCCTTTGTGCCCTGCCACCTGCCACTCGCCACTGTGCCCTGCCACTCGCCACTCGCCACTGTGCCCTGCCACCTGCCACTCGCCCCTGTGCCCTGCCACCTGCCACTCGCCACTGTGCCCTGCCACCTGCCACTCGCCACTGTGCCCTGCCACTCGCGACCTGCCTTTGTGCCCTGCCACCTGCCACTCGCCACTGTGCCCTGCCACTCTCCACTGTGCCCTGCCACTCGCCACCTGCCTTTGTGCCCTGCCACCTGCCACTCGCCACTGTGCCTCGCCACTCGCCACTGTGCCCTGCCACCTGCCACTCGCCACTGTGCCCTGCCACTCGCGACCTGCCTTTGTGCCATGCCACCTGCCACTCGCCACTGTGCCGTGCCACTCGCCACTCGCCACTGTGCCCTGCCACCTGCCACTCGCCACTGTGCCCTGCCACTCGCGACCTGCCTTTGTGCCCTGCCACCTGCCACTCGCCACTGTGCCCTGCCACTCGCCACCTGCCTTTGTGCCCTGCCACCTGCCACTCGCCACTGTGCCCTGCCACCTGCCACTCGCCACTGTGCCCTGCCACTCGCGACCTGCCTTTGTGCCCTGCCACCTGCCACTCGCCACTGTGCCCTGCCACTCTCCACTGTGCCCTGCCACTCGCCACCTGCCTTTGTGCCCTGCCACCTGCCACTCGCCACTGTGCCCTGCCACTCACCACCTGCCTTTGTGCCCTGCCACCTGCCATTCGCCACTGTGCCTCGCCACTCGCCACTGTGCCCTGCCACCTGCCACTCGCCACTGTGCCTTGCCACTCGCGACCTGCCTTTGTGCCCTGCCACCTGCCACTCGCCACTGTGCCCTGCCACTCGCGACCTGCCTTTGTGCCCTGCCACCTGCCACTCGCCACTGTGCCCTGCCACTCGCGACCTGCCTTTGTGCCCTGCCACCTGCCACTCGCCACTGTGCCCTGCCACTCTCCACTGTGCCCTGCCACTCGCCACCTGCATTTGTGCCCTGCCACCTGCCACTCGCCACTGTGCCCTGCCACTCACCACCTGCCTTTGTGCCCTGCCACCTGCCACTCGCCACTGTGCCCTGCCACTCGCCACTGTGCCCTGCCACCTGCCACTCGCCACTGTGCCCTGCCACTCGCGACCTGCCTTTGTGCCCTGCCACCTGCCACTCGCCACTGTGCCCTGCCACCTGCCACTCGCCACTATGCCCTGCCACCTGCCACTCGCCACTGTGCCCTGCCACCTGCCACTCGCCACTGTGCCCTGCCACTCGCGACCTGCCTATGTGCCCTGCCACCTGCCACTCACCACTGTGCCCTGCCACTCGCCACTCGCCACTGTGCCCTGCCACCTGCCACTCGCCCCTGTGCCCTGCCACCTGCCACTCGCCACTGTGCCCTGCCACTCTCCACTGTGCCCTGCCACTCGCCACCTGCCTTTGTGCCCTGCCACCTGCCACTCGCCACTGTGCCCTGCCACTCACCACCTGCCTTTGTGCCCTGCCACCTGCCACTCGCCACTGTGCCTCGCCACTCGCCACTGTGCCCTGCCACCTGCCACTCGCCACTGTGCCCTGCCACTCGCGACCTGCCTTTGTGCCATGCCACCTGCCACTCGCCACTGTGCCGTGCCACTCGCCACTCGCCACTGTGCCCTGCCACCTGCCACTCGCCACTGTGCCCTGCCACTCGCGACCTGCCTTTGTGCCCTGCCACCTGCCACTCGCCACTGTGCCCTGCCACTCTCCACTGTGCCCTGCCACTCGCCACCTGCCTTTGTGCCCTGCCACCTGCCACTCGCCACTGTGCCCTGCCACTCACCACCTGCCTTTGTGCCCTGCCACCTGCCACTCGCCACTGTGCCTCGCCACTCGCCACTGTGCCCTGCCACCTGCCACTCGCCACTGTGCCTTGCCACTCGCGACCTGCCTTTGTGCCCTGCCACCTGCCACTCGCCACTGTGCCCTGCCACTCGCGACCTGCCTTTGTGCCCTGCCACCTGCCACTCGCCACTGTGCCCTGCCACTCGCGACCTGCCTTTGTGCCCTGCCACCTGCCACTCGCCACTGTGCCCTGCCACTCTCCACTGTGCCCTGCCACTCGCCACCTGCATTTGTGCCCTGCCACCTGCCACTCGCCACTGTGCCCTGCCACTCGCCACTGTGCCCTGCCACTCGCCACCTGCCTTTGTGCCCTGCCACCTGCCACTCGCCACTGTGCCCTGCCACTCGCCACTCGCCACTGTGCCCTGCCACCTGCCACTCGCCACTGTGCCCTGCCACTCGCGACCTGCCTTTGTGCCCTGCCACCTGCCACTCGCCACTGTGCCCTGCCACCTGCCACTCGCCACTGTGCCCTGCCACCTGCCACTCGCCACTGTGCCCTGCCACTCGTGACCTGCCTTTGTGCCCTGCCACCTGCCACTCGCCACTGTGCCCTGCCACCTGCCACTCGCCACTGTGCCCTGCCACTCGCGACCTGCCTTTGTGCCCTGCCACCTGCCACTCGCCACTGTGCCCTGCCACTCGCGACCTGCCTTTGTGCCCTGCCAATCGCGACCTGCCTTTGTGCCCTGCCACCTGCCACTCGCCACTGTGCCCTGCCACTCGCCACTCGCCACTGTGCCCTGCCACCTGCCACTCGCCCCTGTGCCCTGCCACCTGCCACTCGCCACTGTGCCCTGCCACTCGCGACCTGCCTTTGTGCCCTGCCACCTGCCACTCGCCACTGTGCCCTGCCACTCTCCACTGTGCCCTGCCACTCGCCACCTGCCTTTGTGCCCTGCCACCTGCCACTCGCCACTGTGCCCTGCCACTCACCACCTGCCTTTGTGCCCTGCCACTCACCACCTGCCGCTGTGCCCTGCCACCTGCCACTCTCCACTGTGCCCTGCCACTCACCACCTGCCGCTGTGCCCTGCCACCTGCCACTCGCCACTGTGCCTGCCACTCGCCACTGTGCCTGCCACCTGCCACTCGCCACTCGCCACTGTGCCTGCCACTCGCCACCTGCCGCTGTGCCCTGCCACCTGCCACTCGCCACTGTGCCTGCCACTCGCCACCTGCCGCTGTGCCCTGCCACCTGCCACTCGCCACCTGCCGCTGTGCCCTGCCACCTGCCACTCGCCACCTGCCGCTGTGCCCTGCCACCGGCCACTCGCCGCTGTGCCCTGCCACTCGCCACCCGCCGCAGGGCCTGCCGCTGTGCCCTGCCACCTGCCACTCGCCACTGTGCCCTGCCACTCGCCACCTACCGCTGTGCCCTGCCACCTGCCACTTGCCACAATGCCCTGCCAATTGCCGCTGTGCCCTGCCACCTGCCACTCGCCACCTGCCGCTGTGCCCTGCCACCTGCCGCTGTGCCCTGCCACCTGCCACTCGCCACTGTGCCCTGCCACTCGCCACCTGCCGCTGTGGCCTGCCACCTGCCACTCGCCACTGTGCCCTGCCACTCGCCACTGTGCCCTGCCACTCGCCACCTGCTGCTGTGCCCTGCCACCTGCCACTCGCCACTGTGCCCTGCTACTGGCCACTGTGCCCTGCCACTCGCCACCTGCCTTTGTGCCCTGCCACTCGCCACCTGCCTTTGTGCCACTGCCACCTGTCATTCTCTACTGTGCCCTGCCACTCGCCACTGTGCCCTGCCACTCGCCACCTGCCGCTGTGCCCTGCCAATCGCCACTGTGCCCTGCCACTCGCCACCTGCTGCTGTGCCCTGCCACCTGCCACTCGCCACATGCTGCCGTGCCCTGCCACCTGCCTATCGCCACTGTGCCCTGCCGCCTGCCTTTGTGCCCTGCCACCTGCCACTCGCCACTGTGCCCTGCCACCTGCCCCTCGTCACTGTGCCCTGCCACTCGCCACCTGCCGCTCTGCCCTGCCACCTGCCACTCGGCACTGTGACCTGCCACCCGCCACCTGCCTTTGTGCCCTGCCACCTGCCACCCGCCACCTGCCTTTGTGCCCTGCCACTCGTCACCTGCCTTTGTGCCCTGCCACCTGCCACTCGGCACTGTGCCCTGCCACTCGCCACCTGCCTTTGTGACCTGCCACCTGCCACACGGCACTGTTCCCTGCCACTCGCCACCTGCATTTTTGCCCTGCCACCTGCCACTCGGCACTGTGCCCTGCCACTCGCCACCTGCCTTTTTGCCCTGCCACTCGCCACCTGCCTTTGTGCCCTGCCACCTGCCACTCGCCACCTGCTGCTGTGCCCTGCCACCTGCCACTCGCCACCTGCTGCTGTGCCCTGCCACCTGCCACTCGCCACTGTGCCCTGCCACCAGGCACTCGCCACTGTGAACTGCCACTCGCCACTGTGCCCTGCCACTCGCCACCTGCCACTCGCAACTGTGCCCTGCCACTCGCCACCTGCCTTTGTGCCCTGCCACCTGCCACTCGCCACCTGCCTTTGTGCCCTGCCACCTGCCACTCGCCACTGTGCCCTGCCACTCGCCACCTACCTTTGTGCCCTGCCACCTACCACTCGCCACTGTGCCCTGCCACTCGCCACCTGCTGCTGTGCCCTGCCACCTGCCACTCGCCACTGTGCCCTGCTACTGGCCACTGTGCCCTGCCACTCGCCACCTGCCTTTGTGCCCTGCCACTCGCCACCTGCCTTTGTGCCACTGCCACCTGTCATTCTCTACTGTGCCCTGCCACTCGCCACTGTGCCCTGCCACTCGCCACCTGCCGCTGTGCCCTGCCAATCGCCACTGTGCCCTGCCACTCGCCACCTGCTGCTGTGCCCTGCCACCTGCCACTCGCCACATGCTGCCGTGCCCTGCCACCTGCCTATCGCCACTGTGCCCTGCCGCCTGCCTTTGTGCCCTGCCACCTGCCACTCGCCACTGTGCCCTGCCACCTGCCCCTCGTCACTGTGCCCTGCCACTCGCCACCTGCCGCTCTGCCCTGCCACCTGCCACTCGGCACTGTGACCTGCCACCCGCCACCTGCCTTTGTGCCCTGCCACCTGCCACCCGCCACCTGCCTTTGTGCCCTGCCACTCGTCACCTGCCTTTGTGCCCTGCCACCTGCCACTCGGCACTGTGCCCTGCCACTCGCCACCTGCCTTTGTGACCTGCCACCTGCCACACGGCACTGTTCCCTGCCACTCGCCACCTGCATTTTTGCCCTGCCACCTGCCACTCGGCACTGTGCCCTGCCACTCGCCACCTGCCTTTTTGCCCTGCCACTCGCCACCTGCCTTTGTGCCCTGCCACCTGCCACTCGCCACCTGCTGCTGTGCCCTGCCACCTGCCACTCGCCACCTGCTGCTGTGCCCTGCCACCTGCCACTCGCCACTGTGCCCTGCCACCAGGCACTCGCCACTGTGAACTGCCACTCGCCACTGTGCCCTGCCACTCGCCACCTGCCACTCGCAACTGTGCCCTGCCACTCGCCACCTGCCTTTGTGCCCTGCCACCTGCCACTCGCCACCTGCCTTTGTGCCCTGCCACCTGCCACTCGCCACTGTGCCCTGCCACTCGCCACCTACCTTTGTGCCCTGCCACCTACCACTCGCCACTGTGCCCTGCCACTCACCACCTGCTGCTGTGCCCTGCCACCTGCCACTCGCCACCTGCCTTTGTGCCCTGCCACTTGCCACTCGCCACTGTGCTCTGCCACTTGCCACTGTGCCCTGCCACTCGCCACCTGTCGCTGTGCCCTGCCACCTGCCACTCGCCACTGTACCCTGCCACTCGCCACCTGCATTTTTGCCCTGCCACCTGCCACTCGCCACCTGCCTTTGTGCCCTGCCACCTGCCACTAGCCACTGTGCTCTGCCACTCGCCACTGTGCCCTGCCACCTGCCACTCGCCACCTGCCTTTGTGCCCTGCCACCTGCCACTCGCCACTGTGCCCTGCCACCTGCCACTCGCCACTGTGCCCTGCCACTCGCGACCTGCCTTTGTGCCCTGCCACCTGCCACTCGCCACTGTGCCCTGCCACTCTCCACTGTGCCCTGCCACTCGCCACCTGCATTTTTGCCCTGCCACCTGCCACTCGCCACTGTGCCCTGCCACTCACCACCTGCCTTTGTGCCCTGCAACCTGCCACTCGCCACTGTGCCTCGCCACTCGCCACTGTGCCCTGCCACCTGCCACTCGCCACTGTGCCCTGCCACTCGCGACCTGCCTTTGTGCCATGCCACCTGCCACTCGCCACTGTGCCCTGCCACCTGCCACTCGCCACTGTGCCCTGCCACCTGCCACTCGCCACTGTGCCCTGCCACCTGCCACTCGCCACTGTGCCCTGCCACCTGCCACTCGCCACTGTGCCCTGCCACTCTCCACTGTGCCCTGCCACTCTCCACTGTGCCCTGCCACTCGCCACCTGCCTTTGTGCCCTGCCACCTGCCACTCGCCACTGTGCCCTGCCACTCGCGACCTGCCTTTGTGCCCTGCCACCTGCCACTCGCCACTGTACCGTGCCACTCGCCACTTTGCCCTGCCACCTGCCACTCGCCACTGTGCCCTGCCACTCGCGACCTGCCTTTGTGCCCTGCCACCTGCCACTCGCCACTGTGCCCTGCCACTCGCCACTGTGCCCTGCCACCTGCCACTCGCCACTGTGCCCTGCCACTCGCGACCTGCCTTTGTGCACTGCCACCTGCCACTCGCCACTCGCCACTGTGCCCTGCCCCCTGCCACTCGCCACTGTGCCCTGCCACTTGCGACCTGCCTTTGTGCCCTGCCACCTGCCACTCGCCACTGTGCCCTGCCACTCGCCACTCGCCACTGTGCCCTGCCACCTGCCACTCGCCACTGTGCCCTGCCACCTGCCACTCGCCACTGTGCCCTGCCACCTGCCACTCGCCACTGTGCCCTGCCACCTGCCACTCGCCACTGTGCCCTGCCACTCGCCACTCGCCACTGTGCCCTGCCACTCACCACCTGCCTTTGTGCCCTGCCACCTGCCACTCGCCACTCGCCACTGTGCCCTGCCACCTGCCACTCGCCACTGTGCCCTGCCACTCGCGACCTGCCTTTGTGCCCTGCCACCTGCCACTCGGCACTGTGCCCTGCCACTCGCCACTGTGCCCTGCCACCTGCCACTCGCCACTGTGCCCTGCCACTCGCCACTGTGCCCTGCCACCTGCCACTCGCCACTGTGCCCTGCCACTCGCGACCTGCCTTTGTGCCCTGCCACTCGCCACTGTGCCCTGCCACTCTCCACTGTGCCCTGCCACTCGCCACCTGCATTTGTGCCCTGCCACCTGCCACTCGCCACTGTGCCCTGCCACTCACCACCTGCCTTTGTGCCCTGCCACCTGCCACTCGCCACTGTGCCCTGCCACTCTCCACTGTGCCCTGCCACTCTCCACTGTGCCCTGCCACTCGCCACTGTGCCCTGCCACTCGCCACTCGCCACTGCGCCCTGCCACCTGCCCCTCGTCACTGTGCCCTGCCACTCGCCACCTGCCGCTCTGCCCTGCCACCTGCCACTCGGCACTGTGACCTGCCACCCGCCACCTGCCTTTGTGCCCTGCCACCTGCCACCCGCCACCTGCCTTTGTGCCCTGCCACTCGTCACCTGCCTTTGTGCCCTGCCACCTGCCACACGGCACTGTGCCCTGCCACCTGCCACTCGCCACTGTGCCGTGCCACTCGCCACCTGCCACTCGGCACTGTGCCCTGCCACTCGCCACCTGCCTTTGTGACCTGCCACCTGCCACACGGCACTGTTCCCTGCCACTCGCCACCTGCATTTTTGCCCTGCCACCTGCCACTCGGCACTGTGCCCTGCCACTCGCCACCTTCCTTTTTGCCCTGCCACCTGCCACTCGCCACCTGCTGCTGTGCCCTGCCACCTGCCACTCGCCACCTGCTGCTGTGCCCTGCCACCTGCCACTCGCCACTGTGCCCTGCCACCAGGCACTCGCCACTGTGCCCTGCCACTCGCCACTGTGCCCTACCACTCGCCACCTGCCACTCGCAACTGTGCCCTGCCACTCGCCACCTGCCTTTGTGCCCTGCCACCTGCCACTCGCCACCTGCCTTTGTGCCCTGCCACCTACCACTCGCCACTGTGCCCTGCCACTCACCACCTGCTGCTGTGCCCTGCCACCTACCACTCGCCACTGTGCCCTGCCACTCACCACCTGCTGCTGTGCCCTGCCACCTGCCACTCGCCACCTGCCTTTGTGCCCTGCCACCTGCCACTCGCCACTGTGCTCTGCCACTTGCCACTGTGCCCTGCCACTCGCCACCTGTCGCTGTGCCCTGCCACCTGCCACTCGCCACTGTACCCTGCCACTCGCCACCTGCATTTTTGCCCTGCCACCTGCCACTCGCCACCTGCCTTTGTGCCCTGCCACCTGCCACTCGCCACTGTGCTCTGCCACTCGCCACTGTGCCCTGCCACCTGCCACTCGCCACCTGCCTTTGTGCCCTGCCACCTGCCACTCGCCACTGTGCCCTGCCACCTGCCACTCGCCACTGTGCCCTGCCACTCACCACCTGCCTTTGTGCCCTGCCACCTGCCAGCCGCCACTGTGCCTCGCCACTCGCCACTGTGCCCTGCCACCTGCCACTCGCCACTGTGCCCTGCCACTCGCGACCTGCCTTTGTGCCCTGCCACCTGCCACTCGCCACTGTGCCCTGCCACTCTCCACTGTGCCCTGCCACTCGCCACCTGCATTTGTGCCCTGCCACCTGCCACTCGCCACTGTGCCCTGCCACTCACCACCTGCCTTTGTGCCCTGCAACCTGCCACTCGCCACTGTGCCTCGCCAGTCGCCACTGTGCCCTGCCACTCGCGACCTGCCTTTGTGCCATGCCACCTGCCACTCGCCACTGTGCCATGCCACCTGCCACTCGCCACTGTGCCGTGCCACTCGCCACTCGCCACTGTGCCCTGCCACCTGCCACTCGCCACTGTGCCCTGCCACCTGCCACTCGCCACTGTGCCCTGCCACCTGCCACTCGCCACTGTGCCCTGCCACTCGCGACCTGCCCTTGTGCCCTGCCACCTGCCACTCGCCACTGTGCCCTGCCACTCTCCACTGTGCCCTGCCACTCGCCACCTGCCTTTGTGCCCTGCCACCTGCCACTCGCCACTGTGCCCTGCCACTCGCGACCTGCCTTTGTGCCCTGCCACCTGCCACTCGCCACTGTACCGTGCCACTCGCCACTGTGCCCTGCCACCTGCCACTCGCCACTGTGCCCTGCCACCTGCCACTCGCCACTGTGCCCTGCCACTCGCGACCTGCCTTTGTGCCCTGCCACCTGCCACTCGCCACTCGCCACTGTGCCCTGCCACCTGCCACTCGCCACTGTGCCCTGCCACTCGCAACCTGCCTTTGTGCCCTGCCACCTGCCACTCGCCACTGTGCCCTGCCACTCGCCACTCGCCACTGTGCCCTGCCACCTGCCACTCGCCACTGTGCCCTGCCACTCTCCACTGTGCCCTGCCACTCGCCACTGTGCCCTGCCACCTGCCACTCGCCACTGTGCCCTGCCACTCGCCACTGTGCCCTGCCACCTGCCACTCGCCACTGTGCCCTGCCACCTGCCACTCTCCACTGTGCCCTGCCACTCTCCACTGTGCCCTGCCACCTGCCACTCGCCACTGTGCCCTGCCACCTGCCACTCGCCACTGTGCCCTGCCACCTGCCACTCGCCACTGTGCCCTGCCACCTGCCACTCGCCACTGTTCCCTGCCACTCGTGACCTGCCTTTGTGCCCTGCCACCTGCCACTCGCCACTGTGCCCTGCCACCTGCCACTCGCCACTGTGCCCTGCCACTCGCGACCTGCCTTTGTGCCCTGCCACCTGCCACTCGCCACTGTGCCCTGCCACTCGCCACTCGCCACTGTGCCCTGCCACCTGCCACTCGCCCCTGTGCCCTGCCACCTGCCACTCGCCACTGTGCCCTGCCACCTGCCACTCGCCACTGTGCCCTGCCACTCGCGACCTGCCTTTGTGCCCTGCCACCTGCCACTCGCCACTGTGCCCTGCCACTCTCCACTGTGCCCTGCCACTCGCCACCTGCCTTTGTGCCCTGCCACCTGCCACTCGCCACTGTGCCTCGCCACTCGCCACTGTGCCCTGCCACCTGCCACTCGCCACTGTGCCCTGCCACTCGCGACCTGCCTTTGTGCCATGCCACCTGCCACTCGCCACTGTGCCGTGCCACTCGCCACTCGCCACTGTGCCCTGCCACCTGCCACTCGCCACTGTGCCCTGCCACTCGCGACCTGCCTTTGTGCCCTGCCACCTGCCACTCGCCACTGTGCCCTGCCACTCGCCACCTGCCTTTGTGCCCTGCCACCTGCCACTCGCCACTGTGCCCTGCCACCTGCCACTCGCCACTGTGCCCTGCCACTCGCGACCTGCCTTTGTGCCCTGCCACCTGCCACTCGCCACTGTGCCCTGCCACTCTCCACTGTGCCCTGCCACTCGCCACCTGCCTTTGTGCCCTGCCACCTGCCACTCGCCACTGTGCCCTGCCACTCACCACCTGCCTTTGTGCCCTGCCACCTGCCATTCGCCACTGTGCCTCGCCACTCGCCACTGTGCCCTGCCACCTGCCACTCGCCACTGTGCCTTGCCACTCGCGACCTGCCTTTGTGCCCTGCCACCTGCCACTCGCCACTGTGCCCTGCCACTCGCGACCTGCCTTTGTGCCCTGCCACCTGCCACTCGCCACTGTGCCCTGCCACTCGCGACCTGCCTTTGTGCCCTGCCACCTGCCACTCGCCACTGTGCCCTGCCACTCTCCACTGTGCCCTGCCACTCGCCACCTGCATTTGTGCCCTGCCACCTGCCACTCGCCACTGTGCCCTGCCACTCACCACCTGCCTTTGTGCCCTGCCACCTGCCACTCGCCACTGTGCCCTGCCACTCGCCACTGTGCCCTGCCACCTGCCACTCGCCACTGTGCCCTGCCACTCGCGACCTGCCTTTGTGCCCTGCCACCTGCCACTCGCCACTGTGCCCTGCCACCTGCCACTCGCCACTATGCCCTGCCACCTGCCACTCGCCACTGTGCCCTGCCACCTGCCACTCGCCACTGTGCCCTGCCACTCGCGACCTGCCTATGTGCCCTGCCACCTGCCACTCACCACTGTGCCCTGCCACTCGCCACTCGCCACTGTGCCCTGCCACCTGCCACTCGCCCCTGTGCCCTGCCACCTGCCACTCGCCACTGTGCCCTGCCACTCTCCACTGTGCCCTGCCACTCGCCACCTGCCTTTGTGCCCTGCCACCTGCCACTCGCCACTGTGCCCTGCCACTCACCACCTGCCTTTGTGCCCTGCCACCTGCCACTCGCCACTGTGCCTCGCCACTCGCCACTGTGCCCTGCCACCTGCCACTCGCCACTGTGCCCTGCCACTCGCGACCTGCCTTTGTGCCATGCCACCTGCCACTCACCACTGTGCCGTGCCACTCGCCACTCGCCACTGTGCCCTGCCACCTGCCACTCGCCACTGTGCCCTGCCACTCGCGACCTGCCTTTGTGCCCTGCCACCTGCCACTCGCCACTGTGCCCTGCCACTCTCCACTGTGCCCTGCCACTCGCCACCTGCCTTTGTGCCCTGCCACCTGCCACTCGCCACTGTGCCCTGCCACTCACCACCTGCCTTTGTGCCCTGCCACCTGCCACTCGCCACTGTGCCTCGCCACTCGCCACTGTGCCCTGCCACCTGCCACTCGCCACTGTGCCTTGCCACTCGCGACCTGCCTTTGTGCCCTGCCACCTGCCACTCGCCACTGTGCCCTGCCACTCGCGACCTGCCTTTGTGCCCTGCCACCTGCCACTCGCCACTGTGCCCTGCCACTCGCGACCTGCCTTTGTGCCCTGCCACCTGCCACTCGCCACTGTGCCCTGCCACTCTCCACTGTGCCCTGCCACTCGCCACCTGCATTTGTGCCCTGCCACCTGCCACTCGCCACTGTGCCCTGCCACTCGCCACTGTGCCCTGCCACTCGCCACCTGCCTTTGTGCCCTGCCACCTGCCACTCGCCACTGTGCCCTGCCACTCGCCACTCGCCACTGTGCCCTGCCACCTGCCACTCGCCACTGTGCCCTGCCACTCGCGACCTGCCTTTGTGCCCTGCCACCTGCCACTCGCCACTGTGCCCTGCCACCTGCCACTCGCCACTGTGCCCTGCCACCTGCCACTCGCCACTGTGCCCTGCCACTCGTGACCTGCCTTTGTGCCCTGCCACCTGCCACTCGCCACTGTGCCCTGCCACCTGCCACTCGCCACTGTGCCCTGCCACTCGCGACCTGCCTTTGTGCCCTGCCACCTGCCACTCGCCACTGTGCCCTGCCACTCGCGACCTGCCTTTGTGCCCTGCCACTCGCGACCTGCCTTTGTGCCCTGCCACCTGCCACTCGCCACTGTGCCCTGCCACTCGCCACTCGCCACTGTGCCCTGCCACCTGCCACTCGCCCCTGTGCCCTGCCACCTGCCACTCGCCACTGTGCCCTGCCACTCGCGACCTGCCTTTGTGCCCTGCCACCTGCCACTCGCCACTGTGCCCTGCCACTCTCCACTGTGCCCTGCCACTCGCCACCTGCCTTTGTGCCCTGCCACCTGCCACTCGCCACTGTGCCCTGCCACTCACCACCTGCCTTTGTGCCCTGCCACTCACCACCTGCCGCTGTGCCCTGCCACCTGCCACTCTCCACTGTGCCCTGCCACTCACCACCTGCCGCTGTGCCCTGCCACCTGCCACTCGCCACTGTGCCTGCCACTCGCCACTGTGCCTGCCACCTGCCACTCGCCACTCGCCACTGTGCCTGCCACTCGCCACCTGCCGCTGTGCCCTGCCACCTGCCACTCGCCACTGTGCCTGCCACTCGCCACCTGCCGCTGTGCCCTGCCACCTGCCACTCGCCACCTGCCGCTGTGCCCTGCCACCTGCCACTCGCCACCTGCCGCTGTGCCCTGCCACCGGCCACTCGCCGCTGTGCCCTGCCACTCGCCACCCGCCGCAGGGCCTGCCGCTGTGCCCTGCCACCTGCCACTCGCCACTGTGCCCTGCCACTCGCCACCTACCGCTGTGCCCTGCCACCTGCCACTTGCCACAATGCCCTGCCAATTGCCGCTGTGCCCTGCCACCTGCCACTCGCCACCTGCCGCTGTGCCCTGCCACCTGCCGCTGTGCCCTGCCACCTGCCACTCGCCACTGTGCCCTGCCACTCGCCACCTGCCGCTGTGGCCTGCCACCTGCCACTCGCCACTGTGCCCTGCCACTCGCCACTGTGCCCTGCCACTCGCCACCTGCTGCTGTGCCCTGCCACCTGCCACTCGCCACTGTGCCCTGCTACTGGCCACTGTGCCCTGCCACTCGCCACCTGCCTTTGTGCCCTGCCACTCGCCACCTGCCTTTGTGCCACTGCCACCTGTCATTCTCTACTGTGCCCTGCCACTCGCCACTGTGCCCTGCCACTCGCCACCTGCCGCTGTGCCCTGCCAATCGCCACTGTGCCCTGCCACTCGCCACCTGCTGCTGTGCCCTGCCACCTGCCACTCGCCACATGCTGCCGTGCCCTGCCACCTGCCTATCGCCACTGTGCCCTGCCGCCTGCCTTTGTGCCCTGCCACCTGCCACTCGCCACTGTGCCCTGCCACCTGCCCCTCGTCACTGTGCCCTGCCACTCGCCACCTGCCGCTCTGCCCTGCCACCTGCCACTCGGCACTGTGACCTGCCACCCGCCACCTGCCTTTGTGCCCTGCCACCTGCCACCCGCCACCTGCCTTTGTGCCCTGCCACTCGTCACCTGCCTTTGTGCCCTGCCACCTGCCACTCGGCACTGTGCCCTGCCACTCGCCACCTGCCTTTGTGACCTGCCACCTGCCACACGGCACTGTTCCCTGCCACTCGCCACCTGCATTTTTGCCCTGCCACCTGCCACTCGGCACTGTGCCCTGCCACTCGCCACCTGCCTTTTTGCCCTGCCACTCGCCACCTGCCTTTGTGCCCTGCCACCTGCCACTCGCCACCTGCTGCTGTGCCCTGCCACCTGCCACTCGCCACCTGCTGCTGTGCCCTGCCACCTGCCACTCGCCACTGTGCCCTGCCACCAGGCACTCGCCACTGTGAACTGCCACTCGCCACTGTGCCCTGCCACTCGCCACCTGCCACTCGCAACTGTGCCCTGCCACTCGCCACCTGCCTTTGTGCCCTGCCACCTGCCACTCGCCACCTGCCTTTGTGCCCTGCCACCTGCCACTCGCCACTGTGCCCTGCCACTCGCCACCTACCTTTGTGCCCTGCCACCTACCACTCGCCACTGTGCCCTGCCACTCGCCACCTGCTGCTGTGCCCTGCCACCTGCCACTCGCCACTGTGCCCTGCTACTGGCCACTGTGCCCTGCCACTCGCCACCTGCCTTTGTGCCCTGCCACTCGCCACCTGCCTTTGTGCCACTGCCACCTGTCATTCTCTACTGTGCCCTGCCACTCGCCACTGTGCCCTGCCACTCGCCACCTGCCGCTGTGCCCTGCCAATCGCCACTGTGCCCTGCCACTCGCCACCTGCTGCTGTGCCCTGCCACCTGCCACTCGCCACATGCTGCCGTGCCCTGCCACCTGCCTATCGCCACTGTGCCCTGCCGCCTGCCTTTGTGCCCTGCCACCTGCCACTCGCCACTGTGCCCTGCCACCTGCCCCTCGTCACTGTGCCCTGCCACTCGCCACCTGCCGCTCTGCCCTGCCACCTGCCACTCGGCACTGTGACCTGCCACCCGCCACCTGCCTTTGTGCCCTGCCACCTGCCACCCGCCACCTGCCTTTGTGCCCTGCCACTCGTCACCTGCCTTTGTGCCCTGCCACCTGCCACTCGGCACTGTGCCCTGCCACTCGCCACCTGCCTTTGTGACCTGCCACCTGCCACACGGCACTGTTCCCTGCCACTCGCCACCTGCATTTTTGCCCTGCCACCTGCCACTCGGCACTGTGCCCTGCCACTCGCCACCTGCCTTTTTGCCCTGCCACTCGCCACCTGCCTTTGTGCCCTGCCACCTGCCACTCGCCACCTGCTGCTGTGCCCTGCCACCTGCCACTCGCCACCTGCTGCTGTGCCCTGCCACCTGCCACTCGCCACTGTGCCCTGCCACCAGGCACTCGCCACTGTGAACTGCCACTCGCCACTGTGCCCTGCCACTCGCCACCTGCCACTCGCAACTGTGCCCTGCCACTCGCCACCTGCCTTTGTGCCCTGCCACCTGCCACTCGCCACCTGCCTTTGTGCCCTGCCACCTGCCACTCGCCACTGTGCCCTGCCACTCGCCACCTACCTTTGTGCCCTGCCACCTACCACTCGCCACTGTGCCCTGCCACTCACCACCTGCTGCTGTGCCCTGCCACCTGCCACTCGCCACCTGCCTTTGTGCCCTGCCACTTGCCACTCGCCACTGTGCTCTGCCACTTGCCACTGTGCCCTGCCACTCGCCACCTGTCGCTGTGCCCTGCCACCTGCCACTCGCCACTGTACCCTGCCACTCGCCACCTGCATTTTTGCCCTGCCACCTGCCACTCGCCACCTGCCTTTGTGCCCTGCCACCTGCCACTAGCCACTGTGCTCTGCCACTCGCCACTGTGCCCTGCCACCTGCCACTCGCCACCTGCCTTTGTGCCCTGCCACCTGCCACTCGCCACTGTGCCCTGCCACCTGCCACTCGCCACTGTGCCCTGCCACTCGCGACCTGCCTTTGTGCCCTGCCACCTGCCACTCGCCACTGTGCCCTGCCACTCTCCACTGTGCCCTGCCACTCGCCACCTGCATTTTTGCCCTGCCACCTGCCACTCGCCACTGTGCCCTGCCACTCACCACCTGCCTTTGTGCCCTGCAACCTGCCACTCGCCACTGTGCCTCGCCACTCGCCACTGTGCCCTGCCACCTGCCACTCGCCACTGTGCCCTGCCACTCGCGACCTGCCTTTGTGCCATGCCACCTGCCACTCGCCACTGTGCCCTGCCACCTGCCACTCGCCACTGTGCCCTGCCACCTGCCACTCGCCACTGTGCCCTGCCACCTGCCACTCGCCACTGTGCCCTGCCACCTGCCACTCGCCACTGTGCCCTGCCACTCTCCACTGTGCCCTGCCACTCTCCACTGTGCCCTGCCACTCGCCACCTGCCTTTGTGCCCTGCCACCTGCCACTCGCCACTGTGCCCTGCCACTCGCGACCTGCCTTTGTGCCCTGCCACCTGCCACTCGCCACTGTACCGTGCCACTCGCCACTTTGCCCTGCCACCTGCCACTCGCCACTGTGCCCTGCCACTCGCGACCTGCCTTTGTGCCCTGCCACCTGCCACTCGCCACTGTGCCCTGCCACTCGCCACTGTGCCCTGCCACCTGCCACTCGCCACTGTGCCCTGCCACTCGCGACCTGCCTTTGTGCACTGCCACCTGCCACTCGCCACTCGCCACTGTGCCCTGCCACCTGCCACTCGCCACTGTGCCCTGCCACTTGCGACCTGCCTTTGTGCCCTGCCACCTGCCACTCGCCACTGTGCCCTGCCACTCGCCACTCGCCACTGTGCCCTGCCACCTGCCACTCGCCACTGTGCCCTGCCACCTGCCACTCGCCACTGTGCCCTGCCACCTGCCACTCGCCACTGTGCCCTGCCACCTGCCACTCGCCACTGTGCCCTGCCACTCGCCACTCGCCACTGTGCCCTGCCACTCACCACCTGCCTTTGTGCCCTGCCACCTGCCACTCGCCACTCGCCACTGTGCCCTGCCACCTGCCACTCGCCACTGTGCCCTGCCACTCGCGACCTGCCTTTGTGCCCTGCCACCTGCCACTCGGCACTGTGCCCTGCCACTCGCCACTGTGCCCTGCCACCTGCCACTCGCCACTGTGCCCTGCCACTCGCCACTGTGCCCTGCCACCTGCCACTCGCCACTGTGCCCTGCCACTCGCGACCTGCCTTTGTGCCCTGCCACTCGCCACTGTGCCCTGCCACTCTCCACTGTGCCCTGCCACTCGCCACCTGCATTTGTGCCCTGCCACCTGCCACTCGCCACTGTGCCCTGCCACTCACCACCTGCCTTTGTGCCCTGCCACCTGCCACTCGCCACTGTGCCCTGCCACTCTCCACTGTGCCCTGCCACTCTCCACTGTGCCCTGCCACTCGCCACTGTGCCCTGCCACTCGCCACTCGCCACTGTGCCCTGCCACCTGCCCCTCGTCACTGTGCCCTGCCACTCGCCACCTGCCGCTCTGCCCTGCCACCTGCCACTCGGCACTGTGACCTGCCACCCGCCACCTGCCTTTGTGCCCTGCCACCTGCCACCCGCCACCTGCCTTTGTGCCCTGCCACTCGTCACCTGCCTTTGTGCCCTGCCACCTGCCACACGGCACTGTGCCCTGCCACCTGCCACTCGCCACTGTGCCGTGCCACTCGCCACCTGCCACTCGGCACTGTGCCCTGCCACTCGCCACCTGCCTTTGTGACCTGCCACCTGCCACACGGCACTGTTCCCTGCCACTCGCCACCTGCATTTTTGCCCTGCCACCTGCCACTCGGCACTGTGCCCTGCCACTCGCCACCTTCCTTTTTGCCCTGCCACCTGCCACTCGCCACCTGCTGCTGTGCCCTGCCACCTGCCACTCGCCACCTGCTGCTGTGCCCTGCCACCTGCCACTCGCCACTGTGCCCTGCCACCAGGCACTCGCCACTGTGCCCTGCCACTCGCCACTGTGCCCTACCACTCGCCACCTGCCACTCGCAACTGTGCCCTGCCACTCGCCACCTGCCTTTGTGCCCTGCCACCTGCCACTCGCCACCTGCCTTTGTGCCCTGCCACCTACCACTCGCCACTGTGCCCTGCCACTCACCACCTGCTGCTGTGCCCTGCCACCTACCACTCGCCACTGTGCCCTGCCACTCACCACCTGCTGCTGTGCCCTGCCACCTGCCACTCGCCACCTGCCTTTGTGCCCTGCCACCTGCCACTCGCCACTGTGCTCTGCCACTTGCCACTGTGCCCTGCCACTCGCCACCTGTCGCTGTGCCCTGCCACCTGCCACTCGCCACTGTACCCTGCCACTCGCCACCTGCATTTTTGCCCTGCCACCTGCCACTCGCCACCTGCCTTTGTGCCCTGCCACCTGCCACTCGCCACTGTGCTCTGCCACTCGCCACTGTGCCCTGCCACCTGCCACTCGCCACCTGCCTTTGTGCCCTGCCACCTGCCACTCGCCACTGTGCCCTGCCACCTGCCACTCGCCACTGTGCCCTGCCACTCACCACCTGCCTTTGTGCCCTGCCACCTGCCAGCCGCCACTGTGCCTCGCCACTCGCCACTGTGCCCTGCCACCTGCCACTCGCCACTGTGCCCTGCCACTCGCGACCTGCCTTTGTGTCCTGCCACCTGCCACTCGCCACTGTGCCCTGCCACTCTCCACTGTGCCCTGCCACTCGCCACCTGCATTTGTGCCCTGCCACCTGCCACTCGCCACTGTGCCCTGCCACTCACCACCTGCCTTTGTGCCCTGCAACCTGCCACTCGCCACTGTGCCTCGCCAGTCGCCACTGTGCCCTGCCACTCGCGACCTGCCTTTGTGCCATGCCACCTGCCACTCGCCACTGTGCCATGCCACCTGCCACTCGCCACTGTGCCGTGCCACTCGCCACTCGCCACTGTGCCCTGCCACCTGCCACTCGCCACTGTGCCCTGCCACCTGCCACTCGCCACTGTGCCCTGCCACTCGCGACCTGCCCTTGTGCCCTGCCACCTGCCAC
The DNA here is from genome assembly GCA_026315105.1 of Locusta migratoria. Classification (NCBI taxonomy): domain Eukaryota; kingdom Metazoa; phylum Arthropoda; class Insecta; order Orthoptera; family Acrididae; genus Locusta; species Locusta migratoria. The sequence continues at coordinate 571,515,577 of CM048747.1, read as the reverse complement.
TCGCCACTGTGCCCTGCCACTCTCCACTGTGCCCTGCCACTCGCCACCTGCCTTTGTGCCCTGCCACCTGCCACTCGCCACTGTGCCCTGCCACTCGCGACCTGCCTTTGTGCCCTGCCACCTGCCACTCGCCACTGTACCGTGCCACTCGCCACTGTGCCCTGCCACCTGCCACTCGCCACTGTGCCCTGCCACCTGCCACTCGCCACTGTGCCCTGCCACTCGCGACCTGCCTTTGTGCCCTGCCACCTGCCACTCGCCACTCGCCACTGTGCCCTGCCACCTGCCACTCGCCACTGTGCCCTGCCACTCGCAACCTGCCTTTGTGCCCTGCCACCTGCCACTCGCCACTGTGCCCTGCCACTCGCCACTCGCCACTGTGCCCTGCCACCTGCCACTCGCCACTGTGCCCTGCCACTCTCCACTGTGCCCTGCCACTCGCCACTGTGCCCTGCCACCTGCCACTCGCCACTGTGCCCTGCCACTCGCCACTGTGCCCTGCCACCTGCCACTCGCCACTGTGCCCTGCTACTCGCGACCTGCCTTTGTGCCCTGCCACTCTCCAATGTGCCCTGCCACTTGCCACCTGCCTTTGTGCCCTGCCACCTGCCACTCGCCACTGTGCCCTGCCACTCGCGACCTGCCTTTGTGCCCTGCCACCTGCCACTCGCCACTGTGCCCTGCCACTCTCCACTGTGCCCTGCCACTCGCCACCTGCATTTGTGCCCTGCCACCTGCCACTCGCCACTGTGCCCTGCCACTCACCACCTGCCTTTGTGCCCTGCCACCTGCCACTCGCCACTGTGCCCTGCCACTCTCCAATGTGCCCTGCCACTCTCCACTGTGCCCTGCCACTCGCCACTGTGCCCTGCCACTCGCCACTGTGCCCTGCCACCTGCCACTCGCCACTGTGCCCTGCCACCTGCCACTCTCCACTGTGCCCTGCCACTCTCCACTGTGCCCTGCCACCTGCCACTCTCCACTGTGCCCTGCCACTCTCCACTGTGCCCTGCCACTCGCCACCTGCCTTTGTGCCCTGCCACCTGCCACTCGCCACTGTGCCCTGCCACTCGCGACCTGCCTTTGTGCCCTGCCACCTGCCACTCGCCACTGTGCCCTGCCACTCTCCACTGTGCCCTGCCACTCGCCACCTGCATTTGTGCCCTGCCACCTGCCACTCGCCACTGTGCCCTGCCACTCACCACCTGCCTTTGTGCCCTGCCACTCGCCACTGTGCCCTGCCACCTGCCACTCGCCACTGTGCCCTGCTACTCGCGACCTGCCTTTGTGCCCTGCCACCTGCCACTCGCCACTGTGCCCTGCCACTCTCCACTGTGCCCTGCCACTCGCCACCTGCATTTGTGCCCTGCCACCTGCCACTCGCCACTGTGCCCTGCCACTCACCACCTGCCTTTGTGCCCTGCCACTCGCCACTGTGCCCTGCCACCTGCCACTCGCCACTGTGCCCTGCCACTCGCGACCTGCCTTTGTGCCCTGCCACCTGCCACTCGCCACTGTGCCCTGCCACTCGCCACTGTGCCCTGCCACTCGCCACTGTGCCCTGCCACCTGCCACTCGCCACTGTGCCCTGCCACTCGCCACTGTGCCCTGCCACCTGCCACTCGCCACTGTGCCCTGCTACTCGCGACCTGCCTTTGTGCCCTGCCACCTGCCCCTCGTCACTGTGCCCTGCCACTCGCCACTGTGCCCTGCCACCTGCCACTCGGCACTGTGACCTGCCACTCGCCACCTGCCTTTGTGCCCTGCCACCTGCCACCCGCCACCTGCCTTTCTGCCCTGCCACTCGCCACCTGCCTTTGTGCCCTGCCACTCGCCACCTGCCTTTGTGCCCTGCCACTCGCCACCTGCCTTTGTGCCCTGCCACTCGTCACCTGCCACTCGCCACTGTGCTCTGCCACTTGCCACTGTGCCCTGCCACTCGCCACCTGTCGCTGTGCCCTGCCACCTGCCACTCGCCACTGTACCCTGCCACTCGCCACCTGCATTTTTGCCCTGCCACCTGCCACTCGCCACCTGCCTTTGTGCCCTGCCACCTGCCACTCGCCACTGTGCCCTGCCACTCGAGACCTGCCTTTGTGCCCTGCCACCTGCCACTCGCCACTGTGCCCTGCCACTCGCGACCTGCCTTTGTGCCCTGCCACCTGCCACTCGCCACTGTGCCCTGCCACTCGCGACCTGCCTTTGTGCCCTGCCACCTGCCACTCGCCACTGTGCCCTGCCACTCGCCACTGTGCCCTGCCACTCGCCACTCGCCACTGTGCCCTGCCACCTGCCACTCGCCACTGTGCCCTGCCACTCGCGACCTGCCTTTGTGCCCTGCCACCTGCCACTCGCCACTGTGCCCTGCCACTCTCCACTGTGCCCTGCCACTCGCCACCTGCATTTGTGCCCTGCCACCTGCCACTCGCCACTGTGCCCTGCCACTCACCACCTGCTTTTGTGCCCTGCCACCTGCCACTCGCCACTGTGCCTCGCCACTCGACACTGTGCCCTGCCACCTGCCACACGCCACTGTGCCCTGCCACTCGCGACCTGCCTTTGTGCCATGCCACCTGCCACTCGCCACTGTGCCTCGCCACTCGCCACTGTGCCCTCCCACCTGCCACTCGCCACTGTGCCCTGCCACCTGCCACTCGCCACTGTGCCCTGCCACTCGCGACCTGCCTTTGTGCCCTGCCACCTGCCACTCGCCACTGTGCCCTGCCACTCTCCACTGTGCCCTGCCACTCTCCACCTGCCTTTGTGCCCTGCCACCTGCCACTCGCCACTGTGCCCTGCCACTCGCCACTGTGCCCTGCCACCTGCCACTCGCCACTGTGCCCTGCCACTCGCCACTCGCCACTGTGCCCTGCCACCTGCCACTCGCCACTGTGCCCTGCCACTCGCGACCTGCCTTTGTGCCCTGCCACCTGCCACTCGCCACTGTGCCCTGCCACTCGCCACTGTGCCCTGCCACCTGCCACTCGCCACTGTGCCCTGCCACTCGCGACCTGCCTTTGTGCCCTGCCACCTGCCACTCGCCACTGTGCCCTGCCACTCACCACTGTGCCCTGCCACCTGCCACTCGCCACTGTGCCCTGCCACTCGCGACCTGCCTTTGTGCCCTGCCACCTGCCACTCGCCACTGTGCCCTGCCACTCTCCACTGTGCCCTGCCACTCGCCACCTGCCTTTGTGCCCTGCCACCTGCCACTCGCCACTGTGCCCTGCCACTCACCACCTGCCTTTGTGCCCTGCCACCTGCCACTCGCCACTGTGCCCTGCCACCTGCCACTCGCCACTGTGCCCTGCCACTCGCGACCTGCCTTTGTGCCCTGCCACCTGCCACTCGCCACTGTGCCCTGCCACTCGCCACTGTGCCCTACCACCTGCCACCTGCCACTCGCCACTGTGCCCTGCCACTCGCGACCTGCCTTTGTGCCCTGCCACTCGCCACTGTGCCCTGCCATTCTCCACTGTGCCCTGCCACTCGCCACCTGCATTTGTGCCCTGCCACCTGCCACTCGCCACTGTGCCCTGCCACTCACCACCTGCCTTTGTGCCCTGCCACCTGCCACTCGCCACTGTGCCCTGCCACTCGCCACTGTGCCCTGCCACCTGCCACTCACCACTGTGCCCTGCCACCTGCCACTCGCCACTGTGCCCTGCCACTCGCGACCTGCCTTTGTGCCCTGCCACCTGCCACTCGCCACTCGCCACTGTGCCCTGCCACCTGCCACTCGCCACTGTGCCCTGCCACTCGCGACCTGCCTTTGTGCCCTGCCACCTGCCACTCGCCACTGTGCCCTGCCACCTGCCACTCGCCACTGTGCCCTGCCACCTGCCACTCGCCACTGTGCCCTGCCACCTGCCACTCGCCACTGTGCCCTGCCACTCGCGACCTGCCTTTGTGCCCTGCCACCTGCCACTCGCCACTGTGCCCTGCCACTCTCCACTGTGCCCTGCCACTCGCCACCTGCCTTTGTGCCCTGCCACTCACCACCTGCCTTTGTGCCCTGCCACTCACCACCTGCCTTTGTGCCCTGCCACCTGCCACTCGCCACTCGCCACTCGCCACTGTGCCCTGCCACCTGCCACTCGCCACTGTGCCCTGCCACTCGCGACCTGTCTTTGTGCCCTGCCACCTGCCACTCGCCACTGTGCCCTGCCACTCGCGACCTGCCTTTGTGCCCTGCCACCTGCCACTCTCCACTGTGCCCTGCCACTCTCCACTGTGCCCTGCCACTCGCCACCTGCATTTGTGCCCTGCCACTCGCCACTGTGCCCTGCCACTCACCACCTGCCTTTGTGCCCTGCCACCTGCCACTCGCCACTGTGCCCTGCCACTCGCCACTGTGCCCTGCCACCTGCCACTCGCCACTGTGCCCTGCCACTCGCGACCTGCCTTTGTGCCCTGCCACCTGCCACTCTCCACTGTGCCCTGCCACTCACCACCTGCCTTTGTGCCCTGCCACCTGCCACTCGCCACTGTGCCCTGCCACTCGCGACCTGCCTTTGTGCCCTGCCACCTGCCACTCGCCACTGTGCCCTGCCACTCTCCACTGTGCCCTGCCACTCGCCACCTGCATTTGTGCCCTGCCACCTGCCACTCGCCACTGTGCCCTGCCACTCACCACCTGCCTTTGTGCCCTGCCACCTGCCACTCGCCACTGTGCCCCGCCACTCGCCACTGTGCCCTGCCACTCGCCACTGTGCCCTGCCACTCGCCACTGTGCCCTGCCACTCGCGACCTGCCTTTGTGCCCTGCCACCTGCCACTCGCCACTGTGCCCTGCCACTCGCGACCTGCCTTTGTGCCCTGCCACCTGCCACTCGCCACTGTGCCCTGCCACTCTCCACTGTGCCCTGCCACTCTCCACTGTGCCCTGCCACTCGCCACCTGCCTTTGTGCCCTGCCACCTGCCACTCGCCACTGTGCCCTGCCACCTGCCACTCGCCACTGTGCCCTGCCACTCGCGACCTGCCTTTGTGCCCTGCCACCTGCCACCCGCCACTGTGCCCTCCCACCTGCCACTCGCCACTGTGCCCTGCCACTCGCGACCTGCCTTTGTGCCCTGCTACCTGCCACTCGCCACTGTGCCCTGCCACTCGCCACTGTGCCCTGCCACTCGCCACTGTGCCCTGCCACCTGCCACTCGCCACTGTGCCCTGCCACTCGCGACCTGCCTTTGTGCCCTGCCACTCGCCACCTGCCTTTGTGCCCTGCCACCTGCCACTCGCCACTGTTCCCTGCCACTCGCCACTGTGCCCTGCCACCTGCCACTCGCCACTGTGCCCTGCCACTCGCCACTGTGCCCTGCCACTCGCGACCTGCCTTTGTGCCCTGCCACCTGCCACTCGCCACTGTGCCCTGCCACTCGCCACTGTGCCCTGCCACCTGCCACTCGCCACTGTGCCCTGCCACTCGCGACCTGCCTTTGTGCCCTGCCACCTGCCACTCGCCACTGTGCCCTGCCACCTGCCACTCGCCACTGTGCCCTGCCACCTGCCACTCGCCACTGTGCCCTGCCACTCGCGACCTGCCTTTGTGCCCTGCCACCTGCCACTCGCCACTGTGCCCTGCCACTCGCCACTGTGCCCTGCCACTCGCCACTGTGCCCTGCCACTCGCCACTGTACCCTGCCACTCGCCACTGTGCCCTGCCACTCGCCACTGTGCCCTGCCACTCGCCACTGTGCCCTGTGCCCTGCCACCTGCCACTCGCCACTGTGCCCTGCCACTCGCGACCTGCCTTTGTGCCCTGCCACTCGCGACCTGCCTTTGTGCCCTGCCACCTGCCACCTGCCACTCGCCACTGTGCCCTGCCACTCTCCACTGTGCCCTGCCACTCTCCACTGTGCCCTGCCACTCTCCACTGTGCCCTGCCACTCTCCACTGTGCCCTGCCACTCTCCACTGTGCCCTGCCACTCTCCACTGTGCCCTGCCACTCTCCACTGTGCCCTGCCACTCGCCACCTGCATTTGTGCCCTGCCACCTGCCACTCGCCACTGTGCCCTGCCACTCACCACCTGCCTTTGTGCCTGCCACTCGCCACTGTGCCCTGTCACCTGCCACTCGCCACTGTGCCCTGCCACTCGCGACCTGCCTTTGTGCCCTGCCACCTGCCACTCGCCACTGTGCCCTGCCACTCGCCACTGTGCCCTGCCACTCGCCACCTGCATTTGTGCCCTGCCACCTGCCACTCGCCACTGTGCCCTGCCACTCGCGACCTGCCTTTGTGCCCTGCCACCTGCCACTCGCCACTGTGCCCTGCCACTCTCCACTGTGCCCTGCCACTCGCCACCTGCATTTGTGCCCTGCCACCTGCCACTCGCCACTGTGCCCTGCCACTCGCGACCTGCCTTTGTGCCCTGCCACCTGCCACTCGCCACTGTGCCCTGCCACTCTCCACTGTGCCCTGCCACTCGCCACCTGCATTTGTGCCCTGCCACCTGCCACACGCCACTGTGCCCTGCCACTCGCGACCTGCCTTTGTGCCCTGCCACCTGCCACTCGCCACTGTGCCCTGCCACTCTCCACTGTGCCCTGCCACTCGCCACCTGCATTTGTGCCCTGCCACCTGCCACTCGCCACTGTGCCCTGCCACTCGCGACCTGCCTTTGTGCCCTGCCACCTGCCACTCGCCACTGTGCCCTGCCACTCTCCACTGTGCCCTGCCACTCTCCACTGTGCCCTGCCACTCTCCACTGTGCCCTGCCACTCGCCACCTGCATTTGTGCCCTGCCACCTGCCACTCTCCACTGTGCCCTGCCACTCTCCACTGTGCCCTGCCACTCTCCACTGTGCCCTGCCACTCTCCACTGTGCCCTGCCACTCGCCACCTGCATTTGTGCCCTGCCACCTGCCACTCGCCACTGTGCCCTGTCACCTGCCACTCGCCACTGTGCCCTGCCACTCACCACCTGCCTTTGTGCCCTGCCACCTGCCACTCGCCACTGTGCCCTGTCACCTGCCACTCGCCACTGTGCCCTGCCACTCGCCACCTGCATTTGTGCCCTGCCACCTGCCACTCGCCACCTGCATTTGTGCCCTGCCACCTGCCACTCGCCACTGTGCCCTGCCACTCGCGACCTGCCTTTGTGCCCTGCCACCTGCCACTCGCCACTGTGCCCTGCCACTCTCCACTGTGCCCTGCCACTCGCCACCTGCATTTGTGCCCTGCCACCTGCCACTCGCCACTGTGCCCTGCCACTCGCGACCTGCCTTTGTGCCCTGCCACCTGCCACTCGCCACTGTGCCCTGCCACTCTCCACTGTGCCCTGCCACTCGCCACCTGCATTTGTGCCCTGCCACCTGCCACTCGCCACTGTGCCCTGCCACTCGCGACCTGCCTTTGTGCCCTGCCACCTGCCACTCGCCACTGTGCCCTGCCACTCTCCACTGTGCCCTGCCACTCGCCACCTGCATTTGTGCCCTGCCACCTGCCACTCGCCACTGTGCCCTGCCACTCGCGACCTGCCTTTGTGCCCTGCCACCTGCCACTCGCCACTGTGCCCTGCCACTCTCCACTGTGCCCTGCCACTCGCCACCTGCATTTGTGCCCTGCCACCTGCCACTCGCCACTGTGCCCTGCCACTCGCGACCTGCCTTTGTGCCCTGCCACCTGCCACTCGCCACTGTGCCCTGCCACTCTCCACTGTGCCCTGCCACTCGCCACCTGCATTTGTGCCCTGCCACCTGCCACTCGCCACTGTGCCCTGCCACCTGCCACTGTGCGTTGGCCGTCTGCACCCAGCACTGCTGGCGGCTGTGGCCGGCCGCCACATCGCTGTTCCTTGTACTTCCGTGGAACCCTTCTGGTAGACTCGCAAACTGAGGGCAGCCGTAAACCGCAATTTCCCCCTCAATCCCTCTAAAAATGTTAAAATGTTTGTGATTCCATCAGACGTAACTGCTCGGTTATCAGTCCATAGCTTGCAAACTACTCCAACTTTGGGAAACTAACCTAAGGAAAGGAGGCCAGTGGCCGGTGACAGCGAGTCTCTCGACGTCGTCTGTTTACTTGCGTGGCTTCTGGCGCGAGGCTGCAGTGCCAGCAGACTCTCCTTAACAGTTTGGAACGGCAGCATTTCCAAAACCGGTCCCATCACCCACGACAGGGCAGGCGGGAGGGGCTTAATTGGTGTTCGGCCCCGTCATAACACGTATCGAGAGACACAGCTATCGCGCCATCTGCCATACTTTATGCAGACAGTGCTCTTCCTCTTCTTTTAACGTCAAGTGTGGAAAATTTCATAAAGATTGCAACAAAACTGTAGCTTTGCATCCAACTGAACGACACGGAATAATACGCGGACACTACATCCTGCATATTAAAAGTATCTACGAAAACTGAAGTAAGTCGTGCAGGCCAAATCACTCGGCCGATTTCCTCGATTTTTCTTTTAAACGAGAAGTATTCATCCACAGATTTGTCATCGGTTACCAAAATTTACGTAACTCTCTCCTTTCTTTTCCTATACTCACACGCGATTCCCTTCGGTATATTTCTTATGTGGATCTCCTTGCTGTAAACTAAAGTCAGTCGGTCAGGCCGTTCTATCGGACAGATATCTTTCATTTTCTCTTTAATCGAAAGATGTTCATTCGCAAATTTGTCATCAAGTGACAGAATTGACTTAAGTCTGTCCATCCTTTATTTTTATTGAAACGCAGTATCCTTCTGTCCGTGCATTGAATATTTTCATCGGATTCTTTTATGACATGTTCGGTTCTAGTTAAGGTACGCAGTTCTTCCTGGCCCAACAACACTCTTTCGTTTCCGCTTTCAAACACGTGCATCGATTGATTCTGAAGAAAGCTATGAGTGGACATTTAACGTTATTTCCATTCTTTCCAAACATTCGTGACACTCCACTAACGGTGCAAAGGATCCGCACGGGTACGTACTCCAGTTACACAGGGTGTCCAGAAAAACCCTCCCTGATTTAAAAATTAAATTTCTCGAAAACAAAGATCGATAGAGGAATGCAGTAACCGGTATGTTTATTGTGAAAGCTGTAAGAGGTTTACACAGCAGTTTGAAATAATAGTTACAAAAGCTGCTAACAGACGCCGCTGTAATCGCCATGCGTTTTGCCTAGTATAAATAGTGATCCGAAGCCAAGAGCGATCAGTTCAACTATTGAAACGCGAAAGGAGATTAGCGTACCGAAAGAATAGATTAAAACCGTGTACTCCATTGAACAACGCATTTTTCTGATGCTAGAGTACCACAGGTTAGAAGAGATTCCTACGGCAACAAGGCGAAGTTTTTCAAGCATGATTTAATGTTCCAAAAGGACCCGATGCGAAAACCATTTGTACGATCTTCGCAAAATTTCAACGAACTGATGATCTAGTGGGGCATCTTGGACGCAAGCAAACCGCAGTTACGCCTGAAAATATCGCCACAGTTTCTGGAATTATTCAGTGAAATCCAATGTCATCCGTCCGTAGAATTGCATCTGAGACTGGTTTGAAGCGTTCCAGCACGCAGAAAATACTGAAAAACAGCATACACATGTCTCCATTCAAAATTCAAACGCTCACAATGATTGATCGTGAAGGATTTGATGTTGGCTGCATCTGGTTTACAGATGCAGCACACTTCCACCTGAATGTATACGTGAATAAGCAGAACTGGTGATTTTGGGGTTCCGAGAAGCCATATTGGTGTGAAGCGAAACCCCCTGTATTGTCATAAAGTTACTGTTTGGGCTGCAGTATGCAGGAGAGGCATAATTGGCCCTTTTTTCATTCGAGAAACGGTCACTGATGCACGTTACATTGCAATTTTGGAACAATTTGTCGCCACAAAACAAGCGTTAGAGGATCGACTAGGTAGTGAATGGTTTAAGCAAGATGTAGCTCGACCACATCGGACGGAACAAGTGTTTCGCTTTCTTGAGGAATACTTCGGGAATCGAGTCATTGCTTTGGAATATCCCAAATTTACTGGTGCAGGCATGGATTGGCCTCCATATTCGCCGGATTTGACTCCCTGTGACCTTTTTTTGTGGGGCACAGTGAAAGACATGGTCTACCCGAAGCATCCCGCCATGCTGGACGAGCTCGAATCGGCGATCTCTGCGGCATGTGAATCCATTTCGGTCGAGACAGTACGAAATGTGATGGCGAATTTTATTCTTCATTTGCGCCACCTCTGTAGTGCCAATGGTGAACATTTTGAAAACATTGTAATGTGACTGTTTGCAAAGAGTGTTTTCATACAATTATTTCACTTACGTATCCTGATATGAGCTGTACATCGTACAGCGCCATCTGTTAGCAACTTTTGTAACTATTATTTCAAACTGCTGTATAAACGTCTTACAGCTTTCACAATAAACATACCGTTTACTGCATTCCTCTATCGATCTTTGTTTTCGAGATAATTAATTTTAAAATCAGGGAGCCCTTTTCTGGACACCCTGTACATAAAGATGAGAAGAAGAAGAAAATATTTTTGTCGTTGTTCTAAATGATTTACAGACCTTCTTGCGATTGGGACGATACGATCACAATCGAAACATAAAGTAATATTGGGATCAATCGGGTTTCGAATTCAAAATCGGCCAGATAGCCGGTACCCGACCGCAGCCGCCTTTGCAGAAATCAGACCGTGGCGGGCAAGCCGTCCACTTAACTGGCTTGATGTTACTGCATAAAACTGTAACAGTATCATTCAAATTTCATTCCATAGTTCCATTAACTACCTCCCCCTCAACTTTCCACACAAACGTATAAAATTTGTGTTAATGTTACATTATGAACACCACGATATATCAGTCAACAGAGATGATGTAAATCGGTAGGTCTGAATCACTAGATAACATTGCTTGACATAAATCATTCTCTACAGCTTTATACCCTGTTGGAAGTAACAGCAGGATGGTAGTGTAGCAACAGGCATTGTGTGCCAGGGTGCCGTAATGCACCGCGCCAGCGCGCTCAGGGAGACTGCCACTGCACTCGGTGAGGCGGCGGGCGGCGCTGGCGTTCTCGTCAGCTCCTGCGCCCAGGACGACAACAACAACAACAAAAGTTACTGCTTATCGACTTAAAGGTTGTATTGCTCTGTCCTACACCAACACTGAAAAGAAAGAGCCAATTATTTTATTTATAATCGTACTTCGGACAGCACCGGTACCTGCACTTCGTAAACGAACTGGCCGCCCCCACCAGCCACCAACGCTCGCGATTCTTTTTTTTTTATTCCTAATTTGCATATCAAATGAATTGCAACATCAAAGGTTTTTGCATTAACAATTGGAACATTACGTTTTCTCGTAATGAGCACATACAGTATAAATGGCGTAATACATCGAACCATAAGTACAACTCGTTTGGAACGCAATTTTGCAGGTAAATATATACACAGCATAAATAAATTCAGTGTCGTGCTATGGGTGGATGTACTCTTAGTGTTGTATAACCAATTTCATTGTTTTGTTTAGCACACGTTAAATAATAAACAAAATGTAATGGTAACGATCGCCACAAACTTGTGTGTCCACCTCAACACTCTTTCGATGTCTCACACATGCTAACAGTAACTGGCTAAAGATCTATCCCACTGCGATCACAAACACACACACACACACACACACACACACACACACACACACACACACACACACACACACAGTGTTGTATCGGCAAGCTACATAAAACAATTCTTACAGTCCTATTGACAAACATATTCTAAATGTTTAAACAAAATATATTAAAGTTTTATTATTTTAAGCATTCTCTCTCTAACCTCTTCGTTTCCACCACATATGCAACAGCCGACCAACGTGTTAGGAACAAAATCGTGCACGTTAGATAATAAACGGGATTTAACGGACACGATCGCCACAAACTCGTGTGTCCACATTAGCAAACACTGTTTCGATATCCAGATATGTGACGCAACAACAACAGTAGCAGAAGACGTACTGTTAATAAAATTTTTAAAAAATCCAATTTAATGACGGAAATAGCGAAAATCGGCAAGGACATGTTGTGATTGAAGCACAAAGTCTGCACAGGAAGAGTAGACTTGGAACACTGCAGCTGTCTCGCACACGCGACCAGCCGCAGCCGCTGTGTCCGGCAGGCCGCCTAGAGCCTAGCTAGAGCCTAGAGCCTAGGCGAGAGCCGCGAGCAGCTGCACGGACCGACGCAGACGCACAGCCTGCTCTTCTGGACCGCACTCCAAGCAGTTACTGCACACAGTTTACAGTTTACACTTTCTTTTGCAGATGAGCAGCCCGTTCTTTGTATATGTTTAAACTAAACGAAACTCTGTGGCATAAAGACAATTCCTTAGATCGATGTATCGCTGTCTTCTATTTCTTCCTACCAACCAGTATTTTGACAGGAACAGGCAAGGTACGTCTCCTTGTAATCCACCTCTTTAGTTTAATGTTACCTCTTATTTCCTTTATAAAGCAACTGCTACAGAAGTACACGTCTCCTTGTAATCCACCTCTTTAGTTTAATGTTACCTCTTATTTCCTTTATAAAGCAACTGCTACAGAAGTACACGTCTTCTTCGAAATGCTCCCAGCCTTGACAACTATTTTCGCGACGCAGGTCAAACTTGCAATTTCCGGTATTAGAGCACTCCAGAAGACGTTCAAAATGTTCTTTCTCTACGATTAAACAAAACGAAACCTATTGTAAGACGGTACTTCCTTGGAGATTCACAATCAACAATAAAAATCATGAAATCATTTAAGATCAGACCGTCTACCCTGAAAATTTCTTTTTCTTTTTTTCGAATGCATTGACCTAACGATATCCTTTTTGGAAATGATGCCCGCCATTAGGGGAATCAAGTGTGTTGACGAACACTCCAACGTCGACGTGATTACCTAAAATATGTAACATTTGCATCTGTAACAGGTGTTCGTTGTTAAGACTCACAGATTTTAGTGTAGAACGTTTCGGTTTTACAGATCTATGCATCTAGGAGAAAATCCTTAGACAGGTTATGTGTCAGAAGAGAAATGCTTTGATTGCTCTGTTAGTTGGTCAGTTATCGGAGATGTACTTCCGTGCTGTCTACAGCTAAGCAAGCGTTTGGTTACATCTATGTTCTTTGATACGTTTGTGTACGAACTGGAGTTTGACTTTACATCGCAATTTAGCGCTCATTCGACTCTTTGTGTGTATGTGGGTTTGTGTATAAAACAGGATATCGGTAAGTATATTTTCATCGTGCAAGTTGCAGATGATTTCGACATAGTTTTCCGAAAATGTGGCAGGTCTTTCAGGAAAAAAAAAAGAAAAAAGAAAAAGAAGAACTGTTAAGATTGCTGGAAAATTTTTGAAAACAGTTATTGGCTAAACAGAGAGAGTTACAAAATTCAAATATTTAAGGGGGATGATCCAAAGAAGTACAGTGAAAAAATCTGTAATAGGGGAAAGGGTAGATGAAGGGGGAGAGCATATTACGGTATACCTCTACAATAAGGCGCTGCTACACTGTAGTGAAGCCGAAATACCTACATTCCATTCAATGACTGGTATTAAACTATAATTTAGAGAAATTGTAAATACTAGATAGGCGAATTATAAGGTTAAACATAAGAACCACAAAACGCAAGGGAAGGATGAAAATTACGAAGTAACGTCTAAATATACGATTACGGAGAAGTTATTTCTAACGTAATGGAATGGAAGGCAGTACATTAACGAATACGATTTTGAATATTTATGAGGTAAGAAGTGCACAACAAGTTGTGTCAATGAATTATACAAGGATTTAGAAAAAAAATACAATACAAAATCAGAAGTTGTATAGAACAGAGAAGCCTTTCAGAAAACGTATTGAAAACTGAAGGATTGCGTGGCAAGGTAACTAAAAAGACTGGTGCAAAATGGTCGGAGATTGGAAGAAGAAATATAGTGAACAGATGGAAGCTTACTGGGAGAAAATAGAAAGATATTGCTGTGGGGTAAAGTGAGCGGCAGACGGCAGACTCGGGAGACGACCGCGGAGAAGGCGGCGGCCGCCTCCCGGAGGTGGGGGAGCAGGGAGCGACCGCGGCCGCGGCGCGCCGCCGGCACAGTGCGGGAGGGGCAGGGGCGCGTTCTAGAGGCGGGTGCCGCAGTCTCCGGCCGAGAAAACTCGCGGTACCAGTCTCCGCACGAGTGTCGTAGCCGACCGCGATCCCGACAACCGCACCGGGACGAGTACTCGACAAACGGAAGCGAGGACGGTACGACAAACTCGTCGCGCGTCCGGCGTGTGGCACCGTCTTCGCGCCGCGAGAGAGACGAGGTCGAGCGACTGCAATCTGTACGTGTCCTCGGATAGCATTGCGGTAGGAAAAAGAGAAGGAAAAAGAAAGTCGTTCGACTCGCGTCTAGGAAGGAGCTCGACTGTGCTACTGGAAGAATTACAGGTGAGCGTGCTCGTCATTCGGGCACGAAATAGGACTCGTTACTTCACGTAACTGTCTACATCTACACGAACGTGGGATAGCCTGCAAAGTGCCTGGCAGTGGGTACATCGAACCACCTTCGTACTATTTATTTCTGATTCCATTCTCGAATAGAGAGCGGGAAGAAAGAACACGGGAATGTCTCCGTTCGAGCTCCGATTTGTCGTATTTTATTGTGACGATCATTTCTACCCGCGACGAGCGCCGTCGCCGTGGCGGAGCCCGCGGTGACGCCAGAGGGCGCACGACTCCACTGGACTCCGGCGGGCGCGGGCCGCGCGCCAGCCGGTCAGCCGGTCCGCAGTCACACTGGCGCAAAGGAACTCTGCTTGCGAGGACGCGAACGGCCTCGCCAGAGGGAGGACTCGAACCTCCGACGGCGTGCAACCGCGCCCTACGACGACGCACCATTCGGACGCTCCGCCACAGTAGCGGGAGACCGTCCTGCCGTGAACTGGCTGCAGTACGTAACCGGATGCGAAACACGAATTACGTGTACTCGTGTCCAGATATTTGGTTGCAAAATTATATTCCCGTCGTGATCTCACGTGGTGGAATATTTAGGCCGGGACCGCAGCGCCAGTGGTGCCCCCCGTGGGCCCCGCGGTCTTCCACATCCGCCGCTGGCGCCGGCGCCGGCGGCCACTGCCTTGCCGCTTCCTTTTGCGGACGCAGACTTTACGTCCTGCCGCAGGCCCCTCACCGTCGACCAGTAGTTCGCCACTGTTTATTCCGTACATCGCTCCTGTACTGACACTGCACGACAATAAAACCCCCTACCTTTTTCGTAGTACTGAAATTGCGTGCTTGTCAGTGCCGAGTTTCTTTTACTTGTCAACAGTCGCGCAGAATTTCTAGCATTACTTGGATCGTCCGCTACTTCAGTAGTTGCTACACTGTTTGGTTCGCCCCGGCATTCCTGCGGCACGCGTCTGCAGAAGCCTGTCGTCGGTTTCGAGCCTCCCAATATTCCAGAAGGTTACAATATTAACTTCTTTGGTGCCGTTATGCTGAACTGACAATTTCTGCGTTTTCGTAGATTGTATGTGTGTGCACGCGATATTTCGCGAGTAAGATTGCCTTCAGTGACCGGTTTTTAAGATTTTCAAAATATTTCTATGCCGTGGCCCAACACTCAACTGTGACTATATTTTCTTCCATTCAAAATGTTTTTGGTGTAGATAGCGAAGCTTTTCAACCCGAAATAATAATTTCGTGTGCCTCGTTGGCCCGGTGCAAGTCTTTCGACTGCAGACCACTTCGGCGACGTGGGCGTCCGCAGCCTCCCCAGCTATCCGGCCGGCCAAAGGAAAGGAGGCCTGCAGTCCGAGCCGCGCGTCCTTCTGGCGACTCGTCACATCGTTCAGAGGTCAAGGATGGCTTAAGGCGCAGACCGGAAAAAAATACGAGGTCCGATCAGGCTTAGAGGCCATTATTAATACAATATTTACTCAAATTTAAATGTAACATTAAATTTTAAAATATTATGAATTGCGATTTTCATGTTTTGAAGAAATACTGATGATTTAAAAGTGTATTTGTTACATATGTGTGTGATACAGTATCGAAAAATTTATAGTGTAGCAATTGCTGTATTCTAAAAGTCGTACATCACTTGACGCCCGCCGCCTTTTGCCTGCCGCCTAGCGCCGCTGCAGCGGAGCGCCACGCCGCCGCAGCTACGTCCAGCCAGCGCTACACATCTCTGTCTTTGCCTATACGGCTTATATATATGTGTGTGTGTGTGTGTGTGTGTGTGTGTGTGTGTGTGTGTGTGTGTGTGTTTATTTGTGTCCACGTACCGCCGTTGTAAATTACTGTACAGATGTCAACCGAACATCCCGCACACACATGTACTGTCATCAGAAACACTCTGTGTAGGTGAGAACCAACTACGACAGACATTTTCAGCGATGTAACGTCATAAACAATTAAATTCGCGAAACAACCGCCATGTCACGCGACAGTGTTCCACACGTCCTCCAAAAGTGACGCATCGATTTCAGCCACATCTGGTACAAGTATTCTTTAGCGCAAAACAACAGTCGGTGCGGCGATAAAATCCACCAGTCGTTCGTAGCTGACACGATGTGACGTCATAAACAATGACAGTCAGCAAAACCTGCACCGTCGTGCGGTGAAAGTTTACCGATCTGGAGTAGCGTTCCTGGCGTCGGGACGGGGGGTCGGATCACTTGCGGGGCCCTTGGGGCGGCGAATGGCTTTTCCTCGGTACAGGCACACCAACAAGTCTAGCACTGCTGTTGTCAAGTTTCCACACTGTCAACATAACACCAACCTCAGTGAAAGGCACGACCCTTTGCAAGCTGAAGAGCAATATAGTAACTTGTTCTAACTGCATATTAAATCGTTGACTGTTCCTCCTGAAAACAAAAAGGTATTTTAATAGTGATAATGTTTGCAGAGTTATTAAGACATTCTCTGCTACTACAACACGATGACTTTCCACAGCCATACCTTCTAAAACCATATTATTCAGAACACTAAGTATATCAAGACACCTGCGCAAGCAGTAAATATACTAGGCATCCTGCACAGATACGTTGATGTAATTGACCGCTGTGTAGTTAACCCCACTATCACGCAACTTCCAACTCTTTAAAAATAGCTACTATGCTTTGTAATAGGAGACGCAACCTTAAACCTTCAATTAAAAAACGTTAATAATAAATCAATTAAAATCTAAAGATAAATTCTATTTTCTATCACCGTTATATAGAACCATTTTTACTCCGAACTTGGCATAAACCAACAGGGAGAAACAAGTTGTAAGACTTCCAGGAAAAATGAAGCGAAATTGGCAGCCAATAGTTGGTTATAAATTACATTGCCTGTTAACTGTATAAATATAAATTACGGAATACGCGGAACTCCTGACCAGTACAGTCAAAAATGTCTAAGGTAATAGGCAGTGGTTTACAATCAGATATCCGTATCACTCTCCTCCTCAAGAAGTCTGTGTGAAGATTTATATTCATAACATTCAAGAAAAAGGCTACTGTGGTTTTGAAACTACAAGAAGCAGCTCATTTACTCAGGAAGGGAAAACATTATGGTGCCCGTAAATTTGAATGGCTTTATATCTTGTAGTAACATCTATTTTTGATAAAATGTTAAAATCCAATATACCACAATTTTGTTTTTCTAAACTCAGTGCCAACTTTTTTTTGTCGAAATTTTTGCAGGAAGTAATCTTGACGTGATTTCATACTTCTATGCATTAATATTATGAAACATGTAATTTGTGTCACAAATGACGCGGCCGGTCCGGTCGGAGGTTCGAGTCCTTCCTCGGACATGGATATTTTTGTTTGTACTTTGTCTACGTTATTTTAAGTAAGATTAAATAGCGGCTGGAGGGCGTGGAGTAGGGGTGGTGTATCCCTACTTCTGGAACACCCTGTTCACTACCTGCAGCGTCCGGGTCTCCCCGCAAGTGTCTACATATTCCCTTTCCCTGCAAGTGTCACAAACTCGTGGGACGAGGTGGCGACCCTCGCACGGAGTGACGGAGCTGACCGGCTGGCGAGTCCAGCGGGTAGCGGGTAGCGGGTAGCGGGTAGCGGGTAGCGGGTAGCGGGTAGCGGGTAGCGGGTAGCGGGTAGCGGGTAGCGAAATGTTCAAATGTTTGTTAAGCTTATGGGACTTAAGTACGGGGTCATCAGTCCCTAAACTTACAAACTACTTATCAACTACCTTATACTAAGGACGGCACAAATACCCATGCCCGAGGGGGGATTCGAACCCCCGACCGTAGTGGCAGTGCAGACCGTGACTGGAGCGCCTCAGTCCCCTCGGCCACCGCGGCTGGCTAGCAGGTAGCGTGTAGCAGGTAGCGAGTAGCAGGTAGCGAGTGACAACTGATAATGAAATTCGTAATTTGTTGTTAATATTATGATGGTGCAAACATCAAGGGGCAGCCAAGATGGTATTTCTTACGACTATTACGGCCTTATCATAAATGCCGTTTTAGTACGAAAGTTCGATTGACAAATTTATATTTCATTGTAATTCTATTTAAATATTAAACTTAAAAACACAGAATATCAATTAATACTGTTTTCCTTTTCACTAAACGATCAATGCCTGATACCACTATATATTCCAGAAATGCTAATTCGAGGACAAGCTCTTGGTAAGTTGAAATCTGCCAGTGAGCTTCTATACTTTGCGTTAAAAAAAAAAAAAAAAAAATAGCACAATGTGCATATGTGCATGCAAATCTAAACATCGACGTAATCGTAGCTGCAACTTTACATAGAGAGACTTAAGTGTACGAAATTAATTTTGCAATGGAACTAATTGCGCAAACTTCACTCTGTAGGTGTATAACTTCTAGTTGTAGACAAGTTTCCACATTGTGAAAATAACGCAAAAATCAGCGAAAAGGCACAACCTTTTGCAAGCTGAAGAGCAGTATAGTAATTCGATCGAACTAGAGAACAGTTCGATAAGCATTCCTCCCGAAAACAAAAATGTATTTTCATAGTGAAAATGTTTGGAAAAATTAGATCCCAAAACGATTTGTCTGTATTCGAATCTTCTTCTTCTTTATTATATATAAAGCACACTGTCCGTATGTATGTGTGTATGTATTCCATAAAAATCTACAGTTTTGTTCCAATCTACTTCAAATTTTGTACACGTAAGCTTGAATCTATGAAGACGGTCGCCGCAATTGTAAGAATTACATACAGCGCACATTCACGAGGTATGGCGACGTAAACAATGACATGCATTAAGCGACAGTGCTGCTTATTTTCTTCTAATCACTGGACCGATTTCAACCAATTTGGTACGCACACATTCCTTGCCGTGAGGTAAGAGTTGCTGCAAGGTTAAAATCACATACGACACACGTTTCACGTGTTATGACGTGATAAACAATAAGAATCGCAAAAAAACTGCCACGTATATGAGAATGATAGTACTTGGCGACTTGCAACCTACTTTTAAAAATAATTTCACACCTTTATTAAACTTTTTCTCGCTGACAACCACATTAAAATAATGAAAGGAAAATTTTTTCTCGCTTATTACTTTTCCGCTGTTCACGGAATAAAACTACGGCTTTCGGTATAACGTTACAGTTTATAATTTCTACACTACAAATTGTAGCTACAGGAAATTTTACAGACAGTATACTCACATACAGCTGAATATACCGTCATAATTGTATCACAGTACGACACGTAGTTCATGAGATATGAGTACATGAACAATAACGTTTATGGAAAATCGCACCATCACGCACTAAGTTTTAATCTTCTACTTCCTTACTGCTTATTGTAATCTCAAAACGTTTTACTGAAATACATCACTTACACAAATGAATACATAGCTGAAAAATTAAACAGTTGCACAACATACAACTCAATAAATATGAGATCGTACGAATTTTATATGTCATTTGTATTTTGATTACTATCTTTGTTTGTTTGCATACTATACTTTTAATTTTGCACATTATGCGAGCCAGCCTCATTTCCTATCTATACTGCGATAAGTCCTGCACGTTTTTAGGAGACGTGCTGAGTGAAGGCCGGCCAGCGCTGTGCGTGCGTAAGTCGGCGTGAGTCGGGCTGAGCAGCTGAGCACCGCCACCGCCTGGTCGCATAGCTTTACAGAAATTAATCAATCAGACTAACATAAACTGTGGCACACCGAAAGATGACAAACATGGTTGCTGATTTCAATCACCATCAAACAGAACCATTTTTACTCCGAACTTGGCATAAACTCAATCAGGAAAACTGACGATTACTTTGTAGTGTGTGTGTGTGTGTGTGTGTGTGTGTGTGTGTGTGTGTGTGTGTATTATGGAATACACTGAACTCTTCTTCAGTACAGTAAAAAAACAACAAGAAAAAAAAAAACTCCAAAGAAATAAGCTGCGCCTTTCAGTCGGATATCTGTACCACTCCTGCTCCTCCAAAAGTGTGTGATTGGATTTTTATTCGGAAAAGGCTACCCTGGTGTTGAAATTACAAGGAGCCTCATAGAAGCAAGTAAGGTAAACCTTATTGCGTCGTAAATTTTAATGGGTGTATGTATTTCCAATGACTGACTGCCAGTATTAACGAATTTGAATGAAATTTTTACAGGAAGTAGTCTTGATGTGTTTGCGTACCTCGATGCTTTAAAACTATCGAACATGTAATTTGTTTATTTTATCGTCACATTTTTAAGTACCAATAATTAAGGAAAATTTAAGGTTGAAGTTTGAAATAAACACAGAAAGCAAGTGATTAATTTTTTTCATGAGATGAAAGCACAGGAGCGTTGAACTGTCTTGTCAATATACCTACAAAATCTCCAGTGTGCAAACTGTGGCGTGAGAACCAAAAGCTAGTCTACTGGCGTGCCATTAACAGCATATTACAAATTCATAGCTCGAAAAACAGTGAAGTTGTGTTCTTAAAACACTGGTTATTGCTACATATGTACACAATAGACGTTGCTATTGGCAAATTAGAAGAGTTAAATATTCGGGTGGACTGGCTACGGCCCCTGAGACTACACGCAATCTCAAACATTTACCGATCTCTTTGTCGCTGACAACGTCAACAAAATGATGAAACGAATCGAGATCGTCGGTTACTACTTTTCCGCTATGCATGCAGAAAAAATAGAGCTTATCGCATGATTTCTACACGACTAATTGTTTTTACTGAAAATTTACTGACAGGATACGGACACACCACTGATGTAACGTCGAAATTATATCGTAGTACGAGGTATAGTTCAGAAGATACGAAGGAAAAGAGAAGTAATATCAAGTGTGAAGTAAGAAAAACGCACGAGAAGCGCTGGAATAGGTTTATTTCTAATATCGAACATGATCGCCTCGAAAGACAACAAAATAGCATATAAACCTTTTTTTTTTTTTTTTTTTTCAAAATAAACCTTAAACACAAAAGAAAGAGGCAAGAAATAAATAAGTAGTATCGAAGATGAACAATGGGTGAATCATTACAACGAATTATGGCAACATCGCACAGACAAGAAACTGAAATTGAACAACCAGATAAGAAGGGATTAGATGACATACGGTCTGACGAGTTAACATCTGCACTAACGTCACTTAAGAACAGAAAAGCAATAGGAAAAAATATACTGATGCTGAATTATTAAAATGCGGCGAAATGACGTAGTAGCTACGATCGCCGAGGCCAACGAGGAGGACAGGGTACGTCACGTGACGTCAGGGAAAGTGAGGCTGCCGAGTGGCTGGCCAGCCGGTCAGCCGGCGACGACGAGGGACACGCTGACCAGCTAGTCGTGCCAGGCACACGCTAGTACAGGGCGCAAGAACCACGAGGGTTTCCGGCAGGGGCGCTCCACAACAGAGAAAGCGCAGAGACTTTAATCGCCGATCACACGCAGCTTATTAAGCTTTTGACACTGTTCAAATGTTTGTCGAGCTTAAGGGACTTGACTGCGGGCTCATCAGTCCCAAAACTTACAAACTTCTTACGTACTTCCTTATACTAAAGACGGCACAAACATCCATGACCGAGGGGGGATTCGAACCCCCGACCGTAGTGGCCGTGCAGACCGTGACTGACGCGGCGCAGTCCCCTAGGCCACCACGGCTGCGGGACGATTAAATGTTATCGATTTAGACCTGATTTATTTTATTACTAGCTTAAACCCGCGGCTCCGCTCGCGTGTTGGTTCATAGTGTGCTATGAGACTGGTTTTGAACGATGAAATGAAATACAATACCTTTTTTTTAGAAACATGTATTTTTAATCTACATTCGAATAAAAAAAATAAAAGTATGTGAAGTGCTGAATGATTTACAATAAATAATACATACATTATGCCTTATAGCCTATGTTGCAATATCTCAACACATATGGTGAGAGTAATGTCCAAATTCAATTTTATTTCATTTTAGGGCATTCTAGTAAACTACGTTATTGGTAGTATTGTTTGGAGCGTAAATGTAGAGACTTTTTGGGTTGCCCACCCCTGAGCGCGCGACGTAGAATTGACCATGTGAAAAACATGAGGGCTGAAAAATGGATTCCTGCCATGTTTAATGATTGTCCTTGAGTTTTGTTGTCATGCCAAAACTTAGACGAACTGGGAACTGAAGTCTTTTGAACTGAAATGGCATATCTGAAGGGATTAAAGGAAATTTAACAATAATGGTTCTAATATATCACAGATCGATCACTTGATGTAATGCGCGAAACGTCAACTCGATTTTTTTAAGAGATGTACTAAGAGAAATTTCTTTTTTACTGCTTCATTTATTTATGCTCATATTTCCTTACAGAGAAAGAGCTGAAGACATCGTAGCACGCATAGACCAAAGATATGGTCTGTGGCATCACGTTTCGCTGTATGTAACCTCCTAGCTACAGACTACAGAGTCGCAAACGTCATCGCTGGCCTTCAATCCGAATTTTTTTTATAATTTGACGACTTTCAACCACCATATCTTCCACCCCCTTATAGCTATCGGCATGGAACTGCTACGGTGTACAACAGGAGACTTCGGACAACAATTACACACAGACCATTCGTTTGCGTTCTGTTGTTTTCGCTGCAGAGCGAAATATTAACGCACACACACACACACACACACACACACACACACACACACACACAAGTAGAATTTTATATAGACCAATATACTCCACCCTTTTATCATTATCAGACCTCAAGCAACAATGCTACCAATAAAACCATTTTCAAAGAGTAAATATAATTTTCAAAGACTAATTATTGTTCCGCATTTCGCGTTATATTCTTCAAATTACTAAATATCTACCAGATCGCTATAAAACCATGCTAAAACCTTCCTCAGGTATAAATTAGTAACTAAAGATATTCAAGTCTCTGCGTCTTGTCGTTCGGACGTGATAAGCGTACACCGAACAGACATTCACATTAATATATATATATATATATATATATATATATATATAGCTATCCGATCGCCATAAAACCGTGCCTAAAGCCTTCCTCGGGTAGACATTAGTAACTGTACAAATGTTTAGCTCTTTATGTCTTGTGGTTCAGACGTGATAAACGTACACCGAACAGACATTCACATTTATAGATTGTAATCTTGTCGCGTTGTCTAGCTATGGAGCTTTGCGCTAACGAAATATGTTTGCATTCGGAGGAAGAAGTAGCTATAAGAGAAATATCGCGGCAACGAATGACGCCCTTGTTTTAGCGATTTCCATCCCAATTTGTGCAATTGTGGCGCCCTCTCTTCCCACTGTGAAAATACAAAGTGAGCTGCTCTTCTCTCACGTTTCGCTATATCCTCCGTCATTCGCACCTGGTGCCCAATGATTCCAAAGGCGAACAATTTGATTTTCTTTCTTAGATGTATGTCAGATCTTCGCAGCCATTCACATCTGGTGAATGTTACGTATTTCACTGTAATGTTTTTCTAGGAAACTCCTTTGCTACTGCAAATGAAGGGTTTTATTTTTATAAGCCACCCATGCGCGTTTCGCCTTTGTCACAGGGCATCATCAGTGGATGTCAGCACTTGCTACTCCACATCAGTCTCTTTCCGGCAACAGGTCGAAAGGTTACCAGATGGCATGGCAGCAGATGACAGTCGAACCACAAAAATGCAAAGTTTTTTTACAAAACAGTAGCAAAAGGCGTTTCCTTTAAATACATTACAGTGAAATACATAACATTCAGCTGCTGCTCAAATGGCCACTGCAAGCAACGTCTTAACATCTGGTGAAAGCTGCAGAAGCGGAAACGAATAAAAAGTGGGGGAAAAATGCTTTTGACTACACGTATTTGATGTCTGGTTTTGCTGTCATAGTCTACACTAATAATAAATCTGTAAATGTAGGCCTGTCACTGTTCGCTTCAATTTTCAAAACTACTGGACGAATCTTCATGCGGTTTTAAAAGGAGACAGAAAAGTTGGGTCAACATAGTGTAGGCATACTTTTATCAAAATCGGACCACGAAAACAAAAGATATCGTAATTTTAAGTGTTTTCTGTAACCATCATGCCTGTCTGTTTAACAATTAAAAACCTCTTATCTCCAAAACTACTTCACGAATTAATATGCGGTTTTCATAGGCAACTTGAACGTAACTCGACAACATATAGACTTCGGTTCATAAAAATCGGATGACGAAAAAAAAAAAAAAAAAAAAAAAAAAAAAATGAAAATCGTAATTTGAAATTTTTTATTCACAACCGTCATGTCTGTCTGTCTCTTTGAACACGTTTATCTCCTAAACTACTTGGCGAATTTTCATGGGTTTTTCACACGTAACTTGAGCATATCGTGTGGCTACATTAAGGCTTCAATCGTTTAAATCGGATCAGAGAAAATAAAGATATAATTTAATCATTTGTTTAAAAACCATCGTGTATGTCTATTTGTTGAGGATTATCTCCAGAAGTACTACACGAACTTTCACAGGTTTCCCCAGGTAAATAGAGAATAGTTTGGAGAGTATTACAGGCTTAATTTCATAAAATTGGCTCAGAGGAAAGAAAATTATCGCAATTTGAAGTTTCATGTGTATACTATGCTTATAAGCATGGTGTTGTATAGCAAATATGAAGAGTAGTATACGAACTTTCAAATGTTTGTGAAGCTTATGGGACTTAACTACGGGGTCATCAGTCCCTAAACTTACAAACTACTTATCAACTACATTATACTAAGGACGGCACAAATATCCATGCCCGAGGGGGGATTCGAACCCCCGACCGTAGTGGCCGTGCAGACCGTGACTGGAGCGCCTCAGCCCCCTCGGCCACCGCGGCCGGCTATACGAACTTTCATGGGGTTTCATAGGTGAACTGAGAGTACCTTGGTGCAACATATAAGCTTCATTTGATCAAAATCGGATCATAGGAAGAAAGATATCGTAATTTGTAGTTCCTGGTGTACGCTGTGCTGCAGAGATATTTCTGCTCTGTGCCTGCCACTAGAGATAATACACACACGCGAGCGACAAACTCACCAGAAACTCCTGACCATTAAAATTGCTACACCACAAAGATGCGAAATTTGATCGACAGGAAGAAGATGCTCTGGTATGCAACTCATTAGCTTTTCACACAAGGTTGGCGCCGGTGGCAACACCTACGACGTGCTGACATGAGGAAAGTTTCCAAACGATTTGTCGTTCACAAACAGCAGCTGACCGGCGTTGCTTGGTGAAACGTTGTTGTGATGCCTCGTGTAAGGAGGGGAGGAGAAATGCGTACCATCACGTTTTCGACTACCTACACACGATGCGATGTACTTGATCCATTCGTCGGTCACGCGACGACCTGGGCGGTTTTCGGCACTACCCGACCAACATCCCCGTCGGCCGGTCGGTTGAGCCTCGAGCGCCCGATCTCCGATTCCACCACCACTCCACCCGACAAATTGTACCGTGTGTAGCGCTACCCGACGAACTTCCTACCTGCGGTCGTCTGCTGTCTGCTGTCTGCACGGCGAACACGCGAAAACAAGAACAGTTCGCCAAACGGACACCGCAGAACAGGGAGGCGCTGCAGTGGTTGGGACGTGTGTAGGCTGCTGCTCGGTGGTCAATATCGGAGCGTAAGTAGGGGCCTTTATGGTCGGATTGTAGCCTATCGTGATTGCGGTTTATCGTATCGCGACGTTGCTGCTAGCGTGGGTCGCGATCCAGTGACTGTTAGTAGACTATGCAATCGGTGGCTTCTCGATCCCCGAGTCAACAGATGCGGACGTTTGCAAGACAACAATCATCTGCACGAACAGTTCGGCGACGTTTGCAGCAGCACGGACTATCAGCTCGGAGACCGTGGCAGCGGTTACCGTTGACGCTGCATCACAGACAGGAGCGGCTGCGACGGTGTACGCAACGGCGAACCTGGGTGCACGAATGGCAAAAAGTCAGTTTTTCGGACGAATCCAGGTTCTGTTTACAGCATCACTATGGTCGCATCCGTGTTTGGCGACATAGCGGTGAACGCACATTGGAAGTGTGTATTCGTCATTGCCATACTGGCGTATCAGCCGGCGTGATGGTACGGGGTGCCATTGGCTACACGTCTCGCTGACCTGTTGTTCGCATCGAGGGCACTTCGAACAGTGGCCGTTACATTTCAGAAGTGTTACGACCCGTGGCTCTACCCTTTAAATGTTGAAATGTTTGTAAAGGTTATGCGACTTAACTGCGGGGTCATCAGTCCCTAAACTTACAAACTACTTATGAACTAGATTATACTAAATACGGCACAAACGACCATGCCCGAGGAGGGATTCGAACCCCCGACGGGAAGCGGCCTCGTGCATCTCTAACTTTCATTCGATTCCTGGGAACCCCAGCATTTCAGCAGGACAATGCACGACCGCGTGCACGTCCTCTCTGGATACGGAAAGTGCTGGACTGCTGCCCTGGCCAGCACATTCCGCAGATCGGGCGGTGGGTGCGCTGTGACGTCACCCGGTGACCAGAGGCGCGCGAGTGGCTGCAGGGGAACCACTTGCCGAGAAAAGTCCCACTTCCTTACATCTCACAGCGGCACGTCTTCGCTCGACGAAGGACTGAATTTTCTATTATGCTACATTCTTTTTTTGTGCTGTATAAATGGTTTCAAGAAATTTTATGATTTTGTAGAGGTAAAAAGACACTGTGTAGACTTTGCGTATTATTCATTTTAGATCGTATGTTGCAGAGTACGAATGTTGTGAACATGTCTAAGTAAATAATTATTTCATGTATTAGTTTATTGTTCTCACTTCTAACATGGTCAACTTCTTTAGTCAATTCAGCTACAATTATTCCATCATTGTCAACGGCAGTGCTCGCTGAGGGGGTTTCGGAATTAGTACACCTACTGATTTCCTCGACGGAATTGTTTATGCAATTTACGCTGTCATCCTTGTCATTTGTTGTTAACAATAACATTTGTTGTTCTTTTCGGTTTTTCCGTCTTTATACTCTGACTTCGCGGCATTCAGAAGAACCTGTCTTGACTACATCGGTGCACTTTGTCAGCTTCTAAGAGGGAACGCATCTGACTTTAGAATACGTTTCACTGGAAGATTTTAAAGTTCATTTTTCAAGTCTCGAACATAATCAGACTCTTCAAAAGTTCTGAACAGAGACGACCAGTATCAGGGTTGGGAGCATCTAATCGCTTGCGCGCGTGCATCCACTTTAACCTTAGGACTTTGTCTCTCGGAAATCTGTGAAATATCGCATTCTTGTGTCTGCCGTGGTTAGTACAGCACGCCACACCGTGGTCCGTAACAAGCCATCACTTGTCACTAGCAGCTACGTAATGCCCCCAGTGGGGGCGCCACACTGCACTGGTAGCAGCAGTGCTCATGGCTGTGACGTCAGAGGCGCGTCAGACGACTCTATGCCAGTGTCCGTGGTCTGCATCAGTGCCCGGAGTCCTGTCAAGTTGGCACCCCTTTTTTGGAAAATGTACATTTTTTTCAGAGTTCTAGGCAGATATGCAATAGTTCTGGAGTTCTCTGTACAAAATTTAAATAGTTCTGTAGAATTTCGCCGAAAAAATAGTAAAAATTACCACAAACTTGAGTTTTTTTAGTTTTTTTAAAAATAATTATTTGCCTATTAGCGCAAACATAGTTCTGATCACAATTCTAAATAGCTGTCAAAGAGTTCTACAGGAAATCCTAATAGCATTTTTCTGTGCAGATTATACTTTATGAGATAATTACAATAATAGAGTATCCATTTACATGCATCTGTGGAATTTGCACCCTTTTTTTTCAAAAGATTAGACTTTTTTCCAGAGTTCTAGGGACATGTGCAATAGTTCTTGTTTACGATAAACAGTAATCACTCAGACGTAAAAACAACAAATTGAATGTGCAGCGCATAGAATATCTGTCAAGCCCTAAGAAAAATGTATATTTCTCGAATAAGGGGCACAAATAAGACAGCTTATCAGATATTCAAAATTGTGAACATAATTTTTTTCGGGCAATTACATAGAAATATTCACATGAACTCTACAACTATAGTATATGAACACAGAACCCCAAAAAACAATGTGCATTTCTCGATAAAATGGTGCCAATTTACAGTAACGTGAAAATGAATTCCACATTACTGCATTTATCTGATAAAGTATAAACTGCACAGAAAAATGTCATTCGGATTTCCTGTAGAACCCTTTGAGAGCTATTTAGAACTGTGATCAGAACTATGTTTGTTCTAATAGGCAAGTAATTATTTTTTTAAAAGACTAAAAAAACTCAATTTTGTAGTAATTTTTACTATGTTTTCGGCGAAATTCTGAAGAACTATTTAAATTTTGTACAGAGAACTCCATAACTATTGCATATCTGCCTAGAACTCTGAAAAAAATTTACATTTTTGAAAAAAGGGGTGCCAACTTCACAGCTCTCCCACTATTCAGAATTGCGATATTTCACGAAATTCTGCATAACTATTTAAATTTTGTACAGAGAACTCTAGAACTATTGCATATCTGTCTAGAACACTGAAAAAAAATTATATTTTTGAAAAAAGGGGTGCCAACTTCACACAACTCTGGTGCAATTTTGTGTAGTTTATGTCCCTCATTTACGCAATTAGCTCATGAACTATTATCTGGACAAAAAAATATCATTTGGATTTTCTGCAGAACTCTTTGAGAGCTATTTATAACTGTGATCAGAACTATGTTTACGCTTATAGGCAATTCATTATTTGGAAAAAACTAAAATTTGATATAATTTTTTGTAATTTTTTCCCGAATTAGTGCAGAACTATTTAAATTTTGTACAGAGAACTCCAGAACTATTGCATATCTGTCTAGAACTCTGAAAAAAATGTACATTTTCCAAAAACGGGGTGCCAACTTCACAGGACTAATGCCCAGGCGTATCGGCCAGAGGTGGTGGTTCTGACTACTGATTTCTCAGGATCTATAAACCCAAACTGCGTGAAAATGTAATCACATGTCAGCTCTAGTATAATATATTCGCCCAATGAATACCCGTTTATCATCTGCAATTCTTCTTGGTGAAGCAATTTTCGTTGCCAGTAGTGTAATTGTTCGCTACAATATTGGGATTAAAATTTGCAATTACTTATTTTTGTTGCGGACTACATTAAGATAAAGACCTCTTCTTTTTCATAGACAATTATACTTAGAATTATAATCCGACTTCTGAATAGTCGATTTCAATTTCGTGCTTTAAGAAGTATAAACACTGCAGGACGTGGGGACATGTATTAGCTGCAACAGTGGCCGATGCTGCTGACACGGTCAGGACAATTCACTGGAAAGACCATGTTTAATGGGAAGTTCTATACAGACGATCAGCTGACGCCATTCCTTCAACGATTACCCAGACTTACTTTATCGCACATTGACGTCTTATTTAAATAGACATGAACTGCTCTGTTGATTGAATTACCAGACTTTCAGTATTCGTGGAGTTTTCGATAAAAAGGAGCACTGCATACAGAATAACTACATTGTCCCGAGTGCAACACTGCAATATACGTATACTTCAGCACACACTTTCTATGAGAGATAAACAGTTTAGTAGTACATCATAGAACCAACACATGGAGCTGTTGTTATTATTACCATTCCTCATCTCAACGATACGAGTGTTTTCTGAAGTTCACGCCAAACGGAATATTACACATCGCAGACTCAACTTTATGAACACAACCTAACATTGAAATTAGAACGTTGCGGAGTACGGATTTAAATTAATTTCACTTTTGGTATGAAAAACTTTATTAACATTCATCGTTTTCGGCAATGACTTCTACTTACATTTCACATCTCGGATAGAAGAACTAAGTTTATTGACAGAGCGATCCAACAAGGATTGCGTTTCTGCTGACCTACGTCCGGAACCCAAAGAATCAGGATATAGACAGTTCCCTCTTTAACAGCCGTTGCGAAGCACGGGCATATAAACTAGTCAACAATAAAGCGCAATGAGGTGACGTGTTGTACTGTGCGAGTATAAAACCAAAACAGCTGATGCATCACTTCTTAATATTTCAATGGTGATCATGAACATTAGTTTTTTCGAAAGGATACCGAAAACCCTTTGGTATTAACATTAGTTCATTAAAAATGATATTGCACTGAAAACTCATTAGCAGCACCAGACTACTATGACCCAGTAGCAAAAGGGTATTGTTACGTATTGACTAAAAATATAATCTTAGTGATATTTTTGTGACATAACAATATTTGAACATGTGACAAAGTCACCCAAGAAGATTGCGATCGTAGTGAATAACTGTAGCAGTGCAGTACAAACGCTGTTAAGTAGTGTAACTGACAGTTCACCGTAAGGCGGAAAATGCGTCCGTAGCAGCGTTACGTTGCGAGTAGATAATGGCGTGTACGGAAATGTACATTTCACGTGCCTAATTACTTTTACAGACCGTTCGAGGGTACACATAAGAACCTATCAACCATAGAGCACGTGTTATTTATTTTATGATCTGCACGAAACAGTGATCATTTTAAGTGAACGTTACGTTATGCATAGGTTAAACAAGAATTTTTGTTTTCGTACGTTTTATTTATTTTATGATCTGTGATCAAGTGATTTTAAATGTTCATTTTACGAGGACAATTATCGCTTTCCCACAGTCGCTCGCGGCGAAGTTGCCAACACACGCGCTATGCTAATAACTCGCGCAACAGACTCTGCGGTTTTACCGTTTTAATTATTTTATGATCTGTACGAAACAGTAATCTAGTGACGTTAAAACGTTCAGGTTCTCGCCTTGTAAACATAGTGTGCCGCCATTCGTCGCAGCACTGTTGGCAACACTGCCGCGCCTCGTCACATTGGGCCACGCCGCGGACGGAGCCTTTTACCGGAAAATGGCTTCCCTGTTACGAGCATCGGTCGGCCCAACATCAGAGATCAAAAGGGGTGGGTACGTCTTGTATCTGTCACTCTTTGAGACGAATCACAACAAAGGCAATATTCCACCTACCGGCGACTTGTGAATTAAGCCTCTCCCTTCCGTGTGCCTATTCAGCCACAGTAGTTGAACATGCAACTCACTTTGAATAGCGCCCACAGTACTCCTGCCGTCTGCTTCCAAACCACCGTCTCCACATCTTACTCGGTAAAGCCACTACGTAAGAGACCTTTTTCTTCGACGTCTTGGCAAAATGCACTGCTTCTTCTCAGTATAATGAAATCGAAATATAACGTATGGGAAACAAAGGCGATACCGTCGCCCGTATACCAAAGAACGCGAGAGGCCTGTCTCTGCCGAGTTGAGCTTTGAAACCGACATGGAACATTGCCCCTAGCCACGTGGCTGAGTTTTCGTCACGATGAGCAACAGTTTTTCTAGCTTTCAGCTCAAGTCAAGTATTGATTTTAACAATAAAACGACTTTTGTACCCTTATTACACATGTAGTACTAAAGGTAATGTAGTTTTTGCTCAGTTATACTAATATTAATACGATGATCGCTTTTATATGTGACGAGTTGACACTTATTCACAGTTGTTTTACAAGAAACAGACTTACAGATAGAGTTTCTGCAGCATTGTGATGTTTTTCAACTGATGAATGTAATTGACGATGGGAGGACATTTCTAGCTGGTCTTGACTAAATTTGTACTTCATGAAGTAAGACATTTATAGAGCATATCTGCTTTTAATATTGAGTACAGGACATTCAGTATAGCTATAAAACTAATTGCAGTTGTGTTTGCACGTCAATTATTCTAATGTAAATAGCGAGTACTTTGCAAGGTTTGCGTATTGGCATCACTGTATGTGCACAAGTCGTAAAATACAAACGATTCTATCGTGTAAAAAATCTGATATTATGGATATAGACCGTTTTGAGATCCTATAAAATCATAAAATAACTTTAACACGCAATGTCGAAAAAACCTAAGACAACTGATGCTGTTTGTAAAACTGGTTTTTCGTCTTCTACTGCCAAGGCGGTTGCAAAGTAAGAGACTCGCAGGGCAACAAAAACAAATATTCACTTAATAAGAGCAAGTCATTTATAAGTTTCACCATAACCGTCGCATTAACATCAGGAATTGCGGAGAAATGACGCTGACAGTACCGCTAAAAGCATCACAGTCGACGCCTCATTCCAGTTATAAGTGAGGAGAACTACAGGTGTCAGTGCCACATCGCATTAAAATCAGGAATTGCACAGAAATGACGCTGACAGTACTGCTAAAAGCGTCACAGTCGGCGCGTCATTCCAGTTATAAGTGAGGAGAACTACACGTGTCAGCGCCACGTCGCATTAACATCAGGTATTGCGGAGAAATGACGCTGACAGTACTGCTAAAAGCGTCACAGTCGGCGCGTCATTCCAGTTAAGTGAGGAGAACTACACGTGTCAGTGCCACGTCGCATTAACATCAGGAATTGCGGAGAAATGACGCTGACAGTACTGCTAAAAGCGTCACAGTCGGCGCGTCATTCCAGTTATAAGTGAGGAGAACTACACGTGTCAGTGCCACGTCGCATTAACATCAGGAATTGCGGAAAAATGACGGTGACAGTACTGCTAAAAGCGTCACAGTCGGCGCCTCATTCCAGTTATAAGTGAGGAGAACAACACGTGTCAGCACCACGTCGCATTAACATCAGGAATTGTGGAGAAATGACGCTGACAGTACTGCTAAAAGCGTCACAGTCGGCGCCTCATTCCAGTTATAAGTGAGGAGAACTACACGTGTCAGCGCCACGTCGCATTTACATCAGGAATTGCGGAGAAATGACGCTGACAGTAGCGCTAAAAGCATCACAGTCGGCGCCTCACTACAGTTACAAGTGACGAGAACTACACGTGTCAGCGCCACGTCGCATTAACATCAAGAATTGCGTAGAAATGACGCTGAGAGTACTGCTAAAAGCGTCACAATCGGAAACTCTTTCCAGTTATAAAGCGTCACAGTCGGCGCCTCATTCCAGTTATAAGTGAGGAGAACTACACGTGTCAGCGCCACGTCGCATTAACATCAGAAATTGCGGAGAAATGACTCTGACAGTACTGCTAAAAGCGTCACAATCGGCGCCTCATTCCAGTTATAAGTGAGGAGAACTACACGTGTCAGCGCCACGTCACATTAACATCAGGTATTGTGGAGAAATGACGCTAACCGTACTGCTAAAAGCGTCACATTCGGCGCCTCATTCCTGTTATAAGTGAGGAGAACTAGACGTGTCAGCGACACGTCGCATTTACATGAAGAATTGCGGAGAAATGACGCTGACAGTACTGCTAAAAGGGTCATAGTCAGCGCCTCATTCCAGTTATAAGTGAGGAGAACTACACGTGTCAGCGCCACGTCGCATTAACATCAGGAATTGCGGAGAAATGACGCTGACAGTACCGCTAAAAGCGTCACAGTCGGCGCCTCATTCCAGTTATAAGTGAGGAGAACTACACGTGTCAGCGCCACGTCGCATTAACATCAGAAATTGCGGAGAAATGACGCTGACAGTACTGTTAAAAGCATCACAATCGGCGCCTCATTCCAGTTATAAGTGAGGAGAACAACACGTGTCAGCGCCACGTCGCATTAACATCAGGAATTGCGGAGAAATGACGCTGACAGTACTGCTAAAAGCGTCACAGTCGGCGCCTCATTCCGTCGCATTAACATCAGGAATTGCGGAGAAATGACGCTGACAGTACCGCTAAAAGCGTCACAGTCGTCGCCTCATTCCAGTTATAAGTGAGGAGAACTACAGGTGTCAGTGCCACATCGCATTAAAATCAGGAATTGCACAGAAATGACGCTGACAGTACTGCTAAAAGCGTCACAATCGGCGCCTCATTCCAGTTATAAGTGAGGAGAACTACACGTGTCAGCGCCACGTCACATTAACATCAGGTATTGTGGAGAAATGACGCTGACCGTACTACTAAAAGCGTCACATTCGGCGCCTCATTCCTGTTATAAGTGAGGAGAACTATACGTGTCAGCGACACGTCGCATTTACATCAGGAATTGCAGGGAAATGACGCTGACAGTACTGCTAAAAGGGTCATAGTCAGCGCCTCATTCCAGTTATAAGTGAGGAGAACTACACGTGTCAGCGCCACGTCGCATTAACATCAGGAATTGCGGAGAAATGACGCTGACAGTACCGCTAAAAGCGTCACAGTCGGCGCCTCATTCCAGTTATAAGTGAGGAGAACTACACGTGTCAGCGCTACGTCGCATTAACATCAGAAATTGCGGAGAAATGACGCTGACAGTACTGTTAAAAGCGTCACAGTCGGCGCCTCATTCCGTCGCATTAACATCAGGAATTGCGGAGAAATGACGCTGGCAGTACCGCTAAAAGCGTCACAGTCGGCGCCTCATTCCAGTTATAAGTGAGGAGAACTACACGTGTCAGCGCCACGTCACATTAACATCAGGTATTGTGGAGAAATGACGCTGACAGTACTGCTAAAAGCGTCACAATCGGCGCCTCATTCCAGTTATAAATGATGAGAACTACACGTGTCAGCAACACGTCGCATTAACATCAGGTATTGCGGAGAAATGACGGTGACAGTACTGCTAAAAGCGTCACAGTCGGTGCCTCATTCCAGTTATAAAGCGTCACAGTCGGCGCCTCATTCCAGTTATAAGTGAGGAGAACTACACGTGTCAGCGCCACGTCGCATTAACATCAGAAATTGCGGAGAAATGACGCTGACAGTACTGCTATAAGTGACACAATCGGCGCCTCATTCCAGTTATTCAGGTATTGCGGAGAAATGACGGTGACAGTACCGCTAAAAGCGTCACCAGTTATAAGTGAGGAGAACTACACGTGTCAGCGCCACGTCGCATTAACATCAGGAATTGCGGAGAAATGACGCTGACAGTACTGCTAAAAGTGTCACAGTCGGCGCCTCATTCCAGTTACAAGTGAGGAGAACTACACGTGTCAGCGCCACGTCGCATTAACGTCACGAATTGCGGAGAAATGATGCTGACAGTACTGCTAAAAGCGTCACAATCGGCGCCTCATTCCAGTTATAAGTGAGGAGAACTACACGTGTCAGCGCCACATCGCATTTACATCAGAAATTGCGGAGAAATGACGCTGACAGTACTGCTAAAAGCGTCACAGTCGGCGCCTCATTCCAGTTATAAGTGAGGAGAACTACACGTGTCAGCGCCACGTCGCATTAATATCAGGTATTGTGGAGAAATGACGCTGACAGTACTGCTAAAAGCGTCACAGTCGGCGCGTCATTCTAGTTATAAGTGTGGAGAACTACACGTGTCAGCGCCACGTCGCATTTTCATCAGGAATTGCGGAGAAATCACGCTGACAGTAGCGCTAAAAGCATCACAGTCGGCGCCACATTCCAGTTATAAGTGAGGAGAACTACACGTGTCAGCACCACGTCGCATTAACATCAGGAATTGCGGAGAAATGACGCTGACAGTACTGTTAAAAGCGTCACAGTCGGCGCCTCATTCCGTCGCATTAACATCAGGAATTGCGGAGAAATGACGCTGACAGTACCGCTAAAAGCGTCACAGTCGGCGCCTCATTCCAGTTATAAGTGAGGAGAACTACACGTGTCAGCGCCACGTCACATTAACATCAGGTATTGTGGAGAAATGACGCTGACAGTACTGCTAAAAGCGTCACAATCGGCGCCTCATTCCAGTTATAAATGATGAGAACTACACGTGTCAGCAACACGTCGCATTAACATCAGGTATTGCGGAGAAATGACGGTGACAGTACTGCTAAAAGCGTCACAGTCGGTGCCTCATTCCAGTTATAAAGCGTCACAGTCGGCGCCTCATTCCAGTTATAAGTGAGGAGAACTACACGTGTCAGCGCCACGTCGCATTAACATCAGAAATTGCGGAGAAATGACGCTGACAGTACTGCTATAAGTGTCACAATCGGCGCCTCATTCCAGTTATAAGTGAGGAGAACTACACGTGTCAGCGCCACGTCACATTAACATCAGGTATTGTGGAGAAATGACGCTGACAGTACTGCTAAAAGGGTCATAGTCAGCGCCTCATTCCAGTTATAAGTGAGGAGAACTACACGTGTCAGCGCCTCGTTGCATTAACATCAGAAATTGCGGAGGAATGACGCTGACAGTACTGTTAAAAGCGTCACAATCGGCGCCTCATTCCAGTTATAAGTGAGGAGAACTACACGTGTCAGCGCCACGTCGCATTTACATCAGGAATTGCGGAGAAATGACGCTGACAGTACTGCTAAAAGCGTCACAGTCGGCGCCTCATTCCGTCTCATTAACATCAGGAATTGCGGAGAAATGACGCTGACAGTACCGCTAAAAGCGCCACAGTCGGCGCCTCATTCCAGTTACAAGTGCGGAGAACTACACGTGTCAGCGCCACGTCGCATTAACATCAGGTATTGTGGAGAAATGACGCTGACAGTACTGCTAAAAGCGTCACAGTCGGCGCGTCATTCCAGTTATAGGTGAGGAGAACTACACGTGTCAGTGCCACGTCGCATTAACATCAAGAATTGTGGAGAAATGACGCTGACAGTACTGCTAAAAGCGTCACAGTCGGTGCCTCATTCCAGTTATAAGTGAGGAGAACTACAAGTGTCAGCGCCACGTCGCATTTACATCAGGAATTGCGGAGAAATGACGCTGACAGTAGCGCTAAAAGCATCACAGTCGGTGCCTCATTACAGTTATAAGTGAGGAGAACTACACGTGTCAGCGCCACGTCGCATTAACATCAGGAATTGCGGAGAAATGACGCTGAGAGTACTGCTAAAAGGGTCACAATCAGCGCCTCATTCCAGTTATTCAGGTATTGCGGAGAAATGACGGTGACAGTACCGCTAAAAGCGTCACCAGTTATAAGTGAGGAGAACTACACGTGTCAGCGCCACGTCGCATTAACATCAGGAATTGCGGAGAAATGACGCTGACAGTACTGCTAAAAGTGTCACAGTCGGCGCCTCATTCCAGTTACAAGTGAGGAGAACTACACGTGTCAGCGCCACGTCGCATTAACGTCACGAATTGCGGAGAAATGATGCTGACAGTACTGCTAAAAGCGTCACAATCGGCGCCTCATTCCAGTTATAAGTGAGGAGAACTACACGTGTCAGCGCCACATCGCATTTACATCAGAAATTGCGGAGAAATGACGCTGACAGTACTGCTAAAAGCGTCACAGTCGGCGCCTCATTCCAGTTATAAGTGAGGAGAACTACACGTGTCAGCGCCACGTCGCATTAATATCAGGTATTGTGGAGAAATGACGCTGACAGTACTGCTAAAAGCGTCACAGTCGGCGCGTCATTCTAGTTATAAGTGTGGAGAACTACACGTGTCAGCGCCACGTCGCATTTTCATAAGGAATTGCGGAGAAATCACGCTGACAGTAGCGCTAAAAGCATCACAGTCGGCGCCACATTCCAGTTATAAGTGAGGAGAACTACACGTGTCAGCACCACGTCGCATTAACATCAGGAATTGCGGAGAAATGACGCTGAGAGTACTGCTAAAAGCGTCACAATCGGCGCCTCATTCCAGTTATAAGTGAGGAAACTACACCCGTCAGCGCCACGTCGAATTAACATCAGGAATTGCGGAGAAATGACGCTGACAGTACCATTAAAAGCATCACAATCGCCTCATTCCAGTTATAAGTGAGGAGAACTACACGTGTCAGCGCCACGTCACATTAACATCAGGAATTGCGGAGAAATGACGCTGACAGTACCGCTAAAAGCGTCACAGTCGGCGCCTGATTCCA
Source organism: Locusta migratoria (assembly GCA_026315105.1). Lineage (NCBI taxonomy): Eukaryota > Metazoa > Arthropoda > Insecta > Orthoptera > Acrididae > Locusta > Locusta migratoria. The sequence continues at coordinate 571,477,382 of CM048747.1, read as the reverse complement.
GTTATAAGTGAGGAGAACTACACGTGTCAGCGCCACGTCGCATTAACATCACATATTGCGGAGAAATGACGCTGACAGTACTGCTAAAAGCGTCACAATCGGCGCCTCATTCCAGTTATAAGTGAGGAGAACTACACGTGTCAGCGCCACGTCACATTTACATCAGGAATTGCGGAGAAATGACGCTGACAGTACTGCTAAAAGCGTCACAGTCGGCGCCTCATACCAGTTATAAGTGAGGAGAACTACACCCGTCAGCGCCACGTCGAATTAACATCAGGAATTGCGGAGAAATGACGCTGACAGTACCGCTAAAAGCATCACAATCGGCGCCTCATTCCAGTTATAAGTGAGGAGAACAACACGCATCAGCGCCACGTCGCATTTACATCAGGAATTGCGGAGAAATGACGCTGACAGTACTGCTAAAAGCGTCACAATCGGCGCCTCATTCCAGTTATAAGTGAGGAGAACTACACGTGTCAGCGCTATGTCACATTAACGTCAGGAATTGCGGAGAAATGACGCTGACAGTACTGCTAAAAGCGTCACAGTCGGCGGCTCATTCCAGTTACAAGTGAGTAGAACTACACGTGTCAGCGTCACGTCGCATTAACATCAGGAATTGCGGAGAAATGATGCTGACAGTACTGCTAAAAGCGTCACAATCGGCCCCTTATTCCAGATATAAGTGAGGAGAACTACACGTGTCAGCGCCACATCGCATTTACATCAGGAATTGCGGAGAAATGACGCTGACAGTACTGTTAAAAGCGTCACAGTCGGCGCCTCATTCCAGTTATAAGTGAGGAGAACTACACGTGTCAGCGCCACGTCGCATTAACATCACGTATTGCGGAGAAATGACGCTGACAGTACTGCTAAAAGCGTCACAGTCGGCGCGTCATTCCAGTTATAGATGAGGAGAACTACACGTGTCAGTGCCACGTCGCATTAACATCAGGAATTGCGGAGAAATGACGCTGACAGTACTGCTAAAAGCGACACAGTCGGCGCCTCATTCCAGGTATAAGTGAGGAGAACTACACGTGTCAGCGCCACGTCGCATTATCATCAGGAATTGTGGAGAAATGACGCTGACAGTACCGCTAAAAGCGTCACCAGTTATAAGTGAGGAGAACTACACGTGTCAGCGCCACGTCGCATTAACATCAGGAATTGCGGAGAAATGACGCTGACAGTAACGCTAAAAGCGTCACAGTCGGCGCCTCATTCCAGTTATAAGTGAGGAGAACTACAAGTGTTAGCGCCACGTCGCATTAACATCAGGAATTGCGGAGAAATGACGCTGACAGTACTGCTAAAAGCGTCACAATCGGCGCCTCATTCCAGTTACAAGTGACGAGAACTACACGTGTCAGCGCCACGTCGCATTTACATCAGGAATTGCGGAGAAATGACGCTGACAGTACTGCTAAAAGCGTCACAGTCGGCGCCTCATTCCAGTTATAAGTGAGGAGAACTACACGTGTCAGCGCCACGTCGCATTAACATCAGGAATTGCGGAGAAGTGATGCTGACAGTACCGCTAAAAGCGTCACCAGTTATAAGTGAGGAGAACTACACGTGTCAGCGCAACGTCGCATTAACATCAAGAATTGCGGAGAAATGACGCTGACAGTACTGCTAAAAGCGTCACAGTCGGCGCCTCATTCCAGTTATAAGTGAGGAGAACGACACGTGTCAGCGCCACGTCGCATTAACATCAGGAATTGCGGAGAAATGACGCTGACAGTACCGCTAAAAGCATCACAGTCAGCGCCTCATTCCAGTTATAAGTGAGGAGAACTACACGTGTCAGCGCCACATCGCATTAACATCAGGAATTGCGGAGAAATTACGCTGACAGTACTGCTAAAAGCGTCACCATCGGTGCCTCATTCAAGTTATAAGTGAGGAGATCTACATGCGTAAGCGCCACGTCGCAATTACATCAGGAATTGCGGAAAAATGACGCTGACAGTACCGCTAAAAGTGTCACAGTCGGCGCCTAATTCCAGTTATAAGTGAGGAGAACTACACGTGTCAGCGCCACGTCGCATTAACATCAGGAATTGCGGAGAAATGACACTGATAGTACAGCTAAAAGCGTCACAGTCGGTGCCTCATTCTAGTTATAAGTGAGGAGAACTACACGTGTCAGCGCCACTTCGCATTAACATCAGGTATTGCGGAGAAATGACCCTGACAGTACTGCTAAAAGCGTCACAGTCGGCGCGTCATTCCAGTTATAAGTGAGGAGAACTACACGTGTCAGCGCCACGTCGCATTATCATCAGGAATTGCGGAGAAATGACGCTGACAGTACCGCTAAAAGCGTCACAGTCGGTGCCTCGATCCAGTTATAAGTGAGGAGAACTACACGTGCCAGTGCCACGTCGCATTAACATCAGGAATTGCGGAGAAATGACACTGACAGTACCGCTAAAAGCGTCACAGTCGGCGCCTCATTCCAGTTATAAGTGAGGAGAACTACACGTGTCAGTGCCACGTCGCATTAATATCAGGAATTGCGGAGAAATGACGCTGACAGTACTGCTAAAAGCGTCACAATCGGCGCCTCATTCCAGTTATAAGTGAGGAGAACTACACGTGTCAGCGCCACGTCACATTAACATCAGGAATTGCGGAGAAATGACGCTGACAGTACCGCTAAAAGTGTCACCAGTTATAAGTGAGGAGAACTACACGTGACAGCGCCACGTCGCATTAACATCAGGAATTGCGGAGAAATGATGCTGACAGTACCATTAAAAGCGTCACAATCGCCTCATTCCAGTTATAAGTGAGGAGAATTACACATGTCAGCGCCACGTCACATTAACATCAGGAATTGCGGAGAAATGACGCTGACAGTACCACTAAAAGCGTCACAGTCGGCGCCTGATTCCAGTTATAAGTGAGAGAACTACACGTGTCAGCGCCACGTCGCATTAACATCACAAATTGCAGAGAAATGACGCTGACAGTACTGCTAAAAGCGTCACAATCGGCGCCTCATTCCAGTTATAAGTGAGGAGAACTACACGTATCAGCGCCACGTCGCATTAACATCAGGAATTGTGGAGAAATGACGCTGACAGTACTGCTAAAAGCGTCACAGTCGGTGCCTCATTCCAGTTATAAGTGAGGAGAACTACACGTGTCAGCGCCAAGTCGCATTAACATCAGGAATTGCGGAGAAATGACGCTGACAGTACCGCTAAAAGCGTCACAGTCGGCGCCTCATTCATGTTATAAGTGAGGAGATCTACATGCGTAAGCGCCACGTCGCAATTACATCAGGAATTGCGGAAAAATGACGCTGACAGTACCGCTAAAAGTGTCACAGTCGGCGACTAATTCCAGTTTTAAGTGAGGAGAACTACACGTGTCAGCGCCACGTCGCATTAACATCAGGAATTGCGGAGAAATGACACTGATAGTACTGCTAAAAGCGTCACAGTCGGTGCCTCATTCCAGTTATAAGTGAGGAGAACTACACGTGTCAGCGCCACTTCGCATTAACATCAGGTATTGCGGAGAAATGACGCTGACAGTACTGCTAAAAGCGTCACAGTCGGCGCGTCATTCCAGTTATAAGTGAGGAGAACTACACGTGTCAGCGCCACGTCGCATTATCATCCGGAATTGCGGAGAAATGACGCTGACAGTACCGCTAAAAGCGTCACAGTCGGCGCCTCGATCCAGTTATAAGTGAGGAGAACTACACGTGTCACCGCCACGTCACATTAACATCAGGAATTGCGGAGAAATGACGCTGACAGTACCGCTAAAAGTGTCACCAGTTATAAGTGAGGAGAACTACACGTGACAGCGCCACGTCGCATTAACATCAGGAATTGCGGAGAAATGATGCTGACACTACCATTAAAAGCGTCACAATCGCCTCATTCCAGTTATAAGTGAGGAGAATTACACATGTCAGCGCCACGTCACATTAACATCAGGAATTGCGGAGAAATGACGCTGACAGTACCGCTAAAAGCGTCACAGTCGGCGCCTGATTCCAGTTATAAGTGAGAGAACTACACGTGTCAGCGCCACGTCGCATTAACATCAGGAATTGCGGAGAAATGACGCTGACAGTACTGCTAAAAGCGTCACAATCGGCGCCTCATTCCAGTTACAAGTGACGAGAACTACACGTGTCAGCGCCACGTCGCATTTACATCAGGAATTGCGGAGAAATGACGCTGACAGTACTGCTAAAAGCGTCACAGTCGGCGCCTCATTCCAGTTATAAGTGAGGAGAACTACACGTGTCGGCGCCACGTCGCATTAACATCAGGAATTGCGGAGAAGTGACGCTGACAGTACCGCTAAAAGCGTCACCAGTTATAAGTGTGGAGAACTACACGTGTCAGCGCAACGTCGCATTAACATCAGGAATTGCGGAGAAATGACACTGACAGTACTGCTAAAAGCGTCACAGTCGGCGCCTCATTCCAGTTATAAGTGAGGAGAACGACACGTGTCAGCGCCACGTCGCATTAACATCAGGAATTGCGGAGAAATGACGCTGACAGTACCGCTAAAAGCATCACAGTCAGCGCCTCATTCCAGTTATAAGTGAGGAGAACTACACGTGTCAGCGCCACGTCGCATTTACATCAGGAATTGCGGATAAATGACGCTGACAATACTGCTAAAAGCGTCACAATCTGCGCCTCATTCCAGTTATTAGTGAGGAGAACTACACGTGTCAGCGCCACGTCGCATTAACATCAGGAATTGTGGAGAAATGACGCTGACAGTACTGCTAAAAGCGTCACAATCGGCGCCCCATTCCAGTTATAAGTGAGGAGAACTACACGTGTCAGCGCCACGTCGCATTAACATAAGGAATTGCGGAGAAATGACGCTGACAGTACTGCTAAAAGCGTCACAATCGGCGTCTCATTCCAGTTATAAGTGAGGAGAACTACACGTGTCAGCGCCACGTCGCATTTACATCAGGAATTGCGGAGAAATGACGCTGACAGTACTGCTAAAAGCGTCACAATCGGCGCCCCATTCCAGTTATAAGTGAGGAGAACTACACGTGTCAGCGCCACGTCGCATTAACATAAGGAATTGCGGAGAAATGACGCTGACAGTACTGCTAAAAGCGTCACAATCGGCGTCTCATTCCAGTTATAAGTGAGGAGAACAACACGTGTCAGCGCCACGTCGCATTAACATCAGGAATTGAGGAGAAATGATGCTGACGGTACCACTAAAATCATCACAGTCGGTGCCTCATTCCAGTTATAAGTGACGAGAACTACACGTGTCAGTGCCACGTCGCATTAACATCAGGAATTGCGGAGAAATGACGCTGACAGTACTGCTAAAAGCATCACAGTCGGCGCCTCATTCCAGTTACAAGTGAGGAGAACTACACGTGTCAGCGCCACGTCGCATTAACATCAGGAATTGCGGAGAAATGACGCTGACAGTACTGCTATAAGCGTCACAATCGGCGCCTCATTCCAGTTATGAGTGAGGAGAACTACACGTGTCAGCGCCACATCGCATTTACATCAGGAATTGCGGAGAAATGACGCTGACAGTACTGTTAAAAGCGTCACAGTCGGCGCCTCATTACAGTTATAAGTGAGGAGAACTAAACGTGTCAGCGCCACGTCGCATTTACATCAGGAATTGCGGAGAAATGACGCTGACAGTACTGCTAAAAGCGTCACAGTCGGTGCCTCATTCCAGTTATAAGTGAGGAGAACTACACGTGTCAGCGCTACGTCGCATTATCATCAGGAATTGCGGACATATAACGCTGACAGTACCGCTAAAAGCGTCATCAGTTATAAGTGAGGAGAACTACATGTGTCAGCGCCACGTCGCATTAACATCAGGAATTGCGGAGAAATGACGCTGACAGTACTGCTAAAAGCGTCACATGGGGCGCCTCATTCCAGGTATAAGTGGGGAGATCTACACGTGTCAGTGCCACGTCGCATTAACATCAGGAATTGCGGAGAAATGACGCTGACAGTAACGCTAAAAGCGTCACAGTCGGCGCCTCATTCCAGTTATAAGTGAGGAGAACTACACGTGTTAGCGCCACGTCGCATTAACATCAGGAATTGCGGAGAAATGACGCTGACAGTACTGCTAAAAGCGTCACAATCTTCACCTCATTCCAGTTACAAGTGACGAGAACTACACGTGTCAGCGCCACGTCGCATTTACATCAGGAATTGCGGAGAAATGACGCTGACAGTACTGCTAAAAGCGTCACAGTCGGCGCCTCATTCCAGTTATAAGTGAGGAGAACTACACGTGTCAGCGCCACGTCGCATTAACATCAGGAATTGCGGAGAAGTGACGCTGACAGTACCGCTAAAAGCGTCACCAGTTATAAGTGAGGAGAACTACACGTGTCAGCGTAACGTCGCATTAACATCAAGAATTGCGGAGAAATGACTCTGACAGTACTGCTAAAAGCGTCACAGTCGGCGCCTCATTCCAGTTATAAGTGAGGAGAACGACACGTGTCAGCGCCACGTCGCATTAACATCAGGAATTGCGGAGAAATGACGCTGACAGTACCGCTAAAAGCGTCACACTCAGCGCCTCATTCCAGTTATAAGTGAGAAGAACTACACGTGTCAGCGCCAGGTCGCATTTTCATTAGGAATTGCGGATAAATGACGCTGACAATACTGCTAAAAGCGTCACAGTCTGCGCCTCATTACAGTTATAAGTGAGGAGAACTAAACGTGTCAGCGCCACGTCGCATTTACATCAGGAATTGCGGAGAAATGACGCTGACAGTACTGCTAAAAGCGTCACAGTCGGTGCCTCATTCCAGTTATAAGTGAGGAGAACTACACGTGTCAGCGCCAAGTCGCATTAACATCAGGAATTGCGGAGAAATGACGCTGACAGTACTGCTAAAAGCGTCACAGTCGGTGCCTCATTCCAGTTATAAGTGAGGAGAACTACACGTGTCAGCGCCAAGTCGCATTAACATCAGGAATTGCGGAGAAATGACGCTGACAGTACCGCTAAAAGCGTCACAGTCGGCGCCTCATTCCAGTCATAAGTGAGGAGAACTACACGTGTCAGCGCCACATCGCATTAACATCAGGAATTGCGGAGAAATGACGCTGACAGTACTGCTAAAAGCGTCACCATCGGTGCCTCATTCAAGTTATAAGTGAGGAGATCTACATGCGTCAGCGCCACGTCGCAATTACATCAGGAATTGCGGAAAAATGACGCTGACAGTACCGCTAAAAGTGTCACAGTCGGCGTCTCATTCCAGTTATAAGTGAGGAGAACTACACGTGTCAGCGCCAGGTCGCATTTTCATTAGGAATTGCGGATAAATGACGCTGACAATACTGCTAAAACAGTCACAATCGGCGCCTCATTCCAGTTATAAGTGAGGAGAACTACACGTGCCAGTGCCACGTCGCATTAACATCAGGAATTGCGGAGAAATGACACTGACAGTACCGCTAAAAGCGTCACAGTCGGCGCCTCATTCCAGTTATATAAGTGAGGAGAACTACACGTGTCAGTGCCACGTCGCAGTAACATCAGGAATTGCAGAGAAATGGTGCTGATAGTACTGCTAAAAGCGTCACAGTTGGTGCCTCATTCCAGTTATAAGTGAGGAGAACTACACGTGTTAGCGCCACGTCGCATTAACATCAGGAATTGTGGAGAAATGACGCTGACAGTACTGCTAAAAGCGTCACAATCTGCGCCTCATTCCAGTTACGAGTGACGAGAACTACACGTGTCAGCGCCACGTCGCATTTACATCAGGAATTGCGGAGAAATGACGCTGACAGTACTGCTAAAAGCGTCACAGTCGGCGCCTCATTCCATTTATAAGTGAGGAGAACTACACGTGTCAGCGCCACGTCGCATTAACATCAGGAATTGCGGAGAAGTGACGCTGACTGTACCGCTAAAAGCGTCACCAGTTATAAGTGAGGAGAACTACACGTGTCAGCGCAACGTCGCATTAACATCAAGAATTGCGGAGAAATGACGCTGACAGTACTGCTAAAAGCGTCACAGTCAGCGCCTCATTCCAGTTATAAGTGAGGAGAACGACACGTGTCAGCGCCACGTCGCATTAACATCAGGAATTGCGGAGAAATGACGCTGACAGTACCGCTAAAAGCGTCACAGTCAGCGCCTCATTCCAGTTATAAGTGAGGAGAACTACACGTGTCAGCGCCAGGTCGCATTTTCATTAGGAATTGCGGATAAATGACGCTGACAATACTGCTACAAGCGTCACAGTCTGCGACTCATTCCAGTTATAAGTGAGGAGAAATACACTTGTCAGCGCCACGTCGCATTTACATCAGGTATTGCGGAGAAATGACGCTGACAGTACTGCTAAAAGCGTCACAATCGGCGCCTCATTCCAGTTATAAGTAAGGAGAACTACACGTGCCAGTGCCACGTCGCATTAACATCAGGAATTGCGGAGAAATGACACTGACAGTACTGCTAAAAGCGTCACAGTCGGCGCCTCATTCCAGTTATAAGTGAGGTGAACTAAACGTGTCAGCGCCACGTCGCATTTTCATCAGGAATTGCGGAGAAATCACGCTGACAGTAGCGCTAAAAGCATCACAGTCGGCGCCACATTCCAGTTATACATTCCAGTTATAAGTGAGGAGAACTACACGTGTCAGCACCACGTCGCATTAACATCAGGAATTGCGGAGAAATGACGCTGAGAGTACTGCTAAAAGCGTCACAGTCGGCGCCTCATTCCAGTTATAAGTGAGGAGAACTACACGTGTCAGTGCCACGTCGCATTAACATCAGGAATTGCGGAGAAATGACGCTGACAGTACTGCTAAAAGCGTCACAGTCGGCGCCTCATTCCAGTTATAAGTGAGGAGAACTACACGTGTCAGTGCCACGTCGCATTAACATCAGGAATTGCGGAGAAATGACGCTGACAGTACTGCTAAAAGCGTCACAGTCGGCGCCTAATTCCAGTTATAAGTGAGGAGAACTACATGTGTCAGCGCCACGTCACATTAACATCAGGAATTGCGGAGAAATGACGCTGACAGTACCGCTAAAAGCGTCACAATCGGCGCCTCATTCCAGTTATAAGTGAGGAAACTACACCCGTCAGCGCCACGTCGAATTAACATCAGGAATTGCGGAGAAATGACGCTGACAGTACCATTAAAAGCATCACAATCGCCTCATTCCAGTTATAAGTGAGGAGAACTACACGTGTCAGCGCCACGTCACATTAACATCAGGAATTGCGGAAAAATGACGCTGACAGTACCGCTAAAAGCGTCACAGTCGGCGCCTGATTCCAGTTATAAGTGAGGAGAACTACACGTGTCAGCGCCACGTCGCATTAACATCACAAATTGCGGAGAAATGACGCTGACAGTACTGCTAAAATCGTCACAATCGGCGCCTCATTCCAGTTATAAGTGAGAAGAACTACACGTGTCAGTGCCACGTCACATTTACATCAGGAATTGCGGAGAAATGACGCTGACAGTACTGCTAAAAGCGTCACAGTCGGCGCCTCATACCAGTTATAAGTGAGGAGAACTACACCCGTCAGCGCCACGTCGAATTAACATCAGGAATTGCGGAGAAATGACGCTGACAGTACCGCTAAAAGCGTCACAATCGGCGCCTCATTCCAGTTATAAGTGAGGAGAACAACACGCATCAGCGCCACGTCGCATTTACATCAGGAATTGCGGAGAAATGACGCTGAGAGTACTGCTAAAAGCGTCACAATCGGCGCCTCATTCCAGTTATAAGTGAGGAGAACTACACGTGTCAGCGCCACGTCGCATTTACATCAGGAATTGCGGAGAAATGACGCTGACAGTACTGCTAAAAGCGTCACAGTTGGCGTCTCATTCCAGTTATAAGTGAGGAGAACTACACGTGTCAGCGCCATGTCTCATTTACATCAGGAATTGCGGAGAAATGTCGCTGTCCGTACTGCTAAAAGCGTCACAGTCGGCGCCTCATTCCAGTTATAAGTGAGGAGAACTACACGTGTCAGCGCTATGTCACATTAACGTCAGGAATTGCGGAGAAATGACGCTGACAGTACTGCTAAAAGCGTCACAGTCGGCGGCTCATTCCAGTTACAAGTGAGTAGAACTACACGTGTCAGCGCCACGTCGCATTAACATCAGGAATTGCGGAGAAATGATGCTGACAGTACTGCTCAAAGCGTCACAATCGGCGCCTCATTCCAGTTATAAGTGAGGAGAACTACACGTGTCAGCGCCACATCGCATTTACATCAGGAATTGCGGAGAAATGACGCTGACAGTACTGTTAAAAGCGTCACAGTCGGCGCCTCATTCCAGTTATAAGTGAGGAGAACTACACGTGTCAGCGCCACGTCGCATTAACATCACGTATGGCGGAGAAATGACGCTGACAGTACTGCTAAAAGCGTCACAGTCGGCGTGTCATTCCAGTTATAGATGAGGAGAACTACACGTGTCAGTGCCACGTCGCATTAACATCAGGAATTGCGGAGAAATGACGCTGACAGTACTGTTAAAAGCGTCACAGTCGGCGCCTCATTCCAGTTATAAGTGAAGAGAACTACACGTGTCAGCGCCACATCGCATTTACATCAGGAATTGCGGAGAAATGACGCTGACAGTACTGCTAAAAGCGTCACATGGGGCGCCTCATTCCAGCTATAAGTGGGGAGAACTACACGTGTCAGCGCCACGTCGCATTAAGATCAGGAATTGCGGAGAAATGACGCTGACAGTAACGCTAAAAGCGTCACAGTCGGCGCCTCATTCCAGTTATAAGTGAGGAGAACTACACGTGTTAGCGCCACGTCGCATTAACATCAGGAATTGCGGAGAAATGACGCTGACAGTACTGCTAAAAGCGTTACAATCGGCGCCTCATTCCAGTTACAAGTGACGAGAACTACACGTGTCAGTGCCACGTCGCATTTACATCAGGAATTGCGGAGAAATGACGCTGACAGTACTGCTAAAAGCGTCACAGTCGGCGCCTCATTCCAGTTATAAGTGAGGAGAACTACACGTGTCAGCGCCACGTCGCATTAACATCAGGAATTGCGGAGAAGTGACGCTGACAGTACCGCTAAAAGCGTCACCAGTTATAAGTGAGAACTACACGTGTCAGCGCAACGTCGCATTAACATCAAGAATTGCGGAGAAATGACGCTGACAGTCCTGCTAAAAGCGTCACAGTCGGCGCCTCATTCCAGTTGTAAGTGAGGAGAACGACACTTGTCAGCGCCACGTCGCATTAACATCAGGAATTGTGGAGAAATGACGCTGACAGTACCGCTAAAAGCATCACAGTCAGCGCCTCATTCCAGTTATAAGTGGGGAGAACTACACGTGTCAGCGCCACGTCGCATTTACATCAGGAATTGCGGAGAAATGACGCTAACAATACTGCTAAAAGCGTCACAGTCTGCGCCTCATTCCAGTTATTAGTGAGGAGAACTACACGTGTAAGCGCCACGTCGCATTAACATCAGGAATTGCGGAGAAATGACACTTACAGTACTGTTAAAAGCGTCACATTCGGCGCCTCATTCCAGTTATAAGTGGGGAGAACTACACGTGTCAGCGCCAAGTCGCATTAACATCAGGAATTGCGGAGAAATGACGCTGACAGTGCCGCTAAAAGCGTTACAGTCGGCGCCTCATTCCAGTTATAAGTGAGGAGAACTACACGTGTCAGCGCCACGTCGCATTAACATCAGGAATTGTGGAGAAATGACGCTGACAGTACTGCTAAAAGCGTCACAATCGGCGCCCCATTCCAGTTATAAGTGAGGAGAACTACACGTGTCAGCGCCACGTCGCATTAACATCAGGAATTGCGGAGAAATGACACTGATGGTACTGCTAAAAGCGTCACAGTCGGTGCCTCATTCCAGTTATAAGTGAGGAGAACTACACGTGTCAGCGCCACTTCGCATTATCATCAGGTATTGCGGAGAAATGATGCTGACAGTACTGCTAAAAGCGTCACAGTCGGCGCGTCATTCCAGTTATAAGTGAGGAGAACTACACGTGTCAGCGCCACGTCGCATTATCATCAGGAATTGCGGAGAAATGACGCTGACAGTACCGCTAAAAGCGTCACAGTCGGCGCCTCATTCCAGTTATAAGTGAGGAGAAATACACCTGTCAGCGCCACGTCGCATTTACATCAGGAATTGCGGAGAAATGAGGCTGACAGTACTGCTAAAAGCGTCACAATCGGCGCCTCGATCCAGTTATAAGTGAGGAGAACTACACGTGCCAGTGCCACGTCGCATTAACATCAGGAATTGCGGAGAAATGACACTGACAGTACCGCTAAAAGCGTCACAGTCGGCGCCTCATTCCAGTTATAAGTGAGGAGAACTACACGTGTCAGTGCCACGTCACATTAATATCAGGAATTGCGGAAAAATGACGCTGACAGTACTGCTAAAAGCGTCACAATCGGCGCCTCATTCCAGTTATAAGTGAGGAGAACTACACGTGTCAGCGCCACGTCACATTAACATCAGGAATTGCGGAGAAATGACGCTGACAGTACCGCTAAAAGTGTCACCAGTTATAAGTGAGGAGAACTACACGTGACAGCGCCACGTCGCATTAACATCAGGAATTGCGGAGAAATGATGCTGACAGTACCATTAAAAGCGTCACAATCGCCTCATTCCAGTTATAAGTGAGGAGAATTACACATGTCAGCGCCACGTCACATTAACATCAGGAATTGCGGAGAAATGACGCTGACAGTACCGCTAAAGGCGTCACAGTCGGCGCCTGATTCCAGTTATAAGTGAGAGAACTACACGTGTCAGCGCCACGTCGCATTAACATCACAAATTGCGGAGAAATGACGCTGACAGTACTGCTAAAAGCGTCACAATCGGCGCCTCATTCCAGTTATAAGTGAGGTGAACTACACGTGTCAGCGCCACGTCACATTTACATCAGGAATTGCGGAGAAATGACGCTGACAGTACTGCTAAAAGCGTCACAGTCGGCGCCTCATACCAGTTATAAGTGAGGAGAACTACACCCGTCAGCGCCACGTCGAATTAACATCAGGAATTGCGGAGAAATGACGCTGACAGTACCGATAATACCGTCACAGTCGGCGCCTCATTCCAGTTATAAGTGACGAGAACTACACGTGTCAGCGCCACGTCGCATTTACATCAGGAATTGCGGAGAAATGACGCTGACAGTACTGCTAAAAGCGTCACAATCGGCGCCTCATTCCAGTTATAAGTGAGGAGAACTACACGTGTCAGCGCCACGTCACATTTACATCAGGAATTGCGGAGAAATGACGCTGACAGTACTGCTGAAAGCGTCACAGTCGGCGCCTCATTCCAGTTATAAGTGAGGAGAACTACACGTGTCAGCGCCACGTCGCATTAACATAAGGAATTGCGGAGAAATGACGCTGACAGTACTGCTAAAAGCGTCACAATCGGCGTCTCATTCCAGTTATAAGTGAGGAGAACTACACGTGTCAGCGCCACGTCGCATTTACATCAGGAATTGCGGAGAAATGACGCTGACAGTACTGCTAAAAGCGTCACAGTTGGCGCCTCATTCCAGTAATAAGTGAGGAGAACTACACGTGTCAGCGCCATGTCTCATTTACATCAGGATTTGCGGAGAAATGTCGCTGTCAGTACTGCTAAAAGCGTCACAGTCGGAGCCTCATTCCAGTTATAAGTGAGGAGAACTACATGTGTCAGCGCCACGTCGCATTAACATCAGGAATTGAGGAGAAATGACGCTGACGGTACCACTAAAATCATCACAGTCGGTGCCTCATTCCAGTTATAAGTGAGGCGAACTACACGTGTCAGTGCCACGTCGCATTAACATCAGGAATTGCGGAGAAATGACGCTGACAGTACTGCTAAAAGCATCACAGTCGGCGCCTCATTCCAGTTACAAGTGAGGAGAACTACACGTGTCAGCGCCACGTCGCATTAACATCAGGAATTGCGGAGAAATGACGCTGACAGTACTGCTAAAAGCGTCACAATCGGCGCCTCATTCCAGTTATAAGTGAGGAGAACTACACGTGTCAGCGCCACGTCACATTAACATCAGGAATTGCGGAGAAATGACGCTGACAGTACCGCTAAAAGTGTCACCAGTTATAAGTGAGGAGAACTACACGTGACAGCGCCACGTCGTATAAACATAACTAATTGTGGAGAAATGACGCTGACAGTACTGCTAAAAGCGTCACAGTCGGCACCTCATTCCAGTTACAAGTGAGGAGAACTACACGTGTCAGCGCCACGTCGCATTAACATCAGGAATTGCGGAGAAATGATGCTGACAGTACTGCTAAAAGCGTCACAATCGGCGCCTCATTCCAGTTATGAGTGAGGAGAACTACACGTGTCAGCACCACATCGCATTTACATCAGGAATTGCGGAGAAATGACGCTGACAGTACTGTTAAAAGCGTCACAGTCGGCGCCTCATTCCAGTTACAAGTGAGGAGAAATACACGTGTCAGCGCCACGTCGCATTAACATCAGGAATTGCGGAGAAATGATGCTGACAGTACTGCTAAAAGCGTCACAATCGGCGCCTCATTCCAGTTATGAGTGAGGAGAACTACACGTGTCAGCGCTACGTCGCATTATCATCAGGAATTGCGGACAAATGGCGCTGACAGTACCGCTAAAAGCGTCACCAGTTATAAGTGAGGAGAACTACATGTGTCAGCGCCACGTCGCATTAACATCAGGAATTGCGGAGAAATGACGCTGACAGTACTGCTAAAAGCGTCACATGGGGCGCCTCATTCAAGCTATAAGTGGGGAGAACTACACGTGTCAGCGCCACGTCGCATTAACATCAGGAATTGCGGAGAAATGACGCTGACAGTACTGCTAAAAGCGTCACAATCTGCGCCTCATTCCAGTTACAAGTGACAAGAACTACACGTGTCAGCGCCACGTCGCATTTACATCAGGAATTGCGGAGAAATGACGCAGACAGTACTGCTAAAAGCGTCACAGTCGGCGCCTCATTCCAGTTATAAGTGAGGAGAACTACACGTGTCAGCGCCACGTCGCATTAACATCAGGAATTGCAGAGAAGTGACGCTGACAGTACCACTAAAAGCGTCACCAGTTATAAGTGAGGAGAACTACACGTGTCAGCGCAACGTCGCATTAACATCAAGAATTGCGGAGAAATGACGCTGACAGTACTGCTAAAAGCGTCACAGTCGGCGCCTCATTCCAGTTATAAGTGAGGAGAACTACACGTGTCAGCGCCACGTCGCATTAACATCAGGAATTGCGGAGAAATGACGCTGACAGTACTGCTAAAAGCGTCACAATCTTCGCCTCATTCCAGTTACAAGTGACGAGAACTAAACGTGTCAGCGCCACGTCGCATTTACATCAGGAATTGCGGAGAAATGACGCTGACAGTACTGCTAAAAGCGTCACAGTCGGTGCCTCATTCCAGTTATAAGTGAGGAGAACTACACGTGTCAGCGCCAAGTCGCATTAACATCAGGAATTGCGGAGAAATGACGCTGACAGTACCGCTAAAAGCGTCACAGTCGGCGCCTCATTCCAGTTATAAGTGAGGAGAACTACACGTGTCAGCGCCACATCGCATTAACATCAGGAATTGCTGAGAAATGACGCTGACAGTACTGCTAAAAGCGTCACAGTCGGCGCCTCATTCCAGTTATAAGTGAGGAGAACTACACGTGTCAGTGCCACGTCGCAGTAACATCAGGAATTGCAGAGAAATGGTGCTGATAGTACTGCTAAAAGCGTCACAGTTGGTGCCTCATTCCAGTTATAAGTGAGGAGAACTACACGTGTTAGCGCCACGTCGCATTAACATCAGGAATTGCGGAGAAATGACGCTGACAGTACTGCTAAAAGCGTCACAATCTGCGCCTCATTCCAGTTACAAGTGACGAGAACTACACGTGTCAGCGCCACGTCGCATTTACATCAGGAATTGCGGAGAAATGACGCTGACAGTACTGCTAAAAGCGTCACAGTCGGCGCCTCATTCCAGTTATAAGTGAGGAGAACTACACGTGTCAGCGCCACGTCGCATTAACATCAGGAATTGCGGAGAAGTGACGCTGACAGTACCGCTAAAAGCGTCACCAGTTATAAGTGAGGAGAACTACACGTGTCAGCGCAACGTCGCATTAACATCAAGAATTGCGGAGAAATGACGCTGACAGTACCGCTAAAAGCGTCACCAGTTATAAGTGAGGAGAAATACACCTGTCAGCGCCACGTCGCATTAACATCAGGAATTGCGGAGAAATGATGCTGACAGTACCATTAAAAGCGTCACAATCGCCTCATTCCAGTTATAAGTGAGGAGAATTACACATGTCAGCGCCACGTCACATTAACATCAGGAATTGCGGAGAAATGACGCTGACAGTACCGCTAAAAGCGTCACAGTCGGCGCCTGATTCCAGTTATAAGTGAGAGAACTACACGTGTCAGCGCCACATCGCATTAACATCACAAATTGCGGAGAAATGACGCTGACAGTACTGCTAAAAGCGTCACAATCGGCGCCTCATTCCAGTTATAAGTGAGGAGAACTACACGTGTCAGCGCCACGTCACATTTACATCAGGAATTGCGGAGAAATGACGCTGACAGTACTGCTAAAAGCGTCACAGTCGGCACCTCATACCAGTTATAAGTGAGGAGAACTACACCCGTCAGCGCCACGTCGAATTAACATCAGGAATTGCGGAGAAATGACGCTGACAGTACCGATAAAAGCGTCACAGTCGGCGCCTCATTCCAGTTATAAGTGAGGAGAACTACACGTGTCAGCGCCACGTCGCATTAACATAAGGAATTGCGGAGAAATGACGCTGACAGTACTGCTAAAAGCGTCACAATCGGCGCCTCATTCCAGTTATAAGTGAGGAGAACTACACGTGTCAGCGCCACGTCGCGTTTACATCAGGAATTGCGGAGAAATGACGCTGACAGTACTGCTAAAAGCGTCACAGTTGGCGCCTCATTCCAGTTATAAGTGAGGAGAACTACACGTGTCGGCGCCACGTCGCATTAACATCAGGAATTGCGGCGAAATGACGCTGACAGTACCGATAAAAGCGTCACAGTTGGCGCCTCATTCCAGTTATAAGTGAGGAGAACTACATGTGTCAGCGCCACGTCGCATTAACATCAGGAATTGCGGAGAAATGACGCTGACAGTACTGCTAAAAGCGTCACATGGGGCGCCTCATTCAAGCTATAAGTGGGGAGAACTACACGTGTCAGCGCCACGTCGCATTAACATCAGGAATTGCGGAGAAATGACGCTGACAGTTCTGCTAAAAGCGTCACAATCTGCGCCTCATTCCAGTTATAAGTGAGGAGAACTACACGTGTCAGCGCCACGTCGCATTAACATCAGGAATTGCAGAGAAGTGACGCTGACAGTACCACTAAAAGCGTCACCAGTTATAAGTGAGGAGAACTACACGTGTCAGCGCAACGTCGCATTAACATCAAGAATTGCGGAGAAATGACGCTGACAGTACTGCTAAAAGCGTCACAGTCGGCGCCTCATTCCAGTTATAAGTGAGGAGAACTACACGTGTCAGTGCCACGTCGCATTAACATCAGGAATTGCGGAAAAATGACGCTGACAGTACTGCTAAAAGCATCACAGTCGGCGCCTCATTCCAGTTACAAGTAAGGAGAACTACACGTGTCAGCGCCACGTCGCATTAAGATCAGGAATTGCGGAGAAATGACGCTGACAGTACTGTTAAAAGCGTCACAATCGGCGCCTCATTCCAGTTATAAGTGAGGAGAACTACACGTGTCAGCGCCACGTCACATTAACATCAGGAATTGCGGAGAAATGACGCTGACAGTACCGCTAAAAGTGCCACCAGTTATAAGTGAGGAGAACTACACGTGACAGCGCCACGTCGCATTAACATAACTAATTGTGGAGAAATGACGCTGACAGTACTGCTAAAAGCGTCACAGTCGGCGCCTCATTCCAGTTACAAGTGAGGAGAACTACACGTGTGAGCGCCACGTCGCATTAACATCAGGAATTGCGGAGAAATGACGCTGACAGTACCGCTAAAAGTGTCACCAGTTATAAGTGAGGAGAACTACACGTGACAGCGCCACATCGCATTTACATCAGGAATTGCGGAGAAATGACGCTGACAGTACTGTTAAAAGCATCACAGTCGGCGCCTCATTCCAGTTACAAGTGAGGAGAACTACACGTGTCAGCGGCACGTCGCATTAACGTCAGGAATTGCGGAGAAATGATGCTGACAGTACTGCTAAAAGCGTCACAATCGGCGCCTCATTCCAGTTATGAGTGAGGAGAACTACACGTGTCAGCGCTACGTCGCATTATCATCAGGAATTGCGGACAAATGACACTGACAGTACCGCTAAAAGCGTCACCAGTTATAAGTGAGGAGAACTACACGTGTTAGCGCCACGTCGCATTAACATCAGGAATTGCGGAGAAATTACGCTGACAGTACTGCTAAAAGCGTCACAATCTTCGCCTCATTCCAGTTACAAGTGACGAGAACTACACGTGTCAGCGCCACGTCGCATTTACATCAGGAATTGCGGAGAAATGACGCTGACAGTACTGCTAAAAGCGTCACAGTCGGCGCCTCATTCCAGTTATAAGTGAGGAGAACGACACGTGTCAGCGCCACGTCGCATTAACATCAGGAATTGCGGAGAAATGACGCTGACAGTACCGCTAAAAGCGTCACACTCAGCGCCTCATTCCAGTTATAAGTGAGGAGAACTACACGTGTCAGCGCCAGGTCGCATTTTCATTAGGAATTGCGGATAAATGACGCTGACAATACTGCTAAAAGCGTCACAGTCTGCGCCTCATTACAGTTATAAGTGAGGAGAACTAAACGTGTCAGCGCCACGTCGCATTTACATCAGGAATTGCGGAGAAATGACGCTGACAGTACTGCTAAAAGCGTCACAGTCGGTGCCTCATTCCAGTTATAAGTGAGGAGAACTACACGTGTCAGTGCCACGTCGCATTAACATCAGGAATTGCGGAGAAATGACGCTGACAGTACTGCTAAAAGCATCACAGTCGGCGCCTCATTCCAGTTACAAGTGAGGAGAACTACACGTGTCAGCGCCACGTCGCATTAACATCAGGAATTGCGGAGAAATGACGCTGACAGTACTGTTAAAAGCGTCACAATCGGCGCCTCATTCCAGTTATAAGTGAGGAGAACTACACGTGTCAGCGCCACGTCACATTAACATCAGGAATTGCAGAGAAATGACGCTGACAGTACCGCTAAAAGTGTCACCAGTTATAAGTGAGGAGAACTACACGTGACAGCGCCACATCGTATTAACATAACTAATTGTGGAGAAATGACGCTGACAGTACTGCTAAAAGCGTCACAGTCGGCACCTCATTCCAGTTACAATCGAGGAGAACTACACGTGTCAGCGCCACGTCGCATTAACATCAGGAATTGCGGAGAAATGATGCTGACAGTACTGCTAAAAGCGTCACAATCGACGCCTCATTCCAGTTATGAGTGAGGAGAACTACACGTGTCAGCGCCACATCGCATTTACATCAGGAATTGCAGAGAAATGACGCTGACAGTACTGTTAAAAGCGTCACAGTCGGCGCCTCATTCCAGTTACAAGTGAGGAGAACTACACGTGTCAGCGCCACGTCGCATTAACATCAGGAATTGCGGAGAAATGATGCTGACAGTACTGCTAAAAGCGTCACAATCGGCACCTCATTCCAGTTATGAGTGAGGAGAACTACACGTGTCAGCGCTACGTCGCATTATCATCAGGAATTGCGGACAAATGACGCTGACAGTACCGCTAAAAGCGTCACCAGTTATAAGTGAGGAGAACTACATGTGTCAGCGCCACGTCGCATTAACATCAGGAATTGCGGAGAAATGACGCTGACAGTACTGCTAAAAGCGTCACATGGGGCGCCTCATTCCAGGTATAAGTGGGGAGAACTACACGTGTCAGTGCCACGTCGCATTAACATCAGGAATTGCGGAGAAATGACGCTGACAGTAACGCTACAAGCGTCACAGTCGGCGCCTCATTCCAGTTATAAGTGAGGAGAACTACACGTGTTAGCGCCATGTCGCATTAACATCAGGAATTGCGGAGAAATGACGCTGACAGTACTGCTAAAAGCGTCACAATCTTCGCCTCATTCCAGTTACAAGTGACGAGAACTACACGTGTCAGCGCCACGTCGCATTTACATCAGGAATTGCGGAGAAATGACGCTGACAGTACTGCTAAAAGCATCACAGTCGGCGCCTCATTCCAGTTATAAGTGAGGAGAACTACACGTGTCAGCGCCACGTCGCATTAACATCAGGAATTGCGGAGAAGTGACGCTGAAAGTACCGCTAAAAGCGTCACCAGTTATAAGTGAGGAGAACTACACGTGTCAGCGTAACGTCGCATTAACATCAAGAATTGCGGAGAAATGACTCTGACAGTACCGCTAAAAGCGTCACACTCAGCGCCTCATTCCAGTTATAAGTGAGGAGAACTACACGTGTCAGCGCCAGGTCGCATTTTCATTAGGAATTGCGGATAAATGACGCTGACAATACTGCTAAAAGCGTCACAGTCTGCGCCTCATTACAGTTATAAGTGAGGAGAACTAAACGTGTCAGCGCCACGTCGCATTTACATCAGGAATTGCGGAGAAATGACGCTGACAGTACTGCTAAAAGCATCACAGTCGGCGCCTCATTCCAGTTATAAGTGAGGAGAACTACACGTGTCAGCGCCAAGTCGCATTAACATCAGGAATTGCGGAGAAATGACGCTGACAGTACCGCTAAAAGCGTCACAGTCGGCGCCTCATTCCAGTTATAAGTGAGGAGAACTACACGTGTCAGCGCCACATCGCATTAACATCAGGAATTGCTGAGAAATGACGCTGACAGTACTGCTAAAAGCGTCACCATCGTTGCCTCATTCAAGTTATAAGTGAGGAGATCTACATGCGTCAGCACCACGTCGCAATTACATCAGGAATTGCGGAAAAATGACGCTGACAGTACCGCTAAAAGCGTCACAGTCGGCGCCTCATTCCAGTTATAAGTGAGGAGAAATACACCTGTCAGCGCCACGTCGCATTTACATCAGGAATTGCGGAGAAATGACGCTGACAGTACTGCAAAAAGCGTCACAATCGGCGCCTCGATCCAGTTATAAGTGAGGAGAACTACACGTGCCAGTGCCACGTCACATTAACATCAGGAATTGCGGAGAAATGACACTGACAGTACCGCTAAAAGCGTCACAGTCGGCGCCTCATTCCAGTTATAAGTGAGGAGAACTACACGTGTCAGTGCCACGTCGCATTAATATCAGGAATTGCGGAGAAATGACGCTGACAGTACTGCTAAAAGCGTCACAATCGCCTCATTCCAGTTATAAGTGAGGAGAACTACACGTGTCAGCGCCACGTCACATTAACATCAGGAATTGCGGAGAAATGATGCTGACAGTACCGCTAAAAGCGTCACAGTCGGCGCCTGATTCCAGTTATAAGTGAGAGAACTACACGTGTCAGCGCCACGTCGCATTAACATCACAAATTGCGGAGAAATGACGCTGACAGTACTGCTAAAAGCGTCACAATCGGCGCCTCATTCCAGTTATAAGTGAGGAGAACTACACGTGTCAGCGCCACGTCACATTTACATCAGGAATTGCGGAGAAATGACGCTGACAGTACTGCTAAAAGCGTCACAGTCGGCACCTCATACCAGTTATAAGTGAGGAGAACTACACCCGTCAGCGCCACGTCGAATTAACATCAGGAATTGCGGAGAAATGACGCTGACAGTACCGATAAAAGCGTCACAGTCGGCGCCTCATTCCAGTTATAAGTGAGGAGAACTACACGTGTCAGCGCCACGTCGCATTAACATAAGGAATTGCAGAGAAATGACGCTGACAGTACTGCTAAAAGCGTCACAATCGGCGCCTCATTCCAGTTATAAGTGAGGAGAACTACACGTGTCAGCGCCACGTCGCATTTACATCAGGAATTGCGGAGAAATGACGCTGACAGTACTGCTAAAAGCGTCACAGTTGGCGCCTCATTCCAGTTATAAGTGAGGAGAACTACACGTGTCAGCGCCACGTCGCATTAACATCAGGAATTGCGGAGAAATGACGCTGACAGTACCGATAAAAGCATCACAGTTGGCGCCTCATTCCAGTTATAAGTGAGGAGAACTACATGTGTCAGCGCCACGTCGCATTAACATCAGGAATTGCGGAGAAATGACGCTGACAGTACTGCTAAAAGCGTCACATGGGGCGCCTCATTCAAGCTATAATTGGGGAGAACTACACGTGTCAGCGCCACGTCGCATTAACATCAGGAATTGCGGAGAAATGACACTGACAGTACTGCTAAAAGCGTCACAATCTGCGCCTTATTCCAGTTACAAGTGACAAGAACTACACGTGTCAGCGCCACGTCGCATTTACATCAGGAATTGCGGAGAAATGACGCTGACAGTACTGCTAAAAGCGTCACAGTCGGCGCCTCATTCCAGTTATAAGTGAGGAGAACTACACGTGTCAGCGCCACGTCGCATTAACATCAGGAATTGCTGAGAAGTGACGCTGACAGTACCACTAAAAGCGTCACCAGTTATAAGTGAGGAGAACTACAAATGTCAGCGCAACGTCGCATTAACATCAAGAATTGCGGAGAAATGACGCTGACAGTACTGCTAAAAGCGTCACAGTCTGCGCCTCATTCCAGTTATAAGGGAGGAGAACTACACGTGTCAGCGCCACGTCGCATTAACATAAGGAATTGCGGAGAAATGACGCTGACAGTACTGCTAAAAGCGTCACAATCGGCGTCTCATTCCAGTTATAAGTGAGGAGAACTACACGTGTCAGCGCCATGTCTCATTTACATCAGGAATTGCGGAGAAATGTCGCTGTCAGTACTGCTAAAAGCGTCACAGTCGGAGCCTCATTCCAGTTATAAGTGAGGAGAACTACATGTGTCAGCGCCACGTCGCATTAACATCAGGAATTGAGGAGAAATGACGCTGACGGTACCACTAAAATCGACACAGTCGGTGCCTCATTCCAGTTATAAGTGAGGAGAACTACATGTGTCAGCGCCACGTCGCATTAACATCAGGAATTGAGGAGAAATGACGCTGACGGTACCACTAAAATCAACACAGTCGGTGCCTCATTCCAGTTATAAGTGAGGAGAACTACACGTGTCAGTGCCACGTCGCATTAACATCAGGAATTGCGGAAAAATGACGCTGACAGTACTGCTAAAAGCATCACAGTCGGCGCCTCATTCCAGTTACAAGTGAGGAGAACTACACGTGTCAGCGCCACGTCGCATTAACATCAGGAATTGCGGAGAAATGACGCTGACAGTACTGTTAAAAGCATCACAATCGGCGCCTCATTCCAGTTATAAGTGAGGAGAACTACACGTGTCAGCGCCACGTCACATTAACATCAGGAATTGCGGAGAAATGACGCTGACAGTACCGCTAAAAGTGCCACCAGTTATAAGTGAGGAGAACTACACGTGACAGCGCAACGTCGCATTAACATAACTAATTGTGGAGAAATGACGCTGACAGTACTGCTAAAAGCGTCACAGTCTGCGCCTCATTCCAGTTACAAGTGAGGAGAACTACACGTGTCAGCGCCACGTTGCATTAACATCAGGAATTGCGGAGAAATGATGCTGACAGTACTGCTAAAAGCGTCACAATCGGCGCCTCATTCCAGTTATGAGTGAGGAGAACTACACGTGTCAGCGCCACATCGCATTTACATCAGGAATTGCGGAGAAATGACGCTGACAGTACTGTTAAAAGCGTCACAGTCGGCGCCTCATTCCAGTTACAAGTGAGGAGAACTACACGTGTCAGCGCCACGTCGCATTAACGTCAGGAATTGCGGAGAAATGATGCTGACAGTACTGCTAAAATCGTCACAATCGGCGCCTCATTCCAGTTATGAGTGAGGAGAACTACACGTGTCAGCGCTACGTCGCATTATCATCAGGAATTGCGGACAAATGACGCTGACAGTACCGCTAAAAGTGTCACCAGTTATAAGTGAGGAGAACTACATGTGTCAGCGCCACGTCGCATTAACATCAGGAATTGCGGAGAAATGACGCTGACAGTACTGCTAAAAGCGTCACATGGGGCACCTCATTCCAGGTATAAGTGGGGAGAACTACACGTGTCAGCGCCACGTCGCATTAACATCAGGAATTGCGGAGAAATGACGCTGACAGTAACGCTAAAAGCGTCACAGTCGGCGCCTCATTCCAGTTATAAGTGAGGAG
The DNA here is from genome assembly GCA_026315105.1 of Locusta migratoria. Classification (NCBI taxonomy): domain Eukaryota; kingdom Metazoa; phylum Arthropoda; class Insecta; order Orthoptera; family Acrididae; genus Locusta; species Locusta migratoria. Next base: position 571,452,927 of record CM048747.1, on the reverse strand, counting down.
AACTACACGTGTTAGCGCCACGTCGCATTAACATCAGGAATTGCGGAGAAATGACGCTGACAGTACTGCTAAAAGCGTCACAATCTTCGCCTCATTCCAGTTACAAGTGACGAGAACTACACGTGTCAGCGCCACGTCGCATTTACATCAGGAATTGCGGAGAAATGACGCTGACAGTACTGCTAAAAGCGTCACAGTCGGCGCCTCATTCCAGTTATAAGTGAGGAGAACTACACGTGTCAGCGCCACGTCGCATTAACATCAGGAATTGCGGAGAAGTGACGCTGACAGTACCGCTAAAAGCGTCACCAGTTATAAGTGAGGAGAACTACACGTGTCAGCGTAACGTCGCATTAACATCAAGAATTGCGGAGAAATGACTCTGACAGTACTGCTAAAAGCGTCACAGTCGGCGCCTCATTCCAGTTATAAGTGAGGAGAACGACACGTATCAGCGCCACGTCGCATTAACATCAGGAATTGCGGAGAAATGACGCTGACAGTACCGCTAAAAGCGTCACACTCAGCGCCTCATTCCAGTTATAAGTGAGGAGAACTACACGTGTCAGCGCCAGGTCGCATTTTCATTAGGAATTGCGGATAAATGACGCTGACAATACTGCTAAAAGCGTCACAGTCTGCGCCTCATTACAGTTATAAGTGAGGAGAACTAAACGTGTCAGCGCCACGTCGCATTTACATCAGGAATTGTGGATAAATGACACTGACAGTACCGCTAAAAGCGTCACAGTCGGCGCCTCATTCCAGTTATAAGTGAGGAGAACTACACGTGTCAGTGCCACGTCGCATTAATATCAGGAATTGCGGAGAAATGACGCTGACAGTACTGCTAAAAGCGTCACAATCGCCTCATTCCAGTTATAAGTGAGGAGAACTACACGTGTCAGCGCCACGTCACATTAACATCAGGAATTGCGGAGAAATGATGCTGACAGTACCGCTAAAAGCGTCACAGTCGGCGCCTGATTCCAGTTATAAGTGAGAGAACTACACGTGTCAGCGCCACGTCGCATTAACATCACAAATTGCGGAGAAATGACGCTGACAGTACTGCTAAAAGCGTCACAATCGGCGCCTCATTCCAGTTATAAGTGAGGAGAACTACACGTGTCAGCGCCACGTCACATGTACATCAGGAATTGCGGAGAAATGACGCTGACAGTACTGCTAAAAACGTCACAGTCGGCACCTCATACCAGTTATAAGTGAGGAGAACTACACCCGTCAGCGCCACGTCGAATTAACATCAGGAATTGCGGAGAAATGACGCTGACAGTACCGATAAAAGCGTCACAGTCGGCGCCTCATTCCAGTTATAAGTGAGGAGAACTACACGTGTCAGCGCCACGTCGCATTAACATAAGGAATTGCAGAGAAATGACGCTGACAGTACTGCTAAAAGCGTCACAATCGGCGCCTCATTCCAGTTATAAGTGAGGAGAACTACACGTGTCAGCGCCACGTCGCATTTACATCAGGAATTGCGGAGAAATGACGCTGACAGTACTGCTAAAAGCGTCACATTTGGCGCCTCATTCCAGTTATAAGTGAGGAGAACTACACGTGTCAGCGCCACGTCGCATTAACATCAGGAATTGCGGAGAAATGACGCTGACAGTACCGATAAAAGCATCACAGTTGGCGCCTCATTCCAGTTATAAGTGAGGAGAACTACATGTGTCAGCGCCACGTCGCATTAACATCAGGAATTGCGGAGAAATGACGCTGACAGTACTGCTAAAAGCGTCACATGGGGCGCCTCATTCAAGCTATAAGTGGGGAGAACTACACGTGTCAGCGCCACGTCGCATTAACATCAGGAATTGCGGAGAAATGACACTGACAGTACTGCTAAAAGCGTCACAATCTGCGCCTCATTCCAGTTACAAGTGACAAGAACTACACGTGTCAGCGCCACGTCGCATTTACATCAGGAATTGCGGAGAAATGACGCTGACAGTACTGCTAAAAGCGTCACAGTCGGCGCCTCATTCCAGTTATAAGTGAGGAGAACTACACGTGTCAGCGCCACGTCGCATTAACATCAGGAATTGCTGAGAAGTGACGCTGACAGTACCACTAAAAGCGTCACCAGTTATAAGTGAGGAGAACTACAAGTGTCAGCGCAACGTCGCATTAACATCAAGAATTGCGGAGAAATGACGCTGACAGTACTGCTAAAAGCGTCACAGTCTGCGCCTCATTCCAGTTATAAGGGAGGAGAACTACACGTGTCAGCGCCACGTCGCATTAACATAAGGAATTGCGGGGAAATGACGCTGACAGTACTGCTAAAAGCGTCACAATCGGCGTCTCATTCCAGTTATAAGTGAGGAGAACTACACGTGTCAGCGCCATGTCTCATTTACATCAGGAATTGCGGAGAAATGTCGCTGTCAGTACTGCTAAAAGCGTCACAGTCGGAGCCTCATTCCAGTTATAAGTGAGGAGAACTACATGTGTCAGCACCACGTCGCATTAACATCAGGAATTGAGGAGAAATGACGCTGACGGTACCACTAAAATCGACACAGTCGGTGCCTCATTCCAGTTATAAGTGAGGAGAACTACATGTGTCAGTGCCACGTCGCATTAACATCAGGAATTGCGGAAAAATGACGCTGACAGTACTGCTAAAAGCATCACAGTCGGCGCCTCATTCCAGTTACAAGTGAGGAGAACTACACGTGTCAGCGCCACGTCGCATTAACATCAGGAATTGCGGAGAAATGACGCTGACAGTACTGTTAAAAGCATCACAATCGGCGCCTCATTCCAGTTATAAACGAGGAGAACTACACGTGTCAGCGCCACGTCACATTAACATCAGGAATTGCGGAGAAATGACGCTGACAGTACCGCTAAAAGTGCCACCAGTTATAAGTGAGGAGAACTACACGTGACAGCGCAACGTCGCATTAACATAACTAATTGTGGAGAAATGACGCTGACAGTACTGCTAAAAGCGTCACAGTCTGCGCCTCATTCCAGTTACAAGTGAGGAGAACTACACGTGTCAGCGCCACGTCGCATTAACATCAGGAATTGCGGAGAAATGATGCTGACAGTACTGCTAAAAGCGTCACAATCGGCGCCTCATTCCAGTTATGAGTGAGGAGAACTACACGTGTCAGCGCCACATCGCATTTACATCAGGAATTGCGGAGAAATGACGCTGACAGTACTGTTAAAAGCGTCACAGTCGGCGCCTCATTCCAGTTACAAGTGAGGAGAACTACACGTGTCAGCGCCAAGTCGCATTAACGTCAGGAATTGCGGAGAAATGATGCTGACAGTACTGCTAAAATCGTCACAATCGGCGCCTCATTCCAGTTATGAGTGAGGAGAACTACACGTGTCAGCGCTACGTCGCATTATCATCAGGAATTGCGGACAAATGACGCTGACAGTACCGCTAAAAGCGTCACCAGTTATAAGTGAGGAGAACTACATGTGTCAGCGCCACGTCGCATTAACATCAGGAATTGCGGAGAAATGACGCTGACAGTACTGCTAAAAGCGTCACATGGGGCGCCTCATTCCAGGTATAAGTGGGGAGAACTACACGTGTCAGCGCCACGTCGCATTAACATCAGGAATTGCGGAGAAATGACGCTGACAGTAACGCTAAAAGCGTCACAGTCGGCGCCTCATTCCAGTTATAAGTGAGGAGAACTACACGTGTTAGCGCCACGTCGCATTAACATCAGGAATTGCGGAGAAATGACGCTGACAGTACTGCTAAAAGCGTCACAATCTTCGCCTCATTCCAGTTACAAGTGACGAGAACTACACGTGTCAGCGCCACGTCGCATTTACACCAGGAATTGCGGAGAAATGACGCTGACAGTACTGCTAAAAGCGTCACAGTCGGCGCCTCATTCCAGTTATAAGTGAGGAGAACTACACGTGTCAGCGCCACGTCGCATTAACATCAGGAATTGCGGAGAAGTGACGCTGACAGTACCGCTAAAAGCGTCACCAGTTATAAGTGAGGAGAACTACACGTGTCAGCGTAACGTCGCATTAACATCAAGAATTGCGGAGAAATGACTCTGACAGTACTGCTAAAAGCGTCACAGTCGGCGCCTCATTCCAGTTATAAGTGAGGAGAACGACACGTGTCAGCGCCACGTCGCATTAACATCAGGAATTGCGGAGAAATGACGCTGACAGTACCGCTAAAAGCGTCACACTCAGCGCCTCATTCCAGTTATAAGTGAGGAGAACTACACGTGTCAGCGCCAGGTCGCATTTTCATTAGGAATTGCGGATAAATGACGCTGACAATACTGCTAAAAGCGTCACAGTCTGCGCCTCATTACAGTTATAAGTGAGGAGAACTAAACGTGTCAGCGCCACGTCGCATTTACATCAGGAATTGTGGATAAATGACACTGACAGTACCGCTAAAAGCGTCACAGTCGGCGCCTCATTCCAGTTATAAGTGAGGAGAACTACACGTGTCAGTGCCACGTCGCATTAATATCAGGAATTGCGGAGAAATGACGCTGACAGTACTGCTAAAAGCGTCACAATCGCCTCATTCCAGTTATAAGTGAGGAGAACTACACGTGTCAGCGCCACGTCACATTAACATCAGGAATTGCGGAGAAATGATGCTGACAGTACCGCTAAAAGCGTCACAGTCGGCGCCTGATTCCAGTTATAAGTGAGAGAACTACACGTGTCAGCGCCACGTCGCATTAACATCACAAATTGCGGAGAAATGACGCTGACAGTACTGCTAAAAGCGTCACAATCGGCGCCTCATTCCAGTTATAAGTGAGGAGAACTACACGTGTCAGCGCCACGTCACATGTACATCAGGAATTGCGGAGAAATGACGCTGACAGTACTGCTAAAAACGTCACAGTCGGCACCTCATACCAGTTATAAGTGAGGAGAACTACACCCGTCAGCGCCACGTCGAATTAACATCAGGAATTGCGGAGAAATGACGCTGACAGTACCGATAAAAGCGTCACAGTCGGCGCCTCATTCCAGTTATAAGTGAGGAGAACTACACGTGTCAGCGCCACGTCACATTAACATAAGGAATTGCAGAGAAATGACGCTGACAGTACTGCTAAAAGCGTCACAATCGGCGCCTCATTCCAGTTATAAGTGAGGAGAACTACACGTGTCAGCGCCACGTCGCATTTACATCAGGAATTGCGGAGAAATGACGCTGACAGTACTGCTAAAAGCGTCACATTTGGCGCCTCATTCCAGTTATAAGTGAGGAGAACTACACGTGTCAGCGCCACGTCGCATTAACATCAGGAATTGCGGAGAAATGACGCTGACAGTACCGATAAAAGCATCACAGTTGGCGCCTCATTCCAGTTATAAGTGAGGAGAACTACATGTGTCAGCGCCACGTCGCATTAACATCAGGAATTGCGGAGAAATGACGCTGACAGTACTGCTAAAAGCGTCACATGGGGCGCCTCATTCAAGCTATAAGTGGGGAGAACTACACGTGTCAGCGCCACGTCGCATTAACATCAGGAATTGCGGAGAAATGACACTGACAGTACTGCTAAAAGCGTCACAATCTGCGCCTCATTCCAGTTACAAGTGACAAGAACTACACGTGTCAGCGCCACGTCGCATTTACATCAGGAATTGCGGAGAAATGACGCTGACAGTACTGCTAAAAGCGTCACAGTCGGCGCCTCATTCCAGTTATAAGTGAGGAGAACTACACGTGTCAGCGCCACGTCGCATTAACATCAGGAATTGCTGAGAAGTGACGCTGACAGTACCACTAAAAGCGTCACCAGTTATAAGTGAGGAGAACTACAAGTGTCAGCGCAACGTCGCATTAACATCAAGAATTGCGGAGAAATGACGCTGACAGTACTGCTAAAAGCGTCACAGTCTGCGCCTCATTCCAGTTATAAGGGAGGAGAACTACACGTGTCAGCGCCACGTCGCATTAACATAAGGAATTGCGGGGAAATGACGCTGACAGTACTGCTAAAAGCGTCACAATCGGCGTCTCATTCCAGTTATAAGTGAGGAGAACTACACGTGTCAGCGCCATGTCTCATTTACATCAGGAATTGCGGAGAAATGTCGCTGTCAGTACTGCTAAAAGCGTCACAGTCGGAGCCTCATTCCAGTTATAAGTGAGGAGAACTACATGTGTCAGCGCCACGTCGCATTAACATCAGGAATTGAGGAGAAATGACGCTGACGGTACCACTAAAATCGACACAGTCGGTGCCTCATTCCAGTTATAAGTGAGGAGAACTACATGTGTCAGCGCCACGTCGCATTAACATCAGGAATTGCGGAAAAATGACGCTGACAGTACTGCTAAAAGCATCACAGTCGGCGCCTCATTCCAGTTACAAGTGAGGAGAACTACACGTGTCAGCGCCACGTCGCATTAACATCAGGAATTGCGGAGAAATGACGCTGACAGTACTGTTAAAAGCATCACAATCGGCGCCTCATTCCAGTTATAAACGAGGAGAACTACACGTGTCAGCGCCACGTCACATTAACATCAGGAATTGCGGAGAAATGACGCTGACAGTACCGCTAAAAGTGCCACCAGTTATAAGTGAGGAGAACTACACGTGACAGCGCAACGTCGCATTAACATAACTAATTGTGGAGAAATGACGCTGACAGTACTGCTAAAAGCGTCACAGTCTGCGCCTCATTCCAGTTACAAGTGAGGAGAACTACACGTGTCAGCGCCACGTCGCATTAACATCAGGAATTGCGGAGAAATGATGCTGACAGTACTGCTAAAAGCGTCACAATCGGCGCCTCATTCCAGTTATGAGTGAGGAGAACTACACGTGTCAGCGCCACATCGCATTTACATCAGGAATTGCGGAGAAATGACGCTGACAGTACTGTTAAAAGCGTCACAGTCGGCGCCTCATTCCAGTTACAAGTGAGGAGAACTACACGTGTCAGCGCCAAGTCGCATTAACGTCAGGAATTGCGGAGAAATGATGCTGACAGTACTGCTAAAATCGTCACAATCGGCGCCTCATTCCAGTTATGAGTGAGGAGAACTACACGTGTCAGCGCTACGTCGCATTATCATCAGGAATTGCGGACAAATGACGCTGACAGTACCGCTAAAAGCGTCACCAGTTATAAGTGAGGAGAACTACATGTGTCAGCGCCACGTCGCATTAACATCAGGAATTGCGGAGAAATGACGCTGACAGTACTGCTAAAAGCGTCACATGGGGCGCCTCATTCCAGGTATAAGTGGGGAGAACTACACGTGTCAGCGCCACGTCGCATTAACATCAGGAATTGCGGAGAAATGACGCTGACAGTAACGCTAAAAGCGTCACAGTCGGCGCCTCATTCCAGTTATAAGTGAGGAGAACTACACGTGTTAGCGCCACGTCGCATTAACATCAGGAATTGCGGAGAAATGACGCTGACAGTACTGCTAAAAGCGTCACAATCTTCGCCTCATTCCAGTTACAAGTGACGAGAACTACACGTGTCAGCGCCACGTCGCATTTACATCAGGAATTGCGGAGAAATGACGCTGACAGTACTGCTAAAAGCGTCACAGTCGGCGCCTCATTCCAGTTATAAGTGAGGAGAACTACACGTGTCAGCGCCACGTCGCATTAACATCAGGAATTGCGGAGAAGTGACGCTGACAGTACCGCTAAAAGCGTCACCAGTTATAAGTGAGGAGAACTACACGTGTCAGCGTAACGTCGCATTAACATCAAGAATTGCGGAGAAATGACTCTGACAGTACTGCTAAAAGCGTCACAGTCGGCGCCTCATTCCAGTTATAAGTGAGGAGAACGACACGTGTCAGCGCCACGTCGCATTAACATCAGGAATTGCGGAGAAATGACGCTGACAGTACCGCTAAAAGCGTCACACTCAGCGCCTCATTCCAGTTATAAGTGAGGAGAACTACACGTGTCAGCGCCAGGTCGCATTTTCATTAGGAATTGCGGATAAATGACGCTGACAATACTGCTAAAAGCGTCACAGTCTGCGCCTCATTACAGTTATAAGTGAGGAGAACGAAACGTGTCAGCGCCACGTCGCATTTACATCAGGAATTGCGGAGAAATGACGCTGACAGTACTGCTAAATGCGTCACAGTCGGTGCCTCATTCCAGTTATAAGTGAGGAGAACTACACGTGTCAGCGCCAAGTCGCATTAACATCAGGAATTGCGGAGAAATGACGCTGACAGTACCGCTAAAAGCGTCACAGTCGGCGCCTCATTCCAGTTATAAGTGAGGAGAACTACACGTGTCAGCGCCACATCGCATTAACATCAGGAATTGCGGAGAAATGACGCTGACAGTACTGCTAAAAGCGTCACCATCGGTGCCTCATTCAAGTTATAAGTGAGGAGATCTACATGCGTCAGCGCCACGACGCAATTACATCAGGAATTGCGGAAAAATGACGCTGACAGTACCGCTAAAAGTGTCACAGTCGGCGTCTCATTCCAGTTATAAGTGAGGAGAACTACACGTGTCAGTGCCACGTCGCAGTAACATCAGGAATTGCAGAGAAATGGTGCTGATAGTACTGCTAAAAGCGTCACAGTTGGTGCCTCATTCCAGTTATAAGTGAGGAGAACTACACGTGTTAGCGCCACGTCGCATTAACATCAGGAATTGCGGAGAAATGACGCTGACAGTACTGCTAAAAGCGTCACAATCTGCGCCTCATTCCAGTTACAAGTGACGAGAACTACACGTGTCAGCGCCACGTCGCATTTACATCAGGAATTGCGGAGAAATGACGCTGACAGTACTGCTAAAAGCGCACAGTCGGCGCCTCATTCCAGTTATAAGTGAGGAGAACTACACGTGTCAGCGCCACGTCGCATTAACATCAGGAATTGCGGAGAAGTGACGCTGACAGTACCGCTAAATGCGTCACCAGTTATAAGTGAGGAGAACTACACGTGTCAGCGCAACGTCGCATTAACATCAAGAATTGCGGAGAAATGACGCTGACAGTACTGCTAAAAGCGTCAGTCGGCGCCTCATTCCAGTTATAAGTGAGGAGAAATACACTTGTCAGCGCCACGTCGCATTTACATCAGGTATTGCGGAGAAATGACGCTGACAGTACTGCTAAAAGTGTCACATTCGGCGCCTCATTCCAGTTATAAGTGAGGAGAACTACACGTGCCAGTGCCACGTCGCATTAACATCAGGAATTGCGGAGAAATGACACTGACAGTACCGCTAAAAACGTCACAGTCGGCGCCTCATTCCAGTTATAAGTGAGGAGAACTACACGTGTCAGCGCCACGTCGCATTATCATCAGGAATTGCGGAGAAATGACGCTGACAGTACCGCTAAAAGCGTCACCAGTCATAAGTGAGGAGAACTACACGTGTCAGCGCAACGTCGCATTAACATCAAGAATTGCGGAGAAATGACGCTGACAGTACTGCTAAAAGCGTCACAGTCGGCGCCTCATTCCAGTTATAAGTGAGGAGAACGACACGTGTCAGCACCACGTCGCATTAACATCAGGATTTGCGGAGAAATGACGCTGACAGTACCGCTGAAAGGGTCACAGTCAGCGCCTCATTCCAGTTATAAGTGAGGAGAACTACACATGTCAGCGCCACGTCGCATTTACAACAGGAATTGCGGATAAATGACGCTGACAATACTGCTAAAAGCGTCACAGTCTGCGCCTCATTCCAGTTATAAGTGAGGAGAACTACACGTGCCAGTGCCACGTCGCATTAACATCAGGAATTGCGGAGAAATGACACTGACAGTACCGCTAAAAGCGTCACAGTCGGCGCCTCATTCCAGTTACAAGTGACGAGAACTACACGTGTCAGCGCCACGTCGCATTTACATCAGGAATTGCGGAGAAATGACGCTGACAGTACTGCTAAAAGCGTCACAGTCGGCGCCTCATTCCAGTTATAAGTGAGGAGAACTACACGTGTCAGCGCCACGTCGCATTAACATCAGGAATTGCGGAGAAGTGACGCTGACAGTACCGCTAAAAGCGTCACCAGTTATAAGTGAGGAGAACTACACGTGTCAGCGTAACGTCGCATTAACATCAAGAATTGCGGAGAAATGACTCTGACAGTACTGCTAAAAGCGTCACAGTCGGCGCCTCATTCCAGTTATAAGTGAGGAGAACGACACGTATCAGCGCCACGTCGCATTAACATCAGGAATTTCGGAGAAATGACGCTGACAGTACCGCTAAAAGCGTCACACTCAGCGCCTCATTCCAGTTATAAGTGAGGAGAACTACACGTGTCAGCGCCAGGTCGCATTTTCATTAGGAATTGCGGATAAATGACGCTGACAATACTGCTAAAAGCGTCACAGTCTGCGCCTCATTACAGTTATAAGTGAGGAGAACTAAACGTGTCAGCGCCACGTCGCATTTACATCAGGAATTGTGGATAAATGACACTGACAGTACCGCTAAAAGCGTCACAGTCGGCGCCTCATTCCAGTTATAAGTGAGGAGAACTACACGTGTCAGTGCCACGTCGCATTAATATCAGGAATTGCGGAGAAATGACGCTGACAGTACTGCTAAAAGCGTCACAATCGCCTCATTCCAGTTATAAGTGAGGAGAACTACACGTGTCAGCGCCACGTCACATTAACATCAGGAATTGCGGAGAAATGATGCTGACAGTACCGCTAAAAGCGTCACAGTCGGCGCCTGATTCCAGTTATAAGTGAGAGAACTACACGTGTCAGCGCCACGTCGCATTAACATCACAAATTGCGGAGAAATGACGCTGACAGTACTGCTAAAAGCGTCACAATCGGCGCCTCATTCCAGTTATAAGTGAGGAGAACTACACGTGTCAGCGCCACGTCACATGTACATCAGGAATTGCGGAGAAATGACGCTGACAGTACTGCTAAAAACGTCACAGTCGGCACCTCATACCAGTTATAAGTGAGGAGAACTACACCCGTCAGCGCCACGTCGAATTAACATCAGGAATTGCGGAGAAATGACGCTGACAGTACCGATAAAAGCGTCACAGTCGGCGCCTCATTCCAGTTATAAGTGAGGAGAACTACACGTGTCAGCGCCACGTCGCATTAACATAAGGAATTGCAGAGAAATGACGCTGACAGTACTGCTAAAAGCGTCACAATCGGCGCCTCATTCCAGTTATAAGTGAGGAGAACTACACGTGTCAGCGCCACGTCGCATTTACATCAGGAATTGCGGAGAAATGACGCTGACAGTACTGCTAAAAGCGTCACATTTGGCGCCTCATTCCAGTTATAAGTGAGGAGAACTACACGTGTCAGCGCCACGTCGCATTAACATCAGGAATTGCGGAGAAATGACGCTGACAGTACCGATAAAAGCATCACAGTTGGCGCCTCATTCCAGTTATAAGTGAGGAGAACTACATGTGTCAGCGCCACGTCGCATTAACATCAGGAATTGCGGAGAAATGACGCTGACAGTACTGCTAAAAGCGTCACATGGGGCGCCTCATTCAAGCTATAAGTGGGGAGAACTACACGTGTCAGCGCCACGTCGCATTAACATCAGGAATTGCGGAGAAATGACACTGACAGTACTGCTAAAAGCGTCACAATCTGCGCCTCATTCCAGTTACAAGTGACAAGAACTACACGTGTCAGCGCCACGTCGCATTTACATCAGGAATTGCGGAGAAATGACGCTGACAGTACTGCTAAAAGCGTCACAGTCGGCGCCTCATTCCAGTTATAAGTGAGGAGAACTACACGTGTCAGCGCCACGTCGCATTAACATCAGGAATTGCTGAGAAGTGACGCTGACAGTACCACTAAAAGCGTCACCAGTTATAAGTGAGGAGAACTACAAGTGTCAGCGCAACGTCGCATTAACATCAAGAATTGCGGAGAAATGACGCTGACAGTACTGCTAAAAGCGTCACAGTCTGCGCCTCATTCCAGTTATAAGGGAGGAGAACTACACGTGTCAGCGCCACGTCGCATTAACATAAGGAATTGCGGGGAAATGACGCTGACAGTACTGCTAAAAGCGTCACAATCGGCGTCTCATTCCAGTTATAAGTGAGGAGAACTACACGTGTCAGCGCCATGTCTCATTTACATCAGGAATTGCGGAGAAATGTCGCTGTCAGTACTGCTAAAAGCGTCACAGTCGGAGCCTCATTCCAGTTATAAGTGAGGAGAACTACATGTGTCAGCGCCACGTCGCATTAACATCAGGAATTGAGGAGAAATGACGCTGACGGTACCACTAAAATCGACACAGTCGGTGCCTCATTCCAGTTATAAGTGAGGAGAACTACATGTGTCAGTGCCACGTCGCATTAACATCAGGAATTGCGGAAAAATGACGCTGACAGTACTGCTAAAAGCATCACAGTCGGCGCCTCATTCCAGTTACAAGTGAGGAGAACTACACGTGTCAGCGCCACGTCGCATTAACATCAGGAATTGCGGAGAAATGACGCTGACACTACTGTTAAAAGCATCACAATCGGCGCCTCATTCCAGTTATAAACGAGGAGAACTACACGTGTCAGCGCCACGTCACATTAACATCAGGAATTGCGGAGAAATGACGCTGACAGTACCGCTAAAAGTGCCACCAGTTATAAGTGAGGAGAACTACACGTGACAGCGCAACGTCGCATTAACATAACTAATTGTGGAGAAATGACGCTGACAGTACTGCTAAAAGCGTCACAGTCTGCGCCTCATTCCAGTTACAAGTGAGGAGAACTACACGTGTCAGCGCCACGTCGCATTAACATCAGGAATTGCGGAGAAATGATGCTGACAGTACTGCTAAAAGCGTCACAATCGGCGCCTCATTCCAGTTATGAGTGAGGAGAACTACACGTGTCAGCGCCACATCGCATTTACATCAGGAATTGCGGAGAAATGACGCTGACAGTACTGTTAAAAGCGTCACAGTCGGCGCCTCATTCCAGTTACAAGTGAGGAGAACTACACGTGTCAGCGCCAAGTCGCATTAACGTCAGGAATTGCGGAGAAATGATGCTGACAGTACTGCTAAAATCGTCACAATCGGCGCCTCATTCCAGTTATGAGTGAGGAGAACTACACGTGTCAGCGCTACGTCGCATTATCATCAGGAATTGCGGACAAATGACGCTGACAGTACCGCTAAAAGCGTCACCAGTTATAAGTGAGGAGAACTACATGTGTCAGCGCCACGTCGCATTAACATCAGGAATTGCGGAGAAATGACGCTGACAGTACTGCTAAAAGCGTCACATGGGGCGCCTCATTCCAGGTATAAGTGGGGAGAACTACACGTGTCAGCGCCACGTCGCATTAACATCAGGAATTGCGGAGAAATGACGCTGACAGTAACGCTAAAAGCGTCACAGTCGGCGCCTCATTCCAGTTATAAGTGAGGAGAACTACACGTGTTAGCGCCACGTCGCATTAACATCAGGAATTGCGGAGAAATGACGCTGACAGTACTGCTAAAAGCGTCACAATCTTCGCCTCATTCCAGTTACAAGTGACGAGAACTACACGTGTCAGCGCCACGTCGCATTTACATCAGGAATTGCGGAGAAATGACGCTGACAGTACTGCTAAAAGCGTCACAGTCGGCGCCTCATTCCAGTTATAAGTGAGGAGAACTACACGTGTCAGCGCCACGTCGCATTAACATCAGGAATTGCGGAGAAGTGACGCTGACAGTACCGCTAAAAGCGTCACCAGTTATAAGTGAGGAGAACTACACGTGTCAGCGTAACGTCGCATTAACATCAAGAATTGCGGAGAAATGACTCTGACAGTACTGCTAAAAGCGTCACAGTCGGCGCCTCATTCCAGTTATAAGTGAGGAGAACGACACGTGTCAGCGCCACGTCGCATTAACATCAGGAATTGTGGAGAAATGACGCTGACAGTACCGCTAAAAGCGTCACACTCAGCGCCTCATTCCAGTTATAAGTGAGGAGAACTACACGTGTCAGCGCCAGGTCGCATTTTCATTAGGAATTGCGGATAAATGACGCTGACAATACTGCTAAAAGCGTCACAGTCTGCGCCTCATTACAGTTATAAGTGAGGAGAACTAAACGTGTCAGCGCCACGTCGCATTTACATCAGGAATTGTGGATAAATGACACTGACAGTACCGCTAAAAGCGTCACAGTCGGCGCCTCATTCCAGTTATAAGTGAGGAGAACTACACGTGTCAGTGCCACGTCGCATTAATATCAGGAATTGCGGAGAAATGACGCTGACAGTACTGCTAAAAGCGTCACAATCGCCTCATTCCAGTTATAAGTGAGGAGAACTACACGTGTCAGCGCCACGTCACATTAACATCAGGAATTGCGGAGAAATGATGCTGACAGTACCGCTAAAAGCGTCACAGTCGGCGCCTGATTCCAGTTATAAGTGAGAGAACTACACGTGTCAGCGCCACGTCGCATTAACATCACAAATTGCGGAGAAATGACGCTGACAGTACTGCTAAAAGCGTCACAATCGGCGCCTCATTCCAGTTATAAGTGAGGAGAACTACACGTGTCAGCGCCACGTCACATGTACATCAGGAATTGCGGAGAAATGACGCTGACAGTACTGCTAAAAACGTCACAGTCGGCACCTCATACCAGTTATAAGTGAGGAGAACTACACCCGTCAGCGCCACGTCGAATTAACATCAGGAATTGCGGAGAAATGACGCTGACAGTACCGATAAAAGCGTCACAGTCGGCGCCTCATTCCAGTTATAAGTGAGGAGAACTACACGTGTCAGCGCCACGTCGCATTAACATAAGGAATTGCAGAGAAATGACGCTGACAGTACTGCTAAAAGCGTCACAATCGGCGCCTCATTCCAGTTATAAGTGAGGAGAACTACACGTGTCAGCGCCACGTCGCATTTACATCAGGAATTGCGGAGAAATGACGCTGACAGTACTGCTAAAAGCGTCACATTTGGCGCCTCATTCCAGTTATAAGTGAGGAGAACTACACGTGTCAGCGCCACGTCGCATTAACATCAGGAATTGCGGAGAAATGACGCTGACAGTACCGATAAAAGCATCACAGTTGGCGCCTCATTCCAGTTATAAGTGAGGAGAACTACATGTGTCAGCGCCACGTCGCATTAACATCAGGAATTGCGGAGAAATGACGCTGACAGTACTGCTAAAAGCGTCACATGGGGCGCCTCATTCAAGCTATAAGTGGGGAGAACTACACGTGTCAGCGCCACGTCGCATTAACATCAGGAATTGCGGAGAAATGACACTGACAGTACTGCTAAAAGCGTCACAATCTGCGCCTCATTCCAGTTACAAGTGACAAGAACTACACGTGTCAGCGCCACGTCGCATTTACATCAGGAATTGCGGAGAAATGACGCTGACAGTACTGCTAAAAGCGTCACAGTCGGCGCCTCATTCCAGTTATAAGTGAGGAGAACTACACGTGTCAGCGCCACGTCGCATTAACATCAGGAATTGCTGAGAAGTGACGCTGACAGTACCACTAAAAGCGTCACCAGTTATAAGTGAGGAGAACTACAAGTGTCAGCGCAACGTCGCATTAACATCAAGAATTGCGGAGAAATGACGCTGACAGTACTGCTAAAAGCGTCACAGTCTGCGCCTCATTCCAGTTATAAGGGAGGAGAACTACACGTGTCAGCGCCACGTCGCATTAACATAAGGAATTGCGGGGAAATGACGCTGACAGTACTGCTAAAAGCGTCACAATCGGCGTCTCATTCCAGTTATAAGTGAGGAGAACTACACGTGTCAGCGCCATGTCTCATTTACATCAGGAATTGCGGAGAAATGTCGCTGTCAGTACTGCTAAAAGCGTCACAGTCGGAGCCTCATTCCAGTTATAAGTGAGGAGAACTACATGTGTCAGCGCCACGTCGCATTAACATCAGGAATTGAGGAGAAATGACGCTGACGGTACCACTAAAATCGACACAGTCGGTGCCTCATTCCAGTTATAAGTGAGGAGAACTACATGTGTCAGTGCCACGTCGCATTAACATCAGGAATTGCGGAAAAATGACGCTGACAGTACTGCTAAAAGCATCACAGTCGGCGCCTCATTCCAGTTACAAGTGAGGAGAACTACACGTGTCAGCGCCACGTCGCATTAACATCAGGAATTGCGGAGAAATGACGCTGACAGTACTGTTAAAAGCATCACAATCGGCGCCTCATTCCAGTTATAAACGAGGAGAACTACACGTGTCAGCGCCACGTCACATTAACATCAGGAATTGCGGAGAAATGACGCTGACAGTACCGCTAAAAGTGCCACCAGTTATAAGTGAGGAGAACTACACGTGACAGCGCAACGTCGCATTAACATAACTAATTGTGGAGAAATGACGCTGACAGTACTGCTAAAAGCGTCACAGTCTGCGCCTCATTCCAGTTACAAGTGAGGAGAACTACACGTGTCAGCGCCACGTCGCATTAACATCAGGAATTGCGGAGAAATGACGCTGACAGTAACGCTAAAAGCGTCACAGTCGGCGCCTCATTCCAGTTATAAGTGAGGAGAACTACACGTGTTAGCGCCACGTCGCATTAACATCAGGAATTGCGGAGAAATGACGCTGACAGTACTGCTAAAAGCGTCACAATCTTCGCCTCATTCCAGTTACAAGTGACGAGAACTACACGTGTCAGCGCCACGTCGCATTTACATCAGGAATTGCGGAGAAATGACGCTGACAGTACTGCTAAAAGCGTCACAGTCGGCGCCTCATTCCAGTTATAAGTGAGGAGAACTACACGTGTCAGCGCCACGTCGCATTAACATCAGGAATTGCGGAGAAGTGACGCTGACAGTACCGCTAAAAGCGTCACCAGTTATAAGTGAGGAGAACTACACGTGTCAGCGTAACGTCGCATTAACATCAAGAATTGCGGAGAAATGACTCTGACAGTACTGCTAAAAGCGTCACAGTCGGCGCCTCATTCCAGTTATAAGTGAGGAGAACGACACGTGTCAGCGCCACGTCGCATTAACATCAGGAATTGCGGAGAAATGACGCTGACAGTACCGCTAAAAGCGTCACACTCAGCGCCTCATTCCAGTTATAAGTGAGGAGAACTACACGTGTCAGCGCCAGGTCGCATTTTCATTAGGATTTGCGGATAAATGACGCTGACAATACTGCTAAAAGCGTCACAGTCTGCGCCTCATTACAGTTATAAGTGAGGAGAACGAAACGTGTCAGCGCCACGTCGCATTTACATCAGGAATTGCGGAGAAATGACGCTGACAGTACTGCTAAATGCGTCACAGTCGGTGCCTCATTCCAGTTATAAGTGAGGAGAACTACACGTGTCAGCGCCAAGTCGCATTAACATCAGGAATTGCGGAGAAATGACGCTGACAGTACCGCTAAAAGCGTCACAGTCGGCGCCTCATTACAGTTATAAGTGAGGAGAACTACACGTGTCAGCGCCACATCGCATTAACATCAGGAATTGCGGAGAAATGACGCTGACAGTACTGCTAAAAGCGTCACCATCGGTGCCTCATTCAAGTTATAAGTGAGGAGATCTACATGCGTCAGCGCCACGACGCAATTACATCAGGAATTGCGGAAAAATGACGCTGACAGTACCGCTAAAAGTGTCACAGTCGGCGTCTCATTCCAGTTATAAGTGAGGAGAACTACACGTGTCAGTGCCACGTCGCAGTAACATCAGGAATTGCAGAGAAATGGTGCTGATAGTACTGCTAAAAGCGTCACAGTTGGTGCCTCATTCCAGTTATAAGTGAGGAGAACTACACGTGTTAGCGCCACGTCGCATTAACATCAGGAATTGCGGAGAAATGACGCTGACAGTACTGCTAAAAGCGTCACAATCTGCGCCTCATTCCAGTTACAAGTGACGAGAACTACACGTGTCAGCGCCACGTCGCATTTACATCAGGAATTGCGGAGAAATGACGCTGACAGTACTGCTAAAAGCGCACAGTCGGCGCCTCATTCCAGTTATAAGTGAGGAGAACTACACGTGTCAGCGCCACGTCGCATTAACATCAGGAATTGCGGAGAAGTGACGCTGACAGTACCGCTAAATGCGTCACCAGTTATAAGTGAGGAGAACTACACGTGTCAGCGCAACGTCGCATTAACATCAAGAATTGCGGAGAAATGACGCTGACAGTACTGCTAAAAGCGTCAGTCGGCGCCTCATTCCAGTTATAAGTGAGGAGAAATACACTTGTCAGCGCCACGTCGCATTTACATCAGGTATTGCGGAGAAATGACGCTGACAGTACTGCTAAAAGTGTCACATTCGGCGCCTCATTCCAGTTATAAGTGAGGAGAACTACACGTGCCAGTGCCACGTCGCATTAACATCAGGAATTGCGGAGAAATGACACTGACAGTACCGCTAAAAACGTCACAGTCGGCGCCTCATTCCAGTTATAAGTGAGGAGAACTACACGTGTCAGCGCCACGTCGCATTATCATCAGGAATTGCGGAGAAATGACGCTGACAGTACCGCTAAAAGCGTCACCAGTCATAAGTGAGGAGAACTACATGTGTCAGCGCCACGTCGCATTAACATCAGGAATTGCGGAGAAATGACGCTGACAGTACTGCTAAAAGCGTCACATGGGGCGCCTCATTCCAGCTATAAGTGGGGAGAACTACACCTGTCAGCGCCACGTCGCATTAACATCAGGAATTGCCGAGAAATGACGCTGACAGTAACGCTAAAAGCGTCACAGTCGGCGCCTCATTCCAGTTATAAGTGAGGAGAACTACACGTGTCAGCGCCACGTCGCATTAACATCAGGAATTGCGGAGAAGTGACGCTGACAGTACCGCTAAAAGCGTCACCAGTTATAAGTGAGGAGAACTACACGTGTCAGCGCAACGTCGCATTAACATCAAGAATTGCGGAGAAATGACGCTGACAGTACTGCTAAAAGCGTCACAGTCGGCGCCTCATTCCAGTTATAAGTGAGGAGAACGACACGTGTCAGCACCACGTCGCATTAACATCAGGATTTGCGGAGAAATGACGCTGACAGTACCGCTGAAAGGGTCACAGTCAGCGCCTCATTCCAGTTATAAGTGAGGAGAACTACACATGTCAGCGCCACGTCGCATTTACAACAGGAATTGCGGATAAATGACGCTGACAATACTGCTAAAAGCGTCACAGTCTGCGCCTCATTCCAGTTATAAGTGAGGAGAACTACACGTGCCAGTGCCACGTCGCATTAACATCAGGAATTGCGGAGAAATGACACTGACAGTACCGCTAAAAGCGTCACAGTCGGCGCCTCATTCCAGTTATAAGTGAGGAGAACTACACGTGTCAGTGCCACGTCGCATTAACATCAGGAATTGCAGAGAAATGATGCTGATAGTACTGCTAAAAGCGTCACAGTTGGTGCCTCATTCCAGTTATAAGTGAGGAGAACTACACGTGTCAGCGCCACGTCGCATTTACATCAGGAATTGCGGAGAAATGACGCTGACAGTACTGCTAAATGCGTCACAGTCGGTGCCTCATTCCAGTTATAAGTGAGGAGAACTACACGTGTCAGCGCCAAGTCGCATTAACATCAGGAATTGCGGAGAAATGACGCTGACAGTACCGCTAAAAGCGTCACAGTCGGCGCCTCATTACAGTTATAAGTGAGGAGAACTACACGTGTCAGCGCCACATCGCATTAACATCAGGAATTGCGGAGAAATGACGCTGACAGTACTGCTAAAAGCGTCACCATCGGTGCCTCATTCAAGTTATAAGTGAGGAGATCTACATGCGTCAGCGCCACGACGCAATTACATCAGGAATTGCGGAAAAATGACGCTGACAGTACCGCTAAAAGTGTCACAGTCGGCGTCTCATTCCAGTTATAAGTGAGGAGAACTACACGTGTCAGTGCCACGTCGCAGTAACATCAGGAATTGCAGAGAAATGGTGCTGATAGTACTGCTAAAAGCGTCACAGTTGGTGCCTCATTCCAGTTATAAGTGAGGAGAACTACACGTGTTAGCGCCACGTCGCATTAACATCAGGAATTGCGGAGAAATGACGCTGACAGTACTGCTAAAAGCGTCACAATCGGCGCCTCATTCCAGTTATGAGTGAGGAGAACTACACGTGTCAGCGCCACATCGCATTTACATCAGGAATTGCGGAGAAATGACGCTGACAGTACTGTTAAAAGCGTCACAGTCGGCGCCTCATTCCAGTTACAAGTGAGGAGAACTACACGTGTCAGCGCCAAGTCGCATTAACGTCAGGAATTGCGGAGAAATGATGCTGACAGTACTGCTAAAATCGTCACAATCGGCGCCTCATTCCAGTTATGAGTGAGGAGAACTACACGTGTCAGCGCTACGTCGCATTATCATCAGGAATTGCGGACAAATGACGCTGACAGTACCGCTAAAAGCGTCACCAGTTATAAGTGAGGAGAACTACATGTGTCAGCGCCACGTCGCATTAACATCAGGAATTGCGGAGAAATGACGCTGACAGTACTGCTAAAAGCGTCACATGGGGCGCCTCATTCCAGGTATAAGTGGGGAGAACTACACGTGTCAGCGCCACGTCGCATTAACATCAGGAATTGCGGAGAAATGACGCTGACAGTAACGCTAAAAGCGTCACAGTCGGCGCCTCATTCCAGTTATAAGTGAGGAGAACTACACGTGTTAGCGCCACGTCGCATTAACATCAGGAATTGCGGAGAAATGACGCTGACAGTACTGCTAAAAGCGTCACAATCTTCGCCTCATTCCAGTTACAAGTGACGAGAACTACACGTGTCAGCGCCACGTCGCATTTACATCAGGAATTGCGGAGAAATGACGCTGACAGTACTGCTAAAAGCGTCACAGTCGGCGCCTCATTCCAGTTATAAGTGAGGAGAACTACACGTGTCAGCGCCACGTCGCATTAACATCAGGAATTGCGGAGAAGTGACGCTGACAGTACCGCTAAAAGCGTCACCAGTTATAAGTGAGGAGAACTACACGTGTCAGCGTAACGTCGCATTAACATCAAGAATTGCGGAGAAATGACTCTGACAGTACTGCTAAAAGCGTCACAGTCGGCGCCTCATTCCAGTTATAAGTGAGGAGAACGACACGTGTCAGCGCCACGTCGCATTAACATCAGGAATTGCGGAGAAATGACGCTGACAGTACCGCTAAAAGCGTCACACTCAGCGCCTCATTCCAGTTATAAGTGAGGAGAACTACACGTGTCAGCGCCAGGTCGCATTTTCATTAGGATTTGCGGATAAATGACGCTGACAATACTGCTAAAAGCGTCACAGTCTGCGCCTCATTACAGTTATAAGTGAGGAGAACGAAACGTGTCAGCGCCACGTCGCATTTACATCAGGAATTGCGGAGAAATGACGCTGACAGTACTGCTAAATGCGTCACAGTCGGTGCCTCATTCCAGTTATAAGTGAGGAGAACTACACGTGTCAGCGCCAAGTCGCATTAACATCAGGAATTGCGGAGAAATGACGCTGACAGTACCGCTAAAAGCGTCACAGTCGGCGCCTCATTACAGTTATAAGTGAGGAGAACTACACGTGTCAGCGCCACATCGCATTAACATCAGGAATTGCGGAGAAATGACGCTGACAGTACTGCTAAAAGCGTCACCATCGGTGCCTCATTCAAGTTATAAGTGAGGAGATCTACATGCGTCAGCGCCACGACGCAATTACATCAGGAATTGCGGAAAAATGACGCTGACAGTACCGCTAAAAGTGTCACAGTCGGCGTCTCATTCCAGTTATAAGTGAGGAGAACTACACGTGTCAGTGCCACGTCGCAGTAACATCAGGAATTGCAGAGAAATGGTGCTGATAGTACTGCTAAAAGCGTCACAGTTGGTGCCTCATTCCAGTTATAAGTGAGGAGAACTACACGTGTTAGCGCCACGTCGCATTAACATCAGGAATTGCGGAGAAATGACGCTGACAGTACTGCTAAAAGCGTCACAATCTGCGCCTCATTCCAGTTACAAGTGACGAGAACTACACGTGTCAGCGCCACGTCGCATTTACATCAGGAATTGCGGAGAAATGACGCTGACAGTACTGCTAAAAGCGCACAGTCGGCGCCTCATTCCAGTTATAAGTGAGGAGAACTACACGTGTCAGCGCCACGTCGCATTAACATCAGGAATTGCGGAGAAGTGACGCTGACAGTACCGCTAAATGCGTCACCAGTTATAAGTGAGGAGAACTACACGTGTCAGCGCAACGTCGCATTAACATCAAGAATTGCGGAGAAATGACGCTGACAGTACTGCTAAAAGCGTCAGTCGGCGCCTCATTCCAGTTATAAGTGAGGAGAAATACACTTGTCAGCGCCACGTCGCATTTACATCAGGTATTGCGGAGAAATGACGCTGACAGTACTGCTAAAAGTGTCACATTCGGCGCCTCATTCCAGTTATAAGTGAGGAGAACTACACGTGCCAGTGCCACGTCGCATTAACATCAGGAATTGCGGAGAAATGACACTGACAGTACCGCTAAAAACGTCACAGTCGGCGCCTCATTCCAGTTATAAGTGAGGAGAACTACACGTGTCAGCGCCACGTCGCATTATCATCAGGAATTGCGGAGAAATGACGCTGACAGTACCGCTAAAAGCGTCACCAGTCATAAGTGAGGAGAACTACATGTGTCAGCGCCACGTCGCATTAACATCAGGAATTGCGGAGAAATGACGCTGACAGTACTGCTAAAAGCGTCACATGGGGCGCCTCATTCCAGCTATAAGTGGGGAGAACTACACCTGTCAGCGCCACGTCGCATTAACATCAGGAATTGCCGAGAAATGACGCTGACAGTAACGCTAAAAGCGTCACAGTCGGCGCCTCATTCCAGTTATAAGTGAGGAGAACTACACGTGTCAGCGCCACGTCGCATTAACATCAGGAATTGCGGAGAAGTGACGCTGACAGTACCGCTAAAAGCGTCACCAGTTATAAGTGAGGAGAACTACACGTGTCAGCGCAACGTCGCATTAACATCAAGAATTGCGGAGAAATGACGCTGACAGTACTGCTAAAAGCGTCACAGTCGGCGCCTCATTCCAGTTATAAGTGAGGAGAACGACACGTGTCAGCACCACGTCGCATTAACATCAGGATTTGCGGAGAAATGACGCTGACAGTACCGCTGAAAGGGTCACAGTCAGCGCCTCATTCCAGTTATAAGTGAGGAGAACTACACATGTCAGCGCCACGTCGCATTTACAACAGGAATTGCGGATAAATGACGCTGACAATACTGCTAAAAGCGTCACAGTCTGCGCCTCATTCCAGTTATAAGTGAGGAGAACTACACGTGCCAGTGCCACGTCGCATTAACATCAGGAATTGCGGAGAAATGACACTGACAGTACCGCTAAAAGCGTCACAGTCGGCGCCTCATTCCAGTTATAAGTGAGGAGAACTACACGTGTCAGTGCCACGTCGCATTAACATCAGGAATTGCAGAGAAATGATGCTGATAGTACTGCTAAAAGCGTCACAGTTGGTGCCTCATTCCAGTTATAAGTGAGGAGAACTACACGTGTCAGCGCCACTTCGCATTAACATCAGGTATTGCGGAGAAATGACGCTGACATTACTGCTAAAAGCGTCACATTTGGCGCCTCATTCCTGTTATTAGTGAGGAGAACTACACGTGTAAGCGACACGTCGCATTAACATCGGGAATTGCGGAGAAATGACACTTACACTACTGCTAAAAGCGTCACATTCGGCGCCTCATTCCAGTTATAAGTGGGGAGAACTACACGTGTCAGCGCCAAGTCGCATTAACATCAGGAATTGCGGAGAAATGACGCTGACAGTGCCGCTAAAAGCGTCACAGTCGGTGCCTCATTCCACTCATAAGTGAGGAGAACTACACGTGTCAGCGCCACGTCGCATTACCATCAGGAATTGTGGAGAAATGACGCTGACAGTACTGATAAAAGCGTCACAATCGGCGACCCATTCCAGTTATAAGTGAGGAGAACTAAACGTGTCAGCGCCACGTCGCATTTACATCAGGAATTGCGGAGAAATGACGCTGACAATACTGTAAAAGAGTCACATTCGGCGCCTCATTCCTGTTATAAGTGAGGAGAACTACACGTGTCAGCGCCACGTCGCATTAACATCAGGAATTGCGGAGAAATGACGCTGACAGTACTGCTAAAAGCGTCACCATCGGTGCCTCATTCAAGTTATAAGTGAGGAGATCTACATGCGTCAGCGCCACGTCGCAATTACATCAGGAATTGCGGAAAAATGACGCTGACAGTAGGGCTAAAAGTGTCACAGTCGGCGTCTCATTCCAGTTATAAGTGAGGAGAACTACACGTGTCAGCGCCACGTCGCATTAACATCAGGAATTGCGGAGAAATGACACTGATAGTACTGCTAAAAGCGTCACAGTCGGTGCCTCATTCCAGTTATAAGTGAGGAGAACTACAGGTGTCAGCGCCACTTCGCATTAACATCAGGTATTGCGGAGAAATGACGCTGACAGTACTGCTAAAAGCGTCACAGTCGGCGCGTCATTCCAGTTATAGATGAGGAGAACTACACGTGTCAGCGCCACGTCGCATTAACATCAGGAATTGCAGAGAAGTGACGTTGACAGTACCGCTAAAAGCGTCACCAGTTATAAGTGAGGAGAAGTACACGTGTCAGCGCAACGTCGCATTAACATCAAGAATTGCAGAGAAATGACGCTGACAGTACTGCTAAAAGCGTCACAGTCGGCGCCTCATTCTAGTTATAAGTGAGGAGAACGACACGTGTAAGCGCCACGTCGCATTAACATCAGGAATTGCGGAGAAATGGCGCTGAAAGTACCGCTAAAAGCGTCACAGTCAGCGCCTCATTCCAGTTATAAGTAAGGAGAACTACACGTGTCAGCGCCACGTCGCATTTACATCAGGAATTGCGGATAAATGACGCTGACAATACTGCTAAAAGCGTCATAGTCTGCGCCTCATTCCAGTTATAAGTGAGGACAAATACACTTGTCAGCGCCACGTCGCATTTACATCAGGAATTGCGGAGAAATGACGCTGACATACTGCTAAAAGCGTCACAATCGGCGCCACATTCCAGTTATAAGTGAGGAGAACTACACGTGTCAGCGCCACTTCACATTAACATCAGGTATTGCGGAGAAATGACGCTGACATTACTGCTAAAAGCGTCACATTTGGCGCCTCATTCCTGTTATTAGTGAGGAGAACTACACGTGTAAGCGCCACGTCGCATTAACATCAGGAATTGCGGAGAAATGACACTTACAGTACTGCTAAAAGCGTCACATTCGGCACCTCATTCCAGTTATAAGTGGGGAGAACTACACGTGTCAGCGCCAAGTCGCATTAACATCAGGAATTGCGGAGAAATGACGCTGACAGTGCCGCTAAAAGCGAAACCAGTTATAAGTGAGGAGAACTACACGTGACAGCGCCACGTTGCATTAACATCAGGAATTGTGGAGAAATGACGCTGACAGTACTGCTAAAAGCGTCACATTCGGCGCCTCATTCCAGTTATAAGTGAGGAGAACTACAAGTGTCAGCGCCACGTCGCATTAACATCAGGTATTGCGGAGAAATGACGCTGACAGTACTGCTAAACGCGTCACAGTCGGCGCGTCATTCCAGTTATAGATGAGGAGAACTACACATGTCAGTGCCACGTCGCATTAACATCAGGAATTGCGGAGAAATGACGCTGACAGTACTGATAAAAGCGTCACAGTCGGTGCCTCATTCCAGTTATAAGTGAGGAGAACTACACGTGTCAGCACCACATCGCATTATCATCAGGAATTGCGGGGAAATGACGCTGACAGTACTGCTAAAAGCGTCACATGGGGCGCCTCATTCCAGCTATAAGTGGGGAGAACTACACGTGTCAGCGCCACGTCGCATTAACATCAGGAATTGCGGTGAAATGACGCTGACAGTAACGCTAAATGCGTCACAGTCGGCGCCTCATTCCAGTTATAAGTGAGGAGAACTACACGTGTCAGCGCCACGTCGCATTAACATCAGGAATTGCGGAGAAATGACGCTGACAGTACTGCTAAAAGCGTCACAATCGGCGCCTCATTCCAGTTACAAGTGACGAGAACTACACGTGTCAGCGCCAGGTCGCATTTACATCAGGAACTGCGGAGAAATGACGCTGACAGTACTGCTAAAAGCGTCACAGTCGGCGCCTCATTCCAGTTATAAGTGAGGAAAACTACACGTGTCAGCGCCACGTCGCATTAACATCAGGAATTGCGGAGAAATGACGCTGACAGTACCGCTAAAATCATCACAGTCGGTGCCTCATTCCAGTTCTAAGTGAGGAGAACTACACGTGTCAGCGCCACGTCACATTAACATCAGGAATTGCGGAGAAGTGACGCTGACAGTACTGCTAAAAGCGTCACCAGTTATAAGTGAGGAGAACTACACGTGTCAGCGCAACGTCGCATTAACATCAAGAATTGCGGAGAAATGACGCTGACAGTACTGCTAAAAGCGTCACAGTCGGTGCCTCATTCCAGTTATAAGTGAGGAGAACGACACGTGTCAGCGCCACGTCGCATTTCCATCAGGAATTGCGGAGAAATGACGCTGACAGTACTGCTAAAAGCGTCACATGGGGCGCCTCATTCCAGCTATAAGTGGGGAGAACTACACGTGTCAGCGCCACGTCGCATTAACATCAGGAATTGCGGAGAAATGACGCTGACAGTATCGCTAAAAGCGTCACAGTCGGCGCCTAATTCCAGTTATAAGTGAGGAGAACTACACGTGTCAGCGCCACGTCGCATTAACATCAGGAATTGCGGAGAAATGACGCTGACAGTACTGCTAAAAGCGTCAAAATCGGCGCCTCATTCCAGTTACAAGTGACGAGAACTACACGTTTCAGCGCCACGTCGCATTTACATCAGGAATTGCGGAGAAATGACGCTGACAGTACTGCTAAAAGCATCACAGTCGGCACCTCATTCCAGTTATAAGTGAGGAGAACTACACGTGTCAGCGCCACGTCGCATTATCATCAGGAATTGCGGAGAAATGACGCTGACAGTACCGCTAAAAGCGTCACCAGTTATAAGTGAGGAGAACTACATGTGTCAGCGCCACGTCGCATTAACATCAGGAATTGCGGAGAAATGACGCTGACAGTACTGCTAAAAGCGTCACATGGGGCGCCTCATTCCAGCTATAAGTGGGGAGAACTACACGTGTCAGCGCCACGTCGCATTAACATCAGGAATTGCGGAGAAATGACGCTGACAGTACCGCTAAAAGCGTCACAGTTGGCGCCTCATTCCAGTTACAAGTGACGAGAACTACACGTGTCAGCGCCACGTCGCATTTACATCAGGAATTGCGGAGAAATGACGCTGACAGTACTGCTAAAAGCGTCACAGTCGGCGCCTCATTCCAGTTATAAGTGAGGAAAACTACACGTGTCAGCGCCACGTCGCATTAACATCAGGAATTGCAGAGAAATGACGCTGACAGTACTGCTAAGAGCGTCACATTCGGCGCCTCATTCCAGTTATAAGTGAGGAGAACTACACGTGTCAGCGCCACGTCGCATTAACATCAGGAATTGCGGAGAAGTGACGCTGACAGTACCGCTAAAAGCGTCACCAGTTATAAGTGAGGAGAACTACACGTGTCAGCGCAACGTCGCATTAACATCAAGAATTGCGGAGAAATGACGCTGACAGTACCGCTAAAAGCGTCACAGTCAGCGCCTCATTCCAGTTATAAGTGAGGAGAACTACACGTGTCAGCGCCACGTCGCATTTATATCAGGAATTGTGGATAAATGACGCTGACAATACTGCTAAAAGCGTCACAGTCTGCACCTCATTCCAGTTATAAGTGAGGAGAAATACACTTGTCAGCGCCACGTCGCATTAACATCAGGAATTGCAGAGAAATGATGCTGATAGTACTGCTAAAAGCGTCACAGTCGGTGCCTCATTCCAGTTATAAGTGAGGAGAACTACACGTGTCAAGCCACATCGCATTAACATCAGGAATTGCGGAGAAATTACGCTGACAGTACTGCTAAAAGCGTCACCATCAGTGCCTCATTCAAGTTATAAGTGAGGAGAACTACACGTGTCAGCGCCAGGTCGCATTTTCATTAGGAATTGCGGATAAATGACGCTGACAATACTGCTAAAAGCGTCACAGTCTGCGCCTCATTACAGTTATAAGTGAGGAGAACTACACGTGTCAGCGCCACGTCGCATTAACATCAGGAATTGCGGAGAAGTGACGCTGACAGTACCGCTAAAAGCGTCACCAGTTATAAGTGAGGAGAACTACACGTGTCAGCGCAACGTCGCATTAACATCAAGAATTGCGGAGAAATGACGCTGACAGTACTGCTAAAAGCGTCAGTCGGCGCCTCATTCCAGTTATAAGTGAGGAGAAATACACTTGTCAGCGCCACGTCGCATTTACATCAGGTATTGCGGAGAAATGTCGCTGACAGTACTGCTAAAAGTGTCACAATCGGCGCCTCATTCCAGTTATAAGTGAGGAGAACTACACGTGTCAGCGCCACGTCACATTTACATCAGGAATTGCGGAGAAATGACGCTGACAGTACTGCTAAAAGCGTCACAGTCGGCACCTCATACCAGTTATAAGTGAGGAGAACTACACCCGTCAGCGCCACGTCGAATTAACATCAGGAATTGCGGAGAAATGACGCTGACAGTACCGATAAAAGCGTCACAGTCGGCGCCTCATTCCAGTTATAAGTGAGGAGAACTACACGTGTCAGCGCCACGTCGCATTAACATAAGCAATTGCAGAGAAATGACGCTGACAGTACTGCTAAAAGCGTCACAATCGGCGCCTCATTCCAGTTATAAGTGAGGAGAACTACACGTGTCAGCGCCACGTCGCATTTACATCAGGAATTGCGGAGAAATGACGCTGACAGTACTGCTAAAAGCGTCACAGTTGGCGCCTCATTCCAGTTATAAGTGAGGAGAACTACACGTGTCAGCGCCACGTCGCATTAACATCAGGAATTGCGGAGAAATGACGCTGACAGTACCGATAAAAGCGTCACAGTTGGCGCCTCATTCCAGTTATAAGTGAGGAGAACTACATGTGTCAGCGCCACGTCGCATTAACATCAGGAATTGCGGAGAAATGACGCTGACAGTACTGCTAAAAGCGTCACATGGGGCGCCTCATTCAAGCTATAAGTGGGGAGAACTACACGTGTCAGCGGCACGTCGCATTAACATCAGGAATTGCGGAGAAATGACACTGACAGTACTGCTAAAAGCGTCACAATCTGCGCCTCATTCCAGTTACAAGTGACAAGAACTACACGTGTCAGCGCCACGTCGCATTTACATCAGGAATTGCGGAGAAATGACGCTGACAGTACTGCTAAAAGCGTCACAGTCGGCGCCTCATTCCAGTTATAAGTGAGGAGAACTACACGTGTCAGCGCCACGTCGCATTAACATCAGGAATTGCTGAGAAGTGACGCTGACAGTACCACTAAAAGCGTCACCAGTTATAAGTGAGGAGAACTACAAGTGTCAGCGCAACGTCGCATTAACATCAAGAATTGCGGAGAAATGACGCTGACAGTACTGCTAAAAGCGTCACAGTCTGCGCCTCATTCCAGTTATAAGTGAGGAGAACTACACGTGTCAGCGCCACGTCGCATTAACATAAGGAATTGCGGAGAAATGACGCTGACAGTACTGCTAAAAGCGTCACAATCGGCGTCTCATTCCAGTTATAAGTGAGGAGAACTACACGTGTCAGCGCCATGTCTCATTTACATCAGGAATTGCGGAGAAATGACGCTGACGGTACCACTAAAATCGACACAGTCGGTGCCTCATTCCAGTTATAAGTGAGGAGAACTACATGTGTCAGCGCCACGTCGCATTAACATCAGGAATTGAGGAGAAATGACGCTGACGGTACCACTAAAATCAACACAGTCGGTGCCTCATTCCAGTTATAAGTGAGGAGAACTACACGTGTCAGTGCCACGTCGCATTAACATCAGGAATTGCGGAAAAATGACGCTGACAGTACTGCTAAAAGCATCACAGTCGGCGCCTCATTCCAGTTACAAGTGAGGAGAACTACACGTGTCAGCGCCACGTCGCATTAACATCAGGAATTGCGGAGAAATGACGCTGACAGTACTGTTAAAAGCATCACAATCGGCGCCTCATTCCAGTTATAAGTGAGGAGAACTACACGTGTCAGCGCCACGTCACTTTAACATCAGGAATTGCGGAGAAATGACGCTGACAGTACCGCTAAAAGTGCCACCAGTTATAAGTGAGGAGAACTACACGTGACAGCGCAACGTCGCATTAACATAACTAATTGTGGAGAAATGACGCTGACAGTACTGCTAAAAGCGTCACAGTCTGCGCCTCATTCCAGTTACAAGTGAGGAGAACTACACGTGTCAGCGCCACGTCGCATTAACGTCAGGAATTGCGGAGAAATGATGCTGACAGTACTGCTAAAAGCGTCACAATCGGCGCCTCATTCCAGTTATGAGTGAGGAGAACTACACGTGTCAGCGCCACATCGCATTTACATCAGGAATTGCGGAGAAATGACGCTGACAGTACTGTTAAAAGCGTCACAGTCGGCGCCTCATTCCAGTTACAAGTGAGGAGAACTACACGTGTCAGCGCCACGTCGCATTAACGTCAGGAATTGCGGAGAAATGATGCTGACAGTACTGCTAAAATCGTCACAATCGGCGCCTCATTCCAGTTATGAGTGAGGAGAACTACACGTGTCAGCGCTACGTCGCATTATCATCAGGAATTGCGGACAAATGACGCTGACAGTACCGCTAAAAGCGTCACCAGTTATAAGTGAGGAGAACTACATGTGTCAGCGCCACGTCGCATTAACATCAGGAATTGCGGAGAAATGACGCTGACAGTACTGCTAAAAGCGTCACATGGGGCGCCTCATTCCAGGTATAAGTGGGGAGAACTACACGTGTCAGCGCCACGTCGCATTAACATCAGGAATTGCGGAGAAATGACGCTGACAGTAACGCTAAAAGCGTCACAGTCGGCGCCTCATTCCAGTTATAAGTGAGGAGAACTACACGTGTTAGCGCCACGTCGCATTAACATCAGGAATTGCGGAGAAATGACGCTGACAGTACTGCTAAAAGCGTCACAATCTTCGCCTCATTCCAGTTACAAGTGACGAGAACTACACGTGTCAGCGCCACGTCGCATTTACATCAGGAATTGCGGAGAAATGACGCTGACAGTACTGCTAAAAGCGTCACAGTCGGCGCCTCATTCCAGTTATAAGTGAGGAGAACTACACGTGTCAGCGCCACGTCGCATTAACATCAGGAATTGCGGAGAAGTGACGCTGACAGTACCGCTAAAAGCGTCACCAGTTATAAGTGAGGAGAACTACACGTGTCAGCGTAACGTCGCATTAACATCAAGAATTGCGGAGAAATGACTCTGACAGTACTGCTAAAAGCGTCACAGTCGGCGCCTCATTCCAGTTATAAGTGAGGAGAACGACACGTGTCAGCGCCACGTCGCATTAACATCAGGAATTGCGGAGAAATGACGCTGACAGTACCGCTAAAAGCGTCACACTCAGCGCCTCATTCCAGTTATAAGTGAGGAGAACTACACGTGTCAGCGCCAGGTCGCATTTTCATTAGGAATTGCGGATAAATGACGCTGACAATAATGCTAAAAGCGTCACAGTCTGCGCCTCATTACAGTTATAAGTGAGGAGAACTAAACGTGTCAGCGCCACGTCGCATTTACATCAGGAATTGCGGAGAAATGACGCTGACAGTACTGCTAAATGCGTCACAGTCGGTGCCTCATTCCACTCATAAGTGAGGAGAACTACACGTGTCAGCGCCACGTCGCATTAACATCAGGAATTGCGGAGAAATGACGCTGACAGTACCGCTAAAAGCGTCACAGTCGGCGCCTCATTACAGTTATAAGTGAGGAGAACTACACGTGTCAGCGCCACATCGCATTAACATCAGGAATTGCGGAGAAATGACGCTGACAGTACTGCTAAAAGCGTCACCATCGGTGCCTCATTCAAGTTATAAGTGAGGAGATCTACATGCGTCAGCGCCACGACGCAATTACATCAGGAATTGCGGAAAAATGATAGCTGACAGTACCGCTAAAAGTGTCACAGTCGGCGTCTCATTCCAGTTATAAGTGAGGAGAACTACACGTGTCAGTGCCACGTCGCAGTAACATCAGGAATTGCAGAGAAATGGTGCTGATAGTACTGCTAAAAGCGTCACAGTTGGTGCCTCATTCCAGTTATAAGTGAGGAGAACTACACGTGTTAGCGCCACGTCGCATTAACATCAGGAATTGCGGAGAAATGACGCTGACAGTACTGCTAAAAGCGTCACAATCTGCGCCTCATTCCAGTTACAAGTGACGAGAACTACACGTGTCAGCGCCACGTCGCATTTACATCAGGAATTGCGGAGAAATGACGCTGACAGTACTGCTAAAAGCGTCACAGTCGGCGCCTCATTCCAGTTATAAGTGAGGAGAACTACACGTGTCAGCGCCACGTCGCATTAACATCAGGAATTGCGGAGAAGTGACGCTGACAGTACCGCTAAAAGCGTCACCAGTTATAAGTGAGGAGAACTACACGTGTCAGCGCAACGTCGCATTAACATCAAGAATTGCGGAGAAATGACGCTGACAGTACTGCTAAAAGCGTCAGTCGGCGCCTCATTCCAGTTATAAGTGAGGAGAAATACACTTGTCAGCGCCACGTCGCATTTACATCAGGTATTGCGGAGAAATGACGCTGACAGTACTGCTAAAAGTGTCACAATCGGCGCCTCATTCCAGTTATAAGTGAGGAGAACTACACGTGCCAGTGCCACGTCGCATTAACATCAGGAATTGCGGAGAAATGACACTGACAGTACCGCTAAAAGCGTCACAGTCGGCGCCTCATTCCAGTTATAAGTGAGGAGAACTACACGTGTCAGCGCCACGTCGCATTATCATCAGGAATTGCGGAGAAATGACGCTGACAGTACCGCTAAAAGCGTCACCAGTCATAAGTGAGGAGAACTACATGTGTCGGCGCCACGTCGCATTAACATCAGGAATTGCGGAGAAATGACGCTGACAGTACTGCTAAAAGCGTCACATGGGGCGCCTCATTCCAGCTATAAGTGGGGAGAACTACACCTGTCAGCGCCACGTCGCATTAACATCAGGAATTGCCGAGAAATGACGCTGACAGTAACGCTAAAAGCGTCACAGTCGGCGCCTCATTCCAGTTATAAGTGAGGAGAACTACACGTGTCAGCGCCACGTCGCATTAACATCAGGAATTGCGGAGAAGTGACGCTGACAGTACCGCTAAAAGCGTCACCAGTTATAAGTGAGGAGAACTACACGTGTCAGCGCAACGTCGCATTAACATCAAGAATTGCGGAGAAATGACGCTGACAGTACTGCTAAAAGCGTCACAGTCGGCGCCTCATTCCAGATATAAGTGAGGAGAACGACACGTGTCAGCACCACGTCGCATTAACATCAGGATTTGCGGAGAAATGACGCTGACAGTACCGCTGAAAGGGTCACAGTCAGCGCCTCATTCCAGTTATAAGTGAGGAGAACTACACATGTCAGCGCCACGTCGCATTTACATCAGGAATTGCGGATAAATGACGCTGACAATACTGCTAAAAGCGTCACAGTCTGCGCCTCATTCCAGTTATAAGTGAGG
Source organism: Locusta migratoria (assembly GCA_026315105.1). Lineage (NCBI taxonomy): Eukaryota > Metazoa > Arthropoda > Insecta > Orthoptera > Acrididae > Locusta > Locusta migratoria. The sequence goes on along the minus strand of CM048747.1, from coordinate 571,419,058 downwards.
AGAAATACACTTGTCAGCACCACGTCGCATTTACATCAGGAATTGCGGAGAAATGACGCTGAAAGTACTGCTAAAAGCGTCACAATCGGCGCCTCATTCCAGTTATAAGTGAGGAGAACTACACGTGCCAGTGCCACGTCGCATTAACATCAGGAATTGCGGAGAAATGACACTGACAGTACCGCTAAAAGCGTCACAGTCGGCGCCTCATTCCAGTTATAAGTGAGGAGAACTACACGTGTCAGTGCCACGTCGCATTAACATCAGGAATTGCAGAGAAATGATGCTGATAGTACTGCTAAAAGCGTCACAGTTGGTGCCTCATTCCAGTTATAAGTGAGGAGAACTACACGTGTCAGCGCCACTTCGCATTAACATCAGGTATTGCGGAGAAATGACGCTGACATTACTGCTAAAAGCGTCACATTTGGCGCCTCATTCATGTTATTAGTGAGGAGAACTACACGTGTAAGCGACACGTCGCATTAACATCGGGAATTGCGGAGAAATGACACTTACACTACGGCTAAAAGCGTCACATTCGGCGCCTCATTCCAGTTATAAGTGGGGAGAACTACACGTGTCAGCGCCAAGTCGCATTAACATCAGGAATTGCGGAGAAATGACGCTGACAGTGCCGCTAAAAGCGTCACAGTCGGTGCCTCATTCCACTCATAAGTGAGGAGAACTACACGTGTCAGCGCCACGTCGCATTACCATCAGGAATTGTGGAGAAATGACGCTGACAGTACTGATAAAAGCGTCACAATCGGCGACCCATTCCAGTTATAAGTGAGGAGAACTAAACGTGTCAGCGCCACGTCGCATTTACATCAGGAATTGCGGAGAAATGACGCTGACAATACTGTAAAAGTGTCACATTCGGCGCCTCATTCCTGTTATAAGTGAGGAGAACTACACGTGTCAGCGCCACGTCGCATTAACATCAGGAATTGCGGAGAAATGACGCTGACAGTACTGCTAAAAGCGTCACCATCGGTGCCTCATTCAAGTTATATGTGAGGAGATCTACATGCGTCAGCGCCACGTCGCAATTACATCAGGAATTGCGGAAAAATGACGCTGACAGTAGGGCTAAAAGTGTCACAGTCGGCGTCTCATTCCAGTTATAAGTGAGGAGAACTACACGTGTCAGCGCCACGTCGCATTAACATCAGGAATTGCGGAGAAATGACACTGATAGTACTGCTAAAAGCGTCACAGTCGGTGCCTCATTCCAGTTATAAGTGAGGAGAACTACACGTGTCAGCGCCACTTCGCATTAACATCAGGTATTGCGGAGAAATGACGCTGACAGTACTGCTAAAAGCGTCACAGTCAGCGTCATTCCAGTTATAGATGAGGAGAACTACATGTGTCAGCGCCACGTCGCATTAACATCAGGAATTGCAGAGAAGTGACGTTGACAGTACCGCTAAAAGCGTCACCAGTTATAAGTGAGGAGAAGTACACGTGTCAGCGCAACGTCGCATTAACATCAAGAATTGCAGAGAAATGACGCTGACAGTACTGCTAAAAGCGTCACAGTCGGCGCCTCATTCTAGTTATAAGTGAGGAGAACGACACGTGTAAGCGCCACGTCGCATTAACATCAGGAATTGCGGAGAAATGGCGCTGAAAGTACCGCTAAAAGCGTCACAGTCAGCGCCTCATTCCAGTTATAAGTGAGGAGAACTACACGTGTCAGCGCCACGTCGCATTTACATCAGGAATTGCGGATAAATGACGCTGACAATACTGCTAAAAGCGTCATAGTCTGCGCCTCATTCCAGTTATAAGTGAGGAGAAATACACTTGTCAGCGCCACGTCGCATTTACATCAGGAATTGCGGAGAAATGACGCTGACATACAGCTAAAAGCGTCACAATCGGCGCCACATTCCAGTTATAAGTGAGGAGAACTACACGTGTCAGCGCCACTTCACATTAACATCAGGTATTGCGGAGAAATGACGCTGACATTACTGCTAAAAGCGTCACATTTGGCGCCTCATTCCTGTTATTAGTGAGGAGAACTACACGTGTAAGCGCCACGTCGCATTAACATCAGGAATTGCGGAGAAATGACACTTACAGTACTGCTGAAAGCGTCACATTCGGCACCTCATTCCAGTTATAAGTGGGGAGAACTACACGTGTCAACGCCAAGTCGCATTAACATCAGGAATTGCGGAGAAATGACGCTGACAGTGCCGCTAAAAGCGAAACCAGTTATAAGTGAGGAGAACTACACGTGACAGCGCCACGTCGCATTAACATCAGGAATTGTGGAGAAATGACGCTGACAGTACTGCTAAAAGCGTCACAGTCGGCGCGTCATTCCAGTTATAGATGAGGAGAACTACACATGTCAGTGCCACGTCGCATTAACATCAGGAATTGCGGAGAAATGACGCTGACAGTACTGATAAAAGCGTCACAGTCGGTGCCTCATTCCAGTTATAAGTGAGGAGAACTACACGTGTCAGCGCCACATCGCATTATCATCAGGAATTGCGGGGAAATGACGCTGACAGTACTGCTAAAAGCGTCACATGGGGCGCCTCATTCCAGCTATAAGTGGGGAGAACTACACGTGTCAGCGCCACGTCGCATTAACATCAGGAATTGCGGTGAAATGACGCTGACAGTAACGCTAAATGCGTCACAGTCGGCGCGTCATTCCAGTTATAAGTGAGGAGAACTACACGTGTCAGCGCCACGTCGCATTAACATCAGGAATTGCGGAGAAATGACGCTGACAGTACTGCTAAAAGCGTCACAATCGGCGCCTCATTCCAGTTACAAGTGACGAGAACTACACGTGTCAGCGCCAGGTCGCATTTACATCAGGAACTGCGGAGAAATGACGCTGACAGTACTGCTAAAAGCGTCACAGTCGGCGCCTCATTCCAGTTCTAAGTGAGGAGAACTACACGTGTCAGCGCCACGTCGCATTAACATCAGGAATTGCGGAGAAATGACGCTGACAGTACCGCTAAAATCATCACAGTCGGTGCCTCATTCCAGTTCTAAGTGAGGAGAACTACACGTGTCAGCGCCACGTCACATTAACATCAGGAATTGCGGAGAAGTGACGCTGACAGTACTGCTAAAAGCGTCACCAGTTATAAGTGAGGAGAACTACACGTGTCAGCGCAACGTCGCATTAACATCAAGAATTGCGGAGAAATGACGCTGACAGTACTGCTAAAAGCGTCACAGTCGGCGCCTCATTCCAGTTATAAGTGAGGAGAACGACACGTGTCAGCGCCACGTCGCATTTCCATCAGGAATTGCGGAGAAATGACGCTGACAGTACTGCTAAAAACGTCACATGGGGCGCCTCATTCCAGCTATAAGTGGGGAGAACTACACGTGTCAGCGCCACGTCGCATTAACATCAGGAATTGCGGAGAAATGACGCTGACAGTATCGCTAAAAGCGTCACAGTCGGCGCCTAATTCCAGTTATAAGTGAGGAGAACTACACGTGTCAGCGCCACGTCGCATTAACATCAGGAATTGCGGAGAAATGACGCTGACAGTACTGCTAAAAGCGTCAAAATCGGCGCCTCATTCCAGTTACAAGTGACAAGAACTACACGTGTCAGCGCCACGTCGCATTTACATCAGGAATTGCGGAGAAATGACGCTGACAGTACTGCTAAAAGCGTCACAGTCGGCGCCTCATTCCAGTTATAAGTGAGGAGAACTACACGTGTCAGCGCCACGTCGCATTATCATCAGGAATTGCGGAGAAATGACGCTGACAGTACCGCTAAAAGCGTCACCAGTTATAAGTGAGGAGAACTACATGTGTCAGCGCCACGTCGCATTAACATCAGGAATTGCGGAGAAATGACGCTGACAGTACTGCTAAAAGCGTCACATGGGGCGCCTCATTCCAGCTATAAGTGGGGAGAACTACACGTGTCAGCGCCACGTCGCATTAACATCAGGAATTGCGGAGAAATGACGCTGACAGTACCGCTAAAAGCGTCACAGTTGGCGCCTCATTCCAGTTACAAGTGACGAGAACTACACGTGTCAGCGCCACGTCGCATTTACATCAGGAATTGCGGAGAAATGACGCTGACAGTACTGCTAAAAGCGTCACAGTCGGCGCCTCATTCCAGTTATAAGTGAGGAAAACTACACGTGTCAGCGCCACGTCGCATTAACATCAGGAATTGCAGAGAAATGACGCTGACAGTACTGCTAAGAGCGTCACATTCGGCGCCTCATTCCAGTTATAAGTGAGGAGAACTACACGTGTCAGCGCCACGTCGCATTAACATCAGGAATTGCGGAGAAGTGACGCTGACAGTACCGCTAAAAGCGTCACCAGTTATAAGTGAGGAGAACTACACGTGTCAGCGCAACGTCGCATTAACATCAAGAATTGCGGAGAAATGACGCTGACAGTACCGCTAAAAGCGTCACAGTCAGCGCCTCATTCCAGTTATAAGTGAGGAGAACTACACGTGTCAGCGCCACGTCGCATTTACATCAGGAATTGTGGATAAATGACGCTGACAATACTGCTAAAAGCGTCACAGTCTGCACCTCATTCCAGTTATAAGTCAGGAGAACTACACGTGTCAGTGCCACGTCGCATTAACATCAGGAATTGCAGAGAAATGATGCTGATAGTACTGCTAAAAGCGTCACAGTTGGTGCCTCATTCCAGTTATAAGTGAGGAGAACTACACGTGTCAGCGCCACTTCGCATTAACATCAGGTATTGCGGAGAAATGACGCTGACATTACTGCTAAAAGCGTCACATTTGGCGCCTCATTCCTGTTATTAGTGAGGAGAACTACACGTGTAAGCGACACGTCGCATTAACATCGGGAATTGCGGAGAAATGACACTTACACTACTGCTAAAAGCGTCACATTCGGCGCCTCATTCCAGTTATAAGTGGGGAGAACTACACGTGTCAGCGCCAAGTCGCATTAACATCAGGAATTGCGGAGAAATGACGCTGACAGTGCCGCTAAAAGCGTCACAGTCGGTGCCTCATTCCACTCATAAGTGAGGAGAACTACACGTGTCAGCGCCACGTCGCATTACCATCAGGAATTGTGGAGAAATGACGCTGACAGTACTGATAAAAGCGTCACAATCGGCGACCCATTCCAGTTATAAGTGAGGAGAACTAAACGTGTCAGCGCCACGTCGCATTTACATCAGGAATTGCGGAGAAATGACGCTGACAATACTGTAAAAGTGTCACATTCGGCGCCTCATTCCTGTTATAAGTGAGGAGAACTACACGTGTCAGCGCCACGTCGCATTAACATCAGGAATTGCGGAGAAATGACGCTGACAGTACTGCTAAAAGCGTCACCATCGGTGCCTCATTCAAGTTATAAGTGAGGAGATCTACATGCGTCAGCGCCACGTCGCAATTACATCAGGAATTGCGGAAAAATGACGCTGACAGTAGGGCTAAAAGTGTCACAGTCGGCGTCTCATTCCAGTTATAAGTGAGGAGAACTACACGTGTCAGCGCCACGTCGCATTAACATCAGGAATTGCGGAGAAATGACATTGATAGTACTGCTAAAAGCGTCACAGTCGGTGCCTCATTCCAGTTATAAGTGAGGAGAACTACACGTGTCAGCGCCACTTCGCATTAACATCAGGTATTGCGGAGAAATGACGCTGACAGTACTGCTAAAAGCGTCACAGTCAGCGTCATTCCAGTTATAGATGAGGAGAACTACATGTGTCAGCGCCACGTCGCATTAACATCAGGAATTGCAGAGAAGTGACGTTGACAGTACCGCTAAAAGCGTCACCAGTTATAAGTGAGGAGAAGTACACGTGTCAGCGCAACGTCGCATTAACATCAAGAATTGCAGAGAAATGACGCTGACAGTACTGCTAAAAGCGTCACAGTCGGCGCCTCATTCTAGTTATAAGTGAGGAGAACGACACGTGTAAGCGCCACGTCGCATTAACATCAGGAATTGCGGAGAAATGGCGCTGAAAGTACCGCTAAAAGCGTCACAGTCAGCGCCTCATTCCAGTTATAAGTGAGGAGAACTACACGTGTCAGCGCCACGTCGCATTTACATCAGGAATTGCGGATAAATGACGCTGACAATACTGCTAAAAGCGTCATAGTCTGCGCCTCATTCCAGTTATAAGTGAGGAGAAATACACTTGTCAGCGCCACGTCGCATTTACATCAGGAATTGCGGAGAAATGACGCTGACATACTGCTAAAAGCGTCACAATCGGCGCCACATTCCAGTTATAAGTGAGGAGAACTACACGTGTCAGCGCCACTTCACATTAACATCAGGTATTGCGGAGAAATGACGCTGACATTACTGCTAAAAGCGTCACATTTGGCGCCTCATTCCTGTTATTAGTGAGGAGAACTACACGTGTAAGCGCCACGTCGCATTAACATCAGGAATTGCGGAGAAATGACACTTACAGTACTGCTGAAAGCGTCACATTCGGCACCTCATTCCAGTTATAAGTGGGGAGAACTACACGTGTCAGCGCCAAGTCGCATTAACATCAGGAATTGCGGAGAAATGACGCTGACAGTGCCGCTAAAAGCGAAACCAGTTATAAGTGAGGAGAACTACACGTGACAGCGCCACGTCGCATTAACATCAGGAATTGTGGAGAAATGACGCTGACAGTACTGCTAAAAGCGTCACAGTCGGCGCGTCATTCCAGTTATAGATGAGGAGAACTACACATGTCAGTGCCACGTCGCATTAACATCAGGAATTGCGGAGAAATGACGCTGACAGTACTGATAAAAGCGTCACAGTCGGTGCCTCATTCCAGTTATAAGTGAGGAGAACTACACGTGTCAGCGCCACATCGCATTATCATCAGGAATTGCGGGGAAATGACGCTGACAGTACTGCTAAAAGCGTCACATGGGGCGCCTCATTCCAGCTATAAGTGGGGAGAACTACACGTGTCAGCGCCACGTCGCATTAACATCAGGAATTGCGGTGAAATGACGCTGACAGTAACGCTAAATGCGTCACAGTCGGCGCGTCATTCCAGTTATAAGTGAGGAGAACTACACGTGTCAGCGCCACGTCGCATTAACATCAGGAATTGCGGAGAAATGACGCTGACAGTACTGCTAAAAGCGTCACAATCGGCGCCTCATTCCAGTTACAAGTGACGAGAACTACACGTGTCAGCGCCAGGTCGCATTTACATCAGGAACTGCGGAGAAATGACGCTGACAGTACTGCTAAAAGCGTCACAGTCGGCGCCTCATTCCAGTTCTAAGTGAGGAGAACTACACGTGTCAGCGCCACGTCGCATTAACATCAGGAATTGCGGAGAAATGACGCTGACAGTACCGCTAAAATCATCACAGTCGGTGCCTCATTCCAGTTCTAAGTGAGGAGAACTACACGTGTCAGCGCCACGTCACATTAACATCAGGAATTGCGGAGAAGTGACGCTGACAGTACTGCTAAAAGCGTCACCAGTTATAAGTGAGGAGAACTACACGTGTCAGCGCAACGTCGCATTAACATCAAGAATTGCGGAGAAATGACGCTGACAGTACTGCTAAAAGCGTCACAGTCGGCGCCTCATTCCAGTTATAAGTGAGGAGAACGACACGTGTCAGCGCCACGTCGCATTTCCATCAGGAATTGCGGAGAAATGACGCTGACAGTACTGCTAAAAGCGTCACATGGGGCGCCTCATTCCAGCTATAAGTGGGGAGAACTACACGTGTCAGCGCCACGTCGCATTAACATCAGGAATTGCGGAGAAATGACGCTGACAGTATCGCTAAAAGCGTCACAGTCGGCGCCTAATTCCAGTTATAAGTGAGGAGAACTACACGTGTCAGCGCCACGTCGCATTAACATCAGGAATTGCGGAGAAATGACGCTGACAGTACTGCTAAAAGCGTCAAAATCGGCGCCTCATTCCAGTTACAAGTGACGAGAACTACACGTGTCAGCGCCACGTCGCATTTACATCAGGAATTGCGGAGAAATGACGCTGACAGTACTGCTAAAAGCGTCACAGTCGGCGCCTCATTCCAGTTATAAGTGAGGAGAACTACACGTGTCAGCGCCACGTCGCATTATCATCAGGAATTGCGGAGAAATGACGCTGACAGTACCACTAAAAGCGTCACCAGTTATAAGTGAGGAGAACTACATGTGTCAGCGCCACGTCGCATTAACATCAGGAATTGCGGAGAAATGACGCTGACAGTACTGCTAAAAGCGTCACATGGGGCGCCTCATTCCAGCTATAAGTGGGGAGAACTACACGTGTCAGCGCCACGTCGCATTAACATCAGGAATTGCGGAGAAATGACGCTGACAGTACCGCTAAAAGCGTCACAGTTGGCGCCTCATTCCAGTTACAAGTGACGAGAACTACACGTGTCAGCGCCACGTCGCATTTACATCAGGAATTGCGGAGAAATGACGCTGACAGTACTGCTAAAAGCGTCACAGTCGGCGCCTCATTCCAGTTATAAGTGAGGAAAACTACACGTGTCAGCGCCACGTCGCATTAACATCAGGAATTGCAGAGAAATGACGCTGACAGTACTGCTAAGAGCGTCACATTCGGCGCCTCATTCCAGTTATAAGTGAGGAGAACTACACGTGTCAGCGCCACGTCGCATTAACATCAGGAATTGCGGAGAAGTGACGCTGACAGTACCGCTAAAAGCGTCACCAGTTATAAGTGAGGAGAACTACACGTGTCAGCGCAACGTCGCATTAACATCAAGAATTGCGGAGAAATGACGCTGACAGTACCGCTAAAAGCGTCACAGTCAGCGCCTCATTCCAGTTATAAGTGAGGAGAACTACACGTGTCAGCGCCACGTCGCATTTACATCAGGAATTGTGGATAAATGACGCTGACAATACTGCTAAAAGCGTCACAGTCTGCACCTCATTCCAGTTATAAGTGAGGAGAACTACACGTGTCAGTGCCACGTCGCATTAACATCAGGAAATGCAGAGAAATGATGCTGATAGTACTGCTAAAAGCGTCACAGTCGGTGCCTCATTCCAGTTATAAGTGAGGAGAACGACACGTGTCAGCACCACGTCGCATTAACATCAGGATTTGCGGAGAAATGACGCTGACAGTACCGCTGAAAGGGTCACAGTCAGCGCCTCATTCCAGTTATAAGTGAGGAGAACTACACATGTCAGCGCCACGTCGCATTTACATCAGGAATTGCGGATAAATGACGCTGACAATACTGCTAAAAGCGTCACAGTCTGCGCCTCATTCCAGTTATAAGTGAGGAGAAATACACTTGTCAGCACCACGTCGCATTTACATCAGGAATTGCGGAGAAATGACGCTGACAGTACTGCTAAAAGCGTCACAATCGGCGCCTCATTCCAGTTATAAGTGAGGAGAACTACACGTGCCAGTGCCACGTCGCATTAACATCAGGAATTGCGGAGAAATGACACTGACAGTACCGCTAAAAGCGTCACAGTCGGCGCCTCATTCCAGTTATAAGTGAGGAGAACTACACGTGTCAGTGCCACGTCGCATTAACATCAGGAATTGCAGAGAAATGATGCTGATAGTACTGCTAAAAGCGTCACAATCGGCGCCTCATTCCAGTTATAAGTGAGGAGAACTGCACGTGTCAGCTCCACGTCGCATTAACATCAGGAATTGCGGAAAATGACGCTGACAGTACTGCTAAAAGCGACACAATCGGCGCCTCATTCCAGTTATAAGTGAGGAGAACTACACGTGTCAGCGCCACGTCGCATTAACATCAGGAATTGCGGAGAAATGACGCTGACAGTACTGCTAAAAGCGTCACATTCGGCGCCTCATTCCAGTTATAAGTGGAGAGAACTACACGTGTCAGCGCCACGTCTCATTAACATCAGGAATTGCGGAGAAATGACGCTGACAGTACCGCTAAAAGCGTCACAGTCGGCGCCTCATTCCAGTTATAAGTGAGGAGAACTACACCTGACATTTCTTGCGACGACGAAAACGCCCTGTTGCCCAGAGTCACTGACCTCGACGGTGGTTTCAGTGTGATGACGTGACGCGTAGTCTACGTCATATGCCGCCGGCTACGTCAGATCATAATTAATTCTTCCGAGCGTAAATAAGGAACGATGAAAAAGGAATGCGAATTTTCGCTAATTATTCAATTGTGATGGCTGCATTTGTGCCCATTTAAATTACTACAAGTGCATGTTGAAAAAACAGTGAGGAAAGAAGAACGCCACACTCGTATTAATTTACTCTCTAAAATCCGATATCCGTTGCAGTGAAACATTTATTAGTAAACTGTATTGGAAGAATATTCAAAACAGTGACAGAAAATGCATGCACAAAATAGAGGTAAGAGCGTCTATGTTTGAAAGATCGCCTAAAGTCGACATAGCCGGCCGTGGTGGCCGAGGGGAATGAGGCGTTTCAGTCACGGTCTGCACGGCCACTACGGTCGGACATACAATTTTAAATGTCTAAAATAACGAAATGAAGTAATAAAGAATGCTATGCTTATAACGAACACTGTTGTACTACATTGTTTAGCTTTGATAACTGCAGAGTAGCACTGAAAGCATCCCAGTTTTTTAAAAGAAAAGCCATAACTGCTATTATCTGCTCAACAGCAGAAACAAGAAGCACAACTTAAGGAAATGTGTGTACTAGCTCACCAGCAGAACTGAAGTAGATAGATCCTCGGGATTAGCGTGACCAGCGGTTATATTCGGCCACTGGAATAAATTAATAAATGGCTCTCCGCTTCCCGACTCAGATGATACAGCAGCTGAACAGTTCAAAGAAAACTTGATTGTCATCACGAATTGAATGTTCAAATGTTTGTAAATCTATCGGACCAAACTGCGTGGTCATCAGTCCGTAGCTTACAAACTACTTCAACTAAGGTAAACTAACATAAGGACAAACACACACACCCATGCCCCAGGGAGGACTCGAATCTCCACGGCGAGCAACCGCGTGCTCCGCAGCGAGACACTTTAGACCGCTCGGCTATTCCTCCGCGGCCATCACGAATAGGTACACTACTCATACAATTTTAGTTGGCAGTGATTTAAATCTACCATTCGTAGCATCCCAAATTGTTCTAAATGCTTTTTTTTATTTATTTATTTTCTACAGTTAGTTCACGAGCCCATTCAAATTTTAAATGCTTTCGAAAAGACACCTGAGCATCACGACGGATACAGTGCTTAGTGAACACAAAGTTGTAGCGAAGCTCAGTTCCGTAACAAAGATATTTACTAGGAGAAAAAAAAAAAAAAAAAAAAAAAAAAAAAAAAAAAAAAAAAAAAAAAAAAAAAAAAAGATAAAAATTCGGTTGACACCTTCCTGGGAGACAGTCTCAATTTCTTCAGTAAGTGAAGAAGAGCATACGTGGCTTATGTTCAATGAAGTAGTGCACCAGCACAACTCTAGGGATTCACAACAAATTAATCAATAAGCCCGTGAACTGATCCCCCGTGGTACACAGGACATTTACACGAACTCAAAATCTTCAAGGTTGGCTAAATTTTGCTGAAGCTCGAAAGCTCGAAATTTACCGCGGATTTCAATGCGACAGTCATTTAATAGTTTTCACAATTCTAGAAATGTGCCGGAACATCCAACGAGATTCTGGTCCTACGTTATGTACTCCAGCGGAAAGACTCAGTCGATTTCTTTATTGCGCGATAGCAATGGTAATGTGACTGATGACAGTGCCATTAAAGCGGACCGAGTTACTAAATGCAGTTTTCCGAAATTCTTTCACCAAAGAAGACGACGTAAATATTCCACAATTCGAAATGAGAATTGTTGCAAACATAACATAGAAGTAGATATCCTTGTTGCTGCAAAGCAAATCACCCTGTGAAATAAGTGATGTTGAGATGTCTGAACTGTCAGTGACAAAAAGTTTCTAATGTATAAATAAAAGTACTTGTAATACATTCTTTTGTAACAATTACTTTTGAATAGTAAGCTCCTACCCTAGTTTCAAAAGCTTTTACTGTCCTGTTTAAAGATAATAAACGATATGGTACAATCAATCATGGCAACTTTGTACCAGTCAGGGTATCTCTGTACCACTTAAGATTTGGGTTTCAAATGGCTCATGTTCCACCTATTGGCAATATTTTCTTCTAAAGGAAATGTTTAATTCCTTTGTTATAAATAATTCCGCAGTCGCTAGAACATAGGCTATATGAAAGACAAATATTAAGTGGTACAAAGATACCCTGACTGGTAAACAGTTACCCTGATTGACTATAAGGAATTTTTATTTTTAAGGACTATATATAAATTTAAGATATGAAATCTTCATCTACTGTAAAGTTATTCTATTTGAGTGCAGTTTGACTGCTTATTGGTTAAACGCTGGTGAACCGAAATGGCAGCAGATAATTTCGTCATTAAGCTATTTAGGGATGCTGAGATCTGACACACTCTTTTTATTTGTACAACTAATAGAGGTCGCATCGTCAGATGTTCTAATGCGCTCAATACTGCTCCGTCCTTCGAAAGCCGCTCTCCCTTGCAGTGGTCTTATTTTCTGCGTAAGCACATCGGCGCGGCGTGAGGAGACCTTCCTTTGATTCCCTCTATTTATGATGCTCGTGCCCACTGCAATAGGCAAACGGCCTGCCCCTTGGTGGTCGTTATAACTTCCTTGCTGGTGGTTACACTAGGAACTAGAGGTGTCTCGATACCGGGAGGAAACAGCATTAGGAGGGGGGGGGAGACAGGTAGAAGCGTGGCAAGTGTCCGGACACCGTGTACACGCCGCCAGGCATCCGGCGAAAGGTCATCAGAGACGAGAGCGATTAAGCTGACGTGAGTCCGTGATGACAACGTTAACCGCTTGAACAATCCCCACAAAGCGGAAATAGCGATTCTCATTTACCCACAACATGAATTTACCTCTACATCTACATGGGATACTCTGCAAATCACATTTAAGTGCCTGGCAGAGAGTTCATCGAACCACCTTTATACTATTCACCTACCACTCCATTCTCTAATTGCGCTCGGGAAGGAAGAACTTCTGAATCTCTGCATTCGAGATCTGATTTTTCGTATTTTATTCTGATGATATTTTCTACCTACGTAAGTAGCAGTCAACAATGCATTTTCACATTTGTAGGAGAATGTCGGCGATTGGAGTTTCGCAAGTAGACCACGCCGCAGCGATAGCCACCGTTGTTGTAATGATTCGCTCCCAGATCCTGTATCATTTCCTTAACTCTGTCTCCCCTGTGTAGTGACAATACGAAACGAGCTGCCCTTCTTTGGACTGTTTCGATGTCCTCCGTGAAACGCACCTGATAAGAATCCCACATTGGACAGCAATACTCCAATAAAGAACGGACAAGCGTAGTGTATGCAGTTTCTTCAGTAGTTCTGTTGCATCTTTTAAGGGTTCTGGCAATAAAATGCAGTCTCTGGTTCGCCTTTCCTACGATATTATCTACGTGTTCTTTCCAGTTTAAGTCAGAAGTAATAGTAATTCCAAGGTAATTGCATGATTGATGTATCTTGTAAACAAAGTTTAACGGCTTTCTTTTCGTCCTCATGTGGACGACTTCAACTTGTCATTATTTAGAGTCAATTGCCAATTTTTACACCTTAGTAATAGCTTATTCAGATCGTTGTGCAGTTGGTTTTTATCTTCAGATGATTTTAATAGACGGTAAATGACGGCGTCATCTGCAAACAACCTAAGAGAGCGACTTAGATTTTCCCCTAAATCGTTTATGTAAATAAGGAACGGCAGAGGACCAACAACACGGGCGTCACCTCTGTTTTCGTCGGTGCCTTACGTCTCGCTACCGTAGACTACTTACTGCAGGTGTAGACTTATCAACAGTCCCGTTTTTCTGTTTACAGAATGGGATACCCTCAGAGCCGCTTGTAAATGTGAATATAAACAGAAAGTCCCGTACCTCGCAAGAAAGTCGCTTTTAAAGATTCAACTTTACCTGCAAAGCTCTCGTATATTTGGTAGAGTTTTGTACAGTGTTTGGAGATGAAGGGCTTTGGAAATGGCCGTGGAGCGAGAAGACACACTGAATACAACTCACCATGTAGGCGTTGCACGCTGCAGAGGCATTCGACTCTGGGTACCCACCTGGAACAGAAGAAACCGAGAATTAGGTTGAGATCGCGGGTACCGTGCAAACAGCCGCTCCCAGCTGCCAGTGTCGGACAGCGGCCGTCGCTGTCGCTGTCGCTGTGTGCGGACGCCGGCCAACGACCACTGCGGCGCGGCAGCTGCCAACAGCACGACGCGACCTGAGGAAATCCGCCTGGCGATGGAGCTGACGCGGCAGTGAGTTTCAGCCTTTTCCAACACGCGGCTCCCTGCTTTCCGGCTTAAGTGTTCCCGCGACGCCCTTCCGATTAAAATATTTTGGAAACACACCCCCATCCCCACCCCCTGAACCTACCGCAACGCGAACTCTAACAAAACTATGTTCGTTATCCCATAGGCATCGGGTGTAATGTTCTTTCTGTTAATACAGATGTCTCGTAAATTGTTGGACGCTATTTTTAATGTGTATTTTTTTTCGGAATAGAAGACATTTTTACACGGTTTCCGACGGATATGTATATTTTGAATAAGGAGTGTTTCGAATTTAGACAAAATTGAGAACCGAATTAAGAAAGCTCCCACTTTATAGACAATTTTGAGCAGTTTTTTTAATATCTTAGAACTAATTATTCCATCTTGTAAATTTATAATGTTCAATTGTTTGTAGCACTTGTGGGACTTCACTACGGGGTCATCAGGCCCTAAACTTATGAACTACCTGATACTAAAGACGGCACAAATATCCATGCCCGAGGGGGATTCGAACCCCCGACCGTAGTGGCCGTGCAGACCGTGACTGGAGCGCCTCAGTCTCCTCGGCCACCGCGGCCGGCACTTTGTATTTACGAGATTTTGTGGCGCAACTGTCAAAAATATAATTCGGAAATCTCTCATTTGCAAAAGATGCTCACAAGTAACACAATAATGTTACGAATAACAGGTGTTCCTTTACTATCGTTAGTTATCCTTTTAGGCACAGAAGTAAATCTTTAACAACTCATTCGACTCCAAACTTGTGCTGTTAATGAGAATCGCAAATACTTGACCACTATTTCATAATATTACTGCTCAATAAAAGTAATGTATCGATGACTGCATTAGGTTCGTACCTCAGCTCCAGAAAAATGATTACCCTGTATACTAACATATCTAGTCGGTTACCTGCTAGTTTTATAAAGTGAATACGTAGCTACAAATAAATATGTCCGTATATAAGTTGTTAATGTTAGCACGCCACATTCTCGAAGATATTGAGTTTGATACCGGCCAAGTAGCTAAAACATTATCATAGGTACGTTACACGAAAGGCACAGAAGCGAGGACGAGGTCGAGAGACGGTTTGAACAACGATGTAGAATCTAGTCCCTTACAATGTGAAAATCGTTTGTACTTTTCAAAACATTACACTGTCCCAAATTCGCCGAAACGAAACTCGTGCAACAGATCAGTACGCATCGAGGATGCGAACATAATCACAATCAGTTCCTTTTATATACTTCAGCACATCAGGTTGCAATTCATTTCTGCTTTCAAAAGGTTTCAGACGATATTAATAAGACTCGGGTATGCACTGACAGTCTGTTAAACTACAGACTCCCATTACCAGAAGCAGTGACATTACTTTAGTGGCGTGCTCGGCTCGCTTCGGCTGCCGCTCGCGCCGCTCCGCGGGATCGCGCGGCCGCTGCCCCTGGAGCGCCCAGCCGGCGGCAGCGACGACGCCTGGGGACGGGCTCTGCCTTGGGCGTCGGCCGTCGGTGCTGTGTACGACGCTATGCCTGACCGCGGTTGCGTATTCTTCCCGCTTTACTGATGACACCTCATTCGCCAGTCTATTTAGTGTGTTCCAGCCATCCTTATCTCTTATCAGTACATTCGAGTCTTGCGCCGTGTTTAACATACAGTGTGTGTGTGTGTGTGTGTGTGTGTGTGTGTGTGTGTCTCTTCTGTATAATTGACAATCTAATACCGTGTGTTCTGGGGACCCAGTCTCTCCACACGTACAGTCTGGGTTGTTGCCGAGTCCCCTTCGGGTCAGGTGTGTCGGGTACGTGTCAGAAAATGGATCGTACCCCGGCTGGGATTGATGCTACCCATCCTCAGACGTCCCCCTACTTCCGGAAAGAGTTAAAGACAGAGTGACGACACAGATGCAGGTGCTTCACGAAAACATCGATATGATCAATAAAATTGTGCCAAGTGTTTGATATCAAGTTAGCAGTTTCTGTTACGCTTTGAAATTCAGACAACTTTATCACATAATAAAAACACACCCAGCCTAGAATTGTGACGTCTATTACGTTATACATCGTATAAAAACTACTCAAAATGCAAGTGAGATCCTATAAGCAAATAAAAAAGTTATTTCCTGTATTTTACACCAGTTTTCAAAATCTCCTGAAAATGTTAAATCGAGGTTCCACTGCATTTATATTTCACACTTATGCCGGTAGGTTATTGATTTCAATAGCATATCAATAACATAGCAAATTGATGTATTACAGTCTAATTTCCCTTTTTCAGAAAGAAATGTGGCAAGTGAAGGAATTCTAAAACGACGCACACCGTTAACTAGAACCAGAGTGGCCGAGACATGGGCACGACCGTATGTGAGGCATGCGGCGTCTCTGCGCAGAGGCAGAGAGGACGAAGCCCTGCTGACACGCCACTGCTATCAACACAACGACATTACTTTTAAAATTTATGTCTGTAATGCAAACTCTGAATAATGAAGATTTAAATTAACGTTGAAATTATGCTTTAAAAAAATTTTCTATGACAAAATTTCGCCTTGTGCAGCTACACGTGTTGAGCGCATGCCTCTACTTTTTGAATTTAAAGTCAATGCTTTCAAATGAACTAAGAAATTTCTCATGTCTTATACTTTGATTTTTGGATTGAATTTTTAACGGATATACGATGATAGTGATAATTATGCACTAAGGAACGTAATTGTAGATCTTTGTGTACATATTGGATCTCTCACAGGATCTTCGAGCATGAGAAATGCTTTCCTTCAAATGCACTCACATATTCTACACCTTTGATTTGAAAGCCGTTGAAGATATGTAAAAAACTGTAAAAGACTAATAATTGTTTGTACTTTGTACTTTTCACTTCAGGTTAATAAATGGTGAACCTGGAAAAAAAATTATTATTCCTTGGAAAACCTGGAAAAAACCTTGAATTTGAAAAGAGGTCTGTCGAAAGTCCCCAAGTTACCAAAAATAAACGAAAAGTACATTTGTTCAGGAAAGCTTCTTCAAAGACAGCTTCCACTCGTTTCAAACACTGAACGTAGGTGTAGACCAGATGTGGCTCAAATTCAAGATTTAGCGAGGACTTCAATGCGAGATGCCTACAATACTTATCACAACGAAACTCTTTCTCGAAATCTGACTGGAAACCCAAAGAGATATTGGCCATATGTTAAATATACTGGGGGCAAAACACAAACAATACCGTCACTACGTCATAATAAGGCGATCCTGCCGATGACAGCGCTACTAAAGCAGAGTTACTAAACATAGCTTTTAGAAACTCATTCACCAAAGAAGACGAAACCAATATTCCACATTTCGAATTACGAACAGAGACTGTAATGAGTAACGTAGAAGTAGATATCATCGGAGTAGTGAAGCAACTAAAATCACTTAACAAGAACAAGTCTTCTGGTCCGGATTGTATACCCATTAGATTTCTATCTGATTATGCTGAAGCGATAGCTCCTTACTTAACAGCCATTTACAACCGCTCTCTCATAGAATGATCTGTAGCAAAAGATTGGAAAGTTGCACAGGTCACACCTATATTCAAGAAAGGCAGTAGGAGTAACCCACTGAACTACAGACCTATCTCATTGACGTCAATTTGCAGCAAGGTGTTGGAACATATCCTGTATTCAAAAATTATGAATTATCTCGAACAGAATGATCTATTGACCCAAGGTCAACACGGATTTAGGAAATATCGATCATGCGAAACACAAGTAGGTCTTTATTCACGCGAAGTGATGGGTGCTATCGACAAGGGTTCGCAAATCAAATCCGTATTTCTTGATTTCCAAAAGGCTTTTGACACCATACCTCACAAACGGGTTTTAATCAAATTGCGTGGTTACGGTATATCGCCCCAAATTTGCGATTGGATAGGGGATTTCTTGTCAGAGAGGACACAGTTCGTAGTAATCGATGCTAAGGCAGCGAATAAAACGGAGGTGATATCGGGCGTTGCACAGGGTATTGTTATTGGTCCTCTGCTGTTCTTTATGTATATAAACAATTTAGGGGGAAATCTAAGTAGCTCTCTTAGGTTGTTTGCAGATGACGACGTCATTTACCGTCTAGTAAAATCATCTGAAGATCAAAACCAACTGCAGAACGATCTGAATAAGATATCAGTATGGTGTAAAAATTGGTAATTGACTTTGAATAATGAGAAATGTGAAGTCGTCCACATGAGTACGAAAAGAAATCCGTTAAACTTTTTTTACAAGATATATGAATCAAAAGTGAAGGCCGTAAACTCCACAAAATACGTAGGAATTACTATTACTTCAGACTTCAACTGTAAACAATACGTAGATATTGTCGTGGGAAAGGCGAACGAGAGACTGCGTTTTATTGGCAGAACCCATAAAACGTGCAACAGAAATACAAAAGAAAGTGCATACACTACGCTCGTCCGTTCTTTATTGGCGTATTGCTGCCCAATGTGGGATCCTTATCAGGTGGGTTTGACGGAGGACATCGAAAGACTCGAGAGAAGGGCAGCTCGTTCCGTATTGTTAGTACACAGGGGAGACAGCATTACGGAAATGATACGAGATCTGGGATGGGAATCATTTTAACGACGGCGCTTATCGCTGCGGCGTGGGCTACTTGCGAAACTCCAATCGCAAACATTCTCCTCCGAATGCGAAAATATATTGTCGACTCCCACTAACATAGGTAGAAAATGATCATCAGAATAAAATACGAGAAATCAGAGCCCGAACGGAGAGATTCAGGCGTTTATTCTTCCCTCGCGATATTCGAGAATCGAATGGAAGGTAGAATGTATACCGGTGTTTCGATGAACCGTCTGCCAGGCAGTTAGATGTGACTTGTAGAGTACGCTAGGCGGATGTAGACGCAGCCGGCCTGGCGGGCTGGCTGCAGCCGTGAGTCGGCGTTCTGCAGCCGCCCCCTGCTGCAGGCTGTGGGGCTGAGCCGCGGCCAGCAGCCCAGCAGCCGCTCACTCGACACTGCGGTGCAGCGAGTGCCCGACAACTGGCCAGTTGCCAGGCATCCCGAAAGAGCGCGACGAGAAAGCTCCGGTGAGGAGCCGCTGCAGACGCAGGCGGCGACGGCAGACCGCAGACCGCAGGCGGCAGCTCAGCGCGCGGTGTCTGGCGCCGCGCGCTCTTCCTCGCAGATATCGCAGAGGTGTGCGCAGGGCTCCGTCCTGGAGCCACTCTTTCGGAGCTAGAACACGGAGCCTCTCCCGAAGCAGCTGCAACGTACTGACGACGCACTACAGGTGCCAGTTTACACCGACCACCTGCCCTTCTCGTTCGGCGGGCGTAGTCCCGAAGACGTGGAACCGACAGTAGAAACAGCTACCGACATTCAGGGTGCACAGTGGAACGACACCGCGAGAAGTCGACCTACCTGCTCCACGACGGGAACCTAATAAGGATACGGACGGCGTGCCTGCCATTCCGAGAGGGCGCGCGCGATATGTGGGCGTAGGTGCGGTAGCTGAGCGGTCTCAGGCCCTCCCCTCCCCTCCCCTCCCACTGTGTCCGGCCTGCGCCAGCACAGGGCGAGGAGCGGCGCAGGCGAGCCAGCAGGCAGCGGCCTCATTCCGACAGCCACTCTCCGATCCGACAGGCGGCCGGACACGTCCAGCATCGTCAGTGGTGCAGCGAAGCAGTGCAGAGAGCAGCCGCCGCCAGCCACTGTGCGGCTCCCCATCCTGCCGCAGCCGCCACCAATACTGCTGCACGGTACTCACACTACACACTTCCGACGACAAAGTGGCGCATTAACTCACTAACAGTAGCAGCAAAAATACGCCCGTTTGTGTGTCACGTAATGGGTCGGCTGTTTATTATCCTACACTGTCGTAGTCCGCATCCCCTTCCCCCTCTCTCTATCCGTCTCTTTCCTTCCCATCTCTCTCTGTTCGTTTCCACCTTTCACGCATGTCGTGTACCGTACAAACACTTATGTACCCAGTCATCTTCCTACGGGTTTAAGGGTCGTGTGTGCAAAAATTCATACAGATTGGAGCAAAACTGTGCATTTTCTAAAATTCCGTAAGTCGAGTACCCTCCACCGTGCACCGAAGGAAATTTTATACGCGCAGTGACATTGCTCTCGTTTTTAAGGTAGTGTGTTCAAAATTTCATCAATATCGGAACAAAACATTAAACCACTGTAACACCCGTTACATCATTTTTAAACTCAAATTAAAAGATAGGTGCAAATAGATCTCAAATTGTTGTTAAATATGATCGTAACCTTACTTCTAGAGAGGGCGAGAGAAAAATAGGATTTTGTTAGACCATAAAACAAACTTTTTTAGTTTTTTATGTAACGCGTATTACACAGCACATGCCCAGATTTAAATGCACATAAAACTCGTGAAAATTATAGCTTACTTTTGTATGTTATATTACCGAAATGTGAAATCTTCACTGTTTATATTCATACAATTTGGACTGTCTGCTGTTTTATTTAGCCCGAAAAAAGTGTTGTCAACATAGCAACAAAAAATCATTTGTAGCTCTACCAACTATCTGCCGCAAACAACGCTCGTAAACATTAATCAAATTTTGGAAAAAGATAATTCCTTTTATATGACGTGGTCATTTATAACATATGCTACGTTTATAACAGAACACAGTTACTATCTTTACTAGTTTATAAAAACATGCTAAATTTGCACTTTTCATGGAATCCATCTAAAACCCTTGTTCTGAGAATAAGGAAAACAACAAAAAAAGGATCTGTGAAATCGGTCGAGCTGTTCTCAAGTTATTTTGGGATCAATTTTTACGTTGCACAGTACCCTCCCCCATGCAGCGTATGAAACTTAAGGTAGACAGTTACTTCCTCTTCTTTTAAAGGTCAAGCGTCTGAAATTTGGTGAAGATCGGAATGAAACTGTACATTTCGTGAGTCTGTAGGAGAAGTATGCTCTACCGGTGACCTGTCACAAAATACTTTTTTAGCTGACGTTTTCTACCTATAAACTACATTCCTGCCAAATTTCAGGTTCGCAGGTGAAGTAGTTTCCCAGATATCGTATTTAGTCAGTCAGTGTGTGAGTGTCCTTTCACTTTTATATGGACAGAGATTAAGAAAAAAGATTGCTCAATTTTGGATGCAAGAGAATTAAGGGAGACTTGCCGACAAAAATAAATAGTAACATGCAAATCTCTAATGCTAACTTTACTTTGTACAAGGTCACGCGTGATACGAAAGTTTTATGGCATCTACATCGAAACTGTTGTGAGCGGTAGACTTCTTTTCGATTCATATTTTGTGTGTGTGTGTGGGGGGGGGGGGGGGGGAGGGGGGGGAGGGGGGGAGGGGGGGGGGGGTGGGGGGGGGGACCGCACAATAAACTTAGTTTCGGTGCGGGCAGTGGCGGGTTGGACCAAGACTGTTTTGGCTTCCCTGGGGAACGCTTCATAAACGTCCGAAATTACATGCAAACTTTGTTGCAGGTCCCTAACTACTCGCATTTTCCAATAATTGACGCACGAATGTGGGTATTCTCACGCGGTGGCGTCTCATTATTTATGACGTCATATCTCCTGAGCTGTATGTCGTGCTCTTTTGTTTTTGGCTGAGGAAGCTTCGTGGGCGCACGGTGAACAGTTGAGCAAAGTTTGATTGCAATCGAAGGAATGGTTTATGAACACACAGAGGACGTACAGAGGCGCAGCGGGGCCTGTGGGCCTGCTGGTCACCCAGAAGAGTCGCGGCTCGCAGCCCTCTGCCAGAGGCTGTTGACGACGACTACGGAAGTGATTTATTCGACAGCACCAGCTGAAAATTACCAGTCACTATCGATCACACACTCATTGACCTGACACAAACTAGGAACTAGGAATAACTTTATAACATACTAGACACTACACACACGCCCATTATACATTTTCCACCTATCACCACATACTTCCAAGTCCTCTGTCAAAAGAACACAACTCCCGTCGCTCAGATTTACTACAACAATTCTTAACAACTGTGCATCCCAGTGCCCACAGTTCTGAGCAGAGTTCCGGCGACCAGCGGGCGCAGCCTCGCCCTCGCCCGCCCTCACAAACGTCCAACGCGCCCACAGATTGCTCTGCTCCTCCTGCTTCTCCCTCCAAGACGCGACTCGTACACCCCAAGCAGTTCTCCTCACCAACTACCAATTTTCAACTATAGTCCAGTCATTTGGTGTCCAAAAAGGGAGTTACGTGGAAAGTGTGGCGGGAGTTTTGGAAATTGGTACACTTGTAAATTTTGGTGTGCTCTTTCCGAATTTTCACGTTGCCACCTGGTATCTTTGCCGATCGCGTCGCCATATTGGAAAAATGGCGCCCAAAAATAGATTTTGACGATATCTGCTTTCCGACGCTTTTTGCGATGAAAATACGTATGAGGTAAGTTATACTAGAGAAAATTTCCTACATTTTTTCTGCTGTGGCTACACGGCCTGCCTCAGGAACAGCGGGGGGCTTTCCTTCTTGACCCTGCGGACTTTCGGAACCCTTCCACATCCGAGTGCCGCAAAGTCTACTCAACGAAAAACATGTTCGTGCGCGATGAAAACCCGGCCTCCTGCGGCCTACTCGAGGTTACACGGTCTGTCACTGGTGTTGCGGGATTTCCTTCCTTCACCCTGGGGACTTTCGGATCCCTTCCACGAAATGTCTGCCAACCGAGCTCAAATGCTCTGCTTGAAAATCAATACGAGTGCATCGCTCTACATAGTCGTTCGCATTTTCAGTACCGTGGATCCTGAGGAAGGAAACTGTTTTATCTGTGAAAATCCATTGCAAGGTAGTGAGGTGAGTGCAGTGGAGGAGAAAGGATTGGAGACATTTCGTAAGTCAAGTGCCAAAAGAAAGGACAACAAGAAGAATCTCTCGGAGGGCCTGGAGACGATAAGTGGATCACGGCGTGTCGCGAACGCCGCAGTAATGAGAAACTAACCTCTGCGTTTCTGCGTACAGGAGGCCATGTCGAAACTTGTCATCCACGACTGCGATCCACCGATACCTCGACATTCTCATTCAGAAATCATTGCTTTTTGAGCGCTGCTGAAATGACAGCAGAGTTTATAACTAAACAAAAACATAAGCGCTTATGCGAGCGCAATTCTGTGTATAGTGTGCGTAAATTATCAGTTAAAAACACCATTTCACAAATTTCTAGAGCTCGTAATGATGATTGGGGTCGTGCGATTGTTGAGCGTCTCGAGCAAGTAAATGATTTGGTCGCAGCCGCTGCACAATGCCTCAACTCGTGCAAGGAAAAAAAAATAAAAAAAAAATAAAAAAAACGGATGCGAGTGCAAACGAAATCCATTATTCCTCGACTGCAATATGATCGCGCGTTCGATGGAAATCCGGCAGCTGCAGCAGAGCGCGTGTCAGGCATGCGGACAGCCGCCGGCACGCCTCAGGAGACACGGCGTGCCTCTCGACAACTACTCACAAGGCGAGAACTGCCGCATCAGAACGCTGAAGCTGTAAACTTCGTGGTTAAGCAAGCAACGGAATCAACATAGCAATCAGCATTTCATTCCGTAATAGTTGTCGCTGAAGATGCAGATCTTCTTATTCTTTTAACGGCCCACGTTCCAACATACAGCGGATGATCAAAAAGTCGGTATAAATTTGAAAACTTAAGAAATCACGGAATAATGTAGATAGAGCGGTAAAAACTGACACACATGCTCGGAATGACATGGGTTTTATTAGGAAAAAGGAAAAAAAAAAAAAAAAAAAAGGTTCAAAAAAAGTCCGACAGATGGCGCGTGATTCTGGTTTTGTGATTGCTTCCGCGACCGGTGAGAGGTACGCCGATATGTTACAGAATCGCACCATCCCCAGCCAGGCTGATAAACAGCTGCTGGAACGTACGATTTTTAAGCGGGATGGTGCCCCACCCCATATTGCTAGACGCGTCAAAGATCTGTTGCGCGCGTCATTCGGTGATGATCGTGTCCTCAGCCGCCACTTTCGTCATGCTTGGCCTCCCAGGTCCCCAGACCTCAGTCCGTGCGATTATTGGCTTTGGTTTGGGGTTACCTGAAGTCGCAAGTTTATCGTAATCGACCGACATCTCTAGGGATGCTGAAAGACAACACATCCGACGCCAATGCCTCACCATAACTCCGATCATGCTTTACAGTGTTGTTCACAACATTATTCCTCGACTACAGCTATTGTTGAGGAATGGTGGTGAACATATTGAGCGTTTCCTGTAAAGAACATCTTTGCTTTGTCTTAATTTGTTATGCTAATTATTGCTTTTCTGATCAGATGAAGCGCCGTCTGTCGGACATTTTTTTGAACTTTTGTTTGTTTTTGGATCTAATAAAACCCCATGTCATTCCAAGCATGTCTATCAATTTTTACCTCTCTATCTACAATATTCCGTGATTTATTAAGTTTTCAAATTTATACTGACTTTTTGATCCCACGTTATATTGTCAAACCAGGAAAAGGAAAACTTTCGCAATGAATATAATTCAACAGAAAGTATAACCGATAAAACAGTCGCACATAACATACTATTCTTGCATGCCTTTAGTGGCTGTGATACATCAGTACCCCTGAATCAAGAAAAAATAAAATGTGTCAATGTACTCCGAAAAAATAGAAAAAGAAAGATTTAAATGAGCTTGTTCAGGTATTTAAAAACCAAAACAGCGACGCGGAAATCAATGCTGAAGCTTCAGAATGCTTCGTCCTTGCACTGTACGGTTACAGTGACATAAAAAGTATGTCGTTAAACAACTATAGACACAAATGCTTCACAAAATGGCACTCAGAGGTAAATTCAGTCTCGCATGGCTGCCACCGACAGAAGCAGCAGGGCGACAACATTCGTTTCGAACCTACCGCCAAGTCCGGCGGTGGTATGTATGGAGTGGGAAAAATGCAGAACGATGGGGATGGAATAAAGTGGGTACGGGCTAATTGCTGTCACTACACTCGAGCCCCCAACTACAGACAAATTATTGGAACTTATTTCTTGCAAATGCAGAAAGGCACGTCAGGGAGCTTGTGGATGCAGAAAGGCTGGATTAAAATGCTCCGTTATTTGCGTGAACTGCAGTGGTACCTGTCATAATTCCGAAGTTCCACAACAGAATAGTGATGAAGAGAAAGGAACGGGGACTGTTCTTCAGCAAACCTACGACGAAATCGAGGAAAAAGGTGATAAAGTCGAAGAAGAGAAACCTACTGCGGGTAGTGCGCCAGAACTTTCTATCCGTGACATTTTGCTCGATTATTTACACGAAGAACACACTGAATTTGGTCCGTCAGGGATAGCATGGCGAAGGAGAATGCAGCTCTTAATACCACCCTAATACATCTTTTAAAAAGTCAACAAGACACAGAACAGTTTACTAGGAAAGACCTAGCTGCACATTAATATCAAGTTCTTTTTGTCAGGTCATTCAGAACTCCAGTCCTCCGGAATCTACCGCAAATCTACCTAACACAATACCGAAACAAAACGTAAATGACACCACTCTTAACATACACACTACTAATAAATTAGCTGTGTAGTCTTTGAAGGTTATTATTCAAATCAATACTTGCAAAATTGTAGTCTCTAGCGACCAAAGTTAAGTAAGTTACAAAAACGAATAGACCTTCTAATGATAATTAACATCATACTTTTATCGCAACAACCGACAAAAAAATTCCGTACCACAAACAACTGCAACATTTAACAACAACCGAGCACATCATATTGCCAGGCTAGACGTGTAGCGGACGTACCTAAAATAAAAGATCGCCGTCTACCAACACAGTGCAAAGAGACAACGCTTCGACATGGCTCAGAGTAACCCCACCTCAAATCGATCTAATACAGCCTGTGCTTGCCGCGAACAATTCTGTCGAGATTAAACATACGATTAAATACACCTCCCAATGACGGCAAGTAGCGCACTCTAAAGACCGTTTTAAAAGATGAACGAACTTGTAATAGATTGATAACAAGTTGCGTTAAAGGCGGCCGTCTCTCGTTTGAACGGCTGCACTAGTATGATCGCGAAGCGCGATAATTATAGCGATAAAGAAACAGGGCCAGTCCTAAATTCGGCACTAGTGGGTTCACTGCGCACGCGCGAGCTAGCAGCTGTTAGCTGCAGACATCGCTCCAGTTAGTCCGCCATTTTCCTTCGTATTTACGTATATTTTGCGTTATGTCGAAGATTATGAGCATTTCTAATGACGGCATTCATAATGTTAATCACCAGATCGTCACCTAACGTCAACGTCACGTTAAGCTTTCCCGAGAAGATTGCTTTCGTCTTCTGGCATCGGAAGTTAACCTATTTTCGTCACGCGATTTTCATATTGTAGTAGGCAATTACACGGTTTGCATGCAAATTTGTGTTATTTATCTTTATTTTATTATTATACTTTGGATTAGCGGTAAATTGCAAATGTTTCATGACGACTTAAATATTTATCTCAATTATTGTCCACCGAAAAGCGAGGTCGTATATCTGACACCGAAAAATGGTTTATGTTTTGCAATATTGTAACAGAAAAGACTGAAGCCAATTGTTCATTTGAATAAGATTGTAATTTGATGATGCAATTTTCATTGAATAGCATTTTAATTGAAAAAAAAAAATCAGTCCAAATGAAGGACAAAAATTCAATTGTGCATCACGTTATTAACAATGTCAGTGGGCAAATCGTAGTAGATAAACAAAAGAAGGTCTATTTATGCTCTTATAAATATTGTTTGATGTGTTCATAAGTTTATTTATTTATTTATTTATTTCGCTTGAAAATAGATGTCACTGTTTTGAAATGTTGTTTCACTTCCCAGAACTTCACCACACTAAGTTGACCAAAAACATATATTGCAAGGTTCACTTTGGCCGTCAATAACATTTAGCGTTGTTTCCTCAATTCCAGTATTAAACTATGACTTCCTACATAACAGATCGCCAGTCATAACCTCGCTTTCAACATCGGGTATTACTGTCGGATTACTTTTATCGTCTAAACACTCTGCCACAAGATCTTGCACGAGTTTGTAGTCGAGAGCTAGTACACTAGGAGTGCTTCAGTAGACTATTATCTATCTTGTTCACTTTCGTTCATCGTTTGAAAAGGGCTTTAGTCGCCCAGCTATAGGGGTTTATTGAACTCGATGCTTCTCGACTGACGAGGCTACATGCACGGATGGCGAGGCACACGGAGGACCGCGGCCGCTGAGCTGCTGGCTGCTGCTTGTGGGGCTCTCCGCCGTGCTGTTGGTGGCAGGCTGCAGGCCGCTGAGCCGCTGAGCTGCTGGCTGCTGCTTGTGGGGCTCTCCGCCGTGCTGTTGGTGGCAGGCTGCTGAGCCGCTGAGCTGCTGGCTGCTGCTTGTGGGGCTCTCCGCCGTGCTGTTGGTGGCAGGCTGCAGGCCGCTGAGCTGCTGGCTGCTGCTTGTGGGGCTCTCCGCCGTGCTGTTGGTGGCAGGCTGCAGGCCGCTGAGCTGCTGGCTGCTGCTTGTGGGGCTCTCCGCCGTGCTGTTGGTGGCAGGCTGCAGCCGCGCGTCGGCTTCGCGCGCTCCGCGGGCAGGCGCCATCGCTGCGCTCCAGGCCGTGTTTGTGCCGTCTCTAGTATAACAGAGCTCAGCAGCTGTTTGTAAGTTTAGGGACTGACGGCCCCGCAGTCAAGTCTCTTAAGATTCACAAACATTTCAACATTTTTTTTCTTCACTGAATTCGTCTCGATAGATGCTATCAAAAAACAAGTATCAAACTATAGCACCGCATAAAAAAAAACGACCCTCATATCCCTGAAACGGCTCACATAGCAAAAAAACAACCAACGTCATATTCTGTCACCTGCTGACCCGTTACATTTTGTTCCACAAACTTTTCAGCTCCTATCATACTTTCGGGGTTATTTTCGATCGCAATAGTTTGTAAGTCGCCCTGTAAATAAATTCTTTTATATATATGTCAAGCCTTGTAGAAAATTCTGAAACATAATAAATGAAGTGAACGATACAAAATTCCGTGGGCTTTGAAGCAATTCCTCTCCTTCACACCACTGCCGCCCGCCGCGGTCGATGTGTTGCTGCTGCGATCACCAGCCCGGACACTGGTTTCACGCTGCTCCGCACCCTACTCCACCCTGAGCCAGCCTCTCCATCTCCTCAAAGCAACAGCCAGCCACATCCATTTCAATCTGCTTACTGTATTCTTCTCTTCGTCTCCCTCTGAGATCTGTAAACCGCACATTTCCTTTCAATGTTACATTTACAATTCCGAGATGTCTAAGAACGTGTCCTACTAATCGATCCCTTCTTTCAGTCGCGGTTTGCCAGAAATTTATCTTCTCCTCAATTCTGTTTACTACCTCCTCATTAGTGACGCGATCTACCTATCTACTCTTCGACATGCTTCTGTAGACTACATTTCAAAAGCCTCTATCTCCTTCCTGTCAGAATTATTTATCGTCCAAGTTTCACTATCCTACAAGGCAATACTCCGCACAAATGCCCTCAGACAAGAGTTCTTCATAATAAAAGTAGTATTCGATGTTAGCAAATTTCGGCCCATGCCACCCTGCAGT
Organism: Locusta migratoria; assembly: GCA_026315105.1. Lineage (NCBI taxonomy): Eukaryota > Metazoa > Arthropoda > Insecta > Orthoptera > Acrididae > Locusta > Locusta migratoria. The sequence goes on along the minus strand of CM048747.1, from coordinate 571,390,142 downwards.
TTATATGTCTTCTGTACTACGACCACCCTATTTTATTTTACTGGCCAAATAAAGAAACTCATCTACCACATTTATCTGCTGCCTTCAGCGTCGCCAGATTACCCTTGTCTTGCCCTTGTTAATGTTCATCTTATACGCTTCTTTCAACGCACTATCCACTCCTTACAAATGGCTCTTTCGGGTCCTTCATTCTCTCTGACAGAATTACGTCATCCGTACAACACTTTTTTTTTTTTTTTTTTTTTTTTTTTTTTTTTTTTTTTTATTTCTTCACCGTAAACTTTAAAGCCTTCTCTAAATTTCCTCTTTGTTTCCGGTACAGCTTTCCCAATGTGCAAATTGAACAATGAAATAAACACTTTAAAAACAGCTCTTCGGTTGCGAATGTTTTACCAAAACTTTTACTTTATCTTTGGTTTCCCCTCTACTAAGGAAGCCTTATCAGAAGTAAAACTGTTTGTTACCTATGAAAAAAAAATAAATAAAGAGTAGTACATATTACAGAGATAGTATGAAACATTATATCAAAATGTTCAAATGTTTGTATAGTTTATGGAACTTAACTACGGGGTCATCAGTCCCTAAACTTACAAACTACTTATGAACTACTTACGAACTAGGACGGCACAAATATCCATGCCCGAGGGGGGATTCGAACCCCCGACCGTAGTGGCCGTGCAGACCGTGAGTGGAGCGTCTCAGTCCCCTCGGCCACCGCGGCCGGCGAAACATATCCTTAGATACGATCTCACAACTTACTTACATCTGAATGTATAGTTAGAAGATGGTCTTGAAAGATAGGGCTCACGTTAAAAATAAAAATAAAAAATATATGTATATAAAAGTTTGAACATTTCAAAATTTTTAAACAAGTGAGGGTCGCGTGAGTGGTCAGCACTGCAAGTAGGCATGGGTCGGAAATGGCGTATCTGTTAAGAGTCAGTGATTTAGAAGTCGCAGTTTTCACAGTCGCAACTCTACGGAATCCGACTGCGATTTCAGAAGCAGTTCAGAAGCGCAGTACGCACCTAGAGGAGGAAGTTGCAGCGAGCAGCAGTGTAGTGTCTGCCATCTGTTGGGGGAAGTTTGTGCCAACATCTTTGCATTGGGCAAGCCACAGAGAGCAGCTGCGCTTTCAGTGACAAATCGCGCTTTAGTGTCGCCAGTAGTGGCTAGAGGTGCGTTGTCCAGGTCGCGGCTGGCGGCTGTTGGGTTTTGGATATCTTGTAGTTTCATGCCCCGCCTTGATAACCAAGTGTCTATTATGTCAAAATTCCTCATAGTTATTCAGGTACTTAATTTTTAAGTAACCTATTGCATTAAACTTGAAGTGTTTACATCGAAAAATGTAGTCGCTGGCTACTTTGCGTGTGGTTCATTTTAGGTCACACATCGTAGCGGATGAAATGAAGCTAATAATTCGAAATTATTGTTAAAGTTGAGAGCAGGAAGATACCTGTCTTAGCTCGTATATCTACGGTACGGGAGCGTCGCGACTAGCACGCCAGTTCCCTCCATGTGCAACGTGAATTGTGCGGTGACAACCATCACACCTTATAAACTGTTAAAGAAATTGAACCGTTTTTTGAAATGATAGCCTGGGAAGGAATTCGTGTTTTACACAATCATTAATACTCAAAGCTTTTTTTATCTACAGGTATATAGAAATAACTATAGTTTTTGCCATGAAACGAGGTATTAATTAAACAGTGTTTAATATTTATGGAGGTTTATTTGCGTCTATTGCAACTAAATGAAAGGCGTTTCGCTTCTTTATTTGTGAAGCATCATCTATGGCACATTTTTAGTGTTAATTCCATATGTTACTTCATGGAGTTTGTAACGTTTCTGCTATGTTGCACGCTCCTTACAAAAATCAGTTGCCAACAAAAACACGAAATATCTGACACCTAAAATAACCCTTCACTACCGGACATGTAAAATATCACATTTTCGCCTTCAGTTTGAAATTCTATTAACACTATTAGTAAAACGCTTTTAAGAAATAGTACGTTGATTTAAACATAACTTTGGCTGTCCTTTTACTTAATTTTCAATTTTTAATACTTTCGTAAATAATAGCTGCAAACACTAAAAATGCATTACACTTAGTTTCGGAAATTGCTGAACCTATATAGATACTAATTTGTATAAAAACAACAATACTACATGTTATAACTATTGCACAACATGATTACATATATACTTTTTGTTTAAATAAATTAGGGCAGACCATCTTTTATATATATCACTGGATCCTAAATTAGATACTGATCATTTTTCATGCACTAAAATCAATAATCCGTTTGGTACTAAGAAACTATCTTCGAAATTAACAAAACTACGACAACCATATACAAATACGTATTAATAAAAAATTAGACCGCAAACTGAAATACATGAAAATTCCATGTCACAATAATAGTACGTCTACACAATATTGGCAAAAACAAATATGTGTGCACTTCGAAAACACAAATAATGTAAATAATTTGAGCACTGTAAACACTAGTCAAAGGATGACTTTAAATTTGTGTACCACATTAAATACAAATTTCATGAAACATGGACATAAATGTGATGTTTTAATTTTTGTATTTTGGCATATTTAATGTAAAAGAATATTGTTCAATTATGAATTACAAAACTTTGTCATCAAATCTTATTACGCGGTTACATAGAAAGATGTTTGAGAGAAACCATGTTTTGTGAGTCTTCTATCAGTCACAAACCTGTAAGCAGCTCTGTTGGCTTGCCGCTGCATTTATTTTTTATTTTTGATTGTGCAACAATGTAATTGATTAAAACTTTATTTAAATGGAAATGAAATCGTTTCCATATCAACTGACATGTTTATGATTTACGAAAAGATCCTGAAACATGAAATCTTTTAGTGAATGCCGAAGACAGCTAACAACGCAATGGACTGCAGCCAGCATATAAGTTGTTGTTATATCAACTTTACCTACAGTGGAATGACTTTGTTATAGAGACTGTGAACTAATAAAACTTTCCGTGATTTAGGAAAATATTAGGGCTCAGTCTGAGTCATTCCCAAAAGGGGTGACTCGTTAGAAGTTGTGTGTGTATTGTGCAGAGGAATGCAAGTTTTGGTTGTTTATTTCGTCACTTGGCCGTGTACTTGACAATGACACTGCAGATTTTGACTGTTAGGGTTTTCTGTATATTGATTCTATTTTTGTGACACATGACCGAGAATGCTGTTGAAACATTTTTATCGACAGGCACATTTTAAATGACGACACGAAATCTCCGCTAGGGGTCGCAGTGTGAGGCGTAGCTACTCGAGCGCACCGAGAATTGTCGAGCTGCCGGCGCTCGAGCAGTTGTCGAGAAGAGCAGCGGAGAACAGGGGAGAGAGCAGGAGAGAGGGGGCGAGAGCAGGGGTGGGAGCAGGAGCAGGGGTGGGAGAGCAGAGGAGAGCGGGGGGAGAGAAGGGGAGAGAGAAGGAGCAGGGGGGGAAGAACAGGGGAGAGTGGGGGGGAGCGTGGGGAGAGCAGGGGAGAGCGGGGGGAGCGTGGGGAGAGCAGGGGAGAGCGGGGGGAGCGTGGGGAGAGCAGGGGGAGAGCGGGGGGAGAGCAGGGGAGAGCGGGGGAGAGCGGGGGGAGTGTGGGGAGAGCAGGGGAGAGCGGGGGGAGAGCAGGAGAGAGGGGGCGAGAGCAGGGGTGGGAGCAGGAGCAGGGGTGGGAGAGCAGAGGAGAGCGGGGGGAGAGAAGGGGAGAGAGAAGGAGCAGGGGGGGAAGAACAGGGGAGAGTGGGGGGAGCGTGGGGAGAGCAGGGGAGAGCGGGGGGAGCGTGGGGAGAGCAGGGGAGAGCGGGGGGAGCGTGGGGAGAGCAGGGGAGAGCGGGGGGAGAGCAGGGGAGAGCGGGGGGAGAGCAGGGGGAGAGCAGGGGAGAGCAGGGGAGAGCGGGGGAGAGCGGGGGGAGTGTGGGGAGAGCAGGGGAGAGCGGGGGGAGAGCAGGAGAGAGGGGGCGAGAGCAGGGGTGGGAGCAGGAGCAGGGGTGGGAGAGCAGAGGAGAGCGGGGGGAGAGAAGGGGAGAGAGAAGGAGCAGGGGGGGAAGAACAGGGGAGAGTGGGGGGAGCGTGGGGAGAGCAGGGGAGAGCGGGGGGAGCGTGGGGAGAGCAGGGGAGAGCGGGGGGAGCGTGGGGAGAGCAGGGGAGAGCAGGGGAGAGCGGGGGAGAGCGGGGGGAGTGTGGGGAGAGCAGGGGAGAGCGGGGGGAGCGTGGGGAGAGCAGGGGAGAGCGGGGGGAGCGTGGGGAGAGCAGGGGAGAGCGGGGGGAGCGTGGGGAGAGCAGGGGAGAGCGGGGGGAGAGCAGGGGAGAGCAGGGGAGAGCGGGGGGAGAGCAGGGGAGAGCGGGGGAGAGCGGGGGGAGAGCAGGGGAGAGCGGGGGAGAGTGGGGGGAGCGTGGGGAGAGCAGGGGAGAGCGGGGGGAGCGTGGGGAGAGCAGGGGAGAGCGGGGGGAGCGTGGGGAGAGCAGGGGAGAGCGGGGGGAGAGCAGGGGAGAGCGGGGGAGAGCGGGGGGAGTGTGGGGAGAGCAGGGGAGAGCGGGGGGAGAGCAGGAGAGAGGGGGCGAGAGCAGGGGTGGGAGCAGGAGCAGGGGTGGGAGAGCAGAGGAGAGCGGGGGGAGAGAAGGGGAGAGAGAAGGAGCAGGGGGGGAAGAACAGGGGAGAGTGGGGGGAGCGTGGGGAGAGCAGGGGAGAGCGGGGGGAGCGTGGGGAGAGCAGGGGAGAGCGGGGGGAGCGTGGGGAGAGCAGGGGAGAGCGGGGGGAGAGCAGGGGAGAGCGGGGGAGAGCGGGGGGAGTGTGGGGAGAGCAGGGGAGAGCGGGGGGAGAGCAGGAGAGAGGGGGCGAGAGCAGGGGTGGGAGCAGGAGCAGGGGTGGGAGAGCAGAGGAGAGCGGGGGGAGAGAAGGGGAGAGAGAAGGAGCAGGGGGGGAAGAACAGGGGAGAGTGGGGGGAGCGTGGGGAGAGCAGGGGAGAGCGGGGGGAGCGTGGGGAGAGCAGGGGAGAGCGGGGAGAGCGTGGGGAGAGCGGAGAGCGTGGGGAGAGCAGGGGAGAGCGGGGGGAGCGTGGGGAGAGCAGGGGGAGAGCGGGGGGAGCGTGGGGAGAGCAGGGGAGAGCGGGGGGAGAGCAGGAGAGAGGGGGCGAGAGCAGGGGTGGGAGCAGGAGCAGGGGTGGGAGAGCGGGGGGAGAGAAGGGGAGAGAGAAGGAGCAGGGGGGGAAGAACAGGGGAGAGTGGGGGGAGCGTGGGGAGAGCAGGGGAGAGCGGGGGGAGCGTGGGGAGAGCAGGGGAGAGCGGGGGGAGCGTGGGGAGAGCAGGGGAGAGCAGGGGAGAGCGGGGGGAGCGTGGGGAGAGCAGGGGAGAGCGGGGGGAGCGTGGGGAGAGCAGGGGAGAGCGGGGGGAGCGTGGGGTGAGCAGGGGAGAGCGGGGGGAGCGTGGGGAGAGAAGGGGAGAGCGGGGGGAGCGTGGGGAGAGCAGGGGAGAGCGGGGGAGAGCGGGGGGAGCGGGGGGAGAGCGGGGGAGAGCGGGGGGAGCGGGGGGAGAGCGGGGGAGAGCGGGGGGATAGCAGGGGAGAGCAGGAGAGAGGGGGGCGAGAGCAGGAGAGAGGGGGGCGAGAGCAGGAGAGAGGGGGGCGAGAGCAGGGGTGGGAGCAGGAGCAGGGATGGGAGAGCAGAGGAGAGCGGGGGGAGAGCAGGGAGGAGAGAAGGAGCAGGGGGAGGGGAGGGGAGAGCAGGGGAGAGCGGGGGGAGCGTGGGGAGAGCAGGGGAGAGCGGGGGGAGAGCAGGGGAGAGCAGGAGGGATAGCAGGGGATAGCAGGGGAGAGCAGGAGAGAGGGGGCGAGAGCAGGGGGGATAGCAGGAGCAGGGGTGAGAGCAGGATCGAGGGGGAGAGCAGGGGGGATAGCAGGAGCAGGGGTGGGAGCAGGAGCAGGGGTGGGAGAGCAGAGGAGAGCGGGGGGAGAGAAGGGGAGAGAGAAGGAGCAGGGGGGGAAGAACAGGGGAGAGTGGGGGGAGCGTGGGGAGAGCAGGGGAGAGCGGGGGGAGCGGGGGGAGCGTGGGGAGAGCAGGGGAGAGCGGGGGGAGAGCGGGAGAAGAGCGGGGGGAGCGTGGGGAGAGCAGGGGAGAGCGGGGGGAGAGCGGGGGGAGAGCAGGGGAGAGCGGGGGAGAGCGGAGGGATAGCAGGGGAGAGCAGGAGAGAGGGGGCGAGAGCAGGAGAGAGGGGGGCGAGAGCAGGAGAGAGGGGGGCGAGAGCAGGGGTGGGAGCAGGAGCAGGGATGGGAGAGCAGAGGAGAGCGGGGGGAGAGCAGGGAGGAGAGAAGGAGCAGGGGGAGGGGAGGGGAGAGCAGGGGAGAGCGGGAGGAGCGTGGGGAGAGCAGGGGAGAGCGGGGGGAGAGCAGGGGAGAGCAGGAGAGAGGGGGCGAGAGCAGGAGAGAGGGGGCGAGAGCAGGGGGGATAGCAGGAGCAGGGGTGAGAGCAGGATCGAGGGGGAGAGCAGGGGGGATAGCAGGAGCAGGGGTGAGAGCAGGAGCAGGGGGGGAGAGCAGGGGAGAGCAGGAGAGAGGGGGCGAGAGCAGGGGGGATAGCAGAAGCAGGGGTGGGAGCAGGAGCAGGGGTGGGAGAGCAGAGGAGAGCGGGGGGAGAGAAGGGGAGAGAGAAGGAGCAGGGGGGGAAGAACAGGGGAGAGTGGGGGGAGCGTGGGGAGAGCAGGGGAGAGCGGGGGAGCGTGGGGAGAGCAGGGGAGAGCGGGGGGAGCGTGGGGAGAGCAGGGGAGAGCGGGGGGAGCGTGGGGAGAGCGGGGGGAGAGCAGGGGAGAGCGGGGGAGAGCGGGGGGAGAGCAGGGGAGAGCAGGAGAGAGGGGGCGAGAGCAGGAGAGAGGGGGCGAGAGCAGGAGAGAGGGGACGAGAGCAGGAGAGAGGGGGCGAGAGCAGGAGAGAGGGGGCGAGAGCAGGGGGGATAGCAGGAGCAGGGGTGAGAGCAGGATCGAGGGGGAGAGCAGGGGGGATAGCAGGAGCAGGGGTGAGAGCAGGAGCAGGGGGGGGAGAGCAGGGGAGAGCAGGAGAGAGGGGGCGAAAGCAGGGGGTATAGCAGAAGCAGGGGTGGGAGCAGGAGCAGGGGTGGGAGAGCAGAGGAGAGCGGGGGAAGAGAGAAGGAGCAGGGGGGGAAGAGCGGGAGGAGCGTGGGGAGAGCGGGAGGAGCGTGGGGAGAGCGGGGAGAGCGGGGGGAGCGTGGGGAGAGCGGGGGGAGCGTGGGGAGAGCGGGGGGAGCGTGGGGAGAGCGGGGGGAGCGGGGGAGAGCGGGGGGAGTGGGGCGAGAGCAGCAGGGGAGAGCAGGGGAGAGGGGGGCGAGAGCAGGGGGGATAGCAGAAGCAGGGGTGAGAGCAGGAGCAGGGGTGGGAGAGCAGAGGAAGGCGGGGGGAGAGAAGGGGGAGAGAAGGAGCAGGGGGGAGAGCGGGGGAGAGCGGGGGGAGCGTGGGGAGAGCAGGGGAGAGCGGGGGAGCGTGGGGAGAGCAGGGGAGAGCGGGGGAGCGTGGGGAGAGCAGGGGAGAGCGGGGGGAGCGTGGGGAGAGCAGGGGAGAGCGGGGGGAGCATGGGGAGAGCAGGAGGGAGAGCAGGGGAGAGCGGGGCAAGAGCAGGAGGGAGAGCAGGGGAGAGCGGGGCAAGAGCAGGAGGGAGAGCAGGGGAGAGCAGGAGAGAGGGGGGCGAGAGCAGGGGGGATAGCAGAAACAGGGGTGGGAGAGCAGAGGAGAGTGGGGGTAGAGAAGGGGGAGAGAAGGAGCAGGGGGGAGAGCAGGGGAGAGCGGGGGGGGCGTGGGGAGAGCAAGGGAGAGCGGGAGGAGCGTGGGGAGAGCAAGGGAGAGCGGGAGGAGCGTGGGGAGAGCAGGGGAGAGTGGGGGGAGCGTGGGGAGAGCGGGGAGAGCAGGGGGAGCGTGGGGAGAGCGGGGGGAGCGTGGGGAGAGCGGGGGGAGCGTGGGGAGAGCAGGGGAGAGCGGGACGAGAGCAGGAGAGAGGGGGGCGAGGGCAGGGGGGATAGCAGAAGCAGGGGTGGGAGCAGGAGAGAGGGGGGCGAGAGCAGGGGGGATAGCAGAAGCAGGGGTGGGAGCAGGGGCAGGGGTGGGAGAGCATGGGAGAGAAGGGGGGAGAGAAGGAGCAGGGGGAGACCAGGGGAGAGCGGGGGGAGCGTGGGGAGAGCAGGGGAGAGCGGGTCGAGAGCAGGGGAGAGCGGGGCGAGAGCAGGGGGGATAGCAGAAGCAGGGGTGGGAGCAGGAGCAAGGGTGGGAGAGCAGAGGAGAGCGGGGGGAGAGCAGGGGGAGAGAAGGAGCAGGGGGGAGAGCAGAGGAGAGCGGGGGGAGCGTGGAGAGAGCAGGGGAGAGCGTGGGGAGAGCGGGTGGAGGGTGGGGAGAGCGAGGGGAGCGTGGGGAGAGCAGGGGAGAGCGGGGGGAGTGGGGCGAGAGAAGGAGGGAGAGCAGGGGGGATAGCAGAAGCAGGGGTGAGAGCAGGAGCAGGGGTGGGAGAGCAGAGGAGAGCGGGGGGAGAGAAGGGGGGAGAGAAGGAGCAGGGGGGGGAGAGCGGGTGGAGCGTGGGGAGAGCAGGGAAGAGCGGGGGAGCGTGGGGAGAGCAGGGGAGAGCGGGGGGAGCGTGGGGAGAGCAGGGGAGAGCGGGGGGACCGTGGGGAGAGCAGGGGAGAGCGGGGCAAGAGCAGCAGGGAGAGTAGGGGAGAGCAGGAGAGAGGGTGGCGAGAGCAGGGGGGATAGCAGAAACAGGGGTGGGAGAGCAGAGGAGAGCGGGGGTAGAGAAGGGGGAGAGAAGGAGCAGGGGGGAGAGCAGAGGAGAGCGGGGGGAGCGTGGAGAGAGCAGGGGAGAGCGTGGGGAGAGCGGGTGGAGGGTGGGGAGAGCGGGGGTAGCGTGGGGAGAGCAGGGGGGAGCGGGGGGAGTGGGGCGAGAGCAGCAGGGGAGAGCAGGAGGGAGAGCAGGGGAGAGCAGGAGAGAGGGGGGGCGAGAGCAGGGGGGATAGCAGAAGCAGGGGTGAGAGCAGGAGCAGGGGTGGGAGAGCAGAGGAGAGAAGGGGGGAAGGAAGGAGCAGGGGGGGAGAGCGGGGGGGAGCGTGGGGAGAGCAGGGGAGCGTGGGGAGAGCAGGGGAGAGCGGGGGGAGCGTGGGGAGAGCAGGGGAGCGTGGGGAGAGCAGGGGAGCGTGGGGAGAGGAGGGGAGAGCGGGGGGAGCGTGGGGAGAGCAGGGGGAGCGTGGGGAGAGCAGGGGGAGCGTGGGGAGAGCAGGGGAGAGCAGGGCAAGAGCAGGAGGGAGAGCAGGGGAGAGCAGGAGAGAGGGGGGCGAGAGCAGGGGGGATAGCAGAAACAGGGGTGGGAGAGCAGAGGAGAGCGGGGGTAGAGAAGGGGGAGAGAAGGAGCAGGGGGGGAGAGCAGGGGAGAGCGTGGGGAGCGTGGGGAGAGCAGGGGAGAGCGGGGCGAGAGCAGGAGGGAGAGCAAGAGAGAGGGGGGCGAGAGCAGGGGGGATAGCAGAAGCAGGGGTGGGAGCAGGAGCAGGGGTGGGAGAGCATGGGAGAGAAGGGGGGAGAGAAGGAGCAGGGGGAGACCAGGGGAGAGCGGGGCGAGAGCAGGGGGAATAGCAGAAGCAGGGGTGGGAGCAGGAGCAAGGGTGGGAGAGCAGAGGAGAGCGGGAGGAGAGCAGAGGGGAGAGAAGGAGCAGGGGGGAGAGCAGAGGAGAGCGGGGGGAGCGTGGAGAGAGCAGGGCAGAGCGTGGGGAGCGTGGGGAGAGCAGGGGAGAGCGGGGCGAGAGCAGGGGAGAGGGGGTGAGAGCAGGGGGGATAGCAGGAGCAGGGGTGAGAGCAGCATTGAGGGGGAGAGCAGGGGAGAGCAGGGGGGATAGCAGGAGCAGGGGAGAGAGCAGGAGCAGGGGGGGAGAGAAGGGGAGAGCAGGATAGAGGGGGCGAGAGCAGAGTGGATAGCAGAAGCAAGGGTGAGAGCAGGAGCAGGGGTGGGAGAGCAGGGGGAGAGAAGGAGCAGGGGGAGAGCAGGGGAGAGCGGGGGGAGCGTGGGGAGAGCAGGGGAGAGCGGGGGGAGCGTGGGGAGAGCAGGGGAGAGCGGGGGGAGCGTGGGGAGAGCAGGGGAGAGCGGGGCAAGAGCAGGAGGGAGAGCAGGGGGAGAGCGGGGCGAGAGCAGGGGAGAGCAGGAGAGAGGGGGGGCGAGAGCAGGGGGGATAGCAGAAACAGGGGTGGGAGAGCAGAGGAGAGTGGGGGTAGAGAAGGGGGAGAAGAGGAGCAGGGGGGGAGAGCAGGGGAGAGCGGGGGGCGTGGGGAGAGCAAGGGAGAGCGGGAGGAGCGTGGGGAGAGCAGGGGACAGTGGGGGGAGCGTGGGGAGAGCGGGGAGAGCAGGGGAAGCGTGGGGAGAGCAGGGGAGAGCGGGGGAGAGCGGGGGGAGCGTGGGGAGAGCAGGGGAGAGCGGGGCGAGAGCAGGAGAGAGGGGGGCGAGAGCAGGGGGGATAGCAGAAGCAGGGGTGGGAGCAGGAGAGAGGGGGGCGAGAGCAGGGGGGATAGCGGAAGCAGGGGTGGGAGCAGGAGCAGGGGTGGGAGAGCATGGGAGAGAAGGGGGGAGAGAAGGAGCAGGGGGAGACCAGGGGAGAGCGGGGGGAGCGTGGGGAGAGCAGGGGAGAGCGGGTCGAGAGCAGGGGAGAGCGGGGCGAGAGCAGGGGGGATAGCAGAAGCAGGGGTGGGAGCAGGAGCAAGGGTGGGAGAGCAGAGGAGAGCGGGGGGAGAGCAGGGGGGAGAGAAGGAGCAGGGGGGAGAGCAGAGGAGAGCGGGGGGAGCGTGGAGAGAGCAGGGGAGAGCGTGGGGAGAGCGGGTGGAGGGTGGGGAGAGCGGGGGAAGCGTGGGGAGAGCAGGGGAGAGCGGGGGGAGTGGGGCGAGAGCAGCAGGGGAGAGCAGGAGGGAGAGCAGGGGGGATAGCAGAAGCAGGGGTGAGAGCAGGAGCAGGGGTGGGAGAGCAGAGGAGAGCGGGGGGAGAGAAGGGGGGGGAGAAGGAGCAGGGGGGGAGCGTGGGGAGAGCAGGGAAGAGCGGGTGAGCGTGGGGAGAGCAGGGGAGAGCGGGTGGAGCGTGGGGAGAGCAGGGGAGAGCGGGGGGAGCGTGGGGAGAGCGGGGGGAGCGTGGGGAGAGCAGGGGAGAGCGGGGGGAGCGTGGGGAGAGCAGGGGAGAGCGGGGCAAGAGCAGGAGGGAGAGTAGGGGAGAGCAAGAGAGAGGGGGGCGAGAGCAGGGGGGATAGCAGAAACAAGGGGGGGGAGAGCAGAGGAGAGCGGGGGTAGAGAAGGGGGAGAGAGGGAGCAGGGGGGAGAGCAGAGGAGAGCGGGGGGAGTGTGGAGAGAGCAGGGGAGAGCGTGGGGAGCGTGGGGAGAGCGGGTGGAGGGTGGGGAGAGCGGGGGTAGCGTGGGGAGAGCAGGGGAGAGCGGGGGGAGTGGGGCGAGAGCAGCAGGGGAGAGCAGGAGGGAGAGCAGGGGAGAGCAGGAGAGAGGGGGGGGCGAGAGCAGGGGGGATAGCAGAAGCAGGGGTGAGAGCAGGAGCAGGGGTGGGAGAGCAGAGGAGAGAAGGGGGGAAGGAAGGAGCAGGGGGGGAGAGCGGGGGGGAGCGTGGGGAGAGCAGGGGAGAGCGGGGGGAGCGTGGGGAGAGCAGGGGGAGCGTGGGGAGAGCAGGGGAGAGCAGGGCAAGAGCAGGAGGGAGAGCAGGGGAGAGCAGGAGAGAGGGGGGCGAGAGCAGGGGGGATAGCAGAAACAGGGGTGGGAGAGCAGAGGAGAGCGGGGGTAGAGAAGGGGGAGAGAAGGAGCAGGGGGGGAGAGCAGGGGAGAGCGGGGCGAGAGCAGGAGGGAGAGCAAGAGAGAGGGGGGCGAGAGCAGGGGGGATAGCAGAAGCCGGGGTGGGAGCAGGAGCAGGGGTGGGAGAGCATGGGAGAGAAGGGGGGAGAGAAGGAGCAGGGGGAGACCAGGGGAGAGCGGGGCGAGAGCAGGGGGAATAGCAGAAGCAGGGGTGGGAGCAGGAGCAAGGGTGGGAGAGCAGAGGGGAGAGAAGGAGCAGGGGGGAGAGCAGAGGAGAGCGGGGGGAGCGTGGAGAGAGCAGGGGAGAGCGTGGGGAGAGCGGGTGGAGGGTGGGGAGAGCGGGGGGAGCGTGGGGAGAGCAGGGGAGAGCGGGGCGAGAGCAGGGGAGAGGGGGTGAGAGCAGGGGGGATAGCAGGAGCAGGGGTGAGAGCAGCATTGAGGGGGAGAGCAGGGGAGAGCAGGGGGGATAGCAGGAGCAGGGGAGAGAGCAGGAGCAGGGGGGGAGAGAAGGGGAGAGCAGGAGAGAGGGGGCGAGAGCAGAGTGGATAGCAGAAGCAAGGGTGAGAGCAGGAGCAGGGGTGGGAGAGCAGGGGGAGAGAAGGAGCGTGGGGAGAGCAGGGGAGAGCGGGGGGAGCGTGGGGAGAGCAGGGGAGAGCGGGGGTAGCGTGGGGAGAGCAGGGGAGAGCGGGGTAGCGTGGGGAGAGCAGGGGTAGCGTGGGGAGAGCAGGGGGAGCGTGTGGAGAGCAGGGGAGAGCGGGGGGAGCGTGTGGAGAGCAGGAGGGATAGCAGGGGAGAGCAGGAGCAGGGGGGGAGAGCAGGGGAGAGCAGTAGAGAGGGGGCGAGAGCAGGAGAGAGGGGGCGAGAGCAGGAGAGAGGGGGCGAGAGCAGGGGGGATAGCAGGAGCAGGGGTGAGAGCAGGATCGAGGGGGAGAGCAGGGGGGATAGCAGGAGCAGGGGTGAGAGCAGGAGCAGGGGTGAGAGCAGGATCGAGGGGGAGAGCAGGGGGGATAGCAGGAGCAGGGGTGAGAGCAGGAGCAGGGGGGGAGAGCAGGGGAGAGCAGGAGAGAGGGGGCGAGAGCAGGGGGATAGCAGAAGCAGGGGTGAGAGCAGGAGCAGGGGTGGGAGAGCAGAGGAGAGCGGGGGGAGAGCAGGGGGGAGAGAAGGAGCAAGGGGATGGCGGGGAGAGCGGGGGAGCGTGGGGAGAGCAGGGGGAGCGTGGGGAGCGTGGGGAGAGCGGGGGGAGCGTGGGGAGAGCAGGGGGAGCGTGGGGAGCGTGGGGAGAGCGGGGGGAGCGTGGGGAGTGCGGGGGGAGCGTGGGGGAGCGTGGGGAGAGCAGGGGAGAGTGGGGGGAGAGCAGGAGGGATAGCAGGGGAGAGCAGGAGCAGGGGGGAGAGCAGGGGAGAGCAGGAGAGAGGGGGCGAGAGCAGGGTGGATAGCAGAAGCAAGGGTGAGAGCAGGAGCAGGGGTGAGAGAGCAGAGGAGAGCGGGGAGAGAGCAGGGGGAGAGAAGGGGCAGGGGGGGAAGGGCAGGGGAGAGCGTGGGGAGAGCAGGGGAGAGCGTGGGGAGAGCAGGGGAGAGCGGGGCAAGAGCAGGGGAGAGCGGGGCGAGAGCAGGGGAGAGCGGGGCGAGAGCAGGGGAGAGCGGGGCGAGAGCAGGGGAGAGCAGGAGGGAGGGGGCGAGAGCAGGGTGGATAGCAGAAGCAAGGGTGAGAGCAGGAGCAGGGGTGGGAGAGAAGAGGAGAGCAGGGGGGAGAGAAGGAGCAGGGGGAGAGCGGGGGTAGCGTGGGGGAGCAGGGGAGAGCGGGGGGCGCGTGGGGAGAGCAGGGGAGAGCGGGGGGCCCGCGTGGGGAGAGCAGGGGAGAGCGGGGGGCGCGTGGGGAGAGCAGGACGAGAGTGGGGGGCCGCGTGGGGAGAGCAGGACGAGAGCGGGGGGCGCGTGGGGAGAGCAGGACGAGAGCAGGGGAGAGCAGGAGGGATAGCAGGGGAGAGCTGGAGCAGGGGGGAGAGCAGGGGGGAGCAGGAGAGAGGGGGCGAGAGCAGGGGGAATAGGAGAAGCAGGGGTGAGAGCAGGAGCAGGGGTGAGAGAGCAGAGGAGAGCGGGGAGAGAGCAGGGGGAGAGCGGGGGGAGAGCAGGGGAGAGCGGGGGAGAGCGGAGGGATAGCAGGGGAGAGCAGGAGAGAGGGGGCGAGAGCAGGAGAGAGGGGGGCGAGAGCAGGAGAGAGGGGGGCGAGAGCAGGAGAGAGGGGGGCGAGAGCAGGAGAGAGGGGGGCGAGAGCAGGGGTGGGAGCAGGAGCAGGGATGGGAGAGCAGAGGAGAGCGGGAGGAGAGCAGGGAGGAGAGAAGGAGCAGGGGGAGGGGAGGGGAGAGCAGGGGAGAGCGGGAGGAGCGTGGGGAGAGCAGGGGAGAGCGGGGGAGAGCGGGGGGAGCGTGGGGAGAGCGGGGGGGAGAGCGGGGGAGAGCGGGGGGAGAGCAGGGGAGAGCAGGAGAGAGGGGGCGAGAGCAGGAGAGAGGGGGCGAGAGCAGGAGAGAGGGGGCGAGAGCAGGAGAGAGGGGGCGAGAGCAGGAGAGAGGGGGCGAGAGCAGGAGAGAGGGGGCGAGAGCAGGGGGGATAGCAGGAGCAGGGGTGAGAGCAGGATCGAGGGGGAGAGCAGGGGGGATAGCAGGAGCAGGGGTGAGAGCAGGAGCAGGGGGGGAGAGCAGGGGAGAGCAGGAGAGAGGGGGCGAAAGCAGGGGGTATAGCAGAAGCAGGGGTGGGAGCAGAAGCAGGGGTGGGAGAGCAGAGGAGAGCGGGGGAAGAGAGAAGGAGCAGGGGGGAAGAGCGGGAGGAGCGTGGGGAGAGCGGGAGGAGCGTGGGGAAAGCATGGGGAGAGCGGGGGGAGCATGGGGAGAGCGGGGGGAGCGTGGGGAGAGCGGGGGAGAGCGGGGGGAGTGGGGCGAGAGCAGCAGGGGAGAGGGGGGCGAGAGCAGGGGGGATAGCAGAAGCAGGGGTGAGAGCAGGAGCAGGGGTGGGAGAGCAGAGGAGAGCGGGGGGAGAGAAGGGGGAGAGAAGGAGCAGGGGGGAGAGCGGGGGAAAAGCGGGGGGAGCGTGGGGAGAGCAGGGGAGAGCGGGGGAGCGTGGGGAGAGCAGGGGAGAGCGGGGGAGCGTGGGGAGAGCAGGGGAGAGCGGGGGGAGCGTGGGGAGAGCAGGGGAGAGCGGGGGGAGCATGGGGAGAGCAGGAGGGAGAGCAGGGGAGAGCGGGGCAAGAGCAGGAGGGAGAGCAGGGGAGAGCGGGGCAAGAGCAGGAGGGAGAGCAGGGGAGAGCGGGGCAAGAGCAGGAGGGAGAGCAGGGGAGAGCAGGAGAGAGGGGGGCGAGAGCAGGGGGGATAGCAGAAACAGGGGTGGGAGAGCAGAGGAGAGTGGGGGTAGAGAAGGGCGAGAGAAGGAGCAGGGGGGAGAGCAGGGGAGAGCGGGGGGGGGGCGTGGGGAGAGCAAGGGAGAGCGGGAGGAGCGTGGGGAGAGCAGGGGAGAGTGGGGGGAGCGTGGGGAGAGCAAGGGAGAGCGGGAGGAGCGTGGGGAGAGCAGGGGAGAGTGGGGGGAGCGTGGGGAGAGCGGGGAGAGCAGGGGGAGCGTGGGGAGAGCGGGGGGAGCGTGGGGAGAGCGGGGGGAGCGTGGGGAGAGCGGGGGAGAGCGGGGGGAGCGTGGGGAGAGCAGGGGAGAGCGGGACGAGAGCAGGAGAGAGGGGGGCGAGAGCAGGGGGGATAGCAGAAGCAGGGGTGGGAGCAGGAGAGAGGGGGGCGAGAGCAGGGGGGATAGCAGAAGCAGGGGTGGGAGCAGGAGCAGGGGTGGGAGAGCATGGGAGAGAAGGGGGGAGAGAAGGAGCAGGGGGAGACCAGGGGAGAGCGGGGGGAGCGTGGGGAGAGCAGGGGAGAGCGGGTCGAGAGCAGGGGAGAGCGGGGCGAGAGCAGGGGGGATAGCAGAAGCAGGGGTGGGAGCAGGAGCAAGGGTGGGAGAGCAGAGGAGAGCGGGGGGAGAGCAGGGGGGAGAGAAGGAGCAGGGGGGAGAGAAGGAGCAGGGGGGAGAGCAGAGGAGAGCGGGGGGAGCGTGGAGAGAGCAGGGGAGAGCGTGGGGAGAGCGGGTGGAGGGTGGGGAGAGCGAGGGGAGCGTGGGGAGAGCAGGGGAGAGCGGGGGGAGTGGGGCGAGAGCAGGAGGGAGAGCAGGGGGGATAGCAGAAGCAGGGGTGAGAGCAGGAGCAGGGGTGGGAGAGCAGAGGAGAGCGGGGGGAGAGAAGGGGGGAGAGAAGGAGCAGGGGGGGAGAGCGGGTGGAGCGTGGGGAGAGCAGGGAAGAGCGGGGGAGCGTGGGGAGAGCAGGGGAGAGCGGGGGGAGCGTGGGGAGAGCAGGGGAGAGCGGGGGGACCGTGGGGAGAGCAGGGGAGAGCGGGGCAAGAGCAGCAGGGAGAGTAGGGGAGAGCAGGAGAGAGGGGGGCGAGAGCAGGGGGGATAGCAGAAACAGGGGTGGGAGAGCAGAGGAGAGAGGGGTAGAGAAGGGGGAGAGAAGGAGCAGGGGGGAGAGCAGAGGAGAGCGGGGGGAGCGTGGAGAGAGCAGGGGAGAGCGGGGGGAGTGGGGCGAGAGCAGCAGGGGAGAGCAGGAGGGAGAGCAGGAGAGAGGGGGGGGCGAGAGCAGGGGGGATAGCAGAAGCAGGGGTGAGAGCAGGAGCAGGGGTGGGAGAGCAGAGGAGAGAAGGGGGGAAGGAAGGAGCAGGGGGGGAGAGCGGGGGGAGCGTGGGGAGAGCAGGGGAGCGTGGGGAGAGCAGGGGAGAGCGGGGGGAGCGTGGGGAGAGCAGGGGAGCGTGGGGAGAGCAGGGGAGCGTGGGGAGAGCAGGGGAGAGCGGGGGGGAGCGTGGGGAGAGCAGGGGGAGCGTGGGGAGAGCAGGGGAGAGCAGGGCAAGAGCAGGAGGGAGAGCAGGGGAGAGCAGGAGAGAGGGGGGCGAGAGCAGGGGGGATAGCAGAAACAGGGGTGGGAGAGCAGAGGAGAGCGGGGGGTAGAGAAGAGGGAGAGAAGGAGCAGGGGGGGAGAGCAAGGGAGAGCGGGGGGAGCGTGGGGAGAGCAGGGGAGAGCGGGGCGAGAGCAGGAGGGAGAGCAAGAGAGAGGGGGGCGAGAGCAGGGGGGATAGCAGAAGCAGGGGTGGGAGCAGGAGCAGGGGTGGGAGAGCATGGGAGAGAAGGGGGGAGAGAAGGAGCAGGGGGAGACCAGGGGAGAGCGGGGCGAGAGCAGGGGGAATAGCAGAAGCAGGGGTGGGAGCAGGAGCAAGGGTGGGAGAGCAGAGGAGAGCGGGGGGAGAGCAGAGGGGAGAGAAGGAGCAGGGGGGAGAGCAGAGGAGAGCGGGGGGAGCGTGGAGAGAGCAGGGGAGAGCGTGGGGAGCGTGGGGTGAGCAGGGGAGAGCGGGGCGAGAGCAGGGGAGAGGGGGTGAGAGCAGGGGGGATAGCAGGAGCAGGGGTGAGAGCAGCATTGAGGGGGAGAGCAGGGGAGAGCAGGGGGGATAGCAGGAGCAGGGGAGAGAGCAGGAGCAGGGGGGGAGAGAAGGGGAGAGCAGGAGAGAGGGGGCGAGAGCAGAGTGGATAGCAGAAGCAAGGGTGAGAGCAGGAGCAGGGGTGGGAGAGCAGGGGGAGAGAAGGAGCAGGGGGAGAGCAGGGGAGAGCGGGGGGAGCGTGGGGAGAGCGGGGGGAGCGTGGGGAGAGCAGGGGAGAGCGGGGCAAGAGCAGGAGGGAGAGCAGGGGAGAGCGGGGCAAGAGCAGGAGGGAGAGCAGGGGAGAGCAGGAGAGAGGGGGGCGAGAGCAGGGGGGATAGCAGAAACAGGGGTGGGAGAGCAGAGGAGAGTGGGGGTAGAGAAGGGGGAGAGAAGGAGCAGGGGGGAGAGCAGGGGAGAGCGGGGGGGCGTGGGGAGAGCAAGGGAGAGCGGGAGGAGCGTGGGGAGAGCAGGGGACAGTGGGGGGAGCGTGGGGAGAGCGGGGAGAGCAGGGGAAGCGTGGGGAGAGCAGGGGAGACCGGGGGAGAGCGGGGGGAGCGTGGGGAGAGCAGGGGAGAGCGGGGCGAGAGCAGGAGAGAGGGGGGCGAGAGCAGGGGGGATAGCAGAAGCAGGGGTGGGAGCAGGAGAGAGGGGGGCGAGAGCAGGGGGGATAGCAGAAGCAGGGGTGGGAGCAGGAGCAGGGGTGGGAGAGCATGGGAGAGAAGGGGGGAGAGAAGGAGCAGGGGGAGACCAGGGGAGAGCGGGGGGAGCGTGGGGAGAGCAGGGGAGAGCGGGTCGAGAGCAGGGGAGAGCGGGGCGAGAGCAGGGGGGGTAGCAGAAGCAGGGGTGGGAGCAGGAGCAAGGGTGGGAGAGCAGAGGAGAGCGGGGGGAGAGCAGGGGGGAGAGAAGGAGCAGGGGGGAGAGCAGAGGAGAGCGGGGGGAGCGTGGAGAGAGCAGGGGAGAGCGTGGGGAGAGCGGGTGGAGGGTGGGGAGAGCGGGGGGAGCGTGGGGAGAGCAGGGGAGAGCGGGGGGAGTGGGGCGAGAACAGCAGGGGAGAGCAGGAGGGAGAGCAGGGGGGATAGCAGAAGCAGGGGTGAGAGCAGAAGCAGGGGTGGGAGAGCAGAGGAGAGCGGGGGGAGAGAAGGGGGGAGAGAAGGAGCAGGGGGGGAGCAGGGGGGGAGCGTGGGGAGAGCAGGGAAGAGCGGGTGAGCGTGGGGAGAGCAGGGGAGAGCGGGGGGAGCGTGGGGAGAGCAGGGGAGAGCGGGGGGAGCGTGGGGAGAGCAGGGGAGAGCGGGGCAAGAGCAGGAGGGAGAGTAGGGGAGAGCAGGAGAGAGGGGGGCGAGAACAGGGGGGATAGCAGAAACAGGGGTGGGAGAGCAGAGGAGAGCGGGGGTAGAGAAGGGGGAAAGAAGGAGCAGGGGGGAGAGCAGAGGAGAGCGGGGGGAGTGTGGAGAGAGCAGGGGAGAGCGTGGGGAGAGCGGGTGGAGGGTGGGGAGAGCGGGGGTAGCGTGGGGAGAGCAGGGGAGAGCGGGGGGAGTGGGGCGAGAGCAGCAGGGGAGAGCAGGAGAGAGGGGGGGGCGAGAGCAGGGGGGATAGCAGAAGCAGGGGTGAGAGCAGGAGCAGGGGTGGGAGAGCAGAGGAGAGAAGGGGGGAAGGAAGGAGCAGGGGGGGAGAGCGGGGGGAGCGTGGGGAGAGCAGGGGAGAGCGGGGGGAGCGTGGGGAGAGCAGGGGGAGCGTGGGGAGAGCAGGGGAGAGCAGGGCAAGAGCAGGAGGGAGAGCAGGGGAGAGCAGGAGAGAGGGGGGCGAGAGCAGGGGGGATAGCAGAAACAGGGGTGGGAGAGCAGAGGAGAGCGGGGGTAGAGAAGGGGGAGAGAAGGAGCAGGGGGGGAGAGCAGGGGAGAGCGGGGGGAGCGTGGGGAGAGCAGGGGAGAGCGGGGCGAGAGCAGGAGGGAGAGCAAGAGAGAGGGGGGCGAGAGCAGGGGGGATAGCAGAAGCCGGGGTGGGAGCAGGAGCAGGGGTGGGAGAGCATGGGAGAGAAGGGGGGAGAGCAGGGGGAATAGCAGAAGCAGGGGTGGGAGCAGGAGCAAGGGTGGGAGAGCAGAGGGGAGAGAAGGAGCAGGGGGGAGAGCAGAGGAGAGCGGGGGGAGCGTGGAGAGAGCAGGGGAGAGCGTGGGGAGCGTGGGGAGAGCGGGGGGAGCGTGGGGAGAGCGGGGGGAGCGTGGGGAGAGCAGGGGAGAGCGGGGCGAGAGCAGGGGAGAGGGGGTGAGAGCAGGGGGGATAGCAGGAGCAGGGGTGAGAGCAGCATTGAGGGGGAGAGCAGGGGAGAGCAGGGGGGATAGCAGGAGCAGGGGAGAGAGCAGGAGCAGGGGGGGAGAGAAGGGGAGAGCAGGAGAGAGGGGGCGAGAGCAGAGTGGATAGCAAAAGCAAGGGTGAGAGCAGGAGCGGGGGTGGGAGAGCAGGGGGAGAGAAGGAGCGTGGGGAGAGCAGGGGAGAGCGGGGGGAGCGTGGGGAGAGCAGGGGAGAGCGGGGGTAGCGTGGGGAGAGCAGGGGAGAGCGGGGTAGCGTGGGGAGAGCAGGGGTAGCGTGGGGAGAACGGGGGGAGCGTGTGGAGAGCAGGGGAGAGCGGGGGGAGCGTGTGGAGAGCAGGAGGGATAGCAGGGGAGAGCAGGAGCAGGGGGGGAGAGCAGGGGAGAGCAGTAGAGAGGGGGCGAGAGCAGGAGAGAGGGGGCGAGAGCAGGGGGGATAGCAGGAGCAGGGGTGAGAGCAGGATCGAGGGGAAGAGCAGGGGGGATAGCAGGAGCAGGGGTGAGAGCAGGAGCAGGGGTGAGAGCAGGATCGAGGGGGAGAGCAGGGGGGATAGCAGGAGCAGGGGTGAGAGCAGGAGCAGGGGGGGATAGCAGGAGCAGGGGTGAGAGCAGGAGCAGGGGGGGAGAGCAGGGGAGAGCAGGAGAGAGGGGGCGAGAGCAGGGGGATAGCAGAAGCAGGGGTGAGAGCAGGAGCAGGGGTGGGAGAGCAGAGGAGAGCGGGGGGAGAGCAGGGGGGAGAGAAGGAGCAGGGGGATGGCGGGGAGAGCGGGGGAGCGTGGGGAGAGCAGGGGGAGCGTGGGGAGAGCGTGGGGAGCGTGGGGAGAGCGGGGGGAGCGTGGGGAGTGCAGGGGAGAGCGAGGGGGAGTGCAGGGGAGAGCAGGGGAGAGTGGGGGGAGAGCAGGAGGGATAGCAGGGGAGAGCAGGAGCAGGGGGGAGAGCAGGGGAGAGCAGGAGAGAGGGGGCGAGAGCAGGGTGGATAGCAGAAGCAAGGGTGAGAGCAGGAGCAGGGGTGAGAGAGCAGAGGAGAGCGGGGAGAGAGCAGGGGGAGAGAAGGGGCAGGGGGGGGAGGGCAGGGGAGAGCGTGGGGAGAGCAGGGGAGAGCGTGGGGAGAGCAGGGGAGAGCGGGGCGAGAGCAGGGGAGAGCGGGGCGAGAGCAGGGGAGAGCAGGAGGGAGGGGGCGAGAGCAGGGTGGATAGCAGAAGCAAGGGTGAGAGCAGGAGCAGGGGTGGGAGAGAAGAGGAGAGCAGGGGGGAGAGAAGGAGCAGGGGGAGAGCGGGGGTAGCGTGGGGGAGCAGGGGAGAGCGGGGGGCGCGTGGGGAGAGCAGGGGAGAGCGGGGGGCGCATGGGGAGAGCAGGGGAGAGCGGGGGCGCGTGGGGAGAGCAGGACGAGAGTGGGGGGCCGCGTGGGGAGTGGGGGGCCGCGTGGGGAGAGCAGGACGAGAGCGGGGGGCGCGTGGGGAGAGCAGGACGAGAGCAGGGGAGAGCAGGAGGGAGAGCAGGGGAGAGCTGGAGCAGGGGGGAGAGCAGGGGGGAGCAGGAGAGAGGGGGCGAGAGCAGGGGGAATAGGAGAAGCAGGGGTGAGAGCAGGAGCAGGGGTGGCAGAGCAGAGGAGAGCGGGGGGAGAGGAGTAGGGGGGGGAGAAGGGGAGCGCGTGGGGAGAGCAGGGGGGAGCGGGGGGAACGTAGGGAGAGCAGGAGAGAGGGGGCGAGAGCAGGGGGGATAGGAGAAGCAGGGGTGAGAGCAGGAGCAGGGGTGGGAGAGCAGAGGAGAGCGGGGGAAAGAAGGAGTAGGAGGGGAGAAGGGGAGCGCGTGGGGAGAGCGGGGGGAACGTAGGGAGAGCAGGGGAGAGCGGGGGGAGTGTGGGGAGAGCGGGGCGATAGCAGGAGCAGGGGGGAGAGCAGGAGAGAGGGGGCGAGAGCAGGGGGGATAGCAGAAGCAAGGGTGAGAGCAGGAGCAGGGGGGGAAAGCGGGGGGAGCGGGGGGAGCGTGGGGAGAGCGGGGGGAGCGTGGGGAGAGAAGGGGGAGCGTGGGGAGAGAAGGGGGAGAGCGGGGGAGAGCGTGGGGAGAGCTGGGGAGAGCAGGGGAGACCGGGGCGAGAGCAGGGGAGAGCGGGGCGAGAGCAGGAGGGATAGCAGGGGAGAGCAGGAGCAGGGGGGGGGAGCAGGGGAGAGCAGGAGCTGGGGGGGAGAGCAGGGGAGAGCAGGAGCAGGGGTGGAGAGCAGGGAGGATAGCAGAAGCAGGAGTGAGAGCAGGAGCAGGGGTGGGAGAGCAGAGGAGAGCGGGGGGAGAGAAGGAGCAGGGGGGAGAGCAGGGGAGAGCGGGGAAGCGTGGGGAGAGTAGGGGAGAGAGGGGGAGCGTGGGGAGAGCGGGGGAGAGCGGGGCGAGAGCAGGAGGGATAGCAGGGTGAGAGCAGGAGGGATAGCAGGGTGAGAGCAGGAGAGAGGGGGCGAGAGCAGGGGGGATAGCAGAAGCAGGGGTGAGAGCAGAAGCAGGGGTGAGAGCAGGAGCAGGGGTGGGAGAGCAGAGGAGAGCGGGGGGAGAGAAGGGGGGAGAGAAGGAGCAGGGGGAGAGCGGGGGGAGCGGGGGGAGCGTGGGGAGAGCAGGGGAGAGCGGGGGAGCGTGGGGAGAGCAGGACGAGAGCAGGAGGGATAGCAGGGGAGAGCTGGAGCAGGGGGGAGAGCAGGGGGGAGCAGGAGAGAGGGGGCGAGAGCAGGGGGAATAGGAGAAGCAGGGGTGAGAGCAGGAGCAGGGGTGGCAGAGCAGAGGAGAGCGGGGGGAGAGGAGTAGGGGGGGAGAAGGGGAGCGCGTGGGGAGAGCAGGGGGGAGCGGGGGGAACGTAGGGAGAGCAGGAGAGAGGGGGCGAGAGCAGGGGGGATAGGAGAAGCAGGGGTGAGAGCAGGAGCAGGGGTGGGAGAGCAGGGGTGGGAGAGCAGAGGAGAGCGGGGGGAGAGAAGGAGTAGGGGGGGGAGAAGGGGAGCGCGTGGGGAGAGCGGGGGGAACGTAGGGAGAGCAGGGGAGAGCGGGGGGAGTGTGGGGAGAGCGGGGCGATAGCAGGAGCAGGGGGGAGAGCAGGAGAGAGGGGGCGAGAGCAGGGGGGATAGCAGAAGCAAGGGTGAGAGCAGGAGCAGGGGGGAGAGCGGGGGGAGCGTGGGGAGAGCAGGGGGAGCGTGGGGAGAGCAGGGGGAGCGTGGGGAGAGCAGGGGGAGAGCAGGGGAGAGCGGGGGAGAGCGTGGGGAGAGCTGGGGAGAGCAGGGGAGAGCGGGGCGAGAGCAGGAGGGAGAGCGGGGCGAGAGCAGGAGCAGGGGGGGGAGCAGGGGAGAGCAGGAGCTGGGGGGGAGAGCAGGGGAGAGCAGGAGCAGGGGTGGAGAGCAGGGAGGATAGCAGAAGCAGGAGTGAGAGCAGGAGCAGGGGTGGGAGAGCAGAGGAGAGCGGGGGGAGAGAAGGAGCAGGGGGGAGAGCAGGGGAGAGCGGGGAAGCGTGGGGAGAGTAGGGGAGCGTGGGGGAGCGGGGGAGAGCGGGGCGAGAGCAGGAGGGATAGCAGGGTGAGAGCAGGAGGGATAGCAGGGTGAGAGCAGGAGAGAGGGGGCGAGAGCAGGGGGGATAGCAGAAGCAGGGGTGAGAGCAGGAGCAGGGAGGGAGAGCAGGAGCAGGGAGGGAGAGAAGGAGCAGGGGAGGAGAGCAGGGGGAGCGTGGAGAGAGCAGGGGAGAGCCGGGGGAGCGTGGGGAGAGCAGGGGAGAGTGGGGCGAGAGCAAGGGATAGCAGGGTGAGAGCAGGAGCAGGGGGCGAGCAGGGGAGAGCAGGAGAGAGGGGGCGAGAGCAGGGGGCATAGCAGAAGCAGGGGTGAGAGCAGGAGCAGGGGTGGGAGAGCAGAGGAGAGCAGGAGGGAGAGAAGGAGCAGGAGGGAGAGCGGAGGGAGCGTGGGGAGAGCAGGGGGGAGCGTGGGGGGAGCAGGGGGGAGCGGGGGGAGCGTGGGGACGGCAGGGGAGAGCTGGGGGAGCGTGGGGAGAGCAGGGGGAGCGTGGGGAGAGCATGGGAGAGTGGGGCAAGAGCAGGGGGTTAGCAGGAGCAGGGGTGGGAGAGCAGAGGAGAGCGGGGGAGAGCAGGGGGGAGAGAAGGAGCAGCGGGGGGGGGGAGAGCAGAGGAGAGCGGGGAAGAGCAAGGAGGAGAGAAGGAGCAGGAGGGAGAGCGGGGGGAGAGAAGGAGCAGGGGGGAGAGCGGGGGGAGAGCAGGGGGATAGCAGGAGCAGGGGAGAGAGGGGGAGGGCAGGGGGGATAGCAGGGTTAGAGCAGGGGCAGGGGGGAGAGCAGGGGGAAGAGCAGACGAGAGCAGGAGAGAGGGGGCGAGAGCAGGGGGGATAGCAGAAGCAGGGGTGAGAGCAGGAGCAGGGGTGGGAGAGCAGGAGGGAGAGAAGGAGCAGGGGGGAGAGCGGGGGAGCGTGCGGAGAGCGTGGGGGAGCGGGGGGAGCGTGCGGAGAGCGGGGGGAGCGTGCGGAGTGCGTGCGGGGGGAGCGTGGGGAGAGCGTGCGGGGGGAGCGTGGGGAGAGCGTGCGGGGGGAGCGTGGGGAGAGCGTGCGGGGGGAGCGTGGGGAGAGCGGGGGGAGCGTGGGGAGAGCAGGGGGAGAGCGGGGGGAGCATGGGGAGAGCAGGGGGAGAGCGGGGGGAGCATGGGGAGAGCAGGGGAGAGCGGGGCGAGAGCAGGAGGGATAGCAGGGGAGAGCAGGAGCAGGGGGGGGAGAGCAGGGGAGAGCAGGAGCAGGGGGGAGAGCAGGAGCAGGGGGGGAGAGCAGGGAGGATAGCAGAAGCAGGAGTGAGAGCAGGAGCAGGGGTGGGAGGGCAGAGGAGAGCAGGAGTGAGAGCAGGAGCAGGGGTGGGAGAGCAGAGGAGAGTAGGAGGGAGAGAAGGAGCAGGGGTGGGAGAGCAGAGGAGAGCGGGAGGAGAGCAGGGGGGGAGAGAAGGAGCAGGGGGGAGAGCAGGGGAGAGCGGGGGGAGCGTGGAAAATGCGGGGGAGCATGGGGAGAGCGGGGGGAGTGGGGGAGAGCAGGGGAGAGCGGGCCGAGCGCAGGGGGGATAGCAGGAGCAGGGGTGAGAGTAGGAGCAGGGGGGAGAGCAGAGGAAAGCGGGGGGAGAGCAGGGGGGAGAGAAGGAGCAGGGGGGAGAGAGGGGAGGAGCGGGGGAGAGCAGGGAGGAGCGGGGGGAGAGCAGGGAGGAGCAGGGGGAGAGCAGGGGAGAGCGGGGCGATGCAGGGGGGATAGCAGGAGCAAGGGTGAGAGCAGGAGCAAGGGGGGAGAGCAGGGGGGATAGCAGGAGCAGGGTTGGGAGAGCAGGGGAGAGGGGGGCCAGAGCAGAGGGGACAGCAGGAGCAGGAGTGAGAGCAGGAGCAGGAGTGAGAGCAGGAGCAGGGGGGGAGAGCAGGGGATGGCGGGGCGAGAGTAGGGGGGTTAGCAGGAGCAGGGGTGAGAGCAGGAGCAGGGGGGAGAGCTGGGGAGAGCGGGACGAGAGCAGGGGAGAGAAGGAGGGATAGCAGGGTGAGAGCAGGAGCAGGGGGGGAGAGCAGGGGGAGAGCAGGAGAGAGCGGGGCGAGAGCAGGGGTGAGAGCAGAAGCAGGGGTGGGAGAGCAGAGGAGAGCAGGGGGGACAGAAGGAGCAGGGGGGAGAGCAGGGGAGAGCGGGAGGAGAGAAAGGGAGAGCGGGGGGAGGGCAGGGGGGATAGCAGGGGTGAGAGCAGGAGCAGGAGCAGGAGCAGGGGTGGGAGAGCAGGGAAGAGCGGGGCGAGAGCAGGGGGGAAAGCAGGAGCAGGGGTGAGAGCAGGAGTGAGCGGGGCGAGAGCAGGGGGCTAGCAGGAGCAGGGGTGGGAGAGTAGGAGCACGGGGTGAGAGCATGGGAGAGCGGGGCGAGATCAGGGGAGAGCGGGAGGATAGCAGGAGCAGGGAGGGATAGCTGGAGCAGGGATGAGAGCAGTAGCAGGGGGGAGAGCAGGGGGAGAGCAAGGCGAGAGCAGGGGTGAGAGCAGGGGAGAGCGGGGAGAGAGTAGGGGAGAGCGGGGGGAGAGCAGGAGGAGGGGGGAGAGCAGGAGGGAGAGCGGGGTGAGAGCAGGAGAGAGCGGGGCGAGAGCGGGGCGAGAGCAAAAGTAGGGGTGGGAGAGCAGAGGAGAGCAGGGGGGAGAGAAGGAGCAGGGGGAGAGCGGGGAGAGAGGGGGGAGAGTAGGGGAGAGCAGGGGGAGAGTAGGGGAGAGCAAGGGAGAGCAGGGCGAGAGCAGGGGGGATAGCAGGAGCAGGGGTGAGAGCAGGAGCAGGGCGGGGAGACCAGGGGAGAGCGGGGGGAGAGCAGGAGGGACAGCAGGAGCAGGGGTGAGAGCAGGAGCAGGGGTGAGAGCAGGGGAGAGTGGGGGGATAGCAGGAGCAGGGGTGAGAGCAGGAGCAGGGGGGATAGCAGGAGCAGGGGGGATAGCAGGAGCAGGGGGGGAGAGCAGGGGGAGAGCGGGGTGAGAGCAGAAGCAGGGGTGGGAGAGCAGAGGGGAGAGAAGGAGCAGGGGGGAGAGCAGGGGAGAGCGGGGAGAGTGGGGGGAGAGTAGGGGAGAGCGGGGCAAGAGCAGGGGGGATAGCAGGAGCAGGGGTGAGAGCAGGAGAAGGGGTGGGAGAGCAGGGGAGAGTGGGGCGAGAGCAGGGGAGAGCGGGGGGATAGCAGGAGCAGGGGTGAGAGCAGGAGCAGGGGGGGATAGTGAGAGCAGGAGCAGGGGTGGGAGAGCAGGGGAGAGCGGGGCGAGAGCAGGGGAGAGCGGGGCGAGAGCAGGGGAGAGCGGGGCGAGAGCAGGGGGGATAGCAGGAGCAGGGGTGAGAGCAGGGGGGAGAGCAGGGTGAGAGCATGAGAGAGTGCGGCGAGAGCAGGGGGAGAGCAGGAGAGAGTGGGGCGAGAGCAGAAGCAGGGGTGGGAGAGCAGAGGAGAGGAGGGGGGAGAGAAGGAGCAGAGGGGTGAGTGGGGAGAGTGGGGGGAGAGTAGGGGAGAGCGGGGCGAGAGCAGGGGGGATAGCAGGAGCAGGGGTGAGAACAGGAGCAGGGCGGGTAGAGCAGGGGAGAGCGGGGCGAGAGCAGGGGGGACAGCAGGAGCAGGGGTGAGAGCAGGAACAGGGGGCAGAGCAGGGGAGAGCGGGGGGAGAGCAGGGGAGAGCGGGGGGAGAGCAGGGGAGAGCGGGGCGAGAGCATGGGGGGATAGCAGGAGCAGGGGTGAGAGCAGGAGCAGGGCGGGGAGAGCAGGGGGGACAGCAGGAGCAGGGGTGAGAGCAGGGGAGAGCGGGGCGAGAGCAGGGGAGAGTGGGGGGTAGCAGGAGCAGGGGTGAGAGCAGGAGCAGGGGGGGATAGCAGGGGGATAGCAGGAGCAGGGGGGGAAGAGCAGGAGCAGGGGGGAGAGCAGGAGGGAGAGCAGGGTGAGAGCAGGAGGGAGAGCAGGGTGAGAGCAGGAGGGAGAGCAGAAGCAGGGGTGGGAGAGCAGAGGAAAGCAGGGAGGAGAGAAGGAGCAGGGGGGAGAGCAGGGGAGAGCGGGGAGAGTGGGGGGAGAGTAGGGGAGAGCGGGGCGAGAGCAGGGGGGATAGCAGGAGCAGGGGTGAGAGCAGGAGCAGGGCGGGGATACCAGGGGAGAGCGGGGGGAGAGCAGGAGGGACAGCAGGAGCAGGGGTGAGAGCAGGGGAGAGCGGGGCGAGAACTGGGGAGAGTGGGGGGATAGCAGGAGCAGGGGTGAGAGCAGGAGCAGGGGGGGATAGCAGGGGGATAACAGGAGCAGGGATGAGGGGGAGAGCGGGGTGAGAGCAGAAGCAGGGGTGGGAGAGCAGAGGAAAGCAGGGAGGAGAGAAGGAGCAGGGGGGAGAGCAGGGGAGAGCGGGGAGAGTGGGGGGAGAGTAGGGGAGAGCGGGGCGAGAGCAGGGGGGATAGCAGGAGCAGGGGTGAGAGCAGGAGCAGGGCGGGGAGAGCAGGGGGGACAGCAGGAGCAGGGGTGAGAGCAGGGGAGAGCGGGGCGAGAGCAGGGGAGAGTGGGGCGATAGCAGGAGCAGGGGTGAGAGCAGGAGCAGGGGGGATAGCAGGGGGATAGCAGGAGCAGGGGGGAGAGCAGGAGCAGGGGGGGATAGCAGAGGAAAGCAGGGAGGAGAGAAGGAGCAGGGGGGAGAGCAGGGGAGAGCAGGGAGAGTGGGGGGAGAGTAGGGGAGAGCGGGGCGAGAGCAGGGGGGATAGCAGGAGCAGGGGTGAGAGCAGGAGCAGGGCGGGTAGAGCAGGGGAGAGCGGGGCGAGAGCAGGGGGGACAGCAGGAGCAGGGGTGAGAGCAGGAACAGGGGGCAGAGCAGGGGAGAGCGGGGGGAGAGCAGGGGAGAGCGGGGTGAGAGCGGGGGGAGAGCAGGGGAGAGCGGGGCGAGAGCATGGGGGGATAGCAGGAGCAGGGGTGAGAGCAGGAGCAGGGCGGGGAGAGCAGGGGGGACAGCAGGAGCAGGGGTGAGAGCAGGGGAGAGCGGGGCGAGAGCAGGGGAGAGTGGGGGGATAGCAGGAGCAGGGGTGAGAGCAGGAGCAGGGGGGGGGGATAGCAGGGGGATAGCAGGAGCAGGGGGGAGAGCAGGAGCAAGGGGGAATAGCAGGGGGATAGCAGGAGCAGGGGGGGAAGAGCAGGAGCAGGGGGGAGAGCAAGAGCAGGGGGAGAGCAGGAGGGAGAGCAGGGTGAGAGCAGGAGGGAGAGCAGAAGCAGGGGTGGGAGAGCAGAGGAAAGCAGGGAGGAGAGAAGGAGCAGGGGGGAGAGCAGGGGAGAGCGGGGAGAGTGGGGGGAGAGTAGGGGAGAGCGGGGCGAGAGCAGGGGGGATAGCAGGAGCAGGGGTGAGAGCAGGAGCAGGGCGGGGATACCAGGGGAGAGCGGGGGGAGAGCAGGAGGGACAGCAGGAGCAGGGGTGAGAGCAGGGGAGAGCGGGGCGAGAACAGGGGAGAGTGGGGGGATAGCAGGAGCAGGGGTGAGAGCAGGAGCAGGGGGGGATAGCAGGGGGATAGCAGGAGCAGGGATGAGAGCGAGAGCAGGGGGAGAGCGGGGTGAGAGCAGAAGCAGGGGTGGGAGAGCAGAGGAGAGCAGGGGGGAGAGAAGGAGCAGGGGGGAGAGCAGGGGAGAGCGGGGAGAGTGGGGGGAGAGTAGGGGAGAGCGGGGCGAGAGCAGGGGGGATAGCAGGAGCAGGGGTGAGAGCAGGAGCAGGGCGGGGATACCAGGGGAGAGCGGGGGGAGAGCAGGAGGGACAGCAGGAGCAGGGGTGAGAGCAGGGGAGAGCGGGGCGAGAACAGGGGAGAGTGGGGGGATAGCAGGAGCAGGGGTGAGAGCAGGAGCAGGGGGGGATAGCAGGGGGATAGCAGGAGCAGGGATGACAGCGAGAGCAGGGGGAGAGCGGGGTGAGAGCAGAAGCAGGGGTGGGAGAGCAGAGGAGAGCAGGGGGGAGAGAAGGAGCAGGGGGGAGAGCAGGGGAGAGCGGGGAGAGTGGGGGGAGAGTAGGGGAGAGCGGGGCGAGAGCAGGGGGGATAGCAGGAGCAGGGGTGAGAGCAGGAGCAGGGGGGTGAGAGCAGGAGCATGGGTGGGAGAGCAGGGGAGAGCGGGGCGAGAGCAGGGGAGAGTGGGGGGATAGCAGGAGCAGGGGGGAGAGCGGGAGCAGGGGTGAGAGCAGGAGCAGGGGTGGGAGAGCAGGGGAGAGCGGGGCGAGAGCAGGGGAGAGCGGGGGGATAGCAGGAGCAGGGATGAGAGCAGGAGCAGGGGAGAGAGCAGGGGGAGAGCGGGGCGAGAGCAGGGGTGAGGGCAGAAGCAGGGGTGGGAGAGCAGAGGAGAGCAGGGGGGAGAGAATAAGCAGGGGGGAGAGCAGGGGAGAGCAGGGGGAGAGCAGGGGAGAGAGTAGGGGAGAGCGGGGGGGGCGGGGAGAGAGTAGGGGGGATAGCAGGAACAGGGGGGGGAGAGCAGGGTGAGAGCATGAGAGAGTGGGGTGAGAGCATGAGAGAGAGGGGCGAGAGCAGGGGGAGAGCAGGAGAGAGCGGGGCGAGAGCAGGGGTGAGAGCAGAAGCAGGGGTGGGAGAGCAGAGGAGAGGAGGGGGGAGAGAAGGAGCAGGGGGGAGAGCGGGGAGAGTGGGGGGAGAGTAGGGGAGAGCGGGGCGAGAGCAGGGGGAGAGCGGGGCGAGAGCAGGGGTGAGAGCAGAAGCAGGGGTGGGAGAGCAGAGGAGAGGAGGGGGGAGGGGGGAGAGCGGGGAGAGAGTAGGGTAGAGCGGGGCGAGAGCAGGGGGGAGAGCAGGAGAGAGCGGGGCAAGAACAGGGGTGAGAGGAGGAGCATGGGGGGAGAGAAGGGGGAGAGAAGGAGCAGGGGTGAGGGCAGGGGAGAGCGGAGGGAGAGCAGGGGAGAGCGGGGCGAGAGCAGGGGGATAGCAGGAGCAGGGGGGGAGAGGAGCAGGGGGGGAGAGCAGGGGAGAGCGGGGAGAGTGGGGGAGAGCAGGGGAGAGCGGGGCGAGAGCAGGGGGGATAGCAGGAGCAGGGGTGAGAGCAGGAGCAGGGGTGGGAGAGCAGGGGAGAGCGGGGCGAGAGCAGGGGAGAGCGGGGCGAGAGCAGGGGAGAGCGGGGCGAGAGCAGGGGAGAGCGGGGCGAGAGCAGGGGAGAGCGGGGCGAGAGCAGGGGAGAGCGGGGCGAGAGCAGGAGCAGGGGTGGGAGAGCAGGAGCAGGGGAGAGCGGGACGAGAGCAGGGGAGAGCGGGGGGATAGCAGGAGCAGGGATGAGAGCAGGAGCAGGGGGGAGAGGAGGGGGAGAGGAGGGGGAGAGCAGGGGTGAGAGCAGAAGCAGGGGTGGGAGAGCAGAGGAGAGCAGGGGGGAGAGAATGAGCAGGGAGGAGAGCAGGGGAGAGCGGGGAGAGAGTAGGGGAGAGCGGGGCGAGAGCAGGGGGGATAGCAGGAGCAGGGGTGAGAGCAGGAGCAGGGCGGGTAGAGCAGGGGAGAGCGGGGCGAGAGCAGGGGGGACAGCAGGAGCAGGGGTGAAAGCAGGGGAGCGCGGAGGGAGAGCAGGGGCAGGGGTGAGAGCAGGGGAGAGTGGGGCGAGAGCAGGGGGGATAGCAGGAGCAGGGGGGAGAGCAGGGGAAAGCGGGGTGAGAGCAGGGGGAGAGCAGGAGCAGGGGTGAGAGCAGGAGCATGGGGAGGAGAGAAGGGGGAGAGCAGGGGAGAGGGGGCGAGAGCAGGGGTGAGAGGAGGAGCATGGGGGGAGAGAAGGGGGAGAGCAGGGGAGATCGGGGCGAGAGCAGGGCAGAGCAGGGGAGAGCGGGGCGAGAGCAGGGGGGATAGCAGGAGCAGGGGTGAGAGCAGGAGCAGGGGGGGAGAGCAGGGGAGAGCGGTGCGAGAGCAGGGGAGAGCGGTGCGAGAGCAGGAGAGAGCGGGGGAGAGCGGTGCGAGAGCGGGGGAGAGCAGGGCGAGAGCGGGGGAGAGCAGGGGGGAGAGAAGGAGCAAGGGTGAGAGCAGGAGCATGGGGGGAGAGAAGGGGGAGAGCAGGGGAGAGCGGGGCGAGAGCAGGAGAGAGCGGGGGGAGAGCAGGGGAGAGCAAGGGGGAGAGAAGGAGCAGGGGTGAGAGCAGTAGCATGGGGGGAAAGAAGGGGGAGAGCAGGGGAGAGCGGGGCGAGAGCAAGGGTATAGCAGGAGCAGGGGAGAGCGGGGCGAGAGCAAGGGTATAGCAGGAGCAGGGGAGAGCGGTGCAAGAGCAGGGGAGTGCGGGGGGAAAGCAGGGGGGAGAGCAGGAGCAGGGGTGAGAGCAGGAGCATGGGGGGGAAGAGAAGGGGGAGAGCAGGGGAGAGCAGGGGAGAGCGGTGTGAGAGCAGGGGAGTGCGGGGGGAGAGCAAGGGGGAGAGAAGGAGCAGTGGTGAGAGCAGGAGCATGGGGGGAGAGAAGGGGGAGAGCAGGGGAGAGCGGTGCGAGAGCAGGGGAGAACGGGGCGAGAGCAGGGGAGAGCGGGGGGAGAGCAAGGGGGAGAGAAGGAGCAGGGGTGAGAGCAGGAGCATGGGGGGAGAGAAGGGGGAGAGCAGGGGAGAGCGGTGCGAGAGCAGGGGAGTGCGGGGGGAAAGCAGGGGGGAGAGCAGGAGCAGGGGTGAGAGCAGGAGCATGGGGGGAGAGAAGGGGGAGAGCAGGGGAGAGCGGGGCGAGAGAAGGGCAGAGCAGGGAAAAGCGGGGCGAGAGCAGGGGTATAGCAGGAGCAGGGGTGAGAGCAGGAGCAGGGGGAGAGCAAGGGAGAGCGGGGGGAGACCAGGGGGATAGCAGGAGCAGGGGTGAGAACTGGAGCAGGGGAGAGCGGGGCGAGAGCAGGGGAGAGCGGGGCGAGAGCAGGGGAGATAGCAGGGTGAGAGCGACAGCAGGGGTTATAGCAGGGGTGGGAGAGCGGGGAGAGAGCAGGAGCAGAGGGCGAGAGCAGGGGGGAGTGGGGCGAGAGCAGGGTTGATAGCAGGAGCAGGGGTGAGAGCAGGAGCAGGGGGGGAAGAGCAGGGGGGATAGCAGGAGCAGGGGTAAGAGCAGTAGCAGGGGGGAAGAGCAGGGCGAGAGCAGGAGCAGGGGTGAGCGCAGGAGCAGGGGGGAAGAGCAGGGGAAAGCGGGGGGAGAGCAGGAACAGGGGTGAGAGCAGGAGCAGGGGGGATAGCAGGGGTGAGAGCAGGAGCCGGGGGGATAGCGGGGGGGAGAGCAGGGGGGAGCAGAGAGCAGGGGAGAGCAGGAGCAGTGGGGAGAGAAGAAGCAGGGGGGAGAGCAGGGGGATAGCAGGAGCAGGGGTGAGGGGGGGAGCAGGGGGGAGAGCAGGAGCAGGGGGGAGAGCAGGAGCAGAGGGGAGGGGACAGGGGGGACAGCAGGGGCAGGGGGGAGAGTAGGGGAGAGCGAGAGCAGGGGAGATCGGGGATAGAGCAGGGGGGATTGCAGGAGCAGGGGTGAGAGCGGGAGCAGGGGGGAGAGCAGGGGAGAGCAGGAGCAGGGGGGATTGCAGGAGCAGGGGTGAGAGCGGGAGCAGGGGGGAGAGCAGGGGAGAGCAGGAGCAGGGGGGAGAGAAGAAGCAGGGGGGAGAGCAGGGGAGAGCAGGGGGATAGCAGGAGCAGGGGTGAGGGGGGGAGCAGGGGGGAGAGCAGGAGCAGGGGGGAGAGCAGGAGCAGAGGGGAGGGGACAGGGGGGACAGCAGGGGCAGGGGGGAGAGCAGGGGGGAGCGGAGAGTAGGGGAGAGCGAGAGCAGGGGAGATCGGGGATAGAGCAGGGGGGATTGCAGGAGCAGGGGTGAGAGCAGGAGCAGGGGGGAGAGCAGGGGAGAGCAGGAGCAGGGGGGAGAGAAGAAGCAGGGGGGAGAGCAGGGGAGAGCAGGGGGATAGCAGGAGCAGGGGTGAGGGGGGGAGCAGGGGGGAGAGCAGGAGCAGGGGGGGAGAGCAGGAGCAGAGGGGAGGGGACAGGGGGGACAGCAGGGGCAGGGGGGAGAGCAGGGGGGAGCGGAGAGTAGGGGAGAGCGAGAGCAGGGGAGAGCGGGGATAGAGCAGGGGGGATTGCAGGAGCAGGGGTGAGGGGGGAGAGCAGGGGAGAGCAGGAGCAGGGGGGAGAGAAGAAGCAGGGGGGAGAGCAGGGGGATAGCAGGAGCAGTGGTGAGGGGGGAGCAGGGGGGAGAGCAGGAGCAGGGGGGAGAGCAGGAGCAGGGGGGAGAGCAGGAGCAGGGGGGAGAGCAGGAGCAGGGGGGAGAGCAGGAGCAGGGGGGAGAGCAGGAGCAGGGGGGAGAGCAGGAGCAGGGGGGAGAGCAGGAGCAGGGGGGAGAGCAGGAGCAGGGGGGAGAGCAGGAGCAGGGGGGAGAGCAGGAGCAGGGGGGAGAGCAGGAGCAGGGGGAGAGCAGGAGCAGGGGGGAGAGCAGTGGAGAGCAGGAGCAGGGGTGAGAGCAGGGGGAGCAGGGGAGAGCGGGGGGGAGCAGGGGGAGAGCGGGAGGGAGAGCAGGGGGGAGCAGGGAAGCCGAGCGGCTGCAGCTGCAGCTGTGGTGTGGGCGCGGCCGCCGAGGCAGTGCTCTGCCGGGACGTGTCTGGCGGCCGCACAGCCACAGGACTGCGTTCTCGTATTGATGCGAGTCAAGCAAAGTACCGAGCTACTGTGTGGATTGTCCATTCGAGCTACATGAAAAGGAAATTCAGTGAAAAGGTCGGATAGTGGTCGGAAGAGTCCGCGAGTATCGGAAAGGACTAATTTTCAATTTGGCTGCCGTAACATGCAAAATGCATCAAAATTATGAGTATGTAAACTCTTGAAGAGGAGCAGTGGGTTGCTGCTGCTGCCGCCTCTGCCCAGCTTCCTCTGCCCACCGCCGCTACGAGCCGCGCCCTGCCCACAGCGGCGGCGGTGACGCAAGCGCGCCTGGCCGCGTGACGTCAGCGCCGGCCTGGCCCGGCCGTGGCTATATATAGGCGCGGCGCACATCCTGCCCGCTGGCTGCGGCTGCGGCCGGTCCAGCGCGGCCTGCCCGATCTGCCTGTTGGCGAAACTCGGCTGGTGCGGCGCAGGCCGCGCCCACCACCACCACCACCACCACCACCACCAGCTGCCACTGCTCTGCTGTGTACGCCGGCCACCGTGTACCAAGTGCTGTCTGCTTCGCAGCGTCTCCAGTGTTCGCCTCCTGTTGCACATTTCTGTACCGAGTTGCTCTGCTTGCGCACGGTCGGCTGCTGCCCCCGCCCCCGCCCCCGCCCCTCCTATTAGGAAAGCCTCCGAGTGGTGGGACGGCGCCGACCGACACGCAGCCGACCCTCCCTGGACGAGGCGGCCCTGCCCTCCGTTCCCTCCCCCCCCTCTACCCTCCGCGACGTCACTTCCGACAGCGCCTGGCGCACCCTCGTGCGCAGCGCTGCACACTGCCTCTGTGTCTCAGCTGCGTCCGTCGTTTACAGGCGAGTCCCCGACTGCTCCCAGTTTTGTTTCGGTGTCACAAAACGTGTTTTTAATGCCGCAGCGGCTGCTCGTTTTAACTGACTACACCTGTTTCTATCGACCTGCCACGACTGCAAGTACTTCGTCTTCATACGTATACGTTAATTCGCCGTCGTCTTAACTCCGTTTCGTGTCACGTGCCTCGGCTGAAGAGCAGCACGCGACGCTGCTGCCAGCCTGTCGACACGTTTGCGCTGGTGCCAAGTTACAGTGAAGGCAAAAACAAAGAACGAGAGGCAAGAGACGGAGAACGAGGCCGCGGCGGCCGCCCAGTGTCCGCCTGCGTCGGCTGCGCGCCAGTCCCTCCTGTGTGCAGGCGTCGCCTCACTTTCCAGCCGTTTCGCTCGGCACTGCGAGGTCTCGACTGGAGAGGCCGCCGGAGCCAGCCGCCTGCGCGCAGTCCCCAGGCATTCTCCAGTAGCCGGTCACTGCTCACCGAGCACCGAGAGATGCGCACTGACGCCCACACGCCATTTGCACTCCACTCCACATACCAGACACACCACACGGTTGCAGACGAGACTGAAGACCACACACGCCAAGGAAGAGACCGCAAAACGTTCCACAGCCACACACGACGACACTTTAAGCCAGCCGACGACCTCGCGACGAATGCAACAAAAAACGACGGCGGATGCGACGAGAAAGCGTAAACATTGCTGAGAGGAGCGGAAGTGGCGGCAGTGGAGCAGTGGCTTAGGCGGCGGACACCGCTGGCTGGCTGGCTAGTCTAGCTGGTCTAGCTGGTCTAGCTCCCCGCGCACGCGCCACGCCACGCCGCCGCCTCCCGCCTCAGGTCGCGGCACTGCTGTCCTCACGCTTTATACTGGCTTCTTACTACGATTAAGCGCGCAGCGAAATGTTTAATACTCTGCTAAACATTAATACACTAATATCGAACGATTTCGATCAGTAAGCATACACCCGCCTCAACTACCGGACAGCAAACGAATGAACGAATCAAACAACAGGACGCTACTCGAATATCCTTACGCTAGTTCTGCAGCCAATAACTTCCGTTCTATTTCTGTATAACACCGACTTAGTCCTGCACCCAAACGTTTCTTCTCGCTCACACACACGCGTCTGTTTGCCTTCCTCTGCTGTTGCACGAGTACGTTCGGTGCTCTGTCACTCCGCGTGTCAATTAGCTACGGGTAAAGGACGAAGCGGAGCCGTGGAAAACGATGACGTAGGCAGGCAGTGGGGAGCGCAAAGCGGACCACCGAGATCGGCGCGAGGGCAGCGGCGGGGACAGCGCGGCGGGCGTGGGGCGAGAGAGGCGGAGAGGAGCGCTGCTGCTGCAGCGGCTGCGTCGCGTACCGGCAGCTGCTCCACTGCACTGTCCGGCTACCGCAGTGTAGACCAAGCACGACGGCCAACAGCTGCTCAGTATTTAAATGCACAAATCTGTTTAAGAAACGAATAAAAGGACCGAATACTGTTTTCCCATTTATATGTCACAGGAATACGAGTAGCCCTATTACTTGTCTTCAGAGATAGGACTTAGCTATAGGATTGAATGAAATAAATAATAGGATTTTACAATACTGGGAGCTCCTAAAAAGCTAAAGCTACTTTAGGTAGAGTACTGGTGAACAGCAAGTTCATAAAGTTTCATTTTATGAATTTGTAAAATAACTATTGCGGTCATAAAATTACTTTCCTCACTGCACTTCGAATTTTTGTTTATGAAATTAATATTAGCAACTTGTAACGCAGAATTTAAACGTAAATGCTTGACATATAGGTATAACAACTGAAAGGGGTTTGCAGAACTGTGTATAGTTGCATATATGAATGACACACACTGGATCAACTTTGTGAATCTGAACCCTATGACAATAGTTGTTGACTTTTCGAGCAGTTCACGCTACTGTAAGGTATCTGGCTTACAGCACCAAAAATGCTAATTTTCTTGCTAGATACCCTAATGCTAATGTTAGATGGCTTCGTTAAGAAAATGTTGTGGCATACTTCGGGTTCTTAAAAGAAATTCGTAGTGGCTGCTTGCTGTATTCACAACGTAAGAGCCTATTTTTCAGTTATGTATCTGATGGCACATTTCACTTTCACACTCGATTTTTAACATTAGCTGTTTCAGGCAGCCCTGTTTGATTTTTTGCTCATTCGAAATATCTAAACATTAGAGAATACAGCACTAAAACAAAGACGTAAAGTGTGTAACTCTTCCGAAATTAATGTTCGTACAAAGTTTCAGAATCGTAGAATATACTCAGAAAGTGCCAAAAACTCTTGTCTGACGATAAATTCCGCTCATATGCTGCACTTATAACGCTAAAAAAAACTACGTGTTATAGTTCCGTTTTGTTAGGAAGCGGAAACGCTGTTGGCCAATTTCTACACCGTATGTGCAATAGATTTACACACAAGCGATAGTTGCTGTATATTCCAGGAGTCTGAAGCTCTTTTGTAGTTATATATTTCAATTGGAGACGGTTTTCGCGACTTGACTCAAATGAATACTCCCTCTAATCAAAAGAATCTTGCGCACATTTAAATTTCGCGCAGACGTTTTCCACCATAGCGGCCGCCGAGGCGCTCTTCAGGTTGCCCGCTTAAACGATTGTGGGGGCTCGGATGATGATGATGATTGGCGTTTTAGGGCGCTCAACAGCGAGGTTATCAGCACCCGTATGCTAACGTAAAGAGATGAGAAGAAAAATGGATCCAGTCGTATGGACATTTAACTTCAATTGTACATTAAGAATTTAAAAGACGGTTCAAAGGAAGGGACTGCATAAAAGGGATAAAAGTGTGATAGATGTATGGGGCCCGGTGACTACTTAAAGAGTGACCGAGCCACACTGTCACACATTAAAATCGTACACCCAATATTTTGGGAAGAAGTCTAGATGCTGTACAAAATCTTAGGACACAATCCACGGACGCCTCATCGTCACCTAAAATAGATTTCAGGTCCTGTGAGAGACCTAAAGTTGTCCTCACACCAGCGTATAAATAGCATTCTGTGAAAATATGTCGTATCGACAATTGTGTCCGACATCTGTTACACTCTGGCGGTCCCTCACGACGCAAAAGAAATCCATGCGTTAGCGGGCAGTGTCCAATTCTAAGGCAAGTAAGGGCGACTTCATCAGCTCGTCGAGGGCGGAAGGAAGTACGCCGTGGACGTACTGAAGATTTAAGGGCGCGTAACTTGTTATCCGCCACATCCAACCACTGATCCTCCCACAAAATCGTGGCTTTCCTTGTCACATACGAGGTACAGCCTGCAGTGGGACAGAACAGCGTACAGCAGGGGGGAGGGAGCAAGCCTCCTTAGCCGCCACATCGGCAAGCTCGTTTCCCCGGATCCCAGTATGCCCAGGAACCCAACAGAAGATGATCTCCTTGTTTCGTTGTTGCAGTGCAAGGAGAGCGTCCTGTATATCCTGCACCATCCGATCTGATGGGTACATTTGGTCAATAGCCAGGAGGGCACTGTGGGAGTCTGAACAGATCAGGAACTTCACTCCATGATGTCTTCTTATCTGTTCCAGTGCCCTCGGGATAGCAAACAGTTCCGCGTAATAAACGGTGAACTGTTCTGGGAGCCCTATCCGAAGGACAACATCGGGGAACACGACAGAGCAACCAATATGATCACCCTGCTTCCATCCGTGTAGACCGTGACAAAACCAGAATGGTGACTTAAAATTTCGAGAAATTTACGTTTATAAAAGGTGTCTGAAGTAAAAGCCTTCCTGTAGAGAGTCAACTCTAACAGCACCCTGGGCCTCTGAAGTAGCCAGGGACATCCCCTACTCCACCCCTGGCGTTGGACCTGAATGCCTTGCACCTGTAGCAAATCGAGGCTGTCCCTTGCACGGAACCAAAAGGGCCTTGTTGCCTGCGGACGGTTACGGAACAAGCGTACCAATGATTGTTGATTAGCATTGGAAGTCGCTAGGGAATTTGGAGTTGACATAGATCGGTACGCTTGACGTGCAGTGAGTAGAAGGCGACGAATAGAAAGCGGAGGCTCACCAGCTTCTGCACAGAGGCTAACAACCGGCCTTGTGCGGTATGCACCTGTGGACAATTTGATACCTTCATGGTGTATGCAGTCCAGCATTTTCAGATAAGAGGGTCTCGCGGATCCATAAACTTGACATCCATAGTCGAGGCGGGGTCGCACAAATGACCTGTAAAATTGGAGGAGACGTGCCCTGTCGGTTCCCCAGGCCCGATGGCTAACACACTTAAGGAGATTTAAAGCCTTGATGCATCGTAATTTTAATTCCTTAAGGTGTGGCAACCAAGTGAGCTTTTCATCAAAAGTAAGACCTAGGTATTTCACCTTCTCCTTAAAAGTGAGAGCAGTCCCCCCAAGTTTAAGAACTGGGTAATTAAAAAGAGAACGGGAGCGATTAAAATCTACACAAGTGGTCTTCTCCAACGAAAATTTAAAACCTGTTCTGTTGGACCATTTCTCCAACCGCCTGATCGTCAGATGTAATTGACGAGCAGCAGTTGCGACGGCGGAGGGCGCACAGAAAATGGAGAAATCGTCCACAAAGAGGGAACACTGTACTGGACTTCGTACAGTGGACATACTACTATTGATAGCAATGGCGAAGGCCGTCACACTTAAAACACTCCCTTGGGGGATACCATTCTCTTGATGAAAACGGTTAGACAATACACTCCCGACCTTGTATCTAAAATGCCGATCCGAAAGGAAAGACGGAATAAAAATGGGTAGACGACCACGAAAACCCCACTCATGGAGCTGCTGTAAAACATTACGCCTCCAGGTAGTATCGTAGGCTTTTTCCAGATCAAAGAACACACCGATCAGGTGTTGCTTACGTAAGAAAGCTTGTTGGATTTCCCGGTCAAGCAATATCATGTTATCAAGCGTTGAACGGTATCTTCTGAAGCCACATTGGGAGCGGCTGAGTAGGGACCTGCTTTCTAGGACCCAGACTAGGCGTCGGTTAACCATACGCTCCAATGTCTTTCCTACACAGCTGGTGAGGCTTATGCTACGATAACTACCAGCGTCAGTCCGATCTTTCCCTGGTTTTAAAATAGGTATTTCTCTATTACTCCATTGTTCCTGCGGGTCCTTTGCTCAACGTCAATGATACCCTGTGACGCCCACTCCTGTTTTAATTCTGCCGTTTCGATGTCCACAATGTCACGGCATGTGACCACTCCTTTGCTGGAATTTAGCGTGTTGTGTAATTCTACAACAATGTCATATTCCTCTAGCTTTGCTGAATTCAGGAGGAGGTCCACCTGCTTTGCTCTGGTCGTCTCAACTAACAAAGCACCATTCCACAGTCTCTTAATTGATTTCAAAGAACCTGCAAGTCCTTCCAGTCCCTTATTAATGTAGAAAGGGGAGACCTTTTTCCTCTTAATAACTACGCAAACATTATTATTAATGACCCCTTGAGCCCTGTTACTATGAGTAGATTGTTTCTCAGGACTGGCCTCCCTCAACCGCTTAGATGACTGGGTGCGAGTACCCCCTGACGGTACACCCATCCCGCCGGGGTTAGAAACATGTGAGGACTCCATCTCGGTCCCACGAGCAGCTAGGGAAGGGACGGTCCACCCAGGCAGAGTCCCGCTGGCCTGGGGAAGCCTTGTACAACTGAGGTGCGGCAGGTTCCTCAGAGGTCGCTCGCTAGCGACTGTTCAACCTCAACAGCCGTGCATCCCATCAGCACGCAGCACACCTTGGGATTGAGGTTTTTTCCATCCTCACGATCCGGGCAATAAAGCCGAGACCCCGCTGCCTGCAACACGCAACGTCCCACCGCCGCGCCACACCGTGTCCAGGGCTTCGCGGTGTCTGCAGGACCGGCTCTCGCGGCGCTAGCCGGTCCCCAGCTCAGGGCCCCGGCCCCGGGTTCGCCAAGCCCGTACTCAGCAAATTAATGCTGAGCCCCTGGGGGGGGGGGGGGGGGGAGCTTGGACGCGACTTGCTTTTCACGCGACAAGCACAAATTTTCAGCCGCCATATTGGAAACGGACCTCCTTATTTCGTGCCTTCTTTCGCTTTGGCGTACGATATATGAATACAATCTTTTTGAAAGCGTCAGACTACTCAAGAAATTTTGAAAAGGCGTCATTCTAGATATAACAATAAATTACCGGAAACAGCATTTTCGTAGCTTTAAAAGTTCTCGTATTTAACGTGTGTCACTGTTATAATTTGTACAATGTGAAAGAATATCGTTCCATTGCTACGGCATAACGCACTCCATCAAAGAAGCGTCTTTCTGATACCACATCATACATAGATAACACATTACAACATGTTTTATAGGCGTAGCATATACGGAGGCAGAGTAGGAATAGCGCAGTCGGTAGCGTCGCGGACTGTGGCGCACAGGTTCGAGTCTGTGCACTTCCGGAATATTTCTATTTTTTTATTTTTTGTTTCCTTAACGTTTCTGGTTCCGATATTCGCTGTTATTTCTTTTTAATGCGACTTATTGCCCTACTCGTGAGCGTCGCGAGCTTCGGAGGAGAAGAGACGGAAATAACAGGTTCGCATCTACACTGTCCCAGAT
Source organism: Locusta migratoria (assembly GCA_026315105.1). Lineage (NCBI taxonomy): Eukaryota > Metazoa > Arthropoda > Insecta > Orthoptera > Acrididae > Locusta > Locusta migratoria. The sequence goes on along the minus strand of CM048747.1, from coordinate 571,349,019 downwards.
ATTTACAACTATTTGGTTTAATTATGGTTTACGTAACTTATTTCTTAATTTAATACAATTATAATATTCGGTGTTCGACGCTATTTATTACAAACAAGAATGAACTTTGTCCACGAGACAATTGGTCGACTATTTCGTTCTACGTCACTCGCTTTTCCCCACGGTGTTTGGATCAAGTTTCAGTTCAGTACAGTGTTGGAATAGTTCAGTTTCACAGTGCAAAGTGAACATGGCTAGCGCGTGTTTGCGGAAGCAGATGCAGTGTAGGAGGAACAATGTTTACCTACGATACCAAAAGCAAACATTATCACAGCGAACATTGTCGACCTGAGGCGGTGACCCGCGTGTATAGTAAGTAAAATATATGGTAAGAACAGAATATACAGAATATCAACAACGCGGAAAATGAGAATATATAGGTGCAAGAGAATTTTAGCTGGTGGAAATGATTTATTTTACCGTCGACAATTTTTTAAAGAATTTTTTCCAAAAGTGATTTTATCTTTTTTTTTTTTTTTTTTTTTTTCTCATCCGCTTTCAGACAAATGTACCGTGTTTATGCTTCTTGAAGAAAAAAAAGTAGAATTTCTGTAACAGTATTGCATATCACATACAAGCATAAGAAAGCATTTAGTTTATTTTTTCTTTCTTCCGACGATCGCTAACAGAGGTACCTTGTAATTTTATGCACGGCCATCTTTGTAAGTATCAATAATTAAAGAAAAATTAAGGCTGAAATTTTACATAAACACTGAAAACATATGATCAATTCATCTCATAAAATGAATACACAGAACTGTTGAACGATGTGTCGTGAATGAACATACAAAACCTGTCGTTTGAAAGTACCACAAGTGGGCTTCGATAATGCCGCTACAGGAACTTAAAAATTGAGAACTCGAAAACCAATGAAGTTAGGGACGTAGAAAACGTCGAGAATTGTTACATTTTTACATAATAGAAACGGTTTTAAAATTTTGTTGCTATCGCCAAAGTAGATATTAACACTCTGTGCCAAGCCTACTTTATATACTTGTCCATAGAAACGGAGCAATTATGCACAATATTAAAAAAATAATAGTAATAGAATAAAAAATCACTGAATGAAATCTACTATTAAGATTGTGGGGAATTTAGTAGTATTTTTAAGCTGCACTTTTGTACTTAAATTCCGTGCGAAAGTAACTACTTGCAATGCATTGCTTTACGGTGCGGTAACGCACTGGACTCGCATTCGGAAGGACGGTGGTTCGAATCCACCTCCGGCCATCCAGATTTAGGTTTTTCCGTGATTTCCCTAAATCACTCCAGGCAAATGCCGGGATGGTTCCTTTCGAAGTGCGCGGCCGATTTCCTTGCACATGCTTACCCAAAGACTCGGAGCGCTAGCTCCGTCTCTGATGACCACGCCGTCGACGGGGCGTTAAGTCCTAAGCTGCGTCCCTTCCTTTAAGGTACAGTTATAGACATTGCTTAGATGTTTTTAGGAAAGTCGCACAAGTAAGATAATGTAATTGTGATTTATTTTTGACCAATAGTATGACACTGCATTGCTCCTTTCTGCCAGTCTACAGTAGCGGCGTACAATTTCACACACAATCGCATTGCTTTTTAATGTGGCAAATTTCCGAGCGACGGTTGCAGACAGGCTGCGGCGCATTTTGTTACTGCGCGTCTGTAGAACACACGACGCCGGCCGAACCCGTAGCATCAGCGCCGCGGAGTTTTGCACTGAATGAAATGTAGCGGCCGGCGAATTCCGCGGGCGTGGTGATTTCCGCGTGATTTACGGGTTTGGCGGTTAGAGTGTTCGATGTCTGGGTGTAGTCTCTCCTGAAACAGTTCACCGTGCGTACAGTACGTCGGTGTGCCACTTGCGCAGCGCGCAGGGTGGTCTGAGAAATGAACTCTGCACCTCCATGCTGGCAGTGTCGATGCGTGGGTTGAGTAGGCGCACCTCGGGCCAGGAGGAGAGGTCGCCCCTCCACTCCTGCCCAGGCGCGGGCTGTGCGTTCTGGTAGGGAAGCGAGCAATTCCACTTCTACAAGACGGAAACCGTTGCTACAGGTACTTACAAAATGTCCTTACACTAATGTCTCGTGGTTATCCTATTTAAATTATGCTTTTTCCGATGGCTGCGCCAAAACGATCATGCTATGAAGAAATTGCATTTTCGACCAGGAAAAGTAGCATATACCGCAATATACCGCGGAATTTCAACTCCCACACTATAGATTGATTAGCTATCTGATGAAATTGACAAGAATCAGACGCCAAAATCTGCCAGTCCTCTTGTATAATCAATATTTACAAGTGCCCACGCACTGTTCCCGATCGGTCGGTTATATAATTGATAATTATTCTAAGAAGGACAGGAAGCGAGGAACAAAGACATTTAAAGATATCGGGAAGACTTTACCAGAGAATGTTCACGTGTGAAGACAATAGAAGACATTTAAAAGAGGCTTGTGATAACTTGGGATCCATACATTTCCACTATTAGAAAACTGCCACAAACATGTGTAGACGGTTTGTCGCAGCCGGCAGTGGAGCTGCTACCGTCCCCTGCAGTTCCCATTACACCACGGTCGCCCACGGAACATTCCGATATCGATTCCGATACTGACTCTTATTGCTACATGTAAAACCAATCATTCTGTTTTGTATGCACCAGAACACCATCTTCAATCATATTAAGTTTTGAATGTTGAGAACTGTTGCCTTTACTAGCTATACTTATTAATTCTTTCGTTGATTATACTATTACATTTATTATTTCTGTTCTGTCACCGACTTTGAATATTGTTTCATTATATTTTTGAATTACAATGTGTCTGTTATCAAAGAATTTCTTCCGATTAATTTTCGACAAGTATTGTGTTATATTGTTATAATAATCGAATCACGTAGGAAGTGTCTGTGTACGTTAAATGCGGTACTATTAATGAATTATTGTGGATTTTCGTGGACCACGTTGGTACATTACCTCCGCCATTTTGTTTAGACAATTTTTAGCGTCAAATTCGCATTCGGCGCCGCGCGGAGGCAGCTGACACCGCAAAGCGACTGCCGGACACTGCGAGCGAACAGTGCCCGAGGCCGCCGAGAGGGCCTGCCGGAAATACTGCTCTCAATCCTCAAGCTGTCTTGTTCAATTACGTACATGTAAGATACTGTACAACAAAGTAAAAAATGGAAAATGTTAAGCAACGCTGAAATGTAAAATGAAGTAGATGTAAGACTAGTTTTAAGGTACTGTTCAATAAAGTTTAAAATGAAATAAAAGAGCAGAAGCAGGAATTAAGTGCAGAGCCAAGCGGCTGCCGCGCAGTGCGAGCGCGTCGGCGAGGAGCCGAGGAGCCCCGGGCTGAGCGCGCCGGCCGGCGGGCTGCCCAGGTAGCTTAGCGGTCATACAGTCACTCCATAACCATCTCATTTTCCGTTCATTATTACTCACGGTTTCCGTGGCTACATCAAATTACGTAGACCTCTGCGCAAATGTTTAAAAAAGAGTTTGCAAAGGAAAATTCGCATTGCGTAGACTTTGCGTACGGTTCATTTTAGGACATACAAAGCTGCGGATGAAATGCAAGTAAGATATAGAAATTTTATTTAAGGTTGAGACCGAAACGGTAACTCTCTTCGCCGTGGAGGTACAGGGTGTCGTTAGAGTTTGTGACACTTGCGGGGAAAGGGAATGTGTAGACACTTGTGGGGAGACCGGACACTGCAGGTAGTGAACAGGGTGTTCCAGAAGTAGGGATACACCACCCCTACTCCACGCCCTCCAGCGGTTACCTGCGCCGTCTTCAGGGAAAGGCCCACCGGACCGGCCGCGCAATTTGTGACACAAATTACATGTTTGATAATATCAATTTAATGCATAGAAGTATGAAATCACTTCAAGAGTACTTCCTGCAAACATTTCAACAAAAAAGTGGGCACTGAGTTTAGAAAAACAAAATTCTGGAATATTAGATTTTAACATTTTATCAAAAAATTAATGTTACTACAAGAGATAGAGCCATTCAAATTTACGGGCACCATAACGTTTTCCCTTCCAGAGTAAATGAGCTGTTTCTTGTAGTTTCACCATCACAGTAGCCTTTTTCTTGAATGTTCTGAATATAAATCTTCACACAGACTTCTTGAGGAGGAGACTGATACGGATATCTGATTGTAAACCAATGCCTTTTACCTTAAACCTTTTTCACTGTACTGAACAGGAGTTCCGTGTATTCCGTAACTTATATTTATACACTTAAAAGGCAATGCAATTTATAACCAACTATTGGCTGCCAATTTCGCTTCATTTTTCCTGGAAGTCTTGCAACTTGTTTCTCCCTGTTGGTTTATGCCAAGTTCGGAGTAAAAATGGTTCTATATGATGGTGATCCGGTGTGTGACATTCCCTTACACTTTCCGTATCTCATACATTTCTTAGATGTATTTGTAATTCGAATACAGCCAAATCGTTTTGGGGTCTACGAATAAACGCTTCAAGTAATCATTGACTTATTATTAACGTTTTTTAATTGAAGGTTTAAGGTTGCGTCTCCTATTACAAAGCATAGTAGCTATTTTTAAAGAGATGGCAGTTGTGTGATAGTGGGGTTAACTACATAGCGGTCAATTACATCAACGTATCTGTGCAGGATGCCTAGTATATTTATTGCTTGCGCAGGTGTCTCGATACGCTTAGTGTTCTGAATAATATGCTTTTAGGAGGTATGACTGTTTACAGTCATCGTCTTGTAGTAGCAGAGAATTTCTTAACAACTCTCCAAACATTATCACTGTTAAAATACCGTTTTGTTTTCAGGAGGAACACTCAACGAATTAATATGTAGTTAGAACAGTTTTGTGTTATGTTGATAGTGCCAGACTTGTTGGTGTGCCTGTACCCAGGAAAAGCCATCAGCCGGCAAGTGTCACTCCCCCGTGTCGTCATACCTGAGGCACACGCGCGCTCCTCCCGTGCTGTACGGAGCACTCGCCGTGCCATGTTTTTCGGGAAAACTGTTCGGCCTGAGGCTGCACGTCGAAAGAGTTTTCAACTGTGCGCTCAGACTCACCTGCAGCGTAGCCAAATATTCCAGCAGATCGCCGACATGTCGGCATCGGAGCGTAGTGTAAATTAACAAATGAATTGAGATTACGAATAAGTCTTTAACGAGTATTTTCTTGCCTATTATCAACTCGTATCTCACAAGAACTACGAAAAATGCAAAGAGATACCGACTACATGACTTTTACCGAAATCAGAAATTAATGGTGCCTCTACGACGCCAATTACATTTGAATGTCTAATATTTCTCTTTTCTGTATTCTTTGTTCCCTGCAATGATATACTTAAAGCATGTAAACGAATGAGAAAAGCTTTCTTCCGGAACCGTATATTAATGTCATATCTAAAAGAGAATCTAGTTCACTCACTAATAAGAAAAAAAAAAAAAAAAGAAAAAAAAAAAAGAAAAAAAGAAACTATAGTGTTTTCTGCCACAACCTGCAGATAAAACCAACGAGGCATGAATAATTTAACCTCACGACATTACGCAGGAACTTTCTTCAGAAATTTATTACATGTAAAAAATATCCATTCGTCAGTGAATCTTTAATCTATTACTTTACATTACGAATTAAAATGATGAGACTTTGGTCAGTCGGACTGTTCATCTTCGTAATGGAAGTACTGCGGTCTTGGCTTGTGACTGGCTGACTGGCTGGACTTGGTTCGGCCTGTGCTGAGTGGCCGCGCTGCACCACACAGACTCCGGCGTCCCTCCTGCGTCCGTGTATGTGAAGGCTGCTGCCAACGCCACATTATTCTTCCTCTTTTAACTTTGCAGCTAATCTGACGGACAAGACACACACTCGTGCCCGACGGAGCCCATCGAAGAGGTGAAGTATCGAAACGATACATATCCAACAGGCGAATGTTATGATTTTTATGAATATGTCGTGATTTTGAAGGGCCGGCCGCGGTGGCCGATGGGACTGAGGCGCTCCAGTCAAGGTCTGCACGGCCACTACGGTCGGGCGTTCGAATCCCCCCTCGGACATGGATGGTTGTGCCGTCCTTAGTCTTAGCAAGTTGATAAGTAGTTTGTAAGCTTAGGAACTGATGACCCCGCAGTTAAGTGCCATAAGCTACACAAACATTTGATTTGATTTTAAAGGATGTGCTTAGGCAGGAATCTAACGGTACAGCTTTCTGGGTAATTTACAAGAAAGCTTACATATCGAACGTACAACTGAACATCCATTCAGTGTCTTTGAACCACAGATTCGGCCGCTACGCGCCCTCAGTACCAAAAGGAAAAACACTTCTTGTTTAACCTATACCTAACCTTCTTAACGCTACGCTACAGATATCGTTTTTGGAAGTGAAAGTTACGTTAGGTATAGGACAAACAAGAATTATTATTTTAGCGCTCTTGGCCGGTACATATCGTTTCGATATATGTCGTTTAGAGGTCTACCACATTACCCTGATGAAATTTACATCGTGGAGGAAAGATTTAGAAAGCGTCTCGCTGCGGAGCGCGCGGTTGCTCGCCGTGGAGGTTCGAGTCCTCCCTGGGGCATGGGTGTGTGTGTGTGTTGTCCTTAGGTTAGTTTACCTAGGTTTAAGTAGTTTGTAAGCTACGGATTGATAACCACGAAGTTTGGTCCGATAGATTTACAAACATTTGGACATTTTTTGAAAGATTTAGGAAAACAAATTTTTGTGCAATTTTTTTTATTTGCTTTACGAGCTTCATTCATTTATTGAATGGATAAGGGTACATACGACAACCTATATGGCATAAAGCAGGAATAGAATTATTTACAATGCAGCTCGATTTTACAATGTTGCTTGTCAAAAATAATTTCTCGATATATCCAGAGTCGCACTGAAACGATTAGAGTGAATTTACGTACGGAGTAGTCAAAGGGTTAAAATATTTCGGAGCTATACGCAACAATTGCGGCTTCCTTCGAAATCCTTTATCTTCTGTTCTCGGACAATTTCTTGTGGATCGGCGCGAGTACGGTACATGTCGTCTCGGCGCAAAAAATGCTTTCTTTTTTTACAGCTTCGCGGTGTAAAAAACAACATGCTTCTTCACTATACGATTCAACGTAGCACTACACTCACGAAATGTCAAAAACAGGCCGCAAACATTGCAACAGAGGGTGAATTCCGAGTGTACCGATCACGAAAACTACTTGTGGCGGCTTCTAGCGGCAGTTTTCGGAACTTCCTGAAGCTTTGTCTCCGAATCTATGTCGGAGGCGCATTTTTAGATCCCGAAGACAAGTGCAGGATGCATTCTGGTAAATACGGAACCTTGGGGTCGTCTTATAGGACAGATAGATGCTTGAACTATAAAATCTTGATGAAGATTTGTACCTCGTCTTATCTGCGGAAATATAGAGTAAGTAGGAAGGGGAGAGGGTGGGTGGGTGCAGTGGTTTACGAAACGAGTAGCGAGTGTGGGGGTAAGAGCATTAGCGAAATATCGAGAGGGAAACTAATGTGAAAGCAGCCCAACGTAACCGATCTAGTGCTATGACGAAGAACTTCCTCGAGGGCCACTACTTACGAATATGTGTATATTTGCAACTTATTCTGCTGCCAGTAAGTAGAATATAAACCATAAGGGAAACATAAAATTTCTATTATGATCTGTACTTAGTATCACAAAGAGCTTTTTGACACGTATCAGTAGGGTATGGAGTCTACCGATTCGCACATTTTTAGGTTTCCCTCGTCTTTCTTACATGCGCATATTCTTTTGAGTGTGATTACCTTAGCTTGGAAAGAAAATCTCTTTAAGATTCTTGTCGTTTGTGGTTCAGCTGTACCAATAATTGGAAAGTTTTTTCAGTTTTCTTGCCACGTCTTTGACTTTCATCGTTCACCTACATTGGTAGTGGCTGATGGTTATTGCATTCCACACGCGTTTCCCACGTTTCACTCGCGCCGATTTTACTGGAATTGTGGTGAACAGCCGTTAACGCTCTCGAGTAAAAAAGCGACGTGTTCCTGCCGAAGGGCAGGTCTGCGGCGGTTTTCTATTCATTTTTCTATTTTAATAGTAAATGAAATTATTCAGTAAAAGCCTGTACGTTACAAGATAACTGTAAATAAACTGTCATGCAATGTACCGTTTAATACCTTGTCAGGGATCTTAGGACACCTAAGACAGCCAAAGGTTGACGTTATTTTTAAGTTATTACCTATTTTACGACACTACATACGTCCGCTAATGTAAAAAGTGTGGTGTCGCACAAGTCCAAAGTGCGCGCCACCTACTTTCGCCGCGCGCCGCCATGCACGCACTGCGCGGCGTTCTTACGACGACAGCCACGAGCGCCCTCTGCTACAACTCCGCTCGTGGCCAGCACTGAACGACATCGTTCACTTGGGACTGAGATAGGAACCAGTTAGGACCTTCGGAATCAGATAGGCACCAGTGAAGACTTGGCTTTCGGACAGGCACTAAGCAGGCCTCTAGCTCGACTATGTATCAGCTGTCTGCAGCAATGAACTTTGTAAAAGTTAAGTATTGTATAAATTCTGTGCAATATATATCTCGTTCTAATTTACTCTAGTGTTTCTAGTTTCTGGCTGCTCCCCTCCGTACCTGCACCAGCGTGCTATCTATATTCCTGTGTCGGTCTCATTACACTCGGCAACAGACACCTACGACGGAACCGAGACACAAAAGCGGCGACGAGGCAGGGACACAAAAGTGGCGACGAGGAGTGATAGACGAACCTTGGACCAGCAGCCAGACAGCAGCAGTCGGAGCACGCAGAAATTGCTCCCGCCCACCCACCCTTATTATAAGAATTTTGGGGGGAATATATTCAGTTCCGTGTTTTGTGGACTTTTTGTTGCAGAGCGTCCTCTTTCATATTGCATTTGTGTTTTGTTATAAGTTACTTGTATACGCGGCGCCTAATCGGTCAGCATGGCCACTACCCCGAACCCAAACTTAATGGAAATTATTCAGTTACAGACAGCGCAAATAACACAACTCCTGCAAGCGGTGGCGCAGTTGACGACAACTCAACAACAGCCTTCGCTTCAGCAGCCCACACCTGCCGCTGTACCGCTCCCTACGTTCCGCCAGTACAACGAACGTGAGGAAGAATGGAGCGACTACTTCGCACAGTTTCAAGAACTCGTCGCGGCTCATCAAATTACAGGTCAGAGAGTGAAGAACCTTTTCTTATCGATTGTGGGCCCCCAGACCTTCGTATTACTGAAGAAACTATTCCCCCACGCATCTCCTCGTGATGTAGGCTTTGAACAAATTGTAGATGCACTGAATGCTCATTACGAGAGAAAAGTTCTCGTAGCCGCTGCGCGGTACCGATTTTTCAGACTTAAAAAATTACTGCAACAGTCACACCAAGAGTGGATAACTGAGTTGAAGGGCTTAACCCGCCAATATAAATTTACTTGCTCTTGCGGACTTTCTTATAGTGACGTTATGTTGAGGGATGCGATTACGCAGAACATTCAGGACCCCAGAATTAGGGCAGCAATTCTAAAACAATCTGACAGTGTACTGCAGCTTATTGAGGCGCATGATACCTTTGACTTAGCAGATGTAGAAATGCAAAGCCACAGTGTAAATTCAGTGCGCCGTAACGGATGCTTTCCTAGCCGTAGTTATCAGTATAGCACTAGTAATTCTTTAAACTCTACCGGCCGTGCTGAACATACAGTGAACAGTAGCCAGTATAAAAGTGCGCACAAAGGTCGCTCCGTCGTGTTAGAAACAGTAATTTGAATAACGGGCGCCAACGCCCATTTCAGAAAAATGTTCGTAAGTCTTGACCTCAGTGTGTATCTCGCCATAAGCGTGCACAATGCCCTAATCGGAACGCGACCTGTTATCAATGTGGCAAATCGGGACATGTGCAGACAGTTTGTATGCAAAACGGAAATTCAAAGAACGGTGCCGTTCGGAACAGTGCTTCGCACAGTGCAAGACCGATTCATACTGTAAATGTCATACACGCTGTGGATTTGGACAGAGTTTCTCTTGATTCTAAAGTGCAAAACAATTTTTCTGCGCCTCCTGCACAACTATGTAGTGAGCCACGTCGCAAGCGCCGACGAGCGCGTAAAACAGTGCAACGGAAAAGGGTTCGGGACAAGCCAAATAACTATGTACAGTGCAATCCTGTAGTGACCCTAGTGCCTTCTGCAACTTCTCATTGTAATAGTGCCCAGTACTGTGTAGCTACTGACAGCAGACATCAAGTAGCAGCTCAAGAGCGTAGTGCAGTAGTTAGTGACTCTGTAGTAGCCTCGCATTGCGCGGACGCCGATCCGGCGGTAGTGCCATCTAGTGACAGTGTTGTTAATCCGCTGCGTGCCGAGTGTGCGCCGCTTACTTCACTACGCGGCCCGCGCATGCGCAGTAAACAAGTTCAATCAGACGTTGCCCACATTCACGCACTTGTCGAGCGCCACAAGCAAAAGCTTTTTGTGAATCTTTCCATTGACAATAAGACTGTGCAATTTCAGCTCGATACTGGTTCCTCTGTCACATTAATGAATAAAGAGACGTATGAACTTCTGGGTTCGCCAAAATTGTCGCCGTCTCAACAAGTGCTAACAGCATATACAGGGCAAAATATTCCCGTGCTAGGAACGTGTAGCCTGCCTGCCTCTTTTCAAGGTGTAACAAAAACAGTTGCTTTTGTAGTTCTTCAGGCCAAATCTACACAGAACATTTTTGGACTAGATGCATTCGACTTGTTTGGTTTATCAATTCAAAGATATGTGCTTCAAATTTCGTCGGTAGTGCCTCAGGACAAAATAAATGCATTATGTGAAAAATATAGTGATTTGTTTTCGCCAGAACTAGGTTGTGCAAAAGACTTCGTGGCACATGTAACTTTAAAAGAATCTGCAGTTCCAAAATTTCGGAAAGCTAGACCAGTGCCTATCGCAAGGCGTGATGCAGTTGCAGAAGAACTTAAACGTTGGCAAGATAGTGGGGTGATTTCTCCTGTTTCTGCGAGTCAGTGGGCCTCGCCTATAGTAATTATACCCAAGCCGTCGGGAAAACTTCGTCTCTGTGCGGACTTCAAATCCACAGTGAACAGTCAAACAATTGTAGACACTTACCCCCTGCCCCGACCTGACGAACTAATGGACAAATTAGGACAGTCTTGCTTCTTTTCTAAGATTGATTTAGCAGAGGCATACTTACAGATTTCGCTTGATGACGAGTCAAAAAAATTTTTCGTCATTAATACTCACATGGGCCTTTTTCAATTTCAACGCCTACCCTTTGGCAGTTTCTCCCCTCCCCCCACCCCCCCCCCCCCCGCTATTTTTCAGCGCTTTTTGGAACAGCTGACAGTTTCTGTACCGTGTTGCTCGAACTATTTAGATGATATTGTGGTATCCGGACGTACAGTTGAAGAACATTTAGCAAACCTGGAGTGCCTTTTCAAAGTGTTGACTGCAGCAGGTCTACGTTGTAATAAAGCAAAGTGTTCATTTTTCCAAACTGAAATAGAGTACCTAGGCCATGTGATTAATGCTCAAGGAATTCATCCCTTACAGTCACATCTTCGAGCAATCAAAGAGTTGCCTCCTCCTAAGGATGTGCATGAATTGCAAGCAGTAATGGGAAAACTTAACTATTATTTCAGGTTTATTCCCAATGCGTCTCAGATTGCAGCTCCACTGCATCGCTTACGTAGGAAAAATGTTCCTTTTGTTTGGTCCAAAGATTGCCAGGTTGCCTTTGACAAATTAAAGTCTGTACTACTCAGTGATGCATGTTTGATTCCCTTTGACCCACAGAAGCCTGTAGTGTTAGCAGTTGATGCCTCGTCGTACGGTGTGGGTGCAGTTTTGTCACATCGTATTGGATCTCACGATCGATCTATTGCCTTTGCGTCCAAGCTTCTGACGCCAACGCAACAGAATTACAGTCAGATAGAAAAGGAGGCCTTAGCAATCATTTACGGCGTCACAAAGTTTCATCATTATATCTATGGCAGAAAATTCTATTTGTTGACTGACCACAAGCCTCTCACGTCGTTGTTCTCATCCACAAAGCCAATTCCGCCACGAACGGCACAAAAGCTTCAGAGATGGTCCTTGATATTATCTAATTATCAGTATGAGATTTTGTACCGACCTACCACTAAACACGCCAACGCGGACACACTTTCCCGACTTCCGGTTGGCCAGGATGTGTCATTTGATTCTTCGGAAATGGCATGTTGTCAGATAAACTCCAGAGATGCTTCCGCTGTCGCAGATTTCCCTTTGAACTCTCGTCGGGTTGCACAGGAAACAGCTGCGGATGCAGACCTAAGTGTGGTAGCACGTTTTGTTCGCTCAGGGGGGCCTTCCAGAGCCAAAGACATTGATCGGCCTCTGGTTCGACGTTTTTTTGCACAACGTCATGCATTATCTTTAAGTCAGGGTGTTCTGTTGTTACATACGGACAACGACCAAACAAGAGTGATTGTTCCTCATTCCCTGCAACGTGAAGTGTTACGCCTCCTGCATCAAGGACATTGGGGTATTGTTAGGACAAAGCAATTTGCCAGACGTCATTGTACCTGGGTTGGTATGGACGCTCAGATAGAGAGCATGACGTCACAGTGTACTGTTTGTGAGGAGCATCAGGCGGCTCCTCCGCAACGTTTCTCGGACTGGCCACGCCCCAAGGGACCATGGCAACGTTTACACATTGACTTTGCCAGACCTTTCTGGAATACGCGCTGGTTAATCGCTGTAGACGCTTTCAGCAAGTTTTCTTTTGTGATTGCCATGAACTCAACGACGGCGTCTAGTACAATCAGTGCCTTAACGTCAGTGTTTTGCATCGAAGGTTTGTCTGAAACTATCGTCAGTGACAATGGTTAGTGCGGAATTTCAACAGTTTAGTCGTGTGAATGGCATTCAGCATATCACCACCGCACCTTTTCACCCTCAGTCCAATGGTGAAGCAGAACGTTTCGTTCGAACATTCAAGTCTCACATGGAGACGATGAAAGGTCAGCACTCCAGGCAGCAAGCTCTTCAAATTTTCCTCGGTGCATGCCACGTGACGGCCCGTCTCCTGCCGAGCTTCTACACGGCAGCCGTCACCGCACTCTCCTTCACCTGCTGCAGCCTCCCGCGCACCGAGTCGGTTCGTATGGCGCTACGCGTTTTCAGGTTTCCACTCTGGTGCTGTACAGGGTGTTTGCTGGAAACAAGAAGAAATGGTTGCCGGGCACCATTCAGCGCGTGCTTGGTCGCAATATGTATGTTGTACGTTCTTCCACAGGGTCGGAGCTGCGGCGCCACGCAAACCAATTGCGATTGCACAGGCCGCGCGATCCTGTCTCCGGTTTCTTGATTCCAGACCCAGTTCACCGCCAGGGAGCACAAACACATCGTTCGTCAACGGGTCCAGCGTCCCCGGACTACGAGATCGTCCCGATGGAGATTGACGCGACTCCGCCGCTGTCGCCGCCGCAGATGACAGCGTCACCGAGAGGAACTCCGGGACCGTGCATGCCCCCGCCGCCTGGGCTACGCACCTCAGAAGAAGATGACCTGCTCAATCTGGGCGGAAGCGTGCGCCCTTCCGCTGGTTTTCGCGGGTTTTCCGGCGGATCTCAAGGTGTATACCGGGGCGCGGACGGCGTCTCGATCCCAGCCCTTAGCTACGACGCCCGTCCCACCAGTAACGCCTCCGCCCAGGCCCTCCTCCCAGTACCGTCGCCGTGGCCCTCAGCCCTACGCCACGACGGCGCGGCGGTCTGGGGGGAGGGGTGTGGTGTCGCTCAATTCCAAAGTGCGCGCCACTTACTTTCGCCGCGCGCCGCCATGCACGCACGGCGCGGCGTTCTTACGACGACAGCCACGAGCGCCCTCTGCTACAACTCCGCTCGTGGCCAGCACTGAACGACATCGTTCACTTGGGACTGAGATAGGAACCAGTTAGGACCTTCGGAATCAGATAGGCACCAGTGAAGACTTGGCTTTCGGACAGGCACTAAGCAGGCCTCTAGCTCGACTATGTATCAGCTGTCTGCAGCAATGAACTTTGTAAAAGTTAAGTATTGTATAACTTCTGTGCAATATATATCTCGTTCTAATTTACTCTAGTGTTTCTAGTTTCTGGCTGCTCCCCTCCGTACCTGCACCAGCGTGCTATCTATATTCCTGTGTCGGTCTCATTCCACTCGGCAACAGACACCTACGACGGAACCGAGACACAAAAGCGGCGACGAGGCAGGGACACAAAAAAAAAGTATGTTACGATCGATATAAAGGACGCTATTCAAACTCGTCCAGTATCGTACTCAGAAGTCAGCACGCCGACCGCTCGCGGCGCTGCTGTCGCAGTGCAGAACGAGAGGCTGCGACCGTACCGTGTGGCGGCCTGTGTCCGGCAGAGCTGTGGAAGAGCGCCCGACAGCCGACTCTGACGACCTGTGGCGCTGTTCAAAACACTGAGGGTCAGAGATAAAATGAAGACTTCTGGACTCTAATACTGACGTTAGGAACAGCAACCTTTACATGTATGTACTTTTAGCGTAGCAGTTTCACAAACCAGTGGGCAAAGAACAAAGTGCAAGGAAATCGGTTTAGTTTTTTCGGTGGCAGTGTGTACTGTTAGTGTATGGCGTGACGTTAGCTTAGGGGGAGGCGGTGAGTGGCGCTGCCGTGTGTGGAAAACGGCGGGCGGAAAAACTCGGAGGTCCGAGTCGACGCACGCATAGGTTCCTCAAACTGGCTGCGAGCGAGAGCGAAGCGTTGGGAAGGTCGCCAACTGCTCTCACCGGATGACACCAGACTCGGTATTTTGAGCTCAACTCGAAGAAGAAGCCACTTCTGAATGCGTGTGTAATCACTCAGTCGCAAAAGTATCCGGGCAGCACGTGAATCCGCATAATTTTGCAGTTTGCCGCACTAACAAATACAGAAATTGCACAGAGTAATGTATTTGGGACTGCGGGTACGATGAAGCAACGTGAAACACGCGTCAAATAGGAGAATTGTAGTTGGGCGAGTGTCAGATACGTAATGTTTCCTGAAAACGGAGTGCGAAGGGGCGACGACAGAATCCGGACAGAGGCGGACAGCGTGACAAAACGCAGAGAGCGAGGGGTCGAGGAACAGCAGGGGCTGCAGAGGGGAGGAGGCGACCTGGGGGGTCAGAGGCGAGTGGCGGACGCGAGGAAGAGCGGTCGAGGAACAGCAGAGGCTGCAGAGGGGCAGAGGCGACCTGCGGGCAAGAGGCGAGTGGCGGGCGCGAGGAAGAGGGGTCGAGGCAGAGCAGAGGCTGCAGAGGGGCAGAGGCGACCTGCGGGCCAAAGGCTTGGGGCGGACGTGAGGAAGAGCGAAGGAAGAGTGGTCGAGGCAGAGGAGAGGTTGCAGAGGGGAAGAGTCGACCTGCAGGACAGAGCGAGTGGCGGACGCGAGGATGATCGGTCGAGGAACAGCAGAGGCTGCAGAGGGGCAGAGGCGACCTGCAGGCCAGAGAGGAGTGGCGGACGCGAGGATGAGCGGTCGAGGAACAGCAGAGGTTGCAGAGGGGCAGATGCGACCTGCGGGCAAGAGGCGTGGGGGGACGTGAGAATGAGAACGAGGAAAAGCGGTAGAGGCAGAGGAGAGGCTGCAGAGGGGAAGAGGCGACCTGCAGGCCAGAGCGAGTGGCGGACGCGAGGAAGAGCGATCGAGGGAGATCAGAGGCTGCAGAGGGGCAGAGGCGACCTGCGGGCCAGAGGCGAGTGGCGGGCGCGAGGAAGAGGGGTCGAGGCAGAGCAGAGGCTGCAGAGGGGCAGAGGCGACCTGCGGGCCAAAGGCTTGGGGCGGACGTGAGGAAGAGCGAAGGAAGAGTGGTCGAGGCAGAGGAGAGGTTGCAGAGGGGAAGAGTCGACCTGCAGGACAGAGCGAGTGGCGGACGCGAGGATGATCGGTCGAGGAACAGCAGAGGCTGCAGAGGGGCAGAGGCGACCTGCAGGCCAGAGAGGAGTGGCGGACGCGAGGATGAGCTGTCGAGGAACAGCAGAGCCTGCAGAGGGGCAGAGGCGACCTGCAGGCCAGAGACGAGTGGCGGACGCGAGGATGAGCGGTCGAGGAACAGCAGAGGCTGCAGAGGGGCAGAGGCGACCTGCAGGCCAGAGAGGAGTGGCGGACGCGAGGATGAGCGGTCGAGGAACAGCAGAGGCTGCAGAGGGGCAGAGGCGACCTGCAGGCCAGAGAGGAGTGGCGAACGCGAGGATGAGCGGTCGAGGAACAGCAGAGGCTGCAGAGGGGCAGAGGCGACCTGCAGGCCAGAGCGAGTGGCGGACGCAAGGAAGAGCGTTCTAGGAACAGCAGAGGCTGCAGAGGGGTAGAGGCGACCTGCAGGCCAGACGCGAGTGGCAGACGCGAGGATGAGCGGTCGAGGAACAGCAGAGGCTGCAGAGGGGCAGAGGCGACCTGCAGGCCAGAGGGGAGTGGCGGACGCGAAGATGAGCGGTCGAGGAAGAGCAGGGGCTGCAGAGGGGCAGAGGACACCTGTGGGCCAGAGGCGTGGGGCGGATGTGAGGAAGAGTGCGAGGAAGAACGGTCAAGGCAGAGGAGAGGCTGCAGAGGGGCAGAGGCGACCTGCAAGCCAGAGGGGAGTGGCGGGCGCGAGGATGAGCGGTCGAGGAACACCAGAGGCTGCAGAGGGGCAGAGGCGACCTGTGGGCCCGAGGCGTGGGGCGGATGTGAGGAAGAGTGCGAGGAAGAACGGTCAAGGAAGAGGAGAGGCTGCAGAGGGGCAGAGGCGACCTGCAGGCCAGACGCGAGTGGCAGACGCGAGGATGAGTGGTCGAGGAACAGCAGAGCCTGCAGAGGAGCAGAGGCGACCTGCGGGCAAGAGGCGTGGGGCGGACGTGAAAATGAGCACGAGGAAAAGCGGTCGAGGCAGAGGAGAGGCTGCAGAGGGGAAGAGGCGACCTGCAGGCCAGAGCGAGTGGCGGACGCGAGGATGAGTGGTCGAGGAACAGCAGAGGCTGCAGAGGGGCAGAGGCGACCTGCAGGCCATAGGGGAGTGGCGGACGCGAGGATGAGCTGTCGAGGAACAGCAGAGCCTGCAGAGGGGCAGAGGCGACCTGCAGGCCCGACGCGAGAGGCAGACGCGAGGATGAGCGGTCGAGGAACAGCAGAGGCTGCAGAGGGGAAGAGGCGACCTGCAGGCCAGAGGGGAGTGGCGGTCGCGAGGATGAGCGGTCGAGGAACAGCAGAGGCTGCAGAGGGGCAGAGGCGACCTGCAGGCCAGAGAGGAGTGGCGGACGCGAGGATGAGCGGTCGAGGAACAGCAGAGGCTGCATAGGGGCAGAGGCGACCTGCAGGCCAGAGGGGAGTGGCGGTCGCGAGGATGAGCGGTCGAGGAACAGCAGAGGCTGCAGAGGGGCAGAGGCGACCTGCAGGCCAGAGAGGAGTGGCGGACGCGAGGATGAGCGGTCGAGGAACAGCAGAGGCTGCAGAGGGGCAGAGGCGACCTGCAGGCCAGAGGGGAGTGGCGGTCGCGAGGATGAGCGGTCGAGGAACAGCAGAGGCTGCAGAGGGGCATAGGCGACCTGCAGGCCAGAGAGGAGTGGCGGACGCGAGGATGAGCGGTCGAGGAACAGCAGAGGCTGCAGAGGGGCAGAGGCGACCTGCAGGCCAGAGCGAGTGGCGGACGCAAGGAAGAGCGGTCTAGGAACAGCAGAGGCTGCAGAGGGGTAGAGGCGACCTGCAGGCCAGACGCGAGTGGCAGACGCGAGGATGAGCGGTCGAGGAACAGCAGAGGCTGCAGAGGGGCAGAGGCGACCTGCAGGCCAGAGGGGAGTGGCGGACGCGAAGATGAGCGGTCGAGGAAGAGCAGGGGCTGCAGAGGGGCAGAGGACACCTGTGGGCCAGAGGCGTGGGGCGGATATGAGGAAGAGTGCGAGGAAGAACGGTCAAGGCAGAGGAGAGGCTGCAGAGGGGCAGAGGCGACCTGCAAGCCAGAGGGGAGTGGCGGGCGCGAGGATGAGCGGTCGAGGAACACCAGAGGCTGCAGAGGGGCAGAGGCGACCTGTGGGCCCGAGGCGTGGGGCGGATGTGAGGAAGAGTGCGAGGAAGAACGGTCAAGGAAGAGGAGAGGCTGCAGAGGGGCAGAGGCGACCTGCAGGCCAGACGCGAGTGGCAGACGCGAGGATGAGTGGTCGAGGAACAGCAGAGCCTGCAGAGGAGCAGAGGCGACCTGCGGGCAAGAGGCGTGGGGCGGACGTGAAAATGAGCACGAGGAAAAGCGGTCGAGGCAGAGGAGAGGCTGCAGAGGGGAAGAGGCGACCTGCAGGCCAGAGCGAGTGGCGGACGCGAGGATGAGTGGTCGAGGAACAGCAGAGGCTGCAGAGGGGCAGAGGCGACCTGCAGGCCATAGGGGAGTGGCGGACGCGAGGATGAGCTGTCGAGGAACAGCAGAGCCTGCAGAGGAGCAGAGGCGACCTGCGGGCAAAAGGCGTGGGGCGGACGTGAGAATGAGCACGAGGATAAGCGGACGAGGCAGAGCAGAGGCAGCAGAGGGGAAGAGGCGACCTGCAGGCCAGAGCGAGTGGCGGCCGCGAGGATGAGCGGTCGAGGAACAGCAGAGGTTGCAGAGGGGCAGATGCGACCTGCGGGCAAGAGGCGTGGGGGGACGTGAGAATGAGCACGAGGAAAAGCGGTCGAGGCAGAGGAGAGGCTGCAGAGGGGAAGAGGCGACCTGCAGGCCAGAGCGAGTGGCGGACGCGAGGAAGAGCGATCGAGGGAGATCACAGGCTGCAGAGGGGCAGAGGCGACCTGCGGGCCAGAGGCGAGTGGCGGGCGCGAGGAAGAGGGGTCGAGGCAGAGCAGAGGCTGCAGAGGGGCAGAGGCGACCTGCGGGCCAAAGGCTTGGGGCGGACGTGAGGAAGAGCGAAGGAAGAGTGGTCGAGGCAGAGGAGAGGTTGCAGAGGGGAAGAGTCGACCTGCAGGCCAGAGGGGAGTGGCGGACGCGAGGATGAGCTGTCGAAGAACAGCAGAGCCTGCAGAGGAGCAGAGGCGACCTGCGGGCAAGAGGCGTGGGGCGGACGTGAAAATGAGCACGAGGAAAAGCGGTCGAGGCAGAGGAGAGGCTGCAGAGGGGAAGATGCGACATGCAGGCCAGAGCGAGTGGCGGACACGAGGATGAGTGGTCGAGGAACAGCAGAGGCTGCAGAGGGGCAGAGGCGACCTGCAGGCCAGAGGGGAGTGGCGGACGCGAGGATGAGCGGTCGAGGAACAGCAGAGCCTGCAGAGTGGCAGAGGCGACCTGCAGGCCAGAGGGGAGTGGCGGACGCGAGGATGAGCTGTCGAGGAACAGCAGAGCCTGCAGAGGAGCAGAGGCGAACTGCGGGCAAGAGGCGTGGGGCGGACGTGAAAATGAGCACGAGGAAAAGCGGTCGAGGCAGAGGAGAGGCTGCAGAGGGGAAGAGGCGACCTGCAGGCCAGAGCGAGTGGCGGACGCGAGGATGAGTGGTCGAGGAACAGCAGAGGCTGCAGAGGGGCAGAGGCGACCTGCAGGCCAGAGGGGAGTGGCGGACGCGAGGATGAGCTGTCGAGGAACAGCAGAGCCTGCAGAGGAGCAGAGGCGACCTGCGGGCAAGAGGCGTGGGGCGGACGTGAAAATGAGCACGAGGAAAAGCGGTCGAGGCAGAGGAGAGGCTGCAGAGGGGAAGAGGCGATCTGCAGGCCAGAGCGAGTGGCGGACGCGAGGATGAGTGGTCGAGGAACAGCAGAGGCTGCAGAGGGGCAGAGGCGACCTGCAGGCCAGAGGGGAGTGGCGGACGCGAGGATGAGCGGTCGAGGAACAGCAGAGCCTGCAGAGGAGCAGAGGCAACCTGCGGGCAAGAGGCGTGGGGCGGACGTGAAAATGAGCACGAGGAAAAGCGGTCGAGGCAGAGGAGAGGCTGCAGAGGGGAAGAGGCGACCTGCAGGCCAGAGCGAGTGGCGGACGCGAGGATGAGTGGTCGAGGAACAGCAGAGGCTGCAGAGGGGCAGAGGCGACCTGCAGGCCAGAGGGGAGTGGCGGACGCGAGGATGAGCTGTCGAGGAACAGCAGAGCCTGCAGAGGGGCAGAGGCGACCTGCAGGCCAGAGGGGAGTGGCGGACGCGAGGATGAGCTGTCGAGGAACAGCAGAGCCTGCAGAGGAGCAGAGGCGACCTGCGGGCAAGAGGCGTGGGGCGGACGTGAAAATGAGCACGAGGAAAAGCGGTCGAGGCAGAGGAGAGGCTGCAGAGGGGAAGAGGCGACCTGCAGGCCAGAGCGAGTGGCGGACGCGAGGATGAGTGGTCGAGGAACAGCAGAGGCTGCAGAGGGGCAGAGGCGACCTGCAGGCCAGAGGGGAGTGGCGGACGCGAGGATGAGCTGTCGAGGAACAGCAGAGCCTGCAGAGGGGCAGAGGCGACCTGCAGGCCAGAGGGGAGTGGCGGACGCGAGGATGAGCTGTCGAGGAACAGCAGAGCCTGCTGAGAAGCAGAGGCGACCTGCGGGCAAGAGGCGTGGGGCGGACGTGAAAATGAGCACGAGGAAAATGCGGTCGAGGCAGAGGAGAGGCTGCAGAGGGGCAGAGGCGACCTGCAGGCCAGAGGGGAGTGGCGGACGCGAGGATGAGCTGTCGAGGAACAGCAGAGGCTGCAGAGGGGCAGAGGCGACCTGCAGGCCAGAGGGGAGTGGCGGACGCGAGGATGAGCTGTCGAGGAACAGCAGAGCCTGCAGAGGGGCAGAGGCGACCTGCAGGCCAGAGGGGAGTGGCGGACGCGAGGATGAGCTGTCGAGGAACAGCAGAGCCTGCAGAGGGGCAGAGGCGACCTGCAGGCCAGAGGGGAGTGGCGGTCGCGAGGATGAGCTGTCGAGGAACAGCAAAGCCTGCAGAGGGGCAGAGGCGACCTGCAGGCCAGAGGGGAGTGGCGGACGCGAGGATGAGCTGTCGAGGAACAGCAGAGCCTGCAGAGGGGCAGAGGCGACCTGCAGGCCAGAGGGGAGTGGCGGACGCGAGGATGAGCTGTCGAGGAACAGCAGAGCCTGCAGAGGGGCAGAGGCGACCTGCAGGCCAGAGGGGAGTGGCGGACGCGAGGATGAGCTGTCGAGGAACAGCAGGGCCTGCTGAGAAGCAGAGGCGACCTGCGGGCAAGAGGCGTGGGGCGGACGTGAAAATGAGCACGAGGAAAAGCGGTCGAGGCAGAGGAGAGGCTGCAGAGGGGCAGAGGCGACCTGCAGGCCAGAGGGGAGTGGCGGACGCGAGGATGAGCTGTCGAGGAACAGCAGAGGCTGCAGAGGGGAAGAGGCGACCTGCAGGCCAGATCGAGTGGCGGACGCGAGGATGAGCTGTCGAGGAACAGCAGAGCCTGCAGAGGAGCAGAGGCGACCTGCGGGCAAGAGGCGTGGGGCGGACGTGAAAATGAGCACGAGGAAAAGCGGTCGAGGCAGAGGAGAGGCTGCAGAGGGGCAGAGGCGACCTGCAGGCCAGAGGGGAGTGGCGGACGCGAGGATGAGCTGTCGAGGAACAGCAGAGCCTGCAGAGGGGCAGAGGCGACCTGCAGGCCAGAGGGGAGTGGCGGACGCGAGGATGAGCTGTCGAGGAACAGCAGAGCCTGCAGAGGAGCAGAGGCGACCTGCGGGCAAGAGGCGTGGGGCGGACGTGAAAATGAGCACGAGGAAAAGCGGTCGAGGCAGAGGAGAGGCTGCAGAGGGGAAGAGGCGACCTGCAGGCCAGAGCGAGTGGCGGACGCGAGGATGAGTGGTCGAGGAACAGCAGAGGCTGCAGAGGGGCAGAGGCGACCTGCAGGCCAGAGGGGAGTGGCGGACGCGAGGATGAGCTGTCGAGGAACAGCAGAGCCTGCAGAGGGGCAGAGGCGACCTGCAGGCCAGAGGGGAGTGGCGGACGCGAGGATGAGCTGTCGAGGAACAGCAGAGCCTGCTGAGAAGCAGAGGCGACCTGCGGGCAAGAGGCGTGGGGCGGACGTGAAAATGAGCACGAGGAAAATGCGGTCGAGGCAGAGGAGAGGCTGCAGAGGGGCAGAGGCGACCTGCAGGCCAGAGGGGAGTGGCGGACGCGAGGATGAGCTGTCGAGGAACAGCAGAGGCTGCAGAGGGGCAGAGGCGACCTGCAGGCCAGAGGGGAGTGGCGGACGCGAGGATGAGCTGTCGAGGAACAGCAGAGCCTGCAGAGGGGCAGAGGCGACCTGCAGGCCAGAGGGGAGTGGCGGACGCGAGGATGAGCTGTCGAGGAACAGCAGAGCCTGCAGAGGGGCAGAGGCGACCTGCAGGCCAGAGGGGAGTGGCGGTCGCGAGGATGAGCTGTCGAGGAACAGCAGAGCCTGCAGAGGGGCAGAGGCGACCTGCAGGCCAGAGGGGAGTGGCGGACGCGAGGATGAGCTGTCGAGGAACAGCAGAGCCTGCAGAGGGGCAGAGGCGACCTGCAGGCCAGAGGGGAGTGGCGGACGCGAGGATGAGCTGTCGAGGAACAGCAGAGCCTGCAGAGGGGCAGAGGCGACCTGCAGGCCAGAGGGGAGTGGCGGACGCGAGGATGAGCTGTCGAGGAACAGCAGAGCCTGCTGAGAAGCAGAGGCGACCTGCGGGCAAGAGGCGTGGGGCGGACGTGAAAATGAGCACGAGGAAAAGCGGTCGAGGCAGAGGAGAGGCTGCAGAGGGGCAGAGGCGACCTGCAGGCCAGAGGGGAGTGGCGGACGCGAGGATGAGCTGTCGAGGAACAGCAGAGGCTGCAGAGGGGCAGAGGCGACCTGCAGGCCAGAGGGGAGTGGCGGACGCGAGGATGAGCTGTCGAGGAACAGCAGAGCCTGCAGAGGGGCAGAGGCGACCTGCAGGCCAGAGGGGAGTGGCGGACGCGAGGATGAGCGGTCGAGGAACAGCAGAGCCTGCAGAGGGGCAGAGGCGACCTGCAGGCCAGAGGGGAGTGGCGGACGCGAGGATGAGCTGTCGAGGAACAGCAGAGCCTGCAGAGGGGCAGAGGCGACCTGCAGGCCAGAGGGGAGTGGCGGACGCGAGGATGAGCTGTCGAGGAACAGCAGAGCCTGCAGAGGAGCAGAGGCGACCTGCGGGCAAGAGCCGTGGGGCGGACGTGAAAATGAGCACGAGGAAAAGCGGTCGAGGCAGAGGAGAGGCTGCAGAGGGGAAGAGGCGACCTGCAGGCCAGAGCGAGTGGCGGACGCGAGGATGAGTGGTCGAGGAACAGCAGAGGCTGCAGAGGGGCAGAGGCGACCTGCAGGCCAGAGGGGAGTGGCGGACGCGAGGATGAGCGGTCGAGGAACAGCAGAGCCTGCAGAGGAGCAGAGGCGACCTGCGGGCAAGAGGCATGGGGCGGACGTGAAAATGAGCACGAGGAAAAGCGGTCGAGGCAGAGGAGAGGCTGCAGAGGGGAAGAGGCGACCTGCAAGCCAGAGCGAGTGGCGGACGCGGGGATGAGTGGTCGAGGAACAGCAGAGGCTGCAGAGGGGCAGAGGCGACCTGCAGGCCAGAGGGGAGTGGCGGACGCGAGGATGAGCTGTCGAGGAACAGCAGAGCCTGCAGAGGGGCAGAGGCGACCTGCAGGCCAGAGGGGAGTGGCGGACGCGAGGATGAGCTGTCGAGGAACAGCAGAGCCTGCAGAGGAGCAGAGGCGACCTGCGGGCAAGAGGCGTGGGGCGGACGTGAAAATGAGCACGAGGAAAAGCGGTCGAGGCAGAGGAGAGGCTGCAGAGGGGAAGAGGCGACCTGCAGGCCAGAGCGAGTGGCGGACGCGAGGATGAGTGGTCGAGGAACAGCAGAGGCTGCAGAGGGGCAGAGGCGACCTGCAGGCCAGAGGGGAGTGACGGACGCGAGGATGAGCTGTCGAGGAACAGCAGAGCCTGCAGAGGGGCAGAGGCGACCTGCAGGCCAGAGGGGAGTGGCGGACGCGAGGATGAGCTGTCGAGGAACAGCAGAGCCTGCAGAGGGGCAGAGGCGACCTGCAGGCCAGAGGGGAGTGGCGGACGCGAGGATGAGCTGTCGAGGAACAGCAGAGCCTGCTGAGGGGCAGAGGCGACCTGCAGGCCAGAGGGGAGTGGCGGACGCGAGGATAAGCTGTCGAGGAACAGCAGAGCCTGCAGAGGGGCAGAGGCGACCTGCAGGCCAGAGGGAAGTGGCGGACGCGAGGATGAGCTCTCGAGGAACAGCAGAGCCTGCAGAGGAGCAGAGGCGACCTGCGGGCAAGAGGCGTGGGGCGGACGTGAAAATGAGCACGAGGAAAAGCGGTCGAGGCAGAGGAGAGGCTGCAGAGGGGCAGAGGCGACCTGCAGGCCAGAGGGGAGTGGCGGACGCGAGGATGAGCTGTCGAGGAACAGCAGAGCCTGCAGAGGGGCAGAGGCGACCTGCAGGCCAGAGGGGAGTGGCGGACGCGAGGATGAGCTGTCGAGGAACAGCAGAGCCTGCTGAGAAGCAGAGGCGACCTGCGGGCAAGAGGCGTGGGGCGGACGTGAAAATGAGCACGAGGAAAATGCGGTCGAGGCAGAGGAGAGGCTGCAGAGGGGCAGAGGCGACCTGCAGGCCAGAGGGGAGTGGCGGACGCGAGGATGAGCTGTCGAGGAACAGCAGAGGCTGCAGAGGGGCAGAGGCGACCTGCAGGCCAGAGGGGAGTGGCGGACGCGAGGATGAGCTGTCGAGGAACAGCAGAGCCTGCAGAGGGGCAGAGGCGACCTGCAGGCCAGAGGGGAGTGGCGGACGCGAGGATGAGCTGTCGAGGAACAGCAGAGACTGCAGAGGGGCAGAGGCGACCTGCAGGCCAGAGGGGAGTGGCGGACGCGAGGATGAGCTGTCGAGGAACAGCAGAGACTGCAGAGGGGCAGAGGCGACCTGCAGGCCAGAGGGGAGTGGCGGACGCGAGGATGAGCTGTCGAGGAACAGCAGAGGCTGCAGAGGGCAGACGCGACCTGCAGGCCAGAGGGGAGTGGCGGACGCGAGGATGAGCTTTCGAGGAACAGCAGAGCCTGCAGAGGGGCAGAGGCGACCTGCAGGCCAGAGGGGAGTGGCGGACGCGAGGATGAGCTGTCGAGGAACAGCAGAGCCTGCAGAGGGGCAGAGGCGACCTGCAGGCCAGAGGGGAGTGGCGGACGCGAGGATGAGCTGTCGAGGAACAGCAGAGCCTGCAGAGGGGCAGAGGCGACCTGCAGGCCAGAGGGGAGTGGCGGACGCGAGGATGAGCTGTCGAGGAACAGCAGAGCCTGCAGAGGGGCAGAGGCGACCTGCAGGCCAGAGGGGAGTGGCGGACGCGAGGATGAGCTGTCGAGGAACAGCAGAGCCTGCAGAGGGGCAGAGGCGACCTGCAGGCCAGAGGGGAGTGGCGGACGCGAGGATGAGCTGTCGAGGAACAGCAGAGCCTGCAGAGGGGCAGAGGCGACCTGCAGGCCAGAGGGGAGTGGCGGACGTGAGGATGAGCTGTCGAGGAACAGCAGAGCCTGCAGAGGGGCAGAGGCGACCTGCGGGCAAGAGGCGTGGGGCGGACGTGAAAATGAGCACGAGGAAAAGCGGTCGAGGCAGAGGAGAGGCTGCAGAGGGGAAGAGGCGACCTGCAGGCCAGAGCGAGTGGCGGACGCGAGGATGAGTGGTCGAGGAACAGCAGAGGCTGCAGAGGGCAGAGGCGACCTGCAGGCCAGAGGGGAGTGGCGGACGCGAGGATGAGCTTTCGAGGAACAGCAGAGCCTGCAGAGGGGCAGAGGCGACCTGCAGGCCAGAGGGGAGTGGCGGACGCGAGGATGAGCTGTCGAGGAACAGCAGAGCCTGCAGAGGGGCAGAGGCGACCTGCAGGCCAGAGGGGAGTGGCGGACGCGAGGATGAGCTGTCGAGGAACAGCAGAGCCTGCAGAGGGGCAGAGGCGACCTGCAGGCCAGAGGGGAGTGGCGGACGCGAGGATGAGCTGTCGAGGAACAGCAGAGCCTGCAGAGGGGCAGAGGCGACCTGCAGGCCAGAGGGGAGTGGCGGACGCGAGGATGAGCTGTCGAGGAACAGCAGAGCCTGCAGAGGGGCAGAGGCGACCTGCAGGCCAGAGGGGAGTGGCGGACGCGAGGATGAGCTGTCGAGGAACAGCAGAGCCTGCAGAGGGGCAGAGGCGACCTGCAGGCCAGAGGGGAGTGGCGGACGCGAGGATGAGCTGTCGAGGAACAGCAGAGCCTGCAGAGGGGCAGAGGCGACCTGCAGGCCAGAGGGGAGTGGCGGACGCGAGGATGAGCTGTCGAGGAACAGCAGAGCCTGCAGAGGGGCAGAGGCGACCTGCAGGCCAGAGGGGAGTGGCGGACGCGAGGATGAGCTGTCGAGGAACAGCAGAGCCTGCAGAGGGGCAGAGGCGACCTGCAGGCCAGAGGGGAGTGGCGGACGCGAGGATGAGCTGTCGAGGAACAGCAGAGCCTGCAGAGGGGCAGAGGCGACCTGCAGGCCAGAGGGGAGTGGCGGACGCGAGGATGAGCTGTCGAGGAACAGCAGAGCCTGCAGAGGGGCAGAGGCGACCTGCAGGCCAGAGGGGAGTGGCGGACGCGAGGATGAGCTGTCGAGGAACAGCAGAGCCTGCAGAGGGGCAGAGGCGACCTGCAGGCCAGAGGGGAGTGGCGGACGCGAGGATGAGCTGTCGAGGAACAGCAGAGCCTGCAGAGGGGCAGAGGCGACCTGCAGGCCAGAGGGGAGTGGCGGACGTGAGGATGAGCTTTCGAGGAACAGCAGAGCCTGCAGAGGGGCAGAGGCGACCTGCAGGCCAGAGGGGAGTGGCGGACGCGAGGATGAGCTGTCGAGGAACAGCAGAGCCTGCAGAGGGGCAGAGGCGACCTGCGGGCAAGAGGCGTGGGGCGGACGTGAAAATGAGCACGAGGAAAAGCGGTCGAGGCAGAGGAGAGGCTGCAGAGGGGAAGAGGCGACCTGCAGGCCAGAGCGAGTGGCGGACGCGAGGATGAGTGGTCGAGGAACAGCAGAGGCTGCAGAGGGCAGAGGCGACCTGCAGGCCAGAGGGGAGTGGCGGACGCGAGGATGAGCTGTCGAGGAACAGCAGAGCCTGCAGAGGGGCAGAGGCGACCTGCAGGCCAGAGGGGAGTGGCGGACGCGAGGATGAGCTGTCGAGGAACAGCAGAGCCTGCAGAGGAGCAGAGGCGACCTGCGGGCAAGAGGCGTGGGGCGGACGTGAAAATGAGCACGAGGAAAAGCGGTCGAGGCAGAGGAGAGGCTGCAGAGGGGAAGAGGCGACCTGCAGTCCAGAGCGAGTGGCGGACGCGAGGATGAGCTGTCGAGGAACAGCAGAGCCTGCAGAGGGGCAGAGGCGACCTGCAGGCCAGAGGGGAGTGGCGGACGCGAGGATGAGCTGTCGAGGAACAGCAGAGCCTGCAGAGGGGCAGAGGCGACCTGCAGGCCAGAGGGGAGTGGCGGACGCGAGGATGAGCTGTCGAGGAACAGCAGAGCCTGCAGAGGGGCAGAGGCGACCTGCAGGCAAGAGGGGAGTGGCGGACGCGAGGATGAGCTGTCGAGGAACAGCAGAGCCTGCAGAGGGGCAGAGGCGACCTGCAGGCCAGAGGGGAGTGGCGAACGCGAGGATGAGCTGTCGAGGAACAGCAGAGCCTGCAGAGGGGCAGAGGCGACCTGCAGGCCAGAGGGGAGTGGCGGACGCGAGGATGAGCTGTCGAGGAACAGCAGAGCCTGCAGAGGGGCAGAGGCGACCTGCAGGCCAGAGGGGAGTGGCGGACGCGAGGATGAGCTGTCGAGGAACAGCAGAGCCTGCAGAGGAGCAGAGGCGACCTGCGGGCAAGAGGCGTGGGGCGGACGTGAAAATGAGCACGAGGAAAAGCGGTCGAGGCAGAGGAGAGGCTGCAGAGGGGCAGGGGCGACCTGCAGGCCAGAGGGGAGTGGCGGACGCGAGGATGAGCTGTCGAGGAACAGCAGAGGCTGCAGAGGGGCAGAGGCGACCTGCAGGCCAGAGGGGAGTGGCGGACGCGAGGATGAGCTGTCGAGGAACAGCAGAGCCTGCAGAGGGGCAGAGGCGACCTGCAGGCCAGAGGGGAGTCGCGGACGCGATGATGAGCTGTCGAGGAACAGCAGAGGCTGCAGAGGGGCAGAGGCGACCTGCAGGCCAGAGGGGAGTGGCGGACGCGAGGATGAGCTGTCGAGGAACAGCAGAGCCTGCAGAGGGGCAGAGGCGACCTGCAGGCCAGAGGGGAGTGGCGGACGCGAGGATGAGCTGTCGAGGAACAGCAGAGCCTGCAGAGGGGCAGAGGCGACCTGCAGGCCAGAGGGGAGTGGCGGATGCGAGGATGAGCTGTCGAGGAATAGCAGAGCCTGCAGAGGGGCAGAGGCGACCTGCAGGCCAGAGGGGAGTGGCGGACGCGAGGATGAGCTGTCGAGGAACAGCAGAGCCTGCAGAGGGGCAGAGGCGACCTGCAGGCCAGAGGGGAGTGGCGGACGCGAGGATGAGCTGTCGAGGAACAGCAGAGCCTGCAGAGGGGCAGAGGCGACCTGCAGGCCAGAGGGGAGTGGCGGACGCGAGGATGAGCTGTCGAGGAACAGCAGAGCCTGCAGAGGAGCAGAGGCGACCTGCGGGCAAGAGGCGTGGGGCGGACGTGAAAATGAGCACGAGGAAAAGCGGTCGAGGCAGAGGAGAGGCTGCAGAGGGGCAGAGGCGACCTGCAGGCCAGAAGGGAGTGGCGGACGCGAGGATGAGCGGTCGAGGAACAGCAGAGCCTGCAGTGGGGCAGAGGCGACCTGCAGGCCAGAGGGGAGTGGCGGACGCGAGGATGAGCTGTCGAGGAACAGCAGAGCCTGCAGAGGGGCAGAGGCGACCTGCAGGCCAGAGTGGAGTGGCGGACGCGAGGATGAGCTGTCGAGGAACAGCAGAGCCTGCAGAGGGGCAGAGGCGACCTGCAGGCCAGAGGGGAGTGGCGGACGCGAGGATGAGCTGTCGAGGAACAGCAGAGCCTGCAGAGGGGCAGAGGCGACCTGCAGGCCAGAGGGGAGTGGCGGACGCGAGGATGAGCTGCCGAGGAACAGCAGAGCCTGCAGAGGAGCAGAGGCGACCTGCGGGCAAAGGCGTGGGGCGGACGTGAAAATGAGCACGAGGAAAAGCGGTCGAGGCAGAGGAGAGGCTGCAGAGGGGCAGAGGCGACCTGCAGGCCAGAGGGGAGTGGCGGACGCGAGGATGAGCTGTCGAGGAACAGCAGAGGCTGCAGAGGGGCAGAGGCGACCTGCAGGCCAGAGGGGAGTGGCGGACGCGAGGATGAGCTGTCGAGGAACAGCAGAGCCTGCAGAGGGGCAGAGGCGACCTGCAGGCCAGAGGGGAGTGGCGGACGCGAGGATGAGCTGTCAAGGAACAGCAGAGCCTGCAGAGGGGCAGAGGCGACCTGCAGCCCAGAGGGGAGTGGCGGACGCGAGGATGAGCTGTCGAGGAACAGCAGAGCCTGCAGAGGAGCAGAGGCGACCTGCGGGCAAGAGGCGTGGGGCGGACGTGAAAATGAGCACGAGGAAAAGCGGTCGAGGCAGAGGAGAGGCTGCAGAGGGGCAGAGGCGACCTGCAGGCCAGAGGGGAGTGGCGGACGCGAGGATGAGCTGTCGAGGAACAGCAGAGGCTGCAGAGGGGCAGAGGCGACCTGCAGGCCAGAGGGGAGTGGCGGACGCGAGGATGAGCTGTCGAGGAACAGCAGAGCCTGCAGAGGGGCAGAGGCGACCTGCAGGCCAGAGGGGAGTGGCGGACGCGAGGATGAGCTGTCGAGGAACAGCAGAGCCTGCAGAGGAGCAGAGGCGACCTCCGGGCAAGAGGCGTGGGGCGGACGTGAAAAAGAGCACGAGGAAAAGCGGTCGAGGCAGAGGAGAGGCTGCAGAGGGGCAGAGGCGACCTGCAGGCCAGAGGGGAGTGGCGGACGCGAGGATGAGCTGTCGAGGAACAGCAGAGCCTGCAGAGGGGCAGAGGCGACCTGCAGGCCAGAGGGGAGTGGCGGACGCGAGGATGAGCTGTCGAGGAACAGCAGAGCCTGCAGAGGAGCAGAGGCGACCTGCAGGCCAGAGGGGAGTGGCGGACGCGAGGATGAGCGGTCGAGGAACAGCAGAGCCTGCAGAGGGGCAGAGGCGACCTGCAGGCCAGAGGGGAGTGGCGGACGCGAGGATGAGCTGTCGAGGAACAGCAGAGCCTGCAGAGGGGCAGAGGCGACCTGCAGGCCAGAGGGGAGTGGCGGACGCGAGGATGAGCGGTCGAGGAACAGCAGAGCCTGCAGAGGAGCAGAGGCGACCTGCGGGCAAGTGGCGTGGGGCGGATGTGAAAATGAGCACGAGGAAAAGCGGTCGAGGCAGAGGAGAGGCTGCAGAGGGGCAGAGGCGACCTGCAGGCCAGAGGGGAGTGGCGGACGCGAGGATGAGCTGTCGAGGAACAGCAGAGCCTGCAGAGGGGCAGAGGCGACCTGCAGGCCAGAGGGGAGTGGCGGACGCGAGGATGAGCTGTCGAGGAACAGCAGAGCCTGCTGAGGGGCAGAGGCGACCTGCAGGCCAGAGGGGAGTGGCGGACGCGAGGATGAGCTGTCGAGGAACAGCAGAGCCTGCAGAGGAGCAGAGGCGACCTGCGGGCAAGAGGCGTGGGGCGGACGTGAAAATGAGCACGAGGAAAAGCGGTCGAGGCAGAGGAGAGGCTGCAGAGGGGCAGAGGCGACCTGCAGGCCAGAGGGGAGTGGCGGACGTGAGGATGAGCTGTCGAGGAACAGCAGAGCCTGCTGAGGGGCAGAGGCGACCTGCAGGCCAGAGGGGAGTGGCGGACGCGAGGATGTGCTGTCGAGGAACAGCAGAGCCGGCAGAGGGGCAGAGGCGACCTGCAGGCCAGAGGGGAGTGGCGGACGCGAGGATGAGCGGTCGAGGAACAGCAGAGCCTGCAGAGGAGCAGAGGCGACCTGCGGGCAAGAGGCGTGGGGCGGACGTGAAAATGAGCACGAGGAAAAGCGGTCGAGGCAGAGGAGAAGCTGCAGAGGGGCAGAGGCGACCTGCTGGCCAGAGGGGAGTGGCGGACGCGAGGATGAGCTGTCGAGGAACAGCAGAGCCTGCAGAGGGGCAGAGGCGACCTGCAGGCCAGAGGGGAGTGGCGGACGCGAGGATGAGCTGTCGAGGAACAGCAGAGCCTGCAGAGGGGCAGAGGCGACCTGCAGGCCAGAGGGGAGTGGCGGACGCGAGGATGAGCTGTCGAGGAACAGCAGAGCCTGCAGAGGGGCAGAGGCGACCTGCAGGCCAGAGGGGAGTGGCGGACGCGAGGATGAGCTGTCAAGGAACAGCAGAGCCTGCAGAGGGGCAGAGGCGACCTGCAGGCCAGAGGGGAGTGGCGGACGCGAGGATGAGCTGTCGAGGAACAGCAGATCCTGCAGAGGGGCAGAGGCGACCTGCAGGCCAGAGGGGAGTGGCGGACGCGAGGATGAGCTGTCGAGGAACAGCAGAGCCTGCAGAGGGGCAGAGGCGACCTGCAGGCCAGAGGGGAGTGGCGGACGCGAGGATGAGCTGTCGAGGAACAGCAGAGGCTGCAGAGGGGCAGAGGCGACCTGCAGGCCAGAGGGGAGTGGCGGACGCGAGGATGAGCTGTCGAGGAACAGCAGAGCCTGCAGAGGGGCAGAGGCGACCTGCAGGCCAGAGGGGAGTGGCGGTCGCGAGGATGAGCTGTCGAGGAACAGCAGAGCCTGCAGAGGAGCAGAGGCGACCTGCGGGCAAGAGGCGTGGGGCGGACGTGAAAATGAGCACGAGGAAAAGCGGTCGAGGCAGAGGAGAGGCTGCAGAGGGGCAGAGGCGACCTGCAGGCCAGAGGGGAGTGGCGGACGCGAGGATGAGCTGTCGAGGAACAGCAGAGGCTGCAGAGGGGCAGAGGCGACCTGCAGGCCAGAGGGGAGTGGCGGACGCGAGGATGAGCTGTCGAGGAACAGCAGAGCCTGCAGAGGGGCAGAGGCGACCTGCAGGCCAGAGGGGAGTGGCGGACGCGAGGATGAGCTGTCGAGGAACAGCAGAGCCTGCAGAGTGGCAGAGGCGACCTGCAGGCCAGAGGGGAGTGGCGGATGCGAGGATGAGCTGTCGAGGAACAGCAGAGGCTGCAGAGGGGCAGAGGCGACCTGCAGGCCAGAGGGGAGTGGCGGACGCGAGGATGAGCTGTCGAGAAACAGCAGAGCCTGCAGAGGGGCAGAGGCGACCTGCAGGCCAGAGGGGAGTGGCGGACGCGAGGATGAGCTGTCGAGGAACAGCAGAGCCTGCAGAGGAGCAGAGGCGACCTGCGGGCAAGAGGCGTGGGGCGGACGTGAAAATGAGCACGAGGAAAAGCGGTCGAGGCAGAGGAGAGGCTGCAGAGGGGAAGAGGCGACCTGCAGGCCAGAGCGAGTGGCGGACGCGAGGATGAGTGGTCGAGGAGCAGCAGAGGCTGCAGAGGGGCAGAGGCGACCTGCAGGCCAGAGGGGAGTGGCGGACGCGAGGATGAGCTGTCGAGGAACAGCAGAGCCTGCAGAGGAGCAGAGGCGACCTGCGGGCAAGAGGCGTGGGGCGGACGTGAAAATGAGCACGAGGAAAAGCGGTCGAGGCAGAGGAGAGGCTGCAGAGGGGAAGAGGCGACCTGCAGGCCAGAGCGAGTGGCGGACGCGAGGATGAGTGGTCGAGGAGCAGCAGAGGCTGCAGAGGGGCAGAGGCGACCTGCAGGCCAGAGGGGAGTGGCGGACGCGAGGATGAGCTGTCGAGGAACAGCAGAGCCTGCAGAGGAGCAGAGGCGACATGCGGGCAAGAGGCGTGGGGCGGACGTGAAAATGAGCACGAGGTAAAGCGGTCGAGGCAGAGGAGAGGCTGCAGAGGGGAAGAGGCGACCTGCAGGCCAGAGCGAGTGGCGGACGCGAGGATGAGCGGTCGAGGAACAGCAGAGGCTGCAGAGGGGCAGAGGCGACCTGCAGGCCAGAGGGGAGTGGCGGACGCGAGGATGAGCTGTTGAGAAACAGCAGAGCCTGCAGAGGAGCAGAGGCGACATGCGGGCAAGAGGCGTGGGGCGGACGGGAAAATGAGCACGAGGAAAAGCGGTCGAGGCAGAGGAGAGGCTGCAGAGGGGCCAGAGCCGGCCTGCAGGCCAAAGCGAGTGACGGATGCGAGGATGAGCGGTCGAGGAACAGCAGAGGCTGCAGAGGGGCACAGGCGCCCTGCAGGCCAGAGCGAGTGGTGGACGCGACTAGGCAGAGCAGAGGCTGCAGAGGGTTAGAGGCAACCTTCGGGCCAGAGGCGAGTGGCGTATGCGAGGAAGAGCGCGAGGAAGAGTGGTGGAGGCAGAGCAGAGGCTACAGAGGGGTAGAGGCGACCTGCATGCCAGAGCGAGTGGCAGACGCGAGGAATAGCGCGAGGAAGAGTGGTCGAGGCAGAGCAGAGGCTGCAGAGGGGCAGAGGCGACCTGCAGGCGAGAGGGGAGTGGCGGACGCGAGGATGAGCTGTCGAGGAACAGCAGAGCCTGCAGAGGAGCAGAGGCGACCTGCGGGCAAGGGGCGTGGGGCGGACGTGAGAATGAGCACGAGGATAAGCGGACGAGGCAGAGGAGAGGCTGCAGAGGGGAAGAGGCGACCTGCAGGCCAGAGCGAGTGGCAGACGCGAGGAAGAGCGGTCGAGGGTGAGCAGAGGCTGCAGAGGGGCAGAGGCGACCTGCGGGCAAGGGGCGGGGGGCGGACGTGAGAATGAGCACGAGGAAAAGCGGTCGAGGCAGAGGAGAGGCTGCAGAGGGGCAGAGACGGCCTGCAGGCCAAAGCGAGTGACGGATGCGAGAATGAGCGGTCGAGGAACAGCAGAGGCTGCAGAGGGGCACAGGCGCCCTGCAGGCCAGAGCGAGTGGTGGACGCGACTAGGCAGAGCAGAGGCTGCAGAGGGTTAGAGGTGACCTTTGGGCCAGAGGCGAGTGGCGTATGCGAGGAAGAGCGCAAGGAAGAGTGGTGGAGGCAGAGCAGAGGCTAAAGAGGGGTAGAGGCGACCTGCATGCCAGAGCGAGTGGCAGACGCGAGGAATAGCGCGAGGAAGAGTGGTCGAGGCAGAGCAGAGGCTGCAGAGGGGCAGAGGAGACCTGCGGGCCAGAGGCGAGTGGCGGGCGCGAGGAAGAGGGGTCGAGGCAGAGCAGAGGCTGCAGAGGGGCAGAGGCGACCTGCGAGCCAGAGGCGTGGGGCGGACGTGAGGATGAGCACGAGGAAAAGCGGTCGAGGCAGAAGAGATGCTGCAGAGAGGAAGAGGCGACCTGCAGGCCAGAGCGAGTGGTGGATGCCAGGAAGAGCGGCCGAGGGAGAGCAGAGGCTGCAGAGGGGCAGAGTCGTCCTGCAGGCCAGAGCGAGTGGTGGATGCCAGGAAGAGCGGCCGAGGGAGAGCAGAGGCTGCAGAGGGGCAGAGTCGACCTGCGGGCCAGAGGCGTTGGGCGGACGTGAGGAAGAGTGCGAGGAAGAGCGGTCGAGGCAGAGGAGAGGCTGCAGAGGGGCAGAAGCTACCTGCGGGGAGGCGAGTGGCGAATGCGAGGAAGAGCGGAGGAATAGCAGTGGAGGCAGGGCAGAGGCTGCAGAGGGATAGAGGCGACCTGAGGGCCAGAGGCAAGTGTTGGATGCAAGGATGAGTGGTCGAGGAACAGCAGAGCCTGCAGAGGGGCAGAGGCGACCTGCCGGCCAGAGGGAAGTGGCGGACGCGAGGATGAGCTGTCGAGGAACAGCAGAGCCTGCAGAGGGGCAGAGGCGACCTGCAGGCCAGAGGGGAGTGGCGGACGCGAGGATGAGCGGTCGAGGAACAGCAGAGCCTGCAGAGGGGCAGAGGCGACCTGCCGGCCAGAGGGAAGTGGCGGACGCGAGGATGAGCTGTCGAGGAACAGCAGAGCCTGCAGAGGAGCAGAGGCGACCTGCAGGCCAGAGGGAAGTGGCGGACGCGAGGTTGAGCTGTCGAGGAACAGCAGAGCCTGCAGAGGAGCAGAGGCGACCTGCAGGCCAGATGGGAGTGGCGGACGCGAGGATGAGCGGTCGAGGAACAGCAGAGGCTGCAGAGGAGCAGAGGCGACCTGCGGGCAAGAGGCGTGGGGCGGACGTGAGAATGAGCACGAGGATAAGCGGACGAGGCAGAGGAGAGGCTGCAGAGGGGAAGAGGCGACCTGCAGGCCAGAGCGAGTGGCGGACGCGAGGATGAGTGGTCGAGGAACAGCAGAGGCTGCAGAGGGGCAGAGGCGACCTGCAGGCCAGAGGGGAGTGGCGGACGCGAGGATGAGCTGTCGAGGAACAGCAGAGCCTGCAGAGGAGCAGAGGCGACCTGTGGGCAAGAGGCGTGGGGCGGACGTGAGAATGAGCACGAGGAAAAGCGGTCGAGGCAGAGGAGAGGCTGCAGAGGGGCCAGAGCCGGCCTGCAGGCCAAAGCGAGTGACGGATGCGAGGATGAGCGGTCGAGGAACAGCAGAGGCTGCAGAGGGGCACAGGCGCCCTGCAGGCCAGAGCGAGTGGTGCACGCGACTAGGCAGAGCAGAGGCTGCAGAGGGTTAGAGGCAACCTTCGGGCCAGAGGCGAGTGGCGTATGTGAGGAAGAGCGCGAGGAAGAGTGGTGGAGGCAGAGCAGAGGCTACAGAGGGGTAGAGGCGACCTGCATGCCAGAGCGAGTGGCAGACGCGAGGAATAGCACGAGGAAGAGTGGTCGAGGCAGAGCAGAGGCTGCAGAGAGGCAGAGGCGACCTGCAGGCCAGAGGGGAGTGGCGGACGCGAGGATGAGCTGTCGAGGAACAGCGAGCCTGCAGAGGAGCAGAGGCGACCTGCGGGCAAGGGGCGTGGGGCGGACGTGAGAATGAGCACGAGGATAAGCGGACGAGGCAGAGGAGAGGCTGCAGAGGGGAAGAGGCGACCTGCAGGCCAGAGCGAGTGGCAGACGCGAGGAAGAGCGGTCGAGGGTGAGCAGAGGCTGCAGAGGGGCAGAGGCGACCTGCGGGCCAGAGGCGGGGGGCGGACGTGAGAATGAGCACGAGGAAAAGCGGTCGAGGCAGAGGAGAGGCTGCAGAGGGGAAGAGGCGACCTGCAGGCCAGAGCGAGTGGCGGACGCGAGGAAGAGCGGTCGAGGGAGAGCAGAGGCTGCAGAGGAGCAGAGGCGACCTGCGGGCCAGAGGCGTGGTGCGGACGTGAGAATGGGCACGAGGAAAAGCGGTCGAGGCAGAGGAGAGGCTGCAGAGGGGCAGAGACGGCCTGCAGGCCAAAGCGAGTGACGGATGCGAGAATGAGCGGTCGAGGAACAGCAGAGGCTGCAGAGGGGCACAGGCGCCCTGCAGGCCAGAGCGAGTGGTGGACGCGACTAGGGAGAGCAGAGGCTGCAGAGGGGCAGAGGCGACCTGCGAGCCAGAGGCGTGGGGCGGACGTGAGGATGAGCACGAGGAAAAGCGGTCGAGGCAGAAGAGATGCTGCAGAGAGGAAGAGGCGACCTGCAGGCCAGAGCGAGTGGTGGATGCCAGGAAGAGCGGCCGAGGGAGAGCAGAGGCTGCAGAGGGGCAGAGTCGACCTGCAGGCCAGAGCGAGTGGTGGATGCCAGGAAGAGCGGCCGAGGGAGAGCAGAGGCTGCAGAGGGGCAGAGTCGACCTGCGGGCCAGAGGCGTTGGGCGGACGTGAGGAAGAGTGCGAGGAAGAGCGGTCGAGGCAGAGGAGAGGCTGCAGAGGGGCAGAAGCTACCTGCGGGGAGGCGAGTGGCGAATGCGAGGAAGAGCGGAGGAATAGCAGTGGAGGCAGGGCAGAGGCTGCAGAGGGATAGAGGCGACCTGAGGGCCAGAGGCAAGTGTCGGATGCAAGGATGAGTGGTCGAGGAACAGCAGAGGCTGCAGAGGGGCAGAGGCGACCTGCAGGCCAGAGGGGAGTGGCGGACGCGAGGATGAGCTGTCGAGGAACAGCAGAGCCTGCAGAGGAGCAGAGGCGACCTGCGGGCCAGAGGGAAGTGGCGGACGCGAGGTTGAGCTGTCGAGGAACAGCAGAGCCTGCAGAGGAGCAGAGGCGACCTGCAGGCCAGAGGGGAGTGGCGGACGCGAGGATGAGCTGTCGAGGAACAGCAGAGCCTGCAGAGGAGCAGAGGCGACCTGCGGGCCAGAGGGAAGTGGCGGACGCGAGGATGAGCTGTCGAGGAACAGCAGAGCCTGCAGAGGGGCAGAGGCGACCTGCAGGCCAGAGGGGAGTGGCGGACGCGAGGATGAGCTGTCGAGGAACAGCAGAGCCTGCAGAGGAGCAGAGGCGACCTGCGGGCCAGAGGGAAGTGGCGGACGCGAGGATGAGCGGTCGAGGAACAGCAGAGCCTGCAGAGGAGCAGAGGCGACCTGCAGGCCAGAGGGGAGTGGCGGACGCGAGGATGAGCTGTCGAGGAACAGCAGAGCCTGCAGAGGAGCAGAGGCGACCTGCGGGCCAGAGGGAAGTGGCGGACGCGAGGTTGAGCTGTCGAGGAACAGCAGAGCCTGCAGAGGAGCAGAGGCGACCTGCAGGCCAGAGGGGAGTGGCGGACGCGAGGATGAGCGGTCGAGGAACAGCAGAGCCTGCAGAGGGGCAGAGGCGAACTGCAGGCCAGAGGGGAGTGGCGGACGCGAGGATGAGCTGTCGAGGAACAGCAGAGCCTGCAGAGGAACAGAGGCGACCTGCGGGCAAGAGGCGTGGGGCGGACGTGAAAATGAGCACGAGGTAAAGCGGTCGAGGCAGAGGAGAGGCTGCAGAGGGGAAGAGGCGACCTGCAGGCCAGAGCGAGTGGCGGACGCGAGGATGAGTGGTCGAGGAACAGCAGAGGCTGCAGAGGGGCAGAGGCGACCTGCAGGCCAGAGGGGAGTGGCGGACGCGAGGATGAGCTGTCGAGGAACAGCAGAGCCTACAGAGGAGCAGAGGCGACCTGCGGGCAAGAGGCGTGGGGCGGACGTGAGAATGAGCACGAGGATAAGCGGACGAGGCAGAGGAGAGGCTGCAGAGGGAAAGAGGCGACCTGCAGGCCAGAGCGAGTGGCGGACGCGAGGATGAGCTGTCGAGGAACACCAGAGCCTGCAGAGGAGCAGAGGCGACCTGCGGGCAAGAGGCGTGGGGCGGACGTGAGAATGAGCACGAGGATAAGCGGACGAGGCAGAGGAGAGGCTGCAGAGGGAAAGAGGCGACCTGCAGGCCAGAGCGAGTGGCGGACGCGAGGATGAGCTGTCGAGGAACAGCAGAGCCTGCAGAGGGGCAGAGGCGACCTGCAGGCCAGAGGGGAGTGGCGGACGCGAGGATGAGCTGTCGAGGAACAGCAGAGCCTGCAGAGGAACAGAGGCGACCTGCGGGCAAGAGGCGTGGGGCGGACGTGAAAATGAGCACGAGGTAAATCGGTCGAGGCAGAGGAGAGGCTGCAGAGGGGAAGAGGCGACCTGCAGGCCAGAGCGAGTGGCGGACGCGAGGATGAGTGGTCGAGGAACAGCAGAGGCTGCAGAGGGGCAGAGTCGACCTGCAGGCCAGAGGGGAGTGGCGGACGCGAGGATGAGCGGTCGAGGAACAGCAGAGCCTGCAGAGGGGCAGAGGCGACCTGCAGGCCAGAGGGGAGTGG
Organism: Locusta migratoria; assembly: GCA_026315105.1. Classification (NCBI taxonomy): domain Eukaryota; kingdom Metazoa; phylum Arthropoda; class Insecta; order Orthoptera; family Acrididae; genus Locusta; species Locusta migratoria. The sequence goes on along the minus strand of CM048747.1, from coordinate 571,310,497 downwards.
CGGACGCGAGGATGAGCTGTCGAGGAACAGCAGAGCCTGCAGAGGAGCAGAGGCGACCTGCGGCAAGAGGCGTGGGGCGGACGTGAGAATGAGCACGAGGATAAGCGGACGAGGCAGAGGAGAGGCTGCAGAGGGGAAGAGGCGACCTGCAGGCCAGAGCGAGTGGCGGACGCGAGGAAGAGCGGTCGAGGGAGAGCAGAGGCTGCAGAGGAGCAGAGGCGACCTGCGGGCCAGAGGCGTAGGGCGAACGTGAGAATGAGCACGAGGAAAAGCGGTCGAGGCAGAGGAGAGGCTGCAGAGGGGCAGAGACGGCCTGCAGGCCAAAGCGAGTGACGGATGCGAGAATGAGCGGTCGAGGAACAGCAGAGGCTGCAGAGGGGCACAGGCGCCCTGCAGGCCAGAGCGAGTGGTGGACGCGACTAGGCAGAGCAGAGGCTGCAGAGGGTTAGAGGCGACCTTTGGGCCAGAGGCGAGTGGCGTATGCGAGGAAGAGCGCGAGGAAGAGTGGTGGAGGCAGAGCAGAGGCTACAGAGGGGTAGAGGCGACCTGCATGCCAGAGCGAGTGGCAGACGCGAGGAATAGCGCGAGGAAGAGTGGTCGAGGCAGAGCAGAGGCTGCAGAGGGGCAGAGGCGACCTGCGGGCCAGAGGCGAGTGGCGGGCGCGAGGAAGAGGGCCGAGGCAGAGCAGTGGCTGCAGAGGGGCAGAGGCGACCTGCGGGTCAGAGGCGTGGGGCGGACGTGAGGATGAGCACGAGGAAAAGCGGTCGAGGCAGAAGAGATGCTGCAGAGGGGAAAAGGCGACCTGCAGGCCAGAGCGAGTGGTGGATGCCAGGAAGAGCGGCCGAGGGAGAGCAGGAGGCTGCAGAGGGGCAGAGTCGACCTGCAGGCCAGAGCGAGTGGTGGATGCCAGGATGAGCGGCCGAGGGAGAGCAGAGGCTGCAGAGGGGCAGAGTCGACCTGCGGGCCAGAGGCGTCGGGCGGACGTGAGGAAGAGTGCGAGGAAGAGCGGTCGAGGCAGAGGAGAGGCTGCAGAGGGGCAGAAGCTACCTGCGGCACAGAGGCGAGTGGCGAATGCGAGGAAGAGGGGAGGAATAGCAGTGGAGGCAGGGCAGAGGCTGCAGAGGGATAGAGGCGACCTGCGGGCCAGAGGCAAGTGTCGGATGCAAGGATGAGCGGTCGAGGAAGAGCAGAGGCTGCAGAGGGTTAGAGGCGACCTGGGGGCCAGAGGCCAGTGGCGTATGCGAGGAAGAGCGCGAGGAATAGTGGTGGAGGCAGAGCAGAGGGGCAGAGGTGACCTGCATGCCAGAGCGAGGGGCGGACGCGAGGAATAGCGCGAGGAAGAGTGGTCAAGGCACAGCAGAGGCTGCAGAGGGGCAGAGGCGACCTGTGGGCCAGAGGTGAGTGGCGTCTGTTAGGACGAGCGCGAGGAAGAGTGGTGGAGGCAGAGCACAGGCTGCAGAGGGCAGAGGCGACCTGCGGGCCAGAGCGAGTGGCGGATGCGAGGAAGAGGGGTCGAGTCAGAGCAGAGGTTGCAGAGGGGCAGAGGCGACCTGTGGGCCAGAGGTGTGGGGCGGACGTGAGGTAGAGCGCGAGGAAGAGCGGTCGCGGCATAGCAGAGGCTGTAGAGGGGCAGAGGCGACCTGTGGGCCAGGGTCGAGTGGCGGACGCGAGGAAGAGCGCGTGGAAGGGCGGTCTGGGTGGAGCAGAGGCAGTAGAGTGGCAGAGGCGACCTGCGGGCCAGAGGCGATTGGCGAATGCGAGGAAGAGCGGAGGAATAGCTGTGGAGGCAGGGCAGAGGCTGCAGAGGCGTAGAGGCGACCTGCGGGCCAGAGGCAAGCGGCGAACGCGAGGATGAGCGCCAGGAAGAGCGGTCGGGGCAGAGCAGAGGCTGCAGAAAGGCAGTGGTGATATGCGGGTCAGAGGCGAGTGGCGTATGCGAGGAAGAGCGCGGCGGGAAAGAGCTGTGGAGGCAGGGCAGAGGCTGCAGTGGGGCAGAGGCGACCTGCAGGCCAGAGCGAGCGGCGGACGTGAAGAAGAGGGTGAGGAAGAGCGGTCGAGGCAGAGGAGAGGCTGCAGAGGGGCAGAGGCGACCTGCGGGCGAGAGGCGAGTGGCGGATGCGAGGAAGAGTGCGAGGAAGAGCGCCGTCTGACGAAGGAGGCCAGCTGCAGTACAGCGCGGCCACGGGCGTTTCCACAATGAAGTAGGTGGCGTATTCGAATGTACTGCGAGGACATTTGAATCAGAGTGCTCGAGATCTAGGTACTGTGAGCAACTTTCACTTTTACCAGGATAGTGATCCTACGCGTACCGTGCATATTGTAAAAATGTTGCCGAAAGTATTTGTATGCCGTTAACAGTGATACTATTTTGCGGAAATATATACTGCTATACCTCCACTCTGTGTGAGAAACTGTCAGTAGGAAAGCAGTGGAACATTGAAACGTCGTGCCGGATGCTGAGTATCTCGCCTTCCTAGACAATATCTACATGTTCTTTCCAGTTTAAGTCAGCAGTAATAGTAATTCCAAGGTAATTGCATGATTGATGTATCTTGTAAACAAAGTTTAACGGCTTTCTTTTCGTCCTCATGTGGACGACTTCAACTTGTCATTATTTAGAGTCAATTGCCAATTTTTACACCTTAGTAATAGCTTATTCAGATCGTTGTGCAGTTGGTTTTTATCTTCAGATGATTTTAATAGACGGTAAATGACGGCGTCATCTGCAAACAACCTAAGAGAGCGACTTAGATTTTCCCCTAAATCGTTTATGTAAATAAGGAACGGCAGAGGACCAACAACACGGGCGTCACCTCTGTTTTCGTCGGTGCCTTACGTCTCGCTACCGTAGACTACTTACTGCAGGTGTAGACTTATCAACAGTCCCGTTTTTCTGTTTACAGAATGGGATACCCTCAGAGCCGCTTGTAAATGTGAATATAAACAGAAAGTCCCGTACCTCGCAAGAAAGTCGCTTTTAAAGATTCAACTTTACCTGCAAAGCTCTCGTATATTTGGTAGAGTTTTGTACAGTGTTTGGAGATGAAGGGCTTTGGAAATGGCCGTGGAGCGAGAAGACACACTGAATACAACTCACCATGTAAGCGTTGCACGCCGCAGAGGCTCTGGGTACCCACCTGGAACAGAAGAAACCGAGAATTAGGTTGAGATCGCGGGTACCGTGCAAACAGCCGCTCCCAGCTGCCAGTGTCGGACAGCGGCCGTCGCTGTCGCTGTCGCTGTGTGCGGACGCCGGCCAACGACCACTGCCCGAGCTGTCCACCGCGCTAGTTGCCAACAGGACGTCGTAATTAGATTTTTGTGTAAGTATAAGGAAACCCACCTGATAAGGATACCACACTGGGCAGTAATACTCCAAATGAGGATGGACAAGCGTGGTGTATGCAGTCTCTTTAGTAGTTCTGTTGCATGTTTTGATTGTTCTGCCAATAAAACGCAGTGTCTGGTTCGCCTTTCCCACGACAATATCTGAATGTTCCTTCCAGTTTATGTCTGAAGTAATAGTAATTCCTAGGTATTTTTTGGATTTACGGCCTTTACTTTTGACTGATTTATCTTGTAAACTAAGTTTAACGGATTTCTTTTCATACTCATATGGACGACGTCACACTTCTCATTATTTAGAGTCAGTCAGTTACCAATTTATTGAGATCGTTAGCAGTTGGTTTTGATCTTCGGATGACTTTACTAGACGCTAAATGATGACGTTATCTGCAAACGACCTAAGGGAGCTGCTCAGATTTTCTCGCAAATCGTTTATGTATATAAGGAACAGCAGAGGACCAATAACACTACCCCTGGAACGCCGGATATCACTTCTGTTGTAGTCGATGCCTCAGCATCGATTACTACGAACCGAGTCCTCTCTGACGGGAAATCCCGTAACCAGTCACAAGTGTGGGGTGATATCCGTAACCGTGAGGTTCGGCGTCGGCAGCCTGCTGGAACTCTGGCAGGCGTGGCGTCACAGCCGGCACTGCAGGCGGCGTCGCTTCACTCACTTCAGATGTGCCTCCACTGCGCGCCAACTGCTCTTGTTTGTAATAGTTATCACGTCCATCGTTTTCACCTGCTCAGTTAGCCGTGTGGTCTAACGCACCGCTTTCCGAGTCAGGGAAGAGTACCGGCCCCCGGTCCGACCAACCCCCCCCCCCCCCCCCCCCCCCCCGAGCGGATTAGCGAAGAGAGTAGGAGTGGCGACCAGCCTGGATGCGGTTTTTAGCCGGTTTTCCACATCCCCCGAGGTGAATACCGGGCTGGTCCTCAAATCCCGCCTCAGTTACACGATTCTAAAACATTTCACAACACTTTACACTTTCAAACATATAACGCTATACGCCTCCTGGGGGTGGTGGCAGGAAGGGCATCGGTCCACCCCGTCACTATTACGTCGCAGTTCCAAATAACCGAGCCGACCCTGCATTTGCGAGGAAGGGGATCGGCAGAAAGGGAAAGAGAATGTAAAACATTTTTCGTTGATACGGTATGCATAGTATTCAAGCAGGTCACTCAGCTACTAATAAGGAAATTCACAACTAATTCTGTTTAACAGATGGATATTTAATTCTCTGGATTTCTCCGTTTTTCCACTCGAAAGGCCGGAAATTGAAAACGCTTCGTCTTAGACGAATTCTTAAGCTCTGTTATGTGTAGTGAAATGAGAGACAGCGTGAGGAAAATTATACGTTTCCCACTGATCAGCTGCATTGCATTCTAAGGTTAAATGTGTAAAATTTAATGAGGATCAGAAGACACGTGCCTGGAATGAACTACCTTCCGTCAGACGCGATACAACTCTTTCGAGTCAGTCAGTTTGTTCTTGTTTTCAATATCAAATCTGCAATTTTTTTTTTATTTTGAAATCGGAACAAACATAGGTTGGTGTGTAAAAAAAATAAAAACAAAAAACACACGGGCAGTCTACTATCTACTATTACCACAGTGACGAGTATTTTTGATGTGTACTGAAGAAGCTATCGTAGGAAGGACAAACAGAATCACGAATCAGTGGACTGTTTCATTAAACCATCGTGGATTTATGTCGATTGACGTCACACGTCAGTGTTCTACGTACGGCTCTCCGAAAACCTGTGGCGTCGTCTAGTGGCAGGAGACAGAAAGCAAGCTACGCGCCGGTGAACTCTAGGTGCTGTTCTGTTGCCCTCGGCACTTGCAGGGCGCCGTTTCGACGGGAAGCCGGGTGTTTACCGGAAGGCGAGCGGCGGCACGGTTCGGACACCGATCTCGGCCGGAGAACAGGTCGCGGAGTAGCAGCGCGCTGCGCCTTAGGCCTCGGGGCTGGCGACGGCTTCTGAAGGTGACTGCGTTACACTGCTGCCGACACGACAGCTGCGCTGTGGGTAAAGGGGGGGGGCGGCACTGACCACTGGGCAGAGTCTCACAACAGGAAACTTGTGTTTGTCGGCACCCTGGACGTGTGGGCTGCGGTGCGCGGCCACAGCGGGCGGCCGCTCCGCCTGCGGTGTGCGGACGCGCCCACTAAACGCTTTGCTCCACACAAACATTGCGCTGGACTCACACACGAGGCAGGTCTACGTGTGCACGACAGAGCTTACTGTATCGCTTATTTGCCAGTCACTACAGGGGGCTCATTATTTAATGTTGTCTGCAGTTGATATTTCCATTTATATCCTAGTACTTCTTCCTTATCAAATATTTTACTGCTCCGTGACGTCCAGCTAATCTGTACCTCTTGCAGACAATTTATCGAGTAATGTTTCGGAATTCTCGAGTCCTAAGACTGTTTTCAGCGCGAGAAGGAACGAGAGTAAAATCGACCATTTACTGTTAAATGAAATTTAACAGACCCAGACTTTAAAACACATTAGCTGTTTATTGTTCCTTCCTCTACAACGGCATACTTAAGACTTAACTTTCTTCTTATTACAACAACAATGCCCACTGAAACAAAACAGCTTAGACTCTCTTCATCGTAACTGTCGTTAGAGACTGTGACACTTCGAAGCACTATATAGAATTCCATGCCCCGTCTTCCGTGGTGGTAGCAGCAAGTGCATTTCTCGACAGATTACCTGTAGGGTAGAGAAAAACCTAAAAAGAGATATCTTGCGACCAGAAGCACCTAACAAACATGTGTGACGACCTTATGTCGGTTCGTAGGGGTGTAGTGCAACTTGTTACACTACAACATACGCCCATTCCACGGCGTCAAAATTGCGAAACATTCCGTCGACAAGTTAGAACATAAATAAAGGAAAGGCAAACCTACGTTTTTTGCATTTATAGATCTGCATAAAGTTTTGAAAAAATTGACTGGAATACACACTTCCAAATTCTGAAGGTACCGGGTGTAAAATATAGGGAGCGAAGAGTTGTATTCAACTTGTCCAAAAGTCAAACAACAGTTATTAGAGTCGAAGGGCATGAAACGGTAGCGATGATTGTGAAGGAAGTGAGTCACGGTTGTAGCCTTTCCCCAATGTTGTTGAATCTTTACATTGAACAACCTCTGAAGGAATGCGAGGAGAAATTTCGAGAGCGAATTAACGTTCAAATGTTTCAAATGTTTGTATAGTCTATGGGACTTAACTACGGGGTCATCAGTCCCTAAACTTACAAACTACTTATGAACTACTTACGAACTAGGACGGCACAAACATCCATGCCCGAGGGGGGATTCGAACCCCCGACCGTAGTGGCCGTGCAGACCGTGACTGGAGCGCCTTAGTCCCCTCGGCCACCGCGGCCGGCAATTAAAGTTAAGGGAGGAGAAGAAAAGCTTTGTGCTTCGCCGATAACATAGTAATTCTGTCATTAGACAGCAAAGTACCTGTAGGAAGAGTTCAACGGAATTGACTGTCTCTTGAAAGGAGGCTATAAGATGAACATTAACAAGGGTAAAACAAAGATCATGCAATGTACTCTACGAAAATTACGCGACGTCAAAGGAATTAGATTAGGAAATTAAGACAGTACTACACTACTACTAGATGAGTTTTATTATTCTGGTACTAAGATAACTTGTGATGGCCGAAGTAAAGAAGATATAAAATGCAGAATGGCTATGGCAAGAAAAGCGTTTCTGAATAACCGAAATTTCTTAGCATTCAATATTATTTTAAATGTTACGATGCCCTTTCTGAAGGTATTTGTCTGGAGTGTAGCATTGCATGGGAGTGAAACGGACGATAAGGAGTTTAGACAAAAAGCTAATAGAAGCTTTGGAAATGTAGTGCTACAGACGAATAACGAAGATTAGACGGGTACATCACGTAACTAATGAGGAGGTACTCAACAGAAGTAGAGAGAAAAGGAGTTTCTGGCATATCCTGACCAAGAAAGGGTATATATTGGTAAGGACACATTCTGAGACATCAAGGAATCGTCTACGTAGCATTAGAAAGAAGTGTGCGGGATAAAAATCGTAGAGGGAGACCGAGGGACGAATACAGTAAGCACATTCAAAAGGATGTAGGTCGCCGGACTTATTCTCAGATGAAGAGGCTCGCACAGGACAGGTTGGCGTAGACAGCTGCAATCAAACCAGTCTGCGGACTCAAGGCGACAGCGACAGTCGAGAACTTCACTGTACATCAAGTACCGAACACAATACTCGACAAGAGTCTGCGATAGACATACGTGCAAGAGCAGGTGGAGTGAGGGGGGGGGGGGAGAGTGGGCGTGCGGGGGCGCGCAGCAGTCTGGAAGTTGCATTTCAAACAGAGCTTCTGTTTCACGACACTCCAGCGTACGTGGCGAAATTGCCGAAAAAAATCGCAAAGTTAAAAAAAAAAAAAAAAAACGGCAACTGCGATGGGGAAATGTTACATTAGATACTTGTAGCCCATAAGATTATCTATGGGTTGCTTTTTTTTTTTACGCATCGATTGCTTAGTAATTTTTTGAGATATATTGAAAAAACAGTTAAAAATTCTTTAAAAACTAAATTCCTTATAACTCGTCAACATTCACGTTTCTAAAGTTATTATTTACCACAAGTGAGGCACGAAATAAGGCAAAAAAGACCTTTTCCGAAAAAAATAAAAATATACAGTATTTTTTTTAATATATCTATTTCTTTAAAAGGCTCCTACAAAATTGGCTACAGTTGGTCAGGGGTTCGACCTAGACTAACGGTTTTTAGTCTTTTTTCTTCGAGACGTGTTGTAATATCATACTATTTAATAATTTTTTCAGTTTCTGTTAATTATAAGTATAAAAAAAATGAGTTTGAAATACTTTTACTAAAAGGATCTGTTTTCTTCAGCTAATAATTTATGTTTTTATGTTATGAAAGGAGCTGTTAAAGAACTATGTTGCTGACATCTTTTTATAGGTTTTAAAAGAAATAATGTTGCTCTACGACCTTCTGGATCCGAGGTAAATATTACTGTTTTAAAAATAAATCTAGTGGACGTATTTTACATTTTACACGGATGTTCTTCACGGAACTGAATATCGAATACGGTACTTAAAGTTGTACGTAAAACGACTGGGATACGTTGCAGAGTTTTCTAGCGTTGCTAATCGACTGCCGACTGGTAGTGTGAGGCGTGCCGTGCCAGCGCACACGCCTTGGCCGGGCCGGGAACACACTCGACGGCCCGCACTTGCCAAACGTTTTTGTTTCCTTTGGGAAACAGCGTCCCTCTTTTATTTTTATCATTTTTTTTAAAAAATATGAAAGCAGTATACAGCGGACTGCATATTCCAGAAACGTCGCCAGAAAAAGATGTTTTGCTTGCAAAAAATGAGGTATAAGATTTTATTTTCTTATCTCGTGTATGTGGTTGACAGTGTATAGAATACATGTACTCGGAACAACATTTTTATCGCCGAAAAAACTGCATATTTTTGGCTCTTGCATCAGATTTTCGTCTATTATTCGGAAAATATGTTATCCGTACCCAAATAAAAGAGCATTAAATTTTACGTCCAAGTTTCAGAGTAACCACTTTTGTCGATACGTTTCAACTTGAGCACGGAGATCTTTGCGGCTTAGCAACAGAAGCGATGCCAGAGCCGGCAGCGAGAACAAAGGGATAGGGATGTGTAGCTCGTGTGACTAAGAACGCCGTGACACACGGGAAGTCACGCGAGGCGAGAACGCGTAGCGCCGGCTGAGCAGGAGGTCAGCGCAAACCTGAAAACGTGATAAATCGCGGAATAACGCACATACAGAGAGGTAAAAATAGACACATGCTTGCAATACCATCGAAAAAAAAAAAAATCTTCTCAGAAAAGCAATAATTAGCATAACAAATTAGACAATGCAAAAATGACGTTCTTTACAGAAAATGCTCAATATGTTCACCATAATTCCTCAACCCTTAGCTGTACTCGAGGAATAATGTTGTGAACCACACTGTAAATCATGTCCGGAGTTATGGTGAGGCATTGGCGTCGGATGTTGTCTTTCAGTGTACCTGGAGATGTCGGTCGATCACGATACACTTGCGACTTCAGGTAACCCCAAAGCCAATCAATAATCGCACGGACTGAGGTCTGGGGACCTGGGAGGCCAAGCATGACGGAAGTGGCGGCTGAGCACACGACCATCACCAAACGACGCGCGCAAGAGACCTTTCACGCGTCTAGCAATACTTTTTCTTTTTTGTTCTAATAAAAACCCATGTCATCGCAAGCACGTGTGTCAGTTTTCACCCCCTGTGATGAACCAAGCTGTCGCGTCCGCTGCTGCCACGCGGTTGCATTGTCCACTGTCCGCGAGTGCTGAAAGCTCTCGCGATAGGCGAAGGTCAAAACGTCAAACGTTCTGCAAACGAGCAATGGTCGAGCGATCTGACGCTTCGCTTTGTAGTAATACATTAATGATTTTTTTATAACTTGTGCGATGCTTGTCGCCGACTTCTGCTCTCTCTCTCTCTCTCTCTCTCTCTCTCTCTCTCTCTCTCTCTCTCTCTCTCTGACAGCTTATCGATAAACATATGACATTTGTCACGTTCAACTTTTTTGCAACAAGCTGAAGGGAGAGAGCGGAACTGTTCGTCACTTACTTTCTTCTGCTTCATGTGCTAGGACGTGTCATGTAAGTGTAAGCTTAGTTTTTTTATTAATTTCAATAAAACCCCACAGTTAATTTGAAATATCTTTCTTACTTACAATCCCTTCCCCATTCTCACTAATTTTAAAGTTATTTATTTTCAGCAGATCCAGTACTTCATAAAGTGATGCTCGGGTATTGTTGCGATTTGTTTCGCGATTGTACTAGAACATTCTCTGTGTAACTTATTTATTTCGTGTCTATGAATGGTTTATTACATTTTAATGCCTGCAGAAAAATCTTCGTAATGTTTATGAAGTCCGATAATTTTGCAATTTTTGGCGACTATCATGATTAATTTTCCACACGGTCATAGAACAATAGTAACCGAAACGCACAATCCCAGCATCAATTTATCGATGTAATATTCCATTCATCACAGCTAGAATCACTACAGAACATGACCGTAATATTTGTACCAGCTCTCAATGAGGTAAAATTTAGATTCCGCCGACTTCTTCTGTAATGTTGCTTTCTGGTGTTGTATTTGCCACCGAAATTACGACCGCTACCATTTAATGGCGGAATCCAATAATTTTGTTTAAATTGTCCCTTCCTTGTCAAAATTGCTTAGTAATCTCATTTAAAAATATTTCACTACCTGGTAAAATTTCATTTGCGGTCCCCAACCTTAACTTTAATACGCAACACCCATTTTCATACGAAAGCAGCATTACAGCTTTAACAAACCAAATATCTCGCCGACCTAAATTTAAAAGTGATACGTAAAAATGAACTGTGTGTAGAAGTGTACGGACGTTTTCAAGCCATCATTAAAAAGTATATCTTGTTCGAAAGAAAGGTAGCGCAAAGACATTTAGGTCTTTGGGACACGTCGTTTACGCGAAATGGAAACATACTGGATGTGGTGCGAATAAATAAATATATAAATAAGGAAACGTGTGGAGAAAGGAGCCACAGATTTTAAAGATGAACAGCCGTATACGAAAGTGTTGCAAAATCCTTTTGAGGTTAAGACTGAAACACTATCCTGAGACACAGCTGACTGCCTACCAGTGGACTGATGGAACGTTTAGGCGAGCAGCACGAGTGGAATACGAAAATACGAAAATCCACGCGACTGTGCGTATTTTCATTGCTTCCTGCGTTGTACATAATATCACGATACACAATGCATGCGGCGCTTATGAAATCGTCGGTGTGTTTAGCCCATGTTGACAGACTACCACACTCTCACGTAGAGGTAAAGCAGAAATGAATTGCAACCTGATTGCACGAGTTTTGTTTCAGCGAATTTCGGACTTGTGATGTTTTGAAAAGTACACACGATTTTCACATTGCAGGGGACTAGATTCTACATCGTCGTTTAAACCATGTCTTCACCTTGTCCTTGCTTCTGGGCCTTTCGTGTAAGGTACCAAACATAATTTTAAGCTACTTGGTAGGTATCAAACTGAATATTTTGTAGAATGTGGCGTGCTAACATTAACAGCTTATATATGGACATATTTATTTGTAGCTACGTATTCACTTTATCAAACACTTGTTATTCGTAACATTATTCTGTTACTTCTGAGCATCCTTTGCAAATGAGATATTTCCGAACTATATTTTTGACAGTTGCTACAATTTATAGCGCCACAAAAGATCGTAAATACGAAGTTATTTTGAAATGCCGCTTCAGTCCAAATACACATTCATTCATTACTCAATCGCTTCGCGGCGTGACTTTCCGACCCGGCCGCTTGGCAGCGCTACAGTCGGTAAGTCGCAGTTTCGCGACTCTGACAGTAAGGCAATAAAGTTTTACTTACTTTGGGAAATAAGGCGTAAAAAGACTGCTGTACATTACATTTACAAAGCGAGGAATGTTCGTTGTACTATTTCATTCGTAACTTCAAATAGCAAAACAGATTATGAAGATAACCGGCCAAATTCTTCGAAAGTACAACGAGTACAGTTACTTTCGACTGTATTCACCATGAGTTTTTCTGACTACTAACCATCAACAACTGAATAAGTCTTTTTGGAAGACGACAGTAAATCATTTATTCCGTACACTTTTCTGAATAGTCGGTAAAGCGTAGGCGACGTGGGCTGCAAAACTTGTAACTTTTGTGGTCGCTGGTTCGCTTCCCGTTCGATCGTACACATTTTAGTTACTGCAACTACAACCCTTTCACCTGTTATTTGTGCAAAGTTTTATGTATTATCTTTAGAAAGCACCAGAAATTATTTTTTTACAAGTTGTTACCCCTAGTTCATCTTCATTGTAAGCACACTAAGTTCCTACGGAAACAATCTATCCTGACATTTTACTCAGAAATGTGATTTACACTCATCTATATTTGGCATCCCAGTTATCTCTCTGCCTCAGGAACAAATGCACAAAATACACAAAGGCGAGTGTTTGTGCAAATCAAGTTCCTCGTGGTGTAAATGAAATTGTCACTCAGAATGAAAATGCACAAGACTGATGTATTAGAAACAATTTAAAAATTCGACTTCAGTCGCCTAAGGAAAATTTACGAACTAGTTATTCAAAGCAAAATTCTTCATTATGTGTGCTACTTCAGTTTTATTTTCTATTATTTCAGAAACATGTTATCTTGCATTTCGGGCATCGGCAGCCAAAAGTTTTCATTTTGATACCAAATCCGCTTCAAAATGCATAACTCTGGCTTTCTATATCGCAAGGTTTAGGCATAAAGAGAGAGCTGAACGAAATATTTTTATGTCTCCAGGGGCATATGGCATAACATGTGACGATTGTGAAGCGAACTACAAAGGCCAGACGGGCAGAAATTTAAAAACCCGATTTAAAGGACACATTAACGAAAGCAGTACAAAACCAGCGGTCAGGCAGCATTTGCGTGAAACGAGACACCAGGTAACGGACATTAGAAGTAACATGCGGAAACTGCGCATTACGAACAAGGGCAACACAGTATTCTAGAAGGGGTGGAGGTATGTGGTGCCATTAAAGAATCCCCCGGTTCCACCCTCAATGCACAGACAAATCAGAGACTCGAGAGCCTGTTGGCAAATTGTAACTTTTTGAACAGGTAGCTTAGTCGTGCAGAGCAGTTTTCCCCTGGTGCCTGGTGCATGGTGTCGCCCCCCGGCAGGGGCGGCCGCGTCATCCGGCGGCCAGTACCGCCGCGCCAGCGTAACCGACCCTCACTTACTAAAAGGACAATCGGTTTTCACGTCGAGTACGGTGTAAATCCGAGACACCTTTGTAAAAATATTAGCATTTTGTTATAGGTTTCACCTGCCCTCCACCCCGAAAATATGTTTAAAATACTAAGCAACAGCGTTGAAATTTAATTTTTTTAATGAGGACGTGAAGTTCGGAAACTTTTAATTGTTTTAAATATTACGTGAACGCTGGGGAACGCAGGGGAAGGCTAAATGGCATACACGTTTTTCTAAGGAATTTTAAGGGTACTTTTCTACGGTTTATTTAATTTTATTTTAGTCACCAACGTTATTATATTTTTTCTCTTAACTTGAAAAGACACCCTTGAACGTCTCTTTCTTTTATGTGCATTGCAGAGGAGCTGACGATGCGTCTACAGGACGCGCAACTGGTACTGCTTTTTAAATAAAGTTAATTGCAGCCGAAGCGGATTTGGTATTAAAAAATTTCAGAAACAGTTGCAGTTTGATAAACTCGACACTGTGCAGCGTGCAGCGGCGGCGGCACCCGGACTGGCCGTGGCTGCCAGGGAGAGACAGCGTGGGCCGTCGCCTGTGCTGTGCTGACCAAACTGCCGCAGCAGCCGCGATGTTCCCGCACACGGGGCGAGCTTCACACGTTCCCGCCCCTCCTTCTTCTCATTTCCGCTGCACTCTCTCGACGGACGTCAGAACACGCAGTGGCAGCCACATGGAACAGTTTGCCTCTGTCTGACACACTGGTGAAGACGGGACGGCAACCACCGACGGCAGAGTCTGCCAGCCTGGCGATGCGCAGCGACGCAGAGCAGAGGAGCAGAGCAGAGCAGAGGGGAACAGCAGAGCAGAGGAGCAGGGCAGAGCAGAGGGGCACAGCAGAGCAGAGGGAAGGGGCAGGGCAGAACAGAGGAGCAGAGCAGAGCAGAGGGGGGCAGGGCACAGCAGAGGGGCACGGCAGAGCAGAGCAGAGGGGCACAGCAGAGCAAGCAGAGGGGCACAATAGAGCAGAGGGGCAGAGCAGAGCAGATGGGCACAGCAGAGCAGATGGGCACAGCAGAGCACAGCAGAGGGGGGCAGGGCACAGCAGAGGGGCACGGCAGAGCAGAGCAGAGGGGCACAGCAGAGCAAGCAGAGGGGCAGAGCAGAGCAGATGGGCACAGCAGAGCAAGCAGAGGGGCAGAGCAGAGCAGATGGGCACAGCAGAGCAGAGGGGGGCAGGGCACAGCAGAGCAGAGGGGCAGAGCAGAACAGAGGGGTAGAGCAGAGGGGGCAGGGCACAGGGGCACGGCAGAGCAGAGGGGGGCAGGGCACAGCTGAGGGGCACGGCAGAGCAGAGGGGCACGGCAGAGCAGAGGGGCACGGCAGAGCAGAGGGGCACGGCAGAGCAGAGGGGCACGGCAGAGCAGAGGGGAGGGGCACGGCAGAGTAGACGGGCAGGGCAGAGCAGAGGGGCACAGCAGAGCAGAGGGGAGGGGCAGGGCAGAACAGAGGAGCAGAGGGGGGCAGGGCAGAACAGAGGAGCAGAGCAGAGCAGAGGGGGGCAGGGCACAGCAGAGGGGCACGGCAGAGCAGAGCAGAAGGGCAGAGCAGAGCAGAGGGGCACAGCAGAGCAGACGGGCACAGCAGAGCAGACGGGCACAGCAGAGCAGACGGGCACAGCAGAGCAGACGGGCACAGCAGAGCAGACGGGCACAGCAGAGCAGACGGGCACAGCAGAGCAGAGGGGAGGGGCAGGGCAGAACAGAGGAGCAGAGCAGAGCAGAGGGGGGCGGGGCACAGCAGAGGGGCACGGCAGAGCAGAGCAGAGGGGCACGGCAGAGCAGAGCAGAGGGGTACAGCAGAGCAGAGGGGCAGGGCAGAGCAGAGGGGCACAGCAGAGCAGAGGGAAGGGGCAGGGCAGAACAGAGGAGCAGAGCAGAGGGGGGCAGAGCAGAGCAGAGGGGCACGGCAGAGCAGAGCAGAGGGGCACGGCAGAGCAGAGCAGAGGGGCACGGCAGAGCAGAGGGGCACAGCAGAGTAGAGGGGAGGGGCACAGCAGAGGGGAGGGGCAGGGCAGAGCAGAGGGGAGGGGCAGGGCAGAACAGAGGAGCAGAGCAGAGCAGAGGGGGGCAGGGCAGAACAGAGGAGCAGAGCAGAGCAGAGGGGGGCAGGGCACAGCAGAGGGGCACGGCAGAGCAGAGCAGAGGGGGGCAGGGCACAGCAGAGGGGCACGGCAGAGCAGAGCAGAGGGGTACAGCAGAGCAGAGGGGTACAGCAGAGCAGAGGGGTACAGCAGAGCAGAGGGGCAGGGCAGAGCAGAGGGGCACAGCAGAGCAGAGGGAAGGGGCAGGGCAGAACAGAGGAGCAGAGCAGAGCAGAGGGGGGCAGGGCAGAACAGAGGAGCAGAGCAGAGGGGGGCAGGGCAGAACAGAGGAGCAGAGCAGAGCAGAGGGGGGCACGGCAGAGCAGAGGGGCACGGCAGAGCAGAGGGGCACGGCAGAGCAGAGGGGCACGGCAGAGCAGAGGGGCACGGCAGAGCAGAGGGGCACGGCAGAGCAGAGCAGAGGGGCACGGCAGAGCAGAGCAGAGGGGCACGGCAGAGCAGAGCAGAGGGGCACGGCAGAGCAGAGCAGAGGGGCACGGCAGAGCAGAGGGGCAGAGCAGAGCGGCACAGCAGAGCAGAGGGGCACAGCAGAGCAGACGGGCACAACAGAGCAGAGCAGACGGGCACAACAGAGCAGAGGGGAGGGGCAGGGCAGAACAGAGGAGCAGAGCAGAGCAGAGGGGGGCAGGGCACAGCAGAGGGGCACGGCAGAGCAGAGGGGCACGGCAGAGCAGAGGGGCACGGCAGAGCAGAGGGGCACAGCAGAGCAGAGCAGAGGGGCACAGCAGAGCATAGGGGCACAGCAGAGCAGAGGGGCAGAGCAGAGGAGCAGAGCAGAGCAGAGGGGGGCAGGGCACAGCAGAGCAGAGGGGCACGACAGAGCAGAGCAGAGGGGCACAGCAGAGCAGATGGGCACAATAGAGCAGAGGGGCACGGCAGAGCAGAGCAGAGGGGCACAGCAGAGCAGATGGGCACAGCAGTGCAGATGGGCACAGCACAGCAGAGCAGAGGGGAGGGGCAGGGCAGAACAGAGGAGCAGAGCAGAACAGAGGAGCAGAGGGGCAAAGCAGAGCAGAGGGGCAGAAGAGAGCAGAGGGGCAAAGCAGAGCAGAGGGGCAGAAGAGAGCAGAGGGGCAGAAGAGAGCAGAGGGGCAGAAGAGAGCAGAGGGGCAGAGGGGCAAAGCAGAGCAGATGTGCACAATAGAGCAGAGCAGAGGAGCAGAGGGGCACAGCAGAGCAGAGGGGCAGAACAGAGCAGAGGGGGGCAGGGCACAGCAGAGGGGCACGGCAGAGCAGAGCAGAGCAGAGGGGCACAGCAGAGCAGAGGGAAGGGGCAGGGCAGAACAGAGGAGCAGAGCAGAGCAGAGGGGGGCAGGGCAGAACAGAGGAGCAGAGCAGAGGGGGGCAGGGCACAGCAGAGGGGCACGGCAGAGCAGAGGGGCACGGCAGAGCAGAGGGGCACGGCAGAGCAGAGGGGCACGGCAGAGCAGAGCAGAGGGGCACGGCAGAGCAGAGCAGAGGGGCACGGCAGAGCAGAGCAGAGGGGCACGGCAGAGCAGAGCAGAGGGGCACGGCAGAGCAGAGCAGAGGGGCACAGCAGAGCAGAGGGGAGGGGCAGGGCAGAACAGAGGAGCAGAGCAGAGCAGAGGGGGGCAGGGCAGAACAGAGGAGCAGAGCAGAGCAGAGGGGGGCAGGGCACAGCAGAGGGGCACGGCAGAGCAGAGCAGAGGGGGGCAGGGCACGGCAGAGCAGAGCGGTACAGCAGAGCAGAGGGGCAGGGCAGAGCAGAGGGGCACAGCAGAGCAGAGGGAAGGGGCAGGGCAGAACAGAGGAGCAGAGCAGAGCAGAGGGGGGCAGGGCAGAACAGAGGAGCAGAGCAGAGCAGAGGGGGGCAGGGCACAGCAGAGGGGCACGGCAGAGCAGAGCAGAGGGGGGCAGGGCACGGCAGAGCAGAGCAGAGGGGTACAGCAGAGCAGAGGGGCAGGGCAGAGCAGAGGGGCACAGCAGAGCAGAGGGAAGGGGCAGGGCAGAACAGAGGAGCAGAGCAGAGCAGAGGGGGGCAGGGCAGAACAGAGGAGCAGAGCAGAGCAGAGGGGGGCAGGGCACAGCAGAGGGGCACGGCAGAGCAGAGCAGAGGGGCACGGCAGAGCAGAGCAGAGGGGCACGGCAGAGCAGAGCAGAGGGGCATAGCAGAGCAGAGGGGCATAGCAGAGCAGAGGGGCAGAGCAGAGCGGCAGAGCAGAGGGGCACAGCAGAGCAGAGCAGAGCAGAGCAGACGGGCACAACAGAGCAGAGGGGAGGGGCAGGGCAGAACAGAGGAGCAGAGCAGAGGGGGGCAGGGCACAGCAGAGGGGCACGGCAGAGCAGAGGGGCACGGCAGAGCAGAGGGGCACGGCAGAGCAGAGCAGAGCAGAGGGGCACAGCAGAGCAGACGGGCACAGCAGAGCAGACGGGCACAGCAGAGCAGACGGGCACAGCAGAGCAGACGGGCACAGCAGAGCAGAGGGGAGGGGCAGGGCAGAACAGAGGAGCAGAGCAGAGCAGAGGGGGGCAGGGCACAGCAGAGCAGAGGGGCACGGCAGAGCAGAGCAGAGGGGCACGGCAGAGCAGAGCAGAGGGGCACAGCAGAGCAGATGGGCACAATAGAGCAGAGGGGCACGGCAGGGCACGGCAGAGCAGAAGGGCAAAGCAGAGCAGAGGGGCAGAAGAGAGCAGAGGGGCAGAAGAGAGCAGAGGGGCAGAGGGGCAAAGCAGAGCAGATGTGCACAATAGAGCAGAGCAGAGGAGCAGAGGGGCACAGCAGAGCAGAGGGGCAGAACAGAGCAGAGGGGTACGGCAGAGCAGAGCAGAGGGGTACGGCAGAGCAGAGCAGAGGGGTACGGCAGAGCAGAGCAGAGGGGCAGGGCAGAGCAGAGGGGCACAATAGAGCAGAGGGGCACAATAGAGCAGAGGGGCACAATAGAGCAGAGGGGCAGAGCAGAGCAGAGGGGCAGAGCAGAGCAGAGGGGCAGAGCAGAGCAGAGGGGCCCAGCAGAGCAGAGGGGCCCAGCAGAGCAGAGGGGCCCAGCAGAGCAGAGGGGCCCAGCAGAGCAGAGGGGCCCAGCAGAGCAGAGGGGCACAATAGAGCAGAGGGGGGCAGAGCACAGCAGAGGGGGGCAGAGCACAGCAGAGGGGGGCAGAGCAGAGGGGTACAGAGCAGAGGGGAGTGGCAGAGGGGCAGAGCAGAGCAGAGGGAAAGAGCAGAGCAGAGGGGCAGAGCAGAGCAGACAGGCAGAGCAGAGGAGCAGGGCAGAGCAGAGCAGGAGGGCAGAGGGGCAGGGCAGAGCAGACAGGCAGAGCAGAGGAGCAGAGCAGAGCAGAGCAGAGCAGGAGGGCAGAGGGGCAGGGCAGAGCAGACAGGCAGAGCAGAGGAGCAGAGCAGAGCAGAGGGAAAGAGCAGAGCAGAGGAGAGGGGCCAAGCAGAGCAGAGGGAAAGAGCAGAGCAGAGGAGAGGGGCCGAGCAGAGCAGAGGGAAAGAGCAGACCAGTGCAGAGGGAAAGAGCAGAGCAGAGGGGCAGAGGAGAGCAGAGGAGAGCGACAGAAGAGAGAAGAGGAGAGGAGCAGAGGAGAGCGGCAGAGGGGCAGAGCAGAGCACAGGGAAAGAGCAGAGCAGAGCAGAGGGGCAGAGCAGAGCAGACAGGCAGAGCAGTGGAGCAGGGCAGAGCAGAGCAGGGGGGCAGAGCAGAGCAGGGGGGCAGAGCAGAGCAGGGGGGCAGAGGGGCAGGGCAGAGCAGACAGGCAGAGCAGAGGAGCAGAGCAGAGCAGAGGGAAAGAGCAGAGCAGAGGAGAGGGGCAGAGGGGCAGAGCAGAGCAGAGGGAAAGAGCAGACCAGAGCAGAGGGGCAGAACAGAGGGAAAGAGCAGAGCAGAGGGAAAGAGCAGAGCAGAGGGGCAGAGCAGAGCAGAGGGGCAGAGCAGAGCAGAGGGGCAGAGCAGAGCAGAGGGGCAGAGCAGAGCAGAGGGGCAGAGCAGAGCAGACAGGCAGAGCAAAGGAGCAGGGCAGAGCAGAGCAGGGGGGCAGAGCAGAGCAGGGCAGAGCAGACAGGCAGAGCAGAGGAGCAGAGCAGAGCAGAGGGAAAGAGCAGAGCAGAGGGGCAGAGCAGAGCAGGGCAGAGGGGCAGAGCAGAGGGGCAGAGCAGAGCAGAGGAGAGGGGCAGAGCAGACAGGCAGAGCAGAGGAGCAGGGCCGAGCAGATGGAAAGAGCAGAGGGGCAGAGCAGATGGAAAGAGCAGAGGGGCAGAGCAGAGGAGAGGGGCAGAGCAGAGCAGAGGAGAGGGGCAGCGCAGAGGAGAGGAGGAGAGGGGCAGAGCAGAGCAGACAGGCAGAGCAGAAGGGCAGAGCAGAGCAGATGGAAAGAGCAGAGGGGCAGAGCAGAGGGAAAGAGCAGAGCAGAGAAGCAGAACAGAGAAGCAGAGCAGAGGGGCAGGGCAGCGGGAAAGAGCAGAGCAGAGGGGCAGAGCAGAGCAGAGGAGAGGGGCAGAGCCGAGCAGAGGGAAAAAGAAGAGCAGAGGGGCAGAGCAGAGCAGAGGAGCAGAGGAGAGGGGCAGAGCAGAGCAGAGGGAAAAAGCAGAGCAGAGGAGCAGAGCAGAGGGAAAGAGCAGATCAGAGCAGAGGGGCAGAGCAGAACAGAGGAGAGGGGCAGAACAGAGCAGACAGGCAGAGCAGAGGAGCAGAGCAGAGGGGCAGGGCAGAGCAGAGGGGCAGGGCAGCGGGAAAGAGCAGAGCAGAGGGGCAGAGCAGAGCAGACAGGCAGAGCAGAGGAGCAGAGCAGAGGGAAAGAGCAGAGCAGAGGGAAAGAGCAGAGCAGAGGGAAAGAGCAGAGCAGAGGGAAAGAGCAGAGCAGAGCAGAGGAGCAGAGCAGAGCAGAGCAGAGGGAAAGAGCAGAGCACAGCAGAGGGGCAGAGCAGAGCAGAGGGAAAGAGCAGAGCACAGCAGAGGGGCAGAGCAGAGCAGAGGGAAAGAGCAGAGCAGAGCAGAGGGAAAGAGCAGGGCAGAGCAGAGGGAAAGAGCAGGGCAGAGCAGACAGGCAGAGCAGAGAGAAAGAGCAGAGCAGAGGAGAGGGGCAGAGCAGAGCAGAGGGAAAAAGCAGAGCAGAGCACAGGGGCAGAGCAGAGCAGAGCAGAGGAGCAGAGGGGCAAGGCAGAGCAGAGCAGATGGATAGAGCAAAGGGGCAGAACAGAGCAGAGGAGTGGGGCAGAGGGGCAGAGCAGAGCAGAGCAGCAGAGCAGAGGGAAAGAGCAGAGCAGAGGAACAGAGCAGAGCAGAGGGAAGGAGCAGAGCAGAGGGAAGGAGCAGAGCAGAGGAAAAGAGCAGAGCAGAGCAGAGGAGCAGAGGAGTAGATTAGAGGAGGGGGCAGAGGGGCAGGGCAGAGCAGAGCAGAGGAGAGGCGAGGGGCAGAGCAGAGCAGAGGAGAGGCGAGGGGCAGAGCAGAGCAGAGGAGGGGGGCAGAGGGGCGGGGCAGAGCAGAGCAGAGGAGAGGGGCAGAGGGGCAGAGCAGAGGAGCAGAGCAGAGCAGAGGAGCAGAGCAGAGGGGCAGAGCAGAGCAGAGGAGCAGAGCAGAGGGGCAGAGCAGAGGGGCAGAGCAGAGGGGCAGAGCAGAGCAGAGGAGGGGGGCAGAGGGGCAAGGCAGAGCAGAGCAGATGGAAAGAGCAGAGGGGCAGAGCAGAGCAGAGGAGAGGGGCAGAGGGGCAGAGCAGAGCAGAGGAGAGGGGCAGAGGGGCAGAGCAGAGGGGCAGGGCAGAGCAGAGGGAAAGAGCAGAGCAGAGCAGAGCAGAGGAGCAGAGCAGAGGGAAAGAGCAGAGCAGAGCAGAGGAGCAGAGCAGAGGGGCGTAGCAGAGCAGAGGAGGGGGGCAGAAGGGCAGGGCAGAGCAGAGGAGAGGAGGGGGCAGAGGGGCAGAGCAGACAGGCAGAGCAGAGGAGCAGAGCAGAGCAGAGGAGCAGAGGGCAAGGCAGGGCAGGGCAGAGGGGCAGAGCAGAGCAGAGCAGAGGGGCAGAGCAGAGCAGAGGAGAGGGGCAGAGCAGACAGGCAGAGCAGAGGAGCAGGGCAGAGCAGAGGAGAGGGGCAGAGCAGAGCAGAGGAGAGGGGCAGAGCAGACAGGCAGAGCAGAGGAGCAGGGCAGAGCAGAGGAGAGGGGCAGAGCAGAGCAGAGCAGATGGAAAGAGCAGAGGGGCAGAGCAGATGGAAAGAGCAGAGGGGCAGAGCAGAGGAGAGGGGCAGAGCAGAGCAGAGGAGAGGGGCAGAGCAGAGGGGCAGAGCAGAGGGAAAGAGCAGAGCAGAGTGGCAGAGCAGAGCAGAGGGGCAGAGCAGAGGGAAAGAGCAGATCAGAGCAGAGGGGCAGAGCAGAGCAGAGCAGAGAAGCAGAGCAGAGGGGCAGGGCAGCGGGAAAGAGCAGAGCAGAGGGGCAGAGCAGAGCAGAGGAGAGGGGTAGAGCCGAGCAGAGGAGAGGGGCAGAGCAGAGGAGAGGGGCAGAGCAGAGCAGAGGGAAAAAGCAGAGCAGAGGGGCAGAGCAGAGGAGCAGAGCAGAGGGAAAGAGCAGATCAGAGCAGAGGGGCAGAGCAGAACAGAGGAGAGGGGCAGAACAGAGCAGACAGGCAGAGCAGAGCAGAGGGGCAGGGCAGAGCAGAGGGGCAGGGCAGAGCAGAGGGGCAGGGCAGAGCAGACAGGCAGAGCAGAGGGAAAGAGCAGAGCAGAGGGAAAGAGCAGAGCAGAGGGAAAGAGCAGAGCAGAGGGAAAGAGCAGAGCAGAGCAGAGCAGAGGGAAAGAGCAGGGCAGAGCAGAGCAGACAGGCAGAGCAGAGAGAAAGAGCAGAGCAGAGGAGAGGGGCAGAGCAGAGCAGAGGGAAAAAGCAGAGCAGAGCAGACAGGCAGAGCAGAGCAGAGCAGACAGGCAGAGCAGAGCAGACAGGCAGAGCAGAGGAGCAGGGCAGAGCAGAGCAGAGGAGCAGAGGGGCAAGGCAGAGCAGAGCAGATGGATAGAGCAAAGGGGCAGAACAGAGCAGAGGAGTGGGGCAGAGGGGCAGAACAGAGCAGAGCAGCAGAGCAGAGGGAAAGAGCAGAGCAGAGGAACAGAGCAGAGCAGAGGGAAGGAGCAGAGCAGAGGAAAAGAGCAGAGCAGAGGAAAAGAGCAGAGCAGAGCAGAGGAGCAGAGGAGTAGATTAGAGGAGGGGGCAGAGGGGCAGGGCAGAGCAGAGGAGAGGAGAGGGGCAGAGCAGAGCAGAGCAGAAGGGCAGAGGGGCAGAGCAGAGCAGACAGGTAGAGCAGAGGGGCGTAGCAGAGCAGAGGAGGGGGGCGGAGGGGCAGGGCAGAGCAGAGCAGAGGAGAGGGGCAGAGGGGCAGAGCAGAGGAGCAGAGCAGAGCAGAGGAGCAGAGCAGAGGGGCAGAGCAGAGCAGAGGAGCAGAGCAGAGGAGCAGAGCAGAGGGGCGTAGCAGAGCAGAGGAGGGGGGCAGAGGGGCAGGGCAGAGCAGAGCAGAGGAGAGGGGCAGAGGGGCAAGGCAGAGCAGAGCAGATGGAAAGAGCAGAGGGGCAGAGCAGAGCAGAGGAGAGGGGCAGAGGGGCAGAGCAGAGGGGCAGGGCAGAGCAGAGGGAAAGAGCAGAGCAGAGGAGCAGAGCAGAGCAGAGGGAAAGAGCAGAGGAGCAGAGCAGAGGGGCGTAGCAGAGCAGAGGATGGGGGCAGAAGGGCAGGGCAGAGCAGAGCAGAAGCGAGGGGCAGAGCAGAGCAGAGGAGAGGAGGGGGGCAGAGGGGCAGAGCAGACAGGCAGAGCAGAGCAGAGGAGCAGAGGGCAAGGCAGGGCAGGGCAGAGGGGCAGAGCAGAGCAGAGGAGCAGAGGGGCAAGGCAGAGCAGAGCAGATGGAAAGAGCAGAGGGGCAGAGCAGAGCAGAGGAGAGGGGCAGAGCAGAGGAGAGGGGCAGAGCAGAGGAGAGGGGCAGAGCAGAGGAGAGGGGCAGAGCAGAGGAGAGCAGATGGAAAGAGCAGAGGGGCAGATCAGATGGAAAGAGCAGAGGGGCAGAGCAGATGGAAAGAGCAGAGGGGCAGAGCAGAGCAGAGGAGAGGGGCAGAGCAGAGCAGAGGAGAGGGGCAGAGCAGAGGAGAGGGGCAGAGCAGAGCAGAGGAGAGGGGCAGAGCAGAGGAGAGGGGCAGAGCAGAGCACACAGGCAGAGCAGAAGGGCAGGGCAGAGCAGAGCAGAGCAGATGGAAAGAGCAGAGGGGCAGAGCAGAGGGAAAGAGCAGAGCAGAGGGGCAGAGCGGAGCAGACAGGCAGAGCAGAGGAGCAGGGCAGAGCAGAGCAGAGCAGAGGGGCAAGGCAGAGCAGAGGAGCAGAGCAGAGCAGAGCAGAGGGAAAGAGCAGAGCAGAGGGATAGAGCAGAGCAGAGGGAAAGAGCAGAGCAGAGGGAAAGAGCAGAGCAGAGGGAAAGAGCAGAGCAGAAGGGCAGAGCAGAGCAGACAGGCAGAGCAAAGGAGCAGGGCAGAGCAGAGCAGAGGAGCAGAGGGGCAGAGCAAAGGAGCAGGGCAGATAGAAAGAGCAGAGGGGCAGAGCAGAGCAGAGGAGAGGGGCAGAGCAGAGCAGACAGGCAGAGCAGAGGGGCAGGGCAGAGCAGAACAGATGGAAAGAGCAGAGGGGCAGAGGTGGGCAGAGGAGCAGAGCAGAGCAGAGGAGAGGGGCAGAGCAGAGCAGACAGGCAGAGCAGAGGAGCAGGGCTGAGCAGAGCAGAGGGGCAGAGCAGAGCAGAGGGGCAGGGCAGAGCAGAGCAGAGGGGCAGAGCAGAGCAGAGGGGCAGAGCAGGGCAGAGCAGAGGGGCAGAGCAGGGCAGAGCAGAGGGGCAGAGCAGGGCAGAGCAGAGGGGCAGAGCAGAGCAGAGGAGAGGGGCAGAGCAGAGGAGAGGGGCAGAGCAGAGCAGAGGAGAGGGGCAGAGCAGAGCAGAGGAGAGGGGCAGAGCAGAGCAGAGGAGAGGGGCAGAGCAGAGCAGAGGAGAGGGGCAGAGCAGAGCAGAGGAGAGGGGCAGAGCAGAGCAGGACAGATAGAAAGAGCAGAGGGGCAGAGCAGAGGAGAGGGGCAGAGCAGAGCAGACAGGCGGAGCAGAGGGGCAGAGCAGATGGAAAGAGCAGAGGGGCAGAGGTGGGCAGAGGGGCAGAGCAGAGCAGAGGAGAGGAGCAGAGCAGAGGAGAGGGGCAGAGCAGAGGAGAGGGGCAGAGCAGAGGAGAGGGGCAGAGCAGAGCAGAGGGGCAGAGCAGAGCAGAGGGGCAGAGCAGAGCAGAGGGGCAGAACAGAGCAGACAGGCAGAGCAGAGGGAAAGAGCAGAGCAGACAGGCAGAGCAGAGGAGCAGGGCAGAGCAGAGGGGCAGAGCAGAGCAGAGGAGCAGAGCAGACAGGCAGAGCAGAGGAGCAGGGCAGAGCAGAGGGGCAGAGCAGAGCAGAGGAGCAGAGGGGCAAGGCAGAGCAGCGCAGAAGGAAAGAGCAGAGGGGCAGAGCAGATGGAAAGAGCAGAGGGGCAGAGCAGAGCAGAGGAGAGGGGCAGAGCAGAGGAGCAGAGCAGAGCAGAGGGAAAGAGCAGAGCAGACAGGCAGAGCAGAGCAGACAGGCAGAGCAGAAGGGCAGGGCAGAGCAGAGCAGAGGGGCAGGGCAGAGCAGAACAGAGGGGCAGGGCAGAGCAGAACATATGGAAAGAGCAGGTGGGCAGAGGGGGCAGAGCAGAGCAGAGGAGAGGGGCAGAGCAGAGCAGACAGGCAGAGCAGAGGAGCAGGGCTGAGCAGAGCAGAGGGGCAGAGCAGAGCAGAGGGGCAGAGCAGAGCAGAGGGGCAGAGCAGAGCAGAGGAGAGGGGCAGAGCAGAGCAGAGGAGAGGGGCAGAGCAGAGGAGCAGAGGGGCAGAGCAGAGCAGAGGAGAGGGGCAGAGCAGAGGAGCAGAGGGGCAGAGCAGGGCAGATAGAAAGAGCAGAGGGGCAGAGCAGAGCAGGGCAGATAGAAAGAGCAGAGGGGCAGAGAAGAGCAGAGGAGAGGGAAAGAGCAGAGTAGACAGGTAGAGCAGAGGAGCAGGGCAGAGCAGAGGGGCAGGGCAGA
Organism: Locusta migratoria; assembly: GCA_026315105.1. Taxonomy (NCBI): domain Eukaryota; kingdom Metazoa; phylum Arthropoda; class Insecta; order Orthoptera; family Acrididae; genus Locusta; species Locusta migratoria. Next base: position 571,285,115 of record CM048747.1, on the reverse strand, counting down.
GCAGAGGGGCAGGGCAGAGCAGAGGGGCAGAGAGGCAAGGCAGAGCAGAGCAGAGCAGATGGAAAGAGCAGAGGGGCAGAGCAGAGCAGAGGGGCAGAGCAGAGGGAAAGAGCAGAGCAGAAGGGCAGAGCAGACAGGCAGAGCAGAGCAGAAGGGCAGAGCAGAGCAGACAGGCAGAGCAGAGCAGAAGGGCAGAGCAGAGCAGACGGGCAAAGCAGAGGAGCAGAGCAGAGCAGACAGGCAGAGCAGAGCAGAGGAGCAGAGGGGCAGAGCAGAGTAGGGCAGATAGAAAGAGCAGAGGGGCAGAGCAGAGCAGAGCAGAGGAGCAGGTCAGATAGAAAGAGCAGAGGGGCAGAGCAGAGCAGAGCAGAGGAGCAGGGCAGAGCAGAGCAGAGGGGCAGAGCAGAGCAGAGGAGCAGAGGGGCAAGGCAGAGCAGAGCAGATGGAAAGAGCAGAGGGGCAGAGGTTGGCAGAGGGGCAGAGCAGAGGGAAAGAGCAGAGCAGAGGGACAGAGGGGCAAGGCAGAGCAGAGCAGATGGAAAGAGCAGAGGGGCAGAGGGGCAGAGCAGAGCAGAGGAGAGGGGCAGAGCAGAGCAGAGGAGAGGGGCAGAGCAGAGGGAAAGAGCAGAGCAGAGGGGCAGAGCAAAGCAGACAGGTAGAGCAGAGGAGCAGGGCAGAGCAGAGGGGCAGAGCAGAGCAGAGGAGCAGAGGGGCAAGGCAGAGCAGAGCAGATGGAAAGAGCAGAGGGGCAGAGCAGAGCAGAGGGGCAAGGCAGCAGAGGGGCAGAGCAGATGGAAAGAGCAGAGGGGCAGAGTAGATGGAAAGAGCAGAGGGGCAGAGCAGATGGAAAGAGCAGAGGGGCAGAGCAGAGCAGAGGGAAAGAGCAGAGCAGAGGGAAAGAGCAGAGGAGCAGGGCAGAGCAGAGCAGAGCAGAGGAGCAGAGTGGCAGAGCAGAGCAGGGCAGATAAAAAGAGCAGAGGGGCAGAGCAGAGCAGAGGAGAGGGGCAGGGCAGATCAGAGCAGAGCAGATGGAAAGAGCAGAGGGGCAGAGGGGCAGAGCAGAGCAGATGGAAAGAGCAAAGGGGCAGAGCAGAGGGAATGAGCAGAGCAGAGGGGCAGAGCAGACAGGCACAGCAGAGGGAAAGAGCAGAGCAGACAGGCACAGCAGAGGGAAAGAGCAGAGCAGACAGGTAGAGCAGAGGAGCAGGGCAGAGGGGCAGAGCAGAGCAGAGGAGGGGGGCAGAGCAGAGCAGTCAGATGGAAAGAGCGGAGGGGCAGAACAGAGGGAAAGAGCAGAGCAGAGGGGCAGAACAGAGCAGAGCAGATGGAAAGAGCAGAGCAGAGCAGATGGAAAGAGCAGAGGGGCAGAGCAGAGCAGATGGAAAGAGCAGAGGGGCAGAGCAGAGCAGATGGAAAGAGCAGAGGGGCAGAGCAGAGCAGATGGAAAGAGCAGAGGGGCAGAGCAGAGCAGAGCAGAGGGGCAGAGCAGAGCAGAGCAGAGGGGCATAGCAGAGCAGACAGGCAAAGCAGAGGAGCAGAGCAGAGCAGACAGGCAGAGCAGAGCAGAGGGGCAGAGCAGAGCAGAGGAGAGGGGCAGAGCAGAGCAGAGGAGAGGGGCAGAGCAGAGCAGAGGAGAGGGGCAGAGCAGAACAGAGCAGAGGGAAAGAGCAGAGCAGAGGAGCAGAGGGGCAAGGCAGAGCAGACCAGAGCAGATGGAAAGAGCAGAGGGGCAGAGCAGAGCAGAGGAGAGGGGCAGAGCAGAACAGAGCAGATGGAAAGAGCAGAGCAGATGGAAAGAGCAGAGCAGACAGGCAGAGCAGAGGAGCAGAGCAGATCAGACAGGCAGAGCAGAGTGGCAGCGCAGAGCAGACAGGCAGAGCAGAGCAGAGGAGCAGAGGGGCAAGGCAGAGCAGACCAGAGCAGATGGAAAGAGCAGAGGAGCAGAGGGGCAAGGCAGAGCAGACCAGAGCAGATGGAAAGAGCAGAGGAGCAGAGCAGAGGGGCAGAGCAGAGGGGCAAGGCAGAGCAGACAGGCAGAGCAGAGCAGCAGAGCAGAGGGGCAAGGCAGAGCTGACCAGAGCAGATGGAAAGAGCAGAGGAGCAGAGCAGATGGAAAGAGCAGAGGAGCAGAGCAGAGGGAAAGAGCAGAGGAGCAGAGCAGAGGAGAGGGGCAGAGCAGAGCAGAGAAGAGGGGCAGAGCAGAGCAGAGGAGAGGGGCAGAGGGGCAGAGCAGAGCAGAGGAGAGGGGCAGAGGGGCAGAGCAGAGCAGAGGAGAGGGGCAGAGCAGAGCAGACAGGCAGAGCAGAGGGGCAGAGCAGAGCAGACAGGCAGGGCAGAGCAGAGGAGCAGAGGGGCAAGGCAGAGCAGAGCAGATGGAAAGAGCAGAGGGGCAGAGGTTGGCAGAGGGGCAGAGCAGAGCAGATGGAAAGAGCAGAGGGGCAGAGCAGAGGGAAAGAGCAGAGCAGACAGGTAGAGCAGAGGAGCAGGGCAGAGCAGAGCAGACAGGTAGAGCAGAGGAGCAGGGCAGAGCAGAGCAGATGGAAAGAGCAGAGGGGCAGAGCAGAGCAGATGGAAAGAGCAGAGGGGCAGAGTAGAGCAGAGGAGGGGGGCAGAGCAGAGCAGTCAGATGGAAAGAGCGGAGGAGCAGAACAGAGGGAAAGAGCAGAGCAGAGGGGCAGAACAGAGCAGAGCAGATGGAAAGAGCAGAGCAGAGCAGATGGAATGAGCAGAGCAGAGGGGCAGAGCAGAGGGGCAGAACAGAGCAGAGCAGAGGGGCAGAGCAGAGGGGCAGAGCAGAGCAGAGCAGATGGAAAGAGCAGAGCAGAGGGGCAGAGCAGAGAGGCAGAGCAGAGCAGAGGAGCAGGGCAGAGCAGAGCAGATGGAAAGAGCAGAGGGGCAGAGCAGAGCAGAGGGGCAGAGCAGAGCAGAGGAGAGGGGCAGAGCAGAGCAGAGGAGAGGGGCAGAGCAGAGCAGACAGGCAAAGCAGAGGAGCAGAGCAGAGCAGACAGGCAGAGCAGAGCAGAGGAGCAGAGGGGCAGGGCAGACCAGAGCAGATGAAAAGAGCAGAGGGGCAGAGGAGAGCAGAGGAGAGGGGCAGAGGGGCAGAGCAGAGCAGAGGGAAAGAGCAGAGCAGAGGAGCAGAGGGGCAAGGCAGAGCAGACCAGAGCAGATGGAAAGAGCAGAGGAGCAGAGCAGAGGGGCAGAGCAGAGGGGCAAGGCAGAGCAGAGGGACGGAGCAGAGGGTCAAGGCAGAGCTGACCAGAGCAGATGGAAAGATCAGATGGAAAGAGCAGAGGAGCAGAGCAGAGGGAAAGAGCAGAGGGGCAGAGCAGAGCAGAGGAGAGGGGCAGAGCAGAGCAGAGGAGAGGGGCAGAGCAGAGCAGAGGAGAGGGGCAGAGCAGAGCAGATAGGCAGAGCAGAGGGGCAGAGCAGAGCAGACAGGCAGAGCAGAGCAGAGGAGCAGAGGGGCAAGGCAGAGCAGACCAGAGCAGATGGAAAGAGTAGAGGAGCAGAGCAGAGGGAAAGAGCAGAGGGGCAGAGCAGAGCAGAGGGGCAGAGCAGAGCAGAGGGGAGGGGCAGAGCAGAGCAGAGGGGCAGAGCAGAGCAGAGGGGCAGAGCAGAGCAGAGGGGCAGAGCAGAGCAGAGGGGCAGAGCAGAGCAGAGGGGCAGAGCAGAGCAGAGGGGCAGAGCAGAGCAGAGGGAAAGAGCGGGGCAGAGCAGAGCAGAGGGGCAGAGCAGAGCAGAGCAGAGGGGCAGGGCAGAGCAGAGGAGCAGAGCAGGGCAGAGCAGAGGAGCAGAGCAGGGCAGAGCAGAGGAGCAGAGCAGGGCAGAGCAGAGGAGCAGAGCAGGGCAGAGCAGAGGAGCAGAGCAGAGGAGAGGGGCAGAGGAGCAGAGCCGACGGGCAGAGCAGAGCAGAGGAGCAGAGCAGAGGAGCATAGGGGCAGGGCAGAGCAGAGGAGCAGAGCATAGCAGATGGAAAGAGCAGAGCAGAGGGGAGGAGCAGAGGGGAGGAGCAGAGGAGAGGAGCAGAGCAGAGCAGAGCAGAGGGGCAGAGCAGAGGGGCAGAGCAGAGGGGCAGAGCAGAGCAGAGGGGCAGAGCCCAGCAGGTGGGCGGCTCCTCACAGCACTGCGCTGTGCCCGGCGTCTCCCGCGCGACATCATTTTCGGCTGCCACTTTCTGCTCGCAGTTCCAGCACTGTTTCTGGTAAGCGAGAGCACGATCAAGATATTTTGCTGATATCCAGTTTTCTAATATAGTTCCTTCCCAAGTAATCTTCATAGTACTGTTTGCTACTTCAATTATGAGGTGTGAGGCACAAGTCTGTCTTTTACTGGCGTTCGCTTTCAGCTGATTCTCCTCATAGTAGGCAGACAGTACTGAAAGTGCGTTTGATCATTTCTGTTCGACAGTGTCAAAGCAGGTGTCTCGAGTGGTAATGGCACTGTTAAAAAAATGTTAAAGTGTCTGTAAATCTATGCCGGCCACGGTGCCAAAGGGGACTGAGATGTGTCAGTCACGGTCTGCACGGCCACTACGGTCGGGGGTTCGAATCGCCATCGTGCATGGATATTTATGCTGTCCTTAGTGTTAGCTAGTTCATAAGTAGTTTGTAAGTTTAGCGACTGATGACCCCGTAGTTAAGTCCCATAAGCTATAAAAACATTTGAACGTTTGAATTTGATAGAGTTCCCTGTTCCTACGGGTGGTAGCTGGGCATCGGTGGAGATGTTCGACAATGACGGGGACAGCACACTTGCTGAAGCATTAAACTTTTCCACACGGATCCACTACAGAGAACTGCTCTCCGCAGCACTCATTACAGGTGCAGATCACATCAGGACACTGGAAATGGAAGGGAGAGCGTTACTAAGTCCTTGACGTTTGTTAACTTCAAGTTATTGCAATAACTGGCATAACAAAAGTAGAGTTAGGTATAAGAAAATCTGTGACATAAAAGATTCAGCAATCCTTAGACAAAATTTAATATCACTGCCAACAACACTTTTTACGACAGTATCGGAATCTGTAGCAGTTGGAAGTGCTTTCGTTTTCTCAGAACTGCGAGACTTCTTCCCTGTGCCGAGTGATTTTGTATTAATGGTTGTTCAACTAACCAGACTAACCAGGTAATAGAAACTAGGTTAACGGCAACAAACACACTACGCAAACTTCAATATTAACTGCCTACCAGCAACAGTTTCTCTGTACTGTGACTGAACCAATATTTGTACATTATTTTTTAACTTGGAACGATATAACCGACTACCTTGTTGTGGTTCTGGAATCGCCCATCGCCTGCAGCCATTACTAAAGGCCGTATTACATGATACGCCTGAGGCGTACGTCTAGCGTGATTATCTGGAACTACGTACTGCTTCACGTAGACCTATTAACACGATGCACGGCAGATAGTCCTTGGCACGAATCCGCGCATGCGCACTAACGTCAATAAACGCGCCAAACGCGAAGGGAACTGTCAGATCTCTAGCAGACATTAATTCATACCACAGAAGAACCAGAAGGAAACGTTTCTTGGCATGTAATAATTCGTTAAAATTAATTCTGTGAGCTCAAGGTTTTATTTTATAAAAAGTTGATTTTGTCATTTATTAAGTCATATGTGGCTACCACGAAATTGTTACCACTACTCCGAATTACAGACACGAAAGTTTGTTTTATATTAGGCCACTTGATTACACAAGTATATGCTCATCTAAATTTACGTTTATACAGCATTCTGAAAATGGATGACCCAATTATTTTTGGAGCTGTTGCCCTGGCAGTAACAGTTAACCTCCAGATTAGAGCACGAAGACGTAAAGCCAGACGTTGTTGGGTTCGACGCTGGCTGCAAAGAAGAAACGAAGACAGGGGCATTTATTCACAGCTTATGAAAGAGCTCAGACCAGAAGATCCATGAGAATTTCGAAATTTTGTGAGGATGGACGTGGCTTGTTTTGACAAACTGCTATGTGTAATAGGTGATAGAATTAGGAAGCGTGACACAGTCATGAGGGAAGCTATTTCACCTTCTCGAAAGTAAGATTTATATTTATGCTTATATATTTTGTGATCATAATGCCCTAAATCAGCTATAAAATACCGGTATATACTGTTATGTTGCAGGCTCGTCATCACATTACGTTTTTTAGCCACTGGTGAATCATTATGAGCCTGGCGTTTAGTCACAGAATTTCACAGCCCTCCATGTCGAAAGTAGTTGTGGAAGTATGCAGTGCAAGTTGCAGTACTTTAAACGACCAATACTTAAAGGTGTAGTAGCACTATATTTTACAATCTGAATTATGTTCATGCGTGACTCAGACAATTCGTAACACGAAATCGGCACCTGCTACGTATACACAATAACACGCCATACAAGCAGAAAGCTACTAAAATCGCCGCTTCTGCGCATGCGCAGGTTAGCGCTGCATGCGCGGATTCACGGGAGTTTAGAACTGGTCTCTATTCCGGCACGCGGATAAAGTGCCTGCTAAAAATCATGGTTCCGCGGTAGTTGCATGTGTTTCGCCGCTAGATGGCTGTCGCGCTAGACCAACACCTTTCGCGGCGGATCGCCGTGTAATACCGCCTTAAGGAAGGAAAGCATTCGTGACGAAGATCGTCACAGCTGACTAGGCATAAAGATCGAAGATTTCAGTGACAAATAACTAACGTCTGATGTTAGTACTGGAATTTCTTTCACCATTAGCGACATGTAATTGCGTTATATTTGACGGAGAATCGAACTGGGGACCTACTGACGTTTTTTTCCGTGAACGAATAGACGTTAAAAGTGAAACGTTTAACCGGAATGAGGATGCGTGCTTGTCAGACGAGAAACATGCGCCCTACCGTTGCCACCGATGTCGATTACTTTGCACTATGCGCGCTCTAGCTGGGTCTGCAAATGTCTGCTGGGCTAGTATTTGCCCCACACACGTGGTGTGGCAGGCCGCTGTCTGCTCCCCAGCTGCCGGCCGGCCGCTTCCCTTCGTTTTTGCGTTAAACGAAGGGTGTTCCTTCGCAGCTCGTTCGTCATTCCCTGACGGTGCGATGTATTGACACGGGTCGTCTAGTTACAATATGAATCCAGCAGCATATTTTCAACTTATCGAGCCCAAAGGTAATAAGAGCTATGAGACCTTAAACGATCATTGGTTTATAAAATAAAATAAGGATTCACAGTGTGAGGTAAGGTAAGCTTTCTGGCGACAGAGTATCCGATTGCCGTGCACTCCGCCTATTAGTGTGCCCGCCAGTTGTCAGAGGATCCTTGTTCGTCAGTTCGTACTTTGAGCTGCGGCACAACTTGGCGTCCTGACTCGGCGGCAGCGGCCGCAGTGGGCGCGCCGAGGTGGCGCAGTAGTGGTGAGCTGGAGGCGGCGCTCGCTGAAATGATCCACTGCGAGGAAGCTTCTCACACACAAATTAAACCAGTGCCAGACGAAAAAACCACTCCAGCTCCCGTACCGCGATGCTAAGCCATTATTAAATTTCCACTAATTCGAGCAAATCGTTACTCTGAAAAGGTCAACTCTTCTCAAAAGACAATTTATTTCTCAACTAAAACGCACTCTAACTGGTTTGTCAATTAATTTTATTAACTGGAAACCAGTCGGTTTCGACAGGCAGGCAACGGGTAAGTTCCGTGAGGACTGTCGGTCAGTTTCAGATAAAGCGAGAGGATGCCGCGAAGGAAGCGGTTCGGCGGCGGACGGAAGAGTGTTCTTCCTGAAGGCGCGTGACTGCAGCGAAACGTCGGAAGATGGTGGCGTTACAGGCGAATGCTCAACTTTAGGTAGGTGGGTCACGTCACCGATGGGACAAAAGTGGGCAGAAAATCAACTGGTCGGGATGCCTCGACTGGAGCTAGGGATCGATTGGCGATTCTGAGACGTCAAAGCAGTCAATTTAGCATCGCAGGGAAGCGCGTGGCGAATAAATGGCAGAAACGGACGCAGTGGGCAGCTGAGAGGGCGGTGCGTCGTCGTCGCTACGGAGGGGGAGAGAGGCTCGACGGGACAGGGCTGTGGACTGGAGACCGCGGCAGCAGCGGCCGGCGGCCAGAGCAGCAGCTGCCGCCCGCCGCCGTCGTGCGGGGCGGGGCGGGGCGATCCACGGCCAGCGCGACCGCCGGCGACGCGGCTGCGGCGCCACCTCCGCGCGAGTTACTGCTGACGTCATCACGCAAACACTTGCAAAGAAAAGTTTGTAAATCGCCTGTAGTAGGCGAGGTGGTGCTGGAAGCGCCTCCCTTCGTCGTTCGAGTATTCCCGACAGCTGCTGAGGAAGTTGCTCTGAAGTTCGCCTGTTATTCTCCCGCCGCTAACAGCACACCACACTCCTATTTTGTGATCGTGCAGGGGCTGTTTGTGAATTAAGTTAGGCCTTTGCTAACTCCAGTAACGATTATTTTGCGAATTAACGTACCCACTTAGGTGGAAAAGAAAGTCAAGTTCGGGTCGATTTCCCCGTCATTCGCCTTTCTCAGAATCAGTGAGAGCAGTGATCAACTTCCTCAGCAGGTGTCAGAAATGGTCCAGCACCTCGCCTAGTGCAGGCGACCGACAAACTGTCCTTCCCGAGTGTTCGGGGGTGTGCGCCAGGAGCAGCTTGCGCCGCTACCCTTGGGCGCCGACCGCTAGGCGGCCACCGACCAGCCCGTATTCATTTGCTATACCAACAAATCTTTCCAGTGTTACGGTCAAACATTATAGATTATTAGAAATTCAGGCAATGCCTTCAAAATGAATGGAACTACACTATGGCAGACAAAACTAGTAATAAAGAAAACCTTAACACACAGACCAGTGGAAGTAACTTTGCTTCGGACCCTTATGTTTTGTACGCGTGCAGAATGCTGCCACTGTATGCATCAATTTGAAACGTTGCCAAGATCTGGCAGACGTCAGAAAAGTGGCAGTGCGGGAGTGACGGCGGCAGACAGAGGGCGACTGTGGCGCCTAGCGCTGCCCCCCACTGGCGGCAGTAGTGCGGTACCGTACCGACCGATAGATGTCCCTACGGTCGCAAGCTATGTCCTGCAGAGACGCCATTTTCCATTTCGTATTTTCATGCTTTTCTCTTTATAATTCGTGTGTTGCTATCTCAACGTTACGGCACACTTAAGAGATACCAAAGCCGTGTCGTTCTTAGTACAAGTACTTTTAAATTACACTCAATAAATGCCATATTGGCGAGTAACCCTCGATATTGATGGTAATATAAAACAGAAAGCTTTTCCACTTGTGTGCTTCGTGTAGCGCAGCGGATAAACGCAGCTCCTTGAGGAGCTGACGAGTGTGGGCGGTGGTTCGCTTCCCGATCCCGACATTTTTTTTTCCTTTTTTCACTTTGACTCCTTAAAATTTTCTTACACTGTTGTTAATTAAAAGGAATTTACATTTTGCGATATTTCGACATATTTACGTACATAAGTGCTTTCTCTAAAAATTGTGCGATTGTTCTCTTTGGTGAAAATACCCTGAAATATGGGCCAACGGATTGTAAATATTGTCCCGTGAACTACCTGAAGACACACTACAATAATTAATGTTCTAAATGTCCTGCTGATTCAAATAATTTTACATATAGATTACGTACTACAGTTATGTGGCAACTGTCGTTTCTTAATGAGACTGAACTGCCTTTTTTCTTTTTTGCAACAGCTGTTATACACTTTCTTGTATCCTATATGCATTGTTTGTAACTGCACTGATAATGTAGCCATTTAACTGATTTCAAGAGCTTTGTATTTTCTAGTAAATGTATGAAACTATTTGTATCAGCATGTCATTTGTAACATTCACTATAACAATGTGACCGCACTTTATGTGCACGTACTGTGGTTTAGAAAACAGTGTTTACAATTTATTGGACCATATTTCACGGCATGTTCACTAAACAGAAGAAACGCACTTTTAAGAAACAGCTGTTGTACTTGCAAATATGTCGGAATATCGCAACTCGTAAATGCTACTTAATAAATGTGTCAGAAAACTTTTGGGAGTCAAGGTGAAAAATAAAAATATTGTTGGAAGCGAGAAACGAACCACCGCACACACACACACACACACACACACACACACACACACACACACACACACACACATATCCGTTTTTCATTTTAATATACATGTTTCCCCAAAGCTTTGCCATTTCATGTGTTGACTCCTGTCACATATATTACCACCAAAAATTTACTAAATAAACTTACAAAACGAAATATCCAGTGCCACCGCCAGTTTCGCTGTAAGCTAAATTGACATAATATCGCCAATTCTTCAGGCACTACCGGCAAAGAAAAAGGAATACATTCAGTTTCCTCTAAAAGCCAATCTTTTCTGTCACCATCTGTGAAATAAAAACAATATTTAATATACCAGTGCCATTCATTCTCATGCAAATGACACACGTGAATATTCTCAATAACAAAGCAGAAATTCATGTAGAACCTCAGCTCTGCTTTCCGCTTTATTTATCAGGAAAGTAACCTCAGCTTTATGTTGCCTCTTTTTACAGTTTAAGTTTCGAACTTGGGGTTTTATACTGCTGGAAAGTTTTACTTGTCATTTTAATAGTGCAGTGTTACAGAAATATCATGGAATATTACAGACACACTTCTATTACAGTAATACTTAAGTCTTAGAATGATTCACATTTGGAAAGTCAAAATACGAAAGTAGAAAAATTTACGTAAATTAAACAGCAGGAATGATAAATAGAAGCCCTCGAGTCTCATAGCAACACGGTAGCATAACTGGAGAGACATCTATCGGTTCGTACAGGTAACTAGGGTCCGATGCACTACTGTCCCCAGGCGCCCGTCCGACACCCAGGCACCTCCGGCAGGCATGCTGACGTCACTCCCTGCTCCAGCGTGGCCGGCGAGAAAGACCACCACAACCTAGAGAGAAGGCCGCGGCGTCAGGCAGAGTAGGTGGCGCGCGCGTAGCCGGACGGGTGGACACTGGCGCACGGCCGGCTGTGCCGAAGCAGCGAGCCAGTCAGCTGTGCGCACCCAGCCTACTCTGCCTGACGTCACACGAGAGCGCCGCGGCCTTCTCTCTAGGTGCTGTTGGAGACACGGGCCCAGCACATTCGTCGTGCCGGCGAGATCGCTAGCCGACTGGCCGGCCGCTGGGGACTGCCCACTGCCTCTCAGCAGCCAGTCACGGAGCTAGCGGAACGACCTGCTTACGGGGCACGACTCCGGCGATGAGGCCTGTCATTCTCGTAGGCCCCGGGAACTACCTTGATTACTGGGGCCTGTCTTTCTCGTAGGCCTCGGGAACTACCTTGCTTACGTGGCACGACTTCTGCACTGGGGCCTGTCTTTCTCGTAGGCCTCGGGAACTACCTTATTTACGAGGCATGACGACTGCACTGGGACCTGTCATTCTCTTAGGCCTCGGGAGCTACCTTGCTTACGTCACGTGACTTCTGTGCTGGGGCCTGTCTTTCTCTTAGTCTCGGTAACTACCTTGTTTACGTCGCTTGACTTTTGCACTGGGGCCTGTCTTTCTCATAGGCCTCGGGAACTACCTTGTTTACGTGGCATGATGACTGTGCTGGGGCCTGCCTTTCTCGTAGGCCTCGGGAACTACCTCACTTACATGGCGTGACGACTGCACTGGGGCCTGTCATTCTCGTAGGCCTCGGGAGCTACCTTGTTTGCGTGGCACGACAACTGCACTGGGGCCAGGCATTCTCATAGGCCTTGGGAGCTACCTCGCTTACATGGCATGACGACTGCACTGGGGTCTGTCTTCCTCGTAGGCCTCGGGAACTACCTAGCTTCCTCGCGTGACTTGTTTGCTGGGGCCTGTCTTTCTCATAGGCCTCAGGAACTACCTTGCTTATGTCACGTGACTTCTACGCTGGGGCCAGTCTTTCTCCTAGGCCTCGGGAACTACCTAGTTTACGTGGCATGATGACTGTGCTGGGGCCTGTCTTTCTTGTAGGCCTCGGGAACTACCTCACTTACATGGCATGACGACTGCACTGGGGCCTGTCATTCTCATAGGCCTCGGGAGCTACCTTGCTTACATCGCGTGACTTCTGCACTGAGGCCTGTCTTTCTCTTAGGCCTCAATAACTACCTTGTTTATGTGGCATGACGACAGTGCTGCCTGGGGAACTACCTCGCTTACATGACATGATGAGTTTACGGGGGCCTGTCTTTCTAGTAGGCCTCGGGAACTACCTAGGTTCCTCACATGACTTCTTTGCTGTGGCCTGTCTTTCTCATAGGCCTCGGGATCTACCTTGTTTCCGTGGCATGATGACTGCACTAAGGCCTGTCTTTCCCTTAGCCTCAGGAACTACCTTCTTTATGTCACGTGACTTCTGTGCTAGGGCCTGTCTTTCTTGTAGGCCTTGGGAACTACCTTGCTTACACGGCATGATGACTGCACTGGGGCCTGTGTTTCTTGTAGGCCTTGGCAACTACTTTGCTTACGTCACATGACTTCTGCGCTGGGGCCTTTTTTTCTCATAGGCCTCGGGAACTACCTCGTTTACGTGGCATGACAACTTTGCTAGGGCCTGTCTTTCTTGTAGGCCTCGGGAACTACCTCGCTTACATGGCATGACGACTGCACTGGGGCCTGTGTTTCTTGTAGGCCTCTGGAGCTACCTTGCTTACATTGCGTGATTTCTGCCCTGAGGCCTGTTTTTCTCGTAGGCCTCAATAACTACCTTGATTACGTGGAATGACGACTGTGCTGCGGCCTGTCTTTCTCGTAGGCATCGCTGCTCCAGACGTTCATATCTGTCATGACCCGTGCTGTGTTAGCGATGCGGTCATGCGGCTGTAGGCGTTTCCGCCTTGTTCCTTCCTTCGCTTCGAAGTGCGAGTGTAGAACAAGGCAATCAGTAAGCTTTAGCATAGTGCTCTGTCAAGCTGCCACTTCTTCTAATCTAGATATACAGGGTGAGTCACCTAATATTACCACTGGATATATTTCGTAAACCACATCAAATACTAACGAACTGATTCCACATACCGAACGTATGAACAGGGGCTAGTGTAATTGGTTAATACAAACCATAAAAAAATGCACGGAAGTATGTTTTTTAACACAAACCTACGTTTTTTTAAATGGAACCCCGTTAGTTTTGTTAGCACATGTGAACATATAAACAAATACGTAAACAGTGCCGTTTGTTGCATTGTAAACTGTTAATTACATCCGGAGATATTGTAAAGTTGACTCTTGAAACATCCGACATTCAGTTGCGTGTTGAAACAAACACGGGCCACGGTCAGCGAGCAGTATCTGCAGGGAGATGTTTACGATGACGACCGTGTTTACGAGTGTGGCTGTAGTGCACTGTTGTGGTTTGGTCTAGCTGTCGCAGTGTCCGCATGTAGTGCTTGCTGCTATTGTTATTCTGCATTCGTCTTTGCACGCAGACTAACTGTAGTGCACTGTGTTACCAGATGTCTGTGATAGTGTAGTGCTGTAGGAACTGTAATTAAGGTGTATTCGAACTCTGAAAAGGTGGATATGATACTCATCTATGGCGAGTGTCGACAAAATGCAGCTGAAGCCTGCAGGATGTATGCAGAACGGTACCCGGACAGAGCATCCAACAAGCGGCATATTTCAAAACATCTACCGCCAACTGTATGCAACAGGTATGGTCGTAGCACGCAAACGGGTCCGTAACAGGCCCGTCACAGGAGAAGCGGGTGCAGTTGGTGTGTTGGCTGCTATTGCTGTGAACCCACACAGGAGTACACGGGACATTGCGGGAACCGATGGACTGAGTCAAACTAGTACCATGCACATACTGCATCGTCACCGCTTTCACCCGTTTCGTGTGTTGCTACATCAGCAATTACATGGTGATGACTTTAATCATCGAGTGCAATTCTGTCAATGGGCATTAACAGAGAATGCGTTGCAGTTCTACCTGTTTACCGATGAAGCGGGTTTAACAAACCACGGGGCAGTGAATCTACGGAACATGCATTACTGGTCCGTGGGCAATCCTCGCTGGCTCTGAGAGGCAGAGCGACAGCAACCGTGGACTGTAAATGTATGGTGCACAATCATTGGCGACCACCTCATTCGTCCTCACTTCATTGCAGGGCCCCAAACAGCTGCAACATACATCGCGTTTCTACAGAATGATCTGCCAATGTTGCTCGAAAATGTCCCACTGCAAACGCGTCAACGTATGTGGTAGACGGAAGCCTGCCATCAGCAAGGTGACGAACTGTTGGTGGGATGTGATGTCAATGCCCACAATCTATGGTGGGGCAGCAAGGACACCAACAGTAGAGGTGAGCACCTTCTTGAATTTCTCCTATCTAACAACTTGGAGATCCTGAATAGGGGTGATGAACCTACATTCAAGAATAGTAGAAGGGAAGAAGTAATTGACATAACTTTTGGATCCATGATGATGGGAAGTTACGTCAAACAGTGGCATTTGGTCCTGGAGCCATCCTCATCAGATCACATGTATATTAAATTCAAGGTTGAAATGGGAACCAGACAGACCACGGCCTATAGGAATCCCGGGAAAACGGACTGGGAGACATATAGGAGCAGGGCCGGCGCAAGGCACGTGCGAAACGTGCGGCCGCACAGGGCGGCACTTTCCGAGGGGCGGCAAATCTGCAGCCTCCCTTTTTTTTAATTTTTTTTAGTACAAAACTCAACATTCATACCCAAGAGGGGATTCTAAGCCAAACCTTGGAGGGAGCGGCTTCGGGAACTGTGGCATGGCGTCTCGACTACCTGCTGGCCGCCCCTGCTGAACAGGGAGGGAGGAGGACTGATTCCTTGCTCGCCACTGTGGCAGCGCCGTCGTGTTTACGCCTTAGGAACAGGGCGGGAGCAGTCAGATGTACACGCCGACGCCAGTATTCTTATGGGTGGAGCGCTGCCAGTCTGTTACGCTTTGGCAGTTTCCGATTGTTTTATTCTTCCCGCATTATGGGAAAAAATCGTTGAACATTACTATAGTCAAACATGTCGAACACCTACAGTGGCTAGAAGTATTCCGAATGGGTAAATACGCTGCGAGTAATTACAAGGTATAAAGACATTGGTAGTAAGACCGGATTAAGTTGGGTTTGACGTATTTTTAAAAAAATTTGCTATCCGTTTTTGAGTGATAGTCGGACGTTTTGATTTTGAACCATTTAACACCTGTCTCCGCCTGCACAAACTACAATTAAACTCTGACCGGCACTTTTGTTTGACAATACTACTCGCACACTATCACTTTACCAGCATTCATTTACCTTGTACTGTTTTCCGTTGAATACATTATCTGTTCACAACCATTGAAAAATTTACGTTAACTGTAAGTTTATGCTGCGGAGGATTAGCCGAGCGGTCTAGGCGCTGCAGTCATGGATTGTGTGGCTGGTCCCGGCGGAGGTTCCAGTCCTCCCTTGTGCATGTGTGTGTGTGTGTGTGTGTGTGTGTGTGTGTGTGTGTGCGTGTGCGTTTGTCCTTAGGATAATTTAGGTTGACTATTGTGTAAGCTTCGGGACTAATGAGCTTGGCAGTTAAGTCCCATAAGATTTCACACACATTTGAACATTTCTTTTAATTCACAAGGCTTATTAAAATTAGCTAGATTTCTTCAATCAGATTTGTCTCCATTTTTGAGCTGGTGCCCAGCGACTGTTTTTTACAAATCTGTAGAGAATGTCACCAATCAGTCGCATTTTTTTAATTTTCCAGATCTACATAGATTTCGGACACAGTGTGGCCATTCTCAGTGCTTTGAGTTTTGTTTACATCTATATAGTCATGCTGAACGTAACTGGCAACGTGGCGGTTTAGATGTAAGCACATTAAAAGCTTTGAGACTGGCCATCTGAAACCTAGGTACATCTGAAAAGTAAAAACAAAAATTGCGATTGAAAAAAAAAAAAAAGTTAAGGGGGGGGGGGCGGCAATTTAGCAGCTCGCACGGGGCAGCACTTGGGCTTGCGCCGGCCCTGTATATGAGAGACCATGACTTCAGCCTATCGGAAATTAAAACTTCGATAAGGAATCCAGCAGAGTTTGAGGAAGTAGCAGAGGCTGTAACCTCTCCTATAGTGACCTCATACCAGGTCAACTGCTCAATCACCAAGAAGTGCAGAAATAGGAGTGTGCCTTGGTGGAATAATAACCTGGAAATGCAAAGGAAACAGGTACGAAGACTGTTTAACCAGTGAAGGTTGTCTTTATTCCAAAACCAGGGAGAACTGATCATACCAAGGCCAAGGATATGAGACCAATCAGCCTGTCCTCCTCCATTTTTAAGACATTGGAAAAGCTGGTTAATGTGCATGTTGGAGAAAGGAGGTTAAGTAGGGTTCCTCTACATTCAAACCAACATGCATATCAACCAGGTAAATCATGTGAGACAGCTCTCCACCAACTTGTTGGGAAGGTGGAGAAAGCACTACACTTTCAGGAAATAGCCCTCTGTATCTTCCTGGACATTGAGGGGGCTTTTAGCAACACGACCTTCGATTCCATGGTTAGGGCAGCAGAGGTGCCTGACCTAGGGACCACTATATGTAGGTGGACTAGGGCCATGCTCAGTGGAAGAAAGGTAGAGGCTACCATGATGAATGGAAAAATGGTAATCAACACCACTAGGGGTTGCCCACAAGGAGTTCTTTCCCCTTTATTGTGGAATCTAGTGGTGAATGATCTCATTGGAGAATTAAACTCTAGGCAGTACTTTTGCCAAGGATACGCAGATGATCTTGTCATACTAATACTTGGCAAATTTGCTGTCACAGTGAAGAATATGGCACAAGGTGCATTGGACATTGTGCAAGACTGGTGCAGAAAACAGGATCTGTGGGTTAGTCCTAAGAAGAGTGTTGTTGTACCATTCACAAAGAAGCATATCCAACACTCAAGTTAGAATCTAAAGCTCTTCAATGAAGCGCTACCTGTGAAGGGGACAGTGAAATATCTAGGGACCCTAGATGAGAAACTGACATGGACCCCTCACATCAGGAATATTTGCTCCAAGGCAAAAGGTACTCTCATAAGTACCAGGAGAGCTTGTGGCAAAAATTGGGGCCTGAGCCCCAAGGGTATGCACTGGATATACACCACAGTGATTAGACCCAGGATCACCTATGGGGCGGTCGTGTGGTGGAAGAAGGTAGAACAGCAGGTTGCTGCTAAGGAGCTTGGTAAGGTGCTTGCTAAGCCTGCTTAGCCATAACAGGCGGAATTAGCAGCACACCAACTGCTGGGATGGAAACCATGCTGAATATGCCCCCATCACACCTTTGGGTCAAGATGGAGGCAGCAGCTGGTGCATACAGACTCAAATCTGGCAACAACTGGAACTCATTGGGATATCCAGAATCACACACTAAAATAGTGAGTGAGGTAAATATAGGAAAGGTTGGGGAAATGCCAGCCGACTATATTATAACCCCATACTGCTTCAACAAGCCTTTCAGTATAACAATTGGAACTAGGGAGCAGTGGGAGAAAATAGTTCGACACCATACGGAGGATATTGTCTGGTTCACTGACGGGTCGAAATCAGACCAAGGAGTTGGAGCTGGGGTATACGGGGTGCAGCCAAGACTGGGGGCGTCATCTCTCTAGGGAAACTGGCCTCAGTATTCCAGACCGAAATCACTGCCATCAGGGCATGTGTGAAGGAGAATTTGCATAGGTGCTACAAAGATCGTAGCATCTATATCTATTCAGACAGCCAGGCAGCCCTGAGATCACTGGCAGCTCCTGTAACAAGGTCTAATATTGTTGCAGAATGTCACAGGGAAAGCAATAGAGCAGCAATAGCTAGGGGAAAGCAATAGAGTAAACCTATTGTGGGTCCCTAGCCACTCGGGGATCAGTGGCAGCGAACATGCTGACAGATTAGCCAGGATGGGGGCAGAGACTCCATTTATTGGACCGGAACCTGTCCTGACAATGACCAAGGCAATGATCAAATTTGAGCTACGTAACTGGCTCAGAAGACAGCACATAGAATATTGGACCAAAGTCCATCAACAAAAACATGGATGCAATTAACATTTTACAATGTTTATATGTTCACATGTGCTAACAAAACTAACGGGATTCCATTAAAAAAACGTAGGTTTGTGTTAAAAACATACTTCCGTGCATTTTTTATGGTTTGTATTAAACAAATACACTAACCCCTCTCCTCACGTTCGGTCTGTGGAATCGGTTCGTTAGTATTTGATGAGGTTTACGAAATATATCCAAGCGGTAATATTAGGTGACTCACCCTGTATATAAATGAATGTTTGTCTGTATGTCCTGTACGTGTTCATAAACCATTCATTTGATTGCAAAGAAACTTTGGTATACAGTTCACCGTAGGCCCACGAAGGTTCCTGAGCCAAAAGCAAATGAGCACAACATATAGCTCAGGAGATATGACGCCATAAATAATGAGAGGCCACCGCGTGAGAATACCCAGATTTATGTGTCAATTATTGGAAAATTGAAGTAGTTAGGACCTGCAACAAAGTTCTAATGTAATTTCGGACGTTTATGAAGCGTTTTGTAACTGACCTCTCCCCCCCCCCCCCCCGCACGAAATGTTGAAACGAAAAGAAGTCTACCGCCGACAACAGTTTCACTGTAGATGCCGTAAAACTGTCTTATCAGGAATGACCTTGTGATGTTTAACTTTATTACTGCTGACTGTCTTCGCGACATATTTTGCATATAGTATCGATATGTATCACCAAATGTGCCAACAAATTTATACCACTGTACGACACATACTTCAGGACATGTGATGCCATAAACATTGAAATGCTTTTAAAAACTGACGCGTCAGACGCGGATTTTCGTTTTCTTACTTCTTTCCGGAAACAAATTAAATAGGATGTTATATACTACCACCCGCTACTTCTGGCGTGCCGTGCCGTGCTTCTACCGAACAACCCGACATACGACCTTTATTTATTTATACATGCCATCACGCTAAGAAACAATATCAACATTCAGACAATAATAAATTTCGCTTGTAGTTGCCATTTGACCAGCAGCTGAATAACATGTAGTGTGTGTTAAAAAAAAAAACGCCTTTTGCTACTGCAAATGAAAGGTTTTTATTTTTATAATTCACCCGTACGCATTTCGCCTTTGTCACAAGGCATCATCAGTGGGTGTCCTGAATATTTACATATTTCTGTCTACACATATAGGTTAGGATTTTCACATATGTACAAAACATTACGTTTCTGATTCAAAAAGTTCGTGTTTTGCTATAAATGGTGTAATTACAGCACTTGCTTCACCATATCAGTCTCTTTCCGGCAACCAGGTCGAAAAGTTCCACTATTTTCTGGAAAACTTGGCATTTTTCTGGTTCCACTGTCATCAGCTGACATAACTTTGTGCACTGTAGTTTGTTTTGTAGTGTTGGCGACTACGAAGCTTATTTGTAATTCAACTATTTCATTGAAAGCGTGTCGAACGTATCTTTGTATGTGTGTGAATGTGTGCCTGTGTTTGGAGCGAGTGTGTGTGTGACAAATGGGTCACTGTTTTCACTGATTGACCATATGATAGACAGGAATCCCAACACATAATCACAAACCCACAATCTCCCCCGCCACACACACAGAGAGAGAAATACACAATAAATAAAAATAGAAGATAACACACACACACACACACACACACACACACACACACACACACACACACACATGCATGCACGCTTACATACACACAGCTTACGGCAGAACTATGAGTGGAACAGGGAATTGTATCTATGTTATACAGAAAAGGCTTACGCCTGCATTCCTAGGAGGAAGCTACTGCCAGTTGTACAGGAAGCAGATCCTGCGGACAGTGGAAGATGTCTACGTAGACTGTGAGGAGCTGCTAGAACAGGCGGCAGAACGAGCTGGAGGTTGGCGGTAGTTTGAGGCGTATCCTGTCACCACTGCTGTTGATACTGCTTATGGATCGCATGTGCGAAACGATAGGCTGGCACGTAGAAGCCAAATAAGCACTTTCGCATTCGTCAACTACTTAATTGTGATGACAAATTCGACCGAAAGATTACACTGTAGTATATCAGAAATAGCTCAGAGATGTAACGGTTATGGTATGAAGACCAGCTTCTCCAAAACGAAAGTAACGTCTATGGGGAACAATTTTAAGCAGATTGTGTGACGAATAAGAGGAGCAAAGTTAAAACGGGTCACCGTTTTAGGTAGTTGGGGTGTATTTTCTGACGGGATGGCAACACAGTGGAAGAACTGGTAGCGAACTTAAGGCAGGAAGCGCGCAGCTAGTCTGCTGCCTGATGCAAGAAGGAAGTCAGTGCCGAGACTGAGTTAGCAGTTGTTCGTTCTCCGATATGGCGCTGCGGTGTGGAGGGATACAGGTCACCAGAAGCGCAGCCAGTAGGGGGTTAAGCCTACCGAGTTTATTAATCTACGACTTATTTTTACAGTTTTTTTTATAATTTAACCAATTATAGTGCGAAAAGGATTGCACAAGAAATAAAATGAGTACGCTTTCATTAATTTCAAAGTGGATGAGGAGCAACCTGGTGGAAATGGAGTATATATAATCAGCTCGTAAAGTAATTAAGCAGCTTCTGTGCCACTTGGCGAAGACAAAGGTCTTTACAGTTTAGTCGTAACTTTAGCATAGCAGCATCAGAGCTGGTCGCGGCGGCGATTGAATCTTTGACAGTGGCGGCAGCACACTGAAACCTCCACTTGTGCTGGCCAACTTGTCATTTATTACATGTGTACTGTTTAAAATTTCCGGTGCCGAACTATTAAAAAAATAAAACATGATAGAATTAGAAAGTCTTTGGAAGGGGGGGGGTTGCTTCTGCCCCATTAGCCCCCCCCCCCTGCAGGGTGCAGATTTGAAAGTAGCAGGAATCATTTCAAGTAGTAATAGACGGGAACAAGTGCAGGAGGGTGTGCATAATGAGGAAGTCGAGAGAAGACTGGGAATGAACAGGACAGACGAAGCAGTGTGAGCGAACAGGCTGATGCGAGAAGGGAGGTCAGCTGACAGACCCGTAGGTGCATCACTAGAGGGTAGGACCGGCAGAGGCGCCCCACGCTGAGCGCCTCACACGGCGTCGACGGCGGCGTCGGTGGCGCCACACTCGGCGCTGCGGTGGCCGCAGCCTCCGGGAAGCGCGGCCGCGCGCTGACGTCACTTCCGGTGATAGAGGCCAGCCAGAGGCGAGGCTCTGGCAGAGCCAGCCGCCAGCCTACGTGACACCTCGCGGCAGGTCTGACTGACTGCTCATCTCATTACCTACCGACAGCCGTAGTGGCTACGTCGAAATTATACTTCTTTATTTGACTTTGCAATAGCATCATAATACAACGACATAGAGTAAGTCTAACGATGTGGCAAATTCCACATCGTCAAAATGACATAAAAACGATTTATATTCAATTATGTAACCAGTGCGCATAAAGTTTTCAAGTATTAGTGTATGTTGCCATGGGAAACCGAGTCGGTTTAGTGTCCATACAACCACTTATTGGTTACCTACCACTTACTTGTTATCTACCAACATTTATAGCGGCTATATTAGTATAATAAATCTTTAGTTCTACAATACATATAATAACCTCGCAATCGCAAAATGTTCAAAAATTGTTCAATTGTTTGTAAATCTATCGGACCAAACAGCGTGCTCATCAGTCCGTAGCTTACAAACTACTTAAACCTAGCTAAACTAACCTACGGATAAACACACACACACACACACACATGCCCCAGGGAGGACTCGAACCTCCACGGCGAGCAACCGCGCGCTCCGCAGCGAGACGCTTTAGACCGCTCGGCTACTCCGCCGCGGCAATCGCACTGTAATATAATAGCATCAGAATATATATAATAATCGGATAATTACACTTCGACATACACAAATAATTTATATTCCACTACGTAACCAAACGAAATCACCAGATGTAATGAGCAGCATTGGCCGTTAATGTATTATTTAAAAAAATCACAGATCGATTTCAATTACATAGTGACCATCTTCAGTGTCTTTAAAACAAGCATTATGAATGGCCTGAATGTAACTGCAACGGCAAACATAAAATTGCAGTATCAAAGATTTCATACTGCAGAGGCAGTTACATTCAGGGCATTCATAATGCTTGTTTGAATGACACTGTAGATGGTCACTATGTGAGTAAAATCGATCTGTTTCTTTCTTTTTTGTTTCTTTTTTTTTTGTTTCTTTTTTGTTTATTTTTTTATTTTATTTTTTATATATATAAAACATTAACGGCCAATGCTGCTCATTACATCTGGTGTGTTCATCCTCAAAATGGAATCAAACCTCAAATGAAATCACGTACGAATGAAATACCTCACTTTTGCATAAACTATTTTAAATATTAGTTTATATTTCCACGCGACTGACAAGTAATTATAGGTATTATAGAAATAAAGATGTATACACGTGGCGTCTATTACGGAAGAACAGACGTCATTTCTGATCCTGCAGTTTTTATTGTTTTCATATTCCACAATATATGACTTCAACTGCGAATGGGCAAAGCTGTAAATCTGTACCCAGCCGGGATTCGAACCCGGGTCCCCCGCTTTCTAGGCAGCTGCGCTGGGCACACAGCGGTCGCCGCACATGCAGGGACTGCGGGAGGACGCCTCCCCAAGAGCTCTGCCTGCCCACAGGACTCAGACTCGTAGTCACTGTGTACTAATTCCCGTAAGAGTAAGGACTGCAAGCATTTTATGCTTTTCTACATGTCCATCTACATAGATACTCTGCAAATCACATTCAAGTGCCTGGCAGAGGGTTCATAACCCTTCTCTGCCGTTCCATTCTCTAATAGCGCGCGGGAAGAAAGAACACCTGAATCGTTCCGTTTTGATATTGTGTTGGTCATGTCTCCCTAAGTACGTGGTTGCTAGCAAAATTGTTTGACATTCAGAAGTAAACGGTGATTGCAACTTCGCAAACAGATCACGCCGCTTTTAATGATTTCCACCCGAATTCGTGCAACATTTCCTTGACGTTTCCACCCCCCCCCTCCCCCGTAACGTGATAAAACGAAACGAGCTGCCGTTCTCTGAAGCTTGTCAATGTCTTCCGTCAGTCCCACCTGGTGAGGGTCCCACACTGGGCAACAGTACTCCAGGAGAGAACACACGAGTGTGATGTAGGCAGTCTCTGGCGGAGCTGGTGCATCTTCGAAGCGTTCTGTCAATGAAACGTAATGTTTAGTTCACCTTCCCCACAATGTTTTCTATGTGTTCTCTCCAATCTAACTTGTTCCTAATTGTAACTGATAGGTATTTGGTAGAATTTACGACCTTAAGGTTTGACTGATTTATCGCGTAATAGGAATTTCAGCGGAATTCTTTTAGTGGTCATGTGTATTACTTCACGCTTTTCTTTATTTAGTGTCAATTGCCAATTTTCGTACCGTGTAGAAATTTTGTCTAAGTCGCTTTGCAGTTGCTTTTGATCCTCTGTTGACTTCACTAACCGATAAACGACAGCATCATCCGCGAACAGTCTAAGGGAGCTATTCAGATTGTCTCCTAAATCGTTTATAAACACGAGGAAGAGTAGGGGACCTATAACGCTTCCCTGAGGAACGCCAGATATCACTTGTGTTTTCATCGATGACTTACCGTCAATTATAACGAACTGTGTCCTTTCTGATAGGAAATCGTGAATCCAATCGCACAATTGGGAAGATATTCCATAAGCACGCAATTTCATTAGATGCCGCTTGTGGGGTACAGTATCAAAAGCCTTCCGGAAATCCAGAAATATGGAATCGATTTGAGATCCCTTGTCGACGGCACTTGTCACTTGATGTGAATAAAGGACAACGTGTGTTTCGCAAGAGCGATATTTTCGGAATCCGTGCTAATAGGTCGTTCTGTTCGAGGTAGTTGATAATGTTCGAACAAAGTATACGTTCCAAAATCGTACTGCAAATCGACGTCAATGAGACTGGCCTGTAATTTTGGGGCTCACTGCTATTGCCAGTGTTGAGTACTGGAGTACCTCGGGCAACTTTCCAGTGTTTGGGTACGGATGTGATCGGGCAGCAGCCGCCACGCGCCCTCTCGCCGCGCCGGCGCTGCGCACTGCTGGCAGCCACTCCGGCGCACGGGCAGGTCGCACGGCGTCGCTCGAGTCGTCTCCGGGCACGCCACGCAGGCGGCAGGCGGCAACCGCTCGCCTCCAGCGCCGACGCGACGCCACCGTCTGACGTCAGCGCGCATCCGGCACGACCCTGACTCACCGGAAGACGGATTCCCGGAAAAGCCGGCCGCCACTTTGCGACATTTAGCGCGAATCGGCTGCCTCGTGGGAGGATTCGGGACACGCTTCAAAATCTTTGTTAACCTAAAGGAACTTGACTGCGGGTCGACAGTCCCTAAACTTACAAACTGCTTGTGAACTGCCGTATACTAAAGACAGCGGAAACATCCGTGCCGGAAGGGAGATTCGAGCCCCCGACGGGGAACGAGCTCGCGCATCGCAGCACAGCGCCTCGATGCGCTCGGCCGCTGCAGAGAGATAGGCGACTTCCCAGGCTCCGACAGTGGCTCCAGTTGAACTGTTCTTGTATTTGGGTTTACCCGGTTACAATTAGTCGAACTGGTTTTTTTTTTTTTTTTTTTTTTTTTTTTTTAAAGTTCCGAGTGTCTGCTTATTTCAAACGAATACGGTATCGAGGGATAACGAGTGTATCCAGATACAGACGTAGCAGTGGCCACACTTACCCCCTGCCAGAATGGCACGCAGCAGCTCTTGGGTAGCAGGCACTACAGATTACTGCGGTTTCTCCCCGCCGTGCACTCCAAGGTGACGTCATATCGGCGCTCTGCGTGGTAGGGGGAGGGGTGCAGCCGTGGTGTCGCGCTCCCAAGCCCCACTTTTTGCACAGAAAGGGATTTTGTAGATGGCTTTAAATCTTCCTATTCGTGTCAGACACATCATAAAATACCTACATATTAATTTAAAAAGAAAAATTATGCACATGTAAGGAAAGGTTTCTACACATTGTTAGCCGAGAAGAAGACTACGTCAATAGCGTTTGGTTGTGCCGACATTGACTCCTCAAAGGTACAGTGTGAGGGGCTGAGGGAGCAATTGTTTGAATGACTGCACAGTCACACAGGGTGGGGTCATTTTGATAGCCCCGTTTGCTTGGGTTGACACTATGCCACTGCGTAATCGGTTCAAAGACTCGCCTGCTGTCCAGCTTTCGTCGGTCCATCAGCTGGGGCCGGCCTTCTCAGGACGTCAGACTTCCAGGCAGTGCTGTTTGAATGCCAGAGCGCGGCCTTCTGCAGTGCTCCAGATGCCTCTCTGTTGCGCAGATGTAATGCACGTGCCTGCTTTTCGTTGGGCTGGGTTTCAGTTGGTTACGAGTCGAGCCCCACCAGTGCATCGTCCACACTGTTCTGCACATCCTCAAACGACTGTCCCTGAGCAGCTACGACTCGGTCGTCATCAGCATATATGTAACTGCTGGTGTTGACAGGAAGTGGCTGGTCGCTTGTGTACTCACTGAAAAGGGATGGAGCCAGTACACTTCCCTGAGGTACGCCATTCGTCAGGTTTCGCCGTCGACTACGTTTCCCCCGAAACTCTACAAAGAGTCGACGATTCTCAAGATTTAAATGCAAATTGGTTACACTCGAGATAAATGATGGGAATCAGTTTCTTCGAAATCCGTGTAACTTATGGATATCACCTGAATGAAATAAGCATCTGATGATGCAATTTTTTTTCCGAAACCGGTCGTGTGTTCTTAATGAACAATTTTCAACAGTCGCAGCAGTGTGTTGTCAAGAAACTGAATCAATTCGACTGTTGTTTCCGATGACTAAAGTAAGTTTTTCCTTATTTTTCCTGCGTACTATTAAGTTTTTTCGTGATGGAAAATGCATTTTCAGCTTTCATGTGAAAATGGAAAAGAAGTTTGCAATGCCGCATACTGAAAAAAATTAAAAAAAAATCGTAAGTTGATACGTTTTAGGCAAATTAGTTTTTGGACAACAACCCAGATTTTTACATGCCGTAAGTAAGAAAGGTGAAAGCTGATATTTGAAGTAAAATATACGTATATTTAAACCAAACTGTTGCCGGTTTGTGTCAAGACACTTGAGTAGAGACACAAACACGAGTAAACACGGACTGCATGTTGCCAGGGAAGGGCAGGGAGCTGAGAGTCCGCAGTCGCCAGCGCGAGCAGGCGGCGGGCACTCTGCGCGCGGGGTCGCGGGTTCGATTCCCTCTCTGCTGTCTGCTGTGGTCCGCCTTCTTACCTCAGTCTGGAGAACCCTCGAATGCTCGCGTCTGCGTCGAGATCTCGCCTGTCGACTCTCGCCTCGTTCTGAATTGTCGGTCGTCATTTCCTTACTTGAGGTTCTACTAATTCCATTCCATTTATGTATCGGATTTTGGATCTTAAAACTCTTTGTACTCTGTTTGGTGACTCCTATTTGGCAAAACACGCAGGAAAATATAAGTGTATTGCTTCAAGAAATATCAATTTGGCATGAAAGATTTACCACATTCACACGTGTCAAATGCAAACATTCATCTCTCGTGTTACATTTGCATTCACAATTTAGGGTAGGTGTAGGTGTACTTCGTGCTCGAAATAAAAGCGACAAAAATAAAAGTGGTGACTATTATTGCAATTTTTTCTTGAACGTCATCATTCGTATTCACTGTAGTCACGAGTACGGTTGCATTTACGCTGACTTTTAGAACGGTTCACAAAGTCGACCAAAGTGCGGCTGGGAAGGCCCCCTCAGAGGCTGCCGGCGCGCCGCCCAGCCCCGCAGCCAGCCGGCGACTGTGCTTCAGGGAGCAGCAGCCTGCTCGCTGCTCGCTGCTCGGTTTTACGCCAGTGGATCAGACGCGCCACCACGCCACAGGCCAGAGCAGCCGCAGTTCCCGCGTGGAACCACTTTTCCAGACGCAGAAACTCGTGTGACGCCGTGAGTGTAAAACTAGTCAGATTACACGAAACGTCAAGTGAAGGTATGAGCCTAATTCTGTGCCAACCACGAAATAACTCGTGCCGCGGCGGATTAGCCGTGCGCACTGGAGCGCCGAGCTGCGGAGCGCGCGGCTGTTCGCCGTCGGGGGTTCGATTGCCCCCGCCCCCCTCCCCCTCGGGCATGGGTGTTTCTGTTGTCCTTAGGTTAGTATACCTTAGTTTAAGTAGTTTGTAAGCTACGGACTAGTAACCCAGCACTTGAGTCTCATAGATTTACAAACATCTGAACATTTGAAATAACTCGTCGGTAACAGACTGCCAAACGTATTGTGCGGTTTTCGCAAGTTTCAGACATGCCGTCGGCAGGAGGAATGTTAGCGGCAGCAGAATAAGGCCTAAAGAACGTGGCAACGAGTCTTGCTCGAGTTTCTGAAACTATCTTCGAGGAACAGAGCGTAGTGAAGAACAATAACACGCAGAGGCAGCGGCAGCGGCTGTCACAATTGTTTGCGTTTTTCTGTCTTAAGCGTACTGGAAACCGAAGGTCTTCCACCAGTTTTTACTAGATGCGATGCACATTTTTTCGACCTTATCCATTGGTTATTCTGTAAACATTATCAGTAAGCAAAAGTCTTTAAAAATGTGTATATTGTATGGCCCTCGATGGCAGAACCCCCAAATGCAGAGAGAGCTACACATACACAGCACTCCTTTCGAAAAGTGAACATTAGGGGCAACACACAAATAACGTCGTCAAGTTCGGAAGCGAGAGCGGCTTTCGTTGTCAGCGCGCAGAACAAGTCGCTCATTACGCAGACGGTAATGTATTCACTAATTCAGCTGTCACCTGTAAACCAGTCTCCAGATATTGACAGGATGACAACTTTTCACCAACTGTATAAAGCCGAGTTATTTAGCGGTACTTCCTCGCACGATATTCGAGGTAAACAGCAGTAATCAGGTGGGCAAATGTCCGAGAGGCGCATTGTCAGTTGTACAATCCGAAAACTGTACTGTGTACTGTGTTAACCGGTTTCTCTCGGATAACGATGTGATTTGCGAAAACTGTCCTCGCAATCTGAGCAATGGATCTCAGTGGTTTCCTTTGCCTTGTAGTGGTGGTATCCTATCTGACTTTTGTGAGACTCAGGGTGTAGGGCTATTTATGTCATTAAACTGCTGCGGATGATTAGTCGCAAGAGGCTTAACTGACGTTTAATTTTATGTTCGTTTTGAATTTTAATAATGAGAAACCTAGTGGTACGTGAAACGGTTCGAAATGTTTGTTACTCGTCGTCAGACAAGTCGTGCAGACCCGCTCTGTTTGTCGCAACAGCCGGACGAAGGGCGGAGTGTCGGCGAAAGTCTCGTCTCCACGTACTCGAGTGTCGACCACTGCACACAAACGTGCGACGGTGACGAGCACACGCTGGGAATGTGTTCAATTAAACGTGAAATAAGTAATTACAACAGCTAAATTCTGGCTTGACCTTTACTGAAGCGATATTCCCGTCTCAGCTGTGTGTGTACTGCACGCCGCTGTCATCGTAAGCACATATTCGGGTCCTACTTCAAAAGTGTGTTCAACGCCAGCTGCTTTTGCTCTTCTTCTATTTTAACTGAAAACTTGCGCAACTAATTCGAGTAAGGGAATCGTATGAAACACTCTAATTCATAATCGTCAGATGACAGATTTCGCCACGCTTTGCGAGTTACTAGGGGCGCAAACCTCAGATGTTGTTGACTCAGATAAAATATTAGTAGTATTCGCCTTGAGAGTAAGAGCAGAATAACCACTAAAAAGGGTGACAAGGAGACGACACGACGGATCTCAAAGCGCACCCTGTGCGGTATTTCTGCGACTGTGGTAGCGGCTGAGCGAATCGTGACGCGACTGGCCGCAGCCACTGTTTATCGAAGTCTGCTGCAAGAGGAGGAGAAGGCAAGTGCCGGCGTGCGGAGGCAGGCAGTGCGACTAGCGGGGAGGGGGAGGGGGCTGTGGCGAGCTGCGCTACTGCGACTGCTGCACAGGCAGGGAGGCAGGCAGTGCGACTAGCGGGGAGGGGGAGGGGGCTGTGGCGAGCTGCGCTACTGCGACTGCTGCACAGGCAGGGAGGCAGGCAGTGCGACTAGCGGGGAGGGGGAGGGGGCTGTGGCGAGCTGCGCTACTGCGACTGCTGCACAGGCAGGGAGGCAGGCAGTGCGACTAGCGGGGAGGGGGAGGGGGCTGTGGCGAGCTGCGCTACTGCGACTGCTGCACAGGCAGGGAGGCAGGCAGTGCGACTAGCGGGGAGGGGGAGGGGGCTGTGGCGAGCTGCGCTACTGCGACTGCTGCACAGGCAGGGAGGCAGGCAGTGCGACTAGCGGGGAGGGGGAGGGGGCTGTGGCGAGCTGCGCTACTGCGACTGCTGCACAGGCAGGGAGGCAGGCAGTGCGACTAGCGGGGAGGGGGAGGGGGCTGTGGCGAGCTGCGCTACTGCGACTGCTGCACAGGCAGGGAGGCAGGCAGTGCGACTAGCGGGGAGGGGGAGGGGGCTGTGGCGAGCTGCGCTACTGCGACTGCTGCACAGGCAGGGAGGCAGGCAGTGCGACTAGCGGGGAGGGGGAGGGGGCTGTGGCGAGCTGCGCTACTGCGACTGCTGCACAGGCAGGGAGGCAGGCAGTGCGACTAGCGGGGAGGGGGAGGGGGCTGTGGCGAGCTGCGCTACTGCGACTGCTGCACAGGCAGGGAGGCAGGCAGTGCGACTAGCGGGGAGGGGGAGGGGGCTGTGGCGAGCTGCGCTACTGCGACTGCTGCACAGGCAGGGAGGCAGGCAGTGCGACTAGCGGGGAGGGGGAGGGGGCTGTGGCGAGCTGCGCTACTGCGACTGCTGCACAGGCAGGGAGGCAGGCAGTGCGACTAGCGGGGAGGGGGAGGGGGCTGTGGCGAGCTGCGCTACTGCGACTGCTGCACAGGCAGGGAGGCAGGCAGTGCGACTAGCGGGGAGGGGGAGGGGGCTGTGGCGAGCTGCGCTACTGCGACTGCTGCACAGGCAGGGAGGCAGGCAGTGCGACTAGCGGGGAGGGGGAGGGGGCTGTGGCTAGCTGCGCTACTGCGACTGCTGCACAGGCAGGGAGGCAGGCAGTGCGACTAGCGGGGAGGGGGAGGGGGCTGTGGCGAGCTGCGCTACTGCGACTGCTGCACAGGCAGGGAGGCAGGCAGTGCGACTAGCGGGGAGGGGGAGGGGGCTGTGGCGAGCTGCGCTACTGCGACTGCTGCACAGGCAGGGAGGCAGGCAGTGCGACTAGCGGGGAGGGGGAGGGGGCTGTGGCGAGCTGCGCTACTGCGACTGCTGCACAGGCAGGGAGGCAGGCAGTGCGACTAGCGGGGAGGGGGAGGGGGCTGTGGCGAGCTGCGCTACTGCGACTGCTGCACAGGCAGGGAGGCAGGCAGTGCGACTAGCGGGGAGGGGGAGGGGGCTGTGGCGAGCTGCGCTACTGCGACTGCTGCACAGGCAGGGAGGCAGGCAGTGCGACTAGCGGGGAGGGGGAGGGGGCTGTGGCTAGCTGCGCTACTGCGACTGCTGCACAGGCAGGGAGGCAGGCAGTGCGACTAGCGGGGAGGGGGAGGGGGCTGTGGCGAGCTGCGCTACTGCGACTGCTGCACAGGCAGGGAGGCAGGCAGTGCGACTAGCGGGGAGGGGGAGGGGGCTGTGGCGAGCTGCGCTACTGCGACTGCTGCACAGGCAGGGAGGCAGGCAGTGCGACTAGCGGGGAGGGGGAGGGGGCTGTGGCGAGCTGCGCTACTGCGACTGCTGCACAGGCAGGGAGGCAGGCAGTGCGACTAGCGGGGAGGGGGAGGGGGCTGTGGCGAGCTGCGCTACTGCGACTGCTGCACAGGCAGGGAGGCAGGCAGTGCGACTAGCGGGGAGGGGGAGGGGGCTGTGGCGAGCTGCGCTACTGCGACTGCTGCACAGGCAGGGAGGCAGGCAGTGCGACTAGCGGGGAGGGGGAGGGGGCTGTGGCGAGCTGCGCTACTGCGACTGCTGCACAGGCAGGGAGGCAGGCAGTGCGACTAGCGGGGAGGGGGAGGGGGCTGTGGCGAGCTGCGCTACTGCGACTGCTGCACAGGCAGGGAGGCAGGCAGTGCGACTAGCGGGGAGGGGGAGGGGGCTGTGGCGAGCTGCGCTACTGCGACTGCTGCACAGGCAGGGAGGCAGGCAGTGCGACTAGCGGGGAGGGGGAGGGGGCTGTGGCGAGCTGCGCTACTGCGACTGCTGCACAGGCAGGGAGGCAGGCAGTGCGACTAGCGGGGAGGGGGAGGGGGCTGTGGCGAGCTGCGCTACTGCGACTGCTGCACAGGCAGGGAGGCAGGCAGTGCGACTAGCGGGGAGGAGGAGGGGGCTGTGGCGAGCTGCGCTACTGCGACTGCTGCACAGGCAGGGAGGCAGGCAGTGCGACTAGCGGGGAGGGGGAGGGGGCTGTGGCGAGCTGCGCTACTGCGACTGCTGCACAGGCAGGGAGGCAGGCAGTGCGACTAGCGGGGAGGGGGAGGGGGCTGTGGCGAGCTGCGCTACTGCGACTGCTGCACAGGCAGGGAGGCAGGCAGTGCGACTAGCGGGGAGGGGGAGGGGGCTGTGGCGAGCTGCGCTACTGCGACTGCTGCACAGGCAGGGAGGCAGGCAGTGCGACTAGCGGGGAGGGGGAGGGGGCTGTGGCGAGCTGCGCTACTGCGACTGCTGCACAGGCAGGGAGGCAGGCAGTGCGACTAGCGGGGAGGGGGAGGGGGCTGTGGCGAGCTGCGCTACTGCGACTGCTGCACAGGCAGGGAGGCAGGCAGTGCGACTAGCGGGGAGGGGGAGGGGGCTGTGGCGAGCTGCGCTACTGCGACTGCTGCACAGGCAGGGAGGCAGGCAGTGCGACTAGCGGGGAGGGGGAGGGGGCTGTGGCGAGCTGCGCTACTGCGACTGCTGCACAGGCAGGGAGGCAGGCAGTGCGACTAGCGGGGAGGGGGAGGGGGCTGTGGCGGGCTGCGCTACTGCGACTGCTGCACAGGCAGGGAGGCAGGCAGTGCGACTAGCGGGGAGGGGGAGGGGCCTGTGGCGAGCTGCGCTACTGCGACTGCTGCACAGGCAGGGAGGCAGGCAGTGCGACTAGCGGGGAGGGGGAGGGGGCTGTGGCGGGCTGCGCTACTGCGACTGCTGCACAGGCAGGGAGGCAGGCAGTGCGACTAGCGGGGAGGGGGAGGGGGCTGTGGCGAGCTGCGCTACTGCGACTGCTGCACAGGCAGGGAGGCAGGCAGTGCGACTAGCGGGGAGGGGGAGGGGGCTGTGGCGAGCTGCGCTACTGCGACTGCTGCACAGGCAGGGAGGCAGGCAGTGCGACTAGCGGGGAGGGGGAGGGGGCTGTGGCGAGCTGCGCTACTGCGACTGCTGCACAGGCAGGGAGGCAGGCAGTGCGACTAGCGGGGAGGGGGAGGGGGCTGTGGCGAGCTGCGCTACAGCGACTGCTGCACAGGCAGGGAGGCAGGCAGTGCGACTAGCGGGGAGGGGGAGGGGGCTGTGGCGAGCTGCGCTACTGCGACTGCTGCACAGGCAGGGAGGCAGGCAGTGCGACTAGCGGGGAGGGGGAGGGGGCTGTGGCGAGCTGCGCTACAGCGACTGCTGCACAGGCAGGGAGGCAGGCAGTGCGACTAGCGGGGAGGGGGAGGGGGCTGTGGCGAGCTGCGCTACTGCGACTGCTGCACAGGCAGGGAGGCAGGCAGTGCGACTAGCGGGGAGGGGGAGGGGGCTGTGGCGAGCTGCGCTACTGCGACTGCTGCACAGGCAGGGAGGCAGGCAGTGCGACTAGCGGGGAGGGGGAGGGGGCTGTGGCGAGCTGCGCTACTGCGACTGCTGCACAGGCAGGGAGGCAGGCAGTGCGACTAGCGGGGAGGGGGAGGGGGCTGTGGCGAGCTGCGCTACTGCGACTGCTGCACAGGCAGGGAGGCAGGCAGTGCGACTAGCGGGGAGGGGGAGGGGGCTGTGGCGAGCTGCGCTACTGCGACTGCTGCACAGGCAGGGAGGCAGGCAGTGCGACTAGCGGGGAGGGGGAGGGGGCTGTGGCGAGCTGCGCTACTGCGACTGCTGCACAGGCAGGGAGGCAGGCAGTGCGACTAGCGGGGAGGGGGAGGGGGCTGTGGCGAGCTGCGCTACTGCGACTGCTGCACAGGCAGGGAGGCAGGCAGTGCGACTAGCGGGGAGGGGGAGGGGGCTGTGGCGAGCTGCGCTACTGCGACTGCTGCACAGGCAGGGAGGCAGGCAGTGCGACTAGCGGGGAGGGGGAGGGGGCTGTGGCGAGCTGCGCTACTGCGACTGCTGCACAGGCAGGGAGGCAGGCAGTGCGACTAGCGGGGAGGGGGAGGGGGCTGTGGCGAGCTGCGCTACTGCGACTGCTGCACAGGCAGGGAGGCAGGCAGTGCGACTAGCGGGGAGGGGGAGGGGGCTGTGGCGAGCTGCGCTACTGCGACTGCTGCACAGGCAGGGAGGCAGGCAGTGCGACTAGCGGGGAGGGGGAGGGGGCTGTGGCGAGCTGCGCTACTGCGACTGCTGCACAGGCAGGGAGGCAGGCAGTGCGACTAGCGGGGAGGGGGAGGGGGCTGTGGCGAGCTGCGCTACTGCGACTGCTGCACAGGCAGGGAGGCAGGCAGTGCGACTAGCGGGGAGGGGGAGGGGGCTGTGGCGAGCTGCGCTACTGCGACTGCTGCACAGGCAGGGAGGCAGGCAGTGCGACTAGCGGGGAGGGGGAGGGGGCTGTGGCGAGCTGCGCTACTGCGACTGCTGCACAGGCAGGGAGGCAGGCAGTGCGACTAGCGGGGAGGGGGAGGGGGCTGTGGCGAGCTGCGCTACTGCGACTGCTGCACAGGCAGGGAGGCAGGCAGTGCGACTAGCGGGGAGGGGGAGGGGGCTGTGGCGAGCTGCGCTACTGCGACTGCTGCACAGGCAGGGAGGCAGGCAGTGCGACTAGCGGGGAGGGGGAGGGGGCTGTGGCGAGCTGCGCTACTGCGACTGCTGCACAGGCAGGGAGGCAGGCAGTGCGACTAGCGGGGAGGGGGAGGGGGCTGTGGCGAGCTGCGCTACTGCGACTGCTGCACAGGCAGGGAGGCAGGCAGTGCGACTAGCGGGGAGGGGGAGGGGGCTGTGGCGAGCTGCGCTACTGCGACTGCTGCACAGGCAGGGAGGCAGGCAGTGCGACTAGCGGGGAGGGGGAGGGGGCTGTGGCGAGCTGCGCTACTGCGACTGCTGCACAGGCAGGGAGGCAGGCAGTGCGACTAGCGGGGAGGGGGAGGGGGCTGTGGCGAGCTGCGCTACTGCGACTGCTGCACAGGCAGGGAGGCAGGCAGTGCGACTAGCGGGGAGGGGGAGGGGGCTGTGGCGAGCTGCGCTACTGCGACTGCTGCACAGGCAGGGAGGCAGGCAGTGCGACTAGCGGGGAGGGGGAGGGGGCTGTGGCGAGCTGCGCTACTGCGACTGCTGCACAGGCAGGGAGGCAGGCAGTGCGACTAGCGGGGAGGGGGAGGGGGCTGTGGCGAGCTGCGCTACTGCGACTGCTGCACAGGCTGGGAGGCAGGCAGTGCGACTAGCGGGGAGGGGGAGGGGGCTGTGGCGAGCTGCGCTACTGCGACTGCTGCACAGGCAGGGAGGCAGGCAGTGCGACTAGCGGGGAGGGGGAGGGGGCTGTGGCGAGCTGCGCTACTGCGACTGCTGCACAGGCAGGGAGGCAGGCAGTGCGACTAGCGGGGAGGGGGAGGGGGCTGTGGCGAGCTGCGCTACTGCGACTGCTGCACAGGCAGGGAGGCAGGCAGTGCGACTAGCGGGGAGGGGGAGGGGGCTGTGGTGAGCTGCGCTACTGCGACTGCTGCACAGGCAGGGAGGCAGGCAGTGCGACTAGCGGGGAGGGGGAGGGGGCTGTGGCGAGCTGCGCTACTGCGACTGCTGCACAGGCAGGGAGGCAGGCAGTGCGACTAGCGGGGAGGGGGCTGTGGCGAGCTGCGCTACTGCGACTGCTGCACAGGCAGGGAGGCAGGCAGTGCGACTAGCGGGGAGGGGGCTGTGGCGAGCTGCGCTACTGCGACTGCTGCACAGGCAGGGAGGCAGGCAGTGCGACTAGCGGGGAGGGGGAGGGGGCTGTGGCGAGCTGCGCTACTGCGACTGCTGCACAGGCAGGGAGGCAGGCAGTGCGACTAGCGGGGAGGGGGAGGGGGCTGTGGCGGGCTGCGCTACTGCGACTGCTGCACAGGCAGGGAGGCAGGCAGTGCGACTAGCGGGGAGGGGGAGGGGGCTGTGGCGAGCTGCGCTACTGCGACTGCTGCACAGGCAGGGAGGCAGGCAGTGCGACTAGCGGGGAGGGGGAGGGGGCTGTGGCGAGCTGCGCTACTGCGACTGCTGCACAGGCAGGGAGGCAGGCAGTGCGACTAGCGGGGAGGGGGAGGGGGCTGTGGCGAGCTGCGCTACTGCGACTGCTGCACAGGCTGGGAGGCAGGCAGTGCGACTAGCGGGGAGGGGGAGGGGGCTGTGGCGAGCTGCGCTACTGCGACTGCTGCACAGGCAGGGAGGCAGGCAGTGCGACTAGCGGGGAGGGGGAGGGGGCTGTGGCGAGCTGCGCTACTGCGACTGCTGCACAGGCAGGGAGGCAGGCAGTGCGACTAGCGGGGAGGGGGAGGGGGCTGTGGCGAGCTGCGCTACTGCGACTGCTGCACAGGCAGGGAGGCAGGCAGTGCGACTAGCGGGGAGGGGGAGGGGGCTGTGGCGAGCTGCGCTACTGCGACTGCTGCACAGGCAGGGAGGCAGGCAGTGCGACTAGCGGGGAGGGGGAGGGGGCTGTGGCGAGCTGCGCTACTGCGACTGCTGCACAGGCAGGGAGGCAGGCAGTGCGACTAGCGGGGAGGGGGAGGGGGCTGTGGCGAGCTGCGCTACTGCGACTGCTGCACAGGCAGGGAGGCAGGCAGTGCGACTAGCGGGGAGGGGGAGGGGGCTGTGGCGAGCTGCGCTACTGCGACTGCTGCACAGGCAGGGAGGCAGGCAGTGCGACTAGCGGGGAGGGGGAGGGGGCTGTGGCGAGCTGCGCTACTGCGACTGCTGCACAGGCAGGGAGGCAGGCAGTGCGACTAGCGGGGAGGGGGAGGGGGCTGTGGCGAGCTGCGCTACTGCGACTGCTGCACAGGCAGGGAGGCAGGCAGTGCGACTAGCGGGGAGGGGGAGGGGGCTGTGGCGAGCTGCGCTACTGCGACTGCTGCACAGGCAGGGAGGCAGGCAGTGCGACTAGCGGGGAGGGGGAGGGGGCTGTGGCGAGCTGCGCTACTGCGACTGCTGCACAGGAAGGGAGGCAGGCAGTGCGACTAGCGGGGAGGGGGAGGGGGCTGTGGCGAGCTGCGCTACTGCGACTGCTGCACAGGAAGGGAGGCAGGCAGTGCGACTAGCGGGGAGGGGGAGGGGGCTGTGGCGAGCTGCGCTACTGCGACTGCTGCACAGGCAGGGAGGCAGGCAGTGCGACTAGCGGGGAGGGGGAGGGGGCTGTGGCGAGCTGCGCTACTGCGACTGCTGCACAGGCAGGGAGGCAGGCAGTGCGACTAGCGGGGAGGGGGAGGGGGCTGTGGCGAGCTGCGCTACTGCGACTGCTGCACAGGCAGGGAGGCAGGCAGTGCGACTAGCGGGGAGGGGGAGGGGGCTGTGGCGAGCTGCGCTACTGCGACTGCTGCACAGGCAGGGAGGCAGGCAGTGCGACTAGCGGGGAGGGGGAGGGGGCTGTGGCGAGCTGCGCTACTGCGACTGCTGCACAGGCAGGGAGGCAGGCAGTGCGACTAGCGGGGAGGGGGAGGGGGCTGTGGCGAGCTGCGCTACTGCGACTGCTGCACAGGCAGGGAGGCAGGCAGTGCGACTAGCGGGGAGGGGGAGGGGGCTGTGGCGAGCTGCGCTACTGCGACTGCTGCACAGGCAGGGAGGCAGGCAGTGCGACTAGCGGGGAGGGGGAGGGGGCTGTGGCGAGCTGCGCTACTGCGACTGCTGCACAGGCAGGGAGGCAGGCAGTGCGACTAGCGGGGAGGGGGAGGGGGCTGTGGCGAGCTGCGCTACTGCGACTGCTGCACAGGCAGGGAGGCAGGCAGTGCGACTAGCGGGGAGGGGGAGGGGGCTGTGGCGAGCTGCGCTACTGCGACTGCTGCACAGGCAGGGAGGCAGGCAGTGCGACTAGCGGGGAGGGGGAGGGGGCTGTGGCGAGCTGCGCTACTGCGACTGCTGCACAGGCAGGGAGGCAGGCAGTGCGACTAGCGGGGAGGGGGAGGGGGCTGTGGCGAGCTGCGCTACTGCGACTGCTGCACAGGCAGGGAGGCAGGCAGTGCGACTAGCGGGGAGGGGGAGGGGGCTGTGGCGAGCTGCGCTACTGCGACTGCTGCACAGGCAGGGAGGCAGGCAGTGCGACTAGCGGGGAGGGGGAGGGGGCTGTGGCGAGCTGCGCTACTGCGACTGCTGCACAGGCAGGGAGGCAGGCAGTGCGACTAGCGGGGAGGGGGAGGGGGCTGTGGCGAGCTGCGCTACTGCGACTGCTGCACAGGCAGGGAGGCAGGCAGTGCGACTAGCGGGGAGGGGGAGGGGGCTGTGGCGAGCTGCGCTACTGCGACTGCTGCACAGGCAGGGAGGCAGGCAGTGCGACTAGCGGGGAGGGGGAGGGGGCTGTGGCGAGCTGCGCTACTGCGACTGCTGCACAGGCTGGGAGGCAGGCAGTGCGACTAGCGGGGAGGGGGAGGGGGCTGTGGCGAGCTGCGCTACTGCGACTGCTGCACAGGCTGGGAGGCAGGCAGTGCGACTAGCGGGGAGGGGGAGGGGGCTGTGGCGAGCTGCGCTACTGCGACTGCTGCACAGGCTGGGAGGCAGGCAGTGCGTCTAGCGGGGAGGGGGAGGGGGCTGTGGCGAGCTGCGCTACTGCGACTGCTGCACAGGCAGGGAGGCAGGCAGTGCGACTAGCGGGGAGGGGGAGGGGGCTGTGGCGAGCTGCGCTACTGCGACTGCTGCACAGGCTGGGAGGCAGGCAGTGCGACTAGCGGGGAGGGGGAGGGGGCTGTGGCGAGCTGCGCTACTGCGACTGCTGCACAGGCTGGGAGGCAGGCAGTGCGACTAGCGGGGAGGGGGAGGGGGCTGTGGCGAGCTGCG
Source organism: Locusta migratoria (assembly GCA_026315105.1). Taxonomy (NCBI): domain Eukaryota; kingdom Metazoa; phylum Arthropoda; class Insecta; order Orthoptera; family Acrididae; genus Locusta; species Locusta migratoria. The sequence goes on along the minus strand of CM048747.1, from coordinate 571,246,966 downwards.
CTACTGCGACTGCTGCACAGGCAGGGAGGCAGGCAGTGCGACTAGCGGGGAGGGGGAGGGGGCTGTGGCGAGCTGCGCTACTGCGACTGCTGCACAGGCAGGGAGGCAGGCAGTGCGACTAGCGGGGAGGGGGAGGGGGCTGTGGCGAGCTGCGCTACTGGGACTGCTGCACAGGCAGGGAGGCAGGCAGTGCGACTAGCGGGGAGGGGGAGGGGGCTGTGGCGAGCTGCGCTACTGCGACTGCTGCACAGGCAGGGAGGCAGGCAGTGCGACTAGCGGGGAGGGGGGAGGGGGCTGTGGCGAGCTGCGCTACTGCGATTGCTGCACAGGCAGGGAGGCAGGCAGTGCGACTAGCGGGGAGGGGGAGGGGGCTGTGGCGAGCTGCGCTACTGCGACTGCTGCACAGGCTGGGAGGCAGGCAGTGCGACTAGCGGGGAGGGGGAGGGGGCTGTGGCGAGCTGCGCTACTGCGACTGCTGCACAGGCAGGGAGGCAGGCAGTGCGACTAGCGGGGAGGGGGAGGGGGCTGTGGCGAGCTGCGCTACTGCGACTGCTGCACAGGCAGGGAGGCAGGCAGTGCGACTAGCGGGGAGGGGGCTGTGGCGAGCTGCGCTACTGCGACTGCTGCACAGGCAGGGAGGCAGGCAGTGCGACTAGCGGGGAGGGGGAGGGGGCTGTGGCGAGCTGCGCTACTGCGACTGCTGCACAGGCAGGGAGGCAGGCAGTGCGACTAGCGGGGAGGGGGAGGGGGCTGTGGCGAGCTGCGCTACTGCGACTGCTGCACAGGCAGGGAGGCAGGCAGTGCGACTAGCGGGGAGGGGGCTGTGGCGAGCTGCGCTACTGCGACTGCTGCACAGGCAGGGAGGCAGGCAGTGCGACTAGCGGGGAGGGGGGAGGGGGCTGTGGCGAGCTGCTCTACTGCGACTGCTGCACAGGCAGGGAGGCAGGCAGTGCGACTAGCGGGGAGGGGGAGGGGGCTGTGGCGAGCTGCGCTACTGCGACTGCTGCACAGGCTGGGAGGCAGGCAGTGCGACTAGCGGGGAGGGGGAGGGGGCTGTGGCGAGCTGCGCTACTGCGACTGCTGCACAGGCAGGGAGGCAGGCAGTGCGACTAGCGGGGAGGGGGAGGGGGCTGTGGCGAGCTGCGCTACTGCGACTGCTGCACAGGCAGGGAGGCAGGCAGTGCGACTAGCGGGGAGGGGGCTGTGGCGAGCTGCGCTACTGCGACTGCTGCACAGGCAGGGAGGCAGGCAGTGCGACTAGCGGGGAGGGGGAGGGGGCTGTGGCGAGCTGCGCTACTGCGACTGCTGCACAGGCAGGGAGGCAGGCAGTGCGACTAGCGGGGAGGGGGCTGTGGCGAGCTGCGCTACTGCGACTGCTGCACAGGCAGGGAGGCAGGCAGTGCGACTAGCGGGGAGGGGGAGGGGGCTGTGGCGAGCTGCGCTACTGCGACTGCTGCACAGGCAGGGAGGCAGGCAGTGCGACTAGCGGGGAGGGGGCTGTGGCGAGCTGCGCTACTGCGACTGCTGCACAGGCAGGGAGGCAGGCAGTGCGACTAGCGGGGAGGGGGAGGGGGCTGTGGCGAGCTGCGCTACTGCGACTGCTGCACAGGCAGGGAGGCAGGCAGTGCGACTAGCGGGGAGGGGGCTGTGGCGAGCTGCGCTACTGCGACTGCTGCACAGGCAGGGAGGCAGGCAGTGCGACTAGCGGGGAGGGGGAGGGGGCTGTGGCGAGCTGCGCTACTGCGACTGCTGCACAGGCAGGGAGGCAGGCAGTGCGACTAGCGGGGAGGGGGAGGGGGCTGTGGCGGGCTGCGCTACTGCGACTGCTGCACAGGCAGGGAGGCAGGCAGTGCGACTAGCGGGGAGGGGGAGGGGGCTGTGGCGAGCTGCGCTACTGCGACTGCTGCACAGGCAGGGAGGCAGGCAGTGCGACTAGCGGGGAGGGGGCTGTGGCGAGCTGCGCTACTGCGACTGCTGCACAGGCAGGGAGGCAGGCAGTGCGACTAGCGGGGAGGGGGAGGGGGCTGTGGCGAGCTGCGCTACTGCGACTGCTGCACAGGCAGGGAGGCAGGCAGTGCGACTAGCGGGGAGGGGGCTGTGGCGAGCTGCGCTACTGCGACTGCTGCACAGGCAGGGAGGCAGGCAGTGCGACTAGCGGGGAGGGGGAGGGGGCTGTGGCGAGCTGCGCTACTGCGACTGCTGCACAGGCAGGGAGGCAGGCAGTGCGACTAGCGGGGAGGGGGAGGGGGCTGTGGCGGGCTGCGCTACTGCGACTGCTGCACAGGCAGGGAGGCAGGCAGTGCGACTAGCGGGGAGGGGGAGGGGGCTGTGGCGAGCTGCGCTACTGCGACTGCTGCACAGGCAGGGAGGCAGGCAGTGCGACTAGCGGGGAGGGGGAGGGGGCTGTGGCGAGCTGCGCTACTGCGACTGCTGCACAGGCAGGGAGGCAGGCAGTGCGACTAGCGGGGAGGGGGAGGGGGCTGTGGCGAGCTGCGCTACTGCGACTGCTGCACAGGCAGGGAGGCAGGCAGTGCGACTAGCGGGGAGGGGGAGGGGGCTGTGGCGAGCTGCGCTACTGCGACTGCTGCACAGGCTGGGAGGCAGGCAGTGCGACTAGCGGGGAGGGGGAGGGGGCTGTGGCGAGCTGCGCTACTGCGACTGCTGCACAGGCAGGGAGGCAGGCAGTGCGACTAGCGGGGAGGGGGAGGGGGCTGTGGCGAGCTGCGCTACTGCGACTGCTGCACAGGCAGGGAGGCAGGCAGTGCGACTAGCGGGGAGGGGGAGGGGGCTGTGGCGAGCTGCGCTACTGCGACTGCTGCACAGGCAGGGAGGCAGGCAGTGCGACTAGCGGGGAGGGGGAGGGGGCTGTGGCGAGCTGCGCTACTGCGACTGCTGCACAGGCAGGGAGGCAGGCAGTGCGACTAGCGGGGAGGGGGAGGGGGCTGTGGCGAGCTGCGCTACTGCGACTGCTGCACAGGCAGGGAGGCAGGCAGTGCGACTAGCGGGGAGGGGGAGGGGGCTGTGGCGAGCTGCGCTACTGCGACTGCTGCACAGGCAGGGAGGCAGGCAGTGCGACTAGCGGGGAGGGGGAGGGGGCTGTGGCGGGCTGCGCTACTGCGACTGCTGCACAGGCAGGGAGGCAGGCAGTGCGACTAGCGGGGAGGGGGAGGGGGCTGTGGCGAGCTGCGCTACTGCGACTGCTGCACAGGCAGGGAGGCAGGCAGTGCGACTAGCGGGGAGGGGGAGGGGGCTGTGGCGAGCTGCGCTACTGCGACTGCTGCACAGGCAGGGAGGCAGGCAGTGCGACTAGCGGGGAGGGGGAGGGGGCTGTGGCGAGCTGCGCTACTGCGACTGCTGCACAGGCAGGGAGGCAGGCAGTGCGACTAGCGGGGAGGGGGAGGGGGCTGTGGCGAGCTGCGCTACTGCGACTGCTGCACAGGCAGGGAGGAAGCCCGGGCCGAGCGGCGGTCCTGCGCGGCGCGGCGCGGCGCCAGAAGGCTGCAGGAGGCAGCAGGGGGCGCGGCCGCGGTGGACGGCTCCCCTGCCCTTCCCTCGCCGCTCGGCCGCACAACTCGCAGCGGTCGGACCGCGACGGCAGCTGGTGGCTGGTGGTGGCCACAGCGCGCAGCCGACCGCGCTGGCTGATGCCGATGTGGCGGCCGCCACTCCGCAGTGCAACTCATTGACGGATTCTCGGTGCAGTGATTAAAAGACGCCCACCAAAGCGATGAAAACTGCGCCCTTACTTTTAGTTGCACGCCTGTGTATCCTGCACGCTCGTCCAGCAAGGAATTTCGGCAACCTAGCTCCCCTTCCAAACCCGTGTCCAAATGGTAGAAGGGGGGTTCTGCAGTGCCGGCGATTCGTGGCGACGACGAGTCGGCCCCGAGCAGTGCAGAGCAGAGCAGCAGGCGAGTCCGGCTTGGCGCGGCTTGCGAGCTCCCAAAGGCCATGAGCAAACCCTCATGTAAACACGAGCGGGAATCACAGGCGTGCCCCCCTTTTCTGTTATTCAGTATAAAAAATGTCAATTATTGAGCCATGTAATTTTATTGTAGTAGTTTAGTTAGATTAATAAATTCGTTAATTTCACCTGACTGTCAGGTAGTTGGTGTAGCTAATGGCTTTGCCACACCGATACACGACTAAAATTACTTTTCGATTTTCTTGCTGAAAAAAATATTGCATGTGTATGAAACAAAGCTACATCGCACTCCGGTGTCAGTTTTTCGATAAAAATTCTCCTTCTGCTGTAAAAAAATAAAAACCACCTCTCCCGGTTTTGTGCGTTTTTCTTGACGTAGGATACTTTTCACTCGATTCAGAGGAAACTGATTGTCGCACCTCACTGAGTTTTGCACATCTTGCAGGCTAACATAACAGCTTCATAACGGAGTGTCTGTTTTTCCGGTATTCGCCATAGTTATTACGATACTTAATTTCCAGTTAACCTATTGCATAACATTTGAAGCTTTTGCAGTGAAAAATATAGTCGCTGACTACTTTTCGTTTGGTTAACTTTAGGTTATACGTTACTGCGTACGAAATGTAGCCAACATTGTGAAATTGTTTTTAAACCTGAATAGAAAGCGATACATCGCTCCAGTAAAGCGAACTGGGTGTCGAAATTTGTGGGCGCTAGCGCCGCGCGCTCTCCTTCGGCGCGCCATGTGCACGACTACTGAGCCTCTAGCCTGCAGCTCAGTCAACCTTCGTAATCAAGTACATGCCCGAGCCAACAGAAAACGACTTTAAAAATAGCAAAGTCTATCTGGCACAGATGCCAGTTCTCTAACTCCTTTTAAAATATTGGTGGCATACAAGTTCGGATAAAAAAAAAGACAGTAAATCTAGTTCTATGTCTTAAAGTTACAAATATTGGTTTGCTAGCTGTAGTGACGGAAAATTGCAAGTTCATAATGGGGACTGTAGGGTTCTAAGGAAAAGAGAACGCTAGTGTGTGTTGAATGCCCCTTCCGACATGCAATGGAAATGGGAAGACTAAAGTTCCCAGAAGAATTTTTGACAGGATCCAATAGCAAGCGTCTAAATGTTATGCAAGGGGCTGCAGCATTTTTCCTCTGAATCAATATTTAATTAGACTTTCTCCACAGAAAACAAGAGCGGGGGGACATTAAAGATGTTTCAACGGCACTGTTAAGTTGGAATAATAAGTTCGTATGTGCAGCTTAAGTGCATCTTCTTTCTAGTTGAGTTTAATGCAAGTAAATCAGTGGTGCTATAATGTAACTGCTGTTATAACTTGGCACTATCCACGGATGATGATGACAAAAAAATGTTCTGTCGCAAACTGCATAAAATGCCAAAACTGGACTCACTAGTTGCAGGCATGGGGTGGTAACTGTTAGATCACGACAGGGAAAAGTTGCAACTGCTGTCCTATAACCTCAATATACATACAAAGTAACTATATAAGGCTTTCTATAGTCCATGGTGTGGCTGATACAGCAACCAGTCAAATTTTAATTTCACGTAAAAACAGTCTTGGTTGCAAAGTGGTTTTATTAATTACCAATGACGCGTTTCGCCCTGACATCAGGGTATCATCACATTATCTGCATGACAAACGTTACGCAAATTGCTACAACAGCCCCTGTTTCACTACTTTAAATGTTGTAGTAATTCTTTTGTAACATTTACCATGCAGGTAAGATGATGGCCTTCTGTAATTAATTGGTAATTAATAACACCACTTTGCAACCAAGGCTGTTTTTAGTTGAAATTACCCTGTAACTGACAGTGTCCGTCTGACACAGTGTATGTATTTTGAGATTATAGTAGGACAGCAGTTACAATTATTTCACTGTCAAGGTTCCTAATCACATACCGACATTTTACACTGTTCACGAACAAAAAAATTTTTGGTAAGGTAAATTCACATGGAATTGCAGCAAAGTAATTAAGAACGAAGTAGCCTCGTCTTAGTGGCTCACAAAAAGCCAATTTCACGTGAAACCTTTAGCAAAGAAGTGCATTTCATATTATGAGCTAAATAACCTATCTACACGTAAATTACCTTGAATGTCTAGTTGTTTGCTATATTAAAGTACTGGTATTCTTGCGCCTATATGAACAACAAAATGCAATTAAAGACATTGCAAAACCGGTCGTGCGAGTCTACAAAAGTTGAATAAAATTCAGCTACAGTGAATTAACGGCCTTTCATTCAACACTTTTGAGATAAACGCGTCTTTATCAGCTCCCATTAAACGCGACGCGCAGCGCACAGCGTCGAAACCTCGGAACCCGCGAGCTGAGAGCGGCACAAGAAACAAATTCTTTGTTGCACGCGCCTGTGAAAGCGACGTGAGCGAGCTGAGGCGCTGGCCACCCCAGTGGGATCAGCCACCGGGTGTTCCAGCCGCCTCCCTGCCGGCGAGAAGCAGCGAGCGTGGAGCGTGGAGCTGGCAGAGGCTGACTGCACACAGCACAGCGCGAGTGGCAGGGCTCTCCAACAGCACGCACTGCGCTCTCGCTGAGGAAACGCCTCACGTTTCTACACTGCAATACTTACTTATGCCTAGATACGTGTCATTACTTCAGTTGCTATAGGATTAATGACAGTTCGCATGTTTGTTTGTTACTCCTCGACCGATGAGAAGCGCGCCTCCTCTCACGTCGGACAAGCGTGCCGCATTTCGTCGGCGCCCGTTTCTCAGCCGTTCGTTCATTACGGACGTACCCTCACACGAAAGTTAGGAAGCCTCTGGTGAGGAGCTCACAGTCCGCACGAAAGCTCGCCGGTGCGAATGACGGCAGTCTGAACCCCTCATTTGGCACACACATTACTTAAACCGCGCGTGTAGGGCTACGTCAACCGATTTGTACATTTTTTCTTTCAGAATATAGTTCCTGGTTTGTGAGTAACATTGCCCAAAACATTCGCACGGTGGCGCGGTGTCAATACTACAGTGTTGCTCTTACGACTGCAGAAATTATTGTACCTTGGACTATTTCGTGTGAAACGTGTGAAAACGAGTCGCTTTTGGTGCAAAGTTCAGAACAATCCCACGATCTCCACATTTTTAAGTCGAGTACCTCTGAATACAAAACTTGCAAATTCCTTTTGGCCCGTAATTTGTCAAGTGACACAGTATACTGTCATATTGTCATACCTTACATCATCGACTGGTGCAGAAGATGCTGTTTCGTTCTTCTTTTGGACTTATTGTCCATTTTACTGGTCTAACAGGCCTCCTCTTTACAATAAACATCCAAGTCCATTTTCAATATCCCATATAAGAATTCTTCAACCATTTTCCATAGTAATGAACTTCGAGGCTTCCTCTTTCACTTTTGTAAGCAGTTTTCCATGTATCACGAAAAATATCGTCACAAAATTGAAACAAAAATGTACCTGAATAACTTATGCTTGGAGTGTCCGCTAAAGATACACTTTATTGCTAAACTTTTCGTAAAAGACAATGAAACATCACTTTATTTGAGAGCTTAAATGTTAGATTCGAGCACTCTTTTCCATCCGAGGACGAAACCTGAAATCGCGGCGGATTAACCGCGCGTGCTGGAGCGCCGTCGGGGGTTCGAATCCCCCCTCGGGCATGGATGTTCAAATGTTTGTACATCTATCGGACCAAACTGCGTGGTCGTCAGTCCGTAGCTTACAAACTACTTAAACCTAGGTAAACTAACCTAAGGACAACACACACACACCCATGCCCCAGGGAGGACTCTAACCTCCACGGCGAGCAACCGCGCGCTCCGCAGCGAGACGCTTTAGACCGCTCGGCTAATCCACCGCGGCGGGCATGGATGTTTGTGTCGTCATTAGTATAAGTTATTCGTAAGTACTTTGTAAGTTTAGGGACTGACCCCGCAGTTAAGTCCCTTAAGCTCTACAAACATTTGAACAATTTGCGCCAGACGGGCGGTGTCAGACGTCCAGTTGGCAGTTGGCAGCCGTGCGTCGGCGTCGGCCAGAGGTTGGCAGCGCTCGGTGTCGGTGGCCAGTCGCGGCACTGGCTGGCCGCCGCCAACTGCTGGCCGTCCAATTTGGTACCCCTGGCTGCAGACCCCTAAGCTTTTCCAAGTTGTCACTCGCCAGGAGAAATTGAGGAATCACACTGCCTACCTCTACGGGGAGGAAACTTATCGTGGTTTGCGGAAGTAGCAGCGGGGTCAGACTGCAATGTGCATTGTTCTTTCTGTTCAAGTGTCGTGACAATTGTGGTGTTCCATGTTTCGCGTCATATCAGTTCTCCTGCCGCCGCCGGCATTAACAGAGGACTGGCTCAGCTCTTGTCCGCGAGAGGATTCAATACACCTGCCGAGAATTAGATTCTGTTTCCAAGGAATTATTTCCGCTTCATTTTTACATTTGGGAATTTTTCTTGGGACTGATTGGACGGTGCTCCCTGGTCAAAATTCGATTGCGAATTTCAAACTGTAACGGCCCGACATTCGGCCAAGTTTGAACGTTTCCGTAGCTCAGGGTCTGCTTTCACAACTCGACGTTCTCTGATTAATCTCAGGTCTCACGGAGAAAACCTGTGACGACGCAACTCTGTCCGTTCCGGGGAGAGGTTTGAATTTTGCACCGACGCCTAAACGTGTACCTGCTGTCGATGTTATTAGTTGTGTCCAGCAGGCTGTTTTTAAACTGGAGAGGAGGTTAGGAGGGCAGCTCGCCGTGCGGTGGCGAGGCGCGCCCACCTGCGACACGGCACGGCACGGCAGCGACGCAGCCACAGCTCCTTCACGTTCGTCATTTTGCCTGCGGACAAGGGAAATGCTACTGCTGTTTCAAACGAGCAGGATCATCTTCAAAAAATGCAGTGTTTACTTTCTGATTCAGCATATCGCAGGGTTTCTGCTGAACCTATAAAAAGTGTTGAGAGGAAGACTGATAACCTCCTTAAGAAAAGTTCTCCGTCACAGGAAACTATCGAGAGTCTCAATTCCTATTGCGTTGTACCTCCTAGATTATATGGCCTTCCTAATGTTCTTAAAACTGGATGCTCTCTTAGGCCTGCTGTGTCAAACATTCGTGCTCCCAACTTGCTGGTTTGTTGAGCCCACTGGTACGCCGTTACGAACTCGGCGGATTTCCTGCGTCGATTGGAGGGATTGCACTTGTTTGACTCCGATATTTTAGTTAGTTTTGATGTGGTTTCTCTTTTCTCTCGCGTTCCTCTGATTCGTTACAGCTAATTGAGACCAAGTTTGGTACTAATTTGACCAAGTTATTTCGTCATGTTTTGACTTCCACCTACTACTTATTCAATGAGCAGACAGTTGGGGTTACGATTGGAAGCCCTTTGTCACCTATTATTGCTAATTTATTCATGAAGGACTTTGAATATCGTGCACCGGAGTCGGCGGCGTTGAAACATGCTTGCTTTTTCAGATATGTAGACGACACTTTTGTTGTTTTGGGCTCGTGGTAGTCAGAAGTTGTATTATGTTTTCGCACATCCCTTTCACAGTGGAAGTGGATAAGAATGGTTGCCTTCCCTTGCTCGATGTGTCGGTCAGTGCGTTGGGACATGCTGTTTCTGTTTGTAGGAAGCCGATAGCTGTCGCCGCCTTGGTGCATAGGGCTCACGTCATTTCTGAGCTGCCCGTCTGGAGGGCAGGACAGCGGGCTAGCGATGGCAGCACAGGGTCGGCACCCACGGCAGTGGCCTCTCTGCCATACGTCGGCAGCACTCCCAACGAGATTGGCCGCATCTTGCGTAAAAACAATGTGGAATGTGTGATTCGTACGCCATCTAAAATTCAGGCACTGTTGCGATCCGACAAGGAGGATCTCGGTTTGCGCAAGGCGGGTGTCTACCGTATCCCATGCAGCTGTCGCATGTCGTATGTTGGCCAAACTATTAGGACTGTTGAGGACCGCTGTACTGAGCACAAGCGCCACACACGTTCACAACTGCCAAACAAATCTGCTGCGGCCCAACACTGGCTTGACACAGGTCACCCTATGGAATACGACAAAACGGAAATTCTGGCATGCACTTCCAGCCACTGGGTCTGTGTTATCAAGGAAGCCATTGAAATGAAACCAGCTGACAACCGTATGAATAGGGATGGAGGCTTCTTGGGAACCTTGTCTCTCAACTGTCAAAAACAGAGGGACAAAACTAATTCGACCTCATCCGTCGAGAACTGATGTTTATTATCGATATCGTGCCCGCTTTCATCTTTGGTCGTATCGGCGCTGTGTGCTTGCTTGCTCGGTGTGTGTTGTCTTTCCTGTTTACTCACTGGAAACCGAGGTTTTAGAGATCGCTGCACATTGCTTCCTCACTGCAGTTTCGCCCTGAAAATGGCAGGGTGGTCTCCTGCCGAAACATCGGCCGTCGTCGATTTTGATACCTGGCTGCATACGCGTAAGTTTTTCGAAGTTGTTATTCGCCAGGAGAAATTAAGGAATCATATTATTCCTATTTGTAGTATCCCTGAAACTTGACAAAAACGTAGAATATGTTTGCCAACGTTATGATCGACGGTTAACTTCCTTGATGACACATAAATAGGCAAATTCAGTTGAGTTTTCCAATTATATATATATATATATATATATATATATATATATATATATATATATGACGACGTTGCAGGGTTCAGTGAATGAAATAAATCACAATTTGCGATCTGTTATGGCTTCACTGTACTAGGTTTAGATGGAAAAGCAAAGTGCGGCGAATGAAAATTTGTGCCCGGCCGGGATTCGAACCCGGAATCTCGTGCTTACTAGGCAGACGCGTTGACCACTCCGCCACCAGCCCTACTGCAGAGGACTCTTCCCTGCACGTCTCCTGCCACGCCCACATCTCCATTCACACATGCTGTCTCTTTCCTATTAGGCTGTGAACCTAGTACAGTGAAGCCATAACAGATCGCAAATCGCGATTTATTTCATTGATTTTTCCATGTCAGTTTGACTGAATAATTTGACAAGTAAACCTACCTGTCACTGTCTGATTTTCCTGAAATTTGGGTGCCTTAATAATACGTGAAAAAGTAAAGAAACCTATTTCTTTAGGGGCGATGAAACATATTTAAGGGGTGAAACGGTCCCCCAAAACTGGGGCTAAAATGGAGAAATTGCGATAACTTTGAGATTAGTAAAGCTATTTAATGGTTTTTGGTATGGAAAATCTGTTCATAGAAAACGAAAATCGGCCTAGGTATATTGGAAAGGGAGTGAAAAGTAGGGGGCCAACTACCCCTAAAAATTTTTTTGCTGAAAATGTTTTGATTTATTCTTAGTAGAATCTATTAAAACTTCAAAAGGAAGGCGAATTAAGAAGTAAGTATTGGTGTATTTTTATATCAATATGTGAGGAGTAAACAACCCTTATATTGCCGCGCTCGTCGATACTGCCGAATGAAACACCTCGTGAATCTACACTCTTGAATTGTTTCTTCTCCGTAAGAACTGGTGCATAAAGTCGCTGAATCCGAATCTGAAATCAGATTCTCAAAATTCAATATGGCTAATCGAGCATAGCAGACAAAAAACTCGACAAAATCCTTTGACAGACAGTAACTCGACATCCGACATTGAAAATACTGTGAAATCTCCTTTTGAAATGGAAGTGGATGAAACCTGCCCGCCGCCTGGTCAGTACAGGGTGACTACCCTTAACTCTCATCCCCCCACCTGTTTTCCCGTGTGTCAGCACACGATTGACTGCTTGAATGCGTACGTAGAGGCAATGAAAATTTTTTGTGTAGCCGAATTTAATATTAGGTATTTGTTGTTCTAATTTTATTTTTGTGAGTGTTCATTTCGTTTCTTTTATTTATTATTGCTTTATTTCATATACTGCTGATTTGACGATTAAATAATTTTTTAAATATAGTAAAAGTAGTATGTAGCTTTGGTCGTATTTTTATTGTTTTAGCAAATCGATTTCGATAATATAATGATGATCTTCGATGCACCAGTCATCGTAATATCAACTAAGCATATCATATGCCATGTTAGATGAATTGAACATAGATTTTTTGAACATTCCAGTAGAATGTCTAATCATGAAATGGTTTGATCGAAATCGATGTGCTAAAACAATAAAAATGCGACCAATGCTGCATACTACATTTACTATATTCATTATTTTGTGGTCGTTGTGCACAGTGTTCCAAAAAATTGAATCAAATCTCAAAATTATTTATTATTTATTCATACATGATATTCGTTAAAAATATATTACGTGAAAAGATGGTTTCGTAATATATTTTCAACGTATTACGTACATAAATGGCTTGTATGTGTTGGTGGCCCCTACCACATATGTTTGGAAATATAGTGTATATCTTTTTCATCTCTTCTTCAGAACATGTGGTACCTTCACTTAAGGAATGGTTGCATTCTTTAAAGATATTAAACACTTACTGATAATGAACGGTAAATTAAATATTCGTTCAGGTTTGGATACTCATAATTACATAAGAGTAATAAAGACAACATAACTGTTCAAATGCAACCACCATAGATACGTAACAAGTTGATTGATAGTCAACTAAAATATGTGGGAAACATACTAAAAAACTGCATTAAGCATTGATGTTAAAACTAGTAAGCCAAATGTATCAAAGAAAAAGGTAAACTCACATGTCGTAATAGATATCCAAGAAAACTCTTGAAACGGCCTATTACACTTGTTCACTTAATATCTCACAGCTGAAATGAAGAGGTGTGCGTGTCGGCTATCTCACGACCACCACCGATAGGGACGGAAAAAATCTCTCTAAAATGATTTCCAGTCCATGATGTACAGCGATCGGTGAGAATAAATATTCCTTTAGTAAAAAAGAAAAACATCTCTTGGAACAAATGGAAATTTTTATTCATTTAAAACGAGAACCTGGGAACCTATTAAATGAACAAATAGATTTTAAGAATAAATGACGTGTTCAGAGACTTTTTATAATATTAAAGATGACAGACGTATTGTAATAAAAATGTGAACACTTCTACAAACAAAGGTGTTGATTGAAACGGAATAATTATTTTAGTTACAAAGCGTCTTATTTTTTACAATATCACATTAGATAACTTATGGTATTTTACTTATTCTTTACTGTTCGTTAGTCTCGCTAAAACTCGAGAACGGCTGAACCGATTTGGCTAATGTTAGTCTTGAAATATTCGTGCAAGTCCAGGGAAGGTTTGAACAGTGATAAAATATGGAAAAGTTGACCGGAAAAGAGGAAAATCGGGAAAAACAAACAGCTTTTTCCAGGGAAAAGAGGAAAATTGGGAAAAACTGAAACAGCTTTTTCCAGTGAGCTATCAATACCGTTCGTCCAATTGCGATAAAATTTTGTACATTTCATGTTGAAAGCAAGAGAAAGGTTCGCATCAAATAAAAATTTGGAAAAGTCGCCCGGAAAGTAGGAAAATTTAGGAAAAACCATAAGCGTTTTTTTTTTTTTTTTTTTTTTTTTTTTTTTTTTTTTTTTTTTTTTTTTTTTTTTTTTTGTGAATAAAAATCAATTTCCACATGGTTGTAAGAGCATCAGTTGAGTACGGCTTGACAGGACAAGGTTTGTATGAAATAAAATTTTTGGGAATCTACTAGAAAATTGGAAAATTTGAGAAAAACTGAAAGTGCGTTTTTCAATGTGTTTTTGATTGAATTCAGCACTATAACTATTCGCACGACGGAGAGGGGCAATTAATTTTTTTTATTGAAAAGAAATAGGGACATTTAAAAACGAAAGTCGCAAAATTCAAACCAAGTTCCTTTTTCAGTGTGTTTCTAAATATACTCAACACTACAAGTTGAGAACCGTTTATCCGATTGCGGTGAAATTTTGATCATTGACGTTCAACGAAAGATGGACGTTCTTATGAACTAAAAATTTGGGAAAGTTACCCGGAAAATTTGAAAGTTCGCGAGAAATTCAAAGAGAGGGGTTTTTTTTTTTTATTTCAGTGGGATATCAATATCATTCGTTTGATTACGATAAAATTTTGCATATTTGACTTTTAAAAGTTCTTATGAAATAAAAATTGGAAACGTTTCTCAGAAAATTGGAAAATTCAGAAATTTCAGAGATTTTCCTATGGAATATCAATATCATTCGTTTGATTGCGATAAAATTTTGCACATTTTCGACGTTCAGAGCGAGAGAAAGGTTTGAGTGAAGTAAAAGTTTGGAATAGTGCAGTGCGCGTGGTTTGACCTATGTAACGTTTGCCAAGCTCGCAAGGGATTTTATAAATTCCCGCTTTTCGGAATAACAGATCATGTCTGACGGATCACAAAAGAGGTGAAATCTTTGTTGATGGGCGGGAGATCACATCCACTTTATGTTTCTTCACGATTCTGGCTATTTTTTAAGACACTAACGATGCGTCGAACACCGGCGGTGTACCCGCCTTCTTCAGTCCAACGAGCCTGCAGTAGCCGAACATTGCGTTTCTACTGGCCTTTGGACGGATTACGAAGAAGTGAAGATTTCTACTTTCTGGGACTCAGTAGTAAAGGAAGCTGCCTGTTGAATCGTGACGAAGGATTTCATGTTGACAGTGCATGGAAGCTACTTGTATCACGCCTTCGTTCGGAAAGAATGTCTGCGTTTTCGCTTCCGATTGGCGTTACCACTTTCAGTGATTAACTATTCAACTGTAAGCATACCTCACAGGTTTACCTTCGAAGTACACATTCATCTGCGACTATCGCAGCAGTTACGAATGTGATATGCCGGAGCGTGCGCCCTCTGCTCCTCAGTAGCTTCTGTCACGTCATTTACCGTTTAGGTCGGCGCGCACACGCCGAGAACTGAGTCTCGAAGACGGCTGTAAGGTTTGCAGCCGAAATATCGAGCGAAGAATTGTCGCCGTCCCGGGTGCACTCCCGAAAGATGGCGGCATTTTACGAGTGTTGCTGGCATCCTGACGAAAGTTTCGGTACTCGACCTAGAACACGAGGAGACGACTGTGGTGGCACGGCACGGCGCTGTGTGGCGGTGGTACCGCGAAACGGGCAAAGGGCAGCGGGCAGCGACTCCGCGAGTCCGGGAGGGCCCACCGTCGTGTGGTGTTAGTCAGTGAATAATAGTCTCATCAATAGCAGACGCGTTTCGATTTATTTAAAAGCATCGTAAGTGGTCAATACGTTTTCCAGGTTACCTGCTCATATCGAAGACACGGTACGAGTTGCTGGCGGTTTTGAGACAAGGTTATTACTACAAAGTAGATGTCAGAAAATACTACACAAAGTATTTAGTGGCAGTATCAGTAGAACAGAAATCTGACAGGAGAGCAACACGGAACAAAGCCAAGTCGTCTGAATGTACTGCGTCACCGAAACTATTTTCGAGCCTCGTGTGTCAGTCAGTTTTCGTGAGCTCGGCAGTCGGCAGTCGCCAGCACAGCAGCGGCGCGCTGTTTGTGTCCGCGGTGTCGCGGCTGCTGGCTGCAGGTGGCGGTGGCGAGACGTGGCAACGCCGCGCGCCGCCAGGTGGCATAGGCAGAGGCAGAGGCTCTGCGTGGGCGACCTTGCCGGTGGCAGAGGCGGCCAGTCGGACAGTCGGTCAGCAGGGCCGCTCTGCGCTCTGCGCTCTGCGAACATCTGTGCAGCCAACCCCTAACATTCTTCCTGGCCGCATGATTTCCTATTTTCAAGTTAAATTCTTCGTTTGTGTGGCCACAATGTCCGCAGTTGCCTTCATAATTATGAATAGCAGTGTTTGTCCGCCTATGCAACTACATTAAAAATGCGATTTTTTCTCACCAGACGCGTTTCGTTATAATGACTGTAAAGCATCTTCAGTGGTCTGTAATAACATATCTACAGTTTGTTTTCTCTTTAGATCGAAATCAGTTCGTTAACGGACCATGAAACAAAAAACACAATTCCAACCCCCCCCCCCCCCAAAGCACACACACACACACACACACACACACACACACACACACACACATGCACACCACTTACATTACCACCACCCATGAGTTTTAATATTACTGCTACTTATTCTCAGTGAATATACAGTATCTTAAGTAATTAATAAAAGCCAATTGACAACTTTCTCCCCTCTACCAACCACCACCACACCTCATGTCCGTCACTTTTATATGTATTATTTTGCCACTATTCCACTCCGCTTACATCAAAACTAAATACACTAAAACATAATTTATTATAAAACATAGAAAAAGAACTACATTTGTCATGTTGGCAACACTCTGCAGACTCAGTCAAAACAGAAACAAACACTTCTAATCTGTGGAAAACAACTATGGGCAGTGCAAAAGTGACAGTGGAAGTAGTGGAAAAAACGACACAGCATGAAGAACCGGCGGTACTGCAGGAAACAGACTGGCATTCCATGATGTCAAGCGAAAACAAGACAAAATTTCCGTACGTAACAAACGCTAGGCCTACTTTTCACGGTCCGTTAACGAACTGTTTCGATCTAAAGAGAAAACAAACTGTAGATTTCTGTTATTACACACCACTGAAGATTTTTTACAGTCATTATAACGAAACGCGTATGGTGAGAAAAAATCGCATTTTTAATGTAGTTGCATAGGCGGACAAACACTGCTATTCATAATTTTAAGTTTACTTTTGAGAAACTTTTCAGGTTTTAGCGCTTTCAACTATCAGTATAATATGTTTCCTTCATTTTCATTACATCTTTCCGTTAAGACATTATCACGTGTCTTGCCTCGGTAGTTTGCCTGTACTGCTTACAATAGAGTCTGGAACGAACCTGGCGTACATCTGCCGTTCGGACGAGTGACTGTGGCCTGGATGGAACACAGCGCACGCATTTGGCGTTCGTAAATCAGTCACGTGACATCCCTAGCCCCAAAATCCCTTTAGCGTACGCCATCTTGCTTTCTCTACTTGATGATTTTCTTATTATAACTCAAGCGTTGTCATTTCAAAGCAATGGCGCACTTTTATACGTCGTTCTTAGGACAATGAATCATAATCTAATGTTGCTTAGTTAGTTAACACCTACCATCGATAGTTGGAGAATCACGACTTACTCTCGCAGCTGTAATAGGCTAGGAATTAGTTTCTGATGTACGGACATGTGAGGCGGTGGTGCGGAACTCGCTAGGGCGATGGCTGAGCGCGCTCGGTCAGAGGGTTGCGGGCACCGTAGCTGACGACCTCTGCGACGAGAGAACTGACACATCCGAACGATCAAGATAGGACAAACCAAACCAACCGACGTCCACAGAGTACCGATCAACCCGGAGAACCAATGAGAAGACAGAAAAAGGAAGACGGTCCGACTAACACAGGGTAGCTGACTGGCTGTGCGAGGCGACGCGACAGCGTCTGCACACTGCCTCGTGACCGCACCCACTCAACTTCGCCTCCTCCCCCAAAACTTTCAACTAAACGTGATAAAAATGTAATAAAAATTCATTGTACACAGCTGGTGTCAAAAATTCCAGTGCATGATAGAAACAGCCATAGTGCCATTTGAAAAATTGTATTGTTTGCATAAAAATAGGCTTTTTAGGTATATTTATAATCTCTTTATTGGCTAACAATCCATTCTGTGAAAACCGCACATCAATCGCACTTTCCGTTTCCGCAATTTTTGCGGTGCAAGTGTTACGTGATTCATCCTGTATATATACGTGTGTATAAAATCTAATATTCGAATATGACCTTAAAATAATTTTAGCATTTATAGTCTGTAACCCCCATGAACCACAGACATTGCCGAGGTGGGGTGGCTTGCGTACCTCAACGATACAGATAGCCGTACCGTAGGTGCAACCACAGCGGAGGGGTATCTGTGGAGAGGCCAGGCAAACGTGTGGTTCCTGAAGAGGGGCAGCAGCCTTTTCAGTAGTTACAGGGGCAACAGTCTGGATGATTGACTGAGCTGGCCTTGTAACATCAGCTAATGCGGCTTTGCCACACAGCTACTGCGAACGGCTGAAAGCAAGGGGAAACTACAGCCGTTAGTTTTCCCGAGGACATGCAGCTCTACTGTATGAACATATGATGGCATCCTCTCGGGTAAAATATTCCGGAGGTAAAATAGTCCCCCATTCGGATCTCCGGGCGGGGACTACTCAGGAGGATGTTGTCATCAGGAAAGACAATACTGGCATTCTACGAGTCGGAGCGTGGAATGTTAGATCCCTTAATAGAGTAGGAAAATTAGAAAATTTAAAAAGGGAAATGGGTTGGTTGAAGTTAGACATTGTGGGGATTAGTGAAGTTCGGTGGCAGGATGAACAGGATTTCTCGTCAGGTGAGTACAGAATTATAAATACAAAATCAGTTGGGGGTATCACAGGAGTAGGACTGATAATGAATAAGAAGATAGGAATGCGGGTAAACTACTATGAGCAACACAGTGATCGCATTATCATTGTCAAGATAGATACGAAGCCAACACCAACAACAGTAGTACAGGTTTATATGCCAACTAGCTCTGCCGATGATGAGGAGATCGAAGAAATATAGGAGGAACTAAAGGAAATTATTCAGACAGTTAAGGGAGAGGAAAACTTAATTGTGATGGGAGACTGGAATTCGGTAGTAGGAAAAGGAAGAGAAGGAAAAATAGTAGGTGAATATGGACTGGGCAGGAGGAATGAAAGAGGAAGTCGCCTGGTAGAATTTTGCACGGAACATGATTTAATCGTAACAAACACGTGGTTTAAGAATCACAAAAGAAAGTCGTATACGTGGAAGAGACCAGGAGATACCGGAAGGTATCAGATAGATTTTATAATGGTAAGACATAGATTCTGGAACTAGGTTATAAACTGCAGGACATACCCAGCGGCAGATATAGACTCTGACCATACCTTGTTAGTCATGAACTGTAGGCTGAAGCTGAAAAAACTGCAGAAAGGTAGGAAATAAGGAGGTGGGACTTAGATAAATTGAAGGAAAGGGAAGTTCTGGAGAATTTCAGAGGGAGATTTAGGCCACAATTGACAGAAACAGGGGGAAATAAAACAGTAGAAGAGGAATGGGTAGCATTGAGAGATGAAATAGTAAAGGCAGCAGAGGACAAAATAGGTAGAAAGGTAAGACCTACAAAAAATCCTTGGATATCACAGGAAATACTAAATTTAATTGATGAAAGGAGAAAATATAAAAATGCAGTAAATGAAACAGGCAAAATGGAGTACAGACGACTGAAAAATGAGATTGACAGGAAGTGCAAAATGGCTAAGCAGGAGTGGCTAGAAGCCAGATGCAAAGCTGTAGAAGAATGTATAACAAGGGGAAAAGTAGATACCGCCTACAGGAAAATAAAAGAGACATTTGGGGACAAGAAAAGCAACTCTACGAATATCAAGAACTCAGATGGGAAACCAGTTCTCAGCAAAGAAGGGAAAGCAGAAAGATGGAAAGAGTACATAGAGCAGCTCTACAAAGGAAATGAACTTAGAGACGATGTTGTAGGAAGGGAAGAGGAAGTAGATCAAGATGAAATAGGAGATACTATACTGAGAGATGAATTTGACAGAGCCTTGAAAGACCTAGGTCGGAACAAGGCCCCAGGAGTAGATGACATACCCTCAGAGCTACTAAAGTCTTTGGGAGAGCCAGCCATGACAAAAATATTTGAACTAGTGTGTAGGATGTATGAGACAGGCGAAATGCCCTCTGACTTTAAGAGAAATGTAATAATCCCCATTCCAAAGAAATCAGGCACAGGCAGGTGTGAAAATTACAGAACCATCAGTTTGATAAGTCATGGTTGCAAAATTTTAACACGAATTATCTACAGGAGAATGGAAAAGCTGGTAGAAGCTGACCTCGGGGAAGATCAGTTTGGATTCAGGAGGAACGTAGGAACCCGGGAGGCAATACTCACTTTACGTCTTATCTTAGAAGATAGATTAAGGAAAGGCAAACCTACATTTTTAGCTTTTTAAGATTTGGAGAAAGCATTTGACAGTGTTGACTGGAATACACTCTTTCAAATTCTGAAGGCATTTGTGTGGAGTGTTGCCTTGTACGGGAGTGAAACATGGACGATAAGCAGTGCGGACAGGAAGAGAATAGAGGCTTTTGAAATGTGGTGCTACAGAAGAATGCTGAAGATTAGGTGGGTAGATCGCATAACTAATGAAGAGGTACTGTACAGAATTGGTGAGAAAAGGAATTTTTGGCATACCCTAGCTAAAAGAAGGGATCGCTTGGTAGGACACATTCTTAGACATCGGGGAATCATAAATTTAGCATTGGAGGGAAGTGTGTGGGTAAAAATCGCAGAGGGAGACCAAGAGACGCGTATAGTAAGCAGATTCAAGTGGATGTGGGTTGCCGTTCTTATGAGGAGATGAAAAGGCTTGCTCAGGATAGAGTAGGGTGGAGAGCTGCATCAAACCAGTCTCCGGACTGAAGACCATAACAACAAACATAACAACAAGTCTGTAACTGCGGCGAAACATTTACGGACGATACAAAGAGAGATGCGGTCTGCTGAAGGCAGAGCCACAAACGTTCGGACCAAACCGGAGAGGCCACGAGCTAAGGACTAAACGCGCGCACACCGGAGCGAGGGCTCGAACCTCCGACGGTAGCGGCCGCACAGTCCGTGAAATGGCGCCCCAGACCGCGCGGCGGCTCGCCCGTGCAATAGAAAACGAACGAATGCAACCTGCTGATAATTGTGTACGAGTGATTCCAGAAACACGTTTATCGAGTGTATTAACACGGGATGTTTCTTTACTCTAAGAATCCAGTAACGAAACACCAGCAGTAACAAATTAGAAATGTGGATACGCTGTTCCAAGTAAGTGACATGTAGACCATTCAAATGCAAAGTCAGGGTTTACTCACGTGTGTAGTGGAGACTGTTTCTCTAGGTGTCAACAGGAACGCGAGAAGATGCCAGCTCTCTCCTACTGCTCTTACCTGGCGAAAGAGAGAATGACATTTTAGCTGCGTTCTCAGATAATTGTCATTGCGTTACAAACTAAGAACTGGCAATTTCGGCTTTTGTACTCATGTGGGTTTAACACGATACACAACTAATGACTTATATTCGGTATTAAAGACCCAACAGAACAGGTTATACTGACACACAAAGCTAGATCAGTTGTGAAAAAAGCACTTGAAGGAGAGCAAAAGCAACAGAACATCACTTTTCGAGGGTAACAGCCAATAATATAAGTCGAAAGCTGATAAAGGCAATGCTACAGTTATAATGAAAGTGGACGACTATACACAAAAAACAGAAGAGTTTTTTTTTTATTATTCAAAAGCAACATAAGGAAGTTAAGAAGGATCTCACTCAACGTTTCCATAGACATAATCGTGATGAATCGACAAGCACCTGTTTTAAGAGCCCAGCCCAAGGTGCAGACCTGTGGTAAAGCCCAGCATTCCGTCTTATCAAAAAGCTGCCCAACATGCCCAGCAAGACGTACAGTTCTGGAAACAGCAGATCCATGCAGGCAGTCAACGACGGCCGTGTACCCAGTGGACCTAAACTATTGTAAATCTGTATGCCAATGTCAAATGTAAAAATGTTCAAATGTTTGTAATTCTATCGGACCAAACTGCGTGGTCATCAGTCATGTCAATGTCCCAGCAAAGCCAACACTAGACATAATTAACAAAAATTTAAACACATTTAAGCCAATTGCCGCAACAGAAATTAAAGAACTTATGGATATCCTAGAACTAATGTAGAAATACAATTATTTTCAGTTTAATAACAAATTTTATGTACAACCAGATGGATCACATTCACAATTGAACATGAAATAGATAAGACATTGAATTTTCTGGACGTAGCAGTTTGCATAAAAAACAAGAGATACACTTTCACAGAGCACAGAAGTGAAACAGCCACTGACAGCTCGTTCCACACCTACATGCACAAGTATGGTTAATAGAGCAGTCAACATCCCAATGGCAGAGCACGATCTTGATAATGAAGTTGTCAGCAGACAGCCACTAATAAGGGATGTCCACGATCCACAATCGATCACCTGCTTCATAACATAAAAATGAACCAAAACAGAAATGAAACAACACACTTGATACCGACAGACACCAAAACAATAAATTATTGTAGTATTCCTTTCATTGGAAAAGCATGTTATAAACTTGCCAATCAGTTCAAAAAATATGATATCAAGATGATCTATTACACTAACAACAAGATAAAACAGGCCCTTCCTCACGCCCAGACTGCCGCAGTCTTCCCGTCGGCAGGCGAGCACGCAACGCGGCCGGCAGAGCGCCACGGCGGAAGACGGCGCCTCCCACACAGCGACTCACGACACAGGCGACCGTCAGGCAAACGACATGGAGTACAACAGAGTACGTTCCGTTTAATAAATACTGCCTCTTCACGCAGCAGCCACACCAGAAGTGAACAACGCAAGTGCGTTCCTTAATTCCCACCTGACACAAAATTCACCAGCTCTCCCTCCCTCCTGTCTACATCCTCTAAATCCCGTCACACTATCTCAAGTCATTTTGCTGTCTATTAATTTTTGTCTTGCTTATAGAAATAACAACCTTTCAACAATTCCGGCAAACCACTAAAACACTTGGTAATATAAACAGTTCATGTTTCGGGTTATCTTGTATAATAAGTTTGTCAAGGTTTAAGCAGAATATGCCTAATGTAAACAAAAAATTACCGACTCTCTGTCATCTTAAAAAATGTTGTTTATTTTATTTTGTCATTTTGTTACCCTCCTGTGTTAATCAAAACAAATGAATTTAATTATAGCTTCAATACTCCACAACTCTAACGTAATGAATCTGAGGTGTAAAGTAGCAGCATACACAAGCCAGTTGCAGAAGCGTGTTGTCAAATGTATGCAAATGCGGAATATGTTTCGCCAATACAGGAGACAATTGACAGTAGTTGAGTGCATGCTTGTTGTCAGATCGTAGCGTTAACGCCTGCGGCTGCTTTCTTGCCGAAAACTGACAACTGCGTCGTTATTCTACCGTAGGTGAAAAACTGGAGCAGACGTAACACAAAAATACAGTAATAAAGTTCTCGAAAATGGAGTTATAGCTCCGAAACGCGTCGGACAATAAGAACAAATTATTGTGACTGAAGACGACTTATTATTATAAGAATTTACCTCCGACCTAAACGGTACAGTCACGGACTGCCCACGGCGAAGTGTCGTTTAATGTATTTCGAACAGAATGATTTATTGACCCTAGCTCAACACGCATTTAGCAAATATCGTTCATGTGAAACATGACTAGCTCAAATGTTCAAATGTTTGTAAATCTATCGGACCAAACTGCGTGGTCATCAGTCCGTAGCTTACAAACTACTTAAACCTAGGTAAACTAACCTAAGGAGGACTCGAACCTCCAGGGCGAGCAACCGCGCGCTCCGCAGCGAGATGCTTTAGAGCGCTCAGCTACTCCACCGCGGCGCGACTAGCTCTTTACTCACACCAAGTTCAAATGTTTGTATAATCTATGGGACGTAACTACGGGGTCATCAGTCCCTAAACTTACAAACTACTTATGAACTACTTACGAACTAGGACGGCACAAATATCCATGCCCGAGGGGGGATTCGAACCCCCGGCCGTAGTGGCCGTGCAGACCGTGACTGGAGCGCCTTAGTCCCCTCGGCCACCGCGGCCGGCTCACACGAAGAGATGAGTACTATAGACAACTGTTCTCAAATTGATTCCGTATTTCTAGATTTCCAGAAGGCTTTTGACACAGTACCTCACAAACTTCTGATGCGACCGGGAATCGAACCCGGACCTCCATGCTTACCAGGCAGGCGTCTTACCTCTAGACCACCGCATCACTGGCTTTTTATCAAATTGCGTTGTTATGGAATATCGCCCCAGATTTGTGACTGGATAGGGGATTTCCTGTCAGAGAGGACACGAGGATACAGTTTATAGTAATCGATGGTAAGGCATCGACTAAAATAGAGGTTATATCCGGCGTTCCACAGCGTAGTGTTATTGGTCCCCTGCTGTTCGTTTTTACATAATCGATTTAGGGGAAAATCTAACTAGCTCTCTTAGATTGTTTGCAGATGACGCAGCCATTTACCGTCTAGTAAAATCATCTGAAGATCAAAACCAACTGCAGAACGATCTTAATAAGATATCACTGTGGTGTAAAAATTGGCAATTGACTCTAAATAATGAGAAGTGAGAAGTCGTCCACGCTGTTGTTGTTGTTGTGGTCTTCAGTCCGCAGACTGGTTTGATGCAGCTCTCCACGCTACCCTGTCCTGTGCAAGTCTCTTCATCTGAGAATACGTTCGGCAACCTACATCCTTTTGAATCTGCTTACTGCCGCGGTTGAGTAGCCGAGTGGTCTAAAGCATCTCGCTGCGGAGCGCGCGGTTGCTCGCCCTGGAGGTTCGAGTCCTCCCTGGGGCATGGGTGTTTGTGTTTGTCCTTAGGTTAGTTTACCTAGGTTTAAGTAGTTTGTAAGCTACGGACTGATGACCACGCAGTTTGGTCCGATAGATTTACAAACATTTGAACATTTTTTTGAATCTGCTTATTATATTCGTCCCTCGGTCTCCCTCTACGATATTTACCCCACACGCTTCCTTCTAATGCTAAGTTGACAATTCCTTGATGTCTCAGAATGTGTCTAACCAATCTATCCTTTCTCTTAGTCTGGATATGCCAGAAACTCCTTTTCTCCCCGATTCGGTTAAGCACCTCCTCATTAGTTACGTGATCCACCCATCCAATTTTCATCATTCGTCTGTAGCACCACAAGTCAAAAGCTTCTATCATCGTTTTATCTGAACTTCTAATCGTCCACGTTTCACTCCCATACAATGCTACACTCCAGACAAATGCTTTCAGAAAGGACCTCCTTAACATTTAAATTTATATTGGATGTTTATTTAGAAACGCTTTTCTTTCCATAGCCATTCTGCATTGTTTACTTCGGCCATCAGACGTTATCTTGCTACCCAAATAACAAAATTCATCTACTGCTTTTATTGTCTCATAACCTAATATAATTCCTTCAGCATCGTCCACATGAGTGCGGAAAGAAATCCGGCCGGCCGCGGTGGCCGAGGGGACTGAGGCGCTCCAGTCGCGGTCAGCACGGCCACTACGGTCGGGGGTTCGAATCCCCCCTCGGGCATGGATATTTGTGCCGTCCTAGTTCATAAGTAGTTTGTAAGTTTAGGGACTGATAGCTCCGTAGTTAAGTCCCATAAGCTTAACAAACATTTGAACATTTTTGAAAGAAATCCGTTAAACTTTGTTTACAAGATAAATCAATCAAAAGTGAAGGCCGTAACTACTCATAATACCTAGGAATTACTATTACTTCAGACTTAAATTGGAAAGAACACGTAGATAATGTCGTGGGAAAGGCGAACCAGAGACTGCGTTTTATTGCCGGAACCCAAACATGCAGCAGAACTAGAAAAGAGACTGCGTACACTACGCTTGTCCGTCCATTTTTGGAGTTTTGCTGCCCAGTGTGGGATCCTTATCAGGTGGGTTTCAGGGAGAACATCGAAAGACTCCAGAGATGGGCAGCTCGTTTTGTATTGTGACGATACAGGGGAGACAAGTTGGGATGGGAATCATCACAACAACCACGCTTATCGCTGCGGCGTCGCTTACTTACGAAATTCCAATTACCATCATTCTCCTTCGAATGCGAAAATATATTGTTGACCCAACCTACATAGGTAGAAATGATCATCAGAATAAAATAAGAGAAATCAGAGCTCGAACGGAGAGATTCAGGTGTTCGTTTTTCCCGTGCGCTTTTCGAGAATGGGAGGTGAATAGTATAAAGGTGGTTTGATGAACCCTCTGCCAGGCACTTAAACGTGATTTGCAGAGTATCCTGTGTAGATGTTGATGTATTTACACTGTCCGTCACGTCACATCTAGTTGTATTCGCACTGGAGCGGTGAATTCAGCCCATATCTGCTCCTAGCTCGCGCATGCATGGATGGATGGATTACAACTACAAAGACATCTATTCTTATTCCGTTTTTTAATCCATTTTTTTAAAATAAAAACTCCGTATCTTTGCTGTAATGTATTTATTTTTCTCATTAACTACCCACAAAATAATTAATTCGAAATTCACATCATCCAGACTGCAAAAATTTCTGCTGCTAAGTTTCAGATTTTGCACCCTCTCCCCTCCCCCCCCTCTCTCTCTCTCTCTCTCTCTCTCTCTCTCTCTCTCTCTCTCTCTCTCTCTCTCTCTCTCTCTCTCTCTCTCTCTCTCTCACACACACACACACACACACACACACACACACACACACACAAAACCGTAATCCTTTTATTTTATTTTATTATTCTTTTTTTTTCAGTCACACACACCTGACGTGTAGAGACAAAAGTCATTGCATTAGAAACTTCTTGACAGATTAAAATTGTGTGCCGAAATAAGGACTCGAATCTGGGACCTTTGCCTTTTGCGGGCAAGCGCTCTACCACTGAGCTACCCCGACACGACTCTGCCCCCCCCCCCCTCCACAACCTCAATTCCGCCGGTAGCTCGCCTCCTTCTTTCAAAACTTCACAGAAATTCTCCTGCGAAACTCGCGAAACTCCTGGAAGAAAGGATATGGTGTAGACTTGGTTTAGCCACAGACCGGGTTCGAGTCCCGTTTCCGGCACACAATTTTAATCAAAGTTTCATTCCGGCACTCCATACAAAACAAATGAACCATAAAAAGATACAAACTAACCTGTTAGAGCTGTGACACCGCCGTCAGATAAAAACTGTTCTACAGCGCACTACGGTCATATCGAAATAAATGCAAAACCAAAACGTGAAAGACGATAATCTGTAAGTAAACGCTTACTGACTGTAGAAAAGAAGACGTCAACTGTTTATAAAAAGCCTACATTTTAAAATAAAACTGATTTCTAGAACCCACTGAGGACGCTTTAAATTTGAAAAGGCGAAACGCGTCTTAATGAGATAGTAATATGCTGCAACATTTAATGGCGTTTCTATTTCCGAAAAGTAAGAATTTCGCGCTTGCTTTTAGAGTAATGACAAACTCTAGCTGTGGCAACAACATCGGCCTTACATAAATAGCGCATCTATGTTGTGATTGTCGTTATCGACAAACGTTATCGATTTAGGGCTGCTTCTCCGTGAAGCGCAACTACTTGGATGTCAGCGGCTGCGCCCTGTAAGGCCTCCACACCAGCAGAGTCCAGACACAGAATAAGGAGTATACAGAAAGGAAACTCCCGCTGCAGTCTGTCGTCCAAAATTTAGTGCGCATGCGCGGAACGGCCATTTTGAAAAGCAGTAAACGCGTGGTCACTCCCTACTCTGTAGCGTGGTAATGCGCCGTCTTTACTTGTTAATTGTGTATTTTAGCTGCCTGAATCGCATAGAAGTAATCAAGTATTTGGTGCAGTGAAAAGAAAGAACTGTGTGTCAGTAGTTGGAGCTGTCCGTTTTTATTACGAGCAGCAATAAAAGAAAACGCGGCCGATGGTGTTCAGCACCTAATTGCCGCAATAATTCGAATACAAATAAGGATATAAGTTTCTTCACCTTCCCAAAACGTCGTCATATGTGCAGTGAAAGTTAAATGTTATCAGTTTCGAATGAAAGCAATGTGTGCATAATTATTAAAAGTAGCCTTGCTTGTTCTCTTGACGATAACTCTCGCTGTTGCTGCAACAGTTCAGCGACATCGAAATGTTGAAGTACATTTACATTTTATAAGTTTAACGTTGTAGGGAATAATATAAAATGAATGACAAAGAATAGTGCGTAAGTAGGCAGGTAAAATTTTACTTACGGCATTGGAGGCGTAGCGTGCTAGCGAATGCTCTTCGGATACTCAAAGAAATTGATAAAGGGGAATAATTATTTTATGCTGTTCCTGCTCTGTGGTTGACACATTCCTCTATATGCCCTTCTCCGATCAGTAAATTAATGCTACTCCTAAAGCAAACACAACTTTTATACATTCCCAGACGTCATTACTTCTGTGTAATCCCGTTGTACTGCTAAGTCTCACTCAATATTTTGTGCGAATTTATTCGTGTCAAATAAAACCTGGCAGTTGTAAAGTCACTTTCTTATTTATAACTAATTTCCCACACATAACTTCGCGTTATTTGGAATTTTTCTAGAGATAAGCACCAAATAAAACGATCATCGACTCCACTGTACATTTTCGTAGTTGTATAAAAATTTAGGGCTATTTTTTTTTTTTTTTTTTTTTTTTGCTTTTTTTTTTCGTTGGATTACAATTAGGTGCAACAAGATGGCGCAAAATAGATGAAAGCCGTTTCCTTTCGTAAAAGTCGGTGAGATTAGTTGCAGTTCGTAAAAAGTCAATTTCCAGCGAAAGTACTAAGTGGCTTTAGTTCCGCGTTTACTGCTTTTCAATATGGCGTCGAGCGCAACGCTTGGTAACATACAGATCAAAGGCGCCGCCTCCAGCTTTCCCTTCTGTATACTCCCTATTCTGTGGTCCAGAGGTGCTGACTGGCTGGCTGGCCGGCTGACTGGCTGACTGGCGCAGGAACCGCGCCCGCACTCCCCGCTCTCAGGTCGTGCAGAACGCGTGCAGCCGGGTGATGTGGTGCGTACACATGAGAGCGACCCGAGCAAACGCGAGGCGCGAGGCCTCCAGCCCACAGCCCACGGAGCAGCACGGCAACGAACGCCGCTACTGCACCAGACTTCTCTCAGCACATTTCATTACCGGCCGGCTGCTCTATCTGCCTAATGTTTTACATTTATTTATATTTAATTACATTTATTCATATATTTGACAAATAGCTTTAATTTATTTGGATTTTTCCAAAAATTTTAAAACATAATAAGAAAAGACAGAAAAACATCATTCGCACTAACATAACAATTTGGTTGTAACATGTTTTGTGGCAGAAAACATTTGGGTGAATATAAATTGTATTACAAGAGAACAACTTTACGGATTTTGGTTTTTCATTAGTATTGCGACTGTGGTTTTAGTGTGGTTGTCGAGGTGACAGCGTGCTTTGTCGCGGTCGGTTAGTGTGCCGCGCCGTATGCTCACTTTCATTTTGTGTTCTGGAAGCTGCTGCGGCCCTACCTCGTGGGTCTCACGTCCAAATGGGGTGGGTGCGTTTCGCTCAGTGTCATTGTGGGAGCTACGTCTGGCTATTCTGCTACTGTTGCTGCTGGGTATATGTATTTGAAGTAAGTCTTCCGTGTCCGGTCTTTTCTGTAGTAAGTGTGATCCGTACCCCGCTCTGAGTTCAGCTCGTTATTTTGGTGATTCGGTGTACGCCGTTGCCGGGGTTTCGCTATCCTGCGTAGCAGTCTTCTCTCAGTTGGGTGCAGTCGCCGCGCTGCTGCAGTGCTCTCGTAAGCGCGGATGTCTGTTTTGGTGGAGCAGCCACGCAGTCGCGTTTGTATCTGACGGTTGTCGTTTCCTTGTCCTGTTTAGTACATGTTGGAGGTGTGTCTGGCAGTTTACGTACATGTCTAAGTATACACCAAGATATCTTGCGGTGTCAGAAAGTCTTAGGGGGACTCGTGCCTCAGGTGTGAATTCTTTGGATGCTGTGTCACGAATATATACTTCGGAGGTTCGTCCAGTGATTTGAGCTCTGATAATTCCGACTATTTTGGGTGGGAGACCTAGCTGGGTGAGCGCGTACGATAGCAGGCGCGCTCTGCGTCCAGTGTGCAGTGTCGTGTGTTCACTGCTTCAGTAGTGTTGTCGTTAGTTCGGTTAGGGGGCCGGCGGTGCAGTGACTTGTCGCGAGTGCAGACTGGTATAGAGGCAGCAGTTACTTGTTTACTGTCCGAGTATTTTCGTATTCTGTCAGTGAGTATGCGTTCGTACGTCTTTCCTACTACGTCGAGGAGCGAGAGTGGTCTGTAGGAGAGTGGGTCACTGGGTGGTTTGTCGGGCTCGGCTATCATTATAGTTTTGCTTTTCTTCTAAGAGTCTGCTATTGTCTCGCTTGTCGAGCAGTAATTAAGTATTAGGGATAGGATGGGGACTGCTGTGGGGAGAGGGGCATCCCTGTGATTTTGTTTAGTCCTGGGGCGGAGTTTTTCTAGCTGTCATTGTGGCGTCAGTGACTTAAGCGTCGGTTGTGTGTTTTGTCAGTTCGGCTTGTGTTCCGCGTCTGCTCTAGGGTAGGTAAGTAGTTGAGGTGGTCGGTTCTCTGTGAGTCTCGGGAAGTGGTCGTCTGTCGGGAAGCAGTGGACCCGCCGCCAGCTTCCTGCCTGCTTGTCATTCAGCTGTCCCGTCCTTGGTTCGCGTCGGCGGACCACCCACTCGGCCTTCCCTTTCGCCGGCGCCCCCGGCGGTGCGGGCTCGCCTGCCGCCTGCCGCCTCAGCGATCGCTCGCTCCGCTCTGCGTGTTCTGTAGTCGAGCTGCTCTCCGCCTGCTGGTGCCAGAGGGTCGCAGGTTCGCGCCTTCGTGTCTGTCCAGCTCGCCTCAGAGTACAGCCGGGCAGCTGACCGCCGGTGCCGGGTCTGACAGGACGGGGCTGTACGCGCCGCGGTCGGGCCTCACCGGTCGAGGCTTCGGTGGTCGGTAGGTCTTCCGTTGGGATTTGTCGCTTTGTCTCCTAGAAGTGTGTGTGTGTGTGTGTGTGTGTGTGTGTGTGTGTGTGTGTGTGTCTGGCGTTGAGGCCGGTCAGGCGTGAGATCGAGTGTCTGGAGGGCTCCTGTCGTGCAGGCACGCGGCTTCGTGCCCCGAGGGCTGCACCGCGACGGCTTCCGCGAGTCCGAGGTGAGCGGGTGAGCGGCAGTGGGCAGCGGGCAGTGGGGTCCGTGCACGCGGCCCCTGCAGGCAGGCTTCTGCCACTCCGAATACGGATGTCGCGTTTCCGTACGCGGTTTGAGAGCTCGTGTTTCCTGTTTCTGATTCTCGTACGAAGACAGACGCGATGTTTGTCTGACCAATCTGCGTCGGTTGTGCTGCCATAATTGCCTGTGTTGTCTGTCATTGTGGCATGCACTCTGTTGTCACTTTGTGCGATCTGGAGGTCTTTTCCTAATAACTGTCTGCCTCAGTACTGTTTACAGTTCGCCTTCCCTGTCCTGGAAGACATTTAATAATAGCACTGTATTGAGGACACGGATAAAATCGTCTTTCACTACGGCTTCCGTGAGCAGTCGTGCTGCCGTTTCAGGGAGGGGCGCAGGTTCGTCCGCCGGTTCGACGACTCCTTCTTTTTCTTTTTTTGGCATTTCCGGCAAAGTGCGGAGTGGGGTCCCGAGCAACTGACGCGTTCGGTGTTTCGGGGTGGTGGGGTGGAGCACTGCATCTGGACAACGGCTGTCGACGCCGCACGGCCGGCGCCTACGCCTCTCGTTGCAGTGCCGATTTTTGTGACGGAAGGCCGAGCTGGGCTCGGGGTAGGTTTGACGGCTCAACTTTCCTAGCCTCGTAGTCGATGACCACCCCTTTTGTCAGTATTCTGCCAATGATGGAGGCCTCGTAGGTTACCACTTGCAACTCGACGGTCGGTTCGCCGGTTTCTTGCCAGATGATACGCCCTATTTTGTGAATGTCTAGTCCCCGATCTGTCAATTGTGTCGAAACTCGGTCACCTGTGACTCGGTGTTATACACCTTCGGTCGCTGCCCTAAGTGTGGGTCAACTGTACGGTTTTCCCGCGGAGGCAGGAGCATTAGTTTGACGGTCGGAGATGCGTGTCGGCGAAAGGAGGCGTGCGCAGAGTGTGGCTGCACTGGAGCACTGGCCGCAGCCTCGCCGCTTCGGACCGACGCCGGCGGTGCGCGCCTGCAGAGCCGAGAGAGCAGGTCTGCCGACAGACACAGCCAGGTCCGCTGCCGCCGCCTGGTGCACAGCTGATGCTTCTGCTGCCTGCCTGCCTCTGCTACTGCTGCTGCCTGCCTGCCTCTGCTAGCCTCTGCTACTGCTGCTGCCTGCCGCTGCTGCTTGCCTGCCTCTGCCGCTCCTGCCTGCCTCTGCCGCTGTTGCAGCTGCCTGCCTGCCTCTGCTTCTGCTGCCTGCCTCTGCCGCTCCTGCCTGCCTCTGCTGCTGATGCAGCTGCCTGCCTGCCTCTGCTGCTCTGCTGCCGCTGCTGCTTGCCTGCCTGCCTGCCTCTGCCGCTCCTGCCTGCATCTGCCGCTGTTGCCGCTCCTGCCTCTGCTGCTGCTGCCTGCCTCTGCCGCTCCTGCCTCTGCTGCTGCTGCCTGCCTCTGCCGCTCCTGTTTGCCTGCCTGCCGCTGCTGCCTGCCTGCGCCGCTGCTTCTGCTGCTGCCTGCCTGCCTTGCTGCTTCTGCTGCTGCCTGCCTGCCGCTGCTGTTTGCCTGCCTGCCTGCCGCTGCTTCTGCTGCTGCCTGCCTGCCGCTGCTGTTTGCCTTCCTGCCTGCCTGCCTTGCTGCTGCTGCTGCCGCTTCTGCTTGCCTGCCTGCGCCGCTGCTTCTGCTGCTGCCTGCCTGCCGCTGCGCTTGCCTGCCTGCGCCGCTGCTTCTGCTGCTGCCTGCCTGCCGCTGCTGTTTGCCTGCCTGCCGCTGCGCTTGCCTGCCTGCGCCGCTGCTGTTTGCCTGCCTGCCTGCCGCTGCTGTTTGCCTGCCTGCCGCTGTGCTTGCCTGCCTGCGCCGCTGCTTCTGCTGCTGCCTGCCTCTGCTCCTCTGCTGCCGCTTCTGCTTGCCTGCCTGCCGCTGCGCTTGCCTGCCTGCGCCGCTGCTTCTGCTGCTGCCTGCCTCTGCTGCTTCTGCTGCTGCCTGCCTCTGCTCCCGCTGCGCTTGCCTGCCTGCGCCGCTGCTTCTGCTGCTGCCTGCCTCTGCTGCTTCTGCTGCTGCCTGCTTCTGCTTGCCTGCCTGCCGCTGCTGTTTGCCTGCCTGCCGCTGTGCTTGCCTGCCTGCGCCGCTGCTTCTGCTGCTGCCTGCCTCTGCTCCTCTGCTGCCGCTTCTGCTTGCCTGCCTGCCGCTGCGCTTGCCTGCCTGCGCCGCTGCTTCTGCTGCTGCCTGCCTCTGCTGCTTCTGCTGCTGCCTGCCTCTGCTCCCGCTGCGCTTGCCTGCCTGCGCCGCTGCTTCTGCTGCTGCCTGCCTCTGCTGCTTCTGCTGCTGCCTGCTTCTGCTTGCCTGCCTGCCGCTTCTGCTTGCCTGCCTGCCGCTGCGCTTGCCTGCCTGCGCCGCTGCTTCTGCTGCTGCCTGCCTCTGCTGCTTCTGCTGCTGCCTGCCGCTGCGCTTGCCTGCCTGCGCCGCTGCTTCTGCTGCTGCCTGCCTGCCGCTGCTGTTTGCCTGCCTGCTGCTGCGCTTGCCTGCCTGCCTGCCGCTGCTGTTTGCCTGCCTGCCGCTGTGCTTGCCTGCCTGCGCCGCCGCTTCTGCTGCTGCCTGCCTCTGCTGCCGCTTCTGCTTGCCTGCCTCTGCCTGCCTGCCGCTGCGCCTGCCTGCCTTGCTGCTGCTGCCGCCGCTTCTGCTTGCCTGCCTGCCTGCCGCTTCTGCCTGCCTGTCTCTGCTGCCCTGCTGCTGCTGCCGCTTCTGCCTTCCTTGCTGCCGCTGCTTGCCTGCCTGCCTGCCGCTGCGCTTGCCTGCCTGCCGCTGCTGTTTGCCTGCCTGCCGCTGCGCTTGCCTGCCTGCCTGCCGCTGCTTCTGTTTGCCTGTTTGCCTGCCTGCGCCGCTGCTTCTGCTGCTGCCGCTTCTGCTTGCCTGCCTGCCGCTGCTGCTGACTGCCTGCCTGCCTGCCGCTTCTGCTTGCCTGCCTGCCTGCCTGCGCCGCTTCTGCTTGCCTGCCTGCCGCTGCGCTTGCCTGCCTGCGCCGCTGCTTCTGCTGCTGCCTGCCTGCCGCTGCTGTTTGCCTGCCTGCCGCTGCTGTTTGCCTGCCTGCGCCGCTGCTGTTTGCCTGCCTGCCTGCCGCTGCTGTTTGCCTGCCTGCCTGCCGCTGCTGTTTGCCTGCCTGCCGCTGTGCTTGCCTGCCTGCCGCTGTGCTTGCCTGCCTGCGCCGCTGCTTCTGCCTCTGCTGCCCTGCTGCTGCTGCCGCTTCTGCCTGCCTGCCTTCCTTGCTGCCGCTGCTGGCTGCTTGCCTGCCTGCCTGCCGCTGCTGGCTGCCTGCCTGCTTGCCTGCCGCTGCTGGCTGGCTGGCTGCCTGCCTGCCGCTGCTGCCTGCCTCGCTGCCTGCCTTCCCCTGCCTGCCGCTGCTGCCTGCTTGCCTGCCTGCGCCGCTGCCTGCTTGCCCGCCTGCCTGCCTGCCGTTGCGCTTGCCTGACTGCCTGCCGCTGCGCTTGCCTGCCTGCCTGCGCCGCTGCTGCTGCCTGCCTGCCGCTGCTTGCTGCTGCTGCCTGCCGCTGCTGCCTTGCTCGCTGCCTGCCTGCTTGTCTGCCTGCCTGCCTGCCGCTGCGCCTGCCTGACTGCCTGCGCCGCTGCGCTTGCCTGCCTGCCTGCCTGCGCCGCTGCGCTTGCCTGCCTGCCGCTGCTTCCTGCTTGCCTGCCTGCCGCTGCTTCCTGCTTGCCTGCCTGCCTGCCGCTGCTGCTGCCTGCCTGCCGCTGCGCTTGCCTGCCTGCCGCTGCGCTTGCCTGCCTGCCTGCCCCTGCTTGGCTGCCTGCCTGCCGCTGTGCTTGCCTGCCTGCCTGCCGCTGCTTGCTTGCCTGCCTGCCGCTGCTTGCTTGCCTGCCTGCCTGCCGCTGCGCTTGCCTGCCTGCCTGCCGCTGCGCTTGCCTGCCTGCCTGCCTGCCGCTGCGCTTGCCTGCCTGCCGCTGCTGCTGCCTGCCTCCCTCTGCTGCTGCCTGCCTTGAGCTATCACGGCGCCGACTGTTCCGTGGTTGGCTGCGCTGCTGTCACGAACATGCTGCGCTGGGAGCGTGCGTGTGTGTGTGTGTGTGTGTGTGTGTGTGTGTGTGGCCGAGAGTGTCGGTTAGTTTGCGTTGCCTCCTTACACAGCACTATCAACAAGGCGATGCAGTGTTGCAACTGTTATAATAGCAAAAAATTAATAAACTGTGCAATGTTATAACAAGACGATAACACTTTTATATCCCAGAATTAACGTACTAACTAATTTACATCAATACATAATAGAACGCAGTATGTTGTCCTCTACGGTGGGTGTTCATCAGAGACGAGTGTATTGTCAGGCATGCCCCAGGGAAGTGTGATAGGACCGCTATTATTTTCTATCTATATAAACAATCTGATGGACAGAGTAAGTTGTAATTTGCGGCTGTTTGCTGATGATGCATGGGTGTATGGGAGGGTATCGTCTTTGACTGTAATAGCATACGAGATCACTTAGACAAAATCTTTAGTTGGTGTGACGAATGGCAGCTAGCTCTCAATGTAGAAAAATGTAAGGTCATGCACACGAGTAGGAACAACAATCCCATGATGTTCGAATAGAGAATTAGTAGTGAGCTTCTTGATGTCGCATCGATCAAATATTCAAATATTTAGGCGTAACATTGCAGAGCGATATGAAATGGAACGAGCATGTAAGGACAGTTGTGAGTAAGGCGGACAGCCGACTTCGGTTTATCGGGAGAATTTTGGAAAGATGTACTTCACCTGTAAAGGAGACCGCGTATAAAACGCTTGTACGACCACGTCTCTAGTATTGCTCATGTGTTTGGGACACGCAGTAGATCAGTTTAAAAAAATGTTCAAATGTTTGTAGAACTTATGGGACTTAACTACGGGGTTATCAGTCCCTAAGCTCACAAACTACTTATGAACTAGCTAAGACTAAGGACGGCACAAATATCCATGCCCGAGGAGGGATTCGAACCCCCGACCGTAGTGGCCGTGCAGACCGTGACTGGAGCGCCTCAATCCCCTCGGCCACCGCGGCCGGCAGATCAGTTTAAAGGAAGACATAGAAACAGTTCAGAGACGAGCAGCTAGGTTTGTTGCTGGTAAGTTCGACCAATGCGCGAGTGTCACGGAAATGTTCCGGCAACTCAATTGGGGATCGCTGAAAGAAAGACGACGTTCTTTTCGTGAAATTCTGTTGAGGAAATTTACAGGGCCGGAATTTAAAGCTGAGTGCAGCACGATCTTGCTGCAGCCTACTTACATTTCGCGTAGCGATCACAAAGACAAAATAAGAGAAATTAGGGCACGTACGGAGGCATATAGGCACTCTTTTTTCTTCGTTCTATTTGGGAGTGGAATAGGAAAGGAAATGCCTAGTACTGGTACAGTGTACCCTCCGCTACGCACCTTACGGTGGATTGCGGAGTATGTATGTATATGTAGATAATAATACCGATTTCGTAAAGTTGATTAAAGATCTGAAATACACAGAACTATAAAATACAACAATACATTCGTCATTTATTATAATATCTTGAAAAATAGTGAAGGGCAGATTTTCCTACCATTTGCAGAATGACGACATAAGGTATTAGTGTTTTTACTGGATACAAGAACATGGAAGTATTTTTATAGTTTTAATTTATCTATAACTAGGTGAAAAGCTGGCGTTAGCCGGCTATTTAATTAATCAAGCTTTCAATTAGTACTTCTCATATCCCTTCTCTCTCTGTTCATCTACTTTTTTAATAGCATGTCATATTTATGGTAGAGTATTGAAGAAATAAGGCTGTCTCGTATAACGTACAAAATAATAACTGCAGTATCAATAATAATAATAAATAAATAAAATAAAAATAAAGGTAGTCATCAAGATTCAAATGATATGTAACAATAATTCATTTAATTCAAAACTTGATTATAAACAATATTTTTGGTTAAAATCTAGTATGAATAAATTTTTTGGGGAACCCACCCCTAGCAAGCGACATGCAGCTACCTCTGTGAGATGTCAGAACCAGTCTGCAGTGTT
Source organism: Locusta migratoria (assembly GCA_026315105.1). Taxonomy (NCBI): domain Eukaryota; kingdom Metazoa; phylum Arthropoda; class Insecta; order Orthoptera; family Acrididae; genus Locusta; species Locusta migratoria. The sequence continues at coordinate 571,210,265 of CM048747.1, read as the reverse complement.
CAGTAGGTCGTCCTGCGGTTTATTAATCGTCTCGCTGGAGACTGCAGTCTCCCGACGTTAAAAGCTCCATCTGCCGCTTTCGTTCTCATCCTGTAGCTCTATAGATGTGAAAGGGTTTTACCCTTCGCAGTATATACGATCTCATATTTATTGAATTATACGTTGTACAATTGTATAATTGTATAATTTTGTAGGTATACATTCATATGTATAAGTGCTGCATGTCGGCAAAATCTGTTACGAATACAGTTGTAGTAAATAAGTAGTAGATTAATACCTGGTACGGCAGTTTTCCACGAACGTCACTGTTTATGTCCTGATATCTCATGAGCAACGTTTTGTACTGTGGTTAAATTTGAAAGGCACATTCAGAAATATGTGTGTATACTGTACCCATGAACCACAGACATAGCCGAGGTGGAGTGGCTTGCGTACCTCAACAATGCAGATAGCCGTACCGTAGCTGCAACCACAGCGGAGGGGTATCTGTGGAGAGGCCAGACAAACGTGTGGTTCCTGAAGAGGGGCAGCAGCCTTTTCAGTAGTTACAGGGGCAACAGTCTAGATGATTGACTGAGCTGGCCTTGTAACATCAGCTAATGTGGCTGGCTTTGCCACACAGCTACTGCGAACGGCTGAAAGCAAGGGGGAAACTACAGCCGTTACTTTTCCCGAGGACATGCAGCTCTACTGTATGAACATATGATGATGGCGTCTTCTAGCGTAAAACATTCCGGAGGTAAAATAGTCCCCCCCATTCGGATTTCCGAAATGTCATCGAGAAAAACAAAACAGACATTCTACGGATCGGAGCGTGGAATGTTAGATCCCTTAATCGGGTAGGGAAGTTAGGAAATTTAAAAAGGGAAATGGATACGCTGAAGTTAGATATAGCAGGGATTAGTGAAGTGCTAACTCGTACTTCCGTAAGTTAGAAAATTTGAAGAGAGAAATGGATAGGTTAAAGTTATATATGGCAGGGATTAGTGAAGTACGCTGGCAGGATGAAGAGGATTTCTGATAATGTGAGTACAGGGTTATAAATAAAAAATTAGTTGGTTGTAACGCTGGAGTAGGTAGTAGGTCTATATATATGAATGTTTGTCTGTATGTCCTCTATGTGATCATACACCATTCATTCGATTGCAATGAAACTTTGGTGAACTGTTCACCGTACACACGAAGGTTCCTGACCCAAACACAAAAGAGCAAGGCACATGGCTCGGGAGATATGAGGGCATAAATAACGACAGGCCACAGCGTGAGACTACCCAGAATTATGCGCCAGTTATTGGAAAATGGGAGTAGTTAGGGACCCGCAACAAAGTTGGCCTGTAATTTCGGACGTTTATGAAGCGCTTTGTAACTGACCCTCCCACACAAAGTGATGAAACGAAAACAAGTCTACCGCTCACAACAGTTTCGCTGTGGATGCCGTAAAACTGTCGCATCAGGCATGAACTTGTATCAAATAAAGTTACCATTACATATTTGCATGTAACTATTTCTTTTTGTCTGCAAGTCTCCCTTAATTCTCTTGCATCCAAAATTAACAAATCTGTTTCCTTAATCTCTATCTATATAAAAGCGAAAGGACACTCACTCATTCACTCACTGACTAAACACGAAATCTCGAAAACTGCTTCACCTAGGAATTTCAAATGTCAGGAATGTAGTTTATAGGTAGAAAACGTCAGCTAAGAAAATATTTTGTAATAGGTACATGGCGGAGCATACTTTTCCTGCAGACTCACGAAACCTACATTCTCATTCCGATCTTTACGAAATTTCGCACGTTTGACCTTCAAAATAATAGGAAGATCACCGTCTACCTTACGTTTCATACGGTACATGTGGGAGGGTACTTTGCAACATAAAAATGGATCCCAAAATACCTTGGCCGCGCCATAACTTGAGAACTGCTCGGCCGATTTCACAGATCCTTTTTTTCTTCTTTTCGTTATTCTCAGAACAAGGATTGTATGAAATAAAACTGGAATATCTGAGAACAAAAAGTGCGTTTTTCAATGTGACCCTGCTTTTCTATAGCATAGAAATCTATAGTTTTGTTGCAATATTAATGAAATTTTGCACACTTTACTTTCAAAACAAGAGGAATGTCACTGTCTGTATCAAATTTCGTTCGGTGTATGGTGGAGGGTACTTAACTTACGGAATTTTATAAAATGTATAGGTTTGCTCCAATCTTTATGAATTTTTGCACACATCACTGGGTACATAAATGTTTCTATGGTACATGACAGAGGGTACCTGGCAAAAGACTTTGCCGAGAGAGGGAAAGATGGAAACGAACACAGAGATGGGAGAGAAAGAGGTGGATGCAGGGAAGGGGATGTGGACTACGAGAGAGTAGGCTAAATAACAAAATAGGATGTTTGTGTCGTCTTCGGTATAAGCTAGTCCTTAGGTAGTTTGTAAGTTTAGGGACTGATGACCCCGCAGTTAAGTTCCTTAAGCTTGACAAACATTTGAACATACAAATGCGGAAGACTTCTGCGCTGCAACGAACCGTACGACTAAACAGATCGAAATCGGTATTTCGCACAAGCCAGGATACATCGTACACACCAGATTACGAATACACGAGAGCTAATTTTACGAAGAAAGAATATTACATTCTTCTATCAACAGCCGTAAGAATATAAAAAACGAACGACATGTCACAGCTATACCAGCGCTCACTCAATAGAGGTCATCTCTACAGACAATGAAGAGACATCTGCGCACATTCCCATTACCGACGAATACTGCAACACTTCTACGGGTCATTTCCTCGCAGTTGACACAAACGAGTTATTTACCATATAAGTCGACTACAACAACCGCTATAACTTGCACGATGAAAATATATACACACACATGAGCGCTAATTCGAGATGTGAAGTCAAATTGCCGACGCAACATCGATTTAAACGTGCTGCGGCGGATTAGCCGCGCGTGCTGGGGCGCCGTCCGCCGTCGGGGCTTCGCTTCCGCCCTCGGGCATGCTATTTGTGTTGTCCTTACTTTACTGTAGTTTAAGCAGTTTGTAACCTAGGGACTAATAACCAAGCTATTGAGTCCCATAGATTTACAAACATTTGAACATGTTTTTATTATTATTTAAACGAACGTTTGCTTCGCTGTAGACTACAACAACACAGAAGTACATCTCCGATAACTGACCAACTAACAAATACTCCATCAGTCGAAACACTGCTCTGCTGACACGTAACCTATCTTCCGGTATTTTCTCCTAGATCCAAAGACCAGTAAAACCGAAACGTTTTATACGAAAAAGCTACAAGTCTTAACAACAAAAAGCTGTTGCAGATGCAAACTACTACGTATTTTAGGCAATCACTTCGACCTTGCAGCGATCCCCAGCACACTTGATCCCCCTGCAGATTCACGTGTTTGTAGAGCTTATGGGACTTAACTACGGGGTAATCAGTCCCTAAACTTACATACTACTTATGAACTAGCTAAGGACGCCAGAAATATATCCTTCCACGGAGGGAAGAAGCCTAGAATGCGTCTGACTCGATACCCACATCGCGAAAACGGTGCAGCGCTACAACACATTAGATCCAACTCTAACCCTTTTTTAGATCGATGAGTTTAACATCAAAACCATAGGCTTACAACACGTCTAACCATTTTTTTAGGACAAAACGATCCACACATAGAAAGATACAAAAATATTACTCGAAATGTGCTTATTGCACGATCATTCTATAAAGAACCGCGTGTTACATCGGTGTTCTTATACAACAGAACCAGGACATTTCGTCCTATGTCCTCCTCCAGACAACAAGTAACGTTTGTACGTATAATTTATACGCATGGAAGGTAAAGTTTAGACCAGAGCTCCATCTAAGCTGGTTATTTGGCACATCATGCATCACGAAAATTAAAAAAATAAATAAATAAAAAAAAATAAATTAACAGACCCGCTTCTACTCGGTTTTAAAGTAAATAGACCCGTATTATTGTAGCTGGAGAACTATTTAAATCCAAATGCATCATGTCTTCATGTTTAAGAGGAAATCGCACGATAGATCAGACATTTAGTCACCACGCAAATACGTACAACTTGCAATACATTTTATGTATCTTACCACTCGATCCTTTAAATGTTAGATCAGGAAATAGAGCATGAAACAGAGATAATAGAATAGAATATGAACGCTTCTAGTAAGGGTCAGGACTATACTAACCGCAGAATTGAACAATCATCGACCGTGTTTCCCGGATAGAAGTCGATCAGACGTAAATGACTACACAGCAAACATCTGAGAACCCCATAAAAACACACAATGGAGAGACAGAACACTCGCTTTGTACTCAACTCTTGTTACATATATCGTATACACCAACCGACCTTACAGAATATATCCATAGTAACAACAGTGTAAGCATTAACCATCCACACCAATTTAGTTTAACCTTGTAGAATACATACAACGTGGTATTTTACCTAATCATATCTTCGACTACAGATGCATCAGCGCGCATCGATAACACTGCAGAAGCAATGTAACGTATCTTACTACACCAACCGACAACCCGCAAGAGTCAACTACACACACCACCGAAGCGTAAAGGGTCTGTCGACAGAAGAATATTCCTAGATTGCTTATATTCGCAACCAAAAACATGATGAATTGCGCAGAGGCACGAAAAACTTAAAATGCAACAGATCGACCTCTATGTGGGTTTTAGGGTAAATAAAGCTTCTGAGCACAAAAATTCACATCGCAAACAACCGAACCATGTCTTAGTATGACTCCGACTTGTTCTCCAAATTATGCTTTTGGATGATATTTGTAGGCTAAAGGCCGAATAACCCACACGTGCGTGAGAGGATACAACGCGTCCTTCGATTCCAGAGGTATTCTTCGAGATGTGATCAATCTATCTCTGTACCACACGTGTCGACGCAACTTTCGAAAATTCTCGGGAAAACCGACTTTGGAGTTTAGCAAGTACATGTACGCACCAATGAATAAGACAGTAGCAGAGTCTGTAGCTGTGGATTAGGAGAGAGAAAAAAAAAAAGGAAAGAAAGAAAGGAAAGAAAGAAAGTGGTAGCGTCCTTACCTCACAACCCTGGGGCTGCCATGACTGATATTTTCTTATCTTTCTTTGTTGTGTTCGAATAATTACATAATTTTAATAACTAATGGTAATTTTTACGAAATATGCACCAATTTTTGTATTTCATAATGTTCTATATTTTATAATAGGTTGTTAATATTGGTTCCAATAAAAAAACTTAAAAAGTTACATTTTTTTATAGTATTGGCTTCATTACTACTAGTTGACGACGGTAGTCTTTGCTTGTTCAGTTTGTGAAGACCGTTGACGTCGTTTCTGGAAAGTCCTCTCCACATCTACTAATGGCTTTCCAAGCAGCTAACGTACATAGTCAAATGTTCAAATGTTTATTAAGCTTATGGGACTTAACTACGGGGTCATCAGTCCCTAAACTTACACACTACTTATCAACTACCTTATACTAAGGACGACACAAATATCCATGCCCGATGGTGGATTCTATCCCCCGACCGTAGTGGCCGTGCAGACCGTGACTGGAGCGCCTCAGTCCCCTCGGCCACCGCAGCCGGCCATGGTGAAGTGGTCCCGACATTACAAAAATTACTGAATTCTCTAAACTTTTATTCTTTAGTGGCAGAAACGTATTTTATATAACGCAGTGTGTAAAATGTTTATCTGGTTGAGATCTGTTATTAAAACAAAGATTTCGGTAGAGAATGGTTATAATTGACTGGCGATTTAATTAATTATGGCGTCGCAGTGAAGAAATGCGAGAAGCGAGCATAACGTTGGCTGCCTTTGTATCGATGAAACTGAGGTTGACAAGAAGATTACTCACACCAACTGCTGACAGGCTCCTGCTGTTAGTCGCGTCACTGGCAATATCGCTGGAACCGCACCCTAATACTGCAGAGCATACTAGCGGCTCTGCTCAAAGCAACAGGATCACTGGTGAACGTGCGTACGAAGAAGGGGGCATTAAAAAAAAATCAAATGTTTGTGATTCTATTGGAGCAAACTACGTCGGTCATCAGTCGCTAGGTTACAAACCACTTAAACTAAGTTAAAATAACATAAGGACAACACACACATCCGTGCCCGAAGGAGGATACGAACCTCCGACGCCGGAGGCCGCTCGACTCGTAACGTGGCGCTCCAAACCGCACGGCAGAGGGTTTCACCCGACCGGACGTGAAACTGCAACTATCACTGCCACACAAATTACAAAGGCGTTTGGAATCGGATTTAACGAAAGTGTTTGCGAAAGATCTCGGTGGCAGCGACCAGCGACCAGCGGACACGCGCGTCGCCTTCCACCCCCGCCCCCAGACACTGCCGGCAGACGCGCGGGCACTCGCTCTGAGAGGCGAGCGCGGCCACCCTAACACAAGTGGTCCGTTAAACGGTCTCGCAGTCCGCTACTTTCAAAATTTCGTCCAACTACCTTCAATCGAAAACTTGACGCATTTTCGCTTCTACTGAAAGAAGCCGACAGATTCTCGAACAGATACGGTACTGCATTTATAATTGTCCGTTTCCTGATGAACGCCTACAACAACTAACAAGCAAAGTACACTACTGGCCACTGAAAGTGCTACACCGAGAAGAAATGCAGATGATAAACGGGTATTCATTGGACAAATATCTGATTACATTTTCACGAAATTTGGGTGCATAGATCCGAGAAATCAGTACCCACAACAACCACGTCTGGCCATAGTAACGTCCTCGATACTCCTGGGCATTGAGTCAAACAGAGCTGGGATGGCGTGTACAGGTACAGATGCCCGTGCAGCTTCAACACGATACCACAGTTCATCGAGAGTAGTGACTGGCGTATTGTGACGAGGCAGTTGCTCGGCCACCATTGACCGGACGTTTTCAATTGGTGAGAGATCTGGAGAATGTGCTGGCCAGGGCAGCACTCTAACATTTTCCGTATCCAGAAAGGCCCGTAAAGGACCTGCAACATACCGCCGTGCATTATCCTGCTGAAATGTAGTGTTTCGCAGGGATCGAATGAAGGGTATAACCACAGGTCGTAACACATCTGAAATGTAACGGCCACTGTTCAAAGTTTCGTCGATGCGAACAAGAGGTGACTGAGACGTGTAGCCAATGGCACCCCATACCGTCACGCCGGGTGATACGCCAGTATGGCTATGTCGAATACACGCTTCCGATGTGCGTTTACTGCGATGTGACCATACACGGATGCGAACATTGTGATGCTGTAAACAGAACACGGATTCATCCGGAAAAAAAAAAAAAATAATACGTTTTGCCACCCAGGTTCGTCGTTGCTTACACCATCGGAAGCGCTCCTGTCTGTGATGCAGTGTGAAGGGTAACCGCAGTCACGGTCTCCGAGCTCGTTTGCTGCAAACGTCGTCGAACTGTTCGTGCAGTTGGTTGTTGACTTAGAAACGTCCCTATCTGTTGACTCAGGGATCAAGACGTGACTGCACGATCCGTTACAGCCGTGCGGATAAGATGCCTGTCATCTGGACTGCTAGTGATACGAGGCCATTGGGATCGAGCACGGCGTTCCGTATTGCCCTCCTGAACCCACCGATTCCATATCCTGCTAACAGTCATTGGATCGCGACCAACGCGAGCAGCAATGTCGCGGTACGATAAACCGCAATCGCGATAGGCTGCAATCCGACCTTTATCAAAGTCGGAGGCGTTATGGTACCCAATTCTCCTCCTTACACGAGGAATCACAACAACGTTTCACCAGGCAACGCCTGTCAACTGCTGTTTGTGTACGAGAAATCGGTTGGAAACTTTCCTCATGAAAGCATTTTGTAGGTATCGCAACCAGGGGCCAACCTCGTGTGAATGCTGTGAAAAGCTAATCATTTGCATATCACAGTGTCCGTTAAATTTCTCGTCTGTAGCGCGTCGTGTTCGTAGTGTAGAAATTGTAATGGCCAGGAGTGTAGGTCGTGGTGTTGAACTGTTTCTGTCGATCTGTCGCTGGACGAATAATTGTGTACGGGTATCTCGAGAGTATCGGCAGAAAGCTGCCTACTGTGACTAATACACTGCGAGCACGCAGAGTGGCAACGCGCACGCACACGTAGCCAAAACAGATGATGCTCGCTACGTACAACAGAAGAAAATTGTAAAAACAGTTCCAGAGGACAGCAAAACCGCAAAGTGCCGCCACAACCCGGGGCGGGGGGGGGGGCGAGGAGAGAGCCGGCTGCTCGGCTAGGAGGCGCTGCACGCGCGGGAAGGGGCGCGCGGCCTGCGGCGCCGCGCTGCCGGCGACACAGGCCCGGACGTGTGTGTCGCCTCTCAGTCAGCCCGCCTTAGTAACTCGGCAGCGCAGTGCGGCAGATGCGCAAACAGTGGGCAGGGCGCCGCCTGCGCAGAGCTCGGCGCCCTGTGCCGTGGCCAGTGGCCAGCCTGCAGGCTGTGGGGCCGGCAGTGCAGCGCTTTGCGGACGACTGCCGCCTCCCCCTGTCGCTTCCTCGCCTCCTACCCACCCCGCAGGCGCCCCCCTGCTCGGCCCGCTCGGAATAGCCGGCCGGGGCGGCTGCCCACGCACGCACCTCGACACGGGCTGCGTACGTCGCGTCGCCCACGCGGGTCGCTCGACCCACACGCACGTGGACCAGCACGCGTCAGCTACGCTGATGCGACGGCCGGTCACGACACCAGACAGCAAGTACACCGCTTCTCCCCACCCCCATGTACACGGGGTACTCTGCAAAGCACAGTCGAGGGTTCATCCGACCACCTTTACACTATTTATGTTCCGTCTTATAATACTGACTGCAATAAACACATTTGTTTTACACCAGACGCGTTTCGCTTATAATTTCAAAGTCATCTTCTGTGGTCTGTAAATGATACAGAACGTTTGTACAGTTTATTTTCGATACATAGATAAAACAGTCATTAAAAAACTCTGTGCACTTTAGGTCTATGCCGGCCGCGGTGGCCGAGGGGACTGAAGCGCTTCAGTCACAGTCTGCACGGCCACTACCGTCGGGGGTTCGAATCCCCCCTCGGGCATGGATATTTGTGGCGTCCTTGGTGTAAGCTAGTTCGTAAGTAGTTTGTAAGTTTAGGGACTGATGACCCCGTACTTAAGTCCCATAGACTCCACAAACATTTGAACATTTAGGCCTATTCGGTCTACTCACAGTGTTGTTCTCCTCTTTACGTTTCACTGCTGTTTCGATACACACCGAATGGCATTGCATTTAAAACAAAGTGACATGCAATCTGGATGCAGTCGAAATAAGTGAAGTTTGTGATGTGCTGTGCTGTGATGAAACGGAAGAAACGACACAAAAGCAGGTTGAAAGTGCCGTACACAGCAGAAGAACGCACGCCATGAACCAACCAATTCGAGCCAACAAGACGGAGAAACAGCAATGAGACGTAAAGAAGAGGACAACACCGTAAGTAGACTAAATATCGAGTTAAAAACGCATAGGCCTAACGTGCACAAAGTTTTTTTAATAACTGTTTTTAATCTATGTATCGAAAACAAACTGTACAAACATTTCGTATCATTTACAGACCACAGAAGATGCTTTTAAAATAAAAAGCGAAACGCGTCCGGTGTAAAACAAATCTCTCAATTGCAGTCAGCATAAGACGGATTACCTCTCATAAGCAATTTTAACGCCTGCTGCGGAACATGGCCACACAGCCAAACATAATATCTACTATCTTCCATTCCATTCTCGAACAGCGCGCGGGAACAAAGAACACCTGAATCTCTCCCTTCCAGCACTGATTTCTACAATTTTGTTCTGATGATCTCTTTTACCTACTCAAGCAGCAGTTAACAATATATTTTCGCATTCGGAGGAGAATGTTGGTGATTAGAGTTTCGTAAGTACCACACGCAGCAGCGATAAGTGCTGCTGTTGTAATGATTCCCATCCCAGATCCTGTATCATTTCCGTAACGGTGTCTCCCATGCATCGTCACAATACAAAACGAGCTGCCCTTCTTTGGACTCTTTCGATATCCTCCGTCAAATCCACCTGATAAGGATCCCACACTGGGCAGCAAAACGCCAAAAAACGGCGAACAAGCGTAGTGTATGAAGTCTCTTTACTAGTTCTGCTGCATCTTTTAAGGGTTCTGCCAATAAAACGCAGTCTCTGGTTCGCCTTTCCCACGATATTATCTACGTGTACTTTCCAATTTAAGTCTGAAGTAATAGTAATTCCTAGGTATTTTGTGGATTGTAGTTCTGCCATGCGTAAAACGCTAATTCGGAACTTGGATAGTATCAGGTACATACTATCATACATTGGCGAAACTGGACGGTCCTTCAAACTGGGTTCCAAGGACATCTCTTATCTGAGAAAGGCGCTGCCAAAAAGAATTCGACCTTTTCCGAGCATCTCAGGAGAAGCAAACATACTCAACCCCCCTAGACAAATTGCAAATTGTTCACATCAGCCACAAAGGGAAAAAAAACTTTCACTTGTGGAAGAATTAGAAATCACTAAGTTTGTGAAACGGTCCCCAGAACATAGTCTCAACGAACAGCTTACTACAAAAAATCAAACTTTTTAGAACATCGTGTTATTCCTTGCGTCCGACCCCCAGGCCTCTAATGAATTTGTTTCCATTCATTTACTACTGCACCGATCACAAGATTCATTTCCCGCAGCCAGAAACATCTGCCGCTCGGCACAGCTCGGCTGCCAGCTCCTCCCTGTACCAGCCCCGCTGTCCGGGGTATAAACGAAGGTTTGTTTGCACTTAAACATTATGACGTTTGTGTGTGAATATTGCAATGTGTTTGTTTCGTGCCCCGCCGCCGCCGCTGCCAACATTGCGGCAGACGGCCGCTATCAGAATTCAACCGACGGCAACGCGGCTACGAATGCGCTGTGCCTTCTCTGCTGCTGCGCGTCCATCGTTTTCAAACAGACATTATCTCGATTACATTGTTTCAGTTGTTCATCGCCTGTCCTACTGAACAGACGTTTCTTACAAGCAGTACTGATTTGGACTTGTACTATTTCAGACGACAATAAATGTATATTGCATTGAAATTTTTTTCAATCGTGTTATGGAGATTTATTTAACATTTGATTCATATTTACTGCAAGACTAATTTGATTTATGGACAAGTTTTACTTCATCCGAGAAAAGATTAAATATAATTGTGGAGTGTAACATTGACTTATATTGGACTGTCACAAGAAGTTATATTGGGTGTGAATGTGTAACGACGAGTTTAGCAGGCAGTAAATTTTAATATTTGTGCTGAAGCTATCAACAGCGAACCGTAGTGCCTGTGCTAGACTTTGCGTTAAATTTTAGTACCGGTTAGAAAACAACTTTCTTGCCCTTGCTCGTGCAAGAACCTGATATTTTATTCGAGAACTATTTAACAGTTTATTTACTTTTTTCTGATTCTTGTTGTGGTACATAAAGTTCGGAACGAAGTCAGTAATAAAAAAATCACGGTTAATTTTCAACAATTGGTGTTGTTAAGGAACAGTAAACTACCTACCCAAAGCGCCTCGTTCCACAGTTGTTAACAGTACTACGACGCGGACTCTCCTGCTGCCGCGCTGGCTTTTATCGTGTGAATAAAGAGCATTCTATTAGTTTCCGTACCGTACCCCTGTGGTCCCCAGTTGTTCCACTTCAAATAGCCGTTACGTGCTTGGCGCGTTTACCTCTTCGCAGGGGCGCAACGACAGAACAAGAATGTGAAGGTACTTCCCCACAGCTCTCAATAGTTCTGCGGCTCCATCTCTGCCCAAGCAAGTTCTGACTTTCCAGAATTTACTCACCTTAGCCCCATTAGATTCGCTGTCCGCCAGGTACACGGACTGTAATGAACCATTTGTCTGTTTCCAGTCTGATGTAATGAAGAACATTGCCACAGAGCCTGCGAGACATTTAGTCGCTTCGCGCCGGAGGCGGGTCTCGCGGTTGCCCGTGGTTTCACAGCAGTTCTTGCATTCCGAGCAGAAATCTCTTTCCAATGAACGACGACTTGCGAAAGTGACGTGAAAACGATATTCACTTGTTCCTTCTCTGTCACAGACGCCATCTAGATTTGCGTATATGTCACAGTTTTGGTTTTATAACTCGCAGTAAACCGTTTCAGGGCTACAGCGAATTAAATATGAATTACAAAATCATCTCTGGATCAATTTATTATAATTAAATGTAGTTAAAATCATATTAACATTGAGTACCAAACATGTGGGAACTCGTATTTAAATCACAAAAGGGGCAAATGGTGTTAACTTGCTGTAGTGTAATGTGTAGAATAGTAGATTACCAAGCACGTGATGCTGAGTTCAAACCTCCTCCAAATAATAATAATAAAATCTTATCGTTTGTAACACATTCTGGGATGTTCTCAAGTTATTCAGTAATCTTACGTGCTGTCTGATCGGCAGTGCCATTTGTGCTCCTCCTCCTCCACCTCGAGCGGTCGCAGGCTCGCCGCCTGCTGTGTACCCTCAGCCACAGTCAGTTCCAGTAGTTTGTAAAGCTACCGACCGATGACGAGTTTGGTCTGTCACTATTACAAACATCTCAATTGCTGTGCGTTAATTTCGCTAAAACTCGAGAACGGCTGAACCGATTTGGCTAATGTTAGTCTTGAAATATTCGTGTAAGTCCAGGGAATGTTTAAACGGTGTTAAAATATGGAAAACATGTCCGGAAAAGAGGAAAATCGGGAAAAACTAAAACAGCTTTTTCTACTGAGCTATCAATACAGTTCGTCCAATTTCGATAAAATTTTGTACATTTCATATTGAAAGCAAGAAGAAAGTTTGCATCAAATAAAAATTTGGAAAAGTCGCCCGGAAAGTTGGAAAATTTAGGAAAAACCGAAAGCAATTTTTTTCTGTGAATAAAAATCAATTGCCACATGGCTTTAACAACATCACTTCAGTAAGGCTTGACAGAACAAGGTTTTTTTTAAATAAAATTTTTGGAAAATGTGCCGAAAATTGGAAAATTTAGGAAAAACTGAAAGTGCGTTTTCAATGCGTTTTTATTTTCATTCAACACTATAACTGACTATTCACACGATGGTGGGGTGTAATTCTTTTTTGTTTTGTTCATTATGGTCTTGGAAAAGTTTTCTGTAAAAAAACTAGGGAGAGTTAAAAATTCGAACCAAGTTCATTTTTCAATGTCTTTCTCAATTTTGATCATTTGTCGTTCAACGAAAGATGAACGTTCTTATGAACTAAACATTTAGGAAAGTTACCCGGAAAATTTGAAAATTCGCAAGAAACTGAAATCTTTTTTCAATGGCATATCAATATCATTCGCCTGATTGCGATAAAATTTGGCATGTTTAACGTTCAAAGCAAGAGTAACGTTCCTATGAAATAAAAATTTGGAAAAGTTTCCCGGAAAATTCAGAAAAAAATACAAAGAGATTTTTCTATAAAATATCAAAACCATTCATCTGATTGCGATAAAATTTTGCACATTCGACGTTCAAAGCGATAGGAAGGTTTGACTGATGTAAACGTTTGGATTAGTTGGCCAGAAAGTAGAAAAAATTGTGGAAAAATGAAAGAGCTCCTCTTTGGGATATCAATATCATTCGTGCAACTGCGATAAAATTTTGAACATTTTACGTTCAAAGCAAAAAATCAAATGTTTGTAAGGCTTATGGGACTTAACTACGGGTTCATCAGTCCCTAAACTTACAAACTACTTAAGAACTACTTACGAACTAGGACGGCACAAATATCCATGCCCGAGGGGGGATTCGAACCCCCGACCGTAGTGGCCGTGGAGAACGTGACTGGAGCGCCGCAGTCTCCTCGGCCACCGCGGCCGGCGGGGAAGATTTAAACGGTGATAAAATATGGAAATATTTCGAGGAAAATTTAGATTTGAAGCAACGAAAATAATGACAGGTACTTATTTGTTCTGCCGTTCAATCCACTTTTAGGCACAATGCATTTTTAAAAGTTGTTACAATTTCTGAAAAATAGTTAAGAAATCAAAGAGTAAATAGTTTTTCCAGAGTGTAATTATTTTTCGATATTTCGCTTTATGTACTTTAAATCAAAAAATATCGTGAATTACACACTTTCTAAAGTACCTTATCCGGTACTTCAGCGCTCAATCTATGTTCACGCCAGGTTCCATCACAATAGAGTCAGTGGTTTATGTAATGATATTCGGTTCAGCCGTTCAAGAGTTTTAGGGAGACTAACGAACAGCAATTTATTTTTATCTTTGACTGTTCATATACGGGTTCAGATCGTGAAAGCGAAATTTACTCTTTCAAAGTGTTCTGAACGCACCCAACACAACAACAAAGTCATTATTTTACATGTTTTAGATCTACATTTTCCTCGCAATTTTTCCATATTTTATCAGCGTTTAAACCTTCCCTGAACCTCCACGAATGTGACACGAACATTATCCTGGACATGTGTGCGTGATTAGACCACTCTTTCCGCCCACGATTGAGCCGATACTTAGAACATCTGATGATGCCTTTATAAAGCTAATGGGTCTAAAATACATATGATTTAAATTAGTATGGTTTATATTTAAGAGGTAAGTGATACAAAGTTCACAGGGTTTTCTAGTTTATAATAACTAAGAAAGCCTGTTGTAAAATAACTTGTCCTTTTGAAGGTCAAGTGTGCCAAATTTTTTCACTACAGGAGTCAAACTTTCGACATTTCTCCGAGGCTACAAATGAAGTACGTTCCGGAGACAACCGTACGAAATTTATTATTTTTAAGGTCGACTGTCTATAATTTCATAAATACCAGAATTAAACTTTAGATTTGTATGAATTGCAATTAAACAAAGTAACATTCGTCTTTATATAAAACAAAGATTAAATTATGTATGGATCTCATTGTTCTTTGGGGCGACGGCGACCTGGATTTATTTACACAAGTTTCCAGCCAAGATGGCGTTATTGATTTATGAATGAGCTGTTTCGACGTTCACAGACGTCATCTTTTGATCGCCAATATTTTAGAATGTCGTATTTTATGTGATTCTATCTATTTCCTTTCATTGCATTTGTTATGCAGTAGCTGTATACAAACACCGATGGTGAAGTTGGATCTACAGTATACATGTCCACATTGGTTGCAGGAGAGTCACTAAATGTAATGGAAGGAAAGAGAGAGAATCATAAGATATGACATTCTAAAATATTAGAGATCTGAAGATGACGTCTGTGAACGTCGAAACCGGTCATCCATAAATAATTAAATTAAAAAATCGAAATTCAATTTCCGTATTTATTGTGTTGTTTTACGTACTAGGAACTACGATTATTGCCACTTTTTTCGTTTATTTCCTTCCGAACATCCGTCATCAGTTTCCGGTGTCTCGGTTTGTCCTGGAAACGTGTGGCATCGTGTACTCTCTCTGTCGCCGGTGCCGGTATGACCTGCCGGCCCTACCGCGCCGCGCCGCGGGCTGGCCTGGCCTCGTCCGAGGATCCAGGGGGCCCTTGTGGCACTAGCGGAAGATGCATGACGTATGTGCACAATATTGTTAAAGGCACTCGCCAGAAGAATCAGACTATAAAAAAAACAACCGAGAAGACAAAATGCAAGGTTACAGCTGACACCGAGTTGTACGTTTAGCGCGTGAAAGCTCTTGTTCGCATTAGCAGCGACTGCTGTACCGGCCAGCCTGGAGAGCTGAGGTCGCCTCCACTTCCAGCTGACGACGCCGAGCAGTGCTCGAAACGAAATGCAGTTTTCCAGCTGCCTGTGTAAACAAACGAATGAAACAACATCTCGAGACTTTTGCTAGATCAGGAAATAAACGTGCCGCTGCCGGCAGCGGTGGCCGAGGGGAATGCGGCGCTCCAGTCGCGGTCTGCACGGCCACTACGGTCGGATATTTGTGCCGTCCTTAGTCGTAGCTAGTTCGTAAGTAGTTTGTAAGCTTAGGGACTGATGACCCCGTAGTCAAGTCCCATAAGTTCTACAAACATTTGAACATTTTGAAACATGCCGCTGTATACTCATTCGAGAAGTAGAGAATTGCAACTGATTATCAAACACTTCCCACAAGACTCGGAATAAAAAGAACTCGAGGCTGAAGTACGATTTGTAAATTTCCAAGTCGAACGAATGCACCAGTTCAGCAGCACAGATCCACGAACGAAGAAATCCGTGCCGCAGCCAACACGCTGTGTGGACGAGGACGAGCAGCAGAAACCGACAGTGCAGCACAGCAGGCAGTGGGCAGTGGGCAGTGCGGAAAGCGCCGCGCAGGTCTCCCCTGCCGGAGGCACTCGGCGAGGGCAAACGCCTGCCGGCACAGAACGGCCGCGACACGGCGCCAAACGGAACAACACATTTCGTACCGCCAACGAAAATTTAACAATGGGAGAGATACGCCATCTAAATTACTCGACATCGCTGAAGACATTACCGTGATCTTCATCGACAGAAGACAGAACATGAAATCACACCGTTATTTTGTTGCCCCACAGTAAGGAATACCTCTACCGCGTGTGGTCGAAATCGGACCGGAAGCTGAAGAGCAGGTGTGGAACAGTGCAGCCGTATTAAGGGGTGAATTGTGCGCAGGGGGCTGAACTCACAACCCCTGCTAGTGGTACACCCTTAGTTCCTTTTCTGTCCTGCATTTGCACTGTTGCTTTATTATATTACAGTGCAGATACTAATATTATCGGTCTATAGAGTATTTATTCCCTTACGCATTCAGCCTTTGTTTGGACGCAACATTGCTGTGCCTAGTGGTGCTAGCAGTCACGTGCTGCCAAAGGAACATAATTGAAGCAAAACAATCAGCACTACATGTAAAGGAGGATCCACGAAACATTGCCACTGATCATGTCTTCCGAATAAAGGCGAAATGCATATGACAATAATAATAAGAAAAAAAAAACTTATTAGTCAGTAGCATAGAGGGATAACATAAATAGCTGCACTATAATATGAGAAATTTATATTTACAGATTCAACATAAAATACAGAATTTATTTTCCTTCTCACTACAGCATCAATGTCGGAAACTACGCCGCGCGGGAGTAGCCGAGCGGTCTGGAGTGCCACGTTATGGATCGAGCAGCCTCCCGCGTCGGAGGTTAGAGTTCTCCCTCGGGCATGTTAAAAAAAAAAAAAGTTTGTATAGTCTATGGGACTCAACTACGGGGTCATCAGTCCCTAAACTTACAAACTACTTATGAATTACTTACGAACTTTTTATATATATATATATATATATATATATATATATATATATATATATATTTTATTATTTTGTTGCGGGGCTCCCTTCTCCCCTACACCCCGTCCTTGCGCTCTCAATTTTTTGCCTTCGTCGGCGAGCTTCCAACCTATAGTAATAGCAGGTGAACGTAAAACACTCCGTTGTAAGAATCAAATTAAACAGTTCCGCTGTACAGTGCTTTGTATTCTTCAGTCATGCACTTCAAGTTCGATGGTAAAAGGTCTCAACTAAAAGTCCGAATGGTAAAGGAGAATTAAATCATAGACATGAAGAAGACATAATTCTCTTCTTGGAAATAAAAAACCTCAACACTGAAGGTCGGTGGGCAGACCTGCGAAGCACTATACACTCTTAAACCGTGTCAACAAAACCGAAAGGTAAGGATAAAACAAAGCTGAGTTCTGCATAGACGCACACGCACATAAAGTGTGACATGCCACAAACATATAATTTTACTGCATCATGTTTCATTCCGTTTAATAGTCACACGATAGTGTTCCGTCGGATTACATCATAACCAGAGACCATGTCCATAGCCAAAAGTCGTAGTCCGATTAGTGTTTGGGCTGTCATTGAATTCCCCTCACAAAAGATTATTGTATGCATGTTCAATTGCCACGATCAAAAACCGAGCAAAAAGAGTAGAATAGTCCTTTGTACGGCGTAGGTTGTTATGTTCCTCCTGAAGGTAGATCATAAACTGATAGACCTGTGTCAACTGTAATTGTAGAACGGCGTAGATAGTATGCGCGACGATCCAGGTTGTTGCGGCACACTTGGTGGCAGGGTACGGCTTGAAGTCAGGGACGAGGGCTACGTCCACCGAGAAGGTGTCCACGGCGGTGCGATTTATAAACGCCAGCATCCCGGTTGCAACGTTCCAGATGGGCGAAAGCGTGGGGCACAGGAAACGGTGTTCCAACGTGTCCTCCTGTGAGCAGTCTACGCAAAGGCTGGAAGCGCGCAGGCAAATCCGGTGCAGTGTTTCGTTGGTGGGTACGACTCGATTCACGACTTTATACCCACAACTAACCACGTCCGCTGCAAGGAAGGGGGCGTGGACATTCGCCCACACATTCTTCCACCTAGACCCTGGGAAACGCTTCTCCATTTTATTGGCAGCTGGCTGTCCTCGCAGTCCGTGGTAGACGATTTTTACAGTCCGCGTCCTCGGGTGGAGGTCTTCGTCGTCCAGGTAACTTTTCTGAACAAAGTACTCTCTCACATGTCGCAGCCTGTAAGGAATGGCAGTGGGGTTGAGCGGCGCTATTTCAGACGCGGGCCGGAGAACATCGAACAGAACGGCCGTGGGGCCGAGCGGGTCCTTTTCTATAACGGCGCACGTGCGGTGGATCAGTAGCGCCGCCGCTTTGACAGCGAAGTGCGTCAGGCCGAGGCCTCCTTCCTCTCGGGGCAATGTGCAGGTAGCATGGCTTACTTTGAAAATTTCACCCCTCCACAGAAACCAATAGGCTGCTTGTGTGATGGCTCGTCCTAGCTCTTTGGGCACGTGGAAGACCTGTGCGAGGAACCAGGCTTTGCTGAGCAGACACACGTTGACGATCGAAACCCGCTGCGTCAGTGCCAGGGTGCGGGTGGCAGTGAGGTGCGCCACAGCGCGTACTGCGCGCAGTGTCAGGCGCCAGCTGAGTGCCGCTGTCTTCAAAAGATTTGCCGAGAAACGAACACCTAGGATCTTATGCACTTGTTTCACGGTAAACCAGGGACGTCGGAATCTGTTCGCTGCCCCATAAATAGGAAGAAACACAGTTTTACGATTGTTGATACATGCACCCGATGCATTTTCATATAATGTCAGGACCTTGCGCATGGTGTCCAAGTCAGCTTCCGTAGACACAAGAAGGCCGACGTCATCCGCATACGCGCGGCAAACCTGTTTCTTCCCTCCTACACTGAGTCCGACGCATGCACTGTGCAGGCGTCGCAACAAGGGGTCCAGTGAGATTGCAAACAGGGCCATAGCGAGAGGACACCCCTGCTTGACGGACAAAAAACCATTGATCGTCACACGCGATGTCGAGCTGTTAAAAATATTGAATAGCATGGCCGTGAATTTATTCCCAAATCCAAGTTTAGAAAGCACTTTTCTTAGGTAATGGTGACTAACGCGATCAAACGCCGTGGCAAAGTCGACGGAAAGTATTCCAAAGGAAATTTTCTGCATCGTGGTGTATGCGATGACGTCACGGTATGTAGTGACCGCGTCGTAGATATTCCTTTGCGGCACTGCACAAAACTGACAGTCACTGAGGATCTTAGACATAACAGGCTTTAAACGGGACGCAACACATTTTGTAAAAAGTTTATAGTCACCGTTTAAAAGCGTGACTGTCAATTCTATTGTTCACTCGGGTTTTCGGAGCCAAGGTGATTATTCCTTCCGGAAAACTCGCCGGTATTGCCACTCCATTTAAAAGTTCGTTAAAACATTCAACTAAAATTGAACCGAACAAGTGCCAAAAGTGGAGATAAAATTCTGGCGGGAGGGCGTCAGCACCGGGCGATTTGTTTTTTGCACATAGTTGTAAGACCCGTTTTACTTCCTCTACGGTGAACGGTTCCATGAGGTGACGGCGGTCCGTGACTTAAAACGTGCGGGACACCTCGCAACAGATCTGTAATGGCGGCGTTGTCCGTTGCTTTTGCGCTAAACAAGTCCGCAAAGTGCCTGCGCGCCTCTGCCAGAATGCTCGCCCTGTCCCTGAGCCGCGCAGCAGGTGGAACAGCGAGGCCTGCTCGTCCGCCAGCTGACCGGCCGCAGCCGCCTGGCTGCGCACCACGCTGCCTTCTTCAAGGCCAAGAGCCTGGTTTTAATTTGTCTGATGTTCGCCATCCGGAAAGACGGATTGTCTGTTTGCATATTGATTGCGTCGTTGAGACATGTCTCGTAAAATTGCAAGGTGGTACGTTCCCAGTGGCAAACAGATTGACTAAATTCAATAATACTTTTTCGTAGCGCTGGTTTTGCATATTCTGTCCACCACGATAACGCAGAAGAGTAGAAATGGCGATAAGTGAAAATACTACTCCATGCCCTATTAATCACAACGTCGAAACCAGTGTTGGTAAGGTGTACATTGAACTTCCACCTACATTTCGTACGTGGCTTCTGAGCCAGCAGTGAATGAAAACGGCAGACATATGCGGCATGGTCAGAAAACACCACTGGGTGTACCGCAGATTCTAGTACACAGTCTTTCTTTTCTCCAGAAATATAAATCCTATCGAGGCGACTCCTACCTGTCGGGTAGTAAAAAGTAAACCCCGGATCGTGGGGGTGTAAGTGGCGCCACGTGTCGATTAGATTCATTTCAGTCACGTGCGTTGCTAACTCTATGCACTTGTATGGGTTCGGTTCCTGGTCGCGGTCGTCGAGTACACAATTAAAATCACCGCCCATTATGACAGGCAAATATGGGCCTCTAAATGTCCGAACTGTAAAAGACTCGACGTTGCGGTTTGCAGTCAGATCCCGAGGGAGCATAAACATTTACAAAACGAATGTTATTTATGGTACACGCTACTCCGTGTCCATTTGGGATAGTGGCAACATCACTGAATTCGTGACCATCACGTATCAAAATAGCAGTTCCACTGTGACTCTCCGGATCGAAATTTAAAACCACCTGGTAACCGGGTATATTGTGAACAAGTTCGGTCACCACTTCCTGAAGAAAAACAACGTCTGCCTTCAAAAAATACAAAAATTGTAACAAACATTCAAACTTTACAATTGACACAAATCTATTGATGTTGATAGTGGCAACAAGTGATGGTGGGTGTGCCACCATTTAGTCAGGGAATTCAACGACGGCGCGAGACTAGGTCTCGCCCTCTGCCATCTCCTCCGCCCACGACTTGGACACTTGCTGTCCAGTGTCGTGGCCTGCCGCGGCCCCCTGCAGAGAAACGCGCGTGCGCGGCTGCGGGTCGTCTTCGGCCTTTCTTTTGACCGCGGCTTGCGCCGGGTTCGAGTCCCGTGACAAGTCCATTGCCATATGATAGTCGGTGTCGGGTGCACTGAGCTTTTCCTTTATCTGCCGGACCACCTCCTCCATCCTGTATTCCTGTCCACTCGTCATGGGCTGCTGATAACCACGGCCCGCTTGTGCTTCCTGCCGAGAATCCAGATCCGACCGTGACGAAGCCAGTGACAGAGATTTCTGCAGCGACTTCGACGCCGAGCGCTGATACTGACGAGATTCGGGGGACCGACTCCACCCCCTCTGGTTGGAGTCCCGCCGCTCCGGGTATCCCGAGGAGCTGGTACTGCGGCCCTTCTCTCTGCGCGCGCGCCTTTCTGCTGCCCTGTCGCGACGTGACTTGCGACCACCCGCGCTGTCTGCCCGTTCGCGTGGACGATCTGCAGCGGCGGTGGCAGAAACTCGAACCGCTGACACTTCGGGGGGGACGCTATCTTGCACGGCTTCTGATCTTGTCCACGTGGTCAACGTCACATCTACCGGAGTCGACACGGCAGGCTTAACATATTGCGCTGGTTCGAGTTCCGTCGTCTGACTCTCCGGGACTACATTTGAGGAGACGTCAGTAGGACGCACATCTTCAACGGTTGCGGAATCTGTCACAGTAGTCGCCGACTCGTCAGGATGGACCTCGAGATGGGCGTCTGTCACCTGGGATGTCCACATAGTCGCCGCACCTGCCGCCAGTGGAACTTCAGCTGGGGTGGGTTCTGATCCCGTCGCGTCTTCAGGTGGTATCTGATTAGCTACCTTTTCCGCAACTACCACGGAACCGTCGGCTACATTCTTAGCGTCGGCTGTGACGTCACTGGCCGTTTCATTTTGAGGGGCTGCGAGCGCGGCGTCTACATGCATGACAGTTTCATCTGCGGCAGCGCGACGCGTCGGTGAGGTGGGCCCTCCTAACGCGACCGAGGCGTACGTCACGGCGTCTGCCGCCTCCCCCGCCGGTAGTTGCGCGGGGCGCCTGCGGCGTGGGCAGTTCTGTCTGTAGTGTCCCGTGGCATTACAGTGCGAACACGTCGACGGCTGTCCGTTATATGTAATAAAAGCCCTGTGGCCTTTCACTACAAGGAAGGACGTAATGTGCTTTCGTACTATCATACGGACACTACGAATTGCGTTTTCCACTTGATAGATATATGCAGATTACCATTTTTCCCTAGTAACAGACAACACAGTTCCATACGGTGACCAACAGTTTTCAATTGTCTTATCTTTCATTTCGAACGGTAAATTAAACACTCTAACTGCCGTAAGTCCGTAACCGGCGTTAGACATTGCGACATTACTCACTGTTCCATCAAAGTGTTTAAATTTCCGGACACCACCTTCTACATTTACAATTGTGTCACACAGTTCTGGAGTACTAAGTTTGACAAAGAGAGAGTTCAGAAAAGCGTCTAGTTGCAAACCGAGAACGTCACTTTCATTAATTTTCAGATCGTTTTTCAACCAACCATGGATTTCGAAACCTGACGGCCGCGGAACCGACTTGTCAAATTCAAATTGCACATTATTTTCGCGATCTTCACAATCAGCCATTACTTACAAGTACGTAGATACAGCAAATAGAAGAACAGCGGACGCGAAGAAACGCCGCCGGCCGCAGCGAGGAAGCACTTGTAAACACTGTCCGGACCGTCGTGGCCGTGCAGACCGTGACTGGAGCGCCTTAGTAGTCCCCTCGGCCACCGCGGCCGGCCCTCGGGCATGGACGTGTGTGTTGTCCTCAGGTTAGTTTACCTTAGTTTGAGTTGTCTGAACGACTAGGGACTGATGACCAACGTAGTTCGGTACCACTGAATTACAAATATTTTTTCGCAAACTACTTTGCCAGTAATGCTACTTCCAAGTCAAGCGCTCAAGTTGATACCAGTGAAATCCTGTGGTTGGTATTCAATGTCTTCACTGCGTAAAAAAAGCACGTACATGCAAGCCTCAACATTTACATAATAGTAGCTGCAAATTTACATTGTGGCAACTTATTTTGCTGTGAAACTGTCACGCAAATTTCACGCTGTACGTATTCAAGTTCCTGCTATAGACGAGTTTCCATATTGTAAACATAACTTGAAAATCTATGAAACTACACAACCCTCACAGAGCAGTAGAGTAAGTTGATCTAACTACGGATTAATTCGTCGAGAGTCTCTCCAGAAAACAAAAATGTATTTTCCTACTCGAAATATTTGGAAAGTTATTGAGACGTGTGTTTGTCTGCTACCATTATAATGACTGTTCAGTCATACAGTGCACTAGACGGTCACAGTCAGAGCTCGTCCGGGACTTGAAATAAATAAGCGGTTTGGCTGGCTGTAATTACAAGGATGCCTAAGGAATGTTTGAAACGCGGTCCACGTAACACCAAAGGACGCCGCGGATAGTTTCTGAGTTCTGTCACCGTCAAACAGAAGCATTTTTACTCCGAACGTGGAATAAGCGGTGGAGTAGCCGAGGCCGTAAGGCGCCTCGCTGCGGAGCGCGCGGGTACTCGCCGTCGGAGGTTAGAGTCCTCCCTGGCGCATGTGTGTGTGTGTGTGTGTGTGTGTGTGTGTGTGTGTGTGTGTGTTTTTGTCATTAGGTTAGTTTACCTTAGTATAAGTAGTTTGTAAGCTACGGACTGATGACCACGCAGTTAGGTCCGAGAGATTTACAAACATTTGAACATTTGGAGACGGATCGCGCGTCTTCCCGCGTCGGGGGTTCGAATCCCCCCTCGGGCATGGATGTTTGTGTCGTCTTTAGAATAAGCTAGATGATACGTAGTTTTTAAGTTTACGGACTGATGATCCCGTAGTTAAGTCCCATAACCTTTACAAACATTTGAAATGTGGAGAAACGAGTGTAACATTTGGAGGAGAAGCGAAGCCAGCCGGCAGCTGGGTATCGTGCGCTCCGCCTGCCGCCTGCTGCCTGCCGCCACACTAGAGAGACGCCTGCCCGGCGCGAACCGAAGCTCGAGCGACCGGCACTGGCTGCAGGACATTATTTCCGTTCTACTCTGCTGCTAGAATTGCAAGAAGAACGTATAACGTTATGGTGCCATTAAATTTTAATGAATTCTTGTAGAACATTCATTTTTGGCGAAATGTCAATTTCTACAGCTCAGTGCCATCTTTGTTATCACCAGTATTAACAAGTATGAATGAAATTTTTGAAGGAACAAGTATTGATGTGTTTGCATACTTCTGTGCATTAATATTATCGAACGTGTAACTTGCCTGTTGCATGATACATGATGTACCGTAATCGATGAAAATTTAAGGCAGAAATTTCAAACTGTCGCCTGAAGGATTCAGTTCATCGTAAGACGTGTGATTCCCACCTCCATCAACAATCAGCAAAACGGCCTGAACGTTACGCACTGGGCGGTCATTGTGCTTTACTTACGTTACTGAGTGGAGAAGTGTTTTTGGCATCTCTCTGCCTGTGATTACGTTCTCATAATGTGCTGAACCACCCCCATGAACCACAGACATTGCCGAGGTGGGGTGGCTTGCGTGCCTCAACGATACAGATAGCCGTACCGTAGGTGCAACCACAGCGGAGGGGTATCTGTGGAGAGGCCAGGCAAACGTGTGGTTCCTGAAGAGGGGCAGCAGCCTTTTCAGTACTTACAGGGGCAACAGTCTGGATGATTGACTGAGCTGGCCTTGTAACATCAGCTAATGCGGCTTTGCCACACAGTTATTGCGAACAGCTGAAAGTAAGGGAAAACTACAGCCATTACCTTTCCCGAGGACATGCAGCTCTACTGTATGAACATATGATGATGGCATCCTCTCGGGTAAAATATTCTGGAGGTAAAATAGTCCCCCATTCGGATCTCCGGGCGGGGACTACTCAGGAGGATGTGATCATCAGGAAAGACAATACTGGCATTCTACGGGTCGGAGCGTGGAATGTTAGATCCCTTAATCGAGTAGGAAAATTAGAAAATCTAAAAAGGGAAATGGTTAGGTTGAAGTTAGATATAGTGGGGATTAGTGAAGTTCGGTGGCAGGATGAACAGGATTTCTGGTCAGGTGAGTACAGGATTATAAATACAAAATCAATTGGGGGTATCACAGGAGTAGGATTGATAATGAATAAGAAAATAGGAATGCAGGTAAACTACTATGACCAGCACAGTGATCGCATTATCATTGTCAAGATAGATACGAAGCCAACACCGACAACAGTAGTACAGGTTTATATGCCAACTAGCTCTGCCGATGATGAGGAAATCGAAGAAATATATGAGGAGCTAAAGGAAATTATTCAGACAATTAAGGGAGAGGACAACTTAATTGTTATGGGAGACTGGAATTCGGTAGTAGGACAAGGAAGGGAAGGGAAGATAGTAGGTGAATATGGTCTGGGCAAAAGGAATGAAAGAGGAAGCCGCCTGGTAGAATTTTGCACAGAACATAATTTAGTTATAACAAAAACCTGGTTCAAGAATCACAAAACAAGGTTGTATACGTGGAAGAGACCAGGAGACACTGGGAGATACCAGATAGATTTTATAATGGTAAGACATAGATTTCGGAACCAGGTTTTACAGTGTAAGACATACCCAGGGGCAGATATAGACTCTGACCATAACTTGTTGGTTCTGAACTGTAGGATGAAACTAAAGAAATTTCAAAAAGGTAGGAAAATAAGGAGATGGGACCTGGATAAATTGAAGAAACATGAGGTTCTTAAGAATTTCAGAGAAAGCTTTAGGCAACAATTGACAGAAACAGGGGAAAATAAAACAGTAGAGGAGGAATGGGTAAAATTGAGAGATGAAATAGTGAAGGTAGCAGAGGACAAAATAGGTAGGAAGGAAAGACCTACAAAAAATCCTTGGATATCACAGGAGATACTAAATTTAATCGATGAAAGGAGAAAATATAAAAATGCAGTAAATGAAACAGGCAAAATGGAGTACAGACGACTAAGAAATGAGATTGATAGGAAGTGCAAAATGGCTAAGCAGGAATGGCTAGAAGCAAATGCAAGGATGTAGAAGAATGTACAAATAGGGGAAAAATAGATACAGCCTACAGGAAAATAAAAGAAACATTTGGAGATAAGAAAAACAGCTCTATGGATATCAAGGACACTGATGGAAAACCAGTTCTCAGCAAAGAAGGGAAAGCTGAAAGGTGGAAAGAGTATATAGAGGGGCTCTACAAAGGAATTGAAGTTCGAGACAATATTGTAGGAAGGGAAGAGGATGTAGATGAAGATGACATAGGAGATACTGTACTGAGAGAAGAATTTGACACAGCCCTGAAAGACCTAAGTCGAAACAAGGCCCCTGGAGTAGATGATATTCCCTCAGAGCTAGTGAAGTCTCTGGGAGAAC
Source organism: Locusta migratoria (assembly GCA_026315105.1). NCBI lineage: Eukaryota > Metazoa > Arthropoda > Insecta > Orthoptera > Acrididae > Locusta > Locusta migratoria. The sequence goes on along the minus strand of CM048747.1, from coordinate 571,183,631 downwards.
CAGCCATGACAAACCTGTTTCACCTGGTGTGTAAGATGTATGACACAGGCGAAGTACCCTCAGACTTTAAGAAAAACGTTATAATCCCCATTCAAAAGAAAGCAGGTGCAGGCAGGTGTGAAAACTACAGAACCATCAGTTTAATAAGTCATGGTTGCAAAATATTAACGCGAATTATATACAGAAGGATGGAAAAGCTGGTAGAAGCCGACCTCGGGGAAGATCAGTTTGGGTTCAGGAGAAATGTAGGAACACGGGAGGCAATACTCACTTTACGGCTTATCCTAGAAGATAGATTAAGAAAAGGCAAACCTACATTTCTAGCTTTTGTAGATTTGGAAAAGGCTTTTGACAATGTTGATTGTAATAAACTCTTTCAAGTTCTGAAGCAAGCAAGAGTAAAATATAGGGAGCGTAAGGTTATTTACAACTTGTACAAAAACCAGACAGCAGTTGTCAGAGTTGAAGGGCATGAAAGGGATGCAGTGGTGGGAAAGGGAGTAAGACAGGGTTGTAGTCTTTCTCCAATGTTATTCAATTTGTACATTGAGCAAGCTATAAAGGAAAGCAAGGAGAAATTTGGTGAAGGAATTAAAGTTCAGGGGGAAGAATTAAAAACATTGCGTTTTGCCGACGACATAGTAATTCTGTCAGATACAGCAAAGGACCTGGAAGAGCAATTGAACAGAATGGATAGTGTGTTGAAAGGTGCATATAAGATGAACATTAACAAGAGCAAAACTAGGGTAATGGAGTGCAGTGTAAGAAAATCAGGTGATGCTGAAGGAATTAGATTGGTAAACGAAGCAATAAAGGAGGTAGATGAGTTTTGTTACTTGGGCAGTAAAATAACAAATGATGGTCACAGTACAGAGGATATAAAGTGCAGAATGGCAATGGGTAGAAAAGCAATCTTGAAAAAGAGTAAATGTAAATGTTTGTTAAGCTTATGGGACTTAACTACGGGGTCATCAGTCCCTAAACTTACAAACTACTTATGAACTACTTACGAACTAGGACGGCACAAATATCCATGCCCGAGGGGGGATTCGAACCCCCGACCGTAGTGGCCGTGCAGACCGTGACTGGAGCGCCTCAGTCACCTCGGCCGGCCACGTTTAATTGTTGCACTGTACGAACAGGTATGAATATAAGTGATGGCATAAAAACGACTTTCCTCTTTTATGTTAAAAATGACTGGGAAGAAAAAAACAAAACCGCACATGTTTGCAGCACAGCTTAGCATATTTTTCTCGCAGCAAGCAGTATAGAAATGTTTCTTATAACACATGTATATCTTCTTAAGAGTTTCTGAATTGGATACCAAGTAGTTGTAGCATGATCAGACTTTAATGATAGAAATTCCATATGAAACAAAACAATTAACTGAAATAAAATAAGTGGGATGGCAATACAACGTTTCGAAGGTCTTTGTGTTGCGTTCATTTCTTGTCTTATTAGGAATCTAACTGAAATACGTTTAACAACTTTGCTACATACCGGTAAAATTTAACAATTCGCGACACATACGTAGTATAACTATGTTGGCAACAGCTGATGGATCGTGGGAATGAAGCCGACCAATCGTGGCAAAGCTTGAGATAGCCAATGAAATTTTAGATGGCGACAGTTTGTTCCGAAGCCAACTGATGCATCCGCTGCGTAATCAACTGCTGGATTGTATCTGTACCCCGTCTGTTTCGCCGACGACCCTAATTATTTCGTGCGTAAGCTGCAACTGAGGGAGTCGAACTCGACTGTACCCTTTGTTTCAGACTTCAGAGTCATAACGGATCGCGCTTGAGAATTTCTTTTCGATTTACCTCCAAGCGCTGTGTACGATATTCGTCGGTCTCATGATTACGATCACGTAGTAAGATTGCGTTGCACGTACGCCGACCGATATTACGCCGACGCAGTGGCGGCATTGTTCTAAAAAATAAACGACGATCTGTAATTAATTTGTTTGTAATACTGAAAAATACTACGAAGTAACATCAATTCTATCTTTGCAATGCTCCAAAGGTTGATCACCACCGATAACATCATGGAGGTGAGAATAACACGGAGGGGCTTGTAAAGAAACAGCGTTTCATGTTAAATCTGTCTAACAGTTTTAACCTTATGTGCATAACGCCGTCTCCCTTTATTCTAACCTCCTTGGCGTTTTTGTTCGTTCTGTTTAACTGCGTATTTGGTCGCTAGGCGAGTAGCGAATGAGTACTCTGTTGGAGAATCGAGAAAATGATCGCAGCTGCAAGCGTACTTTCAGTTTCTCTTAAATTCTGATATGATACGCGGTCAAACGGGACAAAGAGTGTTTTGTGTCCGTCTGCTGCTTCTACGCTACCTCAGCACCAATTTAGAGCCAAATCGGTTCAGACGTTCTTTATTTACAAATAGTGTAACTAACACGACTTTCTCCTATATAGATGAGTAAATTACTAATTTTCATTCGGACATACTGATTTAATTTAATTAACTATAGCAGTTTGTCTTCTGAATAGGCCTACACAATCAAAAATGACGTTCATAAAAAATTTTGCTGTGTGTGTGTGTGTGTGTGTGTGTGAGGTGAAGTATCTTGACATTACGAACTTGAAAACCAGACACTTAAAATATCGGCCCTCTTGGTCAAGTTTTTATACACAGGAATTCGATAGCATGACATTATCATCCAACAATTTTTCGTGTATTGATCTCATACACTGCAATAAAAACAGGACAAAAATCCTGTTACTTTCTTTATCATCTTTTACTCATTCAAATACTGAACGAAAAAAAAAAATAACAGTATTTCATTGTGTAATACAGTTCCATCTCGAGTAAAGAATGTCACAGAATTACAGGGCAGGAAGTCATTTACTCGAATAGAGCACAGTCGGCTAACATTTTATTCGGTGGCGTATTAATAATAAACTGTACCTGGATAACGCAACCCCGCACCGTGGGCACGACCTCTTCCATTTTTCGACACACGTTCTCAATTAAATGAACTTTCCCGTTGAGGATGTAGAAGTAGTTTCGCATTTTGAACTCTGAATTGCGAAACCGTCGGAAGGACTCGCGTCAGCGCTCGCTCGGGACGGCAGCTTCCAGGCCGCTATCGGGCGCCGCACATGTCGCAAGCGGCGGCCGAGACTTGGCAACGCCGCAGCCGCAGCGGCAGCGGCCGCGCCCACAGTGGCGTGACGTCAGCAGGCGAGCGGCGCAGCTGCCGGCCTGCGCCCGCAGCTCACGGCTCGGCTAGTCGGCGCTCGGCTGCCCACTGCCCAGCGTGTAACCGAGGCGAGGCCACCGTGCCTACCGCAGTCGCCTGCTGACTGTTACTGCAGTGCGGCGGCGATCTTGTACGTCACACTGACGAGTGTCATTAAACGAGAACAAATGTATGACATCACAACCTTATTACTTCCGTGCATAATTTATACCACAGACGCTGATCATCTGCACGCACGCATGCCTAAAGTGCCAGCATTGTATAACAGACAGATTAAATTGCCCCTGTTTTGGCAGATATTAATCGTGTGAAAGGAATTGTTACTTTCCACGTTTTGAATCTAATTTTGGAGTTTGTATTGTATTAACATAAGTACCTCTCTGTGCTCTAGTACAGTAATACAGTAGAATGATAACTACAAATCAGAACAGCTGTGATATTTATTCATCGTGCAGGTTTACCCTCGGCGTCATTACCCCGGGACGCGCTGAAGTGACGCCATTCCCCTGGACTCCCCAAATTTTTATTTGTCTGAAGCCTTTCGATTTTTTTACCGTTGCTGACAACTAATGACTTGAGGCAGATGATGTAGTTCGAAAGATATTTCTAATCTACTAGTCACTACTGCGATTACTTTTGTTCTAAAAATTGGCCTTATTCTGTATGTTCAAGTAATTTACAGGAATATATTTGGGCAACGTCTTCGACAACAGCCAGTATTTCCGGTGGTGAACGCCAGTCATTTTCAAGGTATAACAGGAAAGACTGCTCTTCAGGTCTGCAATATTTTTCAATTACGCTTCAGTCTTTTAACAACTAATCACAAAATTTACCAAATTCTTAGAAAAACCGTAAATTTCTTTTTATTTTACGGGGGTGGGGTGGCGGCGCCGCCACCTGTCGGTACAGCTGCGGCCAGAGCCAACCCTCGTCTGCTCCTCTGCCTGCAGACGCTCAGCCTTATTCACCAGTAGCAACGTCACGTATCGGCCCGCCCAAGTTTTCGAAAAAAATGTTCAAATGTTTCTTAAGCTTATGGGACTTAACTAAGGGGCCATCAGTCCCTAAACTTACAAACTACTTACGAACTAGGACGGCACAAATATCCGTGCCCGAGGGGGGATTCGAACGCCCGACCGTAGTGGCCGTGCTGACCGCGACCGGAGCGCCTCAGTCCCCTCGGCCACCGCGACCGGCGATGTGAATCCTACAAGTTCATCTTTTATACGACGTTGCTGTGAGCAGCATCTCTCACACGATCTGCAGAGTCACTGGTGTACGCCAAGAACAGAATTTGACATAATACACTACCATGTACGAAGGCTTACATGTCTTTTTCCCAGTTCTAAAAAGTTCAGATATTTGTAAATTTATGGGACTCGACTCCTGCGCTTATCAGTCCCTAGACTGACAAACTACTCGAACTAACTATCACAACGATGCGAAGCACCGTGGCCGAGAGAGGAGTCGAACCTCCGACGGCGAGCTGCCGCTGGGCTGCGCCCGGAAGTGTAACGCGCAGCAGGTTGTCGGTGACGAGCTGCGCCTCGCCGCCTGTCGTCCGGACGGCCGCGGTAGCCGTAGCGGGAGCGCTAGCGGTCGACGAATAGCGCCAGTTCTAAATGCGGCTCCAGTGGGCTCACTGCGCATGCGCGACCTAGCAGCTGTCTGCTGCAGTCACCGCTCCACTCAGTCCGCCATTTTCTCTGACATTTACGACCATTTTGCGTTTCCTCAGAGTTTATGATCAGAATGCATTCCACAATGTGTTTCTAATGGCGGCATTCGCTCTCACGTCAACGTCACGTTAAGCTTTCTCGAGTACAATGTTTTGATTGAACGGTCGTCTGCTGACGTCGGAAGTTAACCTTCGCGATTTTCATTTTGTAGTCGACCATTACACGGATTGCACGCCGATTTGCCTTACTAATCTTTATTTTATTATTATACTTTGGTTTAGTAGTAAGAGCAGTAGAGTGTCCATCTAAACGCCAGGTCGTATATATTTATGCTCTTATAAATATGGTTTCGCGTGTTCATATGTTTAATTTTTTCGCTTGAAAATAGATGTCAGTGTTTTGAAATGTGGTTTCGCTTCCCAGCACTTTACCACACCAACTTCACCAAAAACATACATAGAAAAGTTTTCTTTGGCCGTCAATAACATTGAACGCTGTTTACTCAATTCCAGTATTAAAACTGTGACTTGCTACAAACAGATCGCCAGTCATAAGCTCACATTCGACATCGGGTATTACGTTCGTCGTCTAAAGACGCTGCCCCAAGATCTTGCACGAGTTTGTAGTTCAGGACTAGTGCCCTAGGAGCGCTTGAGTAGACTATTGTCTATCCTGTTCACTTTCGTTCATCGTTTAAAAAGGGCTTTCACACTCGGTTTGTTGTTGTTCCAGGGGTGGGTGAGCGCCCTCTGCAACAGCTCAAGGCCAGAGGCAGGGCGCGACACACGACACGTGTCACCCACCACCGCAGTGGCCGTCCATCTGCCAACAGCCTGCCGCACAAGTGTAAGTAAATATTCAAAACACGCCCATCATGGTGTAAAACATAATCGCATTTTTTTTTAATTAAGCATATGTGACTTAACTGCGGGCTGATCAGTCCCTAAACTTACAAAGTAACGTATACTAAAGACAACACAAACATCCACGGCCGATGGAGGATTCGAACCCCCAAAGGGGAACGGCCTCGCGCATCAGAGCATAGCGCCTCAATGCGTTCGGACACTCCAAATTACCACTCGGAATACTAATACACTATATATGAAACAATTGAAAATTCAACTTACGCCCCGTCGACAAATTAAAACAGAAGACATAAGAACTAACTTTTAAGAACACTTCCTATCCAAACAATATTCTTTATCATTTATACACCTTAAATTTAAATTCAGTTGTTTTAGAAACAGCTGCATTTAAGCGTACTGTATTGATTCCTCTATATTTTCATTGAAACCTCGCTCCATGTTTTGAAATTGAAACGTTTCCAATAACAACATTGTCAGTACTTGTTGTTGTTGTTGTTGTTGTGGTCTTCAGTCCGCAAACTGATTTGATGCAGCTCTCCACGCTACCCTGTCCTGTGCAAGTCTCTTCATCTGAGAATACGTTCGGCAACCTACATCCTTTTGAAACTGCTTACTGTATTCGTCCCACGGTCTCCCTCTACGATTTTTACTCCACAAACTTCCTTCTAATGCTAAGTTGACGATTCCTTGATGTCTCAGAATGTGTCCAACCAATCTATACACTCTCTTAGGATATGCCGTAAATTCCTCCCCAATTCGGTTAAGCACCTCCTCATTAGTTACGTGATCTAACCATCCAATTTTCATCATTCGTCTGTAGCACCACATTTCAAAAGCTTCTATCATCTATTCCTCTGAATTCCTTATCGTTCACGTTTCACTCCCACACAGAGCTACACTTCAGACAAAAGGTTTCAGAGAAGAATATTGGAGGTCAACAATTTTCTCTTCCTCAGAATCGCTTTTCTTCCCATAGTCATTCTGCAGTTTATATGTTCTTTACTTCGGCCATCAGAAGTTATCTTGCTACCCAAACAACAAAATTTATCTACTACTTTTATTGTCTCATTACCTAATCTAATTCCCTTAGAATCTCCTGATTCTGACGCTACATTCCATTACCCTAGTTTTACTCTTGTTGATGTTCATCTTATACCCTCTTTTCAAGAAACTGTGCATTCCATTCAACTGCTCTTTCAGATCCTTTGCGGTATCTGACAGAATTACTATGTCATCAGCAAACTGCAAAGTTTTTATTTCTCCTCCCTGAAATTTAATTTCCTCTCCACATTTTTCACTCCTTGCTCAATGTACAGATTGAACAAAATTGGGGAAAGGCTACAACTCTGTCTTACTCCCTTTCCAAACTCTGCGTTCCTTTCATGCCCTTCGATTCCAATAACCGGTGTCTTGTTTTCGTATATGTTGAATATAACTCTTCGCTCCCCATATTTTACCCATGTTACCCTCAGAAGTTGAAATAGTTTATTCCAGTCGACATTGTCAAAAGCTTTCTCCAAATCTACAAACGCTAAAAACGTAGGTTTGCCTTTCTTTAGCCTATCTTCTAAGATAAGTCGTAATGTGAGTATTGCCTCCCGTGTCCCTACATTTCTCTTAAATCCAAACTGATCTTCCCCGAGGTCGGATTCCACATGTTTTTCCATTCGTCTGTTAATAATTCGTGTTAGTATTTTGCACCCATGAGTTATTAAACTGATAGTTCTGTAATTTTCACACTTGTATGCACTTGCTTTCTATGGAATTGGCATTACAATATTCTTCTTGAAGTTGGAGGGTATTTCCCCTGTCTCATACATCTTGCATACCAGGTGGAACAATTTCTTCATGGCTGGCTCTCCTAACGATATCAGCAGTTCAGACGGAATATCATCTACTCCACGGGCCTTGTTTGCACCAAATCGTTCAGTGCTCTGTCAAATTCTTCTCGCAGTATCGTATCTCCTATCTCTTCTTCCTGCACTTCGTCGTCCATTCCTAGAATATTGCCTTCAAGTTCATTTCCTTTGTATAGGCCCTCTATATATTCCTTCCACAGTTCAGGTTTCCCCTCTTTGCTTAATACTGGTCTTCCCTCTGAGTTCTTGATAATCATACAGCTGCTTTTCTTGTCTCCAAGTATCTCTCTTGTTTTTCTGTAGGCAGTATCTATGTTTCCCCTGGTTGTACATTCTTCTATGGCTCTGCATTTGACCTCTAGCTACTCCTGCTTAGCCAGTCTGCACTTCCTATCAATCTCATTTTTCAGATGTTTGTTATCACTTTTGGCTGCTTCACTTGATGCATTTTTATATTTTCTCCTCTCATCTGTCAGTTCTTATCAAGTAAAAATTTCGAAAGAGTCGTAATTCACAGACCGAGTACATTTACACTCTGGCGTGCTGAAACAGTGTGCTGTTCTAGGCGAGTATCGCTATGCTGCAAATATTTGCATAGCGGCGCAGTATCCCAAAAACACTTGGCTGAACTGTCCAGGAACATGTCACGATTTTCCAGAGTGTGATTTGGTTGAGAGTATTTTGTCTGATAAATAGTATATATTTATTCAACGAAACAATTTTGACGTTAGGGCATTAATTAATTGACATACCAGTTTCTCGTCAACAGTTATAAATGTTTATTTATTGTGTAAAGCGATTCGAAGCGAAAGCTCCATTTTCGAGGAGTAACGGCTGTTACATTTCCTTTAGCTCCTCAAGTAGCACAAACAGAACGAAAGAGTTACTACATTCAACGAGATGAACTATGCGAGAATACCGTGTGAAGTGAAAGATACGGAGGATGTATCCTGTTCGCTGGCTAAGGAACTGAGTCGCTCTCCTCTGTCGACTTAACGAAGCGCTGTTCCAATTGCATCTGCAGTAGTACATTTTTACACTCGTCTGTGTTTAAGAAGAAAAGAAAATTTTCACACGACAGTAAGAAGAATGTAGGTGTTACTCAAAATTCACCAAAAATGACTTTGTATAGAAATATTTACTTTGTGGTTTTCGTATATGAGAAAAATAATTGCCGGCCGTGGTTTTTTTTGTTTTTTTTGTTTTTTGTGGTTTTAGGGCGCACAACTGCTGTGGTCATTAGCGCCCAACACTGCCCAAAGTAAAAAAGAACCGGGGTTAGAAATTAAATGGCTTTCGCCATATTTGCACGATGTATAAAAAGTAAAACTCTGTTAACCGATTGCGGGTCATCAGCTAAAATGGCAGACAATTCAAATGGGAAACACAGATCATGACGGAGACGGTTAAAAAATGGACATTGCACTAAAAGATGGTTCACAGTAAAAGGTGCATCACAGTGCTCACATAAGGGAGCAGGACCACCACGTAATAAATGCTGGTGGCTAAAACGGCAGTGGCCAATACGAAGCCGGGCTAGAACAATCTCCTCTCGGCGGGAGGGTCGAGATGACGTTGACCAGAGATCAGGCACAGGTTTAATGGCTCGCAATTTGTTCCCTGACAGGGATGACCAATGTAGATACCAACGCGAGATAATACGCTGGGAGATACCAGCGCGAAGGTCATCAGAGCTGGTGGAAAAGGTAGATAGCCGAGGAAGGAGAACTGCTTCCTTGGCAGCCATATCCGCAGCCTCATTCCCCAACACTCCCACATGGCCAGGGACCCACAGAAACGTCACCGTAGTTCCGCTCGTTGAAAGAGAAGTAAGGCAATTGCGGATGCTTTGTACCAGGGGATGGGCCGGATATAGGATGCGAAGGCTCAACAAAGCACTCATTGAGTCCGAGCAAATGACAGTCTTACTGAGCGAGTGGCGCCGGACGTATTGTGTGGCTTGGTATAATGCATACAGCTCAGCTGTAAAAATGGAACTCCACTCAGGAAGACGATATTTAAAAGAGACGTTGCCAAGTACAAAAGCACACCCAACACCCTGGTCTGTCTTTGAGCCATCAGTGTAAATGAACAAATTGTCATCAAATTTAAACCGGAGTGCGTGAAATTCTCTCTGGTAGACGAAACGAGGTGTGGAGTCCTTTGGAAGAGAATGAAGATCAAAGTTAACACGGACTTCGGGGCTTCGCCACGGTGGAGAGGTGCTCTCTCCAGTCGAGAAGATAGCAGGCATTGTAACGCCAAGCTGGCCGAGTAGCGAACGCAAGCGTACTCCCGGTGGTAGCAGAGCAGACGGGCGCAGAGTGAAGAGACTGTCAAGTGAGTCGTTAAAAAAAACTGCGTACGTCGGGTGTCCTCGCATGGACGACAAACGACTAGCGTAACGGCTAAGCAGGAGTTCCCGACGGTAAGAAAGGGGTAGTTCGGCGGCCTCGGCATAGAGGCTCTCAACGGGGCTAGTATAAAACGCTCCTGTCGCCAGACGGAGACCATGGTGGTGGATTGTATTAAGGCGGCGCAGTATGGACGGTCGAGCCGAAGAATAAACGATGCTACCATAGTCCAGTTTGGACCGAACTATGGTGCGATACAGATGGAGGAGAGTAGACCTGTCAGCTCCCCACGAGGTGCCACTTAACACCCGCAGCACATTGAGAGAGCGGGTACAGCGAGCTGCCAAACGGGATATGTGGGGAGACCAACTTAACTTCCTGTCGAGAACAAGTCCCAAGAACGTCGTGGTATCCACAAATGGAAGTACTATGGGGCCCAGTCGAAGGGATGGGGGAAGGAACTCCTTCCGCCGCCAGAAGTTCATGCAGACTGTCTTGTCGGCTGAGAATCGAAAGCCAGTGTCCATACTCCACGCGTGGAGATTGTCTGGGCACCGCTGGAGGCGCCGCTCCAGGAGACCCGTTTGCTCAGAGCTGCTGTAGATCGCGAAGTCGTCAACAAATAGGGACGCCGACACTCCCAGTGGAAGGTGATCGGCTATAGAATTGATTGCCACTGCAAATAAAACAACGCTCAGGACCGAGCCCTGGGGGACTCCGTTCTCCTGATTAAAAGTGCTCGATAAAACCGAACCAACACGCACTTTAAAAACACGGTCTGTTAAAAATTCACGGATAAAAATTGGCAGGCGACCCCGAAAACCCCATGTATGCAGAGTGCGGAGGATGCCTATCCTCCAGCAGGTGTCGTATGCCTTTTCCAGATCAAAGAACACCGCTACTGTCTGGCGCTTCCATAAAAAGTTATTCATTACTGAGGTAGATAGGGCAACAAGATGATCCACCGCAGAACGGTGCTTGCGAAACCCACATTGGACATTAGACAGGAGATGTCGCGTTTCAAGCCACCATACCAGGCGCCCGTGAATCATGCATTCCATCACCTTGCATATGCTACTGGTGAGGGAAATGGGGCGGTAGCTGGAAGGAAGACATTTGTCCTTCCCAGGCTTTGGTATGGGAATGACTATGGCTTCACGCCAGCGTCGCGGAAAGGTGCCTTCTATCCATATGCGATTGTAGGTGGCCAGTAGGAAGTGCAAGCTCGTTGGTGAAAGGTGTTGCAGCATCGCCACGTGAATGCCATCTGGTCCTGGAGCGGAGGACCGCGAAGACGAGAGTGCGTGGTGAAGCTCTCGTACAGTAAACTCGGTATTGTAGCATTCACGGTTCTGAGAGGTAAAGGGCAATGGAGTCGCCTCCACCGTCCGTTTCCTAGCTAGGAAAGCGTCAGTGTAATGTGAAGAGCTAGAGACCTCTGCAAAATGTCGACCCAGTGCGTTGGCTATTTGTGGAGGATCGACGACGGTGTCAGTTGCGACACACAGACCGGGAATTGGGGAATGAGCCATAGTGCCCGAAATTTTTCGAAGGTTACCCCAAATGATGGAGGAAGGGGTAGACCTATTAAAAGAGCTCGTGAATGAGCGCCAACTGGCGCGTTTACAGTCGCGAAAGAGGCGACGACAATAGGCCCGCAGCCGTTTGTATCGGATGCAGTTGTCGACCGTGGGCCGTTGTTTGAAGATTCTAAGGGCACGTCGCTGTGCTCGCAGAGCGTCACGGCATTCCGCGGTCCACCACGGGACAAGGGGACGACGTGCGTGGGAAGTCTTGCAGGGGATGGAACATTCTGCGGCTGTCAGAATAACTGTGGTAATGTGTTCCACTTGGTCGTCTATACTAGGATAATGGTAAGTACCAAAATCCGCCAGTGACGTGTAGAGCTCCCAGTCCGCTTTCGTTAACTGCCAGCGGCGTGGATGCTCAAGGGTGTCAGGCATCATTAGGTGAATTACACACGGAAAATGATCGCTCGAATGTGTGTCTGAGAGAGCAGACCATTCAAGACGCCGTGCCAGCTGAGCAGTGCAGATAGCTAGATCTATATGGCTGAAAGTATTTGTGGTGTCTGAAAGATAAGTTGGTTCACCAGTGTTAAGGCAGATGAGCTGAAGGTGGTTCAGTATATCTGCCAGGAGGGAGCCCCGTGGACATGGTCGTGGGGAGCCCCAAAGGGGGTGGTGGGCATTGAAATCTCCCACCAACAAAAACGGACGCGGAAGCTGGTCAATAAGATCTAGGAGATCTGATCTAGTGACGGGAAAAGAGGAAGGAGCGTAAATATTGCACAGTGTGAAGACAAATCCAGGAAGGTATATCCGGACAGCAACAGCTTGTATTGGAGTACACAAAGGGACCGGTGTACTGTGTACGTCATCCCGAATAAGCAACATTACGCCCCCGTGGGCTGGAATTCCTGCCACTGGAGGAAGGTCAAAGCGAACGGTAGTGTAGCGTGGGAAAGTAATTCGAGTACCAGGGAGCAATTTTGTCTCCTGTAGAGAGAAGATGATTGGATGATATGTTCGCGTTAAAAGCTGCAGTTCTGTCCAATTCGACCGGATACCACGAATGTTCCATTGAAGAATATCCATAATGGGATAAAATGAGATGAAGGTGGACATCAGCCCGACGAAGGCGGCGGGCCACAGTGCGAATGTTCGCAACTGGTGGTGTCTGAGACAGGAGGGTCTTGCTCCATATTCTCAGAGGTTACCACAGCAGCTGCGTGAGTGTGGTCGGCAGCCCCATCTTTGGCTGATGCACCTGGAGAGACTATAGGCTTCCAGGGGATGCCGTCGTCACATTGTGAGGTAGGAGGGGGGAGAGTTTTCCCCCTATTTGATTTCTTGGAGCCCTGGTGAAGCTCCTTGGTTGGCTCAGACGTTTTGGTAGGGGTGCGGAGGAAACCCTCGCGCGAATGCTCTTTCTTAGACTTTCGCGTCTGTATCTGTGGTTTCACAGCTGAAGATGAAGACTTGGAAGAGGTACTCACACTTTTCGTTGAACGTGACGCCGTTGTCGATGTAGACTGTTTGACAACTACTGTCGTAAACTGTAGGTCACAAGTCTGTGTGGCCATATCCCGTGTTGTTGGAGGCGTTGCAACTACAGTACTGTAGTTACCACGCGGCGGGGTCTTAGGCTTACGACTGGCGTACATCTTACGTGCAACTGGTATGGGAACCTTTTCCTTTACACGGATTTCCTGGATGGCTCGTTCATCGGCAAACACGGGACATTCCCGGGAGGAAGCAGCACGATTCCCGTTACAATTGATGCAATGAGGGGACGGTGGTGGACAAATCCCCTCATGGGCCTCTTTACCACAGGTGACACATATGACTGGGTTCTTGCAAGACTGGCTTGTGTGGTTAAATCGATGGCACTGATAACACCGAGTAGGGTTAGGGATATAAGGTCGTACTGTGATGACCTCATACCCTGCCTTGATCTTCGGCGGCGGAGCCACTCGGTCGAAGGTCAGAAACACTGTGCGAGTGGGCACTACAACATTGTTCTCTTTTTTTGTCACCCTGTGTACTGCGACGACGCCTTGAGCTGCCAGATATTCTTTCAGTTCATCCTCAGTCAGACCGTCCAAACTGGCCGAGAAGACTACCCCTCGGGAATAATTGAGGGTCGGATGGAGCTCAACACGAACCGGGTAGCTGTGGGGCAGAGTAGCCTTAAGCAGCCGCTGTGCCTGGGAGCCACTTTCTGTTTCTAACAGTAGTGTTCCATTACGTAGGCGGTTGCAGGTCTTAACTGGGCCGGCAATGGCATCAACCCCTTTTTGAATAATAAATGGGTTCACCGACGAAAAGGATTGTCCTTCCTCGGTACGGGTCACCACAAGGAACTTTGATGTCTGTAAATTTTTCTGTTCAGACACACTATTGTCTAGTACATCAATTTCTAAAGACTCTTTACATTTTCTTTTTTTTAGAACCATCGCGGTTGTATCCCCCACAATTGCCAGTGTCTCCGATGGCACGCTCCTTCCTGCTGGGGGCCCCCAATGGAAGCACACCCGCCTTGGGTGATTGTTCACACCCCAGGTCACACCTCCCGATCTACAGACGGAGGGACCAATCGGCGAATCGGGAAGGTATCAGCGCAGGCAATCGCCCCTCCCCTGGCCTGGCCTTAACCAGGGGGTACGCACGCACCCTACATGCCAGCCCGGGGCTGGGACTTACGCATTACCCAGTCACCCATATGGGTGGCCTTCAAGTGCGTACAGGGAGGAGGAAGAGAGAAATAGTAGGAGGAGAAGCCTCAAACGCAGACGCGGAGGCAAAGAAAGAGGTGAAAGAAGACTGTAAAGCCAAAAGGGTCAGAACTTCGGTTCCCCGAAGGATGCACAGACTCGGTCCCCAAGAGAGGGGAAAAGGACAGTAGAAGAAGCGTCATGTAGCACGGAAAGGAAAGAGTGCTACAAAGGCTGGGGCCCCGTGCTCGCCACGCACGTACTCACCACAGAGCGGTGAGTCCCCTGAGGGGGCCGGCCGTGGTGGCCGAGGGGACTGAGGCGCTCCAGTCACGGTCTGCACGGCCACTGGGGTCGGGGGTTCGAATTCCCCCTCGGGCACGGATATTTGTGCCGTCCTTAGTATTAGTTAGTTCATAAGTAGTTTGTAAGTTTAGGGACTGATGACCCCGTAGTTAAGTCCCATAAGCTTAACAAACATTTGAACGTTTGATTTGAGAAAAATAATTTAAATGTGATATGAGAGAACTGTACGCAGGGGACTCTGGAGCTGGTTTGTGACCGCTGACGGTGGGGGGTCGCGCAGACCGCTCGTCACGTCGCAATCGTCCAAAACAACCGCCACTTGCCAAACTCTGGCACACTTCATTTGTAAGGCTTCATCGTTTAATGTTTTCCCCTAACTTGTGTAACTGCCAAGTACCGCGCATGCCCAACATGCCGTAACCTGCACAGAACACAGAAAATATATATCACGTTTGTAAATTGTCGGTGCACCTCCTGCTTCGTGTTCTTCTTTATTTATAGATCAGAGTGTCCGTGTGTTTATTTGTGTGAACGTATTGCATACAATTCGACAGTTTTGTTCCAATCTTTATGAAATTTTGCACACGTAAGCTTCAGTCCACGAGGATGGTCGCCCTAAGCGTAAGGATCACGTACAACTCAAAAGTTGACGATATACGACATTAGAAACGATGTCGCGCGTGAAAAACTGCTGCACCACGTTTGCTGCTAAACCAGCGGACCGGCTGCACAGCTGAGCTGCCTCCCTGAGAGGCGTGAGCACCTGCGAAGAGCTCCGTGTGTTGCGACGAGTCTGCTGACTTTAAACATTGTTTAAAACGTTTATTATACTTTTTCTCGCTAGCAACAACATTAAAATTACGAAAGGAAGAAAGAAAGTTTCTCGCTTATACGTTTTCGCTGTTCACGGAGTAAAACCACTGCATTCGGTATGACGTTACAATTCATAATTTCTACACTAGAAATTGTACTCGCAGGAAATTTGACATACAGTACAGACACGTGCAGCTGAATGTACCTTCTGAATCGTGTCAGAATACGACACGTCGTTGACGAGATATCACGGCGCCCACCAGGCATCACGCTGGTTGTGTTCGCTACAGATTTTGGCCGCCAGCCTGGCTCTGCACTGCGCACTGGCCGGCAGGCCAAGTGCCGCGTCCTCCTAGCACTACCAGGTCTCAACACGTCTTCTAGCGCCGCACCTGTCCTCACAACTAGACCGGGACGAGAACCGAACAAATGGCATCGAGGCTGTTACAGCCAGTACATACGTGCAAAATCACACAACTGTACAACACATATGTAATTGAATAAATAAGAATGATATATACTGCGTGTACTGCCGCAGCCGCCCTCGCCCTCGCACGGGCCGCGCCGCCTGCCTTCTCCTCGTGCAGTACATACAGCCGCAGCCGCAGCTCCCCACGAGGCGAGCTGCTCGCCGGGATTCGCTTTGCTTTGCGACCGCAGCGCTCTGCGGCGGCCGATGGGGGCTGGCGCGTGTAGAGCACTGTCTTTACAAAGGCGGGTGTGCGTAAAATTGCAAGGTAAAAAAACACTGAATACTGTAGCTAGCTTATGCTTGCGTGTTGCATGCAATACCCTTCCAGATATTGTAATTTTTTCCTTCGAGAAACACAAACACGGTAAATTACCTGAAAGCGTTTGATAATGATAAGAAAATGTAAAACCAAATCATTTTTGGCAAAATATCATTAAAAAAACTGTAAACGGTGAAATCCTTCATCTGCATCAGCTCTACTTGTCTTGCTCTCTTATATTGCTATTTTTCACGACGTACCTCTAATCTGCATGTCCAAATGTTTACTTTGGCGTTCCTTCGAAGATGATAAGTTCTGTCTGATAACAGTCTACTTGTTCGTACACGCGGAACGACGCCTCAGTTCGACAATGTTCGTTGTGATAATTTTTGCTTTTAGTATTCTAAGTAAACACTCTTGCTCCTTCACTTCATCTGCTTCCATACCGGCACTCTCTCTGCACAGTGAAACTCAACTATTCCAGCAATGAACTCAACTGCAACAGAATTCAAATACAGTGGCGAAAACCGAATGAAGTGCGGAGTAGTCTCGAAATTTATTGGTACCTGTGCCCTTGCTCGAAATACTCGACAAGTTCTCTCGTGGGCAGAGTTCGTTCATGTTTGTAGTAAATAACGTCCAACACTGGTTATTATAATTCTAGTAAATTAACAATAAGTTACATAAGCCGTAACTAAACCGAATCGTTAAAAAAATATCCCCGAGAGTGAAGATGCAAACCTGTCATTTAGCTACATCTCTTTTCCTCCATACCTCGTAACGCTAACCACCACGCTACTCCGTCGTCTTGAAAAGAAATAACGAATATCGCATATTACACTTAAATTAATAAGAAAGACCCAGAAACATATATATATATATATATATATATATATATATATATATATATAGAAAACCAAGAAATCGAGCAAGTCGAGAAGTTTTGCTACCTGGGAAGTTTAACAACCCCCCTGAAGGGGGAACTATCGAAGATATAGGAAACAATAAATATGGCTAAAGCGGCATTTGCAATGTTGAGACAAGTCTGGAAATCAAGGGAACTTAACAGCTATACAAAACTACGCATACTCAATACAAACGTCAAGTCGGTTCTGCTGTATGGGTATGAGTCGTGGAAAACAGCAAACAGCTGATCAGCGGACTTGAAACATTTGTGAATACAGGTTTGAGGCATATCTTGAGGATATGGTGGCCACAAGTAATCTCCAACGGAGAACAACTCATCAAACGCCCATCGATATTGAGATACGCCGTAGGAAACGGAAGTGGATTGGGCACGTATTAAGGCGTGGCAGAGACAACGTGGAGAGATAAGCCCTAGAATGGAATCCACGAGGCAGCGGGCGAAGAGGCAGGCCGAGCAACACACGGAGAAGGAGAGTGGTAGCAGAAGGGGCCGAGGAATACACGGAGAAGGAGAGTGGTAGCAGAAGGGGCCGAGGAATACACGGAGAAGGAGAGTGGTAGCAGAAGGGGCCGAGGAATACAAGGAGAGTGGCAGCAGAAGGGGCCGAGGAATACAAGGAGAGTGGTAGCAGAAGGGGCCGAGGAATACACGGAGAAGGAGAGTGGTAGCAGAAGGGGCCGAGGAATACAAGGAGAGTGGCAGCAGAAGGGGCCGAGGAATACAAGGAGAGTGGTAGCAGAAGGGGCCGAGGAATACACTGAGAAGGAGAGTGGTAGCAGAAAGGGGCCGAGGAATACACGGAGAAGGAGAGTGGTAACAGAAGGGGCCGAGGAATACAAGGAGAGTGGCAGCAGAAGGAGCTGAGGAATACACGGAGAAGGAGAGTGGTAACAGAAGGGGCCGAGGAATACAAGGAGAGTGGCAGCAGAAGGGGCCGAGGAATACAAGGAGAAGGAGAGTGGTAGCAGAAGGGGCCGAGGAATACACGGAGAAGGAGAGTGGTAACAGAAGGGGCTGAGGAATACACGGAGAAGGAGAGTGGTAGCAGAAGGGGCTGAGGAATACACGGAGAAGGAGAGTGGTAGCAGAAGGGGCCGAGGAATACATGGAGAAGGAGAGTGGTAGCAGAAGGGGCTGAGGAATACACGGAGAAGGAGAGTGGTAGTAGAAAGGGGCCGAGGAATACACGGAGAAGGAGAGTGGTAGTAGAAGGGGCCGAGGAATACAAGGAGAGTGGCAGCAGAAGGGGCCGAGGAATACAAGGAGAGTGGCAGCAGAAGGGGCCGAGGAATACAAGGAGAGTGGCAGCAGAATGGGCCGAGGAATACACGGAGAAGGAGAGTGGTAGCAGAAGGGGCCGAGGAATACAAGGAGAGTGGCAGCAGAAGGGGCCGAGGAATACAAGGAGAGTGGTAGCAGAAGGGGCTGAGGAATACACGGAGAAGGAGAGTGGTAGCAGAAGGGGCTGAGGAATACACGGAGAAGGAGAGTGGTAGCAGAAGGGGCTGAGGAATACACGGAGAAGGAGAGTGGTAGCAGAAGGGGCTGAGGAATACACGGAGAAGGAGAGTGGTAGCAGAAGGGGCCGAGGAATACATGGAGAAGGAGAGTGGTAGCAGAAGGGGCTGAGGAATACACGGAGAAGGAGAGTGGTAGTAGAAAGGGGCCGAGGAATACACTGAGAAGGAGAGTGGTAGTAGAAGGGGCCGAGGAATACACGGAGAAGGAGAGTGGTAGCAGAAATGGGCCGAGGAATACACGGAGAAGGAGAGTGGTAACAGAAGGGGCCGAGGAATACAAGGAGAGTGGCAGCAGAAGGAGCTGAGGAATACACGGAGAAGGAGAGTGGTAACAGAAGGGGCCGAGGAATACAAGGAGAGTGGCAGCAGAAGGGGCCGAGGAATACACGGAGAAGGAGAGTGGTAACAGAAGGGGCCGAGGAATACAAGGAGAGTGGCAGCAGAAGGGGCCGAGGAATACAAGGAGAAGGAGAGTGGTAGCAGAAGGGGCCGAGGAATACACGGAGAAGGAGAGTGGTAGCAGAAGGGGCCGAGGAATACACGGAGAAGGAGAGTGGTAGCAGAAGGGGCCGAGGAATACACGGAGAAGGAGAGTGGTAGCAGAAGGGGCTGAGGAATACACGGAGAAGGAGAGTGGTAACAGAAGGGGCCGACGAATACAAGGAGAGTGGCAGCAGAAGGGGCCGAGGAATACAAGGAGAAGGAGAGTGGTAACAGAAGGGGCCGAGGAATACAAGGAGAGTGGCAGCAGAAGGGGCCGAGGAATACAAGGAGAGTGGTAGCAGAAGGGGCTGAGGAATACAAGGAGAAGGAGAGTGGTAGCAGAAGGGGCCGAGGAATACACGGAGAAGGAGAGTGGCAGCAGAAGGGGCCGAGGAATACAAGGAGAAGGAGAGTGGTAACAGAAGGGGCCGAGGAATACAAGGAGAGTGGCAGCAGAAGGGGCCGAGGAATACAAGGAGAGTGGTAGCAGAAGGGGCCGAGGAATACACGGAGAAGGAGAGTGGTAGCAGAAGGGGCCGAGGAATACACGGAGAAGGAGAGTGGTAGCAGAAGGGGCCGAGGAATACAAGGAGAGAGGCAGCACAAGGGGCTGAGGAATACAAGGAGAGTGGTAGCAGAAGGGGCCGAGGAATACACGGAGAAGGAGAGTGGTAGCAGAAGGGGCTGAGGAATACACGGAGAAGGAGAGTGGTAGCAGAAGGGGCTGAGGAATACACGGAGAAGGAGAGTGGTAACAGAAGGGGCCGAGGAATACAAGGAGAGTGGCAGCAGAAGGGGCCGAGGAATACAAGGAGAAGGAGAGTGGTAACAGAAGGGGCCGAGGAATACAAGGAGAGTGGCAGCAGAAGGGGCCGAGGAATACAAGGAGAAGGAGAGTGGTAGCAGAAGGGGCTGAGGAATACACGGAGAAGGAGAGTGGTAGCAGAAGCGGCCGAGGAATACAAGGAGAGTGGCAGCAGAAGGGGCCGAGGAATACACGGAGAAGGAGAGTGGTAGCAGAAGGGGCCGAGGAATACACGGAGAAGGAGAGTGGTAGCAGCAGGGGCCGAGGAATACACGGAGAAGGAGAGTGGTAGCAGAAGGGGCCGAGGAATACACGGAGAAGGAGAGTGGTAGCAGAAGGGGCCGAGGAATACACGGAGAAGGGGAGTGGTAGCAGAAGGGGCCGAGGAATACACGGAGAAGGAGAGTGGTAACAGAAGGGGCCGAGGAATACACGGAGAAGGAGAGTGGTAGCAGAAGGGGCCGAGGAATACACGGAGAAGGAGAGTGGTAGCAGAAGGGGCCGAGGAATACACGGAGAAGGAGAGTGGTAGCAGAAGGGGCCGAGGAATACACGGAGAAGGCGAGTGGTAGCAGAAAGGGCCGAGGAATACACGGAGAAGGCGAGTGGTAGCAGAAAGGGCCGAGGAATACACGGAGAAGGCGAGTGGTAGCAGAAGGGGCCGAGGAATACACGGAGAAGGAGAGTGGTAGTAGAAGGGGCCGAGGAATACACGGAAAAGGAGAGCGGTAGTAGAAGGGGCCGAGGAATACACGGAAAAGGAGAGTGGTATTAGAAGGGGCCGAGGAATACACGGAGAAGGAGAGTGGTAGCAGAAGGGGCCGAGGAATTCACGGAGAAGGAGAGTGGTAGCAGAAAGAGGCCGAGGAATACACGGAGAAGGAGAGTGGTAGCAGAAAGGGGCCGAGAAATACACGGAGAAGGAGAGTGGTAGCAGAAAGGGGCCGAGGAATACACGGAGAAGGAGAGTGGTAGCAGAAAGGGGCCGAGGAATACACGGAGAAGGAGAGTGGTAACAGAAGGGGCCGAGGAATACACGGAGAAGGAGAGTGGTAGCAGAAGGGGCCGAGGAATACACGGAGAAGGAGAGTGGTAACAGAAGGGGCCGAGGAATACACGGAGAAGGAGAGTAGTAACAGAAGGGGCCGAGGAATACACGGAGAAGGAGAGTGGTAACAGAAGGGGCCGAGGAATACACGGAGAAAGGGAGTGGTAGCAGAAGGGGCCGAGGAATACACGGAGAAGGAGAGTGGAAACAGAAGGGGCCGAGGAATACACGGAGAAGGAGAGTGGTAGCAGAAGGGGCCGAGGAATACACGGAGAAGGAGAGTGGTAGCAGAAGCGGCCGAGGAATACACGGAGAAGGAGAGTGGTAGCATAAGGGGCCGAGGAATACACGGAGAAGGAGAGTGGTAGCAGAAGGGGCCGAGGAATACACGGAGAAGGAGAGTGGAAACAGAAGGGGCCGAGGAATACACGGAGAAGGAGAGTGGTAGCAGAAGGGGCCGAGGAATACACGGAGAAGGAGAGTGGTAGCAGAAGGGGCCGAGGAATACACGGAGAAGGAGAGTGGTAGCAGAAGGGGCTGAGGAATACACGGAGAAGGAGAGTGGTAACAGAAGGGGCCGAGGAATACACGGAGAAGGAGAGTGGTAACAGAAGGGGCCGAGGAATACACGGAGAAGGAGAGTGGTAACAGTAGGGGCCGAGGAATACACGGAGAAGGAGAGTGGTAGCAGAAGGGGCCGAGGAATACACGGAGAAGGAGAGTGGAAACAGAAGGGGCCGAGGAATACACGGAGAAGGAGAGTGGTAGCAGAAAGAGGCCGAGGAATACACGGAGAAGGTGAGTGGTAGCAGAAAGAGGCCGAGGAATACACGGAGAAGGAGAGTGGTAGCAGAATGGGGCCGAGGAATACACGGAGAAGGAGAGTGGTAGCAGAAAGGGGCCGAGGAATACACGGAGAAGGAGAGTGGTAACAGAAGGGGCCGAGGAATACACGGAGAACGAGAGTGGTAGCAGAAGGGGCCGAGGAATACAAGGAGAGTGGCATCAGAAGGGGCCGAGGAATACACGGAGAAGGAGAGTGGTAGCAGAAGGGGCCGAGGAATACACGGAGAAGGAGAGTGGAAACAGAAGGGGCTGAGGAATACACGGAGAAGGAGAGTGGTAGCAGAAGGGGCCGAGGAATACACGGAGAAGGAGAGTGGTAGCAGAAGGGGCCGAGGATTACACGGAGAACGAGAGTGGTAGCAGAAGGGGCCGAGGAATACACGGAGAAGGAGAGTGGTAGCAGAAGGGGCCGAGGAATACACGGAGAAGGAGAGTGGAAACAGAAGGGGCTGAGGAATACACGGAGAAGGAGAGTGGTAGCAGAAGGGGCCGAGG
Organism: Locusta migratoria; assembly: GCA_026315105.1. Taxonomy (NCBI): domain Eukaryota; kingdom Metazoa; phylum Arthropoda; class Insecta; order Orthoptera; family Acrididae; genus Locusta; species Locusta migratoria. The sequence goes on along the minus strand of CM048747.1, from coordinate 571,161,441 downwards.
AATACACGGAGAAGGAGAGTGGTAGCAGAAGGGGCCGAGGAATACACGGAGAACGAGAGTGGTAGCAGAAGGGGCCGAGGAATACACGGAGAACGAGAGTGGTAGCAGAAGGGGCCGAGGAATACACGGAGAAGGAGAGTGGTAGCAGAAGGGGCCGAGGAATACACGGAGAAGGAGAGTGGAAACAGAAGGGGCTGAGGAATACACGGAGAAGGAGAGTGGTAGCAGAAGGGGCCGAGGAATACACGGAGAAGGAGAGTGGTAGCAGAAGGGGCCGAGGAATACACGGAGAAGGAGAGTGGTAGCAGAAGGGGCCGAGGAATACACGGAGAACGAGAGTGGTAGCAGAAGGGGCCGAGGAATACACGGAGAACGAGAGTGGTAGCAGAAGGGGCCGAGGAATACACGGAGAAGGAGAGTGGTAGCAGAAGGGGCCGAGGAATACACGGAGAAGGAGAGTGGAAACAGAAGGGGCTGAGGAATACACGGAGAAGGAGAGTGGTAGCAGAAGGGGCCGAGTAATACACGGAGAAGGAGAGTGGTAGCAGAAGGGGCCGAGGAATACACGGAGAACGAGAGTGGTAGCAGAAGGGGCTGAGGAATACACGGAGAAGGAGAGTGGTAATAGAAGGGGCTGAGGAATACACGGAGAAGGAGAGTGGTAGCAGAAGCGGCCGAGAAATACACGGAGGAGAGTGGTAGCAGAAGGGGCCGAGGAATACACGGAGAAGGAGAGTGGAAACAGAAGGGGCTGAGGAATACACGGAGAAGGAGAGTGGTAGCAGAAGGGGCCGAGGAATACACGGAGAAGGAGAGTGGTAGCAGAAGGGGCCGAGGAATACACGGAGAACGAGAGTGGTAGCAGAAGGGGCCGAGGAATACACGGAGAACGAGAGTGGTAGCAGAAGGGGCCGAGGAATACACGGAGAAGGAGAGTGGTAGCAGAAGGGGCCGAGGAATACACGGAGAAGGAGAGTGGAAACAGAAGGGGCTGAGGAATACACGGAGAAGGAGAGTGGTAGCAGAAGGGGCCGAGGAATACACGGAGAAGGAGAGTGGTAGCAGAAGGGGCCGAGGAATACACGGAGAACGAGAGTGGTAGCAGAAGGGGCTGAGGAATACACGGAGAAGGAGAGTGGTAATAGAAGGGGCTGAGGAATACACGGAGAAGGAGAGTGGTAACAGAAGGGGCTGAGGAATACACGGAGAAGGAGAGTGGTAACAGAAGGGGCTGAGGAATACACGGAGAAGGAGAGTGGTAGCAGAAGGGGCTGAGGAATACACGGAGAAGGAGAGTGGTAGCAGAAGGGGCCGAGGAATACACGGAGAACGAGAGTGGTAACAGAAGGGGCCGAGGAATACACGGAGAAGGAGAGTGGTAGCAGAAGGGGCCGAGGAATACACGGAGAAGGAGAGTGGTAGTAGAAGGGGCCGAGGAATACACGGAGAAGGAGAGTGGTAGTAGAAGGGGCCGAGGAATACACGGAGAAGGAGAGTGGTAGTAGAAGGGGCCGAGGAATACACGGAGAAGGAGAGTGGTAGCAGAAGGGGCTGAGGAATACACGGAGAAGGAGAGTGGTAGCAGAAGGGGCTGAGGAATACACGGAGAAGGAGAGTGGAAACAGAAGGGGCTGAGGAATACACGGAGAAGGAGAGTGGTAGCAGAAGGGGCTGAGGAATACACGGAGAAGGAGAGTGGTAGCAGAAGGGGCCGAGGAATACACGGAGAAGGAGAGTGGTAGCAGAAGGGGCTGAGGAATACACGGAGAAGGAGAGTGGAAACAGAAGGGGCTGAGGAATACACGGAGAAGGAGAGTGGTAACAGAAGGGGCTGAGGAATACACGGAGAAGGAGAGTGGTAGCAGAAGGGGCCGAGGAATACACGGAGAACGAGAGTGGTAGCAGAAGGGGCCGAGGAATACAAGGAGAGTGGCAGCAGAAGGGGCCGAGGAATACACGGAGAAGGAGAGTGGTAGCAGAAGGGGCCGAGGAATACACGGAGAAGGAGAGTGGAAACAGAAGGGGCTGAGGAATACACGGAGAAGGAGAGTGGTAGCAGAAGGGGCTGAGGAATACACGGAAAAGGAGAGTGGTAACAGAAGGGGCTGAGGAATACACGGAGAAGGAGAGTGGTAGCAGAAGGGGCCGAGGAATACACGGAGAACGAGAGTGGTAGCAGAAGGGGCCGAGGAATACAAGGAGAGTGGCAGCAGAAGGGGCCGAGGAATACACGGAGAAGGAGAGTGGTAGCAGAAGGGGCCGAGGAATACACGGAGAAGGAGAGTGGTAGCAGAAGGGGCTGAGGAATACACGGAGAAGGAGAGTGGTAACAGAAGGGGCCGAGGAATACACGGAGAAGGAGAGTGGTAACAGAAGGGGCCGAGGAATACACGGAGAAGGAGAGTGGTAACAGAAGGGGCCGAGGAATACACGGAGAAGGAGAGTGGTAACAGAAGGGGCCGAGGAATACACGGAGAAGGAGAGTGGTAGCAGAAGCGGCCGAGGAATACACGGAGAAGGAGAGTGGTAGCAGAAGCGGCCGAGGAATACACGGAGAAGGAGAGTGGTAGCAGAAGGGGCCGAGGAATACACGGAGAAGGAGAGTGGTAGCAGAAGGGGCCGAGGAATACACGGAGAAGGAGAGTGGTAACAGAAAGGGGCCGAGGAATACACGGAGAAGGAGAGTGGTAGCAGAAGGGGCCGAGGAATACACGGAGAAGGAGAGTGGTAGCAGAAGGGGCTGAGGAATACACGGAGAAGGAGAGTGGTAGCAGAAGGGGCCGAGGAATACACGAAGAAGGAGAGTGGTAGTAGAAGGGGCCGAGGAATACACGGAGAAGGAGAGTGGTAGTAGAAGGGGCCGAGGAATACACGGAGAAGGAGAGTGGTAGCAGAAGGGGCTGAGGAATACACGGAGAAGGAGAGTGGTAGCAGAAGGGGCTGAGGATTACACGGAGAAGGAGAGTGGTAGCAGAAGGGGCTGAGGAATACACGGAGAAGGAGAGTGGAAACAGAAGGGGCCGAGGAATACACGGAGAAGGAGAGTGGTAGCAGAAGGGGCTGAGGAATACACGGAGAAGGAGAGTGGTAGCAGAAGGGGCCGAGGAATACACGGAGAACGAGAGTGGTAGCAGAAGGGGCCGAGGAATACACGGAGAAGGAGAGTGGTAGCAGAAGGGGCCGAGGAATACACGGAGAAGGAGAGTGGAAACAGAAGGGGCCGAGGAATACACGGAGAAGGAGAGTGGTAGCAGAAGGGGCCGAGGAATACACGGAGAAGGAGAGTGGTAGCAGAAGGGGCCGAGGAATACACGGAGAAGGAGAGTGGTAATAGAAGGGGCCGAGGAATACACGGAGAACGAGAGTGGTAGCAGAAGGGGCTGAGGAATACACGGAGAAGGAGAGTGGTAATAGAAGGGGCTGAGGAATACACGGAGAAGGAGAGTGGTAACAGAAGGGGCTGAGGAATACACGGAGAAGGAGAGTGGTAACAGAAGGGGCTGAGGAATACACGGAGAAGGAGAGTGGTAGCAGAAGGGGCTGAGGAATACACGGAGAAGGAGAGTGGTAGCAGAAGGGGCCGAGGAATACACGGAGAACGAGAGTGGTAACAGAAGGGGCCGAGGAATACACGGAGAAGGAGAGTGGTAGCAGAAGGGGCCGAGGAATACACGGAGAACGAGAGTGGTAACAGAAGGGGCCGAGGAATACACGGAGAAGGAGAGTGGTAGCAGAAGGGGCCGAGGAATACACGGAGAAGGAGAGTGGTAGTAGAAGGGGCCGAGGAATACACGGAGAAGGAGAGTGGTAGTAGAAGGGGCCGAGGAATACACGGAGAAGGAGAGTGGTAGCAGAAGGGGCTGAGGAATACACGGAGAAGGAGAGTGGTAGCAGAAGGGGCTGAGGAATACACGGAGAAGGAGAGTGGAAACAGAAGGGGCTGAGGAATACACGGAGAAGGAGAGTGGTAGCAGAAGGGGCTGAGGAATACACGGAGAAGGAGAGTGGTAGCAGAAGGGGCCGAGGAATACACGGAGAAGGAGAGTGGTAGCAGAAGGGGCTGAGGAATACACGGAGAAGGAGAGTGGAAACAGAAGGGGCTGAGGAATACACGGAGAAGGAGAGTGGTAACAGAAGGGGCTGAGGAATACACGGAGAAGGAGAGTGGTAGCAGAAGGGGCCGAGGAATACACGGAGAACGAGAGTGGTAGCAGAAGGGGCCGAGGAATACAAGGAGAGTGGCAGCAGAAGGGGCCGAGGAATACACGGAGAAGGAGAGTGGTAGCAGAAGGGGCCGAGGAATACACGGAGAAGGAGAGTGGAAACAGAAGGGGCTGAGGAATACACGGAGAAGGAGAGTGGTAGCAGAAGGGGCTGAGGAATACACGGAGAAGGAGAGTGGTAACAGAAGGGGCTGAGGAATACACGGAGAAGGAGAGTGGTAGCAGAAGGGGCCGAGGAATACACGGAGAACGAGAGTGGTAGCAGAAGGGGCCGAGGAATACAAGGAGAGTGGCAGCAGAAGGGGCCGAGGAATACACGGAGAAGGAGAGTGGTAGCAGAAGGGGCCGAGGAATACACGGAGAAGGAGAGTGGTAGCAGAAGGGGCTGAGGAATACACGGAGAAGGAGAGTGGTAACAGAAGGGGCCGAGGAATACACGGAGAAGGAGAGTGGTAACAGAAGGGGCCGAGGAATACACGGAGAAGGAGAGTGGTAACAGAAGGGGCCGAGGAATACACGGAGAAGGAGAGTGGTAACAGAAGGGGCCGAGGAATACACGGAGAAGGAGAGTGGTAGCAGAAGCGGCCGAGGAATACACGGAGAAGGAGAGTGGTAGCAGAAGCGGCCGAGGAATACACGGAGAAGGAGAGTGGTAGCAGAAGGGGCCGAGGAATACACGGAGAAGGAGAGTGGTAGCAGAAGGGGCCGAGGAATACACGGAGAAGGAGAGTGGTAACAGAAAGGGGCCGAGGAATACACGGAGAAGGAGAGTGGTAGCAGAAGGGGCCGAGGAATACACGGAGAAGGAGAGTGGTAGCAGAAGGGGCTGAGGAATACACGGAGAAGGAGAGTGGTAGCAGAAGGGGCCGAGGAATACACGAAGAAGGAGAGTGGTAGTAGAAGGGGCCGAGGAATACACGGAGAAGGAGAGTGGTAGTAGAAGGGGCCGAGGAATACACGGAGAAGGAGAGTGGTAGCAGAAGGGGCTGAGGAATACACGGAGAAGGAGAGTGGTAGCAGAAGGGGCTGAGGATTACACGGAGAAGGAGAGTGGTAGCAGAAGGGGCTGAGGAATACACGGAGAAGGAGAGTGGAAACAGAAGGGGCTGAGGAATACACGGAGAAGGAGAGTGGTAGCAGAAGGGGCTGAGGAATACACGGAGAAGGAGAGTGGTAGCAGAAGGGGCCGAGGAATACACGGAGAACGAGAGTGGTAGCAGAAGGGGCCGAGGAATACACGGAGAAGGAGAGTGGTAGCAGAAGGGGCCGAGGAATACACGGAGAAGGAGAGTGGAAACAGAAGGGGCCGAGGAATACACGGAGAAGGAGAGTGGTAGCAGAAGGGGCCGAGGAATACACGGAGAAGGAGAGTGGTAGCAGAAGGGGCCGAGGAATACACGGAGAAGGAGAGTGGTAATAGAAGGGGCCGAGGAATACACGGAGAACGAGAGTGGTAGCAGAAGGGGCTGAGGAATACACGGAGAAGGAGAGTGGTAATAGAAGGGGCTGAGGAATACACGGAGAAGGAGAGTGGTAACAGAAGGGGCTGAGGAATACACGGAGAAGGAGAGTGGTAACAGAAGGGGCTGAGGAATACACGGAGAAGGAGAGTGGTAGCAGAAGGGGCTGAGGAATACACGGAGAAGGAGAGTGGTAGCAGAAGGGGCCGAGGAATACACGGAGAACGAGAGTGGTAACAGAAGGGGCCGAGGAATACACGGAGAAGGAGAGTGGTAGCAGAAGGGGCCGAGGAATACACGGAGAAGGAGAGTGGTAGTAGAAGGGGCCGAGGAATACACGGAGAAGGAGAGTGGTAGTAGAAGGGGCCGAGGAATACACGGAGAAGGAGAGTGGTAGCAGAAGGGGCTGAGGAATACACGGAGAAGGAGAGTGGTAGCAGAAGGGGCTGAGGAATACACGGAGAAGGAGAGTGGAAACAGAAGGGGCTGAGGAATACACGGAGAAGGAGAGTGGTAGCAGAAGGGGCTGAGGAATACACGGAGAAGGAGAGTGGTAGCAGAAGGGGCCGAGGAATACACGGAGAAGGAGAGTGGTAGCAGAAGGGGCTGAGGAATACACGGAGAAGGAGAGTGGTAACAGAAGGGGCTGAGGAATACACGGAGAAGGAGAGTGGTAACAGAAGGGGCTGAGGAATACACGGAGAAGGAGAGTGGTAGCAGAAGGGGCCGAGGAATACAAGGAGAGTGGCAGCAGAAGGGGCCGAGGAATACACGGAGAAGGAGAGTGGTAGCAGAAGGGGCCGAGGAATACACGGAGAAGGAGAGTGGTAACAGAAGGGGCTGAGGAATACACGGAGAAGGAGAGTGGTAGCAGAAGGGGCTGAGGAATACACGGAGAAGGAGAGTGGAAACAGAAGGGGCTGAGGAATACACGGAGAAGGAGAGTGGTAACAGAAGGGGCTGAGGAATACACGGAGAAGGAGAGTGGTAGCAGAAGGGGCCGAGGAATACACGGAGAACGAGAGTGGTAGCAGAAGGGGCCGAGGAATACAAGGAGAGTGGCAGCAGAAGGGGCCGAGGAATACACGGAGAAGGAGAGTGGTAGCAGAAGGGGCTGAGGAATACACGGAGAAGGAGAGTGGAAACAGAAGGGGCTGAGGAATACACGGAGAAGGAGAGTGGTAGCAGAAGGGGCTGAGGAATACACGGAGAAGGAGAGTGGAAACAGAAGGGGCTGAGGAATACACGGAGAAGGAGAGTGGTAGCAGAAGGGGCTGAGGAATACACGGAGAAGGAGAGTGGAAACAGAAGGGGCTGAGGAATACACGGAGAAGGAGAGTGGTAGCAGAAGGGGCTGAGGAATACACGGAGAAGGAGAGTGGTAGCAGAAGGGGCCGAGGAATACACGGAGAAGGAGAGTGGTAGCAGAAGGGGCTGAGGAATACACGGAGAAGGAGAGTGGTAACAGAAGGGGCTGAGGAATACACGGAGAAGGAGAGTGGTAACAGAAGGGGCTGAGGAATACACGGAGAAGGAGAGTGGTAGCAGAAGGGGCCGAGGAATACAAGGAGAGTGGCAGCAGAAGGGGCCGAGGAATACACGAAGAAGGTGAGTGTTAGTAGAAGGGGCCGAGGAATACACGGAGAAGGAGAGTGGTAGTAGAAGGGGCCGAGGAATACACGGAGAAGGAGAGTGGTAGCAGAAGGGGCTGAGGAATACACGGAGAAGGAGAGTGGTAGCAGAAGGGGCTGAGGAATACACGGAAAAGGAGAGTGGTAGCAGAAGGGGCTGAGGAATACACGGAGAAGGAGAGTGGAAACAGAAGGGGCTGAGGAATACACGGAGAAGGAGAGTGGTTGCAGAAGGGGCTGAGGAATACACGGAGAAGGAGAGTGGTAGCAGAAGGGGCCGAGGAATACACGGAGAAGGAGAGTGGTAGCAGAAGGGGCCGAGCAATACACGGAGAAGGAGAGTGGAAACAGAAGGGGCTGAGGAATACACGGAGAAGGAGAGTGGTAGCAGAAGGGGCCGAGGAATACACGGAGAAGGAGAGTGGTAGCAGAAGGGGCCGAGGAATACACGGAGAACGAGAGTGGTAGCAGAAGGGGCTGAGGAATACACGGAGAAGGAGAGTGGTAATAGAAGGGGCTGAGGAATACACGGAGAAGGAGAGTGGTAACAGAAGGGGCTGAGGAATACACGGAGAAGGAGAGTGGTAACAGAAGGGGCTGAGGAATACACGGAGAAGGAGAGTGGTAACAGAAGGGGCTGAGGAATACACGGAGAAGGAGAGTGGTAGCAGAAGGGGCTGAGGAATACACGGAGAAGGAGAGTGGTAGCAGAAGGGGCCGAGGAATACACGGAGAACGAGAGTGGTAACAGAAGGGGCCGAGGAATACACGGAGAAGGAGAGTGGTAGCAGAAGGGGCCGAGGAATACACGGAGAAGGAGAGTGGTAACAGAAGGGGCCGAGGAATACACGGAGAAGGAGAGTGGTAACAGAAGGGGCTGAGGAATACACGGAGAAGGAGAGTGGTAGCAGAAGGGGCTGAGGAATACACGGAGAAGGAGAGTGGTAGCAGAAGGGGCCGAGGAATACACGGAGAAGGAGAGTGGTAGCAGAAGGGGCTGAGGAATACACGGAAAAGGAGAGTGGAAACAGAAGGGGCTGAGGAATACACGGAGAAGGAGAGTGGTAACAGAAGGGGCTGAGGAATACACGGAGAAGGAGAGTGGTAGCAGAAGGGGCCGAGGAATACACGGAGAACGAGAGTGGTAGCAGAAGGGGCCGAGGAATACAAGGAGAGTGGCAGCAGAAGGGGCCGAGGAATACACGGAGAAGGAGAGTGGTAGCAGAAGGGGCCGAGGAATACACGGAGAAGGAGAGTGGAAACAGAAGGGGCTGAGGAATACACGGAGAAGGAGAGTGGTAGCAGAAGGGGCTGAGGAATACACGGAGAAGGAGAGAGGTAACAGAAGGGGCTGAGGAATACACGGAGAAGGAGAGTGGTAGCAGAAGGGGCTGAGGAATACACGGAGAACGAGAGTGGTAGCAGAAGGGGCCGAGGAAAACAAGGAGAGTGGCAGCAGAAGGGGCCGAGGAATACACGGAGAAGGAGAGTGGTAGCAGAAGGGGCCGAGGAATACACGGAGAAGGAGAGTGGTAGCAGAAGGGGCTGAGGAATACACGGAGAAGGAGAGTGGTAACAGAAGGGGCCGAGGAATACACGGAGAAGGAGAGTGGTAACAGAAGGGGCCGAGGAATGCACGGAGAAGGAGAGTGGTAACAGAAGGGGCCGAGGAATACACGGAGAAGGAGAGTGGTAACAGAAGGGGCCGAGGAATACACGGAGAAGGAGAGTGGTAACAGAAGGGGCCGAGGAATACACGGAGAAGGAGAGTGGTAACAGAAGGGGCCGAGGAATACACGGAGAAGGAGAGTGGTAACAGAAGGGGCCGAGGAATACACGGAGAAGGAGAGTGGTAGCAGAAGCGGCCGAGGAATACACGGAGAAGGAGAGTGGTAGCAGAAGCGGCCGAGGAATACACGGAGAAGGAGAGTGGTAGCAGAAGGGGCCGAGGAATACACGGAGAAGGAGAGTGGTAGCAGAAGGGGCCGAGGAATACACGGAGAAGGAGAGTGGTAGCAGAAGGGGCCGAGGAATACACGGAGAACGAGAGTGGTAGCAGAAGGGGCCGAGGAATACACGGAGAAGGAGAGTGGTAGCAGAAGGGGCTGAGGAATACACGGAGAAGGAGAGTGGTAGCAGAAGGGGCCGAGGAATACACGGAGAAGGAGAGTGGTAGCAGAAAGGGGCCGAGGAATACACGGAGAAGGAGAGTGGTAGCAGAAGGGGCTGAGGAATACACGGAGAAGGAGAGTGGTAACAGAAGGGGCCGAGGAATACACGGAGAAGGAGAGTGGTAGCAGAAGGGGCCGAGGAATACACGGAGAAGGAGAGTGGTAGCAGAAGGGGCCGAGGAATACACGGAGAAGGAGAGTGGAAACAGAAGGGGCCGAGGAATACACGGAGAAGGAGAGTGGTAACAGAAGGGGCCGAGGAATACACGGAGAAGGAGAGTGGTAGCAGAAAGAGGCCGAGGAATACAAGGAGAAGGAGAGTGGTAGCAGAAGGGGCCGAGGAATACACGGAGAAGGAGAGTGGTAGCAGAAAGGGGCCGAGGAATACACGGAGAAGGAGAGTGGTAACAGAAGGGGCCGAGGAATACACGGAGAAGGAGAGTGGTAACAGAAGGGGCCGAGGAATACACGGAGAAGGAGAGTGGTAGCAGAAGGGGCCGAGGAATACACGGAGAAGGAGAGTGGTAGCAGAAGGGGCTGAGGAATACACGGAGAAGGAGAGTGGTAACAGAAGGGGCCGAGGAATACACGGAGAACGAGAGTGGTAGCAGAAGGGGCCGAGGAATACACGGAGAAGGAGAGTGGTAGCAGAAGGGGCTGAGGAATACACGGAGAAGGAGAGTGGTAACAGAAGGGGCCGAGGAATACACGGAGAAGGAGAGTGGTAGCAGAAGGGGCCGAGGAATACACGGAGAAGGAGAGTGGTAGCAGAAGGGGCTGAGGAATACACGGAGAAGGAGAGTGGTAACAGAAGGGGCTGAGGAATACACGGAGAAGGAGAGTGGTAGCAGAAGGGGCTGAGGAATACACGGAGAAGGAGAGTGGTAGCAGAAGGGGCCGAGGAATACACGGAGAACGAGAGTGGTAACAGAAGGGGCCGAGGAATACACGGAGAAGGAGAGTGGTAGCAGAAGGGGCCGAGGAATACACGGAGAAGGAGAGTGGTAACAGAAGGGGCTGAGGAATACACGGAGAAGGAGAGTGGTAGCAGAAGGGGCTGAGGAATACACGGAGAAGGAGAGTGGTAGCAGAAGGGGCCGAGGAATACACGGAGAAGGAGAGTGGTAGCAGAAGGGGCTGAGGAATACACGGAGAAGGAGAGTGGTAGCAGAAGGGGCCGAGGAATACACGGAGAACGAGAGTGGTAACAGAAGGGGCCGAGGAATACACGGAGAAGGAGAGTGGTAGCAGAAGGGGCCGAGGAATACACGGAGAAGGAGAGTGGTAACAGAAGGGGCTGAGGAATACACGGAGAAGGAGAGTGGTAGCAGAAGGGGCCGAGGAATACACGGAGAACGAGAGTGGTAGCAGAAGGGGCCGAGGAATACAAGGAGAGTGGCAGCAGAAGGGGCCGAGGAATACACGGAGAAGGAGAGTGGTAGCAGAAGGGGCCGAGGAATACACGGAGAAGGAGAGTGGAAACAGAAGGGGCTGAGGAATACACGGAGAAGGAGAGTGGTAGCAGAAGGGGCTGAGGAATACACGGAGAAGGAGAGTGGTAACAGAAGGGGCTGAGGAATACACGGAGAAGGAGAGTGGTAACAGAAGGGGCTGAGGAATACACGGAGAAGGAGAGTGGTAGCAGAAGGGGCCGAGGAATACACGGAGAAGGAGAGTGGTAGCAGAAGGGGCTGAGGAATACACGGAGAAGGAGAGTGGTAACAGAAGGGGCCGAGGAATACACGGAGAAGGAGAGTGGTAACAGAAGGGGCCGAGGAATACACGGAGAAGGAGAGTGGTAACAGTAGGGGCCGAGGAATACACGGAGAAGGAGAGTGGTAGCAGAAGGGGCCGAGGAATACACGGAGAAGGAGAGTGGAAACAGAAGGGGCCGAGGAATACACGGAGAAGGAGAGTGGTAGCAGAAAGAGGCCGAGGAATACACGGAGAAGGAGAGTGGTAGCAGAAAGAGGCCGAGGAATACACGGAGAAGGAGAGTGGTAGCAGAAAGGGGCCGAGGAATACACGGAGAAGGAGAGTGGTAGCAGAATGGGGCCGAGGAATACACGGAGAAGGAGAGTGGTAGCAGAAAGGGGCCGAGGAATACACGGAGAAGGAGAGTGGTAACAGAAGGGGCCGAGGAATACACGGAGAAGGAGAGTGGTAGCAGAAGGGGCCGAGGAATACACGGAGAAGGAGAGTGGAAACAGAAGGGGCCGAGGAATACACGGAGAAGGAGAGTGGTAGCAGAAGGGGCCGAGGAATACACGGAGAAGGAGAGTGGTAGCAGAAGCGGCCGAGGAATACACGGAGAAGGAGAGTGGTAGCAGAAGCGGCCGAGGAATACACGGAGGAGAGTGGTAGCAGAAGGGGCCGAGGAATATACGGAGAAGGAGAGTGGAAACAGAAGGGGCTGAGGAATACACGGAGAAAGAGAGTGGTAGCAGAAGGGGCTGAGGAATACACGGAGAAGGAGAGTGGTAGCAGGAGGGGCCGAGGAATACACGGAGAAGGAAAGTGGTAGCAGAAAGGGCTGAGGAATACACGGAGAAGGAGAGTGGTAGCAGAAGGGGCCGAGGAATACACGGAGAAGGAGAGCGGTAGCAGAAGGGGCTGAGGAATACACGGAGAAGGAGAGTGGTAGCAGAAGGGGCTGAGGAATACACGGAGAAGGAGAGTGGTAACAGAAGGGGCTGAGGAATACACGGAGAAGGAGAGTGGTAGCAGAAGGGGCTGAGGAATACACGGAGAAGGAGAGTGGTAGCAGAAGGGGCTGAGGAATACACGGAGAAGGAGAGTGGTAGCAGAAGGGGCCGAGGAATACACGGAGAAGGAGAGTGGTAGCAGAAAGGGCTGAGGAATACACGGAGAAGGAGAGTGGTAACAGAAGGTGCTGAGGAATACACGGAGTAGGAGAGTGGTAGCAGAAGGGGCTGAGGAATACACGGAGAAGGAGAGTGGTAGCAGAAGGGGCCGAGGAATACACGGAGAAGGAGAGTGGTAGCAGAAGGGGCCGAGGAATACACGGAGAAGGAGAGTGGTAGTAGAATGGGCCGAGGAATACACGGAGAAGGAGAGTGGTAGCAGAAGGGGCCGAGGAATACACGGAGAAGGAGAGTGGTAACAGAAGGGGCTGAGGAATACACGGAGAAGGAGAGTGGTAGCAGAAGGGGCTGAGGAATACACGGAGAAGGAGAGTGGTAGCAGAAGGGGCTGAGGAATACACGGAGAAGGAGAGTGGTAGCAGAAGGGGCCGAGGAATACACGGAGAAGGAGAGTGGTAGCAGAAAGGGCTGAGGAATACACGGAGAAGGAGAGTGGTAACAGAAGGTGCTGAGGAATACACGGAGTAGGAGAGTGGTAGCAGAAGGGGCTGAGGAATACACGGAGAAGGAGAGTGGTAGCAGAAGGGGCCGAGGAATACACGGAGAAGGAGAGTGGTAGCAGAAAGGGCTGAGGAATACACGGAGAAGGAGAGTGGTAGCAGAAAGGGCTGAGGAATACACGGAGAAGGAGAGTGGTAGCAGAAGGGGCCGAGGAATACACGGAGAAGGAGAGTGGAAACAGAAGGGGCTGAGGAATACACGGAGAAGGAGAGTGGTAGCAGGAGGGGCCGAGGAATACACGGAGAAGGAAAGTGGTAGCAGAAAGGGCTGAGGAATACACGGAGAAGGAGAGTGGTAGCAGAAGGGGCTGAGGAATACACGGAGAAGGAGAGTGGTAGCAGAAGGGGCTGAGGAATACACGGAGAAGGAGAGTGGTAGCAGAAGGGGCCGAGGAATACACGGAGAAGGAGAGTGGTAGCAGAAAGGGCTGAGGAATACACGGAGAAGGAGAGTGGTAACAGAAGGTGCTGAGGAATACACGGAGAAGGAGAGTGGTAGCAGAAGGGGCCGAGGAATACACGGAGAAGGAAAGTGGTAACAGAAGGGGCTGAGGAATACACGGAGAAGGAGAGTGGTAGCAGAAGGGGCTGAGGAATACACGGAGAAGGAGAGTGGTAGCAGAAGGGGCTGAGGAATACACGGAGAAGGAGAGTGGTAGCAGAAGGGGCCGAGGAATACACGGAGAAGGAGAGTGGTAGCAGAAAGGGCTGAGGAATACACGGAGAAGGAGAGTGGTAACAGAAGGTGCTGAGGAATACACGGAGTAGGAGAGTGGTAGCAGAAGGGGCTGAGGAATACACGGAGAAGGAGAGTGGTAGCAGAAGGGGCCGAGGAATACACGGAGAAGGAGAGTGGTAGCAGAAAGGGCTGAGGAATACACGGAGAAGGAGAGTGGTAGCAGAAAGGGCTGAGGAATACACGGAGAAGGAGAGTGGTAGCAGAAGGGGCCGAGGAATACACGGAGAAGGAGAGTGGAAACAGAAGGGGCTGAGGAATACACGGAGAAGGAGAGTGGTAGCAGGAGGGGCCGAGGAATACACGGAGAAGGAAAGTGGTAGCAGAAAGGGCTGAGGAATACACGGAGAAGGAGAGTGGTAGCAGAAGGGGCTGAGGAATACACGGAGAAGGAGAGTGGTAGCAGAAAGGGCTGAGGAATACACGGAGAAGGAGAGTGGTAGCAGAAGGGGCCGAGGAATACACGGAGAAGGAGAGTGGTAGCAGAAGGGGCCGAGGAATACACGGAGAAGGAGAGTGGTAGTAGAATGGGCCGAGGAATACACGGAGAAGGAGAGTGGTAGCAGAAGGGGCCGAGGAATACACGGAGAAGGAGAGTGGTAACAGAAGGGGCTGAGGAATACACGGAGAAGGAGAGTGGTAGCAGAAGGGGCTGAGGAATACACGGAGAAGGAGAGTGGTAGCAGAAGGGGCTGAGGAATACACGGAGAAGGAGAGTGGTAGCAGAAGGGGCCGAGGAATACACGGAGAAGGAAAGTGGTAGCAGAAAGGGCTGAGGAATACACGGAGAAGGAGAGTGGTAGCAGAAGGGGCTGAGGAATACACGGAGAAGGAGAGTTTTTTTTTTTTTTTTTTTTTTTTTTTTTTTTTTTTTTTTTTTTGTGGTTTTAGGGCGCACAACTTCTATGGTCATTAGCGCCCAGCTAAGAACATTGATTCGCTATGATCTCAAAAAAATGGTGACTGTCAGAACATCAGCAAGAGGCTAAAAACGAAAGATAAAAGACAATTAAAAGGGTTAAATATCCTTGGATAGGTTGGCCAAGTTCATAAAACGCAAAACCCGAGCAGCTGCTCGTGTGTCATCAGCTAAAATTTCCTCCAGAGTAGACGGAAAGTGAAGGGCTACACGGAGATGATTAAAATTAACACAAGTCAGTAAAACATGTCGCACTGTCAACAGTTCACCGCAGGAGCATAGCGGTGCAGGTTCGGCGGATAGCAAGTGACGGTGGCTGAAACGGCAATGACCGATCCGCAACCGAGCCAGGATGACCTCCTCCCGCCGAGAGGGGCGTGAGGATGTCCTCCAAGCGGTCGGGATCGGTTTGACAGTTCGCAATTTATTGTTGTACAGTGAAAGCCACACACTGTGCCATTGCGACACGATACTCCGGCGAAGAGCCCGTTGAACATCGTCCGATGGGACGGAAAAGGTAGCCATGCGAGGTAAAAGAGCTGCTGCCTTGGCTGCTGTGTCGGCGGCCTCATTCCCGGGCACACCCACATGGCCAGGGACCCACAGGAAAGAAACGTGACCGCTGTCATCCGCCAGCAACTGGAGGGAGCGTTGGATCCGATACACGAGAGGGTGGTTCGAGAAAGGGTCCTTAAGACTCTGCAGGGCACTGAGGGAGTCAGAACATATGGCATAGAAAGGTTGGCGGTGGCGGCAGGTATACAAAACGGCCTGGTGGAGGGCGAAAAGCTCAGCCGTGAAGGTCGAGCACCGGTCAGGGAGCTTGTATTGGAACCGGTTGTCCCCGACGACGAAGGCAGATCCGACACCGGCAGTGCTCTTGGAACCATCAGTGTAAATAAATACGGCATTATCGAACCGCGAACGGAGTTCGACAAGCCTCGAGCGGTATACCAAATCCGGAGTGCTCTCCTTGGGGAGCGAACTAAGTTCGAGGTGTGTGTGAACCTGGGCCTGATGCCACGGTGGCAATGGGCTTTCGCTCAACCAAAGGGTGGAAGGAAGGGTAAAATCGAGCCGCTGTAGCAGGCAGCGAAACCGAACTCCCGGTGGAAGCAAGGCAATCGCAGACAACTGATATTGGCGATCGAGTGAGTCGTCGAAAAATAATCTGTAAGAGGGATGGTTGGGCATCGACCGTAGGCGGCATGCATACCGACACAAGAGTATGTCACGTCGAGTGGTCAAGGGTAATACAGCAGCCTCGGCATACAGACTTTCAACAGGGCTGGTATAAAATGCACCGGTCGCCAAACGTAATCCACGATGGTGGATAGAGTTGAGACGGCGGAGAATCGACGGCCGTGCTGAAGAGTACACAAGGCTTCCATAGTCGAGCTTCGACTGAACAATGGCCTGGTAAAGGTGAAGCAGGACGGTACGATCCGCTCCCCATGACGTGCCACTGAGGACACGAAGAACGTTAAGGGATCGGGCACAACGGGCAGCCAGGTAGGACACGTGTGTGGACCAGCAAAGTTTACGATCCAACATGAGTCCCAAGAATTTCGTAGTCTCCACGAAAGGGAGAGCAACAGGGCCGAGACGTAGAGAAGGTGGAAGAAATTCCTTGTATCTCCAAAAATTGATACACACAGTTTTCTCAGTGGAGAATCGGAAGCCGTTTGCGATGCTCCAGGAATATAGACGGTCAAGACAGCGTTGGAGAGAACGCTCCAAGAGACACGTCCGCTGGGCGCTGCAATAAATTGCGAAATCGTCAACAAAAAGAGATCCGGAGACGTCGGCTGAAAGGCAGTCCACGATCGGATTGATTGCAATGGCAAAGAGCGCCACACTCAAGACGGAGCCCTGTGGTACCCCATTCTCCTGGCAAAAGGTATCTGACAAAACAGAGCCCACCCGTACCCGGAACTTGCGATCCGCCAAAAACGCTTGAATGAAAAGAGGAAGGCGGCCCCGAAGGCCCCATGTGTGTAATGTGCGGAGAATACCCGCTCTCCAACAGGTATCGTATGCCTTCTCCAAGTCGAAGAACACGGCTACTGTTTGACGCTTCTTTAGAAAGTTGTTCATAATGAAGGTCGACAACGTAACGAGGTGGTCAGCAGCAGAGCGGTGTCGACGAAAACCGCATTGGATATTAGTCAGGAGGCGGCGAGATTCGAGGAGCCAGACCAACCGAGCGTTAACCATGCGTTCCATCACCTTACAGACGCAGCTCGTCAGAGAAATGGGACGATAACTGGAAGGAAGGTGTTTGTCCTTCCCTGGTTTGGGGATGGGGACAACAATGGCTTCACGCCAACTTGTGGGAACATGACCTTCAGTCCATATGCGATTGTAGGTACTAAGAAGAAAGCACTTGCCCGCAGGAGAGAGGTTCTTCAGCATCTCAATATGAATGGAATCGGGCCCGGGAGCAGAGGACCGGGACAGGGCGAGAGCACGGTCTAGCTCCTGCATGGTGAAGGCGACGTTATAATTTTCACGATTCAAAGAGTGGAAAGAAGGCGGCCGTGCCTCCTCTACCTGTTTGCGAGGGACAAAGGCAGGGTGGTAATGGGCAGAGCTCGAAACCTCCGCAAAGAAACGACCCAATGCGTTTGAAACATCAGCTGGGTCCACGAGGACCGCGTTCTCCACGGTCAGGCCAGGAATCGGGGAGTGGACCTTGATGCCGGACAAACGGCGTAGGCCACCCCAGACAACCGTGGAGGGAGTAAAACGGTTAAAAGAACTAGTAAAAGCTGTCCAGCAAGCTTTCTTGCTGTCGTTTATGATACGACGGCACTGCGCTCTCATACGTTTGTAATTGATGCAATTCTCCAAAGTTGGGTGGCGGCGGAAGGTGCGTAAGGCACGGCATCGGGCTCGAAGCGCGTCGCGGCAGGCTGCAGTCCACCAAGGGACCTGCACACGACGTGGAGAAGAGGATGTACGAGGTATGGAACGTTCAGCAGCAGTGAGAATAACCTCTGTGAGGTATTCGACCTGACTGTCACAGTTGGGAAAATGCTGATTGTGAAAAACAGCCATGGAAGAATAAAACCCCCAGTCGGCTTTAGAAATGTTCCAACTGGTGGGACGTGGAGATGGGGAGTGATGTAGGAAGTGGATGATACAAGGGAAATGGTCACTCGAGTACGTGTCAGAAAGTGCATACCACTCAAACCGACCGGCAAGCTGAGGAGTGCATATTGCGAGGTCTATATGGGAATAAGTGTGTGTTGTGTCAGAAAGGAAGGTCGGTGCACCGGTGTTGAGGCAGACAAGATCGAGGTGTTGGAGAAGGTCCACCAAAAGGGAGCCTCTCGGACAAGGTGCCGGAGAGCTCCATAGGGGGTGGTGGGCATTAAAGTCGCCTACCAACACGAAAGGTGAAGGGAGCTGGTCAGCAAGGTTTAGCACATCTGCCCTAGTAAGGGCAGATCACGATGGCGAATATATGTTACAGAGGGAGAAGGTAAATGTGGATAAGGTGATGCGGACGGCAGCTGCCTGTAGGTGAGTGTGCAAGGAAATGGGATGGAAATAGACGTCGTCTCGAAGGAGCATCAGAACCCCTCCATGGGCTGGGACACCTTCCACGGGTGGCAGGTCGAACCGCACAGAGGTGTAGTGTGGAAAGTCTGCACGATCACGTGGACGCAACTTAGTTTCCTGGAGACAGACTAGAAGCGGGCAGTGCAATCGAAGGAGTAATTTTAACTCCTCCCGATTAGAACGAATGCCGCGAATGTTCCATTGAAGGAGCGCCATGATAAAAATGAGAGAAGAAATAAGGATAAAAACCAACAAGCAAGCGGGGTCACCTCGACGGCCGCTGAGGACCGTATTTCGAGGGAGCACTGCTATCGCTGTCCAGGGGCAAAGGGTCGTGGTCCATAGGTTCGACCGACGCGCCTGCCACCTCCCTGAGCTGATCAGGAGGGGCAGTTTCCACCGCCGGTAAAGGGCCGGGCGCCCGGCAAACGGAGCGTCCCGGTGAAACAGAAGACGGCCGAGGCCGGCAACTGTTGGACGGCGCGACAGATGGGTCACGCCTCGGCGGGGAAGGAGAGGAACTCTTTTTCTTGTCAGCTCTTCTGGAAGAGTGACGGCGAGAAGAGGCAGTTGACGGTTGGGAAGCCTGAGAACGCAGAAAATCCTCACGGACGGGTCCCTTTTTCAAGGTCCGGGCATCTTGTTTAGGTGCCTGCGGTTTACTAGAGGTTGACGAAGACTGTACCTTAGAAGCAGCAGGAGGAAGCGGGGACGTGGAACGGGCAATCTTCGGGCTGGCGGATCGCACAACTGTGTCAGCGAAAGTGAAATCACATGTCTGGGTACTGGAATCTTTGGTAGGTCGAGGTGAGGTGAGTACCTTACTGTATGTACCCGCTGGGAGGACAGTGGGCTTTCGACTCGCCAACAACTTTCGAGCGGCAGATGTCGATACCTTCTCCGTAACCCGAATTTGCTGAATGATTTTTTCATTCTTATATACAGGGCAGTCGCGAGAGGAAGCCGCATGGTCGCCGTTGCAGTTAAGGCAGTGAGGGGACGGAGGTGGGCAATCCCCCTCATGGGCGTCCCTACCACAAGTGACACATTTTGCTGCATGTGGGCAATGTTCACGGGTATGGTTGTACCTGTGGCATTGGTAGCAGCGCGTTGGGTTTGGAATATAAGGGCGGACGGAGATAACTTCGTACCCTGCTTTGACCTTCGATGGGAGGTCAACTCTGTCGAATGTCAAAAACACAGTACGAGTCGGTGTCAGCTGGTTATCTACCTTTTTCATCACCCTGTGGACGGCTGTCACACCCTGATCGGACATATAGGACCGGATGTCTTCATCAGACAACCCGTCAAGGGATCTCGTAAAAACTACCCCACGTGACGAGTTGAGTGTGCGGTGCGCTTCTACTTTGACTGGAAACGTGTGCAATAACGTAGTCCGGATAAGTTTCTGGGCTTGGAAAGCACTGTCCACTTCCAGCAACAATGAGCCATTGCGCTGACGCGAACAGGTTTTAACAGGGCCAGCAATTGCATCAACACCTTTCTGTATAACGAAAGGATTGACAGAATTGAAGTCTTTTCCGTCGGTGCGCGACACAACAAGAAATTTCGGCAAATTAGGCAGAGTCTTCTTCTGCTGAGGCGAGTCTATCTTACGTTTCTGGGTCAGTGTCAGTGAAGAAGAGAAGGAAGTCATTGCGGAAGTGTCCCCCGTGATTACCGGCGTCTCCGATGGCGCGCTCCTTCCTAGTGGGGGCCCTCTCCGAGGGCTTACCCGCCTTAGGTGATTGTTCACACCTCAGGTCACACCTCCCGAGAACTGACGGAGGGACCAATTGGCATGTTCGGAAGGTACCAGCTCGGGTAATCACCCCTCCCTGGGCCTGGCCTTTACCAGGGGGTACGTACGTGCCCTACTTGTCTACCCGGGGCGGGGAATTACGCGTTACCCCGTCACCTGCTACGCATGATAATGCGTGGGTCGGCCTTCAGACACGCACAGGGAGGAAAGAAGAAGAATAGAGGAAGTGAAGAGAAAGAAGGAAAGGTGTCTCAAACGCCGAGGCGGAGACTAATGAGGAGAAGAAGGCGAGGAGAGGACAAGGAGAGAGAGACAGAAACAAAGGGTAAGAAAGGAAGGAACCAAGGAATAAAAGAAACGACAACAAGAAAACACCTGAACTCGTGAAATACGCCCGTCTCCGGGCGAAGGCATAAACCGGGAGGGAAAGTGAAGCAGCCTGGGGCAGAAGAAAGGCTGCTCCGGCTCGGGGCCCCGTGCGCGCCACACACGTACCCACAAAAGAACTGTGGGCCCCCTGGGGGGGAGAAGGAGAGTGGTAGCAGAAGGGGCCGAGGAATACACGGACAAGGAGAGTGGTAGCAGAGCAGAGTCCGCTGGTTGCCCTGCCCCACTCAGAGCGCCAGCCGCACCACGCTCCAGTGACGCCGGCGGCCGCTCTGCTGCTCGGGAGTGCCTCACTCCTACGTCTACGGGGGTACCCTCCAAACCAAGTCCTGTCAAGTCGTACCCCTTTTTTGGAAAATGTATATTTTTTTCAGACTTCTAGACAGATATGCAATAGTTCTCGAGTTCTCTGTACAAAATTTAAATAGTTCTGTAGAATTTCGCCGAAAAAATAGTAAAAATTACCACAAACTTGTCTTTGTATTGTGTTTTTAAAGTAATTATTTGCCTATTAACACAATCATAGTTCTCATAACAGATCTAAATAGCTGTCAAAGAGTTCTACAGGAAATCCTAATAGCATTTTTCTGTGCAGATTATACTTTATGAGATAATTACAGTAATGGAGTATACATTTACATGCTACTGTAAATTGGCACCATTTTTTTTTTCTTCGTGAAATACACATTGTTTTTTGGGGTTCTGTGTATATATACTATAGTGCTAGAGCTCATGTGAATATTTCTATGTAATTGCCCGAAAAAAAAATTATGTTCACAATTTTGAATATCTGATAAGCTGTCTTATTTGTTCCCCTTATTCGAGAAGTATACATTTTTCTTAGGTCTTGACAGATATTCTATCCGCTGCACATTCAATTTGTTGTTTTTACGTCTGAGTGATTACTGCTAATCGCAAACAAGAACTATTGCACATGCCCCTAGAACTCTGGAAAAAAGTCTAATTTTTTTAAAAAAACTTGTGCAAATTCCACAGTAGCATGTAAATGTATACTCCATTATTCTAATTATCTCATAAAGTATAATCTGCACAGAAAAATGCTATTAGGATTTCCTGTAGAACTCTTTGACAGCTATTTAGAACTGTGATCAGAAATATGTTTGCGCTAATAGACAAATAATTATTAAAAAATTAAAAAAACTGAAGTTTGTGCTTATTTTTACTATTTTTTCGGCGAAATTCTACAGAACTATTTAAATTTTGTACAGAGAACTCCAGAACTATTGCATATATGTCTAGAACTTTGAAAAAAATGTACATTTCCAAAAAAGGGGTGCCAACTTCACAGGACTTCCAAACCACATTCCAGTGCCTGCCAGAGGCTTCAGCGAACCAACTTTATACTATTCATCTCCCATTCCATTCTCGAATAGTGCGCGGGAAGACAGAACACCTGAATCTCTCCGTTCGAGCTCTGATTTCTCTTATTCCGACGATCATTTCTACGTATGTAGGTGGAGTCAATATATTTTCGCATTCGGAGGAGAATGTTGGCGATTTGAGTTTCGTAAGCAGCCCACGCCGCAGCGATAAGCGCAGTTGTTGTAATGATTTCCATACCGAGTCCTGTATCACTTCGGTAACAATACGAAACGAGCTGCTCTCCTTTCGACTCTTTCCATGTCCTCCTTGACCCATCTGATAAGGATTCCACACTGGCCAGCAATGCTCCAAAAAAGGACGGACAAGCGTAGTGTATGCAGTCTCTTTAGTAGTTCTGTTGCGTCTTTTAAGGGTTCTGCCAATAAAACACAGTCTCCGGTTCGCCTTTCCCACGACATTATCTACGTGTTCTTTCCATTATTTAAGTCTGAAGTAATAGTAATTCCTAGGTATTTTGTGGAGTTTACGGCCTTCAGTTTTAATTTATTTATTTTGTAAACAAAGTTTAACGGATTTCTTTTCGTACTCCTCGTGTAGACGACTTCACATTTCTCATTATTTAAAGTCAAAAAAATGTCAATCTATCGGACCAAACTGCGTGGTCATCAGTCCGTAGCTTACAAACTACTTAAACCTAGGTAAACTAACCTACCGACAAACACACACCCATGCCCCAGGGAGGACTCGAACCTCCACGGCGAGCAACCGTGTGCTCCGCAGCGAGGTGCTTTAGACCGCTCGGCTACTCCACCGCGGCATTTAAAGTCAATTACCAATTACCAATTTTTAGACCATAATCATATCTTGTTAACATCCTTCTGCAGTTGGTTTTGATCTTTAGATGTTTTAGTAGACGGTAAATGACAGCGTCATCTGCAAACAACCTAAGAGAGCTATTTAGATTTTCCCCTAAATCGTTTATGTACATAAGGAACAGCAGAGGACCAATAACACTAACCCTGTGGAACGCCCGATGTCACCTCTGTTGTAGTCGATGCCTTACCATCGATTACTACGAACTGTGTCCTCTCTGACAGGAAATCCCCTATCCAATCGCAAATTTGGGGCGATATACCATAACCAAATAATTTGGTTAAAAGCCGTTTGTGAGGTACGGTGTCAAAAGCTTTCTGGAAATCAAGAAACATGGAATCGAGTTGCAAAACCTTGTCGATAGCACCCATCACTTCGTATGAATAATGAGCTAGTTGTGTTTCAAATGAACGATATTTTCTAAATCCGTGTTGGGTCAATAGCTCGTTCTGTTCGGTGTTACTCCTACGGCCTTTCATGAATATAGGTGTGACCTGTGCAACTTTCCAATCTTTTGGTACAGATCCTTCTATGAGAGAGCGGTTGTATGGCTGTTAAGTAAGGGGCTATCGCTTCACCATAATCAGATAGAAATCTAATGGGTATATAATCCGGACCAGAAGACTTGTTCTTTTAGTTGCTGCTCTACTCAGATGATATCTACTCATTACGGCAGGGGTGGGCACGAGAGCCGCGGGGCAGCCGAGCGGCCTTGAGAGCCAGCAGCGCGGCTGACGCACAGTGCAGGGGGCGCCGGCAGCTGCGCGGCCGCCGAAGCGCGCCTGAGTGGCGGCTAGGTGTTGATAGTGCTTACCCGAAACTTGTGTGTCCTGTACCGTGCAACGGCTGCTCGTGTACGGATGAAACAGTTTCGAACCTACTTTCGTGGCCACAAATAGGGCATAGACGTAAACAGTTAAGAAAAGACTCTTTCATTCTAAATTTTACGTTATATTTTCACAGACTTGTGTAGATTTTTTAAAACAAAATGTAACAAAACTGAACTTTCTGCAACTAAAACCTTGCTTCATTACAATGACGAGAAACTGGGTGGTCGGTCAGAAGGTAACAATTATTAAGGTTCACTACATCCTTAGGAAAGGATGAAAACTGACACCATTCTGAAAGGGAAAGAAATTCCAGAACTCAAGACCTGAGAGCAATGGAGAAAGTTCCCTGCCTATGTCAGTGGTACCACAACGGGGTTGTCGTGGTTCGATGAAGAACTTCTAAAAATAACCAAATAAGTACACGGGAAAAATTTGTAAACTAAAGGAAAATAAAATAACCCTGCTGCGGGAAGCAAAAACCTAGGAACTATTAAGATAAGTATAATTTATCAAGTGTAAAACAAAAACCTTCTCCCTGGTGGAAGTAAAAAGGGATAACTAAACTTAACTCCTATGATATATATAGAAAAAATTAAGGGGAAGAAACTCTGTGATCGCAAAGCCTATCAGTTTCCTGTCACGATAAACAACAAGGTGACATACACATAAAAGAATTGTCATTTCAGAGGAGAGGTACTACGAACAAAAAAGAAATAAGCATTAATTTACATCATTCTGGATTTATTTCAAATGATTTTGAACCAACATCTCGAAATTTGGTGTGAAATTTCTGTCATTAAGCACACTGCACCAGTCAGATGACCGTCAGTTAGATTACTTCTAAGCTTCGATTTTGTCAGTTTCATTATGGAGAAAACACTTTCGCACAAGTATGTTGTTCCAAAAAAACTATACACACGTGCAGCTATTTTGAATAACAATGGAAACTGTTCACGTGGAAAATATTTATAGAAGCTTTCTGCAGTGCGAAACTTCTCCTTCAGCACACGATTGCATTGAAAGTCAATGAGCTCTAACTGAATTTCAGAAGAAACATTTTCCACGTTAACTGCAAAAGGAGTTGCAAAAAGGTTGAAATCGCTTTCGAGTCGATTGAAGTCGAAATTTTCTTCGAGAGACAGTAGCACCGTTAGAAACTCATCAAAATGTTCTTTGAGCCTCTCTTTCTCCAAATTGTTTTCACTGACAATTAGTGCAACGCTCGGGAAGTGTACACTTGACAATTCTGACAGTTTTTTTTCCCACAAAAGCAACTTTCTCTTGAAAGCCAAAATAGTGTCAAAAACTTCACTTATTACCTTATTTTTACCTTGCAAAGCTACATTCAAGCTATTCAGATGTTTCGTTAAGTCAGTTAAAACGCAAGGGCTAAAATCCACTGTGAGTCGTCGTTCTTTCATTGGTTTTCCTTTCGCATCCATAAATAATGCTATCTCTTTACGTAAATTAAAAAATCGTTCTAAAAATACCTCGACTCAACCAGTGTACATCACAAAAATATGGATCATCACCGTATCCACACTAGAGATCTGCCAGAAGTGATTTGAATTGTATATGCCGCAAACCGTGCGATCTGAGAATGTTAATTGTCTTTATAACCACATCCAATACGCCAACTAGTTTGGCCCATTTGGCTAGCAAATTAACTCGACGAAGACCGCAATGTATTGCTGGTATTTCCTCCTGGACACCGACTGCTTTCAACTTGTTTCTTATCAAAGCAACCACTCCAATCATTGCAGGAGCCCCATCTGTTGCAATCGATGAAAGTTTTTCCCAACAAAGCTCGTATTTGTCTATTATATTTTCTAAGCAAGAAAATATATCGTCGGACGTTGTAGTGTAATGCATGGGCACTAAGTCTAAGAGTTTAAGAGTTCCTCAGCCACATTAAACTGACCAACGCCTCGCAAAAAGACTGCAAGTTGAGCAACATCACATACATCAGTGCTTTCATCCAATGCTAAAGAAAAGAAAACTGAATCTTTGATCCTGTCTCTCAACTGAGCTTCCACGTCATTTGCCATTTCTTCAATGCGCCTGCTAACCGTTCTCCGTAACAGAGGAACGGTTTCAAAAAGATTTGCTGGGCACAAAATTGTTGCGACAACAACAAAACATTCTTTCACAAATTCTGCATCGCTGAGAGACGGCGCAGTTTCAGCTATTTTAAGAGCTTCACGATAGCTTACTCTCATCGCTGCAGCGTTGTGGATTAGAAGGTTTTCTTCCTGTACATGCGTACAGGAGAAGGTAAAATAGACGGAAAATGCACACAACATATTAATGACAGCAGTAAATTGAATTAATAACATAATTATCTACAAGTATACTTACGCCTTTGTCCTTTTTCTGCTTCATTTCTATAAGCTTGACTTTTCGTTCTCCTTTACTCAAACTAACTACATCTTTTTCGTGAAGCAGTTGAAAATGACGCTACACATTGTACTTCTTTCAGGAAGGCAATGTCGAATTGCAAAACAAACAGTGAGGTCCGCTTTGCGTTCCAACAGAAAAGTACTCTCCTTCCCACTGTGGGTGTTCAGAAGACTTTCTTTTCAAAGATTTTACGCCCCCCTGAGCCATTTTTCAGACAGTAGTTCTACTTTATCACGAGCAGGCCGTGTGCGCGGCACTGTCAGCCGCCCAGGGAAACGGCCTCTGTTCGTAGTTCCAAATCTGGGGTATTCGTTTCGTCTTCTTTCGTGAGTGAGTTTCCGAAAGCTATGTTAAGTAACTTTGCTTTAGTAGCGCTGTCATCGGCAGGATCGCCTCAATATGACGTAGTGAAGGAATTGTTTGTGTTTTGCTCCTAGTATATTTAACATATGACCAAAATCTCTTTGGGTTTTCAGTCAGATTTCGAGAAAGAGTTTCGTTCCGATAAGTATTGTAGGCATCTCACATTGAAGTCCTCGCTAAATTTCGAGCTTCTGTGTAGAATCGCCAGTCCTGTGGATTTTGTGTTCGTTTAAATTTAGCGTGCCTTTTCCTTTGCAAAATTTGGATCAGTGCCCTGACCTGTTTTGTGTTCCTTCTTTTATTAATTTATTTGGTATGAAGCTGTCACTTCTTTGAGTCTACAGCTACGTCTAGCGTCGCCGCGGTTGTGCTTTCCAAACCGGCGATGCGCGCTGCACAAAAGCACCTGAAACTACGTGTAATGCCAAAGTTTCCACTGAAATCGAGCAAAATATATTTGTTCGGCCGACATTACTGCAAGCATATCGTTTCCCTGTAGTACACGAGAAGCTCCATCTTACAACTGCAATGTCTCGGACTCGAATTAGGAATTTTCGTGCTTCATTACATATCCTGGATCAATAATCGAGTGAGTGATCGCAGGCGTGTGTGTTCTAGAATAATCAGTTTCCTCTCAGAGATTACTTGTATTTCTCTAGCTTTCTCTTGCTTTTGACAAGATCGTCGAACACCGTACATTTTCATTTTTCTGTGCTTTTCTTGGAGAATAGGCATTGTTTCCACGTTGCTCTATTGTTAATGTGCAATACACTCGATTCAGAAGCACCACCAGGTCTTGCCGTTGTTTCCCGAAGAGCATTCCGCTCATTACACTCACTACGAAGCAGTCAGTACAGCTTTCTATGAAAAATGAGAAATTTGTGATGTACGATGTAAACGCAATGCACTAAAATTTTACCCGAATATAAAGAAATTCGATAAAGGCTTTTACGAGAAACTGTTGTTAATTAATGCAGAAGTGAGGGGCTTCTTTAATTGTCAGTCATTGTCGAGAAAGGTAATTGCCACCACTTGTTACAAACTCATCAGATATCTACGGTAAGGGAAACAAATAGAAATATTCAGATGTTATGAGCTGACGCCCCTGCACGCCCACGGAGCATTCTGTTGGACGACAACTCCCTACTGGAGGAACGCCGCTGCCCCGCTGCCCGCGTTTGGCGTACGCTCCCACGGTCACCACACGGCGTCTCGAGGAAACCAGCAGTCGGCGGCCTTCTAAGAGGGACGTCAAGGCGTGTGGGGTTGTGCTGCAGTGTGCCACTGGAGAAGCGAACCGTGCGCGAGCAACGCCATCGTCCCCTGCTGCCAACTGCCTCCAACTGAACTCTGCTGGATTCTCATTCAAAATATAAGTCAGTCTTATTACTGACACAATCCATTTTCCAGATATCAAAATCTAAATGAATGTTCGTCTGTATGTCCTCTGTGTGTTCGTAACCATTCATTTGATTGCAATGAAACTTTGCTCATCTGTTCATCGTACGCCCCCGAAACTTCCTCGCCTAAAAACAAAAGAGCACGACATACAGCTCAGGAGATATGACGTCATAAATAATGAGAGGCCACCGCGTGAGAATACCCAGATTCGTGCGTCAATTATTGGAAACTGGGAGTAGTTAGGGGCCTGCGATAAAGTTTGCGTGTAATTTCGGACGTTTATGAAGCGTTTTGTAACTGAACCACCCCCCCCCCCGTCCCCCACATACACACAACAATTTAGATGCAGCAAAAATGTCGCGACAGGAATGGCCTTGTGTCAAATAACGTTACCATTACAGATTTGCATCTCACTATTTTTTTTTTTTTTTTTTTTTTTCTGCAAGATTTCCGTAATTCTCTTCCATCCAAAATTAAGCAATCTATTTCCTTAATCTCTATCTTCTCCTACAGACTCATGAAATCTACAGTTTCATTCCGATCTTCACGAAATTTCGCACGCTCGATCTTCAAAACAAGAAAAAGGTTACCGTCTACCTTAAGTTTCATACGGTGCGTGGGGGACGGTACTTTGCAACGTAAAAATGGACCCCTAAATACCTTCATCGCGCGATAACTTGAGAACGGCTTCACGGATTTCACAGATCCTTTTTTGTTGTGTTCGTTAGTCTCACAACAAACGCTGTATGAAATAAATCTGGAATATTTCAGAACAACAAAGTGTGTTTTTCAATGTGACCCTGCATTTCCATTGCATAGAAAACTATACATATGTTTCGATATTGAGGAAATTTTGCACACTCTACCTTAAAAACCAGAGGAATGTCACTGTCTGTATAAAATTTCGTCCGGTGCCTGGGGGAGGGTAGTTAACTTGCGCAATTTTACAAAATGCATTGTTTTGCTCCAATCTTTATGAAATTTTGCACGTATGCCCTTTAAACCCAGGGGAAGATGACTGGGTACATAAATGTTTCTATGGTACATGACAGAAGGTACCTTGCAGAAAAGTTTGCCGAGAGAGGGAAAGGTGGAAACGAACAGAGAGATGGGAGAGAAAGAGGTGGATGAAGGGGATGTGGACTACGAGAGTGTGGGATAAACAAACACTCGGGCAACGCCGGCTTTACAGTTATAAAACAAACGAATATATGAATAGGAATAGAAAAGTGAAATGTAAAAATGTGAGCACCGACAGTTAAATGTATTGTGGAAAGCATCAAGTGAACTGCTGTCGCAAGTTTGGTCGTGCAGAGTTGCCCTGTCGTGGGGTACAAGTCCCCGGTGGCTTGGCGAGCCAAACTGAGGCAGAGTGCGAACAATTCGCCTGCTTCTTAGAAATCAAAACAGTTACATTGTACGGTAGACAGCCCTGTTTCAAAAGATTGAACGTGTGTTTCTACCACGCAGCAGCCTTTTTTCTCTAAAACTTTCTCCGAGACTGCCGGTTTTCCGCGCCACGTCGGTCAGGTAATCGATATGTGGGCCCTCGGACTACCGTGTCAACGATCTGAGAATACCCCTGACCCCTGCTTGTCGAGTTCTTCAAGCGATACAAATTTATGTCTATCTATGCCCTGAGACAACAGCTAGGAATTTCCTGTTTTACTTACAAGTTGCAGCTTGGATATCTCAACATTACATTCTTTGTACATGGAAGGAAACTTTTGATTATTCGTGAGATTTTTTAAGACTTTCGCTTATCATAATTTCAACTGATGAATAAATCCTAACATGTTCTTTTCTCTGCTCGGAAGCTCAAGGTGGAAGCGACCGGCGTCACGTTTTTTTCCTTAAAAAAGTTCACGTCGTATCCTATTTTCTATGTATATAAATGAAGTGTGTTCTATTACTTAGAAAGTCTTCCAGCCAGTCACAAATCTGTTAACCTATTCCATAAGCTCGTATCTTCGTTAGCAGTCTGCAGTGTGGCACCGCGTCAGACGCCTTTTTGAAGTCGAGAAAAACACAACCTGCCTGTTGCCCTTCGTCCGTGGCTCGCAAGATGACATGTGAGAAAAGGGCAAGACGAGTTTCAGACGAACGATGTTCCCTAAACACCAGCAGATCGCAATCGGAAGAAAAAGATAGGATGGAAACAGACATAAGAAGACATTAGAATTTACAAAGTTTTAAATAAAGTTTAATCAAAGCAATTGTGGCTCAGAAATTAAAATAAGCGCACAGTGGGATTGTAGCTCGTCACTCGGAGCACACGAAGCAATTGCCGGGTGCGGGACGCGCCCCCTCAGCACGGCGCGGCAGCGGAGCGGTGGAGCGAGGGAGCCAGGCGGGGCGCACCTCGTGCTCTCCCGGAACCGGAATCCGTAAACCGATTTCCCAACTCTGATTTTGCTTGTTCGTGTAAACACTCCAAACTCGATTCTGGAAATCCACTTCTGTGAACGTGTTTTCCAGTTGCACGATCGTCTTTCGTGCCGGTGAAAAGGCAACCGTTTTTGAAGCGTTCTCGGCTTGTCGCGTGGTGTTTTCTTCTTAAGAATTTTCGGCACATATGGACAGAGTGAGTTTTCTAACGTTAAACATGAGTATGTACATTAGAGAGAGAGAGCGTAAAGGAAAATAGCGCTCGCGCTGGCTAATAGGGCAACTGAATGAGCAGTTTCCCGGCCGGCCGCCCTGGCTGTGGCCGCGCACTGGGCTCACTTCCGCTGGCCTTGCGCGCACTCGTCGCACGTCGCACGGCCTAATTTTTTGTCAAGTAAGAGAAAGAAAATTGAAAGCCCCCACCCCGACCCGTGCTGCGGTGACGCCCACAAATAGAACCGTTCCGCACGAGAAAGCAACTGTTCCTGTTCCTCGAAGTACCTTTCATCATCTCGGACTTGCAGCTGTCGGGTTTATGCCTGTTCGTAGTGAAATTTTTGGTACGAGGTACGTGTGATAGGTTACGCAAACACGTTCCGGCGACTCCTCTGCGGCATCGTCAGTGGATTTTGAATTACAACAATACTGCTGGGAAACTGACACGTTAGTGATGACGTAGTTGTGAGAAATTACGGCCAAAGTCGTGCGTGTCATATTTGACTATTACCCCGGTTGTACACTCTCAAATCTTGTAGGACCATTTTAAAAACACTCGCGATATTAGTAACTGGGTCATTTACAACGAAATAGTTGTATCCGAACATCTTTTTCGTTGTTTTAACACGTCGGGAGTGCATTGTAAAACAGAAAGCAAACCTCGCGTGTCGAGTCGTAGGAAGAAAACTGTCGCACCAAGTTAATGCGGTTGCAGATGAGAAAGCTAGCAGTATAGGATATTGTACAAGTGGACCTACACGACCTCGCAATCTGAAACGAGGTAATAATCCGAACGTTGAGACGTACGATTTGTTTATCAGTAATTTTTCACATTTAGGTTAATTTTCATAGGCGCAACCTAATGAGAAGGCAGTGACGACGGCACAGAGGCGGGTAAGCAGGCACTCACCTAGGTCCTCGACGAGGCGCAGCATGACGCCGCCGACGTGCAGGTCGCCGCGCACGCGCAGCGCGCGCTCCACGCTCAGGTCGGTGACGCAGACGCGCAGCGTCCACGAGCCGTCGCCCACGGCGATGCCCCCTGCCATCATCTCGCTGGCTGCTGCTGCTGTTGTCTGGCTGCTTCTGCTGCTGGCTCAGAGGCGCCCGCACATGCCGGCACAGCGCGGCTCAGCAGTAGCACTAGCGGCGCGGCTAGCGGCCAGTAACGTAGCGCGGCGCGGTGCGTCCTCGGCCGTGGCGCGGCCCTCACTGCCTCACTGGCCGCCTGCCGCCTCGTTTCGCCTCTGCCCTGCCCTTCCCCTCCCCCTCCCCTCCCCAACACCCCGCTGGCCGCATTCCAGGCGCGGCTGCCCGCGCGGCCGCCAGGCGTCGCCCCCGGACAGGCGGCGCGCTGCCAGCCACCCGCGGTCTCTCCAGTCTCCGCTGCCGTAGGGATGGGCTAAACCGTGATTTTCCGCTAACAGTGATTTCCGTGATTGCTACTTTTAAATCACCGTGATTCTAAAGCGTGATTAATCACGGTTTAGAATCACTGTTTGAGGTTTTCACGACATGTATCCCTCCGCGATTTCTACTCCTCCCACTATTCCGTGATTTCAGCTCTTTCCGCTATTCAGTGATTTCTGCTCTTTTCGCTATTTCCGTGACTGAATCGCCGCGATTCCGGCGACTTGTATGATTTACCATCGAACTGACAAAAATTGAGTTAGGTACTTGTTATAATGTTTCATCCGCCAGTAACTAATTTATCGTCTCTTTGTTGTTATGAAAGTTAAGTTGTGAACCGAGCTAACTGGATGCTTAAATAAATAAAGTTACTGCAGTTTCATTTCCAGTGCCATAGACTTTTAACTCAAAATTTATGCATACATATCAAATAAGAAGCTGAGATCTTCTCTATAATTGAAGCAATTAATGTGATATTAGTATTCCAGCGCAAGTCCCATGTGTAATGATTTTATGCACATGTTTTTTCGAGTTGCTCATGCGTTGGTAACGGCTGCAGAGAGCGCACAACTGACTCTGATTGGCTACCACGTGGTATTGCCAACATCGTAGCGGTGTGCAAGCGCTCAAATTTCAAATGTTAGTAGAACTTGCTTGTTGCTCTGCACGCCGCAACTGCGTTCTTTATTGTTAGAACAATACTCAGTACTGAAGGAGTCTACCTTTCCACACTAACAAAGTACGTCATACTGCTTACTATTATTACAGCAGTTTTAAAAATAGAGTACAGACAAAAGTTAATTACTTATAAAACAATGTGATTGCAACATACATTGCTCTGGCACCACAGGTTTGATGGCTCTCGAAGAAGTCGTCGCATATTTCGGTTACATGCGCCTATTCACAGTGCTTCTTCAAGTTGGAGATATAAGTTTTATGCAACAACTTTATGCCGCACAAATTACATTTCGCATAGTCGCTATTAAGAGCGGTGAAATTTACATCTCGCTCGTCCTCGATCGCTTCATCTCGGCAGAAACAAGATATACACTTTTAGACGACGAACGACGAAATGGACGAGATATGTTTTTCAGTTTTTAACCAGGAAAAAAGCACAAGTGTATGCGAACTGGTCACTGTCCATAATCGGCTTTTAGCCGGTACACCCGCTCTTCGCTCGTCGGTGATTCTCTGCTATATACGTTCTTCGCTTATCGGTGATTCGCTGCAATACCCGCTATTTGCTGCATTGATATTAGTACAGATTTCGACCCACAGATGGCTCTTTTAGCGTTTGCTGCTTCTCTTCCTTCGCCTCCTCTTCGCTTTTCCGCTATTAGCTGCTACACCTGCTATTCGCTGCTGCATTTAGTCACGGCAGGAGGCCGTGATTTAGTACTAATTTCGGCCACCAGATGGCTCTTTGTAGTTTGTACTGATGTTCGCTGCTATTCCTGCTCGTCGCTACCCAACCGTGACCGTGACTGAAATCACGGTCAGATTCCAGATCGCCGCGACCGTGAAAACAGTGAATTTTCAATCACCGTGATTTTTCACGAGTACGTGATTTCTCGCCCATCACTACGCTGCCGCTGCCGCAGCCGCAGCCACGGCACTCGACCAGGGCTCTACGGCTGTGCGCCAGCGCGCTCCTCCACGCAGGGAACAGGGCGCGGTGCACGCTTCCTACCACTGCGTGTTCCCAGCTACCGAGTGATCGTAATGACCAGAATAGTTTTCTGTACACGTAGAAATATCACATCACTTATCTAACAAATGTAACATTGTTTCGAAAGTAGACAATAATCGTGTATAATAGAGCCAGCTTTTCGGTCGTTTCCTCTGTCGTTACTTCCCTTTATTCCTGTCCCTCGACTAATTACATAGTGTCAGTTATGCAGAACTTGGTACACGCAATTACCTCATCAGTCGCGTCATCGTCCATCCCCAGTGAGAGAGCTCGCTTCTCTTTTGAACTCGCGCCCCTCGCGTTCCCTTTTCAACCGGGGAAGATTTTTATGATATTCTTTTTCAGTAACTTCCGACTGCTGCTCGTACGGCGTTTTACTCCACAGAGTAGTACCGTCTTCAGTATCAGCTTCATTGCATCTGAAATCTCGTTCGGGATCGTAACTAGCATTCACATTTGCATAACAGTATCGTGTTTAGGATCTGATGACAACTGTAGACGGAAGTCACTGGCGAGGAGACTGCACGACCCTCGTGTCGGGGATTTGTCCGCAATGTCGTGTCGTCAAAGAGGACACCCGACACCTCGCTACTCGCAAAATCGGAAGGTAAACTGGAAGTGACGAAAACAATTGCAACATAGTGCCACGCACTCGCTGCCAGGCCTGGCCAGCCTCGCGGCCTCCTGAGGCTGCGGCTGCGGCTGCGGCCTCTGCTGGCTGCCGGCCGCCGCTGCGCTCCGCTCCCACCTCGGCACATTGCACTATTTTCATTTTACAATATTCTTATACGGCTCTGCGAGAATGTGTGAACAGAAAGAAACAATGCAAAGGAAAAACACAGCCAAAAAAGAATAGCAAGACAGAAAGATGGTGTAACAATCAGGACAATATACTGTATTAGGGGGGATGGTTACAAACCGATAACAATTTGCATTCCCGCTAGTTTACCTGGACAGGCCTGAGCGGCTAAGTCAGCCCTGTTCAGTTTTACATTCCATTACACGAAATAATTATAGTTCAGAGAGTGGTACAATCCATAATTTTTACACTGCTATGGTCCAGTGACATTTAGACAGAAGAGTAGTAAACAACATTGACTATATTTAACATTAGAAAATTAGCAGCTATCGACAAGTGAGTAATTGTGAGTAGGAATTGAATTCACTGACACTGATACTATTTACAAGGTTACAAAAAGAAATAATAAACAATTATCCTACAATATTGCATCACCAATTGCACCATTACAAATATCGATATATTTTATCTCTTTACTCGAATAATAGGTTATCGAAGTGTCGGACAAATATTTTGATATATTCCGACACCAAAATTACGATTTCAAATATCAATTTGTTGTTATTACTTTACAGGAATTCAGTGAGTTTTCCTTGTTGTGATACATTAATAAGTCGTCCTCTTTGGTACAGGCTGAGTGTGTTGGCAACTTTCTGCAGCCGCACCCCCTCGCCCCTCGGCACTGACGCCCCGCTGCCAGCCACCCACCGCCCGCCACCCGCCAGCCGCGCCGCAGCGCGCTCTGTCGTGCCCCGTGCGCTCGTGCCCGCCACCTCGCCTGGTCTCCCCAGCACTTTGCACAGTGGCACCTGCTGGGAACGTGCCCAGAATAACACGCAGCGCGCTCTAAACGCTCCCGAGTGTTCTCTTAAGGCGCTACGTCGGCCCCCGGTGTCCGTCGACAACCGCAGTCGTTCTGCAGAAGTACTGGCCGCGAAGAGCACACTGGTGAATTCTCACTGTCGTTAGTGGTAGTCTGTACAGTGTAGTGTCGAGTCGTGCAGTTTTGTGCATTTTCTCGGTCGCTTCGTCAGTCGTTGTTTGAACGCCAGTCGACCGTCGAGTCGCGCCGCCTTCTTCCTCCGCTCAGCTCCCTGCCGCCGGCCGTCTTCAGCAGCACTGGCGCCCTCGCGTCCTCAGCGCAGGCCGGCGCACGCCCACACGGCTGTCCCTCTGCAGCCGGTCGAGGAGAGGCTCGGTGGCGATGTCCCGAAAGGTGGGGCCGCAGATGGATCCCTGGGGACAGCCTCGTCACTTTCTGGCTGCCCCAGAGGCTACTGTCAGGGCCTTAGGTACCTGCATTTGTCTCAGTCTTTCAAACATTGCGGGCCACCAAACACTGTCAAAGGCGCCCGCGACGTCTATCGTGACTGCAACCGCATTTTTACAGGAGTTCTGTCTTATAATATTTAGAGCACTATTTATTGCATCGTCAATTCATTTTCCCGGTCTGATTTGAGTTCAGGCCAAATAGGCCCCTGTGCTCTTGCAGTCCTGTACTGGCCTCCACGTCCGCGGCCCTCATTCCCGCGTTTGCAGTCTTCCAGACGGCAGGCACGTCACAGCCGCGGCGCGTCGTCGGTAGATAAGGTATTATCTGCGGTGCGACCATTTTTAGCGTCTCGGAATGGGTACCGTCCGGTCCAGGTGCTTTGCCATTTTTTTGTGAGGCGATAGCGCGAGCTACCTCATCACGGGCGAACGGAATGGTGGTGGCAGCGTTTACGTAGTCAGTCGCCATCAGGGAGCAGTTTGCTCAGCGGAAACTTCGCCGAGCTCCGCCACCCTGGGCCGTGCTGCATCGTCTTGTGTTAGCGTTGCTAAGACCAGTGGTGTTTTAAGTCTGTCGGTCTGTACTTTGTAAGGTTCACCCCAGATGTTAACTTGAAGTACTTTCTTCATGTCTGTGTTCCACTTGTCCGTTCCGGTCTTATTTAACAGTTCTTTATACCTAGTTTTGGCGTCAGTGTATTGTTTTAGTCTGAATTGTTGTTCCCTAGCTGTTTTGGCTCTTTGAAAGCACTTTCTTTTATTCCTGCTCTCTGTACCGAGTGTCTTAGGTCTGTGTTCAGGTTTTGCTATTGGTATAGCTCGACTTTGTGCCCTTTGTATGGTTTCTGTGAGCACATGTACCTTGTAGTGCACAGATCCCTGTACATCCTCAAGTCGAGAGTCTTGTACTATCTGTCTCAGTTTGTCCCAGCCGGCCTTGTGTAGCAGTAGTCTGTTTGGTGTGTTCTTCTGTGCTTGTGTTTGTGTTTATGGGGTTGTGTCCACTGTGTGGTGCCGCTGCCGCCCTGGCGTTGGTCGCGGTCATCGGCCCTGCTAGAAGTGGGGGCTGGTGGCTGCTGGCTGCTTTGGTCTGGGTTGTGTCCCGCCAACGCGGCTTCTACTAGGCTGCCCCTGATGTCCGTTGTATCAGAACGCCACAAGGTTGATTTTGCGTTTATATCTTTTAAAATCATTAGTTTCCTGTTCCCTGTGAGGGATGACAATTTCAGTTATATAATTCAGGTAAGGATTTATGTCATCTGAATATTGGGTATACATGGATGCAATGATCCATTTATCACTGTTATGCATGAGCTCCACCGCGGTGAGCTCTTTGTGTGACTGTAATGTTTCTGTCGGTGATTACTATGGCAGATTTCGGTGAATGTGTACCTGTAATCTGTGCATAATTGCGATGTAGGCCCACCAGTCTACCTTGTATGACCAGGGGTTCTTGTAGGCAGATAACATCTGCATTCACGTCTTCTATTAGTGTGTCGAGTTCTCAGCTCACAAGTTCACTTCTGTCTGTGTTTAATTGTAATAGTTTCACGGGAATTTTGTATACACAAAGCATTTATGACCAGTTTGTGTTGCGTCAAAAAAGACTCGTCCATATGCCCTTGCTTGGTCTTTGTAAGTCGTGTCGAGGTTGACTATTTCGCCTCGTTTCGTGCATACTTTACGTAGCAAGTCACAGAGTTCTCGTTCGTCTGTTGGTAGGTTGTTGGTCTCGAGTATTAGCTTGTCAGAAAGTTCAGTCGATTGGTAACATATCTAATGCAAGAATTCCAAGAGATTTCCGGACAAACTTCTGATTTGTGCATCTTATTAATGCATGACGTAGCCTTTCGGCCGTATTATTTGAATATGTGCCGAGACATGAGTACATTGCAAGAGGCCGATGAAAGGTGAAAAGCGTTAGGCAAAAATTAAAGGAAGATGAGAACAATGGCTTAAAAACAATTACAAACTACATGAAGGTGTTTCGTTCTACAGGAAGGATCCCAATTCTAATCATTAGAAGGTTTGCATACCTAGTGCTTGTGTAGAAAACCTAATTAGGTATGCGCACAATGCCTGGGGATACTATGGGGTCATAAAATGTGCAGAAAAGATTGGTTCCTATTATTATGTACGCAAACTTTTCCGGTAAGCATATAAAAAATTCGAACTTGCACAACTTGCCAACAGGTGAAGAACTCAAATATCTCTAAATTAACCAATTTCCATCCCATTGTTCCGAAAGAACCCCTCGCTCTCGTATCCTTAGATACAGCTGGACCTATGCCCAGAGCGTGAGATGGTGCAAAGTATTTGGTGGCTGTGTACGATGTATTTAGCAAATACGTTTGTATATACTCCACCAAAACTATTACATCTGGTCCAATTATAAAAAGACTTGCAGAAGGTTATTTCGTAAATGTGGGTAAAGCTCAGACCATAATAACTGACAGCGCCACAGATTTTACTAGTGGTAAATGGAAAGATTTCCTGAGGGAATAAGAGATTAATCACATTTTAGTCTCACTATATCACCCTAAAACTAGCCCAGTGGAAAGGATATTCAGAGAAGTCAATAGATTCATGAGAACCTATGCGCCCAATAAGCAAACCAAATGGGTGGAGCTCTTAAGGCAGTACATGCAAATTGTAAATAATCTTCCACATCCATCTACTGGCATCACACCTGCCGAGTTAATTTATTCTGACATAAAAGATGACGAGTGGGTAAAACCTTTGCCAAGGATACCAACACCTATTGTGAGTATGGAGGACAAAAGAAGGCAAGCTTTCAATGTCTTGACAGAGGCAGCTTAGAAAAGGAAACAGAAATATGACAGTCAGCTAGGACGTGCACACAAGTTTCAGGTGGGAAATTTAGTATAGCCCTGGGGACACCCAACAGCTGACAAACTAAGGAAACTCAATGCTAAGTGGCAATTGGCATTTACAGAACCGTTTTTCATCCTAAGAATACCACATCCAGGTAGCTATTTATTAGCGTATCCTGGTTCCTGGAAAATTAAAGGCTTACATCCGCATAAGGATCTATGAATGTTAAATTTTAATAGTGACATCACACTACCTCTACACACAAATAAGAGTCTACACTTCATTCACACGCAAATTCAGAAATTTCCTATGAGATAAAATTTCCTCCCTAAGCACTTTCAAATTCACAAAATAACCTACTTATGAGTATACACAGCTACAAAAATATACTACAAATATATTTTGCCTTGTGGGATCGGTACTAATTTCCTTGGTAAGATCTTTATCTTTACACTAGACGTAAGTAAGTAAGTTTATTTTATTTGTGCTGTAGATCAAACATTTGTGCAGTAGAGTACACAAGTCGCAGATAATAAAACACTTTTGTACTTTGTACAATAAGGCAGATGGTGCTATAAAAATTAAATTAAGACTAAGGACATGGAGTTACAGACTTCACATGGCAGAAAAATATATGCAAAATAATTATAAGCAGAAAAAGTACAGTACTTGTTTAAATTAATTAAAATATTTATAAGGGGAAAATAGTAGTTCTTTAAATTATCATGGATAATTTAGTATGCAAATTCTTTTAGCTGAAACATATTACATTAGTAAAAGTGTAATCCACAGGATTTGCGAAGTTACC
Organism: Locusta migratoria; assembly: GCA_026315105.1. Classification (NCBI taxonomy): domain Eukaryota; kingdom Metazoa; phylum Arthropoda; class Insecta; order Orthoptera; family Acrididae; genus Locusta; species Locusta migratoria. The sequence goes on along the minus strand of CM048747.1, from coordinate 571,122,571 downwards.
ATAATAGATTAATGTTTCAATTTAGCACAGGAAACTTTGTTGCAGAGTAGAGTATATACAGATAAGTAATTACGTGTAAATCTTATAGCTATAACATATCAGTTCACAGATATAACTTAGAATTTCCTGAACAGAAGAGAAGCAGTGGTGTAGTAATAGTTCCTTTATCCCTCTGAGTGCTGCCAAAGACAAATATATACAGACGGGAAACCTCCGTAAGGGCCCGGTCCTACGCTCAGGGGTGCGGGGCGGGGGGTTCTGAAGCAGATCCGTAAGATGTCCCGTGATGGCGCTGCAGTCAGAAGCAGCCCTTTAAAGTGGCCAGAGCAGGCGGCAGGTAGCGGCTGTCCCCACCACCACCTCCCCTCAAACGGCAGCAAGCTGGACACAGCCGTGGCATCGTGGCAGGCGGCACGGGCTCTCCCCTCAGCCTCCCTTCCACGCTACCCTCAAAAGCGCCTCTAGTGACGTCTACCGGTACTACGCCAGGGAACCGCCTGACACCTGCTAGCATCTTACGGAACTACGAGGAGAGCGGGGGACAGTGGTTTAGATGGGGCTGCTTCTCTGTATATGTTACTCTGTGATGCTGCGCCTGCGCGTTTGGTCTGTCGCGGCCGCCTACTCCGCCTAGTCTGCCTACTCCGCCTCATCCGCCTAGTCCGCCTACTCCACCTACTCTGCCTAGTCCGCCTAATCCGCCTACTCCACCTACTCTGCCTAGTCCGCCTAATCCGCCTACTCCACCTACTCTGCCTAGTCCGCCTAATCCGCCTACTCCACCTACTCTGCCTAGTCCGCCTAATCCGCTTACTCCGTCTACTCTGCCTAGTCCGCCTACTCCACCTAGTCCCCCTAATCCGCCTACTCCGCCTAATCCGCCTACTCCGCCTAATCCACCTACCTGCGCCGGCGGCCTCACGGGAACCCTCCTCGCCCTGGCCTCACTACTTCTGCAACTGGGGCGGCCTCGACGGTCTCGCAGTCAGTGTGCTCTCTGACATTACAAGTAAGTCGAAGGCACCGCACTCCTGGTTGCGTTTCCTCTAGGGAGAAGCTTGTCCACTGTCGGTCGAACTGTTCTGTACGAGTTTACGAGAGTAACGTGGACGTCCGATCCTTGGTAATCCATTTTTAGTATGGGGTAACGTCCCAGAGGTAAGTTAATTTTGTGCCAATCCCCCGGTTCCGACCGAGGTTATCGGAGGGTTTTCCTCGGTTGTAAGGTGTGTGCCGTAACTGGTAAGCTCCTCACACTTATTCTCAATTGGAAACTCCCTTTGCCCCACCATCAGCTTGTCTGCTAATTGGCTCAATAGAACCGCGACTCTTTATGGGCTGGATCACAAACAGCCCGCTCCACTCCTCAGAATGGAGAATGAAAAGAATAAGTTTTTAAGATAGTTATTTCATACCTCTCAAGCTGTAAATGATTGCTCGTCAGACGTAATGTACACTGAAGCTGCGCACGCTGCCTACACGTAACTCCAGGGACATTCCATGTCAAATCGCCTAACTTCGGAACATTTTCCAGGTCATCACGGGAAATTTCGTGTGAACATTCTAACGTGTCCCCAATAGACATAGTAAATTTTAAGATTTGTTGAAGCAACAATGACCGAGATATAGTCAGTTGTTTGACGTCATCGCCACTTTGCGCGGGGCGAGCGTGAACGACTCACGACTTTCAGCCGTTATAACTCGGCCGATATTTTGTTTTAAGATGTGAAACTTGGCTGTCGTGCGCACGCATAGGAATAACACTGAAAAGAATGTTACCTGCTATATATAGCCATTAAAGTTCAAGCATATTTGCTTAAAAAATTCGGCACCCAAAAAAATTCCAATATTTGGCTAAAGCTGTAACAAACGTGAAACTTGGCACGTGGTAATCTAACAATACAAACTTCTGAAACATGAAGCTCCGTTTCGTTTATGTGCCACTTTCCACCTCACATTTTGTGACTTTAATCAATTTTCTGAAAAACAATTCTCGCATAATATCGTAAGGTTAAATTGTTCACGCGTTGTTGCTTTTACTTACAGGTAATTACTGAAACACACAAATTTTTTTACTTGTAAGTGAGTAAACTAAATAGATCCTCGTTCAGATTTGAACTTAATATACACTTCCTGAAGCAAACTTTTCTCATTTGTGTAAATGTGTTAAGTCTATTATTACAGGAAACAAAGAATTGAAGGTAGACAAATATGAGACACATAAATGTAATTGGCATTTATAGGCACTTCTCTGTTTTTGGAAAAAGTTATGTAGTGGATATCTCGTTGCATTTTCAGTAGTTAATGCAAATTTTGAAAGACGGCTCTCTGCCTCTTTTCATTTATTTCAATGCTTTCTCACCTCCCTTTGAAGTTATAGAGGCTTTGCACTTGTTAGATTCTATTTTCAATTTAAATACTTATTAATTTATTGACTATAACTATTAACTTGCATTGACATGTTGTTATGCTCCCCACCCTGTATTTACCCTGTATGTGAGTGATACGCTTCTACTGCGTGCTGCGCTTGCCTCATTTCGCCGCAGCGAGCTCTGCTGTGCATCATTCGTTTATGCCTTGTTTCCAATAAACTAACGCCTGCCTTGTTCAGCCACTTCCCACTAGGGGCGCTGCCTTTAGTCGCGTGTGTACCGATCGACCTCGCGCAGGCAGCTAGACTCTTTGCGCGAGTACGGTATGTCTCCGCCATGCTCTTTGGGACCTTTGGTGCAAAGATTCGTACGTATCGGAGCGGCGTCGTCACTCTCTCTCCGGTTTCGGCTTAGGTAAGATGGTATGGTCTACATGGCAAGCCACAGCTAGGTCCATGTTACGCTTTGTAGCAGTAATAAGTTACGTATGCTTTAGGCATGTGTGAATTATGTTATTCTCGGGAATGTGGCGTATTCCTCTCGTGTATGTTTTCTGGTGTGACTTTGATTTCTGTTAAAACGGTATATGATGACTGGTGAGTTTTAGTTTGGTGTCCATTATGGCGTGTGGAACAAAGACCTATTCTTTGTCAACGTTTTCCAGCCCTTCAGGCGTTGAAATAATGCTACCTCTTACTATTTCCGTAATATCTTTCTGCGCCCTTCTGTTATTGAATTTACCAGACTTTCTACATCTTGTGCCCACGTGGTGTTTAACTTTCGATTCGGCTTATCTGCCTGGTTGTGCATTGTGCTGTATTTCATGTGGCAGTCTTCTGTGAGAGTAAGTGTGGCTGCTACGCGCTTGTGAATGATGTGCCCCATGTCCTACCAAACCTCCTGTTTCTTATATGTTTTACAGCCTCGTTTTTGCTTATCTGACCCCTCTTGGTGTGTGAACAAAATTTTACCTTGTAAATTACAGTGGGATGCACTTTTATTGTGTGTTTAAAATCGGTGTTGCCCACATTTCCATGTGAACTGGCAATAAACCAGCTTAGTTATACTTTCCCTTGTTCATAAGCTAACCTCAGATCCGTTTTATTATTATGGTTTCTCTCTGCTTCCCAGATGAAACCTCATGTATTCCATTGCGCAAATCTCTTATCTTGGATCCCTTTTGCTAGGACTTGTTAGTTTTAAATAACTGCAGCTCTTTTATCTGGCGGTTTCCAGCCAGGATTCGTCATTTGAAATTTAACAAACGTCCCTGACGGGATCAGTTATTTGAAATTAACAAGCCGCTTTTACGTTTAAGTTAGTAACTCATAAGAAAATAATCAAAGAATGGTCCGTTATCTCAAATGTTTTCTCAATTTACACATTGCCCCGATAAGGAAGTGTTCTCGCTCTGTTTGAATACTGGGCTACACTGCATGACAGTCAGAATTAAAAGTGAACTCTTTAGATCTGGAGCTACAAACGAAACTGTTTCGTTACAATCTGATGACAACTATTTCGTAGAGGAGCCAAGACTGCACGGACAGAAATACGCGCATCTCCCGCGTGTGTCCGTCGGACATAACACCCTATATCTCGATATCTTACCTAAATTTCATCAGTAGCTTTGTATGTGCTAAAATTAACCAGACGTAAAGTCTACGCAATGCGAATTTTTGTTTGTGAACTCTTAAAAATTTTGCGCATTAGTTTCCTTAATTTGATGTAGCACAGTAACTATAAGCAATAACGAATAGAATGTGAGATCATTATCGAGGAAATATATCACACTATATGATGTAAAACAATGAAAATTTTTCATTGAATAGTTTTCTCAGATTCAGTTGATAAATATTCTAAGCGCTCAGCATGTAAACGGCTATTGAAGTCTGCAGAGCCACGGATGTAACCGTCTTTAGGGCTCAGGTACTGGACAGGCCGCGCAGTGGATGTCGTCTGCAGGCCCCCGGAAAACACCACTGCAGCAGAAGACGACGTCCGCAGGCCCCGCGGCACGGTGGAGCGCTGCGGCGTATCGCGTCTGTTGCGCTCAAAGGGTTAATTTAATTCTCATTATTTTTGGATATTTGATCGTTTTTAAATCTGGAGGGAGGTGGTTATGAATTTTGATGCCCACATACTTAGCCCCATTAGCATATGGTTTCGTGTTGTGAGGTATAATCTGCAGGTGAGTTTTATTTCTTGTCTAATGAGTGTGGTGGTCAGCATTTCTGTTGAAGGATTCCAGTTATTGGTCTGTACAACAAGCCACTTCCAGTATATAGAGACATGGGAGTGGGAGTATTTTTAGCTTTTTTAACAGTGATTTGCAGTGTTCAAATCTTTTTAAGCTATTATTCTAACCACTTGTTTTTTAATTTTGAAAATTACAAAAATTCAGAACTACTTCCCCAAAAGATCAAGCCATAGCTCAAAACGGACTTAAACAGGACATGGTATATCAGCTTCAAAGTATCTATACTGTCTGTATCTCTGATCGTAGTAAGTAGCATGTTTCGTTGAATTTCTGTGATAAGGCCTCAATGTGTGGTTTCCAATTTAGAGTATTACTTATGGTAAGTCCAAGAAATTTGTTGTCCTGTCTGTTAGCGATGGAGTCTTTGCCAGTGGCTACTACTGCATTACACGGGTTAAGATTTTGTCTTGTGTGAAAATTCATGCTTACAGTTTGCTGTGTATTTATGAGTAATTTAATTGCTTCAAACCAAGTTTGTAATTGACCAGTGGTTTCATTGATTGGATCTTGTAACAGTCGACATTACCGGTAATCAAGATATTTGTATCATCGGCATACAGAATGGAACTGATATCAGGTTGTGTTCTGAGAGGTCATTGATGAACAAAAGAAAGAGGACAGGGCCAAGAATAGACCCCTGAGGCACGCCATTCCTTGTATGTAGTATATCTGACCTGCAAGCCCTGGATGTCTTTGGATCTTTTATTTCAACATATTGCTTCCTTTCACTGAGGTATCTACCAAACCAACTGTGGGCTACACCACTGATCCCATACTTTTGGAGTTTCATAAGGAGCAGCTTGTGGTCAACCATGTCAAATGTCTTGGATTGATCTAGGAATATGCCAATAGCAGGTTGTTTATAGTCAAGTTCTGAACACTTTTCCAGAAATGCATACAAAGCATGTGTGGTAGACACATTTTTCCTAAATCCATAATGGGAACAAGAGATTATATTGCTGGACTTTGAAAATGCTTCTAATATTGTAGTCATCCAACTTTCAAAGATTTTTGAAAAAAAAAAAAAAGAAAGAAACAGATAGTATAACAATTTGTCTATAATTTGATAATCGATTTTTCTGCTTTCTTATATAGAGGTATAATTTTAGCAAGCTTTAGCTAGCACGAAAATGTTCCCTCCAGAAAGGTGGTATTTATGATGTTTGAAAGGGACTTACTGATGTAGCTTGCACACTTGTGAAGTAGGAAACAAGGTATCAAGTCATGTCCTGCAGAATGGGTCTTTTTAATTTTTTTTAATAGTATCTTCAACTTCACATTGTGTTGTAGGAGTTAGGAAAAAGGACTTCAGAGAAGTAAAGTTATTTGGAGGGGAGTATACAGTGTTAGGAGATGTGGCCAGGAGATTTGAAGAAATTTCTGAAAAATAACTGCTAAATTTGTTTACAATTTTCTCCACGTTTTCAGTCTTATGCCCTTCTACACTGATTCTAACCTTAGGCTCTATCCTCATCTTTCTACCAGACTTAATTTACTATGCCCCAAACGCTCTTGCATTTAGTAGAAGAATCTCTAATTATTTTATCATTATGGGACTTTTTAGCACATTTGATAACTCTCCCATATATAGTTTTGTAGCGACAGTAGTACGCCTTGAACTCCTCAGAATACCACTATCTAATTTTCTTATTTTGTGTAGCAATTTCATCGTTTTGATGAAGTTTTAATATCTTTAGAGATCCAAGTATACTTTTTATTTTTGGTGATAGTTTTTGTTTTTTCTTGAAAATGGCACTTAGAATAATATTGCAATCTCAGTAGAAAATTGTCAAACTTTTCATTAGTACTTGATGGAGTAAATACACTTTGCCATTCTTCTTTTTTTAATCTCAATGGAAAGTTATTTATGTTATTGTCGTTATAGCTTCTGGGCTAAACAGTAATTTTTTCTGATCAGAGTGCATCAATTGTAAGTGCACTGTCATCTGTAAAACCAACCCCTATAGTCCTTACAGTGCAGTCAGTGTTAGTGGCTACCTGGTCTAGACAGTGTAGTGTAAAGAGTTACACTTTGTGCTCCAGTACCAACACAAGATGACCAAGGTATTTATTTTCGGTTAATTAGCTATGGAATTGGACTGGTACTGCCCTGGACTTTTCCTTTTGTACAGGTGTAATGGCCAGGCAGTATACAGCAAGTGGCACAGGTAATGCTCAAAGTGTGAAGTTCTGTGCAAGCCAAAGAAGATCAAAGGACTTCTGTGAATACATTTATTTCATTGTTACAAACCTAAGTTCGTTTGCTCATTATGATTCTAGTATTCATTCTGTACAGTTTGTTAGTCAAAGACATGTGTGGAATATTGTACCCTTCCTTTCGTATAAATATGGTGCAATAAAAGGTCCCGGGTTCGATCTCCGCTAGGTCCTAAGATTTTTATCTGTCACTTTCCACTTCTTTCACCTCTGGCAGTGTTGCTGATGTGAAAAATACCGAATAGCACCGTGGTTCGGAACCCACGTTAAACTTTAGGTCCCCCTATAACTGGCTGGGTAAGGCAGTTCGAAGGTCGGAGGAAGGCAACGGCATACCACCTCCAAATAGGACCGTGCGTAGTAAAGCACTGTGGTGTTCAAACGAATCTTCGGATTGTTGACTGCTTTACCTTTATGGTTCAATAAATGAAGCTTATTGTATAGCATAAAAGTATGTCAAGGCTTCTCCTTCCCTAGAAATTGAGAAGTAGTATTGAAGGATATTTCAGCTCTCTCCAGCATTCTGTTCCTGCAGTAAGAACCTCAGTGACGGAGTCTGAGGATCCAACTGAAGAGGATCCACACTCATTGACAGAGGCACAGTACAGCTGGCCCTCTACACCCTAAAGTAGGCTGCTATACCACACACTCGGTATAATCAGCTAAAGGCAGTGAACTGCTACCAGCACGGTCAAAATGAAGCAGTAACGCTGCATATGGCGACTGGAGGTTCCAGGACGGATAAAAGAGTCTGAGAGAGAGAGAGAAAATAAGTGAATAATATTTACGAGAAGAACCAGAGGAATTTGGAAATTTTTTGTACTAAAAAATTACGAGAGAAAGTAAATACTCTGTGGAAGACTTAATCGTTGCCCCTAGCAACCAATGTAACAAGATCTGATTAAGAGAGAGAAACTAAATGGTTAATGGTTTTTCGGTGACTATCTAAAAGTCACTGAAGGATAAAACACTGGGCGATGGAAAGAGGGAAATACGACGTTTGCGACGCGATCGGAGGGACCGCAAAGATGAAGCCGAGACTCTGGACGGCGTTCCGACTTCGAATCGAAGAGAGGGCCACTACGACGCTGCTACTCCCCGTAGACCGACAAGCGCAGATGCCTGCGGTGAGCGTAGGTCTACTTATTCCTTTTGTGGGCCGTGGGAGTTGAAATAAATGAAATGTTTATCATAAATTCAGTGCAACCGAAGCCCACTACTAGGAACATGGCTGCACGAGATCATAGTGATCAGGAAGCTCCTCTCTGGTTTAGAAAATTAGAACAGCGATTAGTAGAGAATTCTAAGAAATTTGACGTTTTAAGTCAAGATTTTATCCAAAAATTAGATGGAAATTCTAGAAAACAAGACAAATTAGAACAAAAATTAGACGACGAGTTTAAATCTTTGTCAAGTGAAATAAATACAAAACTTACAATTCAGAGTACTAGGCTAGATTCGTTAACTACTCAACTGGAGGCTCATGTAAAAGAATGTCAGGAAAACTATTTACATCTAGAAAACGAGTTTATGGGAATGAAACAACTTTTATTAACTAAAGAGAACCGTAGAAACGATTGCTAAACAAACAGTTAGCAATTTTCTAACCCCAGAAAGGGAAAATTTAACAGCAGAAATTCAGAGCAAGTTGTCAGTTGAGATAACAAATAAAATCCTGGTCCTTGATCACGAATAATTTAATACAAATAAAAGGTTACAGAACTTTCACTGTTTACTCAGAAAGGTACAGAAGCAGTGCGTGAGGCAGACGCAACTGAAGAGCATCAGAACCTCTGTGAGTGGGAGAGTAAGGTGGAGAGCATTATAGACAGGAAAATTAAAGAAAGAGCTGAAGGATCTCAAAACGGGGATGAAAAGGGTTTAAAATCAGACAGTGATGAAATCTTAAATAAAGCTTACGAATCCGATTTGCTAACCGTAAAGTAAAAGGATCAACTATTTAACATTCTGAATAAATATTTGACTGTTTTTCCAATGAACCGGCATCTCTGGGAGGATACGTGTGCAAATTTAAAATGAAGGATACAAAAACATTCTTTTGTATGCCGTATCCAATTCCGATAAATCTTATAAAGAAACACCTCAGGCTGATTAGCGCTCTTTGCTAATTATGGGCTTGACGAACCCCAGGTAGCCAGTTATTTAACATATTATTTAATTTTCGTTTTCTGTAGGGTTAATCTTCCTTACTTTTTCATATTCTGTCAACTTTTATATTAATTCTCCCTTTTTTTTATATTTGTCCGTGCGAGACGGATTTCGTACATGAATTACATACTTCATGTTACTGCACATAACATTTTTAGTGTGCCCTTTACTATGTAAACATGGGACAAGTATCAGTTGATTATTACAGGTAATTAACAAAATACTTAGTTAATATGGATGAGTGATGTATTAATTAAGTTATAAATAGTTATAATTACATCTAATTACATCTATACTATAATTATAGTACCTCTCGACGTGCACTGATACATTCTATTTATATCCTGATTGTGACATTTATGCTTCGATACCCAGTATAGTATTTATGGTTGCAAGATTTGATATCTTGATGTTGAATAATGAATACTTGATGAGATATACTAATATCATGCCTTACAACGAAGTTGTTGACTTGATATTTTTTGTTAAGAAATGGTGTTATAGTATCTTGTAATTCAGTGTATAAGATTGACACATGGAATTCGCCGGATAGTACAAACCACTTAGGAGACAATGTCCTCTCCTATGTATAACCGTTTAGTGTAGTTAGTCATGTAAGATTTTTAAAGGGACTTTTATACATTTTGTACAGCAGAGCTATTATGCAAACAGAAGGGTTTGTACGTTCTTTTGTATTTTTTGGGTGGTATTTTCAGTCGAGGTCGGTGTTTCTCGACTGTGGGTAGGTGTACATAATTCACATAAATACAGATACACTAAAACAACTAATACACACGCACATTGCACAACCATACGGCTCTGAACACTCTTCATGGCGTACAATAGTGGATGTTGGAGATATACTTTGGGGGTTCTGTAGGTGAAGCTATAACGACCGTTCTGTAGCGGGGCGGCTTCCATCTAGCCTGCCATTATGTGCCCTCCGGTGTTATAGTGAAGAACTGATGGGACACGGGTTTTCTGGGGTGGGTGGGTGTTTCCTGTCTTTGGGGATCTGTCTTCTTTTCTCTCTGCTCCAACATCTTATGCTTCCTTTTCCTTTCTTACTTCTCAAAATGAGTACCAGTCTATAGTCCCCCATCCACTAAGCAAAGTCTTTATCGCTAAGACCCTTCTTATTTCCTTGTTTGTTTTATTTATTTAATTTTTTTGATCTGACTGTAGCCCACAATGTATACCCTGTAGGGTGGGCCCGAGGTTTAGAATGTGACCAGTACAATTACACGCACTCACTCACACTAGTATACACACACACACACACACACACACACACACACACACCAAAACTCAAACATAAATTTTTACACTTATACAAATTTCACACTCCATTTACAACAAACATACACGGAGGCTTTAGGTTAAGAATAGATTATGTCTATACAAATTTATGAATTGTTTACAATTGGAGACAGGTAGGGAGAACTTAATCTGTTCTCACAGGTAGTAAATATTTATTGCGGAACACTAATGGGAAAGCAAATGCTTTACTCATTGGGCCACTCATTTCCTAGTCAAGAGGGTAAACACGAGGAGTAACAATATGAGGGTACAGAAATGAATGTACATTCTTAAAGCGTTTGAAGATTGCAGAGATGTATATTTTTTTCTCTTTTGAAAAAGATATAAAGAGGTCTTGGGAGAGGAGAAAGTCGAAGGAGATTGGTAGTAGAGGATGAGGTTGACCGGAAAGGATTGTCCCCGGCGGGTTGCAGATAGGTAGTGTATGATGTTGGATGTAGGGGGTGAGTAGACCTAGGGAAAGGCTACTACCTTTAAATCAGGTGCTTAGGAAAAGACCTGATCAGGTTGGTCAGTGGATGAGAATGAAAAGAATTTTCCTTAACTTGTATCCTTGCTCTTGAGATGTTCCTTCCTGCTTCCCATGTCACACAGGTGACAAGTGAAGATTGTACATATAATGTGCATAAAATATGTAATTCTAATTTTTACCATAGACTTTAATAATGAAAATTGTTCAGACTTGGAGTGCACCCAGTGGTAATGAAAGTGTTATTTGGTGGAAATATTTTTCATCCATAATGAGGAGAGTGATGATAGATATAGTGTTCCTAACATTTTTCATACCTGAGCTTCCAAGTAATTAAACAAAATAGCCTGAAAATTTGTGAGAAAAACATAAGTGTGAAATGTATTATTGCAAAATAAGCCTAAAAGTTGTTTTCTAAGAAAGTAATAAGTTTCAGTAATGTCAAGTCACAAAGGTATTTCTGTATTTGGGAAAAGCCATATAAGGAGAATGTAATAGGCATCTTGTATTTGAGAAAGGGGTATGTAGTGTAACAAGTTACACTACATGCTCAAGGACCAATACAAGATGACCAAGGTATTTATTTAAGATTAATTAGGTATGGAATTGGACTGGTACTGCCCTGGATTTTTCCTTTTGTACAGGTGTAATGGCCAGACAGTATACAGCAAGTGGCACAGATAATGCTGAAAGTGTGAAGTTCTGTGCAAGCCAAAGAAGATCAAAGGACTTCTGTGAATACATTTATTTCATTGTTAAAAACCTACGTTCGTTTGTTCATTATGATTCTATTATTCATTCTGTACAGTTTGTTAGTCCAAGACTTGTGTGGAATATTGCAATCTCTCTTTTGTGTAAATATGGTGCAATAAATAAAGGTTATTGTATAGCATAAAAGCATGTCAAGACTTCTCCTTCCGTAGAAACTGAGAAGTAGTATTGAAGGATAGTTCAGCTCTCTCCAGCATTCTGTGACGAAGTCTGAGAATCTAACTGAAGAGGATCCACACTCATTGACAGAGGCACAACATAGCTGGTCCTTTACATCCTAAAGTAGGCTGTTATACCACACACTCGGTATAATCAGCTAAAGGGCAGTGAACTGCTACCAGCACGGTTATAATTGAGCAGTAATGCTGTAACAGCTGTTTAGCCTTGTTAGAGAATTGACGTTTAGAATAAATTAAAGGACATCATTATATTTTGTAATTGAGACCTACAAGCAGAATCTTCAAGGAAATCAATATTGAAGTCACCACATGTTATTTGAGTTCTTGTAGCATATTTTTTCTAACAATAATGCAAAGTTTTTAAGGAAGACAGAAAAGTTACCATAAGGTGATCTATATACACAAATTATGTTCATATTTAAGTCTGGAAGAACTACCCCAGCTAATTCAATGTGTTATCTACAGAGTACACTTCACAGGGATGGAAAGGATCGCAATTGATTTGTACATATATACCAGCACTACTGTACCACGTTTGAAATTTTTCACGGTGTAGTGGTAAACTAAAGTTTTGAAAACATATATAAGGTAGCTCTAACTCTTTTCGTGAGTGTTCACTAATACACAATAGATGCTTGTTAGACAGAACATAAGACTCAGACAAGAGAATTTCAAGTTCACTCACTTTATTTAGCAGTCCTTGAACGTTGTGACAATATATGTTGAGGTTGTCACATTTTTCAGTTTGGGTGCTACTGGTGACTGCTATGACGTCTTGTGAGAGAGGAGTTTTGGCCGCAAACATTGTCATCGTTGCCTGAAATTACTTCGGTTCTCTTTTTTTTTTTTTTTTTTTTTTTTTTTTTTTTTGTCTAGTAGATATTCTGAGGGTTACTGTTTGTGGAGCTGCAACTTGAAGCACGGCAGCTTCACTGTCGTCTCTGGATGCTGTTCCTGTGGTTTGAGGTAGTCTTTGTTGAGTTGCAACTTGAAGCATTGCAATGTGAGGAACTGCAACTGCATTGTTGTCTCTAGATGCTGTAGTTTCTTTTAAATTGCTGTGCTCTGGTTTTTCCTTTCCTGTTTCTTGAATTGAAGATACTGAGAGTTTTGTTAACACTGCTTCTGTCTAACGAGAGATTAATGATGCACAACACAGATGTAATTGGAAGTACTTACTTCCGCAAGGTAAAATGTGAAGTAAAAATAATGTCCTTACCTTTAAGATTTGTAGCTGGTAGAACAAAACAGGCCCTTTCTATGGTCACAATTGGTAACTCATGTGTGGATTTTCCCATATAATTCTCAGAACCACAAATATTATTATTATTTTAGCATGAAACAGAAAAAAAATGTTCAGATTAGTATATATACATAACACATTACACAGAAAATACATAAATATTTATATTCACAAACTATCTCATAGGAATTAAAAGTTTATTACTGATAATCACCTTTTTGTTTAGTTCTGTAACGACTTCATATGGCACAGTAATATTTGTCCAAATCGATCAAATTCCAAATTATTCCAATTTTTGGCGACAATCTTGATTATTTTATCCGTCTACTTCTTTATCTCAGAGTCCCAGTCGTATTCTCTAGTGCATTCATCGTATTTCTTCCAGTATAATCTCTTGATATCCGTTTCCTCAGTCTTCTGAATTCATCATTTCTATTCTTCGTTCATGTCCCATGCTCTACTGTGCCATTTTTTTAACTCTGCTTCTTTATATTGATTTTGGTTTGGTGCCAATTCGTCGTCGATGAAAAGGCTCTAAATTTTACTTGGATTGCCTGTATGAAATATAGGTTGGTATGCCTGATAATCTTTCATAATAAAATACTATTTCTTATTGAACTTGATACCCTGCGTCGTATTTATCTTTTTTCTGAGCCTATTTGTTAATTTAAGACTTTAGTATTGATTGAACATTAAGATTTTTTTCTCAGGGGCTTCTAATTTGATAAGAATTTTTAGAAATATATTTCTTTAAAGTCTGAGTAGTTCATTTATGTCAAAGCCAGTTACAAAAGGAATAGTTTATGACTGATTTTATCGTGGGATTGACCTTGCAGATTAGTTTTTAGGTAAAGTTCCTTTCACTAGCTGATAAATTACTCTTCCACATCTGTTTAGGGATTTATTGAAAGTCAAAGATATTACCTACGCGATGAAGATTTCTAATTACTGAATGAGTTTAAAACATTTAAAAATCTCACTCGTTTCTATATTCTTCAAAATAACAATAATTACAATAAATGTACTCAGAGAGAGCTGAACTCAAAGAGGGCTAAACTTACAGAGACAGAGAGAGAGTAACCAAACTGCAGGTATTATTTATACTAATATTCTGAGAAAAGATTACCGTAATTGAAGTTGTTTTGACACTCTTATTCTATGGCCTTTATTACCGTGATTTACATAGATGGTAACTGCTTTGTTTAAATTTTTGAAAAATACGTAATTTCTGCGTCATAAAAATCATGAACTATTTAAAAATGAGGGAAAATGGCGATCCTAATGCTATGAGCGCGATGTAGTGGTCCAAACTAAGTCACTAATATGTCTCAGCTGAATACCTGGAACAGCTCACCGAGGCCTGGTGGATAGGCAGCGCCGCAGAGAGAACTGGCAGCCGGCTACGGCTCACTCCAGTTCGTGTGATGGTGGTGGCTGCTGTCGTCAAGTGATCGATGTAAATCAGACTAATGCCAGTAAGTCTGAAGAAAGCCGTGTTTGATCAATGCATTCTTCTCGTGCTGACGTATGGTTGTGAGGCATGGACACAACTCACTTATGAAAGGAAAATTGAGGACAGCACAAAGAGCCATGGAAACAGCAATGCTGGGCTATACAAAGGATAGAAAAAGGACAGATGACATCCGATCTGTGACGAAGGGTAAGGACATCTTAGAGACAGACGGCTCCTCGAAATGACAGTGGGCCGGCCAAGTCGCTAGAAGAAATGACAGTAGACGGACGAAGCCAGTACTGGAGCGGAGTCCGAAAGAGTGTCTGAGGTATGGAGGAAGACCGCCGGTCAGATGGGACAAAGAAAGCGAGAAGGTCACCGGCAGCACCTGGTGGAGAACTGCTCGAGACCGTTTCACTCAGAGAGGACTACTGAAAGCCTACCTGAATCCACTACTCGATGAGACCACTTCATTTAATGATTGAAATGCCTGATGATGATGATGATAGTGAAAAATGGTCTAAAATTAAGTCAGAGAAAGTTTTGTTTGTTAGTAAAATTTTGTACCTAATTATTTCTCTGTATACGGTGATAAACATGAAGTGCTTTGACAGTATACAAAAAGAAGTAAGCATCAGAGGCTGTTTAATCAAGCTCTGTAAGATAATCTCTGCCACACTAATTTCATATATGTAAAAACAGCCAAAATTGAATCATAAGTAGTCACTGTCTAAGAGTTCATGAGCAACAGTAGTCTCCGAAATTGGAGCATTTTTCCTGTGATAAATTTGTAAAGTTCTTTTCATTATTTTGTACATGTGTGTGTTAGACAGCACTGTCTAAAGTGTGGCGTTTATTTATAAATCAGTCAGTCAATGGGATGAAGACCTTATCAACAATTAAGACATTAATCAAGAATGGGTTTTAACCAATTACTATATTGAAAGTATTTTTGCGAAGGATAGGCCACTACTCACCAAAGAGATGTTGATGAGCCTCAGAAAGGCACAAATAACAGAAAAAAACTGCAGAGCTTTCAGCTGATATGGCTTTCGTCTGTTGTAGAAACACATACACACCCACACTCACACACACAGTCACGACTGCCGTTTCTGGCCACAGCAGTCATATTGGCCGAAAGCTTTGCAGTTTTACTCTATGTTTTTGTGCCTTTCCGTGGTTCATCAGATGTGTCTGTGGTGAGTAGCAACCTATTCTTCAAAAAATTTTATTTTTAAAGTCTTTTACATTAAAATTAGATATGTTTTATGCAATTAATGAATGTGTGCTGGATTTAAGCTTTTTATACTAGCTGTATGTTTTTATTAGCATGGTCAGTAAATTAAAGTTTTAATGATTGACAGTATTTTAACCAACATTTTATACCAAAAATCAGAACCTGCAGCTTTTGTATAAACTCCAAGTAAAAATAATAAGTCATCACTTTTTCTTCCCTCTCTCTTCAAAACTGCTACTATAATGCCACTGGCAGCCAGTACATCTAGGTATTCATCTATCCAAGTACTAAGTGGGAATAATGTAACTTAACTTTGGTGATCAGGAGACAACTGGTTCATCAAACATAGTAAGGGTGATGGCACTTGGTCATTGTACTGAAAGTAACACTTGCTACATTACTTTTATTTTCAGTTTATGGTGCTGGTTTAATGGCTGTCAAGCTTAAACTGGGCATCAGATAATAATGCAATCATCACACAAATTCTATGAATTTATTGGATTTTTAAAATCAAAAAATTTTCAAACATTGCAGATATAAGTACACAAACAGTTGAGATCTATGCAAGGAATATAGGTTGGTTGAAACACTTAAGTTTACTTGAAAAAGTTTCAACTTTATGTATGAACACGTATCTCACATTGGCTGGCTAAAATACACATTAATCTCAAAGTAATTATATGGAAACATCTGTGCATGGCGATAATGCCACTTCCTCTTTAGAGTTCTACTTGATTTATTAAACAGAAAATTTCAAAGAAACGAAATAGGCTGGTGAACATCCATAAAAAAATATTTAAGTTGTACAGAGAGTAACAGAGTAGTGTTGCTAAACTATTGACACTTCTCTGTAATTTTGCTAACAGTGCAAACTTGATACATCTAAGTTTTAAGTAATGAAACATTCTGAATAAATGCAGAATGAAAAGAATTCAAATATTTCTACCCCAAATATAGGACATATATCTCCCACATTTTTATTTGACATTTACAGCAGATATTGTCCACTTATGCTAATATTCAATCTGATTACAACACCAAAGTTTGGCATAACTACCACATGTATCTTGTAGTAATGGGAAATTCAGATCACACTATGATAACTTGAGGATAAAACGTTTACCAGATTTGTGAGAGAGGAAACAAAATACTGGAAATATTCAGGAAAGAAATAAAGTATGCCTTACAATCCACATCGTTTATAATTGTAATGTCATATTCCCTACTTTCATGTTACCATGATACATTCAAAAGTGCACTGACAGCCTCTACAGAAAGTCTTGTATCATCACAAAATGCACAGTATTTTGTTAATTTTCATTTAGTGTAACGACTTGCCAGGGACTTCCCTATTTCATAGCCAATGGCGGCACTCAGGGGTGGTGGGACAGCATTTCCAACCTGAAATAGTGAAGTGTGTTGTTCTCAGCTGAAACTGAAGGCAATATATATACAAAGCATAACTTTTTTTATTTTCTTGCCAACATTCAATCTACCGAAGATTTTAGGTTCACAAATTGCCCTAATATATTTCACATACGTCATAACATGTAAAAGTACAGCTGTTAGATTTACCAGTACTTGTACAACATAGATGTTTATCAAGACTGTATATGTAACAGCTTTACTTTCACATGTAATGGCATTTGTCAGATTGACATGTAAAATTTATTATAGGAAGATTTGACTACCACTATCTAAATGTGTTGCTCATAAGACAGTAATTTACATTATCAAAACTATTTACTTATGCACATATGAATTATTTAACAATCTTGGCGAGAAAATAAAAGAAAGACTTCAGCGAGAAAAAGGTATGTACTTGACACACATTCTGGAACTTTCTTACCTGGCGGTATTTGTCTGCCATTGATCCACAGAAAATGTAGCTGTCAGGAAATCCCTGCACTCTGGCAAATTCTCTTACACTCATTACTCTCGATTGTTCTGGATGCAGAACTCGCCCCTGAAAATTTTTAACACATAATGGCTCAATTTAATTTCACAATACGGTAACATTTCATCTGTCCTTTGATTATATTGGGTGTTCAACTGTAGATGAGAATTGTTTAGAGCCAATCATGTGAAATTGAGATCCTGGTAGTACTCACATCTGGGAGATAAAATTTTGATAAGCAGCTTACAGATACAAAACAGAAAATCTGTTATCTCCTAAATAAATAAAAAACTAAAGTATGTATGAAGCCACTCTCTACTCTATATTGCAATGCAAGGAATTTTATCACTGTAAGAACAAATGTCAAGGAAAACGAAGACCAGTTCTAAGGATCTTGTGCTCGATCCTCAGTGACCACTAAGATTAGCAGTCTGCCACTCAGCAGTCCTCATTCTCATCTTTTGTTTGACACTGTTCTGCATCGTTGCCTGAATTGCCAGGGCTTTGAATCAAAGAGTTTGGTTAACGATTAGACTTACTTTTACTTTTTATGGAAAAACTTTAAAAGAGCAAAACCCGGATTTACTTAGGTCGGTCAGTGCTGGCCGCACTACTGACGCAGCCATTACCGAGGTCGTCGGCCAGGCAAAGTTTGAGCACGAGACGCAATGCGATCACTACGACACCGAGAAGGACCGTAGACGTCGGAGCCGACATCAATCATTAAAGATCACAAGACGGAAATATAGCCCCGTACGAAGTGACGGAGACGAGGAAATCGTTACGGGGGGTCGCCGCAAGTGCCCGCTGTAACGACTGCTACGACCACCTGGCACTGGAACGCCGAGGCTCTGAATGCGGTGTAGCATTCGCTGCCGAAGCTGAACTGGAGCAGCAGTGGGTGGTGCGTGGTGCGCTGTGGCGAGGTGGCGGAGCGGTCTGGCGGGAGGCACGAGTAACATGTGGGCGTGGGCGTGGGCGTCACAAGCAGAAGGACGGGCATCGAGACTTCAGAGCTGTGACCTCGCCCAGTCAGTGTGCGGGAGTGGAATCCGATACCACCTCAAACCGTATTGTCAGGTGTAGGAGCAGTACGAGAGTTGGATAGTCTCTCACCTAGGTGTGTCCAGACACTAACATGATCACTGTGTCAGAGCGGGAAGGATTCGGACTGGTCAGAAAAAGAAAGGCAGTGTCGATCTGATCCCAGTTATTCCTGCACCGCACAACAGTCTAGAGTACAGACAGAGGCCGTTGAACTGCACTGCATACAGACCTTGCAGCCACTAGTGTACTTTGAGATGCTATCGGATTGCACTCCCGTGCCTCGCTAGTACGCACTGCTGGTACGCGCTGGAGTATGAAGCTGTAGTCCTCAGCATAGTAAATTTAATTCACATGAAATGATTAATCACAATATATATAATTATTTGTCAAACTGACGTCAACTTTTTCTGTTTGTTTTATGTTTCGCATCTGTAGAGTCCCAATGTATTGATTCCACAAACTTGCATTAAGTCAGTTAATTTGTTTTCCACATAATTAATTACTTTTTATTTATTCTTAAATATATTTCACATACATTTATCATTTTAAATCTCATCTTCCCTTATCTATATTCTCTCGGAAAGATATGTAATATAGACTGTAATATGTGATATGTAATGTAGACTGCCCCACCCCCAAATTCAAACGTGCCATACTTGTTCTCCCGGTCCTTACCTTGGGAACACCATTTTCCCGCCAACTCCACCGTTCTAACGCATCCCAATACCAATATTGAACCCTGTCTGACCCAGTTCAGTCCCCCATCCACTCTAGATTACCCCTATTTTCTCCACATCATCCACTATTAATGCTTCAGTATTTCCTAACTTTCAACCTAGCCTCATCGTCATTTCTCAAATCCCTCAAGGTGAATACCAACCTCACCCCTGCAGAAAGAAGCGCAATCCACTCCTAAAAACAAATGTCGACCTTACGACCCTTTCTGCTGACATAGGCTCCACCACTGTGGTTATAGACCACATGAACTATGTGGCAGAGGGTCTTCACCGACTGTCAGATTCTTCCACATGATCCCATCCAAAAAATCCGACAGGATCTCCAGTTCCTCCTCATATCTTTAGGCCCACCCCAGGACCTCTCCCCAGAGTCTACGTCTCTCCTCACCCCTCCTTCACCCTGTACTCCCACCTTCTAAATGCTCCCTAAAGTCCACAAACCCAACGATCTTGTGGCCAGTTACAGCCTCCACTGGGGAAATCTCTGCTCTCGTAGACCGACACCTTCAACCTATTACCTAGAACCTATCTTTCCATATAAAAGACACCAACCATTTCCTGAACCGACTCTCCACAGTTCCTGTTCCTTTACCACCTGAAATGTACTCGTCACGGTCGATGTGACCTCCCTCTACAACAACATTCCCAATGCTCATGGCCTTGTTGTTGTTGTACACTACCTTTCATACTGACTCCAAACCTACAACCTCCTTCATCGTTACCTTGACCAACTACAGCCTCACCCACAATTACTTCTCCTTTGAAGGCACCACCTACAAACAAATTTGCAGTACAGCCGTGGGCACCCATATGGGACCTTTCTACGCCAACCTGTTGTTGGGCCATCTAGAGGAATCCTTCCTGACTACCCAGAATCACAAACCCCTCATCTGGTTCCGATTTATTGAGAATATCTTGATAATTTGGACTGAAGGTGGGGGGACACTATCCACATTCTTTCAAAACCTCAACACCTTCCCATCCATTCATTTCACATGATCCTACTCTACTCAACGAGCCACCTTCCTCGACATTGACCTCTACCTTAAAGGTGGCCTTATCAGTATTTTTGTCCACATCAAACCTACCAACTATCAGCAATACCTCCACTTCCACAGCTGCCACCCATTACGCACCAAAAAGTCCTTTCCATAGTCTAGTCACCCGTGGTTGTCGCATCTGCAGTGACGAGCAATCCATTTCCAAATATGCCAAACGCCTCACTGAGGGCTTCCCTGACCGCAATTACCCAGCAAACCTTGTCCAGAAACAGATATCACAGGCCACGTCGGAGTATCCCTCTCGTAACCCAATACCACCCAGGACTGGAGCAGTTAAACCACATTATATTCCAGGGTATCTATTACCATTCATCCTGCCCTGAAATGAGAAATACCCTATCCAAAATATGCTTGTCCATCCATACTGCATCCCTGCTCCAAACCCCTTGCCCCATGGCTCATATCCCTGCAATAGATCTGGATGAAAAGCCTGTCCTACCCACCACCCCACCACGACATACTCCAGTCCTGCCAAAGGCATTTCCTATCCCATAAAAGGCAGGGCAACCGGTGATAGCAGTATACAAACTGAGCTGCATACACCGTGCAGCTTTGTACATGGGCATGACCAGCAACAAGGTATCTGTCCAGATGAATAGCCATCGTCATACTGTGGCAAGGAGACAACTGGACCATCCTGTTGCAGAGCATGCAGCACTGCATGATGTGGCTCACTTCAATGACTGCCACACAGTCTGTGTCATACGGATCCTCCTCACAAACACCAACTTGTCTGAAGTGCACAGATGGAAACTCTCCCTACAGTATATCCTATGATCCCACAATACCCCAGGCGTAAACCTTCAGTAGTTTCTGCCTCCACTACCCCCTTCTCCCCTTGTGGTGGAACAGGGACAGTATAACTGCGATGTTTAATATTGTTATTCATGTTCTTCTTCAGTCTCTAATCATGAAATTATTCTGACACTAGAAAAAGTTTTATCAGTTGCTAGAACGTTATTGATTAGTTATTTACAGTTCCCTAGCAACACCAACTGTCATAAGCTAACCGTGTAAATTCTCTACACTTCGTCCAAAGTGTCCCGCACCACAACATAAATTAAAATTTGTAGGAATAATTCCTTTAAATAATTCATCAAAAATAAGTAAGGTTCTTGTACGAGCGGGGTATGAAAAATAGTCTGTAGCCGTTACTAAAATTTCATCAAAGTTAAACACAGGCACTTCTATTTGCTGTTATTAACTCGTACTGAAAAAATATTAATAATCCACTGCCTTCTAAACACTGGTTTTCCATATTCACACTAAATACAAATATAATGTCACATTGTAAGCTAATGAGTAGTGATTCAATCAGAATTAAATTATTTTCCGAAATAAGTCGAGATTCTTCACAAGAATCAAATTTCTCTTGCTATAAAATATTCTTGGTCATAAATAAATCTTCATAAATGCACGATATCTTTCAACATTAACAAATATTTATTCTTCTTCATGTTAATACAGCATCAGTTTATCAAGAAATGTGAACATGGACAACTAGCTTGGACTGAATCTCAAACAAGACTAACCATAATCTAATATTCTTTTAATATTCACAGAATATATGACACCAACTGCGATTGGGCAAAGCTGAAAATGTGTACCCAGCCGGGATTCGAAACCGGGTCTCCTGCTTTCTAGGCAGTTGCGCTGACCTCTACACCACTGGGGACACAGTGATCACCGCACCTGCAAGGACTACCTAAGCTCACCCCCCCCCCCCCCGCCCCCGTCAGATACAAATTCCCAGCTTCGCCCTGCGCACAGAACTCAAACTCGTTGATGTCATATATTTTGTGAATAATAAATAATAACAACTGCAGGATCAGAAGTGACGCCACGTGTATATAATATTCTTTTCTTTTCTTCTTTGAAACGATTGAAGCGCCGCAATAAAGAAGGCACAACAGCATTCGTAGCCCCATAGCTGTCGGTTAAATTTTCATAGTGGCCATCTGCTGTAATGTTAGCTGCGGCGGCGACGACGCTGCCCTTCTTGATTGCGGTGCCTCGATCGTACATGAAACATACAGAAACAAAACATTTTAAGAATCATATTATAAAAAATAACAATATTTACGTAAACATTAGAATGCATACATATTTTCTTCCATCTTTTATTTATAACTTCAGAACAGGGCTGACACAGGAAAATGTAGTACGTCTCTTTTGTCCCACTACAGCCTTCCTTTCTTACTCACACTCCATCTTAAACACTTCTCCCTTTCCGCCACACACTCCAGTCACTTCCTATCTGTCAGACAGCACTGACATATTGCTCCATGTCCGCCGGCATCACTTCCCTCCCTTCCTGCTTCCCTCACCATATCGCTTCCTCAACACCACCACTCGTTGCTCTCGCCACGGCCATGGTATTTGTTGCAGTCTTGTCGCAACTACCGGAGTCGGCGGTCGTGTGTGTGTGTGTGTGTGTGCGTGTTCTCTGGCAGACAAAGGCCAGAATGTGCTACCTTTATTTTTGTTTTCTGTGGTGTGGCCCTTTCTGCAGCACATCGAGCACCTCTGTGGCGAGTAGCAACCTATCCGTTCCAAAATATTGTTGAATTCTACAAGGAATTGCCATTGTTTGATTTAGACTGTAAT
Organism: Locusta migratoria; assembly: GCA_026315105.1. Classification (NCBI taxonomy): domain Eukaryota; kingdom Metazoa; phylum Arthropoda; class Insecta; order Orthoptera; family Acrididae; genus Locusta; species Locusta migratoria. Next base: position 571,099,535 of record CM048747.1, on the reverse strand, counting down.
AAGGCTTAGTTTAACTCTAATAACTAATCAAATACATTTAATAGTGTGTTCTACAAGTTTATCATTCAAGGTTTCACATTTCCTTATGTATCACTTCATAAAACGTGAAAAATGTACATAGCAGTCCTCGTGTCATAAGTTTCGTTTGTCTGGGCGAAGTAAATCTAAATTTCCTCACTCATTTGATTTTTTTTTTTTTTTTTTTTTTTTTTTTTTTTTTTTTTTTTTTGCTACAAGTTAAAAACAGCGTTTCCCTCTATAGTTTCAATTCTTGTTTGTGTAAAACAGTGTGAATACTAATTTGTTTCTCGTGAAACTCTCGACATCCGTACTTACATACAGTGATTTTAGACCTATTTTTCTCATGTATAAATTTGTCTTTTTCAAATTCTGAGTCAACGGGGGTAAAATGTTGGGATCCAGAAACCAAGAAAGGGCGATGGCAGGGGGTGGGGGGGAAGGAGTAGTGATCAGAGCGGGAGAGAGAGCGACAGGCACGGAGGGGGTCTGTCGGAGGAGACGGAGGGTTTGTCGAAGGCAGGTTTAACGCGACTGACGAGAGATCTTCAGGGACAACATTCAGGTGTTATCATCGTCCTTCTTTGTGACCCACTGAGAACCTATATACAGAGGCCAAATTTGGGGGCGGACAGTGTTGTCGCAAAGGAATATGTGGGACATGTTGAGAGGGCAGAAGGGAAGCGAGGAGCAGGAGGGAATGGAAAGTTTGGAACAGTAGAGGCGGAAGCAGTCTACAAAGCAAGAGAGATCAGAGAAGGGGAAGCGAGGACGGTTGAGAGGGAAGAAGGGACGCAAGAAGCAGGAGGGGAGAGAAAGCTTGGTACAGTACAAGCGGAAGCGATCTAAAAAGAAAGAGAGCTCAAAGGACGGGAAGCATAGACAGTTGAGGAGGCAGAAGGGATGCGAGGAGGAGGAGGGGGGGAGTGAAAGTTTGGAACAGTACAGGCGGAAGCGATCTACAAGGGAAGAGATTTCAGAGAAGGGGAAGCGTGGACAGGGGAGAAAGCAGAAGGTAAGCGAGGAGTGGGAGGGGATTGAAAGTTTAGAACAGTAAAGGCAGAGACGATCCACAAGGGAAGAGAGCCCAGAGGAGGGGAAGCGTGGTCGTTGGAGGGGGCAGATGGGACGCGAGGAGTGGGATGGGAGAGAAAGTATGGAACAGTACAGCCGGAAACGCTCTACAAAGGAAGATAGCCCAGAGAAGGGGAAGCATGGACAGTGGAGAGGGCAGACGGGAAGCGAGGAGTGGGACGGGAGAGAAAGTTTGGAACACTAAAGGCGGAAGTGATCTACAAAGGAAGAGAGCTCAGAGGAGGTTAATCGTGGATGGTTGGGAGGGCAGAAGGGAATCTCGAAGAGCGGGAGTGGAGTGAAAGTTTAGATAGTTGTTGTTCGTTAGAGGGGACTAAACTACTCGGTCATCAGTCCCATGTTACTAACAAAAAACGTGCAGTGGATGGGAAACAATAGCCATATGGACCTGGACACATAGTACGAATCATACTCATCAACGATGAACATTCACAAACAGCACTAATAGAGAAAATGAATCAACGCAGTCAATCACACTAAAATTTGGCAACGGGAATCTGTGGCTGGCTGGTCACTGATATAATAATGGACGAGCCAGTCACATAGCACACATGAATGTCAGGAGAAAGCACCCTACATTAAATTGAATTGTAAAAACCGGCTGCACGGATAAAACATAGCACGGACTCAGCTGGAGGCATCGTCCCCTAGCACTAGGGATAGGGTAGTTGGAAGATTAAAAGACTGCCACAAGGGGTCTAAAATATTACAGTCTATCAGGAGATGAACGATTGTCAAGGCAACACCACTTGTGACACATGGGCGGTGGCTCACGGCGAAGTAAATAGCCGTGAGTCAACCAAGTGTGCCCGATACGGAGGCGGCATAGCACAACGGAGTCTCGACGATTGGGCCTCAGTGGAGTTTTCCATGTGGCTGTGGATGGTTTGATCGTGCGAAGCTTGTTTTTTGCACTTAGTGCAGACCATTCCGAGCTCCAAGCATCTCACACCTTCCGGTGTAGCATCCATCTAAGGTCCGTTTCCAGGACATCAATTTCAAGAGGGCCTGAGGAGGTGGCCTGTTTGGCCAACTGATCCACACGTTCATTGCCAGGAATGCTGATGTGCCCCGGGGTCCAAACAAAGATCACTGAGCGACCAGACCTATTGAGAGCGGCAACAGTGTCTTGGATACTCTGCAGCAAAGGGAGTTTGCTGAAACATCGTCCGAGTGCTCGCAAGCCACTCATGGAGTCGCTACAGATGACAAACGACTCCTCAGGGCAGGCTCTCAGATGTTCCAGAGCTCTAGAGATAGCGACCAGCTCTGCAGTAAAAACACTACTGCCATTTGGCAAAGACCGCTGTTCAAAAAGGTCACCATGGAGATAGGCGTACCCAGCATGACCATCGGTATAAATGACTTCTGCGCCATGGAAAGAGTCAAGGTGTTCCGGAACAAGTCCAACCATAGCTGCAGACGAGGAATACACGAAGGAGGTGTATGGGAAGAGTAGTGGAAAGTAGGAGGGAAGGGAAGGGATTCAAGAGAGGAGAGAAGGGAATGACATGGACTGCAATCGAAAGACCCAACCGAAACCGTCTTTGAGGGGATGGGAGTGCAGCAGTTGGGAAGAGAAGCCTGCGATTCGGATGATGGTCTGAGGTGTGGACACAAGAAACATACGAGGCCAACAACCGTAGCCAACGGAACCGCAGTGGGGGAACCCCAGCCTCAATGAGGAGGCTCATCACCGGGCTCGTACGAAAAGCTTCCCTTGCCAAGCGAACACCAGCATTTAGGATGGGGTCTAAGACCCGAAGCGCAGAAGGGGCTACCGAGTTGTACTCCTGGCTGCAATAGTCTAGGTGGGACTGGATAAGAGACTTATAAAGTTGTAAGAGGGTTGGACGGGCGGCTCCCCAAGCAGTGTGGCTGAGGCAGCACAGTATATTTAAATACCGCCAGCACTTTTGTCGAAGCTGTTGTAGGAGGGGGACCCATGTGAGCCGGGCATCGAACAGCATGCCCAAGAAGCGATGCATATCTTCAACACGAAGAAGGTCGTCACCTAAATACAGTTCTGGGTCTAGGTGCGCTGCCCGACGGCGACAAAAGTGCACAACCCGAGTTTTGGAGGCAGAGAACCGGAACCCATGGGCTAAAGCCCAGAAATGCGCCTTTTGAATGGCTCCCTGCAGTCGCCTTTCAGCGACACCAATACTAGCCGAACTGTAATACATACAAAAGTCATCGGCATACAGTAAAGAGGACACCGATGACCCTACTGCTGCAGCAAGTCCGTTGATGGCAATTAGAAACAGCGGAACACTAACAATGGAGCCCTGTGGGACTCCATTCTCCTGGGTGCATGGGGAGCTGAGGAGGGTACCTACCCTAACCCGAAAAGTGCGAAGTGAGAGGAAGTTCTGGATGAACAGTGGAAGCGGACCTCTCAAGCCCCAGCCATGCAGTGTAGCTATAATATGGTAGCGCCAGGTGGTGTCATAAGCCTTTCGGAGATCGGAAAAGGACTGCAACCAGGTGCTCACACCTGGCAAAAGCAGTGTGGATTGCCAACTCCAGCGGAACTAGATTGTCTAACACAGAACGGCCTTGGCAGAATCCCCCTTGTGTTGGGGCGAGGAGTCTACGGTCTTCAAGAACCCACATGAGCCGCCGACTCACCATACGGTCTAGGAGCTTGCAAGGAACGTTGGTGAGGCTATCGGGCGGTAACTGTCTGCCACCTGTGGATCAGCGCCAGGTTTTATCACTGGGATGACGATGCTGTCCTGCCATTGAGATGGGAAAACACCTTCAACCCAGAGGCGATTGAACAGGGCGAGAAGTTGGTGTCGAAAGTCCTGCGACAGGTGGTGCAGGAACTGTTTGAGGATTCGATCTGGCCCTGGGGTGGTATCGGGACAAGCAGTGAGGGCACTCTGGAACTCCCACTCAGTGAATGGAGCATTATATGGTTCCCGCCGGCATGTGTGGAAAGAGAGCTGCCTCCGGTCGACCTGTTCTTTGCGGGTGCAGAAGCCCACAATGTAAGCAGAAGTTGCAGAGGTACCGGCATTATGGTCCGCCATGTGTTCAGAGATAACACCTGCGTCCAGGCATATAGTACGCTGAATGTTCAGGCTGGGGATTTCCGTCTGTGGTCGGTACCCAAAAAGGCGCCGAACCTGTGACCACACCCGAGATGGGGCGGCGTGAGAGCTGATAGTAGCGAGATACCTCTCCCAACAGTCCTGCTTACTCAGGCATATCAGCCTCCGAGCTTGTACCCGGAGTCATTTGAAAGCGATCAGGTGCTCTATACAAGGGTGGCACCGGTGGTGCTGGAGTGCCCGACGACGTTCCCTGATGGCCTCAGCAATCTCTGCGGACCACCACGGAACCAACTTGCGCCTAACTGAGCCAGTGGTGGTCGGAACACTGGCTTCAGCATCGGAAATGATGGCCCTGGTGATGTGTTGACAGCCTGATCAACATCATCCAGGATTGGAGGAATCACCCTGGTAGCCGAGGTGTAATCAGGCCAGTCAGCCCTACGCACGGACCAACGGGGCAAGCGATCTGGAGGATGATACTGGAGAAGAGAGATATGGATGGGGAAGTGGTCGCTACCACATAGGTCATCATGGACCCCCCAATGAAGCTGTGGTAGAAGGCTTGGGCTGCAGAGAGAAAGGTCTATAGCCAAGCATGTGCCTTGCACCACACTGAAATGTGTGGGGGCCGGTATTGAGAAGGCAGCAGTTCAGTTGTGCTATTAAAGCTACAATGTCCCTACCATGACCTGAGACCTGAGAGCCACCCCACAAGGGGGGTTGTGGGCATTGAACTCCCCCAAGAGCCCAAGAGGAGGAATGGCGGGGGAAGTTGTGCGATCAAGTTTGCAAGGTCTGCAGGAGATACTGCCTCATCTGGAAAAAGGTAGATTGAGCAGATGGTAATGTCCTGTCATGCCTGAATTCTCACAGCCACTGCCTCAAGCACTGTGTTACGTGGCACTGGTGAACTGGGGACAGTGGCAAGAACGTATAGACAGCCTCTTCCAGAAACCCTGTCATATGTTGCGCGGTTTTTATAGTAACCCCTATACCCACAAAAGACAAGAGTCCGTTCGGCAGGAAACCAAGTTTCCTGTAGTGCTACACAGAGAGAAGGGTAGTGACATAGCAACTGCTGTAACTCAGCCAAGTGGCGGAAGAAACCGCCACAGTTCCATTGTAGCACCACACTATCTCCCGACACACAGGACATATTTATTTAGATGGTAGTGCATGGCCCACAGGTTTATCTACAGTCACTGACTCAGAAGGCAGAGCCTCGACATCCATTGCTTCCAAAGTCTTGGCAATTGCCAAGTCTTCAGGGGACGCGAGGATTTCCACCATGTTCTCGGAAGCAGACGATTTTTGTGGTGAGATGGTAGCCCCCTGCAATTCTTTTGTTTTACATTTTTTCTGCTTTTCTCGCTGGTGGGAGGGCTTGGCAGACTCAGTCTCAGGGACGGAGGTTGCCATTGAGGTCCTACGACCAGCTTTGGAAGGTACTTGGTGCCACTCACTGGCGTCTGCTGTACCAGTGGGAGAAACAGGGAGAAAGGGATTCAAGCAATCCCTTCCTCGCGAGAGGAGCCAGAGCAGGCTGTTGCGGCTCTGGCACACATGTGGGGACAGATGTCCCCGTTGGTTGTGGAATTTTTGCTTCCAAGGCAGGGGCTAGCAACAGTGTGAGATGTGCCCCCTACCACCAAGGGGGCAGATGGTGACGGTTGGGCATGAGGGCCCACTACGATTGACAGAACAGATGGCAAACTAGTCTGCTGAAATGGTGTTGTGGCTGCTGCACAGGACGTTTTAATGCTGACTGGGTGGAGTTTTTCGTATTTCCTCTTTGCCTCGGAATAAGACAGCCGATCCATGGTTTTGTATTGCATGATCTTCCTTTCTTTGTGCAGTACAGAACAGGTAGGCGAGCAAGGTGGGTGCTGCTGTCCACAGTTGACACAAATGAGAGGGGATGTACAAGGGAGGTCTGGGTGCGATGCACAGCCACAGTCCCGACAAGTGGAGTTGGCGGTTCACCTGGAGGACATGTGCCCAAACCTCCAGCATTTAAAACAGCGCATAGGAGGAGGAATGTAGGGCTTCACGTCACATCGGGAAATCATCACCTTGACCTTTTCAGGAAAGTAGTCGCCCCTATGGACTCGCCGTATAAAGTGGATACCTCGCCAACCCAAGTTCTTGCGGCGTTCGTCATCAGACTGCAAAAGGAGGTCCTTACGAAAAACCATACCCTGTACCACGTTCAGGCTTTTGTGTGGGGTGATCGAAATGGGAACATCACCCAGCTTGTCACAGGCGAGCAATGACCGTGAGTGTGCTGGGGATGACGTCATTATTAAAACCGATCCCGATCGCATCTTTTGACATGCCGTCTACTTCTCTGAACTTGTCTTCCAAGTACTTTGTAGCGATACATTAATATTTTTTTTATTGAAAATTATATCTGCGACGCTTGTCGCTAGCATCTGTTCTCTCTGCCAATAAATCTGTGATTATCCTTGTTTCAAGTTATACCTTCAACTATTTCAAACGATCTGGAGAGAAAACGGAATCGCTTGTCGTCTTTCGTTTTTCTACCTTTGTACTGAGCGGACGTATTTTACTCGACCTCCATAATCATGTAAGTGTGAGCTCTGGTTAGCACCCTTTGTGTAATAAACTTTAACTTTCATTTGGAATTCCTATTTTATTTAAATAATTACTATTTCTCCCCATCTTTCATTTAACTGATACCTATTTTCAGCAATATTAGTAAATTGATGCTTGGTTATTGTTGCCTATTGCCTCATGATGACAAAAGAATGCAAAATTTATTTACTCTCATTTTGTGTTAAACAGTGAATTCAATGCCTGCAGGAAATCTTCATTCTATTAAAAGCGAAGTCCGATAATTTCTTTAACTTTCGATAACCATAGTGATCAAAATTACACACGGTCTTAAAACTTTAATAATTAATAGTCATGAAACCAAGCATCAGTTTACGAGAACGAAGATATTAATCAATTCATACAGGTTCAACTGCAGCGTCACAGCTTCCACCAATGAATGCATACCAGGTAACTTATTCCACTATTTTCTTATGTAATGGTGCTTTCTGGTGTTATCGTAATTTTTAACTTACATTGCTACTGAGAACTGATAACCATTTCAAAAATTAATATTCATTGCTGATCTTAAGGTTATTTAAATTTCAATTCCGGTTTTCAACCTTGATCTTTTGACAACACCAGCGATAAAAAAAAAGTAACATTACATAAGAATTGGCGCCCATTGTGACAGGACCTCGAATGGTTGTAAAAAAAAATGTAATTTTATGTGAATTAATTATACCATTGTTTGACATTTATTTAATATTTGTAATCATTCACCAATGTATGATATCTAATCTGTATAATGTGTTTATTTTTCAAGAACAACTGCTGACCGATTGTGACGTGAAAATCATAATTACTACCCCGGAGAATAATAAAATAAAAATTTGGAGCCACACCCGATCACGAGAAATTCAACCGCAGCCAACAATGAAAATTGCAACACAGGTAAGGACAGACTGATTATTTCGCTTATTTGGTGCTTTCTCCTTGTGCGCCTCGGTTGCGCAGTGGTAGAGTGCCAGACTACAAATTCAAAGGTCGCGGGTTCGATCCCCGCCAGGTCCTATGATTTTTATCTGTCACTTTCCACTTCTTTCACCCCAAATTTTTGATAATTTATTAGTATGGTTAAAACCCGTAGACAAATTACTACAATGGAGTCAGAACAAAACACTAATGTTTCACAGCCCGCGCAAAATGTTGAAAATAATGTGGCTGCGAGATCAGTTGAAATGATTCCACACATAGTGGAGGAAAGTCTTGCAACCACATCACACGTTACAGATTTTCTCACACAGACAGTACACCAATCTGAAAATCCGCAAGAAGATTGGTTAAAACGATTTGAGATATTATTTGCTAACATGTCGCAACAAATTAACAATTTACAAACATCTACTAAAGACGAACTAAACAATTTGCAAGCATCTACGAATGCAATACATGCGAACATGTCGCAACAAATTAACAATTTACAAACATCTACACATGATACAAACAATCAGATTTCAGGCTTGACCGATCAAATTAATCATTTGCAGGCCAACACGAAACATGATTTAGAGCTGTTGCAAAATTCCACCAAGCAACAATTAGACAGAGTAGAGGAACAGCAAAATCAAATCGCGGCTCAAATGATAACTCGGGATGAATTTGAGTCGAGATTTAAAAATCTAGAATCAGTACAACAAAATTTACCCTCAATTATTTCTGAGGAAGTAAACAAACAGATAGACGCACAAATACTCAAAGTCGAACAGGCTGTCAATGGTAAGTTTTCTGAAGTACAAAACAAAGTAGTGGATCAAATCATGGACACAGTAGATGCAAAAATCTCTTCTGTAGTCGATGATGTAACTAATTGTAAAGAAACCGTTAAAACATTACCAACAGCTATCGACAGTCTCACAAAGAATCTTACACAGCTTAAAATTCAACAAGAAAACTTGGAAACAACTGTTACGAGAATTACGAGTCAGGCAGAAAACATAGTCAAAGAAAATCATGATAGGGTACAACAATTCTTATCTAATACAGAAGCGAAGTTGAATGAAAAGATAGACGCAGAATTAACCACTGTAATTCAAGACGTAGCTACTCAAGTGTATGAAAAACATGGAAATACTGTTAAAGCTTTACAAAAAGATCTTACAGACGTGAAATCAACTTTAAATACACAGATGACACAATCTAGGCCAAATGAACCCGTGACAAATGTGTTCCATGATTGGAAATCTCCCAGAATTGCAACAAATATTCCAAGCTCTCCATATAATCCGGGTACAGCTAACAATTTGACGTCAGACAGGACGCAGACTGACTTTTGCTTGACGACCTCTAATGACCTTGATCGACTAGGTAGGGAAATGAAATCAAACATACCCCCCTCTTATTCACCACGAAATCATGCTACTGCCGAAGAACTTGACGAAAGTATGATAAAGCACCACCAATTTCAAATCTTTATTAATGAGAACCGTACTGTGCACCCAGTTATTTTCCTGCAATCTTTTAGAGGTTTATTAACCTGAATCGTGGTCCAAAAAAAGAAAGATAAGATTTGTTGTCGGATACATTCAAGGTGAAGCGGGAATCTGGGCTGCAGAAGCCCTACAGAGTTGTGAAACTTATGGTGAGTTGGAACGGGCATTTTTAGCCACCTTTTGGTCGCCTGCTGTGCGAGAAAGGTTTCGAAATGAAGTTTATAATCCGCAACCTTTCAATGAACGAAACGGGAGTCTGCGGAGATATTTCGAGAAGTACGTAAACAAAGCTAAATTCTTTGATGACCCCCTCCCGCACAGGGAAGTACTACGCGTATTAATAAACAAATTGCCTACACGATTGCGGTTGCAACTAGCACACGTTTCAACACAAAACTTAGAAACTTTTCTCACTGAGGCGGACACACTAGATTCAATCTTAGAAGACGACCGAGCAAGAAATAATAGTTATAGGTACGGTAACGCAAATAATTACTTCAACTATCCTAGTAATCAGCTGATTCATGTCAGCCAGCCACATCCTAATAATCAAAACATGTCACGCCCTCTACAGATGTTACCGCAACAGTCATTTATCAGCAATACCGGACAGCCGCAAATGCAACAAGTGACTAGTGGAGTAAACAGTACACGCAGTACGAAACGTACCTAACGGCGCTCAGTATTACCGACGCCGTCGTGACAACAGATTTAATCCGGGTTACTACAATCACAATAATAATAATTTCAATAACAATGCAGCTACTTTCCCTAACCAATATAATGGTAACACACAACCGCTCTGGCGTAATGGAAACTACTACAATAATAATAACAGAAACAGCAATTTTTTTCCAAACAATAACGGTAATCAACAAATTCCGAACTTTTCTACTACTCCTGCACAACAACCAAATGTCAATCAAATACCAGTAGCAACGATGACGACTGACAGTACAGATCAAACAAACTGGACACAAAATGAATCGACCGTGACTATAACTGACGTGACAGAAACTTTAAATCGACCTCAAAGACATTCTAACGGGACGCAGACGTCAAACTAAATCGGCTCGTGGCTGGCCCTCCGACATTGAGCCACCGAGGCAGTGAGGGCACAATTCTCACAGTAAATATGCTGCGTTACGATAAAGGAATCGATATCAGGGAAGAGCTACTCCAGGAACAAACACAACAAAACAAAGTACTTATAGTTGCCTATCAAGCATACATCTTAATAACAGTAGGAGACGTACCTACATCGATTTTAGTTGACACTGGAGCAGCTGTTAATGTATTGTCTTACAGTCTATTTAAACGCATAAACAACATTCAGAGGTTACCTACCTTTCCTGTACAGAACTGCAAAATCATTGGTGCAGTAGGTGCAAAATCTAAGCCAGTTAAGTTACAAACACTTGTTCAACTACAAATCTGTGATGAAATCCTTGTAGTAGATGCTGTCATAGAAGACTGTATACTTGGTTTAGAATATCTTCAAAGTCGAGAAGCAAAATTAGATTTTAAGGAAGGTAAATGTTATTTGACAGTAAACCACTGTGTCTGCATTTTGAATCTGACTAAGAAGGAAGTGACACCAAGAAAATCTTGTAACTCTGTTAGGTTGAAGCAAGTCACTGTTAATCAAATGCAATTTGAAAATTATACTGCTATTCAGGAATCTGAAAATGAATCTCTTGAATCTATAGTTCAAAAGGTTAACGAATCCACTAATGCTACAGATAGTCAGAGACAACAACTTCTCCACTTGCTACACAAGTACATCGAGTATTTGACAAAAGGCCAGGTGTAATTAGGACATACCAGTATAACATGCAAGTTAAGCCTCATGAAGCATTCTGTAGGCAAACATATTCTATACCTTGGGCAAAACAACCAGCTGTCAAAGCAGAAATTAACCGTATGCTTAGATGGAACATAATAGAACCTTCAATGTCACAGTATTCCAGTCCTCTTCTTGCAATTTTTAAATCAGATGGGTCTGTTCGTCTTGTGCTTGATGCACGTCAAATCAGTAAGATTATCATTCCAGTTAGAACTAGGCCAGAAAACCTAGAAGAACAGCTTCAGAAGTTCTATGGAGTCAAATATCTATCAAGTTTTGATCTTAGAGCATCATATTGGCAGGTTCCTATAACAGAAGAGTCTCGTAAATATACTGCTTTCATTTTCTCAGGACGATCGTACCAATTTAAGGTACTGCCTTTTGGTCTAAATGTGAGTTCTGGTGTCTTTATCACAGCACTTGATACAGTACTTGGTCCGGAATTACTAGATAATATTACAGTTTACGTTGATGACATACTTGTTGCTACTTCTAAATGGGAAGAACATGCCATCCTACTTGAAAGAGTGTTTGATAAATTTCTGTCATCTGGAGTAACTGTCAACTTGAAAAAGTCTAAGTTTGTTAAAACTGAAATCAAATTTCTTGGGCACATTATCTCACCCACGGGCATTGTTCCTGACCCTGAAAAAATTAAAGCAATTAAAAATTTTCCTGCACCTCACAATAGGAAGCAATTAAAAGCCTTCTACGGTTTATGTTCATTTTTTCGGCGCTTTGTGCCACAACAACTACTCAATAGTACTGCTCTTCTTTCACTTCTTCGAAAAAACATCCCTTGGAATTGGACAGAACAGTGTCAGCAAGACTTTGACAAAATTAAACAAGCCCTTGTTAACTCAGACGTCTTAAACCACCCTGACATGTCACAGGATTTCTGTATTATTACGGACTCGTCAAATTTTGGGGTTGGGGCGTGTCTGTTTCAAATTTCAAATAATCTGGATCCACAGTCCCTAAAAGTCATCAGTTTTGCTAGTCGCACGCTCACTGAGTGCGAACGTCGATATTCAACCACAGAGTTAGAACTTCTTGCAATTGTTTGGGCATTCAAAAAGTTTCATCATTATATCTTTGGCAAACATACAAGAGTCTTCTGTGATCATCAGGCACTTAGCTTTTTGATGTCATGCAGACTATTACACAATAGATTAGCCAGATGGGCCATGATACTACAAGAATACGATTTTGAAATTGAACACATTAAAGGATCAGATAATGTCATAGCTGATGCACTTTCCAGACTTCCCCAGGGTTTACCAGAATTTGAAGACTATCTTGAGTCAAACACAGAGTTTAAGATAATGCTCATGAAGGACATGGAATTTAGAACATATTATTTAGATATGTGCAAAAACATGCAGGTATTACAGCAAGCAGATGACAGGTGGAGGAAAATTATCACACAAATTACAGACAAGTCAGATGCACATCTAAATCAACATTACAAAGTCTACAAAGGAGTACTTTTCTTTCGTAGACATGTACAATCGCAACTCTGGTGTGTTTGCATACCTGCTACATATGAAAAATCTCTAATTTGGCACACTCATAGAGTTTGGGGACACTTTGGCGCACTAAAGTGTCTCCGTAAGCTTAAACAATACTGTTATTTTCCGAATATGTCACGAAAAATCCATTACACATTGAAATCCTGTTTAATCTGTCAGAAATGCAAGCCTAACAATCAGTCAAACAAGATGCCGCTTCATTCTATCTTGCCATATAAACCTGTTCAATTAGTTTCAATTGATACTGCAGGACCTCTTCCGATTGGACGCGGAGGCGTCAAACACATTCTTGGGATCTATGATGTGTTTTCAAAATTTGTGAAGTTATACGCCTTAAAAACTACTACCGCAAAAGCAGTGATTCGGCGCCTGGAGCGCGACTATTTCCCTTTTGTCGGGAAGCCGACGACAATTCTGTCCGACAATGCAAAACTTTCACATGTTACGCGTGGAAAGATTTCATTCATAAAAATTACCTGAATCACATTCTCATTTCACGTTACAATCCTTCTGCCAATCCAATGGAACGCATGTTCCGTGAATTAAATCGCTTCATCAGAACATATGCTTCCAACAAACAAACATCCTGGGTTGAATATATTGGACTATTTGAGCAAGTGGTTAACAACCTACCTTTGTATTCTACACCCTATACACCCACCGATTTAGTTTTACAAACCAAAGAGACAAACGAATGGGTAAAACCGATACCAAAATTTCCCCGAGGTGACGTAACACTGGAAGAAAAGGTAAGACAAATATTAGTAGCCCTAACTGATGCAGCTATAAAAAGAAAAGCCTACTATGATAAGCAGCTGAAAAGAACACAAACATTTAATATCGGAGACCTAGTACTTCTGCGAAATCATCCTAAACCATCAGCTATCTTAAAACGTAATAAAAAGTGGCAACATCTATTTTCTGGACCCTTTAGAATTGTTCAAATGCCGCCCGAGGGAAGTTATTTATTATCTACAGTACACTCGGGAAGAGTGAGAGGTTTATATCCACACAAGCATTTGAAAAAGTTCTATGCTTAGTTTTTAAGCTGATCACAAAAATGATAAATATGACACCTAGTTCCTAGTGAATAAGTAATACATTCACAGATCCAAGGAGAATAAGCTGAACAAAATATTTTTTTTCTTACAATGTTACGTAATGGACAACAAATATTAACTGACGGTGTAACTGTTCTCATGTCAAACACTTAGCAAATAACACAGATATATCGAACCACTGTTATGTTTAATACAACATAAAACACTTACTATGGGCATTAATTATTATAATTATTAGTATAAGTATAAGAGAATATTTATGATGATGAAAATGAATATATGGAGCAAATGATTTATTTTAGTACGATGGATCTGAAGTAGGAGGATTTTTTTTTTTTTTATGAAAGAAATGTAGTGATAAGGATATATTAATGTTTTTTTTGCCCAACGGCTCCTAATACGAGCCACACACACACACACACACACACACACATACACACATACAAATACACACACACACACACACACACACACACACACACACACACAAATCCAAACAATGTTGCTATACGAGACATGATAACGTAACGTATTTGCGGTCAGCTATCTTTTCAAAGACAGTATACATGATATGAAGTTTTATAAGCCACTAGGAACCTGTAGATTAATGCTGATCAGCTGACAGGTAACACACATGTCAACAACTGTGCAATTTATTTAAGAGGGAACATATGACCTTTAAAGACATCTAAGTTTATTGAACAATTCTAGTTACGTATTGTGGGACACAAATTTCTTAAGAATTACACAAGACTTTATGCTGATGCTTATGAGCTTGGCAGTAATTAAGATAACAGTGTCATTATGATGTTGCGTCAATACTACTATTTGGGTCATTCCATGCCAAGTGGTCTAGAGGCTCCCACATGACCCTCATGGATTTTGATGAAATTTTGTATGAACACACATGTTCTCGAATGAACACTGGTAAACTTTCAGTTCAAAACAATCAATACTTCCGGAGATACAGTCACTTGTTTAAGACCATAGCACAGCTTCCAATAGTGCGTCGTTGAATTTTCAGCAACTTTGAGATGATATATCTCTGGGAGTATTTGCATGAAAGAAACAAAACTTGGCCATCTTATACAACTTTTAGAGCTCTTTAAAGTAAAATACCAATAACAGGATTTCTGAGAAATTTTGATACAGAAAATTTAGGGCAAAGTTGGGCGAAAAAATTGCTGGTTAAAAAAAGTGCGAACTTTAGTTTTTTATATCTCCAGAAGTAATTGTGGGATGTACATGAAACTTTGCACACCATAACTCACCAACATAAGGTCTTAGAATATAAAGTTTCATTCTCCTATTGCTTCCCATTATTTCACAAATCTAGGGTAAAGTTGACAATTTTTCAAAAAGTGCTAAAAATGGGTATTTTCAGTCAAATTTTTCAAAAAAGTGTTTTCTCCAAATTCCTTTAGACTATGCTCATTAGAAAGAGCATATTCTAAACTATCTAGAAAAGTGGATTTGGTTTTGCAATGCAAGCATATAAGGCCCTAGAAAGTAGCATAATCCTAGAGGCACACTGGAAGTTTGAACCCATTTTTCTGGCACTCAAATTATACCTAAAATTTTTTATTATGTCTAATAAATATTTGTTAATGCATGAGATAAGTGAAATAAGAAGTCCTGATGAATAGGACGTACCTCAAGTCTGAATAGAAAAAGAATAAAAATAGAAACAATGTTATTTCCTAACTGTCCCCCCCCCCAACCCACAACTCTCTCTCTCTCTCTCTCTCTCTCTCTCTCTCTCTCTCTCTCTCTCTCTCTCTCTCTCTCTCTCTCTCACACACACACACACACACACACACACACAGACACACACAATTATAATTTAGAATGAATATAAATTGTAAAATTTATTTGCACAATCATTATCTAATAATTAGTAGCATTTTTAATTAAGACCACCAGCTTACTGAAGGAAAATAAGTATATAAATGAGTTGTTGTGGTTTAACACTGCTAGATTCATTTCACCTGAGAAAACCAGTGTCTCCGTCACCATAGGGGCTATGCTCGAGCATCAACACCTATGGGTGAGTTTCTTTACACAGGTTTTCCAAGCCTGATGAATGTAAACAGGAATGGTGTATTGCCGACCAGACGAATTTACTGACGGAGCTGGAATAACTGCAATAATGTGGTGTGATAGAACCCAGCACTTGTCACTTATTGGTGGTCAATAAAATGAATCTGCTGGACCATGAGGGTGCATAAAGTTTATTAATGCACTCCTTTGCTCAGTGGAAGTCACACAGATATTCCCAATCCATCAAAAATTTTCTTAGATGCATGCAACATATTGTCCAGGTTGGAGAGCAGACATTAATATGCCTTCTTTAGTTCTCTGACCTATTGTAGCTAGAAAAGATGATCAATCATTTGAAACTCTGCTGACATGAATTATTGTTTCATCAATAGGTAAAAAGTGACGATTTTCTCTAGTGCCTGCTACAGTTTGTCCATGTTTAAACCTCACTTCTTGTGACAATTTTTGTTTCCTTCCCCCCCCCCCCCCAATTTCATTTTTACTGACAAAAACAAATTTGATTCCATTAATGTTTTCAGAGAAGAAGTGAAACAGGTCTAGGTAAGTAAGATTGAGCACTGAAGCCTTCACTGAAATTATGAATGTGGGATATCTGTTCAAACTGTGCTTTTATATATTTGATGAGCTCCTTGATAAAAATGTTGACTGTACCAGTGTCATGCCACAAACAAGAACTGATAATGCAGAAACTTAAAGATTCCACTTTCTCATTTTGATGAAAGTAGATAACAAATGGATGAATTGTTGCTTTCCAGTGGAAGCCTTGCACAACATCCTGAATAATAAAAGAATAATTTTCCAAAAAATCCACTAGGACAACAAGCTCTTTGTGTTTCAGATAACATTTAAGGCCTTTAAGGTGCAGTTATTCCAGCTCCATCAGTAAATTTGTCTGACTGCCAATACACCATTCTTCTTGATATTCATCAGAAAATTAATGTAGCATAGGGTAAGGTGGTAAAAATTCGATATAGGTACAATTCCGATCAATATAAGTTTTCAGTCTCGTATTGTTGCTAGCACTTGCCTTTGTGTGGCGTTGCAGTGTAGCAGGTTTCTACAGCTCCTCCTGTCTTTTCCAAGAATACAACACTCTGTGTTAAGGAGACATAAATTTTTTCCTGTAAAGATGTAGTTGGAGCTACTTCATTGAACGTGCTCTTATAAATGTTCTAGTTTCCACGTGCTTATAAACTCGTTATTGTGCAACGTTTGGTACAGCGAAGTATGCACTGGTGCCCGAAGGAAAAAGTGCTTTTTATTTGGGAAAAGTCAGTGGTCAAAATTCTACGAGGAAGTGATCATAATTGTACCTAGCGTGGTACATTTTATATCAATTTTTCTCAATTCTGTAACCTTTTTTTGTGTTCATACCAACATATGTAATTGTCTAATATTTGTGATACAAATATTATGGAGGAAAAATTCCTAACAGGAAAAATATACGTAAAAAATAGATGAAGTCCACTTACCAGGCTCCTTCGCCTGGTAAGTGGACTTCATCTATTTTTTACGTATGTCTAATATTTGTGTTACATATTCATTAAACATTCAAGAACAAGTGCCATAGTTAAAATTATTTCTTTTCTCAATATGTTTGCAGTTACAATTACATTTGTCCGAAATGATTGAAATTGTACCACCATACCCTATCAATAATTGAAATAGGTTAGAGGAAACTAAGCAATCTATGAGTGGCTTCTAATTTTACCCAGGACACTTCAATAATTTTATTATCAGGCTTGGGAACCTGTGTAAAGAAATGCTTATCACGCTTGGGATATCCTGTGGTAAAGGAACCCACCCGTGGCTGTTGTTGCCCCTGTGGCGATGGGGATGCTGGTTTTCTCAGGTGAAATGAAACTAGCAGTGGTTAAACCATAGCAACTCATTTATACACTTCTTTTCCACAAGTAAGGTAGTGTTTGTTCATTACACAGGCTACTAATAATTAGATAATAATTATGGAAATAAATTTTATGAATTAAATTCAGTTTTGTGTGTGTGTGTGTGTGTGTGTGTGTGTGTGAGAGAGAGAGAGAGAGAGAGAGAGAGAGAGAGAGAGAGAGAGAGAGAGAGAGAGAGAGAGAGAGAGAGAGTTGTGGGATTGGGGGGACAGTTAAGAAATAACATTGTTTCTATTTTTATTCTTTTTCTATTCGGACTTGAGCTACGTCCTATTCATCAGGACTTCTTATTTCACTTATCTCATGCATTAACAAATATTTATTAGACATAATAAAAAATTTTAGGTATAATTTGAGTGCCAGAAAAATGGGTTCAAACTTCCAGTGTGCCTCTAGGATTATGCTACTTTCTAGGGCCTTATATGCTTGCATTGCAAAACCAAATCCACTTTTCTAGATAGTTTAGAATATGCTCTTTCTAATGAGCATAGTCTAAAGGAATTTGGAGAAAACACTTTTTTGAAAAATTTGACTGAAAATACCCATTTTTAGCACTTTTTGAAAAATTGTCAACTTTACCCTAGATTTGTGAAATAATGGGAAGCAATAGGAGAATGAAACTTTATATTCTAAGACCTTATGTTGGTGAGTTATGGTGTGCAAAGTTTCATGTACATCCCACAATTACTTCTGGAGATATAAAAAACTAAAGTTCGCACTTTTTTTAACCAGCAATTTTTTCGCCCAACTTTGCCCTAAATTTTCTGTATCAAAATTTCTCAGAAATCCTGTTATTGGTATTTTACTTTAAAGAGCTCTAAAAGTTGTATAAGATGGCCAAGTTTTGTTTCTTTCATGCAAATACTCCCAGAGATATATCATCTCAAAGTTGCTGAAAATTAAACGACGCACTATTGGAAGCTGTGCTTTGGTCTTAAACAAGTGACTGTATCTCCGGAAGTATTGAATTTTTGAAACTGAAACTTTACCAGTGTTCATTGAGAACATGTGTGATTGTTCATACCAAATTTCATCAAAATCCATGAGGGTCATGTGGGAACTTTTCTCGATATTAGACCACTTGGCACGGAATGGCCCATTTACGGTACGTATCAAAACATTTGCAACAGATATGAAATATTTTGAACAACATTACAAGCTGATGTGTCAGAAGCGTTCACTAATTGAAAAAATCAGTCTTTAGACTAAACAACTTTTAGTATAAGCAGTAGTTTAAGACTTCTTTTTCAGCTGACGACGTGCACGAGAATTGTGTTCCTGCCAACGGTAAGAAGATCGACAACTCAACATCGTAATGACGGAGGAGTCACACACACACACACACACACACACACACACACACACACACACACACACACACACATATATATATATATATATATATATATATTATATGACTATTATTTTGTTTTAAGACACTTTAAACACACACGTACAACACGACGATTGAAAATATTAGACACTTAGCATGATGTTTCTGGACTACAGACACGTTGTATTTAAAACAGAAAATCTAAACTACACATTTCATTTCTGATAAGGAAAGAACAGGCAATAGCGGGTCAGAACGCATGCAGAACTTAAAGTGAGAGAGAAGCATGGAGTGCTTTGCTATGAGAGACGTTAGAATATTTTAGTTTGACGTAATATTTTATAATAATAATATAAATGGTAATTTTTGTAAATCATGGATTGATGTGCTGAATTTATGTTGTGTGCTATTTTAGAGAGACTTCTCTAACTATAATGCTGTTTTTCTCTCTCACACTCGATCTTTATTCTAAATGCTGTTTAGCCCGAATCTATGCACCAAATTAGCTGATAAGTCTGACCTTGCCTGTGTCAGGAAAATTTATTTGCATTACCTGTTTAAAAGAAAAGAATCATCCCAATTTATACGCTAACTGCTAATGTTGTGTGACAGACGTCACCTCCCATGTTATTACTGACAAAATCAGATAAAAAAAAAAGATTCCAAAGATCCACTTCTCATTCCTTAAAAACATATTCTGATATATTCAATGTAGTGATATGAATGCTTAATGATGAACCTTTAAGCTCAAAAGTAAAAAGATTATGAGGAATAATATTGCTGAAAACAAGGACCCCCTCCAACCGATCTCTGACATGAACATAGGCCGCGACTTATTGTACAATGCACTATATTGTCTAAAAAACTATAATGATGACTAAATAATAACCAAAAACGATAAAATATGGCTTGTATGTCAGTTGAAGATTTATGAACTCTGTTAATGACTACTATTTCAGAATAATTTGTTACTGTATATAACCTTTGTAAATAGTAAAGTAACGATAGGTTAATATGAACTGTATAAAATCCAGAAGATATGTGCAAAACGTGATAAAACGAACTGAAAGGACAGTGATACTACTGTGAGAAATTAGTGACAGAAAACTTTTAGTGATAAAACTATCCACACAAACAGTGTTTGTATTCACAAAACTAGGACGCATTTATAATCAAAGTGCGCGACAGAAGTCTATGCCTTCATGAACATATTAATTAACTAGTGAAGTGATTTTGTCATTGACGATAGTGAGCTCGGACTACAAAAGGTAGCACTCGTATAATAAATTCAAGTGATAAGTGAACGTGTAGACTGACTTTATGTATATCAGCATTACGGTGATGGACACTTAAATAGTGTGATCTGAAATAAACCGCAAAAACTTGTTACGTGCGGCATACCGACATAAACAGTCATGATAAAAAATCGTGCAGTGAAGTGACTTTCGAAGTGCATATACGAAGTGATGGCTATTCGTATATATTTACATACGAAGTCGTAGGTCTTGTCTCAGCTAATGGACTTTAAGGCAGCTGAGATGACAACCAAAAATAAATGAAGAATGCGCAGCAAGTAAGCGGACCTAACCACCTTAATATAAATAATTAGGTACTCACCGCGCTGCGACGATCTTCACTATGAACTGCTATGCATGAATCTTCTATTCTGGAAGAAAGATGAAAAACACACGCGAAAACACAAAGTCGGCGAGTTATGTGCTGTACGCAATGCTCGCGAGGTTGCCGCTGCCACGTTTGAACGAACACTGCTGAAGCTGGCCAGCGGTAGCAATTTATTCATTGTTGACGCTTGACTGTTACGTCACGCACCCAATGGCGATCCCGCCGTGTGAAAATTCAAACTACCACTGTGAATGGTTTCAAAATAAACAAAATGTATCTAATATTTGTATAATGAACACAGCGAAAACCGCCTCTACGGCATTTCCCAATCAAACAACTGTGCTATGATACGTACAAAGAATACCCTATGTCAGAAAAATAAACAACTTAAATTCGCTAAAATGTAACATCCAGTTACCAATGCCTGTACATATTTTTTAAATGTCTATATGTATATATGTGAAGTAGTATGTAAGTCTTAGTAAATAATTTCATGAACGATTAAAGCTCCCACAGTGAGCCAAAGAAAATTTTTTTATTTACGTAATATGTTAATTATAAGTCTTGGTAAAGTCATAAACTGAATATATGCCTTGTATATAATTTAGTTTCCATTAATGAATTTATGTCAAGAATGGGCATATGTTCATGTCAGTTGGTTGCGATATTTGCTATTAAAATCAAAGCTCACACTTACATCCGTTCTCTAAAAAAAAATAATAGTACTGAAAAACTCAACTAAATAAAACAAAAATAAACTCATTCAGTAATCAAACCTGTAATTTTTAGTTAAGGGATAAATTTTAATGGCATATGTACAACTTTCATTTCATGTAAAACCACATCGAGGCGATGCGGGAAAAGCAGTCCGTGCTCTATCAAAGGGCACCTCATCTGGCATCTCACCCCACCACAACGCTGGGGCCGAGTCTGCGGCGCATTCCACCGACATCAATCGGCCTGCCGCCTTGCACCGTGTCGCCGCCGCACCGCCACGCCCACGGGTCAACAATCCGGGCGCGCTGGGGACCGCTCGCTGCACCGTTGGTCCGACCATCGACGCTTCGCATTGTACAATTTGAATATGAGATAAAAAAAATTAATGAAAATTGTTTAAAAAAATTAAAAAAACTATATATATAAAAAGGAAAAAGACACAACTGTAACTTCTAATCTCATATCTAGTGGGCTCACACAGTCTTAAATAATCTTTAAAAAAAAATTGTATAACAAGAAATTATATAACAAGAAATTTATTATGTCTTTGAGTAGGAAATGTACATTTGCCAACTCAAAGCCAGAGGGGGCAAATGTAGCGATACATTAATATTTTTTTTTACTGAAAATTATATCTGCGACGCTTGTCGCTAGCATCCGTTCTTTCAGCCAATAAATCCGTGATTATCCTTGTTTCAAGTTATACCTTCAACTATTTCAAACGATCTGGAGAGAAAACGGAATCGCTTGTCGTCTTTCGTTTTTCTACCTTTGTACTGAGCGGACGTATTTTACTCGACCTCCATAATCATGTAAGTGTGAGCTCTGGTTAGCACCCTTTGTGTAATAAACTTTAACTTTCATTTGGAATTCCTATTTTATTTAAATAATTACTATTTCTCCCCAACTTTCATTTAACTGATACCTATTTTCAGCAATATTAGTAAATTGATGCTTGGTTATTGTTGCCTATTGCCTCATGATGACAAAAGAATGCAAAATTTATTTACTCTCATTTTGTGTTAAACAGTGAATTCAATGCCTGCAGGAAATCTTCATTCTGTTAAAAGCGAAGTCCGATAATTTCTTTAACTTTCGATAACCATAGTGATCAAAATTACACACGGTCTTAAAACTTTAATAATTAATAGTCATGAAACCAAGCATCAGTTTACGAGAACGAAGATATTAATCAATTCATACAGGTTCAACTGCAGCGTCACAGCTTCCACCAATGAATGCATACCAGGTAACTTATTCCACTATTTTCTTATGTAATGGTGCTTTCTGGTGTTATCGTAATTTTTAACTTACATTGCTACTGAGAACTGATAACCATTTCAAAAATTAATATTCATTGCTGATCTTACGGTTATTTAAATTTCAATTCCGGTTTTCAACCTTGATCTTTTGACAACACCAGCGATAAAAAAAAGTAACATTACAACTTGACAAAGAACAGAGGCTTTGTGTTCACGAAAGATTCACCATCAGTCTTAGCGCAAAGTAAATACTTTGGAGCATATTGTTGTCTTCGGCTTCGAGACCTGCGTTCCTCCCATGG
Source organism: Locusta migratoria (assembly GCA_026315105.1). Lineage (NCBI taxonomy): Eukaryota > Metazoa > Arthropoda > Insecta > Orthoptera > Acrididae > Locusta > Locusta migratoria. The sequence goes on along the minus strand of CM048747.1, from coordinate 571,076,671 downwards.
CATGGCCAAAGAAGGGAACGACTGGGGGTCGTAATTCTCTGCGTTGAAGTCTACTTTTCCTTTTTTACAGACGTTGGTTAAACGCCCACCAGCGTTACTCTGGGTGTTCCCACGAGCAGCTAGGGAAATAAAGCTCCACCCAGGCGGAGCCCCTCTTGCCTGGGTAAGCCTTATACAACTGAGGTTCGGCGGGTTCCTCAGAGGTTGCTCACTAGCGACTGTTCAACCTCAACAGCCATGCATCTCCTCAGCACGTTAGCACCCCTTGAGATTGAGGGGTTCTTTATAGAGGTTTGTACCGTCTTCGCGACCCGGGCGATTAAGCCAAAATCCCCGGGCTCTGAAACTTACAACGTTCCATCGTCGCGCAAAACGGTGGTAATTGAAGCATGCACAGAGCTTACGGTGTAGCGGACTGTTGGTGTGACACAGCCCACGGCTCAGGACCCCGGGTTCGCCAAGCCCGTACTCAGTAGTATTTATGTTGAGCACCTGAGGGGGGAGGGAATTCAGAGGAGACGAAGAGTGGACGGTGGAGACGGCAAAAGGGAAGCGAGGAGCGGGAAGGGAGTGAAAGTTTGGAACAGTACAGGCGGAAGCGATCTACAAAGGAAGAGAGCTCAGAGGAGAGGAATCGTGGATGGGTGGGAGGGCAGACGACAATCGAGGAGCGGGAGTGGAGTGAAAGTTTGGAACAGTAAAGGCGGAAGCGATCTACAACGGAAGAGAGCCCAGAGGAAGGGCAGTGTTTATGGTTGAGAAGGCAGAAGGGACGCGAGGAGGACGAGGGGAGTGAAAGTTTGATACAGTATCGGCTTAAATGACCTACAAAGGAAAAGAGCCCAGAGGTGCGGAAGGGTGGAGAGTTGAGAGGGCAGAAATAAAGAGAGGAGCGGAAGGGGAGTGGAAGGTTGGAACAGTACAGGTGGAAGAAATCTACAAAGGAAGAGACCATAGAGGAGGGGAAATGTGGACGGTTGAGAGGAAAGATGGGACGATTGGAGCAATAGGGAAGTGAAAGTATGGAACAGTACAGGTAGATGCGATCAACAAGTTATGAGAGCTCAGAGGAAGGGAAGCGAGGACAGTTGAGAAGGCAGAAAGGACCTGAAGGACTGGAGGGAATTGAAAGTTTGGAACAGCACAGGCGGAAGCGATGTACAAAGAAAGTGAGGTCAGAGGAGGAGAAGCGTGGACGATGGAGAGGGCAGAAATGACACGAGGAGCAGGAGGGGAGTAAATGTTTGGAACAGAACAGCGAAAACGACCTACAAAGGAAGAGAGCCCAGAGGAGGGCAAGTGTGGACGGTAGAGAGGGCAGAAGGCGCCACGAGGATGAGGAGGGGAATAAGAGTTTGAAACAGTAAAGGCAGAAACGATCTACAGTTGAGAGGGCAGAAGGAAAGCGGGAGCGGGAGGGGAGTGAAAGTTTGAAACAGCACAGGTGGAAGCGATCTACAAAGGAAGAAGCCTCTAAGGAGGGAAGTATGGACGGTGGAGTGGGCAGAATGGAGGCGTGGAGGGGGAGGGGAGTATGAGTTTGAAATAGTGCAGGCAGAAGCGATCTACAAATGAACAGAGCTCACAGGAGAGGATGCATGGACGGCGGAGAGGGCAGATGGGACGCAAGGAGCAGGAAGTGAGTGAAAGTTTGGAAAAGTATAGGCGGAAGCGATCTAAGAGGGAAGAAATATCAGAGGAGGGGAAGCATGGATGAGGGAGAGGGCAAAAGGGACACAAGGAGAAGGAGGGGAGCGGAAGTTTGGAGCACTACAAGCGGAAACGATCTACAAGGGAAGAGAGCCCAGAGGAGGGGACGCATAGACGTTGAGAGGGCAGAAGGGACGCGAGGAGCAGGAGGGGAGTGAAAGGTTGAAACAGTGCAAGCGGAAACGATGTACAAGGGAAGTGGTATATTGACACCTGTGTCACTCAAGATACAAACATTGTCACTTATGTACAGTGATACATCAGCACCACTGTCACACAAGAAACAAACATTGTCACTTATGTACGGTGATACATTGGCGCCATTGTCACACAAGAAACAAACATTGTCACGTATGTACTGTGATACATCAGCACCATTGTCACTCAAGAAACAAACATTGTCACGTATGTACGGTGATACATTGGCGCCATTGTCACTCAAGAAACAAACATTGTCACGTATGTACTGTGATACATCAGCACCATTGTCACTCAAGAAACAAACATTGTCACGTATGTACGGTGATACATTGGCGCCATTGTCACTCAAGAAACAAACATTGTCACGTATGTACTGTGATACATCGGCACCAGAGTCACTCAAGAAGCAAACATTGTCACTTATGTAGAGTGATACATCAGCACCAATGTCACTCAAGAAACAAACATTTGAAACAGTCACTTATATACAGTAATACATCGGCAGCACCAGTGTCACTCAAGAAACAAATATTCGAAACAGACTCTTATGTACAGTGAAACATCAGCACCAGTGTCAATCACGAAACAGACATTTGACGCACAATCTCATACGTGCAAACGATCACACGACGGAGAAAAATCACTAACGGAATGAAATACATGTAGGCGCCCGTGAGTTTCCGAGCAGGAGGCAGCACCTAAACCGACCTGTACTCGGCGTTTATGTGGAGAATAGTATTTCCTTGCTGCCTCACCGAACTGGAGCTCGTTCTCGATGGAAGCGGAAGCGAATGAGCCGGAGGAGCTGGTCGCAGGCAGTGGCGGAGACACGTGGCTCTCCGGTCCGGCAGCAGGCGCTTGCCGCTCGCGAATTTCTCGTCGGCAGTACGTACTGTATGTACACGCTCGCTCGGAGTCTGTAGTGAGGGCAGTGTTGCTGCGAGCGACAGTTTGCTTCACCACACAGCCGTGAGGGTAGAATCTGGAATGTAATTCTCGTTGACAAAAAGACGCAGATGGCGCCAGACATTCACGGCCTTTTGCCCCCCACGCGTTCCTCGTGGAAGACGTGTCAGACAGTCTCTTCTGGCACGCGTGTGACCCTCTCGAGGATGGACTGTTTGGCGAAGGCATACCGGACAGTCACTGGAGGAGAGGTCACGAGGTCACAGACGAAACAGATGTATCCGTGAAGGTGCGTGACGAGGCATTGGAAACGAGCTGAGTCGTCGAGCGAGTAATGGTCGAATATTTGTTCAGCTGACGCAAACTGCATTGTGGGAGCCTCAAAGGAGAAAGGTGGCAGCTCTGGAAGGCGCCCAGGAGGTGGGACGGAGGCGCCAGCCTTCCGTGGCACCGCGAGGAACCTCGGTTCAGTCGCAGTTGTAGGACGGGGATGACAGAGGTGAGGTGAGGCAGGCGAGTGACGTGCAAGAGGCGCCGGGTGTGTGCAGCGCCGCACCCGCCGAGGGACACACCAGCACTTTGACAATTGTTTAAGTTCACGTCACCTCTGACAGCGAGAAGATCTGTTCGTGATGAAACAGTATTGAAAATCAGGTTGGAATGTCACAAAACCAAGCTCGAAAGTCAAATGTGCAATATTCCTACACCATAAGCTCTGAAAGTAATTAAGCTTTTAGCCCTCATAAAACAGAAATACAAATACCATGTGCTTGATGAAAAAAAATAACAAGTCAGCAAAAGCAGAAAAAATGCAGGTAACAATTCTGTTAATTCCTGCTTTGCACACAAATGGCATGTCCTAACAAGATATTTCATATGTAATTTAGAAAGGAATGATTTTTTGTGAATTCAATTCTTGTGTTAATAAGATCTGTTTTCCTAGATAAAAAAAAATGGCCTGACTGAAGCCCCATCAATCTGAAAGGTCACAAGATTTTACGACATGAAATCCATGTCTTTCAAATTATAAATTTCAACCTGTAGTGTCTTTAGAAACTATCTTTAGAAACATACAATAAACAACAGACAAAATTATTTCAAAATACGAATCTCATACTGTACACTCACCAGTAAAGGAAGAGCATTTTGCTGCATGAGTAAAACAGATAAAGACATATTTCTAGATGAAACTGATAACACTGAAATAATCTCTATGGGATATGTCCTGTATCATAATAAGAAAAAAAGCACTGAAAACTGTAAAATGAATGTACATTTGCAGGAAATGAGTGACTAATTAGATAAGTAGCCCAGGACATTCAATTTTGTGCATTTAGACCAGGAAACATTAATTAAGAATAAAATTTCATATAATACATATGGTACAACACATTAAGAGTTTGTACACACTTCCTAAAAATTCTAATGCCATTTAAATGAATTTTGACTAGATTTCAGTACCTGATACTTAAATATCAAAAGCTTTAGATCAGTCAGAAATTTCGTCCAAATGATCATTTCAGCTAACTTGATAGGCCAGAGAACCATTTTTTGTAACTTTTGTAAGTACTGTAATGAACAAGCAGCACTCAAAACACAGAAATAAATAAATAAAAGAACATGTTAATTTAAGTTCAAAATTCTATTATACCTGTATTCCTGATGGGTCAGGATTTGTTGTTATTGTGCTGAAGAATCCGTTCCAGTTAACACGGCCAAACCGCCCTTGCCAATTATTATGGTTGTAAGCAGTGTGAACAAAGGACCAAGGGATTAGAGTGTTGTTCTGCTTGTATGTAGGATCACAATCCTTCCCTTCTGCACATGGACAAACACCACGTAACTGTCCACTTCTCGGGTCATAGTTGGTATATATGCTGTAATTCAATAGAATATTTTGGACCACAACTAAATAAAGCACTTCTAAATTAATCTCTTTATTTTTATCACTATGTTAAATACAGAACAATATTTTATTACACATATACATCATGTGGAAGTATCTCTGCACAGATAATATTATAAATTTAATATTACTGTTGGAAAGAAAAGAAAAATTCATTCATATACAAATGGATGTCGAAGTTTTTATGCTAGTCTATAACTCTGCTATGGCCATGTCTCTTCTTTATTATCTGTGACGTTTGTGTATGTGCATGTATGTAATCTATGCTCTTGTGATTTTATTTTCTTATTCAGGGAGAATTTAATATAACTTTTCTTGTGTTTAAATCATTTCCTTTATCGCGTCATGGGCCCAGATCTGATGTAAAGGCACAGAAGATACTATTTTAATCAAAGTAAAGTTTAAATTAAACATATGTTGCTAAAGAATCATGAGTGCTAGTGGTGAATATAAGTCAACATTGATCAGCTTAAAGGATCTGACGATTGGGCCAAATGGAAGTGGTATATTTCTATGGTGTCGAGTTCATGTGGACTGGAAGAAATTATAGAGAGAATCTGAACAAGTGTAGAGTTACCGCAAGATGCTACAAGTAAACAGAAGGAAGCGTACATAGAGTGGCAAAAAGATGACACGAAAACAGCAAGTCGAATAGCATGTAAAATAAGTGAACCTGTTGCAGAACTCGTTTTAACATGAGTAATTTGATAGTGTCGTTTTCAGCACAGTGAGAATCGCCTGTCAACGATAGTGTCATCGATGCCAGACGCTCGGCCAATTGCCGGACCGCCGATCAAAGAATGCCGCCACAGAATGATTGACAGGCCTTCCTGGAAGAACTGGATGATTGACGACATGTCTGTACTCGCACGCTCTGCCACACACCTGGCCGAAACCGCGACCCCTACTCGCTCGGCCGATTGCCGGACCGCCGATCAAAGGATGCCGCCACAGAATGATTGACAGGTCATCCTGGAAGAACTGGATGATTGACGACATGTCAGTACTCGCACCCTCTGCCACACACCTGGCCGAAACCGCGACTCCTACTCGCTCGGCCGATTGCTGGACCGCCGATCAAAGGATGCCGCCACAGAATGATTGACAGGTCTTCCTGGAAGAACTGGATGATTGATGACATGTCTGTACTCGCACCCTCTGCCACACACCTGGCCGAAACCGCGACCCCTACTCGCTCGGCCGATTGCCGGACCGCCGATCAAAGGATGCCACCACAGAATGATTGACAGGTCTTCCTGGAAGAACTGGATGATTGACGACATGTCTGTACTCGCACCCTCTGCCACACACCTGGCCGAAACTGCGACCCCTACTCGCTCGGCCGATTGCCCGACCGCCGATCAAAGGATGCCACCACAGAATGATTGACAGGTCTTCCTGGAAGAACTGGATGATTGACGACATGTCTGTATTTGCACCCTCTGCCACACACCTGGCGAAACCGTGACCCCTACTCGCTCGGCCGATTGCCGGAACGCCAATCAAAAGATGCCACCACAGAATGATTGACAGGTCTTTTTGGAAGAACTGGATGATTGACAACATGTCTGTATTTGCTCCCTCTGCCACACACCTGGCCGAAACCGCGGCCCCTACTCGATCGGCCGATTGCCGGACCGCCGATCAAAGGATGCCACCACAGAATGATTGACAGGTCTTTTTGGAAGAACTGGATGATTGACGACATGTCTTGTATTTGCACCCTCTGCCACACACCTGGCCGAAACCGTGACCCCTACTCGCTCGGCCGATTGCCGGACCGCCGATCAAAGGAATCCGCCACAGAATGATTGACAGGTCTTCCTGGAAGAACTGGATGATTGACGACATGTCTGTACTCGCACCCTCTGCCACACACCTGGCCGAAACCGCGACCCCTACTCGCTCGGCCGATTGATGGACCGCCGATCAAAGGATGCCACCGCAGAATGATTGACAGGTCTTCCTGGAAGAACTGGATGATTGACAACATGTCTGTATTTGCACCCTCTGCCACACACCTGGCCGAAACAGCGACCCCTACTCGCTCGGCCGATTGCCGGACCGACGATCAAAGGATGCCGCCACAGAATGATTGACAGGTCTTCCTGGAAGAACTGGATGATTGACGACATGTCTGTACTCGCACCCTCTGCCACACACCTGGCCGAAACTGCGACTCCTACTCGCTCGGCCGATTGCCGGACCGCCTATCAAAGGATGCAGCCACAGAATGATTGACAGGTCTTTCTGGAAGAACTGGATGATTGACGACATGTCTGTATTTGCACCATCTGCCACACACCTGGCCGAAACCGCGACCCCAACTCGCTCGGCCGATTGCCAGGATGCCGACACAGAATGATTGACAGGTCTTCCTGGAAGAACTGGATGATTGACGACATGTCTGTACCCGCACCCTCTGCCACACACCTGGCCGAAACCGCGACCCCTACTCGCTCGGCCGATAGCCGGACTGATGATCAAAGGATGCCACCACAGAATGATTGACAGGTCTTCCTGGAAGAACTGGATGATTGACGACATGTCTGTCCCCGCACCCTCTGCCACACACCTGGCCGAAACCACGACCCCTACTCGCTCGGCCGATTGCCGGACCGCCGATCAAAGGATGCCGCCACAGAATGATTGACAGGTCTTCCTGGAAGAACTGAATGATTGACGACATGTCTGTACTCGCACCCTCTGCCACACACCTGGCCGAAACCGCGACTCCTACTCGCTCGGCCGATTGCCGGACCGCTGATCAAAGGATGCTGCCACAGAATGATTGACAGGTCTTCCTGGAAGAACTGGATGATTGACTACATGTCTGTACTCGCACCCTCTGCCACACACCTGGCCGAAACCGCGACCCCTACTCGCTCGGCCGATTAACGGACCGACGATCAAAGGATGCCACCGCAGAATGATTGACAGGTCTTCCTGGAAGAACTGGATGATTGACGACATGTCTGTATTTGCACCCTCTGCCACACACCTGGCCGAAACCGCAACCCCTACTCGCACGGCCGATTGCTGGACCGACGATCAAATGATGCCACCACAGAAAGATTGACAGGTCTTCCTGGAAGAACTGGATGATTGACGACATGTCTGTACTCGCACCCTCTGCCACACACCTGGCCGAAACCGCGACCCCTACTCGCTCGGCCGATTGCCGGAACGCCTATGAAAGGATGCAGCCACAGAATGATTGACAGGTCTTTCTGGAAGAACTGGATGATTGACGACATGTCTGTATTTGCACCCTCTGCCACACACCTGGCCGAAACCGCGACCCCTACTCGCTCGGCCGACTGCCGGACCGCCGATCAAAGGATGCCGCCACAGAATGATTGACAGGTCTTCCTGGAAGAACTGGATGATTGACGACATGTCTGTACTCGCACCCTCTGCCACACACCTGGCCGAAACCGCGACCCCTACTCGCTCGGCCGACTGCCGGACCGCCGATCAAAGGATGCCGCCACAGAATGATTGACAGGTCTTCCTGGAAGAACTGGATGAATGACGACATGTCTGTACTCGCACCCTCTGCCACACACCTGGCCGAAACCGCGACCCCTACTCGCTCGGCCGATTGACGGACCGCCGATCAAAGGATGCCACCGCAGAATGATTGACAGGTCTTTCTGGAAGAACTGGATGATTGACGACATGTCTGTATTTGCACCCTCTGCCACACACCTGGCCGAAACCGCGACCCCAACTCGCTCGGCCGATTGCCAGGATGCCAACACAGAATGATTGACAGGTCTTCCTGGAAGAACTGGATGATTGACGACATGTCTGTACTCGCACCCTCTGCCACACACCTGGCCGAAACCGCAACCCCTACTCGCTCGACCGATTGCTGGACCGCCGATCAAAGGATGCCGCCACAGAATGATTGACAGGTCTTCCTGGAAGAACTGGATGATTGACGACATGTCTGTACTCGCACCCTCTGCCACACACCTGGCCGAAACCGCGACCCCTACTCGATCGGCCGATTGCTGGACCGCCGATCAAAGGATGCCGCCACAGAATGACTGACAGGTCTTTCTGGAAGAACTGGATGATTGACGACATGTCTGAACTCGCACCCTCTGCCACACACCTGGCCGAAACCGCGACCCCTACTCGCTCGGCCGACTGCCGAACCGCCGATCAAAGGATGCCGCCACAGAATGATTGACAGGTCTTTCTGGAAGAACTGGATGATTGACGACATGTCTCTACTCGCACGCTCTGCCACACACCTGGCCGAAACCGCGACCCCTACTCGTTCGGCCGATTGCCGGACCGCCGATCAAAGGATGCCGCCACAGAATGATTGACAGGTCATCCTGGAAGAACTGGATGATTGACGACATGTCTGTACTCGCACCCTCTGCCACAGACCTGGCCGAAACCGCGACTCCTACTCACTCGGCCGATTGCTGGACCGCCGATCAAAGGATGCCGCCATAGAATGATTGACAGGTCTTCCTGGAAGAACTGGATGATTGATGACATGTCTGTACTCGCACCCTCTGCCACACACCTGGCCGAAACCGCGACTCCTACTCGCTCGGCCGATTGCCGGACCGCCGATCAAAGGATGCCACCACAGAATGATTGACAGGTCTTCCTGGAAGAACTGGATGATTGACGACATATCTGTACTCGCACCCTCTGCCACACACCTGGCCGAAACCGCGACCCCTACTCGCTCGGCCGATTGACGGACCGCCGATCAAAGGATGCCACCGCAGAATGATTGACAGGTCTTTCTGGAAGAACTGGATGATTGACGACATGTCTGTATTTGCACCCTCTGCCACACACCTGGCCGAAACCGCGACCCCAACTCGCTCGGCCGATTGCCAGGATGCCGATACAGAATGATTGACAGGTCTTCCTGGAAGAACTGGATGATTGACGACATGTCTGTACTCGCATCATCTGCCACACACCTGGCCGAACCCGCAACCCCTACTCGCTCGACCGATTGCTGGACCGCCGATCAAAGGATGCCGCCACAGAATGATTGACAGGTCTTCCTGGAAGAACTGGATGATTGACGACATGTCTGTACTCGCACCCTCTGCCACACACCTGGCCGAAACCGCGACCCCTACTCGTTCGGCCGATTGCTGGAACGCCGATCAAAGGATGCCGCCACAGAATGATTGACAGGTCTTTCTGGAAGAACTGGATGATTGACGACATGTCTGAACTCGCACCCTCTGCCACACACCTGGCCGAAACCGCGACCCCTACTCGCTCGGCCGACTGCCGAACCGCCAATCAAAGGATGCCGCCACAGAATGATTGACAGGTCTTCCTGGAAGAACTGGATGATTGACGACATGTCTGTACTCGCACGCTCTGCCACACACCTGGCCGAAACCGCGACCCCTACTCGCTCGGCCGATTGCCGGACCGCCGATCAAAGGATGCCGCCACAGAATGATTGACAGGTCATCCTGGAAGAACTGGATGATTGACGACATGTCTGTACTCGCACCCTCTGCCACACACCTGGCCGAAACCAAGACTCCTACTCGCTCGGCCGATTGCTGGACCGCCGATCAAAGGATGCCGCCACAGAATGATTGACAGGTCTTCCTGGAAGAACTGGATGATTGATGACATGTCTGTACTCGCACCCTCTGCCACACACCTGGCCGAAACCGCGACTCCTACTCGCTCGGCCGATTGCCGGACCGCCGATCAAAGGATGCCACCACAGAATGATTGACAGGTCTTCCTGGAAGAACTGGATGATTGACGACATGTCTGTACTCGCACCCTCTGCCACACACCTGGCCGAAACCGCGACTCCTACTCGCTCGGCCGATTGCTGGACCGCCGATCAAAGGATGCCACCACAGAATGATTGACAGGTCTTCCTGGAAGAACTGGATGATTGACGACATGTCTGTACTCGCACCCTCTGAAACACACCTGGCCGAAACCGCGACCCCTACTCGCTCGGCCGATTGCCGGAACGCCGATCAAAGGATGCCACCACAGAATGATTGACAGGTCTTTTTGGAAGAACTGGATGATTGACGACATGTCTGTACTTGCTCCCTCTGCCACACACCTGACCGAAACCGCGGCCCCTACTCGATCGGCCGATTGCCGGACCGCCGATCAAAGGATGCCACCACAGAATGATTGACAGGTCTTCGTGGAAGAACTGGATGATTGACGACATGTCTTGTATTTGCACCCTCTGCGACATACCTGGCCGAAACCGTGACCCCTACTCGCTCGGCCGATTGCCGGACCGCCGATCAAAGGAATCCGCCATAGAATGATTGACAGGTCTTCCTGGAAGAACTGGATGATTGATGACATGTCTGTACTCGCACCCTCTGCCACACACCTGGCCGAAACCGCGACTCCTACTCGCTCGGCCGATTGCCGGACCGCCGATCAAAGGATGCCACCACAGAATGATTGACAGGTCTTCCTGGAGGAACTGGATGATAGACGACATGTCTGTACTCGCACCCTCTGCCACACACCTGGCCGAAACTGCGACCCCTACTCGCTCGGCCGATTGCCCGACCGCCGATCAAAGGATGCCACCACAGAATGATTGACAGGTCTTCCTGGAAGAACTGGATGATTGACGACATGTCTGTATTTGCACCCTCTGTCACACACCAGGCCGAAACCGTGACCCCTACTCGCTCGTCCGATTGCTGGACCGCCGATCAAAGGATGCCGCCACAGAATGATTGACAGGTCTTTCTGGAAGAACTGGATGATTGACGACATGTCTGAACTCGCACCCTCTGCCACACACCTGGCCGAAACCGCGACCCCTACTCGCTCGGCCGACTGCCGAACCGCCGATCAAAGGATGCCGCCACAGAATGATTGACAGGTCTTCCTGGAAGAACTGGATGATTGACGACATGTCTGTACTCGCACGCTCTGCCACACACCTGGCCGAAACCGCGAACCCTACTCGCTCGGCTGATTGCCGGACCGCCGATGAAAGGATGCTGCCACAGAATGATTGACAGGTCTTCCTGGAAGAACTGGATGATTGACTACATGTCTGTACTCGCACCCTCTGCCACACACCTGGCCGAAACCGCGACCCCTACTCGCTCGGCCGATTAACGGACCGCCGATCAAAGGATGCCACCGCAGAATGATTGACAGGTCTTCCTGGAAGAACTGGATGATTGACGACATGTCTGTATTTGCACCCTCTGCCACACACCTGGCCGAAACCGCAACCCCTACTCGCACGGCCGATTGCTGGACCGACGATCAAAGGATGCCGCCACAGAACGATTGACAGGTCTTCCTGGAAGAACTGGATGATTGACGACATGTCTGTACTCGCACCCTCTGCCACACACCTGGCCGAAACCGCGACCCCTACTCGCTCGGCCGATTGCCGGACCGCCTATCAAAGGATGCAGCCACAGAATGATTGACAGGTCTTTCTGGAAGAACTGGATGATTGACGACATGTCTGTATTTGCACCCTCTGCCACACACCTGGCCGAAACCGCGACCCCAACTCGCTCGGCCGATTGCCAGGATGCCAACACAGAATGATTGACAGGTCTTCCTGGAAGAACTGGATGATTGACGACATGTCTGTACTCGCACCCTCTGCCACACACCTGGCCGAAACCGCAACCCCTACTCGCTCGACCGATTGCTCGACCGCCGATCAAAGGATGCCGCCACAGAATGATTGACAGGTCTTCCTGGAAGAACTGGATGATTGACGACATGTCTGTACTCGCACCCTCTGCCACACACCTGGCCGAAACCGCGACCCCTACTCGATCGGCCGATTGCTGGACCGTCGATCAAAGGATGCCGCCACAGAATGATTGACAGGTCTTTCTGGAAGAACTGGATGATTGACGACATGTCTGAACTCGCACCCTCTGCCACACACCTGGCCGAAACCGCGACCCCTACTCGCTCGGCCGACTGCCGAACCGCTGATCAAAGGATGCCGCCACAGAATGATTGACAGGTCTTTCTGGAAGAACTGGATGATTGACGACATGTCTGTACTCGCACGCTCTGCCACACACCTGGCCGAAACCGCGACCCCTACTCGTTCGGCCGATTGCCGGACCGCCGATCAAAGGATGCCGCCACAGAATGATTGACAGGTCATCCTGGAAGAACTGGATGATTGACGACATGTCTGTACTCGCACCCTCTGCCACAGACCTGGCCGAAACCGCGACTCCTACTCACTCGGCCGATTGCTGGACCGCCGATCAAAGGATGCCGCCACAGAATGATTGACAGGTCTTCCTGGAAGAACTGGATGATTGATGACATGTCTGTACTCGCACCCTCTGCCACACACCTGGCCGAAACCGCGACTCCTACTCGCTCGGCCGATTGCCGGACCGCCGATCAAAGGATGCCACCACAGAATGATTGACAGGTCTTCCTGGAGGAACTGGATGATAGACGACATGTCTGTACTCGCACCCTCTGCCACACACCTGGCCGAAACTGCGACCCCTACTCGCTCGGCCGATTGCCCGACCGCCGATCAAAGGATGCCACCACAGAATGATTGACAGGTCTTCCTGGAAGAACTGGATGATTGACGACATGTCTGTATTTGCACCCTCTGTCACACACCTGGCCGAAACCGTGACCCCTACTCGCTCGTCCGATTGCTGGACCGCCGATCAAAGGATGCCGCCACAGAATGATTGACAGGTCTTTCTGGAAGAACTGGATGATTGACGACATGTCTGAACTCGCACCCTCTGCCACACACCTGGCCGAAACCGCGACCCCTACTCGCTCGGCCGACTGCCGAACCGCCGATCAAAGGATGCCGCCACAGAATGATTGACAGGTCTTCCTGGAAGAACTGGATGATTGACGACATGTCTGTACTCGCACGCTCTGCCACACACCTGGCCGAAACCGCGAACTCTACTCGCTCGGCTGATTGCCGGACCGCCGATCAAAGGATGCTGCCACAGAATGATTGACAGGTCTTCCTGGAAGAACTGGATGATTGACTACATGTCTGTACTCGCACCCTCTGCCACACACCTGGCCGAAACCGCGACCCCTACTCGCTCGGCCGATTAACGGACCGCCGATCAAAGGATGCCACCGCAGAATGATTGACAGGTCTTCCTGGAAGAACTGGATGATTGACGACATGTCTGTATTTGCACCCTCTGCCACACACCTGGCCGAAACCGCAACCCCTACTCGCACGGCCGATTGCTGGACCGACGATCAAAGGATGCCGCCACAGAACGATTGACAGGTCTTCCTGGAAGAACTGGATGATTGACGACATGTCTGTACTCGCACCCTCTGCCACACACCTGGCCGAAACCGCGACCCCTACTCGCTCGGCCGATTGCCGGACCGCCTATCAAAGGATGCAGCCACAGAATGATTGACAGGTCTTTCTGGAAGAACTGGATGATTGACGACATGTCTGTATTTGCTCCCTCTGCCACACACCTGGCCGAAACCGCGACCCCAACTCGCTCGGCCGATTGCCAGGATGCCAACACAGAATGATTGACAGGTCTTCCTGGAAGAACTGGATGATTGACGACATGTCTGTACTCGCACCCTCTGCCACACACCTGGCCGAAACCGCAACCCCTACTCGCTCGACCGATTGCTCGACCGCCGATCAAAGGATGCCGCCACAGAATGATTGACAGGTCTTCCTGGAAGAACTGGATGATTGACGACATGTCTGTACTCGCACCCTCTGCCACACACCTGGCCGAAACCGCGACCCCTACTCGATCGGCCGATTGCTGGACCGTCGATCAAAGGATGCCGCCACAGAATGATTGACAGGTCTTTCTGGAAGAACATGATGATTGACGACATGTCTGAACTCGCAACCTCTGCCACACACCTGGCCGAAACCGCGACCCCTACTCGCTCGGCCGACTGCCGAACCGCTGATCAAAGGATGCCGCCACAGAATGATTGACAGGTCTTTCTGGAAGAACTGGATGATTGACGACATGTCTGTACTCGCACGCTCTGCCACACACCTGGCCGAAACCGCGACCCCTACTCGTTCGGCCGATTGCCGGACCGCCGATCAAAGGATGCCGCCACAGAATGATTGACAGGTCATCCTGGAAGAACTGGATGATTGACGACATGTCTGTACTCGCACCCTCTGCCACAGACCTGGCCGAAACCGCGACTCCTACTCACTCGGCCGATTGCTGGACCGCCGATCAAAGGATGCCGCCACAGAATGATTGACAGGTCTTCCTGGAAGAACTGGATGATTGATGACATGTCTGTACTCGCACCCTCTGCCACACACCTGGCCGAAACCGCGACTCCTACTCGCTCGGCCGATTGCCGGACCGCCGATCAAAGGATGCCACCACAGAATGATAGACAGGTCATCCTGGAAGAACTGGATGATTGACGACATGTCTGTACTCGCACCCTCTGCCACACACCTGGCCGAAACCACGACCCCTACTCGCTCGGCCGATTGACGGACCGCCGATCAAAGGATGCCACCGCAGAATGATTGACAGGTCTTTCTGGAAGAACTGGATGATTGACGACATGTCTGTATTTGCACCCTCTGCCACACACCTGGCCGAAACCGCGACCCCTACTCGCTCGGCCGATTGCCGGACCGCCGATCAAAGGATGCCGCCACAGAATGATTGACAGGTCATCCTGGAAGAACTGGATGATTGACGACATGTCTGTACTCGCACCCTCTGCCACACACCTGGCCGAAACCGCGACTCCTACTCGCTCGGCCGATTGCTGGACCGCCGATCAAAGGATGCCGCCACAGAATGATTGACAGGTCTTCCTGGAAGAACTGAATGATTGATGACATGTCTGTACTCGCACCCTCTGCCACACACCTGGCCGAAACCGCGACTCCTACTCGCTCGGCCGATTGCCGGACCGCCGATCAAAGGATGCCACCACAGAATGATTGACAGGTCTTCCTGGAAGAACTGGATGATTGACGACATGTCTGTACTCGCACCCTCTGCCACACACCTGGCCGAAATTGCGACTCCTACTCGCTCGGCCGATTGCTGGACCGCCGATCAAAGGATGCCACCACAGAATGATTGACAGGTCTTCCTGGAAGAACTGGATGATTGACGACATGTCTGTACTCGCACCCTCTGAAACACACCTGGCCGAAACCGCGACCCCTACTCGATCGGCCGATTGCCGGAACGCCGATCAAAGGATGCCACCACAGAATGATTGACAGGTCTTTTTGGAAGAACTGGATGATTGACGACATGTCTGTACTTGCTCCCTCTGCCACACACCTGGCCGAAACCGCGGCCCTACTCGATCGGCCGATTGCCGGACCGCCGATCAAAGGATGCCACCACAGAATGATTGACAGGTCTTCGTGGAAGAACTGGATGATTGACGACATGTCTTGTATTTGCACCCTCTGCGAAACACCTGGACGAAACCGTGACCCCTACTCGCTCGGCCGATTGCCGGACCGCCGATCAAAGGAATCCGCCATAGAATGATTGACAGGTCTTCCTGGAAGAACTGGATGATTGATGACATGTCTGTACTCGCACCCTCTGCCACACACCTGGCCGAAACCGCGACTCCTACTCGCTCGGCCGATTGCCGGACCGCCGATCAAAGGATGCCACCACAGAATGATTGACAGGTCTTCCTGGAAGAACTGGATGATTGACGACATGTCTGTACTCGCACCCTCTGCCACACACCTGGCCGAAACTGCGACCCCTACTCGCTCGGCCGATTGTCCGACCGCCGATCAAAGGATGCCACCACAGAATGATTGACAGGTCTTCCTGGAAGAACTGGATGATTGACGACATGTCTGTATTTGCACCCTCTGTCACACACCTGGCCGAAACCGTGACCCCTACTCGCTCGGCCGATTGCTGGACCGCCGATCACAGGATGCCGCCACAGAATGATTGACAGGTCTTTCTGAAAGAACTGGATGATTGACGACATGTCTGAACTCGCACCCTCTGCCACACACCTGGCTGAAACCGCGACCCCTACTCGCTCGGCCGACTGCCGAACCGCCGATCAAAGGATGCCGCCACAGAATGATTGACAGGTCTTCCTGGAAGAACTGGATGATTGACGACATGTCTGTACTCGCACGCTCTGCCACACACCTGGCCGAAACCGCGACTCCTACTCGCTCGGCCGATTGCCGGACCGCCGATCAAAGGATGCCACCACAGAATGATTGACAGGTCTTCCTGGAAGAACTGGATGATTGACGACATGTCTGTACTCACACGCTCTGCCACACACCTGGCCGAAACCGCGAACCCTACTCGCTCGGCCGATTGCCGGACCGCCGATCAAAGGATGCTGCCACAGAATGATTGACAGGTCTTCCTGGAAGAACTGGATGATTGACTACATGTCTGTACTCGCACCCTCTGCCACACACCTGGCCGAAACCGCGACCCCTACTCGCTCGGCCGATTAACGGACCGCCGATCAAAGGATGCCACCGCAGAATGATTGACAGGTCTTCCTGGAAGAACTGGATGATTGACGACATGTCTGTATTTGCACCCTCTGCCACACACCTGGCCGAAACCGCAACCCCTACTCGCACGGCCGATTGCTGGACCGACGATCAAAGGATGCCGCCACAGAACGATTGACAGGTCTTCCTGGAAGAACTGGATGATTGACGACATGTCTGTATTTGCACCCTCTGTCACACACCTGGCCGAAACCGTGACCCCTACTCGCTCGGCCGATTGCTGGACCGCCGATCAAAGGATGCCGCCACAGAATGATTGACAGGTCTTTCTGAAAGAACTGGATGATTGACGACATGTCTGAACTCGCACCCTCTGCCACACACCTGGCCGAAACCGCGACCTCAACTCGCTCGGCCGATTGCCAGGATGCCAACACAGAATGATTGACAGGTCTTCCTGGAAGAACTGGATGATTGACGACATGTCTGTACTCGCACCCTCTGCCACACACCTGGCCGAAACCGCAACCCCTACTCGCTCGACCGATTGCTCGACCGCCGATCAAAGGATGCCGCCACAGAATGATTGACAGGTCTTCCTGGAAGAACTGGATGATTGACGACATGTCTGTACTCGCACCCTCTGCCACACACCTGGCCGAAACCGCGACCCCTACTCGATCGGCTGATTGCTGGACCGTCGATCAAAGGATGCCGCCACAGAATGATTGACAGGTCTTTCTGGAAGAACTGGATGATTGACGACATGTCTGAACTCGCACCCTCTGCCACACACCTGGCCGAAACCGCGACCCCTACTCGCTCGGCCGACTGCCGAACCGCTGATCAAAGGTTGCCGCCACAGAATGATTGACAGGTCTTTCTGGAAGAACTGGATGATTGACGACATGTCTGTACTCGCACGCTCTGCCACACACCTGGCCGAAACCGCGACCCCTACTCGTTCGGCCGATTGCCGGACCGCCGATCAAAGGATGCCGCCACAGAATGATTGACAGGTCATCCTGGAAGAACTGGATGATTGACGACATGTCTGTACTCGCACCCTCTGCCACAGACCTGGCCGAAACCGCGACTCCTACTCACTCGGCCGATTGCTGGACCGCCGATCAAAGGATGCCGCCACAGAATGATTGACAGGTCTTCCTGGAAGAACTGGATGATTGATGACATGTCTGTACTCGCACCCTCTGCCACACACCTGGCCGAAACCGCGACTCCTACTCGCTCGGCCGATTGCCGGACCGCCGATCAAAGGATGCCACCACAGAATGATAGACAGGTCATCCTGGAAGAACTGGATGATTGACGACATGTCTGTACTCGCACCCTCTGCCACACACCTGGCCGAAACCACGACCCCTACTCGCTCGGCCGATTGACGGACCGCCGATCAAAGGATGCCACCGCAGAATGATTGACAGGTCTTTCTGGAAGAACTGGATGATTGACGACATGTCTGTATTTGCACCCTCTGCCACACACCTGGCCGAAACCGCGACCCCTACTCGCTCGGCCGATTGCCGGACCGCCGATCAAAGGATGCCGCCACAGAATGATTGACAGGTCATCCTGGAAGAACTGGATGATTGACGTCATGTCTGTACTTGCTCCCTCTGCCACACACCTGGCCGAAACCGCGGCCCTACTCGATCGGCCGATTGCCGGACCGCCGATCAAAGGATGCCACCACAGAATGATTGACAGGTCTTCGTGGAAGAACTGGATGATTGACGACATGTCTTGTATTTGCACCCTCTGCGACACACCTGGACGAAACCGTGACCCCTACTCGCTCGGCCGATTGCCGGACCGCCGATCAAAGGAATCCGCCATAGAATGATTGACAGGTCTTCCTGGAAGAACTGGATGATTGATGACATGTCTGTACTCGCACCCTCTGCCACACACCTGGCCGAAACCGCGACTCCTACTCGCTCGGCCGATTGCCGGACCGCCGATCAAAGGATGCCACCACAGAATGATTGACAGGTCTTCCTGGAAGAACTGGATGATTGACGACATGTCTGTACTCGCACCCTCTGCCACACACCTGGCCGAAACTGCGACCCCTACTCGCTTGGCCGATTGTCCGACCGCCGATCAAAGGATGCCACCACAGAATGATTGACAGGTCTTCCTGGAAGAACTGGATGATTGACGACATGTCTGTATTTGCACCCTCTGTCACACACCTGGCCGAAACCGTGACCCCTACTCGCTCGGCCGATTGCTGGACCGCCGATCAAAGGATGCCGCCACAGAATGATTGACAGGTCTTTCTGAAAGAACTGGATGATTGACGACATGTCTGAACTCGCACCCTCTGCCACACACCTGGCTGAAACCGCGACCCCTACTCGCTCGTCAGACTGCCGAACCGCCGATCAAAGGATGCCGCCACAGAATGATTGACAGGTCTTCCTGGAAGAACTGGATGATTGACGACATGTCTGTACTCGCACGCTCTGCCACACACCTGGCCGAAACCGCGACTCCTACTCGCTCGGCCGATTGCCGGACCGCCGATCAAAGGATGCCACCACAGAATGATTGACAGGTCTTCCTGGAAGAACTGGATGATTGACGACATGTCTGTACTCACACGCTCTGCCACACACCTGGCCGAAACCGCGAACCCTACTCGCTCGGCCGATTGCCGGACCGCCGATCAAAGGATGCTGCCACAGAATGATTGACAGGTCTTCCTGGAAGAACTGGATGATTGACTACATGTCTGTACTCGCACCCTCTGCCACACACCTGGCCGAAACCGCGACCCCTACTCGCTCGGCCGATTAACGGACCGCCGATCAAAGGATGCCACCGCAGAATGATTGACAGGTCTTCCTGGAAGAACTGGATGATTGACGACATGTCTGTATTTGCACCCTCTGCCACACACCTGGCCGAAACCGCAACCCCTACTCGCACGGCCGATTGCTGGACCGACGATCAAAGGATGCCGCCACAGAACGATTGACAGGTCTTCCTGGAAGAACTGGATGATTGACGACATGTCTGTATTTGCACCCTCTGTCACACACCTGGCCGAAACCGTGACCCCTACTCGCTCGGCCGATTGCTGGACCGCCGATCAAAGGATGCCGCCACAGAATGATTGACAGGTCTTTCTGAAAGAACTGGATGATTGACGACATGTCTGAACTCGCACCCTCTGCCACACACCTGGCCGAAACCGCGACCCCTACTCGCTCGGCCGACTGCCGAACCGCCGATCAAAGGATGCCGCCACAGAATGATTGACAGGTCTTCCTGGAAGAACTGGATGATTGACGACATGTCTGTACTCGCACGCTCTGCCACACACCTGGCCGAAACCGCGACTCCTACTCGCTCGGCCGATTGCCGGACCGCCGATCAAAGGATGCCACCACAGAATGATTGACAGGTCTTCCTGGAAGAACTGGATGATTGACGACATGTCTGTACTCACACGCTCTGCCACACACCTGGCCGAAACCGCGAACCCTACTCGCTCGGCCGATTGCCGGACCGCCGATCAAAGGATGCTGCCACAGAATGATTGACAGGTCTTCCTGGAAGAACTGGATGATTGACTACATGTCTGTACTCGCACCCTCTGCCACACACCTGGCCGAAACCGCGACCCCTACTCGCTCGGCCGATTAACGGACCGCCGATCAAAGGATGCCACCGCAGAATGATTGACAGGTCTTCCTGGAAGAACTGGATGATTGACGACATGTCTGTATTTGCACCCTCTGCCACACACCTGGCCGAAACCGCAACCCCTACTCGCACGGCCGATTGCTGGACCGACGATCAAAGGATGCCGCCACAGAACGATTGACAGGTCTTCCTGGAAGAACTGGATGATTGACGACATGTCTGTACTCGCACCCTCTGCCACACACCTGGCCGAAACCGCGACCCCTACTCGCTCGGCCGATTGCCGGACCGCCTATCAAAGGATGCAGTCACAGAATGATTGACAGGTCTTTCTGGAAGAACTGGATGATTCACGACATGACTGTATTTGCACCCTCTGCCACACACCTGGCCGAAACCGCGACCCCAACTCGCTCGGCCGATTGCCAGGATGCCAACACAGAATGATTGACAGGTTTTCCTGGAAGAACTGGATGATTGACTACATGTCTGTACTCGCACCCTCTGCCACACACCTGGCCGAAACCGCAACCCCTACTCGCTCGACCGATTGCTCGACCGCCGATCAAAGGATGCCGCCACAGAATGATTGACAGGTCTTCCTGGAAGAACTGGATGATTGACGACATGTCTGTACTCGCACCCTCTGCCACACACCTGGCCGAAACCGCGACCCCTACTCGATCGGCCGATTGCTGGACCGCCGATCAAAGGATGCCGCCACAGAATGATTGACAGGTCTTTCTGGAAGAACTGGATGATTGACGACATGTCTGAACTCGCACCCTCTGCCACACACCTGGCCGAAACCGCAACCCCTACTCGCTCGACCGATTGCTGGACCGCCGATCAAAGGATGCCGCCACAGAATGATTGACAGGTCGTCCTGGAAGAACTGGATGATTGACGACATGTCTGTACTCGCACCCTCTGCCACACACCTGGCCGAAACCGCGACCCCTACTCGCTCGGCCGATTGCCGGACCGCCGATCAAAGGATGCCGCCACAGAATGATTGACAGGTCTTCCTGGAAGAACTGGATGATTGACGACATGTCTGTATTTGCACCCTCTGCCACACACCTGGCCGAAACCGCGACCCCAACTCGCTCGGCCGATTGCCAGGATGCCGATACAGAATGATTGACAGGTCTTCCTGGAAGAACTGGATGATTGACGACATGTCTGTACTCGCACCCTCTGCCACACACCTGGCCGAAACCGCAACCCCTACTCGCTCGACCGATTGCTGGACCGCCGATCAAAGGATGCTGCCACAGAATGATTGACAGGTCTTCCTGGAAGAACTGGATGATTGACGACATGTCTGTACTCGCACACTCTGCCACACACCTGGCCGAAACCGCGACCCCTACTCGTTCGGCCGATTGCTGGACCGCCGATCAAAGGATGCCGCCACAGAATGATTGACAGGTCTTTCTGGAAGAACTGGATGATTGACGACATTTCTGAACTCGCACCCTCTGCCACACACCTGGCCGAAACCGCGACCCCTACTCGCTCGGCCAACTGCCGAACCGCCGATCAAAGGATGCCGCCACAGAATGATTGACAGGTCTTCCTGGAAGAACTGGATGATTGACGACATGTCTGTACTCACACGCTCTGCCACACACCTGGCCGAAACCGCGAACCCTACTCGCTCGGCCGATTGCCGGACCGCCGATCAAAGGATGCTGCCACAGAATGATTGACAGGTCTTCCTGGAAGAACTGGATGATTGACTACATGTCTGTACTCGCACCCTCTGCCACACACCTGGCCGAAACCGCGACCCCTACTCGCTCGGCCGATTAACGGACCGCCGATCAAAGGATGCCACCGCAGAATGATTGACAGGTCTTCCTGGAAGAACTGGATGATTGACGACATGTCTGTACTCGCACCCTCTGCCACACACCTGGCCGAAACCGCAACCCCTACTCGCTCGACCGATTGCTGGACCGCCGATCAAAGGATGCCGCCACAGAATGATTGACAGGTCTTCCTGGAAGAACTGGATGATTGACGACATGTCTGTACTCGCACCCTCTGCCACACACCTGGCCGAAACCGCGACCCCTACTCGATCGGCCGATTGCTGGACCGCCGATCAAAGGATGCCGCCACAGAATGATTGACAGGTCTTTCTGGAAGAACTGGATGATTGACGACATGTCTGAACTCGCACCCTCTGCCACACACCTGGCCGAAACCGCAACCCCTACTCGCTCGACCGATTGCTGGACCGCCGATCAAAGGATGCCGCCACAGAATTATTGACAGGTCTTCCTGGAAGAACTGGATGATTGACGACAGGTCTGTACTCGCACCCTCTGCCACACACCTGGCCGAAACCGCGACCCCTACTCGCTCGGCCGATTGCCGGACCGCCGATCAAAGGATGCCGCCACAGAATGATTGACAGGTCTTCCTGGAAGAACTGGATGATTGACGACATGTCTGTATTTGCACCCTCTGCCACACACCTGGCCGAAACCGCGACCCCAACTCGCTCGGCCGATTGCCAGGATGCCGATACAGAATGATTGACAGGTCTTCCTGGAAGAACTGGATGATTGACGACATGTCTGTACTCGCACCCTCTGCCACACACCTGGCCGAAACCGCAACCCCTACTCGCTCGACCGATTGCTGGACCGCCGATCAAAGGATGCTGCCACAGAATGATTGACAGGTCTTCCTGGAAGAACTGAATGATTGACGACATGTCTGTACTCGCACCCTCTGCCACACACCTGGCCGAAACCGCGACCCCTACTCGTTCGGCCGATTGCTGGACCGCCGATCAAAGGATGCCGCCACAGAATGATTGACAGGTCTTTCTGGAAGAACTGGATGATTGACGACATTTCTGAACTCGCACACTCTGCCACACACCTGGCCGAAACCGCGACCCCTACTCGCTCGGCCAACTGCCGAACCGCCGATCAAAGGATGCCGCCACAGAATGATTGACAGGTCTTCCTGGAAGAACTGGATGATTGACGACATGTCTGTACTCGCACGCTCTGCCACACACCTGGCCGAAACCGCGACCCCTACTCGCTCGGCCGATTGCCGGACCGCCGATCAAAGGATGCCGCCACAGAATGATTGACAGGTCATCCTGGAAGAACTGGATGATTGACGACATGTCTGTACTCGCACCCTCTGCCACACACCTGGCCGAAACCGCGACTCCTACTCGCTCGGCCGATTGCTGGACCGCCGATCAAAGGATGCCGCCACAGAATGATTGACAGGTCTTCCTGGAAGAACTGGATGATTGATGACATGTCTATACTCGCACCCTCTGCCACACACCTGGCCGAAACCGCGACTCCTACTCGCTCGGCCGATTGCCGGACCGCCGATCAAAGGATGCCACCACAGAATGATTGACAGGTCTTCCTGGAAGAACTGGATGATTGACGACATGTCTGTACTCGCACCCTCTGAAACACACCTGGCCGAAACCGCGACCCCTACTCGCTCGGCCGATTGCCGGAACGCCGATCAAAGGATGCCACCACAGAATGATTGACAGGTCTTTTTGGAAGAACTGGATGATTGACGACATGTCTGTACTTGCTCCCTCTGCCACACACCTGGCCGAAACCGCGCCCCCTACTCGATCGGCCGATTGCCGGACCGCCGATCAAAGGATGCCACCACAGAATGATTGACAGGTCTTCGTGGAAGAACTGGATGATTGACGACATGTCTTGTATTTGCACCCTCTGCGACACACCTGGCCGAAACCGTGACCCCTACTCGCTCGGCTGATAGCCGGACCGCCGATCAAAGGAATCCGCCATAGAATGATTGACAGGTCTTCCTGGAAGAACTGGATGATTGATGACATGTCTGTACTCGCACCCTCTGCCACACACCTGGCCGAAACCGCGACTCCTACTCGCTCGGCCGATTGCCGGACCGCCGATCAAAGGATGCCACCACAGAATGATTGACAGGTCTTCCTGGAAGAACTGGATGATTGACGACATGTCTGTACTCGCACCCTCTGCCACACACCTGGCCGAAACTGTGACCCCTACTCGCTCGGCCGATTGCCCAACCGCCGATCAAAGGATGCCACCACAGAATGATTGACAGGTCTTCCTGGAAGAACTGGATGATTGACGACATGTCTGTACTCGCACGCTCTGCCACACACCTGGCCTAAACCGCGACTCCTACTCGCTCGGCCGATTGCCGGACCGCCGATCAAAGGATGCCACCACAGAATGATTGACAGGTCTTCCTGGAAGAACTGGATGATTGACGACATGTCTGTACTCACACGCTCTGCCACACACCTGGCCGAAACCGCGAACCCTACTCGCTCGGCCGATTGCCGGACCGCCGATCAAAGGATGCTGCCACAGAATGATTGACAGGTCTTCCTGGAAGAACTGGATGATTGACTACATGTCTGTACTCGCACCCTCTGCCACACACCTGGCCGAAACCGCGACCCCTACTCGCTCGGCCGATTAACGGACCGCCGATCAAAGGATGCCACCGCAGAATGATTGACAGGTCTTCCTGGAAGAACTGGATGATTGACGACATGTCTGTATTTGCACCCTCTGCCACACACCTGGCCGAAACCGCAACCCCTACTCGCACGGCCGATTGCTGGACCGACGATCAAAGGATGCCGCCACAGAACGATTGACAGGTCTTCCTGGAAGAACTGGATGATTGACGACATGTCTGTACTCGCACCCTCTGCCACACACCTGGCCGAAACCGCGACCCCTACTCGCTCGGCCGATTGCCGGACCGCCTATCAAAGGATGCAGCCACAGAATGATTGACAGGTCGTTCTGTAAGAACTGGATGATTCACGACATGACTGTATTTGCACCCTCTGCCACACACCTGGCCGAAACCGCGACCCCAACTCGCTCGGCCGATTGCCAGGATGCCAACACAGAATGATTGACAGGTTTTCCTGGAAGAACTGGATGATTGACGACATGTCTGTACTCGCACCCTCTGCCACACACCTGGCCGAAACCGCAACCCCTACTCGCTCGACCGATTGCTCGACCGCCGATCAAAGGATGCCGCCACAGAATGATTGACAGGTCTTCCTGGAAGAACTGGATGATTGACGACATGTCTGTACTCGCACCCTCTGCCACACACCTGGCCGAAACCGCGACCCCTACTCGATCGGCCGATTGCTGGACCGCCGATCAAAGGATGCCGCCACAGAATGATTGACAGGTCTTTCTGGAAGAACTGGATGATTGACGACATGTCTGAACTCGCACCCTCTGCCACACACCTGGCCGAAACCGCAACCCCTACTCGCTCGACCGATTGCTGGACCGCCGATCAAAGGATGCCGCCACAGAATGATTGACAGGTCTTCCTGGAAGAACTGGATGATTGACGACATGTCTGTACTCGCACCCTCTGCCACACACCTGGCCGAAACCGCGACCCCTACTCGCTCGGCCGATTGCCGGACCGCCGATCAAAGGATGCCGCCACAGAATGATTGACAGGTCTTCGTGGAAGAACTGGATGATTGACGACATGTCTGTATTTGCACCCTCTGCCACACACCTGGCCGAAACCGCGACCCCAACTCGCTCGGCCGATTGCCAGGATGCCGATACAGAATGATTGACAGGTCTTCCTGGAAGAACTGGATGATTGACGACATGTCTGTACTCGCACCCTCTGCCACACACCTGGCCGAAACCGCAACCCCTACTCGCTCGACCGATTGCTGGACCGCCGATCAAAGGATGCTGCCACAGAATGATTGACAGGTCTTCCTGGAAGAACTGGATGATTGACGACATGTCTGTACTCGCACACTTTGCCACACACCTGGCCGAAACCGCGACCCCTACTCGTTCGGCCGATTGCTGGACCGCCGATCAAAGGATGCCGCCACAGAATGATTGACAGGTCTTCCTGGAAGAACTGGATGATTGACGACATGTCTGTACTCACACGCTCTGCCACACACCTGGCCGAAACCGCGACTCCTACTCGCTCGGCCGATTGCCGGACCGCCGATCAAAGGATGCCACCACAGAATGATTGACAGGTCTTCCTGGAAGAACTGGATGATTGACGACATGTCTGTACTCACACGCTCTGCCACACACCTGGCCGAAACCGCGAACCCTACTCGCTCGGCCGATTGCCGGACCGCCGATCAAAGGATGCTGCCACAGAATGATTGACAGGTCTTCCTGGAAGAACTGGATGATTGACTACATGTCTGTACTCGCACCCTCTGCCACACACCTGGCCGAAACCGCGACCCCTACTCGCTCGGCCGATTAACGGACCGCCGATCAAAGGATGCCACCGCAGAATGATTGACAGGTCTTCCTGGAAGAACTGGATGATTGACGACATGTCTGTACTCGCACCCTCTGCCACACACCTGGCCGAAACCGCAACCCCTACTCGCTCGACCGATTGCTGGACCGCCGATCAAAGGATGCCGCCACAGAATGATTGACAGGTCTTCCTGGAAGAACTGGATGATTGACGACATGTCTGTACTCGCACCCTCTGCCACACACCTGGCCGAAACCGCGACCCCTACTCGATCGGCCGATTGCTGGACCGCCGATCAAAGGATGCCGCCACAGAATGATTGACAGGTCTTTCTGGAAGAACTGGATGATTGACGACATGTCTGAACTCGCACCCTCTGCCACACACCTGGCCGAAACCGCAACCCCTACTCGCTCGACCGATTGCTGGACCGCCGATCAAAGGATGCCGCCACAGAATGATTGACAGGTCTTCCTGGAAGAACTGGATGATTGACGACATGTCTGTACTCGCACCCTCTGCCACACACCTGGCCGAAACCGCGACCCCTACTCGCTCGGCCGATTGCCGGACCGCCGATCAAAGGATGCCGCCACAGAATGATTGACAGGTCTTCCTGGAAGAACTGGATGATTGACGACATGTCTGTATTTGCACCCTCTGCCACACACCTGGCCGAAACCGCGACCCCAACTCGCGCGGCCGATTGCCAGGATGCCGATACAGAATGATTGACAGGTCTTCCTGGAAGAACTGGATGATTGACGACATGTCTGTACTCGCACCCTCTGCCACACACCTGGCCGAAACCGCAACCCCTACTCGCTCGACCGATTGCTGGACCGCCGATCAAAGGATGCTGCCACAGAATGATTGACAGGTCTTCCTGGAAGAACTGAATGATTGACGACATGTCTGTACTCGCACCCTCTGCCACACACCTGGCCGAAACCGCGACCCCTACTCGTTCGGCCGATTGCTGGACCGCCGATCAAAGGATGCCGCCACAGAATGATTGACAGGTCTTTCTGGAAGAACTGGATGATTGACGACATTTCTGAACTCGCACCCTCTGCCACACACCTGGCCGAAACCGCGACCCCTACTCGCTCGGCCAACTGCCGAACCGCCGATCAAAGGATGCCGCCACAGAATGATTGACAGGTCTTCCTGGAAGAACTGGATGATTGACGACATGTCTGTACTCGCACGCTCTGCCACACACCTGGCCGAAACCGCGACCCCTACTCGCTCGGCCGATTGCCGGACCGCCGATCAAAGGATGCCGCCACAGAATGATTGACAGGTCATCCTGGAAGAACTGGATGATTGACGACATGTCTGTACTCGCACCCTCTGCCACACACCTGGCCGAAACCGCGACTCCTACTCGCTCGGCCGATTGCTGGACCGCCGATCAAAGGATGCCGCCACAGAATGATTGACAGGTCTTCCTGGAAGAACTGGATGATTGATGACATGTCTATACTCGCACCCTCTGCCACACACCTGGCCGAAACCGCGACTCCTACTCGCTCGGCCGATTGCCGGACCGCCGATCAAAGGATGACACCACAGAATGATTGACAGGTCTTCCTGGAAGAACTGGATGATTGACGACATGTCTGTACTCGCACCCTCTGAAACACACCTGGCCGAAACCGCGACCCCTACTCGCTCGGCCGATTGCCGGAACGCCGATCAAAGGATGCCACCACAGAATGATTGACAGGTCTTTTTGGAAGAACTGGATGATTGACGACATGTCTGTACTTGCTCCCTCTGCCACACACCTGGCCGAAACCGCGCCCCCTACTCGATCGGCCGATTGCCGGACCGCCGATCAAAGGATGCCACCACAGAATGATTGACAGGTCTTCGTGGAAGAACTGGATGATTGACGACATGTCTTGTATTTGCACCCTCTGCGACACACCTGGCCGAAACCGTGACCCCTACTCGCTCGGCCGATAGCCGGACCGCAGATCAAAGGAATCCGCCATAGAATGATTGACAGGTCTTCCTGGAAGAACTGGATGATTGATGACATGTCTGTACTCGCACCCTCTGCCACACACCTGGCCGAAACCGCGACTCCTACTCGCTCGGCCGATTGCCGGACCGCCGATCAAAGGATGCCACCACAGAATGATTGACAGGTCTTCCTGGAAGAACTGGATGATTGACGACATGTCTGTACTCGCACCCTCTGCCACACACCTGGCCGAAACTGTGACCCCTACTCGCTCGGCCGATTGCCCAACCGCCGATCAAAGGATGCCACCACAGAATGATTGACAGGTCTTCCTGGAAGAACTGGATGATTGACGACATGTCTGTACTCGCACGCTCTGCCACACACCTGGCCTAAACCGCGACTCCTACTCGCTCGGCCGATTGCCGGACCGCCGATCAAAGGATGCCACCACAGAATGATTGACAGGTCTTCCTGGAAGAACTGGATGATTGACGACATGTCTGTACTCACACGCTCTGCCACACACCTGGCCGAAACTGCGAACCCTACTCGCTCGGCCGATTGCCGGACCGCCGATCAAAGGATGCTGCCACAGCATGATTGACAGGTCTTCCTGGAAGAACTGGATGATTGACTACATGTCTGTACTCGCACCCTCTGCCACACACCTGGCCGAAACCGCGACCCCTACTCGCTCGGCCGATTAACGGACCGCCGATCAAAGGATGCCACCGCAGAATGATTGACAGGTCTTCCTGGAAGAACTGGATGATTGACGACATGTCTGTATTTGCACCCTCTGCCACACACCTGGCCGAAACCGCAACCCCTACTCGCACGGCCGATTGCTGGACCGACGATCAAAGGATGCCGCCACAGAACGATTGACAGGTCTTCCTGGAAGAACTGGATGATTGACGACATGTCTGTACTCGCACCCTCTGCCACACACCTGGCCGAAACCGCGACCCCTACTCGCTCGGCCGATTGCCGGACCGCCTATCAAAGGATGCAGCCACAGAATGATTGACAGGTCTTTCTGTAAGAACTGGATGATTCACGACATGACTGTATTTGCACCCTCTGCCACACACCTGGCCGAAACCGCGACCCCAACTCGCTCGGCCGATTGCCAGGATGCCAACACAGAATGATTGACAGGTTTTCCTGGAAGAACTGGATGATTGACGACATGTCTGTACTCGCACCCTCTGCCACACACCTGGCCGAAACCGCAACCCCTACTCGCTCGACCGATTGCTGGACCGCCGATCAAAGGATGCCGCCACAGAATGATTGACAGGTCTTCCTGGAAGAACTGGATGATTGACGACATGTCTGTACTCGCACCCTCTGCCACACACCTGGCCGAAACCGCGACCCCTACTCGCTCGGCCGATTGCCGGACCGCCGATCAAAGGATGCCGCCACAGAATGATTGACAGGTCTTCCTGGAAGAACTGGATGATTGACGACATGTCTGTATTTGCACCCTCTGCCACACACCTGGCCGAAACCGCGACCCCAACTCGCTCGGCCGATTGCCAGGATGCCGATACAGAATGATTGACAGGTCTTCCTGGAAGAACTGGATGATTGACGACATGTCTGTACTCGCACCCTCTGCCACACACCTGGCCGAAACCGCAACCCCTACTCGCTCGACCGATTGCTGGACCGCCGATCAAAGGATGCTGCCACAGAATGATTGACAGGTCTTCCTGGAAGAACTGAATGATTGACGACATGTCTGTACTCGCACCCTCTGCCACACACCTGGCCGAAACCGCGACCCCTACTCGTTCGGCCGATTGCTGGACCGCCGATCAAAGGATGCCGCCACAGAATGATTGACAGGTCTTTCTGGAAGAACTGGATGATTGACGACATTTCTGAACTCGCACCCTCTGCCACACACCTGGCCGAAACCGCGACCCCTACTCGCTCGGCCAACTGCCGAACCGCCGATCAAAGGATGCCGCCACAGAATGATTGACAGGTCTTCCTGGAAGAACTGGATGATTGACGACATGTCTGTACTCGCACGCTCTGCCACACACCTGGCCGAAACCGCGACCCCTACTCGCTCGGCCGATTGCCGGACCGCCGATCAAAGGATGCCGCCACAGAATGATTGACAGGTCATCCTGGAAGAACTGGATGATTGACGACATGTCTGTACTCGCACCCTCTGCCACACACCTGGCCGAAACCGCGACTCCTACTCGCTCGGCCGATTGCTGGACCGCCGATCAAAGGATGCCGCCACAGAATGATTGACAGGTCTTCCTGGAAGAACTGGATGATTGATGACATGTCTATACTCGCACCCTCTGCCACACACCTGGCCGAAACCGCGACTCCTACTCGCTCGGCCGATTGCCGGACCGCCGATCAAAGGATGCCACCACAGAATGATTGACAGGTCTTCCTGGAAGAACTGGATGATTGACGACATGTCTGTACTCGCACCCTCTGAAACACACCTGGCCGAAACCGCGACCCCTACTCGCTCGGCCGATTGCCGGAACGCCGATCAAAGGATGCCACCACAGAATGATTGACAGGTCTTTTTGGAAGAACTGGATGATTGACGACATGTCTGTACTTGCTCCCTCTGCCACACACCTGGCCGAAACCGCGCCCCCTACTCGATCGGCCGATTGCCGGACCGCCGATCAAAGGATGCCACCACAGAATGATTGACAGGTCTTCGTGGAAGAACTGGATGATTGACGACATGTCTTGTATTTGCACCCTCTGCGACACACCTGGCCGAAACCGTGACCCCTACTCGCTCGGCCGATAGCCGGACCGCCGATCAAAGGAATCCGCCATAGAATGATTGACAGGTCTTCCTGGAAGAACTGGATGATTGATGACATGTCTGTACTCGCACCCTCTGCCACACACCTGGCCGAAACCGCGACTCCTACTCGCTCGGCCGATTGCCGGACCGCCGATCAAAGGATGCCACCACAGAATGATTGACAGGTCTTCCTGGAAGAACTGGATGATTGACGACATGTCTGTACTCGCACCCTCTGCCACACACCTGGCCGAAACTGTGACCCCTACTCGCTCGGCCGATTGCCCAACCGCCGATCAAAGGATGCCACCACAGAATGATTGACAGGTCTTCCTGGAAGAACTGGATGATTGACGACATGTCTGTACTCGCACGCTCTGCCACACACCTGGCCTAAACCGCGACTCCTACTCGCTCGGCCGATTGCCGGACCGCCGATCAAAGGATGCCACCAATGAATGATTGACAGGTCTTCCTGGAAGAACTGGATGATTGACGACATGTCTGTACTCACACGCTCAGCCACACACCTGGCCGAAACTGCGAACCCTACTCGCTCGGCCGATTGCCGGACCGCCGATCAAAGGATGCTGCCACAGCATGATTGACAGGTCTTCCTGGAAGAACTGGATGATTGACTACATGTCTGTACTCGCACCCTCTGCCACACACCTGGCCGAAACCGCGACCCCTACTCGCTCGGCCGATTAACGGACCGCCGATCAAAGGATGCCACCGCAGAATGATTGACAGGTCTTCCTGGAAGAACTGGATGATTGACGACATGTCTGTATTTGCACCCTCTGCCACACACCTGGCCGAAACCGCAACCCCTACTCGCACGGCCGATTGCTGGACCGACGATCAAAGGATGCCGCCACAGAACGATTGACAGGTCTTCCTGGAAGAACTGGATGATTGACGACATGTCTGTACTCGCACCCTCTGCCACACACCTGGCCGAAACCGCGACCCCTACTCGCTCGGCCGATTGCCGGACCGCCTATCAAAGGATGCAGCCACAGAATGATTGACAGGTCTTTCTGTAAGAAATGGATGATTCACGACATGACTGTATTTGCACCCTCTGCCACACACCTGGCCGAAACCGCGACCCCAACTCGCTCGGCCGATTGCCAGGATGCCAACACAGAATGATTGACAGGTTTTCCTGGAAGAACTGGATGATTGACGACATGTCTGTACTCGCACCCTCTGCCACACACCTGGCCGAAACCGCAACCCCTACTCGCTCGACCGATTGCTCGACCGCCGATCAAAGGATGCCGCCACAGAATGATTGACAGGTCTTCCTGGAAGAACTGGATGATTGACGACATGTCTGTACTCGCACCCTCTGCCACACACCTGGCCGAAACCGCGACCCCTACTCGATCGGCCGATTGCTGGACCGCCGATCAAAGGATGCCGCCACAGAATGATTGACAGGTCTTTCTGGAAGAACTGGATGATTGACGACATGTCTGAACTCGCACCCTCTGCCACACACCTGGCCGAAACCGCAACCCCTACTCGCTCGACCGATTGCTGGACCGCCGATCAAAGGATGCCGCCACAGAATGATTGACAGGTCTTCCTGGAAGAACTGGATGATTGACGACATGTCTGTACTCGCACCCTCTGCCACACACCTGGCCGAAACCGCGACCCCTACTCGCTCGGCCGATTGCCGGACCGCCGATCAAAGGATGCCGCCACAGAATGATTGACAGGTCTTCCTGGAAGAACTGGATGATTGACGACATGTCTGTATTTGCACCCTCTGCCACACACCTGGCCGAAACCGCGACCCCAACTCGCTCGGCCGATTGCCAGGATGCCGATACAGAATGATTGACAGGTCTTCCTGGAAGAACTGGATGATTGACGACATGTCTGTACTCGCACCCTCTGCCACACACCTGGCCGAAACCGCAACCCCTACTCGCTCGACCGATTGCTGGACCGCCGATCAAAGGATGCTGCCACAGAATGATTGACAGGTCTTCCTGGAAGAACTGGATGATTGACGACATGTCTGTACTCGCACCCTCTGCCACACACCTGGCCGAAACCGCGACCCCTACTCGTTCGGCCGATTGCTGGACCTCCGATCAAAGGATGCCGCCACAGAATGATTGACAGGTCTTTCTGGAAGAACTGGATGATTGACGACATTTCTGAACTCGCACCCCCTGCCACACACCTGGCCGAAACCGCGACCCCTACTCGCTCGGCCAACTGCCGAACCGCCGATCAAAGGATGCCGCCACAGAATGATTGACAGGTCTTCCTGGAAGAACTGGATGATTGACGACATGTCTGTACTCGCACGCTCTGCCACACACCTGGCCGAAACCGCGACTCCTACTCGCTCGGCCGATTGCCGGACCGCCGATCAAAAGATGCCACCACATAATGATTGACAGGTCTTCCTGGAAGAACTGGATGATTGACGACATGTCTGTACTCACACGCTCTGCCACACACCTGGCCGAAACCGCGAACCCTACTCGCTCGGCCGATTGCCGGACCGCCGATCAAAGGATGCTGCCACAGAATGATTGACAGGTCTTCCTGGAAGAACTGGATTGACTACATGTCTGTACTCGCACCCTCTGCCACACACCTGGCCGAAACCGCGACCCCTACTCGCTCGGCCGATTAACGGACCGCCGATCAAAGGATGCCACCGCAGAATGATTGACAGGTCTTCCTGGAAGAACTGGATGATTGACGACATGTCTGTACTCGCACCCTCTGCCACACACCTGGCCGAAACCGCAACCTCTACTCGCTCGACCGAATGCTGGACCGCCGATCAAAGGATGCCGCCACAGAATGATTGACAGGTCTTCCTGGAAGAACTGGATGATTGACGACATGTCTGTACTCGCACCCTCTGCCACACACCTGGCCGAAACCGCGACCCCTACTCGATCGGCCGATTGCTGGACCGCCGATCAAAGGATGCCGCCACAGAATGATTGACAGGTCTTTCTGGAAGAACTGGATGATTGACGACATGTCTGAACTCGCACCCTCTGCCACACACCTGGCCGAAACCGCAACCCCTACTCGCTCGACCGATTGCTGGACCGCCGATCAAAGGATGCCGCCACAGAATGATTGACAGGTCTTCCTGGAAGAACTGGATGATTGACGACATGTCTGTACTCGCACCCTCTGCCACACACCTGGCCGAAACCGCGACCCCTACTCGCTCGGCCGATTGCCGGACCGCCGATCAAAGGATGCCGCCACAGAATGATTGACAGGTCTTCCTGGAAGAACTGGATGATTGACGACATGTCTGTATTTGCACCCTCTGCCACACACCTGGCCGAAACCGCGACCCCAACTCGCTCGGCCGATTGCCAGGATGCCGATACAGAATGATTGACAGGTCTTCCTGGAAGAACTGGATGATTGACGACATGTCTGTACTCGCACCCTCTGCCACACACCTGGCCGAAACCGCAACCCCTACTCGCTCGACCGATTGCTGGACCGCCGATCAAAGGATGCTGCCACAGAATGATTGACAGGTCTTCCTGGAAGAACTGAATGATTGACGACATGTCTGTACTCGCACCCTCTGCCACACACCTGGCCGAAACCGCGACCCCTACTCGTTCGGCCGATTGCTGGACCGCCGATCAAAGGATGCCGCCACAGAATGATTGACAGGTCTTTCTGGAAGAACTGGATGATTGACGACATTTCTGAACTCGCACCCTCTGCCACACACCTGGCCGAAACCGCGACCCCTACTCGCTCGGCCAACTGCCGAACCGCCAATCAAAGGATGCCGCCACAGAATGATTGACAGGTCTTCCTGGAGGAACTGGATGATTGACGACATGTCTGTACTCGCACGCTCTGCCACACACCTGGCCGAAACCGCGACCCCTACTCGCTCGGCCGATTGCCGGACCGCCGATCAAAGGATGCCGCCACAGAATGATTGACAGGTCATCCTGGAAGAACTGGATGATTGACGACATGTCTGTACTCACACCCTCTGCCACACACCTGGCCGAAACCGCGACTCCTACTCGCTCGGCCGATTGCTGGACCGCCGATCAAAGGATGCCGCCACAGAATGATTGACAGGTCTTCCTGGAAGAACTGGATGATTGATGACATGTCTGTACTCGCACCCTCTGCCACACACCTGGCCGAAACCGCGACCCCAACTCGCTCGGCCGATTGCCAGGATGCCGATACAGAATGATTGACAGGTCTTCCTGGAAGAACTGGATGATTGACGACATGTCTGTACTCGCACCCTCTGCCACACACCTGGCCGAAACCGCAACCCCTACTCGCTCGACCGATTGCTGGACCGCCGATCAAAGGATGCTGCCACAGAATGATTGACAGGTCTTCCTGGAAGAACTGGATGATTGACGACATGTCTGTACTCGCACCCTCTGCCACACACCTGGCCGAAACCGCGACCCCTACTCGTTCGGCCGATTGCTGGACCTCCGATCAAAGGATGCCGCCACAGAATGATTGACAGGTCTTTCTGGAAGAACTGGATGATTGACGACATTTCTGAACTCGCACCCCCTGCCACACACCTGGCCGAAACCGCGACCCCTACTCGCTCGGCCAACTGCCGAACCGCCGATCAAAGGATGCCGCCACAGAATGATTGACAGGTCTTCCTGGAAGAACTGGATGATTGACGACATGTCTGTACTCGCACGCTCTGCCACACACCTGGCCGAAACCGCGACTCCTACTCGCTCGGCCGATTGCCGGACCGCCGATCAAAAGATGCCACCACATAATGATTGACAGGTCTTCCTGGAAGAACTGGATGATTGACGACATGTCTGTACTCACACGCTCTGCCACACACCTGGCCGAAACCGCGAACCCTACTCGCTCGGCCGATTGCCGGACCGCCGATCAAAGGATGCTGCCACAGAATGATTGACAGGTCTTCCTGGAAGAACTGGATTGACTACATGTCTGTACTCGCACCCTCTGCCACACACCTGGCCGAAACCGCGACCCCTACTCGCTCGGCCGATTAACGGACCGCCGATCAAAGGATGCCACCGCAGAATGATTGACAGGTCTTCCTGGAAGAACTGGATGATTGACGACATGTCTGTACTCGCACCCTCTGCCACACACCTGGCCGAAACCGCAACCTCTACTCGCTCGACCGAATGCTGGACCGCCGATCAAAGGATGCCGCCACAGAATGATTGACAGGTCTTCCTGGAAGAACTGGATGATTGACGACATGTCTGTACTCGCACCCTCTGCCACACACCTGGCCGAAACCGCGACCCCTACTCGATCGGCCGATTGCTGGACCGCCGATCAAAGGATGCCGCCACAGAATGATTGACAGGTCTTTCTGGAAGAACTGGATGATTGACGACATGTCTGAACTCGCACCCTCTGCCACACACCTGGCCGAAACCGCAACCCCTACTCGCTCGACCGATTGCTGGACCGCCGATCAAAGGATGCCGCCACAGAATGATTGACAGGTCTTCCTGGAAGAACTGGATGATTGACGACATGTCTGTACTCGCACCCTCTGCCACACACCTGGCCGAAACCGCGACCCCTACTCGCTCGGCCGATTGCCGGACCGCCGATCAAAGGATGCCGCCACAGAATGATTGACAGGTCTTCCTGGAAGAACTGGATGATTGACGACATGTCTGTATTTGCACCCTCTGCCACACACCTGGCCGAAACCGCGACCCCAACTCGCTCGGCCGATTGCCAGGATGCCGATACAGAATGATTGACAGGTCTTCCTGGAAGAACTGGATGATTGACGACATGTCTGTACTCGCACCCTCTGCCACACACCTGGCCGAAACCGCAACCCCTACTCGCTCGACCGATTGCTGGACCGCCGATCAAAGGATGCTGCCACAGAATGATTGACAGGTCTTCCTGGAAGAACTGAATGATTGACGACATGTCTGTACTCGCACCCTCTGCCACACACCTGGCCGAAACCGCGACCCCTACTCGTTCGGCCGATTGCTGGACCGCCGATCAAAGGATGCCGCCACAGAATGATTGACAGGTCTTTCTGGAAGAACTGGATGATTGACGACATTTCTGAACTCGCACCCTCTGCCACACACCTGGCCGAAACCGCGACCCCTACTCGCTCGGCCAACTGCCGAACCGCCGATCAAAGGATGCCGCCACAGAATGATTGACAGGTCTTCCTGGAGGAACTGGATGATTGACGACATGTCTGTACTCGCACGCTCTGCCACACACCTGGCCGAAACCGCGACCCCTACTCGCTCGGCCGATTGCCGGACCGCCGATCAAAGGATGCCGCCACAGAATGATTGACAGGTCATCCTGGAAGAACTGGATGATTGACGACATGTCTGTACTCACACCCTCTGCCACACACCTGGCCGAAACCGCGACTCCTACTCGCTCGGCCGATTGCTGGACCGCCGATCAAAGGATGCCGCCACAGAATGATTGACAGGTCTTCCTGGAAGAACTGGATGATTGATGACATGTCTGTACTCGCACCCTCTGCCACACACCTGGCCGAAACCGCGACTCCTACTCGCTCGGCCGATTGCCGGACCGCCGATCAAAGGATGCCACCACAGAATGATTGACAGGTCTTCCTGGAAGAACTGGATGATTGACGACATGTCTGTACTCGCACCCTCTGAAACACACCTGGCCGAAACCGCGACCCCTACTCGCTCGGCCGATTGCCGGTACGCCGATCAAAGGATGCCACCACAGAATGATTGACAGGTCTTTTTGGAAGAACTGGATGATTGACGACATGTCTGTACTTGCTCCCTCTGCCACACACCTGGCCGAAACCGCGCCCCCTACTCGATCGGCCGATTGCCGGACCGCCGATCAAAGGATGCCACCACAGAATGATTGACAGGTCTTCGTGGAAGAACTGGATGATTGACGACATGTCTTGTATTTGCACCCTCTGCGACACACCTGGCCGAAACCGTGACCCCTACTCGCTCGGCCGATAGCCGGACCGCCGATCAAAGGAATCCGCCATAGAATGATTGACAGGTCTTCCTGGAAGAACTGGATGATTGATGACATGTCTGTACTCGCACCCTCTGCCACACACCTGGCCGAAACCGCGACTCCTACTCGCTCGGCCGATTGCCGGACCGCCGATCAAAGGATGCCACCACAGAATGATTGACAGGTCTTCCTGGAAGAACTGGATGATTGACGACATGTCTGTACTCGCACCCTCTGCCACACACCTGGCCGAAACTGTGACCCCTACTCGCTCGGCCGATTGCCCAACCGCCGATCAAAGGATGCCACCACAGAATGATTGACAGGTCTTCCTGGAAGAACTGGATGATTGACGACATGTCTGTATTTGCA
Organism: Locusta migratoria; assembly: GCA_026315105.1. NCBI lineage: Eukaryota > Metazoa > Arthropoda > Insecta > Orthoptera > Acrididae > Locusta > Locusta migratoria. The sequence continues at coordinate 571,037,265 of CM048747.1, read as the reverse complement.
CCCTCTGTCACACACCTGGCCGAAACCGTGACCCCTACTCGCTCGGCCGATTGCTGGACCGCCGATCAAAGGATGCCGCCACAGAATGATTGACAGGTCTTTCTGAATGAACTGGATGATTGACGACATGTCTGAACTCGCACACTCTGCCACACACCTGGCCGAAACCGCGACCCCTACTCGCTCGGCCGACTGCCGAACCGCCGATCAAAGGATGCCGCCACAGAATGATTGACAGGTCATCCTGGAAGAACTGGATGATTGACGACATGTCTTGTATTTGCACCCTCTGCGACACACCTGGCCGAAACCGTGACCCCTACTCGCTCGGCCGATTGCCGGACCGCCGATCAAAGGAATCCGCCATAGAATGATTGACAGGTCTTCCTGGAAGAACTGGATGATTGATGACATGTCTGTACTCGCACCCTCTGCCACACACCTGGCCGAAACCGCGACTCCTACTCGCTCGGCCGATTGCCGGACCGCCGATCAAAGGATGCCACCACAGAATGATTGACAGGTCTTCCTGGAAGAACTGGATGATTGACGACATGTCTGTACTCGCACCCTCTGCCACACACCTGGCCGAAACTGCGACCCCTACTCGCTCGGCCGATTGCCCGACAGCCGATCAAAGGATGCCACCACAGAATGATTGACAGGTCTTCCTGGAAGAACTGGATGATTGACGACATGTCTGTATTTGCACCCTCTGTCACACACCTGCCCGAAACCATGACCCCTACTCGCTCGGCCGATTGCTGGACCGTCGATCAAAGGATGCCGCCACAGAATGATTGACAGGTCTTTCTGGAAGAACTGGATGATTGACGACATGTCTGAACTCGCACCCTCTGCCACACACCTGGCCGAAACCGCGACCCCTACTCGCTCGGCCGACTGCCGAACCGCCGATCAAAGGATGCCGCCACAGAATGATTGACAGGTCTTCCTGGAAGAACTGGATGATTGACGACATGTTTGTACTCGCACGCTCTGCCACACACCTGGCCGAAACCGCGAACCCTACTCGTTCGGCCGATTGCCGGACCGCCGATCAAAGGATGCCGCCACAGAATGATTGACAGGTCATCCTGGAAGAACTGGATGATTGACGACATGTCTGTACTCGCACCCTCTGCCACACACCTGGCCGAAACCGCGACTCCTACTCGCTCGGCCGATTGCTGGACCGCCGATCAAAGGATGCCACCACAGAATGATTGACAGGTCTTCCTGGAAGAACTGGATGATTGACGACATGTCTGTACTCGCACCCTCTGAAACACACCTGGCCGAAACCGCGACCCCTACTCGCTCGGCCGATTGCCGGAACGCCGATCAAAGGATGCCACCACAGAATGATTGACAGGTCTTTTTGGAAGAACTGGATGATTGACGACATGTCTGTACTTGCTCCCTCCGCCACACACCTGGCCGAAACCGCGGCCCCTACTCGATCGGCCGATTGCCGGACCGCCGATCAAAGGATGCCACCACAGAATGATTGACAGGTCTTTCTGGAAGAACTGGATGATTGACGACATGTCTTGTATTTGCACCCTCTGCGACACACCTGGCCGAAACCGTGACCCCTACTCGCTCGGCCGATTGCCGGACCGCCGATCAAAGGAATCCGCCATAGAATGATTGACAGGTCTTCCTGGAAGAACTGGATGATTGATGACATGTCTGTATTTGCACCCTCTGTCACACACCTGGCCGAAACCGTGACCCCTACTCGCTCGGCCGATTGCCGGAACGCCGATCAAAGGATGCCACCACAGAATGATTGACAGGTCTTTTTGGAAGAACTGGATGATTGACGACATGTCTGTATTTGCTCCCTCTGCCACACACCTGGCCGAAACCGCGGCCCCTACTCGATCGGCCGATTGCCGGACCGCCGATCAAAGGATACCACCACAGAATGATTGACAGGTTTTCCTGGAAGAACTGGATGATTGACGACATGTCTTGTATTTGCACCCTCTGCCACACACCTGGCCGAAACCGTGACCCCTACTCGCTCGGCCGATTGCCGGACCGCCGATCAAAGAATGCCACCACAGAATGATTGACAGGTCTTTCTGGAAGAACTGGATGATTGACGACATGTCTGTACTCGCACCCTCTGCCACACACCTGGCCAAAACTGCGACCCCCACTCGCTCGGCCTATTGCCCGACCGCCGATCAACGGATGCCACCACAGAATGATTGACAGGTCTTCCTGGAAGAACTGGATGATTGACGACATGTCTGTATTTGCACCCTCTGCCACACACCTGGCCGAAACCGCGACCCCTACTCGCTCGGCCGATTGCCGGAACGCCGATCAAAGGATGCCAGCACAGAATGATTGACAGGTCTTTTTGGAAGAACTGGATGATTGACGACATGTCTGTATTTGCTCCCTCTGCCACACACCTGGCCGAAACCGCGGCCCCTACTCGATCGGCCGATTGCCGGACCGCCGATCAAAGGATGCCACCACAGAATGATTGACAGGTCTTCCTGGAAGAACTGGATGATTGACGACATGTCTTGTATTTGCACCCTCTGCCACACCCCTGGCCGAAACCGTGACCCCTACTCGCTCGGCCGATTGCCGGACCGCCGATCAAAGGAATCCGCCACAGAATAATTGACAGGTCTTCCTGTAAGAACTGGATGATTGACGTCATGTCTGTACTCGCACCCTCTGCCACACACGTGGCCGAAACCGCGACCCCTACTCGCTCGGCCGATTGATGGACCACCGATCAAAGGATGCCACCGCAGAATGATTGACAGGTATTCCTGGAAGAACTGGATGATTGACAACATGTCTGTATTTGCACCCTCTGCCACACACCTGGCCAAAACAGCGACCCCTACTAGCTCGGGCGATTGCCGGACCGACGATCAAAGGATGCCACCACAGAATGATTGACAGGTCTTCCTGGAAGAACTGGATGATTGACGACATGTCTGTACTCGCACACTCTGCCACACACCTGGCCGAAACGGCGACCCCTACTCGCTCGGCCGATTGCCGGACCGCTTATCAAAGGATGCAGCCACAGAATGATTGACAGGTCTTTCTTGAAGAACTGGATGATTGACGACATGTCTTTATTTGCACCCTCTGCCACACACCTGGCCGAAACCGCGACCCCTACTCGCTCGGCCGATTGCCGGACCGCCGATCAAAGGAATCCGCCACAGAATGATTGACAGGTCTTCCTGGAAGAACTGGATGATTGACGACATGTCTGTACTCGCACCCTCTGCCACACACCTGGCCGAAACCGTGACCCCAACTCGCTCGGCCGATTGCCAGGATGCCGACACAGAATGATTGACAGGTCTTCCTGGAAGAACTGGATGATTGACGACATGTCTGTACCCGCACCCTCTGCCACACACCTGGCCGAAACCGCGACCCCTACTCGCTCGGCCGATTAACGGACCGCCGATCAAAGGATGCTGCCACAGAATGATTGACAGGTCTTCCTGGAAGAACTGGATGATTGACGACATGTCTGTATTTGCACCCTCTGCCACACACCTGGCCGAAACCACGACCCCTACTCGCTCGGCCGATTGCCGGACCGCCGATCAAAGGATGCTGCCACAGAATGATTGACAGGTCTTCCTGGAAGAACTGAATGATTGACGACATGTCTGTACTCGCACCCTCTGCCACACACCTGGCCGAAACCGCGACTCCTACTCGCTCGGCCGATTGCCGGACCGCTGATCAAAGGATGCTGCCACACAATGATTGACAGGTCTTCCTGGAAGAACTGGATGATTGACTACATGTCTGTACTCGCACCCTCTGCCACACACCTGGCCGAAACCGCGACCCCTACTCGCTCGGCCGATTAACGGACCGCCGATCAAAGGATGCCACCGCAGAATGATTGACAGGTCTTCCTGGAAGAACTGGATGATTGACGACATGTCTGTACTCGCACCCTCTGCCACACACCTGGCCGAAACCGCGACCCCTACTCGCTCGGCCGATTGCCGGACCGCCTATCAAAGGATGCAGCCACAGAATGATTGACAGGTCTTTCTGGAAGAACTGGATGATTGACGACATGTCTGTATTTGCACCCTCTGCCACACACTTGGCCGAAACCGCGACCCCAACTCGCTCGGCCGATTGCCAGGATGCCGACACAGAATGATTGACAGGTCTTCCTGGAAGAACTGGATGATTGACGACATGTCTGTACTCGCACCCTCTGCCACATACCTGGCCGAAACCGCAACCCCTACTCGCTCGACCGATTGCTCGACCGCCGATCAAAGGATGCCGCCACAGAATGATTGACAGGTCTTTCTGGAAGAACTGGATGATTGACGACATGTCTGTACTCGCACCCTCTGCCACACACCTGGCCGAAACCGCAACCCCTACTCGCACGGCCGATTGCTGGACCGACGATCAAAGGATGCCGCCACAGAACGATTGACAGGTCTTCCTGGAAGAACTGGATGATTGACGACATGTCTGTACTCGCACCCTCTGCCACACACTTGGCCGAAACCGCGACCCCTACTCGATCGGCCGATTGCCGGACCGCCTATCAAAGGATGCAGCCACAGAATGATTGACAGGTCTTTCTGGAAGAACTGGATGATTGACGACATGTCTGTATTTGCACCCTCTGCCACACACTTGGCCGAAACCGCGACCCCAACTCGCTCGGCCGATTGCCAGGATGCCGACACAGAATGATTGACAGGTCTTCCTGGAAGAACTGGATGATTGACGACATGTCTGTACTCGCACCCTCTGCCACACACCTGGCCGAAACCGCGACCCCTACTCGCTCGGCCGATTAACGGACCGCCGATCAAAGGATGCCACCGCAGAATGATTGACAGGTCTTCCTGGAAGAACTGGATGATTGACGACATGTCTGTACTCGCACCCTCTGCCACACACCTGGCCGAAACCGCGACCCCTACTCGCTCGGCCGATTGCCGGACCGCCTATCAAAGGATGCAGCCACAGAATGATTGACAGGTCTTTCTGGAAGAACTGGATGATTGACGACATGTCTGTATTTGCACCCTCTGCCACACACTTGGCCGAAACCGCGACCCCAACTCGCTCGGCCGATTGCCAGGATGCCGACACAGAATGATTGACAGGTCTTCCTGGAAGAACTGGATGATTGACGACATGTCTGTACTCGCACCCTCTGCCACATACCTGGCCGAAACCGCAACCCCTACTCGCTCGACCGATTGCTCGACCGCCGATCAAAGGATGCCGCCACAGAATGATTGACAGGTCTTTCTGGAAGAACTGGATGATTGACGACATGTCTGTACTCGCACCCTCTGCCACACACCTGGCCGAAACCGCAACCCCTACTCGCACGGCCGATTGCTGGACCGACGATCAAAGGATGCCGCCACAGAACGATTGACAGGTCTTCCTGGAAGAACTGGATGATTGACGACATGTCTGTACTCGCACCCTCTGCCACACACTTGGCCGAAACCGCGACCCCTACTCGATCGGCCGATTGCCGGACCGCCTATCAAAGGATGCAGCCACAGAATGATTGACAGGTCTTTCTGGAAGAACTGGATGATTGACGACATGTCTGTATTTGCACCCTCTGCCACACACTTGGCCGAAACCGCGACCCCAACTCGCTCGGCCGATTGCCAGGATGCCGACACAGAATGATTGACAGGTCTTCCTGGAAGAACTGGATGATTGACGACATGTCTGTACTCGCACCCTCTGCCACACACCTGGCCGAAACCGCGACTCCTACTCGCTCGGCCGATTGCTGGACCGCCGATCAAAGGATGCCACCACAGAATGATTGACAGGTCTTCCTGGAAGAACTGGATGATTGACGACATGTCTGTACTCGCACCCTCTGCCACACACCTGGCCGAAACCGCGACCCCAACTCGCTCGGCCGATTGCTGGACCGCCGATCAAAGGATGCCGCCACAGAATGATTGACAGGTCTTTCTGGAAGAACTGGATAATTGACGACATGTCTGAACTCGCACCCTCTGCCACACACCTGGCCGAAACTGCGACCCCTACTCGCTCGGCCGACTGCCGAACCGCCGATCAAAGGATGCCGCCACAGAATGATTGACAGGTCTTCCTGGAAGAACTGGATGATTGACGACATGTCTGTACTCGCACCCTCTGCCACACACCTGGCCGAAACCGCGACCCCTACTCGCTCGGCCGATTGCCGGACCGCCGATCAAAGGATGCCGCCACAGAATGATTGACAGGTCTTCCTGGAAGAACTGGATGATTGACGATATGTCTGTACTCGCACCCTCTGCCACACACCTGGCCGAAACCGCGACCCCTACTCGCTCGGCCGATTGACGGACCGCCGATCAAAGGATGCCACCGCAGAATGATTGACAGGTCTTCCTGGAAGAACTGGATGATTGACGACATGTCTGTACTCGCACCCTCTGCCACACACCTGGCCGAAACCGCGACCCCTACTCGCTCGGCCGATTACCGGACCGCCGCAGCAGACAGATGCTACCCCCTCCCCCTCCTCCACGCTCGCGACCGCTTCTCTAAGGATGCCACCACCCGCCCTACCTGCGAGGAGCATGCCGCGACGATTGTCTTGACCGCATCGACACCGCCCCCGCCGGCCGACCCCTGCGCCCAGGGCAGGGGCGTACTGCACTCTTTTTACGGCGACCGCGCCCCACCAGGTCAGCAGCCAATTAAATTGCATATTTATTATTATGCGCGCCGCAGCGATCCCTATGCCAGATCTCGATTTATGTAACAAATTCCGTCGTTTATTATTATTCTCGGAAAAAATAAAGCTTCCATAGTGTTCATCGTATGTATTTTTAACAAGAATTTCGGTGTAATGCTAGGGAACAATTTAGAACAGAAATGCTTAATTGGTCTCGTATACTACAGCTTGTAGTAGTAAAATATTGAAACTCGTATGCAAAATTTCCAAGTAAGAATTTTTCGATGCGCAAACACTCCCATCTCTCTCCATGCTCTTCGCATAGACTACAGCCGACAGACGTGTTTAATAATAATAGCGCAGGTTACGGTAACAAACGCCAAAAACTTACGTATCCATCTTAACATATACTCTTTCGATATACAAAAACAATTCTAACCAGAGCCAACTAATCAAAAGAAAAGAAACGGTCCGTTTCGGAACTCGACCGCAGCCTTAGATTTATAAATGTATCTCTTCGTTTAGACTATGCAAGCAAAAGCCAACGAACGGAATGTAACTTGTATGCCAACCACTCTTTCGATAAAAATGCAACAACAGCAACAGCAGAAGACGACATATTGTTTAATACAAAAATTCCAAATAAAGAAAATCGGCAATGACATCTAACACAACGTTTCTAAATATACATCTGCAAGCAACGTTAACAATCGTCCAGAACGCAGAGCGCTCTCTCGGCAGGCTACATAAAAGAAACATATGCTAAGTGTTTAAAAGCACCTAAGTTACATCTCCAAATGATCAAAACCTTCTAGCAGACGCACCTCTCTGACAAGAATAGCGCGCATTGCATTTATTTAAGGAAGCTGAGCCATGCCGAAAGTTCCGAAATTTAACACTCTCTCTCTCTCTCTCTCTCTCTCTCTAGCGATCTTGCCCTGTTACGTTTCTTTCTTAGATCGAGGTATAGATGTGCCTTCCGAGAATTCGGGTAGTTTAATTTTACCTCTTATTACCTTGCTACAGCAGTACACATCCCATCTAAGGAATCTTTATGTCCTGTTACGATGCAAACTACATTTATCTGACACCGATATTCCAGCGCCCCAGGATACATTTAAACCCTATTGTGCAACGGAGAGTCGAAATAAAAGAAAAATACGTGAAATCATTTACCGATTTCCGACCGTCTACACTAAAGCTTTTCGAATGTATTAGCCTAACAGCACACTTATTCGACAATACAGCATCCACAGAACCGAAGTTACCTGTCCAATGCAACACCGATTTCCAACTCGACCCGCCCTTTACCCACAAAATTCCTACTCCAAGTTCCCTTCTTCTGCATTCCACTAATCCGAACTAAGATTTATTATTTTAATTACAAGTAGATGTCTACCGCAAACGAAGATGCTAACCTACACACCGCAACACATGATCCTATATAGGACATGGAGTGTTTACACTTTTTTTTGTTACAGTAGAACTGAGTACATGCAACGTAATGTTCACAAACACTTATATCGCACCCAACACCCGCATACATCGATCATAATCTGCTCTCTAAGGAATGGATGGGAGTCACACACAGTACAAACACGTTTGTCGTGTGTTCCGCTAATTTTGGTCAATACAATGATGCGAGACCAATCCCCCCCCCCCCGCCTGTTTAGTGTAAAAGCAAATATTTTTCCCCCACACTATATGTTTGAACCGGGCTTGCACATATGCAATAGCCTCCTTTAAAGCCTGTGTCTTCGCCATATAACCCAGTTTTCGTTTACCCTTCTTCTTAGGACTTGTGGAATAACGTAGGCGATATCTACATCTGTGCAAAATAAAGTCCTGGAATGCTAAAAAATATAGCTCCTTGCTCGACTCTACAAGTAATTTACAGTTGAAACTAAAAAAAAAAAACATAATGTCCGAGAGAGCGGTCAGTTTTCGGGTACTTTTAATACCCAAGTAATCAAATATAAAAGCGTATATTAACCGGGAGCGACGCACAGTACAACTGCGCACTTGTCTTATCCTCGCCCGCAACCACATTGATGATGCTCCTTCCATCCGAAAGTCATGCTCGGTTAAAAAAAAAAAAAAAAAAAAAATCCCTTCGAAATCTTGTGTGTTGTCCAAAAATCCAGGAGATATAAGCCATCTACACGAAGATGGTGCTGTAGCATAGATGGGAGCACCCCTATTAAAAAACATCGATTAGTTACAGTTTATAAGATACTAGCTGAAAACCCTGCATTGCCCGGGTATTTATTTATTTATTCCTGCCTTAAGTTAGTACTTCTCCTATCCAGTCTCTCTTTGTCCATCACCTTTTGTCTAAAAACATATTACATTTATCAGAGAATGGATAAGAAATAAGAAATCACACGTAATAATGCACTCGTTTCGAAGAATCCAATCACGAAATTCAACAATAATGATTGTAATAATATCACAGATCTATCACTTGATGTAATGCGAGTAGTGGGGCTGTGCCGGTTCTACGCCACTAAGATTCGCCCGTCGACGATAGTGTCATCGACGCCAGATGCTCGGCCAATTGCCGGACCGCAGATCAAAGGATACCGCCACAGGATGATTGATAGGTCTTCCCGGAAGAACGAAAGATGATTGACAGTTTACATTTAGGTCCTTTTGATTTGCTACTTGTCCGACCGCTAATCAAAGGACGCCGCCATAACGCACTTAAGAATTGACAGGTTGCAACACCTCCCTCGGCCACACACGTCGCCCCCCTCCACCCCTCGGCGCCGCCACCAGACAGACGGCACTTCCGACAGGTCCAGACCTGTAGATCCCTCGACATGTCTGTACTCGCACCCGCGACCCCTACTCGCTCGGCAGATTGCCAGACCTCCGCCGCTGACGCCGACAGATGTTACCCCCTCCCCCTCCTCCTCCACGCTCGCGACCGCTTCTCAAAGGACGCCGCCACCCGCCCTACCCTCGAGAACAAACAATACCGCGACGATTGTCTCGACCACATCGACACCGCCCCCGCCAGCCGACCCCTGGGCCCTACTGCACTCTTTTTACGGCGACCGCGCCCCGCCAGGTCAGCAGCCAATTAAATTGCATATTTATTATTAAGCGCGCCGCAGAGATCCGTACGTCAGATCTCGATTTATGTAACAACAACATTTTCCGCCATTTATTATTATTATTCTTGGAAAAAGAATAAAGCTACGATAGTGTTCTTCGTATGTATTTTTAACAAGAATTTCGGTGTAATGCTAAAAAACAATTTAGAACAGAAATGCTTAGTTGATCTTGTATACTATAGCTTGTAGTAGTAAAATATTAAAACTCGTATGCAAAATTTGCAAGTAAGAATTTCCACTCCCATCTCTCTCCATGCTCTTCGCATAGACAACAGCCGACAGACGTGTTTAATAATAATAGCGCAGGTTACGGTAACGAACGCCACAGACTTTCGTATCCATCTAAACATATACTCTTTCGATATACAAAAACAGTTCTAACGAAAAGAAAAGAAATGGTCCGTTTCGGAATTCGACCGCAACCCTAGATCTATAAATGTATCTCTTCGTTTAGACGATGCAAGCAACAGCCATCGAACGGAATGTAACTTGTATGCCAACAACTCTTTCGATAAAACAGCAACAGCAGCAGCCGCAGAAGACGGTATATTGTTTATACAAAAATTCCAAATAACAAAAATCTAGCACAACGTCTCTAAATATACATCTGCAAGCATCGTTAAACTCGTATTCAAAATTTGCAAGTAAGAATTTCCACTCCAATCTCTCTCCATGCTCTTAGCTTAGACTACAACCGACAGGCGTGTTTAATAATAATAGCGCAGGTTAGATAATAAACGCCACAAACTTACGTATCCATCTCAACGTATACTCTTTCGATATACAAAAACAATTCTAACCAGAGCCAACTAACCAAAATAAAAGAAATGGTCCGTTTCGGAACTCGACCACAACCTTGCATCTATAAATGTATCTCTCCGTTTAGACGATGCAAGCAACAGCCGTCGAACGTAATGTAACTTGTATGCCAATCACTCTTTCGATAAAACAGCAACAACAGCAGCAGCAGAAGACGGCACATTGTTTATACAAAAATTACAAATAACGAAAATCGGCAATGACATCTAGCACAAAGTCTCTAAATATACATCTGCAAACACCGTTAACAATCGTCCAGAACGCAGAGCGCTCTCTCGGCAGGCTACATAAAAAAAACATATGCTACGTGTTTAAACAAAAACACCTAAGTTACATCTCCAAATGATCAAAACCTACGCAGACGCACCACTCTGACAAGGATAGCTCGCATTGCATTTATTTAATGGAGCTGAGCCATGCCGAAAGTTCCGAAATTTAACACTCTAGCGGTCTTAACCTGTTACGTTTCCTTCTTCTTAGATCGAGGTATAGATGCGCTTTCCGAGAGTTCGGGTACTTTAATTTTGCCTCTTATTTCCTTGCTACAGAAGTACACATCCATCTACGGAATCTCTATGTCCTGTTACGATGCAAACTACAGTTATCTGACACCGATATTCCAGCGCCCCAGAAGACATTTAAACCCTATTGTGCAACGGAGAGTCGAAATAAAAGAAAAATATGTGAAATAATTTACCGATTTACGACCGTCTACACTAAAACTTTTCGAAATATTGGCCTAAAACACCCTTATTCGACAATACAGCAACCACAGAACCGAAGTTACCTGCCCAATGCAACACCGATTTCCAGCTCGACCCGATCGCATGCCCCCACAATCGCGTAAGCGGCCGACCGCGAACAGCGGACAAATTGAAGAGCGCCTCGGCGGCCATTGTGGTAGCATCTGATGACCATCTTCAGAAATTTTGACTCCATCGATGTTGTGGAGCTGGCAGGTAACTGGGAGCCTTCCAGTGCGTTGAATATAGTCATACCTAAACTTGTTTATAATGGTGTTGCTGATGGCAAATATTGAGAACAGATCTACTACAACGAAGATATGACTGTATCCACCTCTAGGTTTTGGAAGGCATCCATAGAAATCTACAGCGACTAATTCTAGCTATTCTTGTGGCAACATGCTCTGCATGAATCGTCTGCAAGTTTGTTTTGACACTTCAACCTACTGGCGTCTATCACAGGAAGTAACAAGTTTCTTCACTTTCCTTGCTATATTATAGAAGTATAGATTTTCTTGTATCTCCTGTATGCGTTTCTGAGCCCACAATGTCCAAAACTTTCATGTAAATATTTAATCAATACATCTACACAGTCTTCATGCCAACATAGCTTCCACTTAACACTATCTACACTCATCCTTCTAAACAACATTCCCTTGTAGATCTTAAAATACTGTCCCACGTTCTCTTCACCTCTCTTACCAAGTAAACTCTTTACCAGTCTCCAGTTTGAATCATGGTTTTGGTATCTTCCGATCTCATCACAATTTTTTCTGATCTCTGACTCTTCCTTCATTCCTTTTAAGTACATAACTCTACATTCTTTTTCACCGGCTCCACTGGAATCTTCACATTCATTCCCCACTGGCAGACGAGAGAGAGAATTGGCAACTAGATTGTCCTTGCCCTGTATATACTTTACAGAATACTCAAATTGCTGCAGAAACGGTTCCCTATCTGGTAATGCATTCTTGGAAATAAGTCAAAGCATTGTGATCCATGTAGACAATAGTTTGGTAGCCTAGAAGATAGTTCTAAAATTTTTAAAATGCAAAAAATGTAGCTAAAAGTTCCTTTTCGGTGACTGTATAAGACTTCTCATGTTCTGAACTGTTCTACTGGCAAATGCTATGGTCTCCGATCCTCTTCACTTGGAATAAGTGAGCACCTAAACCATGGCCACTACTATCAGTGGTAAAACAGAGTGGCAACGACAGATCAGGTCTGTACAAAGTTTTACTGTTACAAAGATGTTTCTTAATCTCTTCAAAGGCTTCCACACATTCTGTTGATCAATTAAAGTGGTATTTTTCTTCAATAGATTTTCAGAACAAGAAACTGGAAAAAACTGCAGAAAGGTAGGAAAATAAGCAGATGGGACCTAGATAAACTGAAGGAACCTGAAGTTCTTGGTTCTTGAAAATTTCACAGGGAGCTTTAGGTAACAATTGCCAGAACCGGGTGGGAAATAAAATAGTAGAAAGGAATGGGTAGCACTGAAAGATGAAACAGTGAAGGCAGCAGAGGACAAAATAGGTAGAAAGGCAAGACATACAAAAAATCCTTGGATATTAGAGGAAATACTAAATTTAATTAATGAAAGGAGAAAATATAAAAATGCAGTAAATGAAACAGGCAAAATGGAGTACATACGACTAAGAAAATGAGATTTACAGGATGTGCTAAATGGTTAAGCAGGAGTGGGTAGAAGGCAAATGCAAGGATGTAGAAGAATGTATAATAAGGGGAACAGTAGATACTGCCACAGGAAAATAAAAGAGACATTTGGGGGCAAGAAAAACAGCTCTACGAATATCAAGATCTCAAATGGAAAACCAATTCTCAGCAAAGAAGGGATAGTTGAAAGGTGGAAAGAGTACATAGAGGAACTCTACAAAGGAAATGAACTTAGAGACAAAGTTGTAGGAATGGACGAGGAAGTAGATAAAGATGAAATAGGAGATACTACACTGAGTGATGAATTTGACAGAGCCTTGAAAGACCTAGGTCGCAACACGGCCCCAGGAGTACAAGACATTCCCTCTGGGAGACCAAACATGACAAACCTGGTGTGTAATATGTATGATTCAGGCGAAATACCCTCAGACTTAAAGAAAAAAATGTAATAATCCCCATTCCAAAGGAATCAGTGCAGACAGGAGTGAAAATTACAGAACCATCAGTTTCGTAAGTCATGATTGCAAAATTTTAACAGGAATTATTAACAGGGGAATGGAAAAGCTGGTAGAAGCTAACTTTGACGAAGATAAGTTTGGGTTCAGGAGAAACGTAGGAACCCGGGAGGCAATACTCACTTTACAACTTCTCTTAGAAGGTAGATTAAGAAAAGGCCAACCTACATTTTTAGCTTTTGTAGATTTGGAGAAAAATTTTGACATTGTTGACTAGAATACACTCTTTCAAATTCTGACGTGAGCAGAGGTAAAATACAGGGAAAAGAGTGTTATTTACAACTTGTACAAAAGCCAGACCGCATTTATTAGACTCGAAGGGCATGAAAGGGAAGCGTTAGTTGGGAAGGGAGTAAGACAGGGTTGTAGCCTTTCTCCAATGTTATTAAATTTGTACAATGAGCAGGCGGTAAAGGAAAATAAGGAAAAATTTGGAATAGGGATTAAAGTTCAGGGTGAGGAATTAAAAATATTGCGTTTTGCTGATGACATGGTAATTCTGTCAAAGACAGCAAAGGACCTGGAAGAGCAGTTGTATGGAATGGTCAGTGTGTTGAACAGAGCGTATAAAATGCATTAACAAGAGCATAACAATGATACTGGAATGCCGTCTTAGAAAATCAGGCGATGCTGAAGGAATTAAATTAGGTAACGAAACAATGAAGGTGGTAGATGAGTTTTGTTACTTCGGTAGTAAAATAACATATGATGGTCGCAGTACAGAGGATATACGAGTAAAATGCAGAATGGCAATGGAAAGAAAAGCATTTTTGAAAAAGAGAAATTTGCTAACATCGAATATTAATTTAAGTGTAAGGAAGTCTTTTCTGAAGGCATTAGTGTGGAGTGTTGCCTTGTACGGGAGTGAAACATGGACGATAAGCAGTACGGACAGGAAGAGAATAGAGGCTTTTGAAATGTGGTGCTACAGAAGAATGCTGAAGATTAGTTGGGTAGATCGCATAACTAATGAAGAGGTACTGAACAGAATTGGTGATAAAAGGAATTTTTGGCATACCTTGACTAAAAGAAGGGATCGCTTGGTAGGACACGTTCTTAGACATCGAGGAATCGTAATTTTAGAATTGGAGGGAATTGTTTGGGGTAAAAATCGCAGATGGAGACCAAGAGACGCATATAGTAAGAAGATTCAAATGCATGTGGGTTGCCGTTCTTATGAGGATACGGAAAGGCTTGCTCAGGATAGAGCAGGGTGCTGCATCAAACCAATGTCCGTACTGAAGACCATAACAACATCAATAACAGATTGTTTCTCTACAGTAATCAGCCAGGTCCAATTCTACACTCTGCACTCTGCTTACTACTTACTACTACTTTTTATGATCATGGGGGTATAATATAATACATCCGGCTTCGGATCTTCAAACATAATCCTCTTCCCCCCGATCCCCAATCGAACGTAGCATTTACTTCCATAATCCAGACTGTACCAAGAAGTCTCTCTTAAATTGAACCAGATATCATTACGCATCCTTGATATAAATTAACACCACCAACAGTAAGATATAACAGGGCTTGTTTGTTCACCAATTTTCTGTGCCACCCATTGCACCCTTAATCTTGATTCCAACAATAGACATCTCAGTAAAACTAGAAACATGCTTCACACTATCTCTAAATTGTTCAGAAATTACACTAATAGGACTTCCTGTGTCAACCAAAGCCTCTTTCTCACAACCATCAATACACACTGTAATATATGGGCAACTAGTAATGTCCCACTCCCATGAATCACAGACATTGCCGAGATGGGGTGGCTTACGTGCCTCAACGATACAGATAGCCGTACCGTAGGTGCAACCACAGCGGATGGGTATCTGTGGAGAGGCCAGACAAACGTGCGGTTCCTGAAGAGGGGCAGCAGCCTTTTTTGTAGTTACAGGGGCTACAGTCTGGATGATTGACTGAGCTGGCCTTGTAACATCAGCTAATGTGGCTTTGCCAAACAGTTACTGCGAACGGCTGAAAGCAAGGGGAATCTACAGCCATTACTTTTCCCGAGGACGTGCAGCTCTACTGTATGAACATACGATGATGGCATCCTCTCTGGTAAAATATTCCGGAGGTAAATTAGTCCCCCATTCGGATCTCCCGGCGGGGACTGCTCAGGAGGATCTGATCATCAGGAAAGACAATACTGGCATTATAAAAAATTGGAGCATGGAATGTTAGATCCCTTAATCGGGTAGGGAAGCTAGAAAATTTAAAAATACATGTGGATAGGTTGAAGTTAGATATAGTGGGTATTAGTGAAGTTCGGTGAAAAGAGGAACAGGATTTCAGGTCAGGTGAGTACAGGATTATAAATACAAAATCAGTTGGGGGTATTACAGGAGTAGGTCTGACAATGAATAAGAAAATAGGAATTCGGGTAAACTGCTATGAGCAACACAGTGAGCGCATTATTGTAGTCAAGATAGATACGAAGCCAACATCGACCACAGTAGAACAGGTTTACATTCCAACTAGCTCTGGCGATAATGGTGAGATCGAAGAAATATATGAGGAGCTAAAGAAAATTATTCAGACAATTAATGGAGAGAAGAACTTAATTGTTATGGGAGACTGGAATTCGGTAGTAGGACAAGGAAGGGAAGGAAAGATAGTAGATGAATATGTTCTGGGCAAAAGGAATGAAAGAGGTACTTGCCTCGTAGAATTTTGCACGGAACATAAATCTAGGCAAAAGGAATGAAAGAGGTACTTGCCTCGTAGAATTTTGCACGGAACATAATTAGTTAAACAAACACCTCGTTTAAGAATAATGAAAGAAGGTTGTATACGTGGAAGAGACCAGGATCACCGGGAGATACCAGATAGATTTCATAATGGTGAGACATAGATTGTGGAACCAGGTTTTGAACTGTAAGACATACCCAGGGGCAGATATAAACTTCGACCATAACTTATTGGTCATGAATTGTATACTGAAACTGAAAAGACTGCACAAATGTAGGAAAATAAGGAGATGGGACCTGGATAATCTGAAGGAACCTGAAGTTCTTGAGAATTTCAGAGGGAGGTTTAGGCAACAATTGACAGAAATGGGGGAAAATAAAACAGTAGAGAAGGAATGGGTAGCATTGAGAGATGAAATAGTGAAGGCAGCAGAAGACAAAATAGGTAGGAATGCAAGACAAAAAAAAAAATTCCTTGGATATCACAGGACATACTAAATTTAATCGATGAAAGGAGAAAATATAAAAATGCAGTACGACTAAGATATGAGATTGACATGAAGTGCAAAGTGGCTAAGCAGGAGTGGCTAGATGGCAAATGCAAGGATGTAGAAGAATGTATAATATGGAGAAAATAGATACAGTCTACAGGACAATAAAGTAGATATTTGGAGATAAGAAAAACAGCTCTCTGAATATCAAGAACACAAATGGAAAACCAGTTCTCAGCAAAGAAGGGAAAGAGTATAAAGAGAGACTCTACGAAGGAAATGAACTTAGAGGCAATATTGTAGGAAGGGGAGAAGATGTAGATGAGGATAAAATCGGGGATACTATACTGAGAGATGAATTTGACAGAGGACTGAAAGACCTAAGTCGAAACAAGGCCCCTGGAGTAGATGACATTCCCTCAGAGCTACTGAAGTCTCTGGGAGAACCAGCCATGACAAAACTATTTCAACCGGTGTGCAAGATGTATGAGACAGGCAAAATACCCTCAGACTTTAAGAAAAAATGTTATAATCCCCATTCCAAAGAAAGCACGCGCAGACAGGTGTGAAAACTACAGAACCATCAGTTTAATAAGTCATGGTTGCAAAATATTAACACGAATTATTTACAGAATGATGGAAAAGGTGGCAGAAGCCGACCTTGGGGAAGATCAGTTTGGGTTCAGGAGAAATGTAGGAACACGGGAGGCAATACTCACTTTACGGCTTATCCTAGAAGATTGATTAAGGAAAGGCAAACCTACATTTCTAGTTTTTGTAGATTTGGAGACGGCTTTTGACAATGTTAATTAGAATAAACTCTTTCAAGTTCTGAAGCAAGCAGGAGGAAAATATTCGGCGAGTAAGGTTAATTACAAGTTGTACAAAAACCAGACAGCAGTTGCCAGAGTTGAAGGGCATGAAAGTGAAGCAGTGGTTGGGAAGGGAGTAAGACTGGGTTGTAGGCTTTCTCCAATGTTATTCAATTTGTACAGTGAGCAAGCTATAAAGGAAAGCAAGGAGAATTTTGAAGAAGGTATTAGATTTCAGAGTGAAGAATTAAACACATTGCTTTTTGCCGACGACATAGTAATTCTGTCAGAGAAAGCAAAGGAACTGGAAGAGCAACTGAACGGAATGGTCAGTGTGCTGAAAGGTGCATATAAGATGATCATTAACAAGAGTAAAACAAGGGTAATGGAATGCAGTCTACGAAAATCAGGTGATGCTGACGGAATTAGATTAGGTAACGAAACAATAAAGGAGGTAGATGAGTTTTGTTACTTGGGCAGTAAAATAACAAATGATGGTCGAAATACAGAGGTTATAAAATGCAGAATGGCCATGGGTAGAAAAGCGTTCCTGAAAAAGAGAAATTTGTTAACATCGAATATTGATTTAAGCTTAAGGAAATCCTTTCTGAAAGTTTTTGTGTGGAGTGTTGCCTTGTATGGGAGTGAAACATGGATGATAAACACTGTGGAAAGGAAGAGGATAGAGGCTTTTGAAATATGGTGCTAACGAAGAATGCTGAAGATTAAGTGGGTGGATCGCGTAACTAATGAGGACGTACTGAACAGAATTGGGGAGAAAAGGAATTTCTGGCATACCTTGACTAAAAGAAGAGATCGATTGGTAGGACACATTCTTAGACATCAACGAATCTTGCATTTAGCATTAGAGGTAAGTGTTTGGGGTAAAAATCGCAGAGGAAGACCTAGAAATAGATACAGTAAGCAGATTCAGACAGGTGTAGGTTGCCGTTCTTATGTGGATTTGAAGAGGCTTGCTCAGGATAGGGTATTGTGGAGAGCCGCATCAAACCAGTCTCCGGACTGAAGACCACAACAACAATAACAGTAATGTCATATTTCTCTGTAGGCCTATTCACTTCTTCATGCAATATATCTTCAATAACACCATCATGGTTCAAGTGGCTGGGTTCATCCTTAGCTTTTACATGACTCAGGGACACACTAGTTTCAACATTTACATTCAAACATTTATTGCCAAATTGTGCTTCATTAAAATCACTAGAAACCCACAAATTACATTCACAATGCTGTTCCAAGGCTGTGATCTTTAATTCAAGACCTTTTGACTTTAACTTCTCCAAAATCTTTGCTTTACTGTTCGTCTCATTACTGCATATAAAGATATTCATGACCCTGACCACTTACTGCACTGCTCACTTTGACTGGTACAATCTGATTATCACAATAGTTAACAACACACCCATCACATTCTTCATCATTTTGACCATCAATCATAAGACTTTTTCCTTAATCTCAACGTAATCCACACCATCAAGCTTCTTCTCTAAATCTTCAATACACATATCTCCAACACCATCTTCACTTTCCTGTCATGACATATCTGAATTAACTGCACTTTCTACATTAACATCTTCATGATTCTAAGTTCTAACAGTTTCATTAGCAGTCACATCAACGTTGTCATTAGTATCTACTACATTTTCTTTCACTAACTCACATAAGACAAACACATAATGATCTTCATCTAATGTGCAGTCATCTACAGTTTTGTCTACACATGTATAGGACATATTGACAACTGTTTCTTCATCTAAGGCATTTTTGGCACATAACTTTCTTCTTGTGACAAGACTTCCACCTTCGTTTCACCGACCGAAAATGAAACATTCTTCCTCTTTAACCGCGCCATAATATCTGCCTTGCGCCAATTTGAACGTTGCAATTTTTCTAACTGAATGGAGTGGTAGCTATCACGATAAGTGACCCTTCTTGCAGCGTAGACCACAGTCGAATACCGCAATTCTTAAAAACTTGTCCATTCGTTTCTGAATGGTAATCAGATTGGCAGGAACTTTTCCCACCGCTAAAAACAAGTTTGGCCCGTGGTTAATGAAACAGCACGGGCGATGTGCTTCTTCAAGTTATCCCGGCGTACTTGAGCGTCCGGCGGGCACAACGTTTCGGCACGCGACCGCGCTGGGCCCCGGGCGCGCTTTCACCGCCGCCCTGGCCTGCCCTCGCTTCTCTGCGTTCTGCCGGCTCTTCTGCTTCTCCTCCACCCATCCCCCAAGTCAGTTCTTTGTCATATATCTCTTTCCTCTTCTTCATCAATCTAATAGCGGGATCCCATGCCTTGCCAAGTATGTACCCGCTGTCACGATTTATTTGCGGTTCCCTTACACGTATCTCGATAGATTCTCTGATGACACAGTCCCAGAAGTTGGACGCTTGTGTCAGAACCTCGGTGCGATCGTAATCCATTCTGTGTATTTCCGTCAGTCAATGTTCTGCGACTGCAGACTTGCTAGACTTTCAAATCGCCATTTCCTTTGGAATCGTGGCATATTTACTTATTTGAAGGATGAATATAATAAGCAGATTCAAAAGGATGTAGGTTGCCGAACGTATTGTCAGATGAAGAGACTTGCACAGGACAGGGTAGCGTGGAGAGCTGCATCAAACCAGTCTGCGGTTATTTGTGTGGTTCTGTGAAACCCAAGTTTCATCCGAGTACACCACACGCCTGGTGTCTTCAGATCGCAAGAAGTGCGTTGTACGCAAAAGCTTCGCTCTTGCTGCTGTAATGTGTCTGCGTTCCATCAGAATTTCCGTCCGTCATTATACCTTTTGAATCGTAAACCGAGGGAGCTGACCGTAGCACTTAAAAGCGAGGTCACGCATCACATAAACAAACAGTAACGACATAAGTAGGTTACTCAAAGACAGTAAATCTCTCAAGTTTGCTATGCATTTTATATATTTTGGTTTCAGGTGAAACTGAATATGACCCGAGTAAGAAGGAAGTAGACGGCAAACCGAAGAAATATGTGACACCAGTTCCTGGGACGTCGGCTAGTTTTCAGAAAAAGAACCAAACGTGAGATCCTGACACAGGGCCGAAGAGGTCTGCTGATTCTGAAAGATGTTACATTATAAAAATGAGAGCAGGAAACGAACGTGATCCTAAACCTAGGAATTACTATTGCTTCATACTTAAACTGCAAAGAATACGTAGTAAATGTCGCGGGAAAGGCGAAGCAGAGACTGCGTTTTATTGGCAGAACCCTTAAAAGATGCAACAGAACTACTAAAGAAACTGCATACACTACGCTTATCCGTCCTTTTTTGGAATATTGCTGCCCAGTGTAGGATCCTTATCAGGTGGGGTTAACGGAGGACATCGAAAGAGTCCAAAGAAGGGCAGCTCATGTTGTATTGTCACGATACAGGGGAGACAGCGTTACGGAAATGCTACACGATCTGGGATGGGAATCATTACAACAACGGCGCTTATCGCTGCGACGTGGGCTACTTACGAAACTCCAATCGCCAACATTCTCCTCCGAATGCGAAAATATATTGTTGACGTTCTTTCTTCCCGCGCGCTATTGAAGAATGGAATGGGAGATAAATAGTTTAATGGTGGTTCCGATGTACCCTCTGCAAGGCACTTAAATGCGATTTGCAGAGTATCCCATGTAGATATAGACATTAGTAAGAGCTATAGAGAAGGCCGCATTTTAAATAAGGTTTGATTTCGAAAGGAATTAAAGAATGGGACAATAGTTAAAATATCATGCCTAGGCTATAGTGAGAGCAAAAATGCTCTATATTGTATTCCCTGCAGATTATTTTGTCACTTAGGTTCAAATTCGGAGTCAAAGTCACACTAAGTTAAAGAGGAAGAAATTGTCAGTTGGGAAAACCTTATTGAGAATTGGCTGCCCAAGAAAACTCACCAAATCATGCTCATCCATTGCTCATGGAAGGCTCTAGATTTCTCTCTCTGTAGCGGTGGCATTGATAGACCAGATCAAGCAAGATGAATCTCACTCGAGAGCAGTGTTGCACTGCTCAGCAAGGAAGTCCTTTTAGAGGAACAAGTGCTAGCAGAAGATAATGAGGTATCAACAGTGTTCTCCGAAAAAAGGATTAGAAGAATGAAGAAAATGACCGATGAGCTTTGTGAGGATGAAGTATCCGAACATTCACAGGTAGATTTGTTCAGGATGTCCCTGTTAGAAATAATTGACAGAGTGATAATCGAGCTTATTACCAGGTTTACCGCACTTGAGAAAATAATTAGTGCAAAGTTTAGTTTTCTGTGTGGTGTAAAAATTCGAGAAACGGAAGTAGAGGACATAAAAGGCCATAGCAGCAGAACTGGCAGATACCTGGACAGAAGATCTTATCGAGGAAGAACTTATTTTTGAAGTTGAAAGTTTCAAACATCATGCGATAGCAGTAGACAGAGCCTTGTAAAATTCCACTGCGTCATCCATATTAAGTTTAATTTATTAGAGGGGTATCCCAACCTTAATACAGTGTTAAAAATATACCTTACCATCCCAGTTTCTGGTTCGTCTGGAGAAAGAAGTAACAGCAAGCAGAAACTAATTAAAAATCACTCGAGGAGCACGATTGCTCAACTAAGATTAACAAATCCAAGTATAATATCCATAGAGCACAAACGAGCTGCTTCTACGAACTATGATGATATCATAAACATTTTTAGCAAAAAATGCTTGAAAAGCGAAATTTGGAACTGATTTTTGTACACTGAGTAATCATGTTATATTTTTGTATATATTAAAATTGTTATGTTTTCCTTTGATCTTAATTGAGTCAATAAAATAAGTTAATGCTGTGAGATGGTGACATTTCTTTAGAAATATGTAACCAAAATTAGTTTCAAAATGTCGATTCTTATGGGGGTGGAGGGGGCGGCAAATTTAAGCTTGCCCCCTTGGCAAATGTTCTAGATTCGGCCCTGTCCATTTTAAAAATTTTCACTCGCAAGACATTAAGACGTAATTCCAATCACAGGTGACAGACGTCAAACAGAACAGGAATTAGGGTTCGACTACTTCGTTCAATTCTTGAAAGCAAATTGTTGAACTCTAAAAATTCAAATTCAGAAAAAATCTCTCGCTAGCTGTTTCGTTTCATGATTTTTGTAGAGCTGCCAATTAAAACACAAAGACCTTCGGATGTTGTTATGAGGACTGTCTATTTACAGAATATTTTATCTGGGAAGGATAAGGCACTCTTCGCAGCAGGTATGTCGGCTCACTGGTAACGCATGTGGTTGTCAAAGGTTATCTTAAAAGATACCGCGAATTATATTCGTAGTATAAAAATTTTCAACGTATCGTACCAAACGCACTTCATTTCTAGTGATTTAATACAACAATTAAAGGTTGCCGCCTTCATTTTACGATACTGATTTAACAAGGGCATTCCATTAACATTTGGACTATTTAGATAACGGTCACTTCACTCACATGTCAACGTAGATTGTACGTTGTTGAAAATATGTAATTTAGAAATAATTATTTTTTCTATTTTCACTTCACTAAAATCAAATCTTGGTATTCTGCAGTCTCGGGATTCTCACAAAAAATATGTTACACTACTAGCGACAAAAAAGTAGATACTTCCGTCAAATCGTTAACCGTTAACAGTAAATCAGTAACAGTTAAAGTTACTTTATAATGCCGTTACTGACCGTTACCTTTGAAACGTAACTGTTACTAGTAACGGCATTACAAGTAATGAATTACTCCCCAACCCTGGTTTCATCATAAATAACAATTTAGGAGTGAAAGATGAACTCACTGAAGTAAGGAAAATGCATGTCAACTCACAAGTGAAGTGAGCTGAACATATTACTGTTCTCAGGGCGCAAATACCTCCAGCATGCCAAACATTAAGAATAATAACTTCTGTATGTAGCAGCTCATGCACTAGGGCAGCATATTTTGCGTATGTTCTTTCTGCTATAACCTTCTGGGCAACAAAATTCAAGCCACAATAAAGGGCTTACAAATCATAACAAAAAGTAGCATGAGAAGCCATTGTGCAGAGATTCAAATCCATGTGAATACTGACTGTTGCAGCTCAATATATTTTACAAACAGTGATTTACATACAAAAAAACATTGTCCACTACACAATAAACAGTTTCATACAGGAACGTGGAAACCAAAACCATCCACCACGTACATCTTGATAGAAAATTAAAACGAAATCTCAAAATAATGTATTATAATGGTGTAAATCTCTGCAGGCAACTTCCACAGGTGATGAAAGATAAAAATGATATACAAGATTTCAGGCATTCCCTTAAAAATATCCACTACAATAGTGTTTTAATTCTGTAAAGAATACATGACTGACGTGTAGATGTATGTGTATTTATAAAAAGAATATCAGCTACGTTACAAAATGTTCACTAGTACCTAAGTAAACTAAGTGACATTGTAAAGTGTCCCTAAATTTCTTAAATTTACAATTCACAATTTAACGTAAATGAGATATCTTAGCATAACTGATTACTCAAAGTAATGCTTGAAATCCACAGAAAGAAACTGGCGCTACTTACAGTTTGTCTGTGTACGAACCATCGGGAAGTCGCAGCACAACATTGGGCAGGTCCCTCCAGTCAGCTCCCGCATTTGTAGGGATGTTCGCAATGCGTGCTACGTTTAAGGGGTTTAAATTCTTGCAGATATGGTCCTTTAGGCTTCTGTGGTTTTCATTTTCACGGACCTTCACAGAAACATACCAAGAAATATAATATCTAGGAAAAAGTATTTATACATTCTAAAATTTTCTAAACATGTATTTTATGTCAGTTTTTATTCACAAAACATACCAAGCGCTGAAAATGTGTCAATGGTGTCTTTTTGAATTGAATTTCATTTTTATCATGCCCATTTGGAATTTCTGGAAGATCAGACAGGGCATCACACACCGTTATGGTACGCCGAGGTGCCGAATACATCCAACTACAACTTGCGTAGTACTGCAAAAAACAATAAAAGTGGCCTTAAACACAGAAGTCTTAAAAATAAGCGAATAGTATGAGACATATCAACAAAATGTCAATTATTATTAGCTGCAACACAATATGAGACATCATAAAGACAACCTCCACAAAAAACAAGGGAGGGAATTCAATAAAAAAGCTAAAAAATTAATCTACAATTTTGTATTACTAATGGGTAGTTGACATGGGTGGAAAGAAACACTAGTTTAGATAGTAAAATAAAAATCCAACACTCTTCTTAAAAACAAAGAACAAGATACTGTCCCCCCCCCCCCCCCAAAAAAAAATGAGGACAAATATCAACAATGGCTAATCTCAATAATTTAGCACAAATTGAATTTGTATGTTTGCCTCTGCTTATGACAATATATGTGGATGCGTCACATTATGTAAAGTTGGTTAATGGAGGTGCTTAATTTGGCAGAAATGTTTAACTTTTTTTTTTTGCTACAGGTGGGATTCAAATCCCAGTGTCCCACACAGCAGGTAAACATTGTGCCACTTTGATTTGGTGTGCTGTACCCCTATGACTGTCTTATAGATTTATTATTGTAAAATCGAAAAAAGTACCGTTAATGGTTTAATAAGACACAGATGAGGTGGAATATCTTATTAACTGCGGGCATCAGACCCATTTTTAGCAGTATCTCTCTAGCAGTCTTCTGCCACATCCACTCTATACTGATGATTGTGTGGTGTAGTGCAAATAGCATAATAAATCAATATTTGTGTAAAAAGGCAAGTTATTTCTTACAGGTACCAAGAGGTCCGCAGTTAACATGACCAACATTATTATCGTTATTATTTAACATGAGATTTTTCAGAAAGAGTACCGTCATCATTTATATTAGGGACTACTGATTCTTGGGGAATAATTCTTAATTTAATCAATCATCGCAATTTATTGTCAGTAAAGTTGTCAAAAGTGCACCGAACCTGCATCTAATAGCCTTTTGACCCACACGGTCAACTTAAGATTAAAATTCCAGTATAACATGTGCCAATACTGTAGCGGCTAGTATAAACTGCAAAATTAAAACAAGAACTGTATGTACATGTACATTGTTAAGAATGTTTTTTTTTTCTATTTCATTCCATATGGACTAGCAAGAATAATAAAAATAACGTTTCTGGAAAGTATGCAATAAAATTAAATGAAACAATCCAAGGAATCGGGACCATTATTGACCGGAACGTGTATCAATTATCAACGATAAGGTAAGACTTAACTAAATCTTTGTATCAAGTAGTTTCTGCACCCTTGACAACCCCTTAGTAGTAAATTTTCCTACTTTATCTCGAGAACACACTAACAGATCCGTAAAGTTCCAATGATGCATTAAGCTAAAATTTGTTAACATTGTTTAGCCGATGGATAAGTGTCGAACAGTATGGAATAAATTACAGATAAAATTGAACATTATTGTGTCTTCATCAAGTAGTCAAAACATACTTAATCAAGTCATTATTTACACCACAATGGAAGGCGGAAACGTTAACAATCGCGACGTTATTGGTACCGACACCGCAACTGTCAATTTTCAAATTATTCAACATAAGCAGCTTTTTCAAAATAATGAGAATCAGTCAGTAATTACATCTACATCCAGAACAAATAAAGGAAATAAAGTAATGAGTTTAACGATGCATGTAGAACATATAAAGAATGGAACGGTACATTTGAAACAATTGACGAGAATAGCCGCGGCGGATTAGCAGCACGTGCTCGAGTGCCGTATTGCGGTGCGCTCGGCAGTCCGCCGTCGGGGGTTCGAATCCCCCCCTCGGGTATGGATGTTTGTGTCGTCTTTAGTAAAGGTAGTTCATAAGTAGTTTGTAAGTTTAGGGACTGATGACACCCGCAGTTAAGTCCCTTAAGCCTTACAAACATTTGAACATTTTGACGAGAATAATGCGCGATCAGGGTTGCTGGGTGTGCCGAATTTTCGCATTCTTGGCTATCTTTATCTTAGAATAGTTGGGAAACGTAATGGATATTTTATTTTACTTCAATTAAAACGAATGTAAAGCAATCCCTCTTGAGATATTTCGTCAATGACAGTATCGACCAAGAAGATTAGAATCTCCTCCTTGGTAACGACTAAATTTCGGTAGAATTCTGGGGATATGTAACACAGACGTTAGCACAAATGTATGCAGGTAGGCATCTTTGATCTATGGGGGAGGGTAGCGTACGTTTCACACTGGCATTTGTAATCGTGACGTCATTGTGACGTAAGGGGGCTGTCACTGGTTGACTTCCGACTATCGACTTTTGCGAGCGTGTGTGAGTGACCCATCATGGTGCGGCAAATTAGGATATTCATATGTATTGAAGAGTCAACTGCATTGGCCTATTTTTCATTTGTATTTCTAGAAAAAAAGTTATTTTTGTTTTGAAGTAAACAGGATACATTTTCCATGTCTGCAATCTCAGCTTACACTGTACGATCTGGAATATGGGCTACAGAATTAATTGCTATAAGGCTTTGATACAAAAGGGTTTTTTACTTACTTAGCCTATGTTGAAGAGAATTTACTCCTCACACATTTATAATCACAGAGTTCAAATGCTACCCATCTTGAGTACGCATACAAGCACCAAAATTCTGTTGGTCTTAGAAATTGAACACTACTAAACAAGTTGATTTATCCAAGTGAAGCACATTACAGGTGGCAGAAGACACCTATGAGGAATACTGACAGAATGTAGCTCCATAAGCCAGAGAAATGGTGCACATATTTATAGCACTAGATATAAAACCAGTGTATGGTCACTGGTTTAAGGAGAAGAAAATCAGAATACTTTGAAATAGAGTGTGATAGAAATTCACCACCTTCGCATATGGGAAAAAAGAATATACACAGAAAAATGTGTACATAACGTGCCTTTATTTTATGGGCATATTTTAATGAAATGCTACTTAAATGTGTTACAGTACGTGTGTGAAATGTCGGCAGTGTTAGTTCTTTATTAGCATACCTTGCTACCAGGAAAACCTTAAGTAAGGTAATGCTCAATGCTTTAATATGACTAGGAAATATATAATTACTATAAATAAGATACACGACACACACGTATTTCATAACTGTTCAAGTTACACGATACTGGTACGACAGGATTGGTGTAGGGCAAACTGAAAAGCAGTCCTTTTTATTTTCTTTAATCACTCGCAAATTCTCTTATATTCGCAAAGTCAGCAACAACACAAAATATGAGATAAAAATGAGAAAAATATTAAATACGTTGCATAATAAAATCACATACGTGTAAAGTTCTCTTTATGAAAACGAAAACGTATTAAATACATTTACTTGCGACTCTTCGCGTATAAACAGTAGCTCGATGCTATAGCGATCGACAGCCTCCTTCTGGTTGCCTTCACAATAGTACGTCACGATTATAAATGCCAGTGTGAAACGAAATGGCGTTGGGGGACAGCTTGGTGTGAAATGAGAATAACCAATAGCTTTGCAACATAACAAGAACCAACTGGTGTAAACATTGCATATATGCGGCAGTTTGAAGGCATTCTGCCTCTGGTAAAATTTTACGACGCTTCTCGCCGGGCTCCCGTGTTTATGTTGGCAACAGATGAACAATGAAGTGTAGAATCGCGCTAATATTTTTCGTAAATGTTATTGCTGCTCGTTTCACTCGCAGCAAAATAAATACTGTGCCTGCTCTATGGTTGACAGGTTCTTGTATGTAACCTGTCCGTTCAGAAAAAAAAATTAATTTTTGTTTTATTTGAAGTAGTCACTAAAAATCATTTATTGGTCATCTGAGTTGTCCTCATTACCATTGGTGCCAACATAACCACTGTAGCCCGGCGAGAAGCGTCGTACAATTTAACCCTGCCTCTTTCTTATGAATGTTGTTGTTGCTGTGATCTTCAGTCCGGAGACTGGTTTGATGCAGCTCTCCACAATACCCTATTCTGAGCAAACCTCTTCATCTCCACATAAGAGCGGCAACCTACATCTGTCTGAATCTGCTTACTGTATCCATCTCTTAGTCTTCCTCTGCGGTTTTTACCCCACACACTTCCCTCCAACGCTAAATTCACAATTCCTTGATGTCTAAGAATGTGTCCTACCAATCTATCCCCTCTTTTACTCAAGGTATGCCAGAAATTTCTTTTCTCCCCAATTCTGTTCAGTACCACCCCCATGAACCACAGACATTGCCGAGGTGGGGTGGCTTGTGTGCCTCAATGATGCAGATAGCCGTACCGTAGGTGCAACCACAGCGGAGGGGTATCTGTGGAGAGGCCAGACAAACGTGTGGTTCCTGAAGAGGGGCAGCAGCCTTTTCAGTAGTTATAGGGGCAACAGTCTGGATGATTGACTGAGCTGGCCTTGTAACATCAGCTAATGTGGCTTTGCCACACGGTTAGTGCGAAAGCCTAAAAGCAAGGGGAAACTACAGCCGTTACTTTTCCCGAGGACATGCAGCTCTACTGTATGAAAATGTGATGATGGCATCCTCTCGGGTAAAATATTCCGGAGGTAAAATCGTCCCCCATTCGGATCTCCGGGCGGGGACTACTCAGGAGGATGTTATCATCAGGAAAGACAATACTGGCATTCTACGGATCGGAGCGTGGAATGTTAGATCCCTTAATCGGGTAGGAAAATTAGAAAATTTAAAAAGGGAAATGGATAGGTTGAAGTTAGATATAGTGGGGATTAGTGAAGTTCGGTGGCAGGATGAACAGGATTTCTGGTCAGGTGAGTACAGGATTATAAATACAAAAGCAGTTGGGGGTATCACAGGAGTAGGACTGATAATGAATAAGAAGATAGGAATGCGGGTAAACTACTATAGCAGCACAGTGATCGCATTATCATTGTCAAGATAGATACGAAGCCAACACCGACAACTGTAGTACAGGTTTATATGCCAACTAGCTCTGCCGATGATGAGGAGATCGAAGAAATATATGAGGAGCTAAAGGAAATTATTCAGACAGTTAAGGGAGAGGAAAACTTGATTGTTATGGGAGACTGGAATTCGGTAGTAGGACAAGGAAGAGAAGGAAAAATAGTAGGTGAATATGGACTGCGCAGAAGGAATGAAAGAGGAAGTCGCCTGGTAGAATTTTGCACGGAACATGATTTAATTGTAACAAACACGTGGTTTAAGAATCACAAAAGAAGGTTGTATACTTGGAAGAGACCAGGAGACACCGGAAGGTATCAGATAGATTTTATAATGGTAAAACATAGATTCCGGAACCAGGTTATAAACTGCAAGACATACCCAGGGGCAGATATAGACTCTGACCATAACTTGTTAGTCATGAACTGTAGGCTGAAACTGAAAAAACTACAGAAAGGTAGGAAAATAAGGAGATGGGACCTAGATAAATTGAAGGAACGTGAAGTTCTGGTGAATTTCAGAGGGAGATTTAGGCAACAATTGACAGAAACAGGGGGAAATAAAACAGTAGAAGAGGATTGGGTAGCATTGAGAGATGAAATAGTGAAGGCAGCAGAGGACAAAATAGGTAGAAAGGCAAGACCTACAAAAAATCCTTGGATAACACAGGAAATACTAAATTTAATTGATGAAAGGAGAAAATATATAAATGCAGTAAATGAAACAGGCAAAATGGAGTACAGAAGACTAAAAAATGAGATTGACAGGAAATGCAAAATGGCTAAGCAGGAGTGGCTAGAAGCCAAATGCAAATCTGTAGAAGAATGTATAAGAAGGGGGAAAATAGATACCGCCTACAGAAAAATAAGAGAGACATTTGGGGACAAGAAAAGTAATTCTACGAATATCAAGAACTCAGATGGGGAACCAGTTCTCAGCAAAGACCGGTGTGAAAATTACAGAACCATCAGTTTAATAAGTCATGGTTGCAAAATTTTAACAAGAATTATCTACAGGAGAATGGAAAAGCTGGTAGAAGCTGACCTCGGAGAAGATCAGTTTGGATTCAGGAGGAACGTAGAAACCCGGGAAGCAATACTTACCTTACGTCTTATCTTATAAGATAGATTAAGGAAAGGCAAACCTACATTTTTAGCTTTCGTAGATTTGGAGAAAGCATTTGACAATGTTGACTGGACTACACTCTTTCAAATTCTGAAGTCAGCAGGGGTAAAATACAGGGAAAGGAGAGTTATTTACAACTTGTACAAAAGCCAGACCGAAGTTATTAGACTCGAAGGGCATGAAAGGGAAGCATCAGTTGGGAAGGGAGTAAGACAGGGTTGTAGCCTTTCTCCGATGTTATTCAATTTGTACATTGTGCAGGCGGTGAAGGAAAGCAAGGAAAATTTTGGAATAGGGATTAAAGTTCAGGGGGAAGAAATAAAAACATTGCGTTTTGCTGATGACATCGTAATTCTGTCAGAGACAGCGAACGACATAGAAGAGCAGTTGAATGGAATGGACAGTGTGTTGAAGAGAGCGTATAAAATGAACATTAACAAGAACAAAACAAAAATAATGGAATGTAGTCTTAGAAAATCAGGCGATGCCGAAGGAATTAGATTAGGTAATGAGACAATGAAGGTGGTAGATGAGTTTTGTTACTTGGGTAGTAAAATAACATGCGATGGTCGCAGTACAGAGGATATAAAATTCAGAATGGCAATGGGAAGAAAAGCATTTTTGAAAAAGAGAAATTTGCTAACATCGAATATTAATTTAAGAGTAAGGAAGTCTTTTCTGACAGCATTTGTGTGGAGTGTTGCCTTGTACGGGAGTGAAACATGGACGATAAGCAGTGCGGACAGGAAGAGAATAGAGGCTTTTGAAATGTGGTGCTACAGGAGAATGCTGAAGATTAAGTGGGTAGATCACATAACTAATGAAGAGGTACTGAATAGAATTGGCGAGAAAAGGAATTTTTGGCATACCCTGACTAAAAGAAGGGATCGCTTGGTGGGACACATTCTTAGACATCGCGGAATCGTAAATTTAGCATTGGAGGGAAGTGTGTGGGGTAAAAATCGCAGAGGGAGACCAAGAGACGCGTATAGTAAGCAGATTCAAGTGGATGTGGGTTGTCGTTCTTATGAGGAGATGAAAAGGCTTGCTCAGGATAGAGTAGGGTGGAGAGCTGCATCAAACCAGTCTCCGGACTGAAGACCATAACAACAACAACAACCTCCTCATTAGTTAAGCGGTCCACCCACCTAATCTTCAGCATTCTTCTGTAGCACCATATTTCAAAAGCCTCAATCCTCTTCCTGTCCGCACTGTTTATCGTCCATGTCTCACTCCCATACAAGGCAACACTCCACACAAATGCCTTCAGAAAGGACTTCCTTAGGCTTAAATCAATATTCGATGTTAACAAATTTCTCTTTTTCAAGAACGCTTTTCTACCCATTGCCATTCTGCATTTTATGTCCTCTGTACTGCGACCATCATTTGTTATTTTACTGCCCAAGTAACAAAACTCATCCACCTCTTTTATTGCTTCATTTCCTAATCTAATTCCTTCAGCATCACCTGATTTTCTTACATTGCACTCCATTACCCTAGTTTTGCTCTTGTTAATGTTCATCTTATATGCACCTTTCAGCACACTGTCCATTCCGTTCAATTTGTCTTCCAGGTCTTTTGCTGTATCTGACAGAATTACTATGTCGCCGGAAAAACGCAATGTTTCTAATTCTTCACCCTGAACTTTAATTCCTTCTCCAAATTTCTCCTTGCTTTCCTTTATAGCTTGCTCAGTGTACAAATTGAATAACAATGGAGAAAAACTACAACCCTGTCTTACTCCCTTTCCATCCACTGCATCCCTTTCATGCCCTTCAACTCTGACAACCGCTGTCTGGTTTTTGTACAAGTTGTAAATAATTTAACGCTTCCTATATTTTACTCCTGCATGCTTCAGAACTTGAAAGAGTTTATTCCAATCAACATTGTCAAAAGCCTTCTCCAAATCTACAAAAGCTAGAAATGTAGGTTTGCGTTTTCTTAATGTATCTTCTAGGATAAGCCGTTTCTTTTATTTTCCTGTAGGCTGTATCTATTTTTCCCCTATTTATACATTCTTCTACATCCTTGCATTTGCTTTCTAGCCACTCCTGCTTAGCCATTTTGCACTTCCTGTCAATCTTATTTCTTAGTCGTCTGTACTCCATTTTGCCTGTTTCATTTACTGCATTTTTATATTTTCTCCTTTCATCGATTAAATTTAGTATCTCCTGTGATATCCAAGGATTTTTTGTTGGTCTTGCCTTCCTACCTATTTTGTCCTCTGCTACCTTCACTATTTCATCTCTCAATTTTACCCATTCCTCCTCTACTGTTTTATTTTCCCCTGTTTCTGTCAATTGTTGCCTAAAGCTTTCTCTGAAATTCTTAAGAACCTCATGTTTCTTCAATTTATCCAGGTCCCATCTCCTTATTTTCCTACCTTTTTGAAATTTCTTTAGTTTCATCCTACAGTTCAGAACCAACAAGTTATGGTCAGAGTCTATATCTGCCCCTGGGTATGTCTTACACTGTAAAACCTGGTTCCGAAATCTATGTCTTACCATTATAAAATCTATCTGGTATCTCCCAGTGTCTCCTGGTCTCTTCCACGTATACAACCTTGTTTTGTGATTCTTGAACCAGGTTTTTGTTATAACTAAATTATGTTCTGTGCAAAATTCTACCAGGCGGCTTCCTCTTTCATTCCTTTTGCCCAGACCATATTCACCTACTATCTTCCCTTCCCTTCCTTGTCCTACTACCGAATTCCAGTCTCCCATAACAATTAAGTTGTCCTCTCCCTTAATTGTCTGAATAATTTCCTTTAGCTCCTCATATATTTCTTCGATTTCCTCATCATCGGCAGAGCTAGTTGGCATATAAACCTGTACTACTGTTGTCGGTGTTGGCTTCGTATCTATCTTGACAATGATAATGCGATCACTGTGCTGGTCATAGTAGTTTACCTGCATTCCTATTTTCTTATTCATTATCAATCCTACTCCTGTGATACCCCCAATTGATTTTGTATTTATAATCCTGTACTCACCTGACCAGAAATCCTGTTCATCCTGCCACCGAACTTCACTAATCCCCACTATATCTAACTTCAACCTAACCATTTCCCTTTTTAGATTTTCTAATTTTCCTACTCGATTAAGGGATCTAACATTCCACGCTCCGACCCGTAGAATGCCAGTATTGTCTTTCCTGATGATCACATCCTCCTGAGTAGTCCCCGCCCGGAGATCCGAACGGGGGACTATTTTACCTCCAGAATATTTTACCCGAGAGGATGCCATTATACGTTCATACAGTAGAGCTGCATGTCCTCGGGAAAACTAACGGCTGTAGTTTCCTCTTGCTTTCAGCCGTTGGCAGTAGCTGTGTGGCAAAGCCACATTAGCTGATGTTACAAGGCCAGCTCAGTCAATCATCCAGACTGTTGCCCCTGCAACTACTGAAACGGCTGCTGCCCCTCTTCAGGAACCACACGTTTGTCTGGCCTCTCCACAGATACCCCTCCGCTATGGTTGCACCTACGGTACGGCTATCTGTATCGTTGAGGCACGCAAGCCACCCCACCTCAGCAATGTCTGTGGTTCATGGGAGTGGTAAATGAATGTAATGCAAGTATATTCTGCAACATTCGATGTCATTTCCGCATAATTACAGAACGAAGGATGAAATAAAAAGTCTCACTTGTCCGAAATATTCTGCTGTTTATTTCGCAGTATGTTGGCATTCATGAGTATATAGTCTAGTAGGTAGATAAGTCAAGTAGGAAGATAAGCTTAAATAGCTTCGAGTGAAATGTATATAAGTGTAGCGCGACGCCACGAGTACGACAGAGTATACGTTAGCGGCGAAAATACACATTGATCTCCATCCTGGAAATACACCATTTCCGTGACTATACCAGTGATCTCTGGACTATGCACAGCACGGGTAAACTCTTTGGCATGATGTGTCAGGCGCCATTTTAAATTCAGCTTATTCAGAAATGGTGAACTTTAAACATGATGTATGCCATTATGATGCCTTTAAGAGTAATCATAAAAACGCTTACCTTACTAATGAATAGTTGTTTGTAACAAATCAACAACGTAACTATTCAAGTTTAGATATAAGTATATTTAAAGAATTTTCTGCTGTAGGTGATTGTAGTGCATTGGATAGTGTTCTGGATTCGTATTTTATAACATGTGTAGCTTTAGGTTCGGGTCATATATATATATTCGTCTTTACATTTTAATTGTACTTCTCTGAATGTATTAAAAGTTAGTTCTACATTTCTGTCTTTTATTTACATTTACCACTGATTAAAAAACAAAGTACGAAACACTTATTTGGATAGTAATTTGCGAATATGACGATTTCCGAGTGTAATAACAAACTATTATAAGTGTATTAATCTTTCCGGATGTGTAACGTCACTTAACAAAATACACTGAGAAGGATAAATATTTCTGTATATGAGACTTGACAGTAGACATCATTCATTTGTGGTATCATTAATAAAAAGATTGCTACCCTAACAGGTTCGCTGGGGAAAGTGATAAAGCAAATATTTTATAAGCAACTTCTTCTCAGTCTGCAGAAAAGGGGCCCTAAATTAACTAATGACATTGTGCGTTAAAATGTTTTATTGCGGGTACAAGGAAGGTACAATCCAAACAATCTAGTGGTATCGACAATTGCCAAAGTTTCACCCTCCAAGAGAAATAAAGTATGAAACTTTAACTGTGCTAGCCAATCTGAGTCTGAATTGGTGGTAGCAAAACGTCTGCTGCAAAGTCAAACAAACGTTGGCAGAAAACACGGAGAGAGTACAACATTGATTTTAGCTGTACATGATTTAAAGAATGTCAGTACTGAATATTTATTAAGAAAAATAAGAAGTTGAATAGTCATTGAATGATCCGTACTGTCTGTGCAACAGTTAAAGAGAATTAAGCAGTACGTAAAGAAACACTAAGCTATTTCGCGAGTAATCAACAGACAAATAACACAAAATAGCACGATCGTCTGCTTTGTTTAAATTCTAAGCTGTCTCTTTGCATTGCGTAGCCTACTCAAAGATCTTGAAGACACAGATACTACACTTATGACTGCCAAATTACAGGCCATTCCGGTTGATATTTTTCCCCCGCTAACGTCATGCGTACGACAGTGCAGTGCAGCTCCACGCTGTGTTTTTATGTTTTGTATATTTTTGTTCCGTGATATTCCTTATTCCATGTTTTATACAATTCTGTACTTCTTTGCCTTCACTGATTATTGAATAAGTCTTACTTTGTTCTTTAGATATAAAGATTGTGGAATAAATTTCTGAAGGCAAAACTGTAGCTTAACTTCTTTAATAATCATTCTCTGCTTATGAAAACAACAGCGCCAGTTAATATTTGACAAAATTTTGCTCATTGCAAGCCAGCGAGACGATCGGTATGCTGCAGAGGTGCGGCGCCAGAAACCACCCGACTGCCGCCACAGTTAATAAGACCAGTTGCCGCTTCTCAAGAGGATCGTATACGCCAGGTACTGATTGGTGATCGAAAACAAGCACAGTATCTGCGGCACTTCGGAGGTAAAGTGGACAATCTGCTAGGGACACTGTGCAGTATCCGCAAGTTAAGGCTATTATCGCTTCACAAACGGAAAGGACACTGGACGACTTGGCCCAGCTTGCAGGTAGACCGGCTCAGGTCGGCACCGTAGTCTCACCAGACAGCAATCTATTAATGACGCGCTCGCAGTGGAAGTGGAGCAGCTGTGTACGCGGCAGTGGAAGGGCTGTAGCGCTTGCTGCTATTGTTATTCTGCATTCGTCTTTGCACGCAGACTAACTGCAGTACACTGCGTTACGAGACGTCTGTGATAGTGTAGTGTTGTAGGAACTGTGACCATTGTGTATTCAACTCTGAAAAGGCGGAGATGATACTCATCTATGGCGAGTGTCGAAAAAATGCAGCTGAAGCCTGCAGGGTGTATGCAGAACGGTACCCGGACAGAGAGCATCCAACGTGCCGCACATTTCAAAACATCTACTGCCAACTGTATGCAACAGGTATGGTCGCAGCACGCAAACGGGTCAGTAACAGGCCCGTCACAGGAGAAGTGGGTGCAGTTGGACCTGTTTACCGATGAAGCGGGTTTCACAAACCACGGGCCAGTGAATCTACGGAACATGCATTACTGGTCCGTGGACAATCCTCGCTGGCTCCGACAGGTAGAGCGACAGCGACTGTGGACTGTAAATGTATGGTGTGAAATCATTGGCGACCACCTCATTGGTCCTCACTTCATTGTGGGGGCCCAAACAGCTGCAACATACATCGCATTTCTACAGAATAATTTGCCAACGTTGCTGGAAAATGTCCCACTGGAAACTCGTCGACGTATGTGGTATCAGCATGATGGTGCACCTGCACATTCCGCAATTAACACTAGGCTGATCCTTGACAGGATGTTCGACGGGCGTTTCATAGGACGTGGAGGACGCATAAATTGGCCAGCCCGTTCTCCTGATCTTACACCTCTGGACTTCTTTCTGTGGGGTACGTTAAAGGAGAATGTGTACCGTGATGTGCCTACAACCGCAGAGGATATGAAACAACGTATTGTGGCAGACTGCGACGACATTACACCGGATGTGCTGCAGCTTGTACGACATTCATTACGCCATAGATTTCAATTGTGTGCAGCAAATGATGGCCACCACTTTGAACATCTATTGGCCTGACATGTTGGGACACACTCTATTCCACTACGTAATTGAAAACGGAAACCACGTGTGTACGTGTAAGTCACCCTCATGGTAATGTACATGTGCGTCAGTGAAAAAGACCAATAAAGGTGTTAGCATGTGGATGTAATGTGCTGTTCTAGTCTCTTCTGTACCTAAGGTACACAACCGTTCCCTTTGGATCCTTACTTAATTCGGTGCTCTCCGATACACACGATCGAACAGCGGAGGAGTGGTACTCGAGCGTCAACTTTAGGTTACAATATCTCCGGATGTAATTAACATTTTACAATGCAACAAACGGCACTGATTACGTATTTGTTTATATGTTCAGCTGTGCTAACAAAACTAACGGGGTTCCATTTAGAAAAACGTAGGTTTGTGTTAAAAAACATACTACCGTGCATTTTTTTACGGTTTGTATTAACCAATTACACTAGCCCCTCTCTCCTCACGTTCGGTATGTAGAACCGGTTCGGCAGTATTTGATGTGGCCTACGAAATACATGCAGCGGTAATGTTAGGTGACTCACCCTGGCCACCACGACTCGCCGCACACTCGGCGGACGCGGGTCCCACCGCAGCACCACGGCGGATGGTGCCGCGGCGAACACGCGGGGCTGCCGCACGACACACACGACGGTCCCCCAGGAGCCCCTGACCGCTCGGCCTTGGGGTCAACACTACGTTGCACGAGGGCATATTGCGAACGTCCGAGAGTCCGCGGCCCTCTTCACGACGTTTAGTACCAAAGAAGAGCGGTGCGGCGACTGCGACGTGCAGTGCCTGACAGCATTCCTATTCCTCTTCTGAGGCACTGCAGTCAGGCTCTGTGCTGTGCTAGAGCGCCTACAGTGATTTACTGTGCAAAAGCTTATACCCAGATCCCTATTGTCAAGGAAGACGTACCAAAGACTGCCATTACAGATTTCGGCATATAAGAACATGTATTTGTGCCTCTCGGATTACGCAACACTCCACTAACTTGGCAATGGTTTATAGATTCGGTTCTTGGGATTCACATTCAAGAAAATCTACAATGGAGCACTCACATTGCAGCCCTAAATTCAAAATTATCTAAAATGAAGTATGTACTCAAAATTGTCTGCAACAACACTTCTACCGATACAAGTTAGGTCTGTATATTTTGCGCAAGTACATTCAGTACTGAGATATGGTATTATTTTCTGGGGAAGTGCTCTCCAGGCCATAACTGATTTTAGGAGGCAAAAAGCAATCAAAAGAAAATTAAACAAGCTAGCAGCAGAAAATCCTGCAAACCTTTCTTGAAGGACCTGAAAATCCTACCCCTTCTCTGTGTGTACATTATGGAAGTAGTCATGTTTGTAAAAAAGAGTCTACTGAGGAGAAAAAATCATTTTAATCAAAATAATATTTTCCATGATTACAGTATAAGGTCAAACAATGACATACACATTAATCACTCCAACACCACATTGTGCCAGAAAGATGTATATCATGCTGGCACAAAATTGTACAACAGATTAGCCAGACACATCAAATCTTCTGCTGACCTACTAAACATGAAAAAGTCTGTGACAGCACACCTACTAGACAACTGCCTTTACTCTGTCTCAGAGTATCTTATGTATGAGAAGATTTAATTAATTTTGTAACTGTTGAAAGAACTTTCCAAGGATTCATTGAATACCCAATCTCATTTTAATTATGTAAATCTAGTTACTATTGAAATTTAACTAATATGTTTATCTTCTGCAAACTGTAAATACAAAAGATAAAATTTTATATCCAATATCTTGTGTACAACATATGTACTGAAGTAGATTATAAGGACAAATAAATAAATAAAATTAGTACATAATCACTACGAATTTGAATACTGTGGGCAGGGTAGAGCTGGAAACGTCCGTCTGAAGGGAGGAGTGCTTAGGTGATCCTTGCATGTGCGGTGATCGCTGTATCCCCAGTGGTACAGTGATAAGCCCAACTGCCTGGAATGCGGGGAATCTGGGTTCGAATCCTGGGGTGGTACACATTTACAGCTTTGCCCATGCGCAGTTGCTGTCATAATTGTGCGAATATGAAAGAATAGTAACTGCAGGATGAGAAGTAACGTCTGTTTTCTCGGGATATGTGTCACATGTTAACATATAACATGCCAGTGAAAAGCAATGATCCATTCATTAGTGGGGAGGGTAGGCAAGTATGGATCCATTACTCTTACGGAAATTAGTACATAGTGACTACGAGTTTGAGTACTGCGGGCCGGGTAGAGCTGGAACCTTGTGTTCATTGGGGGAGGCAACCATCCGTAGTACCTGAATGTGCGGTGATCGCTGTGTCCCCAGTGGTACAGTGATTAGCACAACTGCCTAGGCAGCCGTAGACCTGGATTCGAATCCAGGCTGGGTTCACATTTACAGCTTTCCCCACGCACAGCTGATGTTAAACATTCTATGAATAGAAAAAATAACAACTGCAGGACCACAAGTGCTGCCTTTTCTTTCGGAATAGATGTCACATGTATATATATAAAATATGACAGTGACAACCAATGATCCGTTCGTTAGTGGGGAGGGGTGGGCAAGTTTGGGGCTATTACTATTACAGGAATTAGTACATAGTGAGTACGAGTTTGAGAACTGTGGGCAGCGTAGACTGGAAACTTGTGTTTGAAGGCAGGCATCCTTAGATAGTCCTTGCACATGCGGTGATCACTGTGTCCCCAGTGGTACAGTGATTAGCACAACTGCCTAGGCAGCCGCCGACCTGGGTTTGAATCCAGGCTGGATCCCATTAACAGCTTTCTCCATGCACAGCTGATGTCATACATTCTGTGAATATGAAAGAATAACAACTGCAGGACCAGAAGTGACGCCTTTTCTTTCGGAGGAGATGTCTCATGTATATATATTTTTGTGTCCTAGCCTCGTCGCCGCTTTTGTGTCTCGTTTCCGTCGTAGGTGTCGGTGGCCGAGTGGAATGAGACCGACACAGGAATAAAGATAACACGCTGGTGCAGGTACGGAGGGAGCAGCCAGAAACTAGAAACACTAGAGTAAATTAGAAGGAGATATATATATTGCACAGAATTTATACAATTAACTTTTACATTGCTCAGTACTGCAGATACATAGTTGAGCTAGAGGCCTGCCTAGTGCCTGTACGATAGCCAAGCCTTTCCTGGTGCCAGTGACAACCAATGATCCGTTCGTTAGTGATGAGGGGTGGGAAAGTTTGCGGCTATTACTCTTACAGGAGTTTGAGAACTGTGGGCAGCGTAGACTGGAAACTTGTGTTTGGAGGGAGGCATCCTTAGATAGTCCTTGCATATGCGGTGATCACTGGGTCCCCAGTGGTACAGTGATTAGGAAAACTGCATAGGCAGCCGTCGATCTGGGTTTGAATCCAGGCTGGGTTCACATTTACAGGTTTCCCCATGCGCAGCTGATGTCATACATTCTGAGAATATGAAAGAATAACAACTGCAGGACCGGAAGTGACACTTTTTCTTTCGGAATAGATGTCACATCCATATATATAAAATATGCCAGTGACAACCAATGATCCGTTCGTTAGTGGGGAGGAGTGGGAATGTTTGCGGCTATTACTCTTACAGGAATTTGAGAATTGTGGGCTGCATAGCCTCGAAACTTGTGTTTGAAGGGTGGCATCCTTAAATAGTCTTTGCATATGCGGTGATCACTGTGTCCCCAGTGGTACAATAATTAGCACAACTGCATAGGCAGCCATCGACCTTGGTAGGAATTCAGGCTGGGTTCACATTTACAGCTTTCCCCACGCACAGCTGATGTTAAACATTCTATGAATAGAAAAAATAACAACTACAGGACCACAAGTACTGCCTTTTCTTTCGGAATAGATGTCACATGTATATATATAAAATATGACAGTGACAACAAATGATCCGTTCGTTAGTGGGGAGGGGTGGGCAAGTTTGGGGCTATTACTATTACAGGAATTAGTACATAGTGAGTACGAGTTTGAGAACTGTGGGCAGCGTAGACTGGAAACTTGTGTTTGAAGGGAGGCATCCTTAGATAGTCCTTGCACATGCGGTGATCACTGTGTCCCCAGTGGTACAGTGATTAGCACAACTGCCTAGGCAGCCGTCGACCTGGGTTCGAATCCAGGCTGGGTTCACATTTACAGCTTTCCCCATGCGCAGCTGATGTCATGCATTCTGTGAATATGAAAGAATAACAACTGCAGGACCGGAAGTGACGCCTTTTCTTTCGGAATAGATGTCACATGTATATATATAAAATATGCCAGTGACAACAAATGATCTGTTCGTTAGTCGGGAAGGGTGGGAAAGTTTGGGGCTATTACTCTTACAGGAGTTTGAGAACTGTGGGCAGCGTAGACTGGAAACTTGTGTTTGAAGGGAGGCATCCTTAGATAGTCCTTGCACATGCGGTGATCACTGTGTCCCCAGTGGTACAGTGATTAGCACAACTGCCTAGGCAGCCGCCGACCTGGGTTTGAATCCAGGCTGGATCCCATTAACAGCTTTCTCCATGCACAGCTGATGTCATACATTCTGTGAATATGAAAGAATAACAACTGCAGGACCAGAAGTGACGCCTTTTCTTTCGGAGGAGATGTCTCATGTATATATATTTTTGTGTCCTAGCCTCGTCGCCGCTTTTGTGTCTCGTTTCCGTCGTAGGTGTCGGTGGCCGAGTGGAATGAGACCGACACAGGAATAAAGATAACACGCTGGTGCAGGTACGGAGGGAGCAGCCAGAAACTAGAAACACTAGAGTAAATTAGAAGGAGATATATATATTGCACAGAATTTATACAATTAACTTTTACATTGCTCAGTACTGCAGATACATAGTTGAGCTAGAGGCCTGCCTAGTGCCTGTACGATAGCCAAGCCTTTCCTGGTGCCAGTGACAACCAATGATCCGTTCGTTAGTGATGAGGGGTGGGAAAGTTTGCGGCTATTACTCTTACAGGAGTTTGAGAACTGTGGGCAGCGTAGACTGGAAACTTATGTTTGGAGGGAGGCATCCTTAGATAGTCCTTGCATATGCGGTGATCACTGGGTCCCCAGTGGTACAGTGATTAGGAAAACTGCATAGGCAGCCGTCGATCTGGGTTTGAATCCAGGCTGGGTTCACATTTACAGGTTTCCCCATGCACAGTTGATGTCATACATTCTGAGAATATGAAAGAATAACAACTGCAGGACCGGAAGTGACACTTTTTCTTTCGGAATAGATGTCACATCCATATATATAAAATATGCCAGTGACAACCAATGATCCGTTCGTTAGTGGGGAGGAGTGGGAATGTTTGCGGCTATTACTCTTACAGGAATTTGAGAATTGTGGGCTGCGTAGCCTCGAAACATGTGTTTGAAGGGTGGCATCCTTAAATAGTCTATGCATATGCGGTGATCACTGTGTCCCCAGTGGTACAATAATTAGC
This sequence comes from Locusta migratoria, assembly GCA_026315105.1. Lineage (NCBI taxonomy): Eukaryota > Metazoa > Arthropoda > Insecta > Orthoptera > Acrididae > Locusta > Locusta migratoria. The sequence continues at coordinate 570,994,517 of CM048747.1, read as the reverse complement.
ACAACTGCATAGGCAGCCATCGACCTTGGTAGGAATTCAGGCTGGGTTCACATTTACAGCTTTCCCCACGCACAGCTGATGTTAAACATTCTATGAATAGAAAAAATAACAACTACAGGACCACAAGTACTGCCTTTTCTTTCGGAATAGATGTCACATGTATATATATAAAATATGACAGTGACAACAAATGATCCGTTCGTTAGTGGGGAGGGGTGGGCAAGTTTGGGGCTATTACTATTACAGGAATTAGTACATAGTGAGTACGAGTTTGAGAACTGTGGGCAGCGTAGACTGGAAATTTGTGTTTCAAGGAAGGCATCCTTAGATAGTCCTTGCACATGCGGTGATCACTGTGTCCCCAGTGGTACAGTGATTAGCACAACTGCCTAGGCAGCCGTCGACCTGGGTTCGAATCCAGGCTGGGTTCACATTTACAGCATTCCCCATGCGCAGCTGATGTCACACATTCTGTGAATATGAAAGAATAACAACTGCAGGACCGGAAGTGACGCCTTTTCTTTCGGAATAGATGTCACATGTATATATATAAAATTTGCCAGTGACAACAAATGATCTGTTCGTTAGCCGGGAAGGGTGGGAAAGTTTGGGGCTATTACTCTTACAGGAGTTTGAGAACTGTGGGCAGCGTAGACTGGAAACTTGTGTTTGAAGGGAGGCATCCTTAGATAGTCCTTGCACATGCGGTGATCACTGTGTCCCCAGTGGTACAGTGATTAGCACAACTGCCTAGGCAGCCGTCGACCTGGGTTCGAATCCAGGCTGGGTTCACATTTACAGCTTTCCCCATGCGCAGCTGATGTCACACATTCTGTGAATATGAAAGAATAACAACTGCAGGACCGGAAGGGACGCCTTTTCTTTCGGAATAGATGTCACATGTATATATATAAAATTTGCCAGTGACAACAAATGATCTGTTCGTTAGCCGGGAAGGGTGGGAAAGTTTGGGGCTATTACTCTTACAGGAGTTTGAGAACTGTGGGCAGCGTAGACTGGAAACTTGTGTTTGAAGGGAGGCATCCTTAGATAGTCCTTGCACATGCGGTGATCACTGTGTCCCCAGTGGTACAGTGATTAGCACAATTGCCTAGGCAGCCGTCGACCTGGGTTCGAATCCAGGCTGGGTTCACATTTACAGCTTTCCCCATGCGCAGCTGATGTCATACATTCTGTGAATATGAAAGAATAACAACTGCAGGACCGGAAGTGACGCCTTTTCTTTCGGAATAGATGTCACATGTATATATATAAAATATGCCAGTGACAACAAATGATCTGTTCGTTAGTCGGGAAGGGTGGGAAAGTTTGGAGCTATTTCTCTTACAGGAGTTTGAGAACTGTGGGCAGCGTAGACTGGAAACTTGTGTTTGAAGGGAGGCATCCTTAGATAGTCCTTGCACATGCGGTGATCACTGTGTCCCCAGTGGTACAGTGATTAGCAACACCGCCTAGGCAGCCGTCGACCTGGGTTCGAATCCAGGCTGGGTTCACATTTACAGCTTTCCCCATGCGCAGCTGATGTCATACATTCTGTGAATATGAAAGAATAACAACTGCAGGACCGGAAGTGACGCCTTTTCTTTCGGAATAGATGTCACATGTATATATATAAAATATGCCAGTGACAACAAATGATCTGTTCGTTAGTCGGGAAGGGTGGGAAAGTTTGGGGCTATTACTCTTACAGGAGTTTGAGAACTGTGGGCAGCGTAGACTGGAAACTTGTGTTTGAAGGGAGGCATCCTTAGATAGTCCTTGCACATGCGGTGATCACTGTGTCCCCAGTGGTACAGTGATTAGCACAACTGCCTAGGCAGCCGTCGACCTGTGTTCGAATCCAGGCTGGGTTCACATTTACAGCTTTCCCCATGCGCAGCTGATGTCATACATTCTGTGAATATGAAAGAATAACAACTGCAGGACCGGAAGTGACGCCTTTTCTTTCGGAATAGATGTCACATGTATATATATAAAATATGCCAGTGACAACAAATGATCTGTTCGTTAGTCGGGAAGGGTGGGAAAGTTTGGGGCTATTACTCTTACAGGAGTTTGAGAACTGTGGGCAGCGTAGACTGGAAACTTGTGTTTGAAGGGAGGCATCCTTAGATAGTCCTTGCACATGCGGTGATCACTGTGTCCCCAGTGGTACAGTGATTAGCACAACTGCCTAGGCAGCCGTCGACCTGGGTTCGAATCCAGGCTGGGTTCACATTTACAGCTTTCCCCATGCGCAGCTGATGTCATACATTCTGTGAATATGAAAGAATAACAACTGCAGGACCAGAAGGAACGCCTTTTCTTTCGGAATAGATGTCACATGTATATATATATATAAAATATGCCAGTGACAACAAATGATCTGTTCGTTAGTCGGGAAGGGTGGGAAAGTTTGGGGCTATTACTCTTACAGGAGTTTGAGAACTGTGGGCAGCGTAGACTGGAAACTTGTGTTTGAAGGGAGGCATCCTTAGATAGTCCTTGCACATGCGGTGATCACTGTGTCCCCAGTGGTACAGTGATTAGCACAACTGCCTAGGCAGCCGTCGACCTGGGTTCGAATCCAGGCTGGGTTCACATTTACAGCTTTCCCCATGCGCAGCTGATGTCATACATTCTGTGAATATGAAAGAATAACAACTGCAGGACCGGAAGTGACGCCTTTTCTTTCGGAATAGATGTCACATGTATATATATAAAATATGCCAGTGACAACAAATGATCTGTTCGTTAGTCGGGAAGGGTGGGAAAGTTTGGGGCTATTACTCTTACAGGAGTTTGAGAACTGTGGGCAGCGTAGACTGGAAACTTGTGTTTGAAGGGAGGCATCCTTAGATAGTCCTTGCACATGCGGTGATCACTGTGTCCCCAGTGGTACAGTGATTAGCACAACTGCCTAGGCAGCCGTCGACCTGGGTTCGAATCCAGGCTGGGTTCACATTTACAGCTTTCCCCATGCGCAGCTGATGTCATACATTCTGTGAATATGAAAGAATAACAACTGCAGGACCAGAAGGAACGCCTTTTCTTTCGGAATAGATGTCACATGTATATATATATAAAATATGCCAGTGACAACAAATGATCTGTTCGTTAGTCGGGAAGGGTGGGAAAGTTTGGGGCTATTACTCTTACAGGAGTTTGAGAACTGTGGGCAGCGTAGACTGGAAACTTGTGTTTGAAGGGAGGCATCCTTAGATAGTCCTTGCACATGCGGTGATCACTGTGTCCCCAGTGGTACAGTGATTAGCACAACTGCCTAGGCAGCCGTCGACCTGGGTTCGAATCCAGGCTGGGTTCACATTTACAGCTTTCCCCATGCGCAGCTGATGTCATACATTCTGTGAATATGAAAGAATAACAACTGCAGGACCAGAAGGAACGCCTTTTCTTTCGGAATAGATGTCACATGTATATATATATATAAAATATGCCAGTGACAACAAATGATCTGTTCGTTAGTCGGGAAGGGTGGGAAAGTTTGGGGCTATTACTCTTACAGGAGTTTGAGAACTGTGGGCAGCGTAGACTGGAAACTTGTGTTTGAAGGGAGGCATCCTTAGATAGTCCTTGCACATGCGGTGATCACTGTGTCCCCAGTGGTACAGTGATTAGCACAACTGCCTAGGCAGCCGTCGACCTGGGTTCGAATCCAGGCTGGGTTCACATTTACAGCTTTCCCCATGCGCAGCTGATGTCATACATTCTGTGAATATGAAAGAATAACAACTGCAGGACCGGAAGTGACGCCTTTTCTTTCGGAATAGATGTCACATGTATATATATAAAATATGCCAGTGACAACAAATGATCTGTTCGTTAGTCGGGAAGGGTGGGAAAGTTTGGGGCTATTACTCTTACAGGAGTTTGAGAACTGTGGGCAGCGTAGACTGGAAACTTGTGTTTGAAGGGAGGCATCCTTAGATAGTCCTTGCACATGCGGTGATCACTGTGTCCCCAGTGGTACAGTGATTAGCACAACTGCCTAGGCAGCCGTCGACCTGGGTTCGAATCCAGGCTGGGTTCACATTTACAGCTTTCCCCATGCGCAGCTGATGTCATACATTCTGTGAATATGAAAGAATAACAACTGCAGGACCAGAAGGAACGCCTTTTCTTTCGGAATAGATGTCACATGTATATATATATAAAATATGCCAGTGACAACAAATGATCTGTTCGTTAGTCGGGAAGGGTGGGAAAGTTTGGGGCTATTACTCTTACAGGAGTTTGAGAACTGTGGGCAGCGTAGACTGGAAACTTGTGTTTGAAGGGAGGCATCCTTAGATAGTCCTTGCACATGCGGTGATCACTGTGTCCCCAGTGGTACAGTGATTAGCACAACTGCCTAGGCAGCCGTCGACCTGGGTTCGAATCCAGGCTGGGGTCACATTTACAGCTTTCCCCATGCGCAGCTGATGTCATACATTCCGTGAATATGAAAGAATAACAACTGCAGGACCGGAAGTGACGCCTTTTCTTTCGGAATAGATGTCACATGTATATATATAAAATATGCCAGTGACAACAAATGATCTGTTCGTTAGTCGGGAAGGGTGGGAAAGTTTGGGGCTATTACTCTTACAGGAGTTTGAGAACTGTGGGCAGCGTAGACTGGAAACTTGTGTTTGAAGGGAGGCATCCTTAGATAGTCCTTGCACATGCGGTGATCACTGTGTCCCCAGTGGTACAGTGATTAGCACAACTGCCTAGGCAGCCGTCGATCTGGGTTCGAATCCAGGCTGGGTTCACATTTACAGCTTTCCCCATGCGCAGCTGATGTCATACATTCCGTGAATATGAAAGAATAACAACTGCAGGACCGGAAGTGACGCCTTTTCTTTCGGAATAGATGTCACATGTATATATATATAAAATATGCCAGTGACAACAAATGATCTGTTCGTTAGTCGGGAAGGGTGGGAAAGTTTGGGGCTATTACTCTTACAGGAGTTTGAGAACTGTGGGCAGCGTAGACTGGAAACTTGTGTTTGAAGGGAGGCATCCTTAGATAGTCCTTGCACATGCGGTGATCACTGTGTCCCCAGTGGTACAGTGATTAGCACAACTGCCTAGGCAGCCGTCGACCTGGGTTCGAATCCAGGCTGGGTTCACATTTACAGCTTTCCCCATGTGCAGCTGATGTCATACATTCCGTGAATATGAAAGAATAACAACTGCAGGACCGGAAGTGACGCCTTTTCTTTCGGAATAGATGTCACATGTATATATATAAAATATGCCAGTGACAACAAATGATCTGTTCGTTAGTCGGGAAGGGTGGGAAAGTTTGGGGCTATTACTCTTACAGGAGTTTGAGAACTGTGGGCAGCGTAGACTGGAAACTTGTGTTTGAAGGGAGGCATCCTTAGATAGTCCTTGCACATGCGGTGATCACTGTGTCCCCAGTGGTACAGTGATTAGCACAACTGCCTAGGCAGCCGTCGACCTGGGTTCGAATCCAGGCTGGGTTCACATTTACAGCTTTCCCCGTGCGCAGCTGATGTCATACATTCTGTGAATATGAAAGAATAACAACTGCAGGACCGGAAGTGACGCCTTTTCTTTCGGAATAGATGTCACATGTATATATATAAAATATGCCAGTGACAACAAATGATCTGTTCGTTAGTCGGGAAGGGTGGGAAAGTTTGGGGCTATTACTCTTACAGGAGTTTGAGAACTGTGGGCAGCGTAGACTGGAAACTTGTGTTTGAAGGGAGGCATCCTTAGATAGTCCTTGCACATGCGGTGATCACTGTGTCCCCAGTGGTACAGTGATTAGCACAACTGCCTAGGCAGCCGTCGACCTGGGTTCGAATCCAGGCTGGGTTCACATTTACAGCTTTCCCCATGCGCAGCTGATGTCATACATTCTGTGAATATGAAAGAATAACAACTGCAGGACCAGAAGGAACGCCTTTTCTTTCGGAATAGATGTCACATGTATATATATATAAAATATGCCAGTGACAACAAATGATCTGTTCGTTAGTCGGGAAGGGTGGGAAAGTTTGGGGCTATTACTCTTACAGGAGTTTGAGAACTGTGGGCAGCGTAGACTGGAAACTTGTGTTTGAAGGGAGGCATCCTTAGATAGTCCTTGCACATGCGGTGATCACTGTGTCCCCAGTGGTACAGTGATTAGCACAACTGCCTAGGCAGCCGTCGACCTGGGTTCGAATCCAGGCTGGGGTCACATTTACAGCTTTCCCCATGCGCAGCTGATGTCATACATTCCGTGAATATGAAAGAATAACAACTGCAGGACCGGAAGTGACGCCTTTTCTTTCGGAATAGATGTCACATGTATATATATAAAATATGCCAGTGACAACAAATGATCTGTTCGTTAGTCGGGAAGGGTGGGAAAGTTTGGGGCTATTACTCTTACAGGAGTTTGAGAACTGTGGGCAGCGTAGACTGGAAACTTGTGTTTGAAGGGAGGCATCCTTAGATAGTCCTTGCACATGCGGTGATCACTGTGTCCCCAGTGGTACAGTGATTAGCACAACTGCCTAGGCAGCCGTCGACCTGGGTTCGAATCCAGGCTGGATTCACATTTACAGCTTTCCCCGTGCGCAGCTGATGTCATACATTCTGTGAATATGAAAGAATAACAACTGCAGGACCGGAAGTGACGCCTTTTCTTTCGGAATAGATGTCACATGTATATATATAAAATATGCCAGTGACAACAAATGATCTGTTCGTTAGTCGGGAAGGGTGGGAAAGTTTGGGGCTATTACTCTTACAGGAGTTTGAGAACTGTGGGCAGCGTAGACTGGAAACTTGTGTTTGAAGGGAGGCATCCTTAGATAGTCCTTGCACATGCGGTGATCACTGTGTCCCCAGTGGTACAGTGATTAGCACAACTGCCTAGGCAGCCGTCGATCTGGGTTCGAATCCAGGCTGGGTTCACATTTACAGCTTTCCCCATGCGCAGCTGATGTCATACATTCCGTGAATATGAAAGAATAACAACTGCAGGACCGGAAGTGACGCCTTTTCTTTCGGAATAGATGTCACATGTATATATATAAAATATGCCAGTGACAACAAATGATCTGTTCGTTAGTCGGGAAGGGCGGGAAAGTTTGGGGCTATTACTCTTACAGGAGTTTGAGAACTGTGGGCAGCGTAGACTGGAAACTTGTGTTTGGAGGGAGGCATCCTTAGATAGTCCTTGCACATGCGGTGATCACTGTGTCCCCAGTGGTACAGTGATTAGCACAACTGCCTAGGCAGCCGTCGATCTGGGTTCGAATCCAGGCTGGGTTCACATTTACAGCTTTCCCCATGCGCAGCTGATGTCATACATTCCGTGAATATGAAAGAATAACAACTGCAGGACCGGAAGTGACGCCTTTTCTTTCGGAATAGATGTCACATGTATATATATAAAATATGCCAGTGACAACAAATGATCTGTTCGTTAGTCGGGAAGGGTGGGAAAGTTTGGGGCTATTACTCTTACAGGAGTTTGAGAACTGTGGGCAGCGTAGACTGGAAACTTGTGTTTGAAGGGAGGCATCCTTAGATAGTCCTTGCACATGCGGTGATCACTGTGTCCCCAGTGGTACAGTGATTAGCACAACTGCCTAGGCAGCCGTCGACCTGGGTTCGAATCCAGGCTGGGTTCACATTTACAGCTTTCCCCATGCGCAGCTGATGTCATACATTCCGTGAATATGAAAGAATAACAACTGCAGGACCGGAAGTGACGCCTTTTCTTTCGGAATAGATGTCACATGTATATATATAAAATATGCCAGTGACAACAAATGATCTGTTCGTTAGTCGGGAAGGGTGGGAAAGTTTGGGGCTATTACTCTTACAGGAGTTTGAGAACTGTGGGCAGCGTAGACTGGAAACTTGTGTTTGAAGGGAGGCATCCTTAGATAATCCTTGCACATGCGGTGATCACTGTGTCCCCAGTGGTACAGTGATTAGCACAACTGCCTAGGCAGCCGTCGACCTGGGTTCGAATCCAGGCTGGGTTCACATTTACAGCTTTCCCCGTGCGCAGCTGATGTCATACATTCTGTGAATATGAAAGAATAACAACTGCAGGACCGGAAGTGACGCCTTTTCTTTCGGAATAGATGTCACATGTATATATATAAAATATGCCAGTGACAACAAATGATCTGTTCGTTAGTCGGGAAGGGTGGGAAAGTTTGGGGCTATTACTCTTACAGGAGTTTGAGAACTGTGGGCAGCGTAGACTGGAAACTTGTGTTTGAAGGGAGGCATCCTTAGATAGTCCTTGCACATGCGGTGATCACTGTGTCCCCAGTGGTACAGTGATTAGCACAACTGCCTAGGCAGCCGTCGACCTGGGTTCGAATCCAGGCTGGGTTCACATTTACAGCTTTCCCCATGCGCAGCTGATGTCATACATTCCGTGAATATGAAAGAATAACAACTGCAGGACCGGAAGTGACGCCTTTTCTTTCGGAATAGATGTCACATGCATATATATAAAATATGCCAGTGACAACAAATGATCTGTTCGTTAGTCGGGAAGGGTGGGAAAGTTTGGGGCTATTACTCTTACAGGAGTTTGAGAACTGTGGGCAGCGTAGACTGGAAACTTGTGTTTGAAGGGAGGCATCCTTAGATAGTCCTTGCACATGCGGTGATCACTGTGTCCCCAGTGGTACAGTGATTAGCACAACTGCCTAGGCAGCCGTCGACCTGGGTTCGAATCCAGGCTGGGTTCACATTTACAGCTTTCCCCATGCGCAGCTGATGTCATACATTCTGTGAATATGAAAGAATAACAACTGCAGGACCGGAAGTGACGCCTTTTCTTTCGGAATAGATGTCACATGTATATATATAAAATATGCCAGTGACAACAAATGATCTGTTCGTTAGTCGGGAAGGGTGGGAAAGTTTGGGGCTATTACTCTTACAGGAGTTTGAGAACTGTGGGCAGCGTAGACTGGAAACTTGTGTTTGAAGGGAGGCATCCTTAGATAGTCCTTGCACATGCGGTGATCACTGTGTCCCCAGTGGTACAGTGATTAGCACAACTGCCTAGGCAGCCGTCGATCTGGGTTCGAATCCAGGCTGGGTTCACATTTACAGCTTTCCCCATGCGCAGCTGATGTCATACATTCTGTGAATATGAAAGAATAACAACTGCAGGACCGGAAGTGACGCCTTTTCTTTCGGAATAGATGTCACATGTATATATATAAAATATGCCAGTGACAACAAATGATCTGTTCGTTAGTCGGGAAGGGTGGGAAAGTTTGGGGCTATTACTCTTACAGGAGTTTGAGAACTGTGGGCAGCGTAGACTGGAAACTTGTGTTTGAAGGGAGGCATCCTTAGATAGTCCTTGCACATGCGGTGATCACTGTGTCCCCAGTGGTACAGTGATTAGCACAACTGCCTAGGCAGCCGTCGACCTGGGTTCGAATCCAGGCTGGGTTCACATTTACAGCTTTCCCCATGCGCAGCTGATGTCATACATTCTGTGAATATGAAAGAATAACAACTGCAGGACCGGAAGTGACGCCTTTTCTTTCGGAATAGATGTCACATGTATATATATAAAATATGCCAGTGACAACAAATGATCCGTTCGTTAGTCGGGAAGGGTGGGAAAGTTTGGGGCTATTACTCTTACAGGAGTTTGAGAACTGTGGGCAGCATAGACTGGAAACTTGTGTTTGAAGGGAGGCATCCTTAGATAGTCCTTGCACATGCGGTGATCACTGTGTCCCCCGTGGTACAGTGATTAGCACAACTGCCTAGGCAGCCGTCGACCTGGGTTCCAATCCAGGCTGGGTTCACATTTACAGCTTTCCCCATGCGCAGCTGATGTCATACATTCTGTGAATATGAAAGAATAACAACTGCAGGACCGGAAGTGACGCCTTTTCTTTCGGAATAGATGTCACATGTATATATATAAAATATGCCAGTGACAACAAATGATCTGTTCGTTAGTCGGGAAGGGTGGGAAAGTTTGGGGCTATTACTCTTACAGGAGTTTGAGAACTGTGGGCAGCGTAGACTGGAAACTTGTGTTTGAAGGGAGGCATCCTTAGATAGTCCTTGCACATGCAGTGATCACTGTGTCCCCAGTGGTACAGTGATTAGCACAACTGCCTAGGCAGCCGCCGACCTGGGTTTGAATCCAGGCTGGATCCCATTAACAGCTTTCTCCATGCACAGCTGATGTCATACATTCTGTGAATATGAAAGAATAACAACTGCAGGACCAGAAGTGACGCCTTTTCTTTCGGAGGAGATGTCTCATGTATATATATTTTTGTGTCCTAGCCTCGTCGCCGCTTTTGTGTCTCGTTTCCGTCGTAGGTGTCGGTGGCCGAGTGGAATGAGACCGACACAGGAATAAAGATAACACGCTGGTGCAGGTACGGAGGGAGCAGCCAGAAACTAGAAACACTAGAGTAAATTAGAAGGAGATATGTATATTGCACAGAATTTATACAATTAACTTTTACATTGCTCAGTACTGCAGATACATAGTTGAGCTAGAGGCCTGCCTAGTGCCTGTACGATAGCCAAGCCTTTTCTGGTGCCGGTGACAACCAATGATCCGTTCGTTAGTGATGAGGGGTGGGAAAGTTTGCGGCTATTACTCTTACAGGAGTTTGAGAACTGTGGGCAGCGTAGACTGGAAACTTGTGTTTGGTGGGAGGCATCCTTAGATAGTCCTTGCATATGCGGTGATCACTGGGTCCCCAGTGGTACAGTGATTAGGAAAACTGCATAGGCAGCCGTCGATCTGGGTTTGAATCCAGGCTGGGTTCACATTTACAGGTTTCCCCATGCACAGTTGATGTCATACATTCTGAGAATATGAAAGAATAACAACTGCAGGACCGGAAGTGACACTTTTTCTTTCGGAATAGATGTCACATCCATATATATAAAATATGCCAGTGACAACCAATGATCCGTTCGTTAGTGGGGAGGAGTGGGAATGTTTGCGGCTATTACTCTTACAGGAATTTGAGAATTGTGGGCTGCGTAGCCTCGAAACATGTGTTTGAAGGGTGGCATCCTTAAATAGTCTTTGCATATGCGGTGATCACTGTGTCCCCAGTGGTACAATAATTAGCACAACTGCATAGGCAGCCATCGACCTTGGTAGGAATTCAGGCTGGGTTCACATTTACAGCTTTCCCCACGCACAGCTGATGTTAAACATTCTATGAATAGAAAAAATAACAACTACAGGACCACAAGTACTGCCTTTTCTTTCGGAATAGATGTCACATGTATATATATAAAATATGACAGTGACAACAAATGATCCGTTCGTTAGTGGGGAGGGGTGGGCAAGTTTGGAGCTATTACTATTACAGGAATTAGTACATAGTGAGTACGAGTTTGAGAACTGTGGGCAGCGTAGACTGGAAAATTGTCTTTCAAGGAAGGCATCCTTAGATAGTCCTTGCACATGCGGTGATCACTGTGTCCCCAGTGGTACAGTGATTAGCACAACTGCCTAGGCAGCCGTCGACCTGGGTTCGAATCCAGGCTGGGTTCACATTTACAGCTTTCCCCATGCGCAGCTGATGTCATACATTCTGTGAATATGAAAGAATAACAACTGCAGGACCGGAAGTGACGCCTTTTCTTTCGAAATAGATGTCACACGTATATATATAAAATATGCCAGTGACAACAAATGATCTGTTCGTTAGTCGGGAAGGGTGGGAAAGTTTGGGGCTATTACTCTTACAGGAGTTTGAGAACTGTGGGCAGCGTAGACTGGAAACTTGTGTTTGAAGGGAGGCATCCTTAGATAGTCCTTGCACATGCGGTGATCACTGTGTCCCCAGTGGTACAATGATTAGCACAACTGCCTAGGCAGCCGTCGACCTGGGTTCGAATCCAGGCTGGGTTCACATTTATAGCTTTCCCCATTCGCAGCTGATGTCATACGTTCCGTGAATATGAAAGAATAACAACTGCAGGACCGGAAGTGACGTCTTTTCTTTCGGAATAGATGTCACATGTATATATATAAAATATGCCAGTGACAACAAATGATCTGTTCGTTAGTCGGGAAGGGTGGGAAAGTTTGGGGCTATTACTCTTACAGGAGTTTGAGAACTGTGGGCAGCGTAGACTGGAAACTTGTGTTTGAAGGGAGGCATCCTTAGATAGTCCTTGCACATGCGGTGATCACTGTGTCCCCAGTGGTACAGTGATTAGCACAACTGCCTAGGCAGCCGTCGACCTGGGTTCGAATCCAGGCTGGGTTCACATTTACAGCTTTCCCCATGCGCAGCTGATGTCATACATTCCGTGAATATGAAAGAATAACAACTGCAGGACCGGAAGTGACGCCTTTTCTTTCGGAATAGATGTCACATGTATATATATAAAATATGCCAGTGACAACAAATGATCTGTTCGTTAGTCGGGAAGGGTGGGAAAGTTTGGGGCTATTACTCTTACAGGAGTTTGAGAACTGTGGGCAGCGTAGACTGGAAACTTGTGTTTGAAGGGAGGCATCCTTAGATAGTCCTTGCACATGCGGTGATCACTGTGTCCCCAGTGGTACAGTGATTAGCACAACTGCCTAGGCAGCCGTCGACCTGGTTTCGAATCCAGGCTGGGTTCACATTTACAGCTTTCCCCATGCGCAGCTGATGTCATACATTCTGTGAATATGAAAGAATAACAACTGCAGGACCGGAAGTGACGCCTTTTCTTTCGGAATAGATGTCACATCCATATATATAAAATATGCCAGTGACAACCAATGATCCGTTCGTTAGTGGGGAGGAGTGGGAATGTTTGCGGCTATTACTCTTACAGGAATTTGAGAATTGTGGGCTGCGTAGCCTCGAAACATGTGTTTGAAGGGTGGCATCCTTAAATAGTCTTTGCATATGCGGTGATCACTGTGTCCCCAGTGGTACAATAATTAGCACAACTGCATAGGCAGCCATCGACCTTGGTAGGAATTCAGGCTGGGTTCACATTTACAGCTTTCCCCACGCACAGCTGATGTTAAACATTCTATGAATAGAAAAAATAACAACTACAGGACCACAAGTACTGCCTTTTCTTTCGGAATAGATGTCACATGTATATATATAAAATATGACAGTGACAACAAATGATCCGTTCGTTAGTGGGGAGGGGTGGGCAAGTTTGGGGCTATTACTATTACAGGAATTAGTACATAGTGAGTACGAGTTTGAGAACTGTGGGCAGCGTAGACTGGAAAATTGTGTTTCAAGGAAGGCATCCTTAGATAGTCCTTGCACATGCGGTGATCACTGTGTCCCCAGTGGTACAGTGATTAGCACAACTGCCTAGGCAGCCGTCGACCTGGGTTCGAATCCAGGCTGGGTTCACATTTACAGCTTTTCCCATGCGCAGCTGATGTCATACATTCTGTGAATATTAAAGAATAACAACTGCAGGACCGGAAGTGACGCCTTTTCTTTCGGAATAGATGTCACATGTATATATATAAAATATGCCAGTGACAACAAATGATCCGTTCGTTAGTCGGGAAGGGTGGGAAAGTTTGGGGCTATTACTCTTACAGGAGTTTGAGAACTGTGGGCAGCGTAGACTGGAAACTTGTGTTTGAAGGGAGGCATCCTTAGATAGTCCTTGCACATGCGGTGATCACTGTGTCCCCAGTGGTACAGTGATTAGCACAACTGTCTAGGCAGCCGTCGACCTGGGTTCGAATCCAGGCTGGGTTCACATTTACAGCTTTCCCCATGCGCAGCTGATGTCATACATTCTGTGAATATGAAAGAATAACAACTGCAGGACCGGAAGTGACGCCTTTTCATTCGGAATAGATGTCACATGTATATATATAAAATATGCCAGTGACAACAAATGATCTGTTCGTTAGTCGGGAAGGGTGGGAAAGTTTGGAGCTATTACTCTTACAGGAGTTTGAGAACTGTGGGCAGCGTAGACTGGAAACTTGTGTTTGAAGGGAGGCATCCTTAGATAGTCCTTGCACATGCGGTGATCACTGTGTCCCCAGTGGTACAGTGATTAGCACAACTGCCTAGGCAGCCGTCGACCTGGGTTCGAATCCAGGCTGGGTTCACATTTACAGCTTTCCCCATGCGCAGCTGATGTCATACATTCTGTGAATATGAAAGAATAACAACTGCAGGACCGGAAGTGACGCCTTTTCTTTCGGAATAGATGTCACATGTATATATATAAAATATGCCAGTGACAACAAATGATCTGTTCGTTAGTCGGGAAGGGTGGGAAAGTTTGGGGCTATTACTCTTACAGGAGTTTGAGAACTGTGGGCAGCGTAGACTGGAAACTTGTGTTTGAAGGGAGGCATCCTTAGATAGTCCTTGCACATGCGGTGATCACTGTGTCCCCAGTGGTACAGTGATTAGCACAACTGCCTAGGCAGCCGTCGACCTGGGTTCGAATCCAGGCTGGGTTCACATTTACAGCTTTCCCCATGTGCAGCTGATGTCATACATTCTGTGAATATGAAAGAATAACAACTGCAGGACCGGAAGTGACGCCTTTTCTTTCGGAATAGATGTCACATGTATATATATAAAATATGCCAGTGACAACAAATGATCTGTTCGTTAGTCGGGAAGGGTGGGAAAGTTTGGGGCTATTACTCTTACAGGAGTTTGAGAACTGTGGGCAGCGTAGACTGGAAACTTGTGTTTGAAGGGAGGCATCCTTAGATAGTCCTTGCACATGCGGTGATCACTGTGTCCCCAGTGGTACAGTGATTAGCACAACTGCCTAGGCAGCCGTCGACCTGGGTTCGAATCCAGGCTGGGTTCACATTTACAGCTTTCCCCATGCGCAGCTGATGTCATACATTCTGTGAATATGAAAGAATAACAACTGCAGGACCGGAAGTGACGCCTTTTCTTTCGGAATAGATGTCACATGTATATATATAAAATATGCCAGTGACAACAAATGATCTGTTAGTTAGTCGGGAAGGGTGGGAAAGTTTGGGGCTATTACTCTTACAGGAGTTTGAGAACTGTGGGCAGCGTAGACTGGAAACTTGTGTTTGAAGGGAGGCATCAGTAGATAGTCCTTGCACATGCGGTGATCACTGTGTCCCCAGTGGTACAGTGATTAGCACAACTGCCTAGGCAACCGTCGACCTGGGTTCGAATCCAGGCTGGGTTCACATTTACAGCTTTCCCCATGCGCAGCTGATGTCATACACTCTGTGAATATGAAAGAATAACAACTGTAGGACCGGAAGGAACGCCTTTTCTTTCGGAATAGATGTCACATGTATATATATAAAATATGCCAGTGACTACAAATGATCTGTTCGTTAGTCGGGAAGGGTGGGAAAGTTTGGGGCTATTACTCTTACAGGAGTTTGAGAACTGTGGGCAGCGTAGACTGGAAACTTGTGTTTGAAGGGAGGCATCCTTAGATAGTCCTTGCACATGCGGTGATCACTGTGTCCCCAGTGGTACAGTGATTAGCACAACTGCCTAGGCAGCCGTCGACCTGGGTTCGAATCCAGGCTGGGTTCACATTTACAGCTTTCCCCATGCGCAGCTGATGTCATACATTCTGTGAATATGAAAGAATAACAACTGCAGGACCGGAAGTGACGCCTTTTCTTTCGGAATAGATGTCACATGTATATATATAAAATATGCCAGTGACAACAAATGATCTGTTCGTTAGTCGGGAAGGGTGGGAAAGTTTGGGGCTATTACTCTTACAGGAGTTTGAGAACTGTGGGCAGCGTAGACTGGAAACTTGTGTTTGAAGGGAGGCATCCTTAGATAGCCCTTGCACATGCGGTGATCACTGTGTCCCCAGTGGTACAGTGATTAGCACAACTGCCTAGGCAGCCGCCGACCTGGGTTTCAATCCAGGCTGGATCCCATTAACAGCTTTCTCCATGCACAGCTGATGTCATACATTCTGTGAATATGAAAGAATAACAACTGCAGGACCAGAAGTGACGCCTTTTCTTTCGGAGGAGATGTCTCATGTATATATATTTTTGTGTCCTAGCCTCGTCGCCGCTTTTGTGTCTCGTTTCCGTCGTAGTTGTCGGTGGCCGAGTGGAATGAGACCGACACAGGAATAAAGATAACACGCTGGTGCAGGTACGGAGGGAGCAGCCAGAAACTAGAAACACTAGAGTAAATTAGAAGGAGATATATATATATTGCACAGAATTTATACAATTAACTTTTACATTGCTCAGTACTGCAGATACATAGTTGAACTAGAGGCCTGCCTAGTGCCTGTACGATAGCCAAGCCTTTCCTGGTGCCGGTGACAACCAATGATCCGTTCGTTAGTGATGAGGGGTGGGAAAGTTTGCGGCTATTACTCTTACAGGAGTTTGAGAACTGTGGGCAGCGTAGACTGGAAACTTGTGTTTGGAGGGAGGCATCCTTAGATAGTCCTTGCATATGCGGTGATCACTGGGTCCCCAGTGGTACAGTGATTAGGAAAACTGCATAGGCAGCCGTCGATCTGGGTTTGAATCCAGGCTGGGTTCACATTTACAGGTTTCCCCATGCACAGTTGATGTCATACATTCTGAGAATATGAAAGAATAACAACTGCAGGACCGGAAGTGACACTTTTTCTTTCGGAATAGATGTCACATCCATATATATAAAATATGCCAGTGACAACCAATGATCCGTTCGTTAGTGGGGAGGAGTGGGAATGTTTGCGGCTATTACTCTTACAGGAATTTGAGAATTGTGGGCTGCGTAGCCTCGAAACATGTGTTTGAAGGGTGGCATCCTTAAATAGTCTTTGCATATGCGGTGATCACTGTATCCCCAGTGGTACAATAATTAGCACAACTGCATAGGCAGCCATCGACCTTGGTAGGAATTCAGGCTGGGTTCACATTTACAGCTTTCCCCACGCACAGCTGATGTTAAACATTCTATGAATAGAAAAAATAACAACTACAGGACCACAAGTACTGCCTTTTCTTTCGGAATAGATGTCACATGTATATATATAAAATATGACAGTGACAACAAATGATCCGTTCGTTAGTGGGGAGGGGTGGGCAAGTTTGGGGCTATTACTATTACAGGAATTAGTACATAGTGAGTACGAGTTTGAGAACTGTGGGCAGCGTAGACTGGAAAATTGTGTTTCAAGGAAGGCATCCTTAGATAGTCCTTGCACATGCGGTGATCACTGTGTCCCCAGTGGTACAGTGATTAGCACAACTGCCTAGGCAGCCGTCGACCTGGGTTCGAATCCAGGCTGGGTTCACATTTACAGCTTTTCCCATGCGCAGCTGATGTCATACATTCTGTGAATATGAAAGAATAACAACTGCAGGACCGGAAGTGACGCCTTTTCTTTCGGAATAGATGTCACATGTATATATATAAAATATGCCAGTGACAACAAATGATCCGTTCGTTAGTCGGGAAGGGTGGGAAAGTTTGGGGCTATTACTCTTACAGGAGTTTGAGAACTGTGGGCAGCGTAGACTGGAAACTTGTGTTTGAAGGGAGGCATCCTTAGATAGTCCTTGCACATGCGGTGATCACTGTGTCCCCAGTGGTACAGTGATTAGCACAACTGCCTAGGCAGCCGTCGACCTGGGTTCGAATCCAGGCTGGGTTCACATTTACAGCTTTCCCCATGCGCAGCTGATGTCATACATTCTGTGAATATGAAAGAATAACAACTGCAGGACCGGAAGTGACGCCTTTTCTTTCGGAATAGATGTCACATGTATATATATAAAATATGCCAGTGACAACAAATGATCTGTTCGTTAGCCGGGAAGGGTGAGAAAGTTTGGGGCTATTACTCTTACAGGAGTTTGAGAACTGTGGGCAGCGTAGACTGGAAACTTGTGTTTGAAGGGAGGCATCCTTAGATATTCCTTGCACATGCGGTGATCACTGTGTCCCCAGTGGTACAGTGATTAGCACAACTGCCTAGGCAGCCGTCGACCTGGGTTCGAATCCAGGCTGGGTTCACATTTACAGCTTTCCCCATGCGCAGCTGATGTCATACATTCTGTGAATATGAAAGAATAACAACTGCAGGACCGGAAGTGACGCCTTTTCTTTCGGAATAGATGTCACATGTATATATATAAAATATGCCAGTGACAACAAATGATCTGTTCGTTAGTCGGGAAGGGTGGGAAAGTTTGGAGCTATTACTCTTACAGGAGTTTGAGAACTGTGGGCAGCGTAGACTGGAAACTTGTGTTTGAAGGGAGGCATCCTTAGATAGTCCTTGCACATGCGGTGATCACTGTGTCCCCAGTGGTACAGTGATTAGCACAACTGCCTAGGCAGCCGTCGACCTGGGTTCGAATCCAGGCTGGGTTCACATTTACAGCTTTCCCCATGCGCAGCTGATGTCATACATTCTGTGAATATGAAAGAATAACAACTGCAGGACCGGAAGTGACGCCTTTTCTTTCGGAATAGATGTCACATGTATATATATAAAATATGCCAGTGACAACAAATGATCTGTTCGTTAGTCGGGAAGGGTGGGAAAGTTTGGGGCTATTACTCTTACAGGAGTTTGAGAACTGTGGGCAGCGTAGACTGGAAACTTGTGTTTGAAGGGAGGCATCCTTAGATAGTCCTTGCACATGCGGTGATCACTGTGTCCCCAGTGGTACAGTGATTAGCACAACTGCCTAGGCAACCGTCGACCTGGGTTCGAATCCAGGCTGGGTTCACATTTACAGCTTTCCCCATGCGCAGCTGATGTCATACATTCTGTGAATATAAAAGAATAACAACTGTAGGACCGGAAGGAACGCCTTTTCTTTCGGAATAGATGTCACATGTATATATATAAAATATGCCAGAGACAACAAATGATCTGTTCGTTAGTCGGGAAGGGTGGGAAAGTTTGGGGCTATTACTCTTACAGGAGTTTGAGAACTGTGGGCAGCGTAGACTGGAAACTTGTGTTTGAAGGGAGGCATCCTTAGATAGTCCTTGCACATGCGGTGATCACTGTGTCCCCAGTGGTACAGTGATTAGCACAACTGCCTAGGCAGCCGTCGACCTGGGTTCGAATCCAGGCTGGGTTCACATTTACAGCTTTCCCCATGCGCAGCTGATGTCATACATTCTGTGAATATGAAAGAATAACAACTGCAGGACCGGAAGTGACGCCTTTTCTTTCGGAATAGATGTCACATGTATATATATAAAATATGCCAGTGACAACAAATGATCTGTTCGTTAGTCGGGAAGGGTGGGAAAGTTTGGAGCTATTACTCTTACAGGAGTTTGAGAACTGTGGGCAGCGTAGACTGGAAACTTGTGTTTGAAGGGAGGCATCCTTAGATAGTCCTTGCACATGCGGTGATCACTGTGTCCCCAGTGGTACAGTGATTAGCACAACTGCCTAGGCAGCCGTCGACCTGGGTTCGAATCCAGGCTGGGTTCACATTTACAGCTTTCCCCATGCGCAGCTGATGTCATACATTCTGTGAATATGAAAGAATAACAACTGCAGGACCGGAAGTGACGCCTTTTCTTTCGGAATAGATGTCACATGTATATATATAAAATATGCCAGTGACAACAAATGATCTGTTCGTTAGTCGGGAAGGGTGGGAAAGTTTGGGGCTATTACTCTTACAGGAGTTTGAGAACTGTGGGCAGCGTAGACTGGAAACTTGTGTTTGAAGGGAGGCATCCTTAGATAGCCCTTGCACATGCGGTGATCACTGTGTCCCCAGTGGTACAGTGATTAGCACAACTGCCTAGGCAGCCGCCGACCTGGGTTTCAATCCAGGCTGGATCCCATTAACAGCTTTCTCCATGCACAGCTGATGTCATACATTCTGTGAATATGAAAGAATAACAACTGCAGGACCAGAAGTGACGCCTTTTCTTTCGGAGGAGATGTCTCATGTATATATATTTTTGTGTCCTAGCCTCGTCGCCGCTTTTGTGTCTCGTTTCCGTCGTAGTTGTCGGTGGCCGAGTGGAATGAGACCGACACAGGAATAAAGATAACACGCTGGTGCAGGTACGGAGGGAGCAGCCAGAAACTAGAAACACTAGAGTAAATTAGAAGGAGATATATATATATTGCACAGAATTTATACAATTAACTTTTACATTGCTCAGTACTGCAGATACATAGTTGAACTAGAGGCCTGCCTAGTGCCTGTACGATAGCCAAGCCTTTCCTGGTGCCGGTGACAACCAATGATCCGTTCGTTAGTGATGAGGGGTGGGAAAGTTTGCGGCTATTACTCTTACAGGAGTTTGAGAACTGTGGGCAGCGTAGACTGGAAACTTGTGTTTGGAGGGAGGCATCCTTAGATAGTCCTTGCATATGCGGTGATCACTGGGTCCCCAGTGGTACAGTGATTAGGAAAACTGCATAGGCAGCCGTCGATCTGGGTTTGAATCCAGGCTGGGTTCACATTTACAGGTTTCCCCATGCACAGTTGATGTCATACATTCTGAGAATATGAAAGAATAACAACTGCAGGACCGGAAGTGACACTTTTTCTTTCGGAATAGATGTCACATCCATATATATAAAATATGCCAGTGACAACCAATGATCCGTTCGTTAGTGGGGAGGAGTGGGAATGTTTGCGGCTATTACTCTTACAGGAATTTGAGAATTGTGGGCTGCGTAGCCTCGAAACATGTGTTTGAAGGGTGGCATCCTTAAATAGTCTTTGCATATGCGGTGATCACTGTATCCCCAGTGGTACAATAATTAGCACAACTGCATAGGCAGCCATCGACCTTGGTAGGAATTCAGGCTGGGTTCACATTTACAGCTTTCCCCACGCACAGCTGATGTTAAACATTCTATGAATAGAAAAAATAACAACTACAGGACCACAAGTACTGCCTTTTCTTTCGGAATAGATGTCACATGTATATATATAAAATATGACAGTGACAACAAATGATCCGTTCGTTAGTGGGGAGGGGTGGGCAAGTTTGGGGCTATTACTATTACAGGAATTAGTACATAGTGAGTACGAGTTTGAGAACTGTGGGCAGCGTAGACTGGAAAATTGTGTTTCAAGGAAGGCATCCTTAGATAGTCCTTGCACATGCGGTGATCACTGTGTCCCCAGTGGTACAGTGATTAGCACAACTGCCTAGGCAGCCGTCGACCTGGGTTCGAATCCAGGCTGGGTTCACATTTACAGCTTTTCCCATGCGCAGCTGATGTCATACATTCTGTGAATATGAAAGAATAACAACTGCAGGACCGGAAGTGACGCCTTTTCTTTCGGAATAGATGTCACATGTATATATATAAAATATGCCAGTGACAACAAATGATCCGTTCGTTAGTCGGGAAGGGTGGGAAAGTTTGGGGCTATTACTCTTACAGGAGTTTGAGAACTGTGGGCAGCGTAGACTGGAAACTTGTGTTTGAAGGGAGGCATCCTTAGATAGTCCTTGCACATGCGGTGATCACTGTGTCCCCAGTGGTACAGTGATTAGCACAACTGCCTAGGCAGCCGTCGACCTGGGTTCGAATCCAGGCTGGGTTCACATTTACAGCTTTCCCCATGCGCAGCTGATGTCATACATTCTGTGAATATGAAAGAATAACAACTGCAGGACCGGAAGTGACGCCTTTTCTTTCGGAATAGATGTCACATGTATATATATAAAATATGCCAGTGACAACAAATGATCTGTTCGTTAGCCGGGAAGGGTGAGAAAGTTTGGGGCTATTACTCTTACAGGAGTTTGAGAACTGTGGGCAGCGTAGACTGGAAACTTGTGTTTGAAGGGAGGCATCCTTAGATATTCCTTGCACATGCGGTGATCACTGTGTCCCCAGTGGTACAGTGATTAGCACAACTGCCTAGGCAGCCGTCGACCTGGGTTCGAATCCAGGCTGGGTTCACATTTACAGCTTTCCCCATGCGCAGCTGATGTCATACATTCTGTGAATATGAAAGAATAACAACTGCAGGACCGGAAGTGACGCCTTTTCTTTCGGAATAGATGTCACATGTATATATATAAAATATGCCAGTGACAACAAATGATCTGTTCGTTAGTCGGGAAGGGTGGGAAAGTTTGGAGCTATTACTCTTACAGGAGTTTGAGAACTGTGGGCAGCGTAGACTGGAAACTTGTGTTTGAAGGGAGGCATCCTTAGATAGTCCTTGCACATGCGGTGATCACTGTGTCCCCAGTGGTACAGTGATTAGCACAACTGCCTAGGCAGCCGTCGACCTGGGTTCGAATCCAGGCTGGGTTCACATTTACAGCTTTCCCCATGCGCAGCTGATGTCATACATTCTGTGAATATGAAAGAATAACAACTGCAGGACCGGAAGTGACGCCTTTTCTTTCGGAATAGATGTCACATGTATATATATAAAATATGCCAGTGACAACAAATGATCTGTTCGTTAGTCGGGAAGGGTGGGAAAGTTTGGGGCTATTACTCTTACAGGAGTTTGAGAACTGTGGGCAGCGTAGACTGGAAACTTGTGTTTGAAGGGAGGCATCCTTAGATAGTCCTTGCACATGCGGTGATCACTGTGTCCCCAGTGGTACAGTGATTAGCACAACTGCCTAGGCAACCGTCGACCTGGGTTCGAATCCAGGCTGGGTTCACATTTACAGCTTTCCCCATGCGCAGCTGATGTCATACATTCTGTGAATATAAAAGAATAACAACTGTAGGACCGGAAGGAACGCCTTTTCTTTCGGAATAGATGTCACATGTATATATATAAAATATGCCAGAGACAACAAATGATCTGTTCGTTAGTCGGGAAGGGTGGGAAAGTTTGGGGCTATTACTCTTACAGGAGTTTGAGAACTGTGGGCAGCGTAGACTGGAAACTTGTGTTTGAAGGGAGGCATCCTTAGATAGTCCTTGCACATGCGGTGATCACTGTGTCCCCAGTGGTACAGTGATTAGCACAACTGCCTAGGCAGCCGTCGACCTGGGTTCGAATCCAGGCTGGGTTCACATTTACAGCTTTCCCCATGCGCAGCTGATGTCATACATTCTGTGAATATGAAAGAATAACAACTGCAGGACCGGAAGTGACGCCTTTTCTTTCGGAATAGATGTCACATGTATATATATAAAATATGCCAGTGACAACAAATGATCTGTTCGTTAGTCGGGAAGGGTGGGAAAGTTTGGAGCTATTACTCTTACAGGAGTTTGAGAACTGTGGGCAGCGTAGACTGGAAACTTGTGTTTGAAGGGAGGCATCCTTAGATAGTCCTTGCACATGCGGTGATCACTGTGTCCCCAGTGGTACAGTGATTAGCACAACTGCCTAGGCAGCCGTCGACCTGGGTTCGAATCCAGGCTGGGTTCACATTTACAGCTTTCCCCATGCGCAGCTGATGTCATACATTCTGTGAATATGAAAGAATAACAACTGCAGGACCGGAAGTGACGCCTTTTCTTTCGGAATAGATGTCACATGTATATATATAAAATATGCCAGTGACAACAAATGATCTGTTCGTTAGTCGGGAAGGGTGGGAAAGTTTGGGGCTATTACTCTTACAGGAGTTTGAGAACTGTGGGCAGCGTAGACTGGAAACTTGTGTTTGAAGGGAGGCATCCTTAGATAGCCCTTGCACATGCGGTGATCACTGTGTCCCCAGTGGTACAGTGATTAGCACAACTGCCTAGGCAGCCGCCGACCTGGGTTTCAATCCAGGCTGGATCCCATTAACAGCTTTCTCCATGCACAGCTGATGTCATACATTCTGTGAATATGAAAGAATAACAACTGCAGGACCAGAAGTGACGCCTTTTCTTTCGGAGGAGATGTCTCATGTATATATATTTTTGTGTCCTAGCCTCGTCGCCGCTTTTGTGTCTCGTTTCCGTCGTAGTTGTCGGTGGCCGAGTGGAATGAGACCGACACAGGAATAAAGATAACACGCTGGTGCAGGTACGGAGGGAGCAGCCAGAAACTAGAAACACTAGAGTAAATTAGAAGGAGATATATATATATTGCACAGAATTTATACAATTAACTTTTACATTGCTCAGTACTGCAGATACATAGTTGAACTAGAGGCCTGCCTAGTGCCTGTACGATAGCCAAGCCTTTCCTGGTGCCGGTGACAACCAATGATCCGTTCGTTAGTGATGAGGGGTGGGAAAGTTTGCGGCTATTACTCTTACAGGAGTTTGAGAACTGTGGGCAGCGTAGACTGGAAACTTGTGTTTGGAGGGAGGCATCCTTAGATAGTCCTTGCATATGCGGTGATCACTGGGTCCCCAGTGGTACAGTGATTAGGAAAACTGCATAGGCAGCCGTCGATCTGGGTTTGAATCCAGGCTGGGTTCACATTTACAGGTTTCCCCATGCACAGTTGATGTCATACATTCTGAGAATATGAAAGAATAACAACTGCAGGACCGGAAGTGACACTTTTTCTTTCGGAATAGATGTCACATCCATATATATAAAATATGCCAGTGACAACCAATGATCCGTTCGTTAGTGGGGAGGAGTGGGAATGTTTGCGGCTATTACTCTTACAGGAATTTGAGAATTGTGGGCTGCGTAGCCTCGAAACATGTGTTTGAAGGGTGGCATCCTTAAATAGTCTTTGCATATGCGGTGATCACTGTATCCCCAGTGGTACAATAATTAGCACAACTGCATAGGCAGCCATCGACCTTGGTAGGAATTCAGGCTGGGTTCACATTTACAGCTTTCCCCACGCACAGCTGATGTTAAACATTCTATGAATAGAAAAAATAACAACTACAGGACCACAAGTACTGCCTTTTCTTTCGGAATAGATGTCACATGTATATATATAAAATATGACAGTGACAACAAATGATCCGTTCGTTAGTGGGGAGGGGTGGGCAAGTTTGGGGCTATTACTATTACAGGAATTAGTACATAGTGAGTACGAGTTTGAGAACTGTGGGCAGCGTAGACTGGAAAATTGTGTTTCAAGGAAGGCATCCTTAGATAGTCCTTGCACATGCGGTGATCACTGTGTCCCCAGTGGTACAGTGATTAGCACAACTGCCTAGGCAGCCGTCGACCTGGGTTCGAATCCAGGCTGGGTTCACATTTACAGCTTTTCCCATGCGCAGCTGATGTCATACATTCTGTGAATATGAAAGAATAACAACTGCAGGACCGGAAGTGACGCCTTTTCTTTCGGAATAGATGTCACATGTATATATATAAAATATGCCAGTGACAACAAATGATCCGTTCGTTAGTCGGGAAGGGTGGGAAAGTTTGGGGCTATTACTCTTACAGGAGTTTGAGAACTGTGGGCAGCGTAGACTGGAAACTTGTGTTTGAAGGGAGGCATCCTTAGATAGTCCTTGCACATGCGGTGATCACTGTGTCCCCAGTGGTACAGTGATTAGCACAACTGCCTAGGCAGCCGTCGACCTGGGTTCGAATCCAGGCTGGGTTCACATTTACAGCTTTCCCCATGCGCAGCTGATGTCATACATTCTGTGAATATGAAAGAATAACAACTGCAGGACCGGAAGTGACGCCTTTTCTTTCGGAATAGATGTCACATGTATATATATAAAATATGCCAGTGACAACAAATGATCTGTTCGTTAGCCGGGAAGGGTGAGAAAGTTTGGGGCTATTACTCTTACAGGAGTTTGAGAACTGTGGGCAGCGTAGACTGGAAACTTGTGTTTGAAGGGAGGCATCCTTAGATATTCCTTGCACATGCGGTGATCACTGTGTCCCCAGTGGTACAGTGATTAGCACAACTGCCTAGGCAGCCGTCGACCTGGGTTCGAATCCAGGCTGGGTTCACATTTACAGCTTTCCCCATGCGCAGCTGATGTCATACATTCTGTGAATATGAAAGAATAACAACTGCAGGACCGGAAGTGACGCCTTTTCTTTCGGAATAGATGTCACATGTATATATATAAAATATGCCAGTGACAACAAATGATCTGTTCGTTAGTCGGGAAGGGTGGGAAAGTTTGGAGCTATTACTCTTACAGGAGTTTGAGAACTGTGGGCAGCGTAGACTGGAAACTTGTGTTTGAAGGGAGGCATCCTTAGATAGTCCTTGCACATGCGGTGATCACTGTGTCCCCAGTGGTACAGTGATTAGCACAACTGCCTAGGCAGCCGTCGACCTGGGTTCGAATCCAGGCTGGGTTCACATTTACAGCTTTCCCCATGCGCAGCTGATGTCATACATTCTGTGAATATGAAAGAATAACAACTGCAGGACCGGAAGTGACGCCTTTTCTTTCGGAATAGATGTCACATGTATATATATAAAATATGCCAGTGACAACAAATGATCTGTTCGTTAGTCGGGAAGGGTGGGAAAGTTTGGGGCTATTACTCTTACAGGAGTTTGAGAACTGTGGGCAGCGTAGACTGGAAACTTGTGTTTGAAGGGAGGCATCCTTAGATAGTCCTTGCACATGCGGTGATCACTGTGTCCCCAGTGGTACAGTGATTAGCACAACTGCCTAGGCAACCGTCGACCTGGGTTCGAATCCAGGCTGGGTTCACATTTACAGCTTTCCCCATGCGCAGCTGATGTCATACATTCTGTGAATATAAAAGAATAACAACTGTAGGACCGGAAGGAACGCCTTTTCTTTCGGAATAGATGTCACATGTATATATATAAAATATGCCAGAGACAACAAATGATCTGTTCGTTAGTCGGGAAGGGTGGGAAAGTTTGGGGCTATTACTCTTACAGGAGTTTGAGAACTGTGGGCAGCGTAGACTGGAAACTTGTGTTTGAAGGGAGGCATCCTTAGATAGTCCTTGCACATGCGGTGATCACTGTGTCCCCAGTGGTACAGTGATTAGCACAACTGCCTAGGCAGCCGTCGACCTGGGTTCGAATCCAGGCTGGGTTCACATTTACAGCTTTCCCCATGCGCAGCTGATGTCATACATTCTGTGAATATGAAAGAATAACAACTGCAGGACCGGAAGTGACGCCTTTTCTTTCGGAATAGATGTCACATGTATATATATAAAATATGCCAGTGACAACAAATGATCTGTTCGTTAGTCGGGAAGGGTGGGAAAGTTTGGAGCTATTACTCTTACAGGAGTTTGAGAACTGTGGGCAGCGTAGACTGGAAACTTGTGTTTGAAGGGAGGCATCCTTAGATAGTCCTTGCACATGCGGTGATCACTGTGTCCCCAGTGGTACAGTGATTAGCACAACTGCCTAGGCAGCCGTCGACCTGGGTTCGAATCCAGGCTGGGTTCACATTTACAGCTTTCCCCATGCGCAGCTGATGTCATACATTCTGTGAATATGAAAGAATAACAACTGCAGGACCGGAAGTGACGCCTTTTCTTTCGGAATAGATGTCACATGTATATATATAAAATATGCCAGTGACAACAAATGATCTGTTCGTTAGTCGGGAAGGGTGGGAAAGTTTGGGGCTATTACTCTTACAGGAGTTTGAGAACTGTGGGCAGCGTAGACTGGAAACTTGTGTTTGAAGGGAGGCATCCTTAGATAGTCCTTGCACATGCGGTGATCACTGTGTCCCCAGTGGTACAGTGATTAGCACAACTGCCTAGGCAGCCGTCGACCTGGGTTCGAATCCAGGCTGGGTTCACATTTACAGCTTTCCCCATGCGCAGCTGATGTCATACATTCTGTGAATATGAAAGAATAACAACTGCAGGACCGGAAGTGACGCCTTTTCTTTCGGAATAGATGTCACATGTATATATATAAAATATGCCAGTGACAACAAATGATCTGTTCGTTAGTCGGGAAGGGTGGGAAAGTTTGGGGCTATTACTCTTACAGGAGTTTGAGAACTGTGGGCAGCGTAGACTGGAAACTTGTGTTTGAAGGGAGGCATCCTTAGATAGTCCTTGCACATGCGGTGATCACTGTGTCCCCAGTGGTACAGTGATTAGCACAACTGCCTAGGCAACCGTCGACCTGGGTTCGAATCCAGGCTGGGTTCACATTTACAGCTTTCCCCATGCGCAGCTGATGTCATGCATTCTGTGAATATGAAAGAATAACAACTGTAGGACCGGAAGGAACGCCTTTTCTTTCGGAATAGATGTCACATGTATATATATAAAATATGCCAGTGACAACAAATTATCTGTTCGTTAGTCGGGAAGGGTGGGAAAGTTTGGGGCTATTACTCTTACAGGAGTTTGAGAACTGTGGGCAGCGTAGACTGGAAACTTGTGTTTGAAGGGAGGCATCCTTAGATAGTCCTTGCACATGCGGTGATCACTGTGTCCCCAGTGGTACAGTGATTAGCACAACTGCCTAGGCAGCCGTCGACCTGGGTTCGAATCCAGGCTGGGTTCACATTTACAGCTTTCCCCATGCGCAGCTGATGTCATACATTCTGTGAATATGAAAGAATAACAACTGCAGGACCGGAAGTGACGCCTTTTCTTTCGGAATAGATGTCACATGTATATATATAAAATATGCCAGTGACAACAAATGATCTGTTCGTTAGTCGGGAAGGGTGGGAAAGTTTGGGGCTATTACTCTTACAGGAGTTTGAGAACTGTGGGCAGCGTAGACTGGAAACTTGTGTTTGAAGGGAGGCATCCTTAGATAGTCCTTGCACATGCGGTGATCACTGTGTCCCCAGTGGTACAGTGATTAGCACAACTGCCTAGGCAGCCGTCGACCTGGGTTCGAATCCAGGCTGGGTTCACATTTACAGCTTTCCCCATGCGCAGCTGATGTCATACATTCTGTGAATATGAAAGAATAACAACTGCAGGACCGGAAGTGACGCCTTTTCTTTCGGAATAGATGTCACATGTATATATATAAAATATGCCAGTGACAACAAATGATCTGTTCGTTAGTCGGGAAGGGTGGGAAAGTTTGGGGCTATTACTCTTACAGGAGTTTGAGAACTGTGGGCAGCGTAGACTGGAAACTTGTGTTTGAAGGGAGGCATCCTTAGATAGTCCTTGCACATGCGGTGATCACTGTGTCCCCAGTGGTACAGTGATTAGCACAACTGCCTAGGCAGCCGTCGACCTGGGTTCGAATCCAGGCTGGGTTCACATTTACAGCTTTCCCCATGCGCAGCTGATGTCATACATTCTGTGAATATGAAAGAATAACAACTGCAGGACCGGAAGTGACGCCTTTTCTTTCGGAATAGATGTCACATGTATATATATAAAATATGCCAGTGACAACAAATGATCTGTTCGTTAGTCGGGAAGGGTGGGAAAGTTTGGGGCTATTACTCTTACAGGAGTTTGAGAACTGTGGGCAGCGTAGACTGGAAACTTGTGTTTGAAGGGAGGCATCCTTAGATAGTCCTTGCACATGCGGTGATCACTGTGTCCCCAGTGGTACAGTGATTAGCACAACTGCCTAGGCAACCGTCGACCTGGGTTCGAATCCAGGCTGGGTTCACATTTACAGCTTTCCCCATGCGCAGCTGATGTCATGCATTCTGTGAATATGAAAGAATAACAACTGTAGGACCGGAAGGAACGCCTTTTCTTTCGGAATAGATGTCACATGTATATATATAAAATATGCCAGTGACAACAAATTATCTGTTCGTTAGTCGGGAAGGGTGGGAAAGTTTGGGGCTATTACTCTTACAGGAGTTTGAGAACTGTGGGCAGCGTAGACTGGAAACTTGTGTTTGAAGGGAGGCATCCTTAGATAGTCCTTGCACATGCGGTGATCACTGTGTCCCCAGTGGTACAGTGATTAGCACAACTGCCTAGGCAGCCGTCGACCTGGGTTCGAATCCAGGCTGGGTTCACATTTACAGCTTTCCCCATGCGCAGCTGATGTCATACATTCTGTGAATATGAAAGAATAACAACTGCAGGACCGGAAGTGACGCCTTTTCTTTCGGAATAGATGTCACATGAATATATATAAAATATGCCAGTGACAACAAATGATCTGTTCGTTAGTCGGGAAGGGTGGGAAAGTTTGGAGCTATTACTCTTACAGGAGTTTGAGAACTGTGGGCAGCGTAGACTGGAAACTTGTGTTTGAAGGGAGGCATCCTTAGATAGTCCTTGCACATGCGGTGATCACTGTGTCCCCAGTGGTACAGTGATTAGCACAACTGCCTAGGCAGCCGTCGACCTGGGTTCGAATCCAGGCTGGGTTCACATTTACAGCTTTCCCCATGCGCAGCTGATGTCATACATTCTGTGAATATGAAAGAATAACAACTGTAGGACCGGAAGGAACGCCTTTTCTTTCGGAATAGATGTCACATGTATATATATAAAATATGCCAGTGACAACAAATGATCTGTTCGTTAGTCGGGAAGGGTGGGAAAGTTTGGAGCTATTACTCTTACAGGAGTTTGAGAACTGTGGGCAGCGTAGATTGGAAACTTGTGTTTGAAGGGAGGCATCCTTAGATAGTCCTTGCACATGCGGTGATCACTGTGTCCCCAGTGGTACAGTGATTAGCACAACTGCCTAGGCAGCCGTCGACCTGGGTTCGAATCCAGGCGGGGTTCACATTTACAGCTTTCCCCATGCGCAGCTGATGTCATACATTCTGTGAATATTAAAGAATAACAACTGCAGGACCGGAAGTGACGCCTTTTCTTTCGGAATAGATGTCACATGTATATATATAAAATATGCCAGTGACAACAAATGATCTGTTCGTTAGTCGGGAAGAGTGGGAAAGTTTGGGGCTATTACTCTTACAGGAGTTTGAGAACTGTGGGCAGCGTAGACTGGAAACTTGTGTTTGAAGGGAGGCATCCTTAGATAGTCCTTGCACGTGCGGTGATCACTGTGTCCCCAGTGGTACAGTGATTAGCACAACTGCCTAGGCAGCCGTCGACCTGGGTTCGAATCCAGGCTGGGTTCACATTTACAGCTTTCCCCATGCGCAGCTGATGTCATACATTCTGTGAATATGAAAGAATAACAACTGCAGGACCGGAAGTGACGCCTTTTCTTTCGGAATAGATGTCACATGTATATATATAAAATATGCCAGTGACAACAAATGATCTGTTCGTTAGTCGGGAAGAGTGGGAAAGTTTGGGGCTATTACTCTTACAGGAGTTTGAGAACTGTGGGCAGCGTAGACTGGAAACTTGTGTTTGAAGGGAGGCATCCTTAGATAGTCCTTGCACATGCGGTGATCACTGTGTCCCCAGTGGTACAGTGATTAGCACAACTGCCTAGGCAGCCGTCGACCTGGGTTCGAATCCAGGCTGGGTTCACATTTACAGCTTTCCCCATGCGCAGCTGATGTCATACATTCTGTGAATATTAAAGAATAACAACTGCAGGACCGGAAGTGACGCCTTTTCTTTCGGAATAGATGTCACATGAATATATATAAAATATGCCAGTGACAACAAATGATCTGTTCGTTAGTCGGGAAGGGTGGGAAAGTTTGGAGCTATTACTCTTACAGGAGTTTGAGAACTGTGGGCAGCGTAGACTGGAAACTTGTGTTTGAAGGGAGGCATCCTTAGATAGTCCTTGCACATGCGGTGATCACTGTGTCCCCAGTGGTACAGTGATTAGCACAACTGCCTAGGCAGCCGTCGACCTGGGTTCGAATCCAGGCTGGGTTCACATTTACAGCTTTCCCCATGCGCAGCTGATGTCATACATTCTGTGAATATGAAAGAATAACAACTGTAGGACCGGAAGGAACGCCTTTTCTTTCGGAATAGATGTCACATGTATATATATAAAATATGCCAGTGACAACAAATGATCTGTTCGTTAGTCGGGAAGGGTGGGAAAGTTTGGAGCTATTACTCTTACAGGAGTTTGAGAACTGTGGGCAGCGTAGATTGGAAACTTGTGTTTGAAGGGAGGCATCCTTAGATAGTCCTTGCACATGCGGTGATCACTGTGTCCCCAGTGGTACAGTGATTAGCACAACTGCCTAGGCAGCCGTCGACCTGGGTTCGAATCCAGGCGGGGTTCACATTTACAGCTTTCCCCATGCGCAGCTGATGTCATACATTCTGTGAATATTAAAGAATAACAACTGCAGGACCGGAAGTGACGCCTTTTCTTTCGGAATAGATGTCACATGTATATATATAAAATATGCCAGTGACAACAAATGATCTGTTCGTTAGTCGGGAAGAGTGGGAAAGTTTGGGGCTATTACTCTTACAGGAGTTTGAGAACTGTGGGCAGCGTAGACTGGAAACTTGTGTTTGAAGGGAGGCATCCTTAGATAGTCCTTGCACGTGCGGTGATCACTGTGTCCCCAGTGGTACAGTGATTAGCACAACTGCCTAGGCAGCCGTCGACCTGGGTTCGAATCCAGGCTGGGTTCACATTTACAGCTTTCCCCATGCGCAGCTGATGTCATACATTCTGTGAATATGAAAGAATAACAACTGCAGGACCGGAAGTGACGCCTTTTCTTTCGGAATAGATGTCACATGTATATATATAAAATATGCCAGTGACAACAAATGATCTGTTCGTTAGTCGGGAAGAGTGGGAAAGTTTGGGGCTATTACTCTTACAGGAGTTTGAGAACTGTGGGCAGCGTAGACTGGAAACTTGTGTTTGAAGGGAGGCATCCTTAGATAGTCCTTGCACATGCGGTGATCACTGTGTCCCCAGTGGTACAGTGATTAGCACAACTGCCTAGGCAGCCGTCGACCTGGGTTCGAATCCAGGCTGGGTTCACATTTACAGCTTTCCCCATGCGCAGCTGATGTCATACATTCTGTGAATATTAAAGAATAACAACTGCAGGACCGGAAGTGACGCCTTTTCTTTCGGAATAGATGTCACATGTATATATATAAAATATGCCAGTGACAACAAATGATCTGTTCGTTAGTCGGGAAGAGTGGGAAAGTTTGGGGCTATTACTCTTACAGGAGTTTGAGAACTGTGGGCAGCGTAGACTGGAAACTTGTGTTTGAAGGGAGGCATCCTTAGATAGTCCTTGCACATGCGGTGATCACTGTGTCCCCAGTGGTACAGTGATTAGCACAACTGCCTAGGCAGCCGTCGACCTGGGTTCGAATCCAGGCTGGGTTCACATTTACAGCTTTCCCCATGCGCAGCTGATGTCATACATTCTGTGAATATGAAAGAATAACAACTGTAGGACCGGAAGGAACGCCTTTCTTTCGGAATAGATGTCACATGTATATATATAAAATATGCCAGTGACAACAAATGATCTGTTCGTTAGTCGGGAAGGGTGGGAAAGTTTGGAGCTATTACTCTTACAGGAGTTTGAGAACTGTGGGCAGCGTAGACTGGAAACTTGTGTTTGAAGGGAGGCATCCTTAGATAGTCCTTGCACATGCGGTGATCACTGTGTCCCCAGTGGTACAGTGATTAGCACAACTGCCTAGGCAGCCGTCGACCTGGGTTCGAATCCAGGCTGGGTTCACATTTACAGCTTTCCCCATGCGCAGCTGATGTCATACATTCTGTGAATATTAAAGAATAACAACTGCAGGACCGGAAGTGACGCCTTTTCTTTCGGAATAGATGTCACATGTATATATATAAAATATGCCAGTGACAACAAATGATCTGTTCGTTAGTCGGGAAGAGTGGGAAAGTTTGGGGCTATTACTCTTACAGGAGTTTGAGAACTGTGGGCAGCGTAGACTGGAAACTTGTGTTTGAAGGGAGGCATCCTTAGATAGTCCTTGCACATGCGGTGATCACTGTGTCCCCAGTGGTACAGTGATTAGCACAACTGCCTAGGCAGCCGTCGACCTGGGTTCGAATCCAGGCTGGGTTCACATTTACAGCTTTCCCCATGCGCAGCTGATGTCATACATTCTGTGAATATGAAAGAATAACAACTGCAGGACCGGAAGTGACGCCTTTTCTTTCGGAATAGATGTCACATGTATATATATAAAATATGCCAGTGACAACAAATGATCTGTTCGTTAGTCGGGAAGGGTGGGAAAGTTTGGGGCTGTTACTCTTACAGGAGTTTGAGAACTGGGGGCAGCGTAGACTGGAAACTTGTGTTTGAAGGGAGGCATCCTTAGATAGTCCTTGCACATGCGGTGATCACTGTGTCCCCAGTGGTACAGTGATTAGCACAACTGCCTAGGCAGCCGTCGACCTGGGTTCGAATCCAGGCTGGGTTCACATTTACAGCTTTCCCCATGCGCAGCTGATGTCATACATTCTGTGAATATGAAAGAATAACAACTGCAGGACCGGAAGTGACGCCTTTTCTTTCGGAATAGATGTCACATGTATATATATAAAATATGCCAGTGACAACAAATGATCTGTTCGTTAGTCGGGAAGGGTGGGAAAGTTTGGGGCTATTACTCTTACAGGAGTTTGAGAACTGTGGGCAGCGTAGACTGGAAACTTGTGTTTGAAGGGAGGCATCCTTAGATAGTCCTTGCACATGCGGTGATCACTGTGTCCCCAGTGGTACAGTGATTAGCACAACTGCCTAGGCAGCCGTCGACCTGGGTTCGAATCCAGGCTGGGTTCACATTTACAGCTTTCCCCATGCGCAGCTGATGTCATACATTCTGTGAATATGAAAGAATAACAACTGTAGGACCGGAAGGAACGCCTTTTCTTTCGGAATAGATGTCACATGTATATATATAAAATATGCCAGTGACAACAAATGATCTGTTCGTTAGTCGGGAAGGGTGGGAAAGTTTGGAGCTATTACTCTTACAGGAGTTTGAGAACTGTGGGCAGCGTAGACTGGAAACTTGTGTTTGAAGGGAGGCATCCTTAGATAGTCCTTGCACATGCGGTGATCACTGTGTCCCCAGTGGTACAGTGATTAGCACAACTGCCTAGGCAGCCGTCGACCTGGGTTCGAATCCAGGCTGGGTTCACATTTACAGCTTTCCCCATGCGCAGCTGATGTCATACATTCTGTGAATATTAAAGAATAACAACTGCAGGACCGGAAGTGACGCCTTTTCTTTCGGAATAGATGTCACATGTATATATATAAAATATGCCAGTGACAACAAATGATCTGTTCGTTAGTCGGGAAGAGTGGGGAAGTTTGGGGCTATTACTCTTACAGGAGTTTGAGAACTGTGGGCAGCGTAGACTGGAAACTTGTGTTTGAAGGGAGGCATCCTTAGATAGTCCTTGCACATGCGGTGATCACTGTGTCCCCAGTGGTACAGTGATTAGCACAACTGCCTAGGCAGCCGTCGACCTGGGTTCGAATCCAGGCTGGGTTCACATTTACAGCTTTCCCCATGGGCAGCTGATGTCATACATTCTGTGAATATGAAAGAATAACAACTGCAGGACCGGAAGTGACGCCTTTTCTTTCGGAATAGATGTCACATGTATATATATAAAATATGCCAGTGACAACAAATGATCTGTTCGTTAGTCGGGAAGGGTGGGAAAGTTTGGGGCTGTTACTCTTACAGGAGTTTGAGAACTGTGGGCAGCGTAGACTGGAAACTTGTGTTTGAAGGGAGGCATCCTTAGATAGTCCTTGCACATGCGGTGATCACTGTGTCCCCAGTGGTACAGTGATTAGCACAACTGCCTAGGCCGCCGTCGACCTGGTTTCGAATCCAGGCTGGGTTCACATTTACAGCTTTCCCCATGCGCAGCTGATGTCATACATTCTGTGAATATGAAAGAATAACAACTGCAGGACCGGAAGTGACGCCTTTTCTTTCGGAATAGATGTCACATGTATATATATAAAATATGCCAGTGACAACAAATGATCTGTTCGTTAGTCGGGAAGGGTGGGAAAGTTTGGGGCTATTACTCTTACAGGAGTTTGAGAACTGTGGGCAGTGTAGACTGGAAACTTGTGTTTGAAGGGAGGCATCCTTAGATAGTCCTTGCACATGCGGTGATCACTGTGTCCCCAGAGGTACAGTGATTAGCACAACTGCCTAGGCAGCCGTCGACCTGGGTTCGAATCCAGGCTGGGTTCACATTTACAGCTTTCCCCATGCGCAGCTGATGTCATACATTCTGTGAATATTAAAGAATAACAACTGCAGGACCGGAAGTGACGCCTTTTCTTTCGGAATAGATGTCACATGTATATATATAAAATATGCCAGTGACAACAAATGATCTGTTCGTTAGTCGGGAAGAGTGGGAAAGTTTGGGGCTATTACTCTTACAGGAGTTTGAGAACTGTGGGCAGCGTAGACTGGAAACTTGTGTTTGAAGGGAGGCATCCTTAGATAGTCCTTGCACATGCGGTGATCACTGTGTCCCCAGTGGTACAGTGATTAGCACAACTGCCTAGGCAGCCGTCGACCTGGGTTCGAATCCAGGCTGGGTTCACATTTACAGCTTTCCCCATGCGCAGCTGATGTCATACATTCTGTGAATATGAAAGAATAACAACTGTAGGACCGGAAGGAACGCCTTTCTTTCGGAATAGATGTCACATGTATATATATAAAATATGCCAGTGACAACAAATGATCTGTTCGTTAGTCGGGAAGGGTGGGAAAGTTTGGAGCTATTACTCTTACAGGAGTTTGAGAACTGTGGGCAGCGTAGACTGGAAACTTGTGTTTGAAGGGAGGCATCCTTAGATACTCCTTGCACATGTGGTGATCACTGTGTCCCCAGTGGTACAGTGATTAGCACAACTGCCTAGGCAGCCGTCGACCTGGGTTCGAATCCAGGCTGGGTTCACATTTACAGCTTTCCCCATGCGCAGCTGATGTCATACATTCTGTGAATATTAAAGAATAACAACTGCAGGACCGGAAGTGACGCCTTTTCTTTCGGAATAGATGTCACATGTATATATATAAAATATGCCAGTGACAACAAATGATCTGTTCGTTAGTCGGGAAGAGTGGGAAAGTTTGGGGCTATTACTCTTACAGGAGTTTGAGAACTGTGGGCAGCGTAGACTGGAAACTTGTGTTTGAAGGGAGGCATCCTTAGATAGTCCTTGCACATGCGGTGATCACTGTGTCCCCAGTGGTACAGTGATTAGCACAACTGCCTAGGCAGCCGTCGACCTGGGTTCGAATCCAGGCTGGGTTCACATTTACAGCTTTCCCCATGCGCAGCTGATGTCATACATTCTGTGAATATGAAAGAATAACAACTGCAGGACCGGAAGTGACGCCTTTTCTTTCGGAATAGATGTCACATGTATATATATAAAATATGCCAGTGACAACAAATGATCTGTTCGTTAGTCGGGAAGGGTGGGAAAGTTTGGGGCTGTTACTCTTACAGGAGTTTGAGAACTGGGGGCAGCGTAGACTGGAAACTTGTGTTTGAAGGGAGGCATCCTTAGATAGTCCTTGCACATGCGGTGATCACTGTGTCCCCAGTGGTACAGTGATTAGCACAACTGCCTAGGCAGCCGTCGACCTGGGTTCGAATCCAGGCTGGGTTCACATTTACAGCTTTCCCCATGCGCAGCTGATGTCATACATTCTGTGAATATGAAAGAATAACAACTGTAGGACCGGAAGGAACGCCTTTTCTTTCGGAATAGATGTCACATGTATATATATAAAATATGCCAGTGACAACAAATGATCTGTTCGTTAGTCGGGAAGGGTGGGAAAGTTTGGAGCTATTACTCTTACAGGAGTTTGAGAACTGTGGGCAGCGTAGACTGGAAACTTGTGTTTGAAGGGAGGCATCCTTAGATAGTCCTTGCACATGCGGTGATCACTGTGTCCCCAGTGGTACAGTGATTAGCACAACTGCCTAGGCAGCCGTCGACCTGGGTTCGAATCCAGGCTGGGTTCACATTTACAGCTTTCCCCATGCGCAGCTGATGTCATACATTCTGTGAATATGAAAGAATAACAACTGCAGGACCGGAAGTGACGCCTTTTCTTTCGGAATAGATGTCACATGTATATATTTAAAATATGCCAGTGACAACAAATGATCTGTTCGTTAGTCGGGAAGGGTGGGAAAGTTTGGGGCTATTACTCTTACAGGAGTTTGAGAACTGTGGGCAGCGTAGACTGGAAACTTGTGTTTGAAGGGAGGCATCCTTAGATAGTCCTTGCACATGCGGTGATCACTGTGTCCCCAGTGGTACAGTGATTAGCACAACTGCCTAGGCAGCCGTCGACCTGGGTTCGAATCCAGGCTGGGTTCACATTTACAGCTTTCCCCATGGGCAGCTGATGTCATACATTCTGTGAATATGAAAGAATAACAACTGCAGGACCGGAAGTGACGCCTTTTCTTTCGGAATAGATGTCACATGTATATATATAAAATATGCCAGTGACAACAAATGATCTGTTCGTTAGTCGGGAAGGGTGGGAAAGTTTGGGGCTGTTACTCTTACAGGAGTTTGAGAACTGTGGGCAGCGTAGACTGGAAACTTGTGTTTGAAGGGAGGCATCCTTAGATAGTCCTTGCACATGCGGTGATCACTGTGTCCCCAGTGGTACAGTGATTAGCACAACTGCCTAGGCCGCCGTCGACCTGGTTTCGAATCCAGGCTGGGTTCACATTTACAGCTTTCCCCATGCGCAGCTGATGTCATACATTCTGTGAATATGAAAGAATAACAACTGCAGGACCGGAAGTGACGCCTTTTCTTTCGGAATAGATGTCACATGTATATATATAAAATATGCCAGTGACAACAAATGATCTGTTCGTTAGTCGGGAAGAGTGGGAAAGTTTGGGGCTATTACTCTTACAGGAGTTTGAGAACTGTGGGCAGCGTAGACTGGAAACTTGTGTTTGAAGGGAGGCATCCTTAGATAGTCCTTGCACATGCGGTGATCACTGTGTCCCCAGTGGTACAGTGATTAGCACAACTGCCTAGGCAGCCGTCGACCTGGGTTCGAATCCAGGCTGGGTTCACATTTACAGCTTTCCCCATGCGCAGCTGATGTCATACATTCTGTGAATATGAAAGAATAACAACTGCAGGACCGGAAGTGACGCCTTTTCTTTCGAAATAGATGTCACATGTATATATATAAAATATGCCAGTGACAACAAATGATCTGTTCGTTAGTCGGGAAGGGTGGGAAAGTTTGGGGCTATTACTCTTACAGGAGTTTGAGAACTGTGGGCAGCGTAGACTGGAAACTTGTGTTTGAAGGGAGGCATCCTTAGATAGTCCTTGCACATGCGGTGATCACTGTGTCCCCAATGGTACAGTGATTAGCACAACTGCCTAGGCAGCCGTCGACCTGGGTTCGAATCCAGGCTGGGTTCACATTTACAGCTTTCCCCATTCGCAGCTGATGTCATACGTTCTGTGAATATGAAAGAATAACAACTGCAGGACCGGAAGTGACGCCTTTTCTTTCGGAATAGATGTCACATGTATATATATAAAATATGCCAGTGACAACAAATGATCTGTTCGTTAGTCGGGAAGGGTGGGAAAGTTTGGGGCTATTACTCTTACAGGAGTTTGAGAACTGTGGGCAGCGTAGACTGGAAACTTGTGTTTGAAGGGAGGCATCCTTAGATAGTCCTTGCACATGCGGTGATCACTGTGTCCCCAGTGGTACAGTGATTAGCACAACTGCCTAGGCAGCCGTCGACCTGGGTTCGAATCCAGGCTGGGTTCACATTTACAGCTTTCCCCATGCGCAGCTGATGTCATACATTCTGTGAATATGAAAGAATAACAACTGCAGGACCAGAAGTGACGCCTTTTCTTTCGGAATAGATGTCACATGTATATATATAAAATATGCCAGTGACAACAAATGATCTGTTCGTTAGTCGGGAAGGGTGGGAAAGTTTGGGGCTATTACTCTTACAGGAGTTTGAGAACTGTGGGCAGCGTAGACTGGAAACTTGTGTTTGAAGGGAGGCATCCATAGATAGTCCTTGCACATGCGGTGATCACTGTGTCCCCAGTGGTACAGTGATTAGCACAACTGCCTAGGCAGCCGTCGATCTGGGTTCGAATCCAGGCTGGGTTCACATTTACAGCTTTCCCCATGCGCAGCTGATGTCATACATTCCGTGAATATGAAAGAATAACAACTGCAGGACCGGAAGTGACGCCTTTTCTTTCGGAATAGATGTCACATGTATATATATAAAATATGCCAGTGACAACAAATGATCTGTTCGTTAGTCGGGAAGGGTGGGAAAGTTTGGGGCTATTATTCTTACAGGAGTTTGAGAACTGTGGGCAGCGTAGACTGGAAACTTGTGTTTGAAGGGAGGCATCCTTAGATAGTCCTTGCACATGCGGTGATCACTGTGTCCCCAGTGGTACAGTGATTAGCACAACTGCCTAGGGAGCCGTCGATCTGGGTTCGAATCCAGGCTGGGTTCACATTTACAGCTTTCCCCATGCGCAGCTGATGTCATACATTCCGTGAATATGAAAGAATAACAACTGCAGGACCGGAAGTGACGCCTTTTCTTTCGGAATAGATGTCACATGTATATATATAAAATATGCCAGTGACAACAAATGATCTGTTCGTTAGTCGGGAAGGGTGGGAAAGTTTGGAGCTATTACTCTTACAGGAGTTTGAGAACTGTGGGCAGCGTAGACTGGAAACTTGTGTTTGAAGGGAGGCATCCTTAGATAGTCCTTGCACATGCGGTGATCACTGTGTCCCCAGTGGTACAGTGATTAGCACAACTGCCTAGGCAGCCGTCGACCTGGGTTCGAATCCAGGCTGGGTTCACATTTACAGCTTTCCCCATGCGCAGCTGATGTCATACATTCCGTGAATATGAAAGAATAACAACTGCAGGACCGGAAGTGACGCCTTTTCTTTCGGAATAGATGTCACATGTATATATATAAAATATGCCAGTGACAACAAATGATCTGTTCGTTAGTCGGGAAGGGTGGGAAAGTTTGGGGCTATTACTCTTACAGGAGTTTGAGAACTGTGGGCAGCGTAGACTGGAAACTTGTGTTTGAAGGGAGGCATCCTTAGATAGTCCTTGCACATGCGGTGATCACTGTGTCCCCAGTGGTACAGTGATTAGCACAACTGCCTAGGCAGCCGTCGACCTGGGTTCGAATCCAGGCTGGGTTCACATTTACAGCTTTCCCCATGCGCAGCTGATGTCATACATTCTGTGAATATGAAAGAATAACAACTGCAGGACCGGAAGTGACGCCTTTTCTTTCGGAATAGATGTCACATGTATATATTTAAAATATGCCAGTGACAACAAATGATCTGTTCGTTAGTCGGGAAGGGTGGGAAAGTTTGGGGCTATTACTCTTACAGGAGTTTGAGAACTGTGGGCAGCGTAGACTGGAAACTTGTGTTTGAAGGGAGGCATCCTTAGATAGTCCTTGCACATGCGGTGATCACTGTGTCCCCAGTGGTACAGTGATTAGCACAACTGCCTAGGCAGCCGTCGACCTGGGTTCGAATCCAGGCTGGGTTCACATTTACAGCTTTCCCCATGCGCAGCTGATGTCATACATTCTGTGAATATGAAAGAATAACAACTGCAGGACCGGAAGTGACGCCTTTTCTTTCGAAATAGATGTCACATGTATATATATAAAATATGCCAGTGACAACAAATGATCTGTTCGTTAGTCGGGAAGGGTGGGAAAGTTTGGGGCTATTACTCTTACAGGAGTTTGAGAACTGTGGGCAGCGTAGACTGGAAACTTGTGTTTGAAGGGAGGCATCCTTAGATAGTCCTTGCACATGCGGTGATCACTGTGTCCCCAGTGGTACAGTGATTAGCACAACTGCCTAGGCAGCCGTCAATCTGGGTTCGAATCCAGGCTGGGTTCACATTTACAGCTTTCCCCATGCGCAGCTGATGTCATACATTCCGTGAATATGAAAGAATAACAACTGCAGGACCGGAAGTGACGCCTTTTCTTTCGGAATAGATGTCACATGTATATATATAAAATATGCCAGTGACAACAAATGATCTGTCCGTTAGTCGGGAAGGGTGGGAAAGTTTGGGGCTATTACTCTTACAGGAGTTTGAGAACTGTGGGCAGCGTAGACTGGAAACTTGTGTTTGAAGGGAGGCATCCTTAGATAGTCCTTGCACATGCGGTGATCACTGTGTCCCCAGTGGTACAGTGATTAGCACAACTGCCTAGGCAGCCGTCGATCTGGGTTCGAATCCAGGCTGGGTTCACATTTACAGCTTTCCCCATGCGCAGCTGATGTCATACATTCCGTGAATATGAAAGAATAACAACTGCAGGACCGGAAGTGACGCCTTTTCTTTCGGAATAGATGTCACATGTATATATATAAAATATGCCAGTGACAACAAATGATCTGTTCGTTAGTCGGGAAGGGTGGGAAAGTTTGGGGCTATTACTCTTACAGGAGTTTGAGAACTGTGGGCAGCGTAGACTGGAAACTTGTGTTTGAAGGGAGGCATCCTTAGATAGTCCTTGCACATGCGGTGATCACTGTGTCCCCAGTGGTACAGTGATTAGCACAACTGCCTAGGCAGCCGTCGATCTGGGTTCGAATCCAGGCTGGGTTCACATTTACAGCTTTCCCCATGCGCAGCTGATGTCATACATTCTGTGAATATGAAAGAATAACAACTGCAGGACCGGAAGTGACGCCTTTTCTTTCGGAATAGATGTCACATGTATATATATAAAATATGCCAGTGACAACAAATGATCTGTTCGTTAGTCGGGAAGGGTGGGAAAGTTTGGGGCTATTACTCTTACAGGAGTTTGAGAACTGTGGGCAGCGTAGACTGGAAACTTGTGTTTGAAGGGAGGCATCCTTAGATAGTGCTTGCACATGCGGTGATCACTGTGTCCCCAGTGGTACAGTGATTAGCACAACTGCCTAGGCAGCCGTCGATCTGGGTTCGAATCCAGGCTGGGTTCACATTTACAGCTTTCCCCATGCGCAGCTGATGTCATACATTCCGTGAATATGAAAGAATAACAACTGCAGTACCGGAAGTGACGCCTTTTCTTTCGGAATAGATGTCACATGTATATATATAAAATATGCCAGTGACAACAAATGATCTGTTCGTTAGTCGGGAAGGGTGGGAAAGTTTGGGGCTATTACTCTTACAGGAGTTTGAGAACTGTGGGCAGCGTAGACTGGAAACTTGTGTTTGAAGGGAGGCATCCTTAGATAGTCCTTGCACATGCGGTGATCACTGTGTCCCCAGTGGTACAGTGATTAGCACAACTGCCTAGGCAGCCGTCGATCTGGGTTCGAATCCAGGCTGGGTTCACATTTACAGCTTTCCCCATGCGCAGCTGATGTCATACATTCCGTGAATATGAAAGAATAACAACTGCAGGACCGGAAGTGACGCCTTTTCTTTCGGAATAGATGTCACATGTATATATATAAAATATGCCAGTGACAACAAATGATCTGTTCGTTAGTCGGGAAGGGTGGGAAAGTTTGGGGCTATTACTCTTACAGGAGTTTGAGAACTGTGGGCAGCGTAGACTGGATACTTGTGTTTGAAGGGAGGCATCCTTAGATAGTCCTTGCACATGCGGTGATCACTGTGTCCCCAGTGGTACAGTGATTAGCACAACTGCCTAGGCAGCCGTCGATCTGGGTTCGAATCCAGGCTGGGTTCACATTTACAGCTTTCCCCATGCGCAGCTGATGTCATACATTCCGTGAATATGAAAGAATAACAACTGCAGGACCGGAAGTGACGCCTTTTCTTTCGGAATAGATGTCACATGTATATATATAAAATATGCCAGTGACAACAAATGATCTGTTCGTTAGTCGGGAAGGGTGGGAAAGTTTGGGGCTATTACTCTTACAGGAGTTTGAGAACTGTGGGCAGCGTAGACTGGAAACTTGTGTTTGAAGGGAGGCATCCTTAGATAGTCCTTGCACATGCGGTGATCACTGTGTCCCCAGTGGTACAGTGATTAGCACAACTGCCTAGGCAGCCGTCGATCTGGGTTCGAATCCAGGCTGGGTTCACATTTACAGCTTTCCCCATGCGCAGCTGATGTCATACATTCCGTGAATATGAAAGAATAACAACTGCAGGACCGGAAGTGACGCCTTTTCTTTCGGAATAGATGTCACATGTATATATATAAAATATGCCAGTGACAACAAATGATCTGTTCGTTAGTCGGGAAGGGTGGGAAAGTTTGGGGCTATTACTCTTACAGGAGTTTGAGAACTGTGGGCAGCGTAGACTGGAAACTTGTGTTTGAAGGGAGGCATCCTTAGATAGTCCTTGCACATGCGGTGATCACTGTGTCCCCAGTGGTACAGTGATTAGCACAACTGCCTAGGCAGCCGTCGATCTGGGTTCGAATCCAGGCTGGGTTCACATTTACAGCTTTCCCCATGCGCAGCTGATGTCATACATTCCGTGAATATGAAAGAATAACAACTGCAGGACCGGAAGTGACGCCTTTTCTTTCGGAATAGATGTCACATGTA
Organism: Locusta migratoria; assembly: GCA_026315105.1. NCBI lineage: Eukaryota > Metazoa > Arthropoda > Insecta > Orthoptera > Acrididae > Locusta > Locusta migratoria. The sequence goes on along the minus strand of CM048747.1, from coordinate 570,950,191 downwards.
TATATATAAAATATGCCAGTGACAACAAATGATCTGTTCGTTAGTCGGGAAGGGTGGGAAAGTTTGGGGCTATTACTCTTACAGGAGTTTGAGAACTGTGGGCAGCGTAGACTGGAAACTTGTGTTTGAAGGGAGGCATCCTTAGATAGTCCTTGCACATGCGGTGATCACTGTGTCCCCAGTGGTACAGTGATTAGCACAACTGCCTAGGCAGCCGTCGATCTGGGTTCGAATCCAGGCTGGGTTCACATTTACAGCTTTCCCCATGCGCAGCTGATGTCATACATTCTGTGAATATGAAAGAATAACAACTGCAGGACCGGAAGTGACGCCTTTTCTTTCGGAATAGATGTCACATGTATATATATAAAATATGCCAGTGACAACAAATGATCTGTTCGTTAGTCGGGAAGGGTGGGAAAGTTTGGGGCTATTACTCTTACAGGAGTTTGAGAACTGTGGGCAGCGTAGACTGGAAACTTGTGTTTGAAGGGAGGCATCCTTAGATAGTGCTTGCACATGCGGTGATCACTGTGTCCCCAGTGGTACAGTGATTAGCACAACTGCCTAGGCAGCCGTCGATCTGGGTTCGAATCCAGGCTGGGTTCACATTTACAGCTTTCCCCATGCGCAGCTGATGTCATACATTCCGTGAATATGAAAGAATAACAACTGCAGTACCGGAAGTGACGCCTTTTCTTTCGGAATAGATGTCACATGTATATATATAAAATATGCCAGTGACAACAAATGATCTGTTCGTTAGTCGGGAAGGGTGGGAAAGTTTGGGGCTATTACTCTTACAGGAGTTTGAGAACTGTGGGCAGCGTAGACTGGAAACTTGTGTTTGAAGGGAGGCATCCTTAGATAGTCCTTGCACATGCGGTGATCACTGTGTCCCCAGTGGTACAGTGATTAGCACAACTGCCTAGGCAGCCGTCGATCTGGGTTCGAATCCAGGCTGGGTTCACATTTACAGCTTTCCCCATGCGCAGCTGATGTCATACATTCCGTGAATATGAAAGAATAACAACTGCAGGACCGGAAGTGACGCCTTTTCTTTCGGAATAGATGTCACATGTATATATATAAAATATGCCAGTGACAACAAATGATCTGTTCGTTAGTCGGGAAGGGTGGGAAAGTTTGGGGCTATTACTCTTACAGGAGTTTGAGAACTGTGGGCAGCGTAGACTGGATACTTGTGTTTGAAGGGAGGCATCCTTAGATAGTCCTTGCACATGCGGTGATCACTGTGTCCCCAGTGGTACAGTGATTAGCACAACTGCCTAGGCAGCCGTCGATCTGGGTTCGAATCCAGGCTGGGTTCACATTTACAGCTTTCCCCATGCGCAGCTGATGTCATACATTCCGTGAATATGAAAGAATAACAACTGCAGGACCGGAAGTGACGCCTTTTCTTTCGGAATAGATGTCACATGTATATATATAAAATATGCCAGTGACAACAAATGATCTGTTCGTTAGTCGGGAAGGGTGGGAAAGTTTGGGGCTATTACTCTTACAGGAGTTTGAGAACTGTGGGCAGCGTAGACTGGAAACTTGTGTTTGAAGGGAGGCATCCTTAGATAGTCCTTGCACATGCGGTGATCACTGTGTCCCCAGTGGTACAGTGATTAGCACAACTGCCTAGGCAGCCGTCGATCTGGGTTCGAATCCAGGCTGGGTTCACATTTACAGCTTTCCCCATGCGCAGCTGATGTCATACATTCCGTGAATATGAAAGAATAACAACTGCAGGACCGGAAGTGACGCCTTTTCTTTCGGAATAGATGTCACATGTATATATATAAAATATGCCAGTGACAACAAATGATCTGTTCGTTAGTCGGGAAGGGTGGGAAAGTTTGGGGCTATTACTCTTACAGGAGTTTGAGAACTGTGGGCAGCGTAGACTGGAAACTTGTGTTTGAAGGGAGGCATCCTTAGATAGTGCTTGCACATGCGGTGATCACTGTGTCCCCAGTGGTACAGTGATTAGCACAACTGCCTAGGCAGCCGTCGATCTGGGTTCGAATCCAGGCTGGGTTCACATTTACAGCTTTCCCCATGCGCAGCTGATGTCATACATTCCGTGAATATGAAAGAATAACAACTGCAGTACCGGAAGTGACGCCTTTTCTTTCGGAATAGATGTCACATGTATATATATAAAATATGCCAGTGACAACAAATGATCTGTTCGTTAGTCGGGAAGGGTGGGAAAGTTTGGGGCTATTACTCTTACAGGAGTTTGAGAACTGTGGGCAGCGTAGACTGGAAACTTGTGTTTGAAGGGAGGCATCCTTAGATAGTCCTTGCACATGCGGTGATCACTGTGTCCCCAGTGGTACAGTGATTAGCACAACTGCCTAGGCAGCCGTCGATCTGGGTTCGAATCCAGGCTGGGTTCACATTTACAGCTTTCCCCATGCGCAGCTGATGTCATACATTCCGTGAATATGAAAGAATAACAACTGCAGGACCGGAAGTGACGCCTTTTCTTTCGGAATAGATGTCACATGTATATATATAAAATATGCCAGTGACAACAAATGATCTGTTCGTTAGTCGGGAAGGGTGGGAAAGTTTGGGGCTATTACTCTTACAGGAGTTTGAGAACTGTGGGCAGCGTAGACTGGATACTTGTGTTTGAAGGGAGGCATCCTTAGATAGTCCTTGCACATGCGGTGATCACTGTGTCCCCAGTGGTACAGTGATTAGCACAACTGCCTAGGCAGCCGTCGATCTGGGTTCGAATCCAGGCTGGGTTCACATTTACAGCTTTCCCCATGCGCAGCTGATGTCATACATTCCGTGAATATGAAAGAATAACAACTGCAGGACCGGAAGTGACGCCTTTTCTTTCGGAATAGATGTCACATGTATATATATAAAATATGCCAGTGACAACAAATGATCTGTTCGTTAGTCGGGAAGGGTGGGAAAGTTTGGGGCTATTACTCTTACAGGAGTTTGAGAACTGTGGGCAGCGTAGACTGGAAACTTGTGTTTGAAGGGAGGCATCCTTAGATAGTCCTTGCACATGCGGTGATCACTGTGTCCCCAGTGGTACAGTGATTAGCACAACTGCCTAGGCAGCCGTCGATCTGGGTTCGAATCCAGGCTGGGTTCACATTTACAGCTTTCCCCATGCGCAGCTGATGTCATACATTCCGTGAATATGAAAGAATAACAACTGCAGGACCGGAAGTGACGCCTTTTCTTTCGGAATAGATGTCACATGTATATATATAAAATATGCCAGTGACAACAAATGATCTGTTCGTTAGTCGGGAAGGGTGGGAAAGTTTGGGGCTATTACTCTTACAGGAGTTTGAGAACTGTGGGCAGCGTAGACTGGAAACTTGTGTTTGAAGGGAGGCATCCTTAGATAGTCCTTGCACATGCGGTGATCACTGTGTCCCCAGTGGTACAGTGATTAGCACAACTGCCTAGGCAGCCGTCGACCTGGGTTCGAATCCAGGCTGGGTTCACATTTACAGCTTTCCCCATGCGCAGCTGATGTCATACATTCTGTGAATATGAAAGAATAACAACTGCAGGACCGGAAGTGACGCCTTTTCTTTCGGAATACATGTCACATGTATATATATAAAATATGCCAGTGACAACAAATGATCTGTTCGTTAGTCGGGAAGGGTGGGAAAGTTTGGGGCTATTACTCTTACAGGAGTTTGAGAACTGTGGGCAGCGTAGACTGGAAACTTGTGTTTGAAGGGAGGCATCCTTAGATAGTCCTTGCACATGCGGTGATCACTGTGTCCCCAGTGGTACAGTGATTAGCACAACTGCCTAGGCAGCCGTCGACCTGGGTTCGAATCCAGGCTGGGTTCACATTTACAGCTTTCCCCATGCGCAGCTGATGTCATACATTCCGTGAATATGAAAGAATAACAACTGCAGGACCGGAAGTGACGCCTTTTCTTTCGGAATAGATGTCACATGTATATATATAAAATATGCCAGTGACAACAAATGATCTGTTCGTTAGTCGGGAAGGGTGGGAAAGTTTGGGGCTATTACTCTTACAGGAGTTTGAGAACTGTGGGCAGCGTAGACTGGAAACTTGTGTTTGAAGGGAGGCATCCTTAGATAGTCCTTGCACATGCGGTGATCACTGTGTCCCCAGTGGTACAGTGATTAGCACAACTGCCTAGGCAGCCGTCGATCTGGGTTCGAATCCAGGCTGGGTTCACATTTACAGCTTTCCCCATGCGCAGCTGATGTCATACATTCCGTGAATATGAAAGAATAACAACTGCAGGACCGGAAGTGACGCCTTTTCTTTCGGAATAGATGTCACATGTATATATATAAAATATGCCAGTGACAACAAATGATCTGTTCGTTAGTCGGGAAGGGTGGGAAAGTTTGGGGCTATTACTCTTACAGGAGTTTGAGAACTGTGGGCAGCGTAGACTGGAAACTTGTGTTTGAAGGGAGGCATCCTTAGATAGTCCTTGCACATGCGGTGATCACTGTGTCCCCAGTGGTACAGTGATTAGCACAACTGCCTAGGCAGCCGTCGATCTGGGTTCGAATCCAGGCTGGGTTCACATTTACAGCTTTCCCCATGCGCAGCTGATGTCATACATTCCGTGAATATGAAAGAATAACAACTGCAGGACCGGAAGTGACGCCTTTTCTTTCGGAATAGATGTCACATGTATATATATAAAATATGCCAGTGACAACAAATGATCTGTTCGTTAGTCGGGAAGGGTGGGAAAGTTTGGGGCTATTACTCTTACAGGAGTTTGAGAACTGTGGGCAGCGTAGACTGGAAACTTGTGTTTGAAGGGAGGCATCCTTAGATAGTCCTTGCACATGCGGTGATCACTGTGTCCCCAGTGGTACAGTGATTAGCACAACTGCCTAGGCAGCCGTCGATCTGGGTTCGAATCCAGGCTGGGTTCACATTTACAGCTTTCCCCATGCGCAGCTGATGTCATACATTCCGTGAATATGAAAGAATAACAACTGCAGGACCGGAAGTGACGCCTTTTCTTTCGGAATAGATGTCACATGTATATATATAAAATATGCCAGTGACAACAAATGATCTGTTCGTTAGTCGGGAAGGGTGGGAAAGTTTGGGGCTATTACTCTTACAGGAGTTTGAGAACTGTGGGCAGCGTAGACTGGAAACTTGTGTTTGAAGGGAGGCATCCTTAGATAGTCCTTGCACATGCGGTGATCACTGTGTCCCCAGTGGTACAGTGATTAGCACAACTGCCTAGGCAGCCGTCGACCTGGGTTCGAATCCAGGCTGGGTTCACATTTACAGCTTTCCCCGTGGGCAGCTGATGTCATACATTCTGTGAATATGAAAGAATAACAACTGCAGGACCGGAAGTGACGCCTTTTCTTTCGGTATAGATGTCACATGTATATATATAAAATATGCCAGTGACAACAAATGATCTGTTCGTTAGTCGGGAAGGGTGGGAAAGTTTGGGGCTATTACTCTTACAGGAGTTTGAGAGCTGTGGGCAGCGTAGACTGGAAACTTGTGTTTGAAGGGAGGCATCCTTAGATAGTCCTTGCACATGGGGTGATCACTGTGTCCCCAGTGGTACAGTGATTAGCACAACTGCCTAGGCAGCCGTCGATCTGGGTTCGAATCCAGGCTGGGTTCACATTTACAGCTTTCCCCATGCGCAGCTGATGTCATACATTCCGTGAATATGAAAGAATAACAACTGCAGGACCGGAAGTGACGCCTTTTCTTTCGGAATAGATGTCACATGTATATATATAAAATATGCCAGTGACAACAAATGATCTGTTCGTTAGTCGGGAAGGGTGGGAAAGTTTGGGGCTATTACTCTTACAGGAGTTTGAGAACTGTGGGCAGCGTAGACTGGAAACTTGTGTTTGAAGGGAGGCATCCTTAGATAGTCCTTGCACATGCGGTGATCACTGTGTCCCCAGTGGTACAGTGATTAGCACAACTGCCTAGGCAGCCGTCGATCTGGGTTCGAATCGAGGCTGGGTTCACATTTACAGCTTTCCCCATGCGCAGCTGATGTCATACATTCTGTGAATATGAAAGAATAACAACTTCAGGACCGGAAGTGACGCCTTTTCTTTCGGAATAGATGTCACATGTATATATATAAAATATGCCAGTGACAACAAATGATCTGTTCGTTAGTCGGGAAGGGTGGGGAAGTTTGGGGCTATTACTCTTACAGGAGTTTGAGAACTGTGGGCAGCGTAGACTGGAAACTTGTGTTTGAAGGGAGGCATCCTTAGATAGTCCTTGCACATGCGGTGATCACTGTGTCCCCAGTGGTACAGTGATTAGCACAACTGCCTAGGCAGCCGTCGATCTGGGTTCGAATCCAGGCTGGGTTCACATTTACAGCTTTCCCCATGCGCAGCTGATGTCATACATTCCGTGAATATGAAAGAATAACAACTGCAGGACCGGAAGTGACGCCTTTTCTTTCGGAATAGATGTCACATGTATATATATAAAATATGCCAGTGACAACAAATGATCTGTTCGTTAGTCGGGAAGGGTGGGAAAGTTTGGGGCTATTACTCTTACAGGAGTTTGAGAACTGTGGGCAGCGTAGACTGGAAACTTGTGTTTGAAGGGAGGCATCCTTAGATAGTCCTTGCACATGCGGTGATCACTGTGTCCCCAGTGGTACAGTGATTAGCACAACTGCCTAGGCAGCCGTCGATCTGGGTTCGAATCCAGGCTGGGTTCACATTTACAGCTTTCCCCATGCGCAGCTGATGTCATACATTCCGTGAATATGAAAGAATAACAACTGCAGGACCGGAAGTGACGCCTTTTCTTTCGGAATAGATGTCACATGTATATATATAAAATATGCCAGTGACAACAAATGATCTGTTCGTTAGTCGGGAAGGGTGGGAAAGTTTGGGGCTATTACTCTTACAGGAGTTTGAGAACTGTGGGCAGCGTAGACTGGAAACTTGTGTTTGAAGGGAGGCATCCTTAGATAGTCCTTGCACATGCGGTGATCACTGTGTCCCCAGTGGTACAGTGATTAGCACAACTGCCTAGGCAGCCGTCGATCTGGGTTCGAATCCAGGCTGGGTTCACATTTACAGCTTTCCCCATGCGCAGCTGATGTCATACATTCCGTGAATATGAAAGAATAACAACTGCAGGACCGGAAGTGACGCCTTTTCTTTCGGAATAGATGTCACATGTATATATATAAAATATGCCAGTGACAACAAATGATCTGTTCGTTAGTCGGGAAGGGTGGGAAAGTTTGGGGCTATTACTCTTACAGGAGTTTGAGAACTGTGGGCAGCGTAGACTGGAAACTTGTGTTTGAAGGGAGGCATCCTTAGATAGTCCTTGCACATGCGGTGATCACTGTGTCCCCAGTGGTACAGTGATTAGCACAACTGCCTAGGCAGCCGTCGATCTGGGTTCGAATCCAGGCTGGGTTCACATTTACAGCTTTCCCCATGCGCAGCTGATATCATACATTCTGTGAATATGAAAGAATAACAACTGCAGGACCGGAAGTGACGCCTTTTCTTTCGGAATAGATGTCACATGTATATATATAAAATATGCCAGTGACAACAAATGATCTGTTCGTTAGTCGGGAAGGGTGGGAAAGTTTGGGGCTGTTACTCTTACAGGAGTTTGAGAACTGTGGGCAGCGTAGACTGGAAACTTGTGTTTGAAGGGAGGCATCCTTAGATAGTCCTTGCACATGCGGTGATCACTGTGTCCCCAGTGGTACAGTGATTAGCACAACTGCCTAGGCAGCCGTCGACCTGGGTTCGAATCCAGGCTGGGTTCACATTTACAGCTTTCCCCATGCGCAGCTGATGTCATACATTCTGTGAATATGAAAGAATAACAACTGCAGGACCGGAAGTGACGCCTTTTTTTTCGAAATAGATGTCACATGTATATATATAAAATATGCCAGTGACAACAAATGATCTGTTCGTTAGTCGGGAAGGGTGGGAAAGTTTGGGGCTATTACTCTTACAGGAGTTTGAGAACTGTGGGCAGCGTAGACTGGAAACTTGTGTTTGAAGGGAGGCATCCTTAGATAGTCCTTGCACATGCGGTGATCACTGTGTCCCCAATGGTACAGTGATTAGCACAACTGCCTAGGCAGCCGTCGACCTGGGTTCGAATCCAGGCTGGGTTCACATTTACAGCTTTCCCCATTCGCAGCTGATGTCATACGTTCCGTGAATATGAAAGAATAACAACTGCAGGACCGGAAGTGACGCCTTTTCTTTCGGAATAGATGTCACATGTATATATATAAAATATGCCAGTGACAACAAATGATCTGTTCGTTAGTCGGGAAGGGTGGGAAAGTTTGGGGCTATTACTCTTACAGGAGTTTGAGAACTGTGGGCAGCGTAGACTGGAAACTTGTGTTTGAAGGGAGGCATCCTTAGATAGTCCTTGCACATGCGGTGATCACTGTGTCCCCAGTGGTACAGTGATTAGCACAACTGCCTAGGCAGCCGTCGACCTGGGTTCGAAACCAGGCTGGGTTCACATTTACAGCTTTCCCCATGCTCAGCTGATGTCATACGTTCTGTGAATATGAAAGAATAACAACTGCAGGACCGGAAGTGACGCCTTTTCTTTCGGAATAGATGTCACATGTATATATATAAAATATGCCAGTGACAACAAATGATCTGTTCGTTAGTCGGGAAGGGTGGGAAAGTTTGGGGCTATTACTCTTACAGGAGTTTGAGAACTGTGGGCAGCGTAGACTGGAAACTTGTGTTTGAAGGGAGGCATCCTTAGATAGTCCTTGCACATGCGGTGATCACTGTGTCCCCAGTGGTACAGTGATTAGCACAACTGCCTAGGCAGCCGTCGACCTGGGTTCGAATCCAGGCTGGGTTCACATTTACAGCTTTCCCCATGCGCAGCTGATGTCATACATTCTGTGAATATGAAAGAATAACAACTGCAGGACCGGAAGTGACGCCTTTTCTTTCGAAATAGATGTCACATGTATATATATAAAATATGCCAGTGACAACAAATGATCTGTTCGTTAGTCGGGAAGGGTGGGAAAGTTTGGGGCTATTACTCTTACAGGAGTTTGAGAACTGTGGGCAGCGTAGACTGGAAACTTGTGTTTGAAGGGAGGCATCCTTAGATAGTCCTTGCACATGCGGTGATCACTGTGTCCCCAATGGTACAGTGATTAGCACAACTGCCTAGGCAGCCGTCGACCTGGGTTCGAATCCAGGCTGGGTTCACATTTACAGCTTTCCCCATTCGCAGCTGATGTCATACGTTCTGTGAATATGAAAGAATAACAACTGCAGGACCGGAAGTGACGCCTTTTCTTTCGGAATAGATGTCACATGTATATATATAAAATATGCCAGTGACAACAAATGATCTGTTCGTTAGTCGGGAAGGGTGGGAAAGTTTGGGGCTATTACTCTTACAGGAGTTTGAGAACTGTGGGCAGCGTAGACTGGAAACTTGTGTTTGAAGGGAGGCATCCTTAGATAGTCCTTGCACATGCGGTGATCACTGTGTCCCCAGTGGTACAGTGATTAGCACAACTGCCTAGGCAGCCGTCGACCTGGGTTCGAATCCAGGCTGGGTTCACATTTACAGCTTTCCCCATGCGCAGCTGATGTCATACATTCTGTGAATATGAAAGAATAACAACTGCAGGACCAGAAGTGACGCCTTTTCTTTCGGAATAGATGTCACATGTATATATATAAAATATGCCAGTGACAACAAATGATCTGTTCGTTAGTCGGGAAGGGTGGGAAAGTTTGGGGCTATTACTCTTACAGGAGTTTGAGAACTGTGGGCAGCGTAGACTGGAAACTTGTGTTTGAAGGGAGGCATCCATAGATAGTCCTTGCACATGCGGTGATCACTGTGTCCCCAGTGGTACAGTGATTAGCACAACTGCCTAGGCAGCCGTCGATCTGGGTTCGAATCCAGGCTGGGTTCACATTTACAGCTTTCCCCATGCGCAGCTGATGTCATACATTCCGTGAATATGAAAGAATAACAACTGCAGGACCGGAAGTGACGCCTTTTCTTTCGGAATAGATGTCACATGTATATATATAAAATATGCCAGTGACAACAAATGATCTGTTCGTTAGTCGGGAAGGGTGGGAAAGTTTGGGGCTATTACTCTTACAGGAGTTTGAGAACTGTGGGCAGCGTAGACTGGAAACTTGTGTTTGAAGGGAGGCATCCTTAGATAGTCCTTGCACATGCGGTGATCACTGTGTCCCCAGTGGTACAGTGATTAGCACAACTGCCTAGGCAGCCGTCGATCTGGGTTCGAATCCAGGCTGGGTTCACATTTACAGCTTTCCCCATGCGCAGCTGATGTCATACATTCCGTGAATATGAAAGAATAACAACTGCAGGACCGGAAGTGACGCCTTTTCTTTCGGAATAGATGTCACATGTATATATATAAAATATGCCAGTGACAACAAATGATCTGTTCGTTAGTCGGGAAGGGTGGGAAAGTTTGGAGCTATTACTCTTACAGGAGTTTGAGAACTGTGGGCAGCGTAGACTGGAAACTTGTGTTTGAAGGGAGGCATCCTTAGATAGTCCTTGCACATGCGGTGATCACTGTGTCCCCAGTGGTACAGTGATTAGCACAACTGCCTAGGCAGCCGTCGACCTGGGTTCGAATCCAGGCTGGGTTCACATTTACAGCTTTCCCCATGCGCAGCTGATGTCATACATTCCGTGAATATGAAAGAATAACAACTGCAGGACCGGAAGTGACGCCTTTTCTTTCGGAATAGATGTCACATGTATATATATAAAATATGCCAGTGACAACAAATGATCTGTTCGTTAGTCGGGAAGGGTGGGAAAGTTTGGGGCTATTACTCTTACAGGAGTTTGAGACTTTGGGGAACGTAGACTGGAAACTTGTGTTTGAAGGGAGGCATCCTTAGATAGTCCTTGCACATGCGGTGATCACTGTGTCCCCAGTGGTACAGTGATTAGCACAACTGCCTAGGCAGCCGTCGACCTGGGTTCGAATCCAGGCTGGGTTCACATTTACAGCTTTCCCCATGCGCAGCTGATGTCATACATTCTGTGAATATGAAAGAATAACAACTGCAGGACCGGAAGTGACGCCTTTTCTTTCGGAATAGATGTCACATGTATATATTTAAAATATGCCAGTGACAACAAATGATCTGTTCGTTAGTCGGGAAGGGTGGGAAAGTTTGGGGCTATTACTCTTACAGGAGTTTGAGAACTGTGGGCAGCGTAGACTGGAAACTTGTGTTTGAAGGGAGGCATCCTTAGATAGTCCTTGCACATGCGGTGATCACTGTGTCCCCAGTGGTACAGTGATTAGCACAACTGCCTAGGCAGCCGTCGACCTGGGTTCGAATCCAGGCTGGGTTCACATTTACAGCTTTCCCCATGCGCAGCTGATGTCATACATTCTGTGAATATGAAAGAATAACAACTGCAGGACCGGAAGTGACGCCTTTTCTTTCGAAATAGATGTCACATGTATATATATAAAATATGCCAGTGACAACAAATGATCTGTTCGTTAGTCGGGAAGGGTGGGAAAGTTTGGGGCTATTACTCTTACAGGAGTTTGAGAACTGTGGGCAGCGTAGACTGGAAACTTGTGTTTGAAGGGAGGCATCCTTAGATAGTCCTTGCACATGCGGTGATCACTGTGTCCCCAGTGGTACAGTGATTAGCACAACTGCCTAGGCAGCCGTCAATCTGGGTTCGAATCCAGGCTGGGTTCACATTTACAGCTTTCCCCATGCGCAGCTGATGTCATACATTCCGTGAATATGAAAGAATAACAACTGCAGGACCGGAAGTGACGCCTTTTCTTTCGGAATAGATGTCACATGTATATATATAAAATATGCCAGTGACAACAAATGATCTGTCCGTTAGTCGGGAAGGGTGGGAAAGTTTGGGGCTATTACTCTTACAGGAGTTTGAGAACTGTGGGCAGCGTAGACTGGAAACTTGTGTTTGAAGGGAGGCATCCTTAGATAGTCCTTGCACATGCGGTGATCACTGTGTCCCCAGTGGTACAGTGATTAGCACAACTGCCTAGGCAGCCGTCGATCTGGGTTCGAATCCAGGCTGGGTTCACATTTACAGCTTTCCCCATGCGCAGCTGATGTCATACATTCCGTGAATATGAAAGAATAACAACTGCAGGACCGGAAGTGACGCCTTTTCTTTCGGAATAGATGTCACATGTATATATATAAAATATGCCAGTGACAACAAATGATCTGTTCGTTAGTCGGGAAGGGTGGGAAAGTTTGGGGCTATTACTCTTACAGGAGTTTGAGAACTGTGGGCAGCGTAGACTGGAAACTTGTGTTTGAAGGGAGGCATCCTTAGATAGTCCTTGCACATGCGGTGATCACTGTGTCCCCAGTGGTACAGTGATTAGCACAACTGCCTAGGCAGCCGTCGATCTGGGTTCGAATCCAGGCTGGGTTCACATTTACAGCTTTCCCCATGCGCAGCTGATGTCATACATTCTGTGAATATGAAAGAATAACAACTGCAGGACCGGAAGTGACGCCTTTTCTTTCGGAATAGATGTCACATGTATATATATAAAATATGCCAGTGACAACAAATGATCTGTTCGTTAGTCGGGAAGGGTGGGAAAGTTTGGGGCTATTACTCTTACAGGAGTTTGAGAACTGTGGGCAGCGTAGACTGGAAACTTGTGCTTGAAGGGAGGCATCCTTAGATAGTGCTTGCACATGCGGTGATCACTGTGTCCCCAGTGGTACAGTGATTAGCACAACTGCCTAGGCAGCCGTCGATCTGGGTTCGAATCCAGGCTGGGTTCACATTTACAGCTTTCCCCATGCGCAGCTGATGTCATACATTCCGTGAATATGAAAGAATAACAACTGCAGGACCGGAAGTGACGCCTTTTCTTTCGGAATAGATGTCACATGTATATATATAAAATATGCCAGTGACAACAAATGATCTGTTCGTTAGTCGGGAAGGGTGGGAAAGTTTGGGGCTATTACTCTTACAGGAGTTTGAGAACTGTGGGCAGCGTAGACTGGAAACTTGTGTTTGAAGGGAGGCATCCTTAGATAGTGCTTGCACATGCGGTGATCACTGTGTCCCCAGTGGTACAGTGATTAGCACAACTGCCTAGGCAGCCGTCGATCTGGGTTCGAATCCAGGCTGGGTTCACATTTACAGCTTTCCCCATGCGCAGCTGATGTCATACATTCCGTGAATATGAAAGAATAACAACTGCAGGACCGGAAGTGACGCCTTTTCTTTCGGAATAGATGTCACATGTATATATATAAAATATGCCAGTGACAACAAATGATCTGTTCGTTAGTCGGGAAGGGTGGGAAAGTTTGGGGCTATTACTCTTACAGGAGTTTGAGAACTGTGGGCAGCGTAGACTGGATACTTGTGTTTGAAGGGAGGCATCCTTAGATAGTCCTTGCACATGCGGTGATCACTGTGTCCCCAGTGGTACAGTGATTAGCACAACTGCCTAGGCAGCCGTCGATCTGGGTTCGAATCCAGGCTGGGTTCACATTTACAGCTTTCCCCATGCGCAGCTGATGTCATACATTCCGTGAATATGAAAGAATAACAACTGCAGGACCGGAAGTGACGCCTTTTCTTTCGGAATAGATGTCACATGTATATATATAAAATATGCCAGTGACAACAAATGATCTGTTCGTTAGTCGGGAAGGGTGGGAAAGTTTGGGGCTATTACTCTTACAGGAGTTTGAGAACTGTGGGCAGCGTAGACTGGAAACTTGTGTTTGAAGGGAGGCATCCTTAGATAGTCCTTGCACATGCGGTGATCACTGTGTCCCCAGTGGTACAGTGATTAGCACAACTGCCTAGGCAGCCGTCGATCTGGGTTCGAATCCAGGCTGGGTTCACATTTACAGCTTTCCCCATGCGCAGCTGATGTCATACATTCCGTGAATATGAAAGAATAACAACTGCAGGACCGGAAGTGACGCCTTTTCTTTCGGAATAGATGTCACATGTATATATATAAAATATGCCAGTGACAACAAATGATCTGTTCGTTAGTCGGGAAGGGTGGGAAAGTTTGGGGCTATTACTCTTACAGGAGTTTGAGAACTGTGGGCAGTGTAGACTGGAAACTTGTGTTTGAAGGGAGGCATCCTTAGATAGTCCTTGCACATGCGGTGATCACTGTGTCCCCAGTGGTACAGTGATTAGCACAACTGCCTAGGCAGCCGTCGACCTGGGTTCGAATCCAGGCTGGGTTCACATTTACAGCTTTCCCCATGCGCAGCTGATGTCATACATTCTGTGAATATGAAAGAATAACAACTGCAGGACCAGAAGTGACGCCTTTTCTTTCGGAATAGATGTCACATGTATATATATAAAATATGCCAGTGACAACAAATGATCTGTTCGTTAGTCGGGAAGGGTGGGAAAGTTTGGGGCTATTACTCTTACAGGAGTTTGAGAACTGTGGGCAGCGTAGACTGGAAACTTGTGTTTGAAGGGAGGCATCCATAGATAGTCCTTGCACATGCGGTGATCACTGTGTCCCCAGTGGTACAGTGATTAGCACAACTGCCTAGGCAGCCGTCGATCTGGGTTCGAATCCAGGCTGGGTTCACATTTACAGCTTTCCCCATGCGCAGCTGATGTCATACATTCCGTGAATATGAAAGAATAACAACTGCAGGACCGGAAGTGACGCCTTTTCTTTCGGAATAGATGTCACATGTATATATATAAAATATGCCAGTGACAACAAATGATCTGTTCGTTAGTCGGGAAGGGTGGGAAAGTTTGGGGCTATTACTCTTACAGGAGTTTGAGAACTGTGGGCAGCGTAGACTGGAAACTTGTGTTTGAAGGGAGGCATCCTTAGATAGTCCTTGCACATGCGGTGATCACTGTGTCCCCAGTGGTACAGTGATTAGCACAACTGCCTAGGCAGCCGTCGATCTGGGTTCGAATCCAGGCTGGGTTCACATTTACAGCTTTCCCCATGCGCAGCTGATGTCATACATTCCGTGAATATGAAAGAATAACAACTGCAGGACCGGAAGTGACGCCTTTTCTTTCGGAATAGATGTCACATGTATATATATAAAATATGCCAGTGACAACAAATGATCTGTTCGTTAGTCGGGAAGGGTGGGAAAGTTTGGGGCTATTACTCTTACAGGAGTTTGAAAACTGTGGGCAGCGTAGACTGGAAACTTGTGTTTGAAGGGAGGCATCCTTAGATAGTCCTTGCACATGCGGTGATCACTGTGTCCCCAGTGGTACAGTGATTAGCACAACTGCCTAGGCAGCCGTCGATCTGGGTTCGAATCCAGGCTGGGTTCACATTTACAGCTTTCCCCATGCGCAGCTGATGTCATACATTCCGTGAATATGAAAGAATAACAACTGCAGGACCGGAAGTGACGCCTTTTCTTTCGGAATAGATGTCACATGTATATATATAAAATATGCCAGTGACAACAAATGATCTGTTCGTTAGTCGGGAAGGGTGGGAAAGTTTGGGGCTATTACTCTTACAGGAGTTTGAGAACTGTGGGCAGCGTAGACTGGAAACTTGTGTTTGAAGGGAGGCATCCTTAGATAGTCCTTGCACATGCGGTGATCACTGTGTCCCCAGTGGTACAGTGATTAGCACAACTGCCTAGGCAGCCGTCGACCTGGGTTCGAATCCAGGCTGGGTTCACATTTACAGCTTTCCCCGTGGGCAGCTGATGTCATACATTCTGTGAATATGAAAGAATAACAACTGCAGGACCGAAAGTGACGCCTTTTCTTTCGGTATAGATGTCACATGTATATATATAAAATATGCCAGTGACAACAAATGATCTGTTCGTTAGTCGGGAAGGGTGGGAAAGTTTGGGGCTATTACTCTTACAGGAGTTTGAGAACTGTGGGCAGCGTAGACTGGAAACTTGTGTTTGAAGGGAGGCATCCTTAGATAGTCCTTGCACATGCGGTGATCACTGTGTCCCCAGTGGTACAGTGATTAGCACAACTGCCTAGGCAGCCGTCGATCTGGGTTCGAATCCAGGCTGGGTTCACATTTACAGCTTTCCCCATGCGCAGCTGATGTCATACATTCCGTGAATATGAAAGAATAACAACTGCAGGACCGGAAGTGACGCCTTTTCTTTCGGAATAGATGTCACATGTATATATATAAAATATGCCAGTGACAACAAATGATCTGTTCGTTAGTCGGGAAGGGTGGGAAAGTTTGGGGCTATTACTCTTACAGGAGTTTGAGAACTGTGGGCAGCGTAGACTGGAAACTTGTGTTTGAAGGGAGGCATCCTTAGATAGTCCTTGCACATGCGGTGATCACTGTGTCCCCAGTGGTACAGTGATTAGCACAACTGCCTAGGCAGCCGTCGATCTGGGTTCGAATCGAGGCTGGGTTCACATTTACAGCTTTCCCCATGCGCAGCTGATGTCATACATTCTGTGAATATGAAAGAATAACAACTGCAGGACCGGAAGTGACGCCTTTTCTTTCGGAATAGATGTCACATGTATATATATAAAATATGCCAGTGACAACAAATGATCTGTTCGTTAGTCGGGAAGGGTGGGGAAGTTTGGGGCTATTACTCTTACAGGAGTTTGAGAACTGTGGGCAGCGTAGACTGGAAACTTGTGTTTGAAGGGAGGCATCCTTAGATAGTCCTTGCACATGCGGTGATCACTGTGTCCCCAGTGGTACAGTGATTAGCACAACTGCCTAGGCAGCCGTCGATCTGGGTTCGAATCCAGGCTGGGTTCACATTTACAGCTTTCCCCATGCGCAGCTGATGTCATACATTCCGTGAATATGAAAGAATAACAACTGCAGGACCGGAAGTGACGCCTTTTCTTTCGGAATAGATGTCACATGTATATATATAAAATATGCCAGTGACAACAAATGATCTGTTCGTTAGTCGGGAAGGGTGGGAAAGTTTGGGGCTATTACTCTTACAGGAGTTTGAGAACTGTGGGCAGCGTAGACTGGAAACTTGTGTTTGAAGGGAGGCATCCTTAGATAGTCCTTGCACATGCGGTGATCACTGTGTCCCCAGTGGTACAGTGATTAGCACAACTGCCTAGGCAGCCGTCGATCTGGGTTCGAATCCAGGCTGGGTTCACATTTACAGCTTTCCCCATGCGCAGCTGATGTCATACATTCCGTGAATATGAAAGAATAACAACTGCAGGACCGGAAGTGACGCCTTTTCTTTCGGAATAGATGTCACATGTATATATATAAAATATGCCAGTGACAACAAATGATCTGTTCGTTAGTCGGGAAGGGTGGGAAAGTTTGGGGCTATTACTCTTACAGGAGTTTGAGAACTGTGGGCAGCGTAGACTGGAAACTTGTGTTTGAAGGGAGGCATCCTTAGATAGTCCTTGCACATGCGGTGATCACTGTGTCCCCAGTGGTACAGTGATTAGCACAACTGCCTAGGCAGCCGTCGATCTGGGTTCGAATCCAGGCTGGGTTCACATTTACAGCTTTCCCCATGCGCAGCTGATGTCATACATTCCGTGAATATGAAAGAATAACAACTGCAGGACCGGAAGTGACGCCTTTTCTTTCGGAATAGATGTCACATGTATATATATAAAATATGCCAGTGACAACAAATGATCTGTTCGTTAGTCGGGAAGGGTGGGAAAGTTTGGGGCTGTTACTCTTACAGGAGTTTGAGAACTGTGGGCAGCGTAGACTGGAAACTTGTGTTTGAAGGGAGGCATCCTTAGATAGTCCTTGCACATGCGGTGATCACTGTGTCCCCAGTGGTACAGTGATTAGCACAACTGCCTAGGCAGCCGTCGACCTGGGTTCGAATCCAGGCTGGGTTCACATTTACAGCTTTCCCCATGCGCAGCTGATGTCATACATTCTGTGAATATGAAAGAATAACAACTGCAGGACCGGAAGTGACGCCTTTTCTTTCGAAATAGATGTCACATGTATATATATAAAATATGCCAGTGACAACAAATGATCTGTTCGTTAGTCGGGAAGGGTGGGAAAGTTTGGGGCTATTACTCTTACAGGAGTTTGAGAACTGTGGGCAGCGTAGACTGGAAACTTGTGTTTGAAGGGAGGCATCCTTAGATAGTCCTTGCACATGCGGTGATCACTGTGTCCCCAGTGGTACAGTGATTAGCACAACTGCCTAGGCAGCCGTCGACCTGGGTTCGAATCCAGGCTGGGTTCACATTTACAGCTTTCCCCATGCGCAGCTGATGTCATACATTCTGTGAATATGAAAGAATAACAACTGCAGGACCGGAAGTGACGCCTTTTCTTTCGGAATAGATGTCACATGTATATATATAAAATATGCCAGTGACAACAAATGATCTGTTCGTTAGTCGGGAAGGGTGGGAAAGTTTGGGGCTGTTACTCTTACAGGAGTTTGAGAACTGTGGGCAGCGTAGACTGGAAACTTGTGTTTGAAGGGAGGCATCCTTAGATAGTCCTTGCACATGCGGTGATCACTGTGTCCCCAGTGGTACAGTGATTAGCACAACTGCCTAGGCAGCCGTCGACCTGGGTTCGAATCCAGGCTGGGTTCACATTTACAGCTTTCCCCATGCGCAGCTGATGTCATACATTCTGTGAATATGAAAGAATAACAACTGCAGGACCGGAAGTGACGCCTTTTCTTTCGAAATAGATGTCACATGTATATATATAAAATATGCCAGTGACAACAAATGATCTGTTCGTTAGTCGGGAAGGGTGGGAAAGTTTGGGGCTATTACTCTTACAGGAGTTTGAGAACTGTGGGCAGCGTAGACTGGAAACTTGTGTTTGAAGGGAGGCATCCTTAGATAGTCCTTGCACATGCGGTGATCACTGTGTCCCCAATGGTACAGTGATTAGCACAACTGCCTAGGCAGCCGTCGACCTGGGTTCGAATCCAGGCTGGGTTCACATTTACAGCTTTCCCCATTCGCAGCTGATGTCATACGTTCCGTGAATATGAAAGAATAACAACTGCAGGACCGGAAGTGACGCCTTTTCTTTCGGAATAGATGTCACATGTATATATATAAAATATGCCAGTGACAACAAATGATCTGTTCGTTAGTCGGGAAGGGTGGGAAAGTTTGGGGCTATTACTCTTACAGGAGTTTGAGAACTGTGGGCAGCGTAGACTGGAAACTTGTGTTTGAAGGGAGGCATCCTTAGATAGTCCTTGCACATGCGATGATCACTGTGTCCCCAGTGGTACAGTGATTAGCACAACTGCCTAGGCAGCCGTCGACCTGGGTTCGAAACCAGGCTGGGTTCACATTTACAGCTTTCCCCATGCTCAGCTGATGTCATACGTTCTGTGAATATGAAAGAATAACAACTGCAGGACCGGAAGTGACGCCTTTTCTTTCGGAATAGATGTCACATGTATATATATAAAATATGCCAGTGACAACAAATGATCTGTTCGTTAGTCGGGAAGGGTGGGAAAGTTTGGGGCTATTACTCTTACAGGAGTTTGAGAACTGTGGGCAGCGTAGACTGGAAACTTGTGTTTGAAGGGAGGCATCCTTAGATAGTCCTTGCACATGCGGTGATCACTGTGTCCCCAGTGGTACAGTGATTAGCACAACTGCCTAGGCAGCCGTCGACCTGGGTTCGAATCCAGGCTGGGTTCACATTTACAGCTTTCCCCATGCGCAGCTGATGTCATACATTCTGTGAATATGAAAGAATAACAACTGCAGGACCAGAAGTGACGCCTTTTCTTTCGGAATAGATGTCACATGTATATATATAAAATATGCCAGTGACAACAAATGATCTGTTCGTTAGTCGGGAAGGGTGGGAAAGTTTGGGGCTATTACTCTTACAGGAGTTTGAGAACTGTGGGCAGCGTAGACTGGAAACTTGTGTTTGAAGGGAGGCATCCATAGATAGTCCTTGCACATGCTGTGATCACTGTGTCCCCAGTGGTACAGTGATTAGCACAACTGCCTAGGCAGCCGTCGATCTGGGTTCGAATCCAGGCTGGGTTCACATTTGCAGCTTTCCCCATGCGCAGCTGATGTCATACATTCCGTGAATATGAAAGAATAACAACTGCAGGACCGGAAGTGACGCCTTTTCTTTCGGAATAGATGTCACATGTATATATATAAAATATGCCAGTGACAACAAATGATCTGTTCGTTAGTCGGGAAGGGTGGGAAAGTTTGGGGCTATTACTCTTACAGGAGTTTGAGAACTGTGGGCAGCGTAGACTGGAAACTTGTGTTTGAAGGGAGGCATCCTTAGATAGTCCTTGCACATGCGGTGATCACTGTGTCCCCAGTGGTACAGTGATTAGCACAACTGCCTAGGCAGCCGTCGATCTGGGTTCGAATCCAGGCTGGCTTCACATTTACAGCTTTCCCCATGCGCAGCTGATGTCATACATTCCGTGAATATGAAAGAATAACAACTGCAGGACCGGAAGTGACGCCTTTTCTTTCGGAATAGATGTCACATGTATATATATAAAATATGCCAGTGACAACAAATGATCTGTTCGTTAGTCGGGAAGGGTGGGAAAGTTTGGGGCTATTACTCTTACAGGAGTTTGAGAACTGTGGGCAGCGTAGACTGGAAACTTGTGTTTGAAGGGAGGCATCCTTAGATAGTCCTTGCACATGCGGTGATCACTGTGTCCCCAGTGGTACAGTGATTAGCACAACTGCCTAGGCAGCCGTCGATCTGGGTTCGAATCCAGGCTGGGTTCACATTTACAGCTTTCCCCATGCGCAGCTGATGTCATACATTCCGTGAATATGAAAGAATAACAACTGCAGGACCGGAAGTGACGCCTTTTCTTTCGGAATAGATGTCACATGTATATATATAAAATATGCCAGTGACAACAAATGATCTGTTCGTTAGTCGGGAAGGGTGGGAAAGTTTGGGGCTATTACTCTTACAGGAGTTTGAGAACTGTGGGCAGCGTAGACTGGAAACTTGTGTTTGAAGGGAGGCATCCTTAGATAGTCCTTGCACATGCGGTGATCACTGTGTCCCCAGTGGTACAGTGATTAGCACAACTGCCTAGGCAGCCGTCGATCTGGGTTCGAATCCAGGCTGGGTTCACATTTACAGCTTTCCCCATGCGCAGCTGATGTCATACATTCCGTGAATATGAAAGAATAACAACTGCAGGACCGGAAGTGACGCCTTTTCTTTCGGAATAGATGTCACATGTATATATATAAAATATGCCAGTGACAACAAATGATCTGTTCGTTAGTCGGGAAGGGTGGGAAAGTTTGGGGCTATTACTCTTACAGGAGTTTGAGAACTGTGGGCAGCGTAGACTGGAAACTTGTGTTTGAAGGGAGGCATCCTTAGATAGTCCTTGCACATGCGGTGATCACTGTGTCCCCAGTGGTACAGTGATTAGCACAACTGCCTAGGCAGCCGTCGACCTGGGTTCGAATCCAGGCTGGGTTCACATTTACAGCTTTCCCCGTGGGCAGCTGATGTCATACATTCTGTGAATATGAAAGAATAACAACTGCAGGACCGAAAGTGACGCCTTTTCTTTCGGTATAGATGTCACATGTATATATATAAAATATGCCAGTGACAACAAATGATCTGTTCGTTAGTCGGGAAGGGTGGGAAAGTTTGGGGCTATTACTCTTACAGGAGTTTGAGAACTGTGGGCAGCGTAGACTGGAAACTTGTGTTTGAAGGGAGGCATCCTTAGATAGTCCTTGCACATGCGGTGATCACTGTGTCCCCAGTGGTACAGTGATTAGCACAACTGCCTAGGCAGCCGTCGATCTGGGTTCGAATCCAGGCTGGGTTCACATTTACAGCTTTCCCCATGCGCAGCTGATGTCATACATTCCGTGAATATGAAAGAATAACAACTGCAGGACCGGAAGTGACGCCTTTTCTTTCGGAATAGATGTCACATGTATATATATAAAATATGCCAGTGACAACAAATGATCTGTTCGTTAGTCGGGAAGGGTGGGAAAGTTTGGGGCTATTACTCTTACAGGAGTTTGAGAACTGTGGGCAGCGTAGACTGGATACTTGTGTTTGAAGGGAGGCATCCTTAGATAGTCCTTGCACATGCGGTGATCACTGTGTCCCCAGTGGTACAGTGATTAGCACAACTGCCTAGGCAGCCGTCGATCTGGGTTCGAATCGAGGCTGGGTTCACATTTACAGCTTTCCCCATGCGCAGCTGATGTCATACATTCTGTGAATATGAAAGAATAACAACTGCAGGACCGGAAGTGACGCCTTTTCTTTCGGAATAGATGTCACATGTATATATATAAAATATGCCAGTGACAACAAATGATCTGTTCGTTAGTCGGGAAGGGTGGGGAAGTTTGGGGCTATTACTCTTACAGGAGTTTGAGAACTGTGGGCAGCGTAGACTGGAAACTTGTGTTTGAAGGGAGGCATCCTTAGATAGTCCTTGCACATGCGGTGATCACTGTGTCCCCAGTGGTACAGTGATTAGCACAACTGCCTAGGCAGCCGTCGATCTGGGTTCGAATCCAGGCTGGGTTCACATTTACAGCTTTCCCCATGCGCAGCTGATGTCATACATTCCGTGAATATGAAAGAATAACAACTGCAGGACCGGAAGTGACGCCTTTTCTTTCGGAATAGATGTCACATGTATATATATAAAATATGCCAGTGACAACAAATGATCTGTTCGTTAGTCGGGAAGGGTGGGAAAGTTTGGGGCTATTACTCTTACAGGAGTTTGAGAACTGTGGGCAGCGTAGACTGGAAACTTGTGTTTGAAGGGAGGCATCCTTAGATAGTCCTTGCACATGCGGTGATCACTGTGTCCCCAGTGGTACAGTGATTAGCACAACTGCCTAGGCAGCCGTCGATCTGGGTTCGAATCCAGGCTGGGTTCACATTTACAGCTTTCCCCATGCGCAGCTGATGTCATACATTCCGTGAATATGAAAGAATAACAACTGCAGGACCGGAAGTGACGCCTTTTCTTTCGGAATAGATGTCACATGTATATATATAAAATATGCCAGTGACAACAAATGATCTGTTCGTTAGTCGGGAAGGGTGGGAAAGTTTGGGGCTATTACTCTTACAGGAGTTTGAGAACTGTGGGCAGCGTAGACTGGAAACTTGTGTTTGAAGGGAGGCATCCTTAGATAGTCCTTGCACATGCGGTGATCACTGTGTCCCCAGTGGTACAGTGATTAGCACAACTGCCTAGGCAGCCGTCGATCTGGGTTCGAATCCAGGCTGGGTTCACATTTACAGCTTTCCCCATGCGCAGCTGATGTCATACATTCCGTGAATATGAAAGAATAACAACTGCAGGACCGGAAGTGACGCCTTTTCTTTCGGAATAGATGTCACATGTATATATATAAAATATGCCAGTGACAACAAATGATCTGTTCGTTAGTCGGGAAGGGTGGGAAAGTTTGGGGCTGTTACTCTTACAGGAGTTTGAGAACTGTGGGCAGCGTAGACTGGAAACTTGTGTTTGAAGGGAGGCATCCTTAGATAGTCCTTGCACATGCGGTGATCACTGTGTCCCCAGTGGTACAGTGATTAGCACAACTGCCTAGGCAGCCGTCGACCTGGGTTCGAATCCAGGCTGGGTTCACATTTACAGCTTTCCCCATGCGCAGCTGATGTCATACATTCTGTGAATATGAAAGAATAACAACTGCAGGACCGGAAGTGACGCCTTTTCTTTCGAAATAGATGTCACATGTATATATATAAAATATGCCAGTGACAACAAATGATCTGTTCGTTAGTCGGGAAGGGTGG
This sequence comes from Locusta migratoria, assembly GCA_026315105.1. Taxonomy (NCBI): domain Eukaryota; kingdom Metazoa; phylum Arthropoda; class Insecta; order Orthoptera; family Acrididae; genus Locusta; species Locusta migratoria. The sequence continues at coordinate 570,926,309 of CM048747.1, read as the reverse complement.
GAAAGTTTGGGGCTATTACTCTTACAGGAGTTTGAGAACTGTGGGCAGCGTAGACTGGAAACTTGTGTTTGAAGGGAGGCATCCTTAGATAGTCCTTGCACATGCGGTGATCACTGTGTCCCCAGTGGTACAGTGATTAGCACAACTGCCTAGGCAGCCGTCGACCTGGGTTCGAATCCAGGCTGGGTTCACATTTACAGCTTTCCCCATGCGCAGCTGATGTCATACATTCTGTGAATATGAAAGAATAACAACTGCAGGACCGGAAGTGACGCCTTTTCTTTCGGAATAGATGTCACATGTATATATATAAAATATGCCAGTGACAACAAATGATCTGTTCGTTAGTCGGGAAGGGTGGGAAAGTTTGGGGCTGTTACTCTTACAGGAGTTTGAGAACTGTGGGCAGCGTAGACTGGAAACTTGTGTTTGAAGGGAGGCATCCTTAGATAGTCCTTGCACATGCGGTGATCACTGTGTCCCCAGTGGTACAGTGATTAGCACAACTGCCTAGGCAGCCGTCGACCTGGGTTCGAATCCAGGCTGGGTTCACATTTACAGCTTTCCCCATGCGCAGCTGATGTCATACATTCTGTGAATATGAAAGAATAACAACTGCAGGACCGGAAGTGACGCCTTTTCTTTCGAAATAGATGTCACATGTATATATATAAAATATGCCAGTGACAACAAATGATCTGTTCGTTAGTCGGGAAGGGTGGGAAAGTTTGGGGCTATTACTCTTACAGGAGTTTGAGAACTGTGGGCAGCGTAGACTGGAAACTTGTGTTTGAAGGGAGGCATCCTTAGATAGTCCTTGCACATGCGGTGATCACTGTGTCCCCAATGGTACAGTGATTAGCACAACTGCCTAGGCAGCCGTCGACCTGGGTTCGAATCCAGGCTGGGTTCACATTTACAGCTTTCCCCATTCGCAGCTGATGTCATACGTTCCGTGAATATGAAAGAATAACAACTGCAGGACCGGAAGTGACGCCTTTTCTTTCGGAATAGATGTCACATGTATATATATAAAATATGCCAGTGACAACAAATGATCTGTTCGTTAGTCGGGAAGGGTGGGAAAGTTTGGGGCTATTACTCTTACAGGAGTTTGAGAACTGTGGGCAGCGTAGACTGGAAACTTGTGTTTGAAGGGAGGCATCCTTAGATAGTCCTTGCACATGCGATGATCACTGTGTCCCCAGTGGTACAGTGATTAGCACAACTGCCTAGGCAGCCGTCGACCTGGGTTCGAAACCAGGCTGGGTTCACATTTACAGCTTTCCCCATGCTCAGCTGATGTCATACGTTCTGTGAATATGAAAGAATAACAACTGCAGGACCGGAAGTGACGCCTTTTCTTTCGGAATAGATGTCACATGTATATATATAAAATATGCCAGTGACAACAAATGATCTGTTCGTTAGTCGGGAAGGGTGGGAAAGTTTGGGGCTATTACTCTTACAGGAGTTTGAGAACTGTGGGCAGCGTAGACTGGAAACTTGTGTTTGAAGGGAGGCATCCTTAGATAGTCCTTGCACATGCGGTGATCACTGTGTCCCCAGTGGTACAGTGATTAGCACAACTGCCTAGGCAGCCGTCGACCTGGGTTCGAATCCAGGCTGGGTTCACATTTACAGCTTTCCCCATGCGCAGCTGATGTCATACATTCTGTGAATATGAAAGAATAACAACTGCAGGACCAGAAGTGACGCCTTTTCTTTCGGAATAGATGTCACATGTATATATATAAAATATGCCAGTGACAACAAATGATCTGTTCGTTAGTCGGGAAGGGTGGGAAAGTTTGGGGCTATTACTCTTACAGGAGTTTGAGAACTGTGGGCAGCGTAGACTGGAAACTTGTGTTTGAAGGGAGGCATCCATAGATAGTCCTTGCACATGCTGTGATCACTGTGTCCCCAGTGGTACAGTGATTAGCACAACTGCCTAGGCAGCCGTCGATCTGGGTTCGAATCCAGGCTGGGTTCACATTTGCAGCTTTCCCCATGCGCAGCTGATGTCATACATTCCGTGAATATGAAAGAATAACAACTGCAGGACCGGAAGTGACGCCTTTTCTTTCGGAATAGATGTCACATGTATATATATAAAATATGCCAGTGACAACAAATGATCTGTTCGTTAGTCGGGAAGGGTGGGAAAGTTTGGGGCTATTACTCTTACAGGAGTTTGAGAACTGTGGGCAGCGTAGACTGGAAACTTGTGTTTGAAGGGAGGCATCCTTAGATAGTCCTTGCACATGCGGTGATCACTGTGTCCCCAGTGGTACAGTGATTAGCACAACTGCCTAGGCAGCCGTCGATCTGGGTTCGAATCCAGGCTGGCTTCACATTTACAGCTTTCCCCATGCGCAGCTGATGTCATACATTCCGTGAATATGAAAGAATAACAACTGCAGGACCGGAAGTGACGCCTTTTCTTTCGGAATAGATGTCACATGTATATATATAAAATATGCCAGTGACAACAAATGATCTGTTCGTTAGTCGGGAAGGGTGGGAAAGTTTGGGGCTATTACTCTTACAGGAGTTTGAGAACTGTGGGCAGCGTAGACTGGAAATTTGTGTTTGAAGGGAGGAATCCTTAGATAGTCCTTGCACATGCGGTGATCACTGTGTCCCCAGTGGTACAGTGATTAGCACAACTGCCTAGGCAGCCGTCGACCTGGGTTCGAATCCAGGCTGGGTTCACATTTACAGCTTTCCCAATGCGCAGCTGATGTCATACATTCCGTGAATATGAAAGAATAACAACTGCAGGACCGGAAGTGACGCCTTTTCTTTCGGAATAGATGTCACATGTATATATATAAAATATGCCAGTGACAACAAATGATCTGTTCGTTAGTCGGGAAGGGTGGGAAAGTTTGGGGCTATTACTCTTACAGGAGTTTGAGAACTGTGGGCAGCGTAGACTGGAAACTTGTGTTTGAAGGGAGGCATCCTTAGATAGTCCTTGCACATGCGGTGATCACGGTGTCCCCAGTGGTACAGTGATTAGCACAACTGCCTAGGCAGCCGTCGACCTGGGTTCGAATCCAGGCTGGGTTCACATTTACAGCTTTCCCCATGCGCAGCTGATGTCATACATTCTGTGAATATGAAAGAATAACAACTGCAGGACCGGAAGTGACGCCTTTTCTTTCGGAATAGATGTCACATGTATATATATAAAATATGCCAGTGACAACAAATGATCTGTTCGTTAGTCGGGAAGGGTGGGAAAGTTTGGGGCTATTACTCTTACAGGAGTTTGAGAACTGTGGGCAGCGTAGACTGGAAACTTGTGTTTGAAGGGAGGCATCCTTAGATAGTCCTTGCACATGCGGTGATCACTGTGTCCCCAGTGGTACAGTGATTAGCACAACTGCCTAGGCAGCCGTCGACCTGGGTTCGAATCCAGGCTGGGTTCACATTTACAGCTTTCCCCATGCGCAGCTGATGTCATACATTCTGTGAATATGAAAGAATAACAACTGCAGGACCGGAAGTGACGCCTTTTCTTTCGAAATAGATGTCACATGTATATATATAAAATATGCCAGTGACAACAAATGATCTGTTCGTTAGTCGGGAAGGGTGGGAAAGTTTGGGGCTATTACTCTTACAGGAGTTTGAGAACTGTGGGCAGCGTAGACTGGAAACTTGTGTTTGAAGGGAGGCATCCTTAGATAGTCCTTGCACATGCGGTGATCACTGTGTCCCCAGTGGTACAGTGATTAGCACAACTGCCTAGGCAGCCGTCGATCTGGGTTCGAATCCAGGCTGGGTTCACATTTACAGCTTTCCCCATGCGCAGCTGATGTCATACATTCCGTGAATATGAAAGAATAACAACTGCAGGACCGGAAGTGACGCCTTTTCTTTCGGAATAGATGTCACATGTATATATATAAAATATGCCAGTGACAACAAATGATCTGTCCGTTAGTCGGGAAGGGTGGGAAAGTTTGGGGCTATTACTCTTACAGGAGTTTGAGAACTGTGGGCAGCGTAGACTGGAAACTTGTGTTTGAAGGGAGGCATCCTTAGATAGTCCTTGCACATGCGGTGATCACTGTGTCCCCAGTGGTACAGTGATTAGCACAACTGCCTAGGCAGCCGTCGACCTGGGTTCGAAACCAGGCTGGGTTCACATTTACAGCTTTCCCCATGCTCAGCTGATGTCATACGTTCTGTGAATATGAAAGAATAACAACTGCAGGACCGGAAGTGACGCCTTTTTTTTCGGAATAGATGTCACATGTATATATATAAAATATGCCAGTGACAACAAATGATCTGTTCGTTAGTCGGGAAGGGTGGGAAAGTTTGGGGCTATTACTCTTACAGGAGTTTGAGAACTGTGGGCAGCGTAGACTGGAAACTTGTGTTTGAAGGGAGGCATCCTTAGATAGTACTTGCACATGCGGTGATCACTGTGTCCCCAGTGGTACAGTGATTAGCACAACTGCCTAGGCAGCCGTCGACCTGGGTTCGAATCCAGGCTGGGTTCACATTTACAGCTTTCCCCATGCGCAGCTGATGTCATACATTCTGTGAATATGAAAGAATAACAACTGCAGGACCAGAAGTGACGCCTTTTCTTTCGGAATAGATGTCACATGTATATATATAAAATATGCCAGTGACAACAAATGATCTGTTCGTTAGTCGGGAAGGGTGGGAAAGTTTGGGGCTATTACTCTTACAGGAGTTTGAGAACTGTGGGCAGCGTAGACTGGAAACTTGTGTTTGAAGGGAGGCATCCTTAGATAGTCCTTGCACATGCGGTGATCACTGTGTCCCCAGTGGTACAGTGATTAGCACAACTGCCTAGGCAGCCGTCGACCTGGGTTCGAATCCAGGCTGGGTTCACATTTACAGCTTTCCCCATGCGCAGCTGATGTCATACATTCCGCGAATATGAAAGAATAACAACTGCAGGACCGGAAGTGACGCCTTTTCTTTCGGAATAGATGTCACATGTATATATATAAAATATGCCAGTGACAACAAATGATCTGTTCGTTAGTCGGGAAGGGTGGGAAAGTTTGGGGCTATTACTCTTACAGGAGTTTGAGAACTGTGGGCAGCGTAGACTGGAAACTTGTGTTTGAAGGGAGGCATCCTTAGATAGTCCTTGCACATGCGGTGATCACGGTGTCCCCAGTGGTACAGTGATTAGCACAACTGCCTAGGCAGCCGTCGACCTGGGTTCGAATCCAGGCTGGGTTCACATTTACAGCTTTCCCCATGCGCAGCTGATGTCATACATTCTGTGAATATGAAAGAATAACAACTGCAGGACCGGAAGTGACGCCTTTTCTTTCGGAATAGATGTCACATGTATATATATAAAATATGCCAGTGACAACAAATGATCTGTTCGTTAGTCGGGAAGGGTGGGAAAGTTTGGGGCTATTACTCTTACAGGAGTTTGAGAACTGTGGGCAGCGTAGACTGGAAACTTGTGTTTGAAGGGAGGCATCCTTAGATAGTCCTTGCACATGCGGTGATCACTGTGTCCCCAGTGGTACAGTGATTAGCACAACTGCCTAGGCAGCCGTCGACCTGGGTTCGAATCCAGGCTGGGTTCACATTTACAGCTTTCCCCATGCGCAGCTGATGTCATACATTCCGTGAATATGAAAGAATAACAACTGCAGGACCGGAAGTGACGCCTTTTCTTTCGGAATAGATGTCACATGTATATATATAAAATATGCCAGTGACAACAAATGATCTGTTCGTTAGTCGGGAAGGGTGGGAAAGTTTGGGGCTATTACTCTTACAGGAGTTTGAGAACTGTGGGCAGCGTAGACTGGAAACTTGTGTTTGAAGGGAGGCATCCTTAGATAGTCCTTGCACATGCGGTGATCACTGTGTCCCCAGTGGTACAGTGATTAGCACAACTGCCTAGGCAGCCGTCGACCTGGGTTCGAATCCAGGCTGGGTTCACATTTACAGCTTTCCCCATGCGCAGCTGATGTCATACATTCTGTGAATATGAAAGAATAACAACTGCAGGACCAGAAGTGACGCCTTTTCTTTCGGAATAGATGTCACATGTATATATATAAAATATGCCAGTGACAACAAATGATCTGTTCGTTAGTCGGGAAGGGTGGGAAAGTTTGGGGCTATTACTCTTACAGGAGTTTGAGAACTGTGGGCAGCGTAGATTGGAAACTTGTGTTTGAAGGGAGGCATCCATAGATAGTCCTTGCACATGCGGTGATCACTGTGTCCCCAGTGGTACAGTGATTAGCACAACTGCCTAGGCAGCCGTCGATCTGGGTTCGAATCCAGGCTGGGTTCACATTTACAGCTTTCCCCATGCGCAGCTGATGTCATACATTCCGTGAATATGAAAGAATAACAACTGCAGGACCGGAAGTGACGCCTTTTCTTTCGGAATAGATGTCACATGTATATATATAAAATATGCCAGTGACAACAAATGATCTGTTCGTTAGTCGGGAAGGGTGGGAAAGTTTGGGGCTATTACTCTTACAGGAGTTTGAGAACCGTGGGCAGCGTAGACTGGAAACTTGTGTTTGAAGGGAGGCATCCTTAGATAGTCCTTGCACATGCGGTGATCACTGTGTCCCCAGTGGTACAGTGATTAGCACAACTGCCTAGGCAGCCGTCGACCTGGGTTCGAATCCAGGCTGGGTTCACATTTACAGCTTTCCCCATGCGCAGCTGATGTCATACATTCTGTGAATATGAAAGAATAACAACTGCAGGACCGGAAGTGACGCCTTTTCTTTCGGAATAGATGTCACATGTATATATATAAAATATGCCAGTGACAACAAATGATCTGTTCGTTAGTCGGGAAGGGTGGGAAAGTTTGGGGCTATTACTCTTACAGGAGTTTGAGAACTGTGGGCAGCGTAGACTGGAAACTTGTGTTTGAAGGGAGGCATCCTTAGATAGTCCTTGCACATGCGGTGATCACTGTGTCCCCAGTGGTACAGTGATTAGCACAACTGCCTAGGCAGCCGTCGATCTGGGTTCGAATCCAGGCTGGGTTCACATTTACAGCTTTCCCCATGCGCAGCTGATGACATACATTCCGTGAATATGAAAGAATAACAACTGCAGGACCGGAAGTGACGCCTTTTCTTTCGGAATAGATGTCACATGTATATATATAAAATATGCCAGTGACAACAAATGATCTGTTCGTTAGTCGGGAAGGGTGGGAAAGTTTGGGGCTATTACTCTTACAGGAGTTTGAGAACTGTGGGCAGCGTAGACTGGAAACTTGTGTTTGAAGGGAGGCATCCTTAGATAGTCCTTGCACATGCGGTGATCACTGTGTCCCCAGTGGTACAGTGATTAGCACAACTGCCTAGGCAGCCGTCGACCTGGGTTCGAATCCAGGCTGGGTTCACATTTACAGCTTTCCCCATGCGCAGCTGATGTCATACATTCTGTGAATATGAAAGAATAACAACTGCAGGACCGGAAGTGACGCCTTTTCTTTCGGAATAGATGTCACATGTATATATATAAAATATGCCAGTGACAACAAATGATCTGTTCGTTAGTCGGGAAGGGTGGGAAAGTTTGGGGCTATTACTCTTACAGGAGTTTGAGAACTGTGGGCAGCGTAGACTGGAAACTTGTGTTTGAAGGGAGGCATCCTTAGATAGTCCTTGCACATGCGGTGATCACTGTGTCCCCAGTGGTACAGTGATTAGCACAACTGCCTAGGCAGCCGTCGACCTGGGTTCGAATCCAGGCTGGGTTCACATTTACAGCTTTCCCCATGCGCAGCTGATGTCATACATTCTGTGAATATGAAAGAATAACAACTGCAGGACCGGAAGTGACGCCTTTTCTTTCGAAATAGATGTCACATGTATATATATAAAATATGCCAGTGACAACAAATGATCTGTTCGTTAGTCGGGAAGGGTGGGAAAGTTTGGGGCTATTACTCTTACAGGAGTTTGAGAACTGTGGGCAGCGTAGACTGGAAACTTGTGTTTGAAGGGAGGCATCCTTAGATAGTCCTTGCACATGCGGTGATCACTGTGTCCCCAGTGGTACAGTGATTAGCACAACTGCCTAGGCAGCCGTCGATCTGGGTTCGAATCCAGGCTGGGTTCACATTTACAGCTTTCCCCATGCGCAGCTGATGTCATACATTCCGTGAATATGAAAGAATAACAACTGCAGGACCGGAAGTGACGCCTTTTCTTTCGGAATAGATGTCACATGTATATATATAAAATATGCCAGTGACAACAAATGATCTGTCCGTTAGTCGGGAAGGGTGGGAAAGTTTGGGGCTATTACTCTTACAGGAGTTTGAGAACTGTGGGCAGCGTAGACTGGAAACTTGTGTTTGAAGGGAGGCATCCTTAGATAGTCCTTGCACATGCGGTGATCACTGTGTCCCCAGTGGTACAATGATTAGCACAACTGCCTAGGCAGCCGTCGATCTGGGTTCGAATCCAGGCTGGGTTCACATTTACAGCTTTCCCCATGCGCAGCTGATGTCATACATTCCGTGAATATGAAAGAATAACAACTGCAGGACCGGAAGTGACGCCTTTTCTTTCGGAATAGATGTCACATGTATATATATAAAATATGCCAGTGACAACAAATGATCTGTTCGTTAGTCGGGAAGGGTGGGAAAGTTTGGGGCTATTACTCTTACAGGAGTTTGAGAACTGTGGGCAGCGTAGACTGGAAACTTGTGTTTGAAGGGAGGCATCCTTAGATAGTCCTTGCACATGCGGTGATCACTGTGTCCCCAGTGGTACAGTGATTAGCACAACTGCCTAGGCAGCCGTCGATCTGGGTTCGAATCCAGGCTGGGTTCACATTTACAGCTTTCCCCATGCGCAGCTGATGTCATACATTCTGTGAATATGAAAGAATAACAACTGCAGGACCGGAAGTGACGCCTTTTCTTTCGGAATAGATGTCACATGTATATATATAAAATATGCCAGTGACAACAAATGATCTGTTCGTTAGTCGGGAAAGGTGGGAAAGTTTGGGGCTATTACTCTTACAGGAGTTTGAGAACTGTGGGCAGCGTAGACTGGAAACTTGTGTTTGAAGGGAGGCATCCTTAGATAGTCCTTGCACATGCGGTGATCACTGTGTCCCCAGTGGTACAGTGATTAGCACAACTGCCTAGGCAGCCGTCGATCTGGGTTCGAATCCAGGCTGGGTTCACATTTACAGCTTTCCCCATGCGCAGCTGATGTCATACATTCCGTGAATATGAAAGAATAACAACTGCAGGACCGGAAGTGACGCCTTTTCTTTCGGAATAGATGTCACATGTATATATATAAAATATGCCAGTGACAACAAATGATCTGTTCGTTAGTCGGGAAGGGTGGGAAAGTTTGGGGCTATTACTCTTACAGGAGTTTGAGAACTGTGGGCAGCGTAGACTGGAAACTTGTGTTTGAAGGGAGGCATCCTTAGATAGTCCTTGCACATGCGGTGATCACTGTGTCCCCAGTGGTACAGTGATTAGCACAACTGCCTAGGCAGCCGTCGATCTGGGTTCGAATCCAGGCTGGGTTCACATTTACAGCTTTCCCCATGCGCGGCTGATGTCATACATTCTGTGAATATGAAAGAATAACAACTGCAGGACCGGAAGTGACGCCTTTTCTTTCGGAATAGATGTCCATGTATATATATAAAATATGCCAGTGACAACAAATGATCTGTTCGTTAGTCGGGAAGGGTGGGAAAGTTTGGGGCTATTACTCTTACAGGAGTTTGAGAACTGTGGGCAGCGTAGACTGGATACTTGTGTTTGAAGGGAGGCATCCTTAGATAGTCCTTGCACATGCGGTGATCACTGTGTCCCCAGTGGTACAGTGATTAGCACAACTGCCTAGGCAGCCGTCGATCTGGGTTCGAATCCAGGCTGGGTTCACATTTACAGCTTTCCCCATGCGCAGCTGATGTCATACATTCCGTGAATATGAAAGAATAACAACTGCAGGACCGGAAGTGACGCCTTTTCTTTCGGAATAGATGTCACATGTATATATATAAAATATGCCAGTGACAACAAATGATCTGTTCGTTAGTCGGGAAGGGTGGGAAAGTTTGGGGCTATTACTCTTACAGGAGTTTGAGAACTGTGGGCAGCGTAGACTGGAAACTTGTGTTTGAAGGGAGGCATCCTTAGATAGTCCTTGCACATGCGGTGATCACTGTGTCCCCAGTGGTACAGTGATTAGCACAACTGCCTAGGCAGCCGTCGACCTGGGTTCGAATCCAGGCTGGGTTCACATTTACAGCTTTCCCCATGCGCAGCTGATGTCATACATTCTGTGAATATTAAAGAATAACAACTGCAGGACCGGAAGTGACGCCTTTTCTTTCGGAATAGATGTCACATGTATATATATAAAATATGCCAGTGACAACAAATGATCTGTTCGTTAGTCGGGAAGGGTGGGAAAGTTTGGGGCTATTACTCTTACAGGAGTTTGAGAACTGTGGGCAGCGTAGACTGGAAACTTGTGTTTGAAGGGAGGCATCCTTAGATAGTCCTTGCACATGCGGTGATCACTGTGTCCCCAGTGGTACAGTGATTAGCACAACTGCCTAGGCAGCCGTCGACCTGGGTTCGAATCCAGGCTGGGTTCACATTTACAGCTTTCCCCATGCGCAGCTGATGTCATACATTCTGTGAATATGAAAGAATAACAACTGCAGGACCGGAAGTGACGCCTTTTCTTTCGGAATAGATGTCACATGTATATATATAAAATATGCCAGTGACAACAAATGATCTGTTCGTTAGTCGGGAAGGGTGGGAAAGTTTGGGGCTATTACTCTTACAGGAGTTTGAGAACTGTGGGCAGCGTAGACTGGAAACTTGTGTTTGAAGGGAGGCATCCTTAGATAGTCCTTGCACATGCGGTGATCACTGTGTCCCCAGTGGTACAGTGATTAGCACAACTGCCTAGGCAGCCGTCGATCTGGGTTCGAATCCAGGCTGGGTTCACATTTACAGCTTTCCCCATGCGCAGCTGATGACATACATTCCGTGAATATGAAAGAATAACAACTGCAGGACCGGAAGTGACGCCTTTTCTTTCGGAATAGATGTCACATGTATATATATAAAATATGCCAGTGACAACAAATGATCTGTTCGTTAGTCGGGAAGGGTGGGAAAGTTTGGGGCTATTACTCTTACAGGAGTTTGAGAACTGTGGGCAGCGTAGACTGGAAACTTGTGTTTGAAGGGAGGCATCCTTAGATAGTCCTTGCACATGCGGTGATCACTGTGTCCCCAGTGGTACAGTGATTAGCACAACTGCCTAGGCAGCCGTCGACCTGGGTTCGAATCCAGGCTGGGTTCACATTTACAGCTTTCCCCATGCGCAGCTGATGTCATACATTCTGTGAATATGAAAGAATAACAACTGCAGGACCGGAAGTGACGCCTTTTCTTTCGGAATAGATGTCACATGTATATATATAAAATATGCCAGTGACAACAAATGATCTGTTCGTTAGTCGGGAAGGGTGGGAAAGTTTGGGGCTATTACTCTTACAGGAGTTTGAGAACTGTGGGCAGCGTAGACTGGAAACTTGTGTTTGAAGGGAGGCATCCTTAGATAGTCCTTGCACATGCGGTGATCACTGTGTCCCCAGTGGTACAGTGATTAGCACAACTGCCTAGGCAGCCGTCGATCTGGGTTCGAATCCAGGCTGGGTTCACATTTACAGCTTTCCCCATGCGCAGCTGATGTCATACATTCCGTGAATATGAAAGAATGACAACTGCAGGACCGGAAGTGACGCCTTTTCTTTCGGAATAGATGTCACATGTATATATATAAAATATGCCAGTGACAACAAATGATCTGTTCGTTAGTCGGGAAGGGTGGGAAAGTTTGGGGCTATTACTCTTACAGGAGTTTGAGAACTGTGGGCAGCGTAGACTGGAAACTTGTGTTTGAAGGGAGGCATCCTTAGATAGTCCTTGCACATGCGGTGATCACTGTGTCCCCAGTGGTACAGTGATTAGCACAACTGCCTAGGCAGCCGTCGACCTGGGTTCGAATCCAGGCTGGGTTCACATTTACAGCTTTCCCCATGGGCAGCTGATGTCATACATTCTGTGAATATGAAAGAATAACAACTGCAGGACCGGAATTGACGCCTTTTCTTTCGGTATAGATGTCACATGTATATATATAAAATAAGCCAGTGACAACAAATGATCTGTTCGTTAGTCGGGAAGGGTGGGAAAGTTTGGGGCTATTACTCTTACAGGAGTTTGAGAACTGTGGGCAGCGTAGACTGGAAACTTGTGTTTGAAGGGAGGCATCCTTAGATAGTCCTTGCACATGCGGTGATCACTGTGTCCCCAGTGGTACAGTGATTAGCACAACTGCCTAGGCAGCCGTCGACCTGGGTTCGAATCCAGGCTGGGTTCACATTTACAGCTTTCCCCATGCGCAGCTGATGTCATACATTCTGTGAATATGAAAGAATAACAACTGCAGGACCGGAAGTGACGCCTTTTCTTTCGGAATAGATGTCACATGTATATATATAAAATATGCCAGTGACAACAAATGATCTGTTCGTTAGTCGGGAAGGGTGGGAAAGTTTGGGGCTATTACTCTTACAGGAGTTTGAGAACTGTGGGCAGCGTAGACTGGAAACTTGTGTTTGAAGGGAGGCATCCTTAGATAGTCCTTGCACATGCGGTGATCACTGTGTCCCCAGTGGTACAGTGATTAGCACAACTGCCTAGGCAGCCGTCGATCTGGGTTCGAATCCAGGCTGGGTTCACATTTACAGCTTTCCCCATGCGCAGCTGATGTCATACATTCTGTGAATATGAAAGAATAACAACTGCAGGACCGGAAGTGACGCCTTTTCTTTCGGAATAGATGTCACATGTATATATATAAAATATGCCAGTGACAACAAATGATCTGTTCGTTAGTCGGGAAGGGTGGGAAAGTTTGGGGCTATTACTCTTACAGGAGTTTGAGAACTGTGGGCAGCGTAGACTGGAAACTTGTGTTTGAAGGGAGGCATCCTTAGATAGTCCTTGCACATGCGGTGATCACTGTGTCCCCAGTGGTACAGTGATTAGCACAACTGCCTAGGCAGCCGTCGATCTGGGTTCGAATCCAGGCTGGGTTCACATTTACAGCTTTCCCCATGCGCAGCTGATGTCATACATTCCGTGAATATGAAAGAATAACAACTGCAGGACCGGAAGTGACGCCTTTTCTTTCGGAATAGATGTCACATGTATATATATAAAATATGCCAGTGACAACAAATGATCTGTTCGTTAGTCGGGAAGGGTGGGAAAGTTTGGGGCTATTACTCTTACAGGAGTTTGAGAACTGTGGGCAGCGTAGACTGGAAACTTGTGTTTGAAGGGAGGCATCCTTAGATAGTCCTTGCACATGCGGTGATCACTGTGTCCCCAGTGGTACAGTGATTAGCACAACTGCCTAGGCAGCCGTCGACCTGGGTTCGAATCCAGGCTGGGTTCACATTTACAGCTTTCCCCATGCGCAGCTGATGTCATACATTCTGTGAATATGAAAGAATAACAACTGCAGGACCGGAAGTGACGCCTTTTCTTTCGGAATAGATGTCACATGTATATATATAAAATATGCCAGTGACAACAAATGATCTGTTCGTTAGTCGGGAAGGGTGGGAAAGTTTGGGGCTATTACTCTTACAGGAGTTTGAGAACTGTGGGCAGCGTAGACTGGAAACTTGTGTTTGAAGGGAGGCATCCTTAGATAGTCCTTGCACATGCGGTGATCACTGTGTCCCCAGTGGTACAGTGATTAGCACAACTGCCTAGGCAGCCGTCGACCTGGGTTCGAATCCAGGCTGGGTTCACATTTACAGCTTTCCCCATGCGCAGCTGATGTCATACATTCTGTGAATATGAAAGAATAACAACTGCAGGACCGGAAGTGACGCCTTTTCTTTCGGAATAGATGTCACATGTATATATATAAAATATGCCAGTGACAACAAATGATCTGTTCGTTAGTCGGGAAGGGTGGGAAAGTTTGGGGCTATTACTCTTACAGGAGTTTGAGAACTGTGGGCAGCGTAGACTGGAAACTTGTGTTTGAAGGGAGGCATCCTTAGATAGTCCTTGCACATGCGGTGATCACTGTGTCCCCAGTGGTACAGTGATTAGCACAACTGCCTAGGCAGCCGTCGATCTGGGTTCGAATCCAGGCTGGGTTCACATTTACAGCTTTCCCCATGCGCAGCTGATGTCATACATTCTGTGAATATGAAAGAATAACAACTGCAGGACCGGAAGTGACGCCTTTTCTTTCGGAATAGATGTCACATGTATATATATAAAATATGCCAGTGACAACAAATGATCTGTTCGTTAGTCGGGAAGGGTGGGAAAGTTTGGGGCTATTACTCTTACAGGAGTTTGAGAACTGTGGGCAGCGTAGACTGGAAACTTGTGTTTGAAGGGAGGCATCCTTAGATAGTCCTTGCACATGCGGTGATCACTGTGTCCCCAGTGGTACAGTGATTAGCACAACTGCCTAGGCAGCCGTCGATCTGGGTTCGAATCCAGGCTGGGTTCACATTTACAGCTTTCCCCATGCGCAGCTGATGTCATACATTCCGTGAATATGAAAGAATAACAACTGCAGGACCGGAAGTGACGCCTTTTCTTTCGGAATAGATGTCACATGTATATATATAAAATATGCCAGTGACAACAAATGATCTGTTCGTTAGTCGGGAAGGGTGGGAAAGTTTGGGGCTATTACTCTTACAGGAGTTTGAGAACTGTGGGCAGCGTAGACTGGAAACTTGTGTTTGAAGGGAGGCATCCTTAGATAGTCCTTGCACATGCGGTGATCACTGTGTCCCCAGTGGTACAGTGATTAGCACAACTGCCTAGGCAGCCGTCGATCTGGGTTCGAATCCAGGCTGGGTTCACATTTACAGCTTTCCCCATGCGCAGCTGATGTCATACATTCCGTGAATATGAAAGAATAACAACTGCAGGACCGGAAGTGACGCCTTTTCTTTCGGAATAGATGTCACATGTATATATATAAAATATGCCAGTGACAACAAATGATCTGTTCGTTAGTCGGGAAGTGTGGGAAAGTTTGGGGCTATTACTCTTACAGGAGTTTGAGAACTGTGGGCAGCGTAGACTGGAAACTTGTGTTTGAAGGGAGGCATCCTTAGATAGTCCTTGCACATGCGGTGATCACTGTGTCCCCAGTGGTACAGTGATTAGCACAACTGCCTAGGCAGCCGTCGATCTGGGTTCGAATCCAGGCTGGGTTCACATTTACAGCTTTCCCCATGCGCAGCTGATGTCATACATTCCGTGAATATGAAAGAATAACAACTGCAGGACCGGAAGTGACGCCTTTTCTTTCGGAATAGATGTCACATGTATATATATAAAATATGCCAGTGACAACAAATGATCTGTTCGTTAGTCGGGAAGGGTGGGAAAGTTTGGGGCTATTACTCTTACAGGAGTTTGAGAACTGTGGGCAGCGTAGACTGGAAACTTGTGTTTGAAGGTAGGCATCCTTAGATAGTCCTTGCACATGCGGTGATCACTGTGTCCCCAGTGGTACAGTGATTAGCACAACTGCCTAGGCAGCCGTCGACCTGGGTTCGAATCCAGGCTGGGTTCACATTTACAGCTTTCGCCATGCGCAGCTGATGTCATACATTCTGTGAATATGAAAGAATAACAACTGCAGGACCGGAAGTGACGCCTTTTCTTTCGAAATAGATGTCACATGTATATATATAAAATATGCCAGTGACAACAAATGATCTGTTCGTTAGTCGGGAAGGGTGGGAAAGTTTGGGGCTATTACTCTTACAGGAGTTTGAGAACTGTGGGCAGCGTAGACTGGAAACTTGTGTTTGAAGGGAGGCATCCTTAGATAGTCCTTGCACATGCGGTGATCACTGTGTCCCCAGTGGTACAGTGATTAGCACAACTGCCTAGGCAGCCGTCGACCTGGGCTCGAATCCAGGCTGGGTTCACATTTACAGCTTTCCCCATGCTCAGCTGATGTCATACGTTCTGTGAATATGAAAGAATAACAACTGCAGGACCGGAAGTGACGCCTTTTCTTTCGAAATAGATGTCACATGTATATATATAAAATATGCCAGTGACAACAAATGATCTGTTCGTTAGTCGGGAAGGGTGGGAAAGTTTGGGGCTATTACTCTTACAGGAGTTTGAGAACTGTGGGCAGCGTAGACTGGAAACTTGTGTTTGAAGGGAGGCATCCTTAGATAGTCCTTGCACATGCGGTGATCACTGTGTCCCCAGTGGTACAGTGATTAGCACAACTGCCTAGGCAGCCGTCGACCTGGGTTCGAATCCAGGCTGGGTTCACATTTACAGCTTTCCCCATGCGCAGCTGATGTCATACATTCCGTGAATATGAAAGAATAACAACTGCAGGACCGGAAGTCACGCCTTTTCTTTCGGAATAGATGTCACATGTATATATATAAAATATGCCAGTGACAACAAATGATCTGTTCGTTAGTCGGGAAGGGTGGGAAAGTTTGGGGCTATTACTCTTACAGGAGTTTGAGAACTGTGGGCAGCGTAGACTGGAAACTTGTGTTTGAAGGGAGGCATCCTTAGATAGTCCTTGCACATGCGGTGATCACTGTGTCCCCAGTGGTACAGTGATTAGCACAACTGCCTAGGCAGCCGTCGATCTGGGTTCGAATCCAGGCTGGGTTCACATTTACAGCTTTCCCCATGCTCAGCTGATGTCATACGTTCTGTGAATATGAAAGAATAACAACTGCAGGACCGGAAGTGACGCCTTTTCTTTCGAAATAGATGTCACATGTATATATATAAAATATGCCAGTGACAACAAATGATCTGTTCGTTAGTCGGGAAGAGTGGAAAAGTTTGGGGCTATTACTCTTACAGGAGTTTGAGAACTGTGGGCAGCGTAGACTGGAAACTTGTGTTTGAAGGGAGGCATCCTTAGATAGTCCTTGCACATGCGGTGATCACTGTGTCCCCAGTGGTACAGTGATTAGCACAACTGCCTAGGCAGCCGTCGACCTGGGTTCGAATCCAGGCTGGGTTCACATTTACAGCTTTCCCCATGTGCAGCTGATGTCATACATTCCGTGAATATGAAAGAATAACAACTGCAGGACCGGAAGTGACGCCTTTTCTTTCGGAATAGATGTCACATGTATATATATAAAATATGCCAGTGACAACAAATGATCTGTTCGTTAGTCGGGAAGGGTGGGAAAGTTTGGGGCTATTACTCTTACAGGAGTTTGAGAACTGTGGGCAGCGTAGACTGGAAACTTGTGTTTGAAGGGAGGCATCCTTAGATAGTCCTTGCACATGCGGTGATCACTGTGTCCCCAGTGGTACAGTGATTAGCACAACTGCCTAGGCAGCCGTCGATCTGGGTTCGAATCCAGGCTGGGTTCACATTTACAGCTTTCCCCATGCTCAGCTGATGTCATACATTCCGTGAATATCAAAGAATAACAACTGCAGGACCGGAAGTGACGCCTTTTCTTTCGGAATAGATGTCACATGTATATATATAAAATATGCCAGTGACAACAAATGATCTGTTCGTTAGTCGGGAAGGGTGGGAAAGTTTGGGGCTATTACTCTTACAGGAGTTTGAGAACTGTGGGCAGCGTAGACTGGAAACTTGTGTTTGAAGGGAGGCATCCTTAGATAGTCCTTGCACATGCGGTGATCACTGTGTCCCCAGTGGTACAGTGATTAGCACAACTGCCTAGGCAGCCGTCGACCTGGGTTCGAATCCAGGCTGGGTTCACATTTACAGCTTTCCCCATGCGCAGCTGATGTCATACATTCCGTGAATATGAAAGAATAACAACTGCAGGACCGGAAGTGACGCCTTTTCTTTCGGAATAGATGTCACATGTATATATATAAAATATGCCAGTGACAACAAATGATCTGTTCGTTAGTCGGGAAGGGTGGGAAAGTTTGGGGCTATTACTCTTACAGGAGTTTGAGAACTGTGGGCAGCGTAGACTGGAAACTTGTGTTTGAAGGGAGGCATCCTTAGATAGTCCTTGCACATGCGGTGATCACTGTGTCCCCAGTGGTACAGTGATTAGCACAACTGCCTAGGCAGCCGTCGAACTGGGTTCGAATCCAGGCTGGGTTCACATTTACAGCTTTCCCCATGCGCAGCTGATGTCATACATTCCGTGAATATGAAAGAATAACAACTGCAGGACCGGAAGTGACGCCTTTTCTTTCGGAATAGTTGTCACATGTATATATATAAAATATGCCAGTGACAACAAATGATCTGTTCGTTAGTCGGGAAGGGTGGGAAAGTTTGGGGCTATTACTCTTACAGGAGTTTGAGAACTGTGGGCAGCGTAGACTGGAAACTTGTGTTTGAAGGGAGGCATCCTTAGATAGTCCTTGCACATGCGGTGATCACTGTGTCCCCAGTGGTACAGTGATTAGCACAACTGCCTAGGCAGCCGTCGATCTGGGTTCGAATCCAGGCTGGGTTCACATTTACAGCTTTCCCCATGCGCAGCTGATGTCATACATTCCGTGAATATGAAAGAATAACAACTGCAGGACCGGAAGTGACGCCTTTTCTTTCGGAATAGTTGTCACATGTATATATATAAAATATGCCAGTGACAACAAATGATCTGTTCGTTAGTCGGGAAGGGTGGGAAAGTTTGGGGCTATTACTCTTACAGGAGTTTGAGAACTGTGGGCAGCGTAGACTGGAAACTTGTGTTTGAAGGGAGGCATCCTTAGATAGTCCTTGCACATGCGGTGATCACTGTGTCCCCAGTGGTACAGTGATTAGCACAACTGCCTAGGCAGCCGTCGATCTGGGTTCGAATCCAGGCTGGGTTCACATTTACAGCTTTCCCCATGCGCAGCTGATGTCATACATTCCGTGAATATGAAAGAATAACAACTGCAGGACCGGAAGTGACGCCTTTTCTTTCGGAATAGTTGTCACATGTATATATATAAAATATGCCAGTGACAACAAATGATCTGTTCGTTAGTCGGGAAGGGTGGGAAAGTTTGGGGCTATTACTCTTACAGGAGTTTGAGAACTGTGGGCAGCGTAGACTGGAAACTTGTGTTTGAAGGGAGGCATCCTTAGATAGTCCTTGCACATGCGGTGATCACTGTGTCCCCAGTGGTACAGTGATTAGCACAACTGCCTAGGCAGCCGTCGATCTGAGTTCGAATCCAGGCTGGGTTCACATTTACAGCTTTCCCCATGCGCAGCTGATGTCATACATTCCGTGAATATGAAAGAATAACAACTGCAGGACCGGAAGTGACGCCTTTTCTTTCGGAATAGATGTCACATGTATATATATAAAATATGCCAGTGACAACAAATGATCTGTTCGTTAGTCGGGAAGGGTGGGAAAGTTTGGGGCTATTACTCTTACAGGAGTTTGAGAACTGTGGGCAGCGTAGACTGGAAACTTGTGTTTGAAGGGAGGCATCCTTAGATAGTCCTTGCACATGCGGTGATCACTGTGTCCCCAGTGGTACAGTGATTAGCACAACTGCCTAGGCAGCCGTCGATCTGGGTTCGAATCCAGGCTGGGTTCACATTTACAGCTTTCCCCATGCGCAGCTGATGTCATACATTCCGTGAATATGAAAGAATAACAACTGCAGGACCGGAAGTGACGCCTTTTCTTTCGGAATAGTTGTCACATGTATATATATAAAATATGCCAGTGACAACAAATGATCTGTTCGTTAGTCGGGAAGGGTGGGAAAGTTTGGGGCTATTACTCTTACAGGAGTTTGAGAACTGTGGGCAGCGTAGACTGGAAACTTGTGTTTGAAGGGAGGCATCCTTAGATAGTCCTTGCACATGCGGTGATCACTGTGTCCCCAGTGGTACAGTGATTAGCACAACTGCCTAGGCAGCCGTCGATCTGGGTTCGAATCCAGGCTGGGTTCACATTTACAGCTTTCCCCATGCGCAGCTGATGTCATACATTCCGTGAATATGAAAGAATAACAACTGCAGGACCGGAAGTGACGCCTTTTCTTTCGGAATAGTTGTCACATGTATATATATAAAATATGCCAGTGACAACAAATGATCTGTTCGTTAGTCGGGAAGGGTGGGAAAGTTTGGGGCTATTACTCTTACAGGAGTTTGAGAACTGTGGGCAGCGTAGACTGGAAACTTGTGTTTGAAGGGAGGCATCCTTAGATAGTCCTTGCACATGCGGTGATCACTGTGTCCCCAGTGGTACAGTGATTAGCACAACTGCCTAGGCAGCCGTCGATCTGGGTTCGAATCCAGGCTGGGTTCACATTTACAGCTTTCCCCATGCGCAGCTGATGTCATACATTCCGTGAATATGAAAGAATAACAACTGCAGGACCGGAAGTGACGCCTTTTCTTTCGGAATAGTTGTCACATGTATATATATAAAATATGCCAGTGACAACAAATGATCTGTTCGTTAGTCGGGAAGGGTGGGAAAGTTTGGGGCTATTACTCTTACAGGAGTTTGAGAACTGTGGGCAGCGTAGACTGGAAACTTGTGTTTGAAGGGAGGCATCCTTAGATAGTCCTTGCACATGCGGTGATCACTGTGTCCCCAGTGGTACAGTGATTAGCACAACTGCCTAGGCAGCCGTCGATCTGGGTTCGAATCCAGGCTGGGTTCACATTTACAGCTTTCCCCATGCGCAGCTGATGTCATACATTCCGTGAATATGAAAGAATAACAACTGCAGGACCGGAAGTGACGCCTTTTCTTTCGGAATAGATGTCACATGTATATATATATAAAATATGCCAGTGACAACAAATGATCTGTTCGTTAGTCGGGAAGGGTGGGAAAGTTTGGGGCTATTACTCTTACAGGAGTTTGAGAACTGTGGGCAGCGTAGACTGGAAACTTGTGTTTGAAGGGAGGCATCCTTAGATAGTCCTTGCACATGCGGTGATCACTGTGTCCCCAGTGGTACAGTGATTAGCACAACTGCCTAGGCAGCCGTCGATCTGGGTTCGAATCCAGGCTGGGTTCACATTTACAGCTTTCCCCATGCGCAGCTGATGTCATACATTCCGTGAATATGAAAGAATAACAACTGCAGGACCGGAAGTGACGCCTTTTATTTCGGAATAGATGTCACATGTATATATATAAAATATGCCAGTGACAACAAATGATCTGTTCGTTAGTCGGGAAGGGTGGGAAAGTTTGGGGCTATTACTCTTACAGGAGTTTGAGAACTGTGGGCAGCGTAGACTGGAAACTTGTGTTTGAAGGGAGGCATCCTTAGATAGTCCTTGCACATGCGGTGATCACTGTGTCCCCAGTGGTACAGTGATTAGCACAACTGCCTAGGCAGCCGTCGACCTGGGTTCGAATCCAGGCTGGGTTCACATTTACAGCTTTCCCCATGCGCAGCTGATGTCATACATTCCGTGAATATGAAAGAATAACAACTGCAGGACCGGAAGTGACGCCTTTTCTTTCGGAATAGATGTCACATGTATATATATAAAATATGCCAGTGACAACAAATGATCTGTTCGTTAGTCGGGAAGGGTGGGAAAGTTTGGGGCTATTACTCTTACAGGAGTTTGAGAACTGTGGGCAGCGTAGACTGGAAACTTGTGTTTGAAGGGAGGCATCCTTAGATAGTCCTTGCACATGCGGTGATCACTGTGTCCCCAGTGGTACAGTGATTAGCACAACTGCCTAGGCAGCCGTCGACCTGGGTTCGAATCCAGGCTGGGTTCACATTTACAGCTTTCCCCATGCGCAGCTGATGTCATACATTCCGTGAATATGAAAGAATAACAACTGCAGGACCGGAAGTGACGCCTTTTCTTTCGGAATAGATGTCACATGTATATATATAAAATATGCCAGTGACAACAAATGATCTGTTCGTTAGTCGGGAAGGGTGGGAAAGTTTGGGGCTATTACTCTTACAGGAGTTTGAGAACTGTGGGCAGCGTAGACTGGAAACTTGTGTTTGAAGGGAGGCATCCTTAGATAGTCCTTGCACATGCGGTGATCACTGTGTCCCCAGTGGTACAGTGATTAGCACAACTGCCTAGGCAGCCGTCGATCTGGGTTCGAATCCAGGCTGGGTTCACATTTACAGCTTTCCCCATGCGCAGCTGATGTCATACATTCCGTGAATATGAAAGAATAACAACTGCAGGACCGGAAGTGACGCCTTTTCTTTCGGAATAGATGTCACATGTATATATATAAAATATGCCAGTGACAACAAATGATCTGTTCGTTAGTCGGGAAGGGTGGGAAAGTTTGGGGCTATTACTCTTACAGGAGTTTGAGAACTGTGGGCAGCGTAGACTGGAAACTTGTGTTTGAAGGGAGGCATCCTTAGATAGTCCTTGCACATGCGGTGATCACTGTGTCCCCAGTGGTACAGTGATTAGCACAACTGCCTAGGCAGCCGTCGACCTGGGTTCGAATCCAGGCTGGGTTCACATTTACAGCTTTCCCCATGCTCAGCTGATGTCATACATTCCGTGAATATGAAAGAATAACAACTGCAGGACCGGAAGTGACGCCTTTTCTTTCGGAATAGATGTCACATGTATATATATAAAATATGCCAGTGACAACAAATGATCTGTTCGTTAGTCGGGAAGGGTGGGAAAGTTTGGGGCTATTACTCTTACAGGAGTTTGAGAACTGTGGGCAGCGTAGACTGGAAACTTGTGTTTGAAGGGAGGCATCCTTAGATAGTCCTTGCACATGCGGTGATCACTGTGTCCCCAGTGGTACAGTGATTAGCACAACTGCCTAGGCAGCCGTCGACCTGGGTTCGAATCCAGGCTGGGTTCACATTTACAGCTTTCCCCATGCTCAGCTGATGTCATACGTTCTGTGAATATGAAAGAATAACAACTGCAGGACCGGAAGTGACGCCTTTTCTTTCGGAATAGATGTCACATGTATATATATAAAATATGCCAGTGACAACAAATGATCTGTTCGTTAGTCGGGAAGGGTGGGAAAGTTTGGGGCTATTACTCTTACAGGAGTTTGAGAACTGTGGGCAGCGTAGACTGGAAACTTGTGTTTGAAGGGAGGCATCCTTAGATAGTCCTTGCACATGCGGTGATCACTGTGTCCCCAGTGGTACAGTGATTAGCACAACTGCCTAGGCAGCCGTCGACCTGGGTTCGAATCCAGGCTGGGTTCACATTTACAGCTTTCCCCATGCTCAGCTGATGTCATACGTTCTGTGAATATGAAAGAATAACAACTGCAGGACCGGAAGTGACGCCTTTTCTTTCGGAATAGATGTCACATGTATATATATAAAATATGCCAGTGACAACAAATGATCTGTTCGTTAGTCGGGAAGGGTGGGAAAGTTTGGGGCTATTACTCTTACAGGAGTTTGAGAACTGTGGGCAGCGTAGACTGGAAACTTGTGTTTGAAGGGAGGCATCCTTAGATAGTCCTTGCACATGCGGTGATCACTGTGTCCCCAGTGGTACAGTGATTAGCACAACTGCCTAGGCAGCCGTCGACCTGGGTTCGAATCCAGGCTGGGTTCACATTTACAGCTTTCCCCATGCTCAGCTGATGTCATACGTTCTGTGAATATGAAAGAATAACAACTGCAGGACCGGAAGTGACGCCTTTTCTTTCGGAATAGATGTCACATGTATATATATAAAATATGCCAGTGACAACAAATGATCTGTTCGTTAGTCGGGAAGGGTGGGAAAGTTTGGGGCTATTACTCTTACAGGAGTTTGAGAACTGTGGGCAGCGTAGACTGGAAACTTGTGTTTGAAGGGAGGCATCCTTAGATAGTCCTTGCACATGCGGTGATCACTGTGTCCCCAGTGGTACAGTGATTAGCACAACTGCCTAGGCAGCCGTCGATCTGGGTTCGAATCCAGGCTGGGTTCACATTTACAGCTTTCCCCATGCGCAGCTGATGTCATACATTCCGTGAATATGAAAGAATAACAACTGCAGGACCGGAAGTGACGCCTTTTCTTTCGGAATAGATGTCACATGTATATATATAAAATATGCCAGTGACAACAAATGATCTGTTCGTTAGTCGGGAAGGGTGGGAAAGTTTGGGGCTATTACTCTTACAGGAGTTTGAGAACTGTGGGCAGCGTAGACTGGAAACTTGTGTTTGAAGGGAGGCATCCTTAGATAGTCCTTGCACATGCGGTGATCACTGTGTCCCCAGTGGTACAGTGATTAGCACAACTGCCTAGGCAGCCGTCGACCTGGGTTCGAATCCAGGCTGGGTTCACATTTACAGCTTTCCCCATGCTCAGCTGATGTCATACATTCCGTGAATATGAAAGAATAACAACTGCAGGACCGGAAGTGACGCCTTTTCTTTCGGAATAGATGTCACATGTATATATATAAAATATGCCAGTGACAACAAATGATCTGTTCGTTAGTCGGGAAGGGTGGGAAAGTTTGGGGCTATTACTCTTACAGGAGTTTGAGAACTGTGGGCAGCGTAGACTGGAAACTTGTGTTTGAAGGGAGGCATCCTTAGATAGTCCTTGCACATGCGGTGATCACTGTGTCCCCAGTGGTACAGTGATTAGCACAACTGCCTAGGCAGCCGTCGACCTGGGTTCGAATCCAGGCTGGGTTCACATTTACAGCTTTCCCCATGCTCAGCTGATGTCATACGTTCTGTGAATATGAAAGAATAACAACTGCAGGACCGGAAGTGACGCCTTTTCTTTCGGAATAGATGTCACATGTATATATATAAAATATGCCAGTGACAACAAATGATCTGTTCGTTAGTCGGGAAGGGTGGGAAAGTTTGGGGCTATTACTCTTACAGGAGTTTGAGAACTGTGGGCAGCGTAGACTGGAAACTTGTGTTTGAAGGGAGGCATCCTTAGATAGTCCTTGCACATGCGGTGATCACTGTGTCCCCAGTGGTACAGTGATTAGCACAACTGCCTAGGCAGCCGTCGACCTGGGTTCGAATCCAGGCTGGGTTCACATTTACAGCTTTCCCCATGCTCAGCTGATGTCATACGTTCTGTGAATATGAAAGAATAACAACTGCAGGACCGGAAGTGACGCCTTTTCTTTCGGAATAGATGTCACATGTATATATATAAAATATGCCAGTGACAACAAATGATCTGTTCGTTAGTCGGGAAGGGTGGGAAAGTTTGGGGCTATTACTCTTACAGGAGTTTGAGAACTGTGGGCAGCGTAGACTGGAAACTTGTGTTTGAAGGGAGGCATCCTTAGATAGTCCTTGCACATGCGGTGATCACTGTGTCCCCAGTGGTACAGTGATTAGCACAACTGCCTAGGCAGCCGTCGACCTGGGTTCGAATCCAGGCTGGGTTCACATTTACAGCTTTCCCCATGCTCAGCTGATGTCATACGTTCTGTGAATATGAAAGAATAACAACTGCAGGACCGGAAGTGACGCCTTTTCTTTCGGAATAGATGTCACATGTATATATATAAAATATGCCAGTGACAACAAATGATCTGTTCGTTAGTCGGGAAGGGTGGGAAAGTTTGGGGCTATTACTCTTACAGGAGTTTGAGAACTGTGGGCAGCGTAGACTGGAAACTTGTGTTTGAAGGGAGGCATCCTTAGATAGTCCTTGCACATGCGGTGATCACTGTGTCCCCAGTGGTACAGTGATTAGCACAACTGCCTAGGCAGCCGTCGATCTGGGTTCGAATCCAGGCTGGGTTCACATTTACAGCTTTCCCCATGCGCAGCTGATGTCATACATTCCGTGAATATGAAAGAATAACAACTGCAGGACCGGAAGTGACGCCTTTTCTTTCGGAATAGATGTCACATGTATATATATAAAATATGCCAGTGACAACAAATGATCTGTTCGTTAGTCGGGAAGGGTGGGAAAGTTTGGGGCTATTACTCTTACAGGAGTTTGAGAACTGTGGGCAGCGTAGACTGGAAACTTGTGTTTGAAGGGAGGCATCCTTAGATAGTCCTTGCACATGCGGTGATCACTGTGTCCCCAGTGGTACAGTGATTAGCACAACTGCCTAGGCAGCCGTCGATCTGGGTTCGAATCCAGGCTGGGTTCACATTTACAGCTTTCCCCATGCGCAGCTGATGTCATACATTCCGTGAATATGAAAGAATAACAACTGCAGGACCGGAAGTGACGCCTTTTCTTTCGGAATAGATGTCACATGTATATATATAAAATATGCCAGTGACAACAAATGATCTGTTCGTTAGTCGGGAAGGGTGGGAAAGTTTGGGGCTATTACTCTTACAGGAGTTTGAGAACTGTGGGCAGCGTAGACTGGAAACTTGTGTTTGAAGGGAGGCATCCTTAGATAGTCCTTGCACATGCGGTGATCACTGTGTCCCCAGTGGTACAGTGATTAGCACAACTGCCTAGGCAGCCGTCGACCTGGGTTCGAATCCAGGCTGGGTTCACATTTACAGCTTTCCCCATGCGCAGCTGATGTCATACATTCCGTGAATATGAAAGAATAACAACTGCAGGACCAGAAGTGACGTCGTCTGTTTTTTGTGGAAAAGGCGCCATGTATGTATATGCCTTGTTTTTGCATAATAAAGGAATAACTGTGGACTTCTATCCTCTTATGTTGCAACACTCTTACAAAGCCTGGACGTGTGATACATGTAGTACCACCAGTGCCGGATCAGGCACGTAGCAGGAGTCAGCAGAAGCTGCGGGCCCAGCGCGTGGGCGCGAATACTGTTGTGTCTTTATTTAGTTACTTCTATTTTTATTTTTATTTATTCATTTAAGAACTGGGTAATCCATGTGTCGGAGCTAACCTCAATGGCCAGCAATAGCTTCTTAGTGACATTTAGTTGATGCAATCCTGTTCCTGTATTCGCTGCATCTTGAGTCCCAAATAGCAGTATCGATACGGTGCTGGGAGAACGGCTGATACGCAACCGAAACGCCGAAAAGTTGGAAAAGGCCGCTGCCAGCAGCGCGCAGCCGCTCGTGCTCGTATGGCCGCTGGCGTAGCAATCGCCGCGTGGGTGGGCGCCCACGCCCACGTCCCATTTGTTTGCCGCGTTACGAGTCCCGAGAGGTACCGACATCTAACAGTCAGTGCTTGGAGGCCAATCGCCGACTTCCTTCACAAAGTAGGCGATTATTAAGTGGGTGACATCGATTTGATATAGTGATTCCAAAGTTGCTGGCTGAAAAGAGGGAACCACTCAAGCATAAGGTACTTGTCTGTTCATATATAGCCTAAACTTTAAGCAATAAAACACCCGATTCAGTACAAATTCTTTTCAGTGTAACAATAAGAGCATCGTCTCCCATTTTCGTAAAGTTGATGAGAGAGATTCTAATGTGACAAGAGATCATTTTGTTGTCTCTGAGGAAATAAAAATTTTTATTACGAAAGATACACGAATCAGGTTTATTTATAGCCTACAATATTTAGTTCCAAACGCCCATACACTACAGTTGATGTATAACATTCCCAGTACTAGAAGATATGTGAAAATGTGACATAGTTATCTTCTGTTTTCCTGAGTCCTCCCCTACACGAGTCTGAAAACCTGTCTGCTAAATAGCGGAAATTATTTTAATTCGTTGGAAAAGGCGCTGCATCTTCTTTCGTGATTTTCAGGAAGAAAGTCATTCGCCAACCAAATATGTTTCCACTGTTAAATCTGTAAAAACTTCTTTTTTCTATGTTTATTTGGTTCACATATATCTTTTTCTGCCTTTCGAGCACCATAATTCTGACATTTTCGATTAAATCGGTTGCTAACTCTTAACCACAACAGAACTCAACTCCATTCGAAGTGTGCTCCAGAGCCGTTACCAACGATGTGTAGGGTACTCTTAGCAACACCAGACTGGTCGCAACTGTGTTAAAAAATGAACAACTTATAGGAAGAAGCAGTGACACTTTTTCCGGGAACCATTAATCATTCTGCAGGACAATGCACGGGCGCACATGGCGCAAGTGGTGACGGGTTTGTTCGATTGTCGGTCTTACAAGTGTACCACCCGCCACACTCCCACAACTTAAACCCCTGTGACGTCAACTTGATTCCTAAGATGAAGGAAGCACTTCATGTCTACATCTACATCTACATAGATACTCTGCAAATCACATTTAAGTGCCTGACAGAGGGTTCATTAACCACTTTCATAACTTTTCTCTACCGTTCCATTCTCTAATAGCGCGCGGGAAGAAAGAACACCTATGTTGTTGTTGTGGTCTTCAGTCCGGAGACTGGTTTGATGCAGCTCTCCACAATATCCTATCCTGAGCAAGCCTCTTCATCTCCACATAAGAACGGCAACCTACATCTGTCTGAATCTGCTTACTGTATCCATCTCTTGGTCTTCCTCTGCGATTTTTACCCCACACACTTCCCTCCAACGCTAAATTCACAATTCCTTGATGTCTAAGAATGTGTCCTACCAATCTATCCCCTCTTTTAGTCAAGGTATGCCAGAAATTTCTTTTCTCCTCAAATCTGTTCAGTACCTCCTCATTAGTTACGCGATCCACCCACCTAATCTTCAGCATTCTTCTGTAGCACCATATTTCAAAAGCCTCAATCCTCTTCCTGTCCGCACTGTTTATCGTCCATGTCTCACTCCCATACAAGGCAACACTCCATACAAATGCCTTCAGAAAGGACTTCCTTAGCCTTAAATCAACATTCGATGTTAACAAATTTCTCTTTTTCAAGAACGCTTTTCTACCCATTGCCATTCTGCATTTTATATCCTCTGTACTGCGACCATCATTTGTTATTTTACTGCCCAAGTAACAAAACTCATCTACCGCCTTTATTGCTTCGTTTCCCAATCTAATGCCTTCAACATCACCAGATTTTCTTACACTGCACTCCATTACCCTAGTTTTGCTCTTGTTAATGTTCATCTTATATGCATCTTTCAGCACACTGTCCATTCCGTAAAAATAACACCTAAATCGTTCCGTTTTCGATCTGATTTCTCTTATTTTATTGGGATGGTCATGTCTCCCTAAGTAGGTGGGTGCTAGCAAAATATTTTCACATTCAGAACTAAAAGTCGGTGATTGAAACTTCGCAAACAGATCACGCCGCAATGAATAACGTCTTCGCTTCAACTTTAACAGAGTTTCGTTGGATAATAAACCGCTCCGCTCGAACTTTCAACACAACCGGTGTTGCTAAGAGTATCCACATTGCTGGTAACGGCTTGTACACAATGCTGGCGACTACTTTGAAGGACAGTAAAGCTTTGAAACGTGTGGCTATTTTATATAAATTGCAAACAAATAGTTGCCACTATTAAAGATCCAACGCTCGTATTATTTACGATACTTACGCGTTACGCAGTCCGATTGAATTGTAGTGTTCCATTTTATTTTGTAATTTATTTTCCCCTCTACACAGATTTTGCTAACCACCATGAGCAGCAGACAGAGATACTGGACGCCATTACGCTTCTGGAAGTGCAGAGCGTAAAGCAAGAGACGAAAAAAAGAGAAAGACAGATGCTATGGTATCTAAAACACGTAAACTGAGTTTTTTTATGTTCATAATGATTTTGCCGAATATACAGAAAATGAAGAACAAAATACAAAAGCTGTAGTTGATTGTAAGGATACAGAAGATTCATCAGAAAGTGCAATTTTTTCAGATGTAGTTACGTTTTCCACAAGTGATACAGAAATTGAACAGACGGAAAAGTCCTAGTTCAGCCAACACCACCTAGAAGACAAGGCCTTCCAACAGGCCTACCCTACCCCAGCCGCCATCTGACTGGCCGTCCGCTGCGCGGCGGTAGGCGTGCCCCAGCCAACGGCCAGTGAGGTGGCGGCCGCGGCCTCTAGGTGTGACGTAGGCACGGCCTGTTCGAAGGCCTTGTCTTCTAGGTGGTGTTGGTTCAGCCATATCGCCTCCTAGCCAAACTGAAATGAAAAGCATGGGGAGTCCTACGGCCCAGAGACCTGGTCTCCAAGACAAAGAGAAGTCGAAAAAATAATACAGGCTTGTGATGTTACTGCATGTTGCGCAAGTGGAACACAAAGTGAAAGTAAAACGCATTATAACAATATTCGTGAGTGGCCAAACAACTTTGATAGAGATTATTGAATTATGAAAGGAAGTAGTAAAGTTCAGTATATAAACAGTAGTCTTTTTGTCTTCAAAGAAAATATGTGAGAAGGAAAATAAGCCAAGATTCTGTCGTTTTTCACATATAAACATAAACAAACGAATAAAACTTACATGAGATATTGGTTCTGCTTTTGAGAAAGCAAAGGGCAACTGTTCTGTTTTGTCTGTTTTCTCTGTTAGTTCGCAAAAACTAGGATGCACGTGTCGATTCTCAACTTGTAAGCCAAATTGAGAGCGAACGAAAGTATTGGCGAACACTCTTGGAATGAATTGTTGCAGTTAGTTTTTTAGCTGAGCGAGGACTAGCATTTCGAGGTAGTGATGAAATTGTTGGTTCACCCCATAATAAACATCTACGTATTCATTCAAGTAAAAGAAAGGGACATACGTCATATTTGTCAAAAACAACGTGCGAGGAATTTACCCATCTAATTGCATCAGCCATACTGAATAATATTATTTGCGAAATTAAGAGATACAAATACTATTCAGTCGCATTGGATTCTACTCCTGATATATCTCACGTAGATCAACTGACTCTGATAGTGCGCTATGTCCTACCATCCGGACTAGTGGAAAGATTTGTGAAGCTTTTGGATATGAAGGGTTATACTGCTGAACACGTCTCTAAACTTACCATCTTTTTTTAGCAGAGAATATCATTAATAAGAAAGATTTCCGTGGGCAAAGCTATGACAATGCCAGTAATATGTGTGGCAGGTATACCGGCTTAGGAGCAGGAATTAAAGATATAAATAAGCATGCTGAATATATTCCCTGTTTTTCACATTCGCTAAATTTGGTCGCCAAGTCTGCTGCAGAATATTGTACCGAAGCATCTATTTTCTTTGATTTCCTTGAAAGCCTCTATACATTTTTTCCACTTCTACCTCTCTATGGGGCCTTCTTTTGAAAGCACTGAAAAATGATAGCACTAAAATTCCGAGTTTGAAAAGGTTATCAGACACTAGGTGGTCGGCCAGAGATGATGCTACAAAGGCGCTTCTGTTTGGTTTTAATAAAGTCATACAAGCTTTGAATAACATGTCTACTAATGTGCATCAAAAGGTAGAGTGCCGCAATCACTCTTACGGACTGGTTTTGAAAATGAGTAAGAGGGAGACAGGAATAAAGAGTATCGCATGGAACAGAATCCTAGAACGCTTGCAAGCGACTTGCTTTTTGCTGCAGTCGTCTGTTCAAGAGCTAAGCACCGGATACGCACTTTATAAATCCAATCAATGAGGTTCAAATTTTCAGAAATTGAGTCTAAAGCCAAACCCCCGACTGGCTGTGAAGAATATCAGCAAGAAACTTCAAGACGACACAAGCGAAATAAAAAGTACGACCATTTTAATAGGTCGACTACACTCGATTAAGGTGTAGAAAATCAGACACCTGGAGAACATTTTGAATTTCAGATGTGTATTGTGATAATTGACAAAGTGCTGGTTGCATTAGCTACACGCATGGAAAAATACCACCATTTGACTAATATTTTTGGAATATTACGGGACATTGAATCTCTTACAGCAGAAGAGATCTTGTAAAGAACTCCTAATATCGTGAATGCTCACCAAGATGATTTAGAAGAGTCGCTTGGCGACGAGCTGGTACAGTTCGCTGAGCTGCTGAAAACGGATATCGCTGCTGCTATTGACAGAGAAAACAACAAAGCTTTAGAACTACAAGTTTACAAATTGTTGATGGGAAATTCATTAGGATCGTGTTTTCCAAATGTAGAAATAACCTTACGCATTTACTTATCTTTAATGATCACCAACTTTCTTTTTCAACGTTAAAGCGCATTAAAAATGAATTAAGAAATACGATGGCACAGGAACGTCTAAATGACCTCAGTATAATGAACATGGAATACGATTTGCTCAGAGAAATTGATGTAACTGTATTATTTCTAATTTTGCCGAAATTAAATCGTGGAAAGTTTATTTGTAATAATCTCGTTTTATTTTGTGTCCTAAACCATATGAGCTAAAGTCCTAACGACCCAAGGGCCGTTTGTCCGTTTTTGCTACGGGCCCGCGCTTGCTTAATCCGGCACTGAGTACTACCGTGAATGTTACGCTTTGTTCGACAGTTTTCAGATACACAGCGTATACAAAATAACGCATTATTACCTAAGGGGATTTTAATTTAATATTTCGTAAGACAATTTAGAAAAGTTGTCTCTGAGAGACATCTATTACACCTTCCGGTACGATAATACGATCTTTTTTTTTCTCACTCTTATTGCTCTTCCACCAAAACTGGCCGCATTGTGATGACGTTAATTATAGGTCAACTCCAAAGTATGTTTACAAACAAGTCAACATCTCACTTAGAAAAAACAATACGGAATGTCACAAGGTGTGTTTGCATACATTTGCTTATGAATCAGCTAAGGTGTGTGAACTAAGACACCACACCTCTGTAATAATCATATAATTAAATCAATGCATGATATCGCGTTCTGCAATTGAGCCAATTCTTCGTATCAAACAAATGCTGTCTACATTTAAAGAGAAATAATGAAATGAGCTCTAACATGGAAATTAAGCGTTTCAGGACACATGTCCACATAACATATTTTCTTTCTTTGTGTGTGAGGAATGTTTCCTGAAAGTTTGGCCATATCTTTTTATAACACCCTGTATATACATATTTTACATATCATTTCATGAAGTTATTTACTGTATAATAACACTTTTCTAGCAGGTAGTTTTTTATTGATTTCCTGAATTCACTTATTTCAGTTTTCTTTGATACCTCGTGGAAGATTATTGTATAATTTTATTTAATTAAATAACAAACTATTTTGGGATTTTGTTTTGTTTTTCCTAGACATATGTAAGTGATACCTGAATCTGGTTCCATGTTCATGTATAGTACTGTTTGTTGGGAACTGATCAATGTGTTTTTTTTTATATACATTACTGTCTGCAAGATGTATTCACATGTAACACTCAGTATACCCAAAGATTTGAATAACTCTGTGCAATGAGCTTTTTTGCTACTATTGGTTATTCTTCATAGAGCCCTCTTTTGCAGTTTGAAATAGCCTGACTCTTCTGTTCATTTGAGCCTCATAAGATAATGCCATAGCTAATTAGCGAGTGTAGATATGCAAAGTAGGCAGTTCTGGTGCACGAGCTGCTGCATACTGAGTTTATTACTCAAAGTGCATAACATGCTGAAGCTATTCTCTTACCTAGTACTACAGTGTGCTCAGACCACTTTAATGAGTCAACGTTCTTGCCTAAATATTTAGTTGATACATTTTTATGGTCTCATCATTCACTTTTAGATTGTTATTACTTGGTTTTCTATTTTATTGGAAACTAATACTATTGGTTTTCTTCACATTTAGGATCAGTTTATTGTTCTTGATCAATTGGGATAAACACATGAGCATTTCCTCAGCTTTTTTATTGAGCATTTCTGGTGACTCAGCAGTGATTAAGATGTCACTGTCATCAGCAAACAGTACTGATTCACCATAATTGACACTTTGTGAAAAGTCATTAATGTATATTAGGAAAAGGACTGGGCCCAGTACACTTCCTTGGGGGACTCATATGTTGATGTATTCAGGATTAGAAAGTTGTTTAGAAGTATGAATGGAGTTAGTTTGATTTCCACCTGTTGCATTCTGTTTTGCAGGTATGAGTGAAACGACACGTTTGCTTTCCCTCTTATTCCTAATGCATCTAATGTCTTTAGTAAAATTGCATGGTCTACTGTGTCAAATCAAGGAAGATGCCCGTTACGTGTTCCCCCTTGTCTAATGCTTCAAGAATAACATTTGTGAAATGTGCTACAGCTGATTCTGTGCTTTTGACAGGCTGGAAGCCAAACAGTTCTTTGCTCAAAAGATTGTACTTTGTTAAGTACCCCATGAGCCTCTTTCTCATTATGGTCTATATTACTTTTGAAAAGGATGACAATAGAGAGATTGGTCTATAATTTTCTATAATATCTGGGTCGCCTTTCTTGTGTATAGGCAGAACTTTTGCATGTTTTAGTGTATCTGGGAAGCAACCTGTG
This sequence comes from Locusta migratoria, assembly GCA_026315105.1. Taxonomy (NCBI): domain Eukaryota; kingdom Metazoa; phylum Arthropoda; class Insecta; order Orthoptera; family Acrididae; genus Locusta; species Locusta migratoria. The sequence goes on along the minus strand of CM048747.1, from coordinate 570,892,033 downwards.
GTGAAGGATTGATTGATGATGTGTGCTGCCGGCCGCGGTGGCCGAGGGGACTGAGGCGCTTCAGTCACGGTCTGCACGGCCACTATGGTCGGGGGTTCCAATCCCCTCTCTGGCATCGATATTTGTGCCGTCCTTAGTATTAGCTAGTTCATAAGTAGTTTGTAAAGTTAGGGACTGATGACCCTGTAGTTAAGTCCCATAAGTGCTACAAACATTTGAACATTTTTTTTGTGTGTGTGATAAGGGATCTTTGATACTGTCTACGCAATCCATTAGCAAGCATACAGGTACTTCATCTAGTCCCACAGGCATTTTACTTTTGAGGTTGTGCACAACATTACTTTCTTCTTTAGCTGTGGTGTGTTGCAGTCACATTGAGTGTGGTACTTTGTGTAGTGTTTGTAACTGATCTGTTTTGTTGAACTTCTGTTGAAGATTGGTTGCTATATTGCTGAAATACTGATTAGCATAGTCTGCTATCTTTTTGGGATCTTGTAAAGCGGTACCATTATGATGAAACTGCACATTTGATGGCTTTGATTTTTTCCTATTTGTCTCCTGTTTGGTGATGTTCTAGGCTACTTTGATTTTGTTATCTGCCTGTTCTATAAATTTGTCATTTTGGTACCTTTTTGCTGCTAACAATACTTTTCTATAGGTCTTTTTGTATGTATGGTAATAGTTTTGAAACGCAGTATCATTATGGTATTTTTTTTTAAAGAGTTGAGGTGCTTGAAGGTTTCAGAGGATTTTCTTATTCCATTGGTTACCCAGTTATTATTAATCTGTGCTTTAATGACTCTTAAGACTTTTGGAAACAATTCTTCGAATCTGAATTAAAATACTGAGAGAAACATTGAGAACTTCTCATTTACAGTAGGAGCCCTACATGTTTCATGGCTGATCTGTGAGGCAAACAAAACTCTTTGTGTCTTCGAGAAAACCCTACTGTACTAGTGGGTTTTGGTATTGTTTTCTACTTTTATGTTCAGTTTCAATAACTGACTAGAATGATCTGGGATGCTGAGGCGATCAATATGGGCATCACACCTGTCCTCCTCTATGTCGGTTAGCATATGGCCAGTGCGCGAGGACTGAGTGTTCAGTTACCCTAGTAGTCGCAGTGTAAATTAATGCTGATATACCATAGGCGGACGTAATGTTCATGAAATTTATGCATGGCCCATCTGGGTTCATTATGTTGATGTTTAGATCTCCACAGGTGATGATTTTGCCTTTGGAGCTGGATATCATATCCAATGCCTGGATCAGTTTTGCAAAGAAGATATCCATGTTACCACCGGAAGAACGGTAAATACACAATACAGTTAATATTTGAAATACATCTCGGTTTCTTATCTCTAATGCTGATATTTCTATGTGTAGCTCCTCGCTTAGTGCCACGTCATTTCTAATTTTATAGACAAAGCCCTCCACCACATTTCATAGTGTTCCAACTATAATGACATGCAAGATTATAAGAGTTTAGTGTTACATTTGTTAATTCTGATCCCTTACACCAGTCTTCTGTTATACAGACAAGTGAGCTGCCAAATGTCTGCAGTTCCACTTCTAACTGTTGCACTTTGTTTCTTATTGACTGTGCATTCTGGTGGAAAATTGAGAAGCACCGAACACTTCTTACCTTGTCGGCTTTACACGTCTTCTCCCTCGGTATAAAAAATCATTTGGATGAGGAGAAGAAGTTTTCTTGCACTGTAAATCACTGATCACTTTTCTTTCTTTCTCCTCACTTTTTCTTGCTGTTGCTGGTGGTCTCTCTTCTTCTAGAGGAGATGTTACTGTCGGGTACTCCTTGGGTGCCTTTTGTTACTTGTGTGTGTTGTTAAAAATCCTTCAGGTAAGAGGGCGCAGTTCTTCCCCTTTGCTTATTCTTGATTCTCTCCTGGGAGTGATGAGCTGCCAGTTGCTGTTGAGCAGGATGGAGCTGATACTTCCCTTGGCCTCAATGTTGTAGTTGATAGCCTATTACTTCCTGAGTCAACACTTGACAGATATGTGTTTCAGCTTCTTCTTCTTTTTGTAATGGTTCTTGTATTTCTTTTATTGAGCCTAATGCTGAGTTGGATGATTTTCTTTCATTAGCGGATTCTTCTTGGGTCTTCGTTTTCATTCTTGCTGGGAAGTCATCAAATTGTATTTTTATGAACGATGGTAATTGCACACTAGTTTCTACTGCTTGTTTTAAGTATCTACACAATTTCTTTTTGCCCTTCATTCGAAGATGAGTCCATGTCTTGTGTAATCAACTTCTAGTGAGAAATTCATTGATGTCCATTACCTACACATGCTCGAAATTTTCTTGGATATTCATTAAGAATTTGTTTAGTTCATATATTCTGTTGTTCAAAGTTGGTAAGTAATATCTGTATATAATTGTGCACAAGATTACCGTACTTTTGTGTGGACTGTCTTTCGAAGAGAATCAGTAAGGTCACATCTGAAGTCCTCGAATTTCTTTGTGATGTTATTTGACCCACCAAGAATGATGACACTGTCTTTTTTCGTCTTCAAGGCTATGTTGTAGACGACATTCTTTAACTGGGCATTTGGTTTCACATGAGACACAGTAATTTGCTTGATGAAAATAGCTCATAAATTTGCACAGTGGCGTCCATGACTATCTGAATAGAATTAGTACGTTCTTATTCTTGTTATTAATGTGTCTCAATTCCTGCTGGTTTGGTCGAAGAGTGTTTTCATAGTTTCCACCTATTTTCATATTGTTTCTTTTTGTAAGGGCACTTAATAACACACACCAGAATCCACTGTTATAGTATTTTTGGTTCTGAACACTTCGTTTCGCTCTTCTTTTTCATTATTCAGCGTTTTCTCTTATACACTTTTGTGTAATTCACTTAATTTTAGATCATCTAACAGTTCAGTATTCTCTTTTTGAAGTTTCTTCACATCACTCTGTAAGTTATGAATTTCCTATTGCATACTTGCAATACATTCCTTTAATTTTTCTATGGCTGCTATGCATTTAGTGCATAGCATATTTTTACCTTCCATGGCTGTATTTACGTTTGAAGTAACAAACACCTTGTTGAAACTGTTCCAGTACAGTATGCAAATGAAGAAAACAGTTTCCACGTTCATTCTTCTTGTTCACTCGATAATTTCACGATATATTATATATATTATACCGAGCTGTAGATCAATATTGAATTGTAAACTGTTTATAGGTACATTTAGCTTTGATAACTTATCACTAAAATTTACACACGCTCTCTTTTTCACACCGAAAGTTACTTTTTTTGCGGATACACACGATTTCGTTTTTACGCTGGCCGCCATTGCTGCCACTGTATCTTCAACAATATGTGCAATGTCTGCATAAAACTTTTTGATGTGATGTATTTCTCAATATTCTATGTAAGACACACATATTATGGTCTAAAAACTGTATGTTCTGGAATGTTTTGCTGTGTTATGCTATTTTACGGCTGCTAACTCCATACAGGCAGCTTCTTTGTTAAGAAGTAGTACTTTCAAAAGAGCTACACAAATATTTACATTTGAATATCACAGACGATTTTTACTATTAATTATTGCTTCAAGTCATAATAATAAATAATGTTTACTTACAATAGGTAAGTGTGCGCTCGGTCCGGTTCCCCAGTTTTTTCGCCGACATTTAATGATCCATTTTTTCTCCTCTCAGAATCTCTCGGGAAACTAAACATTCTGTAGGCACCTCTGGGATGACTTGAGCAGTGTATGGCGACACAACCACCCACAATGTCGCGCTAAAGTGCCGTGACGCAAACCCTGCAGCACTGCAGTACGGTACCGGTATGGGTAACTTACGAGCTAAGGGAATAAAAATGGCTCATGCTTCACCTCGTACTTATAGGAGCCTTAGCGAAGGCCAAAGTAGAGAGACCCATTAAAAAATAAACAAAAATGAAGCTTTTACCTGTTAAGCCTTGATCTACCACAGAGAATACACTCACACAAACCCAACCGCTGTCTCCCGATTATTCCGTGGCAGATGAAGCTTCATTTTGTTTATTCTGTTAGGTGTGCCTTTATGTGACTCGCCGGACCTTTCCAAAATATTGTTGATAGTATTTAATGAAGCTATTGAATATTAATTTGAACAGAAATTTATTATGAGTTCTTTCCTGCAAGCAAGCAAACGTAAGCTAGTGTATATAAACTGTCAGTCAGTTTGACTGCTTGTATTTGTATTTCTAGCATTCATTGACGCAATACTTTGCCGCGGTATATATTTTTACCATTACGGTTCATCTGCAGTTTCGCAAATTGGTAATAAATGCAGAGCCCCGTGCTACGCTATAGCAGCAGCCAGCCGCCTATACGTTCGCTACTCAGGGCTTTACAACAACAACTTCCTGGCAGATTAAAATTGTGTGCCGGAACCGGAACTCGAACCTGGAACCTTTGCCTTTCGCGGGCAAGCGCACTACCGACTGTGCTATCCCTACACGACTCACGATGCCGCCTCACAACTTTACTTCCGCCAGTACCTCGCCTCCTACTTTCCAAACTTCACAGAAGTTCTCCTGCGAACCACGCAAGACTAGCACTCCTGGAAGAAAGGACATGGTGGAGACATGGCTTAGCCACAGCCCAAGGCAGGCGGCATGTGCCAGCCATGTCTCAGTGGAAGCACAATTTACGTATCGCGGTATATCGAGAGTTCTTCAAACGAACTAAAGAGCGCACTGATGACCCCTGACAGAGAAGTTACAGAGCCCGCATCTTTTGGTAAGCAGGAAGAAGCCGTTCCGACCGTGGAACAACACAGTATGAAAGAAGAGCACCAAGTAACCCAGGAGGATAATATGTATGGAACAACGACACAAGGAGAAACACACCCTGTGAATGGGAAAGGACCAAATACAGTACAGACTGAAGCAGGAACACAACCAACGGAACAACGCGGGGAAGGAGAAGACATGCCTGCCGATGCTCAACCTAACGGTGTCAAGGTTTCTGATAGTGAAAACGAACAATCCGCACACCATAGAGCTTCAACACAGTCGTTAGAAACGTCACCAGAGGCGTCTCCAACGAGTTCACCGAAGTCGAGAAGGAACAAAAAACGACGAAGAGCACACCAGGCCGCAGAAAGTTTGGCCCCTCCAGTAAGGGACAGACTGCGGATACAGGAAGAAAAGAAGAAAGACGAGCACAGAACGCAACGAGTTGGCGATTGTACGGTCCTGAGAGAGAGACCGGCAGATTTTGTAGGATCACATGAAAATTCTGAAACCGTACTTGGTGCAACACTGGAAGTTGACGATGCTACCCGACTTGGAAATGACACCACCGATACAACGTTAAACTGGGCGGACGATAGAGAGGAGCAGAAAGAAGGAATGGACACCGAAGAGGCTTTTGAAGAAGACTTTTTCTATTAAATCTTTGCAATGAATTTTAAGAAGAAAAACGAAAGAAAAGACAAAGAAAGAAAGAAATACAAAAGTGGACTGGAATTTGATGTCATCATTCGAAATATGTATCCTCTACTTTACGACTCATAGCGTAACAAAGTGGACCACACGTACAATGTGACCACTTTAAATATAAACAAAATTCAGAGTGCAACTAAGGTAGCTTCGCTGAAAGAATTCTTGTATCAGTCCAAAACAGATGTCGCCTTTTTACAGGAGGCACTTATTTGTTTCTGGGTATAAAGAGGTTATAAATGTCGCACCTGAAAAATCATGTGGGACCGCAATACTTGTCAAAGACGGAATCGAGCTCATAAATGTAGGTCTTTTAGAATCAGGGTGGGGAATTAGTTGCCAAATGTTTAATACAACGTTTATCAATATTTATGCTCCATCAGGAAACAATGCCAGACAGGAAATGTAGCTTTTTTCAAAAGGGATATCTTATTTCTCCTTAAAGAGAACCCTGCAGAGGTTTTAATTGGGGGAGATTGGAATTGTGTTTTAAACAAAAAAGACCCACGGCGAAATTTTAATTTTTTCCATGAACTGCAGGCACTAGTAAAAAACATGAAATGGTGTGGCGCTTGGGAAATAAAGTTCCCCACGATGGTAAGATTTACCTACATTACGAGTACGTCACAGAGTAGGTTAGACAGAATGTATGTCACCCAAAATTTAGCAAATAATGTCAGTAGTATCGAAGTGATACCAACCAGCTTCTCTGACCACCTTAGTCTGAAATGCAGCATTAAATTACAAAGACAAAAGACGTACTGGGGCCGATCATTTTGGAAACTAAATATAAGTATTCTCCCAGAAAACGCCCTTCCCCTGGAAATACAACAGACTTGGCAATCCGTCTTAAGGAGGAGAAACAAGTACAGATCAATATAAATATAGAATGGTGGACTTTGGCCGCGAAGACAAAGTTATGATCTACCCTCATAAATTACTGTATAGAGCGAGCGAGATGGTTTAGAAACACGACGGAATTTTATTATTCTTGTCTCAGAGACCTATACGAGCAACCAATGTCCCCAGAGGCTTTTATAGAGATAAAGAAAATCAAAGCCAAAATGACAAGCATTAAGAGGGCTCAGCTAGAGAGTTTGAAAGTACAATCACACACCAGCAGCATTGTGGATGAGGAGAATACTTCTATCTATCACCTAATACAGCACTCAAAAAACAGAAGACGGAATTTTATTGCCAATCTTCGAACTGAAGATCAAAGAGTGCTGTCAGAGCAAAAAGATATTATAAATAAAGCGTACAGATTTTACCATTAGCTTTATTCCGAAAATGACATTGATGAAAACTCAGCACGCAGTTTGCTACAGAACTCTGGAATGGAGAGTGTGGTGACAGAAAACGAAAATAGGAACCTCTCGTCAGACATTACAAACGAAGAGATCTTCGAAATAATTAAATCTTCACCTTCTAGAAAGTCTCCTGGCCCAGACGGTTTGCCCATCGAATTTTATAGACAATTCTGGCACGTAATAGGCGACAAATTCATCGAAGTTGTTAATGAGGTCCTGAAAGGGGAGCTGGTTCCTGCCGAGTTCAAAGAGAGTGTAACGGTTTTACTCCCAAATGGAAGGAATACAGAGGTGAAGGAACTCAGTAAAATGCGACCAATCAGTTTGATGAACTCCGATTATAAAATAATAGCAACGGTAGTTAAAGAAAGACTGAGGCCTATTTTCGAAAAGGTAATTGAATGTCATCAGACCTGTCTCCCTCAACGTAACATTTTTAATACGGTATGCGAATATAGGGATATCATTGCAATTTTTTCGACATCATCAGCACATGGAGGCCATGCCTTCTTAGATTTTGCAAAGACGTTTGATAAGGTTAATCATGAGTACCTTTTCAGAACTTTGAAATACATAGGTCTAGATGATAACAACATTACAGTTCTGATGAACATAGTAAGAGGGATAACAACCAGGATTACGATAAATAGACAATTTACGAAACTTGTTACGATTTCAAATGGACTTCCACAAGGTAGCCCCTTGTCCATGATACTTTACGTGGTTTCTCTGGAACCCCTCCTCCGACACTTGAACGTTACCTTGGAAGGCATAACAATATCTGGCCTAAAGAAAGTAAGGAATGCATACGCTGATGATGTTGGAGTGATAGTAAGGAGTCAACAGGACTGCATTCAGCTAACGGACAAGCTGTCACTACACTGCAGTGCAACTGAAGCAACATTGAATGAGACTAAAAGTTCCTTTTTAAATCTAAAACGTCTAGAAACAATGGAGCTACCTTGGGCAGAAAGTGTGCCCCATCACACTGCACTAGGAGTACAGTTCTACAACTGCCCACTCAGGACAATATCAGCTAACTGGAAACTGGTGCTAAACAATATCAGAGGCAGCTTAATATTAAACGGAGTCAGAGATTTAAATATTTATTTATTTATTTATTTATTTATTTATTTATTTATTATTGGCTTCTAGCATAGAAAGATTTAAATATTAAACAAAGAATAAAACTAGTAAACTGCGGAGTACTCCCAAAAGCTACATATGTCAGTCAAATTTTACCTATACCCAGAGAAACAGCGAGAGCTATCATGAGTACCATCGGTAAATATATCTGGCAAGGTGATATCTTCAGAATTGCAATAACCACAACTACTACGCCACCGGAAGAAGGAGGCCTAGGACTTACCGATGTTCGGAAAAAGAATACGGCCCTCTTTGTCAAAAGAACACTGCAACTTACAGAGACCTATCCGGACAGCGTAACCGCGGCTTTATTTGAGCTACTAAAACCTGAAAGTATGCAGCCCCCGGAGTAGAATTAACTACAAATTGAAGTATATTAGGCATTTTTACCTTGAACTAAGCTACCTGAAATGCATTATAGAGGATGGACATAAAAGGAACTGTAAATTTATTGTGCGTAGGTTAAAATCAAACGAAAACTACAATAAGATGGAGGTAAAATACCCCAACAAGACAAATATAAGTAACAAAATATTGAAAACAGAAGTGCATGTGGCTTGGTATAGAGTCATCAATAATATAGTGAGTACTAATGAAAAATTGTACTCAATAGGACTCAGTGTGACAAATGCATGACCCAAGTGTAGCAATATCGACTCGCTTTATCACCACTTTACCTGTAGTGGATATAATGATATTTGGAACGACGTAAGACAGCAGATCGCGTTCATAAAAAGTAGCGATGGTAGAGAGATTACAATGACCAACGTAATTTTTTCCGGACGAAGTTTCTTTTTCAATACAAAGAAACAACGTCATAGTGTGGTTGCTCGACACTTTGTAAATTATGTTATAAACAAAAAAGGAAATGATAATACAAGAATACAGAGAATACATACAAGAAGAATTTTGCAGAATATATAATAAAAAGGAGCATAAAAGAAACGTCGGAAACATGCTAAAAATTCTGTTTCAGAGACAGGGTATAGGGTAAAGTGGAAACATCATCACCTAGAAAATTGAGTTAGCATGCTAAAGTAGGGGACTGCTGTTGAGGGCGAAGTACGGTGGGGACTTCGTGGGCCCCGTGGCCGCTACGGTAGCCGTGAAGGCCTCAACAGAACCCTGAAACGGCATTGCTGTCCCACAAGAAGACGCAGACAAAACATTAAGGGGCAAGAACATAAAGACCACAAAGAATAAGTATTGCCTTGAAACGTACGGTGCATATAATGCAAGAGATTTTTCTTTTTATTAGTTCTTTTTTTTCTCTACAATAACGTCTCTGTTAATGATATTTTATTCAATTCGCAAGAAAGCATTTTTATTTGCGATCAATGAGATCACGAGAAGAAAGGAAAAGACATTTTAGTTAAAGTTTCTATTATGAAGCAGAAACCATAATAGAAACTAATTATGTCGTCATAAATGCATAACAATATATGTAAGCAACATGAAAATTAAAATGATGGCGTTGAAGCCCGGCCGGGGAAGGCTATCATGGCGGGCGAGCGCAAGGAAGGGCTGAAAGAAAAAAAAAGTTCATAAGTGGTTTGTAGGTTTGGGGACTGATGACCCGGTAGAAAAAAAAGTCGGTAGTGCGCTTGCTCGCGAAAGGCAAAGGTCCCAGGTTCGAGTCCCGGTTCCGGCACACAATTTTAAATTGCCAGGAAGTTTCATATCAGCGCACACTCCGCTGCAGAGTGAAAGTTTCATTCTGGAAACATCCCTTAGGCTGTGGCTAAGCCATGTCTCCACCATATCCTTTCTTCCAGGAGTGCTAGTCTTGCATGGTTCGCCGGAGAGCTTCTGTGAAGTTTGGAAAGTAGGAGGCGAGATACTAGCGGAAGTAAAGTTGTGAGGCGGCATCGTGAGTCGTGTCGGGATAGCACAGTCTGTAGTGCGCTTGCCCGCGATAGGCACAGGTTCCAGGTTCGAGTCCCTGTTCCGGCACACAATTTTAATCTGCCAGGAAGTTTCATATCAGCGCACACTCCGCTGCAGAATGAAAGTTTCATTCTGGAAACATCCCTTAGGTTGTGGCTAAGCCATGTCTCCACCATGTCCTTTCTTCCAGGAGTGCTAGTCTTGCATGGTTCGCAGGAGAGCTTCTGTGAAGTTTGGAAAGTAGGAGGCGAGGTACTGGCGGAAGTAAAGTTGCGAGGCGGCATCGTGAGTCGTGTCGTGATAGCACAGTTGGTAGTGCGCTTGCCCGCGAACGGCAAAGGTCCCAGGTTTGAGTCCCGGTTCCGGCACACAATTTTAATCTGCCAGGAAGTTTCATATCAGCGCAGACTCCGATGCAGAGTGAAAGTTTCATTCTGGAAACATCCCTTAAGCTGTGGCTAAGCCATGTTCAAATCAAATGTTTGTAGAACTTATGGGACTTAACTACGTGGTCATCAGTCCCTAAGCTTACAAACTACTTATGAACTAGCTAAGACTAAAGACGGCATAAATATCCATGCCCGAGGGGGGATTCGAACCCCCGACCGTAGTGGCTGTGCAAATCGTGACTGGAGCGCCTCAGCCCCCTCGGCCACCGCGAAGCCATGTGTCCACCAAGTCCTTTCTTCCAGGAGTGCTAGTCTTGGATGGTTCGCAGGAGAGCTTCTGTGATGTTTGGAATGTAGGAGATGAGGTACTGGCGGAAGTAAAGTTGTGAGGCGGCATCGTGAGTCTTTTTTTTTTTTTTTTTTTTTTTTTGGGGGGGGGGGGCGCACAACTTCTACGATCATTAGCGCCCAGACAAGAACATAGATTCGCTAGATCTCAAAAAATAAAACAAAAAAATTTGGTGACTGTCAGAACACCAAGAAGAGGCAAAAAAAAAAAAAAAAAATAAATAAATAAAAAATAAAATAAAATAAAAAATAAAAAAATAAAAAAAAGATAAAAACAATTAAAAGGGTTAAATATCCTTCGATAAGTTGGCCAAGTTGATAAAACGCAAAACTCGAGCAGCTGCTCGTGTGTCATCAGCTAAAACTTCCTTCAGAGTAGACGGAAAGTGCAGGGCTACATGGAGATGATTTAAATTAACACAAGACAGTAAAACATGTCGCACGGTCAGCAGTTCACCGCAGGAGCACAGCGGTGCAGGGTCGGCGGTTAGCAAGTGACGGTGGCTGAAACGGCAGTGACAGATCCGCAACCGGGCCAGGATGACCTCCTCCCGCCGAGAGGGGCGTGAGGAGGTCCTCCAAGCGGTCGGGATCGGATTTACAGTTCTCAATTTATTGTTGTACAGTGAAAACCACGCACTGTGCCAGGACGACACGATACTCCGGCGAAGAGCCCGTTGAACATCGTCCGATGGGACGCAACAGGTAGCCATGCGAGGCAAAAGAGCTGCGGACTTGGCTGCTATGTCGGAGGTCTCATTCCCGGGCACACCCACGTGGCCAGGGACCCACAGGAAAGAAACGTGACAGCCGTCATCTGCTAGCAACTGGAGGGAGCGTTGGATCCGATACACGAGAGGATGGTTCGAGAAAGGGTCCTTAAGACTCTGCAGGGCGCTAAGGGAGTCCGAACATATGGCATAGAAAGGTTGGCGGTGGCGGCAGGTGTACAAAACGGCCTGGTGGAAGGCAAAAAGCTCAGCCGTGAAATTCGAGCACGGGTCAGGGAGCTTGTATTTGAAACGGTTGTCCCCGACGACGAAGGCAGATCCGACACCGGCAGTGCTCTTGGAACCATCAGTGTAAATAAATATGGCATTATCGAACCGCGAACGGAGTTCGACAAGCCTCGAGCGGAATACCAAATCCGGAGTGCTCTACTTGGGGAGCGAACTAAGTTCAAGATGAGTGTGAATCTGGGCCTGATGCCACGGTGGCAATGGGCTTTCGCTCAACCGAAAGGTGGAAGGAAGGGTAAAATCAAGCCGCTGTAGTAGGCGGCGAAACCGAACTCCAGGTGGAAACAAGGCAATCGCAGACAACTGATATTGGCGATCGAGTGAGTCATCAAAAAATAATCAGTAAGATGGATGGTTGGGCATCGACCGCAAGCGGCATGCGTACCGACACAAGAGTATGTCAAGCCGAGTGGTCAAGGGTAATACAGCAGCCTCGGCATCAGACTTTCAATAGGACTGGTATAAAATGCACCGGTCGCCACAGACGTAATCCCCGATGGTGAATAGAGTTGAGACGGCGGAGAATCGACAGCCGTGCAGAAGAGTATACAAGGCTTCCGTAGTCGAGCTTCGACTGAACAATGGCCTGGTAAAGGTGAAGCAGGACGGTTCGATCCGCTCCCCATGATGTGCCACTGAGGACGCGGAGAACATTAAGGGATCGGGCACAATGGGCAGTCAGGTAGGACACGTGTGTGGACCAGCAAAGTTTCCGATCCAACATTAGCCCCAAGAATTTCGTAGACTCCACGAAAGGGAGAGCAACAGGGCCGAGATGTAGAGAAGGTGGAAGAAATTCTTTGTATCTCCAGAAGTTTATACACACCGTTTTCTCAGTGGAGAATCGGAAGCCGTTTGCGATGCTCCAGGAATACACACGGTCAAGACAGTGTTGAAGACAACGCTCCAAGAGACACGTCCGCTGGGCGCTGCAATAAATTGCGAAATCGTCAACAAAAAGGGATCCGGAGACGTGGGCTGAAAGGCAATCTACGATCGGATTGATTGCAATGGCAAAGAGCGCCACACTCAAGACGGAGCCCTGTGGTACCCCATTGTCCTGGCTAAAGGTATCGGACAAAACAGAGCCCACCCGTACCCGGAACTTGCGATCCGCCAAAAACGCTTGAATGAAAAGAGGGAGGCGGCCCCGAAGGCCCCATGTCTGCAATGTGCGGAGAATGCCCGCTCTCTAACAGGTGTCGTATGCCTTCTCCAAGTCGAAGAACACTGCTACTGTTTGACGCTTCTTTAGAAAGTTATTCATAATGAAGGTCGACAACGTAATGAGGTGATCAGCAGCAGAGCGGTGTCGACGAAAACCGCATTGGATATTAGTCAGGAGGCGGCGAGATTCGAGGAGCCAGACCAACCGAGCGTTAACCGTGCGTTCCATCATCTTACAGACGCAGCTCGTCAGAGAAATGGGGCGATAACTGGAAGGAAGATGTTTGTCCTTCCCTGGTTTGGGGATGGGGACAACAATGGCTTCACGCCAACTTGTGGGAACATGACCTTCAGTCCATATGCGATTGTAGGTACTAAGAAGAAAGCACTTGCCCGCAGGAGAGAGGTTCTTCAGCATCTCAATATGAATGGAATCGGGCCCGGAAGCAGAAGATCGGGACAGGGCGAGAGCACGGTCTAGCTCCTGCATGGTGAAGGCGACATTATAATTTTCACGATTAAAAGAGTGGAAAGAAGGCGGCCGTGCCTCCTCTACCTGTTTGCGAGGGAGAAAGACAGGGTGGTAATGGGCAGAGCTCGAAACCTCCGCAAAGAAACGGCCCAACGCGTTGGAAACATCAGCGGGGAACCACGAGGACTGCGTTCTCCACGGTCAGGCCAGGAATCGGGGAGTGGACCTTGACGCCGGATAAACGGCGTAGGCCACCCCAAACAACCGTGGAGGCAGTAAAACGGTTAAAAGAACTAGTAAAAGCAGTCCAGCAAGCTTTCTTGCTGTCGTTTATGATACGACGACATTGCGCTCTCATACGTTTATAATTGATGCAATTCTCCAAAGTTGGGTGGCGGCGGAAGGTGCGTAAAGCACGGCGCCGGGCTCTAAGCGCGTCGCGGCAGGCTGCAGTCCACCAAGGGACCAGCACACGACGTGGAGAAGATGATGTATGAGGTATGGAATGTTCGGCAGCGGTGAGAATAACCTCTGTGAGGTATTCGACCTGACTGGCACAGCAGGGAAAATTCTGATCGTGAAAAACAGCCATGGAAGAATAAAGCCCCCAGTCGGCTTTTGAAATGTTCCAACTGGTGGGACGAGGAGATGGGGAATGATGCAGGAAGTGGATGATACAAGGGAAATGGTCACTCAAGTACGTGTCAGAAAGTGCATACCACTCAAACCGACCGGCAAGCTGAGGAGTGCATGTCGCAAGGTCTATGTGGGAGTAAGTGTGTGTTGTGTCGGCGCACCTGTGTTGAGGCAGACAAGATTGAAGTGTTGGAGAAGGTCCACCAAAAGGGAGCCTCTCGGACAAGGTGCCGGAGAGCCCCATAGGGGGTGGGGGCATTGAAGTCGCCTACCAACACGAAAGGTGAAGGGAGCTGGTCGACGAGGTGTAGCACATCTGCCCTAGTAAGGGCAGATGACGATGGCGAATAGATGTTACAGAGGGAAAAGGTAAATGTGGATAGAGTGATGCGGACGGCAACTGCCTGTAGGTGAGTATGCAATGTAATGGGATGGTAATAGACGTCGTCTCGAATGAACATCAGTACCCCTCCATGGGCTGGGGTACCTTCCACGGGTGGCAGTTCGAAACGCAAAGAGGTGTAGTGGGAAAAGTCTGCACGATCACTTGGACGCAACTTAGTTTCTTGGAGACAGACTAGAAGCGGGCAGTGCAATCGAAGGAGTAGTTTTAACTCCTCCCGATTGGAAAGAATGCCGCGAATATTCCATTGAAGGAGCGCCATGATAAAAAATGAGATAAGAAATAAGGATAAAAACTAACAAGCAAGCGGGGTCACCTCGACGGCTGCTGAGGACTGGATTTCGAGGGAGCACTGCTATCGCTGTCTAGGGGCAAAGGGTCGTGGTCCATAGGTTCGACCGACGCGCCTGCCACCTCCCTGAGTTGATCAGGAGCGGCAGTTTCCACCGCCGGTAAAGGGCCGGGTGCCCGGCAGACGGAGCGTCCCGGTGAAACAGAAGACGGCCGAGGCCGGCAACTGTTGGGCGGCGTGACAGATGGGTCACGCCTCGGCGGGGAAGGAGAGGAACTCTTTTTCTTGTTGGCTCTTCTCGAAGAGTGACAGTGAGAAGAGGCAGTCGACGGTTGGGAAGCCTGAGAACGAAGAAAATCCTCACGGACGGGTTCTTTTTTCAAAGTCCGGGCATCTTGTTTAGGTGCCCGCGGTTTTTCCAGAGGTTGACGAAGACTGTACTTTAGAAGCAGCAGAAGGAAGCGGGGACGTGGAACGGGCAATCTTCGGGCTGGCGGATCGCACAACTGTGTCAGCGAAGGTAAAATCACACGTTTGGGTACTTGAATCCTTAGTAGGTCGAGTGGAGGTGAGGATCTTACTGTATGTGCCCGCTGGGAGGACAGCGGGCTTTCGACTCGCCAACAACTTTCGAGCGGCAGATGTTGATAACTTTTTCGTAACCCGAATTTGCTAGATGACCTTCTCATCCTTGTATACCGGGCAGTCGCGAGAGGAAGCCGCATGGTCACCGTTGCAGTTAAGGCAGTGAGGGGACGGAGGTGGGCAATCCCCCTCATGGGCGTCCCTACCACAAGTGACACATTTTTCTGCATTTGGGCAAGATTCACGGGTATGGTTGTACCTGTGGCATTGGAAACAGCGCGTTGGGTTTGGAATATAAGGGCGGACAGAGAGAACTTCGTACCCTGCTTTGACCTTCGACGGGAGTTCAACCCGTCGAACATCAAACACACAGTACAAGTCGGTGTCAGCTGGTTATCTACCTTTTTCAAAACCCTATGCACGGCTGTGACACCCTGATCGGACCTGTAGGTTTGTATGTCTTCATCAGACAACCCGTCAAGGGATCTCGTGAAGACTACCCCCCGTGACGAGTTGAGTGTGCGATGCGCTTCTACCTTGACAGGGAACGTGTGTAACAATGTAGTCCGGATTAGTTTCTGAGCTTGGAAGGCACTGTCCACTTCCAGCAACAATGTGCCATTGCGCTGACGCGAACAGGTTTTAACAGGGCCAGCAATTGCATCTACACCTTTCTGGATGACGAAAGGATTTACAGACATGAAATCTTTTCCATCGGTGCGAGAGAGAACAAGAAATCTCGGTAGATTAGGCAGAGTCTTCTTTTGCTGAGGCGAATCTATCTTTCGTTTCTGGGTCAACGTCATTGAAGAAGAGAAGGAAGTCATCGCGGAAGTGTCCCCCGTGATTACCGGCGTCTCCGATAGCGCGCTCCTTCCTAGTGGGGGCCCTCTCCGAGGGCTTACCCGCCTTAGGTGATTGTTCACACCTCAGGTCACACCCCCCGAGAACTGACGGAGGGACCAATCGGCATGTTCGGAAGGTACCAGCTCGGGTAATCACCCCTCCCTGGGCCTGGCCTTTACCAGGGGGTACGTACGTGTCCTACTTGTCTACCCGGGGCGGGGAATTACGTCACCTGCTACGCATGATAATGCGTGGGTCGGCCTTCAGACACACACAGGGAGGAAAGAAGAAGAATAGAGAAAGTGAAGAGGAAGGAAAGAAGTGTCTCAAACGCCGAGGCGGAGACTAATGAGGAGAAGAAGGCTAGGAGAGGAGAAGGAGAGAAAGAGAGAAACAAAGGGTAAGAAAGGAAGGAACCAAGGAATAAGAGAAACGACAACAAGAACCACCGTAACTCACGAAATACGCCCGTCTCCGGGCGAAGGCATAAACCGGGAGGGAAAGTGAAGCAGCCTGGGACAGAAGAAAGGCTGCTCCGGCTCGGGGCCCCGTGAGCGCCACACACGTACCCACAAAAGAACTGTGGGGCCCCCTGGGGGGATCGTGAGTCGTGTCGGGATAGCACAGTCGGTAGTGCGCTTGCCCGCGAAAGGCAAAGGTTCCAGGTTCGAGTCCGGCACACAATTTTAATCTGCCAGGAAGTTTCTTATCAGCACACACTCCGCTGCAGAATGAAAGTTTCATTCTGGAAACATCCCTTAGGCTGTGGCTAAGCCATGTCTCCACCATGTCCTTTCTTCCAGGAGTGCTAGTCTTGCATGGTTCGTACGAGAGCTTCTGTGAAGTTTGAAAAGTAGGAGGCGAGGTACTGGCGGAAGTAAAGTTGTGAGGCGGCATCGTGAGTCGTGTCGGGATAGCACAATCGGTAGTGCGCTTGCCCGCGAAAGGCAAAGGTTCCAGGTTCGAGTCCGGCACACAATTTTAATCTGCCAGGAAGTTTCATATCAGCACACACTCCGCTGCAGAATGAAAGTTTCTTTCTGGAAACATCCCTTAGGCTGTGGCTAAGCCATGTCTCCACCATGTCCTTTCTTCCAGGAGTGCTAGTCTTGCATGGTTCGTAGGAGAGCTTCTGTGAAGTTTGAAAAGTAGGAGGCGAGGTACTGGCGGAAGTAAAGTGAGGCGGCATCGTGAGTCGTGTCGGGATAGCACATCGGTAGTGCGCTTGCCCGCGAAAGGCAAAGGTTCCAGGTTCGAGTCCGGCACACAATTTTAATCTGCCAGGAAGTTTCATATCAGCACACACTCCGCTGCAGAGTGAAAGTTTCATTCTGGAAACAAGATATGTAAATAGCTTAGAGAGTGGCCAACTAGCCGGTGGCGTGCACTTACATAGCAACCCAGGTAGAAATGCGGACATACAGTGTGGCGTATCCAGACACTTCAGAGTATAGAAACGCACACTGTGGCTATTCACACTCCAGGCTCTCTATACTCTCTATAATAAGACAAGCATGCCACCTGTTGGTCGACTCCTGAATCAATGCCAGTCAATTCAAGGGCCTGCTGCGTGGCTTTACCCCATGCAGAGTTTTACTCCTACCTTCCCTACAAGCAATAGCGCAGCTTTATGGTACAATAATGATCACAATCATATTTTGTGTAATGAACATGGCAATTGCACAATACGGGGACATAATCAGCAACAAAGAGTAGTGCTTAAGCAAGATACAACCATTGGAAATATTTCCAGAAGATCAACGTACACATCAGAGAAAACTACAATTAAATATGGAGTGCCACAAGGGTCGACCTTAGGTCCAATCCTCTTTCTCTTGTATATAGATGACCTGAATGACACCGTACTTGCTGAACAGAAAACTTTATTTACGGATGACACCAGTATTTTAATTACAGGGATAGATCAGAAACACCTTCAACAATCTACAGATACATCATTATTGGAGCTAACACATTGGTTCAAAAGAAATAAACTCATAATAAACACTGAAAAACCAGTAGCCATGAACTTTCATTTATCTTACCAAAAGCAACAAAATGACCATACATTGAAAATAAATAACAGAAGTTTAAAATTGGTTGATGATGTGAAGTTCCTAGGAATATACCTACAGAGTGATTTAAAATGGAACACTGATATTAAAACTCTGACAAGTAAACTGTCATCAATCTGTTACATGCTACCCATACTAAGCACTAGCTGTAACAAAGAAATAGTAATGCAAGCGTATCACGCACATTTCCAATAAGTAATTAGATATGGAGTAATATTTTGGGGAATGCACCATGTAGTCACGCTGCATTTAAAATGCAAAAGCGAGCTCTTAGAATCATATGCAACATGAAGAAGCAAGAATCATGTCGTCAATTCTTCCCCTCTCTAAAGATATTGAACCTTCCGTGCCTGTATATGTTTGAAACAATAGTGTTTGTAAAAGAATATTTAGGGTCTACCAGTGCTTATCAGCTAAATAGCTCTGTGCCCAGTTACAGAACAAGAAATGATAGTAACATCTATGTCTCCTATGCCAGAACATCAGCACACAGCTATATAATCACCTACCTGGAAACATTAAGTCAATAAAAGAAAACAGCATATTCAAAAATAAGCTGAAGTTATTTCTGATAGACCACAGTTTTTACTCTGTGGATGAATAGCTCTCTGATTAAAATATAATTTTTTAATCAAGAACTATGACAAACATATATTTGTAAATTTGTATTACTGTGTTACAATGTTCTAATAATATCTGTGATGGTTGATGGTAGGTAGGTTTGATGTGGACGAAGATACTGATAAGGCCAAATTTGAGGAATAGGCCAATGTTGAGTTAAGTGATTATTTTGAGGATTGCCATTTAAATTATTGTTGTTAAAACCATTGCAGTTACTGCTAAACTGCTGCACCTTATTTTCTGTCTTGTGTGCTCTCCAGTTGTATGTTAAATCTAGTGTGTCTAATGTAGTCAGTGAATAACTGGCATTAGTGTCCGCTTCAAAGGAAATTTGCCATTTAGCACTTGAAGCAACTACATGTCCGAAATTGGTTTACTTAATTGCCATGTTTTATGGATGTATTTTTCGAAATATGCACGTCATCCACCTTTCTTTCTGTTCTACGGAGGTAGGTTGAAAACTTTGCGCCTTATTTTCCGTTGCACGGCACACGACCAATACTGGTGCAGAAACTCATTTTCAAAGTGTTCATATGAATGACACGTTTGCCAGCGTGAGTGGCCCGTGTCCGTGCATCGCCTTGCGTGTGGTCATCAACAAACTGTATTTTCCTTCGTTCGGACCAGCTGTCCGAGAAAGGGCCGGCGCAAGGCACGTGCGAAACGTGCGGCCCCCTTTTTTCTTTATTTTATTATTATTATTATTACATATATATTTTTAGGACAAACTCAACATTCATGCCCAAGAGGGCCATCGAAACCAAACCTCGGAGGGAGCGGCTTCGGAAACTGTGATATGGTGCCTCGACTACCTGCCGGCTGCCACTGTTGAACAAGGAGACGGAGGAGGACTAATTTCTTCCTCGCCACTGTGGCAGCATAAAATGTTCGAATGTTTGTGAAGCTTAAGGGACTTAACTGCGGGGCCATATGTCTCTAAACATACAAACTACTTATGACTAGCTTATACTAAAGACGGCACAAACATGCATGCCCGAGGGGGAGTTCGTACCTCCGACGGCGGACGGCCGCGCGTAACGCAGCACGGCGCTCCAGCACGCGCGGCTAATCCGCCGCGGCCTGTGGCAGCACCGTCGTGAGAGGAGAGGTTCAAATGTTGGTAATTCTATCGGACCAAACTGCCTGGTCATCAGTCCGTAGCTTACAAACTACTTAAACCTAAGTAAACTAACCTAAGGACAACACACACACCCATGCCCCAGTGAGGACTCGAACCTTCATGGCGAGCAACCGCGCGCTCCGCAGCGAGACGCTTTAGACCGCTCGGCTACTCCACTGCGGCGAGAGGAGAGGGGGAAGCAGTCTGGCGTACACGCCGACGCCAGTATTCTGAAGAGTGGAGCGCTGTTACGCGCCGTGCGTTTACTCACAACTAATGTTGCAGAAGACGAAATCTAATTTGGAAATCTGAATGCATTGTTCGTTACTGCGGCTACATGTTAAGCCTGAAGGGATAAAGACATTGGTAGTAAGCCTGGCATAAGTTGGGTTTTGAGTTTCGACGTATTTTTGGAAATTTTTGCTATCTGTTTCTGAGTGATAGTCGGACGTTTTGTTTTTGCGCCATGAAACTCCTGTCTCCGCCTGAATGAACAACAATTAAACTGACCGGCACTTTTGTTTGACAATATTACTCACACACTATTACTTTGCCAACATTTATTTACAGTATAATGCGTGTTCCACGTTTCATCTGAGCAAACTACTGGTCGCTTTGATTCCGATGAAAACCCGAGGTAGTATGTATGGTCTTTTAGCAACATGCCCTCTCGTCCGGCCGCGGCGGAGTAGCCGAGCGAATTGAGGCGCTATGCTCCGATGCGCGGGGCCGTTCTCCGTCGGGGATTTGAATCCCCCCTCATGCATGGATGTTTGTGCTGTCTTTAATAGAGGTATTTTATAAGCAGTTTGCAAGTTTAGGGACTGATGACCCCACAATTAAGTCCCATAAACTTAACAAACATTTGAACATTTGAACCTCTCGTCCGCACAGAACAATGGAGGCGTTTATGATGCACTGGTTCAGATATCAGAAGAAGAAGAAAAGTTCAAATGTTTGTGTAGCTTATGGGACTTAACTGCGGGGTCACCTGTCCCTAAACTTACAAACTACTTACGAACTAGCTAACACTAAAGACAACACAAACACCCATGTCCGAGGAAGTACTCGAACCTCTGACGCGGGAGGTCACGCGATCCGCAACGTGGCGCTCCAGACCGCTCGGCTACTCCCACGCGGCATCTCAGAAGAATTCGATGGCATGACCGCTCACGAAGCGACGTCACTTGCGAATCAAATAAAAAAATTACATTTTTCTCACTTCTCTAGTAATCTGGTAGACGTTCTGCTTCACATCAGTGTAGTCAGTAAGACCTTCCAGATAATTGACATAAAAATTTATAAGGCTGTGGAAATCCTCGAAAAAACGAAAGCATGTTTTGAGACCTGCAGAACAGAAGAAAAGTTTGTGACTTTTTTAACGGATTCCAAAGAATTGGCTACATATAGAGCTAGAAGATCTAACGTTACCAAGGATAAGTGTTTCCCGGCAACGAAGTAAGAAGCCAATACACTAAAAATCTGTGAAGAAAGGCATGAGACAACAGATGACCCAACAAAATGTTACAAGATTGAATTCTACTAATATGTTTTAGATATAGCAATCGCATCTTTGGGTAAGAGATGCAATCAACTGAAATCTCATTGCGTTTATTTGATTTTCTCTACGACAATGGCGAGCTGAAGAATGCACCTCCTGACAGCCTGGATACAAAGTGTAGAAACCTCGCAGCGATTTTGCAAGATCATGAGTCAAGCGACATTGATGCACCTGGAGTTGAGGGAAGAACTAAAAGTGCTATCAACTTTGTTGAAACCTAGAACAGGTTCAAAAGAGACTGTGAAGTTTATAGGAAGACATAATTTTTGACCTAATATTAACATTTCTCTGAGAATTCTCCTAACACTCCCAGTGACAGAGGCGAGTGGAGAGAGGAGTTTCTAAAAACTGAAATTAATAAAGACATAAATCCGATCAACTATGAGCCAAACTCGTTTGAATGATCTTGCAACAATATCGGTTGAATACGAGCTTGCAGAAGACTTAAATTACACAGATCGTGTGAAAGAGTTTGCACAAGTAAAAGCCAGGAAGGTTCGTTTCGTCTAGCATTTTTTTTTAATTTTTGTATTTTGATCAGTATCTTGGTTATTTACTGTGTTGTTTCTTATTTTGTTCAACATTGAATCGTTAAGTTGTAAATATATTTTGTTTTCCGTTGAATACATTATCTGTTCACAACCACTGAAAAATGTTTATCTACGTTAACCTAAGTTCATGCCACGCGGGATTAGCTGAGCGGTCTAAGGCGTTACAGTTATGGACTGTGCGGCTGGTCCCGGCGGAGGTTCGAGTCCTCCCTCGGGCATGAGTGTGTATTTTTGTCCTTAGGATAATTTAGGTTAAGTAGTGTGTAAGCTTAGGAACTGGTGACCTTAGCAGTTAAGTCTCATAAGATTTCACACAGATTTGTAAATTTACAAGGCTTATTAAAATTAGCTTGATTTCTTCTATCAGGTTTGACTAAATTTTTGAGCTGGTGCCCAGCGACTGTTTTGTAAAAATCTGTTGAGAATGTCACCAATCAGTCGCAATTTTTGTTTTTATTTTCCAGATCTACATTGATTTCGGCCACAGTGTGGCTATTCTCAATGCTTTATGTTGACATGTATACCGTCATGCTGAACTTGACTGTCAACATGACGGTGTATATGCACGCACATATTAAAAGCTTTGAGACTGCGATTGATTGCTGACATTTCCTACAGATTTGTTTAAATAACATTCCACAAACTATAAAATTTAGCAGCTCGCACGGGGCGGTACTTGGGCTTACGCCGGCCCTGGCCCGAGAACACTTTGTCAATGACCAAATGCAGGTCACTGGGTGGCAATTTTTGTGTAAAGTATCAAACATCGGAAATTGACTATGTTTTAGCACATACTTCGTTCCTCCACGACGTTCGCTGTGCACGGAACAGAGTTTATGGTGTACACTCCCACTTCTACTTATTTATTTATGTATTCATCTTTAAACATGTCCGTGCAATCGATGTTGTCATCAGGTATTTACAAAAGGTTTTATACAGTATGATTGACATTAAATCAAAACTAAAATCTAATTAACTGCAATGGTTTTCACAACAATAATTTAAATGGCAATCCTCAAAATAATCACTTAACTCAACATTGGCCTATTCCTCCAATATAGCCTTATCAGTACCTTCGCCCACATCACACTTACCAACCATCAACACTACCTCAGTTTTGACAGCTGCACCCCTCCACACCAAAAAGTCCCTTCCGTACAGCCTAGCCACCCGTGGTCGTCACATCTGTAGTGACATCTCCAAATATGCCGAACGCCTTACTGAGGCTTCCACTGACCGCAGTTACCCTCCAAACCTTGCCCAGAAACAGATCTCTTGGGTCACCCACCAGCTCCCCTACACCCACTGCCTGGCCACAGAGGAGCATCCTTCTTGTGACCCAGCACCACCCAGGACTGGAGCAGTTAAACCACAGGGCTTCAACTACCTTTAATACTACCATGAAATGAGAAATACCCTACCCAATATTGTCCTACCCCCCCCCCTTCAGTGGTAATCCACCGCCTGCTAAACCTATGTAATATCCTTGTCTGTCCCTACTCCATCCCTGCTCCCAACTCCTTACCCCGTGGCTCGTATCCCTGCATTAGACCTAGGTGCAACACCTGTCCTATCCACCATCCCACTGCCACCTACGCCAGTCCCGTCACAGGAATTTCGTATCCAATAAAAAGCAGCGCAACCTGTGAAAGCAGTCAAGTTATGTACAAACTGAGCTGCACGACCGGTAGCCAGCTATCTATGGCCGTCGTCAAACTGTGACCAGGAGACGGCTAGACTGGCCTGCTGCAGAGCGTGACTCGCACAGAGCCTCCCCACAAACACAGGTGGCAGTATATCCTCGCTGCCCGCTCGCCCGCCACACAGCACTGGTGGACAAGCATTCCGCCGTCCGTGTCGTGCGTCCCCCTCCCCCTGCCCTCCTAGGCCGTGCTGTGCCGCAGATTGGCCACAGTGGCGGTCGTGTTTGTGTCTCTCTAACCGATGGAGGCCTTAATGGTCACAAGCTCCAATGTTATATTCTATTATTTGTACCTTTCTGCCACTCATTGGACGTCTCTGCAGTGAGTAAGCAACATATCCTTCTCAAAATATTGTTGAATCCTTCCTGGAATTTCCAATGCTAGATTTAAGTTAGTTTGTAAGTCGAAGGAATACCTATATTGGAACAAAATTAAGCTGGGATCAGCAAGAGTAAATATTTGCATGTTTTCACATATGGACACAGTAAAACAACAAAATATGGACTATTATGGATATTGAGTACACCCTGAAGATAAAACCTTTGATGTGTATAGTGTTAATAATTCTTACTTTATGAGAAAAGAGTTAGCATAAGACTGATTGCTCATTGCACCTTGCCAATTGCATCACTTGTTCTCTTTTGGTAGTCATTAGAAACGAGTAGGTGGAACATTTTTATTTATTTTTAATAAGACAACTACAACTACACTAAGCCATAAAGTGACTCACCAGTGCTCAGTCAAACAGAATGTTCACAGCAGTCCACAATCTACCAGCAATGATGTGAGTTATATATACGATTATACAAAATAAAAATGAGCTAAATTAACATATCAAAATGTCGTGTATCTAAAATGCCTTAAATATAAAACAACTTACAGCTAAAACTATCTACGTGTAGAATGGACTTACTATACGTAATGATGAAGTAAACTTAAGAATAAAACAGATGAAACAGAGATCTTAAGATAACATTTACACAACATTACAAAGACTTTGCACATTGTGAATAAAGTTAAAATTGATACTTAAAACCAATGTACACACAATACCAAACAGCACATATACTTAAAGCAGTGCAATAAGAGATGTGTCACAGCAGGGTCATACATTACTGATACACATAGCTAAGACAAGGACAACTGATAATCTGATTAATTGCAGTGTGCCCACATTACTTTGTCATGTATGATGGCGTGTGTATCTGAGGAAATTCGATATCTGTGCTATTATTAGGCTGACCAATAGGCCAAATACAGAGTAGTGGAATAAATGAAATGGAGTAAGGTCGGTAGGTACATAAGGAGGCCCCGACGACAAATACTTAGTTGTAAGTTTAGTTTTAAGCGTTTGTATTAGATTAATACTTGTTCCTTAGATCATGTATTCGACATTTCGTAATGATGTGGAGCGTGTCAGTTTAGTAAATTTTGTCTATTCTTGACAATCTATATTTTAAAGATTTTTTTTTCATTTTTTTTTAAGTTTTATCTAAAAATTCATCTACATTGTAGAAGGAGTTGCCATTCAGAAATTCCTTTAATTTCTTTTTAAATACTAGTTGGCTATCTGTCAGACTTTTGATACTACTTGGTAAGTGACCAAAGACTTTTGTGGCAGCATAATTCACCCCTTTTTGAGCCAAAGTTACATTTAACCTTGAATAGTGAATATCATCCTTTCTCCTAGTGTTGTAGCTATGCACACTGCTATTACTTTTGAATTGGGTCGGATTATTAACAGCAAATTTCATGAGTGAATATGAAGCTACAGTGAGTATCCCTAGATCCCTAAATAAATGTCTGCAGGATGCTCTTGGGTGGGCTCCAGCAATTATTCTGATTACACGCTTTTGTGCAATGAATACTTTTTTTTTCTCAATGTTGAATTGCCCCAGAATATGATACCATATGAAAGCAGTGAATGAAAACAGGCGTAGTAAGCTAATTTGCTGAGATTTATATCACCAAATTTTGCAATGACTCTGATAGCATAAGTAGCTGAACTCAGATGTTTCAGTAGATCTTCAATATGTTTCTTCCAATTCAGTCCCTCGTCAATGCAAACACCTAAAACGTTTGAATATTCTACCTTAGCTACAGATTTATGTTCAAAGTCTAAATTTATTAATGGTGTCATGCCATTTACTGTGTGAAACTGTATATACTAGGTTTTATCAAAGTTTAATGAGAGTCCATTTGTAGAAAACCACTTAATGAATTTCTGGAAGATATCATTTACAATTTCATCAGTTAATTCCTGTTTGTCAGGTGTGATAGCTATATTGTATCATCAGCAAAAAGTACTAGCTTAGCATCTTCGTGTATGTAGAATGGCAAGTCATTAATATATATTAAGAACAGCAAGGGACCCAAGACCGAACCTTGTGGGACCCCATTTTTGATAACTCCCCAGTTAAAAGAATTAATTGTCTCATCTACATCATGTGAACTGCTTATTTAAACTTTCTGCACTCTTCCAGTTAAGTGTGATTTAAACCATTTGTGCACTGTACCACTCATACCACAATACTTAAGCTTATCTAGAAGAATCCCATGATTTACACAATCAAAAGCCTTTGAAAGATCACAAAAAATCCCTACTGGTGATGTCCGGTTATTCAAAGCATTTAATATTTCATCAGTGAAGGTATATATAGCATTTTCAGTTGAAAAGCTTTTTTGAAAACAAAACTGACATTTTGCTAGAACTTTATTTATACTAATATTTGAAGCAACGCGAGAATACATAACTTTTTCAAAAATTTTTAATAAAGCTGTCAGAAGTGAGATGGGCCGGTAGTTGTTGACATCATATGTATCCCCTTTTTTATGCAAAGGTTTAACGATAGCATATTTCAGTCTATCTGGGAAAATACCCTGCTTTAATGAGCTATTACAAATATGACTGAGAATCCTACTTATCTCCTGGGAACAAGTTTTTAATACCCTGCTGGAAATGCCATCAATTCCATATGACCGTTTACTCTTGAGAGAGTTTATTATTTTCCTAATTTCTGAAGGTGAGGTGGGTGAAATTTCAATTGTATCAAATTGTGTGGGTATGGCCTCTTCCATTAATTGCCTCGCTCCTTCTAATGAACACTTAGATCCTATTTTCTCTACAACATTTAAAAAGTAATACATGTGTGTGTATGTATGACGAGAGCCCTATGGGATAATTTGGCAACATTTTTATGAGTAATGGGGCATAGTAACAATTAAATTTTTAGAATCAGGTGAGTAACCAGGATAAGAGTCAATTAGACTGATGAACATATGATATAATTCGGCTGTATATTAGCCGGTGTCCTTGAACCAAACAGCAGTATAACCTAAGTCACCCTGATACAAGTTGCCTGTCAACTGATCGAGTGCATGTAGTATTTATATACAGGATCTCAACATGTGTATTGGAACAGATTACTTAACAACAATGGAAGGTCCAGTAACCACGGGGCACGTATTGGAAGGAAATGTAGGATGTGGGAGGGGGGGGGGCTGTGGGTCATGGAATGTAGGATGTTGGGTTATCTGAGGTTGAGGCCAGGACGGTTGTGTTGTAGGGGCAACTCCCATCTCCGCAGTTCAGAAAAGCTGCTCGAGGAGGAGAGGTTCAATATGGCTCGGGTGGTGAAGCAGCAGTTAAAGTCCAAGGTGTCGTGCTTCGCTGCATGCTGCGCCACAGGATAGTCCGTATTGCTCTGGACCACAGTTTGACGGTGGCCATTCATCCGGATGAAGAGCCAGTTAGTTGTTATTCCGATGTAGAATGCAGAGCAGTGATTGCAGCAGAGTTGGTATATTACGTGGCTGCTTTCACAGGTGGCCCGGCCTCTGATGGGGTAGGACAAGCCTGTGACGGGACTGGAACAGGAAGTGCTGGGTGGGTGGGCAGGTTTTGCATCGGGGTCTTCCACAGGGGTTGGGATTAGGACTGGCATCCCTACAGCACATCCTACGGTCCCGCAACTATCCTGGCCTCGACCTCAGATAACCTAACGTGCCCCACAGTCCCCCTCCCCTCACATCCTACATTTTCTTCCGATTCGTGCCCTTTCCTTACAGTGGGCTCCCCTCCCATCCCTTCCGCTTGCCGTGAGTCAGACTGTGTTGGGTGGCCAGAGATGGCTGACGTGTCTGGACGAGTGTGCCCGAGTGATTGTGTGGGTGAGTGTTCTCTTTCTGAGGAAGGCCACAGCCGAAAATTTAGAATTATGTGTGTGTCTTTTATTTGTGTCTGTTATTGGATCAATGTTCATCTTTATGGAGAACGGATCACGTAGGAGGAATTTACACATTAACAGCATAGTATAGGTTTCATTGACACTCCAAGAAGTGAAGACAAAATTACGTGAAATACACTCACAAGGAGGGTAAGTGATCTATTCAGTAAAAACATTTTAAATGTCTGTAGCACAGTTTTAAAAGTTTACTAAACATTTATGACTGACTGATGCCAAGATGAAAGTAACTGCAGCATAACCACAACTGGAACCATCTCACCCACATCTTCATTGTCTCCACTACAAACCTTCTTCCCAGTAAGATGTAGAAATCATTTGGAGTGGAGCATATGGAAACTAGTGTGATAACTGGATATAGAGATTCTTGTAGTAGTGAAGTGAAACTTCATCAGATGTTTTGACTCATGATTAAGTTGAAACACGTGAGATTTCTTATTTGTAAAAAAAATACAAAAACGAATATTTAGGTTTGAAATGTATATGATTTTGAATCATATCACCTATTAGGAATATTTCCAAAAATAATGTGATGATATAAAAAAAGAAAAAGCAAGGAAAACTGAAATTATTTGTGTAGCAAAGGAAACGAGAATGATTTTCCCCAAAATAAAAACTGTAAATTTGAGTAAAATCAATCAAGAACTAAGTAGGATAAGTTAGATTAGACGCCCACGCGTTGTCACAATACTTTTCTTTCTGAGTATTTTGTTATTTAATGGATTGTATATGTGAATATGTAACCGTGTATGAAAATGAAGTTCATCCGATTGTAAGAACAAAAGACTAGAATGTGAACTGATGCAGTGAAGATTCGCAAAGAGAAGAGTTGCGTGTAAATTTCAGTGTAGTAGTACAGAAAATTTTGGGAATGTGGAACTGAACGGACGAAGACACAAAAAAATGTGTGATTTCTGGTGCGTATGTTGTGAGATGAACAGTGACGGGCAGGAGAGAACCTGTGAATTAACAAAAACGCAATCAAACTTACCTAGATTGAATGTCTGTCACAGCGTATGACTCTAAACTGCTTCACTATCCCTCTTGCCCTTAGGGAAGTGTCATAAGCTTCACCCGCAATCAGCTACAGTTAAAGTGATGCTGCAGAAGTAAGTGAACAGTTTCGCACAGCGCATATTTTGGCCAGGTGCTATGGCAATGCAAGTTCTCCCAAACACACCTAGCATGAACACAATATACTTACCCCACACCACAGCTACAACAGACAGGCAAAAGAGACTGTGGACAACAATGCATTAAAAAAGGGGAGCAATGATACTTGAAACAGCAGACAATTTAAAGGACTGAATAAAATAGAAGTAAGTAATGGTCAATGAAAATGTGAGTGTGTGTGTGTGTGTGGGGGGGGGGGGGGGGGAGGGAGAGATTCCATCTCAAGTCCCTTTATAAAAATTTTTTATTATAAAATGATTTCCAGTCCATGGTGTACAGCAAAGTGAGAATAAATATTCCTTCAGTAAAAAACCGCCTTGATTGCAAATTGTTTTATTAATGAATGACGCGTTTCGCCCTTTAGCAGTGCATCTTCAGATTATCTGCGTGACAGAAGTTACACACAAAATCACAAGGCGGAATTACAAACGGGTATAATGGTACATGGGCTTATTTTGTGTTAAGAAGACAGTATAAAAGGAAAACAAAGCTTACAATGCGCTCTCCGTGGTGTGACACCGTAAGTTGTTTTGCGGTGTTCCTATTTTTCTGGAATTTTTGGATTTCCTTGTAGCCCTACAAATGATCGTGTAACAACGAATTACAGTTGGAACATACTCGGTAAAGATGTGAGAAACATAAAACAGATTTTTAAGATTACCTTAATAGAAGCGGTGGTCTCTGGTGATACAAGATAAACCCATGTTTACAATTGCGCTCACGGGTGGTGTGCTGCTCTGCCAACTTGTACAGACTAACTAAGGGAATGTGGGTAGGGAGTGACATAGGAAGCCGATGTATAAGAGGGGACGGGTGAAATCTAGCTATCTGAATACAAATTTAACGAAAGGGAGGTTATAAAGCAGAACAGAAGTTAATAATCTATGTTGGTACTTATAAATGAATGGAATTTTATTTCGTGGCACAAATGTACAAATCGTATTTAGTAGCCCTTTGAGCATCCAGCAAATTCTCCCACACAACGAACAAGTCAATAAGGACAGATACATTTCCTCGGGAGTCTACAAACTACAATGTCCACAATGCCCAGCTGAATATATAGGTCAGGCAGGCCGGACCTTTAAAGTATGTTTTACTGAGCACCTTCTTACAAAAAATGCCAACTCAAAAAACATTCCCCTTTTGCGGAACACACTAAAGCATTCGATCATCAACAACATAACATTGGCACTATGAAAATTTTACATATTGCGCAGAAGGGGCGTAAGTTAAATTTACTGGAAGAGTTTGAGACAGCGAAGCGCGCTTACTTAGGACACCCACACCTCCTAAACGATCAGTTGGCATGCAAAGTTCAAACATTCCTAGATATTATGATGTCTCTGTTCAAATAAAATTCCTTTCATTTATAAGTACCAACATAAATTATTAACTTCTGTCCTGCTTAATAACCTCCCTTTCGTTAAATTTGTATTCAGATAGCTAGATTTCACCCGTCCCCTCTTATATACCGGCTTCCTATGTCACTCCCTACCCACATTCCCTTAGTTAGCCTGTACAATTCGGCGGAGCAGCACACCACGACCGCCCACCGCCCGTGAGTGCAATTGTATCACCAGAGACCACCGCTTCTATTAAGGTAATCTTAAAAATCGGTTTTATGTTTCTCACATCTTTACCGAGTATGTTCCAACTGTAATTCGTTGTTACACGATCATTTGTAGGGCTACAAGGAAATCCAAAACTTCCAGAAAAATAGAAACACCGTAAAACAACTTACAGAGTCACACCACGGAGAGCGCATTGTAAGCTTTGTTTACTGTCTTCTTAATACAAAATAAGCCCATGTACCATTATACTCGTTTGTAATTCTGCCTTGTAATTTTGTGTAAATTCTGTCATGCAGGAAATCTGAAGATATACCGCTAAAGGGCGAAACGCGTCATTAATTAATAAGACAATTTGCAATCAAGATGCCTTTTTACTGAAGGAACTTTTTATTACGTTGAAATTTTGTTGTTCCTTTCTGTTCTATGTCATTATAGTTAACATTAAGCTAACGGGGCATGTGAGACCATTCCCCTGAAATAAATGAGAAATAACCACGCATCCTCATCTCCATTTTCCACAGATATATACATAGAAACAAAAAGCAAACAGGCTTATTATTGTAAATTTGAAAAGAAGGTACCTTGTCAAACATTTAATAAGACACAGATGAGGTGGAATATCTTACCCCTCATGTGTGAACAATGATTAATTGCATGCATCAGACTAGTAGCAGAATCTGTCTAGCAGTGTTCTGTCAGCATCTATTCTCTAATGATTATTGTGTGGTGTAGTAAAAATAGCAAAATAATTTATATTTGTGTAAAAAAGAATGTTATTTACTACCAAGAGGACTACACTTAACACGACCAACATTATTATTAACCACAAATCTGTGGTGGACCGTGAGGTTTGATACCTAGCACTCACGCCTATAGCATCTGCGAATAACGACTGTCACTGTTTTGGCAACCATTATTAACACACACTATAATTGTCTTGTACTAGTTAATAAAGTATTTACTTGTGACATATCATGCAATATCTTTCTATAGGGACTCATTACCACATTGGTGAGTGCAAATACGACATGTGCGATGACACCGACGACAATGGCAACGAAGAGGAGAATCCGGAATCAGCGTATGGGGATACAAACACACTTCAAACAATATTGGCACATCACAGCCTACAACTGATTATCAGCTCTACGTAAGTGAAATGCCACGTATTCTACCGGAGGCATTTTTACAATCCTTACGACGTTACATATAACAGTGAAAACATCTATAACGTTTCCTTACATGCAGTGACAATGTGGACAGTGCTATGTGAACAATGAAGAGCTGTACTAAGACCCAATGACAACACGTAAACTGTGTTTATTCGTTCACACCGCTTGCTTTTGTGTCATCTTCTAAGTGCATAATTCGGAATCAGAACTGTGTTGTTAATGATGTAGACGATGTTCTATAGTGTACCAGTACACACTTTGCTACTGCGATACGAACCGGTTTGCACGATTGAGCACATTTCCCAGCTTAAATAGACCAACAAAGTGTTTTCTGCACACGATTGTCGCAATTTTTCCATCGACTTGTGAAATGTTGTTTCCTATCATTTTTGACAATACAATTGAAACCATCAACAATGGACTCTGAGATGAAGTGCGCAGGCTATGCCTCGAGGCTTAGCTAGGACCCAATTCTAGCCGACGTGGCAAGATCTCCGCCGACTGCTACGTCATGGCTTACGTCACAGAGTGCCCACGAGCCTGTCCGCCCCCCCCCCCCCCCCCGACGTCACGTCATGTGTCGGATGTCCGGCCCGCCGCCGCACTCGTCACAACCCCGCGCCGCCCCTTCGAGATGACGATGCAGCAGCCGCCGCGACACGGTCTCCAGAAGATGTTCCCTCTTCGCCGCCACATGGCCGTGCCTCCCCACGTCTACATTCTCTGGCAGCATTGCGCTCTCACGCGTCGCTCTCGCACGTCGAAGACGCCTCTGCACCACCAATTCTTCAAACTCTTCCCAATCGAGTGCCATAACAACGAGTGCCACTTCACCCAACTACAGTTGTGGCTCACTGGCGTCTCCCGCATTCTCGGCACTACTGGCGGGAAGCTCTTTGTAGGACTACGAAGTTCTATATCTCGCACTTCTGCCTATAGCATCTGCGAAATCTGACGGCTTTGGCAACCATCATTAATGCAATCTATGATTGTCTTTGCTTGTGTATGTGTGTACTAGCTAATAAAGTATTTACTAATGACATATCGTGCAATATCTTTCTGTTGGGACCCTTAATTCCCACATATTAATTTCAAATGATTTCTTTTCAGTATATTAAGGTAAAGAGCACCATCATTATTTATATTAGTGGTTACTGATTCTTGGGAAATAATTCTTAATTTCGTCAATCGTTGCAATTTATTGTTCGTAAAGCATTCAAACGTGCACCAAACCTGCATCTAACCACACTTTTGCTTACACGGTCAACTTCAAATTAATAAAATTACAGTATAATATGCCCCAAAGAGTAGTGGCTATTATAGTGGCTATTACATTTGTAAGGAGCACATTAGTGATTCTCGTGCTCAATAAAAACATTAATTCACCTAAGCACATCTCAATATTGTGCGTTCAGGTTACATCAGTATTGATGATGCTCTCTAACATTGGAAAAGCACCTTAGCATTGATTAAAATGGGGTTAACGTTATTACCTGTGTCCTAAGTGCAGCTTTTAGTTAAATGAGATCATTCGCCCCATCTAGTGACATATTTAGTTTCAGAATTATCCACTTTGACCTCGACAGTACTGATACGAGCTCAAAGGAGAACATCAGAGGGCTGACGTGGAGATGAATTTTGTGGGAAAATAGGTGGACAAGTGCAGTCCAGAGACCTGGGTTTGAACAGCATGAAAAGTAGAAATTTTAAATTTATATTCCAGCCTGTCTTAAAATAACTTTGAGACTAAAGCTGTCTTGGTATCAGTTAATTTACCTGATGTAAAAGAACGTAAGTCTGCTAATGACATAAGCCTATTGCGTAACTCGAACGAAACCTGGATAGAGGCTACTAAAATATTTGGTCTTATCTTCAGTAGCTGGAAAGTAACATGATGACCATGCACATATTTTGACGATCATCAGGAAAAGCTGAAATTGAGGGAAAACAGCGACTGGTGACAAACCTTTTAAAACGCATCCACAGTATTGTCTCTGACACTCTTCATACAGACAAAGAAATTACTCAATGACTGAAGCAGGAAAACTTCTACCACATAATTAAAGATCTAATATCCAAAAAGAAAATACTCTAAAATTTATGAGAGTCATTTATGAAACCTATTATGCCCTACTTCGCCTCCAATCCCTCTGACCAAAGCTGAACTAATCCCAACATTTGAACCCTGCCTTTAGCAGTTCATAGCACCAACCAACCCAGATCCCCCTATAATCCCACCTAATCATTTCATAGTCATCCTCCAAGAATTTCTCACCTCCAACGTGGCCTCCCGTCTTTCTTCAAGTTCCTTCCTAAGAACTCAAACCTTTCGGCAGAACAAAGGAGAGCCATCGACAACCTCAAAACAAATCCCAACACAGTCATCTCCCCAGTAGATAAATGTTCCACCACTATAATTATGAATCACAATAACTACCTTGCAGAAGGGATCTGCCAACTGACTCTTCCACCTACAAGTTGTGCCTGAATGACCCATCCCAGAAGTCCAATAATATCTCCAACCCCTGTTGCAAATTATACAGCCCTCCCAGATGCTCTCCCTTGTATCCATCGCCCTCCTCACCCCAACAGCACCATGCATACATAGTTTCTACATACATAAACCAAATTATCTCAATGCCTGATTGTGGCTGGTTACTGTTCTCCTACCAAAAGTATTTCAGCCCTTGTTGAGCAACACCTTCAACCAATTGTTTAAACTCTTATCGTCCCATATAAAGGGTACCAACCACTTCCTTCACTGACTCTCCACCATCCCCACCCATTTACCTCTTGGATCCTTACTTGTGACAGTAGATGCTACCTCCCTATGTGTCATGGCCTTGACACTCTTGAACAACAACTCTCCCAACTTCCTTCTGAATTCAAGCCTGATACCTAATTCCCCATAGCCCTCACCATCTTTATCCTAACAAACAAATACTTTTCCTTTGAATGGAAATTTTACAATTAAGTCTGTGGCACAGTCTTGAGCACCAACTTTCAACCCTCTTACGCTACCCTCTTCATCAGCCATCTGGAGGAAACCTTCCCAGCACTGTAAAACCCCAAACCTCTAGACTGGTTCAAGTTTATAGATGATATTTTCATGATCTGGACTCAGGGTCAGAACACTTTATCCTCCTTCCTTCAAAACGTCAACTACTTCTCCCCCATCTGCTTCACCTGGTCTTCCTTAACCCACTGTGGCACACTCCTGGAAGTTAATTTCCAACTCACTAGTGGCTCCACCCACACTTTTGTCCACATTATCCTCACCAACCGCCAGTAGTACTTACACTTTGACAGTTGCCGTTCCTTCCACATCAAAAAAATCCCTTCCTTACCATCTAGCCTCCTGTGAATGGTGTATCTGCAGTGACAAGAACTTCATTTCTCAATTACATACCTAGTCTGCAAACAGATCTTCTGTGCCATATCCCCACACACCCCAAATCCTCCCTCTACTACACGTAATCAGCCACAAAAGAACACGACCCTTTGTAACCCAGTATTACCATGGATTGGAACAACTAAACCACATCCTTCATCAAGGTTTTGATTTTCAGTCCGCATGCTCAAAAATGAGAGACATTCTGCCCAAGATCTCCTCACCCCTCGTAAAGTGGTGATCCATTGCTGTTCCACCCTCCACAATATTGCCGCGAGAGACCACCAGCGTGGCGCAGGGGATAGCGTCACGGACTGCGGAGCACAAGGTCGCCGGTTCAATCCCGCCCACCGGCAAAAATTTATTTCTTTGTCATTTACAATTCCAGAAGATTCTACATCTTTCTTATGTTCACTTGTAAATTCTACTCGTTTCTTATGTTAACTGTTCTTCTAATTTCTGGTAAATTCTGTCTGTGTATAAATAGCAGAGCACTCTGCCTGAGAGGCAGTCAGCGCTGCGTGTATGTTGAGTTCATAATAAACGTGCTTTCATATAAGTGCTGTGTTTAGTTGCCTTCGAAGTCAAGCCTGCTTCCATTGCAACGCGACATTGTTTGCTGGAGGTGCCGGGTACACTGTGCAACAGCTGCATCACCGTGGCTCCGATTAGGCAACGTAAAAGCTGTCGCTTACACGGACTGGAACCGGAATACAAGGGATACACCGAGTACATCCTTCCAAAAGTCCGTATTATCAGAAGAACGATGGAGACGAAACCAGCAATAAGCCAGCTGCACATCAGACACCCGTCGGTGTTCTCTGGAGATGCTGGACAGGACCCCAACAAATGGCTAAAAGAGTTCGACCGAGTCGCCAAGTACAACAGGTGGGATCATACGATGTGCTTGGCCAACGTTTATTTCTACCTGGATGGAACAGCCCAGCAATGGTTCGAAAACAACGAAGACAAGTTGAATGACTGGGAGACGTTCCAGGAGGAACTTAAGAAGACGTTTGGAGACTGCCAGCGACAAATCCGCTCGGCGGAAGAACAACTGAAGAACCGGGCCCAACGACATGGTGAGCCGACACAATCGTACATACAGAGTATTTTGGCCCTGTGTAACGTAGTCAATCCGAACATGACTGAAGCGGACAAAATCACGCACCTGATGAAGGGAATTGGAGAAGATATGTACCAAGCTCTTCTGATAAAAGACGTCGCTACGGCAGAAGAGTTCATCAAGTGGTGCCAGCGTATTGAAGAGATGCAACAAAGGAGGGTTGGACGCAAGAAGTATGACAGACTTCCAAATGTAGTCCCTATGGCCGTTGTGGAAGACC
This sequence comes from Locusta migratoria, assembly GCA_026315105.1. Taxonomy (NCBI): domain Eukaryota; kingdom Metazoa; phylum Arthropoda; class Insecta; order Orthoptera; family Acrididae; genus Locusta; species Locusta migratoria. The sequence goes on along the minus strand of CM048747.1, from coordinate 570,855,543 downwards.
AGCAGGACTTGGCTTCTCTCATACGACAAATTGTGAGAGAAGAATTACAACAGTGCATGGCAGCCGGGACTATTAGACCGAGTGAGCATCAGATTATGGTCATGGATGTGAGCCCTGTAAGTCACGAGGTAGCCAACGCCGCTGAGGACGAGGTATTTCAAACAGTAGCTCCTGTCTGCCCCATCAGACGCACCCGATGTGAAGAATGGCGTCGTCCTGCTATGACTTACGCCGCAGCCGCCAAACGGCAGCCCATGAACCGACCGACGCGACCACAGCCAACTCCCCCAGTAACTATGACTCCCCGCAGAAGAACAGACGTCTGGAAAACAGAAGACAACACACCACTGTGTTTCCACTGTGGACGCCCTGGACATATCGTACGCTACTGCAGAGAGAGGAGGCGAGTATTCGATGATTATTTTGCTGCAAGACGTCAGCCGTCGGAGCCGTTCTATCCAAGGCAGTCACCTGCTGATGAGTTCAGTCGACCTATGGGAAGAAGCCCATCGCCGTACCCTAGACGAGGTCGCTCCCCGACGCGCCGTAGCCGTTCACCGTCGCCGTACAGAGGTACCAGCCGCTCCCGTAGCCGCCGTGCCCAGGAAAACTAAGCGAGGCGACCATCTACGGAGGTGAGGCCGCCACAGATGAAAATCCTCCATGGACGACAGTCGCCAAGATGTCGGGAAATCTCATCGACGTCATAATCGACGGCCAACCTGTCCGGGCACTTGTTGATTCAGGAGTCTCTTTTTCTGTATTATCGGATAATTACCGCCGCACACTAAAGAAGACAATGTTCTGTGATACGGGAGCAACTGTGCTGAAGGTCGCGAATGGAAAGTACGTCCATCCAGCATGAACTTGTGTCGCAAGAATAACCATCAACAACAGGACGCAGCCGTTTGAATTTGTCGTGTTAACAGAAAGTAGTCACAATGTCATCCTCGGATGGGACTTCCTTCAGCCATCACAAGCTATCATTGACTGTGGAAGATCTGAGCTGCAAATTGAAGAAGTTGTTCCATCAGATACACGTAATACAGAATTTTGGGGGAAGTTATTCGTCGTTGACAATGTGACGATACCGCCGTTGACAATGAGAAGAGTTGCAGTCACAAACACGGATGACTGGTTAAACTTGTTGATAGTAAAAAGTTTATTAGGCTCACAAAAGAAATTTACATACCAGTGGCTATCATAAGCATTACCGGTGGTCAAGGAGAGATTTGGATCACAAATTGTCACGAGCAGTCACAACTTATCCCCAAGGGAATGTGTATCGGGACAGCTGAACCAATCCAGGACGGTGAGCTCAACGTCATCAATGACGACCCATGCCCTGCTATTAGTACAGACAACACGCTGGAGGAACCAAATATGGAACTGCCAATAGGGCCTGGACTGACCAAGGAGCAACGCCAGCGGGTGTTAGGTATTCTACGCCAATTTTCGGGTGCATTCACACCGCAGCAGGGAAAAAGACAGACGAAACGGCCCACGATAAAGCACCGTATCAATACTGGGGACCATCCGCCAATTAGCCAGCGTTCGTATAGAGTGTCGCCAGCTGAAAGACGGATAATTCGGGAGGGAGTGGAGAATATGTTGCGAGATGACATTCTTCAACATTCGGAGAGTCCTTGGTCGTCTCTGGTGGTCCTTGTAAAGAAGAAGGATGTGTCGACTATCGGCGGCTGAACAGTATCACAAAGAAAGATGTCTACCCATTGGCGCGTATTGATGACACCTTAGACTACTTGAAAGGACCTACATACTTCTCAACTATGGACATGCAGACAGGTTACTGGCAAATCGAGGTTGACGAAGCTGACAGGGAGAAGACGGCTTTTATTACACCTGACGGTCTCTATGAATTTAAAGTAATGCCATTTGGATTATGTAATGCTTCAGCCACATTCGAACGCATGATGGACAACTTGCTTCGACACCTTAAGTGGACGACGTGTCTGCTATTTAGATGACATTGTCGTTTTCTCAAAAACATTTGAAGAACATCTGAGTCGCCTGTCAACTGTGTTGAAGTGTGTTCAGGCTGCAGGTCTCCGCCTCAATCCAAAGAAGTGCCTCTTCGTCGCCAAAGAGATAAAAATCCTGTGGCACCTAGTCAACGGAGATGGTGTCCGTCCTGATCCAGATAAAGTAAGGGCAGTCACAGAATTTCCAACTCCTCAGCACATTCGTGATGTGAGAAGTTTTCTCGGGCTGTGCTCATACTACCGACGTTTCATAAAAGGATTTTGTAACACGGCACGTCCATTACAAGAACTTCTGCGAGGAGACGCCAAATTTAACTGGGATGAGACAAAAGAAAGAGCTCTCCGAGCGCTTAAGGAGGCTCTAACTTCCGCACCAGTGCTAGCCTTGTACGACGAGAATGCAAAAACGGAACTTCACACAGATGCCAGTGGCTATGGGATTGGTGCAGTGCTTGTAAAAGTTCAGGAAGGTGCCGAAAAAGTGATAGCCTATGCGTCAAGAGTACTCTCAAAGTCCAAGATAAACTACTCTACAACTGAAAAAGAATGTCTCACGGTTATCTGGGCTATCAACAAGTTCCGGCCATATTTATTCGGCAAACCATTCACCATCGTGACAGACCACCATTCTTTATGTTGGCTGACTAGCTTGAAGGATCCATCAGGTCGACTAGCAACATGGGCACTAAGACTCCAAGAGTACGACGTCACAGTGGTATTCAAGAACGGGCGCAAACACAAGGATGCCAACTGCCTTTCGAGGAATCCATTAGTGGAACACAACAGCATTAATGAAACTTCAGCTCTCACTGAATTAGATGATATTACAGCTGAACAGAGGGAAGATCCAACACTATTAAAAATGATAGAGGCCTTGGAGAAAGGAGAACCGACCAACGGAGAGTTCCAACTTATAAACGGAACATTGTACAAGAGCAACTACCATCCACTGGGCCCCAAATGGCTACTTGTTGTTCCAGCTCATCTCCAGCCAGCTATTCTCAAATATTTCCATGATGCTCCAATATCCGGTCATCTGGGATTCGTGAAGACCCTAGACAGAATCAGACGCAGGTATTACTGGAAAGGTCTCTACCGATCTGTCAAGCACTATGTTTGTCACTGTAAAGAGTGCCAGTGATGGGAGCATGTGCCGCAATTACCTCCAGGACATCTCGTACCGATTCCGCCTGCAGCAGCTCCATTCCACCGAGTTGGGATCGATCTTTTAGGGAGGTTCCCGAAGTCGACAACCGGTAACCGTTGGATAATAGTCTGCACTGACCACCTCACACGCTACGCTGTCACCAAACCTGTGCCGACTGCAGAAGCTCCAGAGATCGCAAAATTCCTTGTAGAAGACATTATTTTGAAGCATGGAGCACCACGTGTCATGATATCTGATCGTGGGAAAGTATTCCAGTCAAAACTAGTATCAGAGGTAATGTCACGGTGCAACATTGTCCACAGAATGACAACTGAATACCATCCTCAGACAAATGGTCTTACGGAACGTTTTAACAAAACGTTAGCCGACATGCTGTTGATGTACGTCGATGTTGAGCAGAAGGATTGGGATACAATTCTGCCAGTTGTGACTGTGGTGTCACACAAGTCCAAAGTGCACGCCACCTACTTTCGCCACACGCCGCCATGCACACACGGCGCGGCGTTCTTACGACGTCAGCCATGAGCTCCCTCTGTTAAAACTCTGCACGTGGCCACCACTGAATGACATCGTTCACTTGGGACTGAGATAGGAACCAGTTAACACTTCAGAATCAGATAGGCACCAGTGAAGACTTGGCTATCGGATAGGCACTAGGCAGGCCTCAACTATGTATCAGCATACTGCAGTACTGGTCTATGTAAAAATTAAGTATTGTATAAATTCTGTTCAATATATATCTTGTTCTAATTTACTCTAGTGTTTCTAGTTTCTGCTGTCCCACTGGCTGGTCACCTCCTACCTGCACAAGCGTGCATTTTTTATTCCTGTGTCGGTACTTATCTACTCGGCCACCGACACCTACGACGGAAACGAGACACAAAAGTGACATTTGCTTACAATACCGCAAGACAAGACACCACAGGCTTCACTCCGTTTTTCTTGCTCCATGGCCGTGAAGCTGAGACGACAGTGGATACTCTGTTCCCATTCCAACCAGACAACACTCAGGATGACTATGTTAAACAGCTCATCACCAGGTTCGAAGAAGCAAGACAACTGGCTCACGTACGGACACTGGACGCCCAGGAGAAGGACCGTCAGCGGTATAACAACAAGCATCGACCTGTTGTGTACAGCCCAGGAGATCTGGTATGGAGTTTTACCCCTGTGCGGAAGGTTGGACTGTCAGAAAAGTTATTGAAGCGATACTTTGGTCCGTATCGTGTCATATGCCGCCTGTCAGACATCACATACGAAGTTGAGGATTATGAGCCGTCGTCGAAACGACAAAAACGAAGAGACATTGTTCACGTCCTGCGCATGAAGCCTTACTATGAGCCTGAAGAGTAGATAGACGACAATGGCTTCTTGTTCAAGGTCTCTACGGACGGTAATCTTCCTGATGTAGCCACGACAGGAACCTCCGCCGTCGATAATCGCGGAGAAGGGAAGGATTCTCTTGAACTGTCATACAGAGGACCCATGACACGGTCAAGATCCAGGACATTGCACCTGGTTCCACAGGGATCATAACAGCGGGTCGCTGTTTCTCCAGGAGAGGGAGCAATGCCGCGAGAGACCACGAACACCGACTGCTGGCGTGCCGCAGGGGATAGCGTCACGGACTGTGGTGCAGAAGGTCGCCGGTTCAATCCCGCCCAACGGCAAAAATTTATTTCTTTGTAATTTACAATTCCAGAAGGTTCTACATCTTTCTTATGTTCACTTGTAAATTCTACTTGTTTCTTATGTTAACTGTTCTTCTAATTTCTGGTAAATTCTGTCTGTGTATAAATAGCAGAGCACTCTGCCTGAGAGGCAGTCAGTGCTGTGTGTATGTTGAGTTCGTAATAAACGTGCTTTCAGTTTAAGTGCTGTGTTTAGTTGCCTTCGAAGTCAAGCCTACTTCCATTGCAACGTGACAATATTGTAATCCTTCCCTATGTCACCCCAAACCACAGCATAAGGATGAAGACGTGTTCAGTTCCCTCACCCAGCACTTCGTATTCAAGTCTCATGACAGGTTTATCCTACCCAATTAGAGGTCAGGTCACCTGTTAAAGCAGCCATATAAGTTACATACTGCACTGCACTAACTGCACAACTTTCTATATTGGCATGACCACTAACGAGGTGTCCGCTGCCAAACTGTGGTCGAAAAAAAGGTAGACAACGTGCAGCAGAGAATACGCTTTACTTCAACAGTTAATAATATAGTAAGGACAGTTTACAACTCACCGCAAAGACGTGGCGACGAGCTGCGACAAGCACATACAAAAGACACACACATACAACACTTTCAGCTATCGGCCATGGTCTTCTTTAAAAAATAGAACACTCACGCAATCTCAAAGGCACACAACACAGTCATACAACCATCAATCTCCGACTGCCGCACTCGTGTGTTGGGATTCGCAGCTCATTGCCACATCTTTGCGGTAAGATGTAAACTGTCCTTACTATATTGTTAATTCCAACCTGGACTTTCCATTATTATATTATTTCAACAGTTCTTCACAAGCCAGGCCATGTGTATCCTCCCACCAATGCCAGCTCTTCTCAATTATACAGATGGAATTTATCCTTACAGTACATACTCCGACTAGCCAGTGGTGTACATGTCACATGTGGGAATGTCTTCTTTATGTGGCTGTCGCGGCTCGTGGTAAGTCTTTACGGTGAGTTGTATTCTATGATTATTAAATTATTTTCATTGACTTTTAAACAGAGCAATTTTAATTTATGTTTATTTGTCACATTCCTGCTATGGGACTGGAAAATAGGAGAGAACAAAGATTTATGTATCAATATGTACAACCTATGGGTATATATAATAAAGACTAATAGCTTTATTGACATTTCCCCTCAATTGGCTGTAAATAACTGTCCTTTCGATTGATCTCGCTTGTCCTATTATCTCTGTCGAACAAAGGTGTGATGTATCTGCCGCAGGTGCTCCAGTTCTACAAGTTCATACGAGTAAGATTCCCTTCTGCCTCAATGTCATATATGTTACGTGTTACTACATAGTATCAGACATGTATTTATCTATATATATGTGTTTCAAGAAGCCATAAAAATAGAAAACATGTGTTCAGCACGACACATGACGGTCTTCTTTTGACACTTACTGTTTTGCCATTGACGGCCACAGCCAGCAGAGAACAGCTCCGGCTGAACGCGTGCGTCGGCGCTGGGAAGCTGGGCAGGGCCTCTCCAGGCGCTGCGGCCAGGAGTATCAGCCTGCAAGGCAAAGCACCAAGTGTCACTGCCCAGTGCCACACCCGTAATATTAATGCCCCACCCCTAATACTGTGTTCCACGACTTTTACTGAGAACTGTCACATCTGGATATTGTGCACAAATCTCCTCATTTAGCTCCTTGCATAACGTTTTGGGTTTGACAGTTTCAGAAGATAGGTGAACACCTTTAGTACACATTTCTGCTGGTCGGACATACCACGAAGCTTCGCGAAATGAGCTGTTCGCCAATTGACTGAGACACCACTGTGAGGTAAAAAACACGTTAGACACTAGCCCACAGAATGACACGGAGATTCTCTGCATTGTTGAAAAGTGAAAAGATAATCTACCATTTGTATGAATAAATAGCCCATAAGGTGCAAAACATTTTTTCACGCCTGAAAACAGCTTCTTCAGTTTTGATTGTGAAAGGTTACAAAGTAGGATACCATCAGTGACATGAACTTGGGGAGGAAATACTAATCTACATAAAAACCACATAATTTAAGTAAGCACAAAAAGATTTCCGAGTATGAGTACTAACTTAAAAATATTCATTTGTACAATATAATGAGCATATAATAATGATATTTTCACTCTGCAGTAGAGTGTGCACTGATACGAAACTTCCTGGCAGATTAAAACTGTGTGCCGGAACCAGAGGTAGTGGATGCAATAAAATTGTGAGAACAGACCGAGAAGCTTGTTGGGGTAGCTCAGTCACTAGGAGCACTTGCTCGAGACAGGCAAAGATCCCAGTTCTGGCATACAGTTTTAATCTTTCAGGAAGTTTAATATCAGTGCACACTCTATTGTAGAGTGAAAATATCATTTTCAAAACTTCCCTTAGGCTGTGGCTAATCCATGTCTTCACCATATTGTTTCTTCCAGGAGTGCTAGTCCTGCAAGGCTTACAGGAGAACTTGATTTAATTTTTCATACTTCTTTTTGTGATGTATAATCCTTGTACTGACCATATTTGATGTATCCTATATAAATTTCTTTTGGCGTGTGCATGTCTGCAACTTTATTATCCTTGGACGTGTACGTTAGACTACTGAAAATTTGTAATTCACTGTTGTAAATTCTGTGTAAATATTCTTGACTTTGTAACACTTACTCTGTTGAATGTTATGTAAATTAATAGTAGGCCTATTGTAGAGGTTCTGGGTTAGGTCTTTTGTAGATCATATTCCTGTAGAAAAGATTGGGGGGGGGGGGGGGCATACCTGCCTCAAGGAAAGTGATGACGGGGAGGGAAAAGGTGGGAAAAGCGTGCCAAGTGGCCGGATAGTGTGGCTAAACAGTTAGTTGGAGAGGAGTCTTAGGACAGTGCCAGAGACATGCGAGCGACTTATTAGAGGTCATTCAGTTCAGAAAAAATAATAAATGACCTCGGATGAAGAATAATTTTTAGTGTGATTACTGCTGAATTGTTCAATTAATACAACAGTAAGAAGGTGGGCTTACAACAAGAGCTAGACACGGATAATATTGCCGCGAGGGACCACGAACACCGACTGCTGGCGTGGTGCAGGGGACAGCGTCACAGACTGCGGTGCCGCTGCCTGCCAGTTCAATTCCCCCCCCCCCCCCCCCCCCCCCCGGCAAGAATTTATTTCTTTGTAATTAACAATTCCATTCCACATTCCAACGTGACAATATTGTGCCACAGGGAACCACCTTTCAGTGCCCACCTTCCATCGCAAGAAATTAGACAATCTTTAAGTACTGTAATAACAGCCTGTAACTAATCACCAATATAACACTAAAAAGTGTTGTTAACCTGTCATTGTCTTGTGCAGGGTCCTTTTCCTATTAAAGTGAAGTATTCCAAATGTCTTTGTAAAATACTTTGAAAATCATAATAAAATTCCAATTTTCATTGAGTGCTGAAAATCATAGTGTTTTTTTATTGCATAATTATATTGTAGAGATTAATGATAAAAAATCTACATTATTACATTTACATTTTAATTCCACATGGCACAGAACTTTCAGTGAGTGCTATATTATTATAATGTTTTCTTTTTTAATTTTAATAAAAGATTGATTTACTTGGTGGGACTACAAAGTCTTTTTCTCAGTTTATTGCTGTGTATGTTAGTTATAAGAATGAAGAGATTCATATACAACATTTTGTCAAGTGTGTCTAATCTCATGACAGCTGCACTATTGAAATATTTATACGTAAATAAGTCAGCACAAAGTAGGCCATTACAGTAGCTAGAGAAGTTCTCAAAATACCAGCAGTTAACATACGTTTGAATATTTGACACTAGTGTTGATAGAAGCTTGCTGTGTGATTAGTCTTACTAAATCTGTACAGAATAGTGATTTGACACTTTACTAAACTACAGCATTTTGAGAAGTCACTGAGTGAAACTTTGTGATATAAGCTTTTTGGATTTACATTTTTTATGAAAGAGCTAATGCTATTACACAAGCAATTAGTTGTTTGCTATAGTACAAAATTTAACAGGAACCAGATTAATGATGCTTAAGATTTACCTAATTACCAACAAGTATAGATTACTGTTTGATATTTACAAAAGTGACTGAGTTTCAAGTAGTGTTGTCCTTACCAATATGTTAAAAAATTTGGAAAGAAACATTTCTCTTACTGCATAGTTATATTCAAGTTATAAACAAATAGCTAATTATTGTCCATGCATCCTGGTAACCATTATTGTAAAAAATTGTGGTGTTTCCCTCTTAATCTGGAACTTTTTCGGAACCCACGGTGTTTCACTACTATCATTTCTCTCGTGCATTTTATCTTTGTGAAGTGAAGTCTACCTCCGATGTTTTCATCCATTAGAAACACGTGCAATCAAAACTAAATCCTCTTGGACGGTCACTATTCTGTAGGCAGAGTCTCGTAGTAGCAATATGGTACAGTCAACAATATTTCAGTAAATGTAGCTAATCTGTGACGAGTTATTGCGTATTACTAGCAGAGCTGCAAGTGACTGCTAAGCTAAACCAACTGATAGGAGTTGCAAATTTTTGTGAAGTTTGGTAAGTCGGAGGAGAGGTACTGGTGGATGTAATGCTGTTAGGATGGACAATGAAGCATGCCACAATAACTTAGTCAGTAGAGTACTGGCCTTCAATAGACAAAGGTCCCAGGTTCAAATTCCAGTTTTGGCACACAGTTCTAATCTCCCAGGAAGTTCCTTAATGAATCATTTTCCACTCACCACATAGGTGTGTGACAAGATGTAACAGGCACATAAAAAAGACACCCATAGCCTTTGTCCCAAAGAAAGAGCATTCACACTATTACATGGGCACACTTCACAGACACACAACAATCATCTCCAGCTGCTGTACTCTGTTGACTTCCATTATTAAATATTCAATCCCACCCTATAAAAAGAACTTAGTACAAACCACTGCCCAATTAATTTACCCAGAAGAACATTCAGAAGAAAGTCAATTGATTCAGTGTAATTGCAAAACATATAATGACACTTAATATTGATTAGGCTCTGAGACTTGAGAGGATGCTCAGAAGGCCTTTATTTGTATTTAAAGTGAATATTTTATTGCTGCTGCTGATTAAGGGAGCAGCACAGCAGTTCAAAATTGTAATGGTTGAATCTGCACTAGCAGTATGTGGAAAAACAAGCAACAGAAACCAATATAATGAGACACCTTGGTAGAATGATAGAGAAAAAGAAGCAGTGAGAAGGAATAACAAGGCATTCAGAGTGTGGTTTCAGCAAAGAAATGATCTTGCAAGAGAGGATTACAAGCAAAATAAGAAAGAAGCAGCAAATGTGGTCACAGAGGAAAACAAGAAGTGGATGGTGAAGTGGACAGAGATGATAAGGAGGATAGCAGAGGAAATAAGAAAGTACTATATAGGATGGTTAAAACTCAAAGAAGAGGTCTGAGAGAGGATGTGGTGATGGTGGATAAGAATGGAAATGAGATCCACAAGACAGTGTGGAAATAGTATTTTGAGGAGTTGCTAAAATTTAGCAAATGGACATGTGGATGGCAGCACAGTAGAAGATGGAAAGGAGTGGAGAAGGACCTGAGTTGGAGACAAGTAGAAGTGGCAATAAACAAGATGAAAGGCACCAGGCATGGATTAAGTGAGTGTGAAAATTGTGAAGGCAGCAGAGGAAGTTGGGAATCAGTGGCTGCATCAGGTGATGAGGGTGGTATGGAAGGAAAAGAAGAACCCAGAAGATTGGAAGAAAGGATAGATAGTCCCAATATACAAGACAGGAAATAGAAAGGAGTGCAGAAATTACAGGTGAGTTACACTGTGCAAAAGTATATGACGAGATATTGGAAAGTATAATTTGAGTCAAAGTTACGAGGGTAATGAGAGAAGAACAGTATGGGTTCCGACCTGGAAGATCGACAGAGGATCTCGTATTTGCAATAGGGCAACTTCGATGACACCGTTATGAATATGAGGAGGACCTGTTGATGGCCTTTCTAGAATAGAAAAGGTGTATGATAGTGTGTGTAGGAAAAAGGTTAGTGAAGCACTTGAAACTTGGGGAGTGGAAAAAGAGACTTAAGCAGAGAAAAGGAGATGTATTGTGGAAGTATGAGTTGTGTGAAAGTGGGAGAGGGAAACCAGAATGATTCAAACAAGTGTGTGGGCTGAAGCAGGGCAGGGCATTGTCATCACTTCTCTTCATTGTGGTTATGGATGACATAATGACAAAGGTAGCTGGGAAACTTGAGGAGGGAAAGATGAAAGCAATCGTGTCTGGAGATGATCTCATGGTCTGGGGCATCAAGGAGGAGGAAATCCAAGAGCAGCTAGATACTTGGAAAGAAACAGTGGGAGAATACGGATTGAAGTAAATGTGATTTTACGGTAACCAGCAGAAAGGATAGACCTGTGAAGGAAATAACACTTGGAGGTGAACAGCTTCAGAAGGTAGAAAGCTTCAAGTACCCGGGAAGTGTAATTGAGGAAATGTGTGAAATGACAAGGAAATTATAGAACATGTCAGAAAGGCAAAAGTATTTCTAAGAGGTGTTAGGAGTTAAGTGTGGAGTAAGGATGTACCACAGCAAAGTAAAGGAGTGCTATACCAAAATTACTATGTTCCTATCCAATAGAGGACATATTCAATAAGGTGTGTCTACAGAATAAAATCATCCCAAACTACATACATATCAAAATCATTGCAAGGCCAAACCTCACTCCACCTATCAAGATGTTTGGAGAAAAACTACAGATGCGACAAGAAATAAGCAACAAGTTAAAGAAGAAAGACTTCTTGAATCAAGATTTATACATACTCATTTATAACTTAGTAATATGAGCACTCTACTTATAATAGATCATTTGTTTAGATTTATTGATAAATTTATTAATATATAAGCTATAAGAAATCATGCATTCATAACAAAAAATACATAATTTGTTGCCGCAACAAAACCACAAACATTATCTAGCTGCCACGATCCAACAGAATTTTTTCCAAGAACAAAAAATCTCACAAATATTACATTTATAACAGAAGAACAAACACTTCTAGATAGAGGACTCAAATATAATATTCAACCAAAATTAAATAAATAAAATACAAAGAGTATTATAGCATCTACAAAAATTGCAATTGACCCTTCAAACCTTTCAGTGAGACAACAAAATTTAATAACTGTAAAAGTAGCAACAACCATAAAACAAGAATGCAACCAACAAAATAGAACATACAGATACACAAACAATGATCACAAAATAATCTCTAGCATCAATAAAAAACTTACTAGGAACCTAGCAATTACAACCAAAGCAGACAAAGGAAATAGCCTTGTCATAATTTATCAAAATGATTATATAAATAAAGTAAATGACTTTATTTCAAAGAAAAGCATAATAGAAATACCTAGAGACTCTACCAATAAATATATGGTCAAAACAAAAAAGGTAATAAAAAGTTGCAATAACATCCTTACAAATTTCGAGAAGAAACAATGACTTGTAATGAATCCCACAATACCACGGCTACATGGACAGCCAAAGCCACATAACCTCATCTACATTTTGTCTTTGTGATCTTTACGCGAAATGTAAGTAGGCAGCAGCAAGATCGTACTACACTCAGCTTCAAATTCCGGCCCTCTAAATTTACTTAACAGAAATTCACGAAAAGAACGTCATCTATCTTCCAGCGATCCCCAATTGAGTTGCTGGAGCATTTCCGTGACACTCGCGCATTGGTCGAACCTACCGGTAACAAATCTAGCTGCTCGCCTCTGAACCGCCTCTATGTCTTCCTTCAAACCGATCTGCTGCGGGTCCCAAACACTTGAGCAATACTCAAGACGTGGTCGTACAAGCGTTTTATACGCGGTCTCCTTTACAGGTGAAGTACATCTTCCCAAAATTCTCCCAATAAACCGAAGTCGGCTGTCCGCCTTACTCACAACTGTCCTTACATGTTCGATCCATTTCATATCGCTCTGCAATTTTATGCCTAGATATTTGAACGACGCGACAGCATCAAGAAGCTCACTACTAATGCTGTATTCGAACATTATAGGATTGTTTTTGTGCATCATCTTACATTTTTCTACATTGAGAGCTAGCTGCCATTCTTCGCACCAACTAGAAATTTTGTCTAAGTCATCCTGTATGCTATTACAATCAGTTACAGATGACACCTTCCCATACACCACAGTATCATCAGCAAACAGCCGCAAATTATAACTTACCTGTCCATCAGATCATTTATATAGATAGAAAATAATAGTAGTCCTATCACACTCCCCTGGGGCACGCCTGACGATACATTCGTCTCTGATGAACACTCGCCGTCGAGAACAACATACTGCGTTCTATTACTTAGGAAGTCTTTCAGCCATTCACAAATCTGTGAACCTATTCCATAAGCTCGTATCTTTGTTAGCAGTCTGCAGTGTGGCACAGCGTCGAACGCCTTTTTGAAGTCGAGAAAAACGCAATCCGCCTGTTGCCCCACATCCATGGCTCGCAAGATGTCATGTGAGAAAAGGGCAAGCTAAGTTTCACATGAACAATGTTTCCTAAACCCGTGCTGATTCATGGAAAGAAGCTTTTCCGTTTCAAGGAAATTTACTATATTCGAACTGAGAATATGCTCTAAAATTCTACACGAAACTGATGTCAACAATATTGGCCTGTAATTGTGTTGGTCAGTTCTCTTTCTTTTCTTATTAACGGTAGTCACCTGCGCTTTTTTCCAATCACTAGGAACTTTGCGCTGAATTAAAGATTCACGATAAATGCAAGATAAGTAGGGGGCCAACGCCACAGAATAGTCTTTGTAAAACCGAACTGGTATACCATCCGGACCAGCAGACTTTTTCGTATTTAGCTCTCTCAGCTGCTTCTCTATACCGGAAATACCTATTGCTATGTCCCCCATTTCCGAATTAGTACGTTGATCAAATGATGGCACATTTGTGCGGTCCTCCTGCGTGAAAGATTTCTTAAAGATTAAATTTAGAACTTCAGCTTTCCGTTTGCTTTCTTCTATTACTGCCCCAGAATGATCAACGAATGACTGAACAGTGGGCTTTGACCCGCAAACATAAGCCAAACATTCCGATTCGACCAGTAATTAACTGTATTAATAGTCCCACTTATCTTATTAGTAAAAAGTTTAACAGATTACTTACAAAAACTATATACATTCAACACTAAATTCACTATAAAAAATTCTCGGACACTCGCACAAAAAATAAGACATCAAAATTCCACCTAATGGCAAATTAATATCATTTGATATTACAAATTTATAAACCAACATACCAGTCCAAGAAGCAATTACAATTATACAAAATAATCTTTTGAAATACAAAAAAATTTCAATCACAGACACACAAGAAATAACAGACTTACTCAACTTGGTTACAACACAAAATTATTTCAAATTTAACAACAAAATATACTCTCGAATAGATGGTGTAGCTATGGGTTGTAGTACTACTGGCACCCTAGCAGATATTCTTTTGAATGCCTTAGAAGAAAATTTTTTGCACCTACAAACTTAATTAATAAAAAAATTATTTACTATATTATAGAGGAAAAATTCCTAACAGGAAAAATATACATAAAAAATAGATGAAGTACACTTACCAGGCGAAGGGGCACAGGCAGTAATAGCAACAAAGAAATACACAGACACACACACACACACACACACACACACACACACACACACACACACACACAAATGCTAGCTTTCGCAGCCTAGCTGCTTCATCAGGCAGAAGGGTAGGAGAGGGAAAAGGAAATGATGAGGGTTTTAAGGAAGGGGGTAAGGAGCCATTCCAATCCCGGGACAGGAAAGACTTACCTTAGGGGAAAAAATGGAGGGTAAATAAATGCACATACACCCACACATTTACACAGACACAAGTACACTTAGGCAGACATACTGTAGAACTGTAGAAAGCAAAGAAACTTCTTTGCTTTCTACAGTTCTACAGTATGTCTGCCTAAGTGTACTTGTGTCTGTGTAAATGTGTGGGTGTATGTGCATTTATTTACCCTCCATTTTTTCCCCCCAAGGTAAGACTTTTCTGTCCCGGGATTGGAATGGCTCCTTCCCCCTTCCTTAAAACCCTCATCATTTCCTTTTCCCTATCCTTCCCTTCTGCCTGATGAAGCAGCTAGCTGCGAAAGCTAGCATTTGTGTGTGTGTGTGTGTGTGTGTGTGTGTGTGTGTGTGTGTGTGTGTGTGTTTATTTGTTGCTATTACTGCCTGTGCCCCTTCGCCTGGTAAGTGTACTTCATCTATTTTTTACGTATAAATTATTTACTATTTTAGATATGTTGATGATACACTTGCCCTAATAGATGGAAATATGAATGACATCTAACATATCCATCAAGCACTAAATGAACTGCATCCTAAAATGCAGTTCACAATGGAAACAGAAACCAATAAATCAACTAATTTCTTGGTCCTCAAAATTACTAACAAAAATAACTCTCATGTGTTTGAAATATTTAGGCAGAAAACAACTGACACTATAATACATGCTACATCATGCCACCCAACAGCACACAAACATGCATACTTCCATGCCATGATTGATAGATTACAAAATTTACCATGAAACCAAGCTGCCATAGAAAAGGAAATTGATACACTACGATATATAGCACAACTAAATGGTTTCAACCCAGACATTGTACTACAAATATATAATAGGAAAACTTCACATACAAAACCAAAAATCCACAAGGATATAAAACTATGTAGAAAATTACCAGAAAAAACTAAACCTACATTTATACCAATTGCGTATTTAGGCAAATTATCAAACAAATTAGGCTCATTAATGAAAAACACAAGTATCCAATTTGCATACAGAACTAACAATAACATCTGCCATAGACTTCACTCAGGTAAAACAAAGTTACCAATATACAAAAATCCAGGCATATACAAAATCGAATGTAAGGACTGTAGCAAATTTTATATAGGACAAACAGGTTGAAATTTCAGTATTACATACCACGAGCACACGAGATTAAGTGATAATAACCCGTCTACATTTTTTATCCACCTGAAAAATGATATCACAGTGCAGAACGAATGGAGGTTGCAATGAAAATTTTACACATCATTGCTAAAGGTCTAATAATGAACATCCTAGAAGAGATGGAAATATATATACACACAACACAACACCCTGATGATATTTTAAATGAACAATCTGATTTTAAAAACAAAAATTTTGTCGATTATTTTATTGATTTCTTGACCAAAGACAATGGATAAATACGACCACTGACAAACAAAGACTATCTCACACACATATTGTTCACAAAGATGATTAAATTATCAATCATAATGCAACCTTCCACAGCAATCATATTTTTAAACATCTTTGCATGTCTGCTAAAATTTTTTAACATAGATAGCGAATAATCATAACCCACAGATCGCAGACATTTAAACACAGTATAAATTTTACTGTAGCAACTGCCAACTGTAAACATCTTTAGCCAACTGTCACAACATCACGATAAAAAAAATATTAAAAATTTTTATGTAACGATATTTGTATAACGCTACATAAGTGTGACACAAAAGTTCACATTATCATTAAATAAACAGCAAGACGTTGCCCAGGATGTCACATGATCGTAAGTAAAAACTTTATAACAAAAAAAAACAGGCATAACTTAAAAGTATATATACCAAAATGATAATTATTATATAAAAATTTTGTGTGTTTCGCAGATTGTCTGATGATGGCTAATTGTGCCGAAATGGATCCATAACAGCATTACAACATAAAACTTTATAGCAGCATATTGGTATAATTACACGATTATTATGTTCCGATATTGACATACGAATCGAAACTCGGGTGACAATGAAAAAAAATAGGAGCAAAATACAAACAGGTAAAATGAAATTTCTACAAAACATAATAGGGGTAACAAGAAGAGAGAGGATGAGGAATGAGAATATCAGGGAAATAGTGAGAGAGGAGCCGTTGTAGGATAGGATAGAGAGGTCAAGACTGTGGTGGTATGGCCATTTAAAGAGAATGGAGGAGAAGAGGATCCCCAGGAGGATACATGAAATGCAGATACGGAAGAAACGACCAAGAGGAAGACCAAGGGATAGATGGCTAAAAGGAGTGGAGGATTGTGTCAAGAAGAGAGGAGAGGACTGGGCCAGAGTAAAAACAGAGAATGGTGGAAGGACAGGACGAATTGGCAAGGCTTGTGTTCCAAAAAGACACAGCCTATGGCTGGAAACTGTGTATGATGGTGATGATGAAGATAGATCAAACATCTAAGATACTGTGGTATTATCAACATCCAGTAAGGTAGTTAATCTTTCTTACATTTGAATATGACTTATTGCTCCAATGTAATTACTCAGTACAACAGTATCTCGAAAACTAAGTGTTGCGAATATTCAGAACATCTCCCAAATAATAAGTATTAAAAAAACTGTTAAAATGAGAGTGAAAGAATGGCTGATCCTATTAAGTGTATTTATTGTATGTAAAGCATGTAACAACGAGTTTAAAAATTCCAAATGGTACCAAGTTTATTGTATTTTGTATACAATGTTTGTTAATTGTGAAAAATTGCATCAAGATTATTGTCTGTGTGCTTATTGTATTGTAAACTAACCATGTAAAAATTATAACTGTGTTAAAGTACCAAATTGTAACAAGTATATGATACTGTGTTGTACGCATGTCCAACATCTATGGTATAATAGATGTACCTCAAAGATTTAAGGACTTAAATAAATAAATAAAATAACATCAGCCTTTCCTACATTCCTTGATTATAACCTTCTGGGTCTATAGTCTGTCCTGCCACGGCTGCTTCCTTATCTTTTCTGCCAGCTTCTCCAGCCTAACCCACAACATACTGAGCAGCGGTCACCAGTCCGTCACCTGACACTGGCAGTGTGTAGCAACCTTGCAGTTTGCTGTTTGCTTTCATATCTTTGCTATGTATTTTGTTTGCAGCCAGTGTGTGTGACCAGTTAATTTCCTTCAAATGCGGTTTCTTTGTCCTTCATTGTCTTATACTGCCTGACAAAAAGTGATGTGCCCAGAAGGAGTCGTTCAATATTATACCACTTCAGTACTCACGCATACTATTGATGCATAAGTAAATGACTAAATTTACACAGCTTTGTAAAGTAAAAAATGCTCACCAGAGTACAATATTGATGTCTGATGTGTGTACGGATTGCAGACACAGAAAGAACTGGAACAACTTATACGAACAACTTGTTTTATCTCGGGCCCACAGTGTTAGAAATGTCGTAAATTGACATAATGCAAAAGGATAGTCCAAACACTGTAATTAATTATTTATTTATATATCACACAATATATCTTTCTGCATTAAATGCCATCGTCACATGCGAAAATGTTTTTGCAGAAACACCTGACGATGGCATTTAATGTCGAAAGATATCTTGTATGATATATAAATAAATAATTAATCACAGTGTTTGGACTATCTTTTCACATTATGTCAACTTATATGGAGTTTATTTGAGTTAGTCCACAATGCTAGTTCAGTGTCTTAAGTAACCAAAATTAAATGTGGTCTTCACCAGAGAAAAACAATAAACATAATTCTGTCAACAACAAAAAATGTAATGTAGTATCCTGAACAGAGAGTTATTGGTGGTGGTAAACCACGGACTAAGAATAGAAAGTGTCTGTTACGACTTGTCAGCAGCGCGGCATCGTACATCCTCGGCCGACGCGGCGGATACCGGTGGTTCCAGGTGGCGAAACGGCCGCGTGCTTACGACGTGGTGGTCCGGTGCTGCAGGAGTCCGAGAGACAGCTTGGTGGTGACTCTGCCGGTCGACCATGGCACCGTTCTATTTAAGACTACGTGCCAGGTTACTAGTCGGACCTATTTCCTCGAGACTTGCCAGCACTTTCGCCCGGTATAAGTCGATGTGTGATTGTTTCACTAGCAGACTGGGCCGGCTGACAACTACTCGGGCCGGGGCCCACCGTACAGTTCTGCCACGGTGGTGGTCAATGTGGTAGGCACTCGGGCTGGCCACATTATTCCTCCAGTGACAGAGGAGAGGGCAGAGCACATCTCAACATCCTGTATGTTCTCCCTTCTGCCGTCAGTGGTCGGAGCTTCTGGTGTGGCAGGGGCCACTTCCACAGGAGAGGCTGTGGCTGGTCGGTGGTTGGTGTCCTACCGGTGCTTCCCAGTTCAGCGGGCATTGGTAACTCCTGGGCAGGCTGACCATCAGCATCCGGTAAAAGAGGAGAAACACGAGTCGAAAACTGAGATTCCTCGCATCGTGCCCCCAGCCAGTTAATATGCCTGTAACAGACAGGGCCGGCGAGCAATGTGACTTCGGTCGTGGCACATCCTGAGAGGTGGGAAACGATACTGGGTGCCCGACGAGGGCGGTCTTTCGAATAAAGCACAGTGCAAACAGGGTCCCGGCGAGTAAGTGGCTGTAGGCCACTTTGAAGAGACTGCTGGGGAAGGATGCACGAGACACAATAGTGAGCGACGGGGCCTTCCAAGGAGGCGTTTGGCCGGGGTGGCCCGATCCTGTGATGTGGATCGGTAAGATGCTAGTAACGGGGGCACGGCAATCTCTGGCGGGTGGTGGTGTGTCAGTTTGGACAATTGGGTTGTAAATGTGTGTACGAACCGTAATGGAGGACCGTTCGATACCGGATGGAAGAGAGCTGTGTGGAGCAGTTCGATGCCATTG
Source organism: Locusta migratoria (assembly GCA_026315105.1). Classification (NCBI taxonomy): domain Eukaryota; kingdom Metazoa; phylum Arthropoda; class Insecta; order Orthoptera; family Acrididae; genus Locusta; species Locusta migratoria. Next base: position 570,835,900 of record CM048747.1, on the reverse strand, counting down.
TCTGAGCAGAATTTTGTGAATTCTGCAGAAGGTAACTGGGGTCCATTGCTCATGGCAATGGTCTGTTGTAACCATTCTATTGCAGAGATGCGGGCGAGCGCTTTTATTGTGTGGCTGGCGGAAGTACTAGACATTTGTGAGACGTATGGGAAACTGGTCCCTGCATCTACCACTATCGGCGAGCTGTGTCCTAAGAAGGGCCCGGCAAAGTCCAGGTGTAGGCAGGACCGCAGTGTCGAGGGCTTGGGCTGAGGAAAAAACTTGTGAGGAGGGACTGCTCGCTTACCTTGACATGTAGGACTTGAGGCTACCATGTTAGTAATATCTTTGTCCATTCCCCGCCAGTAGACACGGTGACGACCCAATCTCTTGGTGAGCACCACCCCCCAATGACCCTCATGGAGGAGGGAGAGGACATGCTGCTGGAACGCAGAGGGGATGAGGACCCTGGTCCGGCCATTGTCATCTTGGAGGAGGAGGAGGACCCTTTGCAGAGAGGACAGCTCGTGCCAGCCCGGAGCTCGGATTGCCGTAGCTGACGTCAGTTTGCTGGCCACCCCACTGGGTCTGCAGCTGTGTGATGGGCGACAAGCCTTGCATCCAGGGGCAAGTTGGCCATTTCTCGCTCTGCTACCCCGTCAAGGTGGAAACACAAGTCTGGGTCTTCGTCATACTCTTGATCCTGTCCCAAGGGTAAACGAGACAGGAGATCGGCATTAGAATGGCGTGAAGTGGAACAGTATTGTTTATTGTAGGAATAATTGGACAGGAATAAAGCCCAGCACTGAAGGCGATGAGTGGTTGTTGTAGGAAGAGAAGCGGAGTTGTTAAAGATTGGAAGCAAGGGCTTGTGGTCAGTGAGTAAAGTGAACCTCCGGTCATAGACATATTCGTGAAACTTTTTGATGCCAAAAATTACTGCTAATGCCTCTTTTTCAATTTGGCTGTAGTTTTGTTATGCACTTGACAATGACTTGGACACAAATGCAATGGGACGTTCCACGCCATCCACTACTTGGGACAATCCATAGTCAGAAGCGTCCGCCGATAAAACCAGAGGTCAAGAAGGGTCGTATGCTGCCAGACACGTGGGGCATACGAGGGCCTGCTTCAACACGCAAAAAGCCTTTTCACATTCATCAGATCAGTGCCATTTCACTTGTTTGCAAAGCAACCTGTGTAACGGTTCAGCAGTGGTAGCGGCATGAAGAATCAATTTACGGTAATGATTCAGCTGACCAAGCACAGATTATAACTGGGTGGTATTGTTTGGAGGAGGAAGCTCTTGAATTGGGGTATGGGCCTGATCCCTGATGAACTGAACACATGTCCAAGATATTGCACCTGATTTACAAAAAAGAAACACTTGTCTTTAATAACATAGTAAGGACAGTTTACAACTCACCACAAAGACGTGGCGATGAGCTGCGACAGGCACATACAAAAGACACACACATACAACACTTTCAGCTATTGGCGATGGCCTTCTTTAGAAAATAGAACATTCAAGCAACCACACAGGCACACAACACAGTCATACAACCATCACCATCGGCTGCAACACTTTGAATCTCGCTCTGCAGTAAGTAAATTTGGGACGGGAGGGGAGGGGAGGGGGAAGGGGATAGGAAGGTTACGTCATGGTGGTGGGGATGGGTTAGATGGGAATAACGAGATGCAGCTTAGGAATGGAGTGTGGAGGCGGGTGAGGGGAGAGAAATAAAATAAATATTAAAAATATAAAATAAAATGCTTGCACACTGCAAGTACACATGACAGCACGAGCGCACACACGCGCGCGCGCACACACACACACACACACACACACACACACACACACACACACACACACACACACAGAGACACACACATACAATTGCACATTCACACACCACTCAAAATAGGTGAGGTTTGGGATAGAGAGGTAGGAACAGTAACGTATGAGGAAAAAAGGGAAGTTATCATGGGTTGAGGCCTGGATGATTTTGGGATCGGAGAATGTATTGTAGGGATAACTCCCATCTGTGCAGTTCAGGAAAGCTGGTGGTGGATGGCAGGATCCAGATGGCCCAGGTTGTGAAGCAGCCATTGAAATCAAGCATGTGCTGCGCTGCATGCTGTGCCACAGGGTGCTCCACCTTGTATTTGGCCACAGTTTGGCAGAGGCCATTCATCCTAATGGATAGCTGGTTGGTGGTCACGCCGATACAGAAAGCTGCATAGTGATTGTAGCACAGTTGGTAAATTTTTAATGTATATTTATTTTGTTTATTTAATTTTATTTTTCTCCCCTTACCTGCCTCCCTACTCCATTCTTAAGCTGCATCTTGTTATTCCATCTAACCCATCCTCACCACCATGACGTAACCTTCCTATCCCATCCCTCCTTCCCTTCTCTCCTATCCCCAATTCGCTGCAGAGCGTGATTCGAAGTGTGGCAGCCGAAGGTGATGGTTGTATGACTGTGTTGTGTGCCTATGTGATTGCGTGAGTGTTCTATTTTCTGAAGAAGGCCATGGCCAATAGCTGAAAGTGTTGTATGTGTGTGTCTTTTGTATGTGCCTGTCATAGCACATCTTTGTGGTGAGTTGTAAACTGTCATTACTATATTATTAATTCCAACCTGTACTTTCCATTGTTATAAACACTTGACTTTGTTACACTTGAGGTTGGCCTGCTGGAATACTGTGAACAGAAAGTGCAGATTGTTAGCCAGGTCCTGGGCATCTTTGCCGGCCACCAGGATGTTGTCTAAATAATTGGCTGTGTCTGGGGCATCACAGGTGAGGGTTTCAAGAAACAGCTGAAATGTGGCAGGCACACTGGCTCTCCCAAAGGGCAACCTATAATACAGAAACAATCCAAATGACGTATCGATCACAAGGACTTTCTGGGATGCGGCATCCAAAGGGATCTGGAGGTAGGCATCCTTAAGGTCTATTTTAGCAAATATGTGGCCGCCCGCCAGCTGGGAGCGAATGTCATCAACTGTGGGGATGGGGTACGTGTCAATGACAGGCTGGGTATTGACTGAATGTTTAAAATCCCCACAAATGCACAGAGCCCCATTCAGTTTCTCCACAAGGACGATCAGTGACACCCATTGGCTGTGAGGCACCGGTGTAAGGACATTCTCATCCTGAAGTCTTTGCAGCTCCTGTTGAAGTGCGTCTCTGAGGGAAAAGGTGTCTTTCATGCCTTGAAAAATTTAGGCATTGCAGAAGGAAGGAGGGCCACATGAGCCTCAAAATCTACAATGCCTTTACCAGGCTGCTCAAAAATGGCAGAAAACTTTGACAATAACTCCTCCAAATAGGAGTTATCTGTGACCCACCAAACTGCTGGAACAGAATCATGGAGTTCCAAATCCAATGCATTGAACAGATCCATTCCTAGGAGTTTATTGGCCATGGGAGAGGAGTTTAGTATAAGAGTCTGGGCTGTCAGTGCCACAGAATGGTACTGGCCGGCTGCCGAGAACTGTCCACGTATCTGTTGTAGCTGCGAAGAGGCCCGTCGAAGGGGTGGGCAGCCTACTGTGACGTATGGTGCCCAACCAATTATGGACGCAGATGAACCGGTATCAATTTGAAATGGGAGATCCAACTTATAGAGTTTTTGTAGAAGGAGGGAAAACTGCCTGGACCATAGAATCAGACAGGAAATTATCAGCTGCTACAGCCCCTCCAGACGCAAACAGATCCAAAATCTTTGAGGAATGACATATTTCTGCTTTATGGCCTCCTTTACCGCAAGTGGTGAGGGCACTGGGGTCACGGGTGCCGAACAAAACGAAGTCGACACGAAGGCAAAGTGTACGGCCGTCGGGCACCCGGACCGTCTCTACCCAAAAAAGATGTGTCCACTTGTTAAAGGAGTGGAATGTCAGCTGTGGCTGGCACGGCTGCCGCACGGCGTACGCAGGAGGTGGGTCCTCGTCAGACGCGGTCAAATGCGAAGATTGCTCGAACGCCTGTACGATTGGTAAACGTGTATCCAAAGACGGATCTTTCAGTTTCGATAGCTCAGCCCGGAGGCAGACATCTGATGCATGAACGAGGATCATATTGTGCACCAGGGAAGTTGCGTACGACTGTTTACAGGAAGGATTCTGACAATTAAACTGGCAGTCCCAGGAGAGTCCCTGAAGATGAGCAATCCACTCCCTATAAGACTGGCCTGTAGTTTTGTGGCAACTAAAAAATTTATGACGTGCTGCTGCCATGTGAATCTGAGAATCAAATTAATTGAACAGACTGACCTGCAACTCATAGTAGGGCAGGTTGTGAGGTTCCACCTCTGGGTGCTGTTGTTGTAGGAGGCGCTATACGTCTGGTCCAGCGTATGCCAGGAGTTATGCACGCTGCCGAGTGTACCCAGAGATGCTGTGGGCCGTGAAGTGCTGCTCCATCCATGCCACTGGTTGGGCCAAGACTCCATGTTTTTGCCAAATTTCTGGAATGGAGGGGGACCATCCAGAAGCTGTTGACTAAGGTGTCGATCCTGGCGAGACACTGGGAGAGCTCTGGGGGTGTGCCCGACATCGTCTTTAGCTGTTTTGTCATAAGTTGGTTGGTCTGCTATAGCTGCTGCATCAAGATTAACATCTGATTAAACACCTCCATTTGTACTGCCATGCTGGGAGTTACAGCAACAGCCAATAATTATGCGACACACAAGGCTGCACACTTGAGCACATTCAAAAAGTTCCTCATCGCCAAATTAACTGATGTGTCTACGGATTGCAGCCAAAAAAAGAAAAACTGGAACAACTTATATGGAGTTTATTTGTGTTAGTCCACAGTGCTAGTCCAGTGTCTTAAGTAACCAAAATTAAATCGTGGGCTTCACCAGGGAAAAAAACTAAACATAATTCTGTTAAAAAAAAAAAATGGGATGTAGTATCCTTAACAGAGGGTTATTGCTGGTGTTAAACCATGGCTATGAATAGAAGGTCACCACTTATGCACTGGAGCTGTCAGCGATGTGGGGCCGTACTTCCTCAGCCTTGGCCGGCGTGGTGCAGGCTGGTGGTTCCGGGCAACGAGACGGCGGAGTCCTTACGACGGTCCGGTGCTGCAGGAGTCCAAGAGATGGCTCGGCGGAGACTGCCGGTTGGCTGCGGTGCCGTTCTATTTAAGACTAAACGCCAGGTTACTAGTTGGACCTATTTCCTTGTCACTTGGTTTGTGGAAGCACAATAAATCCCTGTGTGCAGCGACTCCTGTTGGCGGCAGCACTGCCATCTGGTGAAAGTCGATGTGTGATTGTTTCCCTATGAGACTGAGCCCGCTGATGCCTCCTCAGTCTGGGGCCCGCCTTATGGTTGTTAACAGCTAGGTCATCAGTCCCCTTGCCTTACGGTCCTGCCATGGTGGCGGGGGGGTTAGCCACATTAATGTCACCGTCTTGTTGTTGCAAACTTGTTACTAGTTCACTGCCGCGAGTCAGACATAAAGCAAGATTTTAGCTTACAATATGAAGTACTTGCAATGTCTAGCAGATGTGTTACAGTCTATCCACATATTTGACAAATTCAACCACATTTTAGGCAGTGTTAAGTGGGACAGTCATATTGCACAATTACCAGACATGTGGGACATTCAGATATCACAGTGAACAAATGCCAGAATCGACAGGGATGTGACAGCTTCCAGTCAGGTTGTTCAGGTGGACCGAAAAACACCACACTGAGCGTGGAATGTCATACGTCACGTCGAATAATGCCAGTAATGTGGATCCCCGCCATCCCCAAACATGTACTGGAGACACTACAATGTACTGCGAGTTCTTACAATGTCTCGATAAGTCGCATCTGCCGGATCGGGGTCTGACAACCCGGTGCATCAGTTACGGATGACACCGGGGATCACAGTACCGGGCAAGGGAGGGACAGACAGGGGGCAAACTGCTCTGTACAGTGTCGAGTGACAAGTCCCTCTCCTCTGTAGTACACCGGTTCATCACAATCGTACCACCCAAGAACAGTGTTACAACATGGTGGACTCGTCTAGGGGGCACCTGAAGCATGCAGAGGTCCTCTCCGTTATTCGACATGGAAGGGATAATTTTAAAATGGGCCTCCGTGCGGCGGGATCTGGAATGACAGCTGGAAAAACTCTTAACAAATGTACCTCAGGGTAGGCCTCGTGACAGCACAGTTTGAGGGGAGACTGCCTGCTGCCCGAGTCCCGCTTCCCACTGCCAGTGGCCTCATCTCTTTTGTCCCACACTGTAATTTCGACAAAGTCAAACGGTCTTTCATCGCGTGCAGTTTCGTTCACTTCTTTTGTCAGGCATTGTACGTTTGACTAGTCCAACCGTACACTTTTACACTTACAAGGAGAGGGTGTGATATGTGGGTCACTAATATTGATCAAATGTTTCACAGGCATTCTATATTGAATATAAAGAGACACATGTTTTGGCTTTTTGGTATTCACTCAGTATTCTTTGAAAAGATCAGGGTCAAAAATGGTGATGGAAAATTGTACTTTCAATGTGATATGTTGAAAGATTCAAGATGAGCTTTTTTTATTAATTTATGTGACGTTAAAAGTTAACGATGTATGAGTAATTAACATTTTTGTGTTTTTGTGCTGTAGCTCGGGTACTTGTGAATGTGAGTGTTTTTCCGTGCACCGTTGCCAGCTGAGCAGCCCAGGGCTCAGACTGTCAAACTGTGGATCCAGGTTTGAACCTCCATCAGGGCAAATTTTTGTCAATTCTTTTTTCAATGTATTTGGTGGTATTCACATGTGTGTAATACCTTTTCTTGCCTTAGTTTGAAGTAGAACATTGGGAAGTGTGATTACTATTCAATTAAGTCTATTATCTGTTTACAGCTCTTTTAGTTGTAATACACAGTGTAAAAACAATAAAAATAAAATAACTAAAGTATGCAGTATATATCAGAAGAAAGTGATTTCCATGTGATGGTATTGCCAACACTGACAAAGAGGTTCAAACCGAGACACAGAATATGACAACACAAAGTCACCAAATACATTTCCACAGCAGAATTGACATCAACTGAAAAAAACTTGACACTCCAGAGCTCTTTGAATGATAGACCAAAGTCTCAATTGCAACCTGTGGCCGAAGATTTGTCATAATCACAGACCAAACAGCGAGTGAATATCGTGTTAGTATAAAATGAACACTGACACATTGAGGTAAGAAGATCGTGTTAGTTGCTATTGGTAGTGCTGTTGGAATTTTTGAGGGGACTAAACTAATAGTTTTCAGTCCTAATTGGTAGTGTGAACAAAGTTACCGACTCATACAATGTACAGTATTCTATTATTGCAAATGGCAAACTATTACCCACAGCGCTCTTGTGTCTGCAAAAACCCAACTGAAAATTTTGTCCACATGCCTTGTAAGAAGTTCAGCATCTCCAGAGAGAATTTGGAAATGTTTTAGTCACATACTCAAAACCTGGAAAGATGACCTCTGGATTGCATCTGCTATATCTACATTCTGTTCTGATACCTTATACGCAGAAAAATAAATTTTGCTTGTAACTGAATTCATGGGGCGGCCACACTGACGTGACAAACTACAACAGACATATTTGTTGATGACGATGTTCAGCTGTTCTGCACTGTTAATGTGATACCACCAAAATGCATTTTTTTTTGTGTCAATCTTATGACATTTACTTTTTTCAACAGGTCAAGAATTTTATCACAAGACTGCAACATAATCCCACATTACACAAGAGCAATGAAATTTATGATACAGCAGATGCTGTTAAAATTCATGCCTTGGACCATAATCAGTTTTTCCTGCCTACCTTTCAGGATATGCTATTATCCACTTGGTATGCTTTGAAATTAATATCTGACAGACTTGTCTTCATCAATATAAATCAGTTATTTCTTCCATGGCAATATGTCATTTGTGTGTTGTGCATTGTGTTTTGGTTGTTTTTATGACACGTTTCACCAAACTAGCTGGGAGAATGCTGATGAATGAGACAGTCAGAAATTAGAATTACATAATAATACACTTAAGAATTTTTTATTTTTATTATTTTTGCACTGTGTGTCAAAAAGAAAACAGCTGTAAACAGATATTACACTTAATTGAATATTAATCACACTTCCCGATCCTCTGCTTCAAAATAAGGGAAGGAAAGGTATTACAAATATGAAAATATTATGATATACATGAAAAATTAACAAAAATTTCCTTGATGTAGGTTTGAGCTTGGATACAAATCCTGGACTGATAGAATGGTAATGGCACACAGAAAGTCGCTCATGATTATCAGTACACAAGCATGGAAACACAAAAATGTGAATTAGGCTACTGAAACGTCATTAACTTGCCATATATATTTGTAAAAAATCCTCATCTTCAGACAATCTTTCAACATATAGCACTGAAAACACGTTTTTCCATCATTACCTTTACCTCGATTATTTAAAAAAATATTGAGTGTCTAGCAAAAAGCTGATACACATGGAGTACAGTTTTATACACCAAAGACTGTTTTTGAACTATCTTAAACTGGTTGTATTTAAACAAATAAGAAGTAGTTCCATTCCTCTCCAGTACAGAGAGTGTGTACCACATCTGTCTGCATCTATATTAATTGTCATATTCAGGTGTGAGAGTGTGTTTTAAATACAGAGGCAGGACCTGTCAAGTAGCAGACCATTGGTCATCAGGTGTGATGTGGAAAACCATTTAAAAACACATCCACACCAATTGCCTCACAAATTCTCGACATTTATCCAAATGATGGATTTGAATTGGGCCAGTATCATTTTATGTATTCCCAGCAGAATAACACTGATGTAGGCTGGTTGAACAGACTTTTTTAACTTATATCAATAATGGAGGATAGGTAACAACTCACGTAAAGTGGGTCGCTGAGCTGCTGACAGACACAAAAACCGATAATCACATTCTCACAACTTAAATTTTCAGCCATGGCCTTCATTAGAAAAAGAAACACATGCATTCACGCAATCACTAAGACAACTATATAGAGACAACTATCATGTCCGGCCACTCCAGCAACACAAGCTAGACTGTGACTGAGGTGGGGAATTGAGGGGGGAGGATGCTGGGTAAAGGCCTTTAAAATCCATCATGCAATCCAGAACTCTCCATCCCCACCTTCATGCAGCATCCTTCCCCCTCCACTTTCTACCTTACGCACAGTATAGTTTGTGTTGCTGGAGTGGCCAGACATGATAGTTGTGTGTGTACAGTTGTCTGAGTGACTGCTTGAATGTATGAGTTTCTTTCTCTGATGAAGGCCATGGCCAAAAAAAAATTAAGTTGTGTGAATGTAATTATCTATTTTCGTTTCTGTCAGCAGCTCAGCAAGCCCCTTTACAGTGAGTTGTTATCTATTCTCCATTATTGATATTCCTAATGAACTTTCCTTTGCTAACATCGAATATTAATTTAAGTGTAAGGAAGTCTTTTCTGAAGGCATTTGTGTGGAGTGTTGCCTTGTACAGGAGTGAAACATGGACGACAAGCAGTGCGGACAGGAAGAGAATAGAGGCTTTTGAAATGTGGTGCTACAGAAGAATGCTGAAGATTAGGTGGGTAGATCACATAACTAATGAAGATGTACTGAACAGAATTGGTGAGAAAAGGAATTTTTGGCATACCCTGACTAAAAGAAGGGATCGCTTGGTAGGACACATTCTTAGACATAGGGGAATCGTAAATTTAGCATTGGAGGGAAGTGTGTGGGGTAAAAATCGCAGAGGGAGACCAAGAGACGCGTATAGTAAGCAGATTCAAATGGATGTGGGTTGCCATTCTTATGAGGAGATGAAAAGGCTTGCTCAGGATAGAGTAGGGTGGAGAGCTGCATCAAACCAGTCTCTGGACTGAAGACCATAACAACAATGAACTTTCCATTGTTATTTTTTTAACTTATCTATCATATATGCTATAAACAGAAAGTTTCATCAATGATTACTAAATGCAACACAACCAGAAGAAATAGATTTAGAAAAATATCAGTTCAACGTTTACTGTTCCTGGCTTATTCCTTTCTTATGGTATAATACATTTTCTCTTCATACAATTTTTATACTTAAGTCACAGTTAACACAGTCATAATAACAAATAAATGGAAAGATAGAGTCAAAACAACAGAGACAAACTAGTAAACTACAAAATGGTGAAATTTTAAATTTATATTCATGAAATATACAGAACAATTAATGGCTCAGAAATGCCAGATATTTTATGTTACTGACAGAATTATAGTTGAAATACTAAAGATCATGATGAATTTAAGAGTTAATTAAAGGTGATCTTTGTTCCACAGAAATTTCCATGCTCTACACAAAGATTACTGAAACATGGTTAGAATGGTGAGTAAAAAGATAGCTATGCCACAAAACTATAATATATACTTGATACACTGGGAAATGTAAAACAAAAAGTGAAAAATATTACTATTTTCAATATTTTCGACTCATATGTGCTTTGTTAGGAAACAATGCAAGTGAGACACAGTCAGTTTGTTTCGAGTTTTCAACTGAAAGTCAGAAAGATAATCTAAAGCGTAAAGATATGGTACACCACCGTCTTCATCTGACCTTTGAACTGACTTACCAGCCAACTAAGGTTTAACATGGGCTCTCAACCACATACTTGATATTGTCGCGTTGAAATGGAAGCAAGCTTGAGTTTAAAGGCAGGGTTTTCAACTGAACAAAGCACTTATACTGAAAGCACGTTTTTTGCAAACATTGTATCCATTTTTGACTCGGCTTCACGGCCATGGAGCAGAAAAACCGCTTGAACCCAGTGGTGTCTTGCTTTGTGGTATTATAAGCAAATATCAGGGCTGGCAGTATTGTATCCCAACCCTCCTGCTCAACATCAACGTACATTGACAGCATATCTGCTAAAGTATTATTAAAACATTCAGTAAGACCATTTCTCTGACGATGGTATGCAGTTGTCATTCTGTGGACAATGTTGCAAAGTGACATTACATCTAATACTAGTTTTGACTGGAATACTTTTCCACGATCAGATATCATCACACGTGGTTCTCCATGCTTCAAAATAATGTCTTCTACAAAGAATTTTGTGATCTCTGGAACTTCTTCAGTCGACATAGGTTTGGTGACATTGTAACGTGTGAGGTAGTCAGTGCAGACTATTATCCATCGGTTACCGGTTGTCGACTTTGGAAAGCTCCGTAAAAGGTCGATTCCAATTTGGTGGAATAGAGGTGCTGCAGGTGGAATTGGTACGAAATACCCTGGAGGTAATTGTGCCACATCCTACCATCACTGGCACTCTTTACAGTGATTCACATAGTGCTTGACAGATCGGTAGAGACCTTTCCAGTAATATCTGCATCTAAATCTTTCTAGGGTCTTCACAAATTGCAGATGAACGGGTATTGAATCATCATGGAAATAATTGAGTATAGCTGGCTGGAGATGAGCTGGAATGACCAGTAGCCATTTGGGGCCCAGTGGATCGTAGTTGCTCTTATACAATGTTCCGTTTATAAGTTGGAACTCTCCATTGGTCGTTTCTCCTTTCTCCAAGGCATCTATGGTTTTTAATAGTGCCGGATCTTCCTTCTCTTCAGCTGTAATGTCACCTAATTCAGTGAGAGCAGAAATTTCATTCGTGCTGTTGTGTTCCACTAACAGTTTTTACACCCTTGTGTTTACACCCATTCTTGAATACCACTGTTATATCATAATCTTGGAGTCTTAGTGCCCATCTTGGTAGTTGATCTGAAGGATCCTTCAAGCTAGTCAGCCAACGCAAAAAACGGTGGTCTGTCATGACAGTGAATGGTTTGCCAAATAAATATGGTGGAACTTATTGATAGCCCAGATAACTGCAAGACATTCTTTCTCAGTGGTAGAGTAGTTTATCTCCTACTTTGGGAGTACTCTTGATGCATAGCCTAGCACCTTTTCAGCACCTTCCTGAATTTGCACAAGCAATGCATCAATTCCATACCGACTAGCATCAGTGTGGAGTTCGGTTTCCACATTCTTGTCGTATAGGGTTAGAACTGGTGTGGAAGTTAGAGCCTCAAGTGCCCGGAAAGAGTTTTCTTTTGTATCATCCCAGTAAAACTTGGCGTCTCCCTGCAGAAGTTTTTGCAATGGACGTGCCATGTTACAAAATCCTTTTATGAAACGTCGGTAGTATGAGCACAGCCCAAGAAAACTTCTCACATCACGAATGTTGGAATGACTGCCCTTACTTTATCTGGATCAGGACAGACACCATCTCCATTGACTAGGTTCCCCAGGATTTTTATCTCTTTGGTGATGAAGTGGCACTTCTTTGGATTGAGGTGGAGTCCTGCTACTTGAACAGTCCTGCAGTTTGAACACACTTCAACACAGTTGACAGGGGCCTCAGACGTTCTTCAAATGGTTGAGAAAATGACAATGTCATCTAAATAGCAAAGACATGTCATCCACTTCAGGTGTTAATGCAAGTTGTCCATCATGTGTTTGAATGTGGCTGGAGCATTACATAATCCAAATGGCATTACTTTGAATTCATAGAGGCCTCAGGTGTAATAAAACTGTCTTTTTCCTGTAAGCTTTGTTAACCTCGATTTGCCAGTAACCTGTCTGCATATCCATAGTTGAGAAGTATGTAGGTCCTTTCAAGCAGTCTAAGGTGTCGTTAATGCACGGCAATGGGTAAACATCTTTCTTTGTGATTTTGTTCAGCCGCCGATAGTTGACGCAGAATCGCCACGTGCCATCCTTCTTCTTTACAAGGACCACCGGAGACAACCAAGAACTCTCCGAAGTTTGAATAATGTCATTGTGTAACATCTTCTCCATTTCCTCCTGAATTATCCATCTTTCAGCTGGCAACACTATACGAGTGCTGACTAATTGGTGGATGATCCCCAGTATTGATATGGTGCCTTATCATGGTTCGTTCGGTCTGACATTTCTCCTGCTGGGGTGTTAATGCACCCAAAAATTTGCTTAGTATAGCTAACACCCGCTGGCGTTGTTCCTTGGTCAGTCCGGGCCCTATTGGCAGTTCCATAGTTGTTTCCTCCATAGTTTTGTCTGTACTAAGAGCAGAGCATGGATCTTCATGATGACACTGAGCTTACCATCCTGGATTGGTTCAGCTGTCCAGACACACATTCCTTTGGGGATAAGTTGTGACTGCTCGTGACAATTAGTGATCCAAACCTCTCCACTAGTAATGCTTATGATAGCCGCTGGTATGTACATTTGTTTTGTGACCCTAATAAACTTTTTACCCTTCACAGTTTAATCAGTCATCTGTGTTTGTGTCTGAAACTCTTTCTGGAACTCGTCTCATTGTCAATGGTGGGATCATCACACTGTCAAAGGCAAATTAACTTCCCAGATATTCTGTATAACATGTACCCGTTGGAACAACTTCCTCAACTTGCAGCTCAGATCTTTCACAGTCAATGATAGCTTAGGATGCCTGAAGGAAGTCCCATCCAAGGATGACATTATGATTACATTCTGTTAAAATGACAAATTCAAATGGCTGGGTCCTCTTGTCGATTGTTATTCTTGCGACACAAGTTCCTGGTGGCTGGACGAACTTTCCATTTGCGACCTTCAGCACAGATGTCCCCGTATCACAGAACTTTGTCTTCCTTATTGTTCAGCGCTAATTATCCAACAATACAGAGAAAGAAGCTCCTGAAGCAACCACTGCCCGGCCACGTTGGCCGTCAATTATGATGTCAATGAGATTTCCCATCTTAGCGACTGTCGCCCCCTGAGGATTTTTATCTGTGGCGAACTCAGCTCTGTTGATGGTCACCTTGCTTAGTTTTCCGCGGTGTGGCAGCTAGGGGAGCGGCTGGTACCTTTGTACGGTGATGGTGAACGGCTTCGGCACACTGGGGAGCGATCTTATCCAGGGTACGGCAATGGGCTTCTTGCCATAGGTCGACTGAACTGTTCAGCAGGTGACTGCCTGCGATAGAACTGCTCCGATGGCTGACATTTGTGGCAAAATAATCGTCGAATACTCGCCTTCTCTCTCTGCAGTAGCGTACGACATGTCCAGGGCGCCCACAGTGGAAACACATTAGCATGCTCTCTTCTGACGTCTGTTCTTCTGGGGGGTGTCATAGTTGCCAGGGGAGTTGGTTGTGGTTAATCGGCTGGTTCCTAGGCTGCCGTTTGGTGGCTGCAGTGCAAGTCTTTGTAGGGTGAGGCCATTCTTCACATCATCATAGATGCCAACCTTTAGAATCGGCTATCAGTAATGATGCGCAAGACCGAGAGGACGCGGGGCTACGACCGTGTCCCGAGAATTTTTTAAAATTTTAAGCCTGACACTGTATTCATAAATATCTGCCATGAACCATATAAAAACTATTCTGTATCCAAAGACTGTAGTTAGTTGGAAGAACCTAAAACATTTGTGTAAATACCGTGAGTGGCTTAGAAATATTCCTGTAAGTTTCAAATAACTGTCTTTACGGAAAGTTAACAGTTGCCCAAGGAACAGCAAAGGGTGAATTTCCTTGCATTTTTTAAATGTAAAATCCTTAGCAGCTAAGGATGCACAAAATGGTTTTGGATTTTAAACAACGAATAAAACCACTGAAGAGAGGTGTCACAAATGGCTCATCACTCATATTTAATTCTAGCTGCAGAACACTGCTATTAAAACAGGTACACACGAGAAAGGCCAGTAATAGCTTTTCTCTTGGGAAACGAACTGGCTAACTTCCGCCATCCGGTAAAACACATGGGTTGTTAACCTTGAACCAAAGACATTATACTCATTAGAGACCATGGAATTTACATAGATCTTGGGTGTGTCAGCGTGCATTTGGTATGTGTGCAGGAGATTATAGGCGGGATTTGATCCAGATTTGTTCCAACGGAAATGCTATCTTTAAGACATCCTACAGCTTTGCTACGCATTCAGGAATGAAATAAATTATTTATATTAAACTTTTATCGGCTTTTACCGAAATGTAGATAGTACCCACTCTGATTTTCGTAAAACACATCAGATTGTAAAATGTCTAGTTTCCGTAATTTTCACGAACTTCCTGTAACTCCATAAATATGACGATAAATCCGTAACAATTATGGAGAATCCATAATAGTTGGCAGCTATGGGCTGCAGTGCAAGTCTTTGTAGAGTGAGGCCATTCTTCACATCAGGTGCGGCTTGCGGGGCGGACAGGTGCTAATGTCTGAAATACCTCTTTCTCAGCGGTGTCGGCTTCCTCATGATTTACTGGGCTAACATCCATGGCTATAATCTGATGCTCGCTTGGTCCAACAGTCCCCACTGCTATTAACTGTTGTAATTCTTCTCTCACAATTTGTCATATGAGAGAAATGAAGTCATGCTGGTCTTTCACAATGGCCATAGCGACTATATTGGGAAGTATGTCATACTTCTTTCGTCCAAGCCTCTTCTGTTGCATCTCTTCACCACTTGCTGGCACCACTTGATGAATTCTAATGTCGTAGAGATGTCTTTTATAAGAAGAGCTTGGTAAATGTCTTCTGCAATGCTCTTCATCAGGTGTGGAATTTTGTCAGCCTCAGTCATATCCAGGTTTACTATGTTACAGAGTAGAGTTGGCTACTGAGTTGATGTTTCGACACAGTGAATCGAGTCAGCGAACTGTTCGACTGAGTCGAAACTTGAATCGGCACTGTTTCGAAACAACGAATCTTGTGATTCATGTATCGGACGCTAGATACCGTTAACATGCGCTTTGCTGTCCGTCTGTCTGGGTGTGTTCGACACAGCGCCCAGGCGTGCGACGGGTTTGAAGTTGTTCCCCTAACGCGCTACGCGATATTTTGAATTATGCTACCGGTACCCTTCAACTGCTGTTTTAAAACAGGTATACCACCGAGAAAAATTGTGAAGTCCTTTGGTGTTTTTATGTAGTTTCGCGTTAACTAAACGTTGTTATGCATTGTTGCCACATCCGTGCCAGGTGAACGTCTTTACGAAGCAAGGGCAAATAATTTCAGTGAGATGAAACCGCATTCTCAGTAAGACATCAAAAACAACTTTTTTTATTTCAATTTACAGAAACTATAACTGATTCTCTTTTATTTGACTGACTGAAGATGAATCTGATTATTAGAATATGTATGTGGACATTGAAAGATTTTAGTTCAGTTTTGTGGTTTCGTCACGTAAATTGTGAAATGTGTTTCCTTGTGTTAACACTTGTAGTAATATCTGTTTATTGCATTAAATATGTCTTGGGAACAAATCTTAATAGTTTGCTTATATTGATTGGTTAGAAAAGTTATTCATTTCTGGATGCACGTAGACATTTGAACCATAATTTAGTCTTATTATGGAATTTTGAAGGTTGGGAATGTTTCATCACTTTGGAATTTAAACATTATTATTTTGTGCTTCCTTTGTTACATTATTGTTTGTATGAAACTGTGAGTAACTTAGGAAACGTTTACGCTTTAACACGATTGTAAAATCGTAATAGCAAACAAATCCCATGCCGTTCAATTAAGTCTAGTGAATAACTTATTAAAACCATATTGATATTCCATAGATGTGTCGTATTTGCTGTATCGCCCTACTGCAGCTGTCTCGGCTCACGTGAATCAGGGAAGGTAGCGCGGCACACGACTCTGCACCACGCCAGATGTTTCGTGTGCCGAAGCAGCGAGTCGACTCCTACGGCGCCCTGCAGCTGTCGCGGTTCACGTGAATCAGGAGAGTTAAGCCACCCCCATGAACCACAGACATTGCCGAGGTGGGGTGGCTTGCGTGCCTCAACGATACAGATAGCCGTACCGTAGGTGCAACCACAGCGGAGGGGTATCTGTGGAGAGGCCAGACAAACGTGTGGTTCCTGAAGAGGGGCAGCAGCCTTTTCAGTAGTTACAGGGGCAACAGTCTGGATGATTGACTGAGTTGGCCTTGTAACATCAGCTAATGTGGCCTTGCCACACAGCTACTGCGAACGGTTGAAAGCAAAGGGAAACTACAGCCGTTACCGTTCCCGAGGACATGCAGCTCTACTGTATGAACATATGATGATGGCATCCTCTCGGGTAAAATATTCCGGAGGTAAAATAGTCCCCCATTCGGATCTCCGGGCGGGGACTACTCAGGAGGATGTGATCATCAGGAAAGACAATACTGGCATTCTACGGGTCGGAGCGTGGAATGTTAGATCCCTTAATCGAGTAGGAAAATTAGAAAATTTAAAAACGGAAATGGATAGGTTGAAGTTAGATATAGTGGGAATTAGTTAAGTTCGGTGGCAGGATGAACAGGATTTCTGGTCAGGTGAGTACAGGATTATAAATACAAAATCAATTGCAGGTATCACAGGAGTAGGATTGATAATGAATAAGAAAATAGGAATGCGGGTAAACTACTATGACCAGCATAGTGATCGCATTATGATTGTCAAGATAGATACGAAGCCAACACCGACAACAGTAGTACAGGTTTATATGCCAACTAGCTCTGCCGATGATGAGGAAATCGAAGAAATATATGAGGAGCTAAAGGAAATTATTCAGACAATTAAGGGAGAGGAAAACTTAATTGTTTTGGGAGACTGGGATTCGGGAGTAGGACAAGGAAGGGAAGGGAAGATAGTAGGTGAATATGGTCTGGGCAAAAGGAATGAAAGAGGAAGCCGCCTGGTAGAATTTTGCACAGAACATAATTTAGTTATAACAAACACCTGGTTCAAGAATCACAAAAGAAGGTTGTATACGTGGAAGAGACCAGGAGACACCGGAAGATACCAGATAGATTTTATAATGGTAAGACATAGATTTCGGAATCATGTTCTAGAGTGTAAGACGTACCCAGGGGCAGATATAGACTCTGACCATAACTTGTTGGTTATGAACTGTAGGCTGAAACTAAAGAAACTACAAAAAGGTAGGAAAATAAGGAGATGGGACCTGGATAAATTGAAGGAACCTGAGGTTCTTAAGAATTTCAGAGGGAGCTTTATGCAACAATTGACAGAAACATGGGAAAATAAAACAGTAGAGGAGGAATGGGTAAAATTGAGAGATGAAATAGTGAAGGTAGCAGAGGACAAAATAGGTAGGAAGGCAAGACCTACAAAAGATCCTTGGATATCACAGGAGATTCTAAATTTAATCGATGAAAGGAGAAAATATAAAAATGCAGTAAATGAAACAGGCAAAATAGAGTACAGACGACTAAGAAATGAGATTGACAGGAAGTGCAAAATGGCTAAGCAGAAGTGGCTAGAAGGCAAATGCAAGGATGTAGAAGAATGTATAAATAGGGGAAAAATAGATACAGCCTACAGGAAAATAAAAGAAACATTTGGAGATAAGAAAAATAGCTCTATGAATATCAAGGACACTGATGGAAAACCAGTTCTCAGCAAAGAAGGGAAAGCTGAAAGGTGGAAAGAGTATATAGAGGGACTCTACAAAGGAAATGAACTTCGAGACAATATTGTAGGAAGGGAAGAGGATGTAGATGAAGATGAAATAGGAGATACTGTACTGAGAGAAGAATTTGACAGAGCCCTGAAAGACCTAAGTCGAAACAAGGCCCCTGGAATAGATGATATTCCCTCAGAGCTACTGAAGTCTCTGGGAGAACCAGCCATGACAAAATTGTTTCACCTGGTGTGTAAGATGTATGAGACAGGTGAAGTACCCTCAGACTTTAAGAAAAATGTTATAATCCCCATCCCTAAGAAAGCAGGTGCAGACAGGTGTGAAAACTACAGAACCATTAGTTTAATAAGTCATGGCTGAAAAATATTAACGCGAATTATATACAGAAGGATGGCAAAGCTGGTAGAAGCTGACCTTGGGGAAGATCAGTTTGGGTTCAGGAGAAAGGTAGGAACACGGGAGGCAATACTCACTTTACGGCTTATCCTAGAAGATAGATTAAGAAAAGGCAAACCTACATTTCTAGCTTTTGTAGATTTGGAGAAGGCTTTTGACAATGTTGATTGGAATAAACTCTTTCAAGTTCTGAAGCAAGCAGGAGTAAAATATAGGGAGTGTAAGGTTATTTACAACTTGTACAAAAACTAGACAGCGGTTGTCAGAGTTGAAGGGCATGAAAGGGATGCAGTGGTTGGAAAGGGAGTAAGACAGGGTTGTAGCCTTTCTCCATTGTTATTCAATTTGTACATTGAACAAGCTATAAAGGAAAGCAAGGAGAAATTTGGAGAAGGAATTAAAGTTCAGGGTGAAGAATTAAAAACATTGCGTTTTGCCGACGACATAGTAATTCTGTCAGATACAGCAAAGGACCTGGAAGAGCAGTTGAACGGAATGGACAGTGTGCTGAAAGGTGCATATAAGATGAACATTAATGAGAGCAAAACTAGGGTAATGGAGTGCAGTGTAAGAAAATCAGGTGATGCTGAAGGAATTAGATTGGGAAACGAAGCAATAGAGGAGGTAGATGAGTTTTGTTACTTGGGCAGTAAAATAACAAATGATGGTCGCAGTACAGAGGATATAAAATGCAGAATGGCAATGGGTAGGAAAGCGTTCTTGAAAAAGAGAAATTTGTTAACATCGAATATTGATTTAAACCTAAGGAAGTCCTTTCTGAAGGCATTTGTATGGAGTGTTGCCCTGTATGGGAGTGAGACATGGACGATAAACAGTGCGGACTGGAAGAGGATTGAGGCTTTTGAAATTTGGTGCTACAGAAGAATGCTGAAGATTAAGTGGGTGGATCGCGTAACTAATGAGGAGGTACTGAACAGAATTGGGAGAAAAGAAATTTCTGGCATACCTTGACTAAAAGAAGGGATAGATTGGTAGGACACATTCTTAGACATCAAGGAATTGTGAATTTAGCGTTGGAGGGAAGTGTGTGGGGAAAAAATCGCAGGGGAAGACCAAGAGATGGATACAGTAAGCAGATTCAGACAGATGTAGGTTGTCGTTCTTATGTGGAGATGAAGAGGCTTGCTCAGGATAGGGTATTGTGGAGAGCTGCATCAAACCAGTCTCCGGACTGAAGACCACAACACACACAACACAAGCGTGGCGCACGGCACTGCGGCACGCCAGATGTTTCGTGTGCCGAAACAGTGAGTCGACTCACTAGACTCAGATGATCCGTATGTTTCGAAACATTGAAATGATCCGAACTGCCCATCACTATTACAGAGGGCCAAAATATTCTTTATGTATGACTGTGATGGTTCACCATGTTGTTGGGCCCAGTTCTTCAGTTGTTCTTCCACTGAGCGTATTTGTCACTGGCAGTCTCCAAATATCTTCTTTAGTATCGTCTGGAATGTTTCCCCAGTCATTCAGCTTCTCTTCATTGTTTTTAAACCATTGCTGGGCTCTTCCGGACAGGTAGAAATAAACGTTGGCCAAGCACATTGTATGATCCCACCTGTTATACTTGGCAACTCGGTTGAACCCTTTTAGCCATTTCCTGGGGTCCTGTCCAGTGTCTTTAGAGAACACCAACAGGTGCCTGATGTGTACCTGGCTTACCACTGGTCTCGAGTCTATGGGTCTTCTGATGATACAGACTTTTGGAAGGATGAACTTGAGATATCCCTTGTATCCTGGTTCTAGTTCGTGTAAGCGACAGCTTTTACGTTGCTTAATCAAAGCCACGGTGATGTAGCTGTTGCACAGGATACCTAGTGCCTCCAGCAAACAATGTCACGTTGAAATGGAAACAGGCTTGACTTTGAAGGCAGGGTTGTCAACTGAACATAGCACTTATACTGAAAGCAGATTTGAAACATACAAACAGCACTGACTGTCTCTTGGGCACAGTGCTCTGCTATTTATACACAGACAAAATCTACCAGAAATTAGAAGAATAGTTAACATAAGAAACATGTAGAAATTACAAGTGAACATAAGAAACATGTAAAACACTCTGGAAATGATAATCACAAAGATATAAATTTTTGCCTGTGGTTGGGACTGAACCGGAAACCTTCAGCACTGCAATTGGTGATACTATCCATTGCGCCACACTGATAGTCAGGTAACTTGGGGTCTTGCATCAATATTTTTCACATCAGAAACACTGCCAGAGGTGAAAGAAGTGGAAAGTGACAGATAAAAATCCTAGGACCTGGCAGGGATCAAACCTGCAACCTTCGGATTTACAGTCTGGCACTCTACTACTATGCTACCAAGCATATTATCTATAGTAATATTGCAAATGTAAAGCAAACTGTGTCTGCTACATTTCCCAGACAAAAAATTTGTGATCAAATGGGCTCTTTGTTTTGAGCAGCATTAGAGTGTGGGCATATATGTTTTCAGTCTTAATTATATTCCATTGTTTGACAACATTTGTATTATACATGGATAATTAATGTTAACCAAAGAATAATGTTTTCTAAAATGTCCTGTTATTGTAATGTGAATCACAGATGTATAATCCATATAAGAAGTAAGGAGACTCATCTTAATTATTTGATAAACTTCGAACCATGGAAGTGAATTTCATGTGATACTTGTATAGGAACTTCAGACATTTGGTTAGTGATGTTTGCTGGTGAATCTGCCAGCACAGTCTAAGGAAATTCTAAAATTATTTTGTCATTAATTTGACAGATTTTCTCCAAAGAGATGTGAAACCGTTTTCGAAATAGATATGAGTGGCTGGCCAGTAGTTACCTCAGTTCAGTGATGTTTACCTTCCTTTTTTCCCCCCCAAGGTAAGTCTTTTCTCTCCCAGGATTGGAATGACTACTTAACCACTCCCTTAAAACCTTCATCCTTTCCTTCTCCCTCTCCTTCCCTACTCCGCCTGAAGAAGCAACTAGGTTGCGAAAGCTTTCCTTTGTGTGTGTTTGTTTTATTTATGTTTCCTGTCACATACCTGTGCTCCTTCACCTGGTACATAAATTTCATCTACTTTTTATTTGTATCAGAGTGTCCACATCTGTTTGTGTGTACATGATGCACAAACCTAAAGTTATGTTCCAATCTTTATGAAATTTTACATACATAAGCTTCAGTCCGTGCGAACAGTTGCCATTAATGTAAAGATCAGGCACTACTCATAGTTCATGTGATATGACATCATAAAGAATGACATGTATAAAAAACTGCTGCGTCAAGAGACAATACTGCACATTTCCTCCTAAACCACTGGACAGATTTCCTTGCAACAAACTGTAAAAATAATTTCAAAACTTTATTAAACTTTTCTCGCTGACAACGACATTATAATTATTAAATGAAAAAATTTTCTCACATATTACTTTTCCACTGTTCATGGAGCAGAATTACGGCATTTGGTATGATGTTACAGTTTATAATTTCAACACTCCAAATTTTAGTCACAGGAAATTTTACAGATTGTGTAAACACATACAGCTGAATGTACTTTTGAAATTGTATCACAGTATGACAGTTCATGAGATATAAGGACATAAACAGTAACGTTTATGAAAAACTGCCCCATAACAAATCAGGTTTTAATCTATTACTTCTTTACAACTAACTCTTCGCAACAGATTTTAGTGACAACCAGTACTTATAGAAATGAATATACAACTGCAAAATTATACAGTTGTATAACATATAATTTAATAAATATGAAAATATAGAAATAGTACAGTTTACAACTCACTGCAAAGACGTGGCGACGAGCTGCGACAGGCACATACAAAAGACACACACATACAACACTTCAGCTATTGGCCATTGCCTTCTTCAGAAAATAGGAACATTCATGCAATCACACAGGCACAGAGCACAGTCACACAACCGTCACCTCCAACTGCTGCACTTTTATGTGTCCTATTACTATATTGTTAATTCCAAACTGGACTTTCCATTATTCAATAAATATAAGATCATATATGCTGCAATTGGTAAAACTCTGTCACATTATGCACCACATATTAATACATTTACGTATTCATAACTAAGACACTCCTATATTCCAGTGAGCTTAAGGAAATTTCTGAAAGGTGACTCCTTATGACAACTGTGAAGTGCATGCAACTGTAGGTGAAACCAATAGACGTCTATACAGCTGCAAGGAAACGAAGAGAATGATACAGTGTACATCCAATGAATATCCATTATTTCTGACAGATCTAGCTTTTAACTTAAAGAGACTGCAGTTTCCAGTGAGACTTACATTTTCTAATACTATTAATAAATTCAATACTGTGGAGTGCATTTGACATACCCATGTTTCCCACATGGACAACTTTATGTTACTTGCTCACAGTTGGTCTTACCAAAGAAATTATTTATTTAGATCTTTGACAAGTCACAAGAAATATTGTTTTTGCATGGGGCAGTCAACAATTAAGGCAGTCCAAGAACTTGCACTATCTGTCATACAGAGCTTCAAAAATAAACAACACACTCAAGCTACCTTGGTTGATCTAACCAAAGCTTTTGACACTGTTTCTCGCAGCATCCTAATTGAGAAATTTGAAAATGATAGTATTACTGGCAGAGAATCAACACTACTAACATCATACTTAACAAACAGAAAACAAAAGGTGGTTATCAATTCAAATAATAAGTCTGACTTTCTCAGTGTAAAATATGAAGTCCCACAAGGTTCCGTATTAGGATCTTTCATGTTTTTAGTTTATGTGAATGATTTGCCAGCCTTTCTGCCATTTAAAACTGTTATGTTTGCTGATGACACAACCTTCATTACATCACACTTTGATATAAAGGTCCTGAAAGAAATGAATGATTCCATGATGAAAAATGCAACTGAATGGTTCCAAAGAAATACGCTGAAGCTGAACAACAGCAAAACAGCAAATCATCTTCTTACTGAGAAATCGTGATGAGGAGCTATGTGACCTCAAAAGCCCGATAGAACTATTAGGCATATATCTAGATAGTAAACTGTGTTGGGGCACCCACACAGAAAAGGTATGCTCTAAATTAGCAAGAGTGTTATATTTTTTTAGGAAACTAAAGAGCTGTGTTAGTGTGGGTATCTTAATAATGGAATACTATGCATTTTTTCACACCCATTTGTACTATGTCATTTTGCTTTGGGGAAATTCTGCTGGGGCACAAGACGTATTTTATGGCAAAAAAAATGCAATAAGATGTATCTTTAGCTTAAACAACTTAGCTTCCTGTAGCTCTCAATAAGTACACCATAAAATCCTAACTGTTCCAAGTCTCTACATTCTTAAAACACTGGAACATGCCACAGAGATTGCCCATGAGGATGAATTCCGAGCATATGTCCATAATTACAACACAAGAAACTCAAATTCAATAAACATTCCCTGGGCTAAGTTAACTAAAACAAAAGAGAGTTTCTTGCATACTGAAAGTGTACATTCAATTCGAAAGGACGGTTAAATAATGGCTTAAACAAAAAGCTTTCTACACCATGAAAGAGTTTTTTGACTGCAAATTTCAGGACCTTGAAACATAAAAATACAGCAAATGATGTTTTCTGCTTACATATAAAAAACGAAAATTATAGAAGGAAACTTTCCTGGTGGGATAAACAAATATAAAAAATAGAAAACAGATGACTTACCCAAAGGACCAGCTCGTCGATAGACACAAATAAAATCACACACAAACACATTTGTACACGATCAAGGGCAGAGCCACTTGCGATAGTACCCACATGATTTATCAACTGACATGCATGCACTGCAAAGCGTTCTATGTGGGAATGACCAGCAACAAACTGTCCATTCGCATGAACGGTCACAGGCAGACAGTGTTTGTTGGTAATGAGGATTACCCTGTGGCTTAACACTTCTGGAAAGTCTCCTTCCAAATAATATATATATATACACACACAAATTGATGAAACGAAAATTATAGAAGGAATCTTTCCTGTTGGAATAAACAAATATAAAAAATAGAAAAATATGACTTACCCAAAAGACCGGCTCGTTGATAGACACAAATAAAATCACACACAAACACATTTGTGTCTATCAAGGAGCCGGTCCTTTGGGTAAGTCACCTGTTTTCTATTTTTTATATTTGTTTATCCCAACAGGAAAGATCCTTCTATAATTTTCGTTTCATCAATTTGTGTGTGTATATATATATTATTTGGAAGGAGACTTTCCAGGCGTGTTAAGCCACAGGGTAATCCTCATTACCAACAAACACTGTCTGCCTGTGACCGTTCATGCGAATGGACAGTTTGTTGCTGGTCATTCCCACATAGAAAGCTTCGCAGTGCATGCATGTCAGTTGGTAAATCATGTGGGTATTATCGCAAGTGGCTCTGCCCTTGATCATGTACACATTCCGGGTTACAGGACTGGAGTAAGTGGTGGTGGAAGGGTGCATAGGGCAGGTTTTACAATGGGGGCGTTACAAGGGTAGGAGCCAGAAGGTAGGGAAGGTGGTTGGGAATTTCACAGGAATGGACTAGGAGGTTATGGAGGTTAGGTGGGTGGTGGAAAGACACTCTTGGTGAAGTGGGAAGGATGTCATGAAGGACAGATCTTATTTCGGGGCAGGATTTAAGGAAGTCGTATCCTTGCTGGAGAGCCACATTCAGAGTCCGCTCCAGTCCTGGGATTCTTCTGTTGACGGTTCTGAATTTGGTGGGATGAGGAAGTGGCTCTGGTAATTTGCTTCTGTACCAGATCAGGAGGATAGCTGCGGGATGTGAAAGCTGTTATTAGGTTATTGGTGTACTGGTTCAGAGATTTGGGAGTGGTGCAGACTCTTTTGCCATGAAGACCTTAGCTGTAGGGAAGGGAACGTTTCATGTGGAATGGATGGCAGCTGTCATAATGTAGGTACTGTTGTTTATTGGTAGGTTTGATGTGGACGGATGTGTGAAGTTGGCCGTTGGACTGATAGAGCTCGACATCGAGGAAAATGGCATGGGATTTGGAATAGTACCAGGTGAATTTGATGGTACCAAAGGAGTTGAGGTTGGAGAGGAAATTCTGGAGTCCTTTTTCACTGTTAGTCCAGATCATGAAGATGAAATCAATGAATCTGTACCAAACTTTGGGTTTACAGGCTTGGGTATCCAGGCAGGCTTCCTCTAAGCGTCCCATGAATAAGTTTCGTTCCCATGGCTGTTCCCTTTAGTTGTTGGTATGTCTGGCCCTTAAAAGTGAAGAAGTTGTGCGTTAGGATGAAGCTGGCTAGGGTATTAAGGAAAGAGGTTTTAGGAAGGGAAGTTGGTGGTCGGTGAGAAAGGAAATATTCCATCACAGTGAGGCCTTGGGCATGTGGGATATTTGTGTATAAGGAAGTGGCAGCAATGGTTACAAGGATTGTTTCAGGAAGTAACAGGCTGGGTAAGGATTTCAGGCGATCGAGGATGTGGTTGGTGTCTTTGATGAAGGATGGAAGACTGCTCATGATGGGTTGAAGGTGTTGGTCTATGTAGGCAGAGATTCATTTTGTAGGGGCTTGGTAACTGCCCAGAACGGGGTGGCCAGGATGATTAGGTTTGTGAATCTTAGGAAGTAGTTAGAAGGTAGGGGTGCAGGGTGTCGGTGGGGTCATGAGGTTAATGGAGTTAGGTGAAAGGTTTTGTAGGGGCCTAAGGTTTTGACGATTCCTTGAAGCTCTGCCTGGACATTAGGAATGGTATTGCCATGAAAGACTTTATATGTGGTACTATCTGAAAGCTGACGCAGTCCGTCAGCCACATACTCCCACCGATCAAGTACCACGGTCGTGGATCCCTTGTCGGCTGGGAGAATGATGATGGAATGGTCAGCCTTCAGATCACGGATAGTTCGGGATTCAGCTGTGTTAATGTTGGGAGTAGGATTAAGGTTTCTCAGGAAAGACTGAGAGGCAAGGTTGGAAGTAAGGAATTCCTGGAAGGTTTGAAAAGGGTGATTTTGAGGAAGAGCAGGTGGGTCTCGCTGTGACGGAGGACGGAACTGTTCCAGGCAGGGTTCAATTTGAATGATGTCTTGGGGAGCTGGATCATTAGTTGTATTGGGAATAGGATTTTTTTTTCTTCATGGCAAAGTGGTATCTCCAGCATTGACTACGAATATATAGGAAAGTAAATCTTTGACTAGAGCTGTTTCGTTGAATTTGGGAGTAGGCTAAAGGTGAGGCCTTTGGATAGGACAGAGGTTTCAGATTGGGAGAGAGGTTTGGAGGAGATCTTGACTATGTAATTGGGATGTTGTGGTTCTGGATTGTGTGTATTGGAGTTTTGAGGTTTTGGGGGGAGAGGATTTGGGAGTGGGAGATTGCGTAGATGGGAGAGACTGGGTCCATGTGCAATAAGAGGAGTTTGAGGTTTATTGGAGAGGTTATTGAGGGAGAGAGTATTGCCTTTCCACTCCACCAAGAGTGTTTTTCCACTGCCCACCTAACCTCCGTAACCTCCTAGTCCATTCCTGTGAAATCCCCAAACCACCTTCCCCATGTTCTGACTCCTACCCTTGTAACTGCCCCCGTTGTAAAACCTGCACTATGCACCCTTCCACCACCACTTACTCCAGTCCCGTAACCCAGAAGGTGTAACGATCAAGGGCAGAGCCACTTGCGGTAGTACCCATGTGATTTACCACCTGACATGCCAGCACTGTGAAGCGTTCTATGTGGGAATGACCAGCAACAAACTGTCCATTCGCATGAATGGTCACAGGCAGACAGTGTTTGTTGGTAATGAGGATCACCCTGTGGCTAAACATGCCTTGGTGCACTGCCAGCACATCTTGGCACAGTGTTACATGGTCCGGGTTATCTGGATACTTCCCACTGACACCAATGCTTCAGAACTTCGGAGATGGGAACTAGCCCTTCAGCATATTCTCTCTTCCCGTTACCCATTAACTTAACTTATATTCTTGTATAAAATGTATTCATGTATGTATGTACTAAAATTATAAATTTTGTATTGTGTAAGGACCATTCTTTTGAAACCAACATGTTTATGAATGCATGTATGTAAAATTTGATAATGTCTTATGCAACTTGCTGTTGTCTGCAGACAAATAAATGAATTGAATTGAAGGGAAGGGGCTGGAAAGTGTGGCAGCATGGGAGATGTATGTGGGCAGGGGAGGGGAGGGGATGGTGGTGGGGGCAGGAACTAGCAAAGATTTAGGCCTAGTGAATTGTGGGAGTGTAGAATAATGGTAGGGAGAGCTCTCACGTGCGCAATTCAGTAAAGGTGGTGTTCCTAGGAAGCACTCGATGGCAGAAGATGTGTAGCAGTCATGGAAGTAAGCCAAGTTATGCAGGGCTGAATGCACTGCAATAGGATACTGTAGCTGTCTCCTGTCCACATTTGATGAAGGCCATTTATCCCAACAGAAAGCCTTTTGATGGTAGAAAGCTGCCAGGGGTTGCAGCTAAGTTTGTACACAACATGACTGTTTCCACTGGTTGCCCTGCCAGATAGGAAATGCAGGTGATGGGACTGGAATAGTTGGTGGTGGGATGTGGATAGAATAGTCTACTGCAGGGATGTGAGCCATGGGCAAGGCGTCAGGAGCATGGATGGAGAAGGAGCGGACAGGGATATTATGTGGCTTTGGTGGGTGGAAGAGTACCATTGTAGAGGGAGTGGGGAAGATATTGTGTAGGGTATTTCTCATTTCAGAGCAGGATGAAAGGTAGTCAAAGCGTCGGCAGAGAATGTGGTTTAACTGCTCCAGTCCTGAGTGGAGTGCTCCTCTGTGGCCAGATAGTGTGTGTGTGTGTGGGGGGGGGGGGGGGGAGCTTGAGGATGACTGGACAGACAGAGCTGAGAGATCTCTTTCTGGATAAGGTTTGGAGGGTAACTGCAGTCAGTGAACACCTCAGTGAGGCAATTGGCATATTTAGAGAGAGACTACTTCCCACTTCAGATGCAACAACTGTGGGTGTGGAAGGGCCTTTTTGACGTGGAATGGGTGGCACCTTTCAAAATGGATATATTGGATTAATGGATATATTGGATTAAAGTTCAGGGGGAAGAAATAAAAACATTGCGTTTTGCTGATGACATTGTAATTCTGTCAGAGACAGCAAAGGACCTGGAAGAGCAGTTGAACGGAATGTACAGCGTGTTGAAGAGAGCGTATAAAATGAACATTAACAAGAGCAAAACAAAAATAATGGAATGCGGTCTTAGAAAATCAGGCGATGCTGAAGGAATTAGATTAGGTAACGAAACAATGAAGGTGGTAGATGAGTTTTGTTACTTGGGTAGTAAAATAACATGCGATGGTCGCAGTACAGAGGATATAAAATGCAGAATGGCAATGGGAAGAAAAGCATTTTTGAAAAAGAGAAATTTGCTAACATCGAATATTAATTTAAGGGTAAGGAAGTCTTTTCTGAAGGCATTTGTGTGGAGTGTTGCCTTGTACGGGAGTGAAACATGGACGATAAGCAGTGCGGACAGGAAGAGAATAGAGGCTTTTGAAACGTGGTGCTACAGAAGAATGCTGAAGATTAGGTGGGTAGATCGCATAACTAATGAAGAGGTACTGAACAGAATTGGTGAGAAAAGGAATTTTTGGCATACCCTGACTAAAAGAAGGGATCGCTTGGTAGGACACATTCTTAGACATAGGGGAATCGTAAATTTAGCATTGGAGGGAAGTGTGTGGGGTAAAAATCGCAGAGGGAGACCAAGAGACGCGTATAGTAAGCAGATTCAAGTGGATGTGGGTTGCCGTTCTTATGAGGAAATGAAAAGGCTTGCTCAGGATAGAGTAGGGTGGAGAGCTGCATCAAACCAGTCTCCGGACTGAAGACCATAACAACAACAATATTGTTGACGGCTGGTAGGTTTGATCTGGACAGAGGTGCTAATAATGTGATCTTTGAGGTGTAGGTTAACACTGACAAAGATAGCTCGTTGGGTTGAGTAAGACCTGATGACATGAATGGAGGAGGAGGTGTTGAGGTTTTGAAGCAATGTGGATAATGTGTCCCACCTTCAATCCAGATTATGAAGATATCATGAATGAATCTGAACTACATGACAGGTTTTGAATTCTGGTTGGTCAGGAAGAATTCCTCTAGATAGCCCAGGAACAGGTTCACATAGGAATGTGCTGTGTGGGTGACTGTGGTTGTGCCTTGAATTTGTTTGTAGGTGATGCCTTCAAATGAAAAGTAATTGTTTGAGAAGATGTAACTGATTGAGGCAACAAGGGCGAAATATAAAGCAGGTGTGGGTGCGGTGTGTAGGAGATGGTGAGGAGAGAAGTAGACTCTGTGGACTGGTCCTGAGATGGTCATAAGGACTTGGGAGAAACTGGAGATCCTGTTGGGTGTTTGGGATGTGATCATTGTGGCAGGGTATGTAGGTGGAAGAATCTGACAGTAGGTGAAGACCTTCTACAACGTAGTCCTTGCGGTCTAAAACACAGTGTTGGATCATTTGTCAGTAGGTAGGATCATAAGGTTGGGAATAGTTTTTAGGTTCTGGATAGAATTTCTTTTTGCAGGTGTGAGATTAATATCAATTTTGAGGCATTTAGGGAAAAATGGTGGGGCCAGGTTAGAAGTTAGGAAGTTCTGAAAAGTCAGAAGGGCATGATTTGTGGGCAGTATGGGTGGAACTTGACTGGATGGAGGAGTGTACTGGGTAGAATATTGGTGGGGTTGGTAGCAAAATGGAACAGGAGAAAGACAGAAATGCCAGACAATAGTTACTCACAACCTAGGCCATCAAGTAAGATGGAATTAAGGGTGATATCTGGAAGTCAGAGATATTGCATAATAAGTGCTGAGCCATGGCAGCAGAAAACCTAAGATTATAATCAACAAGTTAAGAAAAGAGAATTGAGTAATGCTGAGGGCAAGAGAAAATGGGGATAAAGAAATTAAAATTAAGAAGAGTGTCATATACAAACTTACATAGACACATTGTAATATGAGAAGAAGGAAGAAGAAGGGGGTGAGAAATGAATAATGAATAAGTAAGTTGAGGATGGCAGAGGGGGAGAGTCTCATGTAGAATTAGGCCAGGAGGATGGCAGGAAGAGAGGATGTGTTGGAAGAGAAGTTCCCATCTGTTGTTGCTGGGTGGGTGTACCCAGACTGCATGAGCAGTGTAGCACGTGCTGAGGTCCCTGGAGTTACTTTGGAGGGCACGCTCTGCCACAGAATACTGATTGTTCCCTGACAAAGAGTTTCTCTATGGTCATACCAACATAAAAGACTTCACAATGAACATATATCAGTTAGTAAATTATATGTGTTGCTTCACATGTGGTCCTGCCTTGAATGGTGTAGGTTTTTCTTTTTGTGGGGCTGGAGTAGAAGATTTGGAAGAGGATGCACTGGACAGGTTTTGCAGTAGGGATGGTCACAGGAGTACCGAGGGTGGATTGGGGATGTTGTCAGGCTTGACAAGAATGTCGTGGAGGTTGGGAGGATGGTGTGGTGAGGATAATTTGAACGGATGACCACATGACCTTTAAACCAAGAGGAATATCACTGGGTACATAAATGTTTTATGATACATGACAGAGGGTACCTTGCAAAAAATTTTACCGAGAGAAGAAAAGGTGGAAACGAACAGAGAGATGGAAGAGAAAGAGTTGGATGCAGATGGATGGGGGAAGGGGATGTGGAATACAAGTGTGTAGGATAAATAAACACCCACACAACACTGGGTTTACAGCTAGTCATTAATAAAGACATGTTTACTTAGTGACAGTATTAAATTTTCATGTAGAATTGTAAGCCACAAGACAATACAGGTGATACAGGGTGACATTTATTAATCATATTAAACAAAATCGTCATAACTTCTGAACAGTTTGGATTAGAAATTTAGAAGGTTCAAA
This sequence comes from Locusta migratoria, assembly GCA_026315105.1. Classification (NCBI taxonomy): domain Eukaryota; kingdom Metazoa; phylum Arthropoda; class Insecta; order Orthoptera; family Acrididae; genus Locusta; species Locusta migratoria. The sequence goes on along the minus strand of CM048747.1, from coordinate 570,804,183 downwards.
CTGCAAGAATGGCTGCAGGGCTCGGTGTGAATTAGTATTTGCATGTACATGTCAATACGATTTAGTTTTGCGACCATGCCCACAATCATATGGATGATATACCTCCGTACTGTCACGGATTTGGATGGGTTTGTCAATAAGCAAAACTAACTCATTCTAGGAACAGAGATACATCATTTTGTGATCGAGAAGTCTCTTTGCCCTCAATGAATGACTGTGGTATGCAATGTTCAGTCAGAATAACCAGTGTGATATTCCTCAATGACATGGTGGAAACTGAATATTGTAGTGTCTCAAGCACTACATGCTTTCCGTAGCTGGAATAGATGACCAAATAGATTAATTGTAGGTATTTATGGAAGCTTAATTTTTTGGACTATTAGTGTCTTGGCCTATTTCTTCTGCAGGTGAATGCCCAGACAGAAACCTCTTACTTTTCAAAGACATACAACTTGAAGGTGATGTTTGGCGTAATGAACTATGTGGGAACTTGGAGTAAATAATAAACAGAGTGGACTAAATGAAGTTGTTATTCATCTGTTTTGTAATTAGTTTTGAGTGAGGACTTGGATAGATATTAGATACTAAATTGGGTCTCAATAAGAGATATTTGTAATTACATCTGGATGTATAAATGTAAACAAGATGATACTCTTACTGAAGTTGTATTAAGGGTTCATAAACCCCTTTCTAATGTTTAAGTTGAACGGAGTGTGTACTCATTTAATTAATGAGTTAAGTGGTGATTGCAATTCTTCATCTCTTCTACACATTTTAAGTATGAGAAGAAGTCTGATTGACCTGAGTATTGGACTTACTGTTACTGAGTTTCAGGACCTCTACAAATCCACACTTCATAAAAATATATGAAGAAGACATTTCTTTATGTGATGGGATTATAAAAAATGTAGAATCACATGGGACATCACATAAATATGGCGAATGTTACACCGGACCTAATGAAACGAAGATAAGAAGAGAAATTTTAAATTTTGTGACAAGAAAGTCATGAAAATATTCAACGAATAATTAGATATATCTTCTGTGAAAGAAGAGGTTGCCCTGACAATGAACGTAATTTTCAATCACCAAGGGATGTTAATATTTAATAAACACCATCTGAAGAAATACAGTTATAAAAGGGCGAAGAGTTAAAAAATGTCTGATCAAAATTCTTCAAGAATTCTAAATAATTTATTTTGGAATCCATCCCCATGAACCACAGACATTGCCGAGGTGGGATGGCTTGTGTGCCTCAACGATACAAATATCCATGATGTAGGTACATCCAGAACGGAGGGGTTTCTGTGGAGACACCAGACAGACATGTGGTTCCTGAAGAGGGACAGCAGCCTTTTCAGTAGTTCCGGGGCAACAGTCTGGATAATTGACTGAGCTACATCTATATCTACATCTGCATGGGATACTCTGCAAATCACATTTAAGTGCCTGACAGAGGGTTCATCAAATCACCATTATAGTATTTATCTCCCATTCCATACTCAAATAGCGCACGGGAAGGAAGACCACCTGAATCTCTCCATTCGAGCTCTGATTTCACGTATTTCATTCTGATGATCATTTATAACTATGTACATGGGAGTCAACAATATATTTTCGCATTCGGAGGAGAATGTTGGAGTTTTGTAAGTAGCCCATGCCACACCAATAAGCACCATTGTTGTAATGATTCCCATCCCAAATCCTGTATCATTCCCGTAACGCTGTCTCCCCTGTATCGCAACAAGACAAAATGAGCTGCCCTTCTTTGGACTCATTCAATGTCCTCCATCAAACCCACCTGATATGAATCCCACACTGGGTAGCAATACTCCAAAACAGAACGGACAAGCATAGTGTATGAAGTTTCTGTAGTTGTTTTGTTGCATCTTTTAAGGGTTCTGCCAATAAAACACAGTCTCTGGTTCGCCTTTCACATGACATTATCTATGTGTTCTTTCCAGTTTAAGTCTGAAGTAATAGTAATTCCTAGGTATATTATGGAGTTTATGGTCTACACTTTTGATTGATTTATGTCGTAAACAAAGTTTAATGGATTTCTTTTCGTACTCATATGGACGACTTCACACTTCTCATTATTTAGAGTCAATTGCCAATTTTTACACCATAGTGATATCTGGCACTTTCCACTTCTTTCACCTCTGGCAGTATTGCTCATGTGAAAAATACCGAGTAGCACCGTGGTTCAGAACCCACGTTAAACTGTAGGTCCCCCTGTAACTGGCTGGGTAAGTCAGTTCGAAAGTCGGAGGAAGGCAACGGCATACCACCTCCAAACAGGACCATGCCTAGTAAAGCACTGTGGTGTTCAAACCAATCTTCGGATTGTTGACTGCTTTTTTCAGTGATATCTTATTCAGATCATTCTGTAGTTCGTTTTGACCTTCAGATGATTTTACTAGACGGTAAATGACGGCGTCATCTGCAAACAATCTAAGAGAGCTACTTAGATTTTCCCCTAAATCTTTAAAGTAAATAAGCAACAGCAGAGGACCAATAACACTGATGTCACCTCTGTTTTAGTTGAAGCCTTACCATCAATTACTATGAACTGTGTCCTCTCTGACAGGAAATACCCTATCCAGTCGCAAATTTGGGGCGATATACCATAACCAAGCAACTAATGAAAAGCCGTTTGTGAGGTATGGTGTCAAAAGCCTTCTGGAAGTCAAGAAATATGCAATCGATTTGCAAACCCTTGTCGATAGCACCCATCACTTAGTTTGAGTAAAGAGCTAGTTGCGTTTCGCATGAACGATATTTTCTAAATACGTGTTGACCTTGGGTCAATAGATCGTTCTGTTAGAGATAATTCATAATATTTGAATACAGGATATGTTCCAAAACCCTGCTGCAAATTGACATCAATGAAATAGGCCTGTAATTTAGTTGGTTACCCATACTGCCTTTCTTGAATATAGGTGTGACCTGTGCAACTTTCCAATCTTTTGGTACAGATCCTTCTTTGAGAGAGTGGTTGTATATGGGTGTTAAGTAAGGAGCTATCGCTTCAACATAATCAGATACATATCGAATGGGTATACAGTCTGGATGAGAAGACTTGTTCTTGTTAAGTGATTTTAGTTGCTTCACTACTCCGATGATATCTACTTCTCTGTTACTCATTACAGTCTCTGTTCATAATTCGAAATCTGGAATATTGGTTTCATCTTCTTTGGTGAAGGAGTTTCTAAAATCTATGTTTAGTAACTCTGCTTTATTAGTGCTGTTATCGGCAGGATCACCATTACTTTCTCAAAGTGAGGGTATTGTTTGTGTTTTTCCCCTAGTATATTTAACGTATGACAAAAATCTCTTTGGGTTTTTAGTCAAATTTCGAGAAAGAGTTTCGTTGTAACAAGTATTGTAGGCATCTTGTATTGAAGTCCTTGCTAAATTTCAAGATTTTGTGTAGGATTACTCACCCTGTGCATTTTGTGTTCGTTTAAATTTAGCATGCCTTTTCTGTTGCTTTTGCATCAGTGTCCTGACCTATTTTGTGTACCAAAGGGGATCACCTACTTCTTTTTTTAAAAAATTTATTTTGTATAAAACTGTCAATTGCTGTTGATACCACTTCTTTGAATTTGAGCCACATCTGATCTACTCCTACGTTAAGTGCTAGAAATGAGTGGCAGCTCTCTTTCAAGAAGCAATGTATTTTATTTCTATCTGCTTTCCTGAACAAATACACTTTCCATTTATTTTTGGTAGCTTTGGGACTTGATATTCAATCTTGCTCTGACAGCTCTGTGTTCATTTATACCTGAATCCGTTTTGATGCTCGTTATGAGCTCAGGATTATTTGTTGCTAAGAGGTCAAGTGTGTTTTGACATCCATTTACAATTCTAGTTGGCTCATGAACTAATTGTTTGAAGTAATTCTCAGAGAATGCATTGAGTACAATTTCACATGACGTTTTATGCATACCTCGTGGCCTTGAAACATCAGCTAATGTGGCCTTGCCACACAGCTACTGTGAACGGATGAAAGCAAGGAGATACTAATGCCTTTACTTTTCCCAAGAACATGCAAATTTACTGTTTGAATATATGAAGATGGCATCATCTCAAGTAAAATATTACGGAGGTAAAATAGTCCTCCATTTGGATCTCCAGACGAGGACTACTAAGGAGGATGTGATCATCAAGAAAGACATCACTGGCATTATACAGATTGGAGCGTGGAATGTTAGATCCCTTAATCAAGTAGGGAAGTTAGAAAATTGAAAAAGGGAAATAAATAGGCTGAAGTTAGATATAGTGGGGATTAGTGCAGTCAGTGTGAAGAAGAACAGGATTTCTGGTCAGGCGAGTACAGGATTATAAATACAAAATCAGTTGGGGGTATTACAGGAGTAGGTCTGATAATGAATAAGAAAATAGGAATGCAGGTACTTTATTATGACCAATGCAGTGATTGCATTATCATAGTCAAGATAGATACAAACGCAACACTGACCACAGTAGTAAAAGTTTATATGCCTACTAGCTCTGCCAATGATGAGGAGATCAAAGAAATCCATGACGAAGTAAAGGAAATTATTCAGACAATTAAGGGAGTGGAAAACTTACTGGTGACGGTACACTGGAATTCGGTAGTAGGAAAAGGAAGGGAAGGAAAAATAGTAGGTGAATATGGCCTGGTAAAAGGAATGAGAGAGGAGCTCGCCTGGTAGAATTTTGCACGTAACATAATTTAATCATAGCAAACACTTGGTTTAAGAATCATGATAGAAGGTTGTATACGTGGAAAAGACCAAGAGACACTGGAATGTACCAGATAGATTTTTTAATGGTATGACATAGACTTCAGAACCAGGTTTTAAATTGTAAGACATGTCCAGGGGCAGACATAAACTCTGACCATAACTTATTGGTCATGAATTGTAGGCTGAAACTGAAAAACTACAAAACGGTAGGAAAATAAGCAGATGGGACCTGGATAAATTGAAGGGACCTGAAGTTCTTGAGAATTTCAGAGTGAGCTTTATGCAACAGTTGAACAAAATGGAAGGAAATAAAACAGTAATAGAAGAATGGGTAGCACTGAGAAATGAAATAGTGAAGGCAGCAGAACACAAAGTATGTAGAAAGGCGCAACCTACAAAACATCCTTGGATATCACAGGAAATACTAAATTTAATTGATGAAAGGAGAAAATATAAAAATGCAAAAATGAAAACGACAAAATGGTGTACAGACAACTAAGACATGAGATTGACAGGAAGTGTAAAATAGCTAAGGGAGAGGTTAGAAGGCAAATGCAAGTCCGTAGAAGAATGTATAAACAGGGAAAAGTGGACACCACTTACAGGAAAATAAAGGATGCATTTGGAGAAAAGAAAAGCAGCTGTATGAATATAAAGAATGCAGATGGAAAACCAGTTCTCAGCAAAGAAGGAAAAGCTGAAACATGGAGAGAGTATATAGAGAGGCTCTACAAAGGAAATGAACTTAGAGACAATATTGTAGGAAGGGAAGAGCATGTAGATGAAGATGAAATCGGGGATACTATACTGAGAGATGAATTTGACAGAGCACTGAAAGACCTAAGTCAAAACAAGGCCCCTGGAGTAGATGACATTCCCTCAGAGCTACTGAAGTCTCTGGGATAGCCAGCCATGACAAAACTATTCCACCCGATGAGTATGAAATAATCCCCATCCCAAAGAAGGCAGGTGCAGACAGGTGTGAAAATTACAGAATGATCAGTTTAATAAGGCACCGTTGCAAAATTTTAACACGAATTATCTACAGAAGGATGGAAAAGCTGGTAGAAGTCGACCTTGGGGAAGACCAATTTGGATTCAAGAGAAATGTAGGATCACAGGAAGCAATCTTCACCTTACTGCTTATCTTAGAAGAAAGATTAAAAAAAAGACCTACATTTTTAGCTTTAGTAGATTTGGAGAAAGCTTTCAACAATGTTGCCTGGAATACACACTTCAAATTCTGAAATTAGCAGAAGTAAAATGTGGGGAACGGAAGGTTATTTACAACTTGTACATAAACCAGACAGCAGTTATCAGAGTTGAAGGGCATGAAAGGGATGCAGAGGTTGGGAAGGGTGTAAGACAGGGTTGTAGCCTTTCCCCAATGCTATTCAATTGGTACATTGAGGAAGCTATAAAGAAAAGCAAGGAGAATCTTGGAGAAGGCATTAAAGTTCAGGGTGAAGAAATAAAAACCTTGTGTTTTACTGATGAAATTGTAATTCTGTCAGAGACAGCAAAGAACCTGGAGAAACAATTGAATGGAATGGACAGTGCGTTGAAAGGAGCATATAAGATGAACATTAGCAAGAACAAAACAAGGGTAAATTAGTGCAGTCAGGCGATGCTGAAGGAATTAAATTAGGTGATGAATCAATAAAGGTGGTAAATGAATTTTGTTACTTTGGCAGTAAAATAACATATGAGGGTTGCAGTACAGAGGATATAAAATGCAAAATGACAATGAGAAGAAAAGCGTATTTGAAAAAGAGAAATTTGTTAATATCGAATATTAATTTAAGCATAAGGAAGTCCTTTCTGAAGGCATTTGTGTGGATTGTTACCTTATATGGGAGTGAAATATGGACGATAAACAATGCAGACAGGAAGAAAATAGAGGCTTTTGAAATGTGGTGTTACAGAGGAATGCTGAAGATTTGGTGGGTGGATTATGTAACTAATGGGAGATACTGAACAGAATTGGGGAGAAAAGGAATTTCTGGCATACATTGACTAAGAGAAGGGATCAAATGGTAGGACATGTTCTTAGACATCGAGGAATTGTGAATTTAGCATTGGAGGGAAGTGTGTTGGGTAAAAATTGCAGTGGGAGGCTAAGAGATGAATATAGTAAGCAAATTCAAATGGATGTAGGTTGTCGTTCTTATGAGGAGATGAAGAGGCTTGCTCAGGATAGAGAGCTGCATCAAACCAGTCGCTGGACTGAAGACCACAACAACAACATATTTTGGACTCTCTAGTGAGTTCAGTCACATCAAGAATTGTTTTTTTCTGGTTGCTCGGAAGGTTAGCTGCCTTTAGCAACCAAGAAAAAGAACTACACCTACCTCAAGGTTCAAGACAGTGGTTCTGAGTATAACATTCATATATACCCACACCCTATATCACTACCCATCAGTGATAAGTCATTTAATAACACACACAAACAACATTAAACTCGTAACAGATCTGTCAAAACATTTAATATACTAGAAGTAAACAGACAGACGCCATTTTTTGAAGCCATGACAACTACTTTGTTAGAAGTACATTTTAAAACTATCTTACAAATAACTAGCTAAACACAAACACCACTAAATTAAAGAAATGAAGTGTGTATATTGTTTACTACTTTTACGTAATATGTAAATAACATTTACCTTGCTTTAAAATTTTAAATGGATAAAGACATATTTGTGAACCTCAGAGTGGGAATAAAAGCATTGAACTCGCAGATGCTGGGGCACTCTCACTCTCGCAGGACACTGGGAGTGACACACTGACTCTTGCTGTGAGACCATGTATCTCATATTGTGTTATTTATATTTGTGAAAATTTGCACAAGAGAAGAAGTGCAGTAATAGTTAATACAAAAGTATAAACTCTACTACGTGTTTTCATTTCAACAAATATTTCCTGAAAAATATTTACAGTGAAATAACAAGACAGCTAATGGTACACAACACAATAACATTGCAGAAAGCAATGCAACCAGCCAAGATAAAAGATAAGTACAAGATCTTATTTGACGTGTGTTTAACATTAACTGAGTGGACTCCTCTCCATAACAGCCATCCAGCAGATACTTAATTGTCCAATCCTACGTCTCTGTAGAGGACAAAAAGATATCAGTTGGAAGAAGAGCAAAAAGGGAGAGGGACGTCACATGAGATAGAGCTGACAGCCGGTACCTGATGTCACAGGATGGCGCTGAGTGATCACAGAGAAACGGCCGCTACAACTTCATCTCGCTGCTACATCGGGGCAACACAGAGGAGAACCCTGCTTGTTGGTGAGGGTGAAGTCTTAATTTACTTTATTGGTGTGACTGAGTAGACATTTCAAAGAGTGTTGTGTATAGTGAGTTATTTTGTGAATGCGCACTACCCGTAAAACGACAAGGCAAATGGAGCAAATGCAAGAGTGGTTTCACTAATTTAGTAATGAATTAAGACAATCGTTAATGGAAAAAATTTACACTGCTTCAGAACACCAAAATGACAAATTAAAATTAGTTTCTGGTCAGTTAGAACAACAAAATAGCAAAATTAATTTCTGATCAGTTAGCTGACCAATTCCAATCTCAAAATGTGCGGTTGGATACTCTAAATAATCAACTCGTTGCTCATATTAAGGAATGTGAGGCGAGATACAATAATCTGGAAGGGGAATTTAATAATTTGAAACAATTACTAATCTCCAAAGAGGAAGAAGAATAGTAAATGAACATTTATATTGTAGTGTCTCAAGAACTACATGCTTTCCCTAGCTATGCACGATGATGAAATGAATGTTAAAAAGTTCTAAGCTTGGTCTCAGGAATTTGTATAATTATATCTGGATGTAATAGTGTTTACTGGTGATATGCAAAGGGTACAATAAACCCCTGTTATTGTTCAAATATAGGCAAACTGTCTTCTCATTTCAGTAATGAGATAAGGTTGAACTGTGAGACTTCATCTCTTCTCAGCATAATTTACATAGAGAAGAAGTCTGATTGACCTCAATTTCAGAAATATCTGTTATTAGAGGCACTGAGTATCAGGAACTCTACCAATAAATACTACAATAAACAACACACAAAGAATATGACTAATTATGTGATAGGATTCCGGAATAAATAGAATCACATGGTCACAACACAAGATTTGGTTAAAGAATCTATAGTTGATGATATTAAACATAGAGTATTATGAAATGAGGAACATATTTTCAGTAATTTAAAATCTTTAAATCAAGATTTGCTCATTACTAACCAATGGCTAGATGTTCTAGAAACAAATTCTAAATCTGAAATCTCAGAATTATGTGATGCAGTTACTGAAACTTCTTCTAAATCAACAAAATTTATATGAAGTCATATCTGTTAGTGAGCTAAGCAGCTAGGAACAATGAATATAGGAAATGGTTGAGAAAACAAAATTCAAAGAAAGATATTGGTCAGAAAGTACACAACACAAATTAAAAATCGAGTTGTCAGACCCTCCATATTATGTGAAACAATTGCATTAAATATTTAGTGTGGAGTTTTACTAGATTTAAACCATACATATGACTCAAGGGAAAATACTATCTGTTTCAGTTTGGTGAATTGACACGCACCAACAGCTGAGTTGGTATATCACTTCTTCATCTTTCAATTTTCATGTGATATGTTTCTTCATACTTTCACTATTCTGTAAACTTTATACTATTTCTATCAACCATCATTTAATTATTTTTTATTAACTTATTGACTACCGATCAAGAGGATTATAAGATCATATCCAGTCACAATACTAAGTTTGTGTCTGTAAACATCGTTACGTTGAAATGGAAGCAGGCTTGACTTCAAAGGTAGCGTTGTCAACTTAAACTAAAAGCAGGTTTGTTGTGAACTGAAACTACCGCAGCACTGATTGCGTCTCGGACAGAGTGCTCTGCTATTTATACACAGACGGAATGTACCACAAATTAGAAGAATACAGTAGAACCTCGTTTTTACGCTTTTCAGGGAACTTCAGTGAAATGGTGTAAAATGCAGGAAAATGTAAAATGCAGGAAATAATGTAATAATGGTAAAATGTGCTACTGGATCAGCCATGCATTTTCGTAGTGTATGTGTGATATATGTACATAATATACATCTAAATACTCGCCAGGGAGTTGATTTTACAATAAAGGTTATCCAAATTTTTACTGTTTTAAGCGCCAGGAAAACTGGTAATTTTATGGGAAGTGGAAATTTTTGACAAAATTTCATTCATTATAATCGAGGACGCCGCTATTTTAAACGCCAGGCAAACTGGTAATTTTATGGGAAGTATAAATTTTTTACGTAATTCCATTCATTATAATCGAGGACGCCACTGCTGGGCTATAAAACATCTTCAAAATACAAGACGTTAAACTTCCTAGGCACATCTGCTCCAAACGGAAGTGTCGTCATCGGTAACTGATGACGTCACCCGCTTATGCGTACGTGAAACGAAATGTCCGGGAAACCGAAATGCTACAGCTGAAGTATTTAGTAAATACTGCTCACATGCGCATAGTGGATATGTGAAATTAAGTAGGCCTATATCAGCTCTTCAATTACTTTTCTAAATTCTGAAAAACAATAGCATTGAGTTGCGCAGCTTAACAGTACAAATCTAGAAAAGGGGGCGGGGGGAGTTTTAAAACGACAAAATATTTTAGATGAGATTTCGCTTCTAGTGCATAAAGCGAGTGAAATTAGTCATGTTATTGCAATATGTCAGGGAAAGATGTCAGCTGAATAAAATGTAGAAGAATATTTCACTATTTATGTGTGAGCTTCACGAGTCAAAAGCAAATTTTAATTTGTGTTTGCAACGATCAAAATAATTAAGCAATCGTGTTGCGCTACGTCTGATAAATCTGCGGGAAGGAAGCACAACTACACGAAATTAACATAAGAATATGAAAACAACAGTAAGTACATTAACTAATGAATGACAAAGATGTGAAAAATTGTGCAATGCACGGAACAAAATCAAGCCAGGCAACAAAATATAAACACCACCCAACCAAAAACTGTGACAATTACAGATAGATGCAATAAATCTGATAACGAAAGACACTCAGTAAGAACTAAGAACTACAATTACACCTCACAATTAACCCAAAAAGCATGTAAACAGCCCCTGTATTTAAAATGAAAAATATGTATTTAATCAGACAGTCACGGCAAAAGTTGTGCTGCCAACATAAAGCACTTGAGCACAAACAAATACGAAATCAAGGAAAAGGTACTACTAAGAGTAAAATTTTACTTCTAGCCTCAGCAGCGTTGTGTGCTCATGTTGGCAGTGAACTCTGATTGCTCTTTGAAAATCCATCACACGAAATTAGAGGGAGTAATTTATCGTGTCGACCAGGAGACATATAACTAATGCTGTTGCTGCTGTGTTGTTGTCAGGTTCTTGTCTGTACCCTTGCCGTCATAAAAGGAAAAAAAATTGTTGCCAACATGAGAACACTGTGCCACCGACGCTATGAGTAAAATTTAACACTACCAGAAGACATGACTGTAACATAAACAAAACAAGAGATTTTGCTGTTATTTCAGCTTGTTCAAATGACGTTACAAAATGTTAAGCGAAAATTGTTCTCCAACACATTTTAAGGTGTCTGGAAAATACGAACATTTTTGAGGCATGAATACCACATAGATATGATATGGTGGAATGGTGGTGTGTAAACCAAGAAATTAAGACATGCGAACCAGAACATAAGCAAAATGGTGAAAGAGCATAATAATGCGAACTTCACTGATGTTCCTGAAGTCAGAGAATTATAACACATAGGCTTTATTTTAACAGGAAAGATAAAGAACTGATCTCCAAAATAATTCTCAAAAAATGCACAGAGCTAATGAAAACTCAAGACAGTGAAACTGAAACATCACACCTATATGTAAGGCCCACACCATGTGATTCTGGAAAGGCAGACTTACCAAATACATCACTATCTGGAAGTGAAGAAGTGTTTGTTTCTAGTAGTTCAGTGCAAACGAAAATGTTCAAAAAAAAGTAAATAAATAAATAAATAAATAAATAAAAAATAAAAATAAACCTTCGCTGAAAGGACACCAACACCATCAAAATCAGAAGAAACAGATTCACAAAAAGAACCCCAGCAACACACAAAAATAGCAGCCATAACTCACTTAACTGAACCCAACAGCAGCCGACCAACTAGAGGAGCAACCACCCCCGAGAAATCAGAATTTCTGGTGGGCCAAGTATGGCAGCAGCACAACCTAACAACCACGGGAATAAAGAATATGCCAAGAACACCACCTCCAGATGATAGAGTATAAACATTGGTCCAAAACTAAATGACTTCCACAAAAAGAGCAAGAAAGACAAGGTCCTCACAATATTACAAACTAAAATGTGTTGTATTAGAAGTAATGTAGGCCATCTTGGACTCTTATGTGATGACACAAATGTTGGTGTGTTGTGTAATGGTTAATTGAAAACCTGATAGATGTTTCAGATTCTAACAGATTTGCTTTCTACGCATTACATCTGCTGCTACCAGGATGAAATGGTGAGGCTGGTATCTTTATCAGAGATGTCAAATTACCAAAAGTTGATGTAACTACATACTATAAAGAGTTAGATGCAGAATTCAGTCACATGAAAGCCACCAATGAAAATCTAATAGTTGTATGCCTATGCAGGTCTTCGGATGGTGACATTGATAAATGTTTTGCAAAATCCAAATTAGTGTTTAGAAGATACTGAAATATAAAACAGATTCCCATATGTGGGGACTTTAACACAGAAATGTTGAACACAGTTAATGAACTTTCAATAACTTAAGGCCCCTTAACGTGTACTGTTTTCAACTTCATCCAACATGCAGAGTTACACAGGAGGTGCATTCAACAGATGCAAAGCAGCATGGCAAATTATAGCTCAAGAGTCTGCACAAATGACACATGGCTCTGTCCCAGTGAATTGAATAACTTCTTTACTAGTTAAGGAAACAAACTAAAATAGAAGCAACTGACATATCTGCAATGGAATTGCTTAATACCTATCTACTAACAGAATATGTCTTTAATTTGTATATCATGCACACTGAAATTAGAAGAACATTCCCAAAATGATCAAATTCTAAAGAGTATGGAGTGCACTGACTCTCCAACTGCCATGTATAAAAACACAAGATTTTACCTGCAAACCACTGACATTCATACTTAACAAATGTTTACCATCTGGAGTGTTTCCAGTTAGAAAGGAGGACAAATTGCTATAATCCAATTTCAATTGTACCTTCTGAGCAACAGTCAGTGTGTATTCTGGCAGGATAGAAACACCACTATAGCTGTTTAAAAATTATTGAGCACCTTTAAAAAGTGGAATGTGGTGTCATTTGTCGTAAGTGATATAAGTAAGCCATTTAATTTCATTCCCTATGTTGACCTGTTAGCAAAACTAGAATATAATTGTGTGTGTAATCCAGGATTATCAGTAAAAGTTTCATATCTTCACAACATATGGCAATTTGTCACAGTTAAAAATAAACACTCCCCAGTAACAATAATTAATACTGGGGTACCACAAGGCTCGGTTCTTGGGACCTCCTCCAACATCGCAGTAAGTGACGTACAGTACAGTAATATGCTATACTGATGACACAATTTTCCTCACTTCAAACCAGAACGTCACAGCCTTAAGTAATAGCACACAGGAATCATTCAATTTCACCCTCCACTGGTTCACCAAGTAGGTTACTGAGTAATGGCAAAAAAATAACAGCTTCTCTTAGGATTGCCCAATGCCATCGAAAATACATCAGTGAAACTTTTGGAACTCTACATTAATTCACAATGTAACTAGGAAGAACATATAGACCAGGTGTGTTTAAAGATAGCAAGTATCCTTTGGAAACTTTCTTAGAGTAATGTACTTTGGACTTTTTCAGATGCACACAACTTCCTATTTGGGGACAAACTCCTTACATTTTGAGAATTCTGAAAATTCAGAACATTAACCACAAGGGGAACTGCTGTCCACTGTTTTCTAGGTTCAGGGTATTGACTGCTGTGATCTTATATATTTGTGTAATATATGTGAAAACCAGTGGCATTAAAGGTGCTGTCAGGGAACTTATTAAAGATTAAAATTAAATCATCAGAAAAATGGCAGATTTTCACATACCAAAATACAGATGAGCAAAAACTGGTAATTCACAAAAAGTAAATGCTCTAAAAATTTCAAAAGTTATCACCAACAGCTGAGGCCATATCATTCAAAATTCTTAAGGAAAGACAGTACAACTGCCTAGCTGACAGTCCATTCTACTGTTAAGATTTTATTGCCTCAGTAATGAAACAATTTTTCAGCAACTGTACTAGCTGTCTTCTCTTGCAGATACATAGATCTACCATTTAACAAATGTATAATTTTGTCCACTAATGACTTAAGTTTACTTGTCATGTGATGTAGCTAATCAGGTGATACTATATGACATGGTTATGATTACAGGACATTTATTGAGTAGACAAGGGAATGCACAAGAACCTGTCAACCACAGAGCAGGAACAACATTAATTATTTACTTCATGATCAGTGAAAAAAGTTTATATGCATCTTCATGGTAAAAATCGATTAAATTATAAACTTGTCCATACCTCAGGAGACTTTTTTTTAGCTGTATGAAAATAATAATGTTTATTGTGAAGAAAGAACCTCTATTATGGGATCTGCACTACAATTGGTTGGCTCTGGCCATTGTCACACTACACAACAAGTAAACTTTTACTCCTCTAGCTAATTAATGTCCGTATGCATAACCCACATAAATTTATTAAATCTATTTACTAGATGTGTTCTTTTTCAGCATACTTTGTAGATACGTAATACATTGAAAAATTAACTAAGGGTGATGAGACATCCTATATTATACTGGATCGTCCCTCATTTAACTTGTGTCCCATTGACCCAACAAAATAAGTATGGGACTTTTTTGTCCCTTAATTTTGAAACATTGTATTTTTAAGTAGTATGTTTCATAATAAAACTGAGAACTGTGAATGTGATCTTAACCAAAGAAAAAAAAACTACACTTTTTGATTAAAGCAAAGTACCAGAAGAAATATATATTTTTAATGAAAGAATTAAAGCGAGTTTACATTTTTGAAAGTACAACAGCAAAGTGAGAATTTATTTCCACATTGAAGAGAAGTGTTATTTCAGACGAGGTCAGTTTACAGTTGTGCAACACATATGAAATGTTCAAATGTTTGTAAGGCTTATGGGACTTAACTGTGGGGTCATCAGTCCCTAAACTTGCAACCTACGTATAAACTAGCTTATACTAAAGACGGAACAAACATCCATGTCCGAGGCTCCCTCAACAGGGAACAGCCTCGCGCATCATAGCATAGCGCCTCAATTTGCTCAGCGGCTTCGTCGTAACCAACACATACGGCCTAGTTTTTTAGAGCAAAACTTCATAATAAAGTATGTCCTTTGTTGAAATACATGAGAACGGCGTCATCATAAATCGTGAAGTAATCGTCTTGCTGCAATGGAACACACTGTTCGCTCAAGTCAATGGATTGCACTAAATGAACATTGTTGAAATTGTATGTCAAGCGGTAAAGCACGAATTTAGAAATATTATGTTAGTGAAAAAATATATCTTTCAACTTATTTCAAATTGCGGTATCTGCTGGAAAAAATTGTAGATTATAATTTATCTTCGCACAGTGTCTGATGGCACTGGTGAAAGCAAGAGTTTTAGTAATGCTTAGTATTCTTCATGTGTTAATTTCAACAAAACTGATTTTCAAGTTATCACACTCCTGAATAATGTGCATTCTTTTGAAAAATGTAGTTGAAAGAGTGAAAAATAAGTAATCTATTTATATAATAATAGCTGTCAGCCCATATGAAAAATGTTTTGTTGACAACAATAAAATATATTCACCATTAATAATGCAACGTATTTTACCCCCCTTTTTTTAGTGTTAGTCTTGAGAATAGGCTGAAGGTACGGTGATTTATGTAGCTTTTAGTATGGACCAAATATTTGAACTCAAATCTATTTTACTGATACACTATTTACTAAACGCTTCAAAAATTTAGCTTAATTTCACCTTCTAATATGTGCCCCATATTTTGAGTTTGGAAATCTGTTCACCCTAAACTATATTCTACACTTAATGTGCATTCTGCACTAAATAAGTTATTATAATTTTATCATAGTTAAAATTTGCATTCATAAGAACTATTAATTGCAAATGATATGAGAAATTTTTATTCTGACATGTACTGTACTAATGACAAAGCCTAGTTCACCTTGGGTGATCAATGGTCAATATAGATTCTTGATTCCATTTCTAGTGGCTGCTTGACAATAAGAATTTTATTAATGACTATGGTCTTTGTTAATTAGCATTAAATTGTGTGATAGAGCTTTCATTTTCTGTTAACTGTTGTTTACCTGTGTGACCATTTTTTTATGTTTTGTTTGGAATATGGGTAAAAATACAATTACATCAGAAGTTTCCACAAATATGTAAATTATCTGTGTCCGAAAACAGAAAGAACCATGGACAGTATCGATACAGACAACCTGCAGAGTACAAGTGATACAGCTGTGGCATATATTATGCATCTGCTTATAATATAGCATCTGCATATAATATAAAATAATATAACAATTTTAAAGTAACAGTCACCAATCACCTCAACACCAATTCTATAGAGAACAGCACACAGAGATGCACAAATATGTAGTTTGGATTTCATACAATGTCCTTCATTCTGATAATCAAATATGGTTTATATATGAAAGTTGCTTTTACTGTTTTAACTTAATGCATTTGATCTAGGCTGTGGTCACATGGCTGGTTAAAGGTCTGACAGTTACAGTTTCAGTTTGTAAGGGAAATGAGCTGGTTCAGTCAAGAGGATGGGTGTAATTTGGCAGTTGTTACGAGTGGATAAGCAATACAGATGATACTAAAGAATCAACAAAAATATGTTGTAATGATTGGCATTTAAACCTGTATGCAGAATTGAACTGGATTACAAATACAATAATGAAGGAGATAAATAGTGTGAAGAAAGGAGCCTATATGATGTGAGAGAGGAGGGCAAGAAATGGGTAATAGTGTACAGCTTTGTTTTGGCCTATGAAATTGGTAAGTGTTGCAGCTCACTTCCTTTAAATGTTGAGAAAATGCATTGAAATGCTCCTCTTGATTTCATTAGTAAGGAAAATTAATAATCATTAATCCCACCATTTCTTAATTTAGGTTCTGGATTCAATCATACAAACATATTTTTAGGGAAGGAGAGTGGTGGAGCAGATTGAAATTCTCCGTTTATTTTCTATTGATTTATTTGTTTAAGAGCCCTTCATGTACACAAGCAGGGGACCAACACATAGGTTCTACTGTCACTTGTACATTTGTTAGTTGTCAGTCAAGTAGGTCACAAGATGTAGGTCTGGTTTATTTGTACATGTGGGTAAGATGTCCCATTAATACAGACCCACTGCAGGATTGTGGATGAAAGGCAAATGAAAGATAGTGATTTTAAAAGCCAAAGGAAAAAAGTGCAAGGGAAAATTACCTTTCCAACAGTCTGGATGTGTAATAAGAGAAGTCACGATTTTCCTGATATCTGAGAGACGGAGCTTACAAGGATAAAGTATTGTATGATATTGATACACAGAAAAACAATGGCAGAATCGTAATTCTGGCTCACCCATAGACAGGGATACTGTCTGTCAGCTTTGACCCATGACATTATCGCAGCACGGTACGGTTTTGAGGTACGTGCGTGTTTGTAGAAGGTGTGAGTGATTATGTGGTGGTTCACTTAAAGGCGATAGTTTGTTTACAAACAAAACAGATTAATATTTTGTGTTTAAAAAGTTAGCTGTAGCCTTTCACTGATGGTTAGTTGTAGGTTAACTGAGAGATTTTTTTTTTTTTTACGTATGTGAGCGTCGAAGGTGCGAATTTTTCGGCTAAGACCTGTGATCGTTGGTACATTCTGTTATCTACAATACTACAGATTATTTGTATCTACAATACGGAAGTATTATGTTTTGCGACATCTTGATGACGTCATGGGTCAAAGCAGACGGGTGGTATCCCAGTCTACAGTTATGCCTTAATTCTTGAATTACTGCCTCTCCAACTGATATGCTTTGGTGCATCATTAACAGATTATTAAAATTAATGTTCTGATTGTAACATATATACCGGTAATTTTTGCCTACCGGTATCATGCTAGTATTGTATGTGCTATGTTTGAAAATAATTTGCTACAATACACTGGAAAACGATCAAATAAACCTAGCTAGAGTTTGACATTTTATGCCTAATCTGCCTTACGGCACTTGCAACAGTTCAACATGCTAGCCAATAGACTTCTGACCGGCACCAAAAGCAAGTATATGAAATACATAGGATAAGAACCACTGAACAAGTATAAATACATTTTTCTTTCTATAGAGTGAAAAACCAAGACAAAATGATGAAAAAGCAGCACTAGTTGGTTTTTGCAAACATAATAACAGGAATTTGGCATGGCATATGTTCATAATTATGCTAGCTTTTAAAAAAAGTAAGTTAGTTTGGTGAAACCTAACAACCACGACCTGGATGGGTGGACTGGTGTTTAGTCTTGGTATGCCTAGTTATAAGTCAAACGCATTCCTGAGTCTATGTTACATCTACACTTTATGTTAAGTACACAATATTTGCACTAAATGCAACCCTGTGAGAACAAAATGCATCAGAATGATTAAAAAATAGCAAAGACTGCGACAAATACACTATAGTTATGGGCCAGGGCATCCCTGCAGTCTTTATGTGTATATAAAGTTGCTTTCACTTTAAGAAGAATTTTTTTCTATGTTTGTTTGTCATCATCTGCAGCAGCCGTTAAAATTGATAATAGTCGGCTCTTATGTTTTAAGCTTACAGCAAATAAAAACAATTTTTTTTCACCATAGGCGTTTCGGTTATAATTTATAAACATTAACACCAACTACAGATGATGCTTTATGCACAAAAAAAAAAAAAAAAAAAAAAAAAAAAAAAAAAAAAAAAAAACGAAATGCGGATGATGTAAAACTGCCCTTAATTTCAATCGGCTTAAGACGGGAAAGACGGTGGTAAGTCACATATAATTCGCCTATGAGCACAACTTATAAAATTAGGCTTCAACTTAAAATCATGGCCATAGTGGGCAAATACTCTGAAATATATTTTTTGGAGATTCTCGTCAGTCGTAACATTATTCCTTACTACGTAGGCCTATATTGTGTACTGCCGATATTGACGTTAAAATTTAATAATGTGCTTCAACTGTTCTACATATTATCACTTTATTTAATAATCAATCCGGGTATTTTTCCATTTTATTAATTATTTTTGCTGCAAACACAACTAGAAAGAAAGCACAGTAGGCCAACTCCTTAGGCCGAGGCCGTTTTGAAGTAACGACATGTCACCAGACATGTCAACGTTATGATTAATCATTAATAATATTCCAGAAGAATTTGTGTTCCCCTGAAAGTAGCTGCAAATTCATTCTTTCGAACTTTTTTCTCCCTAACTTTCGACTTGAGATGACAACACAGAATATCAACAAATCTCTGCAATCCTATTGGCTCTTGCTAAACAGAATACATTAATAAAACAGTAGAGTTCTTCACTGAAAATGGCATTAGTGAAATTCAAAAGGACCCCACAAAAGCATTCCACACAAAGCTTAAACTACAACTAAAAAACACACACTTCCTCCTAACTGAATGGGAAAAGAAATAATGTACAGCCATGAATCCACAAGCACCAAAACTAAGATCACAACCAAAGATACACAAAATAAATTGCCCAATACGCCCTATAGTTGATTCACGAAACAGCCCAGGGTACAAAATTACTAGTAAACTAAATCACATTTTAACTGAGATGTACACATACCCAACAAATTACTCAATAAAACACAGCAAACAGCTAATAGAAGAAATTAAGAACATTAAAATTCCTCATTCTGCTCAACTAGTATCATTTGACATCACCAACCTATACGCAAATATACCTATCCCAGAAACACTACAAATCATCAGATCAAACCTCATAAAATATAAAAAACTATCATTGGCTGAAATAATTGAATTCATAGATCTTCTACAACTAGTGCTTAACCCCAAACTACTTCACCTTCAACAATAAAATGTACAAGCAACATAGAGGTCTTTCAATGGGCTCAAGTATAGCTGGTACCATTGCCAACATATATATCAACCACCTTGAGCAAAAAACTCTTGCCATGAAATCCAATTCCATGGATAAAATCATTTATTACAAACAATATGTGGACGATACCTTGCTCTTGATAGATGGTGACCATAATGATATCAACAATATCCTCAATACACTAAACAACCAGGACCAAAATATAAAATTCACTGTGGAACATGAAAACAATGGCAGTATCAACTTTTTAGACCTAACTATTAGTAAAGTAAACAATGCACACACCTTCAAAGTCTACAGAAAACCAACAGCAGATTCCACCATACATAACTCATCCTGCCACCCAACAACACACAAATATGCTGCATATAGAGCATTTGTTAACAGAGCCAACAACACACCAATGGAGAACAATACAAAACTTGAAGAATTCAACATCATCAAACAAATAGCCACAGCAAATGGTTATGACGACACACTGGTTGACAACCTTACACAAAAAAGCAAAACCAAAAAAGAAACCAATCCCCACACAGAAATCAAAAAATAAAGCCACAGAATGTATCCCTTTCACTGGCAAACTATCCTACAAAATAGCAAACATTTTCAGACCACACAACATCAACATAGCCTTTAAAACCAACAATAAATTACAAAACTCACTTAGACACAATGTAAACATACTAACAGATAAACACACACACTCAGGCATCTACAAAATAGTATGCAACACCTGTAATGCCCTGTATGTAGGCCAAACAGGAAGAGAATTCAAAACAAGATACAATGAACACATAAATGCCTACCACACCAATAACTTTAATAAATCAGCAGTAGCTACCCATATAAAGAACACAGGACATCAATTCCAGAATATCAAGAGTGATCTTCATATACTGCATAAAATGGACAAGGGACACATAATGGACCTCTATGAAGAACAAGAAATCTTCATCCATGAGAAAATACATGGTGAACTTCTACTTAATAATAAACTGGAAAGCAACAATACTAATTTCTTCAAAAATTTCTCCAGTATTGAATGCATTTTTCATTAAAATATAAAATTAATAATGCAACACTTATTTGATCAATTCTTCAAAATGTAGCAACTTCTGTTTAAACTCATGCATATCCACTATATTCACTGTTGTAAGTAGTTTATCTTAGCTTTTAAGGATCTTTGTACAGTAACCTACAAATACAAAATGTCCACATGTGTTGTAAGTGTGTATGTAACTATGTGCTTGTGTTGTGTGTGCCAGACAACAAGTTTACCAAGATTAGCAAAACTGTGAGTAAACACAACACTGCAATAATCCAAAAACTATAATGATGAAACATAATTGTAAAAATAGCTATATCTTCCTAACAGGTTAAAACTGTACAAACATAACCTCACTGGCATCCACAACACAATACACAATACATTAAGAATGTAACCAGTAACTGTAAAAATGCACCCAATGATGGCAGCATGCTGCCGAAACGCGTCGTGCCAATAAAAATATTTATAAACAGTGACTGCTGCAGCATTAATCATTCCAAAAAAGAATGCAATCTGCTACGAAGCTGTACTTCTGACGTCACTTCCGTTTGGAGCAGTTGTGCCTGTAGGAGGTTTAACGTCTTGTCTTCAAAATTACCTAAACTGCTTCGATAGATATCGTTTAGACGCCGCTGCCAGGCTATGTACTGCCTTTTAGCGGTATTAATTATTTACATGGTAAAACTCCTACAGTTCCGTTATTTTTGTATTTTTCGATGTTTCACATGACAATATTAGAGAATTTATTCGCGTTCTCAAGTACAAACATATGCATAAGTATTTTTGTGACTTTTGCATAGGATAGGCATCTTTCACTATTATCGCTTTTTTGAGGTTGTGGGTATTATGATACCCAACTTTGACAGATAAAGTTCTTTATTAATCAGAAATATTTATCACAAAAACAACGCAACTAGTTACTCTCACTTCAACAAAGAACTGGTTCTGATTGATTGAGTACACGCCAGCAGCTCTGGCAAAGAAGCTAGCGGAAAGACGAACTACACTGCCACAAATCAGTGTTATTCTCTCGTCAACAAACCGTGTGAGTATAAAGGCGGTTCCTTATCCGACAAGGACTTATGCCTGATCCCCTCCACACCCTCCGAGCACCAGCCAAGCAACCAATGACAAGTCAGAAATGGAAGACAAATGGGAACTGGAAATGCATTCCGCGCGGTGTTCCATCATAAGCAAAATGTTGTTGTTGTGGGCTTCAGTCTGGAGACTGGTTTGATGCAGCTCTCCACAATACCCTATCCTGAGCAAGCCTCTTCATCTCCACATAAGAACGGCAACCTACATCTGTCTGAATCTGCTTACTGTACCCATCTCTTGGTCTTCATCTGCGATTTTTACCCCACACACTTCCCTCTAATGCTAAATTCACAATTCCTTGATGTCTAAGAATGTGTCCCACCAATCTATCCCTTCTTTTAGTCAAGGTATGCCAGAAATTTTCTTTTCTCCCCAATTCTGTTCAGTACCTCCTCATTGGTTACGGGATCTACACACCTAATCTTCAGCATTCTTCTGTAGCACCATATTTCAAAAGCCTCTATCCTCTTCCTGTCCGCACTGTCTATCGTCCATGTCTCACTCCCATACAAGGCAACACTCCATACAAATGCCTTCAGAAAGGACTTCCTTAGGCTTAAATCAATATTCAATGCCATTCTGCATTTTATATCCTCTGTACTGCGACCATCATTTGTTATTTTACTGCCCAAGTAACAAAACTCATCTACCTCCTTTATTGCTTCGTTTCCCAATCTAATTCCTTCAGCATCACCTGATTTTCTTACATTGCACTCCATTACCCTAGTTTTGCTCTTGTTAATGTTCATCTTATATGCACCTTTCAGCATACTGTCCATTCCGTTCAATTGCTCTTCCAGGTCCTTTGCTGTATCTGACAGAATTACTATGTCGTCGGCAAAACGCAATGTTTTTAATTCTTCACCCTGAACTTTAATTCCTTCTCCAAATTTCTCCTTGCTTTCCTTTATAGCTTGTTCAATGTACAAATTGAATAACAATGGAGAAAGGCTACAACCCTGTCTTACTCCCTTTCCAACCACTGCATTCCTTTCATGCCCTTCAACTCTGACCACCGCTGTCTGGTTTTTGTACAAGTTGTAAATAACCTTACGCTCCCTAAATTTTACTCCTGCTTGCTTCAGAACTTGAAAGAGTTTATTCCAATCAACATTGTCAAAAGCCTTTTCCAAATCTACAAAAGCTAGAAATGTAGTTTTGCCTTTTCTTAATCTATCTTCTAGGATAAGCCGTAAAGTGAGTATTGCCTCCCGTGTTCCTACATTTCTCCTGAACCCAAACTGATCTTCCCCGAGGTCGGCTTCTACCAGTTTTTCCATCCTTCTGTATATAATTCGTGTTAATATTTTGCAACCATGACTTATTAAACTGATGGTTCTGTAGTTTTCACACCTGTCTGCACCTGCTTTCTTTGGAATGGGTATTATAACATTTTTCTTAAAGTCTGAGGGCACTTTGCCTGTCTCATACATCTTACACACCAGGTGAAACAGGTTTGTCATGGCTGGTTCTCCCAGAGACTTCAGTAGTTCTGAGGGAATATCATCAGAGGAAGTTCTCGTCCTCTCCGCTTCATCGCTTTCAGAGGTCACTCGCTCTGCTGCAGTATGCTGTTTTTTTTTTTTTTTTTTTTTTTTTTTTTCTTCGCGGTAATTATTATTTTAGTATATTGCTACTGGGTTAGACAAGAGAATACTTCATTTGATAGAAGAATATAGTTCACACATATACTTTTGGTATCTTACAGATCCTTAAAACGAAATAATGAATGAAACAAAATGCTTGGCAAGCACGAATATTTTACTAATATTCACATACAGTAAAATATTTTTGTAACGTCACAACAGCCTGAGGATAAGGAGCAGACTCGAAACATGTAACTGAATAAGCAATTTTGAAACAGCTAAAACAAATATTACCGTAACTGGTACCAGTAGTGTAAGAATCCTGTTAATAATACGTTGAACTCTAATTTCCATTTCATGTTTGTCGTGTCTTTTAATTTTTTCATGACATTAAAGTCATCAAAGCCAATAGTTTATACACCTGAGTGTATTACAAAACATACTGCACAAAAGACCAGCTCTTTCCCGTGGTTTGTGTTCAGAGTATATGATGTCATAACTTTGCATATATTTAAAGAAATTTAAACACAGAAGGAGAATATGTGCCTTAACCAAATCACTATAAAACACATAATGGCTGCAGTTTCGTGTATCTGCACATTAAATTACTCTTTTTTAGTAACATTATGTTCATTGCAGTCATCTTAATAAAACTGCTTGAGTGTTTACCTTATGCGTCAGTAGAATAATTGTTTCGAAAAAGTTACAGTTGATATAGTACAAAACATATTTGAGGCTATCGTAACTGTGGCAGCGTTAGTGCTAGCCTCTCTTCTACTGTTATGACTCTCGATAATTAGTGTCTTGTTTCGGAATCCTCGGTTCAGTTACAGCTGTAGCCGCCACCTAAGAAAAATCTTGGGGTATGCTCATCATGTTAGAGTTTAAAACTCATAGTCCTAATTACCCCTATTTAATTAAAGTAACTGTTAATGGTCCAAAATTAACTTGGTACGGTATATTATCTCCATACGTAAAACAGTTGTCCTGATTAACTGACTAATTGACTGTCTCAGTATCTCCCAGCTCAAACAACTGATAATAGAAATTTGTAAATTACAGAGGATGTTTATATTAGCCTGTAGGCGTCGTTTAAAAGCGATTTTTTTGATATCAGTCCGTAAGGGGGTGAAATACGGGATGAAAGGTTTTTTTGAAGATACGTAGTCATTTAGGCAATTTTGGCTAGAACTACAAAATGACAGATTTGGATTCTGGGTTAGAATTTAAAACACATGCATTTCGGTATTCTTGGAAATTCAACCATTAAGTGGGTGAAATAGGAGATCAAAATTTTTTTGAAAATACATTGCTATTAACTTAATTCTGAAGCCAGAATCACAAAAACCGGTACTTGGATCCTGGGTAGGACTTTAAATACACACATTGTTGTATTTTTGGAACGTCAGCTATTACAGAGTGCAATAGGGGGTTGCAAGTAGTATTGCAGGATTTCATCATGACAGCATTTAAACTACTGTATACGCATGAAAATTTATACAAAGGAGAAACAACTGGTGCAGACCATCCAGTCTACTCATGTGAATCAGCGGGCGTTAAGCCAGTCATACAGAAAAATGAGTAGGCCTATTACCGTTTTCTATAAGTTACTCTGTGCATACCCTATCAAATTTCAGGGTAGGTCTATACTTAAGCGACCGAGCGTCTCTGTTGTCATCGCTTATGGTTACAGTTACAATAAGATTAAAATTGTATCTTTACATGTGGCTGAAGATTTCAAATAAAACAAGTGAAGTCTGCAGTTGCAAATCAGTAATCAGAGCCCAACCACCACTTCTTTCACAACTGTTAAAAGGTCAAACATTCACATTTTTCTATGTCTATGCAGCCTTCCTTTCATTTGCATTACCGACAGCGTGCTCGGCATACTCTTGCTAATTTACTGTTACATGTTTTACTGAATTTATAAGTGCATTTGCGTTAACAGGAAGGTTTCTTTCTCACTTGTACTTTTGTAAGTAGTAATAATTTGCAATGCTTTATTCACTGTATTTAAAAATTGTAACCTGACATGACCAGCACTGGCAGAGCCCTGCCATCTTTGGGTGTTTACTTTGTTCTTCTAACAAATGGGCCAGGAAAGGGCCATGAATTTCACTTTCAGCACTTACTTTTGTATTTAATGTTCATCCAGTAACCATACTTTATTTTAGTATGGTGTTATTCTACCCTTTAATACAGTGTGTGTTTTTGTAGTTATGGGCTGGTTCGTCGTAAAGTTTCCCAAGTCATAGTAGATTTTTTACAGTTGACTGATCATAGAAGCAATTCATGCATGTCCTTTGATATTTTTGTTAACCAAGTTGTTTGTATCTGTCTGCTGTCACAATGACTGAAGAGTTTCAAGGTAAACTTGGCTGTATTCATTAGAGACAAATGTTCATGAAATGTAAGACACATCTTCCTGTGCACATCTGTATTTTTTCCATGTGACTGTACAGTTCCTGATGAGGATGATGATCTACATTCATGCTCTTGTTTGATTGGTCCTAAATATATTTCTCCTCTGCCTGTCATTACTTCTGTCATATTAACCCTTTATAGCCCAAATTAATGAGGATATTTGGGGAAACAATATTTTATGATTTCAAATGTTTCCAAAAACATTAAAAATATTAGTTTGTGAAACCTTTGATACAGGAATTTTTTAAATGGGTCCATATGGACCAATTGGGAAAATGAGAAGCATGATTCATTTAATTAATGAACATGCTGTAAGTAACAAGTAGTAAAAATGTCACCTTAAAATGTGGAAAACAGCATTAAAGCAGTACACATGTCATTCATGTTATTTAGAAATGGTGGCATGAAGTTTTTATATTCCTGATAATTAATGTTCATTAAGTGAGCTTTGTGTGACATGGTACTCGATGCGTATAAGTAAATAGAAGTTGTTTATTCATTGCTATTACAGTGAAAACCAATATGAAGGCATGACGTCACATCACACTTTGAGCACCTTACTCAGGATTTTGCCTTCACACACTGCATGCATCTCTGTTATAATTAGACTAATGGCCAGTGTACAGTTTGATAAAATTCTAAGCATTAATAGTGGTGGATGTACAGACTATTTCTTTGGAGCTCATACAATATCATTCTGAAGCAATGCTTTGATTATTAACTGGTTGAAAAGATAGCAAAGGCATTGGTCTTTGCTTCAGCTGTTAATAGTGTCATTTGTTAAAAGAAGCCAAGCAAATTTAACAAGCTTATACAATGGGCAACACCCTCTATAACTTTATTGTATTTTCTGACTATAGCTGACTACCTGAAAATACACCTTTCGTTCTATTGAGCCTAACTGTGCAGTATGCCCACCTACCACTTTCCCTCAGAGCTGTTAAGAAAAGTAATTGCCGAAAGCAAGTTTGTGGTTTTTATGGTCAAGTATAATCTCAGACAATCTCATGACTTATTCCCATGCTGCTATTACTCCTAAAATTTTTTCCCACATGTATTTTTAAGTCATGCAAAATTCCACTGCTGCTTGTAATACAAAGTTTTTTATGCAGTTTATGTTTCACGATTGCATGTTTGAAAGGAAGAATTACTTCATCTACACAAAGATGTTCATCAGTATCTACTTCTGTTACATTTTTGTTTCAAGGCAATGATAAATGGGAAAACTCTAAAGTCTTGTCAAGATTTGTGTCATCTCTCGGCACCATGTTTGTTCACAGTTTGTCAAATCTATTTCTAGACATTGCCTCCATGACGTTTATGCATGACCCGCACTAGTAATAGCATAACTTACAGAGCATGATGTCAGTTTTGTGATAATAAGTAGGTACAAACGGAACGGATTACCGTACTTATGACACATTAACGAAAGTGAAAGAATCTAGTAATGTTTTTTTAACTTGAAAGTTAATACATTACTCAGTAAGTTAACTTAATTAATTGCTTATTAATGAAGTAACAGGCTTGTACCCACCCCTGTTCATATGACATACAGTTCAGTATTAAATAGTTCTTTAAACATCAATTTTGGTGATTAGCCTCAAAATGAAGTCAAATATTACACACCAAGCAATGTCTTTTGAGTGAATAAGTGCATCAATCTCTGTTACACAGTAGAATTTCTTGTAGTTATGCTTGGTCAGATGGCATACTAGCTTGAGTTTGTTGATGTGGTTTGTTAGTGCTGCCACTTAAGAGAGAGCTTTATAGCCATTCTACTGCATACTTTGCTGAATTTCTTAATTTTGCTCTGTTCTCATTGAAGTTCAAGAAGGAATAGTTGATGAGATTGAAGAACTCATTTCTGTTCAAAGGCACAGTGTCATCTGTTTATACCAGACAGTCTGCTGTTGATCACTTCCATTAGTGTTTCTGGCAGTTCATACCATTTGGAATCTTCTGTTTAGACAATTCTTTTCACCACAGACTACTGATTTTCTTTAACGCACAGTGAACAGTAGCATTGAGAATTCATTCCTACTTCTGCTTCATGTGTTTATTTTTATGATTTACAGGTGTTTTGTAAAAAAGATAAAAGTATTAGCTAGCTCCATTGCCCCATAACGCATAGTTTAAATAAACTTCTTTCATCCTCTTTTTCTTTTACCATTGTGTGAAAATTTACTTATGGCAACAGCAGCAGAGTGAGCTGATGTGGGCAACAGGTGTTGACTACTCTGAAAACCCAACATAGACTGAGGGGAATAATATTTTGTGCAATCATGAAATAAATAATTAATGCTGCTCCTGCTCTGTAATCGACGGTTTCTTGTATGTACTCTGGACCAGTTATTAAATTAATTATCATTCGTATAGGCAACATTTAAATGGCAATATTAGCACACTCTGCCACTGCTGCCATAATATACTTGAACCATAACATTTTATTAATATATACTGTATTATTATGTATCTTTGCCAATGCATACAATATACAAGAAGCTAATAAACTAAAGCTGTGTAGTCTATAAATTAAATTGCAGAAATTTTGCTTGGATCTGTTTACTGTGACAAATGCAATTGATTTTCAGAGTAATAAAGGCATGTCTTAGAAGTTCATTAATTGGTCTTAAAAAATAAAGGAAAAAAGTAGCAAAATGACTATACTGTTCATCAGCTACAACACACTTATGACTGTGATGACATACAATAAAGTTCCTATTGTTAAACTTACTGTCACAAATTATGTTCCAATAACTGAAAACTACATTAACAGCTGAGAATGAAATGTTTAGTTCCTACATGGTCATAGTAAAACATACTTTTGATTTTTGGCTAAGGTCTATTGTGCTCTTTTGGATGCACATTGACTATCCTCTAAAAAGACAATTCTGTGTGTTGATGGCTATACAGTAGTTACATTGTAGTGTAGAACACACACTAAATACTACTGGAGAACAGCCTTCATCAAGAAACAATGAAAATGTGGAATATTTTCCTCTTGTTCTACTGTCACATTAATTGCATTATTAGAAATTATAGTTGTACCTGTATATTGCAGTCATAATCACAATGAAGACTTAGCTATTAATATGGCATCATTAGAAACATAGTCATCCCCTTTAAGGGAAAACAAATTTAATGTGTGCTGCAAACAGGACATATGACTTAAAGACTACCTCTAAACAATAAAATATTCTGCTGCAGTTATTCTGGAAGATAAAATCTGAACCTAAGAATTGCAAGAAAGTAGTCACATGATACAAAATATAATGACTCTACCATTCAGTCCTTAGATAAGGTAGCCAGAAAGAAGAAAAATATATCTGTGATAAATACATGGAAAATTGAACGTAGGTCACTTCTTAAGCCTAGTCTGAACAGCAGCACATTAGCGGACCGGATGATATTTTCAGTACAGTGAGGACACATTTCTAATTAAAAAATAAATGGAGAAAATTGGCAAATGCATTTTAATTCACCAAATAAGTGTAAAACAGCAGAGCTATGGTAAGAAAATTAATTATTTAAATCCTCTCAGGCACAAAAATGGAATAATATGTAGACATGCACACTGCAGTACATCAAAGGAGAAAATTAACTAGACTTGGAGAACCATTAAATAGGTCAATGAATCAATAGCTAGATTAACTACATCAACAACTGAGGATCACTGTGGTCTTCCTAATTCTTTTATTATATTTATGGGGAATAAACGAGTATTTAACAAAAATTATAAATGAAGTATTAAATGATATTCAACCACAAATCTAAAATATATGTATAAACAAGTTTTGTCACGAGAAAAGTAGTAAGAATCGCATGATTAGTGTTGCATTAAAATAAACAAAGTCAATTCAATTTAGGTGCCACACAATCTACACACTGAACAGAGTTTCTAATTGAAAAAGAAATTTTGAGTTAGGGCCTACACTTCTGACAAGAGACACCAAAAATTTTCTAATCTGCTGTGTAATTACATTTTAAGAATAATAAATAGCATGAATAAGTTTCAAAATGTAGGTACAGTATCACACTTGCATACAATTATGCATGTTAGTGTAACAAACTTAATGGGTCCAATGTATAGAGCACATTTCATGGACAGTGTACATTATGTAGACCAATAAAACACAAACAGCTGACTCAGGGCACAAATGAATTTAGTAGCACCTTACGTCATAAAATTCCACAAGGTCATTACCAGTTTGTTTGATTCAGAACCATTTTGCTGTACTAAACCAATAACCTGTGAATATACATGGTAGCATCCATTTAAGCTTTAAGCTTTATGACTTATGAAATGCTGGAGCTATCACTGTATAATCTTAAATGACACCAATTAGGCCTATACACATAAATAATTGATATACAAAAACTACTGTTTGTGAATATTCTACTACACATTACAATGAACACAATTTTTTCACACAGCTCTGTTCATTTATCTGCTATGAAATAACTAGACTTTCCGTAATTTGATTTATTTATCTTCCATTTCATCACAATAACAATTTATGCACAAGTTTATATATTAAATGTTGCAGCATAAAATACGTTATTATTTTTCAGTTGTTTAAACATTCAGAAGAGTTCGAGTTCCTACACCCATTATCTCATTTTACTGTAGAAAACAGCAGCGGGGAACAACACATTAGGCGTCGTAATCATGACACAACATAATGTTCACTCACAAGTACAAATATTGTAAATAAATATAATTTTAACACAAAACAGAATTTTTTCAAAGAAGCAGCAGTGCATTAAGTCAATTTGTTGAATGGACTTAGAGGCAGCCCGAGGTAACCAGAATTCAAAATCAGCTCTTTCTCCACACCGTGTCGCTTCCAGGCGGCATGGCATATGACGAGCGTGCCAGCGGGTTTAAACAGTGCCTTCCTATTGGTCTTTCAGTTCTGGCTGTTCATTGGTTGCTTGGCTGGCGCTCGGAAGGTGTGGAGAGGATCGTGCATAAGCCCTTGTCAGATAAGGAACCGCAGTACCAAGTCCCTACCACGCCGTAGCGGAGAAGCGAGCCAACTGTCCCCTAATTGAAGCAGCTGAATGCAGCCATTTGTAGGGAAAAATCCTAGTACTGGGGTTCTGATTTGGAGTGTATGGGAAGCAATAAGAGCAAAATAAAGCACAAAATAAAGGCATGTTTGTTAAAAAAATTACTGATTATTGCAGACTGTTTAAAAAGTATTTTTAAATGAATGAAGTTTCCTAATTTCCGAAATACGTCTGCATAGAGACATGAAATTTTAAGACTCTTTTTCTGAGAAGGTGGAGCAAGTTTGCATCGAGATATTAGCACAAGATGATTCCATGAAACTTGTAAAGTAGCAGAGAGTGCGATTATTATTTAATCCACGTAACTTTGTCAGGTCCTGTTTACTTTCTACCGACTACTCTGTACGTTTTGTACGCTTATTTTTGTACATCACATTTTTGTCTACATTCCTTTCCATATTACATCGAATTTTTCTTTCGACTTCCTCGAATCTGAGTATGAATAATTGTAATAACCCATACAACTACAAATAGGCAAATGATTCGCGCACAACTTTTTAACAGAGATAGTTCTCCTGAAAATGGTTGAGCATAGAACATTTGATCAAATAATGAACATTTACGAAGTACAATCACCACCTGTTAAGTGTCAAAAAGCAATTATTCGTCTTACTTCTGCATCATACTGATGTATATGATTAAAAATCTAAATACCTCTAACAGGCCTAGTTCTTCATTTAGGTCAACTTAGTATATTTACTAATTGATATGCAAATAAAATTTGAGTATTTGATGTGCAACAAAGTACTTTTCTCACTATTAGAGAATCATTTGTAAGAGGAAACCTAAAGAAAAACAAACGCTCACGATTTATTATTTTCGCATGAAAATACTATACAGTATGTACATTACATTCACTGGTCTGTGAAATATAACATTGTTTCCGTCTTCATCTTTGCTTCCATTCTTACTGTTACAATTAAAAGCAGGACATGAACGAACCATGTTTACGCAACGGTTCCCTGCAAATGGCGGCTTCTGTCACATTCAATGTGGGACGCGACACTAGCGCCAGCGAGCGGTTTAGTTTTTATTTAGTAAGTCTATAGTGAGTACACACCAGGCGCTCTGCCAAAATTGCTGGTGAAAAGAACTACTACATTTCCACAAATCGGTGCGTCGTTAAGTCAACAACGAAATGCAAAATATACATTTGAATAAACGCAAAGTGTCAAGAAACTCGAATGTGAATAATTTTTAAGTGCTATACTTTAAGGGGAAAGCCATGCTAGTGTCAATTTATGTACATTACATCATTTTTCTGCACGAACATGCTTTCAAAAAGTGTAAAACGGGGGAAAAGCGTAAATATGTTAATGCAAAAACGAGGGCGATTTAACATTGTAAACATAGGAAATTTGACGGGACCGAGAAAAAATGGTGTAAATGGTAGGAAAACGTAAAAACTGAGAATGTAAAAACAAGGCTTTACTGTAGTTAACATAAGAAACAAGTAGAAATTACAAGTGAACTTAAGAAACATGTAGAACATTCTGGAAATGTTAATTACATAGAAATAAATTATTGCCGGTGGACAGGATTGAACCGGTGACCTTCAGCACCAAAATCAGTTACGCTCACCCCTGCGTCACACCGGCAATTGGTTAAAGTCATATCTTGCAGCAATATGACAAAGATATAATTTCTATTTGCATTACAATAAGAGATGTAACACTTGGCAGATAGATAACTACAGTGGATAAACGAACTATCACATTGCTGTTGACAAATTTAGTGTAATTTAAAATAACTTTTATGACAGTCCAACTAGATATATATTATTTTCCATAACTAGTGCACAGAATATTCATATAACAATATAACACATGCATGTTGTAAAACAATTTAATAAACAGAGTTCACTATTAACAGCTGGCGATAAATGACTTGCGCTAAGCAACAAAAGGAAGACTATATCATGCAACAAACTGTAGCACATGTGCCATCAGTAAAAATGGTGCTATTTAATCAGAGAACAAAACTACATAGGTGGTACGGTCCATTTAGAATTAGCAGTACACGACCTCCAAAAGCTGTGTATCTCCAAGATCCAGACACGGGAGCAGGTAAGAGACT
Source organism: Locusta migratoria (assembly GCA_026315105.1). Taxonomy (NCBI): domain Eukaryota; kingdom Metazoa; phylum Arthropoda; class Insecta; order Orthoptera; family Acrididae; genus Locusta; species Locusta migratoria. Next base: position 570,770,898 of record CM048747.1, on the reverse strand, counting down.
GTACAATGCAAAAGCAATAAAGCTCTATTGTACCCTTCAGGTTGATTAGCATTCTGTGCTAATTCAGTGGAGTGGCGACCACCAGGAAGCCAATTTTTGTACTATAGGAGTCACTCCAATCCCGGGAGAGGAAAGACTTACCTTTGGGAAAGGAGGATAGGTAAACAAACACACCCACACCCACACACATATACACGCACGCACACACAAATGCAGACATATTCAAAATGCAAAGAAGTTGGACAGAGATGTCAGTCAAGGCAGAGGCTCTGTCCAGAGATTGGAGGCAAAGTTGTTGTAGAATGGTGGGCAGGAATTTAAAACTAATGGAGGTTGAGACCAGGTGGGCAATGGAAGGAGAGAATATGTTGAAGGGCAAGTTCCCATCTCCGGAGTTCCGAAAGGCTGGTGTCAGTGGGAAGTATCCATATAACCTGGACAGTGCAACACTGTGCCAAGATGTGATGGCCGTGCACCAAGGCATGCTTAGCTGCAGGGTGATCCTCACTGAACAATTGCAATTTGTTTATAACTTGAAAAAATAATAATAATGAATTAAAATAATGATGATGATAGTAAATTGAATGATAAGTAAATAATTAAAATTCCTGCGATATTCAAGATGATATATATATATATATATATAAATGGTATAAAATAAAGATTTTTGACTTACCTAAAGTACAGGCTGGTCGATAGGAACACTAAACACACACAAAAACACACAACCATTCGAGCTTTCGCCACCAGTGGTGGCTTCTTCGGGAAAAAGAGGGAGGAAGGAGAGGAGAAAGGGAAGGATACGGGTTTTAAGGAAGTGGAAAAGGAGCCATTCCAATCCCAGGAGTGGAAGGACTTACCTTAGGGGACAAAAAGGAAGGTAAACAAATACACACACACTCACACATATCCACATCCAAACACACTTAGGCAGACATTTTCCGACATTCCCGTTCATTTTCAATAACGTTTTAACCCTATTATTCCTTCGCCAGCTTATTATTATTATTGCCGAACCCCATTTTTCCACATTTCCGTTCATTCTTCCGACATTCCCGTTCATTTTTCAGTAACTTTCATACGTTTTTAACCCTATTATTCCTTCCTCAGATTATTGTCTACCTCGTAGTCGTAATCTGCCACTACTAATCAGTCATTATAATACGCTTTCCTTGGATTTTCTCATCCCTGTAACTTGTTTTGGACGCCAACACTATTGTGCATTACGTTGTTAACCAACTGTAGTTGACCTCAGTTTCCACCAGGTTCAACTTCAACAACTCTCGTGAACAACTTTATAGATTTCTATTTTCTTTGCTGAATCCTTTCGCTATCTATCCACCTTCAAAAATTTTTCTTTCCTTTCTAAATACTTTGAAGTCATTTATTCAACGCATAGTTCTCACTTTTCCATTCCATACATTATGTTACCCTACCTGGACCCCATCAAGTTTTACATACATTCCCTCCGCAAGCATGCTTTCATCCTCGCCAGATTACGGTCCCACATTTTGTTTATTCAGGCATGTCTAACATTTGGCATAACCCCCAAGGGCCTCACAATAAAAGTTCCCATCTCCGGCTGTAACCCATCCTTTCATCAAGCCCTACACCAATTCCAAACAGAACAATCCACAGCCCTCACCCGCCTAATCCTTAACCTAAAAAAAAAAAGGGTTTCTACAAATGTCTGCCTAAGTGTGTTTGGATGTGGATATGTGTGAGTGTGTGTGTATTTGTTTACCTTCCTTTTTGTCCCCTAAGGTAAGTCCTTCCACTCCTGGGATTGGAATGGCTCCTTTTCCACTTCCTTAAAACCCGTATCCTTCCCTTTCTCCTCTCCTTCCTCCCTCTTTTTCCCGAAGAAGCCACCACTGGTGGCGAAAGCTCGAATGGTTGTGTGTTTTTGTGTGTGTTTAGTGTTCCTATCGACCAGCCTGTACTTTAGGTAAGTCAAAAATCTTTATTTTATACCATTTTCGTACCTGGAAGGTCTCCTTCTATAATATATATATATATATATATATATATATATATATATATATATATATTATAGAAGGAGACCTTCCAGGTAGGAAAATTGTATAAAATAAAGATTTTTGACTTACCTAAAGTACAGGCTGGTCGATAGGAACACTAAACACACACAAAAACACACAACCATTCGAGCTTTCGCCACCAGTGGTGGCTTCTTCGGGAAAAAGAGGGAGGAAGGAGAGGAGAAAGGAAAGGATACGGGTTTTAAGGAAGTGGAAAAGGAGCCATTCCAATCCCAGGAGTGGAAGGACTTACCTTAGGGGACAAAAAGGAAGGTAAACAAATACACACACACTCACACATATCCTAAGGTAAGTCCTTCCACTCCTGGGATTGGAATGGCTCCTTTTCCACTTCCTTAAAACCCGTATCCTTTCCTTTCTCCTCTCCTTCCTCCCTCTTTTTCCCGAAGAAGCCACCACTGGTGGCGAAAGCTCGAATGGTTGTGTGTTTTTGTGTGTGTTTAGTGTTCCTATCGACCAGCCTGTACTTTAGGTAAGTCAAAAATCTTTATTTTATACAATTTATATATATATATATATATATATATATATATATATATATATATATATATATATATGTCTGCCTAGGTGTACTTGTGTCTGTGTGAATGTGTGGGCATGTGTGCATTTGTTTACCCTCCTTTTTTTCCCCCAAGGTAAGTCTTTCCTCTCCCGGGATTGGAATGGCTCCTTACCCCCTTCCTTAAATCCCTCATCATTTCCTTTTCCCTCTCCTTACCTTCTGCCTGATGAAGCAGCTAGGCTGCGAAAGCTAGCATTTTTGAGTGTGTGTGTGTCTGTGTGTTTATTTGTTGCTATTACTGCCTGTGCCCCTTCGCCTGGTAAGTGTTCTTCATCTATTTTTTACGTATATTTTTTTCCTGTTAGGAATTTTTCCTCTATAATATTCGTATTATATATATATATATATATATATATATATATATATATATATATATATATATATATATATATATTTCCTTTCTTTCCCATAACTGCATTAATGTAAAAATTTGTTTTTTATAGTTACGAAGTTCAGTCAATGTTGGGCTTGTTTTGTACAGTTTTTTGAGCTCCGGCTTACTCCTTTAAAATATTATGTAAAAGAGTCATTAGTAATATATTAATCTTTTTAAAGAAATCATATAATCTTTTCTACCAACTTTATATTATTGATGCTGTAGCAGACGTAGAAAATGTCAGGCGTAAGTCACAGTTTAAGGCCATTTCATAATACATGGGTCATCTCTTCTTCAATTATGAATAAAAAAGTACAATTCCAATTAAACTCCACTTATATTTTGAACAGCAAAAAACTGTACATTTTGTACATGTGCACTTCTTACATTCTCAAATGGCTATGAAAATCATACTGATACTGACTAGTAAAATTAATAAAAAAAAAAAAAAAAATAAAAAAAATAAAAAATAAAATAAAATGGACATAGTCAACATATAAGCTTCCTTTGCTTCTTCTATTCATTAACATCTGAAAGTGATTCCTACACTGTTGACTTTATAATTGAATCTCTTTCAAGAAAATACATTAATATTTGTTTTTGTTTTCCTTTTTTTTTTAATTGTGAATTAATTAATGTATACAATACGTTACATCAATTGTTTGATGCAGCTCTCCACACTACTCTGTCCTGTGCAAGTCTCTTCATCTGAGATACCGTTCGGCAACTTACATCCTTTTGAATCTGCTTACTATATTCATCCCTCAGTCTCTCTCTATGATTTTTACCCCACATGCTTCCTTCTAATGTTAAGTTGACTATTCCTTGATGTCTCAGAATGTGTCCAACCAATCTATCCCTTCTCTTAGTCAGGATATGCCAGAAACTCCTTTACTCCACGATTCGGTTAAGCACCTCCTCATTAGTTAATTTTCATCATTCGTCTATAGTACCACATTTCAAAAGCTTCTATCGTCTTTTTGTCTGAACTCCTTATCGTCCACGTTTCACTGTCATACACTGCTACACTCCAGACAAATGCTTTCAGATAACTTCCTAACATTTAAATTAATATTGAATGGTAACAAGTTTTGCTTCTTTAGAAACACTTTTCTCTCCATAGCCATTCAGTATTTTATATCTTCTTTACTTCGGCCATCAGAAGTTATCTTGCGACCCAAATCACAAAATTCATCTATTAGTTTTATTGTCCATTAATCTAATTCCTTCAGCATCGCCTGATTTTCTTACAGTGCATTCCATTAGCTTCATTTTACTCTTGTTAATGTTCATCTTATATCTTCCTTTCAAGACACTGTCCATTCCATTCAACTGCTCTTCTAGATCTTTTGCGGTCTCTGACAGAATTCCTGTGTCATCGGCAAACCACAATGTTTTTATTTCTTCTCCCTGCACTTTAATGGACTCTTCAAACTTCTCCTTCCATTCCTACACTGCCTGCTCACTGTACAGATTGAACAACATTGGGGAAAGGCTACAACCCTGTCTTGCTCCCTTCCAAACCTCTGTGTCCTTTCTTGCCCTTCGACTCTAATAACCACTGTCTGGTTTCTGTAGAGGTTGAATATAACTCTTCGCTCCCTGTATTTTACCCCTCTACCTTCAGAATTTGGAAGAGTGTATACCAGTCGACATTATCAAAAGCTTTCTCCAAATCGACAAATGCTAAAAATGTAAGTTTCCCTTTCCTTAGCCTGTCTTCTAATATAAGTCATAATGTGAGTATTGCCTCCTGTGTTCCTACATTTCTCCTAAATCCAAACTGATCTTCCCCGAGGTCAGATTCCACAAGTTTTTCCATTCATCTGTAAATAATTCATGTTAGTATTTTGCAACCATACCTAATTAAACTGATAGTTCTGATATTTTCACACTTGCACGCACCTGCTGGCGTCGGTCAGGTTGTATAGTGAAATTGCTCTCCAAAATCACATCAATGTAAATGGTTCTTCATGTAGAAAGTGTTCAAAACGCGTAGTCAAAGGAATTCAGTGCATAAAATGCAATTTCTGGTTACACGAAAAGTGTGCAAAAGTTTGTTTGAACTATATAAATGATGATATCCTGTGGACATGTCTGGACTGTGTAAGTGACAAAATGTGGAAATTAACTTCCGAATTAACTTGCAAAGACGAAATTATTTGTGTTCTACAAAGTGATGTTAAGGCTCTAAAAGCTGAAGTGTCATTGCTGAAGCAGGCAAATATTGAACTGGAGCGTGAAATATGTTGTGTTCGTAAAAACTCTTGTGCACCAATTGAAGATAAATCGGCAAATACGCGGACTGATACAGTGTAAATGTCAATAAATCGGCAAATACGCGGAGGGATACAAACAGTGTAAATGTCAAATGTTTAATGCAGAAGAAAATACCGTACAATGCAAAAAACAGTAATGAAATTCCAACTTGTGGTAACAGAAATTCGATGAACAGCGGCGAATTACATATTGAGAACGAAAGCAGGTTATTAAAGAAACCCAAAATCTTTGTTTTGGCAGACAGTCACGGAAAAGGTGACATGGACATATTATGAAATATGATACGAGATGCAAAAATAACCGGTATCATAAAATCAGGTGTGCCTCTCTGCAAAGTTTTAAGATCCTGCGAAAATTCAGAAATGACGGGAAATAAGTGTATCCTAACCGGCAGCTCAACTGATGTTTATCATAATGAAAGCCACATTGCAATGAGGGCATTGAAGGAAAAATTACTTCAGTTCCCTCTTGTAAACTTTTATGTGGTCAGCCTTCCACCTAGACATGATTTAATCTCAGATTCATGTGTTAACATCGAGCTAACAGCCACAAACAGAAAATTCGAGAAGCTATGTAGAAGTACTAAAAATATTACATATGTGAACATAAACAATGCTAGCAGGGAATATTCCACAAGACATGGTCTCCATAGAAACGTTAATGGAAAAAGGGAAATGTGTTTGGAAATCCTGAGGAAGATGAAAGATGGGTACACTTTGAAGAACACCACAATCCCACTCCCAGGAAGAAATGCATCAGAAGAAAATAGATCAGTGTCATCTTTGGGAAAAACATCAGCTGATGCAGTTAAAATAACATCCACAGTTGACATAGCTATGTCAAACCCATCAACACCAGTGGTAGATACTGAAACAGCACCTACAGAAGCAAACGCAGAAGCAGATTCAAGTGATATCGCTACTGGTACATCTATAGAAGTAGCACAAATAAAAACAGCAGCAGCTTCAGATCAAATAAAGAAATGACAGGTAACAATCCAAAAATCGTCAAAAACAACAACATTAAGAAGTTCACAGATGGTGCAACTAAGACTGAGAAGAGTGGCAATTCAAGACAAGGATTTTTTATGGTGTCGACGCAGAACAAGGAGAGAGCTGATCCATATGTGAGTAACCAAGTTTCATGCCATTCAGATGTAAACTCCAAACAAGCTATGAAGATTGTACACCAAAATGTACAATCACTAACAAAGTAGATGAAATAAATGTACTTGTAAATAATGAATGGAAGGATGTTTCTGTGTTGTGTTTTTGTGAACATTGGTTACCAAACGAATATTTTCATAGTTTAAAAATAATAGACTTTACCCTTGGGAGCAGCTTTTGCAGAGTAAAGTCAAACCATGGCGGAACTTGTATATATGTCAAACAAAATGTGAAGTGTAAAAATTTAGTCTCTGTATGCAAGTTAGGTTGTGATATAGATTTTGAAATATCAGATATTGACTTACTGGCTGAAAAAACTATTATTTTATGTATGTACAGACCTCCTGCTAGCAATATAAGTGTTTTTTCTTTTTTTTTTTCCAAAAAATTAGACCTTGCGCTAGGACAACTGAAGACAATTGGGAAAACATTGGTACTCTGTGGGGATTTTAACATTGATTTTCTAAGCCAAAGCTCTCAGAGAGATATGTTCCTAAATATAATGAAGGCCTACAATCTGTATATGACGGTTAATTCTCCAACCCATATAACAAAAACTAGTGCCACTTTGATTGACCAGGTATGTGTAAACATGGAGAATTGCACCTCAGAAAACTTCAATACTGGCTATAGCAACCATTTATCACAGGTATTATGTATACCTATTAAACACATTTCAGCCAGTGTTAAAAATATTACCTTTAAAAGAAGCTATAGTCAGAAAAATATTGAACACTTCCATTACCGCATTAGTAAACTATCCTGGACTAATGTTTATGAAACCCCTAGTACAGATCAAAAGATGGAAAATTTTTTGAATGTTTTCAGGCATAATTTTAATATAGCCTTCCCAAAAAAGGTATTTCCAGAACAGATAGGTTCAATAACTGGATTACACCAGCTATTCGGGTCTCTTGTAGAAGGAAAAGGGAACTCTTCATGCTCTCAAAAACTAACAGCAATCCTGATTTCCACAATTATTTAAAAAAAAAAAAAAAAAAAAAAAAAAAAAAAAAAAAAAAAAAAAAAAAAAAAAAATACAAGTCAGTTTTAAGACAAGTAATAAAAAATGCAAAAATTAAGGCAAATGATAAATATATTATGGAGTCATCAAACAAAAACAAAACCATGTGGAAAACTGTGAGGGATCTTACGGGTAATAAAACAACACACAAAAATATGGAAATATTGCAGGATGGAGAAACTGTCACACACCCAAAGGCAGTTGCAAACTATTTTAATTCTCACTGTGCAACTATTGCTGATACATTAGTAAAAGAAAAAGTTAGAAACCCACCCAATACAACATTAGATGAACTTTCGCATACTGGAGTAAATAATGTTTCCAAGTTTTTGAAGCCAATAGGCCCATCTAAACTTTTAAATACTATTAATACACTGAAGAACAATTATTCGGCTGATTTAGATGATGTCCCAGACTACATTATTAAAATAACAGCAAATCTTCTACTCCTCTCCTTGTTAGATATCTGCAATTCTTCTTTATCAAGTGGTGTTTTCCCTAAACAGCTAAAACGAGCAAAGGTTGTAACACTGTATTAAAAAGGAGATCAGACCGGTATGAGTAACTATAGGCCAGTGTCACTACTGTCAGGATTTTCAAACATTATCGAAAAACTATTTCTTTCACAACTAACCTCATTCTTCACCAAAAATAATATTATTTCTGAATGCCAACATGGCTTCAGACCTCAGTGCTTAACAGAAACAGCCACTTTCAATCTGATAAGTTGTGTATTAAATGCAGTGGACAATCACAAAAAAATCTCAGATTTATTCTTAGACCTTACAAAAGCTTTCGATGTCATCGATCATTCTTTACTCTTGAGAAAGCTTGAGCGTTATGGTGTGAGAGGTGTTCCATATGAGTGGATTAAATCATATTTGGAAAATCGCTCACAGATTACTGAAATAAAGCACTTTGATGGATATGAACTCCAGACACACCTTTCAGAACCATGCATTGTGAGTCATGGCATTCCACAGAGCTCAATTTTAGGTCCATTACTTTTCTTGGTTTCATTAACGATTTCCCACTACACGTTAGGGGTCCAGAACCAGTACAGTTTGCCGATGACACTAGTCTACTGATTGAAGCGAATGATGAAGAAAATCTTACTGCATCTGCAAAGAACATTGCAAAGGATGTGTATGAATGGTTCAGCAGAAATAAACTAATAGTAAATCCTCAGAAAACAGTACTCATAAATTTCCATACAGATCAGAATAAAAATGTTGTACAACCAAAAGTATGTATGAATAACGAAAATATTAGTGCTGCTTCTGTAACAAAATTTCTTGGGATTCACATTCAAGAAAATCTCAAATGGAGCACTCACATTGCAGCCCTAAATTCAAAATTATCCAAAATGAGGTATGTACTCAAAATTATCTGCAACAACACTACTGCTGATACAGTTAGGTCTGTATATTTTGCGCAAGTACATTCACTACTGAGATATGGTATCATTTTCTGGGGTAGTGCTCACCAGACCATAACCGTTTTCAGGAGGCAAAAAGCAATCGTAAGATTAATGAAACAAGCTAGCAGCAGAAAATCCTGCAAATCTTTCTTTAAGGACCTGTAAATCCTACCCCTTCCCTGTGTGTACATTATGGCAGTAGTCATGTTTGTAAACAAAAGTCTACTCAGGAGAAAAAAATCAATTTTATCAAAATAATATTTTCCATGATTACAGTACAAGGTCAAACAATGACATACACATTAAATACTGCAACACCACATTGTGCCATAAAGGTGTATATCATGCAGGCACAAAATTGTACAACAGATTACCGAGGCACATGAAATCTTCTCCTGGTCTACTAAACTTCAAAAAGTCTGTGACAGCATACCTACTAGACAACTGCTTTTACTCTGTCTCAGAGTATCTTATGCATGAGGATATGTAATTAATTTTGTAACTGTAGAAATAAGTTTGTGAGATTCATTGTGTACCAATCTCATTATTAATTATGTAAATCTAGTTATATTGAAATTTAAGTAATATGTGTATCTTCTGCAAATTGTAAAGCCAAAAGATAAAATTTTATGTCCAATATCTTGTGTACAACATATGTACTGAAATAGATTACAAGGACAAATAAATAAATAAATGCTTTCCTTCGAATTGGAATTACGATATTCTTCTTGAAGTCGGAGGGTATTTCCCCTGTCTCATACATCTTGCATACCAGGTGATAAAATTTTTTCATGACTGGCTCTCCTAACAATATCAGCAGTTCAGATGGAATGTCATCTACTCTAGGGCCCTTGTTTCGTGTTTCGAGAGCTACCTCCCCATGCCCCCAAATCCAGAACCTTCCACCGAAGAACGCCAGAAGTGCCCCTTTTGTCACCGGATACTTCCCGGGACTGGAGTGGATTCTGAATGTGGCTCTCCAGCAGGAATACAACTTCCTTAAATCCTGCCCCGAAATGAGATCCATCCTTAATGACATCCTTCCAACTCCACCAAGAGTATCTTTCCGCCGCCACCTAACCTTCGTAACCACCTAGTCCATCCCTATGAAATCCCCAAACCACCTTCCCTACCCATGCAACCGCCCCCATTGTAAAACCTGCCCTATGCACCCTTCCACCACCACTTATTCCAATCCAGTAACCTGGAAGATGTACACGATCAAGGGCAGAACCACTTGCAATAGCACCCACGTGATTTACCAATTGACATGCCTGCACTGTGAAGCGTCTATGTGGGAATGACCAGCAACAAACTGTCCATTCGCATGAACGGTCACAGGCAGACAGTGTTTGTTGGTAATGAGGATCACGCTGTGGGTAAAGATGTCTTGGTGCACGGCTAGCACATCTTGGCACAGTGTTACACCGTCCGGGTTATTTTGATACTTCCCATCGACACCAACCTTTTAGAACTCCAGAGATGGGAACTCGCCCTTCAGCTTATTCTCTCCTCCCATTGCCCACGTGGTCTCAACCTCTGCTATTTCAAATTCCTGCCCACCATCTTTAGCATCTTTGCCTTGGTTTTGTGGACAGAGCCTCTGCCTCAAGTGGTATCTCTGTCCAACTTCTTTGCTTTTTACAAATATCTGTCTACATGTGTTTGCGTTTGGATATGTGTGAGTGTGTGTGTGTGTGTGTGTGTGTGTGTGTGTATTTGTTTACGTTCCTTTATTTTCCCTATGGTAAGTCCTTTCACTCCTGGGATTGGAATGACTCCTTTTCCACTTTCTTAAAACCCATATCCTTCCCTTTCTCCTCCCCTGTTTTCCTCTTATCCTGAAAAAGTGACCAACGGTTGTGAAAGCTTGTATGTGTGTTAGTGTGTGATTTTATTTGTGTCTATCGACGAGCCGGTCCTTTAGATAAGTCATCTGTTCTATTTTTTCTATTATAGAGGAAAAATTCCTAACAGGAAAAAGATACGTAAGAAGTAGATGAAGTCCACTTACCAGGCGAAGGAGCACAGGCAATGATAGCAACAAACTCCCTTAAAACCCTCATCATTTCCTTTTCCCTCTCCTTCCCTTCTGCCTGACGAAGCAGCTAGGCTGCGAAAGCTTGCGTTGTGTGTGTGTGTGTGTGTGTGTGTGTGTGTGTGTGTGTGTGTGTGTGTGTGTGTGTGTGTGTGTGTCTGTGTGTTTATATGTTGCTATCACTGCCTGTGCTCCTTCGCCTGCGAAGTGGACTTCATCTATTTTTTACATATATATATATGAAACGAAAATTATAGAAGGAGACTTTCCTGGTGGAATAAACAAATATAAAAAATAGAAAACGGATGACTTGCCAAAAGGACCAGCTCGTTGATAGGCACAAATAAAATCACACACAAACACCTTGTGCCTATTGACGAGCCTGTCCTTTTGGTAAGTCATCCATTTTCTATTCACACAAATGCATGCTTTTGCAATGCAGTTGCTTCTTCAGGCAGAAGGGAAGGTTTTAGGAAGGGGGTTATGAGCCATTCCAATCCCGGGAGAGGAAAGAATTACATTGGGGGAAGAAAAGGAAGATGAATAAATACACACACACCCACACATTTACACAGACGTTATAAAACAGATGACTAACAAAAGGACCGGTTCATCGATAGATACAAATAAAATCACACACATACAAGCTTTAGCAACAGTTGGTCGCTTCTTCAGGATAAGAGGGAAAAAGGGGAGGAGAAAGGGAAGGATATGGGTTTTAAGGAAGTGGAAAAGGAGTCATTCCATCCCAGGAGTGTAAGGACTTACCATAGGGGAAAAAAAGGAAGGTAAACAAATACACACACACTCACACATATCCAAACACAAACACACCTAGACAGACATTTGTAAAAAGCAAAGATGTTGGACAGAGATACCACTTGATGCAGAGGCTCTGTCCACAGAACCGAGGCAAAGATGTTAAAGATGGTGGGCGGGAATTTGAATTTAGCGGAGGTTGAGACCAAGTGGGCAACGGGAGGATAGAATAAGCTGAAGGGCGAGTTCCCATCTCTGGAGTTCTGAAAGGTTGGTGTCAGTGGGAAGTACCCAGATAACCACATAAATAAGTTTGCGTACGAGGGAGCCACCCTGGTTCCCATGGCTGTTCCCTTTAGTTGTTGGTATGTCTGGCCCTCAATGGTGAAGAAGTTGTGGGTTAAGATGAAGCTGGCTAGGGTATTAAGGAAAGAGGTTTGAGGTAGGGAAATGGGTGGTCGGTGTGAAAGGAAATACTCCATCGCGGCGAGGCCCTGGGCATATGGGATATTTGTGTATAAGGAAGTGGCATCAATGGTTACAAGGATGGTTTCAGGAGGTAACAGGCTGGGTAAGGATTTCAGGCGATCGAGGATGTGGTTGATGTCTTTGATGAAGGATGGGAGACTGCACATGATGGGTTGCAGGTGTTGGTCTATGTAGGCAGGGATTCATTCTGTGGGGACTTGGTAACCGGCCACAATCGGCCAGCCTGGATGATTAGGTTTGTGAATCTTAGGAAGTAGGTAGAAGGTAGGGGTGCAGGGTGTCGGTGGGGTCATGAGTTTGATGGACTCAGGTGAAAGGTTTTGTAGGGGGCCTAAGGATCTGAGAATTCCCTGAAGCTCTGCCTGGACATCTGGAATGGGGTCGTCTTGACAGACTTTGTAGGTAGTGTTGTCCCGCCAATCAAGTACCACGGTTGTGGATCCCTTGTTGGTGGGGAGAATGATGATGGAATGGTCAGCCTTCAGATCACGGATAGCTCAGGATTCAGCTGCAGTAATGTTGGGAGTAGGATTAAGGTTTTTCAGGAAGGACTGAGAGGCAAGGTTGGAAGTAAAGAATTCCTGGAAGGTTTGAAGGGGGTGATTTTGAGGGAGAGCGGTTGGGTCTCACTGTGATGGAGGATGGAACTGTTCCAGGCAGGGTTCAATTTGGATGATGTCTTGGGGAACTGGATTATCAGGAGTACGATTATTTTTCTTCACGGCAAAGTGATATCTCCAGCAAAGGCTTCGAGTATAGGATAGTAGGTCTCTGACAAGGGCAGTTTGGTTGAATTTGGGAGTGGGACTAAAGGTGAGGCCTTTGGATAGGACGGAGGTTTCAGATTGGGAGAGAGGTTTAGAGGAGAGGTTGACTACTGAATTGGGTTGTTGTGGTTCAGGATTGTGTGGAAAAGGATTGTGAGGTTTGGGGAGGAGTGGAGCTGGAAGTGCGAGATTGAGTAGATGGGAGAGACTGAGTTTCTGTGCAACGGTAAGAAGCCCATCGCCGTACCCTAGGCGAGGTCGTTCCCCGACATAATGCAGCTGTTCACCGTCGCCGTACAGAGGTACCAGCCGCTCCCCTAGCCGCCATGCCCAGATGAAAATCATCGCTAAGATGTCGGGGAATCTCATTTGATGTCATAATCGCCGGCAAACCTGTCCGGGCACTTTCTGCGTATTGTCGGGTAATACCTGCCACACACTAAAGAAGACAATGTTCTGCGATACTGGGACAATAGTGCTGAAGGTCGCGTATGGAAAGTACGTCCAGCCAGCAGGAACTTGTGTCGCAAGAATAACCATCAACAACAGAACGCAGCCGTTTGAATTTGTTGTGTTAACAGAATGTAGTCACAATGTCATCCTCGGATGGGACTTCCTTCAGGCATCCCAAGCTATCATTGACTGTGGAAGATCTGAGCTGCTAATTGAAGAAGTTGTTCCGATGGATACAAGTAATACAGAATTTTCTGGGAAGTTATTTGCCATTGACAATGTGACGATCCTGCCGTTGACAATGCGAAGAGTTGCAGTCACAAACACAGATGAGCGATTAAACTGTGAAGTGCTTGTTGACAGTAAAAAGTTTATCAGGCACACCAAAGAAATTTGCATACCAGTGGCTATCATAAGCATTACCTGAGGTCGAGGAGAGATTTGGATCACTAATTGTCACGAGCGGTTGCAACTTATCCCCAAGGTAATGTGTATAGGGACACCTGAACCAATCCAGGATGGTGAGCTCAACGTCATCAGGGAAGACCCATGCTCTGCTGTTAGTTCAGACAATACGATGGAGGAAACAAACGTGGAACTACCAATAGGGCCTGGACTGACCAAGGAACAACGCCAGCGGGTGGTAGCTATACTACGTCAATTTTCGGGTGTATTCACACCTCAGCAGGGGAAAAGTCAGACAAAACGACCCACGATAAGGCACCGTATAAATACTGGGGATCATCCACCAATTAGCCAGCGTTCGTATAGAGTGTCGCCAGCTGACAGACAGATAATTCGGGAGGAAGTAGAGAAGATGTTGCGAGATTTCATTATTCAACATTCAGAGAGTCCTTTCTCGTCTCCGGTGGTCCTTGTAAAGAAGAAGGATGACATGGGGCGATTCTGCATTGATTATTGGCGGCTGAACAAAATCACAAAGAAAGATGTCTACCCATTGCCGCACATTGACGACACCTTAGACTGCTCCAAAGGAGTTACATATTTCTCAACTATGGACATGCAAACAGGTTACTGGCAAATCGAGGTTGACGAAGCTAACAGGAAGAAGACAGTTTTTATTACACCTGACGGCCTCTATGAATTCAAAGTAATGCTGTTTGTATTATGTAATGCTCCTGCCACATTCGAATGCATGATGGACAACTTGCTTCGACACCTTAAGTGGACGATGTGTCTATGCTATTTAGATGATATTGTCGTTTTCTGAAAAACATTTGAAGAACATCTGAGTCACCTATCAACTGTGTTCAGGCTGCAGGACTCTCCCTCAATCCAAAGAAGTGCTTCTTTGTCAAGAAAGAGATAAAAATCCTGGGGCACCTAGTCAATGGAGCTGGTATCCGTCCTGATCTAGAGAAAGTAAGGGCAGTAACAGAATTTCCAACACCTCAGCACATTCGTGATGTGAGAAGTTTTCTTGGGCTTTGCTCATACTACCAACGTTTCATAAAAGAATCTTGTAACAAGGCACGTCCATTACAAGAACCTCTGCAGGGAAACACCAAGTTTTACAGGGATGAAGCCAAAGAAAGAGGTTTCCAGGCACTTAAGGAGGCTCTAACTTTCGCACCAGTGCTAGCCTTATACGACAAGAATGCGGAAACGGAACTTCACACAGACACCAGTAGTCATGGTACAGTGCTTGTACAAGTTCAGGAAGGTGCTGAAAAAGTGATAGCCTATGCATCAAGAGTACTCTCAAAGACCGAGATAGACTTCTCTATGACTGAGAAAGAATGTCTTGCAGTTATCTGGGCTATCAACAAGTTCCGGCCGTATTTATTCAGCAAACCATTCACCGTCATGACAGACCACCATGTTTTTTGTTGGCGGACTAGGTTGAAAGATCCATCAGTTCGACTGGCAAGATGGGCACTAAGACTCCAAGAATACGATGTCAGGTACTAAGACTGCAAGAATAGTATGTCACAGTGGTATTTAAGAACGGGCGTAAACACAGGATGCCGACAGCCTTTCAAAGAATCCATTAGAGGAACACAACAGCAAGAATGAAATTTCAGCCCCCCCTGAATTAGATGATTTTACAGCTGAACAGAGGGAAGATCCAGCACTATTATAAACTATAGAGGCAGGAGAGGAAGGAGAACTGACCAACGGAGAGTTCCAACTTACAAACGGAACAATTTATAAGAGCAACTACGATCCACTGGGCCCCAAATAGCTACTGGTCGTTCCAGCTCATCTCCAGCTAACTATTCTCAATTATTTCCATGATGATTCGATGTCCGGTCATCTGCAATTTTTGAAGACCCTGGACAGATTTAGATGCAGGTATTACTGGAAAGGTCTCTACCAATCTATCAAGCACTATGTGAGTCACTGTAAAGAGTAGCATTGATGGAAGCATGTGGTGCAATTACCTACAGGGCATCTCATACCAATTCCACCTGCAGCAGCTCTATTCCAACAAATTGGAATTGACCTTTTAGGGAGCTTTCCAAAGTTGACAACCGGTAACCAATGGATAATAGTCTCCACTGACTACCTCACACGATACGCTGTCACCAAACCTGTGCCGACTACAGATGCTCCAGAGATCGCAAAATTTCTTGTAGAAGACATTAGTTTGAAGCATAGAGCACCACATGGTCATGATATCTGATCGCGGAAAAATATTCCAGTCAAAACTAATATCATAGGTAATGTCATGGTGCGACATTGTCTACAGAATGACAACTGTACACCACCCTCAGACAAATGGTCTTATGGAACGTTTTAACAAGACGTTAGCCAATATGCTGTCGATGTTGAGCAGAAGGATTGGGATACAATTCTGCCAATCATGACATTTGCTTACAATACTGCAAGCCAAGACACCACAGGCTTCATGCTGTTCTTCCTGCTCCATGGCCGTGAAGCTGAGACGACAATGGATACGCTGTTTCTGTTCCAACCGGACAACACTCAGGATGACTATGTTGAACAGCTCACCACCAGGGTCAAAGAAGCAAGACAGGTGGCTCGCATACACACACTGCATGCCCAGGAGAAGGACCATCAGCGGTTTAACAACAAGCACCGACCTGTTGTGTACAGCCCAGGAGATCTGTTATGGATTTTTACCCTTGTACGGAAGGTTGGACTGTCAGAAAAGTTATTGGAGCGATACTTTGGTCCGTATTGTGTCATACGCCGCCTGTCAAACATCACATACCACGTTGAGGATTATGAGCTGTCGTCGAAACGTCAAAAACGAAGAGACATTGTTCACGTCCTGCGCATTAAGCCTTATTACAATACTGAAGAGCAGGTAGGTGACAATGGCTTCTTGTTCAAGGACTCTAAGGATGGTAATGTTACTGGTGAAGACACAACAGGAACGTCTGTTGTCGATAATCATGGAGAAGGGAAGGATTCTTTCGAATGGCCATACAGAGGACCCATGACAAGGTCAAGATCCAGGAAACTGCAGCTGGCTCCACGGGGAACATAACAGCGGGTCGCTGTTTTTGCAGGACAGGGAGCAATGCCGTGAGACACCATGTAAACTGACTGCCAGCATAGCGCAGGGGTTAGCATCACCGACTGCGGTGCAGGTCGCCGGTTCAATTCCGCCCACTGGCAAAAATTTATTTCTTTGTAATTAACAATTCGAGAATGTTCTACATCTTTCTTATGTTCATTTGTAAATTCTACTTGTTTCTTATGTTAACTGTACTTCTAAATTCTGGTACATTCTGTCTGTGTATAAATAGCGAAACACCCTGCCCGAAAGGCAGTCATTGCTGTGTGCATGTTAAGTTAGTAATAAACGTGCTTTCAGTATAAGTGCTGTGATCAGTTGCCTTTGAAGTCAAGTCTGCTTCCATTTCAACGTGACAATATACACAAAGGCAAACACACCTATGCAGACATACTGTAGAAAGCAAAGAAGTTGGACAGAGATACCACTTGAGACAGAGGCTCTGTCCAGACAACAGAAGCAAAGATATTAAAGATGGTAGGCAGAATTTGAATTTAGCGGAGGTTGAGTCCAGGTGGGCAACGAGAGGAAAGAATTAGCTGATGGGCATCTCCGAAGTTCTGAAAGGTTGCTGTTGGTGGGAAGTATCCAGATAATCTGGACGGTGTAACACTGCGCCAAGATGTGCTGGGTAAGGATTTCAGGCATGTTACCTCCTGAAACCATCCTTGTAACCATTGATGCCACTTCCTTATACACAAATATCCCACATGCCCAGGGCCTCACTGCGATGGAGTATTTCCTTTCATGCCGACCACCCATTTCCCTACCTAAAACCTCTTTCCTTAATACTCTAGCCAGCTTCATCCTAACCCACTACTTCTTCACCTTTGAGGGCCGGACATACCAACAACTAAAGGGAACAGCCATGGGAACCAGGATGGCCTCCTCGTACGCAAAGTTATTTATGGGACGCTTAGAGGAAGCCTTCCTGGAAACCCAAGCCTGTCAACCCAAAGTTTGGTACAGATTCATAGACGACATCTTCATGATCTGGACCAACAGTGAAGAAGAACTCCAGAATTTCCTCTCCAACCTCAACTCCTTTGGTCCCATCAAATTCACCTGGTCCTATTCCAAATCCCTTACCACTTTCCTTGATGTCGACCTCCATCTGTCCAACGGCCAACTTCACACATCCGTCCACATCAAACCAACCAACAAACAACAATACCTTCATTATGACAGCTGCCATCCATTCCACATCAAACGTTCCCTTCCCTACAGCTTAGGTCTTCGTGGCAAAAGAGTCTGCTCCACTCCCGAATTCCTGAACCAGTACACCAATAACCTAATAACAGCTTTTATATCCCGCAGCTATCCTCCTAATCTGGTTCAGAAGCAAATTACCAGAGCCACCTCCTCATCCCCCCAAATCCAGAACCTTCCACCAGAAAATCCCAGAAGTGCCCCTTTTGTCACCAGATAGTTTCCGGGACTGGAGCGGACTCTGAATGTGGCTCTCCAGCAAGGATACGACTTCCTTAAATCCTGCCCAGAAATGAGATCCATCCTTAATGACATCCTTCCCACTCCACGAAGTGTGTCATTCCACCACCCTCCTAACCTTCGTAACCTCCTATTCCATCCCTATGAAATCACCTAACCACCTTCACTATCCTCTGGCTCCTACCCATGCAACTGCTCCCGTTGTAAAAACTGCCCTATGCACCCTTCCATCACCACTTACTCCAGTCCAGTAACCCGGAAGGTGTACACAATAAAGGGCAGAGCCACTTGTGATAGCACCCACGTGATTTACCAACTGACATGCCTGCACTGTGTAGTGTTCTATGTGGGAATGACCAGCAACAAACTGTCCATTCGCATGAATATTCACAGGCAGACAGTGTTTGTTGGTAATGAGGATCACCCTGTGGCTAAACACGCTTTGGGGCACGGCTAGCACATCTTGGCGCAGTGTTACACCGTCCAGGTTATCTGGATACTTCCCACTGACACCAACCTTTCAGAACTCTGGAGATGGGAACTTGCCCTTCAGCTTATTCTCTCCTTCCATTGCCCACCTGGTCTCAACCTCCGCTAAATTCAAATTCCTGTCCACCATCTTTAGCATCTTTGCCTCGGTTCTGTGGACAGAGCCTCTGCCTCAAGTGGTATCTCTGTCCAACTTCTTTGCTTTTTACAAATGTCTGTCTAGGTGTGTGTGCATTTGGATATGTGTGAGTGTGTGTGTATTTGTTTACCTTCCTTTATGTCGCCGAAGGTAAGTCCTTCCACTCCTGGGATTGGAATGACTCCCTTTCCACTTCCTTAAAACCCATATCCTTCCCTTTCTCCTCCCCTTTTTTCCTCTTTTTCCTGAAGAAGCTGCCAGTGGTGGCGAAAGCTTGTATGTATGTCTGTATAGGTGTGCTTGCTTTTCGATATGTCTGAGTGTGTGTGTATTTGTTTACCTTCCTTTTTTTCCCCTAAGGTAAGTCCTTCCACTCCTGGGATTGGAATGACTCCTTTTCCACTTCCTTAAAACCCATATCCTTCCCTTTTCCTCCCCTTTTTTTCCTCTTTTTCCTGTAGAAGCTGCCAGTGGTGGCGAAAGCTTGTATGTGTGTTTGTGTGTGATTTTATTTGTTTCTCTCGACGAGCCGGTCGTTTTGGTAAGTCATCTCTTTTCTATTTTTATTTTTATATATATATATTCGATTCATGGTGAAAATCTCCTCAGAGATGATAAATATTGTTCAAACAAGATATATTGGCTGGCCATTATTTACCTTTGTGCTGTACTGCCGATAGTTACACAAATGAACTAACAGAAAAAAGGGGACAGAAAGTGCAAGCTTTCGGACACAGTTATTTCATCACGTGGGAGAGAAATTCACCTGGTCCTTCTCCAAAACTCAAACTACCTTCCTTGATGTTGACCTCAACAAATTCCTCAAACAGGGCTATGATTCTCTAGTCATGCCCTGAGATGAGACCATCACTCCAAACTGTTCTTCCCACACCACCCAGAGTAGCCTTCCGCCGTCCTCCCAACCTCCGCAACATCCTTGACCAACCTTACAACATCCCAAAACCACCCTCCCTACCTAATGGTTCCTACCCCTGAAACTGATCCCGCTGCAAAACCTGTCCAATGCATCCTCCCACTACCACATACTCCAGCCCCACCACAGGATAAACCTACCCAATTCAAGGCAGGGCCACATGTGAGACAACACATGTCATATACCAGCTGACATGTGTCCACTGTTCAGCCTTTTATGTTAGTATGACTCCTTCTCCAGCCTTAAATTCACCTGGTCCTTCTCCAAAACTCAAACCACCTTCCTTGATGTTGACCTTCACCTTGCTGAGTCTCACATCCACACCTCAGTCCATATTAAACTCACTAACAACCAATAGTACCTCCACTTTGACAGCTGCCATCCCTTCCATATTAAACAATCCCTTCCCTACAGCCAGGGCATCCGTGGGAAACATATCTGTTCCAGTACCGAATCCCTCACCAACTACAACAACAATCTATCAAATGCTTTCCTCTCCCACAACTATCCTACAGACCTCGTCCACAAACAGATCTCCCGAGCTGTCCATTTCTCTCCCTCCAACAACAATGTTCCTAACCCCAAACCAACCAGAAGCACCCTCTTAGTCACCCAGTACCAAACTGGCTTGGAATGCCTCAACAAATTCCTCAAACAGGGCTATGACTTTTTCAAGTCATGCCCTGAGATGAGATCATCACTCCAAACTGTTCTTCCCACACCACCCAGAGTAGCCTTCCGCCGTCCTCCCAACCTCCGCAACATCCTCGTCCAACCTTACAACATCCCAAAACCACCCTCCCTAACTAATGGTTCCTACCCCTGCAACCGATCCCACTGCAAAACCTGTCCAATGCATCCTCCCACTACCACATACTCCAGCCCCACCACAGGAAAAACCTACCTGATTCCTGGCAGGGCCACATGCGAGCAACACATGTCATATATCAGCTAACATGTGTCCACTGTTCAGCCTTTTATGTTGGTGTGACTACTAAAAGATTGGCTGAGCAGATGAATGGGCACAGACGGACTGTTCGCCTGGGGGACACCCAATATTCTGTGGCATAACATGCCCTCCAGCATAACTCCAGAGACCTTGGCACGTGTTACACTACATGTGCCATTTGGATACTACCATCAAACATGTCCCTCAGAGCTAAGGAGGTGGGAACTTGCCCTCCAACATATCCTCTTCTCCCGCCACCCCCCCTGGCCTAAATCTACACTAACCCCTCCCCTTCCTCCATCCTCAGCTCACCTATTCATTATCCCTTCCCTACCTCTCTCTCTCTCTCTCTCTCTCTCCCCCTCCCGCTATCTCCCTCTCTCTCTCTCTCTCTCTCTCTCTCTCTCTCTCTCTCTCTCTCTCTCTCTCTCTCTCTCTCTCTCTCTCCATTGTGTGTGTGTGTGTGTGTGTGTGTGTGTGTGTGTGTGTGTGTGTCCATCTTTCCCTGTTAATGAAAAACTTTTAGACAATCCCCCGCACTTCCTACACCCCTCAGCATCATAGAGTTCACTCATCATCTCTTCTCTTTACTACTTGATCCTTCCTCTTTGGTTATATATATCCTCTCAGGCTTGGCTCAGTACGAACATGCAGTATCTCTGACGTCCACACTCCCGAAACACCACCTTCATGACCTAGGACGTGAATTACCTTTCCCTTCCATTCCCATCCTTTCTACTTTCCTTCTCTGCCACCTGATGAAGGAATTGTGTTCCGAAAGCTTGTACTTTTTTCCTGTTTCTTCATTTGTGTAACCTATCGGCGGTACAGCACAAAGGTAAGTACTGGCCAGCCAATCTATCTCGTTTGAACAATATTTAAAAATAAAGATTGTTTGACTTACCCAAAGCTCAGGCTCGCTGATAACAAAAAACAAACCACCGCTGACAGCTTCTTTATGAAAAAGACGAAGGAAGGAGAGGAGAAAGGGAAGGATACTGGTTTTAAGGAAGTGGAAAGGAGCCATTCCAATCCCAGGAGTGGAAGAACTAACCTTAGGGGGAAAAAAAGGAAGGTAAACAAATACATACACACTCACACATATCCACATGCAAACACACCTAAGCAGACATTTGTAGAAAGCAAAGCAGTTTGACAGAGATACCACTTGAGGCAGAGGCTCTGTCCACAAAACCGAGGCAAAGATGTTAAATATGGTGGGTGAGAATTTGAATTTAGTGTCCCAGGTTGAGACCAGGTGGGCAACGGGAGGAGAGAATATGCTGAAGGGCAAGTTCCCATCTCCGGAGTTCTGAAAGGATGGGGTCGGTGGGAAGTATCCAGATAACCTGCATGGTGTAACACAGTGCCAAGATGTGCTGGCCAAGCACCAAGCCATGTTTAGCCCCAGGTTTATCTTCATTACCAACAAACACTGTCTGCCTATGACCGTTCATGCGATTGGACAGTTTGTTGCTGGTCATTCCCACATAGAATTCTTCACAGTGCAGGCATGTCAGTTGGTAAACCATGTGGGTGCTATCACAAGTGGCTCTGCCATTGATCGTGTACACCTTCCGGGTTACTAGACTGGAGTAAGTGGTGGTAGAAGGTGGTAGAAGGGTGCATAGGGCAAGTTTTACAATGTGGTCGGTTGCATGGGTAGGAGCCAGAGGGTAGGGAAGGTGGTTTGGGGATTTCATAGGGATGGACTAGTAAGTTACAGAGGTTAGGTGGACAGTGGAAAGACACTCTTGGTGCCTCTCAGTCTTTCCTGAAAAACCTTAATCCTACTCCCAACATTACTGCAGCTGATTCCCGAGCTATCCGTGATCTGAAGACCCACCAACAAGGGATCCACGACCGTGGTACTTGATTGGCAGGAGTATGTGGCTGAGGGAGTGCACCATCTTTCAGACAACACTAACTACAAAGTCTGTCAAGACAACCCCATACTGGATGTCCAGGCAGAGCTTCAGGGAATTCTCAGATCATTAGGCCCCTACAAAACCTTTGACCTGACTCCATCAAAGTCATGACCCCACCAACACCCCGCACCCCTACATTCTACCTACTTCCTAAGATTCACAGACCTAATCATACAGGCTGGCCAATTGTGGCCGGTTACCAAACCCCCACAGAACGAATCTCTGCCTACATAGACCAACACCTTCAACCCATCATGTGCAGTCTCCCATCCGTCATCAAAGACATCAACCACATCCTCGATCGCCTAAAATCCTTACCCAGCCTGTTACCTCCTGAAACCATCCTTTAAACCATTGATGCCGCTTCCTTATACACGAATATCCCACATGCCCAGGGCCTCGCCGCGATGGAGTATTTCCATTCACGCCGACCACCCACTACCGAACTTAAAACCTGTTTCCTTAATACCCTAGCCAGCTGCATCCTGACCCACAATTTCTTCACCTTTGAGGGCCAGACATACCAACAACTACAGGGAACAGCCATGGGAACCAGGATGGCCCCCTCGTACGCAAACTTATTTATGTGACACTTAGAGGAAGAATTCCTGGATACCCAAGCCTGTCAACCAAAAGTTTTGTACAGATTCATTGATGACATCTTCATCATCTGGACTAACAGTGAAGAAGGACTCCAGAATTTCCTCTCCAACAACTCCTTTGGTCCCATCAAATTCACCTGGTCCTACTCCAAATCCCATGCCACTTTCCTTAATGTCGACCTCCATCTGTCCAACGGCCAACTTCACACATCCGTCCACATCAAACCTACCAACAAACAACAGTACCTGCATTATGACAGCTGCCACATCTATTCAACATCGAATGTTCCCTTCCCTACAGCTTAGGTCTTCGTGGCAAAAGAGTCTGTTACAGTCCCGAATCCCTGAACCAGTACACCAATAACCTAATAACAGCTTTCACATCTCGCAGCTATCCTCCTGATCTGGTTCAGCCACCTCAAAGCCACCTCATCATCCCCCCAAATCCAGAACCTTCCACTGAAGAATCCCAGAAGTGCCCCTTTAGTCACCGGATACTTTCCGGGACTGGAGCGGACTCTGAATGTGGCTCTCCAGCAAGGATACGACTTCCTTATATCCTGCTCCGAAATGAGATCCATCCTTAATGACATCCTTCCCATTCAACCAAGAGTGGAAGAAGGAAGAGAGAATATGTTGAAGAGCATATTCCCATCTCCGGAGTTCTGAAAGATTGGTGTTGGTGGGAAGTATCCGGATAACCTGGACAGTGTAACACTGTGCCAAGATGTGCTGGCCGTGCACCAAGGCGTGTTTAGCCACAGGGTGATCCTCATTACCAACAAACACTGTCTGCCTGCAACCGTTCATGCGAATGGACAGTTGTTGCTGGTCATTTCCACATAGAATGCTTCACAGTGCAGGCATGTCAGTTGGTAAATCACATGGGTGCTATCTCAAGTTGCTCTGCCCTTGATCGTGTACACCTTCTGGGTTACAGGACTGGAGTAAGTGGTGGTGGAAGGGTGCATAGGGCAGCCCTAGAGATATATACTCTCTCAATCAATGTTTTGCCCAGATAATATGTACCATAATTTACTTGGCTAGATTTGTGTATCTTTGACAACTTTAGGATCAAACTTTGTATGTGTTTCATGAGTTATATGTAATGCATGTGTCATTTTAGTTTCTGTTTCAATAGTCCATCTCCTTCCTCTATCAGATAATCATATAATAATTTTGATCAGTTTGAAATTTCGTTTTGGGTCACCATCCTTTCACTCAATCCACATGTTCACTCTCACTCAAATATTTTCACAGACATAATATAATCCCTATCAAAAGTGAAGGTAAGAATTGCCAAGGCCATAATTATTCATTTCAGATACCATCACGCAAGTGTCCTACCAAAGACGCAAGTAAGCGTCACATGCTATTGCACAATAAAATTCAACAATAGCCATCCGTGGAGTATTATGCCATTCTTTTATTATTATGCGGTATCACTTGGCCAATATTCACGTAACACTCTATCCAACATAAGTACCTTTAACTCAATCTATGCCATGGAACTCCTTTATTATGGTCCTTTTTTTTCTATATGTTGCCACCTTATTCCCATGATTTAATACGTTTGGCATCAAAAATACATTACGCGGAGCATTACCATTGGTTGTCTTCATATGCTTCATAAAACTTGTACACACACCTTGTAAGTTAATTCTCCATTTCCAGTAGTACCTTGTGGATGTTTCAGTTTTAATTGTTTAGGTAGTCAGATGGTTAGCTTTTTACTTTATATTTTTTTTGTTTTGTTTAGAGTTCGATTAACTGTAGCTATAATATGTTATTATAATTTCTAGGTTTAGTTTCTTTCATGTACATAGTTTATTTAGTTAATCTCACATATTTATAATTTAGTTCTCTGGGTATATAATTTAGGTAACTTTTGTGTACATAGTTTATGTCTTAGTTAAAGTTTTAATTATTCGGATCTAGTTTAGTTAGTGTGTATGCATAATGTCAAATCAGACACACCCCCACACTGATTGGCCCCTTATCATGCTTCAACAATCTTTGACAGCTAGTGACTACAAGTCGTCAGTTTTTGCAGTGCTACCAATCAGCGTTTATCTCTGCGCCTCAAAAGTAAAATTTAACTTCAGAACGCAGTTCTTCCGTGATGTATTATGTAAGGTGCACACTGCTTCAACATCACACATATATGCTTTGCTTATGTATATAATTAGAAAAAAATTTACAATTTAGAATGTTATTGTATATATGGTTTAAGGTCCTTATGCCAATGTAAGCCTTTAATTTTCGCGGAATCCTAATAAATAACTACCTGGATGTCATATTCTTAGGATGAAAAATGGTCCTGTATATGCGAATTGCCACTTAGCATTGAGTTTCCTTAGTTTGTCAGCTCTTGGGTGTCCCCTGAGCAATACTAAATTTCCCACTTCAAACTTGTTTGTACAGCCTAGCTTATTGTTGTATTTCTGTATCCTTTTCTGAGCTTTTCTGTCAAGACATTGGAAGTTTGCCTTCTTTTATCCTCCATACTCACAATAGGCGTTCGTGTCCTTGGCAAAGGTTTTACCCACTCGTTGTCTTTTATGTTACAATAAATTAATTCGGCAGGTGTGAAGCCAATAGATGGGCGTGGAAGATTATTTACAATTTGCATGAACGGCATTATTAGCTCTACCCATTTGGTTTGCTTATTGGGCGCGTAAGTTCTCATGAATCTATTGAATTCTCTGAATATTCTTTCCACTGGACTAGCTTCATCACGGCGATATAGTGAGACTAAAATATGGTTAATCCCTTGTTCCCTCAGGAAATCTTTCCACTTACCACTAGTAAAATTTGTAGCATTGTCAGTTATTATGATCTGATGTTTACCCACATTTACAAAATAATCTTCTGCAAGTCTTTATATAATTGGACCAGATGTAATAGTTTTGATGGTGTACATGAAAACGTATTTGCTAAATACATCGTGCACAGACACCAAATACTTTGCACCACCTCACGCTCTGGGCATAGGTCCAGTTTTATCTAAGGATATGAGAGCGAGGGGTTCTTTCGGAACAATGGGATGCAAATTGGTTAATTTAGAAATATTTGAGTACTTCACTTTTTGGCAAGTTGTGCCAGTTTGAATTATTTTGTAAGCTTGCTGGAAAAGATTGGGTACATAACAATAGGAACCACTCTTTCCTGCACATTTTGTGATACCACAGTATCCCCAGGCATTGTGCTTATACCTAATTAGATTTTCTACACAATCACTAGGTATGCAAACCTTCCAATGATTAGAATTGGGATCGTTTCTGTAGAACAAAACACCTTCATGTAGCTTGTAATAGTTTTTTATTCGATTGTTTTCATCTTCCCTTAATTTTTGCCTAATCTTTTTCCACCTTTCATCAGCCTCTTGCAATGTGCTCATGTATCGGCACATCTTCAAATAATACGGCCAAAAGGTTCCATCATGCATTAATAAGATGCACAAATCAGAAATTTGTTCATAAATCTCTTGGAATTCCTGCAATCCTACTGGTAAATGGGAAAGACACTCTGCAATAACATTGTGTTCTCCTTTGATATAAATTATTTCATAACTGCATTCTTGTAGTGACCATCTTGATAACCTTTTGTGCAGAATTTCACAATTCTGCAGAAATGTGAATGCTTGGTGATCGTAATAGACTTGTGTATGTTTTCCCCACAAGTAGTATTGGAACTCATGAAATGCCCATACAACAGCTAGAGCTTCCAGCTCCATTACAGAATATGCCCTTTCACTATCTTTCAAGATCCTACTAGCAAAGCTAAGCACATAAGGCTTAATTTCACCCTCAATTTCTCTACATTGAAATAGGCGTGATCCCACCCCATGGACCAAGGCATCTGTAGTTAGGCAAAAGTCACTCTGCATGAATTTCTTAGCAGACACTGATGTGCTGAAGTGTTTGATGCAATAAAACATTTACTGTACTGTATGGTATACTGGGAATTAAAGGGGAGGCGGTGAAGTGGCATGTCAACTGTTGGTTTCACAGTGAGAAAGAAGTTGCCAGAGTGTTTGTTTGGAAGCAACAGACGAAGGAATATTGTTACATGCTCATGTTAGCATAGCTACAAAATCTTCTTCACATAAAAAAACAAAGAAAATTAATGGGAATAACATTATATACTAGATTTTCAGGTTGCACTAAGAATCGCAACATATTCAGACAAAACAGCCAAATAATTTGAATAACCCTGATTATAAATTTCATTGCTACTCATTTCACTTACAGCATATCTCCTTGTTTGATCAAAATCAATAAAAGGCAATGGAAAATTCAGCTTGGAATGTCAGTAATAGAGGATAGATAGCAACTCACCTATACAAGGTCACAGAGCTGCGAGCAGGTATGCAGAATAGACAATCACGTTCCCACAACTATAAGTTTTCAGGCACAGCCTTCATTAGAAAAATAAATTCATACATTCACACACAGGGACTGGTGACTTTTGATGTTTGGTTCCATAATTAGAAACCAATATTCACATAGTCACTCAGAAATAACTCAAGCACCTATTGCAACCTATTCATTAATATTGTGTAATTTCCTCTACTAATAAAATTTACAGACATTGGTCTTAGATAATTTTACAGCTTCATTTTTCTGAAATATAGCTTCTAATTGACAGTGGTTTATTGCAAATATTAATTACTATGAAATAGTGATGTGCGGTGTGTTGCTGTATATATAAAACAAATGAAAATTAGCTGCAAACCCGGGTTTCATGGGTATTTATTTATTTATGCCATTTTTCAGGTATATATTCATTTATATAAGGGCTGTATGTCTGTAAGATCTCTTGGGAATACAATTAGTAGTAAGGAAGTAATAAATTAAAACTTGGTGTGTGATGGGGTGGTTTTCCATGAATGTTACTGTTTATGAGCTCGTATCTCATGAACTATGTGTTGTACTGTGATGCAATTTAGAAGGTACATTCAACTATGTGTGTGTATACTGTCTGTAAAATTTCCTTGGCTACAACTGGAAGTGTAGAAATTATAAATTTTAGCATCATACCAAATGCCGTAGTTTTACTTCATAAACAGCGGAAAATTAATAAGCGAGAAACTTTTTTCCTTTCATGATTTTGCTATGGTTGTCAGCAAGAGAAAGTTTAATAAAGGTTTGAAATTATGTTTAAAGTTTGTTACAAGTCACTATGTACTCTCATTCTTATATAGCGTATTTATAAAGTCTCACCGCATTATGTGGCAGTTTTTAGCGATTCCTATTGTTCATGACATCATATCTTCTTAACCATGTGTTGTATGTGAGTTTTAAACCTGAACAAATTGTTACCTCATGGTACGGAATTTCTGTACTAAATTTGGTTGAAATTGATCCATTGGTTTAGGAGAAAATGAGCAGCATTGTCACTAAATCCAGCAGTTTTTCGCGCATCTCATTGTTTATGACATCATATCTCATGAATTATGTTATTGTAGGTGATTCTTACACTTACGGTGACTGTCCTCAGGGATTGAAGCTTATATATACAAAATTCCATATAGACTGGAACAAAACTGTAGATTTTTATGCAACACATACACACCAATACTCTGCTTTTTATATTAGATGGTTAATAATTCAGTTTCTTTCGATAGGGAACTGCTGTACTTCTATGTAGTTACTAATGAGTGTACTGACCTCTTCCTGCTCTGTGGCACACCAAAATTCCCTGCCTGAAGAACTGCGAACGCACACTGGTAACCGATCTCCAGCAAAGCTCTGAGAGTCAAGTTCAAGACCACATTCTGCTTAAATGCTACAAAATTTCGAACATTCTCCATGATAATAAATCTCGGTCGGTAATAGTCACAGTATGACAGGAACGATACAACCAGAGAATTCTGAAATATAAAGTCATTAGGTTATTCTCGTTAGCAAATTTTATTTATTTTCATATAATAGTTTATTTTACAGAAACAAACCTGGAAACGTGAATATAATCTTTCACTAAATCTGTTCAATCCACTGAAACCCTGGCATGGAGGTCCTCCACAAATGAGATCAACTTCTCCTTTCTGGGGGAGTTGCTGCTGTTTACTATTTTGTAGAGTTCCCTAAAATGAATAATACTGTTAACAGTGATTGATACTTTAGTGTGGGGATTTACACTGTAATTAAAGTGAAGGTGTGATAATGGATGTGTGTATTGGGAGTCTACTAGGAAGGCTACTTACCAAACATGATTTTCTGCATGGGTGACACTATATAAAACAAAGCACATATGTTCTGAAATTAAATTAGATACAGTAAACCCCCATTTTATGTTCCCAGATTTTACATTATCCTGCCATTTACACCATTTTTTCTTGGTCCCATCGAATTTCCTTTGTTTGCAATGTTAATTCGCGATTTTTGTGTTAACATATCTGCACTTTCCCACATTATACGCTTTTTGAAACCATGTTCGTGAAGAAAAAAATTACTTGAGGTATAGTGTTTATAAACACTACACAGTCACGTTTCTTGACAGTTTCGATTTATTCAAACGTTTATTTCGCATGTCATTGTTTGCCATACGTGCCTAGTTGACTTACAAAACTGTGGCTGATGGGAGTATTGTATTCCCACCAACACACTGTCTGACAAATTATTTGTGTGTAGCGCTATCCGACCAACTTTCTGCCTGTGATTGTTTGCTCAGTGAACATGCAGAAACAAAAACAGTTGATCAAACAGACACCAGAGAACAATGAGGTGCTGCAATCGCTGCGCACAGTTAAGTCCTATATAGATGTTGCATACAGTTGGTTGCTATGTATGTAGGCTGCTATGAATTTAGTTGGTTGATTGGTCAGATGATAAATTGGAACATTCGTGGGGCCTTCATCCACTGCACTGATTGTCAGCTTGAGTTTGTTTATACATCTGGTGGTTTTTCATGCTTAGCATGATGCATTTCGAGAATTCATTCTTGTTGTGAAATGCAAATATTTATCTAAGTACTATTGTGACATTTTATAAACGGTAAGACTGATGGATTGCTTGTGTACATTTTTCTGCACATTGAAGGGGGCACGGTACATTATAATCTCACAACAAAAGCGATAATAGTGTGAGTTGACGACCCTATTCAAATGTCACAAAAATACTTACGCATATATTTGCACTCGAGAAGGCAAATAAATTCTCAAATATCATCATGCAAAACATTTAAAAATACAAAAAGAAAGGAAGTTGTGGAGTTTTACTACATAAATAATTAATTCCGGTCAAAGGCTTACTGACTAATTGGTTATACCCTTATTGTATACTTACTGGCGAGTTTTTTGATGCCTATTATGTACATATATCACAAATAAGCTACAAAAATGCAATAGTGATCAAGTAAGCATATTTTATCATTCAAAACATTATTTCCCGCATTTTACATTTTCCCTCATTTTACACTATTTCCTGAAGTCCCTTGAAAAGCTTAAAAATGGGGTTCTACTGTAATTATGTCTACATAACCAAAGGTAGCTGGAGAAAAATTTAGATGGTAGAACCTGTAAAAAATTACAAACCAGAGCAAATTATTGTTTGTATACAAAAATAACTGCTGATCTTTGCTATGAAATTTCAAATAAAATGTTTCCATAAGTCTACTAACATAAACTATGCATCTAGCTTATTACGAATGGAATGCTCAATAATTATAATAATAATAATGAATGTGTTTCACTTCTTACATTACATTCATCTAAGAGGAGACTGTGAATACAATATACATTTGGTGAAAACAGAAGAAGTAGCTGCGGCCTGAAACTGTTTGCTATGGCTGCAGTGCAGCCAATGTCCAAAATCTTAAAGCAACACATGGCTGTGCTTAACATACAAAAATCCAGCAAATTTAATTTCATACAAAACGCAAGCCTTCCTCGGTTAGGTTGCAGCTTGTGCTCGGTGATATTATCGACAATGAGAATGAATGAAACTGTTACTTGACTCTCCAAAGTTAAATTAGATTTTAACAAACTGAATACTACCAAACGACAGTTTTTCACAGACTAAGAGTGGAAATGAAATGCTGATACAAAAATAATTTAGTTGAAAATAAGGGTACACAAATAATCTGAAATACAAATTCAAATATGAACCTCTACATTACAAACCTCTGCCAGGCACTTAAATGTGATTTGCAGAGTATCCCACGTAGATGTAGAGGTAGATGAATAACAGGTCACTCATCTAGGAACACAAGCTACTCAGCATACAGTTGTAATTTACCTATTTAGAATCAGGTTTGAGCTCGTTATTGCTCATCCGTTCATTTGTAATTGACCCCTACAATGTGGCACGCCTATTGTAATTGCTGTGGCACTGAGATCACTGACACTGCTATACGTGGCACCTCTGTGAACACTGGCACGACTACACTTAGTGGCTCACTTGAAATTATGAGACGGCCCACCAAAACACTCCTCCCCCTCCCTTTTGAGCAAAGCAGGCACTGCACCAACACTCAGAGAAACAATTGACACATCCGTAGGCTACGACAGTGCAATGAGAAATTCTACAGACGATACTGGCTAGTAGGGTCAGAGATGCCAGGGACGTGAATGCAGGCGGCTGCTGGAACGCCGTGAGATCACTGAGGAAATCAAACGTGGAAATAGAAAAGTTTGCAACAACTATCGAGGTATCTCTTTAATTAGCATTGTAGGCAAAATTTTCTCAGATATTGTTGAAAGGAGAGTTAAAGTATTAATTGAGGACAACTTAGATGAAAATCAGTGTGGGTTTAGGCCTCTTAGAGGTTTTCAGGACCAGATCTTTAGCTTATGACAGGTAATGGAAAAGTACTACGAGTGGTACAGGGAATTGTATCTCTGTTTCATAGATCAGGAAAAAGCTTATGACCATGTTCCTAGGAGGAAGCTACTGTCAGTTCTTCAAGATTATGGTATAGGAGGCAAACTTCTGCAGGCAATTAAAGGGCTTTACGTAGACTGTCAGGCAGTGGTTAGAGTAGATGGTAAATTAAGCTCATGGTTCATGGTAGTTTCAGGGGTAAGACAAGGCTGTAACCTGTCACCACTGTTGTTGATCATATGTTGAAAACTGTAGACTGGCAGGGCGGGACTAAAGTAGGTGAAAACAAAATAAGCAGTCTCGCATATGCGGATGACTTAGTTGTAATGGCCGATTCGATTGAAAGGTTGCAAACTAATTTTTCAGAGCTCGATCAGAGCTGCAAGGATTATATGAAGATCAGCATCTCCAAAACGAATGTAATGTCTGTGGGAAAGAGATTCAAACAGATTGAGTGCCAAATAGGAGGAACAAAGTTCGAACAGGTAGACAGTTTCAAGTACCTGGGATGTATTTTCTCACAGGATGGCAACATAGCAAAAGAACTGGAATCGAGGTGCAGCAAAGCTAATGCAATGGTCAGCTAAGATCTACTCTCATCTGCAAGAAGGAAGTAAGTACCCAGACTTAGTTAGCAGTGCATTGCTCTATCTTTCGACCAACTTTGTTGTATGGGAGTGAAAGTTAGTTGGGTGGATACAGGTTACCTTATTCATAAGACAGAGATTAAAGATATGAAAGTAGCAAGAATGATTGCAGGTACCATTAGATGGGAACAATGGCAGAAGGGCATCCATCATGAGGAAATCAGAGAAAAGCTGGGAAAGAACACCATAGATGAAGCAGTTAGAGCGAACAGACTGAGATGGTGGGGTCATGTTACACGCATGGGAGAAGCAAGGTTACCTAAGAGACTCATGAGCTCATTAGTCGAGGGTAAGAGGAGTCGAGGTAGACCAAGAAGAAAGTACTTAGATTCGGTGCAGAAAGATTTTGAAGTGAAAGGCATAACATCAGACGAGGCATCAATGTTAGCATTGAATAGGATATCATGGAGGAATTTTATTAGAGGTACTATGCTCCAGACTAAACGCTGAAAGGCATAATCAGTCTCTAATGATGATGATGACGATGATGATGAATCTAATCAGTTTATTAGCATTTTCTTATCCAAAACATTTGTTATTATTTGTTGTAACATAACTAGATGAAGTCATTTTCCATTATTTGATGCCAGAGAAGTTTGTTTAATTAGCAAATATTTATTAATTAAGGCCTGAGATGTATTGTTATAGTTAGTGAAAATAGTGTATAGTTATTATAGATAGTGTAATAACTAGTACTCCTGTTAAAACTAAGTAATTTTTTTTCTCGTAATATTGAAGTACATATTACTAAGCTTCACAAGCAATGTTAGGAAAGTTTTCCCCTAATTAGTCTCTGTACAATTGCCATTAATTACGAAAGTATTGTTGATAAATTTTTTTGTTAAATATGTAAATGAAATACTACTAATTGAACTGAGATCTGTACATTTATTTAATCAGTATTATTTATGCTCTTACTGTAGCCAGTTGCATATAATTGTTTAATTTTCCCCTTATAATTAATGTAATGAACACAATTAACAATACATAATCTCCACTACCAGTGTTTGAAAAATATAAATATTGTCGCGTAGAAGTGGAAACATGCTTGACTTCGAAGGCAAACAAAGTACTTATACTGAAAGCACGTTTATTACGAACTCAACATACACACAGCACTGACTGCCTCTCAAGCAGAGTGTTCTGCTATTTATACACAGACAGAGTTCACCAGAAATTAGAAGAACAGTAAACATAAGAAACAAGTAGAATTTACAAGTGAACATAAGAAAGATGTAGAACCTTCTGGAATTGTTAATTACAAAGAAATAAATTTTT
Source organism: Locusta migratoria (assembly GCA_026315105.1). NCBI lineage: Eukaryota > Metazoa > Arthropoda > Insecta > Orthoptera > Acrididae > Locusta > Locusta migratoria. The sequence continues at coordinate 570,736,756 of CM048747.1, read as the reverse complement.
GTCGGTGGACGGGATGGAACTGGCGACCTTCTGCACCGCAGGGTGACGCTATCCCCTGCATCATGCCGGCAGTCGGTGTTCAGCTAATTCTTTCCTCTCGTTGCCCACCTGGACTCAACCTCTGCTAAATTCAAATTCTGCCCACCATCTTTAATATCTTTGCTTCTGTTGTCTGGACAGAGCCTCTGTCTCAAGTGGTATCTCTGTCCAACTTCTTTGCTTTCTACAGTATGTCTGCATAGGTGTGTTTGCCTTTGTGTATATTGTCGCGTTGAAATGGAAGCAGGCTTGACATCAAAGGCAACTGATCACAGCACTTATACTGAAAGCACTTTTATTACTAACTTAACATGCACACAGCATTGACTGCCTCTCGGGCAGGGTGTTCCGCTATTTATACACAGACAGAATGTACCAGAAATTAGAAGAACAGTTAACATAACAAACAAGTAGAATTTACAAATGAACATAAGAAAGATGTAGAACATTCTCGAATTGTTAATTACAAAGAAATAAATTGTAAGTTGTAATTTCAATGTCTGACCAAGGTACCTTGTTTTTAACAGCACTGATGATGTCCCATCATAGGGACGAAATCGATATGTTTTAAAGCTAAATAAAAGAAACATCTCACATCGCCTACCAAGCGAAAACCTGTTATTTCGTTATTTCATCAAAATAAATTTTTGCCGGTGGGCGGGATTGAACCGGCGACCTTCTGCACCGCAGTCGGTGATGCTATCCCCTGCGCTACGCTGGCAGTCAGTTTACATGGTGTCTCACGGCATTGCTCCCTGTCCTGCAAAAACAGCGACCCACTGTTACGTTCCCCGTGGAGCCAGCTGCAGTTTCCTGGATCTTGACCTTGTCATGGGTCCTCTGTATGGCCATTCGAGAGAATCCTTCCCTTCTCCATGATTATCGACAACAGACGTTCCTGTCGTGTCTTCACCAGTAACATTACCGTCCATAGAGTCCTTGAACAAGAAGCCATTGTTACCTACCTGCTCTTCAGTATTGTAGTAAGGCTTCATGCGCAGGACATGAACAATGTCTCTTCGTTTATGACGTTTCGCCGAAGGCTCATAATCCTCAACTTCATATGTGACATCTAACAGGCGGCGTATGACACAGTACGGACCAAAGTATCGCTTCAATAACTCTTCTGACAGTCCAACCTTCCGTACAAGGGTAAAAATCCATAACAGATCTCCTGGGCTGTACACAACAGGTCGGTGCTTGTCGTTATACTGCTGACGGTCCCTTCTCCTGGGCGTCCAGTGTCCATATGCGAGCCGGATGTCTTGCTTCTTTGTCCCTGGTGATGAGCTGTTTAATATAGTCATCCTGAGTGTTGTCTGGTTGGAACGGGAAGAGCGTATCCATTGTTGTCTCAGCTTCACAGCCATGGAGCAGGAAAAAACGGATTGAAGCCTGTGGTGTCTTGTCTTGCGGTATTGTAAGCAAATGTCATGATTGGCAGAATTGTATCCCAATCCTTCTGCTCAACATCAATGTATATCAACAGCATATTGGCTAACATCTTGTTAAAACATTCCGTAAGACCATTTGTCTGAGAATGGTATACAGTCACACCGTGACATTACCTCTGATATTAGTTTTGACTGGAATATTTTTCCGCGATCAGATATCATGACCATGTGGTGCTCCATGCTTCAAAATAATGTCTTCTAAAAGAAATTTTTCCATCTCTGGAGCATCGGCAGTTGGCACAGGTTTCGTGACAGCGTAACGTGTGAGGTAGTCAGTGCAGACTATTATCCATCGGTTACCGGTTGTCGACTTTGGAAAGCTCCCTAAAAGGTCAATTCCAATTTGGTGAAATAGAGCTGCTGCAGGTGGAATTGGTATGAGTTGCCCTGCAGGTAATTGTGCCACATGCTTCCATCACTGCCACTCTTTACAGTGACTCACATAGTGCTTGACAGATCTGTAGAGACCTTTCCAGTAATACCTGCGTCTGATTCTGTCTAGGGTCTTCACAAATCCCAGATGACCGGATATTGGAGCATCATGGAAATATTTGAGAATACCTGGCTGGAGATGAGCTGGAACAACAAGTAGCCATTTGGGGCCCAGTGGACAGTAGTTGATTTTATATAATGTTCTGTTTATAAGTTGGAACTCTCTATTGGTCGGTTCTCCTTTCTCTAAGGCCTCTAACGTTTTTAATCATGCTTTCCTCTGTTCAGCTGTAACGTCATCTAATTCAGTGAGAGCTGAAATTTCATTAATGCTGTTGTGTTCCACTAATGGATTCCTCGAAAGGCAGTCAGCATCCTTGTGTTTGCGCCCGGAACTTGTTGATAACCCAGATTACCAAGAGACATTCTTTTTCATTTGTAGAGTTGTTTATCTTGGGCTTCGAGAATTCTCTTAAGGCATAGGCTATCACTTTTTCAGCACCTTACTGAACTTGTACAAGCACTGCACCAATCCCATAACTACTGGCATCTGTGTGAAGTTCCGTTTCTGCATTCTCGTCGTACGAGGCTAGCACTGGTGTGGATGTTAGAGCCTCCTTAAGTGCCCGGAAAGCTCTTTCTTGTGTCTCATCTCAGTAAAATTTGGAGTCTCCCTGCAGAAGTTCTTGTAATGGATGTGCCTTGTTACAAAATCCTTTTATGAAACGTCGGTAGTATGAGCACATCCGAGAAAACTTCTCACATCACGAATGTGCTGAGGAGTTGGAAATTCTGTTACTGCCCTTACTTTATCTGGATCAGGACGGACATCATCTCAGTTGACTAGATGCCGCAGGATTTTTATCTCTTTGGCGATTAAGAGGCACTTCTTTGGCTTGAGGTGGAGACCTGCAGCCTGAACACACCTCAACACAGTTAACAGAGGACTCAGATGTTCTTCAAATGTTTTCGAGAAAACAACAATGTCATCTAAATGGCAGAGACAGGTCATCCACTTAAGGTGTCTAAGCAAGTTGTCCATCATATGTTCGAACGGGGCTGGAGCATTACATAATCCAAATGGCATTACTTTAAATTCATAGAGGCCGTCAGGTGTAATAAAAGCCGTCTTCTCCCTGTCAGCTTCGTCAACCTCGATTTGCCAGTAACCTGTCTGCATGTCCATAGTTGAGAAGTATGTAGCTCCTTTCGAGCAGTCTAAGATGTCGTCAATACGCGGCAATGGGTAGACGTCTTTCTTTGTGATTCTGTTCTGCCACCGATAGTCGACACAGAATCGCCACGTGCCAACCTTCTTCTTTACAAGGACCACCAGAGACGACCAAGGACTCTCCGAAGGTTGAATAATGTCAACTCGCAACATCTTCTCCAGTTCCTCCTGAATTATCCGTCTTTCAGCTGGTGACACTCTATACATACGCTGGCTAATTGGCGGATGATACCCAGTATTGATACGGTGCGTTATTGTGGGCCGTTTCGTCTGACTTTTTCCCTGCTGAGATGTGAATGCACCCGAAAATTGGCGTAGTATACCTAACACCCGCTGGCGTTGTTCCTTGGTCAGTTCAGGCCCTATTGGCAGTTCCACGTTTGTTTCCCCCAGCGTGTTGTCTGTACTAACAGCAGGGCATGGGTCTTCATTGATGACATTGAGATCAGCGTCCTGGATTGGTTCAGCTGTCCTGATACACATTCCCTTGGGGATAAGTTGTGACTGCTTGTGACAATTTGTGATCCAAACCTCTCCTTGATCACCAGTAATGCTTATGATAGCCGTTGGTACGTAAATTTCTTTTGTGAGCCTGATAAACTTTTTACTATCAACAAGAACTTCACAGCTTAACCAGTCATCTGTGTTTGTGACTGCAACTCTTCTCATTGTCAACGGCGGTATTGTCACATTGTCAACGACAAATAACTTCTCAGAAAATTCTGTATTACGTGTATCCGGCGGAACAACTTCTTCAATTTGCAGCTCAGATCTTCCACAGTCAAGGATAGCATGGGATGCCTGAAGGAAGTCCCATCCGAGGATGACATTGTGACTACATTCTGTTAACACGACAAATTCAAACGGCTGGGTCCTGTTGTTGATGGTTATGCTTGCGACACAAGTTCCTGCTGGATGGACGTACTTTCCATTCGAGACCTTCAGCACAGTTGCCCCCTATCACACAACATTGTCTTCTTTAGTGTGCGGCGGTAGTTATCTGACAATACACAAAAAGACGCTCCTGAATCAACAAGTGTCTGGACAGGTTGGCCGTCGATTATGACGTCGATAAGATTTCCTGACATCTTAGCAACTGTCGTCCATGGAGGATTTTCATCAGTAGCGGCCTCACCTCGTAGATGGTTACCTCACTTAGTTTCTACCGGTATTACAAATGGACAAGTACTATTCATGCCACATAAAGATGTACACCTCGAACTTTTGTATTCCACACACAAACTGGATAGTTGTGCGTGTATAGTTGTCCGAGTGATTGTATGAATGACGTGTTTCTTTTTTTGATGATGACTGTGCTCAAAAAAATAAATTGTGTGAATGTCATTTTCTATTTTCGTTTCTGTCAGCAGCTCAGAGAGCTGATTATAACTATGTTTGAATCCATAGTTGAATTTTTGTGCCCAGCAACCATTCATATAATTACATAATTATGTAGTAATTTTTTGTGACGTTTGCACAGTGACTGCATCTCTCAGGTTTCTTTTCTTCTTTACTTTATCACCGGTACAGGTAGGCTGGCAGCAGCCTCCTACACTGCTCTTCAGCCAAGAATAATCACGAAGAAAGAAACAATCATAACAAAGAATTTAAAATTGGTGAGCATGATATTTTAACATGGAGCAGATTAGGAATTAAAATTCACATTGCAGGTAAGTTAAAACACATATTGTAGGAAAATAAAAACCTGTGCAACTGTGACGTTAAAAACACTGGACACGAAGAAACACTTAAAACTGGTGATTGCAACACTTGTCTGGTATGGTGGTAGTTGCACTATTAAAAACACACACTGGCAATGAAGAGACACAACACTAAAATGGAGCACTAATGTTTAAAACACAGCCCGATAGTAGGGCCCCGGAGGGGAAAGTGGGGGAGGGTTTGGAAGCATGGGAGGAGGGAAAGGAGGTGGAGAAGGACAGTTTGGGAGGGAGGGGAGGGGTAATTATGGCTGGTAGGAGGGATAGATTTCTGGGAGAGGGAGGTGTTGGGAGTTACCCTGTGAGAGGATGTGGAGAGTGTGGTGGTGAAGGGAGGGAGGGACGCAGGGGTAGAGGCGTGGAAGAAGGCCCAGCACATGTAAGGAGGGCTTCTATTTTGCGGGCACCAAAGATGTTCCAGAAACGGAAGGAGGTGGGGGAACGGGATGAGGTCCTATCACAGTTGTCATCTTTTTGAGGTCATAACGTGCTGTGCCACATAAAGCGAACCGAGCAATACACAGACCCATTCTGAGCATCATTTTCACAGTTTATGGAACAACGTGAAAATACTTACATAAATAATTATATATAAAAAATACACGAAGATTACTCACCAGGCGAAGGAGCACAGGTGGTGATAGTAGCACAAATAAAACACACACACACACACACACACACACACACACACACACACACACACATACACAAACGCTAGCTTTCACAGTCTAGCTGCTTCGTCAGGCAGAAGGAAAGGAGAGGGAAAAAGAAATAATTAAGGTTTAAAGGAGTGGGTAAGGAGTCATTCCAATCCCGGGACAGGAAAGACTTACCTTGGGGGGAAAAAAGGAGGGTAAACAAATACACACATTTACACAGATGCAAGTACACCTAGGCAGACATACTGTAGAAAGCAAAGAAGTTAAGCTAAACTTCTTTGCTTTCCACAGTATGTCTGCCTAAGTGTACTTGCATCTGTGTAAATGTGTGGGTGCATGTGTATTGGCAGCTCTTCTTTGCTTTCTACAGTATGCCTGCCTAGGTGTACTTGCATCTGTGTAAATGTGTGTGTATTTGTTTACCCTTCTTTTTTTCCCCCAAGGTAAGTCTTTCCTGTCCCGGGATTGGAATGACTCCTTACCCACTCCTTTAAACCCTCATCATTTCCTTTTCCCTCTCCTTTCCTTCTGCCTGACGAAGCAGCTAGGCTGCGAAAGCCAGCGTTTGTGTGTGTGTTTTATTTGTGCTACTATCACCAGGGCTCCTTCGCCTGGAGAGTAATCTTCGTCTATTTTTTATATATAATTTTTCCTGCTAGGAATTTTTTATCTATAATATTCGTATCATATTTACATAAATATTCGCACTTCACAATAAATTCTCAATATGTGTTGTTTTAAACATGAAAACCCCAAGCTCGTCGTTCAAACTGATACTCGCTGTGGTGGCTGATGAGAGTAACCGCAAACAGTGCCACCTAGGTGGCAACATCGAAAGCCTTCGTGAAGCTCTCATCAACCGTATCCCCATACTTGGTATGTACTGTAAACAGCGAAAGGCGAAATATCCATCTGAATAAGCGCAAAATATAATAATGGATAGTCCAGGTTGGAATAATAATATAGTAAGGACAGAATGAAACTTTGACTCTGCAGCGGAGTGTGCGCTGATATGAAATTTCCTGGCAGATTAAAATTGTGTGCCGGAACCGGGACTCGAACCTGGGACCTTTGCCTTTCACGGGCAAGTGCTCTACCGACTGAGCTACCCCGACACGACTCACGATGCTGCCTCACAACTTTACTTCCGCCAGTACCTCGCCTCCTACTTTCCAAACTTCACAGAAGCTCTCTTGCAAACACGCAAGACTAGCACTCCTGGAAGAAAGGATATGGTGGAGAAATGGCTTAGCCACAGCCTAAGGGATGTTTCCAGAATGAAACTTTCACTCTGCAGCGGAGTGTGCGCTGATATGAAACTTCCTGGCAGTGGAGGAGTATCTGTGGAGAGGCCAGACAAATGTGTGGATCCTGAAGAGGAGCAGCAGCCTTTCCAGTAGTTACAGGCGCAACAGTCTGGATGTTGACTGAGCTGGCCTTGTAACATCAGCTAATGTGGCTTTCCCACACAGTTACTGCAAACGGCTAAAGCAAGGGGAAACTACAGCCATTACTTTTCCCTAGGACATGCAGCTCTACATTATGAACATATGATGATGGCATCCTCTCGGGTAAAATATTCCAGAACTGAGGAGGATGTTGTCATCAGGAAAGACAATACTGGCATTCTACGGATCGGAGCGTGGAATGTTAGATCCCTTAATCAAGTAGGAAAATTAGAAAATTTAAAAAGGAAAATGGATAGGTTGAAGTTAGATATGGTGGGGATTAGTGAAGTTTAGTGGCAGGAGGAACACGATTTCTGGTCAGGTGAGTACAGGATTATAAACACAAAATCAGTTGGGGGTATCAGAAGAGTAGGACTGATAATGAATAAGAAAATAGAAATGTGTGTAAACTACTATCATCAGCACAGTGATCACATTATCATTGTCAAGATAGATATGAAGCCAACACTAACAACAGTAGTATAGGTTTATATGCCAACTAGCTCTGCTGATGATGAGGAGATCGAAGATATATATGAGGAGCTAAAGGAAATTATTCAGACAGTTAAGGGAGAGGATAACTTAATTGTGATGGGAGACTGGAATTCAGTAGTAGGAAAAGGAAGAGAAGGAAAAATAGTAGGTTGAATATGGACTGGGCAGAAGGAATGAAAGAGGACGTCACCTGGTAGAATTTTGCATGGAACATGATTTAATCGTAACAAACACATGGTTTAAGAATCACAAAAGAAGGTTGTATACGTGGAAGAGACCAGGAGACACCGGAAGGTATCAGGCAACAATTGACAGAAACAGGGGGAAATAAAACAGTAGAAGAGGAATGGCTAGCATTGAGAGATGAAATAATGAAGGCAGCAGAGGACAAAATAGGTAGAAAGGCAAGATCTACAAAATATCCTTGGATATCACAGAAAATACTAAATTTATGATATGAATATTATAGAGGAAAAAATTCCTAACAGGAAAAATTATGTAAAAAAAAAATAAAAAATAAATGAAGCCTACTTACCAGGCAAAGGAGCACAGGCAGTGATAGTAACAAATAAACACACACACACACACACACACACACACACACACACGTGTGTGTGTGTGTGTGTGTGTGTGTGTGTGTGTGTGTGTGTGTGTGTGGTGTTTAATTGTTACTATCACTGCCTGTGCTCCTTCGTCTGGTAAGTAGACTTCATCTATTTTTTTACATAAAATACTAAATTTAACTGATGAAAGGAGAAAATATAAAAATGCAGTAAATGAAACAGGCAAAATGGAGTACAGATGACTAAGAAATGAGATTGACAGGGAGTGCAAAATGGCTAAGCAGGAGTGGCTAGAAGCCAAATGGAAATCTGTAGAAGAATGTATAAGAAGGGGAAAAGTATATACCGCCTACAAGAAAATAAAAGAGATATTTGGGGACAAGAAAAGCAACTCTACGAATATCAAGAACTCAGATGGGAAACCAGTTCTCAGCAAAGAAGGGTAAGCTGAAAGGTGGGAAGAGTACATAGAGCATCTCTACAAAGGAAATGAACTTAAGAGACGATGTTGTAGGAAGGGAAGAGGAAGTAGATCAAGATGAAATAGGAGATACTATACTGAGAGATGAACTCGACAGAACTCTGAAAGACCTAGGTTGCACCAAGGCCCCAGGAGTAGATGACATACCCACAGAGCTACTAAAGTCTCTGGGAGAGCCAGCCATGACAAAACTATTTGAACTGGTGTGTAGGATGTATGAGACAGGCGAAATACCTCAGACTTGAAGAAAAATACAATAATCCCCATTCCAAAGAAATCAGGCACGGACAGGTGTGAAAATTAGAGAACCATCAATTTCATAAGTCATGGTTGCAAAATTGTAGCACGAATTATCTACAGGAGAATGGAGAAGCTGTTAGAAGCTGAATTCGGGGAAGATCAGTTTGGATTCAGGAGGAATGTAGGAACCCGGGAGGCAATACTCACTTTATGTCTTATCTTAGAAGATAGATTAGGGAAAGGCTAAACCTACATTTTTAGCTTTTGTAGATTTGGACAAAGCGTTTGACAATGTTGACTGGAATACACTCTTTCAATTTCTGAAGTCAGCAGGGGTAAAACACAGGGAAAGAAGAGTTATTTAAAACTTGTACAAAAGCCAGACAGCAGTTATTAGACTTGAAGGGCATGAAAGAGAAGCATCAGTTGGGAAGGGAGTAAGACAGGGTTGTAACCTTTCTCCGATGTTATTCAATTTGTACATCCAGCAGGTGGTGAAGGAAAGCAAGGAAAAATTTGGAATAGGGATTAAAGTTCACGGGGAAGAAATAAAAACATTGTGTTTTGCTGATGACATTGCAATTCTGTCAGAGACAGCAAAGGATCTGGAATAGCAGTTGAATTGAATGGACAGTGTGTTGAAGAGAGCATATAAAATGAACAAGAGCAAAACAAAGATAATGGAATGCAGTCTTAGAAAATCAGGTGATGCTGAAGGAATTAGATTAGGTAACGAAACAATGAAGGTGGTAGATGAGTTTTGTTACTTGGGTAGTAAAATAACATGTGATGGTCGCAGTACAGTGGATATAAAATGCAGAATGGCAATGGGAAGAAAAGCATCTTTGAAAAAGAGAAATTTGCTAACATCGAATATTAATTTAAGTGTAAGGAAGTATTTTCTGAAGGCATTTGTGTGGAGTGTTGCCTTGTACAGGAGTGAAACATGGACGACAAGCAGTGCGGACAGGAAGAGAATAGAGGCTTTTGAAATGTGGTGCTACAGAAGAATGCTGAAGATTAGGTGGGTAGATCGCATAACTAATGAAGAGGCACTGAACAGAATTGGTGAGAAAAGGAATTTTTGCCATACCCTGACTAAAAGAAGGGATCTCTTGGTAGGACACATTCTTAGACATCAAGGAATCGTAAATTTAGCATTGGAGGGAAGTGTGTGGAGTAAAAATCGCAGAGGAGACCAAGAGACACGTATAGTAAGCATATTCAAGTGGATGTGGGTTGCCGTTCTTATGAGGAGATGAACAGGCTTCCTCAGGATAGAGTAGGGTGGAGAGCTGCATCAAACCAGTCTCCGGACTGAAGACTTTGACATTTGGCCCTACAGCAATTGAAAACAGAGCTGCATCAAGTCTAGATTTAACAGATTTTATCAATGATTTTGCAAACACCAAAGCCAGAAAAAGATTGTAAAATAAAAATGACAACTTTTTAATCATGTATCCACATTATTACTGTGATGTACTACAATAGAGTATACATAGCTCCTGCCTCCAATGCTTACCCGTCAGAGATCAGATCATTAGGGGATAGGATTTGTTCTGGAGATGTGGGGATGTGACAGGTGACAGTATGAGGGTGTGTATGGCTTGCCAACCAAATAGCAAGTCCCCACTCTGTCGACTCCAATACATCAGAAAAGGTAACTATAGAGTGTTATACAACCCTTTCATAATACTAAAAGGCATATCGAACATAATCTACATAAGGTCGTACCCACTACCTTGCAGAGGTAGGCGAAAAATGGATTTGGCATTTTGGGGCTTTTTTTCTGGGAGCAGTGTCTTCCCATATGATAAGAACTATTTGCTCTTCAATATACATACATACTAATTGAATACACCCTTCCCCACCTTCTGGTCAGTTCTTCTGTGTGAGCTGTGATGTTGTGCATTCCAAGGCTCCTAGAACACGGCTGTATTTGTTTATTTGTTGTCCTTATTGTAAGTTAGTTTTGCCGCTGCAGAGTGGCCACGCAGATTGAGGGGCTACGCTCGAATGCGCGAGGCCGCTTTCTGTCAGGGCTTCAAATCCCCCCTCAGGCATGGATGTCTGTGCTGTCCTTAGTATAACATAGTTCATTAGTAGTTAGTAATTTTAGGGAGTGATGACCCCACAGTCAACTCCCATAAGCTTAACAAACATTGAACATAAGTTAGTTTAAGTTGTTTGTAAGACTAGGGACTGATGATCATAGTAGTTGAGTCCCATATATTGATAAACATTTGAACTTTTATTCTATATGGCAAAACGAAACAAATTCACTGCTTTTCCAAAATGGTGAGGATTCAGCACTTCATGCAAGGTTTTAAGGTTTGTTTCTATCTGCACACAATACCTTTCTCCTACAATATAACGGTTTATATACATTCACAGATCAGAAGTTTCACGTAATAATTACCTTGTCACAATAGTGAATTGTGCACTCCAGACGCTGCCTTCTACCCCAGAGTCATGATAATAAGCGAAGATCTTGACTTAGTTATTTTACTTATTACTGTTTCCTGGCCAGACACTAACATTTATTTCATGAAGCTTAGTAGGGGCAGGGCTCAATCCAGGGTTTCATCAAACAAAATCCCTTCTTTTACTGAAACCATCCTACATGAATACTAACCCTATATTCTTTATTTGACTGGGATATCAATGAAATTAGGCTGACTGGTACGAAGCAATGAGCTAACAACGGAGCAGTTCAACGAGAGTGACTTGTCACCACTGACAACTGTGGATGCATGAGTCCTGACATGACTGTTCCTGGTTTGCTTCACAGCAGGTGACCATGTTTTCATGGTTGACTAATACTTCATTGTTTATTTTTTACTAGGTTCCACCTGCGACAACATTCGCCTTGTATGGAATAACTTCAATAACTACTGTCACGTTTCTGCTATGTTGCACACTCCCTAAAAATCTGTTGCTAACATCACAAATATGAAAAATTGGACACCTAAATAAAAGTGATGTAAGATATCACATTTTTGCATTCAGTTTAACATGCTATTGACACTATTAGTGAAACATGTTTAAGAAATAGTATGTTGATTTAAACATAACTTTGGCTGTCCTTTTCTTGCATAATTTTCAATTTTTATACTTTCGTAAATAATAACTACAGACACTAAAAATGCATTATGCATGGTTATGGAATATGCTTTTCCCTACATATTTACCTATTGTTTAAATAAATTAGGGCAGACCATATTTTATATATCACTGGATCCTAAATTCCTGATCATTTTTCACGCACTAAAATTAATAATCCACATGGTATGAAGAAACTACCTTCGAAATAGACAAAACTACAAAGACTTTATACAAATCTGATTTATAAAAAAATTAGACAAAAAATTGAAATGTATTAAAATTATGTGTCTCAATAATAGTACACCTACACAATATTGGCAAAATGGATAAGTGTGCACTTCAAAAACACAAATAATGTAAATAACTTGAACAAATTTAACATGAGTCAAAACACTACTTTTAATTTGTGTATAATATTAAATACAAATTTCATAAAACACGTAAGTACATTGAGATAAATAGTTAAAGCATAATATAATATTTTAATTTTATAGTAAGAATATTGTGAACTTCAAAACATTGTCATTGTCTTATAATGTGGTTATGTGGAAAATGTTTGAGTGGAAGCCACATTTTGTCATTCTGTTCATAGTTTCAAACCTGTAAACATCTCAGTTACCTGCTACTGGATTTTTAGATATTGTGCAACATTAACAATAGCATTAAAACATTCATAAACAAAAAGTTTAAATAAGTGAGTTTGTCATTTTCATCATTTAACTTCGACCACCATTTCATTTAAGTAAATGTAGCTATAAAGTAAACCTGGATCAATGGACTTCAACTACAACACAGACCAGCCATCTGATATGAACATCTAATCCAAGCTGTGTAGTTTTTGTTTTATAACGTGTACCCCACCTTCCCCCTGTGTCCTGTTAATAGAACTGTGTCTTGCAATATGGACACAGTTTGTCTGGATAAATTTTTGGGATCGGTAAACTCGGGACTCTTCACACTTGGTGCTGTAATGACCATGATGCCGAGCACATTCACTAATGACTTTTACGCTACAGGGAAAATAATATATGATGAACCAGCAGTGATATGAAAAATTTAATTCCAACATAAAAACAAAGAAATGAAATACATGAAATTGAAATGGCCCATGAAATAATGAAATGGCAGAAGATGGATATAATGTGAAGAACCTGATACCAACGTCATCACATCCCCATGGAAAGTTAAGTACCTTTCGAATAACTTTTGTGTTGGTGTAGATGGATTGCTTGTTGGTGTATTTATAGTACTGAAGTTCATTATTAAAATGAATAAAGAATATGAACAGACCGAATTACATGACAAAACATTAGACTTGAATGTTGACAGGGGGCTAGGGGCATTGAAGATTGTTAGTTCTACTCCATTACTGAGTGCTCAAGTACGCTTTGATTTTCTTGCTAAATTAATTAGTAAATCATGTGGTGAAACTAAACAGCAGTTTTCAGTATTGATGGCAGAAATTAAAACACAGTTTTCAGTGTTGATGGCAGAAACTAAACAACAGTTTTCAGTGTTGAATGATTGGCTCTCAAAATTAGGTCATTCTAATGCAGAAATTATAAATTCAAAAGGAGACTAACATTTCAACAATAGAGTGACTCACTTCTTAACTTCTTTGGTTTCTATAGTATGTATGCCTAGGTATGTTTGCGTCTGTGTAAATGTATGGGTGTGTGTCTATTTGTTCACCTTCCTTTTCTTTCCCCAAAGTAAGTCTTTCCTGTCCCGGGATTGGAATGGCTCCTTACCCCCTTCCTTAAAACCCTCATCATTTCCTTTTCCCTCTCTTTCCCTTCTGCCTGACGAAGCAGCTAGGCTTTGAAAGCTGGTGTTTGTGTGTGTGTGTGTGTGTGTGTGTGTGAGTTCTATTTCTTTGTGCTGCTGTCACACCTGTGTTCCTTCGCCTGGTGAGTCTATTTTTTATAAATTCTATCTTTTATAAATAATTTTTCCTGCTGGGAATTTTTCGTATATATATATATATATATATATATATATATATATATATATATATATATATATATATATATATATATATATATATATATATATATGACTTACCCAAAAGGACCAGCTCGTCGATAGAAACAAAAATAAAAATCACACTCAAACACACATACAAGCTTTCGCCACCACTGGCAGCTTCTTCAGGAAAAAGAGGAAAAAGGGGAGGTGAAAGGGAAGGATATGGGTTTTAAGGAAGTGGAAAAGGAGTCATTCCAATCCCAGGAGTGGAAGGACTTTCCTTAGGGGACAAAAAGGAAGGTAGACAAATATACACACACTCACACATATACAAACAGAAACACACCTAGACACACATTTGTCATTTGTCTTTTATATATATAAAAATAAAAATAGAAAAGAGATGACTTACCAAAAGGACCAGCTCGTCAATAGAAACAAATAAAATAAATAAAATCTCACACATACAAGCTTTCGCCACCACTGGCAGCTTCTTCAGGAAAAAGAGGAAAAAAGGGGAGGAAAAAGGGAAGGATATGGGTTTTAAGGAAGTGGAAAAGGAGTCATTCCAATCCCAGGAGTGGAAGGACTTACCTTAGGGGAAAAAAGGAAAGTAAACAAATACACACACACTCAAACGCACTCAAACACACGCAAACACACTTCCTTAAAACCCATATCCTTCCCTTTCTCCTCCCCTTTTTTCTTCTTTTTCCTGAAGAAGCTGCCAGTCGTGGTGAAAGCTTTTATGTGTGTTTGTGTGTGATTTTATTTATTTTATTTGTTTCTATCGACGAGCCGGTCGTTTTGGTAAGTCATCTCTTTTCTATTTTTATTTTTGTTTATCCCCGAGTTGTTGGGAGTGGTGGTTACACGAGGCAACATACTGTTGGAGGATAAGACGGGTGAGTTACTTCACCTTTGAGGGCCAGACCTACAAACAAATCAGGGGGACAGCTATGGGTACCAGGATGGCCCCTTCCTATGCCAACCTCTTCATGGGCCGCATGGAAGAGGCATTCCTTAAGACACAGAAGTTGCCTCCCCTGGTTTGGTATAAATTCATAGATGATATCTTTATGGTCTGGACTCACGGTGAAGAAACCCTTCTGAACTTCCTCCACGACCTTAACTCCTTTTCCAGCCTTAAATTCACCTGGTCCTTCCCCAAAACTCAAACCACCTTCCTTGATGTTGGCCTTCACCTTGCTGAGTCTCACATCCACACCTCAGTCCATATTAAACCCACTAACAAACAACAGTACCTCCACTTTGACAGCTGCCATCCCGTCCATATTAAACAATCCCTTCCCTACAGCCTGGGCATCCGTGGGAAACGTATCTGTTCCAGTTCCGAATCCCTCACCAGCTACAACAACAATCTATCCAATGCTTTCCTCTCTCGCAACTACCCTAAAGACGTCGTCCACTAACAGATCTCCCAAGCTGTCCATTCCTCTCCCTCCAAAAACAATGTTCCTAACCCCAGACCACCCAGAAGCACTCCCTTAGTCACCCAGTACCATCCTGGCCTGGAATGCCTCAACAAATTCCTCAAACAGGGCTATGACTTTCTCAAGTCATGCCTTGAGATGAGACCATCACTCCAAACTGTTCTTCCCACACCACCCAGAGTAGCCTTCCGCCGTCCTCCCAACCTCCGCAACATCCTTGTCCAACCTTACAACATCCCAAAACCACCCTCCCTACCTAATGGTTCCTACCCCTGAAACCGATCCCGCTGCAAAACCTGTCCAATGCATCCTCCCACTACCACATACTCCAGCCCCACCACAGGAAAAACCTACCCAATTCAAGGCAGGGCCACATGTGAGACAACACATGTCATATACCAGCTGACATGTGTCCACTGTTCAGCCTTTTATGTTGGTATGACTACCAACAAATTGGCTGAGTGGATGAATGGGCATAGACGGACTGTTCGCCTGGGGGAGACCCAATATCCTGTGGCAGAACATGCCCTCCAGCATAACTCCAGGGACCTGGGCATGTGTTACACCACACGTGCCATTTGGATAGTACCAACAAACACCAGTCCCTCAGAGCTAAGGAGGTGGGAACTTGCCCTCCAACATATCCTCTCCTCCCGCCACCCCCCTGGCCTAAATCTACGCTAACCCCTCCCCTTCCTCCATCCTCAGCTCACCTATTCATTATCCGTTCCTTACCCCTCCGTCTCTCTTTCTCTCTACCTCTCCCTCCCGCTCTCTCTGTCATTCTATCTCTCTCCATGCGTGTGAGTGTGTGTGTGTGTGTGTGTGTGTGTGTGTGTGTGTGTGTGTCCATCCATATTTCCCTGTTTATGAAAAACGTTTTAGACACACCCCTCCCCCGCCCCTCCTACACCCCTCAGCATCATTTATTTCACCCTCTTCTCTTCTCTTTACTAATTTATCTTTCCCCTTTGGTTATATTTATCCTCTCTGGCTTGGCTCAGTACATACATGCAGTATCTCTGACGTCCACACTCCCGAAACACCACCTTCATGACCTAGGTCGTGAACCACCTTTCCCTTCTGTTCCCATCCTTTATTCTTCCCTTCTCTCCCACCTGATGAAGGAATTGTGTTCCGAAAGCTTGTCCTTTTTTCCTGTTTCTTCATTTGTGTAACCTATCGGCGGTACAGCACAAAGGTAAGTACTGGCCAGCCAATCTATCAAGGTGAGAAACTCTTGGAGGGTTTCTCACCTCCACCTCCACCTCTCACCTCCAACTTGTCCTCACCCTCCTTTCCCAAGTCCCTTCCCAAGAACTCAAACCTTTCAGCAGAAGAAAGAAAAGCCATCCAAAACCTTAAAACTAATCCTGACATAATCATCCTCCCTGCTGATAAAGGTTCCACCACTGTAGTTATGGATCACAGTGACTACCTGGCAGAAGGGCTCCGCCAACTCTCTGACTCCTCCACCTACTGGTTGTGCCAGACTGACCCCATCCCCAAAGTCCAACAAGATCTCCAATCCCTACTAAAATCCTATGGCCCCTCCCAGAAACTCTCCCCTGAATCCATCTCCCTCCTCACCCCAGCAGCACCCCGCACACCCACCTTTTACATGCTCCCCAAAATCCACAAACCTAATAATCCTGGACGCCCTATTGTGGCTGGTTACTGTGCTCCTACCGAACGAATTTCAGCCCTAGTTGACCAACACCTCCAACCTATTGTCCAAAATCTACCTTCCCACATCAAGGATACCAACCACTTCCTTCACCGACTCTCCACCATTCCCACCCCTTTGCCTCCTGGATCTTTACTTGTCACCGTGGATGCCACCTCCCTATACACCAACATCCCACATGCCCATTGCCTTGCCGCTCTGGAACACTACTTCTCCCAACGTCCCTCTGAACGCAAGCCTGATACCTCATTCCTCATAACCCTTACAATTTCATCCTACTTAACAACTACTTTTCCTTTGAGGGGAAAGTTTACCATCAAATCCAAGGCACAGCTATGGGCACCCACATGGCACCCTCCTATGCCAACCTGTTCATGGGCTGTCTGGAGGAATCTTTCCTAGCATCCCAAAACCTCAAACCTCTGGCCTGGTTCCGGTTCATTGATGATATTTTCATGATCTGGACTCAGGGCCAGGACACCCTATCCTCCTTTCTTCAGAACCTCAATTCCTTCTCTCCCATCCACTTCACCTGGTCTTCCTCAACCAACCATGCTACATTCCTGGATGTCAACCTCCACCTCACTGATGGCTCCATCCACACTTACGTCCATATTAAACCTACCAACCACCAACAGTACCTACATTTTGACAGTTGCCATCCCTTCCATGTCAAAAAATCCCTCCCTTACAGCCTGGCCACCCGTGGACGGCATATCTGCAGTGACAAGAATTCCCTTTCTGAATATGCTGAAGGTCTCACAAAGGCCTTCACAAACAGAAACTACCCCACAGACCTAGTCCGCAAACAAATCTCCCATGCCATATCCTCACACAACCCAAATCCTCTTCCTAACACCAGTACCAGTAACCATCCACAAAAGAGCGCTCCCCTTGTCACCCAGTACTACCCTGGTCTCGAACAACTAAATTCCATCCTTCGCCAAGGTTTTGATTTTCTATCCTCGTGCCCTGAAATGAGAGACATCCTGCCCAAGATCCTTCCCACCCCTCCTAAAGTGGTGTTTCGTCGCCCTCCCAACCTTCACAACATCCTAGTTCATCCTTATGCCACCCCAAAACCCAGCTCACTGCCACAGGGATCATATCCTTGTGGAAGACCCCGCTGCAAGACCTGTCCAATCCACCCACCCAGCACTTCCTATTCCAGTCCTGTCACAGGCTTATCCTATCCTATCAGAGGCCGGGCCACTTGTGAAAGCAGCCACGTAATTTACCAGCTGTGCTGCAAGCATTGGCATGACCACCAACCACCTGTCCATTAGGATGAATGGCCACCGCCAAACTGTGGCCAAAAACAAGGTGGACCACCCTGTGGCACAGCATGCAGTGGAGCACATGCTTGATTTCAATGGCTGCTTCACAACCCGAGCCATCTGGATCCTCCCATCCACCACCAACTTTTCTGAACTGCACAGATGGGAGTTATCCCTACAATACATTCTCCGATCCCGAAATCAACCAGGCCTCAACCTACGATAACTTCCCTATATATATTTTTCCATACGTTACAGTTCCTACCTCTCTATCCCAAACCTCGCCTATTTTGAGTGGTGTGTGAATGTGTGATCGTGTGTGTGTGTGTGTGTGTGTGTGTGTGTGTGTGTGTGTGTGTGTGTATGTGTGTGTGTGTGCGCGCGCGCGCGCGCGCGCGCGCGCATGCGTGTGTATGCGGTCTTGTGTACTTGCAGTGTGCATGCATTTTCTCTATATATATATTTATTTTACTTTTTTTACTTACTTTTTTTTTTTATTATTTTTTTATTTTATTTTCTCCCCTCACCCGCCTCCCCACTCCATTCCTGAGCTGCATCTCGTTATTCCCATCTAACCCATCCCCACCACCGTGACGTAACCTTTCTATCCCCATCCCCTCCCCTCCCCTCCCGTCCCCAATTCGCTGCAGAGCGTGATTCGAAGTGCGGCAGTCGGAGGTGATGGTTGTATAACTGTGTTGTGTGTCTGTGTGATTGCATGAGTGCTCTATTTTCTGAAGAAGGCCATGGCCGATAGCTGAATGTTTTGTATGTGTGTGTCTTTTGTATGTGCCTGTCGCAGCTCGTCGCCACGTCTTTGCGGTGAGTTGTAAACTGTCCTCACTATATTATAAACTTTAACTTCAATAACAAATAAGTGAGTGGTGTTTCCAATGACTGTAGGTTTATAGTAATTTTTGAACCAGAGACTGCTCATAAGGTAACAACACAGACTGTGCAGTTATTAACATCTGTTAAGATGTCATTATTACACAATTCTGAAAATACCGATGTATTTTACCTCATAAAAATAAATAAATAAAAAATAAATGAAAAAACCAGACATACAAGTCATCTTTACTTTCCAGTGATCAAAAGGAAGAACTACACAATATCTTACACAGGTACAGATACATATTTTCAAAAATATGTAAAAGGACAAGCTTCAAATGAGCCTAGATTGTTAAATTTATTGAAAAAGAATACACCTTGGATCTGGGATGAAGGTACAGCTGAAGCTTTAAACTATGTTAAGATGAGTTTGGTTAATTCAACTATTCTTAAACACCCTAAAATGGATCAATCCTTAAAGTTAGCCACAGATGCTTGCTTTTATGGGATTACTGCAGAATTATTTCAAGGTGACTGGGATCCTGAACTAGGAAATCATGATACCATAGCATTTGCCAGCCATAGCTTAGATACGCACAAACTCAATTATATGACTATAGAAAAGGAATTACTGGCTATTGTCTGAAGTGTAACTAAATTCCAAACTTTGATTTGTGGAACAAAACTCATAATATATTCAGACCATCGAGCTTTAACCTTTCTTTTGGAAAGTCATCTATTACATGACAGGTTAATGCATTTGATGTTGTTTTTACAAAACTTTGACATTGACGTAAAATATATTAAAGGCACAAGTATTGTAGTAACAGCTGGTCTATCTCATCTGCCTCTAGGAGGTATGAGTAATATCATTCATCCTGAAGGTAAGGGGCAGTTATCTATACTAATAATACATCTGTAAATCTAGGCCTGTCACTGTTCCCTTCACTCTTCAAAACTACTGGATGAATCTTCATGTGGTTTCCACAGGAAACATGAGAAAATTTTGGGGTAACATATAGGCATATTTTTTTCAAAATCGGATCACGGAGGAAAAAAAAAAGATATCATAATTTTTAGTGTTTTCAGTAATCGTCATGTCTGTTTTTTCAACTATTAAAATCTCCTATCTCCAAAACTACTTCATGAATTTGCATGGAGTTTTCACATATAACTTGAGCATAACTGGACAATATATATACTTTGTTTCATAAAAGTCGGATCACGAAAAAAAAAGAATATCGTAATTTCAATTTTTTTTTTATCTATGACCATTATGTCTGTCTGTCTCTTTGAACAAGTATATCTCCAAAACTACTTGACAAATTTACATGGGGTTTTCACACACACCTTTAGAACATTGTGCAGTTACATAAAAGCTTCAATAATTAAAATCGGATCACAGAAAATAAAGATATCATAATTTAATCATTTGCTTAAAAGCTATCATGTATGTCTATTTGTTGAGGGCAACCTCCAAAAGTGCTACTTGAACTTTCATGGGTTTTCACAGGTAAATTGAGAATAGTTTGGAGAGTAACATAGGCTTAGTTGCATCAAAACAGATCAGGGGAAGGAAAGATATCATAATTTGACGTTTTTGTGTATACAATGCTTATAAGTGTGGTGTACTACAGCAAATCTCCATGGGGTTTCACAGGTCAACTGAGAGTACCTTGGTGCAACATATAAGCTTCATTTTACCAAAATCGGATCAGAGGAAGAAAAGATATCATAATTTGTAGTTTCTGGTGTATGCTATGCTTGAATTGCAGCGTGGTATAGCAAAGATCGATAGATGCGCTGTTACTGACATAGTATACCAAATAACTAATAGATGGCGATACTGCAGTGTTTAGTCACATAACTAAGTTGTAATACACTGAAACAAGGGCTATGATTTTCCTTATGGCAGTGGTGTAGTGTATTGATGTTGGTAGCGGTCATTGAATTCTTTTTGAAAAATCAGTCACGTATAATGAGGGGAATAATTCTTAGAGTTGATTATGAAATAAATAATGTTTTTCCTATCAGTAAATTAAAGGTTACTAGCCTTATCCCGCATGCCTTGCAATGCCATGGAATGAAGAAAAGTGCTTCTTTCAGCGGGAATAATTTGAATTTAAAACATAACTACATTGCTTCGCGTCTATCGATGCTCTAATTTAGATAAGAATTCTTTGCAAGGAAAATGGAATTTATGTAGTTCCCCTTCTGATTTCGGTGTATCCTCATTACAGTTTGAGTGTGTTCTGTTTAGGAATGCCTCGAAAACGCCATAGTACAGGAAAGAACAAAGTGAGGCAACGTTAGTTACATAGTACACCAATAACTGATTATGGCGTTGCTTTGTTTTTTTTTTTTTTTTTTTTTTTCATAACTATGGTGTAATACACTACAAGAAGGGGTACAATTTTACTTACAGCAGGGGCATTGTGCACTGATGTTGTCAACAGCCGTTGAATGCTGTTTCAAAAATCAGTCATTTAGAATATGGGGCATAATTCTCTATGCTGTTCTGGTCAGTAAATTAATCATCCTCCTAAAGAGAATATTTCGTTGCCAATGATAGCAAAATAAACCGCTGCCACTGCAAGTAAACTTTAGCCCAGGCAGCACACAATTTTATTTTTCTTCCGAGCTGTATCGGATATGCTTTGCAATGTCATGGAAAGAAAAGAAGTGCATCTGTCGATGGATATAACCACTAAATTATACATAGAGTAGAAATATCTATGGAGTGAGCATTGGCCTCTGTGCATCTTCTCAACATTAAGCTGGAATTACCAAATGATACTGCGACAAATAGACTGTTTTGGCACATTTATTTGCTCTTAGAATTGTTTTGTACCACATTGGCTGCAAAGAAGCCCCACCTCCTTTTTGCAGAGCAACCATGTAACATGAAATAATACCTAAATAAATGTGTCACACAAAGTTGAGGAAGTGTTGCTAAAAGGGCCATTTACACATAGTCATCCGTCTTAACCAAACAAAAAAGGACCAAGATGAAGTCATATATTAGTAGACTTTTCCCAATATCAGGTGATATTTCCACCTTAATGTTGAGGACAGAAGATCCGTTCTGTGCACTAGAATGCTCACTCCAGAGATACTTCTGCTCTGTGCCTGCCACTAGAGATAATATACACACGCAAGTGACAAACTCATCAGAAACCTTCCTGCTTTCATAATTGTTTGGTACAATATTGTTTTCATAATTTGTAATTACTTACTTTTGGTGCAGACTACATTAAGATAAAGATGTCTTCGTTTGCAGAGACAATTGTATTTAGAGTTATAATCCGATTTCTGAATTGACAAAGCGATCCAACAAGGATTCTGTTTTTGCTGACCTAGGCCTGGAACCCTAAAAAGCCATGATATACACAGGTCTCTTATTTAACAACTGTTGTGAAGCACGGGCATATAAGCTAGTTTGCTATAAACTTTATGACCATTAGTTATTCTAGTAACCTAGTATGGAAGCTTGCTAATAAGATCAGAATAGAGATCTGGCAAGATAAATTTTTTAAAGAGTGATTTCAGGAATGTGCTGCAGGCAGTAATCAACTGTATAAAATAATAGATGGAGCCTTATTTTGGAAGAAGAGTGATGAGGATAATAACTGGCATTTATGCATACCGTTTTCTGCACAAGCAGAATTAATATGGTTTATCCATATAGGATAAGGCCATTTTGGTATACGCAAATGTATAGCACATGATGTGTAAATTTTATGATTTCAAAAATATGAGTAGAAAAATTAGAAACATAATTAGATCATGTACAATATGTTTAAAGGTAAAATCAGACATGAGACAAACAGCATACAAACTATCCAATTATGCCTTGGGGTTTTCATGATTTGACAGCAGTGGATTTGTATTGGTCCAATTCCACAAAGCAGAGGAGGGGTTAAGTATATTTTAGTATTGCTTGAGTGTTGGTCGAAATATACAACATTATATCCCATTCGACAAGCTAATACTGAGACTGTACTACAATGCTTAAACAAATATTTTCAGGAAGTCAGTAAACCACAGTGTTTATTAACACATAATGGATCACAATTTACAAGCAGTGAATTTAAAGAGTTTCGAAAATGGGAAAACATTAAGAATGTCACCAGATCCAAGTATCATCCACAATCTAATCCATGTGAACACGTCATGAAGGAAATATCTTGCCTTTGTAAAACTTATTGTTCAGAAAAACATTCATCATGGGCAAAATTTATACCTGACTTCCAAATGATAATTAATGAATTGCCACATTTATCCACAGGACTAGCTCCTATTGATATTCTCAATAAAAAGGTCATAGGGGAACCATTGTTGAGGTTATTTACGTGGCCTCCTACAAGAAAGAAAACCACTCAACAAATAGATGACATAGTAATTTCTAACTTAAAACACGGTGCCATGAAAAGAACCAAAAAGATCAACCAAAAGGCAATGTTAACTCAATATAAAGTTAAATATTGTTGAAACGAGATAGAATGGCTGGCCAGTACTTACCATTGTGCTGTACCACCGATAGTAACACAAAATGAAAAAACAGAAAAAAAGGGGACAAAGGGACAAGCTTTCGGAACAGAGTTCCTTCGTCAGGTGGGAGAGAAGGGAAGAATAAAGGATGGGAACAGAAGGGAAAGGTGGTTCACGACCTAGGTCATGAAGGTGGTGTTTCGGGAGTGTGGACGTCAGAGATACTGCATGTATGTACTGAGCCAAGCCAGAGAGGATAAATATAACTAAAGAGGAAAGATCAAGTAGTAAAGAGAAGACAAGAGAGTGAAATTAATGATGCTGAGGGGTGTAGGAGGGGCTGGGGGGGGTGTCTAAAACGTTTTTGATAAACAGGGAAATATGGATGGACACACACACACACACACACACACACACACACACACACACACACACACACACGGAGAGAGATAGAGAGAATGACAGAGAGAGAGAGAGAGAGAGAGAGAGAGAGAGAGAGAGAGAGAGAGGGGGGGGGGTAAGGAACGGATAATGAATAGGTGAGCTGAGGATGGAGGAAGGGGAGGGGTTAGCGTAGATTTAGGCATGTTCTGCCACAGGATATTGGGTGTCCCCCAGACCACCCAGAAGCACTCCCTTAGTCACCCAGTACCATCCTGGCCTGAAATGCCTCAACAAATTCCTCAAACAGGGCTATGATTTTCTCAAGTCATGCCCTGAGATGAGACCATCACTCCAAACTGTTCTTCCCACACCACCCAGAGTAGCCTTCCGCCGTCCTCCCAACCTCCGCAACATCCTTGACCAACCTTACAACATCCCAAAACCACCCTCCCTACCTAATGGTTCCTACCCCTGAAACTGATCCCGCTGCAAAACCTGTCCAATGCATTCTCCCACTACCACATACTCCAGCCCCACCACAGGATAAACCTACCCAATTCAAGGCAGGGCCACATGTGAGACAACACATGTCATATACCAGCTGACATGTGTCCACTGTTCAGCCTTTTATGTTGGTATGACTCCTTCTCCAGCCTTAAATTCACCTGGTCCTTCTCCAAAACTCAAACCACCTTCCTTGATGTTGGCCTTCACCTTGCTGAGTCTCACATCCACACCTCAGTCCATATTAAACCCACTAAAAAACAACAGTACCTCCACTTTGACAGCTGCCATCCCTTCCATATTAAACGATCCCTTCCCTACAGCCTGGGCATCCGTGGGAAACGTATCTGTTCCAGTTCCGAATCCCTCACCAGCTACAACAACAATCTATCCAATGCTTTCCTCTCCCGCAACTACCCTAAAGACCTCGTCCACAAACAGATCTCCCAAGCTGTCCATTCCTCTCCCTCCAAAAACAATGTTCCTAACCCCAGACCACCCAGAAGCACTCCCTTAGTCACCCAGTACCATCCTGGCCTGGAATGCCTCAACAAATTCCTCAAACAGGCTATGATTTTCTCAAGTCATGCCCTGAAATGAGACCATCACTCCAAACTGTTCTTCCCACACCACCCAGAGTAGCCTTCCGCCGTCCTCCCAACCTCCGCAACATCCTTGTCCAACCTTACAACATCCCAAAACCACCCTCCCTACCTAATGGTTCCTACCCCTGCAACCGATCCCGCTGCAAAACCTGTCCAATGCATCCTCCCACTACCACATACTCCAGCCCCACCATAGGAAAAACCTACCCAATTCAAGGCAGGGCCACATGTGAGACAACACATGTCATATACCAGCTGACATGTGTCCACTGTTCAGCCTTTTATGTTGGTATGACTACCAACAAATTGGCTGAGCGGATGAATGGGCATAGACGGACTGTTCGCCTGGGGGAGACCCAATATCCTGTGGCAGAACATGCCCTCCAGCATAACTCCAGGGACCTGGGCATGTGTTACACCACACGTGCCATTTGGATAGTACCAACAAACACCAGTCCCTCAGAGCTAAGGAGGTGGGAACTTGCCCTCCAACATATCCTCTCCTCCCGCCACCCCCCCTGGCCTAAATCTACGCTAACCCCTCCCCTTCCTCCATCCTCAGCTCACCTATTCATTATCCGTTCCTTACCTCTCTCTCTCTCTCTCTCTCTCTCTCTCTCTCTCTCTCTCTCTCTCTCTACCGCCCTCTCGCTCTCTCTGTCATTCTCTCTATCTCTCTCCGTGTGTGTGTGTGTGTGTGTGTGTGTGTGTGTGTGTGTGTGTGTGTGTGTGTCCATCCATATTTCCCTGTTTATGAAAAACGTTTTAGACACCCCCCTCCGCCCCTCCTACACCCCTCAGCATCATTAATTTCACTCTCTTCTCTTCTCTTTACTACTTGATCTTTCCTCTTTAGTTATATTTATCCTCTCTGGCTTGGCTCAGTACATACATGCAGTATCTCTGACGTCCACACTCCCAAAACACCACCTTCATGACCTAGGTTGTGAACCACCTTTCCCTTCTCTCCCACCTGACGAAGGAACTCTGTTCCGAAAGCTTGTCCCTTTGTCCCCTTTTTTTCTTTTTTTCATTTTGTGTTACTATCGGTGGTACAGCACAATGGTAAGTACTGGCCAGCCATTCTATCTCATTTTAACAATATTTATTATCTCTGAGGAGAATTTTCATCATTAATCAATATAAAGTTAATGATTTAGTGTTCATAAAAAACATCCAACATAGTTCGGATTTAAAAAAGGAACCTAGTAAATTTTTTCTATATTCAGTGGACCTTTTAGAATAGCAGATATACCTCATCCTAAATCCTTGTTTTTAGTTGATCTAGATACTAAAGCGGAGAAAGGTCTATACAGTGTTGACATAATAAAACCTTACGACGAAACTCCAGGATACACATTAGGCTTTGACGTTGTGATGATACTGCTGCCCTCTCATCTCAATGTTATTGCATGATACCATCTGCGTCAGATCCGGAATTGTGTGGTTCAATAGTGATATATGTTGCGTGTGAAGTTACAAATGAAATAGCCAGCCTAGGAATCAGTATAGGACAGTGTCCCGGTGACACTGTGATTAAAACAAGTGACAGATTTCATTAATTAAGAGATTTGATTAGATGCTTTCCAGACAGTTCTATAAACAATTGTTTTGTCGTTGTACATTATTTCAAGAATTAGAAAGAAAAGACATCAAAAACTTTATGTAATGAAAATAAATAGCATTGTATATATGTCAGGCTCATAAACAAGTTGTGTTCACCAGCTAATAGTGTTAATTAATGTAATAGTCGAAATTTCAATATTGTGATTTTTTGTATATATTGACTGAAGTGAGATTTTGAACCAATTTTCAGATTTGCAAAGATATTTGATAGTTCAATATATGTTAGGAACATGAATGATTTACTCATTAACTAATTAATTGACATTTTACATTGCTGTTTGTTGTAAAACGAAAAGTACTGCTATTTTGTCTTAAAAAGATATGTGCCATGTAAAATTATTGCATGTATAGTTTTCATTTTATATTGTGATTACTTTTGTGTACATGAAATGTTTTCTTTGTGTGTTTGTTAAGTGTAAATTAGTATATTCAATTGTTATGAACAATGCATAATGTAAGGTCATTATTGCCAATGTTTTATATTTGCCTCACTGCCTTGCGCGGGGGAGTTGGAGTTTTGGCAATCGTTATGTGCTCTGGAATCTATGTCAGTCTGTTGTCTTAAAATGTAAGTACTGTCATCTAAGTTCTATTACATTGTGTACGTTATGAAATGTAATGTTTTTGTGGAGAAGCAGGCTGATTGCAAATTAAAGAAGAAGTGAAAAATTGTACCTACGAGTATTAATTTCTACGACGACGCCCCAGGAGAATAATTTTGCAGCGAGCAGAACCCCCATACATCGTAATGTTGAAAGGATGAGTATCTTGTCTGGAAGTGGTAAAATGAAATTGTAATTACTTAAGAATCTAGCAGTAAAACATTACAACGTGCAAGTGCATTAGCGAGCACTGAGCAACAGCTTGTGTCTCATTTCTTCCTGATTTTAAACTTCTTGTGAGACATATCTTCTTTCTCAATCTATCCTTTAGGGCTTTCCTTCTCACTATCCTATTTAAAATAATCAAGTATGATATCAAAGAAAGATAATAAATAAAACTTATGTCACCAATTAGTGACAAATGAAGCATGACGAGTAAATAAAATATTGCCATGAGAGACCACATACACCGATTGCCGGCATGGCGCAGGGATAGCGTCACCGACTGCGGTGCTGAATGTCGCCGGTTCAATCCCGCCTACCAGCAAAAATTTTTTTCCTTTGTAATTAACAATTCCACAATGTTCTCCATCTTTCTTCTAAATTCTACTTGTTTCCTATGTTAACTGTTGTTCTAATTTCTGGTAAATTCTGTCTGTGTATAAATAGCAGAGCACTCTGCCTGAGATACACTGTTTTGATGGAGGCACCAGGTATCCTGTACAAAAGTTGCATCACCGTGGCTCCGATTAGGCAATGTAAAAGCCGTTCGCTTACACGGACTAGAACTGGAATACAAGGGATTTACCGAGTACATCCTTCCAAAAGTCCGTATCATCAGAAGAACCATGGACATAAAACCAGCAGTAAGCTAGCTGCACATCAGATATCCGTCAGTGTTCTCTGGAGACGTTGGACAGGGTCCCAACAAATGGCTTAAAGGGTTCGACCGAGTCGCCCAAGTATAACAGGTGGGATCATACAATGTGCTTGGCCAACATTTATTTCCACCTGGACGGAACAGCCCAGCAATGGTTTGAGAACAACGAAGACAAGCTGAATGACTGGGAAACATTCCAGACGGAACTTAAGAAGACATTTGGAGACCGCCAGCGACAAATCCGTTCGGCGGAACAGCAACTGAAGAACCGGGCCCAACGACATGGTGAGCCGACACAATCGTACATACAGAATGTTTGGCCCTGTGTAAGACTGTCAATCTGAACATGACTGAGGCCGACAAAAATTCATTAAGTGGTGCCAGCATATTGAAGAGATGCAACAAAGGAGGGTTGGATGCAAAAAGTTTGACAGACTCCCGATTGTAGTCTCTATGGCTGTTGTGGAAGACCAGTATGACTTTGCTTCTCTCATACGATAAATTGTGACAGAAGAATTACAACAATTTATGGCAATCGGGACTGTTAGACCAAGTGAGAATCAGATTACGGCCATGGGTGTAAGCCCTGTAAGTCACCAGGGAGCCGATGTCGCTGAGGAAGAGGTATTTCAGACGTTAGCCCCTGTCTGCCCCGTCAATCGCACCCAACGTGAAGAATGGCATCGCCCTGCTATGACTTATGCTGCAGCCACCAAACCGGCCGACACGACCACAACCAACTCCCCTGGTAATTATAACTCACCACAGAACAACAGATGTATGGAGGACAGAAGACAACACACCACTGTGTTTTCACTGTGGGCACCCTGGACATGTTGTACGCTACTGCAGAGAGAGAAGGCGGGTTTTTGACAATTATTTTGCCGCAAGATGTCAGCTGTCGGAGCAGTTCCATCTCAGGCAGTCACCTGCTGATGAGTTCAGTTGACCTATGGGAAGAAGCCCATTGCCGTACCCTAGAAGAAGTCGTTCCCCCGACACACCGCAGCCGTTCACCGTCGCCGTACAGAGGTACCAGCCGCTCCTCTAGCCGCCGCACCCAGGAAAAGTAAGCGAGGCGACCATCTACGGAGTTGAGGCCGTCGCTGATGAAAATCCTCCATGAACGACAGTCACTAAGACGTCGGGGAATCTCATCGATGTCATAATCGACGGCCAACCTGTCCAGGCACTGGCTGATTCAGGAGCTTCTTTCTCTGTATTCTCAGATAAATTCCGCCAAATACTGTAGAAGACAATGTTCTGTGATATGGTCGCAACTGTGCTGAAAGTACGTCCAGCCAGCAGGGACTTGTGTCCCAAGTATAACAATAAACAACAGGACCCAGCCATTTGAATTTGTCGTTTTCACTGAATGTAGTCATAATGTCATACTCTGATGGGACTTCCTTCAAGCATCCCAAGCTATCATTGACTGTGGAAGATCTGAGCTGCAAATTCAAGAAGTTGTTCCACCGGATACACGTAATACAGAACTTTCTGGGAAGTTATTTTTCGTTGACGATGTGACAATACCGCCGTTGACAATGAGAAGAGTTGGAGTCACAAACACAGATGACTGGTTAAGCTGTGAAGTTCTTGTTGATAGTAAAAAGTTTATCAGGCTCACGCAAGAAATTTACGTACCAACGGCTATCATAAGCATTACTGGTGATCAAGGAGAGGTTTGGATCACAAATTGTCACGAGCAGTCACAACTTATCCCCAAGGGAATGTGTATCGGGACAGCTGAGCCAATCCAGGATGGTGATCTCAATGTCATCAATGAAGACACATGCCCTGGTGTAAGTACAGAAATTACACTGGAGGAAACAAATGTGGAACTGCCAATAGGGCCTGGACTGTCTAAGGAACAATGCCAGCGGGTGTTAGGTATACTACACCAACTTTCAGGTGCATTCACACCTCAGCAGGGGAAAAGTCAGACGAAACGGCCCACGATAACGCACCGTATCAATACTGGGTATCATCCGCCAATTAGCCAGCGTATGTATAGAGTGTCACCAGCTGAAAGACGGATAATTCGGGAGGAGCTGGAGAAGATGTTGCGAGTTGACATTATTCAACCTTCGGAGAGTCCTTGGTCATCTTTGGTGGTCCTTGTAAAGAAGAAGGATGGCACATGCTGATTCTGGATCAATTATTGGCGGCTGAAGAAAATCACAAAGAAAGATGTTTATCCACTGCCATGCATTGAGGACACCTTAGACTGCTTGAAACAAGCTACATACTTCTCAACTATGGACATGCAGACAGGTTACTGGCAAATCGAAATTGACGAAGCTGACAGGGAGAAGACGGCTTTTATTACCCCTGACGGCATCTATGAATTTAAAGTAATGCCATTTGGATTATGTAATGCTCCGGCCACATTCGAATACATGATGGACAACTTGCTTCGACACCTTAAGTGGACGATGTGTCTTTGCTATGTAGATGACATTGTCGTTTTCTTGAAAACATTTGAAGAACATCTAAGTCGCCTGTCAAATATGTTGACGTGTGTTCAGACTGCAGGACTCCGCCTCAATCTGAAGAAGTGCCTCTTTGTCCCCAAAACAAATCCTTGGGCACCTAGTCAACGGAGGTGGTATCCGTCCTGATCCAGATAAGGTAAGGGCAGTCACAGAATTTCCAACTCCTCAGCACATTCGTGATGTGAGAAGTTTTCTCAGGCTGTACTTATACTACCGACATTTCATAAAAGGATTTTGTAACAAGGCACGTCCATTACAAGAACTTCTGCAGGGAGACGCCAAGTTTTACTGGGATGAGACAAAAGAAAGAGCTTTCCGGGCTCTTAAGGAGGCTCTAACTTCCGCACCAGTGCTAGCATTGTACGACGAGAATGCAGAAACGGAACTTCACACAGAAGCCAGTGGTTATGGGATTGGTGCAGTGGTTGTGCAACTTCAGGTAGGTGCTGAAAAAGTGATAGCCTATGCATCAAGAGTACTCTCAAAGTCCAAGATAAACTACTCTACAACTGAAAAGGAATGTCTCGCAGTTATCTGGGCTATCAACAATTTCTGGTCGTATTTATTTGGCAAACCATTCACCATCCTAACAGACCACCATTCTTTGTGTTGGCTGACTAGCTTGAAGGATCCATCAGGTCGACTAGCAAGATGGGCACTAAGACTCCAAGAGTACGATTTCACAGTGGTATTTAAGAACGGGCGCAAACACAAGGATGCCGACTGCCTTTCGAGAAATCCATTGGTGGAACACAACAGCATTAATGAAATTTCAGTCTTCACTGAATTAGATGACGTTACAGCTGAACAGAGTAAAGATCCAACATGATTAAAACCGATAGAGGCCTTAGAGAAAGGAGAACCGACCAATGGAGAGTTCCAACTTATAAACGGAACATTCTATAAGAGCAACTATGATCCACTGGGTCCAAAATGGCTACTGGTTGTTCCAGCTCATCTCCAGCCAGCTATTCTCAAATATTTCCACGACGCTCCAATATCTGGTCATCTGGGATTTGTGAAGACCCTAGACAGAATCAGACGCAGGTATTACTGGAAAGGCCTTCTCCGATCTGACCGATCTGTCAAGAGTGCCAGCGACAGAAGCATAGGCCACAATTACCTCCAGAACATCTCGTATCGATTCCGCTGGCAGCAGCTCCATTCCACTGAGTTGGGATCAATCTTTTAGGGAGGTTCCCGAAGTCGACAACTGGTAACCGATGGATAATAGTCTGCACTGACTACCTCACACGCTACGCTGTCACCAAACCTGTGCTGACTGCAGAAGCTCCAGAGATCGCAAAATTCCTTTTTTAAAAAAAGGTAAAGCAGTCAACAATCCGAAGATTGGTTTGAACACCACAGCGCTTTACTAGGCATGGTCCTGTTTGGAGGTGGTATGCCACTGCCTTCCTCCGACCTCCGAAATGACTTACCCAGCCAGTTATAGAGGGACCTACAGTTTAACGTGGGTTCCGAACCACGGTGCTAATCGGTATTTTTCACATGAGCAGTGCTGCCAGAGGTGAAAGAAGTGGAAATCCTAGGACATGGCAGGGATGGAACCCGCAACCGTTGGATTTGTATTCTGTTACTCTACCACTATGCAAACGAGGCGCACTAAAGAAAAGCCTTGTAGACGACATTATTTTGAAGCATGGAGCACCACATGTAATGATATCTGTTTGTGGAAAAGTATTCCAGTCAAAAGTAGTATCAGAGGTAATGTCACGATGCGACATTGTCCACAGAATGAAAACTGCATACCATCCTCAGACAAATGGTCTTACAGAATTTTATAACAAGACGTTAGCCGATATGCTGTTGATGTACGTCGATGTTGAGCAGAAGGATTGGGATATAATTCTGCCAGTCATGATGTTTGCTTGCAATATCGCAAGACAAGACACCACAGGTTTCACACTGTTTTTCCTGCTCCATGGCCGCGAAGCTAAGAGGACAATGGATACGCTGTTCCCATTCCAACCAGACAACACCCAGGATGACTATGTTAAACAGCTCATCACCAGGGTCGAAGAAGCAAGACAGCTGGCTCGCATACGGACACTGCATGCCCAGGAGAAGGGCCGTCAGCGGTATAACGACAAGCACTGACATGTTGTGTACATCCCAGGAGATCTTGTATGGATTTTTACCTCTGTGTGGAAGGTTGGACTGTAAGAAAAGTTATTGAAGCGATACTTTGGTCCGTATAGTGTCATACACTGCCTGTCAGATGTCACATAAGACGTTAAGGTCGGTAATGTTACTGATGAAGTCACAACAGGAACGTCCGTCGTCAATAATCATGGAGAAGGATTCCCTTGAACTGCTATACAGAGGACACATGACAAGTCAAGATCCAGGACATTGCAGGTGGCTCCACAGGAAACATAACAACGGGTCGCTGTTTTTCCATGAGAGGGAGTGTTACCAACTGTTCCATGTGCGGCTGTTGATAAAATTTAAAATTGCGTAATATGTATTACGCTACCAACTGCACATAAACCAAGTAGTAAAATTTAAGGTGGTGTTATAATATTTACATAATCATGAGTTAAGTATGTTGTACAATGATGAATATTAATTAGATAGACCACCTAACTTGAAAACTCCTTTTTTATACCTTTTTAAATATGCAAGCATAGATTATTAATTTTATAAGGGGTTTTCTAAGGGGTTTCAGTAATTTTCTGTAAGATTATGATAAGCTTCGGGTTGGTTTATACTACATGTTTTATAGGGGTTGGTTGTATGGACTTTGACACAAGACAGACTATGACTTTGATTGAAGGATTATTAAACTATGATTATCATGCAGTTCAATAGCGGCTTATCGGGAGTAATTTTCGGGGATCCATGGAGTGTAACAGTGACATTCTGTTCTGTAGTGGGGCGGCTCACATCTAGCTTGCCATCTTTTGCCCTCCGGTGTCACTGTGAAGTACAAAGTGGATGGAGTTCCTGGGAGAGGGGAGTGCAATGGGTTTCCAGTCTTTGGGGTCTGTCATCTTTCCTTCTTCACTCCCTATTTTGTCGATTCTTTATTTTCCTAGACAGTCTAGGTGTGTTTGCGTTTGGATATGTGTGAGTGTGTGTGTATTTGTTTACCTTCCTTTTTTTCCCCCTAAGCTAAGTCCTTTCACTCCTGGGATTGGAACGACTCCTTTTCCACTTCCTTAAAACCCATATTCTTCCCTTTCTCCTCTCCTTTTCCTCTTTTCCTGACGAAGCGACCAACGGTTGCGAAAGCTTGTATGTGTGTTTTTGTGTGACTTTATATGTGTCTGTCGATGAGCCTGTCCTTTGGGTAAGTCACCAGTTTTCTATTTTTTATATTTGTTTATTCCACCAGGAAGGTTTCCTTCTATAATATGATACGAATATTAAGGCGAAAAATTCCTAGCAGGTAAAATGATATATAAAAAATAGACGAAGATTACTCACCAGGCGAAGGAACACAGGTGTGACAGCATCACAAATAAAAATACACACACACACACACACACACACACACACACACAAACGCAAGCTTTCACAACCCAGTTGCTCCTTCAGGTAGAAGGAAAGGAGAGGGAAAAGGAAATGATGAGGGTTTTAAGGAAGGGGGTAAGGAGCCATTCCAATCCTGGGAGAGGAAAGACTTACCTTGGGGGAAGAAAAGGAAGGTGAACAAATACACACACACCCATAAATTCACACAGACGAAAACACACCTAGGCAGGCACACTATATAAACCAAAGGCTATTGGTATCCCATATAATATGTGTGGGTAGATAAGTACATTATTAGTAAAGTCTCTGTGCCCACTGTACAACACATTTTTTTATTAAAAATATGTTAGTGCTAATTTTTGGGCAGATTTTATTGATATCGTTTTCCCAAGTCAGATATTTGTCCACCTCTATTCCAGAAACCTATTTGAGTTCACTTCATCCATAGCTGTACCCCCAACATTTAGAATAAAAATTTCTGGTTGTTTCAGAATTTGTACATTTTGTTTTCTTTATTTTTATGAGTAGATTATTTTCTCTAAAATATCTTTCTGCTGCTTGCAGGACAACACTGACTTTCTTTTCGAAATCCTTCACTGAATCACTACAAACAAGTAAGATTGTGTAATCAGCATACATAATCACTTTTTTCATTTACTGAAATGGGCATGTCATTTACATACAATATGGTCCTTATACCAACCTCCAGCTACATCATATTTTACCTGCAGAAATTCAGAGTATTCTTTTTTTGTTGTTGGTATTTGCAGATTTGTATTTTATTTCCACACACTTTATGGCCACTACACATTATAATACCTTTAACCACATCCTGCGGCTAGATGCATTCCGTCATCACTTTCACTGTACTAAATATGACTTCACTAATTGATTGACCTTTTTCTCCTTTTTAACACAAACTTCACATTGGTTTGAGAAATTTCACTTGCACATATCTTTGATTGAACACAACACAGTTATAGCATTTTCATTATTGGGTGCAGCCCTAAGGTTTGATGACACTCATATGAAAAAATTGAGATGCTCTCTATGTGAGAATTTGAACACACATTCTCAAAGCATTGTATAAACATCAACAAACCATCTTCTTACATTTCTCACAAGAAAATATACACTATGGGGAAATTCGTTTTGCCATTATGTCATTCAAGGGACATTTAGTAATTCTTATTCGTCAATATATGTTCATATTTATGGCAATAAGTTACTCACCTTCTCCCCCCTTTTTATTTTTTATTTATCTTTTCTTTTTCTTTTCCATTTTTCATTTAATATCCTTTTACTAATCTATACACACTTGAAACATCTGTACATATTCTAAACCATCTGTTTTAATACTTTCATTATGGTTCTATAACACCTAATATTATTTCTTTTGAGAAACTGAAAACCTTCATATCCCTTTCTATACCCTTTCCATGTTCACGAAATTGTCACACTTGGTATTGTCGGAGTTATCTAAAGTACTACATCATTTACCTTTAGACATGAGACCGTATTTCACACCCTCTGACTAATTCTACATGGAAAATAAACTTGTATGGCTACCAGGAAATAATACAGTCGAAGAAGTGTTTGTGTCTACAAGAAGTAATAGGCAACATTACATGAAAAAGTCATTTTCCTCGAACTCATGAAAATGTGTACCATGAAAATCTTATCATTTCTTACAAATTCAGTCCATCAAATTTATGAATTTATTGGAAACCTACGTTACCTTTGTAATGTAACAATATGAGCCTCCATCTAATGTAGTATACGATACCTCTCTTTACTGAAACCCGGGGTACCCTTCTTTCCCTATAGTGTAGTTTAGCATACCATTTCCTATATACTGAAGCTCCGGATGCCTTTTTTTCCTGTAGTAAAGTTTATGATACCACCTTTAAACCTTTCTATCCTATAGTAAAGTTTGTGATACCACCGTATTCATTTCTACATTGTAACAGTTACATTGTTTATGTTACTAAGTATTTACCTCATTTTATTCCCATTAATAAAATCCATTAATTTCATAGTAATTACAGCTTTTATGCCCATTACTAAATTTCTATAACTTCGTAATTAGTATTACCTTATTTTCCCATTATCAAACCTCATTAATTTCGTAATACTCTATTACCATTGTTCCCATTATTAAAACCTAGTAATTTCGTAGTATTTATTTTGCAGCATTTATTTCCTTTCATTTCCTTTATTAAGATTAGATTAATTTTCATTATATTTTTGGCTAGACCAAATTCCAGTACAAATTGTAATTTAAAGTTGTTGTTACATCTAATTGTCATTATGGCTAATTGTCAGACATTGTAGTTCATTGTAAAGCAGATTATTTAACTTCAACCAAACAATAGGATTTACTTCATTTATAAAATATTAAAACTATTTAATCAATTATTTGTTATACTAATACATTGACATTGTATAACGAATGCAAATTACATGATTTGTTAAAATTAAAAAACGTTCTGTCTCTGTTGCAATATTTTATTATCCAATAACGTGTTTCCCGCTGTTAGCGCATCGTCAGACTTAGGTAATTATATAGCCCAGAAATTCGTTCCTGTTTCCTCTGTTTCCTCTTGCAGAGGAGACACAACTAAGAAGAGGGAATATCAGTGGCTCAAAACATGGACACAGAGGAAACAGGAACGAATTTCTGGGCTATATAATTACCTCTTGCAGAGGAGGCATAACTAAGAAGAGGGAATATCAATGGCTCAAAACACGAGCACAAAGGAAACAGGAACGAATTTCTGGGCTATATAATTACCTAAGTCTGATGATGTGCTAACAGCGTGAAACACGTTATTGGATAATAAAATATTGCAACAGAGACTGAACATTTTTTAATTAGTCAACACTGTTGCTGTACCAGCCGCCACCACCATCATGGAATGGAATGAAATGTACATGATTTGTTGTTTATAAAAGAACCAATTCATAAATTATCATTGTGATAATTATGCATCACTTGACATTGTTAATAATGTAATATACGTAAAAAATAGATGAAGTACACTTACCAGGCGAAGGGGCACAGGCAGTAATAGCAACAAATAAACACACACACACACACACACACACACACACACACACACACACACACACACACAAATGCTAGCTTTCGCAGCCTAGCTGCTTCATCAGGCAGAAGGGAAGGAGAGGGAAAAGGAAATGATGAGGGTTTTAAGGAAGGGGGTAAGGAGCCATTCCAATCCCGGGACAGGAAAGACTTACCTTGGGGGAAAAATGGAGGGTAAATAAATGCACATACACCCACACATTTACACAGACACAAGTACACTTAGGCAGACATACTCAAATGTATAATGTAATAAATACATGTAATGCGCGGGAATTAGTAGTGAGTTGTTGTACTTCAGAATTAGAGTTCAGTTCAAACCAGTTGTATCTTCCTGTAGCAATAAATCGAAGTGGATTTCAAAGAAGTATTTGTTCTTTTTGAAAAACACCCCTTCACAATTAATATTTATTGTCAAGTTCAAATTTTATAACAACTTAATTATTAAATATGGTGATCACCTTATTCAAAGAGGAATCGTCATATATCGTGTTAGGAGCTGGGATTGTGAACAAGTGTATTAAAGACTTTCTGTTCCAGGTCGAAGCAGAAAACATAACATCGAACAAAGGACTATAAAAAATGGCAAAGATCATAAAAAATTAAGGGGAACATCTGTGAGAGAATGAAAAAAAAAATTACGATGTACCACGGTGTTGCTGCAAGAAAACTAAACAAAGGTGAACCTGCTAAGAATAAATCCACAGCACTATAAAATATCGACAAAGGACTTCTCATCTGGACTCCAGAAAAGATAAGTAATCAAACTTTTTTTTGCTACCTCTTTTGTGTGGTGAAAACTGTTAGATTGTTCGCATGTGACTTTTGAAAATAGACGTATTAGCCAAAATGTCAGATACAGGGGAAGATAGCGTTGTGATAAAGCAAGAATCTGACTATTTTGAAGAAAATACTAGTGACATGAGTAGGGACGAAAATATGTAAGAGTTCAAAGTAGCTCAAATGTCAGAAATATTGAAGAAACTTGGAGTATTAAATAAGATTTCAGCTAAAATAGAAAAAGTGGCTAGGAATACTTGTAAACATTCAGAACATCTAGGAAAAGTGGATAAGAATACTTGCGAACTTGCAGAAAATTTAGAGGAGACAAAGAGTGAACTTTCTGAGCAGATATCATAGATGCCAAATTTTACACCAAATTGAAACAATTAACAGACGAAATTGCTGAATTTAAAGTATCAGTTGAGTCAAAGCATGTCCAGTTTGATACTCGAAAGGGCAACTTAGAATGTAAAATAGGTGATGTAGAAACCAAACTGTCCAAAGGTATCACTGACAATACTGAACATATAATTGCATTTAGAAAGAGTTGTTAGAACTGAAAGTGATCTGATGCAACAGCACAAAATAGAGGTCGAACAACAAATTCAGGCTCATAGACAGGAAACCCAGTCTAAAGTTGATCATTTAGATGTAAAAATCATTCATGTAGAAAAAGGAGTACTGAAATGTGTAGAAAAATGTGATCAAAATGTAATAGATTTAAGTAGGAAGGTATCACACATACAGTATGATGTGGTAACTAAAATATTAAACTGTAACCCTCTCCATTTTGGTAGTGTTCACATGAAATGTGAAATGTCCAGGTTATCTGGATACTTCCCACCGACACCAACCTTTCAGAACTCTGGAAATGGGAACTTGCCCTTAAGCTTATTCTCTCCTCCCGTTGCCCACCTGGTCTCAGCCTCCACTAAATTCAAATTCCCGCCCACCATCTTTAGCATCTTTGCCTCGCTTCTGTGTACAGAGCCTCTGCCTCAAGTGGTATCTCTGTCCAACTTCTTTACTTTTTACAAATGTCTGTCTAGGTGTGTTTGCATTTGGATATGTGTGAGTGTGTGTGTATTTGTTTACCTTTGTTTTTTTCCCCTAAGGTAAGTCTTTCCACTCCTGGGATTGGAATGACTCCTTTTCCACTTCCTTAAAACCCATATCCTTTCCTTTTTCCTCTCCTTTCTTCCTCTTTTCCTGAAGAAGCGACCAACGGTTGCGAAAGCTGTATGTGTGTTTGTGTGTGATTTTATTTGTGTCTGTCGACGAGCCTCTCCTGTGGGTAAGTCATCCGTTTTCTATTTTTTATATTTGTTATCCCACCAGGAAAGTTTCCTTCTATAATTTTCGTTTCATCAATTATTATGTTATTATTATTATTATATTACTATTACTATTTACGTACATTCCATTTAAGGAGAGTACAAAAACACAAATATCTAGCTTTTAATCCCACCTTTTATCTTCTTTTCATCATCCCAAAAACCTTTCTTTCTTTCACTTTGTGCTTTCTTTTGTTTATCTGTCCATATTCATCTGTTGTTTTTGTGTTCTGATTTTTTGGTTTCTGATTTTTTCCTTACTGGTTTTGCGGTCTTGTACGTCTTCTATATAGATATTTAATGTTTTCAAATCATCTTTAGTTTATTCGTAACACGTTGTACACAGTGTTGTAGAAAT
Source organism: Locusta migratoria (assembly GCA_026315105.1). Lineage (NCBI taxonomy): Eukaryota > Metazoa > Arthropoda > Insecta > Orthoptera > Acrididae > Locusta > Locusta migratoria. Next base: position 570,697,002 of record CM048747.1, on the reverse strand, counting down.
TATGTTTATTCTTTTAGTTGGTCTGGTATTATTCATTCTGGCAATATGCATGAAAAATTGTGTTCTGCAGTTTTTTGATATGTGAAGTGTTTCTTTCAGAGTGTCTGTATAGTTCTTCTGTGGGTCTTTTTTGCCAGATATTTTCACTGAAAACAGCAACATGGATTTTTCTCAGAACGATACTTTCTTGTTTTCCAATCTTCTTGATTTTTTCCATTTCTTTGGTGCTTGTAGTTTCCGATGCGTAGAGAGCTTCTGGTAAGACTACTTGTTAACATGGTTAAAGAGAAATTCACAAAGCCTCATGTTTTCCATTTATTCTAAAGACAAACTTAGGCTAACCTATTTATACAGATGCAAAAATTAATGCAAATTTTGTGGAACACCAAGCTACGGTCGTGGCTGACAGGCAGCAAGCTTGGTGACATGCAACCGTGCCGTTGCCAGTGTTCAAATACAAAGAAACATTTCTCATTCTGATAATCTGACTTCATTTGGAATAACTACTGAAGATCTCTCTGGTAAATATTGAAATAATTTTTAAGAAATGTTTTCCTCTATTTTGTATATAAAATATTGCAGTATTTATAAGCAGGTCTTACAAATGCAAACTATGTGCATGTGCATCAGTATAAATATCTTGCATTTTGATTTAGGAAGCGTAAGTCTATAATTTTATTTCTAGGATTATTGGTTCTTTTACTCTTGTTGGCATTGCAACTAATCCATCCACTAGATAAAATATTACTCTTAAACCTAATTTTAAAAAGAATATATGAAAAATAGATGAAGATTACTCGACAAGGGGAAGGAGCACAGGTGGTTATAGTAGCACAATTAAATATATAAATAAAACACACACACACAAACGCAAGCTTTCGCAACCCAGTTGCTTCTTCAAAGCAGAAGGGAAGTAGAGGGAAAAGGAAATGATGAGGTTTTTAAGGGAGGGGGTAAGGAGCCATTCCAATCCCGGGAGAGGAAAAACTTACCTTGGGGGAAGAAAAGGAAGGTGAACAAACAAACACACACACACACACACACACACACACACACACACATATTTACACAGACGCAAATACACCTAGGCAGACATACTGTAGAAAGCTGAATGATAAAGGAGAGGAAGGAAGTAGGATTAGGGAGGAAAGGATTGACAGAGACTGCTTTAGGGCATTGAAATGAAACAACGCCAACAAGTGAGCAGGAATCAATCTCAGGTCTCCCACTTTGGGCCAGCGGTCACCTTAACCACTTGGCCAACCATGCTCGCCTCCTGGCCATCTCAAATTCCCACAAGTTGCACGCTATGGCTGTAGCGCCCCTATGTTTCATGCCCTCTTACACTCACCATTATGGATTCCTGAGCGAGATCACAGTATGACCGCATCTGCGGTGAAGTGACTGAAGCTGACACTGCCTTTGCGTCACCACACCACACCAAAATAATAAGTATTTAGTTGTAAAGATGGCGTCAGCTTCAATTACTTCACCGCAGATGCGGTCATACATTTGACCTCGCACGGGAATCCGTAATGGTGAGTATAAGAGGGCATGAATGATAGGGGTGCTACAGCCATAGTGTGCGACTTGTGGGGAATTTGAGATGGCCAAGAGGTTAAGGTGACCACTGGCCCAAAGCGAGAGATCCGGGTTCGATTCCCAGTCCGGCTTACATTTTCACTTGTTGCCATTGTGTCATTTCAATGCCCTATAGCAGCAATCCTTTCCTTCCTAATCCTACTTACTTCCTCTCCTTTATCATTCATTTGCAAATTCACAAGACTGAATGTCTGGACGGAACCTATGATGGGGGTGCTCTCACTGCACCTGTGGTGGAGAAACTAGTAAGTAAAGCGTAGTGCGTGGGTTGCCGTCCGTGTAGCAAATCCACTGGGCTCTTATTGCCTAGTGGGATGAAGCGATATGCAGCCAAGAACCTGGCTAATGTAACATCAGGTGAGAAAGACTGGAAATATTTACGCATATGATTTTTAGAAGTCCGCAACATTCTCTCAATTTCCCCATTAGACTATGTGTGAAAAGGTGGTGCCAGGATATGGCAGTTACCCCGTTGGGCACAAAACTTTTTGAATTAATGAGAAGTAAATTGTGGTCCATTGTATGCAACCAGGGTAATAGGCAGCCCTTCCGTGGCGAAGATCTTGACAGTGCTGCAATTGTCACAGAGGAAGACAGGTGTGTGCAGTGTGCAAGAGAAGGAAACTTTGAATACGCATCCACAACGAGGAGCTAGTACGAGTTCTAAAAGGGTTCCACATAATCCCCATGTAGGCGTTCCCAAGCTGCAGCCAATTGACGCCACGGTGTAAGTGAAGCACGGGGGCAACTGCTGTGTGGCACATGTCTCACAGGCATTTACCAGTCGTACAATGTCAGTGTCCAATGCTTTAGTATGGACGATGCCCCAGTGGTACGCATGCATTTGTGCCAGAGAGCACTAGGTATCACTACTCATTGCAGAGAATTTGCTAGCTGCAGCAAAAGCACTCCGTCGTGCATGGCCTGCTGATATTGGATGTAGGTCAGAAATGGATCTTATAGTGAAAATGAGAAAGAAACAACACCCAATGCTGAAGTCTGTATGCAGCTTTGTCCAGTTGTGGGGCTGAGGGGTTGAAGAGGGACATCAAAGGATTGTGATCTACCACTAGATGAAATTTCATACTGTATGGGAAGACATAGAATTTCTTAAGAGCATACACAAATGCCAGAGCTTCTTTTTCTATTTGAGAGTACTTTGACTGGGCCGGTGTAAGTGTTTTGGAGGCAAATACAATGTGACGCATGGAGCCATCAGGGAATCGGTGTGGAAGAACAGCACCCACCCCATAATGAGACGCGTCCGACGCCATAACCGAGTGCTGACCACGGTGGAATTTCATTAAACATGGGGTGGTTGTTGTTGTTGGTGGTGGTTGTTTAACGGGGACAAAACTACAATGGTCATCAGTCCCCCATTCCATCTCTAGGCGTCAAAAGTAAATCCAAACATGTGAAAGATAATACCCCCAGAGTTTAAAATTGCAAAGTGGGAGAGGAGTCCCACTGAGTCCATAAAACATCATCAAGAATAACAAGACAAAACGAAAAGACGGTCATACAAAGACAACTTACAACAAAGAAACCGATGGCCGTGGTTGAGCGACAATAAGAATAAAAAAAGGAAAATTCAACCACTTGGTAACACACAGAAATCTCCAGTTAGAGCAAATGATTAAATCCTCCTGCTCGAATAAAACGTAAAACGGTATCTGCCATTGTGGCATCGTCACCTAAAACTTCCGATAAAACAGCAGGGAGGTTAAAATGTCGCTCCAAGGAAGCTAAAACGGGGCAGTCCATCAATATGTGGACAATTGTCAGACGGGAGCCACACCAACATTGGGCTGGGTCCTCACCTCGAAGGAGATGGCCATGGGTGAGCCACGTATGCCCAATGCGGAGGCGACACAAAACCACTGAGTTCCGTCGGGAACCATGCATGGAGGAACGCCACGCAGCTGTAGTTTCCTTTACCACCCGGAGCTTGTTGGGCGTGCTCAGGCTACGCCACTCAGTATCCCAAAGCTGAAGTACTCGCTGGCGCAACAATGAATGGAGATCAGAAGCCGGGAGGCCGATCTCTAGACAGGGCATACCGACAGCCTGCTTGGCAAGCCTGTCAACACGTTCATTACCCAGGATACCAACATGACCCGGAGACCAGAGGAACACCACCGATCGCCCGGACTGTGTAATGGCATAAAGTGTCTCCTGAATTGCCAACACCAGGGTAGACCGCGGGTAACACTGCTCCAGAGCTCGGAGGCTGCTCAGGGAGTCGCTGCAAACAACAAAAGACTCACCTGAGCAGGACTGGATATGCATGAGAGCTCTGTGAATGGCCACCAGCTCTGCAGTGTAAACACTGCAGCCATTCGGCAGAGAGTGCTGTTCCACATGGTCACCGTGAGTATAGGCAAATCCCACACAGCCATCAACCATTGAACCATCGGTGTAGATCAGGTCATAACCACATAACTCCACTATGATAGCCGAGAACTGACGGCGGAGCGCCTCCAGTGGAACTGAGTCTTTGGGCCCATGGGCCAAGTCCAGCCAAGTAGACGGCCTTGGCAAACACCACGGAGGTGTACGTGCACGGACCCGATAGGAAGATGGAAGGGGAGAAGACTCAAGCTCCTGCAGGAGGGACTGAACCGATAGGCAATCGTATGACCTGATCTGGAGCGTTGCTGATGGGGACGGACTACCACATCAGGAAATTGGAGACGATGGTTCGGGTGGCCTAGGGAGCAATACACATGTGCTGTGTAAGCCGCAAGTAGGTGTCAGCGGCGGATCCCCAAGGTGGAACCCCAGCCTCCACTAGTAAGCTGTTCACTGGGCTGGTGCGGAAGGCACCCGTCGCGATGCGAACCCCACAGTTGTGAATGGGGTCCAGTAGGTGCAGTGTCAAAGGTGCCACAGACCCATAGGCAATGCACCCAAAATCGAGACGGGACTGCACCAGTGCCGTGTAAAGCCGCAACAGTGTGGAGCGGTCGGCACCCCAGTTCATATGACCCAAGTGTCTGAGAAGGTTGAGATGGCGCCAGCACTTCCTTTTCAGCTGACGAATATGGGAGAGCCATGTCAGCCGGGCATCAAAGACCAGTCCTAAAAACCGATGAGTTTCTACTACGGTAAGCAGTTCGTCATTAAGATAAAGTTCAGGGTGCGGGTGGACAGTCTGATGCCGACAGAAGTGCATCACTCTGGTCTTGGTGGTGGAAAACTGAAAGCCGTGGGTAAGCGCCCAGGTTTGCGCCTTCCGAATAGCACCTTGCAACCTGCGCTCGACAACTTGGGTGCTGCAGGAACTAAAAGAAAGACAAAAGTCGTCAGCATAAAGAGAGGGGGACACCGACGATCCCACTGCTGAGGCTAAATCGTTGATAGCGATTAAAAAGAATGGAACACTTAAAACGAAACCCTGAGGAACCCCATTTTCCTGGATATGAGAGTAGCTCAGGGAAGCACCAATTTGAAGACGAAAGGTACGGACAGCTAAAAAATTCTGGATAAAAATCGGTAGGGAGCCCCGGAGGCCCCAGTCATATAAAGTGTTGAGGATGTGTCGTTGCCAGATGGTATCATATGCTTTGTGCATATCAAAGAATACGGCAACAAGGTGATGGCGCCTGGAAAAGGCTGTGCGGATTGCAGACTCGAGGTACACCAGATTGTCGGTGGGAGATCGACCATGGCGAAAACCGCCCTGGGATGAAGCCAGTAAGCCGCGAGCCTCCAGAATCCAACACAACCGCCGACTGACCATCCTCTCCAACAGTTGGCATGGAACGTTAGTCAGCTTACTAGGCCAATAGCTGTCCAAGGAAAGATGATGTTTGTTGGGTTTAAGGACTGGGATGATGATACTCTCCCGCCACTGTGACGGGAAAACACCATCACGCCAAATGCGGTTATAGACCGCAAGTAGATTACCCCGACTATCTGCTGAGAGATGTTTCAGCATTAGGCTATGGATGCTATCAGGCCCAGGAGCTGGGTCAGGACATTGTTGAAGAGCACTGAGTAGCTCCCACTCTGTAAAAGGAGTGTTGTAAGTTTCAGAGAGACCGGCGTTCTACCCTCTCCTTCACTGCACGGAAGGCCGGTGGATAATTTGCAGAGGCAAAGGCACGAGCATAATGCTCAGCAAACATCTCTGCAAGAGTGGCCGGGTCTGTACATATCACTCCATTTGTGGAGATCCCAGGGATTCCCGCTGGTGTCTGTAATCCCTGTAGCCGCCTGATCTTACTCCAGACCTGCGAGGCTGAGGTACCTGTCCCAATGGTGGATACGTATCTCTCCCAGCACTCCTGTTTCCGTCTTCTTATTAGCTGGTGAGCACAAGCGCGAAGCCTTTTAAAATTAATGAGGTACTCTTGAGAGGGGTGCCGTTTGTATCGCTGCAAGGCCCGCCTGCGGTCTTCAATGGCCTCAGCGACCTCCGGCGACCACCACGGAACTGTCTTACGCCGTAGGCACCCTGACGTACGCGGAATGGTAGCGTTCGCAGCAGAAATAATAGAATGCGGGGCGCTCTCGACCACCACATCGATGTTCTCGAGTGGGGGAGGGCCAACGATGGCAGCAGAGGTATAGTCTTCCCAGTTAGCCCTGTGCAGAACCCACCTGGGTGGGCGTGCTGGGGACTCGCATTGTGGGAGTGACAAAAAAATGGGGAAATGGTCACTGCCACACAAGTCGTCATGGGCTCTCCAGTGAACAGATGGTGGAAGGCTGTGGCTGCAGATCAACAGATCAATGGCCGAAAATGTGCCATGTGCCACACTAAAATGTGTGGGGGCACCTGTATTCAAGAGGCAGAGGTCAAGTTGAGTTAGTAAATCCTCGACAACCCTGCCATGACCAGAGATCGTAGAACCGCCCCACAAGGGACTGTGGGCATTAAAGTCACCCAACAGTAAGAAAGGTGGGGGTAGTTGAGCTACGAGTGCAGCCAAGACGTTCACAGATACATCACCATCTGGCGGCAAGTAGATACTACAGACGGTAAACTCCTGTGTGGTCCTCACCCTTACAGCCACTGCTTCTAATGGTGTTTGAAGGGGCACGGGTTTACTACACACAGAGGTGAGGACACACACACACACACACACACACACACACACACACACACACACACACACACACCACCTGAGACCCTGTTATATATGCTACGGTTGCAGTAAAATCCCCTGTAGCCATGAAGGGCAGGGGTCCACATTGCTGGAAACCAAGTTTCCTGAAGAGCAATGCAGAAAGCAGGTGTCATGCTCAGAAGCTGCCGTAGCTCAGCCAGGTGGGGGAAGAAACCGCCGCAGTTCCACTGAAAAATGACATTGTTCGAGTGCTAGGAAGACATGAATGAGACAAATCAATGGGTCATACCTCAGCATCACTTGCATCCACCAATGGAGGTTTATAGCTTCATTGACTGGTTTATCAAGGGCGTTCCCGAGAGCGAGGTCCTCGGGTGACGCAACAATCTCCACCTCATCTTCAGAAGTAGAGGTGGAGGCGGAAGAGAGTGGTGGTACTGAAGCCACCGTGGATTCTCGTGATGTACCTTTCTTTGGCCTTTGTTTACCCCTCCGTTCCCTCGGGGGCATCGCCGGTGGGAGGTGCTCCTCGGACTCAGCCACAGGGACTGAGGAGGAGCCCTACGACAAGCAGTCTGCGAGCGCGCCTGCTGCTGGTTAGTGTCGATATCTACACTGGGGGAAGGGAGTGTCCCAAGGGACCCCTTCCGTGTGCAGGAAACCGGAGAAGGTTGTTCTTTCTCCGGCGGAGAGGTGGTAGCTGATCCCAAGGCTTTCGTCTTGGGAGCTTTGCAAGGATGGCCCCAACTTCTGTGGGGGCAGGCTTTGGTTGGCGGCCCTGGGGGCCCACAGAAACAGTTGAAGTAGAATTAGAAGTAGAAAATACTGCCACCGCCAAGGAGAGTGGCGACGACGTTACTGCTGCGAACGAGTTGCTCATAGTAACAGGGCGCAGACGGTTAAATTTCTTCTTCACCTCATTATACGATATACGGTCCAGGGTTTTGTATTCAGTAATTTTCCATTCCCGTTGAAGTGAGGGACATTGCGACGAGCAGGGAGGATGGTTCTGACGCAGTCTGACAGTTGACGCAGATGGGAGGCGGTGTACATGGGGTGCCCGGATGTGCTGGACGCCCGCAGTCCCTACACGTAGCACTGGACATGCAACGGGAAGACATATGGCCGAACTTCCAGCATTGGAAGCACCTCACAGGCAGAGGAATATAAGGCCACACGTCAACACGGTAAACCATCACCTTGACCCTTTTGGGCAATGTATCACCCTCAAAGGCCAAGATGAAGGCACCAGTTGCGACCCTATTATCCTTTGGGCCCCTATGGATGCGCCGGATAAAATGAACGCCTCGTCGTTCAAGGTTCGCCCGTAGCTCGTCGTCCATCTGGAGCAACAAATCCCTATGGAAAATTACTCCCTGAACCATATTCAGGGACTTGTGGGGAGTGATGGTCACCACAACGTCACCCAGCTTGTCACAAGCGAGTAGCGCCCATGACTGGGCCGGGGATGCTGTGTGGATGAGAACAGACCCGTTGCGCATTTTAGAAATGGAGTCCACTTTCCCAAACCTGTCCTCTAGATGTTCCACAGAGAACTGAGGCTTGGTTGCTGTAAATGAGTCCCCATCAGGCCTACTGCACACGAGATACCTAGGAGCATAATCTTCACACTGTTTTGCGGCCCGACGTCCCTCCCAAGGAGCGGTCAGGGAGGGGAACGTTTGGGGGTCGTACGTGGAAGCATTAAACTTTCCCTTCTTAGAGACGGCGGTTGTAGGTCCGCCAACGTCACCTGATTTTGTCTCTTCATTATGGGTGATCTGCCCCGATGCCACCCACTCCGATCAGGGGCTCTCCTCATGGGCGCCACCCAGCCACAGCAACGTCACCTGGCAGGATGACAGTTGCCGGGAGTCCTGATGCCCCACAGAGACAAGCATTGACTCCTTGGCCTGCACGAGGAGTATGCAGCTCTGGCACCGGTAGAGCGATCCCTGTGTTGTCAGGGGGCTACAGCCAAGAGGGTACATGACGAGCCCACCACAACGGACTGGCTACCGTGTTGGCTTTCTGGCGCTATGTGAACCATCATAAAGGAGAGTGCTGAGATATCAGTGCACAATGGACGTGACTTGCATGGAAAAAAGAAATGACGTGCCCAGTGGCAGAATAGAAGCCGCAGTCGCAAGTCCATTCCATGATGGGTGCATAAGATGGCATGGCACGAGAATTACATGTTGCAACACGTAAGGTGTCCTTCCCTAAATGGTTCGCTCTTCTGAAAAATTTTGAAAAATGGAGGGTCAAACACACATAGGGGACCACAGATGGAAAGCTGAAAAGTATGAAGACTCTTTTAGTCGCCTCTTACGACAGGCAGGAATACCGCGGGCCTATTCTTACCCACAAACCCGCAGGGGGGAGGGGGTAAACATGGGGCAGAAAGTAATTTGTTCTCAAGTGACAAAAAGGCAGCCTTGTAATGGGGACCACTCGAATTTGGCACCTTTCTGTAACAAATCATAGAGAGGATGCAAAAGAGTGGAGACCCCTGGAATAAATTTGAGATAATATGAAATTTTTCCCAAGAAGGCCTGCAATTACTTAACAGACTTAGAGTGCAGCAATGCTGTCAGGGATTCACGTGGTCTGTAATGGAGGAAACACCTCCCCCCAATAACTGCAATCTGAGATACTCAATAGTTGGCTGAAAAAATTTCCACTTTTGGAGATTGCATTTGAGTCCCTCGACTTGTAACACAGAGAATAAGGTTCGCAAATTGTTCATATGTTCCTCATTAGTGCACCCAGTGACCACAATGTCATTCATATAGTTAATACATCCCAGAATCTGTTGTGTAAGTTCCTCTAAAAAGCGTTGGAATATACCTGGTGCACTTGCAAACCCAAAGGGCTAGACATAAGTACAAACGGGGTGATGACTACCTGTTTGCTTTGCAACTCCCCGTCTAACGGCAGTCGTAAGTATGCTTCTGCCAGGTCTATTTTCGAGAAATATTGTGCACCAGACAACTTCGAGAACAAGTCATCCTGTCGAGGCAGGGGGGGGTTATGTATCTGTGATGGATTGAACATTAATTGTGGCTTTAAAGTCGCAGCAAATGTGGAGTTTGCCAGGGGGTTTGACAATGACTAACTATGGTGTGGACCATTCACTAGACGCAACCAGGTGAATAACGCCGGCATATATAAGGGGGTCAAATTCCTCTTTTACCTCTGCTTTATGGGCAATGAGTATCTCATGTGCCTGGAAGAAATGGGGATGGGCTGTTGGTTTTGTGGTAAGGTGAGCTTGGAAGGAGGAAACACAACCCAGTCCTGGCAAGAAAAGAGGAGCATATTAAGAACAAAGAGATTCTAAAGATGGATACAGTACTCGGTCCAATACTAAATGAAACTTCATCAGATATAGAGTATCTGAAGTCTCGAAAAGCATCCATACCAAACAAGTTGGTTGTCGATGCTCGATCCACTGCTAAAAACGTGATTGTACAGACCACTGAGTGATAGGTCGCTGGGGCCGTGAATTGACCTAACACAGGAACAGATTGCAGGTTGTAACTCAAAAGCTTCTGCGATGCCAGTTGCAGGGGGGGAAGGGGGGGGTTGACCCAACATATACGTATGTCTGAGAGTTCATTAATGTGGCTGCTGCCCCCATTGTCTACCTAATTCTGCACTGTGCGGTTCAGAACATATACTTCAACAAAAAGCTCGGCAGGAGTGAGTGTGTTCGAGTGTCGCAACGTTATTAATTTCCACAGCAGTATCACGTGCGGGTGGTGCCGGTGTCGAGCGGCATGCTGAAGAAATATGCCCCTTTTTCCTACAGTGCCAACATGTGGACCAATGACGTGGGCAATCATTACTGGCTAGAAAAACATTTGGGACAAGATGGGAATGGTGCCGCCCATTTACCAGAGCGAGAAGACCGTCAGTTGTACTGTCGAGCAGAGCCGTTCTTTCGTCGGGCCTGTGACTGGAGTGGACAGTATTGAGGTAACCGCTGCCACCTCCCCCGTGGTATCAGCAGAAGGGGACGAGTATAATTGGGCAGTCAAATGGCAGAAAGGTCGCCCCGTGTGTCAATAGCGTGTGCTGCTGCCCGTGAAACCTCAAAAGCCTGAGCAATTTTCAAAACGTCAGCCGAGGTGGGGTTATCCTGCTGGAGGGCATGGTCGCAAATTTCCATCGGGAGCCGTGCGTAGGGTAATGTCCTAAAACGTACGAGCTTCATAGCATTCCTTGTGAATGTCTAAAATAAAATTACGATGACGGCTGAGACCCTGCAGTTTGGTAGCACAGGCCCGGTACATCCGATTGGGTTGTTTACAACATCGGTAGAATTCTATAGTAGAGATCACTGTATTCGTCTGCTGACAGTAATACCCAGAAAGCGAGGAACACGTCTAATAAAAAGAAAGAATAGGTGGATTGTACAACAGTGTCATTTTACACAAAACCTGTTGCACCTGAAGAGAACACCACAAAAGAAACAAAGTGAGGCACAAAATAGGGTCCGTAACACTGAAAGCCTGAAAGTGTTGATGTAAACGATGCTCGTACTTGTCCGACTTTTCCGTGGCCTCATCGTAGGAAAGAAGAGGAGGAGGTCCCGGCAGCACCGCAACGTTGTGCGACAAAGTAAACAACTTATTTACAATGTCAATCTGCTGTTTATGCTGTTTGTGCTGCTGCTGAATCAGTTGCTGTTGCTGTTGCAGCACCTGAAGTAACACAGGGTCTGTAGTAGTCATAGAGGACAAAGGAAACACACACACAATACCGTACCCCAGAGAAACGAGGAAGAGATCAGACACCGCACCCGTAGAACAGGGTCAGTACAGAGGCTGTGAAACACGCGTGCAATACGGCCGACTTGTCGCGTAGTGTTATGTTGACTGCTAACACAAGAAAACGTAACATGCTCGGTTGAAGTCACACATCAAACTGGCGAAGCGTCGCGCTGTATGTGCACACATTCTCATATAGAGTGCGATTTGTGCGGCACTCGTGGTGCACCAAGCGGCGGCCTGTAGCACTAGTATCGGCACCGTTTTTAATTACACGGCACATGGACATATCAACCGTAGTATCTCATAACTTGTGCTGAAGTCGTCCCCATGTCAATGTACTTTGTTGCAGTTTGGTTTTCTGGATTCATGTCATTATCGATCGTTATTATCTTATGTATTTATGGCATTTAACTCAATAAGCTGAAAGTCATTTGTTACGTTAATTGAAGTAGGATTAGTCATTAATTTGATTTAAGATACTGTAACCATTTAATTTGTACATGTATGTTAGTGTAGTGTAATGGTTGTCCTGTGATAGTTATACTTGGCTAGTTATTAGTACTTGTAGGTTCATTTTTATTCAATAGCAATGTAAATATTGAAATATAGTCAGTCAGATAGATCTTGTAGTAGATTAAGTTTCATCACGTATATATTATGTAAATATTTTGTTAAGTTTCAAAACTAGTTTTAGTAATTCTGATAAGAGCATGTATATATGTCTTCTACTGTTAGTTCTTAATGTTTTTATTATCAAGTCTTCCTGTAAATATTGTGTACATATTCAAATTTGGTTTGTGTACCAAATTTGGTACATGAGCCATGATGGAAAGTTGTGATATCAGCCAATGTTGTTTACATGAGGTGTGTCAAGACAGCTGCAGAAACAGGAAACCAACCCCAGACACCCCCTCTTCGGACATGAGCCAAGAAAACGTAGGCTTAAGTCAAGGAGGAGCTTTATAAGCACAACAACATCAACTGCATTGAGGCCTGGAACTCAGAACAGAGTTACAGTAGAATTCGTGAAACGAAAGTGCCGGAGGGAACATCAGAGAGGAACCTGCTGCAGGATTTCATCTGCTGTATGCAAGGTGGAAGGCACTAAACAGACTGAGGACAGGAGTGTCATGCTGCAAGACGAATCTCAGACAGTGGGGCTTCACAAACGAAGATGAGCTCTGTGAGTGTGGCGACATGCAGGACCCACGACACCTCCTGGTCTGCAGAAACCTGCCCAACCTGCACCACAGAGGACCTACATGCAGCAAATGATGTGGCCATCAAGGCAGCAGAATTTGGGAGCCTGCGGTACATCTAGCAGAAACTAGCAGAATTAGTAACCTCTTTCCACAATTTTTGTTTCTAGTTTGTAATTTGTATGTTTTAATTGTATATTTATTGAATTTAGCATTTTTGGATTGTCATTTGCTCAATGTAATTGTACACTGTAAACATATATTTAGTGAATTTGGTGTCCCTAGACTGAAAATTGTTTATTATAATTGTATTGTAATTGTATATTTATTGATCGAAAGATATGTCTTAGTCTGGGAACGTAAAATAAATAAATAAATAATCCTAGTCATCAAAACATTTGTGCGTCAAAACAACCAAACACTTGTAAACATTGACATGACGTGTCACAATTAGACACATACGGACCGAGTTTAACCTCGCTTAATGAACACCTTCTTTATAAAGTTTTCAAAGGGGCATACATAATGTAATTTTGTAAAAGGCTGAATTGATTAATGAGCAATATTTGACATAAAGAGTGTGTTCACTGTCTTTTTTATTTTAAAATCATTGATACAGTGTCTGGTTTTTTAATTTTTTTTCAGACACTTGACAGAAACGGCCATAAATGTACAAAACTGAAATACTGAAACATTTCAACCATTTCAAAGGATTGAAATAAAGACAACAACAAAGTCGAAAATTTTGTGCAGAAGTGGGATTCGAACCCAGATTTCTCACTCTGGGCATGCATTTGCCTTAACTAATTAAAATATCCAGACCTGCTTCTCTTCCAACCCAACTTCTCAACTTATGGCACTCTGCCCATCGATTCCTATTGTTCACAGCCTATACTAGATTCCTACAAGGGATCGAGTATTTGAATACATTCACATTGAAACTGTCATTGCCTGTTGTGGGCACATTTACAATTATTGATACGATGCCTGTTCTTTTCGGACATGACCGAAAGAAGAGACACAATTAGTTGACAGTAATGGCCGTACATTTATGAAATTGAAATATTGATACATTTTGACCGTTTCGAGAAGTTGAAATAAATTCAATGACAAATCTGAAAATTTATGCTGGACCAGGATTGCCCATTCAGACCAGTGGTCTCTTTAACCAATTAGGCTTCCCAGGCACACTTTCTTTCCAACCCAATTTCTCAACATGTTAAAGAAAACAACTTCATTCATGAAAGTTCTACTTCTCCCAGATGTAGTCCTGTGAAATCATTCTCTTCCCTTTCATGAAATAAATAATTGAAATCTACATCCTCATTTAACATCCATTAATAATTCACATTTTCATCAAATGCACAAACTCATTCCTCTGAAATACCAAACGCAGCATCTTCAACCTTTACAACTTCAGCACATGTAACATCAACTTTATCTTTCTTCACCAACAAACCACCACATCTGCCAATACATAACATAATTCATAATGCTGCATTTGCAAATACCTACACATCTTTCTGAGGATTCATCATAGAATTCATTTCCCACAGACAAGCTCAGAGCTATGTTGCCAATGATAAGGAATTTGTTTTTGTCAAACTGTTTAGCTGAATCACTTTTACTTTAGTCCTTACTCTTGTATGTCACCATTTTCTAAATACATTTATTTAGTTATGAAACTGCTGACAACAGTTACAGTTCCCTGTTGTGTGCTGCGTTCAGAATCAGTTTCATAGTGCAGAAAAAGTTCTAGTCCTTAAGTTTGCCTTCAATGTAACTCTTTATGATTATTTAACAAACCTTTTTGAGTGCTACTGATAACTGAAAACAGGTCAGACGTACCTATTGATATATACATTTTTACTTTATGCCTACTGAAACTTCAAATGTGGGTTCTAAAGTTTATTACCAGTTTGAATTTGAAAAAATATGGATATATAGTGTGTAGGTGGTATTTTACCTTCAAAAGAACTTTATACCTAATAGTAATGCTATACCTAATCTGAGATATTATTATCATCGTAGTTGGGGGATTTCAATATGAGATTTTTCTACATATGCCAATGTATAGGCTAATGGACTTCAGGATTAAGAAGCGGTAATATTGATATATATTATAGAAGGAAACTTACCTGGTGGGATAAATATGTATAAACAATGGAAACCGAATAACTTGCTCTAAGCACAGGCTCGTAGATTGTCACCAGAAAGAAAGAAAAAAAGTCAGGCATTCTCAACCGTTGCCGCTTCATCAGGCAAAGAGGAAGGAAGGAGGGGAAAAAGGAAAGGATGCAGGTTTTAAGGGAGTGGAAGAGGAGTCATTCCAATCCTGGGAGTAAAAGGACTTACCTTAAGGGAAAAAAAGGAAAGGTAAACAAGTGCAGACACACACTAACACACCTACACACACAAACACACCAAGATACACATTTGAAGAATGCAAAGAAGTTGGACAGAGATAACAGTTGAGGCAGAGGCTCTGTCCAGAGAACTGAGGCAAAAATGTTAAAAAATGGTGGGCGGGAATTTGAATGTAGCGGACGTTGAGACAAGTTGGGCAATGGAAAGAGAGAATATGGTGAAGGGCAATTTCCCACCTACAGAGTTCTGAAGGATTGGTGTTGGTGGAAAGTATCCAGTTAACCCGGACGGTGTAACACTTTGCCAAGATGTGCTGGCCGTGCACCAAGGTGATCCTCATTACCAACAAACACTGTCTCCCTGAGACCGTTCATGAGAATAGACAGTTTGTTGCTGGTCATTCCCTTATAGAACCCTCTCCGGGGGACACCAATTTGACGAAGCACTTTTGACGCCATCTTGCCTTTTGATAGTTACTTTTGAATTGGGTTGGATTGCTAATAACAATTTTCATGAGTGGAACAGTAATTATTCTGATTACATGCTTTTGTGCAATGAATAATTTTTTACTCAATGTTGAATTGCCCCAGAATATGATCCCGTATGAAAGCAGTGAATGAAAATAGGCGTAGTAAGCTAATTTACTGAGATGTATATCACCAAATTTACAATGACTCTGATAGCATAAGTAGCTGAACTGAAACATTTCAGGTGATCTTCAATATGATTCTTCCAATTCAATCTCTCGTCAATGCAAACACCTAACTACAGATTTATGTTCAAAGTATAAATTTATTAATGGTTTCATGCTATTTACTGTATGAAACTATATATACTGGATTTTTATCAAAGTGTAATGAGAGTCCATTTGTAGAGAACCACTTAATACCTTTCTGAAAGATACAGGTATCATTTACAATTTCATTAGTTTAATTCCTGTGTGTCAGGTGTGATACCTATACTTGTATCATCAGCAAAAACTACTAGCATCTTCGTGAATGTAGAATGGCAAGTCATTAATATGTATTAAGAGCAGCAAAGGATCCAAGACCGAACCTTGTGGGACCCCATTTTTGATAACTCCCCATTTAGAGGAATTTATTGTTTCATCTATATCATGTGAACTGCTTAATTCAACTTTATCCTCCTTCCTTTCTGTAATGAAAATGGAATTGAGCAGTGAGACGGAGGTTGCCAGTTGGAATTTGGCCTAAGTTTGAGCCATTGTAATATACATGTGTCTAACATAGCATTCTCAAGCAAACAGAAAAAAGCATTGTGACGTTTCGTAATTCCAATACACCTGCAGCGAGTGTTTTAAATAGGAATGACCACGAACGATGGTGTGATCAATTATAACACTTATTGATCGCCTTCTCATTGCAAAAGAAATTGAGTTGTTTACAGGAAAATGCAATATATATTTTTTTTTCCTATGAATAACATGGATCTTACTGTATTTGGGGTGTGCGGGTGTTGATGATATTGATGCACTGTCAATCTATTCTTTTGCAGGCAGAAATTAAGTCTAGGCCATAATCCCACAGAATGGTAGTATGGGGTTGTCCATAATTAGCATAGCGATACCGGTAGTCTTTGCAAATGAATTAATCCTATTCACATCTATGTGGTGGTGTATTCTTACAAACGCATCAGGAGCAAAACCGTTACACTCTGTGCAGTCGTAGTATAGAATCTCAGCACCAACTGTTGCTATTTCAGCTTTTTTCTTCTTCTTCATACTACACAATGAAAAAATCTTAAACAACTTTTAAGTATCGGTATGCAACATTCAATATGAAACTAGAATATAAGTAAGAGAACTTCGAGTAAGGAAATAACAGTTGATAAATACACTCATGTCACCATGTCTGGTCCTCATTAAACATTCATCCATCCAACCAACCAACCACCATGCCACTGTCACCTTTTCGGAGAGTGCCTGAGTTCTATCTAGACGTAGCCAGGGCTCTCTTGTGGAATTATTTCTGGACGTTTCTGCTATTACTGACAGTTTATTGAGTGAAACATATTAAATTTATAGAATGAGAATTTCAAACGAAATTCCTGCATCAAGAATCCCGTCTAAAATGAAAAGAAACTAGACGTAAGCAATAGTAATACTATAAGTGGATTAGAAATTACTTTTGCAGTTTCATAACTCCTCTGGTATACGATACATGCATTTCAGACTATGGGTAGTTGAGTAAAAATATCTGAATTACAGTACAGCAAAGCAGCTACAAACTAAGGTCAGGGCCATGCCAGCTATATCATCACTCTCATAAAAGATTTCATAATTTGTGTGCATAATATCAAAAATTTCACCATCTTATTCTTTTCCGAGATTTGGTATACACAGTAAAAAAATAGGAAGGGATATAGCTTTGAATTCAACACTGTTGGCCTTAATTTACACTCCTCTACCAATTACACCACTAGTATTGGAGATGACAGTAGTTTCTTGGAGCATGTCAACACACACACTTTTGGAAGGTTATGTTTATGTGGATGAATTCATGAAAACAACTTGTTATTGAAATTTGTATTTCATTTTTTGTCAAGCTGGAAGGGCAAATATTGAGTTCCAATAATAATATTCCGCAAAAGTTACTTATGGAACCCCACCTCCATCGCTTAAATCGAAATATGTGCTCCAAATATCTGTAATAACTCATATGCACCAACCTCTCCGGGGCACACAAACTTGATGAAGCACTGTCCGTGTGGGTGGAGAGGCTTGCGTATCTGTGTGAAGCTGAGAGTTATACTGAAGGCCTCAGCTGATGGATCAGACCAAGCATGTCCCAAAATGTCCAGTCTTCCTTATCCACTCCCAGTCCTTTCCCAATTCCTCTCCCAACCCAAGGTGTAATGCGATCCGTGCCGAGGGGTGCGTGGCACATGGGTGCATGTGTCTCGAACGGAGCCTCAGGGATACCGGGCGACCTCCCTGAGTAAGTAGCCTTGACCGCACGGGGTTATCGTGGTGTGGACCATATGAATCCCCAAATCTCGTGGGACTAAGATGAACACAGAGAAAGAAAGTATTTTAAAAGAATCTGATGGGCAATCTGAGACCTCAGATACTCAGACATCGGCATCAGGACCAATGGAGTGTACTCCTACTTCGGAATCAGGTTCTAGACCTGAGCAAGAAGTGGGAACTATAACAGAGAAGTTGGACCAGATTACGATTAAAGCCTTGTCTGGGGCTCCGAGGAGGAAACTTCTCAAGGAACAGAAGCAAAAGGAAGGAAAAGACTGGCTTCCTAAGCATAAGTGGAGGGAATCAAAAGGGCTTGAGCCCAAGACCACCAAAAAGAAACTGCCTCAGTTCGAAGGAGATACATAGACTCCCTCGACGTCAAAGACAGGTGGCAAGAGGGTTAGGGAGGAATCTAAAACTCCCTCCTCTCTGGACAGGTGCGATCCTAAAAGGCTGAGGCAGGAAATAGGAAAACAGACCTATAGTACTTCAGTCTCGGTCTTTAGAATGGCGGATGTCCAAGAAAGGTACCTACTGGTGATCATTACCTCGCAGCAGGAGGAGGTCGTGCAGATGGCCCTCTTTGAAGAGATTGGGGGGACGCTGGTCCAGGAACCAAATTCAGGAGAGTCTATCTAAATTGCGGTGCCCTCATTTTTGTCTGTGAGGGGGAGCACTCAGCAGAATGGCTTAAGGACAAGGTGCCCATGATATCCCCATGGAAGGATGTGAAGCTTCTGGTCAAGACAGCAACCAAACTCCTGAAGACCGCAAAGGTATCAATAAACGTACCAAAGATCCTTAAGGATGTTCCTCCAAAGACTCTGTTCGAGAAAATAAGGGTCCAGAACCCAAAAGTCTTGACAGAGGATTGGAGGGTAATTAACCAAAAGGTCGTTCCAGAAGGACGAACCCTGGTGGTGGAGGTCGGAGATAAGTCCCTGAAGGCAATGCGAGAGCAAGGCCTGAAACTGTTTTTAGGGTTCTCGCAGGTCGCCGTCAGGGTAATCAAAGACCTTAAAGGCAATAATGGCAGCAAGATAGGGACTGGAAGTGCTGCAGATAAACCTGCAGCACAGTAAAGGGGCCACTGCTGCCCTGAGCCGTTGCCTGGGCCTGTGGACGTGGCCCTGATACAAGAACCCTATTTATACAGAGGGGGTGTATCGAGTCTTGGTGGTACTGGAAGTAAGCTGATTTATGCTAGATATCTAAAAAACTCCAGAACATGCATTTATGTTAGAAATGGAATACCTTTCATACCAATGATGGATTTTTGTTCCAGGGACTTGGTGACCATCAGGATGCAGCAACGTGAGGAAGCTATCATGAGGGAAATTGTTTTGGCCTCAGCATACCTTCTTTACGAAGACAGCTCTCCTTCTTCTTTGGAAGTGAGGAGATTGGCGGAAGCCTGCCATCAGCAAGGTGACGAACTGTTGGTGGGATGTGATGCCAATGCCCACAATCTATCGTGGGGCAGCAAGGACACCAACAGTAGAGGTGAGCACCTTCTTGAATTTCTCCTATCTAACAACTTGGAGATCCTGAATTGTGGTGATGAACTTACATTCAGGAATAGTAGAAGGGAAGAAGTAATTGACATAACTATTGGTTCCATGTTGATGGTAAGTTAAGTCAAACAGTGGCATGTGGTCCTGGAGCCATCCTCATCAGATCACATGTATATTAAATTCAAAGTTGAAATGGGAACCAGACAGACCATGGCCTATAGGAATCCCAGGAAAACGGACTGGGAGACATATAGGAGAGACCTTGACTTCAGCCTATCGGAAATTAAAACTTTGATAAAGAATCCAGCAGAGTTTGAGGAAGTAGCAGAAGCCGTAACCTCTGCTATAGTGACCTCATACCAGCACAACCTGGAAATGCAAAGGAAACAGGTACAAAGACTATTTAACCTTGCGAGGCACAAAGGACAATGGGCAAAGTATCGTGAGGCCCTTGTCAATTACAACCTTGCCATCAGACGGGCAAAGGAGGCATCCTGGAAGGTGTTCTGTGAGGAAGTGGAGGGCACGGCTGCTCAAGCAAGACTTCATAAAATCCTCACTAGGGTACCAACTAAACCAGGAGGAACATTGAGGAAGGAGGATGGGGAGTATACAATGACAGCACATGAAATGCTGTAACTGCTCCTCAAGACTCACTTTCCTCAATATACTCTGGGGGATAACTCAGGCCAGAACGCGATTCCTGAGAGACAACGGTTCTCAGGTATTCGCAAAGAGGACTGGGATTTGGCCAAGGAGTGTGTCGATTTCAGTAAGGTCCGATGGGCGGTGAGAACATTTCAACCGTTCATGTCACCTGGCCCCGATGGAATCTTTCCAGCTCTCCTGCAACAAGCAGGATAAACTCTTATTGGATTCCTATGCAGGTTATTCAGGGTTAGCCTAGCAGCAGGAATCATTCCCAATGCCTGGAGGACAGTGAAGGTTGTCTTCATTCAAAAACCAGGGAGAATTGATCATACAAAGGCCAAAAATATGTGACTAATCAGTCTGTCCTCCTTCATTCTTAAGACATTGGAAAAGCTGGATAATGTGCAAAACAAAATGCATATCAACCAGGTAAATCATGTGAGATAGCTCTCCACCAACTCGTTGGGAAGGGGGAGGAAGCACTACACTTTCAGAAAATACCCCTCTGTATCTTCCTGGACATCGAGGGGGCTTTTAGCAACACGACCTTCGATTCCATGGTTAGGGCAACAGAGGTGGACTAGGGCCATGCTCAGTGGAAGAAAGGTAGAGGCTACCATGATGAATGAAAAAAAATGGTAATCAACACCACTAGGGGTTGCCCGCAAGGAGGAGTTCTTTCCCCTTTATTGTGGAATCTAGTGGTGAATCATCTCATTGGAGAATTAAACTCTAGGCAGTACTTTTGCCAAGGATACGAAGATGATCTTGTCATAGTAATACTAGGAAAATTTGCTGACACAGTGAAGAAAAGGCACAAGGTGCATTGGACTTTGTGCAAGACTGGTGCAGAAAACAGGATCTGGGTGTTACTCCTAAGAAGAGTGTTGTTGTACCATTCACAAAGAAGCATATCCAACACTCAAGTTAGAATCTAAAGCTCTTCAATGAAGCGCTACCTGTGAAGGGGACAGTGAAATATCTAGGGGTTACCCTAGATGAGAAACTGACATGGACCCCTCACATCAGGAATATTTGCTCCAAGGCAAAAGGTACTCTTGTAGTACCAGGAGAACTTGTGGCAAAAATTGGGGCCTGAAACCCAACAGTATGCCCTGGATATATACCACGGTGATTAGACCCAGGATCACCTATTGGCTGGTTGTGGAAGAAGGTAGCAGTCATGAAAGAAGGTAGAACAGCAGGTTGCTGCTAAGGAGATTGGTAAGGTGCAGAGATTAGCCTGCTTACCCATAACAGGTGGAATTAGCAGCACACCAACTGCTGGGATGGAAACCATGCTGGATACGCCCCCATTACACCTTTGGGTCAAGATGGAGGCAGAGGCTGGTGCATACAAACTCAAAACTGGCAACAACTGGAACTCTTTGGGAAATCCAGAATCACACACTAAAATAGTGAGTGAGGTAAATATAGGAAAGGTTGGGGAAATGCTAGCCAACCATATTGTAATCCCATACTGCTTCAACAAGCCTTTCAATATAACAATTGGAAGTAGGGAGCAGTGGGAGAAAATAGTTCGACACCATAAGGGGGATATTGTCTGATTCATTGATGGGTCAAAATCAGACCAAGGCGTTGGGGCCAGGGTATACATGGTGCAGCCAAGACTGGAGGGTGTCATCTCTCTAGGGAAACTGTCCTCAGTATTCCAGGCCGAAATCACTGCCATCAGGGCGTGTGTGGAGGGGAATTTGCGTAGGTGCTACATAGACTGTAGAATCTCTATCTATTCAGACAGCCAGGCAGCCCTGAGATCACTGGCAGCTCCTGCAACAAGGTCTAAAATTGGTGTAGAATGTCACAGGGTTCTGGTGGAGCTAGGGGAAAACAATAGAGTAAACCTATTGTGGGTCCCTGGCCACTCGGGGATCAGTGGCAACAAACATGCCGACAGATTAGTCAGGATGGGGTCTGAGACTCCATTTATTGGACCGGAACCTGTCCTGACAATCACCAAGGCAATGATCAAATTGGAGCTATGTAACTGGCTCAGAAGACAAAATGTAGAATATTGGACCAAAGTCTACCAACAAAAACATGGCAAGGTAATGATGCCAAAGCCATGTTTTAAAAGAAGCTCTTCAATCCTGGGCCTGAACAGGAGAGAGATTAGACTCATGGTTATATTGCTGACAGGCCATGGGAATTTCAAAAAACACCTACATACAATGGGAATAACAAAAGAGGACCATAGATGTAGGATCTGTGATGATGGTGATGAAACTGCATCACATCTAATCTTCGAATGCATTGCATTGGAGAGTAAAAGGCACAGAGCATTTCGGTCAACCAGACCCGAAGAAATTGTGTCTAATTAAGAACTGGTAAAGGGACTCCTTGCACTGTTCAAGGGCATTGGTTGGCTTTACTAGATATACATGGAGTGATACTGCACAATAAACTTAGTTTTGGTGTGGGCAGTGGCGGGTTGGATCAAGACTGTTTTGGCTTCCCTGAAAAAATCAATCAAATCCCACATAGAATGCTTCACAGTGCAAGCATGTCAGTTGGTAAATCATGTGGGTGCTATCGCAAGTGGTGCTGCCCTTGATCGTGTACACCTTCCGGATTACGGGACTGGAGTAACTTGTGGTGGAAGGGTGCATACGGCAGGTTTTACAAGGGGGGCAGTTACATGGGTAGGAGCCAGAGGGTAGGGATGGTGGTTTGGGAATTTCATAGGGATGGACTAGGAGGTTACAAAGGTTAGGTGCATGGTGAAAAGACATTCTTGGTGGGGTGGGATGTCACGAAGGATGGATCTCATTATGGGGCAGGATTTAGGGAAGTCATATCCTTGCTAGAGAGCCACATACAGAGTCTGCTCCAGCCCCATAAAGTATCTGGTGACCAGAGGGGCACTTCTGGGATTCTTCTGTGGAAAGTTCTGGGTTTGGGGGGATGAGGAAGTGGCTCTGGAAATTTGCTTCTGTACCATATCAGGAGGATAGCTGCGGGATGTGAAAGCCATTATTAGGTTATTGGTGTACTGGTACAGGGATTCGGGACTGGAACAGACTCGTTTGCCATTAAGAATGGATGGCAGCTGTCATAATGGAGATACTGTTGTTTATTGGTTAGTTTGATGTGAATGGATGTGCGAAGTTGGCTGTTGGACAGATGGAGGTTGACATCGAGAAAAGTGGCACTGGATTTGGAATAGGACCAGGTGAATTTGATGGGACTAAAGAAGTTGAGGTTGGAGAGAAAATTCTGGAGTTCTTCTTCACTGTGTGTCCAGATCATGAAGCTGTCATCAATGAATCTGTACCAAACGTTGGGTTGACAGGCTTGGGTATCCAGGAAGGCTTCCTCTAAGCGTCCCATAAATAAGTTTGTGTACGAGGGGGCCATCCTGGTTCCCATGGCTGTTCCCTTTAGTTGTTGGTATGTCTGGCCCTCAAAGGCGACGAAGTTGTGTGTTAGGATTAAGCTGGCTAGGGTAATAAGGAATGAGGTTTTAGGTATAGTTGCAGATGGTCGGCGTGAAAGGAAGTACTCTATCGCAGTGAGGCCCTGGGCGCGTGGGATGTTTGTGTATAAGGAAGTATCATCGATAGTTAAAAGGATGGTTTCTGGAGGTAACAGGTTGGGTAAGGAATTCAGGCAGTCAAGAAAGTGGTTGGTGTCTTTGATGAAGGACGGGTTGAAGGTGTTGGTCTATGATTTTGAGGAAGAGCGGGTGGGTCTCACTATGATGGAGGACGGAACTATTCCAGGAAAAGTTCAATTTGTTCATGTATCATGTTGGAATTTGATGTCTTTGGGACCTGGATCATTAGGAGTAGGATTATTTTTCTTCATGGCAAAGTGATATCTCTAACAAAGACTATGAGTATAGGATAGTAAATCTTTGACAACGGCCGTTTGGTTGAATTTGGGAATAGGGCTAATAATGAGGTCTTTGGATAGGACGGAGGTTTCAGATTGGGAGAGAGGTTTAGAGGAGAGGTTGACTACTGAATTGGGATGTTGTGGTTCAGGATTGTGTGGATTAGGATTGTGAGAATTAGGATTGTGAGGTTTGGGGGGGGGGGGGGGGGAGTGGAGCTGGAAGTGGGAGATTGAGTAGATGGGAGAGACTGGGTTTCTGTGCAATAAGAGGAGCTTGAGGGTTATTGGAGAGGTTGTTGAGGGAGAGTGTATTGCCTTTCTGGAGATGGTGACAAGGAGTTGGGATAGTTTTTGAGGTGGAGGGTGGCATGCCGTTCCAATTGTATGTGTCTGTGTCTGTATCTCTCTGTGTGCACACTTGTTTACTTTTCCTTTTTCCCCCTTAAGGTGGGCCTGTAAGGATGTTTTGAACTGTGTGTGTGGATGTGGGATTGGAACGGTTGAGGATTTTGATTAGGGATAGGAGTTGACAGGTATGTTCATTAGCAGAGTTGATGTATAGGTTAAGGATTAGGTAGGTGAGGGCTGTGGATTGTTCTGTTTGGAATTGGTGTAAGGCATGATGAAAGGATGGGTTACAGCCAGCAATGGGAACTTTCAGTGTGAGGCTCTTGGGGGTAATGCCAAATGTTAGATATGCCTGAGTGAACAAAATGTGGGACCGTAATCTGGCTAATGAGAAAGCATGCTTGCGGACGGAATGTAGATGAAACTTGATGGGGTCGCTGTAGGGTGACATAATGTATGGGATGGGAAAGTGAGAAATTTCTGCTGAATAACAGACTGCAAAGTAATGAAATAAAATAATATACTAATAAAAATGTATATAAATGAATAAAATAATAAAAATAGACATGGGAGAGATATAAAGGTGAACAGATAGCAAAAGAAATTATTCAGCTAGGAAAAAAGAAATAGAAAAAGTTCATGAGAGTAGTTGAAGATAAACATTGTTGAAACTGTAGTCAATTACAGTCAGTCAACAATGTAATGCACAAGGGTACGGTGGTTGTATAAGCATTACGGGTGGAGAAAATCTGGAAATGTTTGAGCAAACCATGTGAGAATGAAACGATAGAGTATTATTAGGATTCGTTCTGTAGTGGGAGATTACGGTTAAGAGGGTCACAATAGTTTGATGAATGTATAATATGATTAAAACATGCAGAAAAATGACCGGAAATTTTGGAATAATGAACGGAAATGTGGAACAACAGGAATGAAAATGGTTATTTAAGTTGTGAAATGGTATTAATGCAGTAAAATGAGAAATGTAGATGAATGGTGCATATTACAGATGAGATGCAGTGTTGAAAGTGATGACTATAAAAATTTGAATAAAAATAAAAAGATGTTAGTCATACTATTAGGTTAAGGTTCAAAAGTCAATACTGATTGTTGTATGTAGCCTGTTTGGGCAGGAGAAAAATGAATTGTAAACTAAGAAGGGAGGCAAATATAGAGTGAAAATACTATGTAAATCAGAAACAGAAGGAGAAAGTAAGATGATAGAAAAGATTTCGAAAGGCAACAGAGCAATAACAAACATTCCTAATTGTTATGTTCAAATTTATGAAACGAATATTATAGAAGGAAACTTTCCTGGTGGGATAAATACGTATAAATAATTGATATCGAATAACTTACCCAAAGTACAGGTCACAAAAATCAAATAAAAACACACACAAACACAACATTCAAGCTTTCGCAAACATTTGCTGCTTCTTCAGGAAAAGAGGAAGGAAGGAGGGGAAAATGGAAAGCATGCGGGTTTTAAGGGAGTGGAATAGGTGTCATTACAATTCTGGGAGGGAAAGGACCCACCTTAAGGGGGAAAAAGGAAAGGTAAACAAGTGTGCACACAGACAGATACAGACACACACACACACACACACACACACACACACACACACACACACACACACACACACACATGCAAACATCTAGGTAGACATTTGTAGAAAGCAAAGAAGTTCAACAGAGAGAACAGCTGAGGCAGGGGGTCTGTCCATAGAACTGAGTCAAAGATGTTAAAGAATGGTGGACAGGAACTTGAATTTAATCTGCCAATGAACACACCTGTCAACTCCTATTCCTAGTCAAAATCCACAACCTTTCCACTCCCACATCCACACCTACAGTTCAGAACATCTTCTTATAGGCTAACCGCAAATTGGAACAGCATGCCACCCTCCACCTCAAAAAAACTATCCAAACTCCTTGTCACCCACCTCCAGAAAGGGAATACACTCTCCCTCAATAACCCCTCCAACAATCCTCAAGCTCTTCTTATTGCACAGAAACCCAGTCTCTCCCATATACTCAATCTCCCACTTCCAGGTCCGCTGCCCCCTCCCCCCAAACCTCTAAATCCTAATCCACACAATCCTGAACCACAACATCCCAATTCAGTAGCCAACTTCTCTTCTAAACCTCTCTCCAAATATGAACCTCCGACCTATCCAAAGGCCTCACCTTTGGCTCCACTCCCAAATTCGACCAAACAGCCCTTCTCAAAGATTTACTATCCTATATTCGTAGTCTTTGCTGGAGATATCACTTTGCCATGAAGAAAAATAATCCTACCCCTAATGATACAGTTCCCCAAGAAATTATTCAAATTGAACCCTGCCTAAAACAGTTTCGTCCTCCGTCACAGTGAGAACCACCCCCTCTTCCTCAAAATCACCCTCTTACAACCTTCTAGGAATTCCTTATTTCCAACCTTGCCTCTCAGTCTTTCCTGAAAAACCTTAATCCTTCTTCCAACATTACTGCAGCTCAATCCCAAGATCTGTGATCTGAAGGCTGACCATTCCATTGTCAATCTCCCAGCTGACAAAAGATCCACGAGCGCGGTACTTGATCGGCGGGAATATGTGGCTGAGGAAGTGCGTCAGGTTTCAGACAACACTACTTACAAAGTTTGTCAATATGATCTCTTACCTGATGTCCAGTCAGAGCTTCTAGAAATCCTCAGATCCTTATGCCCCTTATGAAACCTTTCACCTGACACCCCACCAACACCCCGCACCCCAAATTTCTACCTACTTCCCAAGATTTTTGAAACATAATCATCCAGGCCTGCCCATTTTGGCCAGTTACCAAGCCCCCACAGAACAAAGCTCTGCCTACATAGACCAACACCTTCAAACCATTATGTGCAGTCTCCCATCCTTCATAAAGACACCAACCACTTTCTCGATAGCCTGAAATCCTTGCCCAACCTGTTACCTCCGGAAATCATCCTTGTAACTGTTGATGCTACTTTCTTATACACAAACATTGCACACACTCAGGGCCTCACTGTCATGGAGTACTTCCTTTTACGCTGACCACCTGCAACACTACCTCAAACTTCTTTCCTTATTACCCTAGCCAGCTTCATCCTAAACCACAACTTCTTCACCTTTGAGGGCCAGATATATGAACAACTAAAGGAAACAGCCACGGGAACCAGGATGGCCCCCTCATAAGCAAACTTATTTATTGGACACTTAGAGGAAGCCTTCCTGGATCCCCAAGCTTGTCAACCCAAAGTCTGACACAGATTCATTGATGACAGCTTCATGATATGGACTTACAGTGAAGAAGAACTCCAGAATTTCCTCTCCAACCTCAACTTCTTTAGTCCCATCAAATTCACCTGGTCCTATTCCAAATCCCATTCCATTTTCCTTGATGTCGATCTCCAACCATCCAACGGTCAACTTCACACATCCGTCCACATCAAATGAACCAATCAATAACAGTATCTCCATTATGACAGCTGCCATCCATTCCACATCAAATGTTCCCTTCCCTACAGCCTAGGTCTTCGTGGCAAACGAGTCTCTCCAGTCCCAAATTTCTGAACCAGTACACCAATAACCTAATAACAGCTTTCACATCCTGCAGCTATTCCCCTGATTTGGTACAGAAGCAAATTTCCAGAGCCACTGCATCATTCCCCCAAACCCAGAACCTTTCACAGAAGAACCCCAGAAGTGCTCCTTTATCACTGCATACTTTCTGGGACTGGAGCAGACTCTGAATGTGTCTCTCCAGCAAGGATATGACTTCCTTAAATCCTATTCGAAATGTGATCCATCCTTCATGACATCCTTTCCACCCCACAAAGAGTGTCTTTTCACCACACACCTAACCTTTGTAACCTCCTAGACCATCCCTATGAAATCATCAAACCACTTTCCCTACCCTCTGGCTCCTACCCATGTAAGTGCCCCTGTTGTAAAACCTGCCCTATGCACCCTTCCACCATGAGTTACTCCAGTCCCGTAACCCGGAAGGTGTTGTTGGTAATGAGGATCACCCTGCGGATATACATGCCTTGGTGCACGGCCAGGACGTCTCGGCAAAGTGTTACACCATTCTGGTTATCTGGAAACTTCCCACTGACACCAATCCTTCAGAACTCCAGAGATGGGAAATTACTCTTCATCATATTCTTTCTTTCTGCTGCCCTCCTGGTCTCAACCTCCACTAAATTCAAATTCTCGCCCACCACTCCTTAACATCTTTGCCTCAGTTCTCTAGACAGAGCCTCTGCCTCAACTGTTATCTCTGTCTAACTTCTTTGCTTTCTACAAATGTCTAACTTGGGTGTTTGCGTGTGTGTGTGTGTGTGTGTGGTGTGTGTGTGTGTGTGTGTGTTTGTGTATGAGCGCTTGTTTATCTTTCCTTTTTTCCCCTTGAGGTAAGTCCTTCCACTCCCGTGATTGGAATGACTCCTCTTCCACTCCCTTAAAACCCGCATCATTCTCTTTTTCCCCTCCTTCCTCTTTTCCTGAGGAAGCAGCCAATGGTTCTGAAAGCTTGAATGTTGTGTTTGTGTGTGTTTTTATTTGCTTCTTTGTGACTATCTATGAGCCTGTGCTTTGGGTAAGTTATTCGATTTCTATTATGTCTACATACATTGTTATATAGTTTCAGCTAGTTAAAGAGTTCATGTTTACAGTAATACAGAATCAATGAATAACAAGCATTAAGAAGGATATTGAATTTAAATACTATGTGAAAACAAGCACAGAAAATGCATATCAGGTAGATGATATGGGTTTATAAAATGTGTTTTGTCAGGAATTCAGAGTCTATCGTATGATGTTTATGACCCACTAATTAATGTGGAAGTCTCTGTGGAGTCGAGATAGGACACATTAGAAAAAATGTTTAGTGATGTTCTTTAGAAAAATGTGTTAGGTTAAGAATTGTCAGTGAAAATACTGAACAAATAGAAATGAGAAATGCTTCATATGTTGATAAAGAAGAATTAGTATTTCATAATGAAAATGAAATTAAATATTAAATGATGATGAAAGAAGTTGATGTAGTGTTAAGAATAGTGTATTCTCTGAACAGATGCTTTACTGGAAAGCTAAGATGTTAAAATTGCTCAAGACTGCTAAGGAATCTTAAAATGATATTGCTAAGTGTTCTGAGAATGTTAGCTCCAAATCTTGATATAAATGTTAAGTCATCTACTGAAGTGTTAGTTAATGAAGTAAGTGAAAGTAAATATGACAGTATGCCTTCTGTCTGTCAACTTAAATGTGATCCTAGTGACATGAATAATTTTGAAGAAGTTTAAAAGATCTATTAACTGAACCTGAAAACCAAGTAAAGCTTTACTATGTAAGTAGTTCATGTGTTAAGATCAGAGTTGAAGTTCTTCTGCATATAAGCATTGAGCATCTTGAAGTCATTGAAATCCTTAGCTGTATGTTTATAAGTTTGTTATCCACGATCCAGAAACTTGATCAGTCTCAGAAATATTAATGCATTTAAAACCCTACATACAGAAAACTGTCTCAGAAATATTAATACATTAAAAACCCTGCTTACAGAAAACTAACAGCATTTTAATAAAAAATGATTCTCTTGGGATGGTAGCACATCTTCTGTAGTACACTTCCCTTCTTCTGATAATGTTGCTGTTGAGGCTGCTATCGCAGGTTTTGATGGAACTGCTGTTGTGGTTACTGTAGGCACTGCTGTGGCATCTGTTGGATGTGGATTTATGGATCCTGCTTCATCTTCTGCTGTTGTAAAATCTTGCTGATGAAATGCAGTAGGCACTGCTGCTGCATCATATTGAGTGTGAGTAGGTACACTTGTTGCTTCTTCTTCTGCTGCTTCATTAGAAGTAACAATTTCTTCAGTCTCTGATTGCATAAAGGAAGGAATTGGAAGAACAGAAATTACTTCTCCTTGGTTGGCAGATGCTTCTAGTAACATGCTAATGTTTTGACACAGAAACTTCTTGCCCCTGTTATTTAGGTGTGTGCCATGTTTCGTATAACAGACTCTTTGCGTGGATTTCATACTTGTAAAATGTGCATTTTGTTAGGCCTTGCAAATCTTTGAGTTTAGCCTGTTTGGTTTTTTTATTTCTACATCTACATCTACATAGATACTCTGCAAATCACATTTAAGTGCCTGGCAGAGGGTTCATTAACCACCTTCATAACTTTTCTCTACCGTTCCATTCTCTAATAGCGCGCAGGAAGAAAGAACACCTAAATCGTTCCGTTTTCAATCTTTTTTCTCTTATTTTATTGGGATGGTCATGTCTCCCTAAGTAGGTGGGTGCTAGCGAAATATTTTCACATTCAGAACTAAAAGTCGGTGATTGAAACTTCGCAAACAGATCACGCCGCAATGAATAACGTCTTTCTTTTAATGATTTCCACCCCAATTCGTGCAACATTTCCGTGACGCTTCCCCCCCCCCCCCCCCCCATAACGTGATAAAACAAAACGAGCTGCCCTTCTCTGAACCTTCTCAATATCTTCCGTCAGTCCCACCTGATGAGGGTCCCACAAGGAGCAACAGTACTCCAAGAGAGGACGCACAAGTGTGATGTAGGCAGTCTCTTTGGTGGAGCTGGTGCATCGTCTAAGCGTTCTGCCAATGAAACGTAAACTTTGGTTCGCCTTCCCCACAATATTTTCTGTGTGTTCTCTCCAGTCAAAGTTGTTCATAATTGTAACTCCTAGGTATTTGGTAGAATTTACGACCTTAAGGTTTGACTGATTTATCGCGTAATTGAAGTTCAGCGGATTTCTTTTAGTGGTCATGTGTATTACTTCACACTTTTCTTTATTTAGTGTCAATTGCCAATTTTCGCACCAAGTAGAAATTTTGTCTAAATTGCTTTGCAGTTGCTTTTGATCCTCTGTTGACTTCACTAACCGATAAACGACAGCATCATCCGTGAACAGTCTAAGGGAGCTATTTCCATGGTTACATATGACCTTTTCAAAAGGTCATGCCTATGTGTAATTCCGGCTACAAAGACTGATTTGTCTTCTGTAGAATTTAATATTTCCTTAAGTTTTCGTGTTGCATTGCAAAGATCATTTTTATAGATATTATTAGCTCCAGCTATGACAACAATATTACAATGATTTTCAGTTTCTTCATTTTTTATGACTTCTTGAATAGGTGCACCTGGTTTGACAATGCCAGTTGCTTGTATACTATGTCTGTAACATAATATTTATTGCGATTTCACGTCCATGACTAACAGAAAATATTTTGACTTTGATGTTGTCTTCATGTTTATCGATGAATTTTCTGGTTGTATGCTTCTTACTATGTAGGCCTACATTAGGCATAATGTTGTTGTTGTTGTTGTTGTCGTCACAGTTTTCCGTGAATTTCGTATGTTTAGGTTTCACATGAACAATCCTTTTTCACCTAGTAAACTCTTGTTGCCGTATTGTTTCGGCCGTTATACCCACTTCAGAGCACTTGTTTATTGCTGGTAGGACACTGTGACTGCTTCTATTAACGCGGTTCATTGCATTTGTGGCTTTTATTACTTTTTTACTACTTTCTAGCGTGATTGTACCAGTCCTATGCTTCCAATTTGGCATTTTGCTTATTTTGTCGATCATATTTGTCCTTCAAAACGGCGTTGTCCGATGTGACCTTTCCTGTTGAGCACTGAGGGACTTAACAGGAAAGGCATTGTTTACCTGCTTCTCAATAACACCGCAAGGTGATGCATGAGGTAGCTGGAGAGAAGGTATAAATTTGCTGCTGGGGTAATGAGTAATCACAGTTTCTTGGAGCAGACATCTACACCGACAAAGAAAAGTTAGATATGCTTCTATTTGATGGTGAAAACAGAAGACATACTGCTAGAGCAATAATGGAGGTTTGTGACCTGATTGTGAGTGTCTTATGCACCAGCTTCTTGAAAATACTTGCAAGAAACTACTTGAATCGGGATCATGGAACACCATACAGAGGACAAGGCAAAAAATGGCAACTGGCGAGGTATATGAAAAGGCGCTCTCTGTTGTAGGTTTCGAATGGTGCCAGGACTTTACCAGTTTGTTCTGCAGTGACAAGATGATCCAATTTATTTTCAATGGGTGCTTTTTACTGATGAAGCAACTTCCACTAAACATGGTAATGAGACTTTGCATTACTGGTCAACACTGAACCCTCATTGGCTTCGACAGGTGCAGCATCAGCACCCATGGAGAGTTAATGTGTGGTTCGGCATAGTTGGATATGTCATCGTGGGACTATACGCCATTCTGGGAATACTAAACAGCAATAACTATGCAAAATTCCTGGAAAATATTCTGTCCATTTTGCTGGAAGAGGTACCACTAACTACGCGTCAGTGCATGTGGTTCCAACGTGATGGGTGCCCTGCTAACTCTTCCAGTGTGGCTACAGAGCTGTTAAATGCAAAGTTCATGGATTGTTGGTAGGGACGACATGGTGAAATGAAGTGGCCAGCTCGGTCGCCTGATCTGACCCCTCTTCATTTTTTTTCTGTTGGGACCAATCAAACATAAAATGTAGGCCCAAATACCAACTAAACCGGACAATATGAAGCAATGTATCATCGAAGCTGTTGCTGATATCTCATGTGACAACTTCACAGTCATTCACAAATCATTTGAATGGCGACTACAAATGTGCATTGAAGCAGAAGGGAAGCATTTCAAACTCATGCTTCAGTAAAGTTTCGTATCATGTACAGTATGTGTTTTGCATCTTTTTGTGTATTTGCTTCATATTTGCATATTTTCAAATAAAAAGCAAATATTTGGAAAATAATGTGAATAATAAGGGTCTCCTCATTTACGTTAGTATTTATGTTACTTAAAATGCATTAACATCTTGTGGTATGCCTACTATTTTTGTATCATAGTTGTCAAATAACTGATAATATTTGCATGACATCATTAGTTAATTTTTGTGCAAAATATCACAGTACGTAAGGTAAATGGGCGTGTGTGTAAGGATGGACTCGCTACGTTTACCATGTACTCTACACAACAGGAAATGTCACATTGAACAACACCACTTTGAAGAACAAATACGACACTGGAACATATCTAAGCCTCAAAAACTATTTGCCTAAATATTATGATTTACACTTATTTGAAACTGTGTTTTTAAGCCCATCATGTTAAGCTTAAATTTAACATAGGGCTCATAGCCCGTGTCCCTGTAATTCACTGTCCAAACAGCATCTTTGTATCTATTACAGATGGGGAGATTCAA
This sequence comes from Locusta migratoria, assembly GCA_026315105.1. Taxonomy (NCBI): domain Eukaryota; kingdom Metazoa; phylum Arthropoda; class Insecta; order Orthoptera; family Acrididae; genus Locusta; species Locusta migratoria. Next base: position 570,663,378 of record CM048747.1, on the reverse strand, counting down.
GGGGTGTTATGACTTAGCTGCCTCACCCTGTATTTTCAAAGAGAGAGAGAGAGAGAGAGAGAGAGAGAGAATGGCTGCCCAATATTTAAATCAGGTCAGTAGCACTGTCATTAGTACCAAAAACATGAAACTGAATGTTGGAACAAGCTTTCAGAAATTAAATTTCTTTTCTGACATAGGAGAGAAAGGTGATAGAAGGGAGAGCTTTAAAAATTTTGAATTCTGCCATTTATGTCATGGCCTGTTAATACATAAATAGATACATTTAGATATATATAAATAATTCCAGAATGCCAATTATTTAATGAATGTATTTTGACTGTGTTTGGAATCTGATTTTACAGTCCTTGAGATTTTGAAGCCTGTGCCCGCCCCCCCCCCCCCCCCTGTTCTTCCCTCAGCATGAGAGGTCTGGTGGGAGCACAAACCCCTCTCTGTCACTGCTCCCTGCTGCCATTAGATGCCACCACTGAAAATAAGCACTACAATAAAAAACTTTTTAGGCGTACAGTTGGATTTCATACCTTGTCATGTTTATTAAGTTCTAAAGTGAGAATATGGAAATATGTAGCATATTTGTGCAGCTCAACATTTGCAGAAATTCAGCATAATTACTTAATATTAATGTCTATACAGTTTACAAACATTTACTCACATGCATCACAAGCTGGAGCAACAAATTGCAGTCATCCATTAAAACAGTGCAGAGTGGATGATTTTGCCTGAATGCCTCTGCAGCAGATTCTTCTTTTTCTATTGCCCAACATATTTCAGCCACACCTGACTGCTCAAGGCCATATGAAAGGCCTAGTAGAAAAGAGGAACAGACGTCATAATATATTTGAATGGTCACTGATGAAATATTTATTTTACCTGCTAAAAACTTTTAAATAAATGCTACCTCCACAGCCAGCAAAAATATCGAGGGTTCTCAGCTTTGTATTAATAGCTGGCCAATATTTCAACTCATTAGGATTTGTCTTACTCTGGCTGTCCTGCAACACAATAAGTAGAAGCAGATGTTACTAGAGTTGACTGTCATTAAAATTTGTTGTCAGAGATACAGAGGATGTCAATATAATTAAGATTACCACAAATATGATGAGGATATGTTGTAGCTCACTGCAATTATGATCATTGAGCTGCAGATGGGTACACAACAGACAACCACACACACACACACACACACACACACACACACACACACACACACACAATTAGCTTTTTGGCCTCAGCCTTCATAAGAAATGAGCACACACTCATCTAAGCAATCACACTAGCACACCTCACTAACACACGACTGTCATCTATGGCTACCATGCTCAGATTCTAAATGCCTCAGTGTACACACCATTAAGGATTTTATACATTGTTAGGTATACAATTCTATCTGAGTACTAGAACAGGTCCCAGAGTGCCTCACTGTTTTTAGTATTGTTACTGCCCCTGTTGGGTATGTAAAAGGTGTGAACATTGTCAGACATTTATGACTTGGGGTGCTGTGTGATGCAGACTTATTGGCACACAAGTTTCACAGGCCCTCCTCGTGACACTCCACTTGGATGGATGGTCGAGATGGGCAATATCTAGATTTGTGGGGCATTCATATCAGACAGTGTCCAGATGTCATTCTGTGTGGAAAATTGAGGGCAGCCATATTCATGTCGAGATTTCTGTTGATCACATTGGAGTAATCTTCATGAAGCTGGTGTTTCTTTCTATTGTTCTCACCATAACAGAAATTATTAAATTTGATCTGTTCACCGCTCCAATACAAATGAACACAAGAAGATCACCGACGATAAAGTGCAGCAGTGTCCAGAAAAACACAAGGTAAAATTATTTGGTGACAGTCACATACGTAGTATTGTGACTCAAATGTCATTGTGTGGAGACAACAATATAAAGTTTTACAGTGAAGTTAAACGTGGTGCAGATTTCGAAAAGGTGACTGCAGGTATAAACAAAGAATGTTCACATCTCTCAAAAAAAGGCTGTGTCATGTTGATGGGAGGAGCAAACAATGTAAACAGAAATGAAGTGACCAAGTTTATAAAGTAATTGATCACAGTGTTACAGTACTTAGATTTCACAAATGCCACTCAGATATGACCTGCCTGATTGGTCATGTGTGAACACAGAAATTAGGTAGACTAGTATTCAACTGAAGTCCTTTTGCACCAAATTTGTGAATGCAAAGTTACTAGACATTAGTAGCTATGATTGAAACTGTTTCACTTGGCATGTTATGTACTTAAATCAGTGTGAGAAAAGGAAACATTCAACAAATGTAAACCATGCTGTAGATGAAATATTCTGCAAAAGACACACCAAAAATGAATCTTTAATTGTGTTGGGTGCTTATTTACAGGAAAACTAGTATTTCTGTTGGATTTGGTCTGAAACAAACACGGATTCAAATCTCACACAAAACATTGTAAACAACGGAATTCGTGAAATACGCAGTCAAACACTGCTAAATACATCTACTAATAAGTTTTTCAAATGTGCTAAAACTATTGCATCACATTGGTCAATCTCTAGAAAATAAGTTACTTCAGTTTGAATTTGTAAATCTTGAACTAAAAATTGGTATTCTGTGTATAACTGAACACTGGTTAGACAAAGATGAAATTATGTCAACTGTAATTCCTGGTTATAAACTCGCCAGTTATTATTGTAGAAGCAAACTAAATGTGGTGGAAGAGCTACTTTTGTAAAAGATTATTTAAAATTTACTGAATTTTATAGAAGGAGACTTTTCTGGTGGGAAAAATATGTATAAAAATTAAGATTGTTTGACTTACCCAAAGCACAGGTTTGCCGACGGACTCAAAAAAAAAAATAAAAAAAAAATAAAAATACACAAACATTCACGCTTTCACAACTGTAGGTTACTTCTTCAGGAAACGAGGAAGGAAGGAAGGAGAGGAGAAAGGGATGGACAAAGGTTTTAAGGAAGTGGAAAAGGAGTCATTACAATCCCAGGAATGGAAGGACTTACCTTAGGGAAAAAAAAAGGAAGGTAAACAAATACACACACACACTCACACATCTCCACATGCAAACACACCTAGGTAGACATTTGTAGAAAGCAAAGAAGTTGGACAGAGATACCACTTGACGCAGAGGCTCTGTCCACAGAACTGAGGCAAAGATGTTAAAAATGGTGGGCGGGAATTTGAATTTAGCGGAAGTTGAGATCAGGTGGGCAATGGTAGGAGAGAATATGTTGAAGGGCAAGTTCCCATCTTTGGAGTTCTAAAAGATTGGTGTTGGTGGGAAGTATCAAGATAACGTGGATGATGTAACACTGTGCCAAGATGTGCTGGCCGTGCACCAAAGCATGTTTAGCCACAGGGTGATCCTCATTACCAACAAACACTATCTGCCTGTGACTGTTCATGCGAATGGACAGTTTGTCACTGGTCATTCCCACATAGAGCGCTTCACAGTGCAGGCATGTCAGTTGGTAAATCACGTGGGTGCTATCGCAAGTGGCTCTGCCCTTGATCTTGTACACCTTCTGGGTTACAGGACTGGAGTAAGTGGTGGTGGAAGGGTGCATAGGGCAGGTTTTACAACAGGGGCGGTTACATGGTTAGGAGCCCAAACCACCTTCCCTGCTGTAATGGATCTGCCCAGTTGTGCCCATTTTAATATTTGGTATGATTTGTTTATTTTTGCCAATAACATGAATATGTATTTTTAGTGTAATTCAATATTTTTTTAATTTGTTTTTCAAATTTGTTAATATGTAGTGTGTAAAAGTGTGTATGGAATAGTATCTTTGAGTCAGCACTTGGTTCACATATTCTTTGAATCATATGATCATCTTTGGTTTTTTCATTTGGTCTCGGTCACTTTCGTCTCCGCCGTGTGAGAGTGAGGATGTGTTTTGTGTATATGTGTACAGTTAAAGTTCTGTGCTTTTAATATTGTGAATAAAAATGCTCAAGGATCAATAAAATTCAAGTGATTATATGAAAACTACGAAGTGTTTGCAACCACATTTTTTGATACGGTAGTGAAGATGACCGAAAATCCCGCACCTTTTCTGCAACCAAAGTTTGAATCAAATCCTGACAACAATGTCAAAATTTACGACTACCACCGAGCAGCAGCGAGAACATAAGTTAAGTGACTTTAATCTTTTTCACTAGCAACTAAATCCGATACATTTGTGTTTTCCATTGGCCATACCGTAACGAACGGTATCTCTATGGAACATTTAAATAACTTTCAAGAAGGATGAGGGCTGTGAAAACTGGAGGCCTATGTCTGGGATTAAGTGCTTTATATGTACACATATTAACAAAATCTGTGTACTGCAGGAATCTGGTAAACGATATATGTGCTTGTGTACAGTGACCATGGTGGTACAAGACAAAGGAAGGAACACTGAAGTCGTTGATGTAGACAAAGTTGTGCAATAAATCCCACTTGTGTGAGGATTGACTGAAAACATAAGTGCTTTTGTGCAGTTTTCTCTTTATTTTTATTATTTCGTGTGCAAACCTTTTTTTTTATACGAAAATGACTGTGGTAAAACCAGAATCTGTTACTGAATCCAAGCAGGATTGTGAAAATACCTCGCAGTCGGACGACTTAAACATGCTGATAAAACAGGAGGGCCACTTGTTAGAACCTAGTCAGTTTCCTAGTGCATCTGAGGGGGGAATGTCAGATATAGAGATGACATTAGCAATGATGAGAGAGTCAATGGCTCTAAATCAAACCGTTGCAACTTGCTTACAAGCGACTGAGCAGGCGGTTGCAGACAGTTTTCGAGTTCTGAACGAAAAAATAGATATCAAGTTAAAAGCTGTAACTGAGAAGTTAGAGCAGTCCATGGACCTGAAAGTTTTGCATCTTGAAGGCATGATGAACAAAAAAATTGACAATATTTTACGCTGGGGTCAGATATATCGAAAATTGACAAGAAATTAGGTAGGGCTGAATCAAAGATTTTAGCAATTGACATCAAAGTGGGAAAATTAAAATCTAGTCTGAGTAATAAAATTCAATATGTAAAAAATGAGCTGGTCACAGATAGAGAGAAAAATGAAAAACTTTTTGATAGTATTCATAAACAAATAGATACTGTTTATGCAAATGTAAAAACAATGGCTGTTGATCTTGAAAATAGGGTAGAGACAAAACTCAATGTTGTAGATGATCAAGTTAAAACAGTAAGCAAGTCTGTAAGAATCCAAAATGTTGAAACTAAGTCAACTGTAAATAAACTAGAAACGTCAATTTCTGACTTAAACAATAGGTTTGAAACACTTAGCAATGATGTAGCTAACAACAACTTTTCCAGTAATATGTGTACAGTGTTTTCAAATACTCCAGTATAAAAATTTTCTGATTAATGTAGCTTGCATCCCGTTGACTTTCTTCAAAACTGTAGAGATAACTTTGTACCCAAAATGTGTGAAGACATGAAAATTAAGTTTATTAAGAAATTTTTGGAAGGGGAAGCTTTGATGTGGGTCAACCAAAATTGTTCAGGGGATATTTCATATTCAGAATTTGAAGAAATGTTTTTGAATAGGTTTTGGTCAGAAACGGAACAAGCCAGAATAAAGAGCGAGTTCCTGAATGGACCAAATTATAGGGAAACACAGGGTACAATGAAACAATTCTGTAAAAATCAACTTAAAAAACTTGTACATTTCAGTAAACCATTTGGTGAGCTAACACAAATTGATGCCTTGAAAAGAAGGCTGCCAACTGATGTGCAGTGGGATCTCGTGTATGGGCCAGATGACAATATTGAACAGTTTCTCAATTATTTGGACAAGTTAGTCCGTATAATAGAAAAAGTAGGAAAACTGAACCATGATTCAGGTCCTTCACAGAGAAGTGGAAATCATAGTTGGGGAAATGGTAATTTTAACAGAAGGGAAAACAGCTCTAGTAACAATTTTCAGTCAAGGGAACACAATCACAACCATGATAGTTCTCATTTTAGGGACAATAGTAATAACAATTTCCATTCAAGAGGATCAGGTGGAAACAATTGGAATAGGAATGGTAACAGGGAGTTTGAAAGTAGAAATAGAAATTGGCATGAAAATGGTGACAGCAGGAAACAAAACTCTATGGGGAATAATGAACAAAAAAACTAGCTGGCGCTCCACTGGCGGTCCACAAGGTAGGGGCGAAGGACAAATAATAAATGGACCAATAACAGCAACAACACTGTACCTAGGGATACAGGTGATGTAATGTGTAGTTAGGTTTCAGAAATTACTGCAACCAGGCAACTGGTGTACTATCTGGTGTACTATCCTGTAAACTTAGTATCTGTTCAGAATGAGACTTGTACAGCAGGTAGCACTAAAGTTATGGATAAGATTGAGCACTCACACTGCAATACAGAGCCTGAAGTAATTGATTAGTTAAATTTTATGAGTGGGCAGAAACATGTAATTTGTCAGAGGATCAACAGGTAATGAATATATATGGTGATTTTTGAACTGAAGCACTTTTCACAGAACCAGGTAAAGAAGTTGTACAAACTGATACAATGAATGATTTGGATGCTTTGTCGTATGAGAGCAATGTGGTGAATGCTCAGGATAAAGAGATTGATGTTAATGATGGTATGGAAAATGAGGAGTTAGTGTGTAATGAGGATGCTGAAGGAAAGTATTTTATGTGTTTTAGAGATGAATTGGAGGTGTCATGTGAGGTTGATAATACTATGAACATTGCAGAAATACCCAAGAGCGTGGCTAATGATTTAAATGGTGTTAGTGTCACAATGAATAATATAAATTCTTGTGGAAGAGAATGTATAGATGCTTTGAATTGTAACTCTGATGATGAAGGTAGGGTTCCACTTGTAATGAACAAAGGTCAGTCATTTCTGTAAAATATGTGGATAAATAGTGATACCATTAAGAATGATCATAATTTTAGGAGAATGATTATTAATTTGTGCTTGGTGGAAAAATGCCAAGTATATTATTGCTGAACATTTAAAGGCTAAGTATCTTAAAAGTGATCTACTAGTCAATGTATTTGGATTAATGAAATTGGTAACATTGTTAGGCCCACTGTTAATGTAATGTTACTAGACAATGCATGTGAATCCATTGTAGGTAGCTGTAATGCTGGTAGCTATAGTTTTAAAGACATTGAAAATGATTTATTAGAAGAACATATACAGCCAGAGAAAAGTGAGAACATCTGTAGCCGGTTCATTAAATTAAAGGTTGGGACTTGGGAAGGCAAGTGCCTTATAGACACAGGTAGTCAAGTATCAGGAATATCAGAGATACTAAGTAGGAAACTCAAACAGGAGGAGGATTACATTGAAATGCCTGTCATTGGGGTGAAAATAAAAGGTGCAACAGGAAGGCATAGTAAATCTGTTAGATGCCAAACCTTGCTAACTTTTACAATTGAGAGAGTTACATTTAAACTTGTTTGTTTAGTTATACCAGGACTCTCGGACGAATTTATACTAGAGATGCCTTGGATTAGTACTGTAGGTGCAGGTTTTGACTGGAGGGCTCAAACCTTACCTTCACAGCACTAAATGGTGATTGTATCAGCACTAATTTTGTCAGATCAAATACAGGATTACAGAACAATAGTTGTAGTCTGAATCTTGTGAAGGAGAAGAGGATTGTTGACAGGGACATACCAGAGCTTACCATGAGTAAAGTAGAGTTTAAAAATCTTGTAGACTTGAAGATTTCTGAGACTTCTGGCCTGACATATAGACAAAAACAGGATCTAGAGTCTCTGTTGTGGGATTACAGTGATGTTTTTAGCAACATCCCTGGGAAAGTTAAAGGTTATCAATGCACTTTACTGGTGACACCCCATGAACCTTTCTTTATGAAACTGTATGGTACACCCATTGTAAAACAAGCAGCGGTTGAAAAAGAATTACATAAGATGGAGGTCTGTAACATAATTGAAAGAAGCATCAGTGCCTATAATAATCCATTGGTGGTAGTATCTAAAAAGGATGGGGGAGTTAGAATAGTTCTCGATTCCAGGCCTTTAAATAAGATTTTGTACAGGGAGACGGACCACCCTGAGAATATTGATGAGTTATTGTATAAGGTTGAAAACATACAAATAATGTCAATGTAACATCAGGTATCCACCAAGTACCTCTTGCTTCCAATTTGAGAAAGTACACAGCTTTTCTTTACAATGGACGATGCTACCAATACCGTGTAGTCCCTTTCGGATTGAACTCATCGGTAGCAGAATTTATTAGAGCATTAGACCATGTGCTAGCACAGGAACTTGTATCCAAATTAGTTATCTATGTTGACGATATTTTAGTAGCTGGACAAGATTGGAATGGACATTTTGAACTTTTGAGGCAGGCCTGTGAAAAACTTAGAAGGGAGGGATGACATTAAAATTGGAGAAGTGCAAATTTGCGGTATCAGAGTTAAAATTTTTGGTACATGTTATAACTGGAAAAGGGATTTTGGCAGATCCTGAGAAAATCAAAGCCATTTCAGGGTTCCCTGTACCCTGCACAACAAAACAACTGAAGTCATTCTATGGAATGTGTGGTTTCTATAGGAAATTTGTAAGCAAACAAAGATGAATGCCCCTCGTCTGAGTAATCTACTAAAGAAGGATACTGTGTGGATATGGAGTAATGATTGCCTAGATGCCTTTGACAAAATCAAGTCAGAATTAAGCAACCAAAACTTACTACACAGACCAGAATTTAAGCTACCTTCCTCCCTTCATACTGACAGTAGAAATTATGGATTAGGTGCTGAATTATTCCAAGAGAAAGAAACCAATGGTGAGAGGGTTCATTACACAGTAGCATTTGCAAGTAGAATGCTATCTAAGCATGAGAAAAACTACTCTGTTTCTGAAAAGGAACTGTTAGCCATACACTGGTCATTTTCAAAGTTTAGGGCATATTTGCTTGGACATAAGGTAATAGTCTACTCCGACCATAAAGCCTTCAGCTATTTATAGGAATGCAAACTGTATCACAATTTGCTTAATAGATGGTTAATGTATTTACAACAGTTTGATTTCGAGATCAAAAATATTAAAGAGACTGACAACATTGTTGCCGATGCCTTATCGAGATTGCCTTTGGGAGAGGAAAAAGAATTGTTTGATCAGAATGAAGAGACAGAATTTAAAATGAGATATATTAAAGGAGTTACTGATGAAAATGTTGTTAGGTAATTGTGTGATAAAATTAGGAGGAGTCAGAACGAAGATGCGAACTGGAAACTTGTTAAGAGCTGTTTAGGGAAAAACAATTATGAGAAGTTAGAAAAGTGTTACAAGGTGTTTAAGGGCACTCTGTTTAGGAGAACAGATGAAGACTCTGATAATTGGAAGCTTTGCTGGCCTGAAGGTGAAGCTGAGAGCTTAATTAGATATACTCATGAAAGCTATGGTCATTGTGGTGTGCAGAAATGCATCCAAAAATTGCAGGAGAATGTATACTTCTACAATATGGCCAAGAAAGTAAGAAACAAACTGGCAACATGTGACAAATGTCAATGAGTCAAGGTGAGCAATAGAAAATGCCACGGTGAAATGCAAAACATAATTCCTGCCCAACCTCTCGAACTAGTTGTCGTTGATTTCTATAGTTCACTTCCAAAGAGTAGGAGTGGTCACTGTTACATATTTGTTATTGTAGATGTATTCACTAAGTTAAGTTCTACCCTGTCAGAAAAGCCACAAGTAAAGAGATTGTTATGAAAGTTGAAAAAGATTATTTCTTCAATGCTGAGAAACCAAAAGCTATCCTATCAGATAATGGCTCACAGTTTGTGTCCAAAGTGTGGAAAACCTTTATTGATACATCAGGACTCAAACATATACAAATGTATTTGATATGATTTGTTTATTTTTGCCAAAATCATGAATATGTAATCTTTTTAAATTTTTTTAAATGTAATCCAATTTTTTTTTTTTAATTTGTCTTTCAAATTTGTTAATATGTAGTGTGTAAATTGTATATGTAATGGTATCTTTGAGTCGGCACTTGGCTCAAATATTATTTGGATCATATGATAATCTTTGGTTTTTCTATGTGGTCTTGGCCACTTTCGTTTCCGCCATGTGCGAGTGAAGATGTGAGGTTTATTACCTCTCCAATAAACCTCAATCTCCTCTTATTGCACACAAACCCAGTATCTCCCATCTACTCAATCTCCCACTCCCAACTCCTCTCGCCCCTAAACCTCAAAACTCCAATCCACACAATCCAGAACCACAACGTCCCAATTCAGTAGTCAACCTCTCCTCCAAACCTCTCTTCCAATTTGAAACATCTGTCCTATCCAAAGGCCTCACCTTTAGTCCTACTCCCAAATTCAACCAAACAGCTCTTGTCAAAGATCAACTTTCCTATACTCGTAGTCTTTGCTGGAGATACCACTTTGCCACGAAGAAAAATAATCCTACTCCTAATTATCCAGCTCCCCAAGACATCATTCAAATTGAACCCTTCCTAGAATAGTTCCGTACTCCGTCACAGCGAGACCCACCTGCTCTTTCTCAAAATCACCCTCTTCAAACCTTCCAGGAATTCCTTACTTCCCACCTTGTCCCGCAGTCTATCCTGAGAAACCTTAATTCTAATCCAAACATTAAAAATGCTGACCACCCACTACCCTATATAAAAATTCTTTCCTTAATACGCTAGTCAGCTTCATCCTAACCCACAACTTCTTCACTTTTGAGGGCCAGACATACCAACAACTAAAGGGAACAGCCATGGGAACCAGGATGGCCCCCTCGTACACAAACTTATTTATGGGACGCTTAGAGGAAGCCTTCCTGGATACCCAAGCCTGTCAACCCAACGTTTGGTACAGATTCATTGATGACATCTTCATGTTCTGGACTCACAGTGAAGAAGAACTCCAGGATTTCTTCTTCAACCTCAACTCCTTTGGTCCCATCAAATTCACCTGCCACTTTCCTCGATGTCAACCTCCATCTGTCCAACGGCCAACTTCACACATCCGTCCACATCTAACCTACCAATAAACACAGTACCTGCATTATGTCAGCTGCCATCCATTCCACATCAAACGTTCCCTTCCCTACAGGTTAGATCTTCGTGGCAAACGAGTCTGCTCCAGTCCCAAAGCTCTGAACCACTACACCAATAACCTAATAACAGCTTTCACATCCTGCAGCTATCCCCCTAATCTGGTAGAGAAGCAAATTGCCAGAGCCACTTCCTCATCCCCCAAATTCAGAACCTTCAACAGAAGAATCCAAGAAGTGCCCCTCTTTTCACTGGATCCTTTCCGGGACTGGAGTGGACTGTGAATGTGGCTCTCCAGCAAGGATACAACTTCCTTAAATCCTGCACCGAAATGAGATCCGTCCTTCATGACATCCTTCCTACTCCACTGAGAGTGTCTTTCCGCCGCCCACCTAACCTCTGTAACCTCCTAGTCCACCCCTATGAAATCCCCAAACCACCTTCCCTACCTTCTGGCTCCTACCCTTGTAACCGCCCCCGTTGTAAAACGTGCCCTATGCACCCTTCCACCACCACTTACTCCAGTCCCGTAACCCGGAAAGTGTACACGATCAAAGGCAGAGCCACTTGCAATAGTACCCACGTGATCTACCAACTGACATGCCTGCACTGTGAAGTGTTCTATGTGGGAATGACCAGCAACAAACTGTCCATTTGCATGAATGGACACAGGTAGACAGTGTTTGTTGGTAACGAGCATCACCCTGTGGCTAAAAACACCTTGGTGCACGGCCAGCACAACTTGGCACAGTGCTGTGAGAAGAGGATGTACGAGGTATGGAATGTTCAGCAGCGGCGAGAATAACCTCTGTGAGGTAGTCAACCTGACTGTCACAGTTGGGAAAATTCTGATCGTGAAAAACAGCCACGGAAGAATAAAGCCCCCAGTTGGCTTTGGAAATGTTCCAACTGGTGGGACGAGGAGATGGGGAATGATGCAGGAAGTGGATGATACAAGGGAAATGGTCACTTGAGTACGTGTCAGAAAGTGCATACCACTCAAACCGACCGGCAAGCTGAGGAGTGCATATTGCGAGGTCTATATGGGAATAAGTGTGTATTGTGTCTGAAAGGAATGTCAGTGCACCGGTGTTCAGGCAGACAAGATCGAGGTGTTGGAGAAGGTCCACCAAAAGGGAGCCTCTCGGACAAGGTGCCGGAGAGCCCCATAGGGGGTGGTGGGCATTAAAGTCGCCTACCAACACGAAAGGTGAAGGGAGCTGGTCAACAAGGTGTAGCACATCTGCCCTAGTAAGGGCAGATGACGATGGCGAATATATATTACAGAGGGAGAAGGTAACTGTGGATAAAGTGATGCGGACGGCAACTGCCTGTAGGTGAGTATGCAAGGAAATGGGGTGGAAATAGACATCATCTCGAAGAAGCATCAGAACCCCTCCATGTGCTGGGACACTTCCACGGGTGGCAGGTCGAACCGCACAGAGGTGTAGTGTGGAAAGTCTGCACGATCACGTGGACGCAACTTAGTTTCTTGTAGACAGACTAGAAGCGGGCAGTGCAACCGATTGGAACGAATGCCGCCAATATTCCATTGAAGGAGCGCCATGATAAAAATGAGAGAAGAAATAAGGATAAAAACCAACTAGCAAGTGGGGTCACCTCGACGGCCGCTGAGGACCGGATTTAGAGGGAGCACTGCTATCGCTGTCTAGGGGCAAAGGGTCGTGGTCCATAGGTTCGACCGACGCGCCTCCCACCTCCCTGAGTTGATCAGGAGGGGCAGTTTCCACCGCCGGTAAAGGGCCAGGTGCCCGGCAGACGGAGCGTCCCGGTGAAACAGAAGACGACCGAGGCCGGCAACTGTTGGACGGCGTAACGAATGGGTCACGCCTCGGAGGGGAAGGAGAGGAACTCTTTTTCTTGTCAGATCTTCTGGAAGAGTGACGGCGGGAAGAGGCAATTGACGGTTGGGAAGCCTGAGAACGCAGAAAATCCTCACAGACGGGTTCCTTTTTCAAGGTCCGGGCATCTTGTTTAGGTGCCTGCGGTTTACTAGAGGTTGACGAAGACTGTACCTTAGAAGCAGCAGGAGGTAGCGGGGACGTGGAACGGGCAATCTTCGGGCTGGCAAATCGCACAACTGTGTCAGCGAAAGTGAAATCACAAGTCTGGGTACTGGAATCCTTAGTAGGCCGAGTTGAGGTGAGGACCTTACTGTATGTACTCGCTGGGAGGACAGTGGGCTTTCGACTCGCCAACAACTTTCGAGCGGCAGATGTTGATACCTTCTCCGTAACCCGAATTTGCTGGATTACCTTCTCATCCTTGCATACAGGGTCGCGAGAGGAAGCCGCATGGTCACCGTTGCAGTTAAGGCAGTGAGGGGACGGAGGTGGGCAATCCCCCTCATGGGCGTCCCTACCACAAGTGACACATTTTGCTGCATTTGGGCAAGATTCACGGGTATGGTTGTACCTGTGGGATTGGAAACAGCGCGTTGGGTTAGGTACATAAGGGCGGACGGAGATGACTTCATACCCTGCTTTGACCTTCGACGGGAGGTCAACTCTGTTGAACGTCAAAAACACAGTACGAGTCGGTGTCAGCTGGTTATTGACCTTTTTCATTACCCTATGGACGGCTGTCACACCCTGGTCGGACATATAGGATTGGATGTCTTCATCAGACAACCCGTCAAGGGATCTCGTGAAGACTACCCCCCGTGACGAGTTGAGTGTGCGATGTGCTTCCACCTTGGCAGGAAACGTGTGTAACAGTGTAGTCCGGATTAGTTCCTGAGCTTGGAAGGCACTGTCCACTTCCAGCAACAATGTGCCATTGCGCTGACGTGAACAGGTTTTAACAAGGCCAGCAATTGCATCTACACCTTTCTGTATAACGAAAGGATTGACAGAATTGAAATCTTTTCCGTCGGTGCGAGAGACAACAAGAAATTTCGGTACATTAGGCAGAGTCTTTTTTTGCTGAGGCGAATATAACTTACGTTTCTGGGTCAACATCACTAAAGAAGAGGAGGAAGTCATCGCGGAAATGTCCCCCGTGATTACCGGCGTCTCTGATGGCGCGCTCCTTCCTCGTGGGGGCCCTCTCCGAGGGCTTACTCGCCTTAGGTGATTGTTCACACCTCAGGTCACACCTCCCGAGAACTGACGGAGGGACCAATCGGCACGTTGGGAAGGTACCAGCTCAGGTAATCACCCCTCCCTGGGCCTGGCCTTTACCAGGGGGTACGTACGTGCCCTACTTGTCTACCCGGGGCGGGGAATTACGCGTTACCCCGACACTTGCTACGCGTGATAATGCATGGGTCGGCCTTCAGATACACACAGGGAGGAAAGAAGAAGAATAGAGGAAGTGAAGAGAAAGAAGGAAAGAAATGTCTCAAACGCCGAGGCGGAGACTAATGAGGAGGAGAAGAAGGCTAGGAGAGTACAAGGAGAGAAAGACAGAAACAAAGGGTAAGGAAGGAAGGAACGAAGGAAGAAAAATGACAACAAGAACCACCGTAGCTCACGAAATATGCCCGTCTCCGGGTGAAGGCATAAACCGGGAGGGAAAGTGAAGCAGCCTGGGGCAGAAGAAAGGCTGCTCCGGCTCGGGTTCTCGTGCGCGCCACACACGTACCCACAGAAGAACTGTGCGCCCCCTGGGGGGATCTTGGCACAGTGCTGCACCGTTTGGGTTATCTGGATACTTCCCACCAACACCAATCCTTCAAAACTCTGGAGATGGAAACTAGCCCTTTAGCATATTCTCTCTTCCCGTTGCCCACCTGGTCTTAACCTCCGCTAAATTTGAATTCCATTCTGCCATCTTTAACATCTTTGCCTCAAGGACAGCAACAAAAACAATAAAAAATCACAAATGAAAAACTGTAATGTGCTTCTTCTTGTGGACAGCCACGGCAGGAAACTATCAGGTGCAATAAAAGACGTTAACTCCGACATTAAAGTGACTGGATTTGTGAAACCGGGAGAGAGAACAAACAGAATTTTAGAAGACATCAGCCAGCATGAATCAATGTTACAAGAGACTGATTATGTGGTGTGTATAACTGTTTCAAACGATGTTGCCATTGGTGAAGCAGACGCCTTTGTAACAGGCTTAAAGAATTTCTTAGACTATAACAAAACAAAGAGTTCAATTATTGTCACAATTCATCAAAGACACGATTTAATCTATAATTCTTGTGTGAATAAAGAAATCCGTAAAAAAACCATCTGAATCAAGCAACTCTGTGCAGTGTATGAGAAATGTGTCATTATAGATATTCGATTAATGATGAAAATTCTCCTCAGAGATGATAAATATTGTTGAAACGAGATAGAATGGCTGGCCATTGTGCTGTACTGCCGATAGTAACACAAAATGAAAAAACAGAAAAAAAGGGGACAAAGGGACAAGCTTTCGGAACAGAATTCCTTCGTCAGGTGGGAGAGAAGGGAAGAAGAAAGGATGGGAACAGAAGGGAAGGTGGTTCACAACAGAGTCATGAAGGTGGTGGTGTGGACGTCAGAGATACTGCATGTATGTACTGAGCCAAGCCAGAGAGGATAAATATAACCAAAGGGGAGAGATCAAGTAGTAAAGAGGAGAGAAGAGAGTGAAATTAATTATGCTGAGGGGTGTAGGAGGGGCGGGGGGGGGGGGGTGTCTAAAACGTTTTTCATAAACAGGGAAATATGGATGGACACACACACACACACACACACACACACACACACACACACACACACACACACGCATGGAGAGAGATAGAATGACAGAGAGAGCGAGAGGGCGGGAGGGAGAGGTAGAGAGAAAGAGAGAGAGAGGGGTAAGGAACGGATAATGAATAGGTGAGCTGAGGATGGAGGAAGGGGAGGGGTTAGCGTAGATTTAGGCCAGGGGGGTGGCGGGAGGAGAGGATATGTTGGAGGGCAAGTTCCCACCTCCGTAGCTCTGAGGGACTGGTATTTGTTGGTACTATCCAAATGGCATGTGTGGTGTAACACGTGCCCAGGTCCCTGGAGTTATGCTGGAGGGCATGTTCTGCCACAGGATATTGGGTGTCCCCCAGGCGAACAGTCCGTCTGTGCCCATTCATCTGCTCAGCCAATTTGTTGGTAGTCATACCAACATAAAAGGCTGAACAGTGGACACATGTCAGCTGGTATATGACATGTGTTGTCTCACATGTGGCCCTGCCTTGAATTGGGTAGGTTTATCCTGTGGTGGGGCTGGAGTATGTGGTAGTGGGAGGATGCATTGGACAGGTTTTGCAGCGGGATCGGTTGCAGGGGTAGGAACCATTAGGTAGGGAGGGTGGTTTCGGCATGTTGTAAGGTTGGACAAGGATGTTGCGGAGGTTGGGAGGACGGCGGAAGGCTACTCTGGGTGGTGTGGGAAGAACAGTTTGGAGTGATGGTCTCATCTCAGGGCATGACTTGAGCAAGTCATAGCCCTGTTTGAGGAATTTGTTGAGGCATTCCAGGCCAGGATGGTACTGGGTGACTAAGGGAGTGCTTCTGGGTGGTCTGGGGTTAGGAACATTGTTTTTGGAGGGAGAGGAATGGACAGCTCGGGAGATCTGTTTGTGGACGAGGTCTTTAGGGTAGTTGCGAGAGAGGAAAGCATTGGATAGATTGTTGTTGTAGCTGGTGAGGGATTCGGAACTGGAACAGATACAATTCCAACGGATGCCCAGGCTGTAGGGAAGGGAGTGTTTAATATGGAAGGGATGGCAGCTGTCAAAGTGGAGGTACTGTTGTTTGTTAGTGGGTTTAATATGGACTGAGGTGTGGATGTGAGAATCAGCAAGGTGAAGGTCAACATCAAGGAAGGTGGTTTGAGTTTTGGAGAAGGACCAGGTGAATTTAAGGCTGGAAAAGGAGTTAAGGTCGTGGAGGAAGTTCAGAAGGGTTTCTTCACCGTGAGTCCAGACCATAAAGATATCATCTATGAATCGATACCAAACCAGGGGAGGCAACTTCTGTGTCTTAAGGAATGCCTCTTCCATGCGGCCCATGAAGAGGTTGGCATAGGAAGGAGCCATCCTGGTACCCATAGCTGTCCCCCTGATTTGTTTGTAGGTCTGGCCCTCAAAGGTGAAGTAATTATTGTTGAGTATGAAATTAGCAAGTGTGACAAGGAATGAGGTTTTTGGGAGGCTTTCAGGTGGGTGTTGGGGAAGATAGTGTTCCAGAGCTGATAGACCATGCATACTAAACATGGCATGCATTTCAATTATAAGGGGAAATGTTTTGTTGGACTAGAGGTCGTCAGAATAATTCCGGGAAGGATCGAAATAAGTAACCGAATAGGACTAATTAGTAGATAAGTCTGACTGTCTTGAGCCTCTAGTCTTAGAATCAAATGAAGCATTGAAGACTATTGGCTTAAAGAGAAAGCAAGATAAAACAATTACACTCTTGCAAGTTAACATTCGCTCTATCACAAATAAAATACTAGTACTACAACATTTTTGTAAATTGAATGAGTGTGATGTTATATGTATGTCAGAACATTGGCTTCAAGACGATCAAGTCGAGTTTTTTGTTCCTGATGACTACATTCTTGCAGATTTCATGTGTAGAACGGTAAAAAAAGTTTTAAAAAAATGGTGGGGTTGTAATATTTGTCAGACACAATATAAAATTTTTAGAAATAGATGTAAGATCATACTCCTCTGAAATTAATGGAGAGTTTAGCTGTGTAAGACTTTTAAACCAGAATATTACAATAGTTAGCCTGTACAGATCCCCAAAGGGTGATGTCAATATATTTCTTGATAACTTTGAACTATTGATGAGAAAAATTTCTAAGTTCGAAACGAATGTTGCTATATGTGGAGATTATAATATAGAAATGGGACGTTCAGATGAACCCATCTCAAAAGTATTTTTCAATGTACTCAGGTCTTTAAATTTGTTCTGTACTAATAACAAACCAACACGAGGCAAATATTGTTTAGATAATATTATAGTTAATTTTTCAAGTTATATTTATATAGTGTTAGCATTACAGATGAACTCTTTGCAGATCATAATTCTATACTTCTCAAATACCATTTTAAACAGTCAAGTAACAATAATTTGCCTGACATCAATAAGCCATGCCCGACATGGGTGAGGGGTCAGAAAGAGGAGTATGTTCAGCTATTTACTGACAGACTAAGAAATGTAAACTGGGATTTGTATACAAATTTGATGTAGATGAAACAACTGTTAGAACTATTTTTGATAAATTCTTTAAAACATATACTGATTTATGGCACTCTTGCTCACCTCTAAAAAGAAATCGAAGCAGGTCAAAATCTAAAAATCTCAAATGGTACACTGATGAACTTGCCGACATCAGACAAAATATGCTGGTGCTGTATAAAGTATATAAAAATAATTATAAATGTAGTACAGAGGAGGTTGATGCTTCGTATAAAGCTTACCTTGAAAGTAAAAAGCACTATAAAGCTAAACTTAGACTTGCGAAACAATTAGCCTGTGAGAAATATATAGAAGGAGCAACTAATAAATGCAAGGCAGCTTGGCATATCATAACACAGGAGCACACTGTCACCCAAACACAAGATTTTGTGCTGGAACCAGAGGAACTAAATACTTACTTTACTACATCAGTGAATGAATTAAAATCAAAAATTGCTCCCACAAACACATCTGCCACTGGTATACTTGCTGATCAGACTCCCAAGACACAAGAGTTCTATTGGGATATTGTTACACCGGCAGACATTGTAGACACCGTATCAAAATTTTCAAATTCCAGAAGTATGGACTGCTATTGGCTATTGAACTACATAATAAAAAGAACTATACATGTTATTTGCAACCCACTTGCTTTCATTATTAATAAATGTTTGGAATTCGGAATCTTCCCAAATCAACTTAAAATTTCAAAAGTAGTGCCGATATACAAAAAGGGTGAAAAACCATCTCCCCCAGAACTACAGACCAGTCTCTGTTGTCCCAATATTTTCAAAAATATTTGAGCATTAATGTATGCACAAATTAGTACCCATTTTGAAAAACATGATCTCCTCTGTAGTAGACAACACAGTTTTCGACAAGGGAAGAATACTGCATCTGCTGTTCTTGAACTTGTAAACCAGACATTAACAGCATTTGAAAACAAGAATATGGTATCTCTTGTGCTATGTGACTTGAGTAAGGCATTTGACTGCATACCATTTGACATTTTACTTGCCAAACTGCAGTTTTATGGAGTAAACGGCTCATCACTAACAGTAATAAGTTCCCACTTACACAACAGGAGACAATTTGTGTCAGCTAAAGACAGACAATCCTCACTACAGGAGATCACATCTGGTGTGCCTCAGGGCTCAGTCCTTGGACCATTTCTTTTCATTGTCGCAATAAATGATCTTCCACATTTTGTTGGGCCTCAGTCAGTTATTTGTTATGCAGATGACACAACTTTAATAACTACTGACCTAGAAATGGCAAGCTTACACCAGAATTCAAAGGAGAAGCTTGACCTGGCAATCAATTGGTTTGAATCTAACAAATTAGTATGCAATCCAGAGAAAACCCAACACCTACAGCTAGGACTAAATAAATAATAGAAACAAAAACTGTTAAATTGCTGGGCATATACGTTGACTCAAAAATGAACTGGAAACCCCACATCAACTATGTCTGTAAAAAGCTATCTTGAGTGACATTCCTCATATGGAAATTAACTGATTTAATAAGTAAGAATTATTTGAGAACAGCATACTTTAGTCTTTTCCAGTCTCACATATCTTATGGTCTGTTGCTATGGGGACATGCTTCTCATGTAAGTGATATATTAATAATACAAAAAAAAAAGTAGTACGAATAACAGTGATAAGTCTTTATATTTATATTTCGCTAATACAGGTTAAGAACAACATAAGAGAGTTTTATACTAGAGACTGTATACACCAACATGACACCAGAAGCAAAACTAAAATTGATATTCTTAGGCACAGACTGAAAAAAAGGAAACTCCCATAAAATTAACCGTATTAAATTCTTTAATAAGTTGCCACATTCTGCTTTTATCGCATACTTCAATAATTTTAAAAACAAGATTTATAACTGCTTAGCTGAGAACCCATTCTACAGTATGAGAGAATTTTTTGATGTACGTAATATTGAAATTGATTTTTAATGTCTTGTTTCAAAATTATATAAATTTGTAATATTAATTATTCAACTGTAAACATAATGTCAAAATTAATTGAATGTAATTGTATCTTAATAACTGCCCATTCCATTACATGTGGTCAATGGCGAATAAAGAATCTGAATGGATTCTCTGGACAGAGCCTCTGGCATCTCTGTCTAACTTCTTTAACTTCTTTGGTTTCTATAGTATGTCTGCCTAGGTGTGTTTGCGTCTGTGTAAATGTATGGGTGTGTGTGTGTGTGTGTGGGTATTTGTTTACCTTCCTTTTCTTCTCCAAGGTAAGTCTTTCCTCTCCCGGGATTGGAATGACTCCTTACCCCCTTCCTTAAAACCCTCATCATTTCCTTTTCCCTCTCCTTCCCTTCTGCCTGAAGAAGCAACTGGTTTGCAAGTGTTTGTGTGTGTGTGTGTGTGTGTGTGTGTGTGTGTGTGTGTGTGTGTGTTCATTTATTTATTTGTGATGCTGTCACACCTGTGCTCCTTCGCCCGGTGAGTAATCTTCTTCTATATATATGAGAACAGTTCCTATATATATATATATTAGACGAAGATTACTCACCAGGCGAAGGAGCACAGGTGTGACAGCATCACATATAAATAAATGAATACACACACACACACACACACACACACACACACACACAAACACAAACGCAAGCTTTCGCAGCCTAGCTGCTTCGTCAGGCAGAAGGGAAGGAGAGGGAAAAGGAAATGATGAGGGTTTTAAGGAATGGGGTAATTAGCCATTCCAATCCCGGGAGCGCAAAGACTTACCTTGGGGGAAAAAATGGAGGGTAAACAAATGCACACCCACCCACACATTCATATATATATATATATATATATATATACACACCCTAGCCAGCTTCATCCTAACCCACAACTTCTTCACTTTTGAGGGCCAGACATACCAACAACTAAAGGGAACAGCCATGGGAACCAGGATGGCCCCCTCGTATACAAACTTATTTATGGGACGCTTAGAGGAAGCCTTCCTGGTTACCCAAGCCTGTCAACCCAACGTTTGGTACAGATTCATTGATGACAGCTTCATGATCTGGACACACAGTGAAGAAGAACTCCAGAATTTCCTCACCAACCTCAACGCCTTTGGTCCCATCAAATTCACCTGGTCCTATTCCAGATCCCATGCCACTTTTCTCG
This sequence comes from Locusta migratoria, assembly GCA_026315105.1. NCBI lineage: Eukaryota > Metazoa > Arthropoda > Insecta > Orthoptera > Acrididae > Locusta > Locusta migratoria. The sequence continues at coordinate 570,642,038 of CM048747.1, read as the reverse complement.
ATGTCGACCTCCATCTATCCAGCAGCCAACTACACACATCCGTCCACATCAAACCTACCAATAAATACAGTGCCTGCATTATGACAGCTGCCATCCATTCCACATCACACGTTCCCTTCCCTACATCTTAGGTCTACGTGGCAAACGAGTCTGCTCCAGTCCTGAATTTCTGAACCAGTACACCAATAACCTAATAACAGCTTTCACATCTCGCAGATATCCTCCTAATCTGGTAGAGAAACAAATTGCCAGAGCCACTTTCTCATCCCCCCCCCCCCCAATTCAGAACCTTCAACAGAAGAATCCAAGAAGTGCCCCTCTTGTCACCGGATACTTTCCGGGACTGGAGCGGAATCTGAATGCGGCTCTCCAGCAAGGATACGACTTCCTAAAATCCTGCCCCGAAATAAGATCCCTCCTTCATGACATCCTTCCCACTCCACCGAGAGTGTCTTTCTTCCGCCCACCTAACCTCCATAACCTCCTAGTCCATCCCTATGAAATCCCCAAACCACCTTCCCTACCTTCTGGCTCCTACCCTTGTAACCGCCCCCGTTGTAAAACCTGCCCTACACACCCTTCCACCACCACTTACTCCAGTCCCGCAAACCGGAAGGTGTACACGATCAACGGCAGAGCCACTTGCGATAGTACCCACGTGATCTACCAACTGACATGCCTGCACTGTGAAGCGTTCTATGTGGGAATGACCAGCAACAAACTGTCCATTTGCATGAATGGACACAGGCAGACAGTGTTTGTTGGTAACGAGGATCACCCTGTGGCTAAACACGCCTTGGTGCACGGCCAGCACATCTTGGCACAGTGCTACACCGTCCGGGTTATCTGGATACTTCCCACTGACACCAATCCTTCAGAACTCCTGAGATGGGAACTAGCCCTTCAGCATATTCTATCTTCCCATTGCCCACCTGGTCTCAACTTCCGCTAAATTTGAATTCCCGCCCGCCATCTTTAACATCTTTGCCTTGGTTCTCTGGACAGAGCCTCTGCCTCTAGTGGCATCTATGTCTAACGTCTTTGGTTTCTGTAGTATGTCTGCCTAGGTGTGTTTGCATCTGTGTAAATGTGTGGGTGTGTGTATTCGTTTACCTACCTTTTCTTCAACCAAGGTAAGTCTTTCCTCTCCTGGGATTGGAATGGCTCCTTATCCCCCTCCTTAAAACCCTCATCATTTCCTTTTCCCTCTCCTTCCCTTCTGCCTGAAGAAGCAACTGGGTTGTGAAAGTTTGCTTTTATGTGTGTGTGTTTTCTATTTATTTGTTCTACTATCACACCTGTGCTCCTTCCCCTGGTGAGTAATATTCATCTATGAAGGAAACTATCCTGGTGGGATAAACAAATATAAAAAATAGAAAACGGATGACTTACCCACAAGGACCGGCTCGTCGATAGACACAATAAAAATCACACTCTTCAGGAAAAAGAGGAAAAAAGGGGAGGAGAAAGGGAAGGATATGGGTTTAAGGAAGTGCAACAGGAGTCATTCCAATCCCAGGAGTGGAAGACTTACCTTAAGGGACAAAAAGGAAGGTAAACAAATACACACACACTCACACATATCCAAACGCAAACACACCTCAATTTTATATATATTTTTAATAATGGAAAGTCCAGGTTGGAATTAATAATATAGTGAGGACAGTTTACAACTCACCGCAAAGACGTGGCGACGAGCTGTGACAGGCACATACAAAAGACACACACATACAACACATACATGTTGTATGTGTGTGTCTTTTGTATGTACCTGTCGTAGCTCGTCGCCACGTATTTGCGGTGAGTTGTAAACTGTCCTCACTATATTATAAATAAAGATTTTTGACTTACATAAAGTACAGGCTCGTCGACAGAAACATAAAACACATACACAAACATTCATGATTTCGCCACCACTAGCAGCTTCTTCAGGAAAAAGAGGAAAGAAGGAGAGGAGAAAGGGAAGGAACGGGTTTTAAGGAAGTGGAAAAGGACTCATTCCAATTCCAGGAGTGGAAGGTCTTACCTTAGGGGACAGAAAGGAAGGTAAACAAATACACACACACTCACACATATCTACATGCAAACACACCTAGGCAGACATTGTCTGCCTACGTGTGTTTGCACTTGGATATGTGTGAGTGTGTGTGTATTTGAGCAGACATTGTCTGCCTATGTGTGTTTGCACATGGATATGTGTGAGTGTATGTGTATTTGTTTAAATTCCTTTTGTCCCCTAAGGTAAGTCCTTCCACTCCTGGGAATGGAATGACTCCTTTCCCACTTCCTTAAAACCCGTATCCTTCACTGTCTCCTCTCCTTCCTTCCTCTTTTTCCTGAAGAAGCTGCCAGTGGTGGTGAAAACTTGAATGTTTGTGTGTTTTTGAGTTTGTTTTATGTTTCTGTCGACGAACCTGTACTTTAGATATGTCAAATATCTTTATTTTATATATATATAGCAACAAATAAACACACACACACACACACACACACACACACACACACACACACACACACACAAATGCAAGCTTTCGCAGCCTAGCTGCTTCATCAGTCAGAAGAAAAGGAGAGGGAAAACGAAATGATGAGGGTTTTAAGGGAGTGGGTAAAGAGTCATTCCAATCCCGAGACAGGAAAGACTTACCTTGGGGGGAAAAAGGAGGGTAAACCAATACACACACACCCACACATTTCCACAGAAAGCAAAGAAGTTAGAAGTTAGACAGAGATGCCACTTGAGGCAGAGGGTCTGTCCAGAGAACCGAGGCAAAGATGTTAAGATGGTGGGTGTGAATTCGAATTTAGCGGAGGTTGAGACCAGGTGGGCAACGGGAAGAGAGAATATGCTGAAGGGCTAGTTCCCATCTCCGGAGTTCTGAAAGATTGGTGTCGGTGGGAAGTATCCAGATAACCCGGACGGTGTAACACTGTGCCAAGATGTGCTGGTCGTGCCCCAAGGCGTGTTTAGCCACAGGGTGATCCTCATTACCAACAAACACTGTCTGCCTGTGATCATTCATGGGAATGGACAGTTTGTTGCTGGTCACTCCCACATAGAACGCTTCACAGTGCAGGCATGTCAGTTGGTAAATCACGTGGGTGCTGTCGCAAGTGGCTCTGCCCGTGATTGTGTACACCCTCCGGATTACGGGACTGGAGTAAGTGGTGGTGGAAGGGTGCATAGGGGAGGTTTTACAACAGGGGCGGTTACAAGGGTAGGAGCCAGAAGGTAGGGAAGGTGGTTTGGGGATTTGATATGGGTTTCCAGGAAGGCTTCCTCTAAGCGTCCCATAAATAAGTTTGCGTACGAGGGGGCCATCCTGGTCCCCATGGCTGTTTCCTTTAGTTGTTGGTATGTCTGGCCCTCAAAAGGGAAGATGTTGTGGGTTAGGATGAAGCTGGCTAGGGTATTACGGAAAGAGGTTTTAGGTAGGGAAGTGGGTGGTCGGCGTGAAAGGAAATACTCCATCGAAGCGAGGCCCTGGGCATGTGGGATATTTGTGTATAAGGAAGTGGCATCAATGGTTAAAAGGATGGTTTCAGGAGGTAACGGGCTGGGTAAGGATTTCAGGCGATCGAGGAAGTGGTTGGTGTCTTTTATGAAGGATGGGAGACTGCACATGATGGGTTCAAGGTGTTGGTCTATGTAGGCAGAGATTCGTTCTGTGGGGACTTGGTAACCAGCTACAATCGGCCGGCCTGGATGATTAGGTTTGTGAATTTTAGGAAGTAGGTAGAAGGTAGGGGTGTGGGGTGTCCGTGGGGTCATGAGTTTGATAGACTCAGGTGAAAGGTTTTGTAGGGGGCCTAATGATCTGAGAATGCCCTGAAGCTCTGCCTGGACATAAGGAATGGGGTCACCATGACAGACTTTGTAGGTGGTGTTGTCTGAAAGCTGACGCAGTCCCTCAGCCACATACTCCCGCCAATCAAGTACCACTGTCGTGGAACTCTTGTCGGTGGGGAGAATGATGATGGAATGGTCAGCCTTCAGATCACAGATAGCTTGGGATTCAGCTGCGGTAATGTTGGGCGTAGGATTAAAGTTTTTCAGGAAGGACTGAGAGGCAAGGTTGGAAGTAAGGAATTCCTGGAAGGTTTGAAGGGGGTGATTTTGAGGAAGAGTGGGTGGGTCTCGCTGTGATGGGGGACGAAATTGTTCTAGGCAGGGTTCAATTTGAATGATGTCTTGGGGAACTGTATCATCAGGACTAGGATATCTCTAGCCAAGGCTACGATTATAGGATAGTAAGTATTTGACAAGGGCTGTCTGGTTGAATTTGGGAGTGAGACTAAAGGTGAGGCCTTTGGATAGGACGGAGGTTTCAGATTGGGAGAGAGGTTTAGAGGAGAAGTTGACTACTGAATTGGGATGTTGTGGTTCAGGATTGTGTGGATTAGGATTGTGGGTGACCAGGAGATTGAATAGTTTTTTGAGGTGGTGGGTGGCAAGCTGTTCTAATTTGCGGTTGGCCTGAGGGAGGATATCCTGAACTGCAGGTGTAGATGTGGGATAGGAAAGGTTGAGGATTTTGATTAGGAATAGGAATTGACAGGTGTGTTCATTGGCGTAGTTGATGTGTAGGTTAAGGATTAGGCGGGTGAGGGCTACAGATTGTTCAGTTTGGAATTGGTATAGGGCGGGATGAAAGGATGGGTTACAGCCAGACATGGGAACTTTTAGTGTGAGGCCCTTGGGAGTGATTCCAAATGTCAGTCAAACCTGCATAAAATGAATGTGGGAGTGTAATCTGACTGGGGAAAAGGCATGTTTACGGAGGGAATGTAAATAAAACTGGATGGGGTTGTTGTAGGGGAGTTGTGAGGGAGGCATAATATATGGATGAAGGGAAAGTGAGAAATGTGGTCTATATATATATATATATATATATATATATATATATATATATCCCATGCCACTTTCCTTGATGTCGACCTCCATCTGTCCAACGGCCAACTTCACACATCCGTCCACATCAAACCAACCAACAAACAACAGTACCTACACTATGACAGCTGCCATCCATTCCACATCAAACGTTCCCTTCCCTACAGCTTAGGTCTTCGTGGCAAACGAGTCTGCTCCAGTCCCGAATCCCTGAACCAGTACACCAACAACCTAATATCAGCTTTCACATCCCGCGGCTATCCTCCTGATCTGGTACAGAAACAAATTTCCAGAGCCACTTCCACATCCCCCCAAATTCAGAACCTTCCACAGAACCACCCCAGAAGTGCCCCTCTTGTCACCGGATACTTTCCGGGACTGGAGCGGACTCTGAATGTGGCTCTCCAGCAAGGATACGACTTCCTTAAATCCTGCCCCGAAATGAGATCCATCCTTCATGACATCCTTCCCACTCCACCAAGAGTGTCTTTCCGCCGCCCACCTAACCTCCGTAACCTCCTAGTCCATCCATATGAAATCCCCAAACCACCTTCCCTACCCTCTGGCTCCTACCCTTGTAACCGCCCCCGTTGTAAAACCTGCCCTATGCACCCTTCCACCACCACTTACTCCAGTCCCGTAACCCGGAGGGTGTACACGATCAAGGGCAGAGCCACTTGCGATAGCACCCACATGATTTACCAACTGACATGCCTGCACTGTGAAGCGTTCTATGTGGGAATGACCAGCAACAAACTGTCCATTCGCATGAACGGTCACAGGCAGACAGTGTTTGTTGGTAATGAGGATCACCCTGTGACTAAACATGCCTTGGTGCACGGCCAGCACATCTTGGCACAGTGTTACACCGTCCGGGTTATCTGGATACTTCCCACCAACACCAATCTTTCAGAACTCCGGAGATGGGAACTTGCCCTTCAACACATTCTCTCTTTCCGTTGCCCGCCTGGTCTCAACCTCCGCTAAATTCTAATTCCCGCCCGCCATCTTTAACATCTTTGCCTCGGTTCTGTGGACAGAGCCTCTGCCTGAAGTGGCATCTCTGTCCAACTTCTTTGGTTTCTACAAATGTCTGCCTAAGTGTGTTTGGATGTGGATATGTGTGAGTGTGTGTGTGTATTTGTTTACCTTCCTTTTTGTCCCCTAAGGTAAGTCCTTCCACTCCTGGGATTGGAATGGCTCCTTTTCCACTTCCTTAAAACCCGTATCCTTCCCTTTCTCCTCTCCTTCCTCCCTCTTTTTCCCGAAGAAGCCACCACTGGTGGCGAAAGCTCGAATGGTTGTGTGTTTTTGTGTGTGTTTAGTGTTCCTATCGACCAGCCTGTACTTTAGGTAAGTCAAAAATCTTTATTTTATACTATATATATATATATATATATATATATGAAACGATTATTAAGACGAAAAATTCCTAGCAGGAAAAATAAAAAAAAAAATAAAAAAATACCATGTGTGAATGTGTGGGCATGTGTGCATTTGTTTACCCTCCTTTTTTTCCCCCAAGGTAAGTCTTTCCTCTCCCGGGATTGGAATGGCTCCTTACCCCCTTCCTTAAAACCCTCATCATTTCCTTTTCCCTCTCCTTCCCTACTGCCTGAAGACGCAACTGGGTTGCGAAAGCTTGCGATTGTGTGTGTGTGTGTATTCATTTATTTATTTGTGATGCTGTCACACCTGTGCTCCTTCGCCTGGTGAGTAATCTTCGTCTATTTTTTATATTATATATTTTTATATTATATATATATATATACCTTAGGGGACAAAAAGGAAGGTAAACAAATACACACACACTCACACATATCCACATCCAAACACACTTAGGCCAAATGTGTTTGGATGTGGATATGTGTGAGTGTGTGTGTATTTGTTTACCTTCCTTTTTGTCCCCTAAGGTAAGTCCTTCCACTCCTGGGATTGGAATGGCTCCTTTTCCACTTCCTTAAAACCCGTATCCTTTCCTTTCTCCTCTCCTTCCTCCCTCTTTTTCCCGAAGAAGCCACCACTGGTGGCGAAAGCTCGAATGGTTGTGTGTTTTTGTGTGTGTTTAGTGTTCCTATCGACCAGCCTGTACTTTAGGTAAGTCAAAAATCTTTATTTTATACAATTTTCCTACCTGGAAGGTCTCCTTCTATAATATTATATATTTTATTTATTTTATTTGTTTCTATCGACGAGCCGGTCCTTTTGGTAAGTCTTCTACTTCTATTTTTATTTATATTATATATATATATATATATATATATATATATATATATATATATATATATATATATTTTATAAATGAATGTGAAAAGTAATTCAGGTAAGCAAAAAGAAAGGAAATAGAAAAAGTCGTTAAAATTCGTTGTTGATTCTGTGGTCACCTTAAGCTGTCAACAACGTAGTATTAAATGGTTAGGTAGTGGTATGACTCGGCCCTAAAAACCGAAAAGTGCCGCCGGAAGTAACCAGAGGTGAGTTTAAGTCGATAGCGGCTGCTATCGAAGCTCGCAGTCGATTAATGTCACTTAACGCCATGTTTATATTAGTTTATGTTGTGGCGTTATGAGATGGAGTCACTGGAGTGTACAATTGGGCGTTAACTGTAGTTATAAGTCAATGTGGTAAAATTGCAGTGTCTGTTGAGGTAGATGAGTTTTGTTACTTGGGCAGTAAAATAACAAATGATGGTCACAGTACAGAGGATATAAAATGCACAATGGCAATGGGTAGAAAAGCGTTCTTGAAAAAGAGAAATTTGTTAACATCGAATATTGATTTAAGCCTAAGGAAGTCCTTTCTGAAGGCATTTGTATGGAGAGTTGCATTGTATGGGAGTGAGACATGGACGATAAACAGTGCAGACAGGAAGAGGATTGAGGCTTTGGAAATGTGGTGCTACAGAAGAATGTTGAAGATTAGGTGGATGGATTGTGTAACTAATGAAGAGGTACTGAATGAAGAGAGAAAAGGAATTTTTGGCATACCCTGACTAAAAGAAGGGATCGCTTGGTAGGACACATTCTTAGACATCTGGGAATTGTAAATTTAGCATTGGAAGGGAGAGTGTGGGGTAAAAATCGCAGAGGGAGACCAAGAGATGCGTATAGTAAGCAGATTCAAGTGGATGTGGGCTCCCGTTCTTAGGAGGAGATGAAAAGGATTGCTCAGGATAGAATAGGGTGGAGAGCTGCATCAAACCAGTCTCCGGACTGAAGACCACAACAACAACAATTAAGAACACTCAGAATGAACCAAACATTACTTATTTTCAATATATATATATATATATATATATATATATATATATATATATATATATATATATATATATATATATATATATAGCAAAGTGTACACAGTTAAAAATTTAGGGAATATAAGTAACAGTAAAATAGGCTGGCGTATTTATATGTCATTAATTAACAACACATTAAATGAAATAGTGCATAAACTATATACATATACTGATTTGCTGGGTGAAATAACTGAAATTCATTTTCATAGTATACTGTCCATCATGCATTCCATTAGAGAGTGAAAATTAAAAATCTCAAAGTCAGCGTTATGGGTTGTTTCAGTAAAATCCTAAGCCACTGAAGTTACAGCTACAACAAAGCAGTCTGACTAATAAACCTGTAGAACATCTGAAAACTGGTAAGCATTTCTAACTTATTTTGCATTAGTTTTGTTTATAAGCTTAATATTTTGGCTAGTGAAGAAATACTCTAATTTCGTTGAGCAAGCGCAAAAGCTATTGAAATAATTATATTTAATTCAGTATTTTTATTTATAAAAAACCACTGTGACATGCTGCTTGTGATAGACGGGATAATTTATATGAAATAAACTGAGGAGTTAATGTTTGAAAAAAAAATGACAGAGAAAGAAAGGATATCATTAGGAAAAAAAGAAGAAATATTGATTTAAAAAGAAATCAGAAACGTGCTACGGAAACAGTAATTTCCCCCACTTAAAAAGATAAAGAAACTAATTCTGAAAAAAGTGGGGGTGGGGTGGGGAGACCAGTGTACTTAGAGCCACATAAGTAATTTGGAAAGTAATTCAGGAATATTTAGTTTCTTGGTTCTCACTTGGTTACAGTCTGTACCAAAAATGGGCCAGTTAACAGTTGGAGGAAATAGGCAAGCAGAGGTGGATGTATCTTCATGTTTACATGGCGCTGAAGTAAAAATTCTTGGTTAAAACAATGACAAATTATTGTAGGCATGTGTACCTAGGGGCACGGTCCTAGGTGTGAGACCAAGGGAAGTTTAATGAGGAGCTGCATAATTGCACAGTAAGGAGCTTTAAATTCACAACAAATAACTAACCAAAAAGTCTGCCCCCCCCCCCCCCTTTACAATTTTTTTACTGATGATGGCACAGGCACTGATTCTGACAACAGTTGACTGTGACCTGGAACCTGTTATTGAACCAACAGTGGAGGAAGACAAGAAATTAATGCTGGGGACTTTTGAATTACAAAATTAGCTAGGAAGTGTGACTTACAATTATCTGGGGGTGATGTCATCAAACTGCCTCAACCAATTATAATGAGAGCCCCATTGCGCCAGGGTTTGTTAATTATAGTGACTTTTCTCACAACTTTTTGACAAAAGTTTATTCAAAAGTAACTTCGATGCTTTTTATGAAATGCCATTTCCTAAATCTATACTATTATAGAAAGTAAAAACTAAGTAATGGCTCTAGGTACAAGGCTGTGGCCCAAGGTACAAAGCTTTAAAAAAGTGCATTTATAGTCAGGTTAAAAGTCTGAAATTAGCACTGGGTTGTCTCTCTTAAGTGCCACATTCAGTGATATTTTTAACTTCTCAAAATGTCAAGCCGTTTTTTATATGTGATCATAAAGTGGCCCTATGTACACTGCTCATCCCTAATCTTTTGTATCTCATCCTCGTCGCCACTTTTGTGTCCCAGCCTCGTCGCCGCTTTTGTCTCTCTTTTCCGTCGTAGGTGTCGGTGGCCGAGTAGACAGACCGACACAGGAATAAAGGACGCATGCTTGTGCAGGTACGAAGGTGAGCAGCCAGTGGGACAGCAGAAACTAGAAACACTAGAGTAAATTAGAACGAGATATATATTGCACAGAATTTATACAATACTTAACTTTTACATAGTTCAGAACGGCAGAATGCTGATACATAGTTGAGCTAGAGGCCTGCCTAGTGCCTGTCCGATAGCCAAGACTTCAATGGTGCCTATCTGATGGCGGCGTGCGGCGAAAGTAGGTGGCGTGCACTTTGAACTTGTGCGACACCACATAATCCAGAACCATATGCCAGAATAAGCGAATTAAAAATGGCAAGCCCAAGATCACTGAAGAAAATCTTAATAATATTAGTGTAAAATCAGCAGGGAAGCTAGTTGTTTTTAAGTTTGAGATCTTCTAAAGCAAATTTTGAGTTTGTTGTTTAATGTGTGTACTGTTTTAAAACACTTTTAGTTAAGCATTATTTCTGTTACTAATACAATTTTTGTAATGTTATCTCTCTGAAAGGTGTTACATATAATTTTGTAAGTCAGGTCATTGGACATGTCCCATCCGTCACATTACCTGTCCTATCCATCTCTAAACGTTGAGAAACAAATTTATTAATGGTCCTATAGCATATGTAATAGTTTTATATGTATACATAAATCACAGAAGTAATGCAGTGTTTTGCAAGCTGCAACACCTGAGCTTCATTCTTCGTCCTGTACATCACACCACTATTTTTCCACATTTCTGACAATAATGATGGATTACTTAAACTTCCCATTAATCTTTTGTACCAAATAAAGTTCGGATTCCAGAGAGAAACCACAGATTTAAATAAAAAAATAACAGTATTTTGATACCTCTGGGTCTAAATGTCCTGTCCATTACTCATGGAATGTCTGACATGTCAGTTAATAAGGTATAATGTTTAACAGGAAACTCACAAAAAGAAACTAAGAATAACTTTAACACAAAAATCTGGAAAAATTAAATGTTATAGTTAATCCTAAGAAGTTTGCAATTTTTCAAACAAATAGCCTACTTTGGTTAAATTGTAGTTTGCATGTGGTGACAATGAATAATAGGTGAAGGCAACCACAGTGAGAAATGGCTTTACATTTTATGCTTCGAACACAAATCAACATTGCGAATGTCCATGTTTTTATGAGTAACATTGAAAATTCATGACGTTTCCGAAGAACAATTACACATTGCACTTTTGTCACAGAATAAATTAAAGAAAAGTACACTGAGGACTCATTACTACATGGATGAAAGAGTTTATTTTAAATTACACAGCTTTGGCTGAAAAGTCTCTTAACTAACAACAAATAAAACTTGTAATTAAATAAATGTCCATTTACATTACATAAAACAAACTGTTTCATACATTTAGTGGCTGGTCCTTGATGTACTTTCCCGAAGCATTGTCTTGTAGCAAGTTGTATTTCCACAGAATTTCTATTGACATCTACAGTGATGACTTCCAAACATGTAGCATTAGGGTGTTGAAACACAGATAATTAGTGTGTCACATTTATATTTTCTGTAAGTAATGGAAATTGATGTTAATTTCATAGCAAATAGTAGAAGGTCCTTATTGATGTGGTGCATTGTAATTGAATATAAATGATTATATAAGTGACCAATAAGTCACTGATCTGCAACTACAACCCACCACACCTGAAAGACCTCTAAGGCTCTTCCTCTTTGCAAATTAGGTGACACTGAATTTGTAGAAAATTCAGGTAACTTTCAAATATGTCACAAAGGTAATGAAAGTTATTGAAAAAGAGGCTTATGAATATTGAAGACTTTTTGGTAAACAATGATCTGTCTTCATAGATATAAAATGTACATTTGTTGTGATATTTTCAGAAGCAGTTCTAGAAACGACAGATGAAAATCAAAAAGGTAACTTCCGAGACATAATTAAAACCTTTGACACCGGAGCTTTGTTTCTCAACTTGTGGTTCACAAATCGCAACCCTTTGGGGGTTAACATTAGCAGGAGGAAGTAGTTTTACCACAAAACAAGCATCCCGCGCATATATCTGAATACCAGAGATTCCACAATACAAAAATGTTGGCTTAATAAATATGAAATATTTTGAATATTAAAATTACATAATTCTATATTTAGTTTTAGGCCCAAATTCTGAATTGAACAGAACCTATACTGCTTTTAGTAATTACACTGTGCCAACAGTGAATAAAAGCAGGGCCTGAAAACTACTTTCAGGAACCAGTTGATTACTAATTGAAGGTGCTGTAAGTAATTTCGAGAAGGAGATGCGGTGAGAATCAAACGATGGAAAGTCCAGAAAGGATTCAACAATATTTTGAAAGGGATAGATTGCTGTGCATCACACAGATGTCTCAATTGGCCAAAAAAGGGTTCTCACTTATAGCTTCTTTAAACATGGAACGAAAATTACAATCATACTTACAGGAGTGCCGTCTTCAGGTCTTGTGGCAAAACTGTCTAAAGAAGGCTGCACTAGCCTATTTGCAATTCTTGTTAATTCTTTAATATTCGCATTACATAGCTGTTTCACAGAATCATAATGTAACTTAACTGTTCCTTTGCTGTACGTTATGTATGGGTCCTTGGAAGGCGGGTATAGCCAACTTTTCCATTTGTTATTCAGTCATAATTCCGAAAGTGAATACAGGTATTAAATAAATTAAATGTTCTTAGTATTATAGACGAAAAAATTATATATAAAAAATAGACGAAGATTACTCACCAGGCAAAGGAGCACACGTGTGACAGCATCACAAATAAATAAATGAATACACACACACACACACAAATCAAGCTTTCACAACCCAGTTGCTTCTTCAGGCAGAAGGGAAGGAGAGGGAAAAGGAAATGATGAGGGTTTTAAGGAAGGGGGTAAGGAGCCATTCCAATCCCGAGAGAGGAAAGACTTACCTTGGGGGAAGAAAAGGAAGGTGAACAATACACACACACCCATACATTTACACAGACACAAACACACCTAGGCATACTTACTATAGAAACCAGTATGTCTACCTAGGTGTGATTGCGTCTGTGTAAATGTATGGGTGTGTGTGTGTATTGTTCACCTTCCCTTTCTTCCCCCAAGGTAAGTCTTTCCTTTCCCGGGATTGGAATGGCTCCTTACCCCCTTCCTTAAAACCCTCATCATTTCCTTTTCCCTCTCCTTCCCTTCTGCCTGAAGAAGCAACTGGGTTGCGAAAGTTTGCTTTTATGTGTGTGTGTTTTCTATTTATTTGTTCTACTATCACACCTGTGCTCCTTCCCCTGGTGAGTAATATTCATCTATGAAGGAAACTATCCTGGTGGGATAAACAAATATAAAAAATAGAAAACGGATGACTTACCCAAAAGGACCGGCTCGTTGATAGACACAAATAAAAAATAAAAATCACACTCTTCAGGAAAAAGAGGAAAAAAGGGGAGGAGAAGCAACTGGGTTGCGAAAGCTTGCATTTGTGTGTGTGTATTCATTTATTTATTTATGAGGCTGTCACACCTGTGCTCCTTCGCCTGGTGAGTACACTAATCTTCATCTATTTTTTATATATAATTAAATGTTCTTATTTACACGAATAATGGTAGAACAGGCATACATTTTCATTGCACTGTTTTTAATGGTTGTAATGACCTACGAACAATTGAATTTTTTTATCTGTGTTGATTTTGGAAAGATTCCTTCAGTTCTTTCAAATAAATTAATTTCATTTTTCACCTCATTAGCTTCTTACTTACTTTTAGCTGGGTATGATTTCATGCTGTATACAGGCTTTTAAGATGGGATATACTGGAACACTAAGGTGTTTCTACCTATACACATTACATTATAATGAGTTTATTTGGCTCTTCACATTGTCATGTTGAAATACATTGCTGAACAACAGTTTTTCTCGTATAATTATTTGCTAGTCACAGAAATTAACTTTCATATGGTAAAACTTTACGATGCTTCTCACCGGGCTCCAGTGTTTATGTTGGCAACAGATGAACAATGAAGTGTGGAATGCGTTAATATTTTTCACAAGCTACAGAGTGTTATTGCAGCTTGTTTCACTCGCAGCAAAATTAATACTGTACGTGATCTATGGTTGACAGGTTCTAGTATGTACCCTTTTCCATTCAGGAAAAAAAAAAAAAAAAAAAAAAAAAAAAAAAATTTAATTGAAGTTGTCAAGACAAAAAATTATTGGTCATCTGAGTTGCCATCATTAACCATTGTAGCCAACATAACCATTGGAGCCAGGTGAGAAGCTTCATACAATTGAAACCATTTGTTCTGTTTGAAATACAACTTTGCATATGAGGTAAATACAGCAAAGTAACATTTCTTCTATTTGATGTACTATGAATTGACATTCCCCATTTACAAATATCAAATTATTGATTTTAAAAGCTTTGACACAACCTTCTGTTAAAAATCATTCACTACTTATTGATTGTGCACCAAGCACTGACACCAAGTTAGATATGGAACACAATTTTGTTACATTAACTGTTGGACCAAATAGTACTGGTCACGACGCGTCAGTCATGGTCTGCAAAGCCACTACAGTCGGGGGTTCAAATCCCCCCTCGGGCATGGATATTTGTGCCGTCCTTAGCATTAGCTAGTTCATAAGTAGTTTGTAAGTTTAGGGACTGATGACCCTGTATTTAAGTCCCATAAGCTGTACAAACATATTTTTTAAGACCAAATAGCCTACATTAAGAGCTTGTCAACTGACTGTACCCATTGTTGTACTAGTTAAACAAAAAACACTCAGCAGAAATATCTTACATGTTCATAGCGTGAGTGTTCACTTTTTTCGCATGGGATGTGTATTAATTGCTATTTCCCACATGTGAGAAATCTCAATTTGACTGCTGAACACATTTTTGTTAGAGTAATGGCCAAGATTAATAGTTGCCAAAAATAGAATTTCTATTTATGGGAAGGATAAGGCCTAATAATAAAAGCATTTAGTAGGCTGTAACATGCAGAACATGACAATGTATGTAAACACCTTGAGCTATCTGTTAAAAAAAAAGAAAAAAGAAACGGTGTTTAATTTTTTTCTGTTTATTTTCTGTAGGAAGAGAAGAGAAAACAACCAGTGCAGAAGCAGAGGTCTACATGTACATCTTCATCTTTGGTTACAGTCTACAACGCAGAAAGAATAAAATAGTTTCACCTCCTCTTCTGAGAACACTGCAGGGCCATTAAACCTGTCTCAGGCAAACTACTGAACTGAACAGAAACTCCCATCAGCTTTGATTAAAAAAAAATGGACAATACAATATAGGAAGCACATTAAAACTCTACAGCAGTCTAAACGACGACTTAAGAAGAAAGTGTCTTCTTTGAGTGCTGTCAGCTAGTCTAGATCAGTGGCATGGGGAGCGTTGCAGTGCGTCCGTAGCAGCATTAGGTTGGTATTGTAGTACATTTCGAGTTTCCAGTGGCATGTATGAATCTGTAATGAAGTGATTCAAAATCTTCATTTTAGGTGACGAATTACTTTTACTGACCATACGGGGTGCATAAAAGAACATGACAACCATAGAGCAGCTATAGCATGTTTTGTTTATTCTATGATCTGTACGAAATGATCAAGTGATTTTAAATATTCATCTTATGAGGGCAATTGTTGGTTTCCCATAGTCGCTTGTGGCAAAGTTGCCAATGTACGCACCACGTGAATAACAAGGCAACAGTCTGCAGTTTCACCATTTAAAGGACAGTAGGCTTAACTGATATTTATACTCTGAAGTGTCGTAAATGAGGAGTCTAATGCCATGCTCTCAATTTAATTAGTAATCTTAATTGACTTCTGCAAGTTGTTTTTGGTGGCAATCTGGGGTTGTGAAATTTAATAAATGGTACACACTAAAGGGAATTATGATTTTATCTGTGTGTAAAACCATTCGGATATACCTTCCACACACAATTGTAAATATTAATAACTGCTTTAGATATCATTTTTAACAGATTAATACTCGACCATACCAGTATGCAGTACTTGATCTGCAGTAACTTGTGATCCGTGTGCATCCAACTGGGACACACAATACTGGAAATATTTACCCATTATTCAACAGTATGTTATATTTAATTTGTTCTAGCCAGTATTGTGATGAATGAAGTCCCCCCCACCCTCATGATAACATATTAATGAGAAATAGAATCCTAAAACTATACAATCCACAGAAGTTATGGTAGTTTACTGATTTGGGATAACTTTGTCGGTTCACAAACTATGGTGAATAACACTTCTGGTCTGACAAATCATATGCATTCACAGTAGATTTTTCATTTGAGTGAATGCTGGCTGCAATCATGGCTATTTGTGAGAATTTTGTTACCATAAATGAAATCGGGATATCACCTGTCGGCTTTAACCCATGTCATTTTTTTCAATATGGCAGCAACGTAAACATTAGACTTTGAAACCAGTTAATTTTGTTGCCACAATCATTCTTTGGATTTCACATTCGCTGGCTTCACCAGCTCACAAGTAAAATGTTACCTTCTAACCCAAACCTCGGGCTGTGCTATAGATCAGTGTGTCGCCACAACCAAGGTTTCTGGTTGGGTCCAATATCTCACTTTAACTGTAATTCCGATAATATTAAGTGGCTTTGTTTTGCAAAAGTGTTGTGAATTTTTTATGCACTCAGCATAACTACAGCTTCACTATCTCTCTGAAGGTAGTTTGCAGAATGTTGCATTTGTGACAATTTTCTTTTTTTGTGCTTTTAGGGCGCACAACTTCTACGGTCATTAGTGCCCAGACAAGAACATAGATTCGCTAGTTCTCAAAAAATAAAACAAGAAAATTTGGTGACTGTCAGAACATCAAGAAGAGGCTAAAAACAAAAGATAAAAAACAATTAAAAGGATTAAATATCCTTCGATAAGTTGGCCAAGTTGATAAAACGCAAAACTCGAGCAGCTGCTCATGTATCATCAGCTAAAATTTCCTCCAGAGTAGATAGAAAGTGAAGGGCTACACGGAGATGATTAAAATTTACACAAGACAGTAAAACATGTCGCACTGTCAGCAGTTCACCGCAGGAGCACAGCGGTGGAGGGTCGGTGGAAAGCAAGTGACGGTGGCTGAAACGGCAGTGACCGATCCGCAACCGGGCCAGGATGACCTCCTCTCGCCGAGAGGGGCGTGAGGAGGTCCTCCAAGCGGTCGGGATCGGTTTTACAGTTCTCAATTTATTGTTGTACAGTGAAAAGCACGCACTGTGCCATGACGACACGATACTCCGGCGAAGAGCCCGTTGAACATCGTGCGATGGGACGCAATAGGTAGCCATGTGAGGCAAAAGAACTGCGGACTTGGCTTCCATGTCGGCGGTCTCATTCCCGGGCACACCCACGTGGCCAGGGACCCACAGGAAAGAAACGTGACAGCCGTCATCTGCTAGCAACTGGAGGGAGCGTTGGATCCGATACACGAGAGGATGGTACGAGAAAGGGTCCTTAAGACCCTGCAGGGCGCTAAAGGAGTCCGAACGTATGGCATACAAAGGTTGGCGGTGGCGGCAGGTGTACAAAACGGCCTGGTGGAGGGCAAAAAGCTCAGCCGTGAAATTCGAGCACGGGTCAGGGAGCTTGTATTTGAAACGGTTGTCCCCGACAAAGAAGGCAGATCCGACACCGGCAGTGCTCTTGGAACCATCAGTGAAAATGAATATGGCATTATCGAACCGCGAACGGAGTTCGACAAGCCGCGAGTGGTATACCAAATCCGGAGTGCTCTCCTTGGGGAGCGAACTTAGTTCAAGATGAGTGTGAACCTGTGCCTGATGCCACGGTGGCAATGGGCTTTCGCTCAACTGAAAGGTGGAAGGAAGGTTAAAATCGTGCCGCTGTAGTAGGCGGCGAAACCAAACTCCAGGTGGAAGCAAGGCAATCGCAGACGACTGATAGTGGTGATTGAGTGAGTCGTCAAAAAATAATCAGTAAGATGGATGGGTTGGGCATCGACCGCAAGCGGCATGCGTACCGACACAAGAGTATGTCATGCCGAGTGGTCAAGGGTAACACAGCAGCCTCGGCATACAGACTTTCAACAGGACTGGTATAAAATGCACCGGTCGCCAGACGTAATCCCTGATGGTGGATAGAGTTGAGACAGCGGAGAATCGACGGCCGTGCAGAAGAGTATACAAGGCTTCCATAGTCGAGCTTTGACTGAACAATGGCCTGGTAAAGGTGAAGCAGGACGGTACCATCCGCTCCCCATTACGTACCACTGAGGACACGAAGAACATTAAGGGATCGGGCACAACGGGCAGCCAGGTAGTACACATGTGTGGACCAGCAAAGTTTACAATACAACATTAGCCCCAAGAATTTCGTTGTCTCCACGAAAGGGAGAGCAACAGGGCCAAGATGTAGAGAAGGTGGAAGAAATTCCTTGTATCTCCAGAAGATGATGCACACCATTTTCTCAGTGGAGAATCTGAAGCCGTTTGCGATGCTCCAGGAATATAGACGGTCAAGACAGTGTTGAAGACAACGCTCCAAAAGACACGTCCACTGGGCACTGCAATAAATTGCGAAGTCGTCAACAAAAAGAGACCCGGAGACGTCGGCTGAAAGGCAATCTACGATCGGATTGATTGCAATGGCAAAGAGAGCCACACTCAAGACGGAGCCCTGTGGTACCCCATTCTCCTGGCAAAAGGTATCGGACAAAACAGAGCCCACCCGTACCGGAACTTGCGATCCGCCAAAAACGCTTGAATGAAAAGTGGGTGGCGGCCCCAAAGGCCCCACGTGTGCAATGTGCGGAGAATGCCCGCTCTTCAACAGGTATCGTATGCCTTTTCCAAGTCGAAGAACACTGCTACTGTTTGACGCTTCTTTAGAAAGTTATTCATAATGAAGGTCGACAACGTAACGAGGTGATCAGCAGCAGAACGGTGTCGACGAAAACCGCATTGGACATTTGATAGGAGGCGGCGAGATTCGAGGAGCCAGACCAACCGAGCGTTAACCATGCGTTCCATCACCCTACAGACACAGATCGTCAGAGAAATGGGGCGGTAACTGGAAGGAAGATGTTTGTCCTTCCCTGGTTTGGGGATGGGGACAACAATGGCTTCACGCCAACTTGTGGGAACATGGCCTTCAGTCCATATGCGATTGTAGGTACCAAGAAGAAAACACTTGCCCGCAGGAGAGAGGTTCTTCAGCATCTCAATATGGATTGAATCGGGCCCGGGAGCAGAAGATCGGGACAGGGCGAGAGCACGGTCTAGCTCCTGCACGGTGAAGGCGACATTATAATTTTCACGATTAAAAGAGTGGAAAGAAGGTGGCCGTGCCTCCTCTACCTGTTTGCGAGGGAGAAAGGCAGGGTGGTAATGGGCAGAGCTCGAAACCTCCGCAAAGAAATGGCCCAATGCGTTGGATACATCAGCGGGGTCCACGAGGACTGCGTTCTCCACGGTCAGGCCAGGAATCAGGGAGTGGACCTTGATGCTGTATAAACGGCGTAGGCCACCCCAAACAACCGTGGAGGGAGTAAAATGGTTAAAAGAACTAGTAAAAGCAGTCCAGCAAGCTTTCTTGCTGTCGTTTATGATACGACGACATTGCGCTCTCATACGTTTATAATGTATGCAGTTCTCCAAAGTTGGATGGCGGCAGAAAGTGCGTAAAGCACGGCGCCGGGCTCTAAGCGCGTTGCGGCAGGCTGCAGTCCACCAAGGGACGTGGACACGATGTGGAGAAGAGGAAGAACGAGGTGTGGAACGTTCGGCAGCTGTGAGAATAACCTCTGTGAGGTAGTCGACCTGACTGTCACATTTGGGAAAATTCTGATCGTGAAAAACAGCCATGGAAGAAAAGAGCCCCCAGTCGGCTTTAGAAATGTTCCAACTGGCGGGATGAGGAGATGGGGAATGATGCAGGAAGTGGATGATACAAGGGAAATGGTCACTCGAGTACGTGTCAGAAAGTGCATACCACTCAAACCGACCGGCAAGCTGAGGAGTGGTTATTGCGAGGTCTATATGGGAATATGTGTGTTTTTTGTCTGAAAGGAAGGTCGGTGCACCGGTTTTGAGGCAGACAAGATTGAGGTGTTGGAGAATGTCCACCAAAAGGGAGCCTCTCGGACAAGGTCCATAACAGATGATAATTGCAACACTTATACTAAAAATGTTCAAATGTTTGTATAGTTTATGGGATTAACTATGGGGTCATCAGTCCCTAAACTTACAAACTACTTATGAACTAGGATGGCACAAATATCCATGCCCGAGGGGGGATTCGAACCCCCGACCGTAGTGGCCATGCAGACCGTGACTGGAGCGCCTCAGTCTCCTCGGCCACCGCGGCCGGCAATACTTATACTGCCTTGGCTAATAGACATGTGTCGAAAGTGCTGAAACAGCCCCACATGAACACTATTACATTTGTCACTATTGTAACAATATGTCTTAATAAGACTTTTCTTCATTTAATGGCCAAATCCACCTGCATAACTGCAACAAGACTTCCAAACATGCAACATATTCAAAGTTTTCAGGGTCACATACAAGGAGGGCTAATAAAGTTTTGTATTCTATATGCAAACACTTTTTTCCCCTACCATTTCCACCAAAATCTGTATTCCAGCACAGTACCTACAGACATAATTGTTGTGTAATGGACCAGATGGAAAACAGGAAATACAAATTGTTTTCCAGGCTTGTGACTTTGGAATCACACAATCAGTATATAACTTCACAATCTCTTCATAGGCATGAAGGTGTTATTATCATCATACATTTCAGCACCACTTCTTTCCCCTCAGTGTGACCTTTTATGGTAACTGCCCCCCCCCCCCCCTCTTCACCTAGTTCAGTTCTGCTAATATCACAAAGATAACACTGCATCACATTAGCTTTTGTTTCTTTATTCAGACCTTATTCCCCTTTTCAAGTTATGAGGCAACTTGCCTGGAGGTACTTTGCCCTGGCTGATGATTTTGGCTATGTCTTTGTTTCATCCTTCATAATTTTAACATTTTATACTCCACTGAACAGTAATCTGCATACTGAACTGATTTTCTTTACGTTTCTCTCTAAACACACATGATAATTCTCAGTAGGGACATTCTTAAAACTAGGAAATAATTTAACCCCCCCCCCCCAAAAAAAAAACACCCTAGTTTACATAGTGTGTAACATTGTTGCAGAAACAGTAATAAGAGTCTATAGTGTCATAAAGTAGTGTCATACACACAATGCCATTTTTGGCACAAAAAAGTGTTGCTATAAAGAAAAGTTGTTATACAAAAATGTAAACCATGTGCATTACCTTACTTACAGCAGTTTTCAAATCGATAATTCAATTAATTTAATGTAACATAAAGAAAATCATGTTGTGTGTTGCATGTGTGATGAAAGTTCATTATGTTTTCATTTGATACAGTACACATGGAAAAACTCCCCTCACTTGCTTCAAAATTTCCCTGAAATATCTGAATAATTGATCAACCAGTGAGGGAAATGGTTGCGATAAGAAAGCAAGACAGTCATCCTACTAGCTGTAATAACTATTTACGGAGCTGTCCCACAATGGTTAAATTCAAATATGTTAAAAAATAGGCTACTTCATTATTTTTTTATATACACTGGAAGCTGTTAAATTATGAGAAGGTGCCTTCTGCTTCAGAAATGTTATTTTTGTGATACGCTTGAACTATTTTTGTATAGAGGGTTGTTTTACATGGAATGATCCATGAGCTATTTGAGAAAAATAACCTTAACGGCATACAGTTGTCAGCAACTATGTGCTGTTTCATGTATCATAGCAGGCTACTTTGCCTAAGTTCATTTCTTAATAGCAATTGTATAGGTTCCCTAAATATTAACGACAATGGAAGGTCCATTAAGGACTGTTAATAATAATGTAGATAGGGAAAAACTCACCCTAAAGACGAACATTGAGCCGCTGACAGACACAAATAAGACACACAAACAATACTAAATTTTCGGCTGCGGCCTTCCTCAGAAAGAGAACACTCATCCACACAATCACTCAGGCATGCTGACCCACACACGCCAGCCATCTCTTGCCGCCAAATACAGTCTCACAGGCTGTGATGGGCGGCCAGAGATGGATGACGTGAGGGGATGAGTGTGCCTGAGTGACTGTGTGGATGAGTGTTCTCTTTCTGAGGAAGGCCGCAGCCAAAAATTTAGAATTGTGTGTGTATGTGTCTTTCATTGGTGTCTGTCAGCGGCTCAAAGTTCGTCTTTACAGTGAGTTATCCCCTAAATTTTATGGTGATTTGGCATCATTACTCTAGGTGTTTTTATATTTTGGAGGTGTCACACAAAAATATAGCTCAATATGAAAACAGTGCCATATTTATTCAGTTACTTAAAAACCATTCACTTATAAAGAAAAACAGCTTATCATGTAGGCTACAGACAGTGTAATATGAACACAAAAAAATTAAGTTACGGTAGGCCTACATTCTCTTGGAACTCAAAAATATATTTGTTAAACAATTGCTATCACACAGAAATGAAGAAATCTGAAGACGGAGCACTTAACATGGAGCACTTTTTCGTTATTAAAATCAAATGTATCTGAACTGCTGTAAAATTTATAGGCTAATTGTTCCATAATATTTTCACATGTTGCTTCTTACTTATGAAGTAACATGTTTGTTTGATATTGTATTTTTCTGAGATCACAATCTCAGAAATATGAAATATGTCACCTTCCAGCTGAATAAAGAAATAATTAGCAACTGTCTTGCTTTTCAATATATTTATCTCATTTTGCTAAATACAGGACATATGTAGCACAGCAACAGGTAGCAAATAATGGGAAATGTTTTTTGTAATGCATGTGAATGGCGTAAAAGCAATAAATCTCAAGGTCTGCAAGCACTGCACACTGAAAATAGACATACACAACGAACTTTGTGGTGTCAATTCTATATAGCACAGACTAATTTATTTATCATACAAGATACACCTATTACTTCTATTTCATTTGACTTTTTACTCTACCTAAAAATTTGTAGTATTAAGTGTCCAAGAAAGCACTGAAGCACAACCACAAGCATTGCTCCCACTTGTTTACAATGAAACCTCTATCATTTTCCTAAATAGCAAATTTCACGAAAAGGTGTAATGTTTTGTTCATGAACATAGGCGTGAAATTTCTAAAATTTCAACAAACTTAATGTATTTTGTGATATGTACAGGCGATGTTATTCGATTCACCTGATGTCTGCTTCTCTGGGAGATGCAAACCTCACTTACATTACTGATTTTGAAACAAGAAGCAGGCAAAATTACTAACTCGTTGTTTCAAGATTTCCAGCACAATTCGGAGTTACTCTTGAAAAAAACGCTATGTTTTATACTCGTTATGCTCATTACACAATATAATCCACAATTTCCGACATTCTTTAGCTGCACACCGCATAGTTTGATTAGTTTCCATTTTCGAAAGAAGTTCGCGGTTCTACAGTCAAAGGTTCAGCAACTACTTTCGATATACCCACGCATTTGGTCGATTTATGTCAGTTCGACAAGTGACCATAGATATGGTAGGAAGTGTAGGTGACTTCCGGCGGCACTTTGTCAGTTCGACACTATCACAGACCATATTTATGGTCTGTGGACACTATGATCGAAGGTTCGACAGCGGTTCCTTATCCTTATCACAGAGTAGTGTCCTTATGCACGATCCCCTCAACACCCTCCGAGCGATAGCCAAGCAACCAATGAAAAGTCAGAAATGGAAGACCAATAGGAACTGTAAACACATTGCGCGCGATGTTCGCTCGAAAGCAAATAGCATTCGCAAATGTTCGCTTATGATCCGCTGGTTGTCGCTTTCAAGCACAACGTTACTGAAGGTTTCAGGATGGATCATCAGAGGAAGTTCTCGTCCTCTCCCCTTCATCGCTTTCAAAGGTCACTCACTCTGCTGCAGTATGCTGTTTTTTTTTTTCCGCGGGAATTATTATTTGTTATTGTTTTTGTTTCTTGCAACTGATTTTCTCTGAAATGGAGTGGTTAAACAAGAGAGTACTTCCTTTGATAGAAGAATATAGTTCACACATATACTTTTGGTATCTGACATATCCTTAAAACGAAATAATGAACGAAACAAAATGCTTGGCAAGCACGAATATTTTACTAATATTCACATACAGTAAAATATTTTTGTAACGTCACAACAGCCTGAGGATGAGGCGCAGACTCGATATATGTAACTGAATAAAAAATTTTGAAACAGCTAAAACAAATATTACTGTAACTGGTACCAGTAATGTAAGAATCCTGTTAATAATACGTTGAACTCTAATTTCATGTTTGTCGTCACTTTTGTTTAATTTTTTCATGACAAAGTCTGAGGTCTAATTTTGCATATATTTAACGAAATTTAAACACAGAAGGAGAATATGTGAAAATTGTTTTTCCTCTGATAATGATGTGCCTTAACCAAATCACTATAAAACACAAGTTATAAAACACATAGTGACTGCAGTTTCGTGTATCTGCACATTAAATTACTCTTTTTTAGTGACATTATGTTCATCGCAGTCACCTTAATAAAACTGCTTGACTGTTTCGTTTATGCGTCAGTAGCATAATTATATCGAAATAGTTACAGTTGATGTAGTAAAAAACAAATATTTGAGGTTATCGTAACTGTCGCAGTGTTAGTGCCTCTCTTCTACTGTTATGTCTCTCGATAATTAGTGTCTTGTTTCGAAATCC
This sequence comes from Locusta migratoria, assembly GCA_026315105.1. NCBI lineage: Eukaryota > Metazoa > Arthropoda > Insecta > Orthoptera > Acrididae > Locusta > Locusta migratoria. Next base: position 570,617,384 of record CM048747.1, on the reverse strand, counting down.
TCGGTTCAGTAACAGCTATAGCTGCCACCTAAGAAAAATCTTGGGGTATGCTCATTATGTTAGAGTTTAAAACTCGTAAGCCTAATTACCCCTTCTTAATTAAAGTAACTGTTAATGGTCCAAAATTAACTTGGTATAGTATATTATCTCCAACGTAAAATGGATTGTCCTGATTAACTGACTAATTGACTGTCTCAGTATCTCCCAGCTCAAACCACAGATAATAGAAATTTGTTAATTGCAGAGGATGTTTATATTAGCCTGTGGGCGTCGTTTAAAAAGCGATTTTTTGATATTCATTCGCTAAGGGGGTGAAATAGGGGATAAAAGGTTTTTTGAAGATACGTAGTCACTTATGCAATTTTGAAGCCAGAACCACAAAATGACAGATTTGGATTCTGGGTTACAATTTAGAACACATGTGTTTCGGTATTCTTGGAAATTCAACCATTAAGGAAGTGAAATAGGAGATCAAAAGTTTTTTTGAAAATACGTTGCTAGTAACTTAATTCTGAAGCCAGAATAAAAAACCGGTACTTGGATCCTGGGTAGGACTTTAAATACACACATTGTTGTATTTTTGGAACGTCAGCTATTACAGAGTGCAATAGGGGGTTGCAAGTAGTATTGCAGGATTTCATCATGACAGCATTTAAACTACTGTATACGCATGAAAATTTATACAAAGGAGAAACAACTGGTGCAGACCATCCAGCCTACTCATGTGAATCAGCGGGCGTTAAGCCAGTCATACAGAAAAATGAGTAGGCCTATTACCGTTTTCTATAAGTTACTCTGTGCATACCCTATCAAATTTCAGGGTAGGTCTATACTTAAGCGACCGAGCGTCTCTGTTGTCATCGCTTATGGTTACAGTTAAAACAAGACGAAACTTGTATCTCTACATGTGGCTGAAGTTTTCAAATAAAACAAGTGAAACCTGCAGTTGCGAATCAGTAATCAGAGTCCAACCACCACTTCTTTCGCGACTGTTAATAGATCTGTCATTCACATTTTTCTATGTGTACACAGCCTTCCTTTCATTTGCATTACTGACAGCGTGCTCGGCATACTCTTGCTAATTTACTGTTACATGTTTTACTGAATTTATAAGTCTTGGTCTGATTTTGACCCATCAATGAATCAGACAATATCCCCCTTATGGTGTCGAACTATTTTCTCCCACTGCTCCCTACTTCCAATTGTTATATTGAAAGGCTTGTTGAAGCAGTATGGGATTATAATATAGTTGGCTGGCATTTCCCCAACCTTTCCTATATTTACCTCACTCACTATTTTAGTGTGTGATTCTAGATATCCCAAAGAGTTCCAGTTGTTGACAGATTTGAGTGTAGGAACCAGCTGCCACCTCCATCTTGACCCAAAGGTGTAATGGGGGCATATCCAGCATGGTTTCCATCCCAGCAGTTGGTGTGCTGCTAATTCCGCCTGTTATGGCTCCTTAGCAGCAACCTGCTGTTCTACCTTCTTCCACCACACGACCGCCCCATAGGTGATCCTGGGTCTAATCACTGTGGTGTATATCCAGTGCATACCCTTGGGGATCAGGCCCCAATTTTTGCCACAAGCTCTCCTGGTACTACAAGAGTACCTTTTGCCTTGGAGCAAATATTCCTAATGTGAGGGGTCCATGTCAGTTTCTCATCTAGGGTAACCCCTAGATATTCCACTGTTCCATTCACAGGTAGTGCTTCATTGAAAAGCTTTAGATTCCAACTTGAGTGTTGGATAAGTTTCCTTGTGAATGGTACAACAACAGTCTTCTTAGGACTAACCCCCCAGATCCTGTTTTCTGCACCAGTCTCGCACAATGTCCAAGGCACCTTGTGCCATATTCTTCACCGTGTCGGCAAATTTGCCAAGTATTATTATGACAAGACCATCTGCGTATCCTTGGCAAAAGTACTGCCTAGAGTTTAATTCTTCAATGAGATCATTCACCACTAGATTCCACAATAAAGGGGAAAGAACTCCTCCTTGCGGGCAACCCCTAGTTGTGTTGATTACCATTTTTTCATTCATCATGGAAGCCTCTACCTTTCTTCCACTGAGCATGGCCCTAGTCCACCTACATATAGTGGTCCCTAGGTCAGGCACCTCTGCTGCCCTAACCATGGCATTCAAGGTCGTGTTGCTAAAAGCCACCTCAATGTCCAGGAAGATACAGATGGCTATTTCTTGAAAGTGTAGTGCTTTCTCCACCTTCCCAACAAGTTGGTGGAGAGCTGTCTCACATGATTTACCTGGTTGATATGCATGTTGGTTTGAATGTAGAGGAACCCTACTTAACCTCCTTTCTCCAACATGCACATTAACCAGCTTTTCCAATGTCTTAAGAATGAAGGAGGACAGGCTGATTGGTCTCATATCATTGGCCTTGGTAGGATCAATTCTCCCTGGCTTTGGAATGAAGACATTCACTGCACTCCAGACATTGGCAATGATTCTTGCTGCTAGGCTAACCCTGAATAACCTGCATAGAAATCTAATAAGATTTTCTCCTGCTTGTTGCAGGAGAGCTGGAAAGATTCCATTGGGGCCAGGTGACATGAACGGTTGAAATATTCCCACCGCTCATCGGACCTTACTGAAATCGACACACTCCTTGGCCAGATCCCAGTCCTCTTTGTGAATACCTGAGAAACATTGTCTCTCAGGAATCACATTCTGGTCTGAGTTATCCCCCAGAGGATAACTCTCTCAGGAATCACATTCTGGTCTGAGTTATCCCCCAGAGTATATTGAGGAAAGTGAGTCTTGAGGAGCAGTTCCAGCGTTTCATGTGCTGTCTTTGTATACTCCCCATCCTACTTCCTCAATGTTCCTCCTGGATTTGTTGGTACTCTAGTGAGGATTTTATGAAGTCTCGCTTGAGCAGCCGTGCCCTCCACCTCCTCACAGAATACCTTCCAGGATGCCTCCTTTGCCCGTCTGATGGCAAGGTTGTAATTGATAAGGGCCTTTGCCCATTGTTCTTTGCGCCTCGCAAGTTTAAACAGTCTTCGTACCTGTTTCCTTTGCATTTCCACCTTATTATTCCACCAAGGCACACTCCTATTTGTGCACTTCTTAGTGATTGAGCAGTTGTCCTGGTATGAGGTCACTATAGCAGAGGTTACGGCCTCTGCTCTTCCTCAAACTCTGCTGGATTCCTTATCGAAGTTTTAATTTCCGATAGGCTGAAGTCAAGGTCTCTCCTATATGTCTCCCAGTCCGTTTTCCTGGGATTCCTATAGGCCATGGTCTGTCTGGTTCCCATTTCAACCTTGAATTTAATATACATGTGATCTGATGAGGATGGCTCCAGGACCACATGCCACTGTTTGACGTAATTTTCCATCATCATGGAACCAAAAGTTATGTCAATTACTTCTTCCCTTCTACTATTCCTGAATGTAGGTTCATCACCCCTATTCAGGATCTCCAAGTTGTTAGATAGGAGAAATTCAAGAAGGTGCCCACCTCTACTGTTGGTGTCCTTGCTGCCCCACGATAGATTGTGAGCATTGGCATCACATCCCACCAACAGTTCGTCACCTTGCCGGTGGCAGGCTTCCGTCAGTCTCCTCACTTCCAAAGGAGGAGGAGAGCTGTCTTCATAAGGAAGGTATGCTGAGGCCAAAACAATATCCCTCTTGATGCCTTCCTCAAGTTGCTGCATCCTGATGGTCACCAAGTCCCTGGAACAAAAATCCATCATTGGTATGAAAGGTATTCCATTTCTAACATAAATGCATGTTCTGGAGTTTTTTAGATTTCTAGCATAAATCAGCTTACCTCCAGTACCACCGAGGCCTGATACACCCCCTTCGTATAAATAGGGTTCTTGTATCAGGGCCACGTCCACCTCCTGTCTCCCCAGGTGACAGCTCAGGGCAGCAGTGGCCCCTTTACTGTGCTGCAGGTTTATCTGCAGCACTTCCATTCCCCATCTTGCTGCCATTATTGCCTTTAAGGTCTTTGATTACCCTGACAGCGACCTGCGAGAACCCTAAAAACAGTTTCAGGTCTTGCTCTCGCATTGCCTTCAGGGACTTCTCTCCGACCTCCACCACCAGGGTTCGTCCTTCCGGAACGACCTTTTGGTTAATTACCCTCCAATCCTCTGTCGAGACTTTTGGGTTCTGGACCCTTATTTTCTCGAACAGAGTCTTTGGAGGGACATCGTTAAGGATCTTTGGTATCCATATTGATACCTTTGCGGTCTTCAGGAGTTCGGTTGCTGCCTTGACCAGCAGCTTCGCGTCCTCCCACGGGGATATCATGGGCACCTTTTCCTTAAGCCATTCTGCTGAGTGCTCCCCCTCGCAGACAAAAATGAGGGCACCGCGATCTAGATAGACCCTCCTGAATTTGGGTCCTGGACCAGTGATGCTCATCAGTGGGTATCCTTCTCGGACAACCGCCATTCTAAAGACCGAGACTGCAATACTATAGATCTGTTTTCCTATTTCCTGCCTCAGCCGTTTAGGATCACTCCTGTCCAGAGAGGAGGGAGTCTTAGATTCCTCCCTAACCCTCTTGCCACCTATCTTTGACGTTGAGGGGGTCTGTGTATCCCCTTTGACCTGAGGCAGTTTCTTTTTGGAGGTCTTGGGCTCAAGCCCTTTTGATTTCCTCCACTTATGCTTAGGTATCCATTCTTTTCCTTCCTTTTACTTCTGTTCCTTGAGAAGTTTCCTCCTCTGAGCTCCAGACAAGGCCTTAATCCTAATCAGGTCCTGTTACGGTTCCCACTTATTGCTCAGGTCTAGACCCTGATTCAGAAGTAGGAGTGCACTACATCGGTCCTGATCCCGATGTCTGAGTATCTGAGGTCTCAGATTGCCCCTCAGATTCTTTTAAAATACTTTCTTTCTTCGTGTTCATCTTACTCCCACGAGATTTGGGGATTTATATGGTCCACACCACGATAACCCCGCGTGGTGCAAGACTACTTACTCAGGGAGGTCGCCCGGTATCCATGAGGCTCCGTTCGAGACACATCCACCCATGTGCCACGCACCCCTCGGCACGGATTGCATCACACCTTGGGTTGGGAAAGGAATTGGGAAAGGACTGGGAGAGGATAAGGAAGACGGGACATTGTGGGACACTCTTAGTCTGATCCATCAGCTGAGGCCTTTCCGGCAGTAGGTTCTCTACCTTGACATAGCCCTCTGCTTCACGCGGATACGCAAGCCTCTCCACCTGCACGGACAGTGCTTAGTCAAGGTGGTGTCCCCCGGAGAGGTAATTAATGTTACTTAAGTGAGCTTTGTGTCCCATGGTACTCAATGTGTACAGGTAAATAGAAGTTGTTTATTCATTGCTATTACAGTGAAAACCACTATGGCATCACATCACACTTTGTGCACCTTACTCAGGATTTGCCTTCACACACTGCATGCACCTTTGTTACTATTAGACTAATAGCCAGTGTACAATTTCATAAAATTCTAATCATTAATGGAGGTGGATGTACAGCCTATTTCTTTGGAGCTCATACAATATCATTCTGAAGCAATGCTTTGATTATTAACTGGCTGAAAAGGTAGCAAAGGCATTGGTCTTTGCTTCAGCTGTTAATAGTGTCATTTGTTAAAAGAAGCCAAGCAAATTTAACAAGCTTATACAATGGTCAACACCCTCCATAACTTTATTGTATTTTCTGACAATAGCTGACTACCTCAAAATACACCTTTCATTCTATTGAGCCTAACTGTGCAGTATGCCCACCTACCCCTTTCCCTCAGAGCTGTTAAGAAAAGTAATTGCCGAAAGCAAGTTTGTGGTTTTTATGGTCAAGTATAATCTCAGACAATCTCATGACTAATTCCCATGCTGCTATTACTCCTAATATTTTTTCCCACATGTATTTTAAAGTCATGCAAAATGCCACTGCTGCTTGTAATACAAAGTCTTTTATGCAGTTTATGTTTCACGATTGCATGTTTGAAGAGAATAATTACTTCATCTACACAAAGATGTTCATCAGTATCTACTTTTGTTACATTTTTGTTCCAAGGCAATGATAAATGGGGCAACTCTGAAGTCTTATCAAGATTTGTGTCATCTATCAGCACTATGTTTGTTCACAGTTTGTCAAATCTATTTCTAGACATTGCCTCATTTATCCATGACCTGCACTAGTAAGAGCATAACATACACAGCATGATGTCAGTTTTGTGATAATAAGTAGGTACAAAAAGAACGGATTACCGTACTTATGACACATTAACGAAAGTGAAAGGATCCAGTAATGTTTTTTTAACTTGAAAGTTAATCCATTACTCAGTGAGTTAACTTAATTAATTACTGATTAATGGATTAACAGGCTTGTGCCCCGCCCTGTTCATATGACATACAGTTCAGTATTAAATAGTTTTTTTAAACATCAATTTTGGTGTTTAGCCTCAAAATGAAGTCAAATATTACACACCAAGCAAGGCCTTTAGATTGAATAACTATATAGTAGTGCATCAATCTGTGTTACACAATAGAATTTCTTGTAGCTATGCTTGCTTAGATGGCATACTAGCTTGAGTTTGTTGATGTGGTTTGTTAGTGCTGCCACTTAAGAGAGAGCTTTATAGCCATTCTACTGCATACTTTACTGAATTTCTTAATTATGCTCTGTTCTCATTGTAGTTCAAGAAGGAATAGTTGATGAGATTGAAGAACTCATTTCTGTTCAAAGGCACAGTGTCATCAGTTTATACCAGACAGTCTGTTGTTGATCACTTCCATTAGTGTTTCTGGCAGTTCATACCATTTGGAATCTTCTGTTTAGACAATTCTTTTCACCACAGACTATAGATTTTCTTTAATGCACAGTGAACAGTAGCATAGAGAATTCATTCCTACTTCTGCTTCATGTGTTTATTTTTAAGATTTACAGGTTTTTTTTTTGTAAAAAGATAAGTGTTATCTAACTCAATTGCCCCATAACGCATAGCTTAAATAAACTTATATTGTGTAAAATTTTACTTATGGCAATAGCAGCAGAGTGAGCTTGTTGGTAACAGGTGTTGACTACTCTTTGAAAATGCAACATAGACTGAGGTGAATAATATTTTGTGCAATCATGAAATAAATAATTAATGCTGCTCCTGCTCTGTAGTTGATGGTTTCTTGTATGTACTCTTGTCCAGTTAGTAAATTAATTATCATTCATATAGGAAACATTTCAGTGCCAATATTAGCACACTGTGCCACTGCTGCCATAAATTTACTTGAACCATAACATTTTGTTAAAATGTACTGTATTATTATGTATCTTTGCCAATGCATACAATATACAAGAAGCTAATAAACTAAAGCTGTGTAGTCTGTAAATTAAAATGCAGAAATTTTGCTTGGATCTGTTTACTGTGACAAATGCAATTCATTTTCAGAGTAATAAAGGCATGTTTTAGAAGTTTGTTAAATGGTCTTAAAAATAAAGGACAAAAGTAGCAAAATGACTATACTGCTCATTGTAGTAATCACGATCAGCTGCAACACACTTATGACAATGATGACATACTATACAGTTCCTATTGTTAAACTTACTGTCACAAATTATGTTCCAATAACTGAAAACTGCATTAATAGCTGAGAATGAAATGTTTAGTTTCTACATGGTCATAGTAAAAAAATACTTTTGATTTTTGGCTAAGCTCTATTGTGCTCTTTTGGATGCACATTGACTATCCTCTAAAAAGACAATTCTGTGTGTTGATGGCTATACAGCAGTTACATTGTAGTGTAGAACACACTCTAAACACTATTGGGGAACAGCCTTCATGAAGAAACAATGAAAATGTGTAATATTTTCCTCTTGCTCTACTGTCATATTAATTGCATTATTAGAAATTATAGTTGTACCTGTATATTGCAGTCATAATCACAATGAAGACTTAGCTATTAATATGACATCATTAGAAACATAGTCATCCCCTTTAAGGGAAAACAAATTTAATGTGTGCTGCAAACAGGACATATGACTTAAAGGCTACCTTGGAACAATAAAATATTCTGCTGCAGTTATTCTGGAAGATAAAATCTGAACCTAAGAATTGCAAGAAAGTAGTCACATGGTACAAAATATAATGACTCTAGCATTCAGTCCTTAGATAAGGTAGCCAGAAAAAAGAAAAATATATCTGTGCTAAATACATGGAAAATTGAAAGTAGGTCACTTCTTAAGCCTAGTCTGACACAGCACATTAGCGAACTGGATAATATTTTCAGTACAGTAAGGACACATTTCTATTTAAAAAATAAATGGAGAAAATTTGCAAATGCATTTTAATTGACCAAATAAGTGTAAAACAGCATGGTAATTTACCATACCAAAGAACTGTGGTAAGAAAATTAGGTATTTAAATCCTCTCAGGCACAAAAATGGAATAATATGAAGACATGGACACTGCAGTATATCAAAGGAGAAAATTAACAAGACTTGGAGAACCATTAAATAGGTCAATGAATCAATAGCTAGACTAAGTACATCAAAAACTGAGGATCACTGTGGTCTTCCTAATTCTCTTATATTTATGAGGAATTAACGAGTATTTAACAATAATTATAAATGAAAATTATAGAGGGAAACTTTGCTAAGTGTACTTGCGTCTGTGTAAATGTGTGGGTGTGTGTGTTTTTGTTTACCCTCTTTTTTTCCCCCCAAGGTAAGTTTTTCCTGTTCTGGGATTGGAATGACTCCTTATCCACTCCCTTGAAACCCTCATCATTTCCTTTTCCCTCTCCTTCCCTTCTGCCTGATGAAGCAGCTAGGCTGCGAAAGCTTGTATGTGTGTTTGTGTGTGATTTTATTTATTTTATTTGTCTCTATCGATGAGCCGGTCCTTTTGGTAAGTCATCTGTTTTCTATTTTTATTTTAATTATAAATGAAGTATTAAATGATATTCAACCACAAATCTTAAAAATATATATAAGCAAGTCATTCAATTTAGGTGCCACACAATCTACACTCTGAACAGAGTTTCTAATTGAAAAATAAATTTTGACTTAGTACCAACTAACTGAGTTAGGGCCTACACTTCTGACAAGAGACACCAACGATGTAGTAATCTGCTGTGTAATTACATCTTTTGAAAAATAAATAGCATGAATAAGTTTCCAAATATGGGATTAATACGGTAATGTAATCACACTTGCATACAATTATGCATGTTAGTGTAACAAACATAATGTGTCCAATGTATAGAGCACATTTCATGCACAGTGTATATTATGTACACCAATAAAACACAAACAGCTGACTCAGGGCACATATGAATTTAGTAGCACCTTACGTCATAAAATTCCACAAGGTCATTACCAGTTTGTTTGATTCAGAACCATTTTGCTGTGCTAAACCAATAACCTGTGAATCTACATGGTAACAACCATTTAAGGTTTATGACTTATGTAATACTGGAGCTATCGCTGTATAATCTTGAATGACACCAATTAGGCCTATACACAAAAATAATTGATATACAAAAACTACTGTTTGTGAATATTCTACTACACATTACAATGAACACAATTTTTTATATAGCTCTGTTCATTTATCTACTATGAAATAACTAGACATTCTGTAACTTGATTTCTTTATCGCCCATTTTATCACATTAACAATTTATGCACAAGTTTATCTATTAAATGTTGCAGCGTAAAATATGTTATTATTTTTCAGTTGTTTAAACATACAGAATAATTAGAGTTCCTACACCCATTCTCTCATTTTACTGTAGAAAATGGCAGCGGGGAACAAAAAATTAGGCGTCGTAATCATGACAAAACATGATGTTCACTGACAAGTACAGATATAATTCTAACAGAAAACAGGATTTTCTCAAATGAACTTCTCAAAGAAGCAGCAGTGCTTTAGGTCAATATGTTGAACCGACTTCAAGGCAGCCCCAGGTAACCAGAATTCAAAATCAACTCTTTCTCAATGCCGTCTCGCTTCCAGATGGCATGGCATGTGACGAGCGCGCCAAGCGGGTTTACAAAGCGCCTTCCTATTGGTCTTTCAGTTCTGACTGTTCATTGGTTGTTTGGCTAGCGCTCGGAAGGTGTGGAGGGGATCGTGCATAAGCCCTTGTCGGATAAGGAACCGCCAGTTCAACAAGTGACCATAGATATGGTAGGAAGTGTAGGTGACTTACGGCTGCACTTTTCGGTTTTTAGCGTCCACTAGTGGTATGGCGTGCAAATGAGGTTTAAGGATAGTGAAAATTGGAAAAAGTACGAGAAAACTGCGTGAGAAAGCAAGGAAAACGTCTAAATAGGATTGGTAAGTGGTAGCAGATTACGATTTTGAGGCTAAGAATAGTCTGACGAAGGAATAGTAGAATCAAAACCAACGTAAAGTACCTGAAATACGCGCCATACCACTAGTGGTCGCTAAAAACCGAAAAGTGCAACCGTAAGTCACCTACACTTCCTATCATATCTATGGTCACTTGTTGAACTGGCGGTTCCTTATCCGACAAGGGATTATGCACGATCCCCTCCACACCTTCCGAGCGCTAGCCAAACAACCAATGAACAGTCAGAACTGAAAGACCAATAGGAAGGCGCTTTGTAAACCTGCTTGGCGTGCTCGTCACATGCCATGCCATCTGGAAGCGAGACGGCGTTGAGATCGGGAAAGTAGGAAAAACGAACGGAAATGTGGAAAAACGGGAATGGAAACAAACGTGAGGTAACTAGGAAATGCCGAAAATGGTTATAAACAATATAAGAAACTATAGTTGTGAAACAGTGTTTACGTTTTATACCGAAAAAATTTGATGAGCGGCGTATTTCAGTCGGAAGGATAATGAAAGTGGTAAATATCATATAAATGTACTCAAAGGTTAGGTTAGGAATTGAACGTATTGTTGTAAGTATTAGCGAAATGTGAACAGTAAAATAAGAAGGGAATGTAGAATGGAACTGCTATATAAAATATATATAAATGAGTAAATAAAAACAAAAACAAAAGGGAAATTCAGAAGACAGAAAAGATTTCGAAAGGTAACAGAACAATGGCGAAAGTAATTGTTGAATTCTAATTTATGATACGAATATTATAGACGAAAAATTCCTAACAGGAAAATTATACATAAAAAATAGGTGAAGTCCACTTACCTGGTAAAGGAGCACAGGCAGTAATAGCAACAAATAAACACACAAACGCTAGCTTTCGCAGCCTAGCTGCTTCGTCAGGCAGAAGGGAAGGAGAGGGGAAAGGAAATGATGAGGGTTTTAAGGGAGTGGGTAAGGAGTCATTCCAATCCCGAGACAGGAAAGACTTACCTTGGGGGAAAAAGGAGGGTAAACAAATACACACCCGCCCACACATTTACACAGACGCAAGTACACTTAGGCAGACATACTGAAGAAAGGAAAGAAGTTAAGAAGTTAGACAGAGATGCCACTTGAGGCAGAGGCCCTGTCCAGAGAACCGAGGCAAAGATGTTAAGATGGTGGGTGGGAATTCGAATTTAGCGGAGGTTTAGCCCAGGTGGGCAACGGGAAGAGAGAATATGCTGAAGGGCTAGTTCCCATCTCCGGAGTTCTGAAGGATTGGTGTTGGTGGAAAGTATCCAGATAACCCGGACGGTGTAACACTGTGCCAAGTTGTGCTGGTCGTGCCCCAAGGCATGTTTAGCCACAGGGTGATCCTCATTACCAACAAACACTGTCTGCCAGTGACCATTCATGCAAATGGACAGTTTGTTGCTGGTCTTTCCCACATAGAACACTTCACAGTGCAGGCATGTCAGTTGGTAAATCACGTGGGTGCTGTCGCAAGTGGCTCTGCCCTTGATTGTGTACACCCTCCGGGTTACGGGACTGGAGTAAGTGGTGGTGGAAGGGTGCATAGGGCAGGTTTTACAACGGGGGCGATTACAAGGGTAGGAGCCAGAAGGTAAGGAAGGTGGTTTGGGGATTTCATAGGAATGGACTAGGAGATCATGAAGGATGGATCTCATTTCGGGGCAGGATTTAAGGAAGTCGTATCCCTGCTGGAGAGCCACATTCACAGTCTGCTCCAGTCCTGGACAGAATCCGGTGACAATAGGGGCACTTCTGGGGTTCTTCTGTGGAAGGTTCTGAATTTCGGGGGAAGAGGAAGTGGATCTGGCAATTTTCTTCTGTACCAGATCAGGAGGATAGCTGTGGGATGTGAAAGCTGTTATTAGGTTATTGGTGTACTGGTTCAGAGATTCGGGACTGGAGCAGACTTGTTTGCCACAAAGATCTAAGCTGTAGGGAAGGGAACGTTTGATGTGGAATGGATGGAAGCTGTCATAATGCAGGTACTGTTGTTTATTGGTAGGTTTGATGTGGACGGATGTGTGTAGTTGGCCACTGGATAGATGGAGGTTGACATCGAGGAAAGTGCCATGGGATTAGTATTTAAGAATGTAATTAATCAATTGGACCAATAAAAATGATGTCTCCTTTATGGCAGCTGTTATTATGCTACTTTATTGCAGATTCAAGATAATATTATGGTACACAGAAAGAAAGTTTGAAAGCTTAATGATGAATATGGCTACCCTAAAGTTTCACTTGTGATATAGGCCTACATGTGATCTAGGAATATTGGAGTGTAAGCTATTACTGATTTTCCTTCCTGAATCTAGTGTAAAAGTTATCATGGTGCTATTACCCTGCTATGTCTTTGATTCATATTTATACAAAAACAGTCATTTAACTTCAACTGAACACTTCAAAAAGCATCACCATGAACCACTAAAAATGAAAGTAACTATACTATCAATGTAACAGAGTGGTTATATTACAAGAGAATTTTGACACCCGCAAATGCGCGCGTGCACGTGCACACACACACACACACACACACACACACACACACAAATAAATTAAAAAAAAAAAAAAAAAAAACACTATTATAAAATCTAATGCTCATTATTTCCCCCCACCTGATTTCCATAACCCTCACTACACAAGAACAACAAACTAAATGAAATGGAACTGAGTGCAGCAAACACTACAGAATAATGCACTACAGGCTGTAAACATACAGATTACATACCTAGATTATTTGTTATTTTTAAATATATTTCTCTTAAAGGCATTCAAAATTTGAAGGGTATACAAAAAAAAGTGAATAAAAATTCCAAGAATAAGGAGCACATGACATCACAGTTCCATGAAGGTATATAAGCAAAGAGAGTACTTGGAAAAAAAGTACTTGAAATTCCAAATGATATGAAAAACTATTAAAATATGGAAGAATTTTTGCAGCAATAAATTGTAATACATGTTACAGGTAATTCAATAAAATTTTGTCTCCCATAACTTTCACATGCATACAATATATGTAAAGGGTTAAAACCTTTGCCAATAAAATAGAATTACTTTTATTTATTCACAGAAGATGCTAACAAACCATTAGGTGAGATATGGCAGAACATAATGTAAAGTGAACACTGTGCAACCAGTACCTTTAATTGCTTTCCAAGAAGAGATGCTTCTCCACAAGACACAGGCTTATTGAATGTCTGTGTGGATGAATTAAAAGTTTCTGTGAAATAAAATCTGTCTGGTCCTTCACATGACCACTTTGCTACTGGTACAGTCACATTGTTACTGTATACGACGTAGCATTTTCCAACAACATTTTCAAAAGGTACGGTGCACTCTAAAATGAAAATACAGAAGTCACTCTAAAATGAACACACAGAAGTCAAACAGTACACAATGAACATACTATGTGCATAAATCTAAAATACAGATAAGAATAGTTAAACATAGGTTTCTCAAAGAACAAGGTATGAATATTTTATAAACCTGTTGGGAGGAGGGGGTATGAAAGTACTGCCAATGATAACAGGAATAGGTTGGAAAAGTAGAGAGCCAACAGTTGCAGATAAAACGAATATGTATTGATGGTAGTAACATTGTAGAATATGTGATATCTGGATGCAGTAATTAAACACTGACATTATCACCTACATACAGTGGACCCAAACATGACATATTAAGAAATAAGGTTACAGTTAATTACGGATTTAAGTTCTCTGTTGACAAAAGCCTATATGAATTGGGACACTTAAGATACAAAATTGTGAGTGGAATACAAACATTAGGATGAGTAAAGACAATCATTCACTAAACAGGCAGGTATGTTTATTTGTTGTTGGGGAGGAAGAGAGGGGGGGGGGGCAGGGAGCACACACACATAAATAGGTTTTGCTCAATACTCCACCCACATGAACCACAGACATTGCTGAGGTGGATTGGCTTGCGTGCCTCTACGATACAGATAGCCATATCGTAGGTGTAACCACAGTGGAGTGGTACCTGTGGAGAGGCCACGCAAATCTGTGATTCCTGAAGAGGGGCAGCAGACCTTTCAGTATTATAGGGGCAACAACCTGGAGGATTGATTGAGCTGGCCTTGTAATATCAGCTAACATGGATTTGCCATGCAGTTACTGTGAACAGCTCAAAGCAAGGGGAAACTACAGTTGTTAATTTTGCCGAGGACATGCATCTCTATTGTATGAATATATGCTGATGGCATCCTCTCAGGTATAACGTACACCAGTGGAGAACAGTAGTATTATATTTTTTATTTTTTCCCGTAACTTTCGACACGATTTTCCATGCCTTGCCGCATGTGCCTTAGGACGTTTGCATCATGCGCATCACATTTCCGCTGCCATATGCATTCTGAATCCCCTGGCCTGATTCGATTTGTGCTCAACAACTGGCACGTGTCGCCAACCCATGCAACTGCGGGTGCGGAACCCGCTGATCAGAGCACCTTTCTCAAAGTCCACAACGCAGATCACAACCAATCGGAGTATGAACGCAATTACGTAGATTCAGCACTACTGGCCAGCTGCGAGATCGTTACAGACGGTAAAGGTCTGTCTGCCACCAGCTCTCGCCCCGATAGCACGCTCCCCGCTCTGCAGCCCCCTGGGCTCACTCTCCTACTTAAATCATTATAATCATTACTTCTGTTGCACCACTGTTGTCTCTCCTCAGGCCATAATATCAGAAATTGTATCCCCTTTTGTGAAATACAACCATTTCGTTACACCTCAACACTCGTGTCTGAGTATGATTTGCTGGTCCTGTCAAACTCCGTCCGGAAAACACCCACAGCCTTTTCCCGTTCGTGCCATACCTGTACAATAATATTGCAGAGATAAAATAGTCCCGCATTTGGATTTGCAGTTGGAGAATATTCAGGAGAATGTCGTCATCAAGAAAAACAAAAAAATTCATTCTATGTTATCGGAGCTTGGAATGTTCTTTCCCTCAATTGTGTAGGCAAGTTAGAACATGTAAAAAGAGAAAAGTTAGATATGGTGGGTGTGTTTTAGTACCCAAATCAATTTGAAGTTTGTGAAACCACCTTTAATCCAAGCATTATCCACTGGTATCCAGAATACATATATGTATATTATATAAACATTTTATAACACCACAGTCTGGCCACATTGATTAAATTAATTTCATTTTTTGGATCTTCTACTAATCTAAATTAATTTTGTGCAATAATACATTTTTGATGATGAAACAAATAATTAACATTATCTGATGTCTTTTGCAATGTACTGATTTGTTCACAATGCTCTGCTCACCTTACAGCCATGTTCTTTTATAATGTGGCCATTCTCAAACATTGTAAACATATCACATAACTGCTCTAATCATCATTTATTTAAGTACCTAATTTTGGTTTTGTCACAAAAATACATTTACTATAATTGTAATAATTTTATATATTTCTGGTTTGTGGAATATTCATTTATGTTTAACAGATAAGATTTTCAAGGCGTTATGTTGTGATAGATTTGTTTCAACACCGAAATGTATAAATATGTGCGAATTGGTGCCCACAGTCAGTCAACAGTTTGTCAATTCTAAGGCATTAGTCAGTCATTACTCAGTCATTGCTTTGTGAAATCTTAGTTTGTCAGCCTTTGTCTGTGTGTTGTCCAAAGATTTAATAAATCAGTTTATCAGTTGTGATGTCACTTTTTTGTAGTTCCGTAGACATACAAGAACCGCAGAATCATAAATATGGGAATGTCTTTCAAGGTAAAATATTGACTTTTGAGCAGCAACATTGGCAGACGAGCTGTCAACATGGACAAGAAATAACAGGTGATGTATTAACATTTATAAAACTTTGTTTTACATTGTGCATCATAGCTGGGAAAATGTTGTCCAGTTTGGGAATCTACAATTGAGACATGATTCAGAGAAGAATAAAGAACAAAAAGCGATATTGTCATGTTGAAATGAAAGCAGGCTTGACTTTGAAGGCAACTGAACACAGCACTTATACTGAAAGCACGTTTATTATGAACTTAACAAACACACAGCACTCACTGCCTGTCAGGCAGAGTGCTCTGCTAACTATACACAGAAAGAATGACCCAGAAATTAGAACAGTTAACGTAAGAAACAAGTAGAATTTACAAGTGAACATAAGAAAGATGTAGAACATTCTGGAATTGTTAATTACAAAGAAATAAATTTGCGCCGGTGGGTGGGATTGAACCGACGACCTTCAGCACCACAGTCGGTGACGCTATACCCTGAGACACTCCGGCAGCCAGTTTACGTAGTGTCTCACGGCACTGCTCCCTCTCCTGGAAAAACAGCGACCCGCTGTTATGTTCCCTGTGGAGCCAGCATTAATGACCTAGATCTTGACCTTATGGGTCCTCTCTATGGCAGTTTAACGGAATCCTTCCCTTCTTCACAATTATCGACGACAGACATTCCTGTACTGGCTTCATCAGTAACATTATCATCCTTAGTGTCCTTGAACAAGAAGACATTGTGGCCTACCTGCTCTTCAGGATCGTAGTAAGGTTTCATGTGCAGGACGTGAACAATGTCTCTTCGTTTTTGTCATTTCGATGATGGCTCATAATCCTCAACTACATATGTCACATCTGAGAGGTGGCATATGACACGATATGCACCAAAGTATCACTTCAATAACTTTTCTGACAGTCCAACCTTCCGTACAGGGATAAAAATCCATACCACATGTTCTGGGGTGTACACAACAGGTCGGTGCTTATCATTATACAGCTGATAGTCCTTCTCCTGGGCGTCCAGTGTCGACTCTGGTGATGAGCTGTTTAACATAGTCAACCGGAGTGTTGTCCAGTTGGAACGGGAACAGCATATCCATGGTTATCAGCACATCACGGCCATGGAGCAGGAAAAACGGTGTGAAACCTGTGGTGTCTTATCTTGTGGTATTGTAAGCAAATGTCACGACTGGCAGAATTGTAGCCCAATCCTTCTACTCAACATCTACGTACAATGACAGCATATCGGCTAACGTCTTGTTAAAACATTCCGTAAGACTATTTGTCTGAGGATGGTATGCAGTTGTCATTCTGTGGACAATGTCGCACCATGACATTACCTCTGATACTAGTTTTGACTGGAATACATTTCCATGATCAGATATCATCACACGTGGTGCTCCATGCTTCAAAATAATGTCTTCTACAAGGAATTTTGCGATCTCTGGAGCATCTGCAGTTGGCACAGGTTTGGTGACAGCGTAACATGTGAGGTAGTCAAAGCAGACTATTATCCATTGATTACCGGTTGTCGACTTCGGGAAACTCCCTAATAGATCGATCCCAACTCAGTGGAATGGAGCTGCTGCTGGCAGAATCGGTATGAGATGCCGTGGAGGTAATTGTGGCACATACTTCCGTTGCTGGCACTCTTTACAGTGACTCACATAGTGCTTGACAGATCGGTACAGAACTTTCCAGTAATACCTGCACCTGATTCTGTCTTGGGCCTTCACGAATCCCAGATGATCAGATATTGTAGCATCGTGGAAATATTTGAGAATAGCTGGTTGGAGATGAGCTGGAACAACCAGTAGCCATTTGAGACCCTGTGGATCGTGGTTCCTCTTATACAATGTTCCATTTATAAGTTAGAACTCTCCATTGTTCAGTTCTTCTTTCTCCAAGGCCTGTATGGTTTTACTAGTGCTGGATCTTCCCTCTGTTCAGCTGTAACGTCATCTAATTCAGTGAGGCATGAAATTTCATTCATGCTGTTGTGTTCCACTAATGGATTCCTAAAAGGCAGTCGGCATCCTTGTGTTTGTGTCTGTTCTTGAATACCACTGTGACATCGGAGACGTAGTGCCCATCTTGCTAGTTGACTTGATGGATCCTTCAAGTTAGTCAGCCAACATAAAGAATGGTGGTCTGTCACGACGGTGAATGATTTGCCGAATAAATACGGCCGGAACTTGATGATAGCCCAGATAACTGCAAGACATTCTTTCTCAGTTGTAGAGTAGTTTATCTCGGACTTTGAGAGTACTCTTGATGCATAGGCTATCACTTTTTCAGCACCTTCCTGAACTTTTACAAGCACTGCACCAATCCCATAACCACTGGTGTCTGTGTGAAGTTCCGTTTCCGCATTATTGTTGTACAAGGCTAGAACTGGTGCGGAAGTTAAGAGCCTCCTTAAGTGCCCAGAAAGCTCTTTCTTTTGCCTCATCCCAGTAAAACTTGGTGCCTCCCTGCAGAAGGTCTTGTAATGGACGTGCCTTGTTACAAAATCCTTTTATGAAACGTCGGTAGTATGAGCACAGCCCAAGAAAACTTCTCACATCACGAATGTGCTGAGGAGTTGGAAATTCTGTTACTGCCCTTACTATATCTGGATCAGGACGGACAACATCTCTGTTGACTAGGTGCCCCAGGATTTTTATCTCTTTGGCCATGAAGAGGCATTTCATTGGATTGAGGTGGAGTCCTGCAGCCTGAACACACTTCAACACAGTTGATAGACAACTCAGATGTTCTTCAAATGTTTTTGAGAAAACGACAATGTCATCTAAATAGCAAAGACACATCATCCACTTAAGTTGTGGAAGCAAGTTGTCCATCATATGTTCGAATGTGGCTGGAGCATTACATAATCCAAATGGCATAACTTTGAATTCATGGAGGCTGTCAGATGTAATAAAAGCCATCTTCTCCCTGTCAGCTTTGTCAACCTCGATTTGCCAGTAACCTGTCTGCATGTCCATAGTTAAGAACTATGTAGCTCCTTTCAAGCAGTCTGAGGCGTCGTCAATGTGCAGCAGTGGGTGGACATCTTTCTTTGTGATTTTGTTCAGCCGCTGATAGTCAACACAGAAAAGCCACGTACCATCCTTCTTCTTTACAAGGACCACCGGAGACGAAAAGGACTCTCCGAAGGTTGAATAATGTCGTCATGCAACATCTCCTCCACTTCCTCCTGAATTATCCGGCTTTCAGCTGGAGACACTCTATAGGAGTGGTGCTAATTGGCGGATTATCCCCAGTATTTATACGGTGCCTTATCGTGGGCCGTTGCATCTGACTTTTCCTCTGCTGAGTTGTGAATGCATCTGAAAATTAACACAGTAAATCTAACACCCACTGGCGTTGTTCCTTGGTCAGTCCGGGCCCTATTGGCAGTTCCACTTTTGTTTCCTCCAGCGTGTTGTCTGTACTAACAGCAGAGCATGGGTCTTCCCTGATGACGTTGAGCTCACCATCCTGGATTGGTTCAGCTGTCCCGATACACATTTCTGTGGGGGTAAGTAGTGACTGCTTGTGACAATTTGTGATACAAACCTCTCCTTGATCACCAGTAATGCTTATGATAGCCGTTGGTACGTAAATTTCTTTGGTGAGCCTGATTAACTTTTTACCATCAACAAGCACTTCACAGTTTAATCGCTCATTTGTGTTTGTAACTGTGACTCTTCTCATCGTCAATGGCGGGATCGCTACATTGTCAAGGGCAAATAACTTCCTAGAAAATTCTGTATTACGTGTACCCGTTGGAACAACGTCTTCAATTTGCAGCTCAGATCTTCCACAGTCAATGATAGCTTGGGATGGCTGAAGGAAGTCCCATCCAAGGATGACATTGTGACTACATTTGGTGAACACGACAAATTCAAACGGTTGGGTCCTGTTGTTGATGGTTATTCTTGCGACACTAGTTCCTGCTAGCTGGACATACTTTACATTCGTGACCTTCAGCACAGTTGCCCCCATATCACCGAACATTGTCTTCTTTAGTGTGCGGCGTTAATTATCCGACAATACAGAAAAAGATGCTTCTGAATCAACAAGTGCCCCAACAGGGTGGCCATCAATTATGATGTCGATGAGATTCCCCAACATCTCTGTGACTGTCATCCATGGAGGATTTTCATCTGCAGCGGCCTCACCTCTGTAGATGGTCACCTCACTTAGTTTTTCTGGGCGGCTTGGTGAGCGAGTGGTACATTTGTACGGCGATGGTGAATGGTTGTGGCGCGATGGGGGAGGAACCTCGTCTAGGGTATGGTGATGGGCTTCTTCCCATATGTCGACTGAAATCATCAGCAGGTGGTTGCCTGGGATAGAACTGCTCTGATGGCTGACGTCCTGTGGCAACATAATCGTCGAATACTCACCTTCTCTCTCTGCAGTAGCGTATGACATGTCCAGGGCGCCCACAGTGAAAACACAGTGGTGTGTTGTCTTCTGTCCTCCAGACATCTGTCCTTCTGTGGGGCGTCATAGTTGCTGGGAAAGTTGGTTGAGGCCACGTTGGCCGGTTTATGGACTGCTGTTTGGTGGGTGCAGAGTTAGTCATAGCACGGCGACGCCATTCTTCACGTCGAGTGTGATTGACGGGGCAGACAGGAGCTAATGTCTGAAATACCTCTTGCTCAATGGCGTCGGCTTCCTCGTGACTTACAGGACTTACATCAATGGCCGTAATCTGAGGCTCGCTCAATCTCATAGTCCCGTCTGCCATAAACTGTCGTAATTCTTCTCTCACAATTTGGCATATGAGAGAATCAAAGTCATGCTGGTCTTCCACAAAGGCCATAGGGACTACATTGGGGAGTCCCTCCTTTGCTGCAACTCTTCAATACGCTGGCACCACTTGATTAACTCTTCCATCGTAGCAACGTCTTTTATTGGAAAGGCTTGATACATGTCTTCTGCTATACCCTTCATGAGGTGCGTGATTTTGTCAGCCTCAGTCATATTCAGACTGATTATGTTACACAGGGCCAAAACACTCTGTATGTATGACTGTATCAGCTCACCATGTCGTTGGGCCCAGTACTTCAGTTGTTCTTCCGCCAAGCAGATTTGTCACTGGCAGTCTCTAAACGTCTTCTTAAGTTCCTCCTGGAACATCTCCCAATCATTCAACTTGTCTTCATTGTTTTCAAACCATTGCTGCGCTGTTCCATCCAGGTAGAAATAAACATTGGCCAAGCACATCGTATGATCCCACCTAATATACTTGGCGACTCTGTTGAACTTTTTAGCCATTTGTTAGGGTCCTGTCCAGCATCTCCAGAGAACACTGACGGGTGTCTGATGTGCAGTTAGGTTACCGCTGGTTTCGTGTCCATATTTCTTCTGATGATACGGACTTTTGGAAGGATGTACTCGGTAAATCCCTTGTATTCTGGTTCCAGTTCACGTAAGTGACGGCTTTTATGTTGCCTAATCGGAGCCACGGTGATGCAGCTGTTGCACAGGATACTCGACGCCTCCACCAAACAATGTCGCGTTGAAATGGAAGCAGGTTTGACTTCGAAGGCAACTGAACACAGCACTTATACTGAAAGCACGCTTATTACGAACTTAACATACATGCAGCACTGACTGCCTCTCAGGCAGAGTGCTCTATTTATACACAGATTGAATGTACCAGAAATTAGAACAACAGTTAACCAGTTAACATAAGAAACAAGTAGAATTTACAAGTGATCATAAGAAAAATGTAGAACATTCTGGAACTGTTAATTACAAAGAAATAAATTTTTGCCGGTGGGCAGGATTGAATATGCGACCTTCAGCACCGCAGTCGGTGACGCTATCCCCTGCGCCACACAGGCAGTCGGTTTATGTAGTGTCTCATGGCAATATATATACTGGTACAAATGTTTTTTTAATGATATCATAATAAATTTCACCAAACTGGAATTCAAGATGAAGTGATAATGTTGGGAAAGACAGGACACTGAAGAGAGGCAAAAAGTTTTGATATAACTGATTTGGGAAAGGACTGCATGCTGAAAATTGTAAGTGTGTCACCAAATTTTGATTTTCAGTTACTTGATTGCATTTTTTTATTCAACATGGAAAATGATAAAGGCAATACTAGGGTGTCAGATGTAACAGGGGACTTTTTATCAAATAATGGTGAACACAAATCCAACAAAAATACTATGCTTCAGATAATGTTAGGCAAAACAGGAGATTTAATGCACAAGATTACTGCCCAACAAAAATACATAAAACAGGAATTAATTGAACAAATCAATGTAGCAAAGTCAGATATATTAAATATTTCTTTTGAAGTGACTAATGCTAAAATATATAAACTTAATGAAAGTGTAGTCAAGAATACTGATTTAATACATGAAGTGGATAGTTATGTAAGGAGTACATTTCATGAGGTAGAGTCAGTAGTCCAAACAAGGATAAATAAGTGCAGTGCTTGTTAAAGGAGAAGTTAATAGAGAAAGGGAAAAAATTAAAAATTCATTTAAAGTTGCAGAATTCGAAATAGAAATGTTAATTGAAAGAAATGATAAGGTAGAAAAAATTGTAAATGAGAGTATTAACAGTGTACATTCATAAGGTAATTTTGTGAGTAATGTTGTTACAAATGTAATTCACATTTTTGGACATGGTTAAAACTTCTGTTAAAAGATTACCAGAAAGTGATTTGCACACTGTAGATTACATTATGTGTTGTGAAAATAATTATGTAGATGGAATGGCTGATAATTTTAAAATTAAACATGTTAAATAGTTCTTGATGAAAATTCTCCTCAGAGATGATAAATATTGTTGAAACGAGATAGAATGGCTGGCCAGTACTTACCATTGTGCTGTACCACCGATAGTAACACAAATGAAGAAACAGAAAAAAGGGGACAAAAAGGACAAGCTTTCGGAACACACCACCTTCATGACCTAGGTCGTGAACTACCTTTCCCTTCTGTTCCCATCCTTTCTTCTTCCCTTCTCTCCCACCTGACGAAGGAACTGTGTTCCGAAAGCTTGTCCTTTTTGTCCCCTTTTTTTCTGTTTCTTCATTTGTGTTACTATCGGCGGTACAGCACAATTGTAAGTACTGGCCAGCCACTCTATCTCATTTCAACAATATTTAAAAAGTTCTTGAGTGGGTAAGCATTATCTTGGGCTAATTTAAATTCAAAGAATTGGCTAACACTTAGTGATTGAATTTTTTTTATACAAATACTGTTCTGAAACTATACAAAACAGTGTCAAAAGTGAATATCTAAATGATCCTGACGCAGATCAGGAAGATTTTATCAATTTTGTAAATAACAGTTACAAACTTTAATATATGTACATAAACCATTTAATTCTATGACACAAATATATGCTTTAAATATGAGGTTGCCAGAAAATTTGCAATGGGATTTAATTTATGCACCTGACAATGATGTAGAACAATTTTGACAAACTAGTTGAAAGAAATTACTCTAACAACAGTAATGAATGGGTGGGGTGTGACAAAGACATAGAAATTATGTTAATCAACATCATAGTGGAAATAATAAATACAGAGGCAATCTTACACCAATTAATTTGAATAACAGAATACATTGGGTTAAATAATGCAAATATATTAGACTTATTCTTGAGTCTATAATTTAAAAAATGTAATGCTTAAAATAATGGTTTTATCAAATGTGTATCACAAAATGATATTAAGGTCATTGAAAATAACACCCTTAATGCAGAAAGTTTGGATAATTTAGTACTTGAAAATACTTATGCTAGACCTCTTGAAAATGTAAATGAATGTTATGATGAATTTCATAAAATACCTAGAACTGATTTTTGTAAATTGACAAATGAATGTAGGCCTGTATCAAATTGTGACAATATTTTTGTACCTCAAATTGACAATTGTAACTTGGATAATGTACATGTTGCTAAATGCAATAATATTGCTGCGAGCGACCACGAATGCCAACTGCCGGTGTGGCGCAGGGGATAGCGTCATGGACTGCGGACCAGAGGGTCGCCGGTTCAATCCCGCCCACCGGCAAAAATTTATTTCTTTGTAATTTACAATTCCAGAAGGTTCTACATCTTTCTTATGTTCACTTGTAAATTCTACTTGTTTCTCGTGTAACTGTTCTTCTAATTTCTGGTAAATTCTGTCTGTGTATAAATATCCGAGCACTCTGCCTGAAAGGCAGTCAGTGCTGCGTGTATGTTGAGTTCGTAATAAACGTGCTTCAGTATAAGTGCTGTGTTTAGTTGCCTACGAAGTCAAGCCTGTTTCCATTTCAACGTGACAATATACTCTGGGGGATAACTCAGACCAGAATGCTATTCCTGAGAGACAATGGCTCCGATTAGGCAACGTAAAAGCCGTCGCTTACACGGACTGGAACCGGAATACAACGGATACACCGACTACATCCTTCCAAAAGTCCGTATTATCAGAAGAACGATGGAGACGAAACCAGCAATAAGCCAGCTGCACATCAGACACCCGTCGGTGTTCGCTGGAGATGCTGGACAGGACCCCAACAAATGGCTAAAAGGGTTCGACCGAGTCGCCAAGTACAACAGGTGGGATCATACGATATGCTTGGCCAACGTTTATTTCTACCTGGATGGAACAGCCCAGCAATGGTTCGAAAACAAAGAAGACAAGTTGAATGACTGGGAGACGTTCCAGGAGGAACTTAAGAAGACGTTTGGAGACCACCAGCGACAAATCTGCTCGGCGGAAGAACAACTGAAGAACCGGGCCCAACGACATGGTTAGCCAACACAATCGTACATACAGAGGGTTTTGGCCCTGTGTAATGTAGTCAATCCGAACATGACTGAAGCGAACAAAATCACGCACCTGATGAAGGGAATTGGAGAAGATATGTACCAAGCTCTTCTGATAAAAGACGTCGCTACGATAGAATAGTTCATCAAGTGGTGCCAACGTATTGAAGAGATGCAACAAAGGAGGATTGGATGCAAGAAGTATGACAGACTTCCAAATATAGACCCTATGGCTGTTGTGGAAGACCAGCACTACTTGGCTTCTCTCATACAACAAATCGTGAGAGAAGAATTACAACAGTGCATGGCAGCTGGGACTATTAGACTGAGTGAGCATAAGATTATGGCTATGGATGTGAACCTTGTAAGTCACGAGGTAGCCGACGCCGCGGAGGATGAGGTATTTCAAACATTAACTCCTGTCTGCCCCATCAATCGCACCCGACATGAAGTATGGCGTCGCCCTGCTATGACTTGAGCTGCAGCCGCCAAACGGCAGCCCATAAACCAACCGACGTGACCACAGACAACTCCCCCGGTAATTATGACACCCAGCAGAAGAACTGACGTTTGGAGGACAGAAGACAACACACCACTGTGTTTCCACTGTGGATGCCCTGGAGATGTCATACACTACTGTAGAGAGAGGAGGCGAGTATTCAATGATTATTTTGCCGCAAGACGTCAGCCATCAGAGCAGTTCTATCCTGATGATGAGTTCAGTCGACCTATGGGAAGAAGCCTATCGCCGTACCCTAGACGAGGTCGTTCCCCGACGCGCCGCGGCCGTTCACCGTCGCCGTACAGAGGTACCAGCCGCTCCCCTAGCCGCCGTGCCCAGGAAAACTAAGCGAGACGACCATCTACGGAGGTGAGGCTGCCGGGGATGAAAATCCTCCATGGACGACAGTCGCCAAGATGTCGGGAAATCTCATCGATGTCATAATCGACGGCCAACCTGTCCGGGCACTGGTTGATTCTGGCGCCTCTTTTTCTGTATTATCGGATAATTACTGCCGCACACTAAAGAAGACAATGTTCTGTGATACGGGAGCAACTGTGCTGAAGGTCGCGAATGGAATGCACGTCCATCCAGCAGGAACTTGTGTCGCAAGAATAACCATCAACAACAGGACGCAGCCGTTTGAATTTGTCGTGTTAACAGAATGTAGTCACAATGTCATCCTCGGATGGGACTTCCTTCAGGCATCCGAAGCTATCATTGACTGTGGAAGATCTGAGCTGCAAATTGAAGAATTTGTTCCAACGGGTACACGTAATACAGAATTTTCTAGGACGTTATTTGTCGTTGACAATGAGACGATACCGCCGTTGACAATGAGAAGAGTTGCAGTCACAAACACAGATGACTGGTTAAACTGTGAAGTTCTTGTTGATAGTAAAAAGTTTATAAGGCTCACAAAAGAAATTTACATACCAGCGGCTATCATAAGCATTACCGGTGGTCAAGGAGAGATTTGGATCAGAACTTGTCACGAGCAGTCACAACTTATCCCCAAGGGAATGTGTATCGGGACAGCTGAACCAATCCAGGATGGTGAGCTCAACGTCATCAATGAAGACCCATGTCCTGCTATTAGTACAGACATCACGCTGGAGGAAACAAATGTGGAACTGCCAATAGGGCCTGGACTGACCAAGGAACAATGCCAGCGGGTGTTAGGTATACTACGCCAATTTTTGGGTGCATTCACACCTCAGCAGGGGAAAAGTCAGCCGAAATGGCCCACGATAAAGCACCGTATCTATACTGGGGACTATCTGCCAATTAGCCAGCATTCGTATAGAGTGTCGCTGGCTGAAAGACGGATAATTCAGGAGGACGTGGAGAAGATGTTGCGAGATGACATTATTCAACCTTCGGAGAGTCCTTGGTTGTCTCCGGTGGTCCTCGTAAAGAAGAAGGATGGCATGTGGCGATTATGTGTCAACTATCGGCGGCTGAACAAAATCACAAAGAAAGATGTCTACCCATTGCCATGTATTGATGACATCTTAGACTGCTTGAAAGGAGCTACATACTTCTCAACTATGGACATGCAGACAGGTTACTGGCAAATAGAGGTTGACAAAGCTGACAGGGAGAAGACGGCTTTTATTACACCTGACAGTCTCTATAAATTTAAAGTAATGCCATTAGGATTATGTAATGCTCCAGCCACATTCGAACGCATGATGGACAACTTGCTTTGAAACCTTAAGTGGACGACGTGTCTCTGCTATTTAGATGACATTGTCGTTTTCTCGAAAACATTTGAAGAACATCTGAGTCACCTGTCAACTGTGTTGAAGTGTGTTCAGGCTGCAGGTCTCTGCCTCAATCCAAAGAAGTGCCTCTTCATCGCCAAAGAGATAAAAATCCTGGGGCACCTAGTGAACGGAGATGGTGTCCGTCCTGATCCAGATAAAGTAAGGGCAGTCACAGAATTTCCAACTCCTCAGCACATTCGTGATGTGAGAAGTTTTCTTGGGCTGTGCTCATACTACCGACATTTCATAAAAGGATTTTGTAACAAGACACGTCCATTACAAGAACTTCTGCAGGGAGGCACCAAATTTTACTGGGATGAGACAAAAGAAAGAGCTGTCCGAGCACTTAAGGAGGCTCTAACTTCCGCACCAGTGCTTGTACAAGTTCAGGAAGGTGCTGAAAAAGTGATAGCCTATGCGTCAAGAGTACTCTCAAAGTCCGAGGTAAACTACTCTACAACTGAAAAAGAATGTCTCGCAGTTATCTGGGCTATCAACAAGTTCCGGCCGTATTTATTCGGCAAACTATTCACCGTCGTGACAGACCACCATTCTTTGTGTTGGCTGACAAGCTTGAAGGATCCATCAGGTCGACTAGCAAGATGGGCACTAAGACTCCAAGAGTTCGATGTCACAGTGGTATTCAAGAACAGGCGCAAACACAAGGATGCCAACTGCCTCTCGAGGAATCCATTAGTGGAACACAACAGCATTAATGAAACTTCAGCTCTCACTGAATTAGATGATATTGCAGATCCAACACTATTAAAAATTATAGAGGCCTTGGAGAAAGGAGAACTGACCAATGGAGAGTTCCAACTTATAAACGGA
Source organism: Locusta migratoria (assembly GCA_026315105.1). Lineage (NCBI taxonomy): Eukaryota > Metazoa > Arthropoda > Insecta > Orthoptera > Acrididae > Locusta > Locusta migratoria. Next base: position 570,589,418 of record CM048747.1, on the reverse strand, counting down.
ACATTGTACAAGAGCAACTACCATCCACTGGGCCCCACATGGCTACTTGTTGTTCCAGCTCATCTCCAGTCAGCTATTCTCAAATATTTCTATGATGCTCCAATATCCGGTCATCTGGGATTCGTGAAGACCCTAGACAGAATCAGACGCAGGTAATAATGGAAAGGTCTTTACCGATCTGTCAAGCACTATGTGAGTCACTGTAAAGAATGCCAGCGATGGAAGCATGTGCCGCAATTTCTTCCAGGACGTCTCATACCGATTCTGCCGGCAGCAGCTCCATTCCAAAGAGTTGGGATCGATCTTTTAGGGATGTTCCCAAAGTCGACAACCGGTAACCATTGGACAATAGTCTGCACTGATTACTTCACACGCTACGCTGTCACCAAACCTGTGCCGACTGCAGAAGCTCCAGAGATCGCAAAATTCCTTGTAGAAGACATTATTTTGAAGCATGGAGCACCACGTGTGATGATATCTGATTGTGGAAAAGTATTCCAGTCAAAACTAGTATCAGAGGTAATGTCACGGTGCAACATTGTCCACATAATGACAACTGCATACCATCCTCAGACAAATAGTCTTACGGAATGTTTTAACAAAACGTTAGCCGACATGCTGTCGATGTACGTCGATGTTGAGCAGAAGGATTGGGATACAATTCTGCCAGTCATGACATTTGCTTACAATACCGCAAGACAAGACACCACAGGCTTCACTCCATTTTTCCTGCTCCATGGCCGTGAAGCTGAGACGACAATGGATATACTGTTCCCGTTTCAACTGGACGACACTCAGGATGACTATGTTAAACAGCTCATTACCAGGGTCGAAGAAGCAAGACAGCTGGCTCGCATACTGATACTGGACGCCCAGGAGAAGGACCGTCAGCAGTATAACAACAAGCACCGACCTGTTGTGTACAGCCCAGGAGATCTGGTATGGATTTTTACCCCTGTACGGAAGGTTGGACTGTCAGAAAAGTTATTGAAGCGATACTTTGGTCCATATCATGTCATACGCCGCCTGTCAGATGTCACATACGAAATTGAGGATTATGAGCCGTTGTCAAAACATCAAAAACGAAGAGACATTGTTCACGCCCTGCGCATGAAGCCTTACTACGATCCTGAAGAGCAGGTAGATGACAATGGCTTCTTGTTCAAGGACTTTAAGGATGGTAACGTTCCTGATGAAGCCACGACAGGAACGACTGACGTCGATAATCGCGGAGAAGGAAAGGATTCTCTTGAACTGTCATACAGAGGACACCAGACACGGTCAAGATCCAGGACATTGCAGCTGGCTCCACAGGGATCATAACAGCGGGTCACTGTTTCTCCAGGAGAGAGAGCAATGCCGCGAGAGACCACGAATGCCAACTGCCGGCGTGGCGCAGGGGATAGCGTCACAGACTGTGAAGCAGAAGGGCGCCGGTTCAATCCCGCCCACCGGCAAAAATTTATTTCTTTGTAATTCCAGAAGGTTCTACATCTTTCTTATGTTCACTTGTAAATTCTACTTGTTTCTTGTGTTAACTGTTCTTCTAATTTCTGGTAAATTCTGTCTGTGTATAAATAGCAGAGCACTCTGCCTGAGAGGCAGTCAGTGCTGCGTGTATGTTGAGTTCGTAATAAACGTGCTGTCAGTATAAGTGCTGTGTTTCGTTGCCTTCGAAGTCAGGCCTACTTCCATTGCAACATCACAATATTATAAACCCAGAGACTTCCACAGAAGAACCCCAAAATGGCCCCTCTTGTCATTGGATACTTTCCAGGACTGGTTGGGACTCTGAATGTGGCTCTCCAGCAGGGATACAACTTCCTTAAATCCTGTCCCGAAATGAGATCCATCCTTCATGACTTCCTTCCCACTCCACCAAGAGTCTCTTTATACCACCCACCTAATCTTTGTAACCTCCTAGTTCATCCGTATGAAATCCCCATACCACCTTCACTACCTTCCGGCTCCTACCCAAGTAACTGTCCCCGTTGTAAAACCTGCACTATGCAGCCTTCTACCACCATTTATTCCAGCCCTGTAACCCAGAAGGTATACACAATTAAGGGCAGAGCCAATTGTGATAGCGCCCATGTGAATTACCAAGTGACATGCCTGCACGGTGAAGTGTTGTGTTGCTACTTCAATTACAGTTATGGATTATATGGTGTAAAGTTCTCTTCAAGTCCGTTTTTGCAACTTCCTCTTTACCTTTTAATGTGATTAACAACAAAACGAGATCCAGATATGCTGTGCCTCTAAATTCCTTCAAATATTTACACTTCAAAGACATTCGTAAATTTACACTGTGCTAAACAACACATCATTTGTTCTGATTAATTACAACACTTTTATTGACAATTAGATACATTGCCAGAATAAGTACACGTAACTCTCTTGCACATTATATCCAATCTCAACAATGTCAAAAAACCATAATAATTAAAACAAAAGCTTTCACACATGGAGTTCATATATAAACACTGAGTTTCTATATTGTTTACTCCATGATTCTGTTCTGCCCTCTTCTCTTACGATCCACTATGCAATGCCGATCGCTTGACATATCTGCAACAAACACAGATACGGTAGACACTGCATCGCTATGCCGCTCACATGCAAATTAACACCTTGATTAACTCAAGTCTATACTAGAAGAAAATGTAGTTAATTCTGTAATACTACAGTGGTCTATGTGTAAATGACCAGCAACAAACTGTCCATTGCATGAACAGTCACACGCAGACAGTATTTGTTGGTAATGAGGATCACCCTGTGGCTAAACATGCCTTGGTGCATGGCCAGCACATCTTGGTACAATGTTACACCGTCTGGGTTATCTGGATACTTTCCACCAACACCAATCTTTCAGAACTCCAGAGATGGGAACTTGCCATTCAGCATATTCTCTCTTCCCGTTGCCCATCTGGTCTCAACCTCTGCTAAATTCAAATTCCCACCCATGATTCTATAACATCTTTGCCTCTGTTCTCTGCCTCAAGTAATATTTATGTCCAACTTCTTTGCTTTCTACAAATATCTGCCTTTGTCTGCTTTCGTGCATATGTGTGTGGGTGTACGTGTTTATTTACTTTTTGTTTTTCTGTAAGGTAGGTCCTTCCACTCCCACAATAGGAATGACTCCTCATCCACTCCCTTAAAACCTGCATCCTTCCCTTTTTCCCCTCCTTACTTCCTCTTTCCCTGATGACGCAACCAACAGTTGCAAAACCTTGAATATGTGTTTGTGTGTGTTTTTGTATCTGTCAATGAGCCTATGCTTTGGGTAAGTTAAACAATCTCTATTTTTTATCCATTGTATATTGATTTTGACTATGCCTTTTGTGTACACACTTTGACTGTGTTGTTGTTGTGGCCTTCAGTCTGTAGACTGATTCATGCAGCTCTCCACCCTACTCTATTCTGAGTAAGCCTCTTCATCTCCTCATAGGAAGAGCACCCTACATGTATTTGAATCTACATACTATATAAGTCTCTTGGTCTCCATCTATGACTTTTACCTCACAAACTTCCCTCCAATGCTAAATTCACGATTCCTTGATATCTAAGACTGTGTCCTACCAATCAACCACTTCTTTTCATCAAGGTATGGCAGAAATTCCTTTTCTCCTCAATTCTGTTTAGTACCACCTCATTAGTTATGCAAAGCCACCCACCTAATCTTAAGCATGCTTCTGTAGCACCACATTTCAAAAGCCTCAATCCTCGTCCTGTCTGAACTATTTATCATCCAACTTTCACTTCCATATAAGGCAACACTACACACAAATGCCTTCATAAATGATTTCCTTACTCTTAAATTAAAATTCGATGTTAATCAATTTTTCTTTTTCAAAAAGGCTTTTCTTGCTATTACCATTCTGAATTTTGTATCCTCTGTACTGTGACCATTGTGTGTTATTTTACCGCACAAGTAACAAAACACATCTACCTCCTTTATTGTATTGTTACCTAATCTTCAGCATAGCCTGATTTTCTAAGACTTCACTCCATTACCCTTGCTTTGCTCTTGTTAATGTTCATCTTATATGCACCTTTTAACACGTGGTCCATCCCATTCAACTGCTCCTCTAGGTCCTTTTCTCTGCCTGACAGAAATACAATGTCATTGGCAAAATGCAATGTTTTTGTTTCTTCACACTGAACTTTAATTCCTTCTCCAAATTTCTCCTTACTTTCCTTTATAGCTTCCTCAATGTACAAATTGAATATAATTCGAGAAAGGCTACAACCCTGTCTTACACCCTTCCCAACATCTGCATCCCTTTCATGACCTTCAATTTCGATAACAGTTGTCTCGTTCCTGTACAAGTTGAAGATAACCTTCCATTCACTATATTTTAATCCTGCTGATTTCAGAATTTGAAAGAATCTATTCCAATCAACAAATCTACAAAAGCTAAAAACGTAGGTTTGCCTTTCCTTAATCTATCTTCTAAGATAGGCCATAAAGTGAGGATTGCCTCCCGTGTTCCTACATTTATTCTGTATCCAAACTGATCTTTAGCTTCTACCAGCTTTTCCGTCCTTATGTAAATAATTTGTGTTAATATTTGGCAACCATGGCTTATTAATCTAATGGTTCAGTAATTTTCACACCTGTCTGTTCCTTGTTTCTTTGAAATGGGGATTATTATATTTTTCTTAAAATCTGAGGGTATTTTGCCTGTCTCATACATCTTACACACCAGGTGAAATAGTTTTGTCATGGCTGGTTCTGCCAGAGACTTCAGTAGCTCTTAGGGAATGTCATCTACTCCATGGTCCTTGTTTCACTAAGGTCTTTCAGCGCTCAGTCAAATTGCTAATAGTGTCTCCTATTTCACCTTTATCTACTTCCTCTTCCCTTCCAACAATATTGTCTCTCACTTCATTTTCTTTGTATAGCCCCTCTATATATTCTTTCCACCTTTCAGCTTTCCCTTCTTTGCTGAGAACTGGTTTCCATCTGCATTCTTTATTTTCATACAGCTACTTTTCTTGTCTTCTAATATCTCTTTTATTGTCCTGCAAGTGGTATCTATTTTTCCCATTTTTAAACATTCTTCGACTGACTTTCATTTGCCTTCTAGCCAAACCTGCTTAGCTATTTTGCAATTCCTGTCAATCTCATTTTGTAGTCGTCTGCACTCCATTTTGCTTCTTTCATTTACTGCACTATTATATTTTTTCATTCATTGATTAAATTTAATATTTCCTGTAATAGCCCAAGATTTTTTTGTAGATCTTGCCTTTCTACCTATTTTGGTCTCTGCTGCTGGCACTATTTCATCTCTCAATGCCACCCATTCCTCTTTTACTGTTTTATTTCCCTCCATTTCTGTCAATTGTTGCCTAAAGCTGCCTCTGAAATTCTCAAGAACTTCAGGTTCCTTCAATGTATCCAGGTCCCATATCATTATTTGCCTACCTTTCTGCAGTTTTTTTTATTTTTTTTAAGATATGGTCAGAGTCTATGTCTGCCCCTGGATATGTCTTACAGTTTAAAATCTGGTTCCAAGATCTATGTTGTACCAATATAAAATCTATCTGGTACCTTCTGGTATCTCCTGGTCTCTTCCACGTATACAGCCTTCTTTCATGATTCTTAAACCAAGTGTTTGTTATGTTTAAATTAAGTTCCATGCAAAATTCTATCAGGTGGCTTCCTTTTTCATTCGTTTTGCCCAGACCATATTCACCTACTACTTTTCCTTCCCTTCATTTTCCTACTGCCGAATTCGTCTCGCATCACAATTGACTTTTTCCTCTTACATAATTGTCTGAATAATTTCCTTTACCTCTCCATACATTTCTTCAATCTCCTCATCATTGGCACTGCTTGTTTCCATATTAATCTGTACTATCGTGGTTGATGTTGGCTGTGTATTATATTGACTACAATAATGCCATCACTATGCTGCTCATAGTAGTTTACCTACATTCCTATTTTCTTATTCATTATCAGACCAACTCCTGATTTTGTACTTATAATCCTGTACTCACCTGACCAGAAATCCTGTTTCTCTTTGACTATGTACTATGGACTTTGAATTCTGATAATATGAAATTTTGATGTGGTAATTAACTTTTTGACATTGATGGATGGCGTGTTTTGTTATCATTCAGGAAGATTACTGGGATGAGATTTATATTAAATACTTTATTCGTAACTTAATAGGAAAGACATTAAAGATAAAGGTGAAGCATTGAATTAAAATTCGTGATGCGGCCGGCATTCGAAACTGGACCTCCATGCTTTCTAGGCAGATGTATTACTGCTAGACCACTGCATCACTAGCGATTAAGGCACCTTGGAATAGTTTAAGCATGCTTTTTCTCCATGTCACAAACTTTAATTCAGCTTCTGTGTTTCTATGAATTATTGCCATTACTGCTAAGACTCTCCATGCAGCAAAATAGCAATGGACATATTGGAACATTCCTGACTTTAACCTCAGGCTAAGGTGATATATATATTACAGCTTAGGTCTTCATGGCAAACGAATCTGCTCCAGTCCTGAACCAGTACACCAATAATCTAATAATAGCTCTCATATCCCGCAGCTATCCTCCTGATCTGGCACATAAGCAAATAGCCAGAGTCACTTCCTCATCCTCCCAAATCCAGAACCTTCCACCGAGGACCCCCAAAAGTGCCCCTCTTGTCACCGGATACTTTCTGGGACTGGAGCGGACTCTGAATATGGCTCTCCAGCAAGGATACAACTTCCTTAAATCCTGCCCCGAAATGAGATTTACCAAACAAGCAGTAAATTTTTGTATGATTCCATAAATTTTTTTGCTCTTTTCACTTTCTGTTTAGTTACCATAGTGACCTATTTGGTTTAAAAATTGAACTCTATTGATGATTGTATATACTCCCCCCCAATTCTGTAATCACACAACACCATACATATGTGATGCCCGATATTGTGTGAGACAGGTATTATAATAGTTTTAGTACCCAAAAATACCAATATAAGGTTTGCAATACCACCTTTAATCGAAGCATTATCCATCAATATTCCATATATATAAAATAGACAAAGATTACTCACCAGGCGAAGGAGCACAGGTGTGACAGAATCACAAATAAATAAATGAATACACACACACACACACACACACACACACACACACACAAACGCAAGCTTTCGCAACCCAGTTGCTTCTTCAGGCAGAAGGGAAGGAGAGGGAAAAGGAAATGAGGGTTTTAAGGAAGGGGGTAAGGAGCCATTCCAATCCCAGGAGAGGAAAGACTTACCTTGGGGGAAGAAAAGGAAGGTGAACAAATACACACACACCCATACATTTACACAGACGCAAACACACCTAGGCAGACATACTATAGAAAAAATGTAATGGGTGTGTGTGTATTTGTTCACCTTCCTTTTCTTCACCCAAGGTAATTTTTCGTCTATAATACTCGTATCATATATTTGAATTCGACAATTCCTTCCATCCTTGCTCTGTTACTTTTCGAAATATTTTCTGTCATATTACTTTGCCTTTGGTTTTTGTTTTTATTTTTATTTATTTATTCATTTATTTACATTTTACATATCAGTTCCTTTCTACATTCACTTTTTTGTTTACTGTTCATATTTCGCCAATTCGTACAACAATACGTTTTCCTCCAAACCTTTTACTATTAGTACGTTTATTTTGATATTTACCGCTTTCATTACTCCTGCTTCCATCTGAAACACGCCGCTCATCCAATTTTCTTGTTTAAAATAGTAAACACTATTTTTTAACAATAGCTTCTATATTGTTTATAACCATTTTCCGCATTTCTTAGTTACCTCATGATTGCTTCCATCCCCGTTTTTCCACATGTCTGTTCGTGTTTAATACTTTTCTGATCATATTTCAGCAACTTTCCGTTGGTTTTGATTCCACTTTTCCTTCGTCAGACTATTTCAGCCTCAAAATCTTAATCTGCTATCATATAACCAATCCTATTTAGACGTTTTCCTTGCATTCTCATGCGGTTTTCTCGTACTTTTTTCAATTTTCACATTCCTTAAACCCTTTTTGCACGCCATACCACTACCTAACCCTTTGATACTAGGCTGTTGACAACTAAAGGTAACCACAGTATCAACAACTAATTTTAAAACATTTTTCTATTTCCTTTCTTTTCTCACCTGAATTACTGTCCACATACATCTCCCTCCCGACATGTAAATATTTTAATAATTTTTTATGTATATTTTTATTTTTTATTTGTTCATTGCAGCCTGTTACATAGCCCATATTTCCCACTCCTCCTTCATCCATATATTATGCCCTCCTCACAACATCCCTACAACAACTCCATCCATTTTTATGTACATTCCCTCCGTAAACATGCTTTTTCCCTAGTCAAGAAGTTCAACTTCTTAACTTCTTTAGTTTCTATAGTATGTCTGCCTAGATGTGTTTGCGTCTTTGTAAATGTGTGTGTGCATTTGTTTACCTTCCATTTTTCCCCCAAGGTAAGTCTTTCCTCTCCCAGGATTGGAATGGCTCCTTACCCCCTTCCTAAAAACCCTCATCATTTCCTTTTCCCTCTCCTTCCCTTCTGCCTGAAAAAGCAACTGGGTTGAGAAAGCTTGCGTTTGTGTGTGTGTGTGTGTGTGTGTGTGTGTGTGTGTGTTCATTTATTTATTTGTGTTGCCGTCAAACCTGTGCTACTTCGCCTGGTGAGTAATCTTTGTCTATTTTTTATATATAATTTTTCCTACTAGCAATTTTTCGTCTTAAAATAAAGACGAAGTTACTCACCAGGCAAAGGAGCACAGGTATGACAGCAGCACAAATAAATAGATCACACACACACACACACACACACACACACACACACACACACACAAATGCTAGCTTTCGCAGCCTAGCTGCTTCATCGGGCAGAAGGGAAGGAGAGGGAAAAGGAAATGATGAGGGTTTTAAGGGAGTGGGTAAGGAGTCATTCCACTCCCGGGACAGGAAAGACTTACCTTGGGGGAGGATAAACAAATACACACACACCCACACATTTACACAGACGCAAGTACACTTAGGCAGACATACTGTAGAAAGCAAAAAGGTTAAGAAGTTAGACAGAGATGCCACTTGAGGCAGAGGCTCTGTCCAGAGAACCGAGGCAAAGATGTTAAGATGGTGGGTGGGAATTCGAATTTAGCGGAGGTTGAGACCAGGTGGGCAACGGGAAGAGAGAATATGCTGAAGGGCTGGTTTCCATCTCTGGAGTTCTGAAGGATTGGTGTTGGTGGGAAGTATCCAGATAACCCGAACGGTGTAACACTGTGCCAAGATGTGCTGGTCGTGCCCCAAGGCATGTTTAGCCACAGGGTGATCCTCAATTACCAACAAACACTGTGTGCCTGTGACCATTCATGCGAATGGACAGTTTGTTGCTGGTCATTCCCACATAGAATGCTTCACAGTGCAGGCATGTCAGTTGGTAAATCATGTGGGTGCTGTCGCAAGTGGCTCTGCCCTTGATTGTGTACACCCTCCGGATTATGGGACTGGAATACGTGGTGGTGCAAGGGTGCATAGGGCAGGTTTTACAACAGGGGCAATTACAAGGGTAGGAGCCAGAGGGTAGGGAAAGTTGTTCGGGGATTTCATAGGGATTGGCTAGGAGGTTACAGAGGTTAGGTGGGTGGCGGAAAGACACTCTAGGAGGAGTGGGGGGATGTCATGAAGGATGGATCTCATTTCGGGGCAGGATTTAAGGAAGTCATATCCTTGCTGGAGAGCCTCATTCAGAGTCCGCTCCAGTCCCAGAAACTATCCAGTGACAAGAGGGGCACTTCTGGGGTTCTGTTGAAGGTTCTGAATTTGGGGGGATGAGGAAGTGGCTGTGGCAATTTGCTTCTGTACCAGATCAGGAGGATAGCTGCAGGATGTGAAGGCTGTTATCAGGTTATTAGTGTATTGGTTCAGGGATTCAGGACTGGAGCTGACTCGTTTGCCACGAAGAGCTAAGCTGTAGGGAAGGGTAGGTTTTATGTGGACGGATGTGTGAAGTTGGCCATTGGACAGATGGAGGTTGACATCGAGGAAAGTGGCATAGGATTTGGAATACGACCAGGTGAATTTGATGGGATCAAAGGAGTTGAGGTTGGAGACGAAATTCTGGAGTTCTTCACTGTGAGTCCAGATCATGAAGATGTCATCAATGAATCTATACCAAGCTTTGGGTTGACAAGCTTGGGTGTCCAGGAAGGCTTCCTCTAAGCGTCCCATAAATAAGTTTGCGTACAAGGGGGCCATCCTGGTCCCATGGCTGTTCCCTTTAGTTGTTGGTATGTCTGGCCCTCAAAGGTGAAGAAGTTGTGGGTTAGGATGAAGCTGGCTAGGGTATTGAGGAAAGAGGTTTTGGGTAAGGAAGTGGGTGGATGGCGTGATAGTAAATATTCCATCGCAGCAAGGCCTTGGGCATGTGGGATATTTGTGTATAAGGTAGTGGCATCGATGGTTACAAGGATGGTTTCAGGAGGTAACAGGCTGGGTAAGGATTTCAGGCAATCGAGGAAGTGGTTGGTGTCTTTGATGAAGGATGAGAGACTGCACATGATGGGTTGTAGGCAGAGATTCGTTCTGTTGGGGCTTGCTAACCGGCCACAATGGGGCGGCCGGGATGATTGGGTTTGTGAATCTTGGGAAGTAGGTAGAAGGTGGGGGTGCGGAGTGTCGGTGGAGTCATGAGGTTAATGGAGTAAGGTGAAAGGTTTTGAATGGGGCCTAAGGTTTTGAGGATTCCTTGTAGCTCTGCCTGGACATCAGGAATGGGATCACCTTGAAAAACTTTATATGTGGTATTATCTGAAAGCTGGTGCACTCCCTCTGCCACTTGGTAATGAGGATCACCCTGTGGCTAAACATGCCTTGGTGCACGGCCAGCACATCTTGGCACAGTGTTACACCGTCCGGGTTATCTGGATACTTCCCACCAACACCAATCTTTCAGAACTCCGGAGATGGGAACTGGCCCTTCAACACATTCTCTCTTCCAGTTGCTCACCTGGTCTCAACTTCCACTAAATTCAAGTTCCCGCTCACCATCTTTAACATCTTTTCCTCGTTTATGTGGACAGAGCCTCTGCCTGAAGTGGTATCTGTGTCCAACTTGTTTGGTTTCTACAAATGTCTGCCTAGGTGTGTTTGCATGTGGATACGTGTGAGTGTTTGTGTATTTGTTTACCTTCCTTTTTGTTCCCAAAGGTAAGTCCTTCCACTCCTGGGATTGGAATGGCTCCTTTTCCACTTTCTTAAAACTCATATCCATCCCTTTCTCTTTTCCTTCCTTCCTCTTTTTTCCGAAGAAGCTGCCAGTGGTGGAGAAAGCTTGAATGTTTATGTGTTTTTGTGTGTGTTTTATGTTTCTGTTGATGAGCCTGTACTTTAGGTAAGTCAAAAATCTTTATTTTATACATATTTTTCCCACCAGGAAAGTCTCGTTCTATAATATTAGTTTCATCCTTTTGAACCTAACAATTACTTATGTTCATTATTGCTCTGTTGCCTTTCGAAATCTTTTCTGTCCTCTTACTTTCTCCTTCTGTTTTTGATTTACATAATATTTTCTCCCTATATTTGCTCTCATTTAAGTTCATTTTTCTCCCAGCCGACAAGGGCTCCACGACAGTAGTACTTGATCGGCAGGAGTATGTGGCAGAGGGAGTGCGTCAGATTTCAGATAATACCTCATATAAAGGTTTTCAAGGCAATCCCATTCCTGATGTCCAGGCAGAGCTTCAAGGAATCCTCAAAACCTTAGGCCCCCTACAAAACCTTTCACCTGACTCCATTAACCTCATGACTCCACCGACACTCAGCACCCCTACCTTCTACCTACTTCCGAAGATTCACAAACCCAATCATCCCGGCTGCCCCATTGTGGCCGGTTACCAAGCCCCAACAGAACGAATCTCTGCCTACATAGACCAACACCTTCAACCCATCATGTGCAGTCTCCCATCCTTCATCAAAGACACCAACCACTTCCTCGATCACCAGTAATCCTTACCCAGCCTGTTACTTCCTGAAACCATCCTAGTAACCATTGATGCCACTTCCTTATACGCAAATATCCCACATGCCCAGGGCCTCGCTGTGATGGAGTATTTCCTTTCACGCCGACCACCCACTTCCCTACCCAAAACCTCTTTCCTCAATACCCTAGCCAGCTTCATCCTAACCCACAACTTCTTCACCTTTGAGGGCCAGACATACCGACAACTAAAGGGAACAGCCATGGGAACCAGGATGGCCCCCTCGTACGCAAACTTATTTATGGGACGCTTAGAGGAAGCCTTCCTGGATACCCAAGCTTGTCAACCCAAAGTTTGGTATAGATTCATTGATGACATCTTCATGATCTGGACCAACAGTGAAGAAGAACTCCAGAATTTCCTCTCCAACCTAAACTCCTTTGGTCCCAACAAATTCACCTGGTCCTATTCCAAATCCCATGCCACTTTCCTCGATGTCGACCTCCATCTATCCAACGGCCAACTACACACATCCGTCCACATCAAACCTACCAATAAACAACAGTACCTGCATTATGACAGCTGCCATCCATTCCACATCAAACGTTCCATTCCCTACAGCTTAGGTCTTCGTGGCAAACGAGTCTGCTCCAGTCCTGAATCCCTGATCCAATACACCAATAACCTGATAACAGCCTTCACATCCCGCAACTAACCTCCATAACCTCCTAGTCCATCCCTATGAAATCCCCAAACCACCTTCCCTACCTTCTGGCTCCTACCCTTGTAACCGCCCCTACTGTAAAACTGCCCTATACACCCTTCCTCCACCACTTCAGTCCCATAACCTGGATGGTGTACACAATCAAGGGCAGAGCCACTTGCGACAGCACCCACGTGATTTACCAACTGACATGCCTGCATTGTGAAGCGTTCTATTTGGGAATGACCAGCAACAAACTGTCCATTCGCATGAATGGTCACAGGCAGACAGTGTTTGTTGGTAATGAGGATCACCCTGTGGCTAAACACGCCTTGGGGCACAAGCAGCACATCTTGGCACAGTGTTACACCGTCCGGGTTACCTGGATACTTCCCACTGACACCAATTCTTCAGAACTCCGGAGATGCGAACAAGCCAGACAGCATATTCTCTCTTCCCGTTGCCCACCTGGTCTCAGCCTCCGTTATATTCGAATTCCCACCCACTATCTTAACATCTTTGCCTCAGTTATCTGGACAGAGCCTCTGCCTCAAGTGGCATCTCTGTCTAACTCTTTAACTTCTTTGCTTTCTTCAGTATGTCTGTCTGAACATTGTGACCCCAAAGCTCTACATTGGTCGACAGAATTCTTCAACAACATATTACAGACTGGAACCCTGCTAGCCCTTTTTAAGAGAAATAAAATCATAGCCATCTTAAAACCGGGATAAACAGGAAAGCAGCCTGAAGACTACAGACCCATCGATCTACTGAGTGTGTGCTACAAATTGCTCGAGAGTCTCATTCTTAACAGAATAAAGCCCATTGTCGAGGAGAAGATACCAGTTGAACAGGTTGGCTTTAGACCTAAAAGAAGCTGCAGTGACCCAGTACTAGCAGAAGCCACACATTTCAAAATGGGCTTTGAAGAAAAGAAGAAATCCACAGCTGTATTTCTTGATCTATCATCTGCAAATGACACAGTATGGAAACAAAAAATGGTGCTGAGATTCTTGTAAAAAAACTGGTCAAACTACTCAACAATACGCTGGCAAATAGATACAACGAAGTTCACCTTAATGGCAAGAAAAGCCACAGCTATCAACTCAATGTTGGCCTTCCCCAAGGATCAGTTCTGTTGCCTCTGCCCTTCAACATATATATATCTGACCTACCAAACACCTATTCTAAAAAGTTCATTTACACAGACATATATTTAATTACCCAATCTGTTGACTTTAATACATCACAAATTGCTCTAGAAAACTACCTGAAAAATATGAATGAATATTTCCAAGTATGGCGACTTAAACCCAGTGCTATGAAGACAGAGACAGCCTGCTTTCACCTAAACAATAAACAGACACACTGTATACCCAGAATCACTTTCAGAAACCAAATGTTGAGATACAACCATCAACCAAAATATCTGGGAGTGACACTTGACTGAACTCTTACCTTAAGAGCCAACCTGGAGAAGACAGCCTGCAAAATCACAACAACAGATAATATACTCCAAAAAGTGTCAGGCAATGGCTGGGGAACGAATGCGATAACCCTACGGACTTCGACCTTGGCTCTTGTCTGTCCAGTAGCAGAATACTGCAGCGCTACGTGGTTAAATAGTGCCCATAAAAGAAAAGTAGATACTCAACTGAATAACACTATGAGGCTGATATCAGTACCATCAAGTCAACACCAACCCCGTGGCTCTCTGTTCTGTCCAACATACATCCTCCACATTTGCGAAGACAGCTAGCACTGGAAAACGAATGGCAGAAATGCCTAGCCAACCGTCAACTCCCTATTCATCGAGACCTCATCGCACAATCTCAACTAAGTCCTCATAAACCATCTTGGAAGTTGGGAGATAGTTTAGTTAGACACAATTTTAACAATGATGATGCTTGGTGCCGAGAATGGTCTACCTCCAACCTAGACCCAAATAATTTATTTAAAGACTGACACAACATCTGGCCGGATTTGAGATACTAAGAAGATACTGGACATCACTCAACCAGTTCTAAACAAAGCATGGAAATTGGCACTACTGAAGGCATAAATGAGGCATGATTGATAGACCTGACTGCAGCTGTGGACACAACAAACAGACACTACAGCACATTGTCACTGAATGTCCTTTAAGGAAATTCAAAGGCATCTTCCAAGACTTTCAATCACTTAAGGAGAGAAGCTGTCACTTGGCTGTAAGGACTGGACATACATTCCTGAGCAGTGCAGTGATGCCAACTACATGGTCATGTTACATAATCATAGAAATTATTATTTCATCCCATGTGACTTAAATGAATACATTATCAGTATTTTATCTTTAACACATATGTATTGTAAGTATATATTTATCTTAAATTTGTACTAGATGTAGCCTGATGCTATATTTAAAGACATGCGAAATAAATCTATATATAAAAGAAAGACATGTTAGTTACACTATTTATAACTAAAGAACGTCTGAACCGATTTTGCTCAAAATTGGTGGGGAGATAGATTAGAAGCAGGAGACGGACATAGGATACTTTTTGTCCCATTTGACCAAATATTATATCAGAATTTGAGAAAAACTGAAAGTACACTTGCAGCTGGGATCATTTTCTCGATTCTCCAACAATCAGATTGTTAATTCGCTACTCACTTAGCGACCAAATACGCTGTAGCAGAACGAACAAAAACGCCAAGGAGGTTAGAATAAAGTGAGATGGCATTATGCACACAAGGTTAAATCTGTCAGACGGATTTAACATGAAACGTTGTTTCTTTACAAGCCCTTCTGTATTATTCTTACCTCCATGATGTTATCAGTGGTGATCATATCTTATATCGTGATATTTTTGAGTGGTACAAACAAATTAAGTACAGATCATTGTTTATTTTTTAGAACATTGCATCCACTGCATCGTCTTAATATTGGTCTGCGTACGTGCAACGCAATCTTACTAAGTGATCGTAGTCAATGAGACCGACTAAGATCGTACACAACGCTTGGAGGTTAATCGAAAAGAAATTCTCAAGCGCGATCTGTTATGATTCTGAAACAAAGGGTACAGTTGAGTTTGACTCCCTCAGTTGGGTTGTCGACAAAACAGACGGCCACGCGTGTCAATTATAATTGAACATTTGGTGTACAGATACAATCCAGCAGCCGATTACACAACGGATGCATCAGTTGGCTTCTGAACAAACTGTCACCATCTAAAATTTCATTCGCTATCTCAAGCTTTCCCATGATCCAACAGCTGTTGCCAACATAGATATACCACACATGTGTCGCAGATTGTAAAATTTTATCCGTATGTAGCAATGTTGTTAATCGTGTTTCAATTAGATTCCTAATAAGACAAGAAATGAATGCAACACAAATACTTTCAAAACATCGTATTGCCATCCCACTTCTGTTTTTTTTTCCCCCTTCAATTAATTGTTTTGTTTCATATGGAATTTCTATTATTCAAGTATGATCATGCTACAATTACTTTGTATCTAATTCAAAAACTCTTAAGAAGATATACATGTGTTGTAAGACACATTTCTACACTGCTCACTGCGAGAAAGATATGCTAAGCTGTGGTGTAAACATGTGCAGTTTTGTTTTTTTCTTCCCAGTCATTTTTAACATAAAACAGGAAAGTGGTTTTTATGCCTACACTTATAATCATACCTGTTTGTACAATGCAACTATTAAACATGCAGCCATTGAAGCTACTAACCTCACAGATGGAGCAGCTTGAAATGTCTCTCTAACAATCTGTTTCCAATTGATTTACCTGTCCATTTCGATTTCTATCCCCAATCAAGTTCCCAATTGCAATAACAGTAAATATGATCATTGAGCTGGGAAGGAGGAGACAGAGTATGTTTGAATAAAATGGATTTAAAAAGGGGAGACAATATAGACGCAGAGAGGAAGGGAAGAAGATGGATATGGTATGGGGTAAGAGGGAATGGTGTGAAGGAGGAGGAGGAGATGGACAAAGGAAGGGGAAGGAAGGGATAGATATAGGGAGAGGCTATTGCAAAGCGTTGCCAGGTTTGCTAGTAAATAAATATTTTTCCTACTTTAGACACCACCTTTTGCAGTTGATTATGCTAAATTCAAGACTTTGTATGCACACAAGGATAAATATTTCATTCAAATAAATATAGTACTAACACCTCTGTTAAATATCCCATATTCTGAATGGTAGGAGAATTATCTTATCATTAACCCACATTCTCTCTCTTTTTTTTTATGTTAAATGAAAAAAGATTCACAAAGATAATTCTTTCAACCCATGTCTACACCTGAACTTCATTGGTACTTTCAACATTTAGATATGTGTGAGTATGAACATCCATATAATCAAAATTGAGGTCAACCCTTCCGTTTCCAAAGTGAATCATCAAACTGGGTACCAGGGAGCAACATTACAAAGTGAAAAGGGTACGGTGAGGTCCTCTTATTCCCATCTACTAGTGTTAAAATAAATAAATAAATAAATAAAAAACCTTAAGTGACAGCTATCTCCTACATGACTGCCCACCCAAACATATATTTGGGTTAGGCCCTCTCATTAGGTACCTACACCCTGGGTAGAAGCCTCTTCTGCGGATCTACCTACTCTCATCAACATCCTCTAACAAATAATTCCACGCCATTAGAGACTACATTTAAGGCACCTCCCTTTTCTCTCTCTCAAAATTACTCCTGTCCCTTACTTATTTTCTACACCTCCTATGTGTTACAAATGTGTGCTCACAAATAAAATTTCTCTCCTCCTTTACCTCTTCTACTCAAAGTGAGTGCACCAATGAGTAAGACATTTGTGTCACTACCAATAAAATCATTTTCCTCACTACCTAACCTTTATTCCATACCATTCTAACAGAGAAAAAAATATGTTGTATGTGTTTATCTGTATACCTGTATATGTTAAAGTGTTTGTGTATGTGTGTATATGTTTGTGTATAAAATTGAATAACTTGCCCAAAGCACAGGCTTGTCGAGAGTCACAAAACACACACAAAAACATGAGATACAAGCTTTCACAAACGGAAGGATGCAGGTTTTAAGGGAGTGGAAGAAGAGTCATTCCAATCCCGGGAGTGGAAGGACTTACCTTAAGGAGGAAAAAGGAAAGGTAAACAAGCGCACACACACACCCACACTCAAGCACACCAAGGTAGACATTGAAAGTTTCCTTCTGTGTATATGATTGTAAATGTGTTGATCCTCTGGCAAACCTCACAGGGTAAAACTAGGGTTTGAGTCAGCAGAAAAAAAGGGAACAGAAACTGTTGTTATTCCGTGACAGAGTTCATATGTTCTGTGTATTGACATTGTTATTGTTTTTGTTTTGTTATGTGGAGGTGGACTCAGAGGTAGGCAAACACTACTGTTGGAATTTGCTTCTTTGTAAAGTATGGAAGTGCCTCTTTGTAGTTAAAGGACAGAATAAAAGACTTGTTAAAGATTAAAATTTGAGTTTGAAACAAGTTATTTATAGTATTTTTGTTTGTCTCTACTTTCTCATGCTGAAACAATATTCAGAGAAGAAATTCTGATGTCTTCATTAGGTGAAAACTAAAGGTATATGCTTGGGGTACAGACAAGCTGGACCTCTTATGGCATAATTCTATATGGAGAAAAAAGAAGAAAAGAAGAAGACTGAATTTTAATCCAAAAGAGTGATTTAGTATTGATATTTACACTCATCAACCAAGAAGCATTCCCAAATAGTTGACAATTCTCCCAGTAACTCTACAAAGTGTGCATACGGATAGGGGACTAAGGATAGGTGCTCAAAAAGACTAGTAAGAAAGGAAAAGAAAGTGTTGGAGATTGGACCTGAAGAGGAACATAATACAGCCCAGAAGGACAGGAAACACCCTCCGAATGCCTTTTGATTAGGTAAGCCCACTATAATAAAAGGACCGCGCCATTTATGAAAAAAATTGCTTCTTTAAAGTAGAACTAAGTTGAAAAATTTCTAGCGAGTACCAGATCACCAAATTTCGGTTGTTGAATACTAGCCTTCCCTTCATTTTGTTGAAGCCTGTTGTGGGCTGCTCTCCTTAAAGCTGCTTCCACATTTCTCTGTAATTCTAAATAATCTTCCTTAGAACTAAGTGGCCAAGTAAAATACCTTAATAATGGCTCACCTATAAATTTCTTATTTAGTATTTCTAAAGGTGTCAATCCAGTTGACAAATGAGGCAATTCATTAAGCATTGTTTGGAATTCAGTTATTAAAGTAGCCCAAGTTGTAAGTTAATGTGAACAATATGTTCTACATAAAGGTGATACCTGTATTTCTTTCATAATTCTTTCAGATGGATTTGATTGATGATTATGTTTAAAAATAGCTACATGTCTTATTCCTTTCCAAGCTAAAAACTCTTCAAACTCTAAGCTACTAAACTGTGGGCCATTACCAGTTAATATCCCATTAGGGATTTTTTTTCACAGTATATAATTTCACATATTTAGACCAACATTCAACTGCTACAAAAAAAGATCTACACCCCCTCTTTGGAAACGTAAGGGACCATATATATCACTGGCTTTAATGTCATTTAAATGTTTAGGTATGATAGGATACAACAAAGGATGAGCATTTTGATTTTTATCTTTTACTTTTGACACAAGACACAGGATCTTAAGTTTTTTATTGCCTTTCTACTGAAATTTATGAAATAATAAAATTTCATCATGTGTTTTATGCATTTTTGTATTCTGAAGTGTCCATATCCTTCATGAATATACCATATTAATTCTCTCTGTACACTCTCAGGAATGCGTAATTTCCAATGACTACTGTCAGAATTTTTTCACCACAACAATACTCCATCAATAATCTTTAAATGTTCTTCATTCCCTTTAGCAGAAGCAACAAATAAAGAATCACCTTTTACCTCTATACGAATTTTATTTACTAATTTCCTTACCTTATCATATGCGTAACTAAGTTTCATAAAATTTATGATAGAATATTATAGAGGAAAAATTCCTAACAGGAAAAAATTATACGTAAAAAATAGATGAAGAACACTTACCAGGCGAAGGGGCACAGGCAGTAATAGTAACAAATAAACACACAGACACACACACACTCAAAAATGCTAGCTTTCGCAGCCTAGCTGCTTCATCAGGCAGAAGGGAAGGAGAGGGAAAAGGAAATGATGAGGGATTTAAGGAAGGGGGTAAGGAGCCATTCCAATCCCGGGACAGGAAAGACTTACCTTGGGGGAAAAAATGGAAGGTAAATAAATGCACATACACCCACACATTTACACAGACACAAGTACACTTAGGCAGACATACTGTAGAACTGTAGAACAGTTCTACAGTATGTCTGCCTAAGTGTACTTGTGTCTGTGTAAATGTGTGGGTGTATGTGCATTTATTTACCTTCCATTTTTTCCCCCAAGGTAAGTCTTTCCTGTCCCGGGATTGGAATGGCTCCTTACCCCCTTCCTTAAATCCCTCATCATTTCCTTTTCCCTCTCCTTCCCTTCTGCCTGATGAAGCAGCTAGGCTGCGAAAGCTAGCATTTTTGAGTGTGTGTGTGTCTGTGTGTTTATTTGTTACTATTACTGCCTGTGCCCCTTCGCCTGGTAAGTGTTCTTCATCTATTTTTTACGTATAAGTTTCATAAAATTTATACCAAAGAGAATCCCCTAGTTTCCATGAATGCGAACCTTATCCAATCCTAATGGAAGCCTACTAAGGACATATGGGACAATATTCTTAGATCCTTTTACATATTCTATGTCTATGTGGGAGTTTTATAATAACATCCACCTCATTAATGTACTGTGTAGTAACCTACTCTCTAAAAGAAAAGGCGAGGCTTGGTGATCAGTATTTCATGATTATTAAGGCACCTACTTGCAAATGCAATTGTTCTTGCTCTCCCTCTCTGGATCCCACGATTCTTGAAACAATTCACCTGCTATCCGATAACTGGAGGCATCTGTAGCTAGTTTAAAGGGTAAGTCCAGCTTAGGATGTTGCAAAATAGAAGAATTTACTAAAGCTTCTTTTAATTCTTGGAACGTATTTGCTATCTCTTTGTCCCATTTCCATATCGTATTCTTTTTCAATAGATTAAGTAAATATGGATTATTCAACACTTGACCTTTTACATATCACCTATAATATCTGATTAATCCCAAAAAACATTTTAATTGCTTAACTGTATGTGGTTCTGTGCAGTTTTTTATAGCCTCAATTCTTCCTGGGTCTGGTCTAATATCATTTATACCCACATAATGACCCAAAATGCAACTCTACCAAAATGAAATTTACTTAATTGTAGTACCCTTTTCCCACAATTTTGACAATATCTCTTCTAGTAATGTACAAGGTTCTTCCCAAGAATCTGATATTAGAAGGAGATTATGCACATAAATTATTAATTTGTTCAATAGGTCTGTAGAAAGCAAAGTATGTCTGCCTAGGTGTACTTCTGTCTGTGTGAATGTGTGGGTGTGTGTGCATTTGTTTACCCTCCATTTTTTCCCTCAAGGTAAGTCTTTCCTCTCCCGGGATTGGAATGGCTCCTTACCCCCTTCCTTAAAGCCCTCATCATTTCGTTTTCCCTCTCCTTCCCTTCTGCGTGAAGAAGCAACTGGGTTGCGAAAGCTTGCGTTTGTGTGTGTATGTGTATTCATTTATTTATTTGTGAAGCTGTCACACCTGTGCTCCTTCACCTGGTGAGTAATCTTTGTCTATTTTTTATATTTAATTTTTCCTGCTAGGAATTTTTCGTCTTTATATATATATCAACGGATGACTTACCTAAAGGACCGGCTCGTCGATAGACACAAATAAAATCACACACAAACACAGTTACAAGCTTTTGCAACCGTTGGTCGCTTCTTCAGGATAAGAGGAAAAAAGGGAGGAGAAAGGGAAGGATACGGGTTTTAAGGAAGTGGAAAAGGAGTCATTCCAATCCCAGGAGTGGAAGGACTTATCTTAGGGGACAAAAAGGAAGGTAAACAAATACACACATACACTCACAAATATCCACACACAAACACACCTAGGCAGACATTTATAGAAACCAAAGACGTTGGACAGAGATACCACTTGAGGCAGAGGCAATGCCTCGTCCATCTCCGGCTGCCACTGTCAGGCTGGTGCTACCCCATAGGGGCGATAATGTCCTGATTGCCTTTGCCAGGAGTGGCTGGTACCTCCATTACTGGGGAGCACCATCTGCCCCAGAAATGTAGATAAAAAAGGAGCGGTTTCATTACTCATAGGTGGATTCATGTCCCTTTCTGTTGTCTGGATGTCCATAGCTTTGGATGTGGTGGCCCTCTTCCCACTGTCCAGTGCCGGAGGCTCAGTGAGAGAAGCCGAAGGTGGCGGCAATCCAGAGGCCTGGGATGTAACTGCTGGGACTGGTGCCATTGCCGGTAAAGGCCCCCCTACTGCCAACGGAGTTCGGGCGGACACAACACGCAGTACAGTCTGGCCCGCTGAAGACACTTCAGACCCCAAATAAGGAAGAGAAGGTTGGAGAAAACGAGACTTGGCCTGGTTGCAGCAGAGACCAGCTGCTTGTATGACAGATAAAAGTGCTTAAAGGTTTTGTAAATTTTCGTAGGTGATGCCCCGCTCACAACAATATCGTCTAAGTAGTTAACACAGCCCAGAACTAGACAGAGGATCTGCTCAAAGTAGCGCTGAAAAATAGCCGGGGCACTAGTGACCCAGAAAGGAAATCGCTGATATTGGTATAACCCAAAGGGAGATTTGACGACCAACAGACATTTGGTGTCATCATCCGTAGGAAGCTGGAGGTAGGCTTCTGCTAAATCTCTGTGAGAAAAAGAGTGTGAACCAGAAAGTAAAGCTAGGAGTTCATCCATACGAGGCATGTAGTACGAGTCAATCACAGACTTTGCATTGTTGGTGACTTTAAAATCCCCACAGACACGTAAAGACCCCCCAAGGCTTATTTACAATAACCAGTGGCGTAGCCCATTCACTGGAAGAAATAGGAGTTATGACCTGCAAGTCCTGTAGGCGATCCAATTTAGCCTTAAGTTGGTCGCGCAGGGCCACCGGCACCTGGCGTGCACGTAAAAACTTGGGTCGTGCCGTCGGTTTCATAGTAATGTGGGCAGTAAAGCCCACGGCACGACCCAGGTCACCCCCAAACAAGGAAGGAAATTGCCGACAAAGAGCATCCAACTCCAGGAAAGGGACTGAATCTGACAGGAGATTGACAGAATCATTGATAGAAAAACCAAAACCATAAAAGCATCCAGGCCGAAAATGTTTGCAGCCTCAGTGTCATCGACAACAAGAAAAGTGACCGGTCTGACGACATAAGCCATAAATTGATGCAGGATAGGGATGTGCTGGCGGCTGTAGCCACGCAAAGAACGGTTGACAGCAGCCAGAGGGAGCGAGCTAAGTCATACATATGTGATATAATTGAGAAGAGAAACGGAAGGTAACTGCCCTGTCAAAAATCTGAACTTCAACAAGCAGTTTGGGAGATGGAGAGTGAGCATTCTGGACAAAATTAACATCCATCTCGTCATCTTGCTCAGTTGGCCGGGAATGGCAAACAGAAGCCATGTGGCCTTTTTTCTTGCACGAGTGACATGTAACCCAATGGTTGGGACAATCTGTCCTGTCATGCTGCACAAAACAAAGGGGTCAAGATGGAGAAGGTATCTGCATACGAGCGGGAGTGTGTGGCGTGGCCCGTGGCTGCCACGATGCCGTGGCCTGTTTACGGCAACGCATGCGGCGAGTGGAGCGCTCCCGCATGAAAGCGATGTCTCTGCAATTCAAAGGTGCCGATCCCGACTGCAAAAGTGCAGCGACATCACCCCAAGTCTCAATTTGGTTCCCTGCAGCCCGTGAGACTTCAAAAGACTGAACAATGTTTAAAACATCCGTCAAGGTAGGATTTTACAGCTGTAGGGTGTGTTGGCACAATTCCCTATCTGGGGCAAGCCAGACAATTGCGTCTCGGACCATATCGTCTGCATATCACTCCTTGTGGGTCGGAGTCATGAACATACACCGAAAGCTAAGACCGTGCAGCTCTGCAGCCTACGCCTGATAGGACTGAGTGGGTTTCTTATGCGACCGATAAAATTCAACTTGCGCTGCAATAACACGCGTACACGGGCGGTAATAGGCCGACAACAAATGACACATCTCATCAAAAGACAAAGGAGCCGGTTTCTGCAGGGGGGCTAGTTGACGCAAAAGTTGATAATTGTGAGGGGAGACCCACGAAAGAAATAAAGCCTTACACCGTGCCGGGGCAGATACCCTGAACGCAAGGAAATGTTGATGTAGCCTGTTTTCATAAGAGTCCCAATCTTCTAAAGAATTGTCAAAGCCAGAAAAGGGAGGTGGAAACACTGTAGCGGGAGACACAGAACTGGGATCAATCGCCGGCCGAGGTGCTGACGGCAACCGTGACACAAGGGAGTCAACCGTTCGTCTGACCCAACACAATCGTAGTTAACCGCTGAACGGACTCTACCACAGTCTGCAACGATTGCTGCAGGATTTGGCCCCAGGGGGATAGCTGAAAGTCCGCCAGAGCCAGTCCTTCATTTTCCACCATCGTCCACGGTGGAGCACACGCCAATTCAAACACCACCTTCGGCGCAAATTGTGTTATAAGTAATAACACACCTATGCATATTACACCAGCTAAAAGTGTCGCTAGGATCCTGAATCATCCCACCGAAGACCAATACAAGATAACTCTGTGCACACCCACTCTCGTCTATCTAGTAATATCGTCTGGAGACATAAACACGTTCGCGAGCACAGTAAGCAGACAACTGAGGCGAAGTACACGGCTGGCACGGCCGACAGGGTGCAGCGCAGTTGTGCAGCCAGCGCCGCACAGCGGCCAGTCCTGGTAACGAGCAGCACGCCATTCAAACACACACGCCACACATCACCACAGTTATAAACCAAAATTGGGTAGAACATAAGGAAGACAGAATGAAGAATAGGGAAAAAACTTCTGCAAATAATAATGGTAATGGGATTAAGTGGAGAAATAGGAATGGTCAGTGAGATAGTGATAAAGACTAAAGAAACAAGGGAGAAAGAATTCAGGGAGGGGGTGCAAATAACTATCCACCAAGAGGAAATGACAACGATCGCAGACAGAAAACTAGGTGAATCCTCGAATAGGTCCATAGGGAGGCTATGAATAGGACCATGGAAGGATGCAATAAGGAGGTTGATAGGAAAGGAGAGAGTTGGCTATATGCCAAATGGATACTCTATTGGTTAACACTGATATGTGGGAAGCTTTTATGAATCTTAGAAATAGAATTAAAAAACAGGCAGGTGGGAATGATGTATACAACAAGGAATTTTATTGTATAAATGAGTTATTTGATAGTATGAGGAAAATCGTAGGGAGAAGAATAGCATTGGTTTGGCTATACTGGAAGTTGGTATGGGGCAAGGACAGGAAGTTGGAGACGAGTATGTTAGTGGACAGCAAGTATAGATGTCAGTGCTAATACAGTAAGAGATAATAGTTGCTTAGTAAATGAAAGTGAGCTTGTCCTAAAAGAGATGCTATTGTAAGTAATTTTGATGTAGTAGATGTGGATACTGTGAATAATCTACTTGCACCAGGGGCAGTGGGAGATAACAGATATAACAATGAATTAAGAGAGGTATATTGTGAGGAAAATGTTAAATGTGGTAATAAGTACTTAACTAATGAAGTAAAAACATTTCTAGGCAGAAAATATGGCAGTTGTGTGCTTTTAAATGATGATGAAATTAACAGTGCCTGGATGGAGAAGGATGAAAATGAATATAATGTTAATGATTGGATGTCATATGCAAAATTATATGAGATGTTCATGTCAGAGAAATGGAAACTGATATAATGCAAAGTTGCTAGAAAGATAGAGGAACTGACTGTAAGGGTGAAATATTTGATTCAGTTAAGGACAACACAGAATTGGAGGGTACAAGTAAGCATATAAATGTGTGTATTATGCACAAAGAGAATAAAGAGGATATTTAGTCTGATTTAATGGAGAAAACTGAGCTAAAAGTGGCACATTCGAATTGTGGCAGCCAGAGGTGATGGTTGTATGTCTGTGTTGTGTGCCTGTGTGATTGCGTGAGTGTTCTATTTTCTGAAGAAGTCCATGGCCGATAGCTGAAAGTGTTGTATTTGTGTGTCTTTTGTATGTGCCTGTCTCAGCTCGTCACCACGTCTGCAGTGAGTTGTAAACTGTCCTTACTATATTATTAATTCCAACCTGAACTTTCCATTATGATGTATGTTGTTTCATCATAATAGAATTGTCAATGGATGTAATTTTGGGTATCGATTTTCTGTATGAGTATGATTGTGAAATTGACATTAAGGATAGGGTTATGGATTTTGATGCTGGAGGATACAGGAAGAAAATAAAGTTTAAGCAAGATTTAAATGGAGAAAATGTGGCGGCACAGTTGCAGAAGGAAAAAGAATGAGGAATGTATTACAGATGAGCAGATAGGCAACAAGATAAAAGAAGTGGAGCACTTACCAGAGCAGCAAAGGCTACAACTAAATAAACTATTGCATAAATATAGAAAAGTGTTTTCAGATAGGCCAGGCGAGGTAGTGGATTGAATATGCTGTCGAATAATGTAATTAGGGTAAAACCTTTCAATATTGCAATAAAAGACAAGGAAGCAGTTAGAGAAAAAATTAAACAAATGATGGGGTGGAAAGTATTAGAGCAGGGAAGAAGTGAGTTCTCGAATCCGATAGTTGTGGTAAGAAGAAAAGATGGAATGGTACTAATTGTGCTAGATGCTAGGAGGTTAAATAAAATCATAGTGAGAGAAAATGATTAACCTGAAAATATGAATGAGTTGTTGCTAAAATTTAATGATGTTAGGCTGTGGTCAAGTGTGGACCTGACCTCAGGTTTTTGGCAGATACCCCTGGCCAAGGAAAGCAGGAAATACACAGCTTTTATATTTGAGGGAAGAATGTACATGTTTAGGGTTGTACCATTTAGATTATCCATATCAGTTTCAGTTTTTGATCGGGCATTGAGTTTTGTACTTGGGTGTGAATTAATGACAAAACTTTCAGTATATGTAGATGATATACTGATCACCAGCAGTACATGGCATGGACACTATTTGTTGTTAGAGGAAGTGTTCAAGGCATTGCAGAAAGGGGGAACGATACCCAAACTTAGTAAGTATGATTTTATGCAGGCGGACTTAACATTTCTTGGCCACCAATTAAAAACAGAATGTGTACTGCCAAACAGTTACAAGATAAAGGCTATTGCTGAGTGTGTGAAATCAAAAAGCAAGAAACAATTAAAGTCTTTCATGGGAATGTGTAATTTCTATAGAATATGTATAGTGACTATAGTATGAATTCTCCAAATTTGTGCAAATTATTAAAGAAAAATGTTTCATGAACCTGGACATCTGAATGTGATGAGGAGTTTGCTGCAATAAAGAGGAGCCTCTGTAACAGCAAATGACTGTATTACCAGATACATCACTCCCATTTTGCATTGCATATGACAGTTCAGATTTTGGAGTGGGAGCAGTGTTATTCCAAGAGAATATAATAGATGGGGTAGTGGAGTAAAGAACCATAGCATTTGCAAGTCGGATGTTATCGAAACATGAATAGATGTATGGGACATCAAAAAAGGAACTGTTGGTTGTGGTTTTTGGTTTCCAGAAATTTAGAATATATTCGGAGGACTGGGAAGTAAAAGTTTTTACTGATCATAAAGCTCTAAGTTATTTGCAAGATTGCAGACTTCTGAATAAAAGGTTACTGAGATGGGCAATGTTTCTCCAGCAGTTCAAATATAATATAATATACATTAGAGGGACCAAAAACCTTGTGCAGATGTGTTATCATGTATGCGAATTAAGGAACACGAATCTGAGGAAGAGTATCGGATTATGTACATGAAATGTGCAGAAGAGGAGAAAGTAATGAAATTATTATTATTATTACAGGATTAATTAATACAAAGATTAATTAATAACAACATCTTGTCGTATTCCTGTTATACTCCGTCAAGCCTCTTTATACAGCGCTTCTTTCTTGTCGATGCCGCGATGTTCCATCACTCCATTTATCTGGTCTGTCCAAGAGCGCCGTGGTCTTCCGCGCTTACACCTGCCGGGTGGTTTCCATTCGTAAACTTTCTTAGGCCACCGATGATCTGGCATTCTCATCATATGTCCGCACCATTTCATTGATTTTCTTTCAATTCTGTCTATCACTGTATCATTTGCCTTCATTCTAGCTCTTACTTCATCATTAGTTTTTCTTTCGATTCTTGATATTCTTGCAGTCCTATGCAAATAGTCCATTTCCACAGCTATTAGTCTTCTTTTGAGATCCGCGTTTAATATCCATAGTTCTGATCCATAGCATAGCACTGATTCAACCATTATCTTACCTACTCTTTTCTTATTATTGTTGGAAATATTCTTATCCCACCAAAAAGAATTCAAACATCCTAACACCTTTCTGCTTTGCTTGATTCTCTATTTTACTTCTGTATGGCCCAATCCATTTTTATCAATATGTGCCCCGAGATATTTAAATTTCTCTACCTGTCTCATAACTGCTTCGTCATTGATGTTTACTTCAAATTTAGCATCACTATTCACCACCAGATACTGTGTTTTTGTTAGACTCATTTGTAGCCCCCAGTTGTTGTATTCGTGATGTAATTGTCGTATCATGAACTCAAGGTCATAATCATCTTGTGCTATAATGGCTTGATCGTCAGCAAAACTTAGTGAAAATATCTGTACATTGTTGACTGTGATTCCCATTCCTCTGCAGCTGTTCTTCCAATTTCAGAGTCACTTCTACATATAAATTGAATAAGATCGGTGACATGCTGCAACCTTGTCTTAAACCTTTAGTGACATTGATAGGTTCTGATACCTTTGAACCTCGTTTAATCTGTACCACATTATTTCTGTACATTTCAATAATAATTTGTAAAAGGTGATCATCCATACCTATATCTTTCATGGCTTCCCACAGCTTAGATCTAGGGACTGTATCGTAAGCTTTTGCTAAATCTACAAAGGCAATGTGTAGCTCCTTCCCTACTGCTATAAATTTCTCCATTAGTAGTTGTAAAATAAATAGGTTATCTGTACATGATCTGTTCTGCCTAAAGCCGCTCTGGTCTTCCCCAATTTGGTGGCCCACATTTTGTCTAATTTTTTCAAACATCATCTTGCCAAATAAGCGGTTCATTGTACAGTTGACACTAATGCCTCTAAAGCAGTTTGGGTCTTTTCTATTCCTTTTTTTGAAAAAAGAAACCATATATGACTTTTTCCATTCTGAGGGAATTTCAACCCTTGTACAACAGTTGTTCATCAAGTAGGCTATTCGCTTCATCAGATATCTTCCTCCAGCCTTCAATAATTCAACAGGAATGTTTCCTGGACCAGGTGATCGGCCATTCTTCATTTTCTTTAATGCATAATTCACTTACTCTGTTGTAATGTATATAGTTAGATCATTTACTTCCATCTTCTCTTTATTCCCTTGCGTGTAATATGGCCTATCCTCAGTTAAAAGGTTTGCTTAATGCTTTTTCCATTCCTTGAATCAATGAAATCAATCTGCAAAGATATGAGGCGGTTGCAGAATGGGGACGAAAATTTAAAGTTCATAAAGGTGAACTTAGGAGGTAAAAGGTATGAAAAATTGGGAAGGTATTACAAAATTTATAAGGGTGTTTTGTGTAGGTGTAAGGAACTAGATAAGGAAAACTAGAAACTGTGTTACCTGATGAGCAGGTTGAGTTATTAATAAACTGCATTTATCACAGTCATGGATATTATGGACCGCAGAAATGTTATCCAGGACTATATCTACTTCAATAATATGGTCAGGAGAGTTAGAAGGCAGCTGGCTAGAAGTAAGTGTCAATGAGTGAAACACTGCATACTGGCAATACAGGGTGAAATGATAAACTCTGTGGCCAGTAAAATGGGAGAATTGCTCACAATCGATTTGTTTGGCCCTTTGCCTGCAGGTCGAGGTGGAGTGAAATACATTTTGTTGGCTGTGGATATGTTCTCTAAATATGTGAAACTGTATCCACTTAAAAGAGCCACTAGTAAGAATATTATCAATAAACTAGAAAGAAACAATATAGGAAAAATAAAATCACCACAGAAGATTCTCTCAGTCAAAGGGGCACAGTTTGTTTCAGAAGTATGGGAAAAGTTCATTGAAATAATTGGTGCCACTCATGTCAGGATATCATTGTACCATCCAGCAAGCAATCCCACTGAGAGGTACATGCTGGAACTAGGAAGACTGTGCCGAACATTTTGTAGTGAGAAGCATAGTGCATTAGCTGGATATGTACCTGTGTTCGAGGACATTGTGAATATCATGAAGAGTTATTCCATTGGTTTCTCTCCCTATGAAGTCATGGTGGGTAAGAGGCTGGCAAATCTTATACGTGAGAAGGTGGAATTTCCTCCAGACAATAAGATATCTGAGCAGGAAAGAAATGCAATGTCTTGGAGCAGATGATTAAGAAAGGTATAAAAAGAAAGAAGAGGCATGATGGGAAATACAAAATGACCACCTTCAAAATTGGGCAAAGGATTCTAGTTCAAACTAAAGAGAAGTCCAGCAATATTGATGGCAAGACTAAAAAACTGTTTGAATTCTACCACGGGCCATTCAAGATTGTTGGGTGTCTACACCCTAATGCATATAGGTTGGTATACCCTGATACAAAGAAAATATTGGGTCTCCGAAATGTAACTGAACTAAAGTTATATATGGGCAGGTGAAGGAATAATTGGATAAATTTAAATGTTTTGAGTTTGTTTGATAATAAGTGTTAAAATATATTGTGTATAGCTTATTCATTATTATTATTATATTTAGGTAATTATAAGCAATTTGGAGGGGATTATTGTACAAGTGGGGTAAAAGCAGTTACATATTGGTAACATATTGGTGGTATGCACATTCTATTGTACATGTAATTGTTCTGGGATGTAATGCAAAAGCTTGTTGTGTGGGAGAATCAGATCAGTAGGCTACGTAAATTTGCACTGCAATTTTAGGCAGGTGAGTGGAGGTGGTGCCCGTTGAGCTTGGCAAAGATGTTTGATTTCATAAGAAGAAATGAGTAATTAAAATAATAATACAAGTAATGATTTAACTATTATGGTAAGTTAATGTGTTGAGTTTTCTGTACCGTTTGGGTAAAAATAGCAGCTATTTAAAGATAAGCTTGTTTGAATTTAAAGTCTGTGGAAGTTATTTGTCCTAGTAGTAATTATATCTAGAATTTAGAATTTTTATTTGTTTGCAAATTTTGCTCTTCTGTGTTTTATGAAGTATCATTTGAGATGATACAGTGGACACATGGTAAACCAGGGCGGGTTGAAGTAGCCTGAACTCTGGGAAGCATGGTATCAGTCACAGACAACTACTGATTTGGGTAACTTGTTTGATGTTTGTCAGGATGTGGTTTGGGTGACAAGGAGTATTTAGTGCAGATGCCTGTACTTGGAATTGAAGAAACGGGTTGCTGCTGCTGGGATAGTGTTGGATGATGCCAGATGGTCAAATCCAGTGCAAGTTTCAAGTGGTTTGAAGTGAGTGCGACACTAGTGAAGTGATATCTAGCCGCATGTGGGAAAACTGTAGATCGTTAGTTATTGCCAGTTGGAAATCACTGAAATTTATTTGTTATAGAAGTGTATGATTAAATGTAAATATTTAAATAATTTGCACATTTCACTCATATCATGGAGTGTTCACGCATGAAAATTGTAAAAGGGATATATCCAAATCTATGTGACAAAACGGGGGGTAGTTTGGTGGTACTTCATGCAGCCATTACCAAAGTAATGTCTTTATGAAATGGGGGTAATATAAGATGACAAGTAGGCTTAGAATATCAGCAAGTTGCAAAACAGTAAGATCTCTTTTGCTGAAATTGAGTATTTACAATAGAAACTCATTGAGAAGCAAACATAATTTATGCAACAAAATAATGAAGAATTTGTAAAAATGTTAGCCTTAAATATGTTAAATGTACTGATATTTTGATTTGCCTTTAATAATTAATGAAGAGTTTTCAGTAATTATGTTTGCATTTACGATAAATATTTAAGAAATTGATCAATATTTTGTGTTTAAAAAAATTAATGTAAAAAATTGTCAGTAATTGTCTGCAGTTTAAGATCTGTGGGATCAATATTTTGAATGGTCTTTTTGATTGGTTGGTCATGTGATTCATGGCGCTGTGGGTTTTTTGCTGGAACTTGTGGTCTTTTAGCTGACCGAGGTCGCTGAGGTAAGGTGCTGATTTTTAGGTGGCACGGTGCCACTTGGAACTTTATTTAAGTGCGGAATCATTTATTTCATGCAAGAAATAAGTGTTTTTTGTGTCAAAAGTTCAACAAATCACATGACCAAACGGACAGGCAGTTTGATTATTCAAAACTGTGTAGTAAAGATCTCAGAACTGTGATAAAAGTGAACATTGTGAAAAGTATTTGTGGTGTTGCGTATTTCATTTTCACTGATACTCATAGGTCAACAGATCAATGGGCATAGAAGCAACATGAACAACTGCCTCTTGAGTAGGTGAGCCATTAGTAGAGTTTCTTATTTTGGTTGTTTAAATGCCATAAGTTGGGTTGTGACATATGCAAAACAAGTAGAAGCTACTACTCGGCACGTTGCAATATGCAAGGTTGAGCAGTTTGTGTCACACACTTTAGAAATTAAGTGCTTCCAATAGTTGTGTTTATAGACAATATATTGCAGACGTTGTGGAAACAAAGATTCATACACATTTTTGGAACATGAAATTTGATCTTGTATAGTTATTCAAGATAAGCAAAAAAATTTGGAATCTGAATTCAACAATGAGGTTATATTCTAAAATAGTTCAACAGAGCAAAGATAAAAGTCTGGTATATTTTTTTATACTCAGATATATTAGAGGGTTCTCAGAAAGTAGATAGGTGTTAATGTTTTCCCATGCTATTTTTTATCACACTACAATACAGAATTGTGAAAAAGATTAGAATTACTAACCTTCATCACTCCAATATAACTTGTTCAGATCTGTCTTTAAGACATCTTCCATGTCATTAAACACATTTTCAGGCCTGTAAAATATTTTTACTCTTAATTTAATATCCTTTGTGCCATTTCCAATGTTTTCAAGGAATATGCCCATAATGAGGCCAATACAAAATGGTTCAGGTGTGTCTTCATTGGAACCTTTAATGCCATCTTCCATCTTTCGATAAAACTCTGTGTAAATATCTTCATTTACCTTTAACAAGTAGAAAGAGATATACTAAAACATATGTAAAATAATTCACTTTGATACAAAAAACACAAATTTATTGTAGCAATATGAAATTAATGTATCACAACAAAAATGTAATTCATTTTTAGTTATATATGAAAGCAAATGTCTGTCATTCATTTCAGCAAACTGCATGTAAAATTATAAGGCACAATAGAATGAAATTATTTCTTAACATATTGGTATTTAGTCATATTTTTGTGATTCAAACAACTTCAATATTTCCTTCACCTATTTCATCATCTAATACAAACCAGACTTTGGTTAATCAACACAATTTTGCCTTCTAGGACTAGATAAATGTAAATTCTCCATTCTACAATAAATGAGCTTAGGACTGCAGTATAAGGCACTGCCATGCAACAGGTTACAACATTCAATTTGTCGAACATTAATTCACAAAACTGAAACTGCTTTATAACAAATATTGTCCCAGTGAAATGGAAGCGAGCTCGACTTTGAAGGCAGGGTTGTCAACTGAACACAGCACTTATACTGAAACCAGGTTCATCAAACCAGCGACCTTCAGCACCGCAATCGGTGACGCTATCCATTGTGCCATGCTGGCAGTCGGATAACTTGTGGTCTTGTGGCAATATTTAAAAAAAGTCACCTAGAAGTTTCTCAGAGACAATTCATGTTTTGGGGTAGACTGACAGCTTAACTTTTTCTATACATTACACAACATATTTTAACCATGTGTACTGTAGGTCAAAATGATGGCTGTTTGCTTACTTTACTCAGATACAAAACAGCACATTATGTAACAGGGCCCAGGCACGTTATACATCAGCTACACTGCAGTTGCAACAACTGGCTCAAGACCACTGGTCACAGAAATGGCTGCCACCAGGTCTTGGTAAAATAAAAACTTGACCATCCAGTCTCCAAATGTTTTGCAGATGATGACACAAATGACTTTAACAGCAGCTTCACTATCCAGGCTACTTGGGTACTACCTTTGCTGAACTGCACAGATGAGAAATATCTCTCCAACATATCCAGGTTGGATTTAATAATATATAACAACTCACCGCAAGGATCTGGTGACAATCTGTGTCAGGTACATAAAAAAGACACACACATACAACACTTTCAAATACTGGCCATGGCCTTCTTCAGAAAATAGAACACTCACGCAATCACACAGGCACACAACACAGTCATACAAGCATCACCTGTGTGTGTCTTTTGTATGTGCCTATCGCAGCTCATCGCCACGTCTTTGTGGTGAGTTGTAAACTGTCCTTATTATTAATTCAAACCTGGACTTTCCATTATTATATTTTGCCTAACGTTTCCTCGTCCATCCCATAACCTCCTGATTATTCCTTTGTTACTGTTTTCTAAAGCATTCCTCTATCAATATTTCCTTCTCTCTCATTCCTCTATCAATATTTCCTTCTCTCTTGTATTTTCCTTCTTCACATATCCTTTGTAACTGTCACATTCCGACTTCCGAGCCAACAACCCCTCTGGCTTTCAACAGAGGGCTTTATAACCGTGCCGATTGTTGATGCAGCTAATTCCTCCCCCTTCCAGTTATCCTAATACACATTTCTTTACTCTCCCTCTTGTATTTTCACATAGTTTTGGTTATCTGTATATATATATTTTATTTTATATTTTTTACTACTTTACATCATTTTTCATTTATTAACAAGCCAACAAATTCTGAAACCAGTTTAGTTTGAACTAACGGGCCTGCCCGCAAATATGTGCATGTAATCATTATCCCCATTACCTTATATTCGTCTCATCTGGCACAATAATATTGGAATTACGTAAATTTATGTTACTGTGTCTTGCGTTTTCTTGTTCTAGAAGCTCCATTATAGTCTTTGTTCTACATTTTGTCACACAAATTTCCATACAAACGCATTGTTTTACGTTTCTGTACACAATTTTGCAGTAGGCTGCTTGCTCATGTCTGAGATGTCACGTTCTGGTGCGTGATATTGTGTTTTGGTGCATAATTTTATGCGAGATTTTGCATTTTTCCCGTCGTTTTGCATGCTTGGGTCTGAATCTCCGTGCTTGGGTGTGTATCTGTGTACTTGTGTGGGCGAATTTCCCTGCTCCATTCCTGTCCCAATGGACCCCTTCTCCATCTATCTGTACCAGTTCAGGAAAGTACCCTTTCCCTGTCCAAAACCCAATCCCACATCCTATTCCTGAAATGCTGCCTAAGTCATGGTTATCCCTCCCAACAGTCTAACCTTAAAAATTCCATTGTCTGGATCCCACCCCTCCTTCCGCAATGACCTGCACCTTTCCAGATTCCACCAATCCTTATCCCTCATGAACCTGGTCCTACAAAATCACATCTCCATAGCTCATAAATCCCTTAGCTATCTTTTCTCCCTCCGTAAGATATGATTATTGTGTAACCAAAACTTCCTAAACCCCCTCTCCCAGATCGAATCCTTTGCTCTCCAGCAACTGGAGGAGCACTCCAAACACCGCCTCTACAAGTTGTCCAGCCTGCTGACATCATATTGCCGCCTTGGGGCACTCATATCCAATCCTTATCCAACCCACTGTGTTCCTCCCTGTGAACCCCTCATAGCTCCCAGACCATGGCTTAGCTGACCTCTTAAACCTACCTCATCCCTTCAGACTCCCTACCTCCACTCCACAACATCCAATACCAAAACAACCCCAGAACATTGTGGTTAACCCATCCACAAAAATCCTAAACCCCACTAAAGTTTCCGTTTTATCCAAAGGTCTTACCTTTAGCTCTGCACCCCAGTTCAATCATGTTGGTCTTGTCAAAGACCTACTCTCCTTTTCCCGCTCCCTATGATGGTGACACTACTTTGCCACCAATCCCTCTGACCATAACCTACCTAATCCCAATATTAAACCCTGTCCATCCCAATTCATACCACCATCCAACAGAGATCTCCCTATACTTCCACCTTAGCATCCTCTGGTTACCATACAAGAGTTTCTCATCTCCAAATTGGCCTCACCATCGTTCCCTAAGTCCCTTCCCAAGAACTCAAACCTTTCAGCAGAAGAAAGAAGAGCCATCCATGACCTTAAAACTAAACCTTACATAATCATCCTCCCTGCATATAAAGGTTCCACCACTGTAGTTATGGATCATAATGACTACCTGGCAGAAGGGCTCTGCCAATCTCTGACTCCTCCACCTACAAGTTGTGTCGGAATGACCCCATCCCCAAAGTCCAACAAGATCTCCAATCCCTACTAAAATCCTATGGCCCCTCCCAGAAACTCTCCCCTGAATCCATCTCCATCCTCATCCCAGCAGCACCCGACACCCACCTACATGCTCTCCAAAATCCACAAACCTAATAATACTGTATGCCCTATTGTGGATGGTTACTGTGGTCCTACCGAACGAATTTCAGCCCTCGCTGACCAACACCTTAGGACCAGGACACCCTATCCTCCTTTTTTCAGAATCTTCTCCCCCATCCACTTCACTGGGTCTTCCTCAACCTACCATGCCACATTCCTGGATGTGAACCTCCACCTCACTGATAGCTCCATCCACAATTCGTCCATATTAAACCTACCAACCACCAACAGTACCTACACATTGACGGTTGCCAAACCTTTCACATAAAAAAAATTCCCCCCTTACAGCCGGGCTATCTGTGGACGGCATATCTGCTGAGACAAGAACTTCTTTTCTGCATATGCTGAGGGTCTCACAAAGGCCTTCACAGACAGAAACTACCCCACAGACCTAGTCTGCAAACAGATCTCCCATGCCATATTCTCACACACCCCAAATCCTCCTCCTAACACCAGTAACCATCCACAAAAGAGCGCTCCCCTTGTCACCCAGTACTACCCTGGACTCAAACAACTAAATTGCATCCTTTGCCAAGGTTTTGATTTTCTATCCTCATGCCCAGAAGTGAGAGACATCCTGCCAAAGATCATTCCCACCCCTCCTGAAATGGTGTTCTGTCGCCCTCCCAACCTCCACAACATCCTAGTTCATCCTTAAGCCACCCCGAAACCCAGCCCACTGCCACAGGGATCATAGCCGTGTGAAAGACCCCACTGCAAGACCTGTGCAATCCCCCCCCCCCCCCAGCACTTTCTATTCCAGTCCTGTCACAGGCTAATCCTACTACCGTATTTGCTTGAATATAGGCTGCACTTTTTTTCCCAAATTTCGGCGTACAAAATTGTGGTGCGGCCTATAATCAAGATTCAATCCTCCTGCCCCCAACCACTCCTTTTTCCAAAGTCGTCACTTTCAAAAATTACATGCTCACTTTTAATTTGGTTTGAGACACACAATAAACTAGATAATTTTCAAAAATGCAACAGTAACAGTTTTGCAGAACTGCTTATACGTTTTTGTAAATGTTCACAGAAAAGGCACGGGAATTCATGGAAGTCGATTTTTCGATATAAATCGAATGGTGTCATTCTGTACCGCAGTCAACAAAAGCTGACGACCGTTTTTTTATAACACGCCCGCGTGGCCTTAAAACAAAAATAGTACGTAACACACACTTCCTAAGCACACAATTGATTTTAATTTGATGTAGTCACTGAAGCTAGTCTTTGCGATAAAAGTTTAGTGTGTTTCGTGAGAGATTTTACCATGACTTTTACGTTGGTACGGTAACGTGAGCGGTGATGGGAGGTTAGTGGGACAACTGATTTCTGTAGCTAATGCTGATGTTGAGTTCCAATGCTACGTTTTAAAATAATGTACTTTACTATGACTAGATTCACGGTTTCACATTCATTGGGAGTTATTTCCATGAAACGATGTACATGGAACTCGGGGCTATTTTGCAGCCTTGCAACTGAATCATTTATGTTGTAACAGCAAAACCACAGTCCCTATTTTGAATTATAAAGTCAAGCAAACGTGGGTATATTTACATTTTAGCGCTTGAAATGCACGATGACTCTTTGAATATTTTAATAGTTTCTCCTCACTTACACACCAGCATTGAGCTTTTTTCCAGAGCGTCAAATTTACGTCGAACTTCCCGTTTTCCATGTCCGTTAAGGCTAGTCTACACGGTAACACTAGGTTGCGAAACTCATTGCATGAAATGAATTGCGCGCAACTGGTTTCGTGTATGTCTGTAGACACGGCGCCAATACTATACACTTCAGTATCATTGTTTTGTGAGTGCCGTAGTCACCGTAGAATGAAAGTTTTGGTAGCTGTAAGAGTTCTGGCGAATCTATTGCTTGTCTGTGTGAAGTCGCTGCATAAGACTAAACATACAAAGAATAAGAAATGTGTTTGGGTTTGTGAATGGATTTTAAAGAAGACTTCAGTTCTGTTACTCAACGACGTAGCTGAAAGAAATTGTGATTGAAGGCCCTAGAAGTTATTTTAAACAACTTAGAATGTCACCAGAGCAGTTAATGTTCCTTTCAAACAGAGTTAGTAATTCAGTAAAAACACAAGTTACCGTTATGCGTGAAACATTGTTACCAGAACTGAAATTACAAATTGCATTACGTTTCTTGTCAAGTAGATATTCATCTCTGCAGTACTTGTACTGTGTTCCGAATCCACAATTGTCATACTTCGTTTGTATAGGTATTTCAAATTCGATGCATTTTAGTCTGCAATTCACTAATCGACAACCCATCAATATTTAATTTCACAAATAATTGCCAGAAGAGCACTAACACGCCGTTAAAATCACACAAACACGTACGCAACGCATATATGTTCAAAAACCGAATTATTTCTTCCATTCCCCCCTTTATGTCATATTTTGTTCTGTATTGGGCATAACCTAAAAACACGCGCAATCAGTTTCACCAAAGTTGGTAGATGCTGAAACTGATAGTTTCGCCAACGTATGTCGCGCATGCGTATTGGCCAGTAGCGCAATTTCATGAATTTCAGTGCCGTGTAAACTAGCCTACTGTGACAAGGCAACCTTCGGGTCGGCAGTGCGTTCGTTGCCCGCTACAAACTTACAAGCCAAAACATTGTCACTCTCCCCCACGCACGCAAGTACGCGCACGCGCGTGTGCGCACACACACACACACACACACACACACACACACACACACAACAAAAATATTTTCTGCAGCACATGCCTACGCTTTACAACACTTGAAACGCCCGGTAACACGCCTTGATTTGGTGTCCCCTCACTTCGGGCGCCCGTAACAGCCTGTCATCTCGCTTTCTTATTTGTCGATTTACAGTTTTGCATATTTGTTTTGAGTTTTTTGAAAAGAGAACATTATTTCGTTAACATTGTGTTTCTGATTACGAAAAAAGTTTGATTATACTAACAATAAAAATAAATAAAATGAAAATTAAAAAAACTGCGGCCTATTCTCGAGAATTTTTTTTTCTATAATCTCATGTCAGAAGTTTAGGTGCGGCCTATATTCGCACGCGGACTATATTCGCGCAAATACGGTATCTCAGAGGCTGGGCCACCTGTGAAAGCAGCCACGTAATTTACCAACTGTGCTGCAATCACTGTGCAGCTTTCTATATTGGAATGACCACCAACCAGCTGTCCATTAGAATGAATGGCCACCGCCAAACTGTGGCAAAAACAAGGTGGACCACCCTGTGGCACAGCATGCACCGGAGCACATGCTTGATTTCAATGGCTGCTTCACAACCTGGGCCATCTGGATCCTCCCATCCCCCACCAGCTTTTCTGAACTGCACAGATGGGAGTTATCCCTACAATACATCCTCTGATCCCGAAATCATCCAGGCCTCAACCTACAATAACTTCCCTTTTTTCCATACCTTACAGTTTCTACCTCTCTATCCCAAACCTCTTCTATTTTCATTGGTGCGTGAATGTGCGATTGTGTGTGTGTGTGTGTGTGTGTGCACGGTCATGTGTACATGTAGTGTGCACACATTTTAATTTAATTTTTTATTTTGATATTTATTCAAATGTACATTTATTTTGTTTATTTTATTTTCTTATTTTATTTCTCTCCCCTCACCCACCTCCCCACTCCATTCCTAAGCTGCATCTCATTATTCCCATCTAGGCGTGCTGTACCCAGCCGCACAATCGTGACGTAACTTTCCTATCCCCTCTCCCCTCCCCTCCCGTCACTGATTTACACACAGCAGATTGTGATTCGAAGTGCGGCAGCTGGAGGTGATGGTTGTATGACTGTGTTGTGTGTCTGTGTGATTGCGTGAGTGTTCTATTTTCTGAAGAAGGCCATGGCTGATAGCTGAAAGTGTTGTATGTGTGTGTATTTTGTATGCCTGTCGCAGCTCGTTGCCACACCTTTGTGGTGAGTTGTAAACTGTCGTTGTTACTACATTATTAATTCCAAACCCATGCACCAACTTCCATCACATATTAACATACAGTTTAAAACTGCAAGCAATTCTTTATCATATACAGACTAATGAATTTGTGTTTGTCAAGTAACAACATGGTGGGTAATGGAATTTTTTTTAAAAACACGCCAATGTACAGTTGAGCTACAGTTCTATGTTTAGTATTATACATCGAAGTTGTGTAGACATCACTGATCTAAGACAGAAGGAATGACATGTCATTCAAGACTGTTAGTAATAATGTAACATCATTGCGTAAAACATTTGAAATCTGAAGATGGCTTTGTAAGCCAAAAACCAGTGAACAATATAAAAATGAAGTTGTAGAATATGCACAAAATTATGCTTCTAATTCAAAATGTTTACCCAGAGTCATCGTACAATGAGGTGTGATATGTGACAATAACATGTCAAGATGAAGGGCATCATGGAAAAGGTTGACTTCTGCCTGAAAAGGCAAATAAGAGAAGTGATGAGGGGCTCTTTTGCGGGACAGGCCTAGGAAATTGGCACTACAGTTGAGCAACAGGCCCCCTGGGCAGATTTAGAGCAGCCCAGATCTGCGAACGATTCCACAGGTACAAAAGCAGAGTCTGTTATGTCAATGATTTTGTTGTACGTTATTTC
The DNA here is from genome assembly GCA_026315105.1 of Locusta migratoria. Taxonomy (NCBI): domain Eukaryota; kingdom Metazoa; phylum Arthropoda; class Insecta; order Orthoptera; family Acrididae; genus Locusta; species Locusta migratoria. The sequence continues at coordinate 570,548,391 of CM048747.1, read as the reverse complement.
AGCCAACATCATTTTTAACTGCATAAAGATAACCTTGTACAAACTGAAGTGTTGTGGACGCTGGTCAAAGTATATTCTTCAAATGGTGAACCAACACTTACACAGTTTCACTTCCAACTAAGTTAAGCATGTAAAGTGATTGTGTGCCATGTAATTAAATGCAAAATGCCTTGTCAAAGTGTACAAAATTATTGTACTACACAGCATCAGTGATGATGCATGTTTATTCTCTCTGTTCAAATAATTACACTTTTGTTTATACCAGTGTGTCTCTTACCTTTGTACTTGTGATACATTAATTAAATGTTGCTGATTAAGTAAATAAATCTTATCGCAACAGTTTTGGTGACCCCGACATGATACTCGGTGTTAATCGACGCTTCGTAAAGTTCCGTTTCAGATGTTACATTTGAAACAACCACGTCAGCTGTGCCATGCTTCTTCTGTGTGATTACGCCATGCCAGATACGCAACTGATTGCTGATGCACCTATGCGCACATTAATCAACTCCATCACTGTCAAACCACCACCATTCTGGTGACAAAACCCTGTACTCTGGTTTGTACAACTTGCAAGCCAATTTGTGTTAGCTCACGTAACCATTGATGATACTAAATACAGCTATGTTGTTGCAGTGTTGAATGAAGACTTGGCTACAGAAGTATAAGATATTCTGGCTTCACAACCGAGTACCGATCGATATTCAACAATCAAGAATGCCTTAATCACCCGGTTATCACAGTGTGAGACGAAATGCCTGGAGAAGCTACTATGTACTGAGGAGTTAGGTGGTCACACACCTTCACAGTTGCTGCGCCGCTTGGGGATGTTGGCAAATAACGCTGTCAACGAAGATATTTAACGCAATATCTGGCTGTGGGCGCCGGTGATCTCGATGCTCTTGCACAAACCACAGATTGTATTGTGCAGATGTATCCGTCTGCGAGTGTAGTAGCTGTTAGTTCACCGACAGACAATGCCCTCACAGCGTTGCAAGCTCTGGTCGCTGAACTTACTGCACAAATCGCCACATTACGAACACAGTGTTCCAACCATCAATCACGATGCCACCGCTCACCAAGAAGATGCAGTCGCTCACCTTCAGCTGTAAAGATTTGCTGGTATCACAAGCAGTTTGGTTCAGAGGTAAGAAAGTGTAATCACCCGTGTGAGAAGGGAAACGAACACGGAAGTCAGTAATGACGGCAACTGGCTCTCCGGACGGCAGCCGTCGACTATTTGTCACAGAACAAGATACAAATTTACAATTCTTAGTGGACACAGGTACTGATGTGTCAGTGTATCCGTGTTCTCGGCTACCTCTTCGAAGCAAGGACGACTGCTGCCTTTATGCTGCAAATTGTTCTAGGATCCAGACATATGGCCAAGTGACACTTTCATTAAACTTAGGCCTTCGACGCAAGTTTGACTGGCAATTTACAGTAGCAGATGTGAGGCATCCTATTCTCGGTGCAGACTTGTTATCTTCTTATGGACTGCTTCCTGATCTTCGACATTGTCGGCTCCTCAACACTACAACTAACTTAGTAAGTCAGGGACATTTACGCTGTGTTGAAGCAACCACTATATGAATGATCGCAGGTGACTCTCCATAATAAGAGCTTCTTAAACAGTTCCCGGAGATCACCCGACAGCTACCAACATTGGCACCGGTACGCCATACGACAGTACACCACATATTAACGACGCCAGGACCGCCAGTTCTCGCTGGACCTCGTCATTTAAAACCAGAAAAGTTGAAAGTAGTGAAGCAAGAATTTTCGTTTACGCTCACTCAAGGAATCTGCTGCCCGTCAAGCAGTAGCTGAGCATCACCCATCCATGTCATTCCAAAGAAGAACAATGGGTGGCAACCGGGCGGTGATTACTGGCAGCTAAATACTACGACAATTCCCGATCGCTATCCGGTGCCTCACATTGAAGACTTTGCTTTCAACATCCATGGCAAATGTGTATTTTCTACATTAGACGTAGTTCGTGCTTTTTACCAAATTCCAGTTGCCTCGGAAGACATTGCTAAGACTGCTATCTGTACCCCATTTGGTCTTTTTGAATTCACAAGAATGCCATTTGGACTCTGTAATGCTGCACAAACGTTCCAGCGATTTATGGATGAAATCACACGTGACCTGGATTACTGTTACGTTTATATTGATGATGTTTTAGTGATGTCTGTCTCTGAGTCAGAGCACTTGGAACACCTACGCCAAGTTTTTACCTGCCTTTGTTCGCACGGGCTACTCATAAATCCGTCAAAGTGTGTATTTGGAGCAGCAGAAGTTCAGTTCCTTGGCTACACCATCAACCCTCATAGAATACAACCACCACAGGAGAAAGTAGAAGCCATAACGAACTTCCCACAACCTGTGACAGTTAGTGAATTGCGACGATTTCTTGGTACAGTTAATGTCTATCGTCGTTTCGTGCGCAATCATGCACTCCTGGCTGCTCCATTGAACGAGCTCTTGCAGGGTGCACCAAAACCAAAGGACAAGCTGTCATAGTCTAGCGAGGCTGAAACCGCTTTCACCAAAGTGAAGAATGCCCTCGCTGAGGCTACACTGTTAGCACATCCGGTACCACAAGCACAGCTTACTTTGATGGTAGACACATCTGCAACTGCAATTGGTGCTGCGCTTCAACAAAAAGTAGAGCAATATTGGCAACCTTTAGCGTTTTTCAGCCAGAAGTTATCCCCATCACAGCAAAGTTGGTCGATGTATGACCGTGAATTATATGCAGCATATACTTCCATCAGGAAATTTCATCACATGCTCGAAGGTCAACAATTCACATTAGTCACCAACCACAAGCCGTTGACATATGCCTTTTGTCAGAAACCTGACAAAGCATCGCCTCACCAGCTACGCCACCTGGACTATATAGGACAATTTACAACCAACATAGTCCATGTCGAGGGAGAAATGAATATACCAGCAGATGCCCTCTCCCGTGTGGAAGCAATTGCACGCGCAGTTGACTATGAAGCACTCACCGCGACACAGCAATCAGATGCCGAGCTGCATAATTTACAGACACCTGGCCTACAGCTCCGTCAAATTCAAGTACCACCGACAAATGCATGGCTATATTGTGTTGTTTCTACATCGAAAGTGCGACAGTTTGCGACAGCTCCCTTCCAACAGCAAGCAATCGCGTCGCTGCATGACTTATCACACCCTGGACTCCCTGGTACCTTGAACCTAGTTAAACGATCTTTTGTGTCGCCAAACATGGACAAAGATGTTAAAGAGTATGTGCGCCAATGCATGGCATGTCAAAGGAATAAAATTAGTCAGCATGTTACGGCACCTCTTGGCACATTCATGCCACCGAATCAACGATTTGAACATGTCTATTTAGACATCATTGGCCCACTAGCGCCGTCTGAAGGGTACACATACTGCCTAACTGCCATCGATCGCTTCACACACTGGCCAGAGGTTTTTCCAATGGCAGACATCACCACCGAGACAGTGGCAACTACATTCTTTCAGGGATGGATTGCTCGTTTTGGAGTACCCCTGCATATTACCACCAACCAGGGAAGGCAGTTTGAGTCATATGAGTCATACCTATTCAAAGCACTCACTGTCCTATTAAGTATGAAACGCATCTGAACTACAGCCTACCACCCGGCAGCGAACGGTTTAGTAGAACGCCTACATCGACAACTAAAAGTATCTCTGAGGTGTCATGAGTCACAACGGTGGACAGAAACCCTACCAATTGTTCTGATGGGCCTCTGCACTTCCATTAAAGAAGATATCAAAGACTTAGCAGCAGATCTCGTCTATGGACAACCAATTCGACTGCTTGTCGAATTCCTACACAACATGTCTGATGATCTGGTCAAAGCTTCAGACTTTGTCTGCAAACTGCGTTTGCAGATTCGAGAACTACGTCCTGTCGCGTCAAGAGAGCAAAAGACCCGCCGCTCTTTCATTTTCTTCGGATCTGTGGTAGTGTGACCATGTCTTTGTCAGGCACGATGCTGTGCGCAAACCTCTCCAGTCACCGTATGATGGGCCGTATCCTGTCCTTAGCAAGGAGGAAAAGACATTTAAGGTTGATATCAAGGGTACACCAACTGCAATCTCCATTGACTGCCTTAAGCCTGCCTTCTGCATTACCCACCATGATTCTAGCACAGAAACTGTCACACCTACAAGCACAGCAGAATCGACCACTACCCCACCACCTGCTATCTTGAAGCCTCAACAGACACCAGAAGTCAACACGGACGACTCCCCAGCAGCTTCAGCTAAACCTGTAGTCACGCGATCCACATTGATTCTGGCAGCAGTTTCTGCTCTGTACAAGCCTAATATCGTCTTAATTAATATTTAGATATCTCAAGTCTATGTAAAAAGGTAGTAGTGTTCAATGTGACACTACAAAACTCAGTCTTGTCTTAGAGCCAGTGAGTCCTTATTTAATGATTCTTTATTTGGGTCAATAAAATGTGTTTGAAGAAACATCCAATTACAGTCTGTCATAAATTTCCCAGTATTTGATGCTAAATCTCAGCAACAAATGTACACAAATATAGTATATAGTCCAAACTGTTACAAAAGTAGCCTGGTTACAGATAATCCTTATTAAATAACACAATAAAGTGACAAAAGGAATGCAAATCTTTGGTAAAAGTCTGTGAGAAGACTTGCTGAAATACCTTCCGCTTTTTTGTTGTATCGTAGAAGGTAGTGAACAGACTCTTCAGTGTGAAGGTTCCCGGCTGCAGGTATACGCTGGTCCCTACTCGGTATTCTGTGTTTCTCCACTTGACAACATTGTACTGCACCTGTAAACAGTGGAGGTCTCCTAACAATATGCAGCAAAATAAACTAAAAACAGAAGTAGTCAACAAAATATAAGCAGTGCATCACTATAATCTGCATTCTTTGGCACTGCCAATAAAATAATTTTTTAATTTTATGGGAATGTAAGCTGACCAATGTCCCAGTTTCTAAAAGAGAATTTCATGTCATGAGAAAAGAGTGCTTAACAAACATAATTTTCTTAGAGTAATAATATCTTTAGATATAGTAAAATAATAACAGATAGTTTACTTGTTTTCATCTATATTATCTGAAATCTTGCTGATAATCTTAAATAATTAAAAAACCTGTAGGGTGCACTTTTAATCGTATTTCTCCAGCAAAATTCATTAGAAAAACAGTTAAGCTGTGTACATATATTGTGTCTTACAGAAAGTATGAATTGATTCCTGAATGTCATTTGAGAACTCATGTTGCTTGATATAAATAGATTCACTATCAGATTGGCCACAGGGGTATCAATAGAAATTAGAATAGATTATCTAGTTTGACTGCATACTGGATATATGTGCTCACTGATTTATGAACATTAACCAGTAGCAACTATTTATTTGTTATTACATGTCTAGATTTTGATACCTGTGTGACCATTCTCAATGTTTTAAAACACATAAAAACTTTGAAACTTCATGTTGAAGATTACATAAACAGAAACCAGCTGTTACAGTATTTACACAACTTGCTTCAATTTAAAGTATTGAGAATGGTTGCACACAAACTTAAATCTTGATGTGCAATAAGAAATAAATATTTGTGACTAATTGCTGCTGATCATTCACTTAGATTAGATTACATTAGATTAGTGCTTCTTCCACAGATCAGAAATGCAACATTTTGTGATGACGTGAAATGTGTCAATTTAATAAAAGCTATATTTAAATTATATTTGAAGATACACATTTTTAATAATATATATATTCATCTACTGAGTATAAGCAGCTGCCATAAATTCCTTAAACATAGTCTTCTCTCTTTCAATAGCACAAAATAGTGCAGCATTATTTTAAGGCACTTCAGAATAAAAAGAAGTGTCAAATCCACAGTTCGTAACAATATATATATATATATAAAATATAAAAAATAGACGAAGATTACTCACCAGGCGAAGGAGCACAGGTGTGACAGCATCACAAATAAATAAATGAATACACACACACACAATCGCAAGCTTTCGCAACCCAGTTGCGTCTTCAGGCAGTAGGGAAGCAGAGGGAAAAGGAAATGATGAGGGTTTTAAGGAAGGGGGTAAGGAGCCATTCCAATCCCGGGAGAGGAAAGACTTACCTTGGGGGAAAAAATGGAGGGTAAACAAATGCACACATGCCCACACATTCACACAGACACAAGTACACCTAGGCAGACATACTGTAAACAAAGGAGTGAATGTAGCAATGAACTGATATGTAAAATGTAAAAAAATGAATAAATAATGAATAATAAAAATAAAAAAACCAAAGGGAAAGTAAGATGACAGAAAAGATTTCGAAAAGTAACAGAGCAAGGACGGAAGTAATTGTTGAATTCAAATATATGAAACGATTATTAAGACGAAAAATTCCTAGCAGGAAAAATAAAATATAAAAAATAGACGAAGATTACTCACCAGGCAAAGGAGCACAGGTGTGACAGCATCACAAATAAATAAATGAATTTGTGTGTGTGTATTCATTTATTTATTTGTGATGCTGTCACACCTGTGCTCCTTCGCCTGGTGAGTAATCTTCGTCTATTTTTTATATTTTATTTTATTTTTCCTGCTAGGAATTTTTCGTCTTAATAATCGTTATATATATATATATATATATATATATATATATATATAAAATAAATATTTTTGACTTACCTAAAGTACAGGCTTGTCGATAGAAACACGAAACACACAAAAACACACAACTATTCGAGCTTTCGCCACCAGTGGTGGCTTCTTCGGGAAAAAGAGGGAGGAAGGAGAGGAGAAAGGGAAGGATACAGGTTTTAAGGAAGTGAAAAAGGAGCCATTCCAATCCCAGGAGTGGAAGGACTTACCTTAGGGGGCAAAAAGGAAGGTAAACAAATACACACACACTCACACATATCCACATCCAAACACACCCAGGCAGACCTAGACACCTAGGCAGACCTAGAAGGTCTCCTTCTATATATATATATATATATATATATATATATATATATATATATATATATATATATAAATATTGTTGAAATGAGATAGAATGGCTGGCCAGTACTTACCATTGTGCTGTACCGCCGATAGTAACACAAAATGAAAAAACAGAAAAAAAGGGACAAAGGGACAAGCTTTCGGAACAGAGTTCCTTCGTCAGGTGGGAGAGAAGGGAAGAATAAAGGATGGGAATAGAAGGGAAAGGTGGTTCACGACCTAGGTCATGAAGGTGGTGTTTCCACCTTCGTCTTAATAATCGTTATATATATATATATATATATATATATATATATATATATATATATATATAGAAGGAGACCTTCCAGGTAGGAAAATGGTATAAAATAAAGATTTTTGACTTACCTAAAGTACAGGCTGGTCGATAGGAACACTAAACACACACAAAAACACACAACCATTCGAGCTTTCGCCACCAGTGGTGGCTTCTTCGGGAAAAAGAGGGAGGAAGGAGAGGAGAAAGGGAAGGATACGGGTTTTAAGGAAGTGGAAAAGGAGCCATTCCAATCCCAGGAGTGGAAGGACTTACCTTAGGAGACAAAAAGGAAGGTAAACAAATACACACACACTCACACATATCCACATCCAAACACACTTAGGCAGACATTTGTAGAAACCCTACAAATGTCTGCCTAAGTGTGTTTGGATGTGGATATGTGTGAGTGTGTGTGTATTTGTTTACCTTCCTTTTTGTCTCCTAAGGTAAGTCCTTCCACTCCTGGGATTGGAATGGCTCCTTTTCCACTTCCTTAAAACCCGTATCCTTCCCTTTCTCCTCTCCTTCCTCCCTCTTTTTCCCGAAGAAGCCACCACTGGTGGCGAAAGCTCGAATGGTTGTGTGTTTTTGTGTGTGTTTAGTGTTCCTATCGACCAGCCTGTATTTTATATATATATATATATATATATATATATATATATATATATATATATATATATACGTAAAAAATAGGTAAGGTACACTTACCAGGCGAAGGGGCACAGGCAGTAATAGCAACAAATAAACACACAGACACACACACACACACACAAAAATGCTAGCTTTCGCAGCCTAGCTGCTTCATCAGGCAGAAGGGAAGGAGAGGGAAAAGGAAATGATGAGGGTTTTAAGGAAGGGGGTAAGGAGCCATTCCAATCCCAGGACAGGAAAGACTTACCTTGGGGGAAAAATTGGAAGGTAAATAAATGCACATACACCCACACATTTACACAGTCACAAGTACACTTGGGCAGACATACTGTAGAACTGTAGAAAGCAAAGAAGTTAGAAGTTAGACAGAGATGCCACTTGAGGCAGAGGCTCTGTCCAGAGAACCAAGGCAAAGATGTTAAGATGGTGGGTGGGAATTCGAATTTAGCGGAGGTTGAGACCAGGTGGGCAACGGGAAGAGAGAATATGCTGAAGGGCTAGTTCCCATCTCCGGAGTTCTGAAGGATTGGTGTCAGTGGGAAGTATCCAGATAACCCGGACGGCGTAGCACTGTGCCAAGATGTGCTGGCCATGCACCAAGGCATGTTTAGCCACAGGGTGATCCTCGTTACCAACAAACACTGTCTGCCTGTGTCCATTCATGTGAATGGACAGTTTGTTGCTGGTCATTCCCACATAGAACGCTTCACAGTGCAGGCATGTCAGTTGGTAGATCACGTGGGTACTATCGCAAGTGGCTCTGCCTTTGATCGTGTACACCTTCCGGGTTACGGGACTGGAGTAAGTGGTGGTGGAAGGGTGCATAGGGCAGGTTTTACAACGGGGGCGGTTACAAGGGTAGGAGCCAGAAGGTAGGGAAGGTGGTTTGGGGATTTCATAGGGGTGGACTAGGAGGTTACGGAGGTTAGGTGGGCGGCGGAAAGACACTCTCGGTGGAGTAGGAAGGATGTCTTGAAGGATGGATCTCATTTCGGGGCAGGATTTTAGGAAGTCGTATCCCTGCTGGAGAGCCACATTCAGAGTCCGCTCCAGTCCCGGAAAGTATCCGGTGACAAGAGGGGCACTTCTGGGGTTTTGTGGAAGGTTCTTAAATTGGGGAGATGAGGAAGTGGCTCTGGCAATTTGCTTCTGTACCAGACCAGGAGGATAGCTGCGGGATATGAAGGCTGTTATCAGGTTATTGGTGTATTGGTTCAGGGATTCAGGACTGGAGCAGACTCGTTTGCCACGAAGACCTAAGCTGTAGGGAAGGGAACGTTTGATGTGGAAAGGATGGCAGCTGTCATAATGCAGGTACTGTTGTTTATTGGTAGGTTTGATGTGGACGGATGTGTGTAGTTGGCCGTTGGATAGATGGAGGTCGACATCAAGGAAAGTGGCATGGGATTTGGAATAGGACCAGGTGAATTTGATGGGCTGACCTTTAGCCCTACTCCCAAATTCAACCATACAGCCCTTGTGAAAGATTTACTATCCTATACTCGCAGTCTTTGCTGGAGATATCACTTTGCCTCGAAGAAAAATAATCCTCTTCCTAATGATCCAGCTCCCCAAGACATCATTCAAATCGAACCCGTTCTTCCGTCTTCCGTCACAGCGAGACCCACCTGCTCTTCCTCAAAATCACCCTCTTCAAACCTTCCAGGAATTCCTTACTTCCAACCTTGCCTCCCAGTCCTTCCTGAGAAACCTTAATCCCACTCCCAACATTACCGCAGCTGAATCCCGAGCTATCCGTGATCTGAAGGCTGACCATTCCATCGTCATTCTCCCTGCCGACAAGGGCTCCACGACAGTGGTACTTGATCGGCGAGAGTATGTGGCAGAGGGAGTGCGTCAGCTTTCAGATAATACCACATATAAAGTTTTTCAAGGCGATCCCATTCCTGATGTCCAGGCAGAGCTTCAAGGAATCCTCAAAACCTTAGGCCCCCTACAAAACCTTTCACCTGACTCCATTAACCTCATGACTCCACCGACACCCCGCACCCCCACCTTCTACCTACTTCCCAAGATTCACAAACCCAATCATCCCGGCCGCCCCATTGTGGCCGGTTACCAAGCCCCAACAGAACGAATCTCTGCCTACATAGACCAACACCTTCAACCCATCATGTGCAGTCTCCCATCCTTCATCAAAGACACCAACCACTTCCTTGATCGCCTGAAATCCTTACCCAGCCTGTTACCTCCTGAAACCATCCTTGTAACCATCGATGCCACTTCCTTATACACTAATATCCCACATGCCCAGGGCCTCGCTGCGATGGAATATTTCCTTTCACGCCGACCACCCAGTTCCTTACCTAAAACCTCTTCCCTTAATACCCTAGCCAGCTTCATCCTAACCCACAACTTCTTCACTTTTGAGGGCCGGACATACCAACAACTAAAGGGAACAGCCATGGGGACCAGGATGGCCCCCTCGTACGCGAACTTATTTATGGGACGCTTAGAGGAAGCCTTCCTGGACACCCAAGCCTGTCAACCCAAAGTGTGGTATAGATTCATTGACGACATCTTCATGATCTGGACTCACAGTGAAGAAGAACTCCAGAATTTCCTCTCCAACCTCAACTCCTTTGGTCCCATCAAATTCACCTGGTCCTATTCCAAATCCCATGCCACTTTCCTTGATGTCGACCTCCATCTATCCAACGGCCAACTACACACATCCGTCCACATCAAACCTACCAATAAACAACAGTACCTGCATTATGACAGCTGCCATCCTTTCCACATCAAACGTTCCCTTCCCTACAGCTTAGGTCTTCATGGCAAACGAGTCTGCTCCAGTCCTGAATCCCTGAACCAATACACCAATAACCTGATAACAGCCTTCACATCCCGCAGCTATCCTCCTGGTCTGGTACAGAAGCAAATTGCCAGAGCCACTTCCTCATCTCCCCAATTTAAGAACCTTCCACAAAACCCCAGAAGTGCCCCTCTTGTCACCGGATACTTTCCGGGACTGGAGCGGACTCTGAATGTGGCTCTCCAGCAGGGATACAACTTCCTAAAATCCTGCCCCGAAATGAGATCCATCCTTCATGACATCCTTCCTACTCCACCGAGAGTGTCTTTCCGCCGCCCACCTAACCTCCGTAACCTCCTAGTCCACCCCTATGAAATCCCCAAACCACCTTCCCTACCTTCTGGCTCATACCCTTGTAACCGCCCCCGTTGTAAAACCTGCCCTATGCACCCTTCCACCACCACTTACTCCAGTCCCGTTACCCGGAAGGTGTACACGATCAAAGGCAGAGCCACTTGCGATAGTACCCACGTGATCTACCAACTGACATGCCTGCACTGTGAAGCGTTCTATGTGGGAATGACCAGCAACAAACTGTCCTTTCACATGAATGGACACAGGCAGACAGTGTTTGTTGGTAACGAGGATCACCCTGTGGCTAAACATGCCTTGGTGCATGGCCAGCACATCTTGGCACAGTGCTACGCCGTCCGGGTTATCTGGATACTTCCCACTGACACCAATCCTTCAGAACTCCGGAGATGGGAACTAGCCCTTCAGCATATTCTCTCTTCCCGTTGCCCACCTGGTCTCAACCTCCACTAAATTCGAATTCCCACCCACCATCTTAACATCTTTGCCTTGGTTCTCTGGACAGAGCCTCTGCCTCAAGTGGCATCTCTGTCTAACTTCTAACTTCTTTGCTTTCTACAGTTCTACAGTATGTCTGCCTAAGTGTACTTGTGTCTGTGTAAATGTGTGGTTGTATGTGCATTTATTTACCTTCCAATTTTTCCCCCAAGGTAAGTCTTTCCTGTCCCGGGATTGGAATGGCTCCTTACCCCCTTCCTTAAAACCCTCATCATTTCCTTTTCCCTCTCCTTCCCTTCTGCCTGATGAAGCAGCTAGGCTGCGAAAGCTAGCATTTTTGTGTGTGTGTGTGTGTGTCTGTGTGTTTATTTGTTGCTATTACTGCCTGTGCCCCTTCGCCTGGTAAGTGTACCTTATCTATTTTTTACGTATATTTTTCTTGTTAGGAATTTTTCCTCTATAATATATATATATATATATATATATATATATATATATATATAATCACAGGATATATAGAAGGAAACTATCCTGCTTTTTACAAATGTCTGTCTAGGTGTGTTTGCGTTTGGATATGTCTGAATGTGTGTGTATTTGTCTATCTTCCTTTTTGTCCCCTAAGGTAAGTCCTTCCACTCCTGGGATTGGAATGACTCCTTTCCCACTTCCTTAATACCCATATCCTTCCCTTTCTCCTCCCCTTTTTTCCTCTTTTTCCTGAAGAAGCTGCCATGGGTGGCGAAAGCTTGTATGTGTGTGAGAGTGTGATTTTTATTTTTATTTGTGTCTATCGATGAGCCAGTCCTTTTGGATAAGTCATCCATTATATTTGTTATTGCTCTGTTACCTTTCGTAATTTTTTCTGTCTTCTTACTTTCTCCTTCTGTATATGCTGTACATAGTAATTTCACTCTATTTTTATCTCCCTTCTTAGTTCACAATTCAATTTTCTACAGGCTAATTAGACTACATACAACAATCAGTATTAACTTCCGAACCTAACCCAACAAAACGACCAACGTCTTTATTATAGTTTATTATTTTTTATTCCTATTCTCGCAGATACCGCCTTCAAAACTGCATCTCGATAATATCCCCCATTCATGTACATTTATCATTTTACTGCGTTAACACCATCTCAGAACTTCAGTTTACTAAACCTTTTATTGGCATTTCATAACAATTTTCGGCATTTCGTAGCAACTTCGCAATTATTTCCATTCCTGTTTTTCGATATTTCCGTCTGTTCTTCCGACTTTTCCGATCTGTTTTCTACACGTTTTCACTTCTATTCATTCATCAGAATATTATTACCCTCCAACCATATTCTGCTACTTCAGAACGAATCCTTGTAGTACACTTTTCTTTCATCCTCACACAGTTTGCAAAACTTTTCTAGATTTTCTTCACCCCAGAACCTGTTTGTACGCCCATACAACCACCACACCCCTGGGCATCACTTTGTTGACTAACTGTGATTGATCACAGTTTCAACAACGTTTCTCTTCTACTACTCTCTCGAACAACTTTTTCTATTTATTCCTATCTGAAATTCGTTTTGCTATCTGATCACCTTTATATCTCTCCCATATATAATTTTATTTATTAATTTCTTTTTCCATACTATACATGTCACCCTACATCTACCCCATCAAATTTTATCTACATTCCGTCCACAAGCATGCCTTTTTCCTAGCCAGAGTGAGGTCACAGATTCTATTCATTCATGCTTGTTTAACATTTGGCATCACCCCCAAGGGCCTTACACTGAAAGTTCCCATCTCTGGCTGTAACCCATCCTTTCATCCTGCCTTATACCAATTCCAAACAGAACAATCCACAGCCCTCACCCGCCTGATCCTTAACCTATACCTCAACTCCGCCAATGAACACACCTGTCAACTCCTATCCCTTATCAAAATCCTTAACCTTTCCACTCCCACATCCACACCTAGAGTTCAGAACATCCTTTTACAGGCCAACCACAAATTGGAACAGCATGCCTCCCTCCACCTAAAAAAACTATCCAAACTCCTGGTCACCCACCTCCGGAAAGGCAATACCCTCTCCCTCAACAACCTCTCCAATAAACTGCAAGCTCATCTTATTGCACAGAAACCCAGTCTCTCCCACCTACTCAATCTGCCCCTTCCAGCTCCACTTCCCCCCCCCCCCCAAACCTCACAATCCTAATCCACACAATCCTGAACAACCACATCCCAATTCAGTAGTCAACCTCTCCTCTAAACCTCTCTCCCAATCTGAAACCTCCGTCCAATCCAAAGGCCTCAACTTTAGTCCCACTCCCAAATTCAACCAAACAACCCTTGTCAGAGACCTACTATCCTATACTTGTAGCCTTGGCTGGAGATATCACTTTGCCACGAAGAAAAATAATCCTGATGATCCAGTTCCCCAAGACATCCTTCAAATTGAACCCTGCTTAGAACAGTTCCGTCCTCCATCACAGCGAGACCCACACACTCTTCCCCAAAATCACCCCCTTCAAACCTTCCAGGAATTCCTTACTTCTAACGTTGCCTCTCAGTCCTTCCTGAAAAACCTTAATCCCACTCCCAACATTACCGCAGCTGAGTCCCGAGCTATCCGTGATCTGAAGGCTGACCATTCCATCATCATTCTCCCCGCTGACAAGGGATCCACGACCATGGTACTTGATCGGTGGGAGTATGTGGCTGAGGGACTGCGTCAGCTTTCAGACAACACTACCTAAAAAGTCTGTCAAGACGACCCCATTCCTGATGTCCAGGCAGAGCTTCAGGGAATTCTCATATCCTTAGGCCCCCTACAAAACCTTTCTCCTGAGTCCATCAAACTCATGACCCCACCGACACCCCACACCCCTACCTTCTACCTACTTCCTAAGATTCAAAAATGTAATCATCCAGGCCGGCCGATTGTGGCCCGTTACCAAGCCCCCACAGAACGAATCTCTGCCTACATAGACGAACACCTTCAACCCATCATGTGCAGTCTCCCATCCTTCACCAACCACTTCCTCTGAAATCCTTACCCAGCCTGTTACCTCCTGAAACCATCCTTGTAACCATTGATGCCACTTCCTTATACGCAAATATCTCACATGCCCAGGGCCTCGCTGTGATGGAGTATTTCCTTTCACGCCGACCACCCACTTCCCTACCTAAAACCTCTTTCCTAAATACCCTATCCAGCTTCATCCTAACCCACAACTTCTTCACCTTTGAGGGCCAGACATACCAACAACTAAAGGGAACAGCCATGGGAACGAGGATGGCCCCTCGTACGCAAACTTATTTATGGGACGCTTAGAGGAAGCCTTCCTGGATACCCAAGCCTGTCAACCCAAATTTTGGTATAGATTCATTGATGACATCTTCATGAGCTGGACCAACAGTGAAGAAGAACTCCAGAATTTCCTCTCCAACCTCAACTCCTTTGGTCCCATCAAATTCACCTAGTCCTATTCCAATTCTCATGCCACTTTCCTTGATGTCGACCTTCATTTGTCCAATGGCCAACATCACACATCCGTCCACATCAAACCAACCAACAAACAACAATACCTCCATTATGACAGCTGCCATCCATTCCACATCAAACGTTCCCTTCCCTACAGCTTTGGTCTTCGTGGCAAAAGAGTCTGCCCCCCTCCCGAATCCCTGAACCAGTACACCAATAACCTAATAACAGCTTTCACATCCCACAGCTATCCTCCTGATCTGGTTCAGAAGCAAATTACCAGAGCCACCTCCTCATCCCCCCAAATCCAGAACCTTCCACCAGAAAATCCCAGAAGTGCCCCTTTTGTCACCGGATACTTCCGGGACTGGAGCGGACTCTGAATGTGGCTCTCCAGCAGGGATACAACTTCCTTAAATCCTGCCCTGAACTGAGATCCATCCTTAATGACATCCTTCCTACTCCACCAAGAGTGTCTTTCCGCTGCCCACCTAACCTTCGTAACCTCCTAGTCCATCCCTATCAAATCCCCAAACCACCTTCCCTACCCTCTGGCTCCCACCCATGCAACCGCCCCCGTTGTAAAACCTGTCCTATGCACACATCCACCACCACTTACTCCAGTCCAGTAACCCGGAAGGTGTACACGATTAAGGGCATAGCCACTGGCGATAGCACCCACGTAATTTACCAACTGACATGCCTGCACTGTGAAGCGTTCTATGTGGGAATTACCAGCAACAAACTGTCCATTCGCATGAATGGTCACAGTCAGACAGTGTTTGTTGGTAATGAAGATCACCCTGTGGCTAAACATGCCTTGGTGCATGGCCAGCACATCTTGGCGCAGTGTTACACCATTCGGGTTATCTGGATACTTCCCGCTGACACCAACCTTTCAGAACTCCGGAGATGGGAACTTGCCCTTCAGCTTATTCTCTCCTCCCATTGCCCACCTGGTCTCAACCTCCGCTAAATTCAAATTCCTGCCCACCATCTTTAGCATCTTTGCCTTGATTCTGCTGATAGAGCCTCTGCCTCGAGTGGTATCTCTGTCCAACTTCTTTGCTTTTTATAAAAGTCTGTATAGGTGTGTTTGCGTTTGGATATGTGTGAGTTTGTGTGTATTTGTTTACTGTCCTTTTTGTCCGCTAAGATAAGTCCTTCCACTCCTGGGATTGGAATGACTCCTTTTCCACTCCTTTAAAACCCATATCCTTCCCTTTCACCTCCCCTTTTTTCATCTTTTTCCTGAAGAAGCTGCCAGTGGTGGCGAAAGCTTGTATGTGTGTTTGTGTGTGATTATTTGTACCTATCGACGAGCCGGTCCTTTTGGTAAGTCATCCGATTTCTATTTTATATAATCATCAGAAGATAATCAAATTATCTGCTTCTGGTGGAGCTCGAGGTTTTGAGGTCAGATAATGTGTGTGAAGTAGTACGAAGAATGTAACAGCCACCTGTCAGGGAAGATCCTGAGAGGAGTAGTGTGTATAGCAAATCGTGAGTGGTTACAAACCTGTTATTCTAAGTTTATGCCTTTTTTCTAGAATATGAATTCATTATGACTTGATTTTGCAACGTGAGATGTATTCTCTATGTAGTAGTTAGTGCAGAGACTAATAAAGCCAGATTCGTATGAAAAGTACAAAATGGTGTATGAGTACATTATTACGTACTAGAGGAGAGAACTGTCAGGCACTGCAAGACAACTTCAATCAAAAAATATTAATCAATATGCAATTCAAAGTCTGATATTTTCAGGATTAGGTAATTGCTGGTTTCTTTGAACTGAGTGTTGTTGTTATGGTCTTCAGTCCGGAGACTGGTTTGATGCAGCTCTCCACCCTACTCTATCCTGAGCAAGCCTTTTCATCTCCTCATAAGAACGGCAACCCACATCCACTTGAATCTGCTTACTATACGCGTCTCTTGGCCTCCCTCTGCGATTTTTACCCCACACGCTTCCCTCCAATGCTAAATTTACGATTCCTCGATGTCTAAGAATGTGTCCTACCAAGCGATCCCTTCTTTTAGTTAGGGTATGCCAAAAATTCCTTTTCTCGCCAATTCTGTTCAGTACCTCTTCATTAGTTATGTGATCTACCCACCTAATCTTCAGCATTCTTCTGTAGCACCACATTTCAAAAGCCTCTACTCTCTTCCTGTCCGCACTACTTATCGTCCATGTTTCACTCCCATACAAGGCAACACTCCACACAAATGCCTTCAGAAAAGACTTCCTTACACTTAAATTAATATTCGATGTTAGTAAATTTCTCTTTTTCAAAAATGCTTTTCTTCCCATTGCCATTCTGCATTTTATATCCTCTGTACTGCGACCATCGCATGTTATTTTACTACCTAAGTAACAAAACTCATCTACCACCTTCATTGTTTCGTTACCTAATCTAATTCCTTCAGCATCGCCTGATTTTCTAAGACCGCATTCCATTATTTTTGTTTTGCTCTTGTTAATGTTCATTTTGTACGCTCTCTTCAACACACTGTCCATTCCATTCAACTGCTCTTCCAGGTCGTTCGCTGTCTCTGACAGAATTACAATGTCATCAGCAAAACGCAATGTTTTTATTTCTTCCCCCTGAACTTTAATCCCTATTCCAAAATTTTCCTTGCTTTCCTTCATCGCCTGCTCAATGTACAAATTGAATAACATTGGAGAAAGGCTACAACCCTGTCTTACTCCTTTCCCAACTGATGCTTCCCTTTCATGCCCTTCGAGTCTAATAACTGCGGTCTGGCTTTTGTACAAGTTGTAGATAACTCTCCTTTCCCTGTATTTTACCCCTGCTGACTTCAGAATTTGAAAGAGTGTAGTCCAGTCAACATTGTCAAACGCTTTCTCCAAATCTACAAAGGCTAAAAATGTAGATTTGCCTTTCCTTAATCTATCTTCTAAGATAAGACGTAAAGTGAGTATTGCCTCCCGGGTTCCTACGTTCCTCCTGAATCCAAACTGATCTTCCCCTAGGTCAGCTTCTACCAGCTTTTCCATTCTCCTGTAGATAATTCGTGTTAATATTTTGCAACCATGACTTATCAAACTGATGGTTCTGTAATTTTCACACCTGTCTGCGCCTGATTTTTTTGGAATGGGGATTATTACATTTTTCTTAAAGTCTGAGGGCATTTCGCCTGTCTCATATATCCTACACACCAGTTCAAATAGTCTTGTCATGGCTGGCTCTCCCAGAGACTTTAGTAGCTCTGAGGGTATATCATCTACTCCTGGGGCCTTGGTCCGGCCTAGGTCTTTCAAGGCTCTGTCAAATTCATCTCTGAGTATAGTATCTCCTATTTCATCTTGATCTACTTCCTCTTCTCTTCCTACAACATCGTCTCTCAGTTCATTTTCTTTGTAGAGCTGCTCTATGTACTCTTTCCACCTTTCAGCCTTCCTACTTTGCTGAGAACTGGTTTCCCAACTGAGTTCTTGATATTTGTAGAATTGCTTTTCTTGTCCCCAAATGTCTCTCTGATTTTCCTGTAGGCGGTATCTACTTTTCCCCTTATTATACATTCTTCCACAGATTTGCATTTGACTTCTAGCCACTCCTGCTTAGCCATTTTGCACTTCCTATCAATCTCATTTCTTAGTCGTCTGTACTCCATTTTGCCTGTTTCATTTACTGCATTTTTATATTTTCTCCTTTCATCAATTAAATTTAGTATCTCCTGTGTTATCCAAGGATTTTTTGCAGGTCTTGCCTTTCTACCTATTTTGTCCTCTGCTGCCTTCACTATTTCATCTCTCAATGCTACCCATTCCTCTTCTACTGTTTTATTTCCCCCTGTTTCTGTCAATTGTTGCCTAAATCTCCCTCTGAAATTCACCAGAACTTCACGTTCCTTCAATTTATCTAGGTCCCATCTCCTTATTTTCCTACCTTTCTGCAATTTTTTCAGTTTCAGCCTACAGTTCATGACTAACAAGTTATGGTCAGAGTCTATATCTGCCCCTGGGTATGTCTTGCAGTTTATAACCTGATTCCGGAATCTATATTTTACCATTATAAAATCTATCTGATACCTTCCAGTGTCTCCTGGTCTCTTCCAAGTATACAACCTTCTTTTGTGATTCTTAAACCACGTGTTTGTTATGATTAAATTATGTTCCGTGCAAAATTCTACCAGGCGACTTCCTCTTTCATTCCTTCTGCCCAGTCCATATTCACCTACTATTTTTCCTTCTCTTCCTTTTCCTACTACCGAATTCCAGTCTCCCATCACAATTAAGTTTTCCTCTCCCTTAACGGTCTGAATAATTTCCTTTAGCTCCTCATATATTTCTTCTATATCCTCATCATCGGCAGAGCTAGTTGGCATATAAACCTGTACTACTGTTGTCGGTGTTGGCTTCGTATCTATCTTGACAATGATAATGCGATCACTGTGCTGCTCGTAGTAGTTTACCCGCATTCCTATTTTCTTATTCATTATCAGTCCTACTCCTGTAGCAGGGAGCAAACGTCAGAAGACATATTAAATAGTATAAGATATCAGTGTAGGGTAACCGTTACGTTGACTCTACAGTAAAACTCTGTTTTTTTGTTTCCAGATTTTATGTTTTCCTGCCACTAATACCATTTTTATCAGTCCCATCAAATTTCCTATTTCACAATGTTAATTTGCCCCCATTTTTGGGTTAACATATTTACACTTTTCTAGTGTATTATACTTATTGTAACCATGTTTGTGAAGGAAAAAATGATGTAATTGACATAAATTCATGCTGGTATGGCTTTTGCCTTAAAGTATAGTGTTTATAAACGATACACAGTCAAGTTTCTTGATACTTTGCATTTATTCAAAGGTGTATTTCACATTTTGTTGATTGAAGTATGTGCCTAGTTGACCTACAATGTTGTGGTTGATGGGAGTATAGTATCCCATCAGCAACCATGCCAAATGTCAGCTTGGCTTTGTTTACACAACTTGTAGTTTTTCATGCTTTTCATTTTTGAAAATTTATTCTTGTTGTGAAACACAAATATTTATCTATGTATTTTTTGTGATGTTTTGTAAATGGTGATACTGATGGTTTTCTTATGTAGGTATGGTTTTCAGCATAATGAAGTGGTCATGGTACATTATAACCTCAAAAAATTAATAATAGTGAGAGATGCCAACCCTATGCAAATGTCACAAAAATACATATGCATATATTTACACTCAAGAACGCGAATAAATTGTCGAATATTGTCATGCAACACATCGAAAACTACAAAAAGAATAGAACTTGTGCAGTTTTACTACATAAATGATTAATGGTGGTTAAAGGCTTGCTGACTAATCAATTATGATGAATGAAATTAAGTCAGAAATTTCTACTTCGCATAAAATTACCAGTGCCAGTTCTACCTGCCACTTAAAATGATAAAAATTTGGATGACTTTTATTACATAATATACTTCCTCTCAACTATTTTGATGCCTATTATGTACATATATCAAAAATAAACTACAAAAATGCAAGGGTGATCTAGTACACATATTTTGCCATTTAAAACATTATTTCCATTTCACTGAAGTCCCTTGAAAAGTATTAAAACAGGGTTGTACTGTATGTGGTGGTAAGATCCAACAACATGGTTACAATGCAATATATTTTGCATCTCATTTTTTCCCTTAACATGACAATCACCATTACAATGAACCTGTGGAGATCTTAACGCAAACCATTTCTTGCACTGCCACGTCCATAAATTCATCGTGTGAGAATAATATGTAAGTGCTAACTATACGTGGCCACACTTCACTGCCGCTCTGTCTGATATGAAATGAACTGGAACGTAAATAATAAATTCCTGTGATCTTAGAATCACTAAGAAAATACAACAATCAAATCAATACTGCTTTGTGTTGCAGTGGCTATGTAGAATAAAAAGACAATTGGAAAAATACATTTCCTCAGAATATCACTATTTATTGTAAAGCCAATAGACAGACTGCATTATTTGTTCATTGTTTTTTTTTCTTTTAACATCAAGCTCTTACAATTTACTGCAATTTACTGACTCTGAATCATTATACAAGCAAAAAAAAAAAAAAAAAAAAAAAAAAATCAATTGTGTCCACTTACTCCACCACCCGTCTTTCTATTCGTGCAGTCTCTCCCCCCACCCACCACCCAATAAAATCTCTTTATTCCCTTTCGTCTGCTTTCGATTCCATCCTCATCTCTCTCTGTTCATCTCGCCGCTCCAACCCCCTTTTCTTTCGAGTTCCTCTTTACCTTGTCATAGCTAATCAATATAAGGGAAAGATGGACACACACACACACACACACACACACACAGAGAGAGAGAGAGAGAGAGAGAGGGGGGGGGGGGGGGGGAGGGGTAAAGAAGGGATAATGAATAGGTGAGCTGAGGATGGGGGAAGGGGAGATTTAGGCCAGGGGATTGGCGGAAGAAGAGGATATGTTGGAGGACAAGTTCCCACTTCCGTAGCTCTGAGAGACTGGTGTTTGTTGGTAGTATCCAAATAGCATGTGTGTTGTAACATGTGCCAAGGTCCCTGGAGTCATGCTGGAGGGCATGTTCTGCCACAGGATATTGAGTGTCCCCCCAGGCGAACAGTCCGTCTGTGACCATTCATCCGCTCAGCCCATTTGTTAGTAGTCGTACCAACATAAAAGGCTTAACAGTGGATACATGTCAGCTGGTTGTGTGTTGTCTCGCATTTGGCCCTGACTTGAATTGGATAGGTTTTTCCTGTGGTGGGGCTGGAGTATGTGGTAGTGGGAGGACGCATTGGACAGGTTTTGCAGTGGGATCGGTTGCAGGGATAGGAACCATTAGGTAGGGAGGGAGGTTTTGGGATGTTGTAAGGTTGTACGAGGATGTTCCGGAGGTTGGGAGGACGGCGGAAGGCAGCTCTGGGTGGTGTGGGATGAACACTTTGGAGTGATGATGTCATCTCAGGGCGTGACTTGAGAAAGTCATAGTCCTGTCTGAGGAATTTGTTGAGGAATTCCAGACCAGGATGGTACTGGGTGACTAAGGGGGTGCTTCTGGATGGTCCGAGTTAGGAACAATGTTGTTGGAAGGAGAGGAATGGACAGCTTGGGAGATTTGCTTGTGGAAGAGGTAGGGTAGTTGCGGGAGAGGAAAGCATTGGATAGATTTTTGTTGTAGATGTTGAGGGATTTGTTACTGGAGCAGATACAATTCCAACGGATGCCCAGGCTGTAGGGAAGGGATTGTTTAATATGGAAGGGATGGCAGCTGTCAAAGTGGAGTTACTGTTGCTTGTTTATGGGTTTAATATGGACTGAGGTGTGGTGGGACTCGGCAAGGTGCAGGTCAACATCAGGGAAGGTGGCTTTAGTTTTACAGAAGGGCCAGTTGAATTTAGGTTGGAGAAGGAGTTAAGGTCATGAAGGACGTTCAGAGGGGTTTCTTCACCATGAGTCCAGACCACAAAGATATCATCTATGAATTTTTGTGTCCCAGCCTCGTTGCTGCTTTTGTGTCTCGTTTCCGTCGTAGGTGTCGGTGGCCGAGTAGAAAGACCAACACAGGAATAAAGGATGCACGCTTGTGCAGGTAGGAGGTGACCAGCCAGTGGGGCAGCAGAAACTAGAAACACTAGAGTAAATTAGAACGAGATCTATATTTCTTAGAGACTTAGTAATACTTAACTTTTACATAGCTCAGTACTGCAGAATGCTGATACATAGTTGAGCTAGAGGCCTGCCTAGTGCCTGTCCGATAGCCAAGTCTTCACTGGTGCCTATCTGATTCCGAAGTGTTAACTGATTCCTATCTCAGTCCCAAGTGAACAATGTCATTCAGTGGTGGCCACGAGCGGAGTTGTAGCAGAGGGTGCTCGTGGCTGACGCTGTAAGAACGCCGAGCCATGTGTGCATGGCGGCGTGTGGCGAAAGTAGGTGGCGCGCACTTCAGACTAGTGCAATACCACACCCATCCCCCCAAAACCGCCCCGTCGGCGTGGCATAGGGCTGAGGGCCACGGCGACGGCACTGGGAGGAGGGCCTGGGCGGGGGCGTTACTGGTGGGACGGACGTCGTAGCTGAGGCTGGGATCAAGACGCCGTCCGCGCCCCGGGATCCACCTTGCAATCCCCCAGGAAACCCACCAAAACCTGGCGAAGGGTGCACGCCTCTGTCCAGAGGGAGCAGGTCATCTTCGTCTGAGGTGCGAGGCCCAAGCTGGGGAGGCCCGCATGGTCTCGCAGTCCTTCCCGGTGACACTGTCATCTGCGGCGGTGACAGCGGCGGCGACAGCGGCAGCGACCACTGCGTCGGAGGTGCATCGACGTCCATGGGGATCTTGTAGTCCGGGGACGCTGTGCCGGGGGATGAACAGGATCGCGTGGCCTGTGCAGGCGCAATTGGTTTGCGTGGTGCCGCAGCTCCGACCTTGTGGAAGAACTTACAACATACATATTGCGACCGAGCACGCGCTGAATGGTGCCTGGCAACCATGTCTTCTTCATACCAGCAAACACCCTGCACAGCACCGGCGTAGAAACCTGAAAACGCGAAGCGCCATATGAACCGACTTGGTGTGTGGGAGGCTGCAGCAGGTGAAGGAGAGTACGGTGACGGCGGCCGTGTAGCAGCTCAGCAGGAGACGGACTGGCACATGGCATGCACCAATACGTAGTGTGGCACATTTGGTTTTAACTGGACATACATTAACGCCACATTTTTATACATCACCTGTTGCAGATGTTCAGTGGTCTTGAAGATCTTGTAGCTTGCCTGCTGTTAACACATTACAAAATTATGGGTTCTTGGCTTTTCAGGAAACTACATTTGTGACACTTTCATTTAATTTTGAAGTATTTTCATTCATCCATTTCTGATAAAGCAATTTCACAACTCACTTCCATATTAAATAAAATGTTACTTCACTAAGATTGCCATAAGGCTCCAGACTTCTAGTACAGATTCTCAACTGAGACTCACTGACTCATAACTCCTTACTACTCCAGACTGCTACTACTCCTACTTCATTCTCCATACTGACTACTCCCTCATACAGACTTAGACTCATACTGCCTCAGTTCGCGCCAATTCACGCGTATAAATACGCGATCACATTTCTATGCCCTTCTAGAACATGGAAGTACAACATTTAAATATTTAACAATTTGCTCAATAAACATTAATGAATCTTGCTTTACGCAAAGATACACAAAATTATGACAGATATAATAATAAGTTTTTTACATCAAAATAGACAATAGAAAAGATCGTAAGTAAACAACAATTAGCGCAGTGTTAACATATGTTTCCATTATTGTTTGACATTAAGCTTCAATAATTAATTAATTTAGTTTGTTAGAAAACTCTAGTAATGCAAAATAATGAGACTTGACAGAAGCGCCATAAGATGCTTATATGTTGTAAATATGGAATATTAGGTTACAATACTACTACCAACTATCGAATAATTCAGTTATTTAAACAACCAGGACCCTCCTGGCTAAATATATACAATACCCCCCTCACACAATGTCAGACATCACATGTGGATGAAATTGTGTGACAACAGAATTGGGGAGCATTTACAATCAGCAAAAGTTTTGATTTTACACTACATATATGTTAAATTCAATTTTGAAACATGTTACAGTTTATAGCATTTCAAGCATAGGTAAAATAACTGATTTTATAGAAAACTGCACCAAAATAATATTTTTACTACTGATGATGATATGATTACTGAAATGCACAATTCTTAAAATTAACTGCTACGACATTAGATACAGAAGAACAATAAACTGTTTATAGAGCAATCATGAACAAGCAGACAAAGTTTTGTTGAACCAGATTTACATAGCATGAGTACAGTTTAAAGTCATACAGGACAAGCTTAATAAAGTTTCATGTTAATAGGTATACCCTACATTTGTGTAAACAGTACATAAATTTCAAAAAATGAGAAAACATCAAATTAAAAAACAATATAAGAATGATTACTAGAACAATCTTTTGAATGCAAGTGTACATTGAGTAAATTCTTAAGAAGTTATTACAATTTTAAACACTAGAAATCAATTGACAATGCAAAATTATTAACTATTTTCAAATTGCACAAAGATATGAGTACTTCATCATACCACACCTAGCAAACAGTCAAAAAAACATTAATCATGGCAATTATGTGAGGATTATTGCTATGTGAATATTAACAGCAAAATAACCAATAATATGTCTCAATGACAATATAAAACTGTAAAGCTAATTTATGACAATACATCAACAAATGTGACCAGAAGTTTTACAAACAGAAACCCTA
This sequence comes from Locusta migratoria, assembly GCA_026315105.1. Lineage (NCBI taxonomy): Eukaryota > Metazoa > Arthropoda > Insecta > Orthoptera > Acrididae > Locusta > Locusta migratoria. The sequence goes on along the minus strand of CM048747.1, from coordinate 570,523,097 downwards.
CCAGTTCGGCACTTGTGCGAACCGCACACAAGCACCTAAAATTTGTACAAAATATGCTGCTGTATATTTTACATCCACAGCCTGCACAGCTACAGGACAGCATATGGCATGACACCACCAAATTCACGGCTGTTGAGTTTACCAAAGAAATTCACTAATAAAAATTATTAAACTCATATTTAAAAATTCCCCCCAGGGGGCCCACAGTTCTTTTGGGGGTACGTGTGTGGCGCGCATGGGGCCCCGAGCCGGGGCAGCCTTTCTTTTGCCCCAGGCTGCCTCACTTTCCCTCCCGGTTTATGTCTTCGTCTGGAGACAGGTGTATTTCGCAAGTTAAGGTGGTTTCTTGTTGTTGTTTCTCTTATTCCTTCTTACCCTTTGTTTCTGTCTTTCTCTCCTTGTACTCTCCTAGCCTTCTTCTCCTCATTCATCTCCGCTTCGGTGTTTGAGACACTTCTTTCCTTCTTTCTCTTCACTTCCTCTATTCCTCTTCTTTCCTCCCTGTGTGTGTCTGAAGGCCGACCCACGCATTATCATGCGTAGCAGGTGACGGGGTAATGCGTAATTCCCCGCCCCAGGTAGAGAAGTAGGGCACATACGTACCCCCTGGTAAAGGCCAGGCCCAGGGAGGGGTGATTACCCGAGCTGGTACCTTCTGAACATGCCGATTGGTCCATCTGTCAGTTCTCGGGAGGTGTGACCTAAGGTGTGAACAATCACCTAAGGTGGGTAAGCCCTCGGAGAGGGCCCCCACTAGGAAGGAGCGCGCCATCGGAGACGCCGGTAATCACGGGGGACACTTCCGCGATGACTTCCTTCTCTTCTTCAGTGATGTTGACCCAGAAATGAAAGATAGATTCGCCTCAGCAAAAGAAGACTCTGTCTAATCTACCAAAATTTCTTGTTGTCTCTCGCACCGACGGCAAAGATTTCACATCTGTAAATCCTTTCGTCATCCAGAAAGGTGTTGATGCAATTGCTGGCCCTGTTAAAACCTGTTCACGTCAGCGCAATGGCACATAGTTGCTGGAAGCGGACAGTGCCTTCCAAGCCCAGAAACTAATCCGGACTACATTGTTACACACGTTTCCTGTCAAGGTAGAGTCGCATCGCACACTCAACTCATCACAGGGGGTAGTCTTCACAAAGACATACAAACCTACATGTCCGATCAGGGTGTCACAGCCATGCATAGGGTTTTGAAAAAGGTAGATAATCAGCTGACACCGACTCGTACTGTGTTTTTGACGTTCGACAGAGTTGAACTCCCGTCGAAGGTCAAAGCAGGGTACAAAGTTATCTCTGTCTGCCCTTATATACCAAACCCAATGCGCTGTTTCCAATGCCACATGTACAACCATACCTGTGAATCTTGCCCAAAAGCAGCAAAATGTGTCACTTGTGGTAGGGACGCCCATGAGGGGGATTGCCCACCTCCGTCCCCTCACTGCCTTAACTGCAACGGTGACCATGCGGCTTCCTCTCGAGACTGCCCTGTATACAAGGATGAAAAGGTCATCCAGCAAATTCGGGTTACGGAAAAGGTATCAACATCTGCCGCTCGAAAGTTGTTGGTGAGTCGAAAGTCCGCTGTCCTCCCAGCGGGCAGATACAGTAAGGTCCTCACCTCCACTTGACCTACTAAGGATTCAAGTACCCAGACCTGTGATTTTACCTTCGCTGACATAGTTGTGCGATCCGCCAGCCCGAAGATTGCCCGTTCCACGTCCCCGCTTCCTCCTGCTGCTTCTAAAGTACAGTCTTCGTCAATCTCTGGTAAGCTGCGGGCACCTAAACAAGATGCCTGAACTTTGAAAAAGGAACCCGTCCGTGAGGATTTTCTGCGTTCTCAGGCTTCCCAACCGCCAACTGCCTCTTCTCACCGTCACTATTCCAGAAGATCTGACAAGAAAAAGAGTTCCTCCCCTTCCCCGCCGAGGCGTGACCCATCCGTCACGCCGCCCAACAGTAGCCGGCCTCAGCCGTCTTCTGTTTCACTGGGACGCTCCGTCTGTTGGGCATCCGGCCCTTTACTGGCGGTGGAAACTGCCCCTCCTGATCAACTCAAGGAGGTAGCAGGCACATCGGTCGAACCTATGGACCACGACTCTTTGCCTCCAGACAGCGATAGCAGTGCTCCCTCGAAATCCAGTCCTCAGCGGCCGTCGACGTAACCTCGCTTGCTTGTTCATTTCTATCCTCATTTCTTCTCTCATTTTTTATCATGGCGCTCCTTCAATGGAATATTCGTGGCATTCGTTCCAATCAGGAGGAGTTAAAACTACTCCTTCTATTGCACTGCCCGCTTCTAGTCTGTCTCCAAGAAACTAAGTTGCGTCCAACTGATCGTGCAGACTTTCCCCACTACACCTCTGTGCGTTTCGACCTGCCACCTGTGGAAGGTACCCCAGCCCATGGAGGGGTTCTGATGTTCATTCAAGACGACGTCTATTACTATCCCATTACATTGCATACTCACCTACAGGCAGTTGCCGTTCGCATCACTCTATCCACATTTACCTTTTCCCTCTGTAATATCTATTCACCATCGTCATCTGCTCTTACTAGTGCAGATGTGCTACAACTTGTCGACCAGCTCCCTTCAACTTTCGTGTTGGTAGGCGACTTCAATGCCCACCACCCCCTATGGGGCTCTCCGGCACCTTGTCCGAGAGGCTCCCTTTTGGTGAACCTTCTCCAACACCTCAATCTTGTCTGCCTCAACACAGGTGCACTGACCTTCCTTTCAGACACAACTCATACTTACTCCCACAAAGACCTTGCGATATGCACTCCTCAGCTTGCCGGTCGGTTTGAGTGATATGCACTTTCTGACACGTACTCGAGTGACCATTTCGCTTGTATCATCCACTTCCTGCATCATTCCCTATCTCCTCGTCCCACCAGTTGGAACATTTCTAAAGCCGACTGGGGGCTTTATTCTGCCATGGCTGATTTTCATGATCAGAATTTTCCCAGCTGTGACAGTCAGGTCGAATACCTCACAGAGGTTATTCTCACCACTGCCGAACATTCCATACCTCGTACATCCTCTTCTCCACGTCGTGTTCCTGTCCCTTGGTGGACTGCAGCCTGCCGCAATGCGCTTAGAGCCCAGCGCCGTGCTTTACGCACCTTCCGCCGCCACCCAACTTTGGAGAATTGCATACATTATAAATGTATGAGAGTGCAATGTCGTCGTATCATAAATTACAGCAAGAAAGCTTGCTGGACTGCTTTTACTAGTTCTTTTAACCATTTCACTTCATCCACGGTTGTTTGGGGTGGCCTACGCCGTTTATACAGCATCAAGTTCCACTCCCCAATTCCTGGCCTGACCGTGGAGAACGCAGTCCTCGTGGACCCCGCATTGGGCCATTTCTTTGCGGAGGTTTCGAGCTCTGCCCATTACCACCCTGCCTTTCTCCCTCGCAAACAGGTAGAGGAGGCACGGCCGCCTTCTTTCCACTCTTTTAATCGTGAAAATTATAATGTCTCCTTCACCATGCAGGAGCTCGACCGTGCTCATCCATATTGAGATGCTGAAGAACCTCTCTCCTGCGGGCAAGTGTTTCCTTCTTAGTACCTATAATCGCATATGGACTGAAGGTCAGGTTCCCGCAAGTTGGCGTGAAGCCACTGTTGTCCCCATCCCCAAACCAGGGAAGGACAAACATCTTCCATCCAGTTATCACCCCATTTCTCTGACGAGCTGCGTCTGTGAGGTGATGGAATGCATGGTTAACGCTCGGTTGGTCTGGCTCCTCAAATCTCGCCGCCTCCTGACTAACATCCAATGCGGTTTTCGTCGACACTGCTCTGCTGCTGATCACCTCATTACGTTGTCGACCATCATTATGAATAACTTTCTAAAGAAGCGTCAAACAGTAGCAGTGTTCTTCGACTTGGAGAAGGCATACAATACCTGTTGGAGAGCAGGCATTCTCCGCACATTGCACACATGGGGTCTTTGGGGTTGCCTACCTCTTTTCATTCAAGCGTTTTTGGCATATCGCAAGTTCCAGGTACGGGTGGGCTCTGTTTTGTCAGTTCCTTTTTGCCAGGAGAATGGGGAACCGCAGGGCTACGTCTTGAATGTGGCTCTCTTCACCATTGCAATCAATCTGATCGTAGATTGCCTTTCAGCTGACGTTTCCGGATCCCTTTTTGTAGATGATTTCGCAATTTATTGCAGCGCCCAGTGGACGTGTCTCTTGGACCATTGTCTTCAACGCTGTCTCGACCGTGTATATTCCTGGAGCATCGCAAACGGCTTCCGATTCTCTACTGAGAAAACGGTGCGTATAAACTTCTGGAGACACAAGGAATTTCTTCCACCTTCTCTCCATCTCGGCCCTGTTGCTCTCCCTTTTGTGGAGACTACGAAATTCTTGGGACTCATGTTGGATCGTAAACTTTGCTGGTCCACGCACGTGTCCTACCTGGCTGCCCGTTGTGCCCGATCCCTTAATGTTCTTCGTGCCCTCGGTGGCACGTCATGGGAAGCAGATCGTACTGTCCTGCTTCACCTGTACCAGGCCATTGTTCAGTCGAAGCTCGACTACGGAAGCCTTGTATACTCTTCTGCACGGCCGTCGATTCTCCACCGTCTCAACTCTAATCACCATTGGGAAATTACATCTGGCGACCGGTGCATTTTATACCAGTCCTGTTGAAAGTCTGTATGCCGAGGCTGCTGTATTACCCTTGATTACTTGGTGTGATATACTCTTGTGTCGGTCGATGCCCAACCATCCATCTTACCGATTATTTTTTGACGACTCACTCGATCGCCAATATCAGTTGTCTGCGATTGCCTTGCTTCCACCTGGAGTTCGGTTTCGCCACCTGCTACAGCGGCTCGATTTTACCCTTCCTTCCACCTTTTGGTTGAGCGAAAGCCCATTGCCACTGTGGCATCAGGCCCAGGTTCACACTCACCTTGAACTTAGTTCGCTCCCCAAGGAGAGCACTCCGGATTTGGTATACTGCTCGAGGCTTGTCGAACTGCGTTCACAGTTCGATAATGCCATATTTATTTACACTGATGGTTCCAAGAGCACTGCCGGTGTCGGATCTGCCTTCATCGTCAGGGACAACCGTTTCCAATACAAGCTCCCTGACTGGTGCTCGAACTTCATGGCTGAGCTTTTTGCCCTGCACCAGGCCGTTTTGTATACCTACCGCCACCGCCAACCTTTGTATGCCATATGTTCAGACTCCCTTAGTGCCCTGCAGAGTCTTAAGGACCCTTTCTCGAACCATCCTCTCGTGTATCGGATCCAACGCTCCCTCCAGTTGCTAGCAGATGACAGCTGTCACGTGTCTTTCCTGTGGGTCCCTGGCCACGTGGGTGTGCCTGGGAATGAGACCGCCGACATAGCAGCCAAGTCCGCAGCTCTTTTGCCTCGCATGGCTACCTGTTGCGTCCCATCGGACGATGTTGAACGGGCTCTTCGCCGGAGTATCGTGTCGTCATGGCACAGTGCATGGTTTTCACTGTACAACAATAAATTGAGAACTGTATAACCGATCCCGACCTCTTGGAGCACCTCCTCACGCCCCTCTTGGCCGGAGGAGGTCATCCTGGCCCAGTTGTGGATCGGTCACTGCCGTTTCAGCCAACGTCAATTGCAATCCGCCGACCCTGCACCGCTGTGCTCCTGCGGTGAACTGCTGAGTGCGACATGTTTTACTGTCTTGTGTAAATTTTAATCATCTCCGTGTAGCCCTTCACTTTCTGTCTACTCTGGAGGAAATTTTAGCTGATGACACACGAGCAGCTGCTCGAGTTTTGCGTTTTATCAATTTGTCCAACTTATCAAAGGAAATTTAACCCTTTTAATTGTCTTTTATCTTTTGTTTTTAGCCTCTTCTTGATGTTCTAACTGACAGTTACCAATTTTTTTTAGATCTAGCGAATCTCTGTTCTTGTCTGGGCGCTAATGACTGTAGAAGTTGTGCGCCCTAAAAAAAAAAAAAAAAAAAAAAAAAAAAAAAAAAAAAAAAAAATTAATAATAATTATTAAATTCATATTATTTCATGAATGCATAATTCTTTCATATTATTTTATGAATGTAGTATACAAGACATGTCTAATCTCAAAAACCTTCATGAATGACAACAATGACCCCAGCCGTCAAAGTCAAAGTTATCCACATCAGAACTTTACATCATCAAAACACAAAATACATAGTCAGATTTGGTATACAAGTCATAGTCAAAGTTAATATACAATTTGTGAGTTCAGTTAAATAATCATAAATTTTTAAATTAGAGGTAGCCCTTCAAGTTTCTTACACAAAGATTGTTTAACACCCCACTTTATAAATAAATTTGTACAAGATGGTTATCAGGATAAAAATCAGAACTAATACACAAAATTCTGCAATTAATTTGAAAAATGTCATGAAAGCACCTAATAATAAAAATATCTGTTGCTTATACAGTTCAAAAACATTTCATGGTTAAGGTGTCTCTCAGATTTAGTGAAGCATGAAAGATTTAACTTACTTACAAAGACCAATTTTCAACATATTTAGTGAAGCATGAACATACAGCCTGCTTACAGAAACAATTTGAGAAATTTTATGAAATTAAAGTACCTAATCACAAGTATTACTTATTCAAGATCTCAAGATTTAGTGAAAAATCAAACCTTAGTAACAGAAGCATGTAACATACAAGTATTTCACATTAGTCAAACAAGAGACTGTGTAGCATGGGAGTACTGTTTTACCAACAGAATTATATTACAAACAGTTAATTTTAAATGTGACCAAAGATTCCTAGGATATCTTACATAAAGCACATTGGTAAGCAAACAAATCATGACATCAGAAACTAACTATTCCTTTACACAAACATTTCACAACTATAGCCTATGCCATGAGTAGATCATTGGGATTATACAATAATTCTAGTTTAGTATGAGAGAAACTGTTAGCTGCTGAATCAATTCAAAGATTTCCTTACAATGAAAGTGTCTACTAATAGCTGTTACAATATTTTTATGACAGTGGCAAATACTATCAGAAATTTTTTTTATATTATTTGAACAAGACTATGTGTGTGACCAGTAAAATACTATCATATCCAAAAGTTTTCATTACAGAAAGTTAAATTTGATTATGTCATCAAGAGTCTCAAAATGTTTGCACAAAGTAATTCAGAAACAATACTACCATTACAGAAAATATCATTTAAGCAATGAACATTCTTATAGTTTTCAGACATAATGTGAAAGCACATCTGGATTCGTAGTATATGTATTATGACATATTTACCAAGAGACAGAATGCATAGAAAAATATGAAAAAGAACCTAGCTTACATAATGATATTTTAGTCAGTTTCATGAAAATGTACCTCATTATGTTTTTTATACTAGGTCACTTTGAATATCAGTTATAGCAATTACACAGAACATTGTTTTACCACATACACAGGCCTACCATCAGTGAACACTTTAAACCTACATATTAACATTTACCAAAACTTTAAAAGAATCAATAGATATCTAATAGTTTACCAAAGGTTTATGAATAAAGTCAAAAAGGACTGCACATACCTGCTGAAAGCAAATAAAATCAATTATAATGCATGAGCTTGCTTGGGATTGTGTTTCAGTTATTAGAGATCCCAAAGCAACAATGATATATCTATTTTTTACTTTACGATGTTTCCATCATTCTGGGTACAATTTTTCCCATCTTAATTCCAGCTTCTTCCATATAAAGTAAATGCAAATTTTAAACTTTTGCCTTGATGTTTCTTTTTCACAAGTCATATCAGGTAAGTTATGGTCAACTTTACTTAAACAGTATCATCCAAGTTTACATTCTCAGTATTATTTTTAAGACACAACCTAGTTTGATCAACATGTTTCCTAGCTTTAATATTTTCATCAGAAATATTTTTGAACTCTTCATCATTATCATTAAGATTCCTATTTTCAACATTTACATCTTCAAGATAAAACATACTATCAGTTTCAATACCATTTTCCACAAAATCCCTACTTTCATCATATAAAATATGCTCATTACCAAGTATAATATTCTCGTCATCATCATAAACATCAATATTGTCATATGAAGTACTCTCTTTACAAAGCAAAATATTATCATCATAAACATCAACCATAACATTGTTAATACCTTGTTCTTTAATCAACTCAACAGACTCCTTATAATCCTTATCATCAGAGCTACTACTTCCATAATCAGAAATATCATATGTATTTTCATTATCAGTAGGTGACGTTTTACAAGAAACATTAGATATCTCACTTGTGGCAGTATGAACATTATAATTAACCTCAACAATGCAATTGTCACACTCTGGTAAAATATTATGGCTTTCAGTATCACGAACAAGTTCTAAGTTACCATTATCACATTCAGATACAAATACATCACATTTAGGTTTTATTATTGTATTAGCGTGTTTGTACTTTCTGTTTTCATTAAAATGTGTATTACCATACTTCTTGTGTCTGCTTCTTTGCCAACTCCCACTCCATCTATTATTATAATTAGACCTTTGCCTTTGAACAAGATTATCAATTTTGTACACAAAATTCAAAAATTTATCTATATCATCATCAGGTACATGTATTAATTCTCTTTGCAAATAGTTTGGTAGCCTATTTTTAACACATTAATTTGTGTCATTACATCTAAAGGATACTTCAAGTGTATTAGTTTCTGCAATTCATTTTTACAAAAATCAAACAGTCCTCCTGGTCTTCCATTATATGTTGGCCCATACAAAAATCTACTTGTAACCCTGTGTTGGTCATTTTCTGACCAGAACTTATTTAAAAAAAAACTTTCTTTAAATTCTTCAAAATTATTCCAAAATTTTCTGTTTGTATTAGCCCAGCTTAATGCCTCACCTTTTGGATGATACTTTACATATTTAACTTTATCTACTTCACACATCCCTTCAATAAAACTATTTTCACAGCTTAAAATGAAATCTACACGGTGTACATCGTGTTCTGCAAACATCTTTACAGTAATTTTAGACCATGAACCAAAATTGTGTATGACATTTGTTACAAGATCATTGTTAACCTTTTCCCTATCAATTTCTTTAACAAAGTCTGCACAGTTTTCTACTGTCTGATCTGCTGATTGTGTTTCAAGAAAACAAGTCTTCACATAAATCTCATTTATTAGGCCTAACTCAGCATTTTCACATGAAATTTTAAGTTCTTCTTTAATTAGATTTTGTTGTTCAGTAAACGTTTTTAATAATTTATTTTCCAGTTCATTCAGTACTGATTCTATCATGTCCGAGGCAAAATCCCCGTCTACATTTGACATTTTGAGACTCATAACTCCTTACTACTCCAGACTGCTACTACTCCTACTGCATTCTCCATACTGACTACTCCCTCATACTGACTTAGACTCATACTGCCTCAGTTCGCGCCAATTCTCGCGTATAAATACGCGATCACATTTCTAGACCCTTCTAGAACACGGAAGTACAACATTTAAATATTTAACAATTTGCTCAATAAACATTAATGACTCCTGCTTTACGCAAAGATACATAAAAGTATGGCAGATGTAATAATAAGTTTTTTTTTACATCACAATAAACAATAGAAAAGATCGTAAGTAAACAACAATTAGCACAGTGTTAATATATGTTTTCATTGTTAATAAGACTTTCAATACTTAATTAATTTAGTTTGTTAGAAGACCCTAGTAATGCAAATTATAATGAGACTTGACAGAAGTGCCATAAGATGCTTATGTGATATAAATATGAAATATTAGGTTGCAATACTACAACCAATTATGGTATCGAATACTTCAGTTATTTAAACAAACGGAACCCTCCCGGCTAAATATATTACAGTAGACATGAAAATTTAAAGAGATTGCTGCCTGGAGTGCTGACCGTTCATCTTTTCCAAGTGAGACTTGAATGTTCGAACGAAACGTTCTGCTTCACCATTGGACTGAGGGTGAAAAGGTGCAGTGGTTATATGCTGAATGCCATTCACACTACAAAACTGTTGAAATTCCGCACTAACAAACTGACGTCCATTGTCACTGATGATAGTTTCAGGCAACCCTTCGATGCAAAACACTGATGTTAAGGCACTGATTGTACTAGACGCTGTTGTTGAGTTCATGGCAATCACAAAAGGAAACTTGTTGAAAGCGTCTACAACAATTAACCAGCGCGTATTCCAGAAAGTTCCAGCAAAGTCAATGTGTAAACGTTGCCATGGTCCCCTGGGGTGTGGCCAGTCTGAGAAACGTCGCGGAGGAGCCAGCTGATGCTCCGCACAAACAGTACATTGTGACGTCATGCTCTCTATCTGGGCGTCCATACCAACCCAGGTACAATGACGTCTGGCCAGTTGCTTTGTCCTAACAATACACCAATGTCCTTGATGCAGGAGGCGTAATACTTCTCGTTGCAGGGAACGAGGAACAATCACTCTTGTTTGGTCATTGTCAGTATGTAACAACAAAACAACCTGACCTAAAGATAATGCATGACATTGTATGAAATAACGTCCAACTAGAGGCCGTTGAATGTCTTTGGCTCTGGCAGGCAACCCACAGCGAACAAAACGTGCTACCACACTTAGGTCTGCATCCGCAGTTGTTTCCTGTGCAACCCGATGCGAGTTCAAAGGGAAATCTGCGACAGCGGAAGGATCTCTGGAGTCCATCTGACAACATGCCACTTCTGAAGAATTAAATGGCACATCCTGGCCAACCGAAAGTCAGGAAAGTGTGTCCGCGTTGGCGTGTTTAGTGGTAGGTTGGTACAAAATCTCATACTGATAATTAGACAATATCAAGGACCATCTCTGAAGCTTTTGTGCCGTACATGGCGGAATTGACTTTGTGGGTGAGAACAACGACGTGAGAGACTTGTGGTCTGTCAACAAAAAGAATTTTCTACCATAGAGATAATGATGAAACTTTGTGATGCCATAAATTATTGCTAAGGCCTCCTTTTCTATCTGACTGTAATTCTGTTGTGTTGGCATCAGTAGCTTGGATGCAAAGGCAATAGGACGATCATGACATCCAATACGATGCGACAAAACGGCACCCAGACCGTATGACGAGGCATCAACTGCTAACACTACAGGCTTCTGGGGGTCAAAGGGAATCAAACATGCATCACTGAGTAGTGCAGACTTTAATTTGTCAAAGGCAACTTGGCAATCTTTAGACCAAACAAAAGAAACATTCTTCCTATGTAAGCGATGCAGTGGAGCTGCAATCTGAGAGGCATTGGGAATAAATCTGAAATAATTGTTAAGCTTTCCCATTACTGCTTGCAATTCGTGCACATTCTTAGGAAGAGGCAAGTCTTTGATTGCTCGAAGATGTGATTGTAAGGGATGGATTCCTTGGGCATTAATCACATGGCCTAGGTACTCTATTTCAGTTTGAAAAAACGAACACTTTGCTTTATTACAACGTAGACATGCTGCAGTCAAAACTTTGAAAAAACACTCTAGGTTTGCTAAATGTTCTTCAACTTTACGTCCGGATACCACATTATCATCTAAATAGTTCGAGCAACACGGTACAGAAACTGTCAGCTGTTCCAAAAAACGCTGAAAAATAGCGGGGGTGGAAGAACTGCCAAATAGTGGGCATTGAAATTGAAAAAGGCCCATGTGAGTATTAATGATGAATAACGTTTTTGACTTGTCATCAAGTGGAATCTGTAAGTATGCCTCTGCTAAATCAATCTTAGAAAAGAAGCGAGACTGTCCTAATTTGTCCATAATTTCCTCAGGTCTGGGCAGGGGGTAAGTATCTACAACTGTTTGACTGTTCACTGTTGATTTGAAGTCCACACAGAGACAAAGTTTTCCCGACGGCTTGATTATAATTACTGAAGGCCAAGCCCAATGACTCGCAGAAACAGGAGAAATCACTCCACTATCTTGCCAACGTTTAAGTTCTTAGGTAACCTTATAACGAATTGTGATAGGCACTGGTCTAGCTTTACGAAATTTTGGTACTGCAGATTCTTTTAAAGTTACATGTGCCACGAAGTCTTTTGCACAACCTAGTTCCGGCGAAAACAAGTCACTATATTTTTCACACAATGCATTTATTTTGTCCTGAGGCACTACTGACGAAATTTGATGCACATCTCTTTGAATTGGTAAACCAAACAAGTCAAATGCACCTAGTCCAAAAATGTTCTGTGTAGATTTGGCTTGAAGAATTACAAAAGAAACTGTTTTTATTTACACCTTGAAAAGAGGCGGGTAGGCTACACATTCCTAGCACGGGAATATTTTGACCTGTATATGCCGTTAGCACTTGTTGAGACAGCAACAATTTTGGTGAATCCAGAAGTTCATAAGTTTCTTTATTAATCAATGTAACAGCGGAACCAGTATCAAGCTAAAATTGGACAGTCATATGTTCTATAGAGAGAGTAACAAAGAGTTTGTGCTTCTGGCACACGACCGGTGTTCGAATGTGGGCAACGTCTGCTACAGTTTGTTTGCTACACTTGCGCAGGCCGTGTAGTGAAGGAAGCGGCACAGACTTGGCACACAGTGGATTAACAACAATGTCACTAGATGGCAGTACCGCTGGATCGGCATCCGCGCAATGCGAGGCTGCTGCACTAAAATTACTTTGAGTAGCTACATCAAGTCTACTGTCACTAGCAACACAGTACTGGGCACTTTTACAAGGAGAAGTTGTAGAAGGCACTAGGTTCACTACAGGATTGCACTGTACATAGTCATTTTGCTTGTCCCGAACCCGTTTCCGTTGCACAGATTTACGCGCTCGACGACGCTTGCGACGTGGCTCAGTACATAGTATTGCAGTAGGCACAGAAGAATTGTCTTGCACTTGAGACTCAAGAGAAACACTGTCCAAATCCACAGCATGTATAACATTTACTGTATGAACTGTGTTTGCCTTTTGCGAAGCACTGTACTTAATGGCACCGTTCTTAGAATTTTTGTTTTGCATACACACTGTCCGTACATGACCTGATTTGCCACATTGATAACAGATGGCGTTACATCTTAGGCACTGCACACACTTGTGGCGAGATACACACTGGGGGCAGGATTTACAAACATTTTTCTGAAATGAGCGTTGATGCCCGTTATTCACATGACTGTTTCTAACACAACGGGGCGACTTTTGTGTCGCACTTTTACACTGGCTACTGTTTACTGTCTGTTCAGCATGGCCGGTAGAAAAATAAGATTCACCAGGGCTAGAATGAGAATTGTGACTAAGAAAGCGTCTGTTGCGGCGCACTGAATTAACACTGTGGCTTTGCATTTCTACCTCTGCTAAGTCAAAGGTATCATGCGCTTCTATAAGCTGCAGTACACTGTCTAATGAGGGGTCAGACTGTTTTAGAATTGCTGCACTAATTCTGGGGTCCTGAATGTTCTGCGTAACTGCATCCCTCAACATAATGTCACTATAAGAAAGTCCACAAGAGGAAGTAAATTTACATTTGCGGGTTAAGCCCTTCAACTCCGTAATCCACCGCTGGTGCGACTGTTCTGGTAATTTTTTTAGTCTGAAAAATAGGTACCGTGCAGCGGCTACGAGAACTTTTCTCTCATAATGAGCATTCAGTGCTTCTACAATTTGACCGAATTCTAGATCACAAGGAGATGCGTGGGGGAAAAGTTTCTGCAGTAACACGAAGGTGTCGGTGCCCACCACGGATAATAACAGATGCTTCACTCTCTGACCTGTAATTTGATGAGCCACAACGAGTTCTTGAAATTGTGCCAGATAATCACTCCATTCTTCCTCACGTTTGTTGTACTGGTGAAACGTAGGAAGCGGTGCAGCTGCAGGTGTAGGTTGCTGATGCGATGGCTGTTGTTGAGTTGCCGTCAACTGCGGCACTGCTTGAAGTAGTTGCGTGATTTGCGCCGTCTGTAACTGAATAATTTCCATTAAGTTTGGGTTCGGGGTAGTGGCCATGCTGACCGATTAGGCGATGCGCATACAAGTAACTTATAATAAAACACAAATGCAAGATAAATGAGGACGCACTGCTACAAAAAAAGTCCACAAAACACGTAACTGAATATGTTCCCCCAAAAGTCTTATAATAAGGGTTGGTGGGCAGTAGCAATTTCTGCGTGCTCCGACTGCTGCTGTCTGGCTGCTGCAAGCGGGCTGGTCCAAGGTTCTTCTATCACTCCTCGTCACCACTTTTGTGTCCCAGCGTCGTCGCCGCTTTTGTGTCTCGTTTCCATCGTAGGTATCGGTGGCCGAGTAGAAAGACCGACACAGGAATAAAGGTTGCACGCTTGTGCAGGTAGGAGGTGACCAGCGAGTGGGACAGCAGAAACTAGAAACACTAGAGTAAATTAGAACGAGATCTATATTTCTTAGAGACTTAGTAATACTTAACTTTTACATAGCTCAGTACTGCAGAATGCTGATACATAGTTGTGCTAGAGGCCTGCCTAGTGCCTGTCCGATAGCCAAGTCTTCACTGGTGCCTATCTGATTCCGAAGTGTTAACTGGTTCCTATCTCAGTCCCAAGTGAATGATGTCGTTCAGTGGTGGCCACGAGCGGAGTTGTAGCAGAGTGCGCTCATAGCTGACGCCGTAAGAACGCCAAGCCGTGCGTGCATGGCGGCGCGCGGCGAAAGTAGGTGGCACGCACTTTAGATTTGTGTGACACCACATGAATCTATACCAAACCAGGGGAGGCAACTTCTGTGTCTTAAGGAATACCTCTTCCATGCAGCTCATGAAGATGTTGGCATAGGGAGAGACATCCTGGTACCCATAGCTGTCCCCCTGATTTGTTTGTAGGTCTGGTCCTCAAATGTGAATTAATTCATGAATTACCTTTCTTTTCTGGTCCCTTCCTTTTTCTCTTCCCTTCTCTCCCACCTGAAGAAGAAACTGTGTTCTGAAAGTTTGTCCTATTTGTCCCTTTTTTTTTTTCTTTCTTTCTTTCTTTTCCTTCATTTGTGTTGCTATCGGTGGTAGAGGACAAAGGTAGTACTGGCCAGCCAATCTATCTCTTTTGAAAAATAATTTCAAAGTGGAGTCTAATATTTGGGCAGTTAAGGATAAAATGAAGGGGTTAGAAAATATGTTTAGTTAACTGCACAGCATAATGGTGACCCAGAGAGGTTTACATGACATGCAGGGAGAGTATCATCTGCTTTGGGAACCTTTCACAGACTAACATCAAGCTTCAAAGATAATACCACAGGTATGACAAAAAAGGGTATTGGTGGACACAGGCGGGTGAATTCTAAAGACAGCTGATTCAGAGGATCGCAGGAACATCAATGAGACATTGCAAAAAGTTCAAAATGATGACAAGGGGCAACCAGGAAGAAACTGACACATAAAATGCTGCTAACTAGCATTGAGGATGATGTAACAAATAATACTAGACAGCTACGTGTTCTAGCCATCACACTGATGTCACATGTTCAGGTATCAACAGATACTGAGGTATTATTAGTGGTTGTTTATGGTTTATAAGTAAACAGTTAGTGCTGCAAAACCTAGCAGAAAGTATAACATGTGCCTGTATTCAGACGGCAGAGTTGCAGAAGGCACTGCTGCGCACAATATTTGGGCATTTGGAACTGTCTACTACCACCAGAACTCAAAAACAGCATGAAAAATTTTGAGAAAATTACCACCACCATTAGCACTCCTGTAAGCAGAGAGGGACAAATTGTTATCCATATACTAACAGATGGCTTCTGTTTCAAGTAATAGACAAGTGGACATACATTTATAAGTTAGCATCCGGATACCACTCAGTTGTAAAAGTTGCATATTTAACTGTTATGCATTACATATTTATCCAGTGTATTGGAAGCCCATGGACAAATTACTACAGCTGAAAGTACAAGACATATTATTGGTATCTACTGACAGAGGAACCCATGCATTACTATCCATGCAGGTATTTCTGCCCCATGAAGGTTGTGCATATGGCTGTGCAATCTTCTTCCTAAAATCCAGTCTTGGACAATCCAAAAGAGGTGTTATCAGGTAATGAGGAATTTTACAAATGTATAGCACAGCAAAGGATATTTTCCATGGCCAAACCCATCATCATCATCTATGTTTTTTTACGAACAGGGGCAGCAGAGTATATATGCAGTGGGTGAGTTACAGGGGCAAGGCTTAATAATTAACAGCACTGTACAGAATATGTGTTGTGTTTATTCTGTGATGAGTTTATTCTGTGCTGACTTGCCTTCTCCTTGAAGTACAAACTTTTTGATGGACAAGAGACTGATTAGAATAATGTTGTTTGAAGTTTTGTTTCATGTATTCAACGTATCCAACTACATAATTTTTTAATTACAGTGTTTAAGAATGTATATCTTGAACATTATTTCTAATTTTACAACTATGCTGTGTATTTTGGTATATGAACAGTGCCTTTAATATTATTATAAGCACATGGCATACTGCTTGTGTTGAAGTTTTATGTGTTCAAAAACATTTTGGTCCTCCGGGCAGGATACATAGCAGTAGTTGTGATGAAGAAACGTATTAAGTGAAGTGTTACACCATTATTAAGAAATTAAACTTGTGAAGTGTCTATGCCAGCATATTAAGGTTATTGCACCGCTTCGACAAGGTCAGTCATACTTTATTATTAAGGAACGTTGATCCAAACCAAGGCAAGGCTTTAATTAAGCAATGAGGTATTGAAAAAGCAGCTGTGTCACGCATGCAATCATTTGTAAATAATTTTGATGGAAGTAGGAGTGTTGATGAGGTGTCTTGTAGACTAGACAACATCAGTAAGGTACATTCACAGTATGATGAAGTGCAGACTAAGGTTGAAATAGGAGATGAAAGTGAAGATCATTCGCAGGACAGGGTAGCTTTTGAAGAAACGTACTTCACTTGTTGGTGGCTTATGTTATTTTTTGACATCACAGCATACAAGAAGTGAAGGTTCAGCACATAGTAATGAACATACTCCATGTAGCTCCAATAATGTACCACCTCTTCCTAAGATAACTTTACCTGTTTTCTCTGGGGACTATAAAGATTGGATAAGTTTTAAAGATACCTTCCAGAGCCTAGTCATAGATAATGAATCATTATCTCAGGTTCAGATGTTGCACTATTTAAACTCAGCTCTTAAAGGCAATGCAAAACACCTCATTCAAGGTATTCCTATTTCAAATGAAAACTTTCAGGTGGCTTGGTCTTCGATTAAGACTAGATATGACAATCCAAGGCTGATAGCTGTTAGACATGTACATGAATTACTACTCACTCTCCAAAGATTGTGAAGAATTCACCTGCTGAGCTCAGGCAATTACTTAATCACATGACTAGCAACAAGGCAGCATTAGAAGCACTTAAGTTGGATTCATCACTCATTGAAGTAATGTTAACTAAGATAACACTTCAGCACCTGAATATCAAAATAAGAGAAGAATTTGAGGTTACTGTTGCCTCACAAGAGACCAGTAGCTGGTCAGACTTAGTGATGTTGTAACGTTTCTGCTATGTTGCGTAATCTCTACAAAATCTGTTACCAACATTACAAACATGAAATATCACACACCTAAGTAAAACTTCACTATCGGACATGTAAAAATCAGATTTTTGTCTACAGTTTGAAATATGATTAACACTATTAGTAGAATATTTTTAAGAAACAGTACAATGATTTAAGCATAACTCTGGCTGTCCTTTCTACATAATTTTCAATTTTTATACTTTCGTAAATGACAGCTGCAAACACTAAAAATGCATTACACTGAGTTACGGAAACTGCTGAACCTATAAAGATACTAATTTGTATAAAAACAGCAATATTGCATGTTACAACTATTGCATAACATGATTACATATATACATTTTGTTTAAATAAATTAGGGCAGACCATGTTTTATATATCACTGGATCCTAAATTAAATACTGATCATTTTTCACGCACTAAAATTAATAATCTGTTTGTTATTAAGAAGCTATCTTCGAAAAAGACAAAACTACTACTAATTTATGCAAATCCGTATTTATAAAAAATTAAACCGCAAATTGAAGTACATGAAAATTATGTACCTCAAGAATAGTACACCTTCATAATATTGCCAAAACAGATAAGTGTACGCTTCAAAAACACAGATAATGTAAATAACTTGAGCAATATAAACACTAGTCAAAGCCATGACTCTTATTTTATGTATACTATTAAATACAAATTTTATGAAACACATACATACATTGAGGTAAATAGTTAAAGCTTAAATGTAATATTTTAATTTGTGTATTTTGGCATATTTAAAGTAAAAGAATATTGTTTAATTGTGAATTAGAAAACATTGTTATTAGCCTTATTACACGGTTATGCCGCAAATGTTGGAGTGCGAGCCATGCTCTGGCACTCTGTTCCTGGTTACGGATCAGTAAACATCTTTGTTCTGTTGCTGCTTTATTACGAATTGTACAACTATGTGTCAAGTTTGATCTTCATTTAAATGGAAATAAAACATTTATTCAGAAAAGTTTAAATAAATGAGTTCATCATTTTTATCATTTAATATTGACAACCATTTCATTGATGCGAATGTAGCTCTGATGTAAACCTGGGTCAACAGCTTCAACCACGACGCAGAATGGCCATCGCATCGCATCGAACATCAGAAACCGAGCTAAGTGTGTGTGTGTGTGTGTGTGTGTGTTTTTTTTTTTTTTTTTTTTTTTTTTTTTTTTATAACATGTACCTCACCATCCCCTGGCTTCATGTTAACAGTACTGAGTCTTATAATACAGACACATTTCGTCTGAAGCGTCTTGGGATCGGCAACATCGATATTTACTAATGACCTCTATGTTGCAGGGAAAGTAATAGATGACGAACCAGCAGCAATTTGAAAATTGTAATGGAAATATAAAAATGGATATGTGAAGAACAGGATACCAGTGTCACCACATCCCTCCGGAAAGTTCAGTACCTTTCCAATAACTTTTGTAGACTGTGTTGGTGTATGTGGATTGCTTCTTGGTTTTATAGTTGCACTAAAGTACATTCTCAAAATGAATAAAGATAATGAACAGATCGAATTAGGTCTATATGACAAAACCTGAATGTTGACAGTGGGATAGAGGTGTCAAACATTATGTGTTCTACTCCTTTACCTAGTGCTCAAGTACGAACAACAGTTAAGGATTTACTGCAAGCTGATCACATAGCGAAATGGCAAGTAGTGATGAAAATGTTGAAACCAAAACATGAAGTACCCGTAGGTTTTGATTATTTTGCTCAATTAATTAGTAAATTATGTGCTGAAAATAAACAAGAATTTTCAATATATAGAGGAGAAAATAATGAAAAAATTTCAGTGTTGAGAGCAAAAATCGAAGAACAAATTTCAATGTTGAGGGCAGAAAATGAAGAACAAATTTCAGTGTTGAGAGCAGAAAATAAAGAACAAATTTCAGTGTTGAGTCAGAAAATAAGCAACAGTTCTCAGTGTTGAATTATCAGCTAGATCAGTCCAGTGCTGAACTTAATCAGAAGTACACAGTATTACAACAACAGTTTTCGAAATTGAATACTAAGCAGGAAGAGTCAGAGACCGGCTTAAAGAAAGTGAAAGGACAGTTAAGTTGTAACATTGGTCAAACGAATGAGAAACTATCCAAGTTAAATTAAAAACTAGATCTAAAAGTTGAACAGTTAAGTAATGAAATCAGAAAAACAATTAAGTGCCTGTAGCATTTACTAATACATCAAAAAACAGTGAGGAAGTAAAAACAGTTGGTGACAAAGTTTGTGTTGTCATAGATCAGATTCAGAACCATAGGGATGATTGTGAGGAAAAGTTTATTAAGATATATAAGAAATATTTAGAAGTTGATGCACTGTCTTGGGCAAACCAGTTAAAATGTGCAGATTTAACTTATAATGAATTTTAGAAAGAGTTTCTTAAGAAATTCTGGTCTGAAAATGAGCAGGCCAGGATTAAAATTGAATTTTTGAATAGACCTTCTTATAAAAACTATGTGCAAGATATGAAAGAGTTCTGTAGGGAACAATTACAAACTCTAGCACATTTAAATCAACCATTTGATGTCATAACGAAAATTAATGCACTCCAGAGGAGATTACCTAGGTGGATTCAAAAGGTGTTGTCATACGGGCCTGATGGCAGTATTGAGAGATTTCTAAAACACGTGGGAAAGATAAATGCTAGTTATGAGAAAACTGATGGTAGAAATCAGGCTTGTGGAAGACCTAACTGTGGTAATAATAACCAAAACAGACATTTCAATCAGAACCAACAATTTATATCTAGTTTTGTGCCTAATTTTAATGCACCTCCACCTATGGTACCAGGTTACGTTCCAGGGGGAAACCAGGTGTTTGCACAAAATTTTGTTCCAAGTAATCGCCCAAATCAGAATACTGAATTTTCTACGGGCTTTAACCAAGGATACAACCACTAACACTTTAACAATAAAGGGAATGGTAATAAGCAAAATTTTTATAAAGGGTCAGGAAATGGAAACCAACATTTTCAACAAAATGGTAATAGACAATGGGATGATGGATTTGCACCAACTCGACAAAATTTTATACCTACTGGCAATATACCTAATCAGGGAAGCTAGAATCCTCTCGGTTGGAGGTCCTCAATACGAGAGACTCTACTCATGACCATGCTTGGACCAGAGATAGAGACTTAAGAACTATTGGCACTGATACACAGGCTCAGCTAAGTAAAGAACGCTTATTTAAAGTTAATAGAGTTGCAGTAGACAATAAGTTTTGGGAAGGGTTTTAGAATATAAACATCATGTGTAATCAAGTAACTGAAAAAGATGAATATCAAATAGATAATGGGGATTTATCAAATGTGTTTTATCAGGATTTTGGGGGTGGAAATGTGAGTGAACCAGTAACCATTAAGGAAATCTTTGAGCAACCAACAGAAAGGACAGATGAGAAAATAGTGTGCACTAGTTCAGAGAAATGTGTTAGTTTAAGTAATGTCAGTGATAGGATATGTACCACTAAACAAATAGATAATAAGGTAAATGATGATGAAGTAATGGAAGTAAAATACTTGATAAGCTTAAAAGAGGAGTTGTTATTTAATGATGAAGATAAAGAATTTTTGGAAGAATTTAATGTTGAAGATAAAAATAGTGTATTCTCTGAACAGTTGCTATATTTAAGGTCAAAAATGTTGAAGTTGTTTGAGTCTGCTCAAGATTCTTTAGGTGATGGTGGTAAGTGCACTAAAATGCTAACTTCAATACTGATATAAATATTGAGTCATCTGGTGAAATAACTAGTGATGAAGAAAATGAATGTGAAAGTTTGTCTACTGTTAATGTTAATTTAATTAGTGAAACTAGTGATTTAAATAACTTTGAAGAAATGAAAAAGAATTATTAGCTGAACCCGATAACCAAGTGAAGTTTTAAGTAGTTAGCAGTCCTTTTATTATGATAAAAGCAGGGACTTGGATAGGAAAGGGTTTACTTGATAGTGGTAGCCAGATTTCAGAAATTTCAGAAAATTACTTGATAGTGGTAGCCAGATTTCAGAAATTTCAGAAAATTTGAGTAAAGAATTTGAAGAAAAAAACAATTACATAGAATTACCTGTAGTAGGTGTAAAAGTAAAAGGAGCTACTGGAAAACATAGTAAACAAATTAAATTTCAAGCTTTAGTGTCTTTTGTTATTGAAGATGAATGTTTTGAACATGGTTTTCTAGTTATATCTGATTTAGGGGAGGATTTCCTTTTAGGGTCTGATTGGCTAATGAAAACAAATGCAGTGCTTGATTGGAGAGAAAAGGCTTTATGTCTAACTGACCAAAATGGTAGTTCTATACAGTTATCCTTTATCCAAGAGAATAATAAGTGCACAATAGGCAAAGTGAGTAAATTATCATGTAATATAGAGAATACCTGCATAATGGAAGAAAGAGAGAGAGAGTGATAATTTTTTTTTTTTTTAATTTAGTAGATGAGAAGGTGAGTAAGGCAAGTGGACTAAATGAACAACATAGGGAACAACTTAAGTCATTACTATTAGAGTGTCATGAGGTATTTAGTGATGTACCAGGTATAGTTAAAAATTATGAATGTGAATAGAAATTGAAACCCAACAAACCATTTTTTCAGAAACCATATGTTTGTAACAATACACTAAAATTTTTATCTTTTTGTTTATCTTTGATCGGCGATGCTTATCGCCTCCGGTTCCCTCTGACTCGCAATGCAACTAATTTAATTTTGCTCATCATTTTTTACTTCCGAACAAGCGAGAAGAAGGAACCGTGATAATAGTTTTACTCACTCTCTTGTCTGTATCTGATCTGTGAAGACATCTTTCATACCTCTATCCTCTCATGTAAGTAAGAATAATGCAATCTGTTGCTGAAAACATATTATTTAAATTTAAAAGCATTCCCTCTCCTTGGCTTTCATTTAAATCAAACTCCTCCACGTCAAATATTTAATTTCTTAATGTTTTCAGCTCCTCAACTTCCATAATAGTTTAATGTTCAGATGCCTTTACAATTGCTTCGCACTATCTGCGAAATTTAAATCAATCAGTCATCCTTATACAATACTTTGCTTTATTTTAGAACCTGCAGTCATTTCTTTTGTTATCTCACGAAGTCTGATCATTTTTTTTAAATTATTCTATCATCACCAGTAACTTCATGTTCCACCCACGGTCACACAACAATGAAAAGTGAAGTGAACAGTCTGAACATTGATCTCCTATGGAAAGTATCTCGAACTTTCATGTATTAAATAAGTAACGGTTATCATTTCCAGCTTCTACTATATGAAGTGCAGGATCCAGATAGATGCTTTCCATAAGTCTTATAACGTGCAGTTGCTTGTATGGTGCCCGACTTTAATATGAAATCCGCAGTTTATTTGCTTTAATGTTCATTTTGTGCTGTACTTTAACTAAATTATTTCAAATTCAAAAATTTGATACCATCAACTCCTTGTCAAAAATATAATCATGGAATCTACTTTATCAATTATGGCATCATACGAAGCAAGGGCAACATTATATGGTGTTCCTATTGCTAAGAGAGCTGCAGTTGAAAAGGAGTTGGAGAAATTGTGTAATTTTGATTTCATTGAGAGAAGTAGTAGTGAATACAATAACCCAATTGTTGTTGTGGTTAAAGCTAATGGTACCATAAGAATTGTACTTGATTCAAGATGGTTAAACAAATACATTCAAAGAGAAAATGATCATCCTGAGAAGATGAATGAATTACTCCATAAGTTTAATAATATTAAAATTATGTCTAACTGAGATTTAACTTCTGGATTTCATCAAATATCCATGACTCCCAAGTCAAGGAAATAAACTGCCTTCCTATATAATGGAAAGTGCTGCCAATATAGGGTTGTTCCATTTGGACTTACAGTGCCTTTAGCAAAATTTGGATGTAGTGCTAGGGCCTGAACTTAGATCTAAACTAGACATATATGTAGATGGTATTTTGGTTTGTAGCATTACATGGGAAGGACACTTAGACTTACTTAGAGAAATTTTTACTAAATTAATTACAGGAGATATGACACTAAAGTTGGAAAAATACAATTTTGGGTTAAATGAACTTAAGTTTTTGGGTCATTACATCTCAGAGGAAGGTATATTCCCTGACCCAGAAAAACTTAAAGCTATTTTACAATTGCCTGCAGCTAGAATCTTTCCTAGGAACAGCTGGATTCTTTCAAAAATTTATACATGCTAAATACATTAACTCTCCTTGTTTAAGTAATCTGTTAAAGAAAAAAACCTTATGGAAGTGGAACCATTAATGTCAAGAAGCATTTAGTAAAATTAAAGAAGCCTTATGTAATTGTCGTATATTAGCAAGACCAAATTTTGATTTACTTTCTGCATTAGTTGTGATGCTATTGATTATGGGCTTGGAGCCCATCTTTTTCAGTTTAGTCTGGAAGACAATAAAGAAGTAAGCCATACTATAGCATTTGCTAGTAGGTTAATGCTTAGACATGAACGAAATTACATGGTTACTGAAAAAGAACTTCTTGCTATTCATTGGGCATTTACAAAATTCAAAGACTACCTATAGGGTCATAAAGTAATAGTATACTCCGACCACAAAGCACTGAGTTATATACAAGAGTGTAGGCTATACCACCAACACTTAACATGTTGGGCTATGTACTTACAACAGTTTGATTATAAAGTAAAACACATTAAAAGGAACTGAAAATTTAGTTGCTGATACACTTTCTAGGCTGCAAGTAGATAATGAACAGAAATCTTTTGACTTAGCTGAAGAACAGGAGATTACACTTTTGTATATGAAGGGGGTAAGAGATGAAAATGTAATCAACAAAATCTGTAAGGACATTAGGAGAAATCAGAATCATGATAGTAACTGGAAACTTGTGAAGAGTCTTTTAGGTAAACCTGAAGAAGATAAGGTAGGTAAATACTATAAGGTTCATGATGGTGTGTTATTTAGAAGAATGAAAGAAGATTTTGATGTATGGAAACTCCACTGGCCTGAACAGCACATTAAAAAACTTGTAGTCTATACACACGCGAGCTATGGTCATTTTGGAGCACAAAAGTGTTTACAAAAGCTGCAAGAAAATGTATATTTTTATAATATGTCAAAACTAGTTAGGAAAGTTATTATAAGCTGTAACATCTGTCAGAGAGTGAAAGTAACTAACCAAACATGTCAAGCCATAATGCAGAACATTATTCCAGATAAACCTTTAAACCTAGTTGCTACAGATTTATACGGTCCTTTACCAACCTCAAAGGGAGGCCTTAATTATATTTTTATCTTTGTTGATGTGTTCTCTAAATATATATCCTTGTACCCAGTAAAGAAAGCAACAGGTCAAGCTCTAGCTAGTATTGTTTAAACCAATTACATTACAAATGTAGGTACAACAAACAAATTTTATCTGATAATGGATCTCAATATTTATCAAATATGTGGAGGTATATGCTCCAAAGGACAAAAATCAAACATATTTTAATTTCAATTTACAATTCGTCTAACAACCCTACTGAAAGATATATGAGGGAGATTGGCAGACTATGTAGGACTTATTGTAGTCAAAACCATCCCACATGGATTGAATACATCCATAGTTTTGAAAATGTTATGAACAGTTTACAACACTCATCCACAGGGTTTTCACCATATGAAGTAATGTTTAACAAAACACCAGAAAAGTTCTTAAATGAACACATTAATTATCCAGCATGTACACCTATCTCAGAACAGGATAGAGAAGAAATAGAACAACTATGACTAAACAAGGTTACCTTAGAAAAGCTAGGCATGACCACAAGGTTAAAGCTTGTAAGCTAAGAATTGGGGATTTGTGTTTGGTAGGAAGTCATGAAAAGTCTAAATGACTCACATCTGAATTGAAGAAATGTTTTCACATTTACATGGGACCTTTTAAAGTTAGTGAGAATCCTTATCCTAATGCATATTGACTGGTTTACCCAAGATCAGGAAGGCTTTTTGGTCTGAGAAACATTACAGTCTTAAAACCTTATATACTGAATGCAAAGTGAACCCTATACATAAACCATATGGAAGAAATATTATACACATTTGTGTATTGTGTTATATTTAGTGATAACGGATCTATTTGAAAATTAGAGGAAGAGTTCATGTTATTCTATGTTTGAGATGATTAGTTTATATATGATGATGTTTACCTTAGAGGGATAGTATATTCTGTAACTATCGAGTTGGTAACAACAACTCAGGTCCTTAGACATACACTGGGATTTTTTAATCACGTCTGCAGCTGTATTACAATTCTAACACTTAAGTCTTCTTCAAACTTTGATAACAAACCTCACACTGGATACAATTCAGTCTTTTGTATCTTTGTAGTATTGGTTGAGGAGGTGTTGTTCTTTGATGTGTCAAGAGGGACTAGCTAACAATTAGTACAAAAGTACTATAGCATGGGAGGACACACAAGACACACAGCTTCAGCTAATGTGAAACATAATATTCATTTTTTTGCTTTCTAAAAATCTTGTGAACAATCAAATGTAACAATTTATTACATAAAACTACTTACATATTTTCAAATGTTCTTAAAACCATGCTTATGAATATAAGTGTTGTAAAGTCATGTTTGTTCCAAATACAAGGGTTCATATGCAAAGGTCACTGACAAAGGTGCATAGCACTTGTGATAGTGTTTTGTGTATATGAATACAAATATTATAGATGAAAAAATCCTAGCAGGAAAAATTACATATAAAAATAGATGAAGATTACTCACCAGGCGAAGGAGCACAGGTGTGATAGTAGCACAAATAAAAAGAAACACACACACACACACACACACACACACACACACAAACACAAGCTTTCGCAACCCAATTGCTTCTTCAGGCAGAAGGGAAGGAGAGGGATAGGCAGACATACTATAGTTTCTATAGTATGTCTGCCTAGGTGTGTTTGCATCTGTGTAAATGTGTATGTGTGTGTGTGTGTGTGTGTTTGTTTACCTTCCTTTTCTTCCCCCAAGCTAAGTCTTTCCTCTCCCGGGATTGGAATGGCTCCTTACCCCCTTCCTTAAAACCCTCATCATTTCCTTTTCCCTCTCCCTCCCTTCTACCTGAAGAAGCAGCTGGGTTGCAAAAGCTTCCGTTTGTGTGTGTGTGTGTGTGTGTGTGTGTGTGTGTGTGTGTGTGTGTGTGCGTGTGTGTGTGTTCTATCTATTTGTGCTACTATCACACCTGATATATGAATATATGGAGATGTAGTAAAACATGAAAAGGCTTATGAATACTTGAATTCAGTTACTCTGGAAGCCATAACACTATAGTTTATATGTTACTTCAAAACATTTTTCAACAACTTATAGATTATTAATTTGTTATTTTTCATTGAATTTACATACTTTGTTATTTAAAATTTTGAGGGTAATTCTGACTTTCTGTGTCAAGAGTTTCGTGCTTAGAGGGGGATGAGGAAAATGCTCACACTGCACATAGGTGGACACAGCATTATTTCAAAATATATGTACTCTATCAAATCATATGCAGACATAGCTTGCAATATGTTACAATACTATACTTTTTAGTTTCTTTATCTTATTTCAAGGTTTACATACATATTTGTTTGTGATACCTGTATTGTCACACTGATGACATACAAGATATAAAAGACACTTAGTACTACTTGCTCAGTGTATATCACTGAAGGCTTAACAATGACTTGTCATTTTTATTGTTATTTGTGTTAAAATACACATACATGTTATGTAAGGGGGTTATATCAATTGACTGCCAATTGCACAGGGTTTGTTCAAATGTTTGTAAATCTATCGGACCAAACTGCATGGTCATCAGTCCGTAGCTTACAAACTACTTAAACCTAGATAAACTAACCTAAGGACAACACACACACACTCATGCCCCAGGGAGGACTCGAACCTCCACGGCGCACAGGGTTTACTTTGATATATGTTCTCTTAAGATTTCTCTGAAAAATGCTATTCCAATATTTGTTACTGCACTTCAATACTACTTTGAAAGTTGGATTGCTTAAGGTTCAAGCATTTAAACATTTGAGGGGAGGGGGGGGGGTTGTGACTGCTTGCCTTTCAACAACACAGTGGCACTCTGGGCTGTGTTAGGCTGATTGGAGCAGTAGGTTCAAATATGAATGAGGTGTTGATATTTTAACTTCTGCGGAACTAAAGAGTCAAGTTGCCAGTTGCATCTTGTAACTCTTGGTAAGGTGGTTATCAGTAATACATACATTCCGTTTAGAAGATTATGTTTATGAAAACTAAATGGTGTATCGTAATACCTTACAGACACTAAATTGTTAAACAAGAAATAAGTAAATACGACCAGACTCTCTTGTCTGTAGCCGTTTGTGAGTCAGTTACCTGCCCTGGCTGTGGACGTAATTTAATGGCAGCATATTATTCCCCCCTCTCTTGATTACTGCCTTGAGAGTGGGTGAAGTTTGGCAGTTAAAAGAAATCATTTTTTCTTTAAATTTTTCCCCGATTGGGAAAAATTTGACACTTTGATGGATCAGTTGAGAACTGACGTATTACATACATTTTCATACTTAATTTGAGTTATAATATTATTAACCATTGCCACAACTAACTACTCGCAGGGGGTTATAATCTTTTATTTTGTCTGTCTAGGTGTGTTTGCATTTAGATATGTGTGAGTGTGTGTGTATTTGTTTACCTTCCTTTTTTACCCTAAGGTAAGTCCATCCACTCCTGGGATTGGAATGACTCCTTTTCCACTTCCTTAAAACCCATATCCTTCTCTTTCTCCTCCCGGTTATTCCTCTTATACTGAAGAAGTAACCAATGGTTGTGAAAGCTAGTATGTGTGTTTGTGTGTGATTTTATTTGTGTCTATCGACGAGCCGGTCCTTTAGGTAAGTCATCCGTTTTCTGTTTTTTATATTCGTATAGCCCATAAGGCGCACATGTACTTAACAATTAGTGAAGATTGCATAGCTTCATATTTTTTCTTTGTTTATTGTTGCACATTGGTGCATGAGTCCTAAAACTGCCTGTTGCAGAAAAAGAAGTACATATGTGAGATATTTCAAGCACAATGACATTGTTTAATTTAATAGAAAACTTTAACTGTGATATGAGCTTGATCAACATTTAAAGCACTTGTTGGAAAAATGTTTCAATTTATTTATTTCAATATTAGTTATGTCATAATTACACCATTTGTGTGGACTGCACATTTTGAAAATCAATTCAAGAAGTACACATGTTTTACACCTTTTAGAAATAGGAGACTATGTCTCACATAATGACAACTATACAAAAATTACAGACAGTCTAAATAATGATTTGAAAAAAACATGTTATCACTATGACTCTGTATATTACAATCGTGCAGTTTCTAGTATAAAAAGCTGCACTCTATTTGATGTTAAAGTTTGTTAGTGCTACGTGAATATTTTTCATTTATGAGTTTTCATGTTTACTTACAAATTATAATGAGTGATTTAAGCCTAGCCATTTTTCACTAAACTTTATTACTCAAAAAGAAAAACAATTTAATTTTTCCTCAGATTCATAATATCTTTTCTGTGTATATGTGGTTAGGGCAAAATAGTTCTGAATTCTGAGAAAGAAATCACTTGTTGTAGGGTTAACCCAAAAGTTCCTGAGTCTTCAAATGAAGATCCCCTACACCATCGGCTGGTCCCCTACACCTTCAGCTGGTCACCTACACCGTCGTCTGGTCACCTACACTTTCAGTGAGTCAATAGCAACAAATCATCTCGCCAACAAAAATTGTCGTTGCAGAAGATACATTGTAACCTGTATAGTTATTTATATGTTAAAACTTGTAAATAATTTTTCACACAACATATTGAAAGTTAGTACACAGTGCACCCTACAATTACATTTCAGGTACGCTATGTAGGGGGTGTGTAACATTTCTGCTATGTTGCGCAGTCTCTACAAAATCCGTTACCAACATTACAAACACGAAATATCGGACACCTAAGTAAAACTTCACTACCGGACATGTAAAAATCAGATTTTTGCCTACAGTTGGAAATATGATTAACAATATTAGTAGAACATTTTTAAGAAACAGTACATTGATTTAAGCATAACTTTGGCTGTCCTTTTTACATAATTTTCAATTTTTATACTTTCGTAAATAATAGCTGCAAACACTAAAAATACATTATGCTGAGTTATGGAAATTGCCAGGAAGATTCATATCAGCACACACTCCGCTGCAGAGTGGAGTTTCATTCTGGAAACATCCCTTAGGCTGTGGTAAAGCCATGTCTCCACCATATCCTTTCCTCCAGGAGTGCTAGTCTTGCGAGTTTGCAAGAGAGCTTCTGTGAAGTTTGGAAAGTATGAGGCGAGGTACTGGCGGATGTAAAGTTGTGAGGCGGCATCGTGAGTCGTGTTGGGATAGAACAGTCGGTAGTGCGCTTGCCCACGAAAGGCAAAGGTCCCAGGTTCGAGACCCGGTTCCGGCACACAATTTTAATCTGCCAGGAAGATTCATATCAGCGCACACTCTGCTGCAGAGTGGAGTTTCATTCTGGAAACATCCCTTAGGCTGTGGCTAAGCCTTGTCTCCACCATATCCTTTCTTCCAGGAGTGCTAGTCTTGCCTGTTTGCAGGAGAGCTCCTGTGAAGTTTGGAAAGTAGGGGGCGAGGTACAGGCGGAAGTAAAGTTGTGAGGCGGCATTGTGAGTCGTGTCGGGATAGCACAGTCGGTAGTGCGCTTGCCCGCGATAGGCATAGGTCCCAGGTTCGAGTCCCAGTTCCGGCACACAATTTTAATCTGCCAGGAAGTTTCATATCAGCGCACACTCTGCTGCAGAGTGAAGTTTCATTCTGGAAACATCCCTTAGGCTGTGGCTAAGCCATTGTCTCCACCATATCCTTTCTTCCAGGTGTGCTAGTCTTGCGTGTTTGCAGGAGACCTTCTGTGAAGTTTGGAAAGTAGGAGGCGAGGTACTGGCGGAAGTAAAGTTGTGAGGCAGCATCGTGAGTCGTGTCGGGATAGCACAGTCGGTAGTGCACTTGCCCGCGAAAGGCAAAGGTCCCAGGTTCTAGTCCCGGTTCCGGCACAAAATTTTAATCTGCCAGGAAGTTTCATATCAGCGCACACTCCGCTGCAGAGTGAAGTTTCATTCTGGAAACATCCCTTAGGCTGTGGCTAAGCCATGTCTCCACCATATCCTTTCTTCCAGGAGTGCTAGTCTTGCGTGTTTTCAGGAGAGCTTCTGTGAAGTTCGGAAAGTAGGAGGCGAGGTACTGTCGGAAGTAAAGTTGTGAGGTGGCATCGTCAGTCGTGTCGGGATATCCCAGTCGGTAGTGCGCTTGCCCGCGATAGGCAAAGGTCCCAGGTTCGAGTCCCAGTTCCGGCACACAATTTTAATCTGCCAGGAAGTTTCAAATCAGCGCACACTCTGCTGCAGAGTGAAGTTTCATTCTGGAAACATCCCTTAGGCTGTGGCTAAGCCATTGTCTCCACCATATCCTTTCTTCCAGGTGTGCTAGTCTTGCGTGTTTGCAGGAGACCTTCTGTGAAGTTTGGAAAGTAGGAGGCGAGGTACTGGCGGAAGTAAAGTTGTGAGGCGGCATCGTGAGTCGTGTCGGGATAGCACAGTCGGTAGTGCGCTTGCCCGCGAAAGGCAAAGGTCCCAGGTTCTAGTCCTGGTTCAGGCACACAATTTTAATCTGCCAGGAAGTTTCATATCAGCGCACACTCCGCTGCAGAGTGAAGTCTCATTCTGGAAACATCCCTTAGGCTGTGGCTAAGCCATGTCTCCACCATATCCTTTCTTCCAGGAGTGCTAGTCTTGCGTGTTTGCAGGAGAGCTTCTGTGATGTTTGGAAAGTAGAAGGCGAGGTACTGGCGGAAGTAAAGTTGTGAGGCAGCATCGTGAGTCGTGTCAGGATAGCACAGTCGGTAGTGCACTTGCCCGCGAAAGGCAAAGGTCCCAGGTTCTAGTCCCGGTTCCGGCACAAAATTTTAATCTGCCAGGAAGTTTCATATCAGCGCACACTCCGCTGCAGAGTGAAGTTTCATTCTGGAAACATCCCTTAGGCTGTGGCTAAGCCATGTCTCCACCATATCCTTTCTTTCAGGAGTGCTAGTCTTGCGTGTTTGCAGGAGAGCTTCTGTGAAGGTTGGAAAGTAGAAGGCGAGGTACTGTCGGAAGTAAAGTTGTGAGGTGGCATCGTGAGTCGTGTCGGGATAGCACAGTCGGTAGCGCGCTTGCCCGCAGAAAGGCAAAGGTCCCTGGTTCGAGTCCCATTTCTGGCACACAATTTTAATCTGCCAGGAAGTTTCATATCAGCGCACACTCCGATGCAGAGTGAAGTTTCATAATGGAGACATGTTTCCTCTGGAGAAATCTCTGCTGTTATAATATTACGAGGGATGTATGCAGAAACACTAAAGGATTCACTCTTGTGATGGCAAGGACCACCTTATTTGAAGAACCCATCTTCTATGTGGCCTGAGGGAAACATGAAGATGAAAGAAGACAGCATTCCAGAAAGGACGATGTCAACAATATCCTTGTATACTACCATTTGTGATTGAACTCTACAAAGGTTTTCTGCACTGAGGCGATTAATTAGAGTCCTGGCATAGTGTCAAAGATTTGTTCATAATGTACGGCACACTAACAAATTCACTGACAGTCTTTCTTTGGAAGAGTTGAAGTCAAGTCTACACTTGTGCATAAAGAAGGCACAACAGAGTTCCTACAAAAAAGATATTGAAGCATTAAGAATCAAGAACAGTCTATCAAAAAAAGTATGCTACTCAGCTTCCATCCATTCCTGAATAACGAAGGCTTATTAAGAGTGGGTGGAAGGCTTAACAAATCACCATTACCATTTGAAGTGAAACATCAGATAATTTTACCATCTAATCACCATTTATCAAGGCTCGTAATCCAAGATGAGCATCTACGTTCACTTCATGGAGGATCACATCTCTTGACTACAATGTTACATGAGTGATGTTGGATTCAAAGAATTCATCAGACAATTCAATCAGTGTTTCATAATTGTTTAATTTGTTTTAAGTTGAAGAAAGAAATATCTGAGCAACTGATTGGACAGTTACCAAGTCCTCGTGTGCAACTGACGCATCCATTTTTGAACACTGGTGTTGACTACACTGGACCATTAATCATGAAACTTGGATCTCAGTGAAGTAAATCTACACAGAAGTGCTATGTTGCTTTGTTTATTTGCCTCTGTACTAAGGCTGTACATTTGGAACTAGTGACTAATCTCATGCTTTCATCACAGCATTTCGAAGATTGGTTGCTAGAAGAGGCAAGTGTCTCCATCTTTATTCAGACAATGGGACTAATTTCATAGGTGCAAACAAGGAGTTGCAGGAAATGAGAAATTTGTTACAAGACAGTGATTTCCAAAGGGAAGTACAGGAATTTGCCTCTACTGAGATGTTCATTTTGCATTTTATCCCACCAAGTGCTCCACATTTTGGAGGTTTATGGGAGGCTAATATTAAGTCAATGAAGCATCACATTCATCATGTAGTAGGTCCTACTTCATTAACTTATGAAGAATTAAGTACTCCCTTGTGCCAAGTTTAAGCATGTTTGAATTCCAGACTTTTAACTGCTCTGTCTGATAATCCTGATGATTTGTCACCTATGACTTCTGCTCACGTCCTTATTGGTTCTTCCCTTTTAAGCTATCCTGAAGTTGATATCACTGATGTGCCTATCAATAAGCTGTCCAGATAGAGACATTTACAGCAGTTCTTGCAGCATCTATGAAGGAGATGGTCTATGGATTATCTCAATAGTCAGCAGCAGCGTCTGAAGTGGAAGTCAGCCCAGCCCAACATCCATATTGGTACTGTTGTGTTACTGAAGGATGACAGAACAAGCCCCATGCAGCGTAAGATGGGAGTGATCAAAGGACCCATTCTGGAATGGATGGACTAATTTGTGTGGTCACTGTACATACATCCAAGGGGGAAATGTGACGAGCAGTGCACAAACTTGTTGCATTACCTGCAAATTAGTGCCATTTAGGTTGATCTTATTGATCAACCAAGGGGGTGGGGGTGGCGAATATGTACAGAATCTGTGTTGTGTTTATTCTGTGCTGAGTTTATTCTCTGCTGACTTGCCTTCTCCTTGAAGTATAAACTCTTTGATGGACAAGAGACTAATTAGAACAATGTTGTTTGAAGTTTTGTTTCATGTATTCAATGTATCCAGCTACATTATTTTTTAATTACAGTGTTTTAGAATGTATATCTTGAACATTATTTCTGATTTTACAGCTATGATGTGTATTTCGGTATATGAAGAGTGCCTTTAATATTATTATAAACATATGTGTTGAAGTTTTATGCATACAAAAACAAGCACAATGTGTGACATATGAGGTACCACTTTTTGATTACCTGCCACAATAAGAGGGAATACTGCTTTAGAAATGGTGCACACTTTAATTTACATACCCAACCAACCATTAGAGATCCTGCCCACTAACCACATTCACCTTTTCAACAACTTGATAGACTCCAGCTTCCTTCCTTCCTTCCTTGGACCAGCTGATCACCTATCAGCAGTGCCGCATATCCATAGGACAGATCTTAGAGTATGTACAGATATATTGCC
Organism: Locusta migratoria; assembly: GCA_026315105.1. Lineage (NCBI taxonomy): Eukaryota > Metazoa > Arthropoda > Insecta > Orthoptera > Acrididae > Locusta > Locusta migratoria. Next base: position 570,488,896 of record CM048747.1, on the reverse strand, counting down.
ATCAGCAAAAAAATATGAACAATAAATATTATTTTTTCAACCAAAGCCAAAGCATTATTTTGTATAACCATAGTCCTTATTTACTATCTGTTCAAGAGATGAATTGGCAAAGTCCCATCCCCGCCAACCATCAAATTCAATTTTCTCACACAGGACCATGGCATGGAGCAAAGCAATGAAGAATGACAGTATTCAGGACTCTTGATTGAGTAATTAAGCAGCGAAGACAGGGCTGTGAGTCACTATGATTTTTCTAGATAATTCTTTTGTTTTGTTTTGTTTGATTGTAAATAGCCCAGGGAGATAACAGAATTCAGGGTCACTTTTTTTCTGTTTTCCCTCATGAAGGGGATGAGTGTAGAGGTAGAATTTGATATCTGTCACAGATATAAATGGCCTTGCAAACAAAATCTTGAAGTTAACCGATAACGAAATTGCTGAACTCCTTTGTCACCTAGTAAATTCTTGACTGGAAAAAGAAATTTTTGCAGACAGACTGAAGATTGCTAGAGTATTACCACTCTTCAAAAAAGGCGACTCATTTGTCCACATAACTTCAGACAAGTCAGCCTTTTGTCCATTTTATCAAAGGTCCTAGAAAATATAATATGTGTCAGGTTAGTATCATTTTTTGAGAAAAACAAGGTCATAAACAGAAGGCAATTGGGATTACAGAGAGGGATATCAACAGTATCAGCTGCTTTAGAACTTATAAACATAATCTCAGCAGGCCTAGTTTTATGAACACTCATAGAAAATGCTTAAAGAATATTGTATTTTATAATTGAACAATTACACGGTAAGGTACACACACGTGACATAAGTCACTGATGTCAAAAGATACTGTTCGTATATTGCATTTGAAGTGCCGAGGCACATCTTACGAAATGCAAACAAACTCTGACGAGCCGGCGTGCTGCCGCACACTGCCGCAGTACCCGATTTCCGACAACACTGACTGTCGTAGCGGACAATACGAATTTATTATTTAGTACAAACGTCCACTTTTTTGGTAAACATTTTCACATGCCCAATGTCCATCATGTCGTCTTCGCGTTGAAATGTTCGGGTACGTACACGTCCACAAGGTATGTAATGTCCAGGTTTGTACTTTCTTGTCATTATGGGTGACTCCAGTGTTTTCGGTATAGGTATCACACTCTTTTTTGTTATTATAGGAGACATAGGTCCACTGTCACTGTTTTTATTGCACACTTCACTCAAGAACGGTAAAGTTAGCTCCATATCACACTGTGTATCATCTATTTTGACATTTTCTGGTAAGTTCACTTCATAGTCAAACTCCATTTTTTCGTCGTCATTATCCGAGGGTATCGCAGTCATCCTAGGATGGAGCTGGTCCACATGTCTTGCGACATCACCTCATACATACGGTTCCCTCTTTGAGCAGTGATACGTCCTTTTATCCACTTTGGATGATGTCCATAGCCTCGTGCCCAAACAGAGGCACCCTTTCTATATCGTCTTTGATTTGTGTTGGTGGACTGTTCGTTTGAGGGTAATAGGAGATGCAGTAATGTTCGAGGTTGTCTGCCGTGCAGCATTTCCGCGGGGCTCTGTTTTCCCGTTGGTGTGAATCTGTATGATGATAAAAAGATGAGGAGTGATTCCTCCATGGAGGATGATGCTAGATGTTTTTTCATTTGCATTTTAAATATTCCCACCAGCCTTTCCACTCCCCATTTGATTGGGGGTGAAAAGGCAGTGCAGTGACATGGGAGATGCCTCTGCGTCTGCAGAATTGTGAAAAATCAGAAGAGGTTAACTGTGTACCATTATCGGACACGATGGTTTTAGGGAGGCCTTCAAGTGCAAAGATTTTGTCCAGGGCCAAAAGAGTGGAGGCCGTAGTAGGCGCCGAACATTTAAAGACAAATAGAAAATTTGAATACGCGTCTATGACCAGGAGGTAATAGGAATGAAGGAAAGGGCCAGCAAAATCTATACGAATTAGTTCCCATGGTTGTTCAGGTGTGGGCCATGGCGAGAGCGAAGATTTGGGTGCCGGAGCATTTGTGGCGCACGAACTGTAAGCAGCTACTATGTGTGCAATGTCAGCATCTATTCCTGGCCAGTACACATGACGACGGGCTAGATTTTTTGTTCTGGAAGTACCCCAGTGGCCTTGATGTAGCAGATTCAGGACATCAGTGCGAAGAGCCAAAGGAAAAACGACTCTGGGTGTGCCATCCTCAGTGGCCAGCAGGACCACCCCAGAAAGTGTGGACAGACGCAGATGAAGATGATAGTAGTTTCGGAGCGGGTCGATGCTTTTCCTGACGGTTTTTCTGGCCATCCGTGATCAATGTGGTGGACAACCTGGCGGAGGACGGGATCAGCAGCTGTGGCTTTCGCAATGCGATGTCCGTCGATCAGAAATCCGTCCATCGCCGCCTGAGCAGCTTCATCCACGTGGAAACAGAGCAATTCATTGGCATCAAAAATGGGATCAGGACCCATAGGAAGACGGGAGAGAGCACCCATATTTGCATGCTGTGTCGTAGGCCGAAAATGAGTCTTGTAATTGAATCTAGACAGGAATAAAGCCCAATGTTGGAATCTGTGTGCTGCTTTTTGAGGAAGAGATAATGACGGATGAAAAAGTGAGACCAATAGCTTGTGGTCTGTGATAAGGTGTAACCTAGTGCCATATAGAAAGACGCTAAACTTTTGAAAAGCATAAACGATGGATAAAGCTTCCTTTTCAATCTGGGAGTACTTTGCTTGTGAAGCACTGAGTGTCTTGGATACGTAAGCAATTGGTCGCTCTGTGCCGTCCAGAAATGTAGAGAGTACAGCCCCAATGCCATGTTGTGACGCATCAGCCGCAAGTATTAAAGGCAGCCCTGGACTGAACATTGCTAAGCAAGGTGATTTTTGCAAATAAGATTTGAATGTTTCAAAAGCCATTTTACATGCGTCAGACCAAACAAAAGGCACATTCTTCTTCAAAAGACAATTTAAAGGACGTGATATTTCCGCTACAGATGGTATGAACTTGTGATAATAGGCTATTTTACCTAGAAAGGCTTGTAAGTCCTTCACGGATGTAGGTCGAGGAAGAGACTCAATTGCAGCAATGTGATCCTTTAAAGGACTGATACCCTCACGTGAGAGACGAAAGCCTAAGTATGCAATGGAGGGTTCAAAAAATTTGGACTTGTGAAAGTTACATTTTAACCCCGCTTGTTGCAAAACAGTAAACACTTGTCGAAGGTTCTTGAGATGTTCATCTATGGATGCCCCTGTGACCACAATATCATCCTGATAATTAATGCATCCCAGTACCAGCACAAGAAGTTGTTCCAAAAATCTTTGAAAAATACCAGGCACACTGGAAATGCCAAACGGCAACCTTTGGTATTGATAAAGACGAAAGGGTGTGCTGAGTTCAAGAAATTGATGAGATCGCTCATCAAGAGGCAATTGATGGTATGCTTCAGACAAATCAATTTTTGAAAAATATTGTCCACACGCTAATTTGGCAAAGAGTTCCTCTGGCCGCTGCATGGACTACGTGTCAATGATGCTTTGTGAATTTATGGCGTTTTTAAAGTCGCCACAAATGCGAAGGGATTCGTTTGGCTTGAGAACCATTACCAAAGGAGAAGCCCATTCACTAGAAGTGATAGGAAGAAGAACACCCTCAGTTGTAAGCTGATCGAGTTCTTGTTTAACAGAATCGTGAAATGCAACTGGAAGAGGGCGCACGCGAAAAAATCGCGGGCGAGGATCATCTTTAAGCGATATGTGGGCTGTGAAAGCAACAGCACGACCTAAGCCTGTGGAGAAAAGATCAGAGAATTCGGCAGATAAAGCATCTATTCTGTCAAACAGAACAATGTCTGAGACCATATTTATAGTGTCATCTACAGCAAATCCAAAAACCGCAGAATGTGTCGTAGCCAAACAAGTCTGTCGTAGCTGCTTTGTCTACAACAAAAAGAGTGAGCGTGTGTGTCACATGTTTATATGTGACCAGTACTTCAAATTGGCCTTTGAGAGCCAGTTGTTGATGGGTATAAGTGCGCAAGTTGCACGAAACAGGTGATAAGAGAGGCGCCCCTAGCTTAACGTAAGTTGAGAAGTAATAATAGTCGTGGCGGAACTGGTGTCAACTTGCAATTGAATATCCTTTCCTAGGACAGTAACATAGACAAAAAGTTTATTGCTTGAGGAATAAGCGGAGTTCACAAACATGACTGAACCAGCGTCAGATTCCCTATCATTAATTGCTTGAACTTGTTTTGAACGACATACGGATGAGATGTGACCACGTTTTTTGCACTTGCGGCATTGTGCCCATCTTTGAGGGCAGTTGTCACGCGAGTGCTGCATGAAACATTTCGGACAAGAGGGCAGAGCATTTGGTGACGGTTTTCTCTGAAAAACCATCTTGCTTTTGTTTTGTTTATGCTGAGAGGGGCAGTATATAGCAGCAACATCGTGACTTGCTTCGCTGTGAGCAGCGACAGCAACGGCCCTATCTAACGCAACCTCTCCTACATCACCCCACGAATCCAGCTGAGCGCCCGCTGCGCGAGAAATTTCAAATGATTCTGTACTTGACAACACCTCTGCCAGGGTAGTGTCATTTAATTGAAGTGCTTTTTGTCGAACCTCTGTCAGGGGCCGAGCGGAGAATAGCGTGACGTACCATTTGATCGGTGTACGATTCCTGAGGGATTTTCGTGACAAAATTACACTTTCTGCTGAGCCCTTGCAGCTGTGTGGCCTAAGCTCGGTATGACTGATTTGAAAGTTTGTTGCACTGGTAGAAAGCTACCCTAGAGGCAAATACGTGCGTTTGATTCTTATAAAAAGAATTTAGAAGTGTACACATTTCGTCGAATGACAACGATGCTAGTTCCTGAAGTGGGGCCAGTTGTGAAAGCAACTGATAAAGATGGGACGAAAGCCAAGAGAGAAAGAGAGACTTACTTAGGTTGGTGTCAACAACGCCGAATGCTGCGAAGTGTTGACGTAGTCGTTTCTCGTAGTCGGCTCAGTCTTCTGGGGCATTGTCATATGGCTGGAAACTCGGGATTGAAAGATGTTGCATCCTATCAAACTGTGGTGCATTGAAGATTGCCTTAATGGTGTTTGAGAAGAGCTCTGGAAGTTGGAGGACATGATCGGCGAGTACTTTTGCTGTTCCAGAAATGCTTCTAGAAGTTCTTCGACAGTGACAGGCATGATTGAACACGTTGTTTTGATATATCCCCTTCTCGTTGCCAATTTTATGAACATTCGTAGAAAATGCTTAAAGAATATTGTATTTCATAATTGAACAATTACACGGTAAGGTAAACACACGTGACATAATGCACTGATGACAAAAGATACTGTTTGTATATTGCATTTGAAGCGCCGAGGCGCACCTTACGAAAAGAAAACATACTCTGAAGAGCCGGCGTGCTGCCATGCACTGCTACAGTACCACGGCAGGTGGCGCTGGCAAGATCACCTGATCTCCGACAGCGCCGACTGTCATAGCGGACAATACGAATTTCTTATTTACTACACCTAGATCAAGGCAAAAAATTCCCTGTTGGTATTTTTTGTGACCTATCTAAAGCCTTCAATCTTGTAAACCACCAAATTTTAATCATGAAATTACACCACTGCATAACTCTTTATACCATAAAGTCATATCTTCAGAACAGAAAACAAGCAGTTGACGTGTCAAATGAAACAGGGACACACCAATCAGATATACACAAAACATAGATCATGGTGTGCTACAAGGCAGCATTCTAGAACCCCTTATTTTTATAATATTTGTAAATGATCTATTGTCAAACACAGGGAGAGAAGTTATACTCTTCCCAGATGACACTACCAGTATAGGATGCTATGAACAAGCAACCAAACTGTTGAACTAACTAACTAACACCACTTCAAAAATTTAGTATATGCATTAGAGATCTGCAAATCGCCGGTTTTGCTCACTTGTACTTGGTCGAGTGCGCAACGCTCAGCTGTGGCGCGCCAAGTGTGTACGCTCACAGCGAGCGTGTTGACACTCGAACGAGGCTGCGTGGGGCGGGGCGGGCAGAGGCTGCACAGCTTACTGCTGCCGCTGTACTCACAAGTAAACCTACCCAAGTGTCATTCTCTGATTTTTATGAAATTTGCATATGGTATAATATATGAAAAACTATAGGACACATATTTTTTTTTAGCGGCGGTGAAACTTATTTAAGGGCTGAAACGGTCCCTCCAAAATTGTCACTAAAATAGAAACATGGCGATAACTTAGACACTAGTGAAGCAATTTTAATGAGTTTTGGTATGAAAGTACCTTTTGATAAAAGACAAATTTCATAGATTGAACTTCGATTAAATCAAAATAATTTTTTGAGCACAAAAAATTGGTCACTTCATGGGTAGCTGTCGTCCTAATTGTCACTCCCCCTGCAATGTACCTAGGCCAATCTCTTATCAAGAGATACTTTCATACCAAAACTTATTAAAATCGCTTCACTAGTCTCTAAGTTATCGCGATTTTTCTATTTTAGCGACAATTTTGGAGGGACCGTTTCCCCCTTAAATATGTTTTTCCGCCGCTAAAAATAATACGTGTCCCACAGTTTTTCATGTATTCTAACATATCCGAATTTCATAAAAATTGGAGGGTGACACTTGGGTAGGTTTCCTTGTCAGTCGCTACGGCAGCGGCTCTGTGGCTCTGAGGTGTGGACTGCGTTTGCGTCTGACGCCCCCCTCCCCCCACCATCTAAAGGAAGTAAAATCAGTTATGCTGTAGACGAGTATTCCGCTATAGTAGCATCTAACTGCAACATCATTATACTGCAAACGAGACAAACAGGTTATTTTTATCAACTACAACATTTGTAAGTAATGTAAAGGATCCAAAGAGAAACTGTGGAAGGAACGACGTTTTTATTGCAATGTACAAACGTAAATGTTACTGTACAGCAAAGAATACATCAAAACATAACACCATTATCCCCAAACTATTAGTTGATGGCATTGCAATTGCAATGTATTGTTAAAATATCATTGAAACGTTGTAGATCGAGTCGAGTTCTTCTATCAGAGATCATGTTTCCTGCCGCACTGAAAGTGCATTCACTAGCTGCATTTGAGGTGGGCACACAAAATACTCTTTTTGCCACTACAGCTAGCTTAGGAAAGAGCGTTCTGTTGCATTTCTACCATTCAAGCGGGTTGTCGTCTTCACCATCAATTCGTGCAAAATAAAGGTCCACCTCATTGGTGGATTGCGCTTCGCGCATTACACAGTCCAGCCATTCCGAAAACATTCAGTTCATGCTTTTGGCTGGTGCACCCGGGTGACAGTCTTCAGACAGCCCTAAATAAGTATAACACGGATATCACTGAAACTGCAGGAGCACCATAAATTTGTACAGTTGTGTAAAGTAAACAATTGGAATAAGGGGATTTAAAACAGTTCTATCAGCATTAGACCGACATATGACCCTCACATGGAAGAAAGTGTGGATCCTGTATATTGCACAAAAACTTGCATAAGTTTTTATTACATAGATAAGAAAGACGACAGTGGCAGTGGAGGATATATGAATGTTGCAACTGGAAAAATTCCCGTTAAGGACTCACTCAGAAAAGGTAGAGGCGCAGCAACCACGCACAGTACCAAAATGCTATGGGAATATATATTAACGGGGAGCAACAGAGATTCACAAACCTAACTAACCTAACGAGTGTACATCAATATCGTGTCTTTAATATCAATATAAAAGATGGACAAAGTATTTCAGGACTTAAGAGTGATAAGAGGAATGGATATAAAATACAATCACTTCTTCATTAAGTCGGCAAGTAACACCTACCACTAAACAAGCAGTAACAGTCCACAAAATGGGAACAAGAAAGAAAGAAAGCTCCTGGAAAACTCATTTAGTAAATGATCTTAGCACAGAAACTTTATATTGGTCATGTATAATAACCTGTATGGTAAAGTATAAAATGCGAAACTGGATGGCTAGTTCAACTGGATCGACAGAAGGGATTTTGAAGTGCCCGGGAGAGGAAACAATTCCAAATTTCGCAGTCAGGATGTATTCTCTAGTGTCTAGTTTGCTCCCGACACTCGCCTTGGACTCGAGTGGTGCTGCGGTGGGTGACCGAGTGGCGAGCGGGCAGTGTGGATGGTTGGGCCAGTCGAGCGTGCCCCGCTCGAATGAGCGTGAAGGAAGTCGAGCGCAGCCACACGCCTTGCTGCAAGCTGCAACACCGACACCTGTCGGACTGTCATAGAACGACATGTATCACGCGATTCGAGCGAGGTGCAGACCTCTAATATGCATATGATTAAACAGCCTCTATTTGAACAGCCTTTATATTCTATTGCTGAATTTCCAATAATGAATTAAACAAGTAGGCTGGTATGTATCCAAAACTTGGTATACATTGGTAAATTTGTTGTAAAATATTAAGGTCACACATTTATTAATTAATTAAGAAAATATTACATTGTTGTTTGTGTTAAATAAAGTTTCTTATTGTATAACTAATACTGACAAGGCAAATATGTATTTGCACATATTACATGTACATCAAATGCTGCTCAAATAAATTAAACTCACTTTCACTGCAGGGTATTGGGCTAAGCAAACTGATATGAAGGACAGTGTGTATTGCCCTTGTTACATGTTATACAATGCCCCATCTGATTTATACATTCATATCAATTATGTTGTTGTTGGAAAACACTACACAAACTTGTCACTAGTAGCCATGTTCAAGAATACAAACTTTGTCAAACATTAGCCTCCAAATAAAACATCTGTAGTGGCAAAGGAGGCTGTACTACTACTAGCACCCCAAGTTGTCACATTTGCCACTGCAAGAAACAGAAGAGGTGCAATTTGTTTGATCAAATCTAAGATTTAATGAAATATTGAACAACATTCCCATTCCACTATGTCCAATATTTCTTTGCCCAATAATTTGATAGTGTAATACTGACCTATTTAACACCTGAGCTTATTGTATGGTGGACGTAAAGAACATTTTCAATACATACCTGCTCTCTTGGACTGCAGGGAATCTCTTCATCAACCACTGGAGTAGTGAAGATCTTTCTTTGTTTCAATCCCTCACAAGCATTGCAGTATCTAAAATATAAATAAATCTAAATATACGATACGAATATTGAGATGAAAAATTCCTAGCAGGAAAAATTAAATATAAAAAATAGATGAAGATTACTCACCAGGCGAAGGAGCACAGGTGTAACAGCATCACAAATAAATAAATGAATACACACACACACACACACACACACACACACACACACACACACACAAATGCAAGCTTTCACAACCCAGTTGCTTCTTCAGGCAGAAGGGAAGGAGAGGGAAAAGGAAATGATGAGGGTTTTAAGGAAGGGGGTAAAAGGAGCCATTCCAATCCCAGGAGAGGAAAGACTTACCTTGGGGGAAAAATGGAGGGTAAACAAATGCACACACACCCACACATTCACACAGACACAAGTACACCTAGGCAGACATACTGTAGAAAGCAAAGAAGTTAACTTAACTTCTTAACTTCTTTGCTTTCTACAGTATGTCTGCCTAGGTGTACTCGTGTCTGTGTGAATGTGTGGGTGTGTGTGCATTTGTTTACCCTCCATTTTTTCCCCCAAGGTAAGTCTTTCCTCTCCCGGGATTGGAATGGCTCCTTACCCCCTTCCTTAAAACCCTCATCATTTCCTTTTCCCTCTCTTTCCCTTCTGCCTGGAGAAGCAACTGGGTTGCGAAAGCTTGCGTTTGTGTGTGTGTGTGTATTCATTTATTTATTTGTGATGCTGTTACACCTGTGCTCCTTTGCCTGGTGAGTAATCTTCGTCTATTTTTTATATTAAATAAATAAATCTATTTGATATGTTGAATGGTTAATAACAAAATTTGTTTGCTGTGATATGAACTAGTACACATAAATTTGTCAACTGACTGCCATCATTCAGTGACACTGACATACGGTGCAACATATCATGTTAGAAAAGTGACATGGTACACCTCATAACCATGGCCTCAGATAAAGGAAGGATAGTCTGTAAAAACCTATATAATTGAATACATACATTTAAGTAATGTTCATTTTATTACTACATCAATATGGGACATCATTGCTGCATTAGAAATGTAACATGAATGTGTGCAGGTAAATGAAGTGAATTTTATCTGTTATTATAATTCTGTAAGACGGACTATTTCTGACCATACTTTTCACACAAGATCTACATTGGATACAAAGTCAATGGAAAAAAGATGAAGCAGACTGCAGGGGATGATAACTATTAGAGTATAATCATCATTATTTAAAACTGATTATTCCTTTCAGTGTTCAGTCTGTAGTATAGTCCCACTTATAAAATTGCTCCATGACCACCTACCGTATTTGCTCAAATACAGGCCGCACTTTTTTTCCCAAATTTTGGCATACAAAATCGTGGTGCGGCCTATAATCGAGATTCAATCCTCCCCCCCTCCCCCCCCCCCCCAACCACTCCTTTTCCCAAAGTTGTTACCTTCAAAAATTACACACTCACTTTTATTTTGGTTTGAGAAACATAATAAACTAGATAGTCTTAAAAAATGCTACTGTAACAGTTTCGAAGAATTACATATACATTTCTGTACAGGTTTAGGAAACGGCGCGGGAATTCGTGGAAGTCGATATTTCAATATAAATCAAATGGTGTCATTCTGTACCACAGCATACAAAAGATGATGCCTGCTTTTTAACACGCCCGCGCACCTTAAACAAAAAAAGTATGTCACACACACTTCCTAAGCACACAAATGATTTTAATTTGATGCAGTCAATGAAGCTAGTCTTCGTGATAAAAGCTTAGTGCGCGTCGTGAAAGATTTTACAGTGACGTTTATGTTGTTACGATAACACCTACCACGAGAGGTGATGAGAGGTTAAGATAGCGGAACAACTGATTTGTGTAGCTAATGCTGATGTTGAGTCCCAATGCTATATTTCAAAATAACATATTTTACTATGAGCAGATACACTGGTTTCACATACGTTGGAGGTTATTTCCATGAAACGATGTACATGGAACTCAGGGCTATTTTGTCACCTTGCAACTGAATCATTTCTGTTGTAAAAGCAAAACCACAGTCCCTGTTTTGAATTATGAAGTCAAGCAAACACAGGGATATTTTAGCCCTTGAAATGCACAACGACTCTTCAAACATTTTAATAGTTTGTCCTCACTTACACACTAGCATTGAAAATTTTTTCAGTAGCGTCAAATTTATGTTTAACTTCCCATTTCCATGTCTGTTACTGTGACTAGGCAACCTGAAGCTTACACTACGTGGTGTAACTCGTACGTTCGTTTTCTGCTACAAACTTACATGCCAAAACATGGTCACACACACGCACACACACACACACACACACACACACACACACACACACACACACACGCCGAAAAAACTATATTTTCATAGCACATGCCTACGCTATACAACACTTGAAACGCCCGGTAACATGCCTTTGTTCGGCGTCCCCTCACTTGGGGCGCCCGGATCGGCCTGTCGGCTTGCTTTCTTATTCTTTGACTTACAGTTTTGCATATTTGTTTTGAGTTTATTGAAAAGAGAACATTATTTTGTTAACATTGAATTTCTGTATACGAAAATGTTCGATTATACAAAAAATAAATAAAATAAAAATTAAAAAACCTGCGGCCTATACTCGAGCTTCCCCCCCCCCCCAACCCCACCCCCTCTATAATGTTGTGTCAAAGTTTAGGTGCGCCCTATATTCACGCAGATACGGTATTCAGTGCTAATATTCATGCCCCATCTGATGTCAATTCAAAATCATTTTTAACTGGATTTAAGTAATTTTTCCTTGGACTACCTTGACTCCTACCACTATTGATAAACCGATGAGTCTCTTAAAAACCTTGTCCTTGCATGTGTGTAACACGAACCCATTGTCTAAGCCTATTTGATCTAACTACTCCATCTACATTGTGCATTCAGTTTTTCATTTCCCCTTTGAGGACACCATCCTATGATTGTTCAAATGTATATAAAGCTATGGGACATAACTCCTCTGGTTATCAGTCCTTAGGCTTACACAAACTACTTTAACTAACCTAAGTAAAACACACACACACACACACACACACCCATGCCTGAGAGGACTCAAACCTCCAATGAGGAGCAACCGCAGACTCCTTAGCAAGGTGCCAACCCCCACGGCCCTAATATTGTTCCCACCTATGAGTACCTACAACCATCCTTGCTACTTTCATATGTGTAAACTTAACTTTCAGGTACCCTGTCTCCTCCAGATTTCACTCCCATGCGAGAGAGTTGGTTAAACGATTGAACAGTGTATTGCTAACTTAGTCTTGGTATTGATTTCCTTCTTGTAGAAGAAAATAGATTGTAATTGAGTGCTCATTGCATCACCATCTTCATTTCAGTTCTTTCACTATGTTTCCATCCTGTGTGAAAATACAACCCAAGTACTTGAAACAGTCCACCTGTTCTTTTTTCCTCCTATCTGGCAATCAATCTGTTTAATTCTCTTTCCTATAGACATACTTTTGTGTTGGAGATCCTGATCTTCATATCATAGCCTTTATATCTCAGACCTAGCCCTGAAACAATAGATTTCAACCTTTGATTCGAATCTGCCATCACAATTACACTGTCCGCAAATGGGAGCTTGCTTATCTTGTTTTCACCTATTTCAAGCTCCCACTGCCAGTCTATTGTTTTCAACATAAGGTCGATAAATAATATGAACAAAAGTGGTTAATGGTTACAGCATTATCTTACTCTGAACCATGAACTTAAATTAATGTCAACTCTAGCTACTGTCTAACAATCTACATACCAAATAAATATAAAAAAATAGAAAATGCATGACTTGCCCAAAGGACAGACTCATCAACAGACACAAATAAAATCACACACAAACACACATACAAGCTTTTGCAACCGTTGGTCGCTTCTTCAGGAAAAGAGGAAGAAAGGACAGGAGAAAGGGAAGGATATGGGTTTTAAGGAAATGTAAAAGGAGTCATTTCAATCCCAGGAGTGGAAGGACTAACCTTAGGGGGAAAAAAGGAAGGTAAACAAATACACACACACTCACACATATCCAAACGCAAACACACCTAGCTAGACATTTGTAAAAAGCAAAGAAGTTGGACAGAGATACCACTTGAGGCAGAGGCTCTGTCCACAGAACCGAGGCACAGATGCTACATACCAACCTTTAATTGACCTTAGAAGTTTGTCTCCTATTATACAATCGTGTCAATTGACAGTAGCTTCCTCCTATGAAAATGGTCATAAGCCTATTCTAAATCTAGAAAACACAGAGACAACTTCCTGTTTCATTCATAGCACTTCTCCATTACCAGCCATAAGCTAAAGATCTGGTCCTTACAGCCTCTAAGAGGAAGAAACCCACATTGATTTTCATCCAACTTGTCCTCAACTAATATTTGCACTCTCCTTTGAACAATACCTGAGAAGATTTTGCCCACAATCCCAACTAAAGAAATACCACTGTAGTTGGTACAATATTTTCTGTTTCCTTACTTGAAAACTGGTGTGACTACTACTACTATCCAGTCAGGTGGAACATGTCCTGATTCCCATCCCATTTAAATTATCTTGTGTAATCATTTGTGACCTGACATTCCACTGAATCTGATGAGTTCCAACTTAATTTCATTGACGACAGCCGTTTTATAGCACTGCAATCTGTACACCAGTCTTTCAACTTTCTCAAATGTTTCCATCATAATTCCTATCGTTCATCGTACATTGTAATCTCAAACATTAGTGAATGTTTAACCCATATTGAGCAACTCTTCAAAAAATTCCTCCATCTGCCCAAGTCACAGTTCCTGTGGTGTCATCAACAAGGCAATTATCCTTTAAAGCTTATTGTACAATATGACAGCCTTGGTGTTGTGGTGTACTGGATATGCTATGACAAATAAATACCCAGTACATGCCACATTAACTGAATAATAAACATTTATTACAGATCACTTGATACATTCAGTGTACACAATAGTCGGGTCCAAACAATACTCAAAGGCCCGCGTGGGCTATCTAAACCTCAGCTCAAAGATATTCCACTCCCACTCCAGGCAGAGTCGATCTCGATCTCGATCTCGACGTCGCCACAGAACTCCCTCCCCCCTCCCCCCCCCCCTTTCAGTGCGGAGCACATCTGAGACTGGATCACGAGTGCCGGGCCGAAGGATGATCACAGGGGTGAGGGAAAACATAATCTCTATGCCAAGCAGGCGTAATGACTCTGCGGCCGGCGCGAGTGTAAGTGGTAGGTGAGTGTGTCTCAGGTGGAGTAGGAAAGAAGAGGATGAAAAGGGTGCCGGCAGCATCAATGAAACACTCGACGTTCAATGGATCAGCGGTCAAGGGAAGGCTTTCAGAAAAGAGGAGGGAAAGGTTTTGCTCGTGAGGTTCATTGGAAACGTCTGCTGCAAAGAAGTGAGTGGGAAGGTGTGCTGGGGAAAAATGAGTTAAGGGGGGGGGGGGGGGAGGTGACTTGGCCCCCGGACTCAGCAGGGAGTCCCGTGGCGTGCAAGGGGGGGGGGGGGGGGTAGGACCGAAGTCAAAGGTAACATCAGGCGATGGTGCATTGTCGACTGCAGCGTCTGGGAGCTGAGAGGAGACAGTCCAAGCAGGCTTCAGGTGGCTCTTAGACACTGTCGTCGTCTTCCCATCAATGATGATGTCGAAGTGCGATGGACCTCAGCGAACGACCATGAAGGAACCCCGATACGGTGGTTGTAGTGGAGGGCGAACTGAATCCTGCAGTAGCATCACTGCAGCACACGTTTCTAAATCCCTATGCACAAAGACACCTGGGCGGGCATGAATGAAGGTTTGCGAGGTGCAGAGTGCTCGGACTGTAGTCCTGATTTGCTCAATGAATTCAGGGTATGAGCTAATGTTGGGGGCCATGTCCTCAGAGACGAATTCTGCTGGCAACTTAAGGCATTCACCGTACAAGAGCTCAGTGGTGGAGCATCCTAAGTCCTCTTTGAATGAAGTTCGGAGACCCAGGAGTACCCAAGGAAGGGCGGTAGTCCACAATTCTGAATGGCACACGAGTGCAGCTTTCAGGGTACGATGCCACCGCTCTACCAACCCGTCAGATTGTGGATGGTAGGCGGTGGTACGTATCCGTGATGTGCCACAGATATCGCGCAACTTATCGAAAAGCACCACCTCGAATTGTCGACCCTGATTGGTAGTGACCGTAGTAGGGCAGCCAAAGAGGGCTATCCAACAAGATAGAAATGCGGAAGCACCCGTAGCGGCAGAAACATCTGACAAGGGTGTGGCCTCCACCCAGCGTGAAGCCCGGTGAATGCATGTGGGCAAGTATCGGAAGCCTTCAACACTGGGAAGAGGGCCCACCAGGTCAAGGTGTACGTGAGTGAAACGATCAGACTGGATGCTGAAGGAGCCAAGGGGTGGGCGGCAATGTCGGCCAACCTTGGCGCGTTGGTACGGAATGCAAGAGCAGCACCACTCACGACAGTCATTTTTTTACCGAAGGCCAAACAAAGTGTTCCGTGATTAAGCGAGTCGTGGCTTGTGCACCTGGATGGGCGAGACCATGAAGCGTATCGAAGATCATGCGACAAAAATTTGTGGGGACTAGTGGGCATGGCACGCCTGAAGATGTGTCACACCACAATGCAGTAGGCGCGCCAGGAATATTTTTGTGCTCCAAAACTAATGAATGCTCGCCGGATTTGGGCAAGGTCGAAATTGAATCATCGCTCAACTGAGCCTTGGCAAGCTCGTGGAAGTCGATGACAGAAGATACACCAGCGGGCTGCGAGAAATAATCGGCGACCAAATTGTCAGAGCCGTGGATGTACTGTACGTCGCTCGTGTACTGAGAGATCAGATCAAAATGCCTGTAGTGATGTGGAGGTGGGTCAGCTGGAGGATTTTTGAGGGCATGGGCCAGAGGTTTATGGTCTGTGTATATAGTTAGTGGCCGACCCTCAATATCTTCTCGGAAATACTTGACCACCTCGTATACAGCAAGAAGTTCGTGGTCGAAAGCAGACCACTTGGATTGGCTGGGTGACAACTTTTTAGAAAAAAACTTCAATGGCTGTGACTCCTCACCACAATGCTGCTGTAGCACTGCCCCAATTGACACCTCACTGGTGTCAGTGGTAATGGAAAGGGTGGCATCAGGGGAGGGATGAGCCAAAGTGATTGCTTTTGCTAACGCCATTTTCAAAGAGTCAAATGCTGCTCGCATCTCCGCCGTCCAAAGGACGGGATGATCCCCTGTAGTGTTAGGGCCGCGCAAGTCATCTGTGAGGGGGGTTTGTAGTTCAGCAGCGTTTGGGATATGACGACGAAAAAAATTTATCATACCCGAGAAGCATCGTAGTTCATGATAAGTCGCAGGCGGGGGAAGTTTCTGCACAGTTTCAACCTTTTCATCAGTGTGGCAAATGCCATCTGCTGACACGACATGTCCCAGGAAAATAACAGACGACTGTCTGAAAACACATTTGTCTTTGTTGGTCACAACACCGTGCGAATCAAGGACACTGAAAGTTCGGATAAGAGTTTTTCATGCTCCTCAGGAGATTTCGAAAAAATCAAAATATCGTCCAGGTATGCGTAACACTGTGGCAGTGGGTGAAGAAGGGAGTCTAGGAACCTCTGCCATGTCTGTGCGGCGTTTTTTAAGCCATAAGGCATATATACATATTCAAATAAGCCAAAGGGAGTAATGATGGCCGTTTTTGGAATGTCCGGTTTGTGCATTGGAATTTGGTGATAAGCCTTCTTGCAGTCAATGACGCTGAAAGTGGTCGCGCCTGTAAGTTTGCTAGCAAAGTCTTGGATATTTGGCACAGGATAGCTATCAGTGATTGTCCTATCATTCAACTTCCTGTAATCTCCACATAAACAATAGGTACCGTCCCTTTTCAGCGCAAGGTAAATAGGAGAAGCCCATTAGCTAGAGGAAGGTTGCACATTGCCGACCTCAATCAGTTCGCCAATAATGTTTTTTGCGATTTTGAGTTTATGCGGATTGAGGCGGCATGGTCTGAAAAGCACTGGAGGTCCCTCTGTTGTGTTGAGTCTATGACAAGCATCACTACTGATAGCAAGAACTGTCATGCAGGCGCGGGGAACTATGTGAAACTGTTGAGTTATTGTTATGCGCATCAGAGTTCGGGCTGCACAACTGGGAGGGAGCGCACGACACTTGTTGCGCGGATTGTAAACTTCGTAAGGAAGCAATTACTTCTCTCGCACCAGCCAGCTCGCGTGACTTAATGTCAATCTGTTCTTTAAGCCTACTCTGAGTTTATTTAAGTTCAACAATTTCAAGTCTATGTACAGTTACGTCACACATTACACTAGTAAGTTTTGCAGCTAACAGTGCACACTCTGTTTGCAAAAGAGAAATGTCAGCATTAATATGCGGCGATGGCCATGCACTGGAGGAGGCAGACAGACGGATGCGCGTGTTAGTGGTTTGATGTAACAAGATTCCTGCCAGAATGTCCACGGAAAATTTATTGTTCCTTAAAAAGACTATGCCAAGCACCAGACAGGACACTTGCACGACCAAAAAGTCCCACTTAATAGTCAAGTCTTTAGATAAATGAACTGGCATGTGAACCGTTCCAAACACTTTGATAGTGGAGTCGTTTGCGGCGCAAAGCAGTGTGGGAGAATGTACGAGAGTGTCCGGTGCAAGAGACAGGGGTAAAACACTCGTGTCTGCCCCACTGTCAATCAGAAAGTCAATGTTCGAAACACAATCAGTCACAAACAAACAGCCGTTGCAGCTTACCGTACCAGAGGTGTGAGTTGTGGAGTGGAGGCGTCTTCGTTTCGGACGGGGCACCGCGCCTGCTACTGCACCCCGCCACCTGCGTTTCCCGCCGCGCACAGTGCATGGCAATGTTTAGCATCGTCTCCGAAGTTGTTATGATACCAGCAGAGGGGCTGTCTATTGTTGGGCGTGGTCGGCGTGCTGCAGGTAGTTCCATCGGCGTCTGAGAAAGTGCACTGCTGGGCTGGCGTTTCCATCATGGCAACTGGTGAGTCCAGAGAGCGTTGCGCAGGATGGCTATCAGATGATGACACCGTAGGGTAGCGCGACGAAAACACATGGGTGCGATCGTCACCTACGTGCGTGGTAGGTGGGGGGGGGGGGGGAATATTTGGAACAACACTCGTGCCACTGTTAACACTGGGAGTGCAATGGTTAATGATCTTAAATGCACTATCTGCTATTGATAGTTTTTCATCAAGAGAACAAGACGTAAGTGGCAGCAACTGAAGCTGCAAGGGTTCAGGCAATTTCACTAACCAGATTGACCACAAAGTAATGTCCGGGAGAAAATCAGTTGAAACAAGGGCGTGCAGCCTACGCTACAGTTCAGATGGTGTAAGGTCTCCTAAGTGCACTTCGTGAATTATGTGATGCAACACTTCATCTGGCGAGTGGGAAAGTCTCTCACAGATGATACGTTTCGCATTTGTGTACTGAGGTGGCGGAGGTGGGTTAAGCACCAAATCGCTAATCAAGTCAAGATGGTCGTGTAGATGACCGACAAGGCACACGAACTTAGATTCTTCTGAAATAATGCCCGAAACCCTGAAAATAGATTCAATTAAAGCGAACTAAGGGTTCAGATGTTGCTTTGCAAAAGGCGGCAGCTTTGGCAATTTAGTGGGCTGTTGTTCGAAATTAACTGGACGAACAAGCAGAGGAGGCGCATTGCCTGTTGCGAATGTTGGCCCGGAAACTGGTACGTTCGTGAGGGCATAGTTCTGTGTAGCATTTCGTCCAAAACTAACCGGTAGTCCGGCGGTACTATTCAACACATTTGTAACACATGGTAGATGGTCAGAAGGCACAGTAACTGAAGGTATAGCACACTGCACTTGTGGAAAATCGCGCGAAAAGTTTGAGATCCAAGGCGGTACTGAAACTCGCTGTTGAGTGCATGAAGAGTCAAAATTCGAATGTTCAGTTGTAACACAGCACTGTTCTTGAGGCCCTGGTACGTGAAAGTTGGTTATACTTTAACTAAGTTAGCGGTTTGAACCATAGAAAGTTCGGAAAGCAGCATGTCGGCATGGCTGGGCGGATTGTTGACATGTACAACAGGGCTCAATTTGTTAGGCTGTATAATGTCTAGTCCCACCTGTGAATTGATGCACTGTCCTTTCTCAGCAGTTGAAAGCGGAGAAGCAGATAATCCTTGTCCTTGTGATCGTAGCACTGAAGAACATGGAGATTGATTCCACATGGTGTGATTGTTCACTGCACTTGTATAATAACAAATTCGGAAAAGAGGCACGAAAGCATAATAGTGTGAGAATTGAAATGCGGGATCACCACTGTGGTGTACTGGATACACTATGACAAATAAATACCCGGTACATGCCACATTAACTGAATAATAAACATTTATTACAGATCACTTGATACATTCAGTGTACACAATAGTCGAGTCCAAACAATACTCAAAGGCCCGCGTGGGCTATCTAAACCTCAGCTCAAAGATATTCCACTCCAGGCAGAGTCGATCTTGACCTCACCACAGTGTCACTCATTAACTCAGACATAAACACATGAATTATAAAATTTAAGTTATGTAAACAAACCGCCACTGTAGAGTCAGTCAAAACGGCTGCTACTCCCACTCACTTCCCGCCATGCTCTTGGCTCACTGCTATCAACTGATGGCATGTAGGAGGGCTGTAACCGTGTCACATCAATGAGAGGGATACATGTCGGGATGGCCCGAGTCACACAACTCTCCCTCTCAGCCTACTCGGCGCACGCCACTGGCCTGGGTGTTCACACAGCACTTGGAGCCGGAACGAGCCAAAAAAAGGGGGAAAATCTACTTTTCCAGTTTTCATCTTGAAAAAAATTTTATAGTATATAGGACCACCCCACATCATTTTATAATCTTATTTTTTCCTTACAAGCTTTGCCTTGCAATGAAAAATATATATATATATATATTATAGAGGAAAAATTCCTAACAGGAGAAAAATATACGTAAAAAATAGATGAACACTTACCAGGCGAAGGGGCACAGGCAGTAATAGCAACAAATAAACACACAGACACACACACACACTCAAAAATGCTAGCTTTCGCAGCCTAGCTGCTTCATCAGGCAGAAGGGAAGGAGAGGGAAAAGGAAATGATGAGGGATTTAAGGAAGGGGGTAAGGAGCCATTCCAATCCCGGGACAGGAAAGACTTACCTTGGGGGAAAAAATGGAAGGTAAATAAATGCACATACACCCACACATTTACACAGACACAAGTACACTTAGGCAGACATACTGTAGAACTGTAGAAAGCAAAGAAGTTAGAAGTTAGACAGAGATGCCACTTGAGGCAGAGGCTCTGTCCAGAGAACCAAGGCAAAGATGTTAAGATGGTGGGTGGGAATTCGAATTTAGCGGAGGTTGAGACCAGGTGGGCAACGGGAAGAGAGAATATGCTGAAGGGCTAGTTCCCATCTCCGGAGTTCTGAAGGATTGGTGTCAGTGGGAAGTATCCAGATAACCCGGACGGTGTAGCACTGTGCCAAACACGCATTGGTGCACGGCCAGCACATCTTGGCACAGTGCTACACCGTCCGGGTTATCTGGATACTTCCCACTGACACCAATCCTTCAGAACTCCGGAGATGGGAACTAGCCCTTCAGCATATTCTCTCTTCCCGTTGCCCACCTGGTCTCAACCTCCGCTAAATTCGAATTCCCACCCACCATCTTAACATCTTTGCCTTGGTTCTCTGGACAGAGCCTCTGCCTCAAGTGGCATCTCTGTCTAACTTCTAACTTCTTTGCTTTCTACAGTTCTACAGTATGTCTGCCTAAGTGTACTTGTGTCTGTGTAAATGTGTGGGTGTATGTGCATTTATTTACCTTCCATTTTTTCCCCCAAGGTAAGTCTTTCCTGTCCCGGGATTGGAATGGCTCCTTACCCCCTTCCTTAAATCCCTCATCATTTCCTTTTCCCTCTCCTTCCCTTCTGCCTGATGAAGCAGCTAGGCTGCGAAAGCTAGCATTTTTGAGTGTGTGTGTGTCTGTGTGTTTATTTGTTGCTATTACTGCCTGTGCCCCTTCGCCTGGTAAGTGTTCATCTATTTTTTACGTATATTTTTTTCCTGTTAGGAATTTTTCCTCTATAATATATATATATATATATATATATATATATATATATATATATATATATATATATATAATATTATAGAAGGAGACCTTCCAGGTACGAAAATGGTATGAAATAAAGATTTTTGACTTACCTAAAGTACAGGCTGGTCGATAGGAACACTAAACACACACAAAAACACACAACCATTCGAGCTTTCGCCACCAGTGGTGGCTTCTTCGGGAAAAGAGGGAGGAAGGAGAGGAGAAAGGGAAGGATACGGGTTTTAAGGAAGTGGAAAAGGAGCCATTCCAATCCCAGGAGTGGAAGGACTTACCTTAGGGGACAAAAAGGAAGGTAAACAAATACACACACACTCACACATATCCACATCCAAACACACTTAGGCAGACATTTGTAGAAACCAAAGAAGTTGGACAGAGATGCCACTTCAGGCAGAGGCTCTGTCCACAGAACCGAGGCAAAGATGTTAAAGATGGCGGGCGGGAATTAGAATTTAGCGGAGGTTGAGACCAGGCGGGCAACGGGAAGAGAGAATGTGTTGAAGGGCAAGTTCCCATCTCCGGAGTTCTGAAAGATTGGTGTTGGTGGGAAGTATCCAGATAACCCGGACGGTGTAACACTGTGCCAAGATGTGCTGGCCGTGCACCAAGGCATGTTTAGCCACAGGGTGATCCTCATTACCAACAAACACTGTCTGCCTGTGACCGTTCATGCGAATGGACAGTTTGTTGCTGGTCATTCCCACATAGAACGCTTCACAGTGCAGGCATGTCAGTTGGTAAATCACGTGGGTGCTATGGCAAGTGGCTCTGCCCTTGATCGTGTACACCCTCCGGGTTACGGGACTGGAGTAAGTGGTGGTGGAAGGGTGCATAGGGCAGGTTTTACAACGGGGGCGGTTACAAGGGTAGGAGCCAGAGGGTAGGGAAGGTGGTTTGGGGATTTCATATGGATGGACTAGGAGGTTACGGAGGTTAGGTGGGCGGCGGAAAGACACTCTTGGTGGAGTGGGAAGGATGTCATGAAGGATGGATCTCATTTCGGGGCAGGATTTAAGGAAGTCGTATCCTTGCTGGAGAGCCACATTCAGAGTCCGCTCCAGTCCCGGAAAGTATCCGGTGACAAGAGGGGCACTTCTGGGGTTCTTCTGTGGAAGGTTCTGAATTTGGGGGGATGAGGAAGTGGCTCTGGAAATTTGTTTCTGTACCAGATCAGGAGGATAGCCGCGGGATGTGAAAGCTGATATTAGGTTGTTGGTGTACTGGTTCAGGGATTCGGGACTGGAGCAGACTCGTTTGCCACGAAGACCTAAGCTGTAGGGAAGGGAACGTTTGATGTGGAATGGATGGCAGCTGTCATAGTGTAGGTACTGTTGTTTGTTGGTTGGTCTGATGTGGACGGATGTGTGAAGTTGGCCGTTGGACAGATGGAGGTCGACATCAAGGAAAGTGGCATGGGATTTGGAATAGGACCAGGTGAATTTGATGGGACCAAAGGAGTTGAGGTTGAAGAGGAAATTCTGGAGTTCTTCTTCACTGTGAGTCCAAATTATAAAGATGTCGTCAATGAATCTATACCAAACTTTGGGTTGACAGGCTTGGGTGTCCAGGAAGGCTTCCTCTAAGCGTCCCATAAATAAGTTGGCGTACGAGGGGGCCATCCTGGTTCCCATGGCTGTTCCCTTTAGTTGTTGGTATGTTTGGCACTCAAAAGTGAAGAAGTTGTGGGTTAGGATGAAGCTGGCTAGGGTATTAAGGAAAGAGGTTTTAGGTAGGGAATTGGGTGGTCGGCGTGAAAGGAAATACTCCATCGCAGCAAGGCCCTGGGCATGTGGGATGTTTGTGTACAAGGAAGTGGCATCAATGGTTACAAGGATGGTATCTGGAGGTAACTGGCTAGGCAAGGATTTAAGGCGATCGAGGAAGTGGTTGGTATCTTTGATGAAGGATGGGAGACTGCACATGATGGGTTGAAGGTGTTGGTCTATGTAGGCAGAGATTCGTTCAGTAGGGGCTTGGTAACCGGCCACAATGGGGCGGCCGGGATGATTGGGTTTGTGGATCTTGGGGAGTAGGTAGAAGGTGGGGGTGCGGGGTGTCGGTGGGGTCATGAGGTTAATGGAGTTAGGTGAAAGGTTTTGTAGGGGGCCTAAGGTTTTGAGGATTCCTTGAAGCTCTGCCTGGACATCAGGGATAGGATTGTGTTGACAAACTTTGTAGGTAGTATTGTCTGAAAGCTGACGCAGTCCCTCAGCCACATACTCCCGCCGATCAAGTACCACGGTTGTGGATCCCTTGTCGGCTGGGAGAATGACGATGGAACGGTCAGCTTTCAGATCACGGATGGCTCGGGATTCAGCTGTAGTAATGTTGGGAGTAGGATTAAGGTTTTTTAGGAAAGACTGAGAGGCAAGGTTGGAAGTAAGGAATTCCTGGAAGGTTTGAAGAGGGTGATTTTGAGGAAGAGCGGGTGGGTCTAGCTGTGATGGAGGACGGAACTGTTCCAGGCAAGGTTCTATTTGAGTCATGTCTTGTGGAGTTGGATCATTAGGAGTAGGGTTAGTTTTCTTCGTGGCAAAGTGATATCTCCAGCAGAGGCTACGAGTATAGGATAGTAAATCTTTGACAAGGGCTGTTTGGTTGAATTTGGGAGTAGGGCTAAAGGTGAGGCCTTTGGATAGGACAGAGGTTTCAGTTTGGGAGAGCGGTTTAGAGGAGAGGTTAACTACTGAATTGGGATGTCGTGGTTCCGGATTGTGTGCAGTAGGATTTAAAGGTTTGGGGGGGAGTGGAGCTGGAAGTGGGAGATTGAGTAGATGGGAGAGACTAGGTTTCTGTGCAATAAGAGGAGCTTGAGGTTTACTGGAGTGGTTGTTGAGGGAGTGTGTGTTGAGGGAGAGTGTCTTGCCTTTCCGGAGGTGGGTGACAAGGAGTTGGGATAGTTTTTTGAGGTGGAGGGTGGCATGTTGTTCTAATTTCCGGTTGGCCTGTAGGAGGATGTTCTGAACTGTGGGTGTGGATGCGGAAGAGGAAAGGTTGAGGATTTTGATTAGGGATAGGAGTTGACAGGTGTGTTCATTGGCGGAGTTGATGTATAGGTTAAGGATTAGGCGGGTGAGGGCTGTGGATTGTTCTGTTTGGAATTGGTGTAGGGCTTGATGAAAGGATGGGTTACAGCCGGAGATGGGAACTTTTATTGTGAGGCCCTTGGGGGTTATGCCAAATGTTAGACATGCCTGAATAAACAAAATGTGGGACCGTAATCTGGCGGGGATGAAAGCATGCTTGCGGAGGGAATGTATGTAAAACTTGATGGGGTCGAGGTAGGGTAACATAATGTATGGAATGGAAAAGTGAGAACTATGCGTTGAATAAATGACTTCAAAGTATTTAGCAAGGAAAGAAAAATTTTTGAAGGTGGATAGATAGCGAAAGGATTCAGCAAAGAAAATAGAAATCTATAAAGTTGTTCGAGAGAGTTGTTGAAGTTGAACCTGGTGGAAACTGAGGTCAACTACAGTTGGTTAACAACGTAATGCACAATAGTGTTGGCGTCCAAAACAAGTTGCAGGGAGGAGAAAATCAAAGGAAAGCGTATTATAATGACTGATTAGTAGTGGCAGATTACGACTACGAGGTAGACAATAATCTGAGGAAGGAATAATAGGGTTAAAAACGTATGAAAGTTACTGAAAAATGAACGGGAATGTCGGAAGAATGAACGGAAATGTGGAAAAATGGGGTTCGGCAATAATAATAATAAGCTGGCGAAGGAATAATAGGGTTAAAACGTTATTGAAAAATGAACGGGAATGTCGGAAAAATGAACGGAAATGTGAAAAAACGGGAATCGGAAATAATAATAATAATCTGACGAAGGAATAATGGGATTAAAACGGATAGAAAGTTATTGAAAAATGAACGGGAATGTCGGAAGAATGAACGGAAATGTGGAAAAACGGAAATCGGAAGTAATAGTAATAATAAGCTGACGAAAGAATAATTGGGTTAAAACGTATAGAAAGTTTAGAAAAATGATCGCGAATGTCGGAAGAATGAATGGAAATGTGGAAAAACGAGAATCGGAAATAATCGCGAAGTTTCTAGGAAAAGCCGAAAATGGTTATTATAGGTTATTGTAAAATGGAGTTGTGAAATAGTATTACCACAGTAAATGTGGATAACGCGTAGATATTATACAGGAGATGCAGTGATGAAAGCGGTAAATAACAAAAAATAAAAAATAATAAATAAAATAATAATGATGAAAAGCGTACACGAAAAGTCGTTAGTCGTATTATTAGTGAAGGTTCAGAAGTCAATACTGATTGTTGTATGTGGCTAATTTGGCCAGGAGAAAAATGAACTTTAATGAGAGCGAATGAGAGCGAAATGAACTTAAATGAGAGCGAATATAGGGTGAGAATATAATGTAAAATTAAAAACAGAAGGAGAAAGTAAGAGGACAGAAAAGATTTCGAAAGGCAACAGAGCAATAATGAACGTAAGTAATTGTTAGGTTCAAAAGGATGAAACTAATATTATAGAAGGAGACCTTCCAGGTACGAAAATGGTATAAAATAAAGATTTTTGACTTACCTAAAGTACAGGCTGGTCGATAGGAACACTAAACACACACAAAAACACACAACCATTCGAGCTTTCGCCACCAGTGGTGGCTTCTTCGGGAAAAAGAGGGAGGAAGGAGAGGAGAAAGGGAAGGATACGGGTTTTAAGGAAATGGAAAAGGAGCCATTCCAATCCCAGGAGTGGAAGGACTTACCTTAGGGGACAAAAAGGAAGGTAAACAAATACACACACACTCACACATATCCACATCCAAACACACTTAGGCAGACATTTGTAGAAACCAAAGAAGTTGGACAGAGATGCCACTTCAGGCAGAGGCTCTGTCCACAGAACCGAGGCAAAGATGTTAAAGATGGCGGGCGGGAATTAGAATTTAGCGGAGGTTGAGACCAGGCGGGCAACGGGAAGAGAGAATGTGTTGAAGGGCAAGTTCCCATCTCCGGAGTTCTGAAAGATTGGTGTTGGTGGGAAGTATCCAGATAACCCGGACGGTGTAACACTGTGCCAAGATGTGCTGGCCGTGCACCAAGGCATGTTTAGCCACAGGGTGATCCTCATTACCAACAAACACTGTCTGCCTGTGACCGTTCATGCGAATGGACAGTTTGTTGCTGGTCATTCCCACATAGAACGCTTCACAGTGCAGGTATGACAGTTGGTAAATCACGTGGGTGCTATGGCAAGTGGCTCTGCCCTTGATCGTGTACACCCTCCGGGTTACGGGACTGGAGTAAGTGGTGGTGGAAGGGTGCATAGGGCAGGTTTTACAACGGGGGCGGTTACAAGGGTAGGAGCCAGAGGGTAGGGAAGGTGGTTTGGGGATTTCATATGGATGGACTAGGAGGTTACGGAGGTTAGGTGGGCGGCGGAAAGACACTCTTGGTGGAGTGGGAAGGATGTCATGAAGGATGGATCTCATTTCGGGGCAGGATTTAAGGAAGTCGTATCCTTGCTGGAGAGCCACATTCAGAGTCCGCTCCAGTCCCGGAAAGTATCCGGTGACAAGAGGGGCACTTCTGGGGTTCTTCTGTGGAAGGTTCTGAATTTGGGGGGATGAGGAAGTGGCTCTGGAAATTTGTTTCTGTACCAGATCAGGAGGATAGCCGCGGGATGTGAAAGCTGCCCCGAAATGAGATCCATCCTTCATGACATCCTTCCCACTCCACCAAGAGTGTCTTTCCGCCGCCCACCTAACCTCCGTAACCTCCTAGTCCATCCATATGAAATCCCCAAACCACCTTCCCTACCCTCTGGCTCCTACCCTTGTAACCGCCTCCGTTGTAAAACCTGCCCTATGCACCCTTCCACCACCACTTACTCCAGTCCCGTAACCCGGAGGGTGTACACGATCAAGGGCAGAGCCACTTGCCATAGCACCCACGTGATTTACCAACTGACATGCCTGCACTGTGAAGCGTTCTATGTGGGAATGACCAGCAACAAACTGTCCATTCGCATGAACGGTCACAGGCAGACAGTGTTTGTTGGTAATGAGGATCACCCTGTGGCTAAACATGCCTTGGTGCACGGCCAGCACATCTTGGCACAGTGTTACACCGTCCGGGTTATCTGGATACTTCCCACCAACACCAATCTTTCAGAACTCCGGAGATGGGAACTTGCCCTTCAACACATTCTCTCTTCCCGTTGCCCGCCTGGTCTCAACCTCCGCTAAATTCTAATTCCCGCCCGCCATCTTTAACATCTTTGCCTCGGTTCTGTGGACAGAGCCTCTGCCTGAAGTGGCATCTCTGTCCAACTTCTTTGGTTTCTACAAATGTCTGCCTAAGTGTGTTTGGATGTGGATATGTGTGAGTGTGTGTGTATTTGTTTACCTTCCTTTTTGTCCCCTAAGGTAAGTCCTTCCACTCCTGGGATTGGAATGGCTCCTTTTCCATTTCCTTAAAACCCGTATCCTTCCCTTTCTCCTCTCCTTCCTCCCTCTTTTTCCCGAAGAAGCCACCACTGGTGGCGAAAGCTCGAATGGTTGTGTGTTTTTGTGTGTGTTTAGTGTTCCTATCGACCAGCCTGTACTTTAGGTAAGTCAAAAATCTTTATTTTATACCATTTATATATATATATATATATATATATATATATATATATATATATATATATATATATATAAAATATAAAAAATAGACGAAGATTACTCACCAGGCGAAGGAGCACAGGTGTGACAGCATCACAAATAAATAAATGAATACACACACACACACACACACACACAATCGCAAGCTTTCGCAACCCAGTTGCGTCTTCAGGCAGTAGGGAAGGAGAGGGAAAAGGAAATGATGAGGGTTTTAAGGAAGGGGGTAAGGAGCCATTCCAATCCCGGGAGAGGAAAGACTTACCTTGGGGGAAAAAATGGAGGGTAAACAAATGCACACATGCCCACACATTCACACAGACACAAGTACACCTAGGCAGACATACTACAGTATGTCTGCCTAGGTGTACTTGTGTCTGTGTGAATGTGTGGGCATGTGTGCATTTGTTTACCCTCCATTTTTTCCCCCAAGGTAAGTCTTTCCTCTCCCGGGATTGGAATGGCTCCTTACCCCCTTCCTTAAAACCCTCATCATTTCCTTTTCCCTCTCCTTCCCTACTGCCTGAAGACGCAACTGGGTTGCGAAAGCTTGCGATTGTGTGTGTGTGTGTGTGTGTGTATTCATTTATTTATTTGTGATGCTGTCACACCTGTGCTCCTTCGCCTGGTGAGTAATCTTCGTCTATTTTTTATATTTTATTTTTCCTGCTAGGAATTTTTCGTCTTAATAATCGTTTCATATATATATATATATATATATATATATATATATATATATATATATATATATATATATGATACGAATATTATAGAGGAAAAATTCCTAACAGGAAAAAAATATACGTAAAAAATAGATGAAGAACACTTACCAGGTGAAGGGGCACAGGCAGTAATAGCAACAAATAAACACACAGACACACACACACTCAAAAATGCTAGCTTTCGCAGCCTAGCTGCTTCATCAGGCAGAAGGGAAGGACAGGGAAAAGGAAATGATGAGGGATTTAAGGAAGGGGGTAAGGAGCCATTCCAATCCCGGGACAGGAAAGACTTACCTTGGGGGAAAAATGGAAGGTAAATAAATGCACATACACCCACACATTTACACAGACACAAGCTTTCTACAGTTCTACAGTATGTCTGCCTAAGTGTACTTGTGTCTGTGTAAATGTGTGGGTGTATGTGCATTTATTTACCTTCCATTTTTTCCCCCAAGGTAAGTCTTTCCTGTCCCGGGATTGGAATGGCTTCTTACCCCCTTCCTTAAATCCCTCATCATTTCCTTTTCCCTCTCCTTCCCTTCTGCCTGATGAAGCAGCTAGGCTGCGAAAGCTAGCATTTTTGAGTGTGTGTGTGTCTGTGTGTTTATTTGTTGCTATTACTGCCTGTGCCCCTTCGCCTGGTAAGTGTTCTTCATCTATTTTTTACGTATATATATATATATATATTATAGAAGGAGACCTTCCAGGTAGGAAAATGGTTTAAAATAAAGATTTTTGACTTACCTAAAGTACAGGCTGGTCGATAGGAACACTAAACACACACAAAAACACACAAAGATTCGAGCTTTCGCCACCAGTGGTGGCTTCTTCGGGAAAAACAGGGAGGAAGGAGAGGAGAAAGGGAAGGATACGGGTTTTAAGGAAGTGGAAAAGGAGCCATTCCAATCCCAGGAGTGGAAGGACTTACCTTAGGGGACAAAAAGGAAGGTAAACAAATACACACACACTCACACATATCCACATCCAAACACACTTAGGCAGACATTTGTAGAAACCAAAGAAGTTGGACAGAGATACCACTTCAGGCAGAGGCTCTGTCCACAGAACCGAGGCAAAGATGTTAAAGTGGCGGGCGGGAATTAGAATTTAGCGGAGGTTGAGACCAGGCGGGCAACGGGAAGAGAGAAGGCGGGCAACGGGAAGAGAGAATGTGTTGAAGGGCAAGTTCCCATCTCCGGAGTTCTGAAAGATTGGTGTTGGTGGGAAGTATCCAGATAACCCGGACGGTGTGCCAAGATGTGCTGGCCGTGCACCAAGGCATGTTTAGCCACAGGGTGATCCTCATTACCAACAAACACTGTCTGCCTGTGACCGTTCATGCGAATGGACAGTTTGTTGCTGGTCATTCCCACATAGAATGCTTCACAGTGCAGGCATGTCAGTTGGTAAATCACGTGGGTGCTATCGCAAGTGGCTCTGCCCTTGATCGTGTACACCCTCCGGGTTACGGGACTGGAGTAAGTGGTGGTGGAAGGGTGCATAGGGCAGGTTTTACAACGGGGGCGGTTACAAGGGTAGGAGCCAGAGGGTAGGGAAGGTGGTTTGGGGATTTCATATGGATGGACTAGGAGGTTACGGAGGTTAGGTGGGCGGCGGAAAGACACTCTTGGTGGAGTGGGAAGGATGTCATGAAGGATGGATCTCATTTTGGGGCAGGATTTAAGGAAGTCGTATCCTTGCTGGAGAGCCGCATTCAGAGTCCGCTCCAGTCCCGGAAAGTATCTGGTGACAAGAGGGGCACTTCTGGGGTTCTTCTGTGGAAGGTTCTGAATTTGGGGGGATGAGGAAGTGGCTCTGGAAATTTGTTTCAGTACCAGATCAGGAGGATAGCCGCGGGATGTGAAAGCTGATATTAGGTTGTTGGTGTACTGGTTCAGGGATTCGGGACTGGAGCAGACTCGTTTGCCACGAAGACCTAAGCTGTAGGGAAGGGAACGTTTGATGTGGAATGGATGGCAGCTGTCATAGTGTAGGTACTGTTGTTTGTTGGTTGGTTTGATTTGGACGGATGTGTGAAGTTGGCCGTTGGACAGATGGAGGTCGACATCAAGGAAAGTGGCATGGGATTTGGAATAGGACCAGGTGAATTTGATGGGACCAAAGGAGTTGAGGTTGAAGAGGAAATTCTGGAGTTCTTCTTCACTGTGAGTCCAAATCATAAAGATGTCGTCAATGAATCTATACCAAACTTTGGGTTGACAGGCTTGGGTGTCCAGGAAGGCTTCCTCTAAGCGTCCCATAAATAAGTTGGCGTACGAGGGGGCCATTCTGGTTCCCATGGCTGTTCCCTTTAGTTGTTGGTATGTTTGGCCCTCAAAAGTGAAGAAGTTGTGGGTTAGGATGAAGCTGGCTAGGGTATTAAGGAAAGAGGTTTTAGGTAGGGAATTGGGTGGTCGGCGTGAAAGGAAATACTCCATCGCAGCAAGGCCCTGGGCATGTGGGATGTTTGTGTACAAGGAAGTGGCATCAATGGTTACAAGGATGGTATCTGGAGGTAACTGGCTAGGCAAGGATTTCAGGCGATCGAGGAAGTGGTTGGTATCTTTGATGAAGGATGGGAGACTGTACATGATGGGTTGAAGGTGTTGGTCTATGTAGGCAGAGATTCGTTCAGTAGGGGCTTGGTAACCGGCCACAATGGGGCGGCCGGGATGATTGGGTTTGTGGATCTTGGGGAGTAGGTAGAAGGTGGGAGTGCGGGGTGTCGGTGGGGTCATGAGGTTAATGGAGTTAGGTGAAAGGTTTTGTAGGGGGCCTAAGGTTTTGAGGATTCCTTGAAGCTCTGCCTGGACATCAGGGATAGGATTGTGTTGACAAACTTTGTAGGTAGTATTGTAGGTAGTACTGTAGTTTCTACAGTATGTCTGCCTAGGTGTACTTGTGTCTGTGTGAATGTGTGGGCATGTGTGCATTTGTTTACCCTCCATTTTTTCCCCCAAGGTAAGTCTTTCCTCTCCCGGGATTGGAATGGCTCCTTACCCCCTTCCTTAAAACCCTCATCATTTCCTTTTCCCTCTCCTTCCCTACTGCCTGAAGACGCAACTGGGTTGCGAAAGCTTGCGATTGTGTGTGTGTATTCATTTATTTATTTGTGATGCTGTCACACCTGTGCTCCTTCGCCTGGTGAGTAATCTTCGTCTATTTTTTATATTTCATTTTTCCTGCTAGGAATTTTTCGTCTTTATATATATATATATATATATATATATTATAGAGGAAAAATTCCTAACAGGAAAAAAATATACGTAAAAAATAGATGAAGAACACTTACCAGGCGAAGGGGCACAGGCAGTAATAGCACCAAATAAACACACAGACACACACACACACTCAAAAATGCTAGCTTTCGCAGCCTAGCTGCTTCATCAGGCAGAAGGGAAGGAGAGGGAAAAGGAAATGATGAGGGATTTAAGGAAGGGGGTAAGGAGCCATTCCAATCCCGGGACAGGAAAGACTTACCTTGGGGGAAAAAATGGAAGGTAAATAAATGCACATACACCCACACATTTACACAGACACAAGTACACTTAGGCAGACATACTGTAGAACTGTAGAAAGCAAAGAAGTTAGAAGTTAGACAGAGATGCCACTTAAGGCAGAGGCTCTGTCCAGAGAACCAAGGCAAAGATGTTAAGATGGTGGGTGGGAATTCGAATTTAGCGGAGGTTGAGACCAGGTGGGCAACGGGAAGAGAGAATATGCTGAAGGGCTAGTTCCCATCTCCGGAGCTCTGAAGGATTGGTGTCAGTGGGAAGTATCCAGATAACCCGGACGGTGTAGCACTGTGCCAAGATGTGCTGGCCATGCACCAAGGCATGTTTAGCCACAGGGTGATCCTCGTTACCAACAAACACTGTCTGCCTGTGTCCATTCATGCGAATGGACAGTTTGTTGCTGGTCATTCCCACATAGAACGCTTCACAGTGCAGGCATGTCAGTTGGTAGATCACGTGGGTACTATCGCAAGTGGCTCTGCCTTTGATCGTGTACACCTTCCGGGTTACGGGACTGGAGTAAGTGGTGGTGGAAGGGTGCATAGGGCAGGTTTTACAACGGGGGCGGTTACAAGGGTAGGAGCCAGAAGGTAGGGAAGGTGGTTTGGGGATTTCATAGGGGTGGACTAGGAGGTTACGGAGGTTAGGTGGGCGGCGGAAAGACACTCTCGGTGGAGTAGGAAGGATGTCATGAAGGATGGATCTCATTTCGGGGCAGGATTTTAGGAAGTCGTATCCTTGCTGGAGAGCCACATTCAGAGTCCGCTCCAGTCCCGGAAAGTATCCGGTGACAAGAGGGGCACTTCTGGGGTTTTGTGGAAAATTCTTAAATTGTTAAATTGTTAAATTGGGGAGATGAGGAAGTGGCTCTGGCAATTTGCTTCTGAAAAGCAATTTAAGAATTTTCCACAAAACCCCAGAAGTGCCCCTCTTGTCACCGGATACTTTCCGGGACTGGAGCGGACTCTGAATGTGGCTCTCCAGCAAGGATACGACTTTCTAAAATCCTGCCCCGAAATGAGATCCATCCTTCATGACATCCTTCCTACTCCACCGAGAGTGTCTTTCCGCCGCCCACCTAACCTCCGTAACCTCCTAGTCCACCCCTATGAAATCCCCAAACCACCTTCCCTACCTTCTGGCTCCTACCCTTGTAACCGCCCCCGTTGTAAAACCTGCCCTATGCACCCTTCCACCACCACTTACTCCAGTCCCGTAACCCGGAAGGTGTACACGATCAAAGGCAGAGCCACTTGCGATAGTACCCACGTGATCTACCAACTGACATGCCTGCACTGTGAAGCGTTCTATGTGGGAATGACCAGCAACAAACTGTCCATTCGCATGAATGGACACAGGCAGACAGTGTTTGTTGGTAACGAGGATCACCCTGTGGCTAAACATGCCTTGGTGCATGGCCAGCACATCTTGGCACAGTGCTACACCGTCCGGGTTATCTGGATACTTCCCACTGACACCAATCCTTCAGAGCTCCGGAGATGGGAACTAGCCCTTCAGCATATTCTCTCTTCCCGTTGCCCACCTGGTCTCAACCTCCGCTAAATTCGAATTCCCACCCACCATCTTAACATCTTTGCCTTGGTTCTCTGGACAGAGCCTCTGCCTTAAGTGGCATCTCTGTCTAACTTCTAACTTCTTTGCTTTCTACAGTTCTACAGTATGTCTGCCTAAGTGTACTTGTGTCTGTGTAAATGTGTGGGTGTATGTGCATTTATTTACCTTCCATTTTTTCCCCCAAGGTAAGTCTTTCCTGTCCCGGGATTGGAATGGCTCCTTACCCCCTTCCTTAAATCCCTCATCATTTCCTTTTCCCTCTCCTTCCCTTCTGCCTGATGAAGCAGCTAGGCTGCGAAAGCTAGCATTTTTGAGTGTGTGTGTGTGTCTGTGTGTTTATTTGTTGCTATTACTGCCTGTGCCCCTTCGCCTGGTAAGTGTTCTTCATCTATTTATATATATATATATATATATTGAGTGAGGAGCATTACGAAACTAAAAACTCGTGTTGAATTAAATATATATATATATATATATATATATATTTAATTCAACACGAGTTTTTAGTTTCGTAATGCTCCTCACTCAATGTTGATGGAAGTGTGCCATTAAAAAACCTGATTTTTGGACATATGGTAGTAAAGAAATGTAGCTTTTGAATAAACCCACCCACCTTTTTGTAATTTGTAACACTCATTTCCAAATGACAGTGTTTGTTAATAATGAGCACTTGATTTCCAAATCGTTTAGTGAAAAGGTAGATAGTGGGCAGCTTACTGTTCTTTGCATTTTTGACCATGCGTTATAGCACGTGAAATGGAGATAAATGTACAGAAACATTTATGAAATGGTCGTCGCACTGATATCCACCCTCTTTCAGAAGTTATTCGAGTTATCTGAGTGGTGTCAGGCTGCAATCACAAACCTATGAACTCAGCATGTGTTGAGGTTAGCGTGATGCACTGAAGTGCCAAAAACTTTGAATTGCTGGCCACATGTGTTGGTCCATCATGATGTGTTAATGATCCATAACCAGAAAACAAGTATCAAGTAAATTTTCTTGGGTGGAGACAGATTACAATTGACAACAATCTGATATAGTTTTACATCAAGTCATACTTGACTTTATGAGAGGCATACAACTGACTTTTTTTTTTACCACATCATTCAATCCATGAAAAATATATTTCATATTTGGAATTAGAAGAGAAGAATAAATTAATGTAAATTGTGACTTTGCTGTCTGAAACGCTCCCCTTTTTTTATTTTAAACCCTGACTATGGTGGATGTGGGAAGGGGAGGGGTGGGGGGGGGTCTACCGTCGAGCCGGCAGAAGCTAGGACACAACGGTCCCTGAGTGGTAGGTCACAAGCTATCTTATAACAAATACTTTTATTTAGAAGTTAAGTAAAGGCTCTATTACTAAGGACTATCAGGCACCAAATTTATGATTACAAGTACAAGTACATGAATAGAGCATTTACAAGTTTGTGCATTAAATTATTGAACAGAATGCAATACTTGACCCCCTTCAGTTAAAAAACCTGGCCACTTGATCGTTAGCTCACTTAGGCTAAATTTTCTTAACCAGAAGCAAGGCTTTTATCATGCTCTGGAAAGGTGTATGACTTCAGTAAACTACATGCAATGCACCAGAGCACAAACTAACAGAAATTATATTGTGATCGAATCAGTGATAAGCATAACTTGAACCAAAATTTTAGAACTAAAAATACCACTAAACATCTACTTAAAATAACAACAATAGAGCAGGGTGGTAGCACTCCTATGGCATCAGAGGCATCCCACTAACCTGGTTCAGTTCATACCTCACAAACAGGAGACAAAAAGTAGCAGTAAGGCATAATGATCAAGGATATGTTGAAACTTAGTATTCTGACTATGGCAACATTGCACAAGGTGTGCCCCAAGGCTCAATACTTAAACCAGTACTGTTTCTCCTCTACATTAATGACCTGCCTCTGAACATTACTGCCAATACTAGCACACTCTTTGCAGATGATACTAGCATCCTCCTTACCAACCAAGATGACCATGAGCTCCAGAAAGCAATAAATAAAAGTACAGATGAGTTGAGTGATTGGTTCAACAAAAACAAACTCATAGTGAACACTTCAAAAACAACCTTCCTGCACTTCCACCTGAGTGGCGAAAAATCTGAGCTGATGGTGAAATTACATAACTCAACACTCAACAGAAACAAAATTTCTAGGCTTGTGGTTGCAAAAAAACCTAAAATAGCAAGTGCACATTAGCAAAACAGCTAGCAAACTAAACCGAGTGTGTTACGCCCTACGTATCCTATCATACAGTACAAGCCCGGAGACAGTTCGCATTGCATATTATGCGCAGTTCCACAGTTTGATGCAATATGGCGTTATATTCTGGGGGAACTCCCCATGTAGCTCTGACATTCTACTTACCCAAAAGAGAGCCGTGAGAATAATGAATAGGGCAAAACCAACTGATAGCTGTCAACCTCTCTTTCATCTATCCTACCCCTTGGCAGTCTCTACATATTGAAAATATGCAAATTTGTTAAAACAAATATCACACAGTTCAACAAAAATTCAAATGTCCACTACCATGACACCAGGCAGAAAAACAAGATCCATGTACAAAGCACCCGTATTTATGCATTCAAAAACTTCACATTCCACCAAGGCGTCCATCTTTACAACAGCTTGCCATCAGCAATAACAAATAGCAAGTCTCAGTCCCTATTCACCAAAACACCCAAAACCTTTCTGCCTGACCATTGCTTCTACACTGTAGCTGAATTTTTGGACCACATGTCTGAAAATAAATTTAAGACAACAAAATGTAGGCATGATCTCTGCAAAGGAAGTGTACAGTAGTGCAAGGATGTAAGCACAAATATCTATTGTGTATAACTTTCATGACTCAGAGCTCATCACTTTATCTATGTAACGTACTTGCTGGAAAAATACTGTCTTTGTAGTTTAGATCTGTGTTTGAATTGAAAACCATCATACCTAATTCTAAAATTCTTGCATCTGCTGAAATAACAATGTTGTTATATTTTATCCCTGTAATTGCTGAAAAAACTGTTTTTGTAATTTGTGTGTGTATACTTGTTTAATAATACTATATTGTAATTTATGTGTTTTCGTGTCCCAAACGGAAAAAAAAAAAAAAAAAAAAAAAAAAAAAAAAAAAAAAAAAAAAAAAAACTGTTTTTGTAATTTGTGTGTGTATACTTGTTTGATAATACTATATTGTAATTTATGTGTTTTCATGTCCCACAATCTGCAAAGATTTCTGGACAAATAAATAAATAAACAATAGTTCATTTAAGTTTAAGTAAAACTTTTAAGACAACTAGTAAGGTGCTTAACGTCTATGTACAATACCTCCAGTTTAGGAAAGTCCGGTACAATCGGAGTTGAGCACTAGCTCATTTAAGCTTAACCAAAACTTTTAACACAACTGGTAAATAGCTTAACATCTATGAGAGATGAGCACTAGCGCATTTAACTTTCAACAAAATTTTGACACCACTGGTAAATTGCTTAACATCTACGAAAGATGAGCACTAGCGCATTTAACTTTCAACAAAATTTTGACACCACTGGTAAATTGCTTAACATCTACGAAAGATGAACACTAGCGCATTTAACTTTATGCAAAAACCCTTTAAGGCAACTGTTAAGGTGCTTAACATCTGCTAAAGATAAAAAATAGTTTATTTAAGTGTAAGCAAAACTTTTAAGACAACTAGTAAGGTGCTTAACGTCTAAGTACAATACCTCCAGTTTAGGTAAGTCCGGTACAATCAGGGGCGAGCACTAGCTCATTTAAGCTTCTAACTTTAAAAATACTTGAATCATTAGAGAGGCGAGATAATGAAATATATCACATTGAGATACATAATCGTGGCCAGATTAAAACACACTTGGTGCCTTGTATCACATAACAGAAAATCCATTCCATATGTGACACCTATAAAAAAATTACAAACTATATGTTTTTATACCTTAAACTTCGTCACTCAATAATACACGGTGTGTTTTACACTAGCTAAACATCATTCCTTTTTTTTTTTTTTTTTTTTTTTTTTTTTTTTTTGGGGGGGGGGGGGGGGGGTGTACCAAGCAAACGCTAGCTCTGATAAATATCAATAATGTCTACCACTGACCAAAAGAGAGCTACAAATGAACTTAATCTCACACTGGAGTACACAGGAACAAACGGCACTCTGAAACTTGGCACTATTCAAATAACAACTAGCCGTGCCCATCACGGTGACAGAAACAAGTACACTCATAGGTCATGAAAGCTGGTTAGTACAGCCACTCAAATACCATTGTTGATGCCGAAAAGAAATGGAAATAGTAACTTGTGATTGCACGGTCACACGTCCTTTCCAAATCCCACTGGCGCTGCTTCGTGCATCAAATCCTCCTCTGAGCTGATGTCAGCTGCCCTCCTGTTTACCACACGCGCCACACTCCACTGCCGATCACGTACTGTCACTCCTCGCCAGATCCCAGACGATGCTCGATCCTCACCACGAAGCGACCACGCCCCTTGCTATCGATGGTGCACGTTAGTATCTCTGGACACACTTGATATTCAACCCCATGGGCACGCCTCACTGTCAATGGACTGAAATAAAATTTTGTGACATTGCACTTCATGGGTTTCTAGTTGGAGATGGTAAATGGAAGAAGCCCAAAAACATATTTATAGATGCATACACTCCTCGCACACATATTATTATTACTATTATTTTTTAAAAATTTTTGCTTTCGTAGCTCTTGGAAAATGTAGTACCACGAGGTGAAAATAATTGTATACAGCGTATCCCTCATAAAAAGGACCATGTTTTTTGCTTTAACTGAAAGAAAAATATGATGCTTTAGTTTAGCTTCAGACACTGTAGGACAGGTCAGTGAGTCACTTTTTTTTCCTTCTTGTTGGGCTTATCCTTAGCAGCAAGGGATCCCCACCTACTGTCAATAGAATGTCAAAGAAAACACAGGAGTGATGAGTGACCAAAACCTGTCCACTGTCATCTACTATGAACAAGCTATAAGTTCACTCATTTTGTTATTTTATTACTATTGTTCTCTCACTGAATTTTATGCACTTAAGAAATAGGTGGTAATGGATTTATCCCATGAATTTAGACAGATATTTATGAGAGTTTTCCCTGATATGAACATTTGATACATTTAATATTGGCATTGGCACGAGCCGATTGGGGTTCGGTGTTTATTCTGCAGCAAATCTCCAGCCCGCTCTCAGCAGAAGCTTCAGTACTTGACACATTGTGCAAGGCACCCCCACCCCTCCACACTCGATCACTCGCTCGGCTGCTAGCCAAACGACGCTGCCACCCTCCGACAACGGCACACTTCCCGGAAGGACAGGATGACTGACATGCACTTAGTGGGTCACTGACGATCTGAAGAACGAATGACAAATAACAAGTAACCCCACTTTTGACAATGCAATTATCAGGATAACATCAAAAATGTACTGGCACTTGAGACAAAAGTTTTGTAAACAAATTGCCTGTACGAAAGCTGACACCACAACTGGTCATTCGTACTGCCACTGACCCCAGGCCTTTCACCACCACCCCCAATGATTTTTTCTTAATTTGCACATCAAATTAATTGTGACATCCTATGTTTTTTCATTAACAATTTTGCAGAAAGAGTATTTCATTTTCTCTCAGGTATCGTCAGTGAGCAACAGTAAATATCTTGCTGTTCGTAAGTAATGTTTAACATCAATTGTTTATAAACTGTAAAGTCAAGGGAATCATAAGTGCTTTCAATTCGATGTGTTCAGTGATAGATCCATTGTGGAGGATGGAAACGTGATGAGGGGGTCTGGTAAGAACAATGAATCGAGAGTCCTGGGTTCAAAACCTGGTCATAACCATCTGACACTTAATTTTCAGGGCCGGAAAGAAAAATTTATAATTTTCACCACTAATTGTCATTACATTGAAATGCAATTGAAGGGGCCGATAAAAAACCTATGTAGGTTCATCGACAGTTATTTAAAAACAATTCTAACTGATGTCAATCTACTATCCAAAAAAGGAATATCCGATTTTCAGAAGATGTTCACCACCTAGGATTGCTGTGCAAAATAACTGTATACTAGATTTTGATACAATCTGTTAGTTATTGTAATACAATTACAACTCATATGGTATGCAAAATTTTTGTATGACAACGTGTCAAAAAAGGAGGGATAACTCCACAGAGTGGATATATTTGTACTCCTCAGAGATGGTCCACTGGTATGCAAATGTGTAAAATCACAGATATGCAAATTAATTTGAAATATAATCCTCATTAATGTTACTATCAAGGGTCACCACCATATTTTCTGTTAAAAAGATGCCAAAAGACTCAACATGCTAAATCTACAAGCACAGTGGTGAGATAACTGATCAGAGAGCACCAAATAATAAACACAGTCCTCTACTTATATACATACATAAAGGTGTGTTTGCATTTCGATATGTCTGAGTGTGTGTGTATTTGTTTACCTTCCTTTTTTTCCCCTAAGGTAAGTCCTTCCACTCCTGGGATTGGAATGACTCCTTTTCCACTTCCTTAAAACCCAATCCTTCCCTTTTTCCTCCCCTTTTTTTCCTCTTTTTCCTGAAGAAGCTGCCAGTGGTGGCGAAAGCTTGTATGTGTGTTTGTGTGTGATTTTACTTGTTTCTATCGACGAGCCTCTTTTCTATTTTTATTTTTGTTTATCCCACCGGGAAAGTTTCTCTCTATAATTTTCGTTTCAGCAATTTATATATATATAAAACCCTCATCATTTCCTTTTCCCTCTCCTTCCCTTCTGCCTGACGAAGCAGCTAGGCTACGAAAGCTAGCGTTTGTGTGTGTGTGTGTGTGTGTGTGTGTGTGTGTGTATGTGTGTGTGTGTGTCTGTGTGTTTATTTGTTGCTATCACTGCCTGTGCACCTTCGCCTGGTAAGTGTACTTACCCCTCCAAAATAGTGAGTTAGGAATTTGTAAAGGAAAGTAAATTTATGACTTAAACAAATAAATTTAATAATTAAAGAACACAAAAATTCAGGGGATACTTAACAATTAATATAAAGGATTGAGTAAATGAAATCACAGTTAAAAGTGTAGTCAAGCAATGGGTTACAAATGAAAACAAATATTTATAAAAACGACATCAAAAGCAGTAAAATCGGTTAACACCGTCAAATACATGTGTGACCAGCAAACTGTCTGATTTTTTACAAATAAGTTTACAATCAATATACGAAGGAATGAAGCAAACAGAGCCATAACTTTTAAATGTAAAGTTTTTTAGCACTAAATTAATCAACACAGCGATATATCTCACTATACATGTAGCGTTGTCCTATCATGAAAAATTATAAAGGTGGACAAAGGCGCTAAGAAATTAGATATAGGAAATAGTAGTCAAACATCAATCATATGCACGCACATACACACCAACAGGTGATTACTGCAACTATATAAAACAACCCTAGCAAATAGCGAGCATCACTTTACCAATAACCTTGAG
Organism: Locusta migratoria; assembly: GCA_026315105.1. Lineage (NCBI taxonomy): Eukaryota > Metazoa > Arthropoda > Insecta > Orthoptera > Acrididae > Locusta > Locusta migratoria. The sequence goes on along the minus strand of CM048747.1, from coordinate 570,447,627 downwards.
TTGGCTTGATCTGTCAAAGCTGGATCTCGCTGACAACTGGACGATGTTGAAGGACTGGAGCTGAAAGAGAATAAATTCTTCCACTCGGGAATCTCACTATGATCTGTGAAGCAGTACCAACATTTAACTACAATAGTCCCACTATCACGAAAGATAGCAGTTGTCAGATAAATTCTTCCAGTGTCGGCTAGAACACGCACTCACAAACTCAAGTGCAAAACGCAAGTATTGAGCACAAGTGTTACCAGAATGGAATTGTACAAACTCTAGCACATTGATACAGCCAGTATGACAGTGGCTGTCTAATCTCAAGTCTTGACCGAACAAGAATATAAAACACAGCTTTAACTGCAACTGAGTTCCTCTCTGGATAGACATGTGAAATTTTCACAGTGCGCAAATCCACTGCAGGTGGAAACCTCAGAAAACTAAAGTCCAACAAACGCTCAGGACTCAGCCCAAAAGAGCAAATAAAACTCTTCAGGTCCTATCTAAAATTAAACGTCCAAATTAGCTGGAGCCTACACGAGAAGTGTCCCTTACTCTTCGTCTGCCCATGTGAAAAACTTGGCATCACCACCCAACTAAACTCGATATCTACATCTACATCTACATGGGATACTCTGCAAATCACATTTAAGTTCCTGGCAGAGGGTTCATCGAACCACCATTATACTATTTATCTCCCATTCTATTCTCGAATAGTGCGCGAGGAGAAAGAACACCTGAATTTTTCTGTTCGAACTCTGATTTCCTGTATTTTATTCTGATGGTCATTTCTTCAGTGATACCAATAACTGGACAGCTCTAACTCTCTGGCTAACGAGATGGATAGGCAGATATGACAGATAGCTACACCTGTTGCCTACAAAGACAGAGCCAATCAGATCGCATCCACAGGACACCACCTGAGTCAACCGTTCTTTTGAAAATTCCTCATGCCCATCATTTCCCAGCCTTTTGCCATAAAAGGTATTTAAAGTCTTATCTAGCAAGCTCATAGCCCAAATAGCCACAGATAAAAGAGAAAAGTGTAAATGGGACACGAAACATCAGACAAGAAAAGACTCCATTGCATGCCGAAATTCCACAGGATGCCAAGCAGTATATCACCCTGAAAAAACGTGGCCTGAGTCAGCCCCCTAGGTGTAATTCTGCAGACAGGGAAGGCTAACGGATACTTTGAAGATAACCTCCCCTAAGCCATACAGTAAGATTCTCCGTAGTGATAGGAACTCCGCATAATGTGGCCGACACTGCCCGCTATTTCAATGGAAAGTGATACATTATTGATTGTTTTCCAGAGAGTGGAGCCACCTCAGGTAGTGAGCCTACTGAGAGATAGGTCCTGTCTCACAAACTACCCCCACAAACGTGTCGCCAGCGACCAGCGTCACTCGACAATGCCAGCTCAGCTCTGCCTTCTGCAGGCAGGGGCAGCACCTAACAGCTAATGAATACAGTCCCAAGAACAATGAGAAAATTGTCATCCAAGACACATACTGCACATTCACCAAACAATACATACTGAGACACACCCTTATGACATGCAAGAATAAATTAAAAGAAAAAGACTAGCAAATGACTTCTACCACACACATAACACATAAAAGCACCAGAAAGAGAGAAAATAAATGAATAAATAATTGACCACCCTACATCTTAATACACACTATTTTGATGTTCAAATGTGTAATACAAAAACAACAATAGAAGACACCCTTTACCTTAATCAATTTCTCTCGATACATGTGATATACACCACAGAAACAGGTACTATATTATCACAAGCAACGAACAACCAAGAGAAGAACATCGTTTTAAAAATAAAAATGCCTGAAGTAACGTGAGTACAGCTCGATCTCTATTGCAGTCACAAACACATACACACACACACACACACACACACACACACACACAGTTGTCTCAGCTAGCTGTATAAAACAAATCTTAGTCCTATCGATAAACATATGCTAAATGTTGACACAAAATATCATATTATTCTATTATTATTTTAAGTATTCTCACTCAAAAAACATCTAAGTTACATCTAAGTTACCTTCTTTCAATACACACGCGAGACCTCTGCGAACTCCACTTTGATGGGGATAGTGCACATTGCCTTTAAGAAGCATTTATTTAAATGTGCTACGATGGAGCTGTGCCTGGCCAAAAGTTTCAATAGCAATCATGCCCTGTTACAGTATTAGACACTGCAGACAATTCTTTTTGAAATGTTACAAGACTTTACAACATTCCCTTACCCTGACACCAGGGTCTTCTATTTCCTCCTCCCAACCAGTATTTCAACAGGTAGAGGGAAGGTAAGTTTCCAAACTCCAGTGTGTATCGCAATGTTTTCTGTAATCCACCTCTTTTATGGCTTTAATAACCAGTTCTGTGCCTTCTGACAATTCTTCTAGACAAAAAATTCAGGTAGTTTAATGTTACCTCTCATTTGCTATTTAATTCAAATGCTAAAGCAGTACACATCTTCTTGAGCACACATCTTCTGTTGTCAGGAGAGACCAAACACTGCCAACAATTCTTTTTGAAATATTCCAAGTCTTTATAACACTTATTGGACAGCTTCAATAACCAGTTCTGCACCTTCTGGCCATTATTGTAGCCAAGAGCATTCGGAAAACTTAATATAACCTTTTACTCCTGCACAACAAAACTGTTAAAACATTCCACATCTTCTTGCATGTACACTAACTGCACTTCTAGACTGTGCTCCTATGAAATTTCTGTATGGAATTTTAAATTTACAATTTTTGCAAATGGATGGTCAATATATATAATTATTCCAGCAGTTTTAAACTCTGCAAATGGATTCTCCAATGGTAAATGTACAACATCCAGTCTACTGCGTTTGGACAAAATGTAATCACTCTTTTTAAGCTGATTGAGGTGGGAAAGGAGCTTTATGGCAGCTGTCATGACATCCATTCCACATCTAACGGTCCCTTCGTACAGCTTAGGTCTTTGTGGCAAACAAATCTGCTCCAGTCCTGAACCAGTACACCAATAACCTGATAACAACTTTAACATCCTGCAGCTACTCTCCTGATCTGGTACAGAAGCAAATTGCCAGGGCCGCTTCCTCATCCCCCCAAACACAGAACCTTCCACAGAAGAACCCCAAAAGTGCCCCTCTTTATCACCGCACAATTTCCGGGACAGGATCAGACTTTGTATGTGTCTCTCCAGCAGGGAAATGACTTCATTAAATCCTGCCCCAAAATGAGATCCATCCTTCATGACATCCTGCCCCCTGGACCAAGACCTGTCTTTTCATGGCCGTATAACCATTGTAACTCCTACTACATCCCTATGAAATACCCAAACAACCTTCCCTACCCTCTGTCTCCTACCCTGCCCTATGCACACTCCCACCACCACTTATTCCAGTCCTGTAACCCGGAAGTAGTACACTGTTAAGGGCAGAGCCACTTGCAATAGCACCCACATGATTTACCAACTGACGTGCCTGCACTGTGGAGTCTTCTATATAGGAATGACCAGCAACAAACTGTCCATTCACATGAACGGACACAGGCAGACAGTGTTTGTTGATAATGGGGATCACCCTGTAGCTAAGCATGCTTTGGTGCATGGCCAGCACAGCGTTACACCATCCGGGATATCTGGATACCTCCAGTCAACACCAACTTTCAGAACTCCGGAGATAAGAACTTGCCCTTCAGCATTTTCTCTCTTCCCGTTGGTCACCTGGTCTGAACCTCTGCTAAATTCAAATTACCGCCTACTATTCAACAACATCTTTGCCTCTGATCTCTGGGCAGAGTCTCTCCCTTGACTGGCATCTCTGTCCAACTTCTTTGCTTTTTACATATGTCTGCCTTGGTGTGTTTGCATGTATATGTGTGTGGGTGTGTACGTTTGTTTACATGTTCTTTTTTCCCTAAGGTAAGTCCTCCTGCTACCGGGATTGGAATGACTCCTCATCTACTCCCTTAAAATCCACATCAATCCCTTTTTCCTCTCCTTCCTTTCTCTTTTCCTATGAAGCAATGAATGGTTGATAAAATCTTGAATTTTTGGCTTTGTGTGTCTGTCAACGAGCCTGTGCTTCAGTAAGTTAAACCATCTCTATTTTTTATACATAAGCTCCAGTTATAGGTAAATTTACCAATACCCTGTGTTTAAAGGTATACGTGAATTATGCTCACACATATGCAATAGCCTCTTCCATTTCCATTTGCAACCGGTATTCATCCTTTAAAGCAGTTTTCATAGCAGTATATTTGAGATTCCTTTTCTTGGCTTCAATCTCTCTGTGACCACATGGATGGGACTGACACACTGTACAGGGGTGCACTTTGCAAATATTAGTTATCTTTGTTTAAAACACTTAAACAGTCTTGTAGAAGGTCAAAACCTCAATCCATTTGGTAATTGTATATTGTAGCCTGCAACCTGGTAATGCCATGTTCTCAACCAAACAAAGAAGTAAATGTCTTCCGCTAACAGCTGTCTGGACACTTTCTAAAATCTATAAAGTTAATTTTATTGACACCAGAACTTGTGATTTGACAAATAAATTTATTATATATTTTTACTTGGCAATTCGACATCAACTACGTTAAACATAGAGGTCTCGCATATGTGTTGGAAGAAAGTGTTGCTACCTCTTAGATCATTTGGCAATGTGACTTAGATGTTTTTTGAGTGAGCATGCTTAAAATAATAACAAAACATTATAATAGCAATGGGAGGTCCAGCAAGGAATGTTAATAATAATATATGGATAGGGATCAACTCATCATAAAGATGAACGTTGAGCCACCGACAGACACAAATAAAAGACACAGAAACACACACACAATTCAAAATTTTCAGCCAAGACCTTCCTCAGAAATAGCACACTCATCCACAGAATCACTCATGCACACTCATCCACATACTTCAGTCATCTCTGGCCGCCAGTCTCTGTGTTGGGCAGACAGAGATGGCTGACGTATGTGGATGAGTGATTCTGTCGATGAGTATGCTTTCTGAGGAAGGCCATGGCCGAATATTTAGAAATGTGTGTGTGCTTGTGTGTCTTTTATTTGTGTCTGTCAATGGTTCAATGTTCATCTTTACGGTGAGTTGTTCCCTAGCTACATACTATTATTAATAAAACATTATGATATATTGTTTGAAGATTTAGCGAATGTTTATTGATAGGACCGTAAGATTGACTTTACAGGTATTATTTTTTAAAACCAATTGTTGTAAACATTACTTACAAACAGCAAGACATTTACTGTAGCTCACTGATGATTTCTGAGAAAAATGAGCTGAAGAGCTGTTGGCCATGGTCTTCAGAAAGTAGAACATCCATGCAATCACACAGACACACAACACAGTTACACAACTGTCAGCTCCAGCTGTCGCACTTTGAATCATGCTTTGTGGTGTGGAAATAGGGGAGTGGATGGAGGATAGTAAGGTTGCGTCATGGTGGTGGGGATGGATACAGCACGGCCTTGCAGAGCATGTACATATTAAATGGGAGGAACGAGATGCAGCCTATGAATGCAGTGGGGAGGCAGGTGAGGGAAGGAAAAAAAAAAAAAGTCAAACACAGGTACACCATGCACACACACACACACACACACACACACACACACACACACAACTCAAAATAAGAGAGGTGTAGGAGAGACAGGTAGGACCTGTTGGGTGTGGAAAAAAAGTTATTGTAGGTTGAGCCCTGGATAATTTTCGGATCGGAGAATGTACTGTAGGGATGACTCCCATCTGTGCAGTTCAGAAAAGCTGGTGGTGGGTGGAACGATCGAGATGGCCCGGGTTGTGAGGCAGCCATTGAAATCAAGCATGTGCTCCGGTGCATGCTGTGCCACAGGGTGGTCCATCTTGTTTTGGCCACAGTTTGGCGGTGGCCATTCATTCTAATGGATAGCTGGTTGGTGGTCATGCCAATATAAAAAGCTGCACAGTGTTTGCAGCACAGTTGGTAATTTACATGGCTGCTTTCATAGGAGGCCGGCCTCTGATAGGGTAGGATAAGCCTGTACAGGACTGGGTGGGTGGATTGGACAGGTCTTGCAGTGGGATCTTCCACAGGGATATGATCCTTGTGGCAGAGGGCTGAGTTTCGGAATGACATAGGGATGGACTAGAATGGTATGGAGGCCAATGCTACACCACTTTAGGAGGGATGGGTAGGATCTCAGGCAGGAAGTCTCTCATTTCTGGGCATGAGGACAGAAAATAAAAACTGTGGTGAAATATGCAATTTAGTTGTTCAAGTTCAGGGTAGTACTGGGTGACAAGGGGAGCGCTCTTTTGTGGATGGTTACTGGTTGCCCTCCAAAAATTTCTCACTACCAACTTGCCGTCACTATCTCCCCCAGTCCCTTTATAAGAACTCAAACCTTACAGCAGAACAAATCCTGACATAATCATTGTTTCTGCAGATAAATGTTCCACCACTATAGTTATGAATCACAGTGACTTCATGCCAGAAGGGCTCTGCAAACTCTCTGACTCCTCCACCTACAAGCTGTGATGGAATGACCCCATTCCCAAAGTCCAACAAGATCACAAATCAATGTTAAAATCCTACAGCTCCTTCCAGAAGCTAGCCCAAATGCTCCCTGCACATCTACCTTTTACATGCTCCCCATTTGGTGTCGCACAAGTCTGAAGTGCGTGCCACGTACTTTTACTGCGCACCACCATGCAGGCACAGCGCGGGGTTGTTAAGATGTTGGTCATGAGTGACCTCTGCTGCAATGCCGCTCGTGGCCACCACTGAACTGTATCGGCCAATTGGCAATACGACAGGCACTAGAACGGACTCTCCTCAGTAGGCAGGCCTCTACCTAGTTAAACTATGTATCAGCATTACACCAGTCTTCAGTCATGAAACTTGTAAAAGTTAAGTATTATAATGTTTCTGCAAAATATGTATCTTGTACTAATCTAGCTTAGTGTTTTTAGTTTCTGCTGTTCCCCTGGCTGGTCACCTTAGACTCCGTACGCGCACACGCATGCATCCTACTTCCCTGTGTCGGTCTCTCTCCACTCGGCCACCGACACCTAGGACAACCGGCGGAGATGAGACACAAAATTGCAAAATCCACAAACCAAATAATTCGGGATGCCCAATTGTGCCTGGTTACTGCCTACTGAAAGAATTTGAGCCTCTATTGATCATCACCTTGAACCAAATGTCCAAAATCCCATATCAAGTATACAAACCACTTCCTTCACCGACTCTCCACCAGCCCCACCCCTTCACTTCCTGGATCCCTACTTGTCACAGCGGATGCCACCTCCATATACACCAACATCTCACATGTCTATCGCCTTGTCACTCTCAAACACTACCTCTCCCAACATCTCTCTCAATTCAAGCCCGATACCTCATTCCTCATAACCCTCACCAACTTTACCCTAACTAACAACTACTTTTTCATTGAGGGGAAAGTTCACCATCAAGTCTGTGCCACAGCTATGGGCACCTGCATGGCACCCTCCTTTGCCAACCTATTTATGGGCCGTCTGGCAGAATCCTTCCAAGTATCCCAAAACCACAAAACTCTGGCCTGGTTCAGGTTTATTGATGATATTTTCATAATCTCGACTCAGGGTCAGGACACCCTATCAAACTTTCTTCAAAACCTGAACTCCTTCTCCACCATCCATTTCACCTGGTTTTCCTCAACCGGCCATGCCACATTCCTGGATGTCAACTTCCACCTCACTGATGGATTCATCCACACTTTGTCTATATTAAACCTACCAACCACCAACCAGCAGTAGCCTTACAGTACATTCTCCGATCCTGAAACTATCCAGGGCTCAATCTACGATAACTTTCCTTTTTTTTCCACACCCAACAGTTCCTACCTGTCTATCCTAAACCTCTCCTATTTTGAGTGGTGTGTGTGTGTGTGTGTGTGGTGCACATGTGTGTGATTTTTTGATTTATTTTAGTTTTTTTTTTCCTCCCCTCACCTGCCTCCCCGCTACATTCCTAAGCTGCATCTCTTTCCTCCCATCTAATATGTACATGCTCTGCAAGGCCATGCTGCATCCATCCCCACACCATGACACAACCTTCCTATTCTCCCTCCCTTCCTCTATTTCCACACAACCGAGTGTGATTTGAAGTGCGGCAGCTGGAGCTGACAGTTGTGTGACTGTGTTGTGTGTCTGTGTAATTGGGTGAATGTTCTGCTTTCTGAAGAAGGCCATGGCCATCTGCTGAAGTGTTGTATGTGTGTGTCACTTTTGTTTTTTAGTTGTTCACATAAAGGAAAACTCTCCTAAATATAAGTCGAAATTAACGTGAGGAGTCCATACCACATATTTATTATGTGCTTATAACTCACAACAGTGTGGAAACAAGCATAATAAAAAAATAAAATAGCAGTTAGCTGGCTTGTAGTATACAGCAGTGAACAAGTTTAGGTCAACCCTGTGTTTTCTTCGATCTTTCGATGACAGCGTGTAAAGATCCCTTGTTGCTCGGACAAGCCCACTGAGAAGGAAAAAACTAATTACAACAAAAAACAAAATGACACAAGCTTCTCATCCTTTAATGATCTGCAGTGTGTAAGGCTAAATTAAATCTGTGCATTTTTCTATCATTTAAAGTAAAAAAAAAAAAAAAAAAAAAAAAAAAAAAAAAAATGAAATAAAATTACCATGGTGACAAAGAAAATTTTCATCAGATGATTCAGGAAAATGTTTATAGTAAAGTAGTTCCCATCTGACAGCTTCCTAACAAAATGAATGAACTTTGTAGAGTTCTTTGGAAGTGGAGACGAGTTGAAACATAAAACATTTAAAACCAGCACTCCAAGCTTTTCCTGGTCTAAGTTGTAGCATCCCTTATAAGGAGGTAGCTACATGTTGTTAATTTTACTCATCTGTATTCTTTTTTACTTAGTTCACTACTACTTTGGTCCCAGGTATGAGCTTTTATGTGAGACACTGTATACAATTATTTTCATCTTGTCATCATCATCATCATCATCAGAGACTGATTATGCCTTTCAGCGTTCAGTCTGCAGCATAGTACCTCTAATAAAATTCCTCCATGATCACCTATTCAATGCTAACATTGATGTCTCGCCTGATGTCATGCCTTTTACTTCAAAATCATTCTGCACCGAATCTAAGTACTTTCTTCTTGGTCTTCCTCGACTCATCTTACCCTCCACTGATGAGCTCATGAGTCTCTTAGGTAACCTTGCTTCTGCCATGCGTGTAACATGACCCCACCATCTCAGTCTGTTCGCTCTAACTGCTTCATCTATGGTGTTCATTCCCAGCTTTTCTTTGATTTCCTCATTATGGACATCCTCCTGCCATTGTTCCCATCTATTGGTACCTGCAATCATTCTTGCTACTTTCATATCTGTAACCTCTACCTTATGAATAAGGTAACCTATATCCACCCCACTTTCACTCCCATACAACAAAGTTGGTCGAAAGCTAGAGCGGTGCATTGCTAACTTAGTCTTGGTACTTACTTCCTTCTTGCAGAAGAGAGTAGATGTTAGCTGAGTACTCACTGCATTAGCTTTGCTGCACCTCGATTCCAGTTCTTTTGCTATGTTGCCATCCTGTGAGAAAATACATCCCAGGTACTTGAAACTGTCTACCTGTTCTAACTTTGTTCCTCCTATTTGGCACTCATCTGTTTGATTCTCTTTCCCACAGACATTACTTTCGTTTTGGAGATGCTGATCTTCATATCATAATCCTTGCAGCTCTGATCGAGCTCTGAAAAATTAATTTGCAACCTTTCAATCGAATCGGCCATTACAACTAAGTCATCCGCATATGCGAGACTGCTTATTTTGTTTTCACCTACTTTAGTCCCACCCTGCCAGTCTACGGTTTTCAACATATGATCCATGAATAGTATCAACAACAGTGGTGACAGGTTACAGCCTTGTCTTACCCCTGAAACTACCCTGAACGGTTGAGGGACTAACCGGTGGATTTGGTAGTCTTTGCTGTCTGAGCACAAAGGTGGCCATGACTCAGAATATGTCCAAGATGCCCAACCTTTTTCCAAAGTAACTGGTATCCCAACTGCCAGGAACACTTACTTGGCCACTCATACGTTGCCCGTAGTTCATGAACTAGGACATGACTACAGGAACCCACACCATGAACTTTCATCTTGTGGTACAACATTTTCCAAGCACTACAAAAATGAAAATTAAAAGAAGGTTGTATAGGGTATTAGTCAACTTAGGTGTAGATTCATCAGTAAACCTAAGTATATTTTTGGGCTTCTTCCATTTATTGTTTCCAACTAGCAAGCCATTAAGTAGAATGTCAGAAAATTTTATTTCAATCCATCAACAGCAAATTTGCATTTTACATTAATTTATTCTTTTCTCGTAGTTCCAAACAACAAATATCTATCCCAGCAGTTGTATGATGTGGAAAACAAACCAGTCGTATACCTCTTACTACGTGAAGTATAACCTTATGTAAAACCATAGCAGATCATTGTCCATTGTAATCGGTCACCACCAATAAAAAATTAGTTTATAGTTATTTTCCTGTTATAGATTATCAACACATCATGACTGAGGGACCAATGTAGATGGACAGCAAATCATTTTTTCAGTGCCGAAATGCTTCACAGTACACCCAACACCCACCGAGTTCATAAGCTGGTAATCGCGGCATTGACGCCACTCGGATAATGTTTCTGTACTTTAGCTCCATTTCACTCACTGTAAAGTGTCGTCTAAAAAGCACGGAACAGTAAGCTGCCCACTATTGAACTTTTTCAATACAAGATTTGTAAATCAAACATACGTACCTGACAAATAGCATTGTTTAAAAACGCCTATAACAAATTATGAAAAGGTGTACGGTTTATTCAAAAGCTAAGATGTTGTATAATAATGAGTTAAAAAATCAGATTTTTTAACCCTATACTTTCATCAAAATCGAGTGAAGAGCGTCACGAAACTAAAAACTCAGGAGGAATGGAAAGAGACCCTTTTTAATTTAATTTTATTTATTTATTTTCATACTATGCAAACCTTGTAAGAAAAAAATTGCTTCATAAAACAATGTAGGCTGCTCTAATATAGCAACATTATTTTTTCTATGTGAATGTCTGTCCTTTCCATCTCGCCCCAGCCAACTGCCTGCACTTGTGTCAGGTGGGCACAGCACAAGAGGCCTGCCACGTGCGTCCTCTCTGCTGCACACTGGCCGCTCGCAGGATCGCGTTCTCTGCACGGCCGATTCTCGGGCGCGGCGGTCTCGCTGGGCACTACCGGTGGCAGGAACGAGCGAGAGTGAGGCCCGTTTGACTGCCTCTACGTCACTGCTCTCGTCGTAATATGCATACACATCTATTCTCTCTTTTTGTTTGTTATGTGGACATTTGTAATAATTATTTAAATTATGATGATTACCTGTTACAATTATTATTTGTGAAAATGGTACATTAATGTGGCAGAAATATAACTCAATATTTATTTTTTATTAATGTTATTTTGAACATTCACATGCAAGTCAGTACTTTAGTCAAGTAGTGAAGTTAGTCGTGTACTCAAATGAGTAGTTTTGACGTAACAATATCAAACTGCTGAAATAAAAATTAATATATCACATAGTCACAATTTATAGTTCCTATGATGTGAAAAGTCCGGGACAAACTATCGATTAGGACTTCAAATTTTATGGACAGGTGAGCTGATGCCGTTTCGGATGATATGTAACAGGCAAGGATCCGTAAAAATATTTAAATACAGTTACTATCACATTCTCTTCAGTAAACAGACAAAATTAAAACTGTAATGTTTCGTCACACCAGTGGAAACTGTAAACAAATGTAAACACAATATATCGTAGTGTACAGTGGATCATATAAGTATTATCAACTGTAAATTACCAATATAAAATACGTTATTCATTGGTAGGAATACAATCTATGGAATAGTTTGATGTAAATCTTCATATATAGATGATCACATGGCTGACTAAATAGACATCATGTATTTTAGCTTGAATACCAATTTAATGAAATGTAAAGTAAAGAAGAGCATATGTTAGCATGTAAACTGTATTTATAATCAATTACAGATTAGCTTTTGACAAATAATGAAATAAGTCATAACAGGCGAATCCACTGTGTAGATAAACTCTGCATACACACTACTCTTTGTAGACAATATTGTTATAAAATCAATCATACTAATAGACACATAAATGTTAGGAACAGTTTCCTATAATTATTTTCCACATTATTAGAATAAATGTGATATTCATTGTTACTTTGCATATTTAGGTATGTTTTCAGATATTAGAAATAGTTATGACAGTTTAAATGTGATTAATAGATGAAGTATTATTCAAATTTGACTTGCAAAATATGAAATATTATTATGATTAAGATAAGTGATTGAAAATTTAATATGAGGCGTGTCCAGAAACTAAGTTCCATTTCAATTTATCTCCGCTGCAGTGCTGCAATTGCAGTTCCACACATGCGCTGTAGACGATGTGTATCAAGGAGAAGAACATGCGTCATTTGGAGATTGCTGTCAGTTTCGTACACTTTGTTGTGCTCGTTTGAAATGTCGGCATCGACTGAAAATCCCGCCACCTGTGAAATCAGGTTGAGAAATTTGCAATGTTTACGGACCAAATGTGATAAGTGATTCGACGGTGAGAAGATGGGTCCGACAGTTCAATGGCGGGCGTAGTGATGTGCACGATGAAGAATGAAGTGGGTGTCCACTTTTGCGCTGCGATTGCGTTCAGCACACATGCTGTAGATGACGTGTACCTCGCTCCTAGCGACTTTCATCTGTTCTTACATCTCAAGTCTTTCCTCGGCGGTCATCACTTCACCGATGATGGCGAGCTGAAAGAAACTGTTTCTGACTGGTTGAAGACACAGGTGGCAGTTTTCTATGAAGAAGGTATACAAACCCTGGTGCCACGCTATGACAAATGCCTGCAAAATTTCGGCAGTTATGTGGAAAAGTAGTTTAAGAGTTGTAGAATTTTGTGCAATAAAAATTTCTTCTGTATCTGTGTACAATTTCATTTTATTACCAAACAGAACTTACTTTCTACAGGCGCCTTGTAGTTTTCAACCATTCCAACAATGCTGGGCACTGAGGGGAATGGTATAAAAGGACGGCCCGCAGTGGTCGTAGGAGCGCAGTTCCAGGGGGGTGATGAGCAGTAGGAAATGAGCATGACAGCAGTGTGGGACACCTGAGAGTAAAACAATATGCAGTGTTGGTTGCTAACTCGTGTGCGTGAGTGTTACTGTTTCTACTGTATTTGCTTTGGCCTGACGTCACGAGTGCTGGACTGCTGTGCACATCGCTCTCAATTTTTTATATAATTTAAGGATTAATATAATTTTTTAACTGATATTTCGTGATAATATTCAATCTAGAGGTGTTCTAGTAAAGGATCATCAGTTATTTTAGCGTCTGTTGTGCCGTTTTTGCTTTAAGTGGTGATATTTGTGTTCGCGTGTGCGCCGGCATCCACGTCTTACTGCTTTGTTTACATCTGGTAGCGAGTGGTTCCAGCTGTAGCGGTCTCTGAAAGCTAAGTTCCAATAAGCGTTTGTGTATTGTAGTTAAATTATTAAAAGTTAGTAGATTTCAGGAGGTGTTATCATGCTAGTTATTTCTTAAATTTAGTACTTTTCAACAGGTGACTTGCTGTTTTTAATGTAGTTGAGGTTGGGAAACTTTAAGTTACTATATCTGATAACTCTTGTACTCTCCCTGTGTTTAGTTAGTTTATTAGTGACGCTTGAATTTGAACTTGTTAATACAAGCAACAGTGTAAAGTTTCTGTGGTAGTGTTATTTGCTCTTTTCTGATACTATTAGTTGTTGTTGTTACTTGATTTGTAGAGACTGAGGTTTGTTGATTGCTGTAGTTAAGAGGTACTTCCTAGTTATTTTGTAGAAACATAACATCATAACGTAGGCATCTAGTTTTTCTGAACAAATAATTGTGAAATTTTACCATGAGTGAAAAGTGTGGGCTCTGTCGTAGGGTCGTGTGTAGTGGGCTGCAGTGTGGGATTTGTAGTAAGTATTTTCATGGGGGGGAGTGCAGTGGGGAAGACAGTGGGCATTGTGGTGAGGTTCTCTCCTGGAACTGTAGGATTTGCAGCAGGAATAAGATGATAGAGGAGCAGGAGCATTTGATCTGCGCCCTTCAGGTGCAGTTGAAAAACACTGAAGAGGAACTAGGTAGGTGGAGGAGGGAAAGGGGGGCTGGGGAATGGGAGCTGGCAGTTGGCAAGAAGGTAGCTAGGAGAAGGTATTCAGATAGTTTTACATTGCAAGTTGCAAATAGGTTTGACCAACTGTCAGAGTTGAGTGGAGATGAACCTCCTGTAGCTGTAGGTGTAGGAAACACAGCAGACCTCAGCTTTTAGGAAGACGAAATCTGTAGAAAGGTCTCTTAGGAAGAAGAAGGTTCTGCTGCTAGGCAGTTCTCATGGCAGAGGTGTGGGCCAACAGTTGCAGGAAGTACTTGAGAGTGAGGTCACCAGCATAGTGAAGCCTAGTGCAGGGTTAGCTCAGGTCACTTGTAACATAGGGGACTTATGTAGGAATTTTTCAAAAGAGGATCAGGTAGTTATAGTGGGTGGGGCCGGGAACAGTCTTGATAGGGACGGGGAATATGATATAGGTGGTGATCTGGAAAGGATAGCAACTCAAACTGGTGGCACGAATGTGCATTTCGTGCAGCTGTTTCAGTGTCATGATAGGCCTTGTCTTTATATGGCTGTCAGCCATGTTAACATGGGGCTTGAGAAGGCGCTGATGATGGAGGGCATGGATCACATTGCAGTGGTGCCAGTTGAGACTATCCAAAGGTCGGATTTTACTAGGCACAGTTTGCACCTCAATAGGTATGGGAAGGGGAGGTTGGCAAAGCTCATAGGTGAGAGTGTATTAGGGAATGGGAGTTTCACTCATGGAAAAATTCCTGTAGTAGTTGGTGTTAGGGCTGCACCTTTTTTAGACTGAAGACAGCTGACAGGTATTCCTGCTTAAAGAAAGTCCCTCTAAGAAAGAAACCACCTCTGACAAAGTGTAAGAATATAAGTAATAAGGGAATTACTGTTTTTCATCAGAATATACAGGGTATCAGAGATAAAGTTAATGAACTGCTTATTGATACTGATTCTGACATTATTGGTATTTCAGAGCACTTTTTAAGTGGTATGAGAATTCAGAGACTTCCTTTGCCAGGATACAGGTTAGCTGCCTTCTACTCTAGGAGTTCCTTGCAGTGTGGGGGAGTGTATGTATGTATGTAAAAACCGATTTTTCATCGGATATTTGAATGTTGTGCAGGAGTTGTTAATGTTAATGGAACTAAACTAGTAATAGTTGTTATTTATAGATCCCCTGACTTAGATTTTAAAATGTTTCTTCCCAAGCTGGAATTGGTTCTGGGTTCACTGTATAGGAAGTATAAAAATTTAATTGTGTGTGGAGATTTCAACATTAATTGTGTAGGTGATAGCTCAAGGAAAAGTCAGCTGTTAGATCTATTTAATTCCTATAACATGATGCAAACAGTATTTTTTCCAACGAGAGTGCAAGGAAATAGCAGTTCTACCATTGACAATATTTTTGTTCATTCTTCATTATTAGAGGGGCACTCTGTCAGCAGAATAGTAAATGGCCTATCAGACCACGATGCCCAACTTCTAATTCTAAAAAGTATTTGTTCTCAAACAAATGTTAAACATAAATATCAACTACTCAGAAAAGTTAATCCAATTGCAATTGACACCTTTTTAAGCTTAATTAAGGAACAAGAATGGCAGAATGTTTATAGTGCTGATAATGCAGATGATAAATATAATACTTTCCTTAACACATTTCTTACGCTGTTTGAAAGTTGCTTTCCGCTAGAACACTCAAAACAGGGTACTTCCAATAACAGACAGCCAGGATGGCTGACAAAGGGGATAAGAGTATCGTGTAGAACCAAGCGGAAGTTATATCAAAATGTTAGAAGCAGTCAGAATGAAGATGCAGTAGCTCATTACAAACAGTAATGCAAGGTTCTGAAAAATATCATTAAGAATGCAAAAAGAATGTGGTACGCAAAAAGAATAGCAAACTCTCGGGATAAAATTTAAACTATCTTGTCAGTCGTGAAGGAAGTGTCTGGTCAGCAGCAGCAGGTAGAAGATATAACGTCAGTGCTTAGTAGGAATGTTTCTGTTACTGACAAGTTAGATATATGTGCAATATTCAATAATCACTTTCTGAATATAGTAGGGGAACTAAACAAAACTCTAGTTTCTACAGGTAATCATAGAACATTTTTAGAAAATGCCTTTCCAAGGCTGTTACCTGAAATGGTCCTTCATGATACTTCCATAGGTGAGATTGAGTCAATAATTAAATCACTAAAGACTAAGGACTCTTCTGGATATGATGGGGTATCTAGCAGAATTCTAAAGTACTGTTCTCGATATGTTAGCCCTGTACTAAGCCATATTTGTAATTTTTCCTTTCAGAATGGTCAGTTTCCAAACAGATTAAAGTACTCAGTAGTGAAACCGCATTATAAAAAAGGAGAAAGGGATAATGTAGACAACTATAGACCTATTTCTGTGCCATTGGTTTTTTCTAAAGTTATTGAAAAGGCTGTATATTCAAGATTAATTGATCATTTCAGTTCACATAATTTATTGTCAAACATACAGTTTGGTTTTAGAAGTGGTTTAACGACTGAAAACGCTATATTTTCGTTTCTCTGTGAGGCACTTGATGGGTTAAATAAGAGGCTATGGACATTAGGTGTCTTCTTTGATTTAACAAAAGCATTTGATTGTGTTGATCACAAAATATTGCTGCAGAAGTTGGAACATTATGGAATACGGGGAGTAGCCCACAACTGGTTCACCTCTTACTTTAATAATAGACAACAGAAGGTAATTCTCCGCAGTGTAGAAAATGGCTATGATGTACAATCCCAATGGGGCACAATTAAGTATGGGGTGCCCCAGGGGTCTGTTTTGGGACCATTGCTGTTTCTTATTTACATAAATGATATGCCTTCGAGTATAACAGGTGATTGTAAAATATTTTTGTTTGCTGATGATACCAGCTTCTTAGTGAAGGATGTTGCTCATAATATTGACACAGTATCAAATAATGCAGTTCAAGAGATGTTGATGTTAAATCACAGTAAAACTCAGTTTTTACAGTTTCTAACACATAATTTGACGAAAGATGACATTCGGATTACACATAATGGGCATGTGATAAGTGAGACTGAACAGTTCAAATTTCTAGGTGTTCATATAGACAGTTGGCTGACATGGAGAGCCCATGTTCAGGATCTTGTTCCAAAACTAAATTCTGCTATATTTACCATTAGAACAATATCTGAGATAAGTGATTTTTCAACAAGAAAAGTAGTCTATTACGCTTACTTTCACTTACTTATGACGTACGGCATTGTTTTTTGGGGTAACTCACCTGATGCAAAAAGGATATTTCTGGCTCCAAAATGGGCAGTTCGAGCAATATCTGGTGTAAGTTCGCGAACGTCATGTTGACCCCTTTTCAGTAGTCTGGAAGTTTTTACTCTGGCGTCACAATACATTTTTTCTTTGATGTCATTTCTTGTTAATAATATCATCTTATTCTTACGAGTTAGTAGCTTTCACTCGGTGAATACTGGACAGAAGTCTAATCTACATTTGGATCACACCACCTTAACACTTGTGCAGAAAGGGGTACAGTATTCTGCGGCATCCATTTTCAATAAGCTGCCACAAGAACTAAAGAATCTTAGCACTAATCCACATGCTTTCAAATCTAAATTGAAGAGTTACCTCATGGCTCACTCCTTTTATTCTGTCGAGGAACTCCTAGAAAAGTTAAACAATTAAGCTAATTTATTTGTTCTTTATTGATTCTTTTCACTTTGTCTTAAGATTGTCGTGTGCAAAGGATTACTTAAAAATTTTCTATTACCATTCTTGTGTAACAATTAATGTATTGACTTGTTCCATGAACATGGAGTCTCACTCCTCAATTGGGTCCTATGGAACAAAAAAAAAAAAAAAAAAAAAAAAAAAAAAAAAAAAAAAAAAAACAATAAAAAATAAATAAATAACACTTCCATTCCCACATTATGCATTCAGCTTTGGAAAAATTTAAATTCAGTGTTTTCTGTATCAATACAGTGCAATAAACATCAAAATATGTGTTTTAAAATTTTTGGTTGAACTGTTGTTTTTTATGTAATGTATTTCATTCTCAACACTGATGTTAGTATCAAGGAATTTTATTACTTGGACGTTCTTTTGTTGACAGTTAACACTGCTACATCAATAATCCCAGCCAATCCACAGTACCAAAGACAAGAAAGTTCACTCCTGAAATAAAATAACATGAACTACACTCGTGCTCACACTCTCAGCCATGCACAGAAGGTAACTAGCACCAAAACCTCCAAGGATGGACAGGACCTTTATGCAAAACAAGGGCCTGAATAGGAAAAAATTAGAGGAGAGATGAAACCTCTTGTGATAGTCTCAGATTGATGGTCTAGTTAACATACTAAAAGTCCCCAAAGCTCCGGGCTGTAGAATCGCAGTTATGAAGTCATGAATATGGTGGCCTAAGAAACAGTAATCTTAGAACGGCTATAAATTCTCACAGGATTGACATAAAAAGGTCTTTTTTACCCCAAATTATAGAGCAAGACCTGAAAAACGTTTACATAGCAATATTATATGTATATATAACATTTCTTCTGAGCTATACAAACAAAAACAAAAAAAATATATATATAATTTTTTGACCTTTTTTTTATGTTTCTCTATTAATAACGGCTTAGTTATGAAACAAAATGATGATTTTTTAAAATTAATTATGCAACACATTCTTAGAGTTTTAAAACAATAGTAGTATTTTTTCCTATCATTAAGAATAACGGAGTCATCTGAAATTATTTACTCTAAGGTGTGATTATTCACTAGTCAGACTGCATGTTAGAACTATAAGGAGATATTTTTTAAAATCCTGTTCAAGACTTGCAAGTACATGTGAATATTCTCAAAAGATAGTAAAATGATTGTTTCTATGAACATTGCATACATCTCAGCATTTATTTTTACAAAAATAAATAATATTCATCTAAATATACAAAGCGCTGATTTGTATTACAAATTTCACGAATGATATGGATTCATTCATTTATATATACATATATGTGTTTATATTTACCAGCTTTGCTGCCTGGTTTAAGGTGAGACGTAAATTATTTTGTCAAAAAGGAACCATTCCTCCACTGCTGCACCTGAAGATAAACACGTTTTTTATGCTCTCTAACTGCCGCAGATGTTGGATGAAGTCAAGCAAGACCTATCTGAAAGATGATTGGACATGTTGCCACATGTTTTTAGGAAACTATTTAACGAAGTCCTTCCTTTACATGCACCATACAATGCTAACAGAAACTGCTCTCACGATTCAGTTACTTCTTGTGCATTTGTGTTGTCATTATTGAAAATAGAAGTAATTTTCCATAGATTAGACTGTGTTTGGAGGAATTTGAATGCTGTTTAATTTCCTTGGCCAAACAAGGACGGTGTCATGTCAAATCCGGATGCAGCATGCAAAAATAACACATCTTGACATAAATCTCCAAGTTCTTCTTGGAGGGATATAATATTGTCACATTAAAAAGGAAGCAGGCTTGACTTTGAAGGCAACTGTACACAGCACTTATATTGAAAGCAGGTTTATTACGAACTTAACATACATGCAGCACTGACTGCCTCTCGGGCAGAGTGCTCTGCTATTTATACACAGACAGAATGTACCAGAAATTAGAAGAACAGTTAACGTAAGAAACAAGTAGAATTTACAAGTGAAAGATGTAGAACATTCTGTAATGATTAATTATGAAGAAATAAATTTTTGACGGTGGACGGGATTGAAACGGCGACCTTCAGAACCACAGTCAGTGACGCTGTCCCCTGCACCGTGCCGGCTGTCGGTTTACGTGGTGTCTCGCGGAATTGCTCCCTCTCCTGAAAAAACAGTGACCCGCTGTTATGTTCCCTGTGGAGCCAGCTGCAATGTCCTGGATCTTGACCTTGTCATGGGTCCTCTGTATGGCAGTTCTAAAGAATCCTTCCCTTCTCCATGATTATCGATGACAGACGTTCCTGTCATGGCTTCATCAGTAACATTACCATCCTTAGAGTCCTTGAACAAGAAGCCATTGTCACCTACCTGCTCTTCAGCATCGTAGTAAGGCTTCGTGCACAGGACATGAATAATGTCTCTTCGTATTTGTCATTTAGACGATGGCTCATAATCCTCAACTTCGTATGTGACGTCTGACAGGCAGCGTATGACACGATACGGACCAAAGTATCGCTTCAATAAATTTTCTGACAGTTCAACCTTCTTTATAGGAGTAAAAATCCATACCAGATCTCCTGGACTGTACACAACAGGTCAGTGCTTGTCATTATACCACTGACAGTCCTTTTCCTGGGCGTTGTAACGGCTGAAAGCAAGGGGAAACTACAGCCGTTAGTTTTCCCGAGGACATGCAGCTCTACTGTATGAACATATGATGATGGCATCCTCTTGGGTAAAATATTCTGGAGGTAAAATAGTCCCCCATTTGGATCTCCGGGCGCGGACTACTCAGGAGGAAGTGATCATCAGGAAAGACAATACTGGCATTCTACAGGTCAGAGCGTGGAATGTTAGATCCCTTAATCGAGTAGGAAAATTAGAAAATTTAAAAAGGGAAATGGATATGTTGAAGTTAAATATAGTGGGGATTAGTGAAGTTCGGTGGCAGAATGAACAGGATTTCTGGTCAGGTGAGTACAGGATTATAAATACAAAATCAATTGTGGGTATCACAGGAGTAGGATTGATAATGAATAAGAAAATAAGAATGCGGGTAAACTACTATGAGCAGCACAGTGATTGCATTATCATTGTCAAGATAGATATGAAGCCAACACCGACAACAGTAGAACAGATTTATATGCCAACTAGCTCTGCCGATGATGAGGAAATCGAAAAAATATATGAGTAGCTAAAGGAAATTATTCAGACAATTAATGGAGAGGAAAACTTAATTGTTATGGGAGACTGGAATTCGGTAGTAGGACAAGGAAGGGAAGGGAAGATAGTAGGTGAATATGGACTGGGCAGGAGGAATGAAAGAGGAAGCTGCCTGGTAGAATTTTGCACAGAACATAATTTAGTTATAACAAACACCTGGTTCAAGAATAACAAAAGAAGGTTGTATACGTGTAAGAGACCAGTAGACTCCGGTAGATACCAGATAGATTTTATAATGGTAAGTCAGATTTCGGAACCAGGTTTTACAGTGTAAGACGTACCCAGGGGCAGATATAGACTCTGACCATGACTTGTAGTTATGAACTGTAGGCTGAAACTGAAGAAACTACAAAAAGGTAGGAAAATAAGGAGATGGGACCTGGATAAATTAAAGGAACCTGAGGTTCTTAAGAATTTCAGAGGGAGCTTTAGGTAACAATTGACAGAAACAGGGGAAAATAAAACAGTAGAGGAGGAATGGGTAAAATTAAGAGATGAAACAGTGAAGGTAGCAGAGGACAAAATAGGTAGGAAGGCAAGACCTACAAAAAAATCGTTGGATATCACAGATTATACTAAATTTACGTAAAAAATAGATGAAGTACACTTACCAGGCGAAGGGGCACAGGCAGTAATAGCAACAAATAAACACACAGACACACACACAAACACACACACACACACACACACACACACACACACAAAAATGCTAGCTTTCGCAGCCTAGCTGCTTCATCAGGCAGAAGGAAGGAGAGGGAAAAGGAAATGATGAGGGTTTCAAGGAAGGGGGTAAGGAGCCACTCCAATCCCGGGACAGGAAAGACTTACCTTGGGGGAAAAAATGGACGGTAAATAAATGCACACACACCCACACATTTACACAGACACAAGTACACTT
Organism: Locusta migratoria; assembly: GCA_026315105.1. Classification (NCBI taxonomy): domain Eukaryota; kingdom Metazoa; phylum Arthropoda; class Insecta; order Orthoptera; family Acrididae; genus Locusta; species Locusta migratoria. The sequence continues at coordinate 570,425,581 of CM048747.1, read as the reverse complement.
AGGCAGACATACTGTAATTTAATTGATGAAAGGAGAAAATATAAAAATGCAGTAAATGAAACAGGCAAAATGGAGTACAGACGACTAAGAAATGAGATTGACAGGAAGTGCAAAATGGCTAAGCAGTAGTGGCTAGAAGGCACATGCAAGGATGTAGAAGAATGTATAAATAGGGGAAAAATAGATACAGCCTACAGGAAAATAAAATAAACATTTGGAGATAAGAAAAACAGCTCTATGAATATCAAGGACACTGATGGAAAACAAGGGAAAGCTGAAAGGTGGAAAGAGTACATAGAGGGGCTCTACAAAGGAAATGAACTTAGAGACAATATTGTAGGAAGGGAAGAGGATGTAGATGAAGATGAAATAGGAGATACTGTACTGAGAGAAGAATTTGACAGAGCCCTGAAAGACCTAAGTCGAAACAAGGCCCCTGGAGAAGATGATATTCCCTCAGAGCTACTGAAGTCTCTGGGAGAACCAGCCATGACAAACCTGTTTCAACTGGTGTGTAAGATGTATGAGACAGGCGAAGTACCTTCAGACTTTAAGAAAAATGTTATAATCCCCATTCCAAAGAAAGCAGGTGCAGACAGGTGTGAAAACTACAGAACCATCAGTTTAATAAGTCATGGTTGCAAAATATTAACACCAATTATATACAGAAGGATGGAAAAGCTGGTAGAAGCTGACCTCGGGGAAGATCAGTTTGGGTTCAGGAGAAATGTAGGACTCGGGAGGCAATACTCACTTTACAGCTTATCCTAGAAGATAGATCAAGCAATGACAAACCTATATTTTTAGCTTTTGTAGATTTGGAGATGACAATGTTGATTGGAATAAACTCTTTCAAGTTCTGAAGCAAGCAGGAGTAAAATATACGGAGCGTAAGGTTATTTACAACTTGTACAAAAACCAGACAGCGGTTGTCAGAGTTGAAGGGCATGAAAGGGATGCAGTGGTTGGAAAGGGAGTAAGACAGGGTTGTAGTCTTTCTCCATTGTTATTCAATTTGTACATTGAGCAAGCTATAAAGGAAAGCAAGGAGAACTTTGGAGAAGGAATTAAAGTTCAGGGCCAAGAATTAAAAACATTGCGTTTTGCCAACGACATAGTAATTCTGTCAGATACAGCAAAGGACCTGGAAGAGCAATTGATCGGAATGGACAGTGTGCTGAAAGGTGCATATAAGATGAACATTAACAAGAGCAAAACTAGGGTAATGGAGTGTAGTGTAAGAAAATCAGGTGATGCTGAAGGAATTAGATTGGGAAACGGAGCAATAAAGTAGGTAGATGAGTTTTGTTACTTGGGCAGTAAAATAACAAATGATGGTCGCAGTACAGAGGATATAAAATGCAGAATGGCAATGGGTAGAAATGCGTTCTTGAAAAAGAGAAATTTGTTAACATCGAATACTGATTTAAGCCTAAGGAAGTCGTTTCTGAAGGCATTTGTATGGAGTGTTGCTTTGTATGGGAGTGAGACATGGACGATAAACAGTGCGGACAGGAAGAGGATTGAGGCTTTTGAAAGATGGTGCAACAGAAGAATGCTGAAGATTAGGTGGGTGGATCGCGTAACTAATGAGGAGGTACTGAACAGAATTGGGGAGAAAAGAAATTTCTGGCATACCTTGACTAAAAGAAGGGATAGATTGGTAGGACACATTCTTAGACATCAAGGAATTGTGAATTTAGCATTGGAGGGAAGTGTGTGGGGTAAAAACCGCAGAGGAAGACCAAGAGATGGATACAGTAAGCAGATTCAGACAGATGTAGGTTGCCATTCTTATGTGGAGATGAAGAGGCTTGCTCAGGATAGGGTATTGTGGAGAGCTGCATCAAACCAGTCTCCGGACTGAAGGCCACAACAAACATTAAACCTCTAAACAAACAAGTACAAGTCAAATAGATGTTAGCTGGGAGGAAATTTGAATATATTTTTGTTTCCTTTTAATTTTAGTGTAAGGAATTTTATTGTATATTTTCTGTTCTTTTCTTTTTATTTTTATATTTTCCTTCTCTGAGGTGTTGCTTTGGCTTCGTGCGGTGACACGGTTATGTGACGTCACACAGAGTGGCAAGGAAACTGCAATGCCGTACGGAGTTCTAGGACCTCTGAGAATTTGAAGCAAAAGAATAAATAAGGGAAAAAGGAACAGAAAAGGAACGGGTTTTTGCTTGAGTTGATAGGAGGTCACAGAACCGATAACATATACATATATATAACAGATTGTAAAATAAACTATAATAAATACAATTTAGAAGATTTAAATTGGCATTTAAAATCAGTATGCCTATTTAGATGGAATTTGGAAAAATTTGTTAAATTTCCATCTATTGCAAGGCTGTGCGACAAGCACGGGGCCTACAAGAATGAGTTTATAAAATATTAGTCGTGTGGACACCTCAAACGTGGCGACCCTGCAATTAAGAACCGGAACCAGCAAAGAGCAACCTGTAGATATAAATATAAAATATAAATCACGCAGTTCCTCAGACTGATCAACTATCGAAAATGAAATTTGAAACTAAAGTTGTAACTTACAAAAATAAAACACAGAAATAAGTGAAAACCAAGAAGATTTAAATGAAATGACAATTTAAGAATCATTAATTGCTTTTAAATACTATTTTATGGAGTAATTACACTTAGCAACGAGTTAAACAAGACATTGCTAAGAAAGTAAATGACATATTTAGAAACACGCACAAGTTTGATGCCAAACGTTTTATTTGGAATAAAGGCCAGTCAGCCTAATCACGAGTTGCCATACCACCTACTTGGGCAGCACCGATATTTTGCTCATAACTAGACTGTGCCATAACCAAAAGCAGCAAAGAATCTGTAGTGGCAGCACTACATTCAACCAGCATCAAGTGTATGTTCAGACCTCGCTACAAGCAGGCGCCTGCAGCGCATTGCTATGGGTGGGAAACAGTTGTGGCGGCGCGACACTCAAACAATGAATTTGACTTCACTTCAACATCTGTTAATGGAGCGGTGATAAACAGTGTGTACCAGTAAAATTACGAAGAAATAACGTCTTTATAAGCAAACAAGAATGATATTTACATATAAAGTAATAATACTTTATGTTCGTAAGTACTATTAAGTAAATAAACCTTTTATATATTTATTCATTAAATGGATTCGGACAAAAATACTTTAACCATGGAAGGGATGATGCAGTCAGTACTGGAGCAATTGGCCACTATTAACAATAAGTTTGCGAACTTGGATAAAAGCCTAGACGATCGATTTTCGTCACTAGATAACAGATTAACATCTAAATTAAATGATCTAGACAGCAATTTAAACAATTTCGCTGCTCAACTAAACGGAAGAATAGAAAGGCTAGAAACACGCTTCAATATAGGGTCAAACATGTCACAGAAATTGATAAAAGACTAGAAATCGTAGAAGATTAAATGGAAGGCAGTTTACAACATATACGCGCAATAAAAAAGGAAAACACATATTTGACACAAAGAATCATAACTTTGGAAAAGGTACTCATAGACACAAAAGCCATAATAGACAAATACACAAACAGGAATACTGAAGTTTTATCTACTATTATTAACGAAATGGAACCACAATTACAAAAAGTTGAAAAACACAATCAGTTCATTACACAAGACAATCCTACTTAAAACGTTTTCATGATTATTAAGTAATTACAGTTTATTCTGCCACTTTAAAACATACTCAGCTTTTCAACATTACGATGTATGGGGGTTCTGCTCACTGCAAAATTATTCTCTAGGGGCGTCGTGGTAGAAATAAATACTCGTAGGTACAATTTTTCACTTCTTCTTTAATTTGAATCAAACTTCTTCTCCACCAAAACATTACAAATTCAAAACATCCACAATACAACAGAACTTAGTTGATAGTAGTTCCATTTTAAGACAACAGACTGACATAGCTTCCAGAGGACTTGACAAACGACTATAACTCGAACTCCCCCGCGCAAGGCGGTGAGGCATATATATAACATTGGCATTAGTGACATTACATTACGCACTGTTCATAACAATTGAATATACTAATTTACAATTAACAAACACACAAGTAAAACATTTCATGTACACAAAAATAATCACAATATAAAATGAAAACAATACATACAATAATGTTAGATGACACGTTTCTTTTTAAGTTTTAATCACACTACTTTTTGTTTGACAACAAACCAAAATGTTAAATGTCAATTAATTAGTTAATGAGTACATCATACATGTTCCTAACATATAATGCACTATCACCTATCTTGCCCATTCTCAAAATATACTCCAAATCTTATGTCAGTCAATATATACAAAGAATAACAATATTCAAATCTCAGCTATTACATTAATTAACACAATTAGCTTGTCAACACAACTTGTTTATGAGCCTAACATATACACAATGCTATTTATTTTCATTTCTTTATATTTTACAAAAGTTTTTACCCTTCATCTATTTATTGAAATAATGTACAATGACAAAAGTATTGCTTATAGAACTTTCTGGAAATGTCTTACACAGATATCTTAATTAATGAAATCTATCTCTTGTTTTAATCACAGTATCACCAAGTCACTGTCATACACTGACTCCTAGGCTGGCTATTTCATTTTTAACTAACTGCACACGCAACACGTATCACCAAGGCAGACGGTATCGTATGGTAACATTGAGATGAGATGACCAGGCAGACGATATCGTACGATAACATTGAGGTGAGAGGGCCAGCTGTATCTTCACATACTGCATTAATAGTTGAGGAAACCATTTCTTCCCAAGGTAATGATTTTCCTAGCTCAACAAAAAATTCATCAAACATAAATAGTTTAAATTCAATAGACATTCATACAGTTGCACTTATGCACAATTATGAAGATTTAAACCAACTTTTAAGTAATGGACTTTCCTATAATTTCCCAAAATTGTCCATCAGGAGAAATACATCCAGTATTATTTTTAAAATCATTTAAATGTATGTTACCTGCACCTTGTGAGATTATAAAAAAATACGTTTTGTAATAAGTAATATGTCCAGATATGCATCTCAATGGGAAATGATAAATTTAGAAGACTTTAAAACTTATAGTGATTTTGAAAAAGGTTTTAAATTGAAATATTGGAGTGAAGGAGCTCAAAAGAAGTTATGTTTAGAGCTACTGAGTACTATACCTTACAACAGAAACTCTTGGAGTGGTTATAAAGATTTTGTGGAGTGGCACTTAAACAGGTCTAAATATCTAGATGACCCAATTCGTGAGGACCATCTTTTGGAGATAGTTATAAGCAGATTGCCATGGAGAATAAGAGATGAAACTTCTTAATAAAGATTGGAGTAAAGTAAATGAATTATTAGAATATCTGGAACAAATTGATTCCATAGAGAAACAATCAGACAGATTCCAACAAGTACATGTAAACAATAAAAGCAGGGGAGATGAAAATAAGGAAAGGGCACACAATAACATAAATGGGAAGAAAGAAAATAATTACGGTAATGGAAAGAACAATAATAGATATAGATCCACAAGGAGAGACCAAAATAGTACAGTATACACATACACCTACAGAAATAATACAAATGCAATTGAACAAATGAAAAGGGAAAACTTATAAGCTTTCGTGATAGGGCTCGATCTATGAAAGCATTATATAATGAGCCACAAACACATGGCATAAATCTGATAAGATTTGATCAAGGTAACACTTTAAATGGGGATTTATTAGAAGAAAATGTACAATCTGTAAAAGAATACATGACACCAGAATTAGAAGGCACTGTATTAGATGTAAAGGTAAAAATTATTCCAGATTCAGAAAGTGATGTGTCTGTAATAGATCATAACTTCTTGGAGGCAAGCAATATATTGAATGCTTTCCCTGAATTACCAGTTACAGTGGTCAGAATAACTGGAGTAACAGGCATATCAAAAAGACCAGTAGATAAGGAATTGGTTTGTTACCTTTTAATTTGACTCATAAACGTTTCAACAACCAATGTTTGTGATAGTTGGATTGAATATACCTATTATTTTAGGTGTGAACTGGCTATAAGATTATAAAGTATTTTTAAATTTTGATAATGGGACACTAGTTTTCCCATATGGCTAACCAAGTAATTTAATTACTTTACATTTCTATAAATCAATAAAATCTCAAGAAAGATTAACTATCTGGACTGAGGCTGAAACAAAAGTTGAAAAAATTACAGATATACCACCATTTGAATCAAAAATAAATGAAAATGATATTATGAATAATGTAAACAAGTCAACTAATTTAAATGATAGGGAAAAGACTGGAACTGTTTGTACTATTTTGTGAACACATCGAAGTATTTTCATTGTGACTAGGAATTACAAAAGCTTACACTTGCTCATTAAAAATCAAACCACACAAACCATTTTATAAAAAACCTTATTCCATACCAGCATCAATAATTCCTTTAGTTAGACAGGAAATAAACAGAGTGTTATCATGGAACATCATTGAAGAATCTAACAGACCATACAATAATCTCTTGCTGATTCTTAAAAAGTCTGATGGGTCAGTGCGTCTAGTACTTGATGCACGTATGGTAAATAAAATAATAGAACAAGAAAGGGATACGCCTCCAAGAATAGAAGAAATCCTGACCAAATTTAATGGTGCAAAATACATTACAAGACTTGATCTCACTTCTGGCTACTGGCAAATTGCACTAGACAGTGAGTCTTGAAAATATACAGCTTTTTTATTTGATGGTAGATCTTACCAGTTTAAGGTACTTGCTTTTGGATTGAATATATCTGTGTCAGCTTTTATTAGAGCATTATATAAGGCTATTGGAACAAATTTGAAAGAGAAAATTCTTGTTTATGTTGATGACAGTTATAATTTCACTGACATGGAAGGATCATAAGATCACATTAAATGATTTTTTAAGAGATTAATTTCACAAGGAGTTACAATTAAACTCTCGAAATCACAATTCGGTAGGCATCAAGTGAAGTTTCTAGGACACATCATTACTACAGCAGGAATTAAACCAGATCCTACTAGACTACATGCTATAACTTTATGTCCAGAACCTACAACAAAGAAACAATTACAATCTTATTTAGGAATGGTCGGATATTACAGGAAATTTTTGCCAGAACCAGTACTAAACGCATCCAATTTAATGAAATTACTACAAAACAAGACTGTTTGGCAAGGGGATAGTACATGTACATACGAATTCAACAAAATTAAAGAAGATTAAGCACAAGCACCTCTCCTTGCTCATCCAGATTTTAACCATCCTTTTCACCTTGCAGTAGACCCATCGGATTATGGGTTAGGTTGCCATATATTTCAACAATGTGGGACAGAAAATACAACAAACCATAAATCAATTGCTTTTGCAAGTAGAATACTCACAAAACATGAGAGGAATTATACAATCATGGAAAAAGACACTCTTTCAGTTGTATGGGCTTTCAAAAAATTTAAGTATTTATTAGGTGGCAATTACACAATAATTCATACAGACCACAGGGCATTAACTTTTCTATTGAGAAGTAAATTACAGCATGACAGGTTAACAAGATGGGCACTTTTCCTTCAACAATTTACCTTTTCAATTAAGTATATGAGGGGTAAGGATAACATCATTCCAGATGCATTATCGAGAATGTCTGTTGGGTTGAAACCAGATCAGGATGTTAAAGAAAGAGGGAATTTTGTGATATATTTCTTAAAAATTAATCAGTATGAGACGGAGATAAGAACCTTATGCTACAATATACAAAATGAACAGGCACAAGACATGCATCTACGACGACAAATTGAAAGACTAAGAATAAATGATATGAATGGAAATTACATAAAGGGATCTTATTTCATAAAAGTAATATTTCTGAAAACTGGCTATTGTGCATACCACAAGATAAGGTCAAGCTGCTAACTTGGCACATTCATACAGGTTTTGCACATTTTGGACCGAAAAAGTGGGCCGTTTCTTCTGACTTTTCCCTGCTGAGGTGTGAATGCACCAGAAAATTGAGGTAGTATAGCTAACACCCTCTGGTGTTGTTCCTTGGTCAGTCCGGGCTCTATTGGCAGTTCCATGTTTGTTTCCTGCAGCATGTTGTCTGTACTAACAGCAGAGCATAGGTCTTCGTTGATGACATTGAGCTCACTGTCCTGGATTGATTCAACTGTCCCGATATACATTCCTTTGGGGATAAGCTGTGACTGCTTGTGACAATTAGTGATCCAAATCTCTCCTCGACCTCCGGTAATGCTTATGACAGGCGCTGGTATGTAAATTTCTTTGGTAAGCCTGATAAACTTTTTACTATCAACAAGCACTTCACAGTTTAATCGTTCATTTGTGTTTGTGACTGCAATACTTCTCATCATCAAAGGCGGGATCATCACATTGTCAACAGCAAATAACTTCCCAGAAAATTCTGTATTATGTGTACATGTCGGAACAACTTCTTCAATTTGCAGCTCAGATCTTCCACAGTCAATGATAGCTTGGGATGCCTGAAGGAAGTCACATACGAGGATGACATTGTGACTACATTCTATTAACACGACAAATTCAAACAGCTGGGTCCTGTTGTTGATGCTTATTCTTGCGACACAAGTTCCTGCTGGCTGGACATACTTCCCATTTGCAACCTTCAGCACAGTTGCCCCTGTATCACAGAACATTGTCTTCTTTAGTGTGTGGTGGTAATTATCTGACAATACAGAGAAAGAAGCTCCTGAATCAACAAGTGCCCAGACAGGCTGGCCGTCGATTATGATGTCGATGAGATTTCCCAACATCTTAGCGACTGTTGTCCATGGGGGATTTTCATCTGCGGCGGCCTCACCTCCGTATATGGTCACCTTGCCCAGTTTTCCTGGGCGTGGCAGCTAGGGGAGTGGCCGGTACCTCTATACGGCAAAGGTGAACGGCAGCAGCGCATCAGGGAGCGACCTCATCTAGGGTACAGCGATGGGGTTCTTCCCGTAGGTCGACTGAACTCATCAGCAGGTGACTGCCTGGGATAGAACTGCTCTGATTGCTGAAGTCTTGTGGCAAAATAATTGTCGAATACCCGCCTTCTCTCTCTGCATAGTGTACATGTCCAGGGCGCTCACAGTGGATACACAATGGTGTGTTGTCTTCTGTCCTCCAAACATCTGTTCTTCTGCGGAGCGTCATAGTTACTGAGGGAGCATAGGCTGCCGTTTGGTGGCTGCGGCGTAAGTCATAGCAGGGCAACGCCTTTCTTCATGTCGGGTGCGATTGATGGGGCATACAGGAGTTAATGTCTGAAATACCTCTTCCTAAAACGGCGTTGGCTCCCTCCTGACTTACAGGGCTCACATCCATGGCCATAATCTGAGGCTCACTCGATCTCATAGTCCCAGCTGCCATAAAATGTTGTAATTCTTCTCTCACAATTTGGTGTATGAAAGAAGCAAAGTCTTGCTGGTCTTCCACAACAGCCATAGGGACTACATTGGGGAGTCGGTCATACTTCTTTCATCCTATCCTTCTTTGTTGCATCTCTTCAATTCGCTGGCACTACTTGATGAACTCTTCCGTTGTAGTGACGTCTTTTATCAGAAGGGCTTGGTACATGTCTCCTGCTATACCCTTCATCAGGTGCGTGATTTTGTCGGCCACAGTCATATTCGGATTGACTATGTTACACAGGGCTAAAACATTCTGTATGTATGACTGTGTCGGCTCACCATGTCGTTCGGCCTGGTTCTTCCGCCGAGTGGATTTGTGGCTGTCGGTCACCAAATGTCTTCTGGAGTTCTGTCTGGAACATTTCCCAGTCATTCAGCATATATTCGTTGTTTTTGAACCATTGCTGGGCTGTTCCATTCAGGTAGAAATAAACGTTGGCCAAGCACATTGTATGATCCCACCTGTTGTACTTGGCGACTCGGTTGAACCTTTCTAGCCATTTGTTGGGGTCCTGTATAGCTTCTTTAGAGAACACCAACGGGTATCTGATATGTAGCTGGCTTACCGCTGATTTTGTGTCCACAGTTCTTCTGATAATATGGACTTTCGGAAGGATGTATTGCAGTTCTAGTCCACGTAAGCGACAGCTTTTACGTTGCCTAATTGGAGCCATGGTGATGCAGCTGTTGCACAGGATACCCGGCACCACCACTAATCGATGTCGCATAAGAAAGGAAGCAAGCTCGACTTCGAAGGCAACTAAACACAGCACTTATATTGAAAGCAGGTTTATTATGAGCACTAATGCAGCACTAACTGCCTGCTCTGCTATTCATATACAGACAGAATGTACCAGAAATTAGAACAACAGTTAACATAAGAAACAAGTAGAATTTACAAGTGAATATTAGAAAGATATAGAACATTCTAGAATTGTTAATTACAAAGAAATAAATTTTTGCTGGTGGATGGGATTGAACCGGCAATCTTCAGCGCCACATTCCAGATGACTTCTCAAACCAACAATAAATCGTTCCTCATTTCAAGAATTGTTCAGAAAATTTTCTTGTCACACTGTGCACATCATATTTTCTGTAAAGTGGGTGACAAGTGACTGACATTTTGCCCGACATTATCTGTGCGATTTTCTGAGCGTGGAATAACCATAAAAAATGACAACACAGTTATTACCCAAATGTTCCCTCACATAATTTATGTACAGCCCATATAACTCTTTGTAAGTCAAAAATTGTTACCAAAGAACTCTTTGCAATAAATATCCACCATCTACAAGATACGCAGATTCTTTAGAAGATAAGAGATGCTTGTCACTTGATACACTGTTGTCTAATATAACATACAAAATCGGGTTTTGTGGTTTACTCATGTAATAATCATAAAACAAGGATAAGGGATGAGTTGTCAGTTCATGGTTCAAGCATTTCTCAAGGTCCTCATCAGTTTTTGCAACACAATTAACTCTGAAGAACAGCTGCATGGTATTAATAGGTGTAACAATGTCATCATTGATCTTGACAGTGCTAGTCATGTGTGCTAATGTCCGCACCTTGTCACTTTGATGTAAATGAACATCCGTGATTGTTTTCCCTACAATTCCTCACTTGCTATAATACCACTTGACAATGATATGAGCTCAAAATGATTTGTAAGCAGAGAATGTGAGGCGAACCATGCCACCACTTTTGAAGAGTCGATATTATCACGTGCTTGTTGTGATTTCCTTAGCTGAAGTGTCAGTCAGAGGAGGTTACTTCTATACCACAAAATTTCTCAAAGTGATGAATGAGCTCTTAAAATGCATATGTCCCCTGCACCCATCGATTCAGGGTACTACTTGTTAACCCACGTACATGTGTCAGGCCACCAGATGATTTGAACAATATCATCAATACTTGTTCTATCGTCATGTCACTTCAATTACCAGCCCACATTTTGTTGGTATGTCTAATTGCAAAGTCTCCTGTGGTGACAAATTTTTGGAACTCTTGTGGTGTCAGACTGTCAAGTGTTGACACCTGTTTTATCTATTAATGTGCGCAATTTGATGGCCAGCTGCATGGAAAAAAGGAATCGTATTTTTCATCATTTCTACATGTAATCCCCAATCATCTGTGCGCTCAGCATGGACAAAAAGCTTTATTACGCTAAATTTTTCATAGTAGTGCACACACGCACACAGTTTGGCACTCCAATTGCTAAACACATTATGTCACTATTCTAGTAGAGCATAAGCTACACCTGAGAAAGTGTGTGAAAACTGTATTGCAGAACATGAGTCTGACTAGTGAACACTTACATGTTTTGGTAAACAAATTCAGATAACTCATTTATTATTAAGAGTAGGAAAAACATATTGTTATTATTTTAAAGGTCCAAGAATACACTACAAGATTAATGAAACAAAATTGTGAATTTGTTCCATAATTACACAGTCATTCATTGAGAAACTCCAAAAAATGTTTGAAAAAATGACATGTGCTCCTTTTGGATTAATATAACTCAGAAAGAATGTTATATATGTGTCATATACTGCTACAAAATACTTTTTCACCCCTTCCTCTGTAATTTGGTGTAAAAAGGACCTTTTTATGTTAATTCTGTGGGAATTTATAGCCGTTCAAAAATTACAGCACAAATAATTAGGTCAACCATATTGATGACGTCATAGCCGTGATTCCACAGCCCGGAGCTTCGGGGAATTTTAGTATGTTAGCTAGGCCATCAAACTGAGACTATTGCAAAAGGTTTCATCTCTCCCCTGATTTTTTTCCTATTCAATGCATAAAGGTCCTGGACTAAATGTCTCAGCAGTGGCTACACGCCGTACCAATGGCAAAATGTCGTCTAGAAGCACGTTGTTTATCAACTGCCATGTGAGTTTAAAGACTGATACACAAAATACAGAATAATCAGCTTTTAATACATTGTAGTCGAGGAACAACACTGGGAATGAAAGGGTTAAATTACTTTGCTTCATAGTTTGGAAGTAAAAATTTTATAGTGGAAAGTATATTAATTTCCCAAGTGCTTGTTGCCTATGCTATCGTTTCTGCTGTAATTCTTGGAAATACTTCTGTTATTGTTTATACAATGCCAGGCTGTGCTATTACAGGTTATAATTCCCACAGCCAGAACACAAATGGAACTGAAATAAAGTTCCAGATTCTTCTTCAAGATGAAACGTTAAAGAAAGTGTGGTGCTCCAAATGCTACAGAAAAGTCACATTCTCGAATATGTTCCCGGCATTTCAAAGAAACCGATTATGTAAGGGACTTACAGTTGGAATTGCTTAATTTGCCATGGAAAAAAGTGTTTCAAGAATTCCTGTTCTTTTAAAGTCAGCAGTTCATATTGTAGACATTTGTCAACATCTTTGTGATCTGATATGTTACTGACACGTATATATCTGCAATAGAATATGACCCAGCAGTCTTTACTGCAATATTTTACAGCAGACTAGCACTTTGCATTTAAGTAGAAACCATATCTTTTGCCCAAAACTTAGTATAGATGCACAGTTTGTGCCATAAGCTGTTTAGGAGCGCGCAGTCCCACAGTGACGTCACCGCGCTAGCCAATGGCAGAGCAGAGTGTTTGCTACCCAATTTTATATTTATTAACCTTGGCACAGTTCTGATTCAAATTTTGAGGCAGTCATTCTGCCCATAAAGACATTGACATTTAATTGTCAGAAGAGACTGTTGTAGTTGCAAGTTTTATTTAAAGTGTACAGTTAAAATTCTGATTCAAATGTAGCTAGTGTTGATCTTCGTAATTAGAGTACATAATAAATGAGTTCATCTGTTCGTATTCATCGTAATCCAGCCATTGCTGCAGTTCTGTTAATCTAGATGCTGATTTGGGAATCGATAGGGGTTTGAGCCCCAGAGAAACGACATGTATGATCCAGAAATGCACTTTATTGTTGACAGCTATGAGTACAGATCCAGACTGAGATTACATGGATGACGGAGCTCAGAGAAGCTGGCTCCAAAGATACACAATAGTATAGATCGATGCGGTCACGTGGCCACACAGCTCCCTTCTGCAGTACACAGTATGCCCTAGTGATGATGTGGGCGGGGAAAGGGGGGGGGGGGGTGATAACCGAGGCACAACTTGTGGCAGTGACATCAGTAGGCAGAGGCCAGGGTTCAATGTCACAGTCCATTGATGTTGACTGTGGTCCCTGCTGTTAGGAACTGCCAAAACATCAGTGGGCACAGTGACAAATATTTGTCTCTTAGGGACTGATGACCATAGTAGCTTGGTCCCTAAAGTAGTAGCTGAGTCAGCTGGCAGTGCACGCGAGTGTAGCGTGACGGCGGGCGATTTCTCTGAAGTTGTCGTAGCAGCCGAGGCGATGAAGTAGTAGTCCCGCTGGCTGGCAGTCTGTGCGAGGGCAGCATGGTGGCGACCAGTGGCTCGGAAGCTTTTGGGGCAGCCGAGGAGAGCTGAAGTGCCGAGGTAGTTGACACGTCAGCCACCAGCATGTGTGAGGTATGCACTGTTGCACGAGCACAAGATGGCGGCACATGAGATGTGTTCGAGCAGTTCCCAAGACAAACATGCTCAGGCGCCTGTGCGCAATTCGGAGAAGTTGAAGTTTCAAATTCATGCTCAACCAATAACATGAGAGAGTGTGAAACATGAAAATCAGTGCACGGGAGGAGACAGAGTAATGTAGGAGGTGGCCACTAGAGTAGTGCTGGTGGTGCATCCTAGGGAGGTGTCAGCATAGCAACCAAGTTTTATTTGCAAGCGTTCACTTAGGAGCGGCACAGGGAAACAGAACTGTCACAAGCACTCGTACCCTAACGAGCAGGCGTTAACTACTACACTAGTGGGGAGGAACAAAAATGCTGACCTGGGTGCGATTATCCTTTGAAGCTACTCGACGAATTGTAATAACTCACTGCACGGTGGCCAGCTCCGAGACTGGTGAAGAAGGAGGCAGTGTATCTGGAATTCGCGCAGCATCTGGGCAGCGAGACGAGTGACTTGCATGTGTCGTCTATGTTGTGGGAGCAACCACAAATGACAGCAGGGTTTTGAGTTGTGTAATTCAGCATAGGTACAAGTAGATTTTGATGGTTGTCACAACAATGGGTGTGGTGTCGCACAAGTCCAAAGTGCGCGCCACCTACTTTCGCCGCACGCCGCCATGCACGCACGGCGCGGCGTTCTTATGACGACAGCCACGAGCGCCCTCTGCGGCAACTCCGCTCGTGGCCACCAGTGAACGACATCGTTCACTTGGGACTGAGATAGCAACCAGTTAGGACCTTCGGAATCAGATAGGCACCAGTGAAGACTTGGCTATCAGTTAGGCACTAGGCAGGACTCTAGCTCAACTATGTATCAACCTTCTGCAGTACTATGTAAAAGTTAAGTATTGTATAAATTCTGTGCAATATATATCTCATTCTAATTTACCATAGTGTTTCTAGTTTCTGGCTGCTCCCCTCCGTACCTGCACCAGCGTGCTATCTTTATTTCTGTGTCGGTCTCATTCCACTCGGCCACCGACACCTACGACGGAAACGAGACACAAAAGCGGCGACGAGGCTGGGACACAAAAGTGGTGACGAGGAGTGATAGAACCTTGGACCATAACGCTTGCAGCAGCCAGACAGCAGTAGTCGGAGCACGCAGAAATTGCTCCCACCCACCCACCCTTATTATAAGATTTTTGGGGGAACATAGTCAGTTACGTGTTTTGTGGACTTTTTTTTGTTGCAGAGCGTCCTCTTTCATATAGCATTTGTGTTTTGTTATAATCTACTTGTATGCACGGCGCCTAATCAGTCAGCATGGCCACTACCCCGAACGCAAACTTAATGGAAATTATTCAGTTACAGACGGCGCAAATCACCCAGCTCCTCCAAGCTGTGGCCCAGCTCACAGCGCAAGCAGCTAACCAACAACAACCACCGCCGCTTCAGCGGCCCACACCTGCCGCTGCAACGCTTCCTACGTTTCGCCAGTACAACGAACGTAAGGAAGAATGGAGCGATTACTTCGCAGAGTTTCAAGAACTCGTCGTGGCTCATCAAATTACAGGTCAGAAAGTGAAGTATCTGCTATTATCTGTGGTGGGCACCAACACCTTCGTGTTACTGAAAAAACTTTTCCCCGACGTATCTCCTCGTGATGTAGACTTTGAACAAATAGTAGAGGCACTAAATGCTCATTATGAGAGAAAAGTTCTCGTAGCTGCGGCACGGTACCGATTTTTCAGACTTAAAAAATTACCGCGGCAGTCACACCAAGAGTGGATTACGGAATTGAAGGGCTTAACCCACAACTGTAAATTTACTTGCTCTTGTGGACATTCGTATAGTGACGTGATGTTGAGGGATGCGATTACGCAGAATATTCAGGACCCCAGAATTAGAGCAGCAATTCTGAAACAGTCTGACCCCTCATTAGACAGTGTACTGCAGCTTATAGAAGCACATTATACTTTTGACTTAGCAGATGTAGAAATGCAAACCCACAGTGTTAATTCAGTGCGCCACACCGGACGCTTTCCTAGCCGTAGTTCTCAGCATAGCACTAGTGATTCTCATTTCTGTGCCGGTCATGCTGAACAGACAGTGAACAATAGCCAGCGTAAAAGTGCGACACAAAGGTCACCCCGTCGTGTTAGAAACAGTAATTTGAATAACGGGTGCCAACGCTCATTTCAGAACAATGTTCGTAAGTCTTGCCCCCAGTGTGTATCTCGCCACAAACGTGCTCAGTGCCCAAGTCGCAACGCAACTTGTTATCAATGTGGCAAATCAGGACATGTACAGTCTGTGTGTATGCAAATTAAAAACTCAAAGAACGGTACCGTTAGAAACAGTGCTTCGCAGAGTGTGAGAACAGTTCATTCTGTAAATGTTATACGGGCTGTGGAATTGAACAGTGCTTTCCTTGGATCTCAATTGCAAGAAAGTAGTTCTGCGCCTATGGCAAAACTATATAGTGCACCACGTAGCAAGCGCCGACGAGCGCGTAAAACAGTGCAACGGAAAAGGGTTCGGGACAAGCAAAATGATTATGAACAGTGCATTCCTGTAGTGAAAATAGTGCCTTCTGCAACTGCTCCTTGTAATAGTGCCCAGTACTGTGTAGCTAGTGACAGTAGACATCAAGTAGCTACTCAAAAGTGTAGTGCAGTAGTTAGTACATCTGGAGTAGCTTCGCATGCTTGCGCGGACGCCGATCCGATGGTAGTGCCATCTAGTGACAGTGTTGTTAATCCGCTGCGTGCCGAGTCTGAGCCGCTTACTTCACTACGCGGCCCGCGCAAGCGCAGTGAACAAACCGTAGCAGACGTTGCCCACATTCGTGCACCTGTCGAGCGCCGCAAGCAAAAACTGTTTGTGACTCTCTTCATAGAAAATAAGACGGTGCAATTTCAGCTTGATACTGGTTCCGCTGTCACATTAATAAATAAAGATACTTATGAACTTCTGGGTTTGCCAAAATTGTCACCGTCACAGCAAGTGTTAACAGCTTATACAGGTCAAAATATTCCCGTGCTAGGAACGTGTAGCCTGCCCGCCTCTTTTCAAGGTGTAACAAAAACAGTTGCTTTTGTAGTTCTTCAGGCCAAATCGACACAGAACATTTTTGGACTAGATGCTTTTGACTTGTTTGGTTTATCAATTCAAAGATATGTGCATCAAATTTCGTCACTAGTGCCTCAGGATAAAATCAATGCATTGTGTGACAAATATAGTGACTTGTTTTCGCCGGAACTAGGTTGTGCAAAAGACTTCGTGGCACATGTAACTTTAAAAGAATCTGCAGTTCCAAAATTTCGTAAAGCTAGACCAGTGCCTATCGCCATGCGTGATACAGTTGCCGAAAAACTTAAACGTTGGCAAGATAGTGGTGTGATTTCTCCGGTTTCTGCAAGTCAGTGGGCCTCGCATTTAGTAATTATAACCAAGCAGTCATGAAAACTTCGTCTCTGTGCAGACTTCAAATCAACAGTGAACAGTCAAACAATTGTAGACACATACCCTCTGCCCAGACCTGAGGAACTGATGGACAAATTAGGACAGTCTCGCTACTTTTCAAAGATTGATTTAGCAGAGGCATACTTGCAAATTCCGCTTGATGACGAGTCAAAAAAGTTTTTCGTCATTAACACTCACATGGGCCTTTTTCAATTTCAACGCCTACCCTTTGGCAGTTTTTCTGCCCCCGCTATTTTTCAGCGTTTTTGGAACAGCTGACAGTTTCTGTACCGTGTTGCTCGAACTATTTAGATGATATTGTGGTATCTGGACGTACAGTTGAAGAACATTTAGTAAACCTGGACTGCCTTTTCAAAGTTTTGACTGCAGCATGTCTACGTTGTAATAAAGCAAAGTGTTCGTTTTTTCAAACTGAAATAGAGTACCTAGGCCATGTGATTAATGCCCAAGGAACACATCCCTTACAGTCACATCTTCGAGCAAAGACTTGCCTCCTCCTAAGAATGTGCACGAATTGCAAGCAGTAATGGGAAAGCTGAACAATTATTTCAGGTTTATTCCCCATGCCTCTCAGATTGCAGCTCCACTGCATCATTTACGTAGGAAGAATGTTCCTTTTGTATGGTCCAAAGATTGCCAGGTTGCCTTTGACAACTTAAAGTCTGCACCACTCAGCGACGCATGTTTGATTCCCTTTGACCCACAGAAGCCTGTAGTGCTAGCAGTTGATGCCTCGTCGTACGGTGTGGGTGCAGTTTTGTCACATCGTATTGGATGTCACGATCGTCCTATTGCCTTTGCATCCAAGCTACTGACGCCGACGCAACAGAATTACATTTAGATAGAAAAGGAGGCCTTAGCAATCATTTACGGCGTCACAAAGTTTCATCATTATCTCTATGGCAGAAAATTCTATTTGTTGACAGACCACAAGCCTCTTACGTCGTTGTTCTCACCCACAAAGCCAATTCCGCCACGAACGGCACAAAAGCTTCAGAGATAGTCCTTGATATTGTCAAATTATCAGTATGAGATTTTGTACCGACGTACCACTAAACATGCCAATGCGGACACACTTTCCGGACTTCCGATTGGCCAGGATGTATCATTTGATTCTTCAGAAATGGCATGTTGTCAGATAGACTCCAGAAATGCTTCCGCTGTCGCAGACTTTCCTTTGAACTGTCGTCGGGTTGCACAGGAAACAGCTGCGGATGCAGACCTAAGTGTGGTAGCACGTTTTGTTCGCTCATGGTGGCCTGCCAGAGCCAAAGACATTGATCGGCTTCTGGTTTGACGTTATTTTGCACAACGTCATGCATTATCTTTAAGTCAGGGTGTACTGTTGTTGCATACCGACAACGACCAAGCAAGAGTGATTGTTCCTCGTTCCCTGCAACGAGAAGTGTTACGCCTCCTGCATCAAGGACATTGGGGCATTGTTAGGACAAAGCAATTGGCCAGACGTCATTGTACCTGGGTTGGTATGGACGCTCAGATAGAGAGCATGACATCACAGTGTACAGTTTGTGCGGAGCATCAGGCGGCTCCTCCACAGCGTTTCTCAGACTGGCCACGCCCCAAGGGACCATGGCAACATTTACATATTGACTTTGCCGGACCTTTCTGGAATACGCGCTGGTTAATTGTTGTAGACGCTTTCAGCAAGTTTCCTTTTGTGATTGCCATGAACTCAACGACAGCTTCTAGTACAATCAGTGCCTTAACATCAGTGTTTTGCATCGAAGGTTTGCATGAAACTATAGTCAGTGACAATGGACCTCAGTTTGTTAGTGCGGAATTTCAACAGTTTTGTCGTGTGAATGGCATTCAGCATATAACCACCGCACCTTTTCACCCTCAGTCCAATGGTGAAGCAGAATGTTTCGTTCAAACATTCAAGTCTCACATGGAGAAGATGAAAGGTCAGCACTCGAGGCAGCAAGCTCTTCAAATTTTCCTGTTTACGTATCGGTGCATGCCACGTGACGGCCCGTCTCCTGCCGAGCTCCTACACGGCCGCCGTCACCGCACTCTCCTTCACCTGCTGCAGCCTCCAACGCACCGAGTCGGTTCGTATGGCGCTATGCGATTTCAGGTTTCCACTCCGGTGCTGTACAGGGTGTTTTCTGGAAACCAGAAGAAACTAGGATGCTGGGCACCATTCAGCGCGTGCTCAGTTGCAATATGTATGTTGTACGTTCTTCGACAGGGTCGGAGCTGCGGCGCCACGCAAACCAATTGCGCTTGCACAAGCCGTGCGATCCTGTCTCCGGTTTCTTGATTCCAGACCCAGTTCACCGCCAGGGAGCACAGCCACATCGTTCGTCCCCGGACTACGAGATCTTGATGGATGTCGACGCGCCTCCTACGCAGTCGGCCCCTCCGCTTCTGTCGCCGCCTCAGCTGACAGTGTCACCGAGAGGGACTTGTGTAAAGAATCTAAACAACTGCAAGAGCTGTCATGGCTGTTAGTTAAATTAAATTATTTGTATATTTTTTGTCATTACATAGAAATGTACAGTCAAAATCGCGTGATAAAGTATGCTTTACATCAACGTGTATATCCGAAATCAAGTGATAAACTATGTTTGCATCAAAGAAGGTCTTCAGCTTGCACAAAGAATCTAAACAACCACAAGAGCTGTCACCCTTGTTAGTTAAACAGATTGTCAATATATGGCACGTTCTACATTGCTTTATTTTGGTCTCACAAACTATGTTGATAGTTGGCACAGTGGCTGATGTGAGGAACCATAAAGATATGTCCAACAATTGAAGGTCCAGAGAGGAATGTTAATAATAACATGTAGATAGGGAACAACTCACCATAAAGACGAACGTTTAGGCACTGACAGACACAAATAAAAGCCACACAAACACACACACAATTCTAAATTTCTGGCCAAGGCCTAACTCAGAAATTGATCACTCATCCACACAATCACTCAGCACACTCATCTACACACGTCAGCCATCTCTGGCCGCCCAACACAGTCTGACGCATGGCAGGTGGAAAGGATGGGAGGGGACATGGGGCCTCTCCATCCCCCCCCTCCTCCACTCCTCCACCAATCCCTTCACTTGCTCCTTCAATCCCTTCCACTTGCTGTGAGCTAGACTGTGTTGGGCGGGCAGAGATGGCTGACGTGTGTAGATGAGTATGTCTGAGTGATTGTGTGGCTGAGTGTTATATTTCTGAGGAAGACAGTGGCCAAAAATTTTAAACTGTGTGTGTGTTTGTGTGCCTTTTATTATTTCTGTTGGTGGCTCAACATTTCTCTTTACGGTGAGTTGTTCCCTATCTACATATTATTATTATAAATATATGTCCCATTTACGATCGTTCGCCGTGTATCAACTTAGATTGTATGAACAGAACAAATATTTTCAAAATAAAGTTTTTTTGTGAAAACAGAAACTTTGAACTATTTTTTGTCATGAGTGGAGAATGAAACCTTGAAAATGATACCTCAGTCATTAATTTTGGATAAGTAATACGGGAGATATGGCATATCCACAAAAATACATCAGTGAGAAATAACATATATGATTTGTTTCCATTTGCATAAAGAAACCTTGCATAAAGAATCTAAACAATCACTGTGCTGAGGTTTTGGTGGTGAAATCAGATAGGATCTCACATAATTTCAACTGGAGTTTTGAGTTCCAAAAGATTCAATCACAGCCAAACTCATAGACCCAACAGATGCTGACGAGAGTACTGGTGGCTACCACACAGGCGTGTCTGGATTTTGGGGCTACACCTGTAACTCTAGGCAGGAGCCCTCACAGGGTGCTACCATCCGGAGCCAGATTGGTTAATGATGTGTACTTCTCCCCTCCTCCTTCCTCATCACTTGCGAGATGAGGCCCTGGGCTTGGGACCGGCAGTGGCAGAGACAATTACACACATCATCAGAAAAAGAAGGGCACAATTATATGGTCACATTTATGGAATGAATGAAAATAGGCTGATCAAGAATATTTTTAACATTGTGATGAGTAATACGATAAAAACTAACTGGGCAAAGGTAACCATGGAAGACCTCAAGAAACTAAATATCTCTACAAAAGAAATAATAAATAGAGGAAAATACAGAGAAATAAAAATCAGGAAACAGAATTTCGAAGAAACACCAAAAGAGAAGAAACCAGAAAAGAGGTGGACAGAAGAGAGGAAGAAGAAACACAGTGATTATATGATAGGTTTTTGAGAAGAGAAAAGAAAGAGACAAAAAAAAGTGCCATGAAAATTGATTGTGTTTAATTGCTTTCCTAAATGGGGTATTAATGATAATAATAATAATAATATATGATTTTTTAATTTGTAACATAATGCTGTAGGCAAAATTCTATTTCAAATCTGTATTTAGTCTATCCCATAGTCCCTCTCCGGGGGACACCACCTTGACGAAGCACTGTACGTGCGGGTGGAGAGGCTTGCATATCCGTGTGAAGCAGAGGGCTATACCAAAGGTAGAGAACCTACTGCTGGAAAGGCCTCAGCTGATGGATCAGACCAAGCGTGTCCCACAACGTCCCGTCTTCCTTATCCTCTCCCAGTCCTTTCCCAATTCCTTTCCCAACCCAAGGTGTGATGCGATCCGTGAGGAGGGGTGCGTGGCACATGGGTGGATGTGTCTCGAACGGAGCCTCACGGATACCAGGCGACCTCCCTGAGTAAGTAGCCTTGCACCGCGAGGGGTTATCATGGTGTGAACCATATAAATCCCCAAATCTCGTGGGACTAAGATTAACACAGAGAAAAAAAGTATTTTAAAAGAATCTGAGGGGCAATCTGAGACCTCAGATACTCAGACATAGGGATCAGGACCGATGGAGTGCACTCCTACTTCTGAATCAGGGTCTAGACCTGAGCAAGAAGTGGGTACTGTAACAGAGAAGTTGGACCAGATTAGGATTAAGGCCTTGTCTGGGGCTTAGAGGAGGAAACTTCTCAAGGAACAGAAGCAAAAGGAAGGAAAAGAATGGCTTCCTAAGCATAAATGGAGTGAATCAAAAGGGCTTGAACCCAAGACCCCCAAAAAGAAACAGGTCGAAGGGGATACACAGACCCCCTCGACGTCAAAGACAGGTGGCAAGAGGGTTAGGGAGGAATCTAAGACTCCCTCCTCTCTGGACAGGAGTGATCCTAAAAGCCTGAGGCAGGAAATAGGGAAACAGACTTATAGTACTGCAGTCTCGGTCTTTAGAATGGCGGTTGTCCAAGAAGGATACCCATTGGTGAGCATCACCTCGCAGCAGGAGGAGCTCGTGCAGATGGCCCTCTTTGAAGAGATTGGGGGGGACGCTGGTCCAGGACCCAAATTCAGGAGGGTCTATCTATATTGCAGTGCCCTCATTTTTGTCTGCAAGGGGGAGCACTCAGCAGAATGGCTTAAGGACAAGGTGCCCATGATCTCCCCGTGGCAGGATGCGGAACTGCTGGGCAAGACAGCAACCAAACTCCTGAAGACCGCAAAGGTATCAATATGCACCAAAGATCCTTAAGGATGTCCCTCCAAAGACTCTGTTTGAGAAAATATGGGTCCAGAACCCAAAAGTTTCGGCAGAGGATTGGAGGGTAATTAACCAAAAGGTCGTTCCGGAAGGACGAACCTTGGTGGTGGAGGTCGAAGAGAAGTCCTTGAAGGCAATGTGAGAGCAAGGCCTGAAACTGTTTTTAGGGTTCTCGCAGGTCGCCGTCAGGGTAATCAAAGACCTTAAAGGCAATAATGGCAGCAAGATGGGGACTAGAAGTGCTGCAGATAAACCTGCAGCACAGTAAAGGGGTCACTGCTGACCCGAGCCGTCACCTGGGGAGACAGGAGGTGGATGTGGCCCTGATACAAGAACCTTATTTATACAAAGGGGGTGTATCGGGCCTCAGTGGTACTGGAGGTAAGCTGATTTATGCTAGAAATCTAAAAAACTCCAGAACATGCATTTATGTTAGAAATGGAATACCTTTCATACCAATGATGGATTTTTGTTCCAGGGACTTGGTGACCATCAGGATGCAGCAACGTGAGGAAGGTATCAAGAGGGAAATTGTTTTGGCCTCAGCATACCTTCCTTATGAAGACAGCTCTCCTCCTCCTTTGAAAGTGAGGAGACTGACGGAAGCCTGCCATCAGCAAGGTGACGAACTGTTGGTGGGATGTGATGCCAATGCCCACAATCTATCGTGGGGCAGCAAGGACACCAACAGTAGAGGTGAGCACCTTCCTGAATTTCTCCTATCTAACAACTTGGAGATCCTGAATAGGGGTGTGAACCTACTTTCAGGAATAGTAGAAGGGAAGAAGTAATTGACATAACTTTTGGTTCCATGATGATGGGAAGTTATGTCAATTAGTGGCATATGGTCCTGGAGCCATCCTCATCAGATCACATGTATATTAAATTCAAGGTTGAAATGGGAACCAGGCAGACCATGGCCTATAGGAATCCCAGGAAAACGGACTGGGAGACATATAGGAGAGACCTTGACTTCAGCCTATCGGAAATTAAAACTTTGATAAGGAATTCAGCAGAGTTTGAGGAAATAGCAGAGGCTGTAACCTCTGCTATAGTGACCTCATACCAGGACAACTTCTCACTCACCAAGAAGTGCACAAATAGGAGTGTGCCTTGGTGGAATAATAACCTGGAAATGCAAAGGAAACAGGTACGAAGACTGTTTAACCTTGCGAGGCGCAAAGAACAATGGGCAAAGTATCGTGAGGCCCTTGTCAATTACAACCTTGCCATCAGACGGGCAAAGGAGGCATCCTGGAAGGTATTCTGTGAGGAAGTGGAGGGCACAGCTGCACAAGCGAGACTTCATAAAATCCTCACTAGGGTACCAACTAATCCACGAGGAACATTGAGGAAGGAGGATGGGGAGTATACAAAGACAGCACATGAAACGCTGGAACTGCTCCTCAAGACTCACTTTCCTCAATATACTCTTGGGGATAACTCAGGCCAGAATGCGATTCCTGAGAGACAACGGTTCTCAGGTATTCGCAAAGAGGACTGGGATCTGGCCAAGGAGTGTGTCGATTTCAGTAAGGTCCGATGGGTGGTGGGAACATTTCAACCATTCAAGTCACCTGGCCCTGATGGAATCTTTCCAGCTCTCCTGCAACAAGCGGGAGAAAATCTTATTAGATTCCTATGCAGGTTATTCATAGTTAGCCTAGCAGCAGGAATCATTCCCAATGCCTGGAGGGCAGTGAAGGTTGTCTTCATTCCAAAGCCAGGGAGAATTGATCATACCAAGGCCAAGGATATGAGACCAATCAGCCTGTCCTCCTTCATTCTTAAGACATTGGAAAAGATGGTTAATGTGCATGTTGGAGAAAGGAGGTTAAGTAGGGTTCCTCTACATTAAAACCAACATGCATATCAACCAGCTAAATCATGTGAGAGCTCTCCACCAACTTGTTGGGAAGGTGGAGAAAGCACTACACTTACAGGAAATAGCCCTCTGTATCTTCCTGGACATTGAGGGGGCTTTTAACAACATGACCTTCGATTCCATGGTTAGGGCAGCAGAGGTGCATGACCTAGGGACCACTATATGTAGGTGGACTAGGGCCATGCTCAGTGGAAGAAAGGTAGAGGCTAGCATGATGAATGAAAAAAATGGTAATCAACACCACTAGGGGTTGCCCGCATGGAGGAGTTCTTGTGGAATCTAGTGGTGTATGATTTCATTGGGGAATTAAACTCTAGGCAGTACTTTTGCCAAGGATATGCAGATGATCTTGTCATAGTAATACTTGGCAAAGTTGCTGACACGGTGAAGAATATGGCACAAGGTGGATTGGACATTGTGCAAGACTGGTGCAGAAAACAGGATCTGGGGGTTAGTCCTAAGAAGACTGTTGTTGTACCATTCACAAGGAAACATATCAAACACTCAAGTTGGAATCTAAAGCTTTTCAATGAAGTGCTACTTGTGAAGGGGACAGTGAAATATCTAGGGGTTACCCTAGATGTGAAACTGACATGGACCCCTCACAGTAGGAATATTTGCTCCAAGGCAAAAGGTTCTTTAGTAAGTACCAGGAGAGTTTGTGGCGAAAATTGGGGCCTAAGCCCCAAGGGTATGCACTGGATATACACCACGGTCTCATACACCAATGATCTCATTGGGGAATTAAACTCTAGGCAGTACTTTTGCCAAGGATATGCAGATGATCTTGTCATAGTAATACTTGGCAAAGTTGCTGACACAGTGAAGAATATGGCACAAGGTGGATTGGACATTGTGCAAGACTGGTGCTGAAAACAGGATCTGGGGGTTAGTCCTAAGAAGACTGTTGTTGTACCATTCACAAGGAAACATATCCAACACTCAAGTTGGAATCTAAAGCTTTTCAATGAAGTGCTACTTGTGAAGGGGACAGTGAAATATCTAGGGGTTACCCTAGATGAGAAAATGACATGGACCCCTCACAGTAGGAATATTTGCTCCAAGGCAAAAGGTTCTTTAGTAAGTACCAGGAGAGTTTGTGGCGAAAATTGGGGCCTAAGCCCCAAGGGTATGCACTGGATATACACCACGGTCTCATACACCAATGATCTCATTGGGGAATTAAACTCTAGGCAGTACTTTTGCCAAGGATATGCAGATGATCTTGTCATAGTAATACTTGGCAAAGTTGCTGACACAGTGAAGAATATGGCACAAGGTGGATTGGACATTGTGCAAGACTGGTGCTGAAAACAGGATCTGGGGGTTAGTCCTAAGAAGACTGTTGTTGTACCATTCACAAGGAAACATATCCAACACTCAAGTTGGAATCTAAAGCTTTTCAATGAAGTGCTACTTGTGAAGGGGACAGTGAAATATCTAGGGGTTACCCTAGATGAGAAACTGACATGGACCCCTCACAGTAGGAATATTTGCTCCAAGGCAAAAGGTTCTTTAGTAAGTACCAGGAGAGTTTGTGGCGAAAATTGGGGCCTAAGCCCCAAGGGTATGCAATGGATATACACCACGGTGATTAGACCCAGGATCACCTATGGGGGGGTCGTGTGGTGGAAGAAGGTAGAACAGCAGGTTGCTGCTAAGGAGCTTGGTAAGGTGCAGAGACTAGCCTGCTTAGCCATAACAGGCGGAATTAGCAGCACACCAACTGCTGGGATGGAAACCATGCTGGATATGCCCCCATTACACCTTTGGGTCAAGATGGAGGCAGCAGCTGGTGCATACAGACTCAAATCTGGCAACAACTGGAACTCTTTGTGATATCCAGAACCACACACTAAAATAGTGAGTGAGGTAAATATAGAAAAGGTTGGGGAAATGCCAACCGACTAATAACCCCATACTGCTTCAGCAAGCCTTTCAGTATAACAATTGGAAGTAGGGAGCAGTGGGAGAAAATACCTCCGTGAACCTGGCACCCCACTTAAAGAAATCGCTTTTTACTTTATACAATCTTAAAGAGCTTCGTTTGTAGTGGATTGTAGTACCAAAATTTTTTTTGTAGTTTTTCGAAAAAATAATTATGAGTCACTCAAAAAATAGCCAGCACCCCATTTTTACGAAATAAAATTCTAATGGATGATATGTGTGTGGAATCATTTGTAGTGGTTTGTAGTGAACGAATTTTCGTTTGTAGTAACATGTATATCTCACAAAACGTGTTCAAAATGGAAGACGCGAGGCCCATACTGCTGTGCGCGGCACCCACTGGCAGCAGCCGACTTTCAAGAAGGATATGTAAAGGAAATCGCGTGTAGAGGTTTGTAGTGAACGAATTTTCGTTTGTAGTAACTTGTATATCCCACAAAATGTGTTCAAAATGGAAGGCGCGAGACCTAATACTGCTGTGCACTGCACCCACTGGCAGCACCCGATTTTCAAGAAATTTCATTCTAATGCTTGATATGTGAAGGAAATAGTGTGTAGAGGTTTGTAGTGAACGAATTTTCGTTTGTAGTAACTTGTATATCCCACAAAACGTGTTCAAAGTGGAAGGCGCTAGGTGCATACTGCTTTGCATTGCACCCACTGGCAGCAACCCACTTTCAAGAAATTTCATTCTAATGCTTGATATGTGAAGAAAATAGTGTGTAGAGGTTTGCAGTGAACGAATTTTAGTTTGTAGTAACTTGTATATCCCACAAAACGTGTTCAAAATGGAAGACGCGAGGCCCATACTGCTGTGCACTGCACCCACTGGCAGCACCCGACTTCCAAGAAATTTCATTCTAATGCTTGATATGTGAAGGAAATAGTGTGTAGAGGTTTGTAGTGAACGAATTTTCGCTTTTAGTAACTTGTATATCCCACAAAACGTGTTCAAAGTGGAAGGCGCTAGGTGCATACTGCTTTGCATTGCATCCACTGGCAGCAACCCACTTTCAAGAAATTTCATTCTAATGCTTGATATGTGAAGAAAATAGTGTGTGGGGGCCTGGCTATTTTTTCAGTAACCCATAACTTTTTTTCCGAAAAACTACAAACAAAAATTTTTGCACTACAGTCCACTACAAACGCAGCTCTGTAAGATAGTATAAAGTAAAAAACAATTTCTTTAAGTCGGGTGCCAGGTTCACGGAGGTGGAGAAAATAGTTTGACACCATACGGGGGATATTGTCTGGTTCACTGACGGGTCGAAATCAGACCAAGGCGTTGGGGCCGGGGTATACGGGTTGCAGCCAAGTCTGGAGGGTGTCATCTCTCTAAGGAAACTGGCCTCAGTATTCCAGGTCAAAATCACTGCCATCAGGGCATGTGTGGAGGAGAATTTGCGTAGGTGCTACAAAGATCATAGCATCTATATCTATTCAGACAGCCAGGCAGCCCTGAGATCACTGGCAGGTCCTGCAACAAGGTCTAAAATTGTTGCAGAATGTCACAGGGTTCTGGTGGAGCTAGGGGAAAGCAATAGAGTAAACCTAGTGTGGGTCCCTGGCTACTCGGGGATCAGTGGCAACGAACATGCCGACAGATTAGCCAGGATGGGGGCAGAGTCTCCATTTATTGGACCGGAACCTGTCCTGTCAATCACCAAGGCAATGATCAAATTGGAGCTACGTAATTGTCTCAGAAGACAGCATGTAGAATATTGGACCAAAGTCCATTAACAAAAACATGGCAAGGTAATGATGCCAAAGCCATGTTTTAAAAGAAGCTCTGCAATCCTGGGCCTGAACAGGAGAGAGATTAGACTTATGGTTGGATTGCTGACAGGCCATGGGAATTTCAGAAAACACCTACATACAATGGGATTAACAGAAGGGGATCTGTGATGACGGTGATGAAACTGCGTCACATCTAATCTTCGAATGCATTGCATTGGAGAGTAAAAGGCACAGAACATTTGTGTCTAATAAAGAACTGGTAAAGGGACTCCTTGCACTGTTCAAGGGCATTGGTTGGCTTTACTAGATATACAGGGAGCAATACCACAGAATTAACTTAGTTTCAGCGTGGGCAGTGGCGGGTTGGACCAAGACTGTTTTGGCTTCCCTGGAAAAATCAAATCAAATCAATCCCATAGTCCACGCAATACATTATGATACCTTATACCATGGTCAAGAAATTTTTATTTTTCACTAAATATTGGAACAGTACTTAAATAAGTAATGTTCTCTAAAAGATGTTTTCATTTAAAAAAATAAAAAAATAAATAAATAAATAAATAAAAAATAAATAATAATAATAATAATAATAATAATAATTGTAGTTTAAAACTAATTTATTACTTTTGTAACCAATTTGCACTATTCATTTTGGTAAAAGTTTTATTCAAAATATTTGTAAAGTGGAGTGTCAAATAAGTTGTTCCTTATGTACATTGATACTTTGTCAGTCATTTTATCAACTATATATCAGATCATTTCAAAATTTATGGTGTCATTACAATCACTCTGGCAATTACTCTTTTCAATGCCGCCTGGTAATCCCATTCTTTGTCACATATCTCAGTGCTAATGTGAAGGACCATATCCTTATATTATACTATTACTTTTGACATTCTATAAAATATTACATTATTGTCAAATTCAAAATGGGCCAAATAACTATCTTCTACTAACTTCTGCATTTAACTTATTATTATTGTTTAATTAAAACTAATGCAAATTAGTATTTTTCTTTTACTGGCTGGATATTCTACAAAACATAGCACATTTTTTCATTACTTTTTAGGTGCTTGAGTGTGGTTCACATAAGTATCGAAAAATTATAAAGACAATATCATTATGACTGATTGCATACATATTTCATTTATTAACCCTTTTTTCCTGCTAGGAATTTTTCGTCTATAATATTCGTATCATACATACTAACCCTTTTATGTATATGAAAACTGCAGTTAATGAAGCAGGTAAAAAGGAGTACAGACAATTGAGAAATCAGATTGATAGGAAGTGCAAAAGGGCTAAGCAGGAGTGGCTAGAAGCCAAACATACATCTGTAGAAGAATGTATACTTAGAGGAAAAATAGATACTGCCTACAGGAAAATAAAAGATACATTTAGAGACAAGAAAATAAGTTGTATGAATCTCAAGAACTCAGATGGAAAACCAGTTCTGAGTAAAGAAGGGAAAGATAAAAAGTGGCAATAGTACATAGAGGGGATCTACAAAGGAAATAAACTTCAAGACAATATTGTAGGAAGGAAAGAGGAAGTAGATGAACATGAAATAAGAGATACTACACTGAGAGAAGAATATGACAGAGAACTGAAATACATATATCGGAACAAGCCTCTTGCATAGATAACATTCTCTTACAGCTACTGCAGTCTCTGGGAGAACCATCCATGACACAAGAATTTCACTTCAGAACTAATGAAGTCTCTGGGAGAAAACTATTTCACCTGGTGTGTAAGATGTATGAGACAGGTGAAATACCTCCAGACTTTAAGAAAAATGTAATAATACCTATTTCAAAGAAAGAAGGTACAAACACGTGTGATAATTACGGAACAATTACGGGAACAAAAGGTTAATTACAACTTGAACTTTAACCAAACAGCTGTTATTAGAGTTGAAGGACATGAAAGGGGCACAGTGGTTGGGAGGGGTGCAGTGGTTGAGAAGGAAGTAACACAGGGTTGTGACATTTCTCCAATGTTATTCTACTTGTACATGGAGCAAGCAGTGAAGGAAAGCAATGAGAAATTTGAAAAAGAATTATAGTTCAGGGTGAAGGAATTAGATTAGGTAATGGAACAACAAATGTGGTAGATGAGTAATGTTACTTGGGTAGTAAAATAACATATGACGGTTACAGTACAGAGGATATAAAATGCAGAATGTGTAAGGGTACAGACATACTTTGACATTTTTTTGTCTTTCAAACGCAAACACACCTAGACCGACATTTGTAAAAAGCCAGGCTCTTTACAAATGTCTGTCTAGTTGTGTTTGCGTTTGGATATATGTGAGTGTGTGTGTATTTGTTTACCTTCCTTTTCTTCCGCTAAGGTAAGTCCTTCCACTCCTGGGATTGGAATGACTCCTTTTCCACTTCCTTAAAACCCATATCCTTCCCTTTCTCCTCCCCTTTTTTCCTCTTTTTCCTGAAGAAGCTGCTAGTGGTGGCGAAAGCTTGTATGTGTGTTTGTGTGTGATTTTAATAAATACACACCCACACCCACACATTTACACAGACGCAAGTACGCAAGTGTAATTGCGTCTGTGTAAATGTGTGGGTGTGTGTGTATTTATTTACCCTCCTTTTTTCTCCCCAAGGTAAGTCTTTCCTGTCCCGGGATTGGAATGACTCCTTATCCACTCCCTTAAAACCCTCATCATTTCCTTTTCCCTCTCCTTCCCTTCTGCCTGACGAAGCAGCTATATATATATATATATATATATATATATATATATATATATATATATATATATATATATATGATTTTTGACTTACCTAACCAAAGACCACTTCTTTGGTTTCTACAAATGTCTGCCTAGGTGTGTTTGGATGTGGATATGTGTGAGTGTGTGTGTATTTGTTTACCTTCCTTTTTGTCCCCTAAGGTAAGTCCTTCCACTCCTGGGATTGGAATGGCTCCTTTTCCACTTCCTTAAAACCCGTATCCTTCCCTTTCTCCTCTCCTTCCTCCCTCTTTTTCCCGAAGAAGCCACCACTGGTGGCGAAAGCTCGAATGGTTGTGTGTTTTTGTGTGTGTTTGGTGTTCTTATCGACGAGCCTGTACTTTAGGTAAGTCAAAAATCTTTATTTTATCAAATAAACACACAGATAAAATATATAATATTTGTATAGGAAAAATTCATAACAGGAAAAATATACGTAAAAAATAGATGAATTACACCAGGCGAAGAGGCACAGGCAGTGACAGCAACAAATAAACACACAGACACACACACACACAAAAACGCTAGCTTTCGCAGTCTAGCTGCTTCATCAGGCAGAAGGGAAGGAGAGGGAAAAGGAAATGATGAGGGTTTTAAGGAAGGGGGTAAGGAGCCATTCCAATCCCGGGACGGGAAAGACTTACCTTGGGGGAAAAAATGGAGGGTAAACAAATGCACACACACCCACACATTTACACAGATACAAGTACACTTAGGCAGACATACTGTAGAACTGTAGAAAGCAAAGAAGTTAGAAGTTAGACTGAGATGCTACCTGAGGCAGAGGCTCTGTCCAGAGAACCAAGGCAAAGATGTTAAGATGATGGGTGGGAATTCGAATTTAGCGGAGGTTGAGACCAGGTGGGCAACGGGAAGAGAGAATATGCTGAAGGGCTAGTTCCCATCTCCGGAGTTCTGAAGGATTGGTGTCAGTGGGAAGTATCCAGATAACCCGGACGGTGTAGCACTGTGCCAAGATGTGCTGGCCGTGCACCAAGGCATGTTTAGCCACAGGGTGATCCTCGTTACCAACAAACACTGTCTGCCTGTGTCCACTCATGCGAATGGACAGTTTGTTGTATATATATATATATATATATATAAGATTTTTGACTTACCTAACCAAAGACCACTTCTTTGGTTTCTACAAATGTCTGCCTAGGTGTGTTTGGATGTGGATATGTGTGAGTGTGTGTGTATTTGTTTACCTTCCTTTTTGTCCCCTAAGGTAAGTCCTTCCACTCCTGGGATTGGAATGGCTCCTTTTCCACTTCCTTAAAACCCGTATCCTTCCCTTTCTCCTCTCCTTCCTCCCTCTTTTTCCCGAAGAAGCCACCACTGGTGGCGAAAGCTCGAATGGTTGTGTGTTTTTGTGTGTGTTTGGTGTTCTTATCGACGAGCCTGTACTTTAGGTAAGTCAAAAATCTTTATTTTATCAAATAAACACACAGATAAAATATATAATATTTGTATAGGAAAAATTCATAACAGGAAAAATATACGTAAAAAATAGATGAATTACACCAGGCGAAGAGGCACAGGCAGTGACAGCAACAAATAAACACACAGACACACACACACACAAAAACGCTAGCTTTCGCAGTCTAGCTGCTTCATCAGGCAGAAGGGAAGGAGAGGGAAAAGGAAATGATGAGGGTTTTAAGGAAGGGGGTAAGGAGCCATTCCAATCCCGGGACGGGAAAGACTTACCTTGGGGGAAAAAATGGAGGGTAAACAAATGCACACACACCCACACATTTACACAGATACAAGTACACTTAGGCAGACATACTGTAGAACTGTAGAAAGCAAAGAAGTTAGAAGTTAGACTGAGATGCTACCTGAGGCAGAGGCTCTGTCCAGAGAACCAAGGCAAAGATGTTAAGATGATGGGTGGGAATTCGAATTTAGCGGAGGTTGAGACCAGGTGGGCAACGGGAAGAGAGAATATGCTGAAGGGCTAGTTCCCATCTCCGGAGTTCTGAAGGATTGGTGTCAGTGGGAAGTATCCAGATAACCCGGACGGTGTAGCACTGTGCCAAGATGTGCTGGCCGTGCACCAAGGCATGTTTAGCCACAGGGTGATCCTCGTTACCAACAAACACTGTCTGCCTGTGTCCACTCATGCGAATGGACAGTTTGTTGCTGGTCATTCCCACATAGAACGCTTCACAGTGCAGGCATGTCAGTTGGTAGATCACGTGGGTACTATCGCAAGTGGCTCTGCCTTTGATTGTGTACACCTTCCGCGTTACAGGACTGGAGTAAGTGGTGGTGGAAGGGTGCATAGTGCAGGTTTTACAACGGGGGCGGTTACAAGGGTAGGAGTCAGAGGGTAGGGAAGGTGGTTTGGGGATTTCATATGGATGGACTAGGAGGTTACGGAGGTTAGGTGGGTGGTGGAAAGACACTCTCGGTGGAGTGGGAAGGATGTCATGAAGGATGGATTTCATTTCGGGGCAGGATTGAAGGAAGTCGTATCCTTGCTGGAGAGCCACATTCAGAGTCTGCTCCGGTCCCGGAAAGTATCCGGTGACAAGAGGGACACTTCTGGGATTCTTCTGTGGAAGGATACGACTTCCTTAAATCCTGCCCCGAAATGAAATCCATCCTTCATGACATCCTTCCCACTCCACCGAGAGTGTCTTTCCGCCGCCCACCTAACCTTTTTTCTTTCCCCTTTCTTTTATTATAATTTATTATTATTATTATTATCATTTTTTAATCTGAACTTGAAAGTATTTACCAAAATCCAAGCAAAACCAAATTTTACTAGTTTCTTGGGGAGGATTCTAACATCTTCCTCCAAGCCCCAATTAACTTCCACCCCCCCCCCCCCACCCCCCGAACCTTTCATTGATTTATAGAGATGCCCATGGGGAAGATCTCTTAAAATACGGGACATCTGGTCATCATAGGGTAACATGTATAGCTAGAGATAAACAACTGAGAAGCACATACTTTACCAATCCTTAAAAAAGAAATTCCTGCTCTTATAATCATGTAGACTAGTGTTTGGTGGTTATTGGGATTGTTGTTACATGTGTGATGCATTAGTTGGTAAAAATCTAGATCATCTAAGTCTTTACTATGCCTTGCAAAGGTTTTATCATATTGCTTTCACAAGTTATCTCTGCTGCTCCATTCTCTAATTACGCATGATGGTAAAATAAATAGACAGAAGTTGCTTTTTCAATCTGATTTCACTTAATTTATTATGGTGAGCATGTCTTCCCATCTACACAATTCAAACAAAATATGTGCGCATTCTCGGAAAAAAGTAGGTGAAAGAATATTTGCAAATAAATCTTGTCATGAATAATACCCTTCTTTTAATGGTTTGAAATTCCAGGTCAAGCATAATTTCCAAAACACTCTGTACCCTGTATTGCAATAATACCAAATTAGCAGAACTTTCCTGAACTTTTTGTATGTCTTTCATCAGTCCCACCTGATGACGATTTCCACACTGCACAACAGTGCTCCAAATAGGAGAGACAAGCGTAGTGGTTTATGGAAGGGAGTTTCTTTAATATAACTGTTGCTTATGCCAATGAAACTAAGCTTTTGGTTCACATTCCACATGGTACTTTCTAAGTGTTATTTCTAATTTAAGTTAAATGCATAAAATAATTATTTTATATCCATTCAAGCTCTGAAAATCCAAATCTTAATTGTTTGAATATAAACGTGGTATGTACAGGTCAACAATAACATGTGGTTGTCACAACAACATAACAAACAATTTACCAACATAAATAACAGTGCACGTAAGACATTCCTGAATGTTCCCACCTAAGGATAATCGAGAGCAGCCAAGAAATAAAACCTGGTGGAGCTATTTTTCTCAGTAACCAGTAATAATTTTGACACATAGAGGCCTGTTAACCCAAAATAGAGGAACATAGTAGTACTTAATTTGTTTGATTTGAAAATGGATTTGAATGCCCAAAACTCATAATACAAATAAATAAATAATAAAATAAAAACTGTTACTTCTGTAGAACTGTGACTACAAGATGTAGAAAATTGGTCAAATTATCAAGCTGCTGCCTGCATTATCCATTATGATGGTAATAAGTAAATATTTGTACATCAGCCCAATGGCTTGTAATACAATGTGAAATACAGACTATCAGAATCTGAAATTACATCCAATCATTTCTGTGGAGTAACCACCTCTCGATACATCCTAGTAGTTCAATAATGATATTGATGTGTGTGTTTAGCTCCATGTGAAGCATAAGCAGGCTCTGCACAATTGCTGAAAATTGTAAGATCAGGATGTTTCTCAATTACAACTATGAGTGCCCCTTACAAAAGTTAAAAAACAAAAATAAAAATAAAAATAAAAGAGCACTGATTTAATCTGTAATGAAAATGTATAGTAACAGGTTTGGAAAGTAATGTATGCTATTTTGGGTATTTTTTTCTATGATAAGTACGTGAATTTAAGGATTTAAAAATATAGTAAGGACAAGTATACAAATCATCGCAAAGACATGGTGATGAGTTGCGACAGGCACATACAAAAGACACACACATACAACACTTTCAGCTATCAGCCATGGCCTTCTTCAGAAAACAGAACACTCATGCAATCACACAGACACACAACACAGTCACACAACCATCACTTCCGGCCACCGCACTTCAAAGTTCGTCAGCCGGAGGTGATGGTTGTTTGACTGTGTTGTGTGCCTGTGTGAATCAGAAAAAGTGTAGTTGCCTCATTTTTGAAACGAGTATAAATCAAACTATATTGCAGGCTAATAAAATGAAATACAATGTAATTCGTCATACTGAAAGCTAATTTACCTGAAATCATTATCTTCAGTCCGTTCCTCTTCCAAATATTGTTCAAATCTGGCATTTTCTCTGTCATACCTGAAATTATACATTTTCATAGCAAGTGCAATGTAACAAACACTGACAGGAATTCCAGTGTGGAATCAGTACACATACATACACTGTAACAGAAACAAACCTATTGCATCAATTTTGTACTCAAAGTTTCATTTTCAATGACAAGAGGATTTTGTGAAATGTTGGATAAGCTAAATATATGCAACTAAAAATATTCCCAGTTTAACTCATCTAAATAGGAGTTAAAATTCTACCAATAGCCAATTTCAGAGTCAGATGACTGTCATTCTGCCTAGTTCAGCACATTGATTTTCAGAAAGTGCTTGGCAGATATTAGCAAAACTGCTAAAATTTCTTTATAACACATTCTACGGCTATGTTCTCATAAAAATGTGTAGGGAGCCTACAGAATTATTATATCCATCAATGGAAAATGGGGCGATTTCAGACACAGGATAGATTTTGGTCAGTACAGTTTATTTACTCTTTCTTATGGCATAGCAAAATACTGCTGTTAATTTTCACTTTTATGCACCAATTTGTGACAAAGCAAGGTTACCACCTTTTTTCCAAAATGCCATATATTCATTTGCAAACAGAGACAGTATGCATAATATGTACACTCAAAACAGCAAATCTATACTACTAATAAATCTGTAAATGTAGGCCTGTCGGTGTACACTTCAATCTACAAAACTGCTGGTCGAATCTTCATGTAGTTTTCACAGGAAACATGAGAAAAGTTGGGATCAACTTATATGCATAATCTTATCAAGATCTTATCTTATCTCCAAAACTACTTCACCAATGTGCACACAGTTTTCACAGGTAACTTCAGTATAACTCTAGACAACATATAGACTTCATTTCATAAAAATCGGATAACAGAAAAAAAGAATATAGTAATTTGAAATATTTTACATACGACCATCATGTCTGTCTGTGTTTTTGAAAATGTCTATCTTCAAAACTCCTTGATGACGTTTCATGGGGTGTTCACACATGACTTGAGCATATTGTGCAGTTACATAAAGGCTTCAATAATTAAAATCAGATCAGAGAACTTAAAGATATCATAATTTAATTATTTGTTTAAAAGCCATTGTGTATGTCTGTTGTCAGAGAGGACACAGTTCATAGTAATCGATGGTAAGGCATCGACTAAAACAGAGATGATATCGGGCGTTTCACAGGGTAGTGTTATTGGTCCTCTGCTGTTCCTTATTTACATAATCGATTTAGGGGAAAATCTATGTAGCTCTCTTAGGTTGTTTGCAGATGATGCCGTCATTTACCGTCTAGTAAAATCATCTGAAGATCAAAACCAACTGCAGAACAATCTGAATAAGATATCAGTATGGTGTAAAAATTGGCAATTGACTTTAAATAATGAGAAGTGTAAAGTCATCCATATGAGAACAAAAAGAAATTCGTTAAACTTTGTTTACAAGATAAATCAATCAAATGTGAAGGCCATAAACTCCACAAAATACCTAGGAATTACTATTACTTCAGACTTAAATTGGAAAGAACACATACATAATATTGTGGGAAAGGTGAACCAGAGACTGCATTTTATTGGCAGAACCCTTACAACATGCAACAAGAACTACAAAAGAAACTGCATACACTACGCTTGTCCATCCATTTTTGGAATATTGCAGCCCAGTGTGGGATCCTTATAAGGTGGGTTTGAGGGAGGACATTGAAAGAGTCCAAAGAAGGGCAGCTCGTTTCATATTGTCACGATACAGGGGAGACAGCGTTACGGAAATGATACAGGATCTGGAATGGGAATCATTACAACAACGGCGCTTATTGCTGTGGCGTGGGCTACTTGCGAAACTCCAATCACCGACATTCTCCTCCGAATGCGAAAATATATTGTTGACTCCCACTTACATAGGTAGAAATGATCATCAGAATAAAATACGAGAAATCAAAGCTCGAACAGAGAGATTCAGGTGTTCATTGGAATGGGAGATAAATAGTATAATTGTGGTTCGATGAACCCTCTGCCAGGCACTTAAATGTGATTTGCAGAGTATTCAATGTAGATGTAGAAGTTGAGGGTAATCTCCAATGGTGATACACGAACTTTCATTGGTTTCCACAAGTAAATTGATAATAGCTTGGAGAGTAACATAGGCTTCATTTCATCGACATCGGATCAGAGAAAGTAAAGATATCGTAGTTTGTAGTTTTATGTGTATACTATACTTATAAATATGGTGTAGTATAGAAAATCTCCAAGAGTATTGTACGAACTTTCAAGGGGTTGCATAGGTCAACTGAGAGTAACATGGGGCAACACATAAGCTTCATTTAATCAAAATCGGATCAGGAGAAGAAAAAATATCGTAATTTGTAGTTTCTAGTGCATGCTATGCTTGAATTGCAGCGTAGTATAGCAAAGATCCGATAGAGGCACTGTTACATAAAATAACTAATATTCGGCGATGCTGGGTTTTTTATTCATATAACTAAGGTGAAGTACACTGAAACAGGAGCTACGATTTTCCTTATGGCAGCTGTGTAGTGTATTGATATTGGCAACGGCTTTTGAATCCTTTTTGAACAATCAGTCACGTACAATGAGGGGAATAATTTATTGTGGTGATAATGAAGCAAAACAAATAATTAATGTTGTTCTTATCAGTAAATTACCGATCCCTCTAAAACGAATGTTTTGTTGCCAACTTTAACATACTAACCGCTGCCACTGCAAGTAAAACTTAATCCAGGTACAACACAAAAAATAATTTGTTTACTAGCTGTGTCCCTCGTGCCTTACATGGGGAAAAATAGTGCTTATTGATGTGGGTATCATTTGAGTTTAAAATATAATGACATTTCTTCACGTCTATCAATGTTTTCATTTACTAAGAATTCTTTGCAAAGAAACATGAATTTATGAAGTTTCCTTTCTGTTTTCGGTGCATACTTGAGGATCATCGTTTCAAAATGTACTAAGTGCACTCTTGATCAAAATATATTTTGATATGATTTCCCCGTTTTTTATGCACTCTTTTATGCTATGAATTCAGATTGAAACACTTCGTATTATATCCCTTAAAATTTCCGTGTCGAAGTGGGTGCGTTGGATCAAATGTTATTAAGTGCGTGGGAAAAATCGGTTCAAAGTGTGTTATGTGCAACTTTTGTCTAGTTAAGTTGGTCAACCTGCATTCAACTCGCACCTCTCTGCTGATATTTTCTGCCAATTGTTATGCTGACATATCCATAAGCCTAGAACTGAAGTTCATTGTACTCATCATGGAAGGATGTGAACCTGTTGCAGAACAATCCAAAGGAAGTAGGAAGCGAATCAAGAATGCGCAAACCAAACACAGCGGGAAATGGAAACTAGGTAAGTGCCAATTCTACTGTCTTATGAGTTACAGTTAACACTAGAGCACTATTTATGCTATCATATCCTTCATACGCTTACTTTGGAGTGGCACTAAGGAGACCGACTGCCGCAGGGGATAGTGTCAGGGACTGCGGTGCAGAAGGTCGCCAGTTCAATCCCGCCCACCGGCAAAAATTTATTTCTTTGTAATTAATAATTTCAGAAGGTTCTACATCTTTCTTATGTTTACTTGTAAATTCTACTTGTTTCTTATGTTAATTGTTCTTCTAATTTCTGGTAAATTCTGTCTGTGTATAAATAGCAGAGCACTCTGCCTGAGAGGCAGTCAGTGCTGCGTGTATGTTGAGTTCGTAATAAATGTGCTTCAGTATAAGTGCTGTGTTTAGTTGCCTTCGAAGTCAAGCCTGTTTCCATTTCAATGCAACATTGTTTGGTGGAGGTGCCGGGTACACTGTGCAACAGCTGCATCACCTTGACTCCGATTAGGCAACGTAAAAGTCGTCGCTTACACGGACTGGAACCGGAATACAAGGGATACACTGAGTACATCCTTCCAAAGGTCCGTATTATCAGAAGAACGATGGAGATGAAAGCAGCAATAAGCCAGCTGCACATCAGACACCTGTCGGTGTTCTCTGGAGATGCTGAACAGAGGGAAGATCCAACACTATTAAAAATGATAGAGGCCTTGGAGAAAGGAGAACTGACCAATGGAGAGTTCCAACTTATAAACGGAACATTGTATAAGAGCAACTACGATCTACTGGGTCCCAAATGGCTACTTGTTGTTCCATCTCATCTCCAGCCATTTATTCTCAAGTATTTCTACGATGCTCCAATATCCGGTCATCTGGGATTCGTGAAGACCCTAGACAGAATCAGACGCAGGTATTACTGGAAAGGTCTCTACCGATCTGTCAAGCACTATGAGTGTCACTGTAAGGAGTGGTAGCAATGGAAGCATGTGCCGCAATTACCTCCAGGTCATCTGGTACCGATTCAGCCAGCAGCAGCTCCATTCCACCGAGTTGGGATAGATCTTTTAGGGAGGTTCCCAAAGTCGACAACCGATAACC
This sequence comes from Locusta migratoria, assembly GCA_026315105.1. Lineage (NCBI taxonomy): Eukaryota > Metazoa > Arthropoda > Insecta > Orthoptera > Acrididae > Locusta > Locusta migratoria. The sequence continues at coordinate 570,384,970 of CM048747.1, read as the reverse complement.
ATTGGATAATAGTCTGCACCGACTACCTCACACGCTATGCTGTCACCAAACCTGTGCCGATTGCAGTAGCTCCAGAGATCGCAAAATTCCCACTAGAAGACATTATTTTGAAGCATGGAGCGCCATGTGTCATGATATCTAATCGTGGAAAAGTATTCCAGTCAAAACTAGTATCAGAGGTAATGTCACGGTGCAACATTGTCCACAGAATGACAACTGCATACCATCCTCAGACAAATGGTCTTACGGAACGTTTTAACAAGATGTTAGCCGACATGCTGTTGATGTACGTCGATGTTGAGCAGAAGGATTGGGATACAATTCTGCCAGTCGTGACATTTGCTCACAATACTGCAAGACAAGATGCCACAGGCTTCACTCCGTTTTTCCTGCTCCATGGCTGTGAAGCTGAGACAACAATGGATACGCTCTTCCCGTTCCAACCGGATGACACTCAGGATGACTAAGTTAAACAGCTCATCACCAGGGTTGAAGAAGCAAGACAGCTGGCTCACATACGGACACTGGACGCCCAGGAGAAGGACCGTCAGCGGTATAACAAGCACCGACCTTATTGTGTACAGCCCAGGAGATCTGCTATGGACTTTTACCCCTGTACGGAAGATTAGACTGTCAGAAAAGTTAATGAAGCGGTACTTTGGTCCGTATCGTGTCATAAACCGCTTGTCAGACGTCACATATGAAGTTGAGGATTATGAACCTTCGTCTAAACGTCAAAAACGAAGAGACATTGTTCACGTCCTGCGCATGAAGCCTTACTACGATCCTGAAGGGCAGGTAGATGACAACGGCTTCTTGTTCAAGGACTTCAAGGACAGTAATGTTCCTGATGAAGCCATGACAGGAACGTTTGTCGTCAATAATCGCGGAGCGTCACGGACTGCGATGCAGAAGGTTGCCGGTTCAATCCCGCCCACCAGCAAAAATTTATTTCTTTGTAATTAATAATTCCAGAAGTTTCTACATCTTTCTTATGTTTACTTGTAAATTCTACTTGTTTCTTATGTTAACTGTTCTTCTAATTTCTGGTAAATTCTGTCTGTGTATAAATAGCAGAGCACTCTGCCTAAGAGGCAGTCAGTGCTGCGTGTATGTTGAGTTCGTAATAAACGTGCTTCAGTATAAGTGCTGTGTTTAGTTGCCTACGAAGTCAAGCCTGTTTCCATTTCAACGTGACAATATTGCTATAACTATAAAGAAAGTACGTACTAAAAAGCATAATATGGTTATTGTGAGTAAACCTCAGAGAAACTGGCCATAATTATTGTTGCTGGGGTACTGTTGTACGCACTGCATGTATTTTATTTTTATAGGTACACAAATCGTGACCTCAATCTCCAAACTTCAAACCCACATGTTCACATAAAGAAGGGAGATATAAATGCCGAAGCATTCCAATTTACTTTCTCGCAAAAGCGAAGAATCTGGTATACGCAATACCTAAAAAGCTAGAACAAGATTGCCGATTAAGCCACATGCTAAAAGTTACATCTCCTAAGCCGCAGAGAACATCAAAGCATTACAAAGGCAGTCGCAGTCGTACTTCCATTGTTGTATCTTACGAGGTAAGTTCTACAATTATTGTGTTCTATGAGGGGCTCGAGTATAAAGTTCGCGTAAAAATTTGATCGTTGTGTAGGATTGTTAGCAGTCAGTAGATATTTTTTGAAACGATTATACATATACGATGCAGCGCTTTCTAATAGTCTATCGTAAAATCATCAACCCTACAGTATTTCTTCCACTGTTCAGGTTGAACGTCTAAATTTTGCTAATTTACAAAAAATTTAAATATTCTAGAAGTTTTTCTTATTTTGGTTCTTATCTCGTTGCAGGTGAAAACAGGCGACCAAACGCAACCAGTGTGCTCAAAGTTTTTCAGCGCCTGTTTGGAATAAGTCAAACCAGACTTAGCAGCATAGCCAAGGCTGTGAATTGTGTCTAATGCGTTAAAGACAGGAGAGGAGGGAATAGAAAAAGATCCTTGTTTGCTGCAAAAAAGAAAAGTGTTTGCGATTTTATTGGAAAAATAAAGGCAAGAGAATCCCATTACAGCAGAAGCAAAAGTCAAAGGCTATATTTATCAGCTGACATGACCATTAATAAATTATTGAAGATGTACAATGCGAATGATCCTGCCCAACTTAAAGTGAAAAAGTGGTTTTTCCAAAATATTTTCATCACAATATTTAACATTGGCTTTGAGTTGCCTGCCACTGACACTTGCACTTATTGCGCACGTATGACATTCCAGATTAAAAATACAACTGATAAGGAAGGAAAGAATCACTTATTGGCTCATCTGAGAGGACATAAACTCCGTGCAAAAACGTTTCACAAATTAATGCGGGAGCGTTCTCCTGAAACAAGAAGTTTCTGCTTCAATTTGCAACAGGTGCAGCCACTTCCCAAATTATCAGTTAGCGAAGCCTACAACTCTCGACAAATATCCTTTTATGCACTATGTGTGACTGACATCAGCAACAAGAATGCTACATTCTTTATATGGAATGAGACTGAAGGTGGTAGAGGTGCAAACGAAGTGGCATCCGGTGTACTTTCTTATCTGGAGGAAGCCCATTTTGAGGATTCAGTTACCACTATTAGGCTTTTCGCTGATGGCTGCGGAGACCAAACTAAAAACATGCGCATAATTCATGCTCTCGTTTATTGGCTCCAAAAGAAAGCACCAACTCATCTCAAAAACATTACAGAAATATTTCCTGTTAGAGGGCATTTCATGGCTGCGAGTTTGAGTGTTGCGGGCGGGACGAAGCTGGGAGTTTGTGTCTGGCGGGAGGCGTGCTTGGGTGGTCCTTGCAGGTGCGGTGATCGCTGTGTCCCGGTGGTGTGGGGGTCAGCGCGGCTGCCTGGGGGGCGGGAGGCCCGGGTTCGAGTCCCGGCTGGGTGCACATTTTCAGCTTTGCCCGGTCGCGGTTGGTGTCATATGTTCGGTGAATATTAAATAATAACACACGCCACATGTATATATAATATGAAAGCAGTTATACAAAATCTGTGTGATTTGCAATGTACTAATAAATATATACACAACATCTCTTCTTGTCCAGACTGGATAGGACTGCAAAATGTTCATGTTTTGTACTTACCGCTAGATATTCGAGAATGCATTGGGGAAACATATTGCAGCACTTCCACAGGCACCAAAGAGCGTCCAGCAACTGTCAACCGTGATGGTGGAGAAACTGAACATCTTAAACAGGAAATTCTCGCCAATATTGTGGCCCACGACCATGGAGGCACCTAGCAGACCACTCATTGTCGTCTATGATAATCGCACACCCTATTAAGAACCATGTCCCGCATATCTTAAATTATGGTGCCTTCAGTGTAATTATCTCATTGCCTAACAAGTTCGTCTGGATGGCCATCTACTGCGGCAAGCGCCGAAATTCTTCGATTTTGAAGGTGAAACCAACTAAAATTGATAAACATCAGACAGACATACAAAAGACACATAAAAATAATAAATTCACATTTATTGTTGAAACGAGATAGAATGGCTGGCCAGTACTTACCATTGTGCTGTACTGCCGATAGTAACACAAAATGAAAAAAGGGGAAAAAGAGACAAGCTTTCGGAACAGAGTTCCTTCGTCAGGTGGGAGAGAAGGGAAGAATAAAGGATGGGAACAGAAGGGATAGGTGGTTCACGACCTAGGTTATGAAGGTGGTGTTTCGGGAGTGTGGACGTCAGAGATACTGCATGTATGTACTGAGCCAAGCCTGAGAGGATAAATATAACCAAAGGGGAGAGATCAAGTAGTAAAGAGAAGAGAGTGAAGTTAATGATGCTGAGGGGTGTAGGAGGGGTGGGGAGGGGGTGTCTAAAACGTTTTTCATAAACAGGGAAATAGGGATGGACACACACACACACACACACACACACACACACACACACACACACATGGAGAGAGATAGAATGACAGAGAGAGCGAGAGGGCGGGAGGGAGAGGTAGAGAAAGAGAGAGAGAGAGAGAGAGGGAGGGGGGGGGGGGTAAGGAACAGATAATGAATAGGTGAGCTGAGGATGGAGGAAGGGAAGGGGTTAGCGTAGATTTAGGCCAGGGGGGTGGCGGGAGGAGAGGATATGTTGGAGAGCAAGTTCCCACCTCCGTAGCTCTTAGGGACTGGTGTTTGTTGGTACTATCCAAATGGCACGTGTGGTGTAACACGTGCCCAGGTCCCTGGAGTTATGCTGGAGGGCATGTTCTGCCACAGGATATTGGGTGTCCCCCAGGCGAACAGTCCATCTATGCCCATTCATCCGCTCAACCAATTTGTTGGTAGTCATACCAACATAAAAGGCTGAACAGTGGACACATGTCAGCTGGTATATGACATGTGTTGTCTCACATGTGGCCCTGCCTTGAATTGGGTAGGTTTTTCCTGTGGTGGGGCTGGAGTATGTGGTAGTGGGAGGATGCATTGGACAGGTTTTGCAGCGGGATCGGTTGCAGGGGTAGGAACCATTAGGTAGGGAGGGTGGTTTTGGGATGTTGTAAGGTTGGACAAGGATATTGCGGAGGTTGGGAGGACGACGGAAGGCTACTCTGGGTGGTGTGGGAAGAACAGTTTGGAGTGATGGTCTCATCTCAGGGCATGACTTGAGAAAGTCATAGCCCTGTTTGAGGAATTTGTTGAGGCATTCCAGGCCAGGATGGTACTGGGTGACTAAGGTAGTGCTTCTGGGTGGTCTGGGGTTAGTTAGGAACATTGTTTTTGGAGGGAGGGGAATGGACAGCTCGGGAGATCTGTTTGTGGACGAGGTCTTTAGGGTAGTTGCGGGAGAGGAAAGCATTGGATAGATTGTTGTTGTAGCTGGTGAGGGATTCGGAACTGGAACAGATACGTTTCCCACGGATGCCTAGGCTGTAGGGAAGGGATCGTTTAATATGGAAGGGATGGCAGCTGTCAAAGTGGAGGTACTGTTGTTTGTTAGTGGGTTTAATATGGACTGAGGTGTGGTTGTGAGACTCATCCTTTATTCTCCCCTTCTCTCCCACCTGACGAAAGGAACTCTGTTCCGAAAGCTTGTCCCTTTTTCCCCTTTTTCTGTTTTTTTCTTTTGTGTTACTATCGGCAGTACAGCACAATGGTAAGTACTGGCCAGCCATTCTATCTCGTTTCAACAATATTTATCATCTCTGAGGAGAATTTTCATCATTAATCGAATAAATTCACATTTGAAAAACATCAGAATAACCAAATCAATTTTCTAGCCATATCATTCAAGAAAGAGAACAACAAGCAAATGTCTGACATTTGCGTAAACCAACAGCATCTGACATTATTATCCCCCAAACCTCCAACCACCCAGTCTCACAGAAACAGGCCGCATTGCGACACATACTTCATAGACTCAATACAGTACAACTCAGCAAAGAAAACTATCAAAAAGAACCAGCCATAATAATGCAGATAGTCAGCAAACTAAACAACAAAATAAAATACAAATTAAAAAATTACAGACTACTAAAAACCAAACACAGTCACAAACACCTAATGTCATAACAACTGCCGAGAATAATGAAAGCAAAGTAAAAGAAGACACAAAATGGTATATAATGACATATAGACACAAACTCACATGTAAAACAACCAACATTTTCAAATTAAATTTCTACCACCCTCATACAGATATTGCAATCATACACACACAAAATAAAACTATTCTCTCTCTCTCTCTCTTGCATTTGTAGATCCCACTGAAGATGGCTTTAAAATAAAATCAATTGCAGCAAACAAAAGGCGTTTTTCCCCTTCAAAAACAAAGAATCTCTTTGCCTGTTCGTCTCACTGCGCAATTTATTTCAGTAACGTTCTACGCTGTACTTCAGCAGTATTTCCTACACTGACAACAGCAGTTGTAGGATCCGTCCTGGTATCACGTCAACCTCCTTTTGCCCGACAAAGCTTGGCAACTCGACGTAGAATGGACCCAAAAGGTCGAGGGAAACCTCATCAAGGAATACTGGGCCATGTTGTCTCTATGGCCGTCCGTAATTCCGAAAATATTGCCGGTAAAGGATTTTGTGCACGAACTGACCTCTCGATTATGTTCCATTAATGTTCTATAAGAATCGCGCCGGGTGATGTGGTTAGTCGAAACATTCCCGTTAAATTAGACGCATCTATATATTTTAACTTGCAGCTCATCCGCAAAAAATGGTCTGGGAGCCGACTGCCGGTCCTCTCACAGAGGTAAATGAGAAAGAACACATATAATAGCACACTTATCACCAGAAAAGTGAAAATTGAGTATACACATATGTCACTGAATGTATTTTCGAAAGTACATCACAGTACACCTTACAGTTCATGATATAAAAAGTCATAAACAATTAGGCCACCCCCATGAACCACAGACATTGCCGAGGTGGGGTGGCTTGCATGCCTCAACGATGCAGATAGCCGTACTGTAGGTGCAACCACAGCGGAGGGGTATCTGTGGAGAGGCCAGACAAATGTGTGGTTCCTGAAGAGGGGCAGCAGCCTTTTCAGTAGTTACAGGGGCAACAGTCTGGATGATTGACTGAGCTGGCCTTGTAACATCAGCTAATGTGGCTTTGCCACACAGTTGCTGCGAACGGCTGAAAGCAATGGGAAACTACAGCCGTTACTTTTCCCGAGGACATGCAGCTCTACTGTATGAAAACATGATGATGGCATCCTCTCGGGTAAAATATTCCGGAATGTTAGATCCCTTAATCGGGTAGGAAAATTAGAAAATTTAAAAAGGGAAATGGATAGATTGAAGTTAGATATAGTGGGGATTAGTGAAGTTCAGTGGCAGGTTGAACAGGATTTCTGGTCAGGTGAGTACAGGATTATAAGTACAAAATCAGTTGGGGGTATCACAGGAGTAGGATTGATAATGAATAAGAAAATAGGAATGCGGGTAAACTACTATGAGCAGCACAGTGATCGCATTATCATTGTCAAGATAGATACAAAGCCAACACCGACAACAGTAGTACATGTTTATATGCCAACTAGCTCTGCCGATGATGAGGAGGTAGGTGAATATGGACTGGGCAAAAGGAATGAAAGAGGAAGCTGCCTAGTAGAATTTTGCATGGAACATGATTTAATCGTAACAAACACGTGGTTTAAGAATCACAAAAGAAGGTTGTATACTTGGAAGAGACCAGGAGACACTGGAAGGTATCAGATAGATTTTATAATGGTAAAACATAGATTCCGGAACCAAGTTATTAACTGTAAGACATACCCAGGGGCAGATATAGACTCTGACCATAACTTGTTAGTCATGAACTGTAGGCTGAAACTGAAAAAACTGCAGAAAGGTAGGAAAATAAGGAGGTGGGACCTAGATAAATTGAAGGAACGTGAAGTTCTGGAGAATTTCAGAGAGAGATTTAGGCAACAATTGACAAAAACAGGGGGAAATAAAACAGTAGAAGAGGAATGGGTAGCATTGAGAGATGAAATAGTCAAGGCAGCAGAGGACAAAATAGGTAGAAAGGCAAGACCTACAAAAAATCCTTGGATAAGGGGTGACTAGAAGCCAAATTCAAATCTGTAGAAGAATGTATAAGAAGGGGAAAAGTTGATACCACCTACAGGAAAATAAGAGAGACATTTGGGGACAAGAAAAGCAACTCTACGAATATCAAGAACTCAGATGGGAAACCAGTTCTCAGCAAAGAAGGGAAAGCTGAAAGGTGGAACGAGTACATAGTGCAGCTCTACAAAGGAAATGAAATTATAGACGATGTTGTAGGAAGGGAAAAGGGAGTAGATCAAGATGAAATAGGAGATTCTATACTGAGAGATGAAACTTGATAGAGCCCTGAAAGACCTAGGTCAGAACAAGGCCCCAGGAGTAGATGACATACCCTCACAGCTACTGAAGACTCTGGGAGAGCCAGCCATGACAAAACTATTTGAACTGGTGTGTAGGATGTATGAGACAGGCGAAATACCTTCAGACTTTAAGAAAAATGTAATAATCCCCATTCCAAAGAAATCAGGTGCAGACAGGTGTGAAAATTACAGAACCATCAGTTTGATAAGTCATGGTTGCAAAATTTTAACATGAATTATCTACAGGAGAATGGAAAAGTTGGTAGAAGCTGACCTCGGGGAAGATCAGTTTGGATTCAGGAGGAACTTAGGAACTAGGGAGGCAATACTCACTTTACGTCTTATCTTAGAAGATAGATTAAGGAAAGGCAAACCTACATTTTTAGCTTTTGTAGATTTGGAGAAAGCGTTTGACAATGTTGACTGGAATACACTCTTTCAAATTCTGAAGTCAGCAGGGGTAAAAAAACAGGGAAAGGAGAGTTATTTACAACTTGTACAGAAGCCAGACCGCAGTTATTAGACTCGAAGGGCACGAAAGGAAAGCATCAGTTGGGAAGGGAGTAAGACAGGGTTGTAGCCTTTCTTCGATGTTATTCAATTTGTACATCGAGCAGGTGGTGAAGGAAAGCAAGGATAAATTTGGAATAGGGATTAAAGTTCAGGGGGAAGAAATAAAAACATTGCGTTTTGCTGATGACATTGTAATTCTGTCAGAGATAGCAAAGGACCTGGAAGAGCAGTTGAATGGAATGGACAGTGTGTTGAAGAGAGCGTATAAAATGAACATTAACAAGAGCAAAACAAAAATAATGGACTGCGGTCTTAGAAAATCAGGTGATGCTGAAGGAATTAGATTAGGTAACGAAACAATGAAGGTGGTAGATGAGTTTTGTTACTTGGGTAGTAAAATAACATGCGATGGTCGCAGTACAGAGGATATAAAATGCAGAATGGCAATGGGAAGAAAAGCATTTTTGAAAAAGAGAAATTTACTGACTTCGAATATTAATTTTAGTGTAAGGACGTCTTTTCTGAAGGCATTTGTGTGGAGTGTTGCCTTGTACAGGAGTGAAACATAGATGATAAGCAGTGCAGACAGGAAGAGAATAGAGGCTTTTGAAATGTGGTGCTACAGAAAATGCTGATGATTAGGTGGGTAGATCGCATAACTAATGAAGAGGTACTGAACAGAATTGGTAAGAAAAGGAATATTTGGCATACCCTGACCAAAAGAATGGATCATCGCTTGATAGGACACATTCTTAGACATCAAGGAATCGTAAATTTAGCATTGTAGGGAAGTGTGTGGGGTAAAAATCGCAGAGGGAGACCAAGAGACACGTATAGTAAGCAGATTCAAGTGGATGTGGGCTGCCGTTCATATGAGGAGATAAAAAGGCTTGCTCAGGATAGAGTAGGGTGGAGAGCTGCATCAAACCAGTCTCCGGACGGAAGACCATAACAACAACAGAGGGCATTTTTATTTAGCTGCAGATCACTTGTTTGGAGTTGTAGAGAAAACCCTTCAGAAGTGTTCCGGCATTCTCACTCTTGAAGAATATAGAGAAGTTTATAAACCTGCGAGAAAAGTAAGAGCTCTTGGACCCGACTGGGCTGTCAGAGACTACAAAATACTCCCAAAACAATTCAGAAATTTGGATGGAATAAAGGAAATGAAGAGGGTAATGTTGAAGAAATGTACTATAAATAGGAAGCCCCTCATCAGGGTAAAGATGGAGCTAACATATAGATGTGATGATGCATCAAAACATTTTGTAACAATACTGAAACGAGGAACAAACATGGAGCAAGAATTTGAACCTCCTGTGCTTGATCATTTGAGAGCTTCAAGCGATGCAAAGAAAGTAGACGTAGACACACTTCTGAAGGCAAAATTTGGCGATAACTGCAGAGAAATTCATAAATTAGCTCTAAATTTCGATGCAACACCTGAGTGTTGGTATCCTGAAGATTGTGATTGTTTGGAAGAAGAAACAGGACTTTCAAGATTGTGATATGTTGTACTGTATAATTAAGATTTTTTATTCTATATGCATTTAAACAGCATAATTTGTTACCACAAAGTATGTAAACTTAGTATGATCTATTATCTTAACCTGTGAAAAATTTACTGCATGTTAATAATACTAATTTTTTCTACTTTCTCTGAATTTCATGTATTGTTGTGACAATTTTAAAACATTAAATAAATATATACTACAGCAAAACTGATTTGAAAAGCTATAAATGATTGATCTCCTCTGTGTATGTTTGTTGACTAAACGGTTCAGAACATATCAAAATGTATTAAGTAACAATTTTAAATGTAAATATAATGCTACTTAATGAAAAACCAATTTCAGTTTTTGTGGATTCTCAAATGTTACCCTAGTATATAAACTTTGACATCTCAATTTTGTAGATACCTTTCCCAGACGCAAACACACCTAGGCAGTTGCGTCTGTGTAAATGTATGGGTGTGTGTGTATTTGTTCACTTTCCTTTCCTTCCCCCAAGGTAAGTCTTTCCTCTCCCGTGATTGGAATGGCTTCTTACCACCTTCCTTAAAACCCTCATCATTTCCTTTTCCCTCTCCTTCCCTTCTGCCTGAAGAAGCAACTGGGTTGCGAAAGCTCGCGTTTGTGTGTGTATGTGTATTCATTTATTTGTGATGCTGTCACACCTGTGCTCCTTCGCCTGGTGAGTAATCTTCGTCTATTTTTTATATATAATTTTTCCTGCTAGGAATTTTTTGTCTTAATATTCGTATCATATATTTGAAAATAACTAATTATGGCGTTGCTGCGTTTCTTACATTCTCATAACTATGGCGTAATACACTACAAGTAGGGGTACAATTTTACTTACGTCAGTGGAGTTGTGTGCTGATGAGGGGAAATGGCTATTGAATGCTTTTTCAAAAATCAGTCACATAGAATGAGGGGAATAATTCTTTATGTTCACGATGCAATTAATAATTTATGCTTTTCTGGACAGTAAATTAATCATCCTCCTAAAGCAAACAGTTTGTTGCCAACAACAGCAAACTAAACCGCTGCCACTGCAAGTAAAATTTAACCCAGGTAGGAGAAAAAATAAAATTCTTCCTAGCTGTATCCCACATGCTTTGCAATGTCATGGAAAAAAAAGAAGTCCATATTTTGGTGGGTATAGCCACTAAACTGTACATAGAGTAGAAATATCTATGGAATGAGCTTTGCGTTTTGTGCATCATCTCAACATTAAGCTGGAATTATCATGTAATATCGAGAGAAATCATCTCTTTCCACATATTTATTTGCTCTTACAATTGGTTTGTATCACATTGGCTGCAAAGAAACCTCACCTCATTTTTGCATAGCATAACACATACCATGAAATAATATCTAAATAAACATGTCACAGAAGCAACAAGAAAGTTGAGGAAGTGTCATTAAAAGGGCCATTTACACATAGTGATCCATCTTAAATGAACAAAAAATGACCACGATAAAGTCAGTGATTAGTAGATTTTTTTTCAATATCACGTGACATTTCCACCCTAATGTTGAGGACACAAAATCTGTTCTCCGAATCTGAATGGTCACTCCAGAGATATTCTCCTCTGTGCCTGCCACTAGAGATAATATACAGACACGAGTGGCAAACTCATCTGAAACCTCTCTCCTTTCATAATTGTTTGGCACAGTATTGTAATGAAAATTCGTAATTACTTACTTTTGGTGTGGACTACATTAAGGTAGAGAAAGACGTCTTCTTTTGCAGAGGCAATTGTACTTAAGAGTGATATTCAGACTTCTGAATATATAGATCTATTTCACAAGGTCAATTTCAACTTCGTGCTTTATGAATTAATCACTGCAGGACATGGGGACATGTATTAGCTGAAACAGTGACTGATGCTGCTAACACAGTAAAGAGAATTCACTGGAAATACTATATTTAATGGAAAGTTCTATATAGACGATCAGCTGAAGCCATGCCTTCAATGATTACCCAGACTTATTTTATCGCACACTGACACCATCATGACATCTTATTTAAACAGACATGAACTTCTCTGTTGATTGAATTACCAGACTTTCAGCATTCGTCAAGTTTTCGATAATAGGCAGCACTGCATACAGAATAACTACATTGTCCCCAGTGCAACACAGCAACATACTAATAATTCAGCATACACTTACTGTGAGAGATAAACAGTTTAGTATTCCAGCAAAGAACCAATACATGGTGCTGTTATTATTATTACTATTTCTTATCTCAACGATATAAGTGTCTTCAGATGTTTACGCCAAACAGATAATTACACACCGCAGTCTTAACTTTATGAACACAACCTGACATTGAATTTAAATGTTCCGGAGTATGGTCTTAAATTAATTTAACTTTTTGTATGAAAAATTTTATGAATATTCATAGTTTTCAACAATGAATTCCACTGAGTTACTGAACTGAGTTACTTACAATGGGATCCAACAAGAATTCTGGTTTTGCTGACCTAGGTCCGGAACCATAAAAATCCATGATATACACAGGTCCCTCTTTAACAACAGTTGCAAAGCACGGGGATACAAGGTAGTATGTAAATAAGTTTTCCCCAATGTAATTTTATTATTCACCATATTTTTTGTAACATTAGGAACACAATGTGATAATTAGTAAAATCAGGAACAGTATTAATTATGAAATACTATTAATTGTAGATGTGATAAAATCTGGCCTTATCATATATTGAGTGTGGAAATTTGCATATTTAAATGTAATGACCAATACCAGTGTGTAGCTGAATACCTCCGCTTTATAGTAAGGTATCTGGAATCAACCAAAAATTGTTGACTTAAGTAATAATTGAAGTTAATGCTTTACACTTTCATTCCGGACTTTGACTACATACTACTTTTTTACCAGTGATTTTCCCTCTCTTTTGATACTCTACATTGACTGATTGAGGCCATAATTGACAAGTTCAATTATTATCTTCACTAAGTTATTTTATTTAATATGACTGCCCGTCACAAAGGTTTGAGAAACCCTTCATCATAACAATAATTGATCCCAGATACCTTATTAATTTTCTGGCAAACAATAATTTATGTAAACCAAATTGTACTAGTAACATATAGTTTAACACGAAAGTCAAATTCTGATCTAGCCATTTTATAAACAACTAGTTAAAAACCCAGCATTGCCCGGGTATTTATTTATTATTTTATTCCTGCCTTGAGTTAATTCTTCTCCTATCCCTTCTCTCTCTGTCCATCTCATTTTTTTTTCTAAAAACATGTTATATTTATCAGAGAATATGTAAGAAATAAGGCTGTAATGTAAAATGTACAAAATTATACATGCAGTATCCAAACGAAGAAAGATAGCAATCAAATTACAAATGGTATATAAAATTCACATATCATCATTTTTTGGCTAATACGTTGGACAATTCTAAAATTGTTCAGATATATATTCATTTATATAAGTGCTGTATGTCTGTAAAATCTGCTGTGATTACAAATAGTAGTAAAGAAGTAATATCTTAAAACTTGGTGTGTGATAGGGTGTTTCTATGAAGGTAACTGTTGCTCATATCTCATGAACTACTTGTCATTCTGTGATACAATTTCGAAAGTAGTTTCAGTTATATGTGTGTATACTTCCTGTAAAATTTCCTGCATCTAAGGATTGTAGTGTAGAAATTATAAATTGTAACGTCATACCGAATGCCATAGTTCTAGTCCATGAACAGCAGAAAAGTAGTAAGCGAGAAACTTTTTACCTTTCATAATTTTGCTATGGTTGTCAGTGAGAAAAACTTCAATAAATGTTTGACATTATGTTTAAAGTTAGTTGCATGTCGCTAAGTACTGTCATTCTCATACAGAGTGTGAAATAAGTTATGTCACATTATGTGGTTGTTTCTTGTAACTATATTGTTTATGACATTGTATCTCCTGAACCATGTATCGTATGTGGTTCTTACCTCGACAGCATTGTTACCTCATGGTAAGGAATATGTGCAGCAAATTTGGTTGAAAGTGGTCCAGTGGTTTAAGAGGAAATATGCAACACTGTCGTTTGATGTGGCAGTTGTTCGTGCACCTCAGTGTTTATGACGTCATATCTCGTGAACAATGATTGTAGGTCATCCTAACACTTATGGTGACCGTCCTCATGGATTGAAGCTTACGTATGCAAAAACTGTTGTGAGTGATAGACTTCTTTTCATTCTTCATTTTGAGTGTGTGTGTGTGTGTGGGGGGGGGGGGGGGGGGCACAGTTTCAGATACAAAACGCTTCATATACATCCAAAATTAAATGCAAATTTCAAATTTTCTTCCAGGTCCCTAACTATTCCCATTATCCAATAATTGATGCATAAATGTGGGTATTCTCTCGTGGTGGCCTCTCATTACTTATGACGTCATATCTCCTTAACTATGTGTCGTTCCCTTTTGGTTTTGGGTCAGGAACCATCATGGGCGTATGGTGAACAATTCACCAAAGTTTCATTGTAATTGAATGAATGGTTTATGAACACATAGAGGACATACAGACAACCATTCATATATTATAGACAAAAAATTCCTAGCAGGAAAAATTATATATAAAATATAGATGAATATTACTCAACAGGCGAAGGAGCACAGGTGTGATAGTAGAACAAATAAAAAGAACACACACAAACACACATAAAGGCAAGCTTTCGCAACCCAGTTGCTTCTTCAGGCAGAAGGGAAGGAGAGGGAAAAGGAAATGATGAGGGTTTTAAGGAAGGGGGTAAGGAGCCATTCCAGTCCCGGGAGAGGAATGACTTACCTTGGGGGAAGGAAACGAAAGTGAACAAATACACACACACCCATACATTTACAAAGACGCAAACACACCTAGGCAGACATACTATAGAAACCAAAGAAGTTAAGAAGTTAGACAGATATGCCACTAGAGGCCGAGGCTCTGTCCACAGAACCAAGGCAAAGATGTTAATATGTTAAAGATGGTGGGCGGGAATTCTAATTTAGAGGAGGTTGAGACCAGATGGGCAACGGGAAGCGAGAATATGCTGAAGGGCTAGTTCCCATTTCCGGAGTTCTGAAGGATTAGTTTCAGTGGGAAGTATCCAGATAACCCGGGCGGTGTAGCACTGTGCCACAGGTGTTGGTCTATGTAGGCAAAGATTCGTTCTGTTGGGGCTTGGTAACTGGCCACAATGGGGCGGCCGGGATGATTGTGTTATTGAATCTTGGGAAGTAGGTAGAAGGTGGGGGTGCGGGATGTCTGTGGTGTCATGAGGTTAATGGAGTTAGGTGAAAGGTTCTTTAGGGGGCCTAAGGTTTTGAGGATTCCTTGAAGCTCTGCCTGGACATCAGGGATGGGATTGCCATGAAAGACTTTATATGTGGTACTAGCTGAAAGCTGACGCAGTCCCTCAGCCACATACTCCCGCCGATCAAGTACCATGGTCGTGGATCCCTTGTCGGCTGGGAGAATGACGATGGAATGGTCAGCCTTCAGATCACGGATAGCTTGGGATTCAGCTGCGGTAATGTTAGGTGTAGGATTAAGGTTTCTCAGGAAAGACTGAGAGGCAAGGTTGGAAGTAAGGAATTCCTGGAAGGTTTGAAGGGGGTGATTTTGAGGGAGAGCGGGTGGGTCTCACTGTGATGGAGGACAGAACTGTTCCAGGCAGGGTTCAATTTGAATGAAGTCTTGGGGAACTGGATCATCAGGAGTAGGATTATTTTTCTTCATGGCAAAGTGATATCTCCAGCCATGGCTATGAGTATAGGATAGAAAGTCTTTGACAAGGGCTGTTTGGTTGAATTTGGGAGAGATTGGCTACTGAATTGGGATGTTGTAGTTCACGACTGTGTGAATTAGGATTGTGAGAAAGAGCAGGTGGGTCTCGCTGTGACGGAGGACTGAACTGTTCTAGGCAGGGTTCAATTTGAATGACGTCTTGGGGAGCTGGATCATTAAGAGTAGGATTATTTTTCTCGTGGAAAAGCGGTATATCCAGCAAAGACTGTGAGTATAGGGAAGTCGATCTTTGACAAGGGCTGTTTGGTTAAATTTGGGAGTAGGACTGAAGGTGAGGCCTTTGAATAGGACAGATCTTTCAGGTGTGTTTGGATGTGGATATGTGTGAGTGTGTGTGTATTTATTTACCGTCCTTTTTGTCCCCTAAGGTAAGTCCTTCCACTCCTGGGATTGGAATGGCTCCTTTTCCACTTCCTTAAAACCCGTATCCTTCCCTTTCTCCTCTCCTTCCTTCCTCTTTTTCCTGAAGAAGGCACCACTGGTGGCGAAAGCTCGATTGTTTGTGTGTGTGTCTGGTGTTTCTGTCGACGAGCCTGCACTTTAGGTAAGTCAAAAATCTTTATTTTATACCTATTTTCCCACATGGAAAGTCTCCTTCTATAATATAGAAAAGAGATGACTTACCAAAAGGACCGGCTCGTCGATAGAAACAAATAAAATAAAATAAAATTACACACAAACACACATACAAGCTTTCGCAGCCTAGCTGCTTCGTCAGGCAGAATGGAAGGAGAGTGAAAAAGAAATGATGAGGGTTTTAAGGGAGTGGATAAGGAGTCATTCCAATCCCGGGACAGGAAAGACTTACCTTGGGGGGAAAAAAGGAGGGTAAACAAATACACACACACCCACACATTTACACAGACGCAAGTACACTTAGGCAGACACACTGTAGAACTGTAGAAAGCAAAGAAGTTAGAAGTTAGACAGAGATGCCACCTGAGGCAGAGGCTCTGTCCAGAGAAACAAGGCAAAGATGTTAAGATGGTTGGTGGGAATTCGAATTTAGCGAAGGTTGAGACCAGGTGGGCAACGGGAGGAGAGAATAGCTGAAGGCCAAGTTCCAATCTCCGGAGTACTGAAAGGTTGGTGTCGGGGGGAAGTATCCAGATAACCCGGACGGTGTAACACTGCGCCAAGATGTGCTGGCCGTGCATCAAGGCATGTTTAGCCACAGGGTGATCCTCATTACCAACAAACACTGTCTGCCTGTGACCGTTCATGCGAATGGACAGTTTGTTGCTGGTCATTCCCACATAGAACGCTTCACAGTGCAGGCATGTCAGTTTGTAAATCACATGGGTGCTATCGCACGTGGCTCTGCCCTTGATCGTGTACACCTTCCGGGTTACTGGACTGGAGTAAGTGGTGGTGGAAGGGTGCATAGGGCAGGTTTTACAACGGGGGCGGTTGCATGGGTAGGAGCCAGAGGGTAGGGAAGGTGGTTTGGGGATTTGATAGGGATGGACTAGGAGGTTACGAAGGTTAGGTGGGTGGCGGAAAGACACTCTTGGTGGAGTGGGAAGGATGTCATTAAGGATGGATCTCATTTCGGGGCAGGATTTAAGGATTTGACTTCCTAGGAGGTTACGGAGGTTAGGTGGGCGGCGGAAAGACACTCTCGGTGGAGTAGGAAGGATGTCATGAAGGATGGATCTCATTTCGAAATGAGATCCATCCTTCATGACATCCATCCTACTCCACCGAGAGTGTGATTTACCAACTGACATGCCTGCACTGTGAAGCGTTCTATGTGGGAATGACCAGCAACAAACTGTCCATTTGCATGAACGGTCACAGACAGACAGTGTTTGTTGGTAATGAGGATCACCCTGTGGCTAAACATGCCTTGGTGCACGGCCAGCACATCTTGGTGCAGTGTTACACTGCCCGGGTTATCTGGATAATCCCATCGACACCAACCTTTCAGAACTCCGGAGATGGGAACTGCCCTTCAGCTTATTCTCTCCTCCCGTTGCCCACCTGGTCTCAACCTCCGCTAAATTCGAATTCCCACCAACCATCTTAACATCTTTGCCTTGGTTCTCTGGACAGAGCCTCTGCCTCAAGTGGCATCTCTGTCTAACTTCTAACTTCTTTGCTTTCTACGGTTCTACAGTATGTCTGCCTAAGTGTACTTGCGTCTGTGTAAATGTGTG
Source organism: Locusta migratoria (assembly GCA_026315105.1). Lineage (NCBI taxonomy): Eukaryota > Metazoa > Arthropoda > Insecta > Orthoptera > Acrididae > Locusta > Locusta migratoria. The sequence continues at coordinate 570,367,121 of CM048747.1, read as the reverse complement.
GGTGTGTGTGTATTTGTTTACCCTCCTTTTCTCCCCCCAAGGTAAGTGTTTCCTGTCCCGGGATTGGAATGACTCCTTATCCACGCCCTTAAAACCCTCATCATTTCCTGTTCCCTCTCCTTCCCTTCTGCCTGACGAAGCAGCTAGGCTGCGAAAGCTTGTATGTGTGTTTGTGTGTAATTTTATTTTATTTTATTTGTTTCTATCGACGAGCCGGTCCTTTTGGTAAGTCATCTCTTCTATTTTTTTTTATTTTTGTTTATCCCACCAGGAAAGTTTCCCTCTATAATTTTCGTTTCATCAATTTGAATCTAACAATTACGATTGTTTGTTATTGCTCTGTTACCTTTCGAAATCTTTTCTGTCCTCTTACTTTCTCCTTCTGTTTATGTTCTACATAGTATTTTCACTCTATTTTTACCTCCCTTCTTAGTTTACAATTTAATTTCTCCAGGCAATTAGACTACATACAACAATCTGTACAACAATCAGTAATATTAACTTGGGAGCCTATCCAAACAAAACAACCAACGTCTTTGTTACTTTTTATTCATATTCTGGCAGATACCGCCTTCAAAACTGCATCTCGAAAATATCCCCCTTTCATCTACAGTTCTCATTGTACTGCATTAACATCATCTCAGAACTTCATTTACTATAACCTTTAACTGGCACTTCATAACAATTTTCGGCATTTCGTAGCAACTTCGCGATTATTTCCATTCCCGTTTCTCGATATATCCGTCTGTTCTTCCGACATTTCCGATCTTTTTTCTACACGTTTTCACTTCTATTCATTTGTTAGATTATTTTTACCCATCAACCTTATTCTACCAACAGAACGAATCCTTTTAGTACACTTTCCTTTCATCCTCACACGGTTTGCAAAACTTTTTCAGATTTTCTTCACCCCATAACCTGTTGGCCGCCCATACAACCGCCACACCCCTGTGCATCACTTTGTTGACTAACTGTGATTGATCACAGTTTCAACAACGTTTCTCTTCTACTACTCTCTCAAACAGCTTTTTCTATTTTTTCCTACCTGAACACTTCCCTTTGCTATCTGATCACCTTTATAATTTTATTTATTTATATATACAACATTTTATTTCTTCACATTCCCCCCCCCCCTCCATACTATTCATGTCACACTACATTGACCCCATCAAATTTTATCTTCATTTCCTCCGCCAACATGCCTTTGCCCTAGCCAGATTGAGGTCACACATTTTATTCATTCAAGCTTGTTTAACATTTGGCATCACCCCCAAGGGCCTCACACTGAAAGTTCCCATCTCTGGCTGTAACCCATCCTTTCATCCTGCCTTATACCAATTCCAAACAGAACAATCCACAGCCCTCACCCGCCTGATCCTTAACCTATACCTCAACTCCGCCAATGAACACACCTGTCAGCTCCTATCCCTTATCAAAATCCTCAACCTTTCCACTCCCACATCCACACCTACAATTCAGAACATCCTTTTACAGGCCAACCGCAAATTGGAACAGCATGCCACCCTCCACCTCAAAAAACTATCCAAACTCCTAGTCACCCACCTCCAGAAAGGCAATACACTCTCCCTCAACAACCTCTCCAATAAACCTCAAGCTCCTCTTATTGCACAGAAACCCAATCTCTCCCATCTACTCAATCTTCCACTTCCAGCTCCACTCCCCCCTAAACCTTACAATCCTAATCCACACAAACCTCAACCACAACATCCCAATTCAGTAGTGAACCTCTCCTCTAAACCTCTCTCCCAATCTGAAACCTCCGTTCTATCCAAAGGCCTTTAGTCCCACTCCCAAATTCAACCAAACAGCCCTTGTCAAAGACCTACTATCCTATACTCGTAGCCTTGGCTGGAGATATCACTTTGCCAAAAAGAAAAATAATCCTACTCCTGATGATCCAGTTCCCCAAGACTTCATTCAAATTGAACCCTGCCTGGAACAGTTCCATCCTCCATCACAGCGAGACCCACCCGCTCTCTCTCAAAATCACTCCCTTCAAACCTTCCAGGAATTCCTTACTTCCAACCTTGCCTCTCAGTCCTTCCTGAAAAACCTTAATCCTACTCCCAACATTACCGCAGCTGAATCCCGAGCTATCCGTGATATGAAGGCTGACCATTCCATCATCATTCTCCCTGCCGACAAGGGATCCACGACCGTGGTACTTGATCGGCGGGAGTATGTGGCTGAGGGACTGCGCCAGCTTTCAGACAACACTACCTACAAAGTCTGTCAAGATGACCCTATTCCTGATGTCCAGGCAGAGATTCAGGAAATTCTCAGATCCTTAGGCCCCCTACAAAACCTTTCACCCGAGTCCATCAAACTCATGACCCCACCGACACCCCGCACCCCTACCTTCTACCTACTTCCTAAGATTCACAAACCTAATCATCCAGGCCGGCCGATTGTGGCCAGTTACCAAGCCCCCACAGAACGCATCTCTGCCTACATAGACCAACACCTTCAACCCATCATGTGCAGTCTCCCATGCTTCATCAAAGACACCAACCACTTCCTCGATCACCTGAAATCCTTACCCAGCCAGTTACCTCCTGAAACCATCCTTGTAACCATTGATGCCACTTCCTTATATACAAATATCTCACATGCCCAGGGCCTCGCTGCGATGGAGTATTTCCTTTCACGCCGACCACCCACTTCCCTACCTAAAACCTCTTTCCTTAATACCCTAGCCAGCTTCATCCTAACCCACAACTTCTTCACCTTTGAGGGCAAGACATACCAACAACTAAAGGGAACAGCCATGGGACCAGGATGGCCCCCTCATACGCAAACTTATTTATGGGACGCTTAGAGGAAGCCTTCCAGGATACCCAAGCCTGTCAACCCAAAGTTTGGTACAGATTCATTGATGACATCTTCATGATCTGGACCAACAGTGAAGAAGAACTCCAGAATTTCCTCTCCAACCTCAAGTCCTTTGGTCCCATCAAATTCACCTGGTCCTATTCCAAATCCCATGCCACGTTCCTCGATGTTGACCTCCACCTGTCCAATGGCCAACTTCACACATCCGTCCACATCAAACCTACCAACAAACAACAGTACCTCCATTATGACAGCTGCCATCCATTCCATATCAAACGTTCCCTTCTCTACAGCTTAGGTCTTCGTGGCAAAAGAGTCTGCTCCAGTCCCGAATCCCTGAACCAGTACACCAATAACCTAATAACAGCTTTCACATCCCGCAGCTATCCTCCTATCCTCCAGAAGCAAATTACCAGAGCCACCTCCTCATCCCCCCAAATCCAGAACCTTCCACCGAAGAACCCCAGAAGTGCCCCTTTTGTCACCAGATACTTTCCGGGACTGGAGCAGACTCTGAATGTGGCTCTCCAGCAGGGATATGAGTTCCTTAAATCCTGCCCCGAAATGAGATCCATCCTTAATGACATCCTTCCCACTCCACCAAGAGTGTCTTTCCGCCGCCCACCGAACCTTCGTAACCTCCTAGTCCATCCCTATCAAATCTCCAAACCACCTTCCCTACCCTCTGGCTCCTACCCATGCAACCGCCCCCGTTGCACAACCTGCCCTATGCACCCTTCCACCACCACTTACTCCAGTCCAGTAACCCAGAAGGTGTACACGATCAAGGGCAGAGCCACTTGCGATAGCACCCATGTGATTTACCAACTGACATGCCTGCACTGTGAAGCGTTCTATGTGGGAATGACCAGCAACAAACTGTCCATTCGCATGAACTGTCACAGACAGACAGTGTTTGTTGGTAATGAGGATCACCCTGTGGCTAAACATGCCTTGGTGCACGGCCAGCACATCTTGGCGCAGTGTTACACCGTCCGGGTTATCTGGATACTTCCCACTGACACCAACCTTTCAGAACTCCGGAGATGGGAACTTGCCCTTCAGCTTATTCTCTCCTCCCGTTGCCCACCTGGTCTCAACCTCCGCTAAATTCGAATTCCCACCCACCACCTTAACATCTTTGCCTTGGTTCTCTGGACAGAGCCTCTGCCTCAAGTGGCATCTCTGTCTAACTTCTAACTTCTTTGCTTTCTACAGTTCTACAGTATGTCTGCCTAAGTGTACTTGCGTCTGTGTAAATGTGTGGGTGTGTGTGTGTTTGTTTACACTCCTTTTTCCCCCCCAAGGTAAGTCTTTCCTGTCTCGGGATTGGAATGACTCCTTACCCACTCCCTTAAAACCCTCATCATTTCCTTTCCCCTCTCCTTTCCTTCTGCCTGACGAAGCAGCTAGGCTGCGAAAGCTTGTATGTGTGTTTGTGTGTAATTTTATTTGTTTCTATCGACGAGCCGGTCCTTTTGGTAAGTCATCTCTTTTCTATTTTTATATATATATAGACGAAGATTACTCATCAGGCGAAGGAGCACAGGTGTAACAGCATCACAAATAAATAAATGAATATACATACACACACACAAACGCAAGCTTTCGCAACCCAGTTGCTTCTTCAGGCACAAGGGAAGGGAAAAGGAAATGATGAGTGTTTTAAGGAAGGGGGTAAAGAGCCATTTCCAATCCCCGAAAAGGAAAGACTTACCTTGGGGGAAAAATGGAGGGTAAACAAATGCACACACACACCCACATTCACACAGACACAAGTATACCTAGGCAGACATACTGTATAAAGCAAAGAATATATATGGAAACTTTCCTGGTGGAATAGACAAAAATAAAAAATAGAAAAGAGATGACTTACCCAAAAGGACCGGCTCGTCGAGAGAAACAAATAAAATCACACACAAACACACATACAAGCTTTTGCCACCACTGGCAGCTTCTTCAGGAAAAAGAGGAAAAAAGGGGAGGAAAAGGGAAGGATATGGGTTTTAAGGAAGTGGAAATGGAGTCATTCAAATCCCAGGAGTTGAAGGACTTACCTTAGGGGAAAAAAAGGAAGGTAAACAAATACACACACACTCAGACATATCGAAACGCAAACACACCTAGACAGACATTTGTGAAAAATATATATATAAATTATAGAGGGAAACTTTCCCGGTTGGATAAACAAAAATAAAAATAGAAAAGAGATGACTTACCAAAAGGACCGGCTCATCGAGAGAAACAAATAAAATCACACACAAACGCACATACAAGCTTTCGCCACCACTGGCAGCTTCTTCAGGAAAAAGAGGAAAAAAGGGGAGGAAAAGGGAAGGATAAAACCTATATCCTTCCCTTCCCCCCCCCTTTTTTCCTCTTTTTCCTGAAGAAGCTGCCAGTGGTGGCAAAAGCTTGTATGTGTGTGATTGTATTTGTTTCTCTCGACGAGCTTGTTTGCTTTTCACAAATGTCTGTCGAGGTGTGTTTGCGTTTCGATATGTCTGAGTGTGTGTGTATTTGTTTACCTTCCTTTTTTCCCCTAAGGTAAGTCCTTCCACTCCTGGGATTGGAATGACTTCTTTTCCACTTCCTTAAAACCCATATCCTTCCCTTTTCCTCCCCTTTTTTCCTCTTTTTCCTGAAGAAGCTGCCAGTGGTGGCGAAAGCTTGTATGTGTGTTTGTGTGTGATTTTATTTGTTTCTCTCGACGAGACAGTCCTTTTGATAAGTCATCTCTTTTCTATTTTTATTTTTGTTTATCCCACCGGGAACGTTTCCCTCTATAATTTTCGTTTCATCAATAGATTGTGATGATTATGAGATCACAAAATTATTCCTATGTCAGTCTATAAATAGCAGAAAAAATCAAAAGTTAGTTAGTTGGTGGTTAGACACATAATGAGAAATAACGTAAGTCACACGAGTCTGGCGATGTACCATTCATACTCAATTGAACTGCAAATCCTCAATCTACACTGTAATTTGTGAACTGCATAAATTTTCCGGTATTACTGTGCACTCAATTTTAGTTCATTGTGTTGACTTGATAAATTGTTCTGTGACTGTGTAGTGTAATATGTTACACTACAAATGTGATATTGCTGCAGGCAAATAACTGTGAACATCGTTGTTACACTATTGATTTTTCTTGAGCCAACACAGAGAAACATGTAGTGTAATATGTTACACTACAATTCAAATATTTCCGCATGCAAATAATCGTGAAGATCAAAGTCAAAGTGTTAAAATACTGCATTAGCATCATATTATTATGAATATCACCTAATTTAGTGCAGTATGTACTGTCTTTTTCTTGTGAAAACTATTGTAAGAATCGAACTGAGCACTTACATTGTTAATAAGTATGGTGCTAAATAAAAGATTTACTTCAAGTTAAAATATTGCGTTGAAAATGTCCGTGTAGAGAATAGTAGCACCAACAGTTTCAGGGCCAGAGCATATTGAAGGAACTTTCCCAAGTGCAACAGGTATGAAGACTACGAAAGGTAAAAACAGGAAGGTTACAAATTATTTTAAGTGTGAGAGTTCATGTCCGATGTTTTGAGACTCTGGACTTGAATGTAGAAATTGGATAAAGAGTGTCACTATTTATTTATTTAGTCTTTTGATCATATCCAGTACAGTGCACCAGAAAAACTGGAATTAACCTCACATAAACAATAGCCATTACAGAGAACAATTATAAAGGTTATATGAAGAATCACATGTTATGGCAGACAAAAGTTACTTTTCTATACAATAATTGTAGTTTGAGTATTCACTTACTGAAGAGAAGCAGTGGTACTGCAGATATATCTTAACAGATCTTTCAATCACATGAACATTTTGTATACTTTTTACATCAGTAGTCAACTTAATGAGAAGTAAAATTACTGTGCAACATGTACCTCTTCAATATAGACTTGTGTTAGCTGGGAGAACATGCAATTTATCTTTAATATACCATTGGGATTATGTGATTATTTTTCTACCTATATCATCATTAACTTTAATTTGCTTTAATACACATTATTGTACCAAGAATATACATGTCTGCAGTAGTAGCACATAAAGTGTTTTAAATATCAGTTTGCATTCCATTCTTCTCGTAATAGTACTAAAGTGAACAAGAGAGAAAAAAATTGAGATCTTGCAGATAAAAACATTCATTTTCGAGGTGGAAATACACTTTTTTTCTGATTTACAGTAAGTGACTATATACACCGAAGAGCCAGAGAAACTGTTACACCTGCCTAACACCACGTAGGGCCCCTCGAGTGCACAAAGCGACTACAACACAATGCGGCGTGTACTCGGCTGATGTCTCAAGTAGTGCTGGAGATCTCCTTTGAACAGCATGTTGTAAGGCATCTCAAACATGCTCAATAAGGTTCATTTCTAGGGATTTTGGTGGCTAGCAGAGGTTTTTAAACTCAGAAGAGTGTTCCTAGAGATACCCTGCAGCAATTCTGTACATATCGGGTGTTGTAGTGTCCTGCTGAAATTCCCAAATGCACATGAATCGATGCAGGTAATTGGCCAGGATTGTACATATGTAGGGCCTATAACTTGTCAAAGTCCTATGGAGACTTTGTGAATCAGCTCGGGTTTAGGAAACATTGTTCGTGTGAAACTCAGCTTGCCCTTTTCTCGCATGGCATCATCTTGCGAGCCATAGATGAAGGGCAATAGGCGGATTGTCTTTTTCTCGATTTCAAAAAGGCATTAGACGCAGTGCCACATTGCAGACTGCTAACAAAGATACAAGCTTATAGAATAAGTTCACAGATTTCAGACTGGCTCGAAGACTTCCTAAGTAATAGAATGCAGTACGTTGTTTTCAATGGCGAGTGTTCGTCAGAGATGAGTGTATCGTCAGGTGTTTCCCAGGGGAGTGTGATAGAAGTGCTATTATTTTCTATCTATATAAATGATCTCATGGACAGAGTAACTTGTAATTTGTGGCTGTTTGCTGACGATGTTGTGGTGTATGGGAGGGTGTCATCTTTAATTGATTGTAACAGTATACAGGATGACTTAGACAAAATTTCTAGTTGGTGCAAAGAATGGCAGCTAGCTCTCAATGTAGAAAAATTTAAGGTAATGCACACGAGTAGGAAAACAACCCCATAATATAGCATTAGGAGTGAGTTTCTTGATGCAGTTGCATCATTCAAATATCTAAGTGTAACATTGCAGAGTGATATGAAATGGACTGAACATGTAAGGACAGTTGTGAGTAAGGCGGACAGCCGACTACGGTTTATTGGGAGAATTTTGAGAAGATGTACTTCATCTTTAAAGGAGACTTCATATAAAACGCTTGTACGACTAAATTTTGAGTATTGCTCAAGTGTTTGGGACCTGCAGCAGATCAATTTAAAGGGAGACATGGAAGCAGTTCAGAGGCGAGCAGCTAGGTTCGTTGACCATCGCTGGAGGAAAGACGACGTTATTTTCGTGAATTTCTGTTGAGGAAATTTAGAGGGCCGGAATCGGAAGCTGCATGTAGAACGATCTTCCTGCCGCCTATTTACATTTTGCGTAGTGATCACAAAGACAAGATAAGAGAAATTAGGGCTCGTACTCAGACATATAGGCATTCTTTTTTCCCTCGTTCTATTTGGGACTGGAATAGGAAAGAAAATGCCTAGTAGTGGTACAGTGTACCCTCTGCCACGCACCTTACAGTGGATTGCAGAGTATGTATGTAGATGTAGACGTAACAGAGGCCCCACATTCCTGCAACTGCACATGACGCACACCATTCTAGAGCCTGTTCCAGCTTGAAGAGCACCCTCCTGACATGTCAGATCCATTGATTCATGAGGTTGACTCCAGACCTGTACATGTCAGTCCACTAAATATAATTGGAAACAAGACTTGTAAGACCAGGCATCAAATGTCCAGGCAAGGCATAAAGCTTTGTGTCATGCAGTCAGCAACTTTATACGATTGCACCTTTGCCTCCAGAAATCCATACTGATGATGTTTAGTCGAATGTTTCACATGCTGACATTTCATAGAAAATTCTCACTCTTAACAGAATTGGCCTTGTGTAAAAGTTAATTCATTTTAATAGTAACAATTTTCCAGCCAGACAGTGGAAGATCCAGGTTGGAATGACGGTCACAGAGATTAGACGATCGCTGAGCATCGGACACGAATGTGAAATAGACAATCACATTCACACAATTAAAATATTTGACCACCATGTGCTGCTCATAGTCATTTCCCAGCATTTCTATTTTCTTATTCATTAACATTCCTACTTCTGTGATACCCCCAACTGATTTTGTATTTATAACCCTGTACTCACCTCACCAGAAATCCTGTTCATCCTGGCACCAAACTTCACTAATCCCCACTATATCTAACTTCAACTTATCAATTTCCCTTTTTAAATTTTATAATTTTCCTACCCAATTAAGGGATCTAACATTCCACACTCCGATCCTGAAGACAACATCCTCCTGAGAAGTGCCTGCCTGGAGATCCAAATGGGACTATTTTACTTCCAGAATATTTTACCTGAGAGAATGACATCAATTGTTCATACAGTAGAGCTGCATGTCCTCGGGAAACGTAATGGCTGTAGTTTCCCCTTGCTTTCAGCCGTTTACAGTAACTGTGTGGCAAAGCAACATAAGCTGTTGCTACAAGGCCAGCTCAGTCAATCATCCAGACTGTTTCCCCTGTAACTACTGAAAAGGCTGCTGCCACTCTTCAGGAACCACATGTTTGTCTGGCCTCTCCAAAGATACCCCTCTGCTGTGGTTGCACCTACGATATGGCTATCTCTATTGTTGAGGCACGCAAGCCACCCCACCTCGGCAATGTCTGTGATTCGTGGGGGTGGACAAGAACACGAAGGCAGGTTCAAACAAGAACATTTAATAGAAGATGCCTCACATAGTAGCTGATACCAGTATATATGAAAATGTTGTAACCGGGAGAAACCTGTGATTTAAATAAATATTATTCAACCTAGACATTCTTTTATCAAGAATTCTATTTGACATGGTTACTGTAACACACCATACAGATATGGAATGGGAAGAATTTTACAATCATTTTCCTTGTTGGGTTTATAAGATTAAATACAAGATCATGAAGGAAGTTTAAACATAAAGTTCCATAAAGGCATATGAGAAGATGCCATAACTGGGAGAAATGCATCATTTAAATAAAAATTTTGCAACCAAGCCATTCTTTTAGTCAAGAATTGAATTTAACATAGTAACTGTACCACACCACACAGAAATGGAATGGTAAGAATTTTCCATCATTCGGCTTGTCAGGCAGAAAAAGAAGGGGTGGCCAAACTACATAAGATTAAATACAAAGTTTAAATATAATGTTCAATAGAAGATGCCTCGCTTCGGCGCTGATGCCAGTATATCGGATATGCCCTAATAGGGGGAAATGCGTTGTTGAAATAAAAATTTTTGCAACCAAGACATTCTTTCAATCAAGAATTTGACTTAACAAGGTTGCTGTACCACACCACATAGAAATGGAATGGGAAGTGTGAAAATGCTGTAACCAGACAACACGTAATTTAAATAAAAAATTTTCAACCAAGACATTCTTTAATTCAAGATATCGATTTAACACAGTTGCGGTGCCACACTGCACAGAAATGGAATGGGAAGAATTTTCCATCATTTTTATATATATAGATGATTCCAACCTGGACTTTCCATTATTATATTTTATTTAAATGACACGTTTCGCCCAGTTACAGCATTTTCAGATATACTGGGATCAGCTTATGCGAGGAATCTTTTATTGAACAGTATGTTTAAACCTGACTTCATAAACTCTTATTTAATCTGAAATAGGTCGGTCACCACCTTGTTGGACAGAAACAATGTAACGTTCAACAAAAGATTCTGTGTAAATGAGAAGATACCATAACCAGGAGAAACGAGTCATTTAAATAAAAGTTAGCAACCAAGACATTCATGTAGTCAAGAATTTGACTGTACCACATCATACAGAGATGGAATGTGAAGAACTTTGCAATCATTTGCCTTGTTGGGCAGAAAAAGTAGTGGTGTCCAATCTATATAAGATTAAATACAAGATCATGAAGCCAGGTTTAAACATAACATTCAACAGAAGATGCCTCTCATAGAAGCTGATTCCAGTATTTCTGAAAATGCGAAACATGTCATTTAAATAAAAAAATTTGCAAACAAGATATCATTTTATTCAAGAATTTGATTTAACACGGTTGCTGTACCACATCACATAGAGATGGAATGGAAGAATTTTACAGTCATTTTCCTTGTCGTGCAGAAGAGAAGTGGTGGCCAAATTATATAAGATTAAATACTATACATCACGAAGGCAAGTTTCAACTTAATGTTCCCTAAAAGATTCCTCGTGTAGAAGCTGAACCCTGTATATGAGAAGATGCCATAACCAGGAGAACGCTTCATTTAAATAAAAATTGTGCAACAAAGATATTCTTTTAGTCAAGAGTTCAAATTAACATGGTATCTGTACCACACTACGCAGAAATGGAATGAGAAGAATTTTCCATCATTTGCCTTATCGGGCAGAAAAAGAAGTGGTGGTCAAGCTATATAAGATTAAATAGAAGATCATAAAGGCAGGTTTAAACATAACGTTTCTACGAGGGCGATGCCTGCCCCTGGGGTACATAACGACGGGTAATTATTTTCTTTAAAATCTCATACGCAACTCAATCAGCCTGGTGGTCTGGCCGAATCACGGGCCATGTCGCATGCCTGGTGCTGGAAGTTTCCACACGACGCAGGTTCCCGACACGATTCGGCACTCCTTTGTAGCTTGGCTCTGCTGAAGAGGGTGCGCACCCTCCGAGACTCCGCAGAACCTGGGCACTGACCGGAAGCTGGCACAGTGGTCACGTTAGGCACGCCCTGGCGTGACCGGAGCAGCCGCACGAAGAACGGACGCCCCCTTACGCTCCGGCCTATGTGCTCTATTGAGCTAGCTCCTACTTAATTTGTTCAAACGTGTACCTCTAGCCACACGTGTCGACCTCGCCCCGATTCCCGTTTAGTACCGTGTAATAACTTCAAGCAATAAAAGCCTTTTTTGATGCTGTCTTAACTTCAAGCCTTCTTATTTGACCCCGTACCCACTACTCCACTCGACCGTCCTGGCACAAATTGGTGTTATGTTCAATAAAAAATGCCTCACATACAAGCTGAACCCTGTAAATGAGGACTAACATGTTTAAATAAAAATTTTGCAACCAAGACATTCTTTTAGTCAATAACTCGTCTTAATACAGTTACTGTACCACACCACACAGAATTCAATGGGAAAAATTTTACATTCATTTGGCTTGCTGGCCACAAAACCAGGTGGTGACCAATATGCAATCAAATAAGAGTTAATGAAGTCAGGTTTAAACATAATGTTTAATAAAAGATTCCTCGCTTAGAAGCTGATTCCACTATATCTGAAAATGCCCAAACCGGCCAAAACCTGTCCTTTAAATGAAACTTTTTGCAAACAAGACATTTGTTTTATTCAAGATTCAACTTAACACAGTTGCTATACCACACCACACAGAAATGGAATGCAAAGAATTTTACAATCATTCACATTGTCACACAGAAAAAGAAATGGTGTCAAACTATATTAGATTAAATACTAGTTCATGGAGGAAGTTTTAAACATAATGTTCAAGAAAATATCTTAACTTCACGCCATCTCAACCATCGTGGCACAAATTGGTGTCAGAACTGTGATCCAGCTCACCTTACAGCTGAGATGGGTTAGGCACGAGTATTAAAATAATGGAGGCCAGAGGCAAGTAAAGCAGTGTGCTGTATTCCGCCGCCACACGCCGTCAGCTGCACGCAGCAGGCGTATCTGTGGGCAGCCATCCTGCCTCGTCAGCATCCACTGGTTCGATGCACAGTGCCAGCAGCTGCAGAGATGCCGCCAGTGCCACAGACAGCCACCAGTGCAGTGCGGCCGCATGCCACCACGCCATATCTGCGCCTCCCGCCGCCGCCTCCACAGAGGTACTTTTGTCCACGATGCTGCCTACTGCCATCACGAGGGCCCGAGCGTCACCGACGCCGCACCTGTAGCTGCCCACAGAGCAGTTCACGACTCCGCTGCCACGCAACAGCACGTCGAAGTGCACGACACCCCCTTGCCGATGCGGACTTCGTCCGCCGGCTGTGCACCTCTGCGCGCTGCCCCCACTGCAGCTGCCACCATGCTGTTCACCACACGAGCACCGCCCCGGTGCCTACGGTGATGCACCCGTGAACGACGCTGACGCCGTCACCGTGTTCGATGACGATGCCTTGCCGCCGCCACCTCTGCGTCACCTCAGAATCTCGTATGTGTGTGTTGCTCGCTCTGCTCATTTAATGTTTCAATAACTTTAGAATGCCCATTACCAGGTCCCAAAAGGAGAATACTGATGATAACAATATGGATCTGATAGCCACTTTGCAAGAGCAGTTCCCTTGCACCCCATTTCCACAGGGAGTGAAAGTAGCTTTGGCACAATGCTCAATAAAATCTAGAGCATTGCGCTAGTGCAACAGGTAGAGAAACGACCACTGCCACCCCGTGGAGTGGTTGAAAGTTTTCCCATTATCCCCTTCCCACCCCGCGGGAAGGCCACAGGAAAATATTCGTACCTTCCTTCGAAATATTAGAGCCGTGGGACGTATATGTGCTCGAGCAGATGAGTTTCTGAAGATTGTAACCCGTCTGAAACTGTCTGGTGATGCTCGGACATATGTAGAATCCCTGGGAAACCTGCGCAATGCTACTACTTTTGATTCACTGGTAAAGAGGTTAGAAGAGCGTTATTCTGATAAATGTGATATTAATTATTATTGTGACCAGTTGTCCACTCTGCGCCAAAAACAGGGGGGAAGCCTCGCAGGTTTTTGCCGACGGGAGTAGAGCTGTGTCGTGCCGCATCTATACCTCGACAGCAGATCGGGTGCGGAATGAGATTTTGTCGGTAGAGGCAGAATTGCATGCTATAGGCACTTTTATTAGGGGAATTAACCCTAGAAATGGAGATGAGATTAAAGTAGCTTCCCCTGCTCCCTAAATGAGGCTGTCCGGATAGCTCTGTTATGGGAAGAAGTGGCCCATTTTGTTGCATTTACAATCAGTGACAGTGAGCCATGTTGCATGGTTGCTAATGGTGCCCACTGTAGATGCTGCCACACACCCAGCCGTGCCATGGAGTGCTGCCGTGAGCCGTACTGCAAGCATTGTGCACAAATGGGACATTTGGGAGATGATTTCCTTCTTCAATTTCAGGGAATTATTGATTACAACTCAGTGAACACATGCACCATTTTTAACAGGATGACAGTTTGCAGGTGTATGGAACCGTGAAAACATGGCCAGTTTCCTCAGTTCAGAATGCTTCTGTGACAGAGCTGTAGGCACATAATTCCATGAATTTAACAGCAGGAACAGGCAGAAACTTTTGGGTACCAATGAAGGTTGAAGGATGCAATGACACAACTTTTCTGGTAGATTCACTATACCAGAATGAAGTTTTGGACCATTTACAAGTGCACGTAAAATGCCGCTTGTGCCAAACAGTAACCGTAAGCGCAAGACTTTCGTACCAATCTCCATCGACAATTTTGGATTAAAAGATGTGGTTATACCACCGTGGTACCATATTAGCAAGTTTATACATAGTAGCTCCAGAAGACTTGCCACCTGCACCTCAATGTGAAAATACGCAATTACATAGTTTGCCTAAAAAGTCCATTTTTACAATTTCTCAGTCATTAAAGTGAGAGTTTCAAGAGAAGCTTCAGCATTTACCTGACCAGGAAAAGAATTTATTAAATTCAGTATTGTCAGAGTATTCTTGGTTATTCAATGAGAGACACTATTTATCAGCCACGGATTTAGTAGAGCATGAAATACCCACGGTGACACTAGACAAATAGCACAAAAAGTGTACTGCATATCTTACCATTTGCAGCTTGTTGTAGAAGAAACTATACAACCAGTGGCGTAACTATTGGAGGGGGGGGGGGATGAGGGGGATAGAACACCCCCCACTCACACAGACCTTCTTCGACACTAGACAAATAACACAAAAAGTGTACTGCATATCTTACCATTTGCAGCTTGTTGTAGAAGAAACTATACAACCAGTGGCGTAACTATTGGAGGGGGGGGGATGAGGGGGATAGAACACCCCCCACCCACACAGACCTTCTCCAACACAAAAAAAAAAAAAAAAAAAAAAAAAAAAAAAAAAAAAATTACAGCAATATGGTAAAGATTGGAAACTTGGGGTGTTTTACCATAAGCTTTCATTGGATGGGAGTCAATTAGTTTCTTAAACGGAAGTGGTAGATGGTAGTCTGTCTGGACACTGACTAAAATTTTGCTCGTCAAACAGATCTATCCCCCCCCCCCCCCCCCAAGGCCAAGTCCTAGCAAATTTAGAAACACTATCCAGGAAAAAGACTAAACAATCAGAGTACTTCAAAGTGACTTACTTACTCTAAGCAGCAAATACGATACTCTGAAGAATACGTGTATATGTGGTGCAAATGCGAAACATCTAAATAAGGAACCAGATGTAAACAAATCGGACTTGTTTATCCGCGATACAAATTGTACCTCGTTAAAGGAGGATGGTTTCTCCACAAAACCGAAACAAACTGTTCAGTGTCAGGAAATAACGAATCTAAAAAACCATCAGGTGACGAGATAAAACAGAAGAGGAGGGTGAAATTATTCGGCGACAGTCATGCCCGCAACATACCGGATGTTCAAATCTCAGGTATTGTGAAACCCGGTGCCAAATTTGACAATGTAATTATAAATGTTAACAAAGAATGCAAATAATATGTACAGTAATGAAGCCAGTGCTTTTATAAATAACTTAATCACAGTGCTGCAGTTCCTGCATTTCACAAACGTAATTGTTACAACAGTTCCACTAAGGTACGACCTTCCTGACTGGTGGTGCGTAAATGAAGAAATTCGATGAACAAATTTTAAGTTGAATAGTTTTTGTGCCAGATTTTCAAATGTAAAGCTCATTGATATTGATAATTACGAAATAAACTGTTTTACGCGACATGGATTACATCATAACAAATATGGTAGGAAAAGACTAGCCGATAGCATAAGCCATATTCTCGAACATATATCTAATGACAACGAAAACAAAAATACAACTGCTATTGCAATGGAAGCTCCTTTGCAGGAAAACTAATATCGTGGAGCGATTCCTATGGAATTAGGTCCAAAAAAACTGATAAAGCGGGGGATCGTAAATTAGCAATAGGCCTAAAAACAAGCTTAGGTGTAAACTTTGCAGACAGTTTAATAGACAATGTAAATGCTCCAATGGGTAAATATAGCTACAAATGTTTCAAATGTTTGTATGGCTTAAGGGACTTAACTACGGGGTCATCAGTCCCTAAAAATAGCTTCATAATGCACCTAAATGTAAGCGACATGTCAGGGGGAATGATAAAAAAGCTATACGACTTGGAAATGTTCTTAGAGAAGATACAATATGTAAAAGTCATATGTTTGAATGAACATTGGCTTAAAGGGGACAATGTCACTCTACTAAATTCAATTTCAGGATACAAGTTAGCAGCGAATTTTTGTAGAAAAAATGGGTATGGAGGATCAGATATATTAGTTGAACAGACACAAAACTTCGAAGTCAGAATGACTTTCATTTGTTTGAATGAGGAACAGGTATTTGAAAGCTGTTGCATTGAGCTGTTTGATCACAGCTTACTAATCATAGGCATTTATCATGTCCTGGAATGTTGGGCTACCAGTGCATTTCTAGAGAAATTTGAAACTTTACTAAGCAGGTTACAAGTAGGGAAACCATATAAAAAGATTGCAATTTGCTCTGATATTAATATAGATATAAGGGATGATAACAGATTTGTCACTTCCCTGAAGGATTTGTTGGCTACAAATGGCTTAATACTAAATTTTAACGTGTACACGAGGGTAACGGCTACTTCTGCAACAAGCATTGATAATATAGTGAGCACCAAAAATTATGGTGACACAGAAAAACTTGTGTTAGATTTAGCAATATCGGATCGTTCAGCACTGTTCATCTCATTGCCATACTTAGACAAACCATTTAGGTCTACAGTAAAATGGGTCAGAAATTTCAGCCAGCCAAATGTAAACACTTTTGTCTAAAAAAAAACTGGACCTTCAACAGTCAGAGTTCAGTAAACAGTAAGTACAACACATTCATATCTGACATCAAAAACATTTTCAATGAATGCTTTCCCCTTGTAACAACATGTGACAAATACAATAACAGAAACACATGGATTACGGAAAGTATCCTGATCTCTAGTATTAGAAAGAGGGAATTACATAAGGAAGCTAAAACCAATCATGATGCTGAATTTATCAGCTACAAAAATAAATATAAAAAATATTTGATCAGGTAGTGAAACAGGCAAAACAAATGGAAAACAGTAAATATATCGCTAATGCCTCAAATAAATCAAAATCAGTATGGCAGGTTGTTAAGAAGGAAACTGGTACAGAAGAAACAAAAAATTTTAAATACAAACTAGAAATCGACAGGAAAATTGTTACTGATACTAGACACATCTGTGAAGAATTTAATAAGTACTTCATAACTGCGAACGAAATGAATAACTTAGCCCCACCACAAACAAGGCCTAATGCGGTACTGCAAGAACAAATAGGGTTTAAATTAAGTCAGGTATCATGCCAGGAAGTAGCCAATACCATAAAATCTCTAAAAAATCTTAATTCTGTGGGCTGGGATGAAATTCCAACAAGAATCAAAAAGGCAGGATGTGACAGCATTGCACCTCAACTCTGTAGAATAATAAACCAATCCTTTGATGAGGGCTGCTTTCCAGACAGAAGTTCGCCCAATTTACAAAAAGGGAAAACAAGATGAAATAGGTAACTTTTGCTCAGTGTCTATACTGCCAGTTTTTTCCAAAATAGTTGAACGAATAGTATGTAATCAATTAGAAAAGTATAATAAATAAGATAATATTATTCTTAATAACCAATATGGGTTTAGGAAGGAACAAAACACATTACAAGCGGTTAATGACCTAATCTCTAAAATAAGTAAATGTATTGACACCAAACAATGTGTATCGGGTATTTTTTGTGACTTGACAAAGGCATTCGATACAGTAGACCATAAGCTACTGCTCCAAAAATTGGGTACGTATGGCTTCCATGAAAACTCTATAAGAAGGTTTTCTTCTTACCTCAAAAACAGACAACAAAGGATGGTGATAAATCAAATGGGTGAGAAAACTTGCTCTAGCTGGAAAGAAATACAAGCAGGCGTACCCTAGGGCTTGATACTAGGACTACTCCTGTTCTTATATTACATAAATGACATGCCTTGCAAAGTAAATACAGACACAATAGTTTACGCAGATGACTCAACAGCAGTGGTCTGCTGCAAAAGCATTGAAGTATTAGTATTTAGCACGAAAGAAACTCTAAAGAACTAGAAGAATGGATAAAAAACAATGTCATGAAATTAAATCTGGAAAAAACCCAAATCATAAACTTCAGGACCAAACAAGCTTCTGCATGTGTATCACACATTTTGGATGTGGATATGTGTGAGTGTGTGTGTATTTGTTTACCTTCCTTTTTGTCCCCTAAGGTAAGTCCTTCCACTCCTGGGATTGGAATGGCTCCTTTTCCACTTCCTTAAAACCCGTATCCTTCCCTTTCTCCTCTCCTTCCTCCCTCTTTTTCCCGAAGAAGCCACCACTGGTGGCGAAAGCTCGTATGTGTGTTTGTGTGTGATTTTATTTATTTTATTTGTTTCTATCGACGAGCTGGTCCTTTTGGTAAGTCATCTGTTTTCTATTTTTATTTTAGTATATATAAACATGAATATACATTTTTTCTAGACTATATCATTTGATTTTAATCATTTAAAAATTCTTCTAGACTGTAATAACACTTGCTTTTAAGGTATTTAGCAATGGTCCCCAGTGTGGATTCCCCAAATTTTTCCTCATTTTATTTTTTATCTTCAGAGCCATGTAATATGGAGTATTTTCGTATAATTTGAGTCTATGGCAAGGTAACATGTATTGTGATTTATGTCTTGTGTTATAGTCATGTATGAATGCATTATGTTTGAACAGATGTGAGTTTTTCTGTTCAAAGAGGAGTACTTCGTGTATAAAGATTGAAGGGACTGTTGAAGTTCAGGCTTTCAAATAATGGTTTACATGATTGCCCACTATTTGTTCCTATCATTGCTCTGATTATTTTCTTTTGCAGTTTGAAAACTCTAAGCAGGTTTGTCTTTTCAACACCCCAGAAAATTATTCCATATTTTATAACAGTTACGAAATAAGCATGGTAAACAACTTTCTTCACCTTTAAGTCCGTAATTTTGTGTAGTACCCTCATTGCATAAACTAAGCTGTTTAGTCTCTTCAGTAAACCGTCTACATGATCAGTCCACGATAAGTTTTTATTTAACATTATCCCAAGGAATTTTACAGACTCGACTGTTGTCAGTTCTTTACCTGAGTACTCTATTTGTGATACACATGCAGAAGCTTGTTTGGTCCTGAAGTTTATGATTTGGGTTTTTTCCAGATTTAATTTCATGACATTGTTTTTTATGCATTCTTCTAGTTCTTTAGAGTTTCTTTCGTGCTAAATACTAATACTTCAATGCTTTTGCAGCAGACCACTGCTGTTGAGTCATCTGCGTAAACTATTGTATCTGTATTTACTTTGCAAGGCATGTCATTTATGTAATATAAGAACAGGAGTGGTCCTAGTATCAAGCCCTAGGGTACGCCTGCTTGTATTTCTTTCCAGCTAGAGCAGGTGTTTGGATGTGGATATGTGTGAGTGTGTGTGTATTTGTTTACCTTCCCTTTTGTCCCCTAAGGTAAGTCCTTCCACTCCTGGGATTGGAATGGCTCCTTTTCCACTTCCTTAAAACCCGTATCCTTCCCTTTCTCCTCTCCTTCCTCCCTCTTTTTCCCGAAGAAGCCACCACTGGTGGCGAAAGCTCGTATGTGTGTTTGTGTGTGATTTTATTTATTTTATTTCTTTCTATCGACGAGCTGGTCCTTTTGGTAAGTCATCTGTTTTCTATTTTTATTTTTGTTTATCCCACCGGGAAAGTTTCCCTCTATAATTTTTGTTTATATATACTGGTAGCCCTAAACTTACTGCCCAAATGGCATATGTATATCTGTACTCCATATAGGTGTATGAAGTTTTATTGTTAAATTTTGATGAGATGTGAAACATTTATAATGAAATTTGGTATGCTTCCTATAATTCATAATATATACACTATATATTTACTATAATCTATAAATCAATGTAGCATTTTAGGTTAAAGACATGATGAGTCACCAATGTTCTCAATCAAACGATTGTATAAAAACATGCTATGTGACAACAAAGTATCTTATCTTATCTTACCTTATCTTATCACCAAATTCCCATTGCTCCAAAGGATAAAGCCAAAATTGCCTTTATTGTTCTGAGCAGCCTTTATGACTTTCTGAGAATGCCCTTTGGCCTGCGTAAAGCACCTGCTACCTTCCAAAGATTTGTCGATCTGTTGTTTCAACGTTTAAAACCCATAATTTGTCTTGTCTATCTAGATGACATTATTGTACTCTCTCGGACCATTTCAGAGCATTCAGAGCATTTATGCAGTGTATTTTCCAGATTGTGGAATGCTAATTAAAGTGTAAAACTTGAGAAATGTTCATTTGCCCAATCACAAGTATACTATTTAGATCATATCATTAGCGCAGCCAGAGTAAAACCCGACCCCAGGCTTACAGAAGCTGTAGACACCTTCCCTACTCCTACTAATCTGAAGGATTTACAAAAAATTTTTTGGGATTATCTAATAATTATTGTAAATTCATAAATAACTATACTGAAATCACCAAACCTTTAACGACATTAATAAAAAAAGGTACTCCTTTCATATGGTCTCAGGATGTGAAGTTGCAATGCAGAAAAGTTAACATGTGCCCCTTTACTTATTTACCCTGATTTCTCTAAAACTTTTATATTGTCTTGTGATGCCTCTAATTATGCTCTTGAATGTGTGTTTACTCAGGAATACAATGGTGTGGAGCACTACCGAGAAGGAGTGTCTTACGCTCATATTTGGCATAACATATTTTCTTGCTATCTTTATGGCCGAAAATTCACTGTGTATATGGACCATTCGGCTCTCCAATGGTTACTACATTTGAAGGATCCCAGCAGTAAGCTAATGCACTGGACGCTGCGCTTATCCGACTACGATTTCGAGGTGTGCCACAAATCTGGTCGTTTGCACGAGAATGCAGACGCGCTTAGCTGCAAAATTAGAGTCATTCAGCCAAATGACATCTTAATAGGTGAAGTAGGAGAGGTGCAGAAAAACGACTCCCTTTGTCAAAGATACACCACCCTTCCTCAGGATGGAACGCGCTATCAGGGAACTCCACATGGGAACAGAATTGTAATACGCGCCCTGTTAGAGAGCAAATAATCAGACAGTGTCATGATTCATTACAGCCCTGTCACAATGGATGGAATGCCACTAACGCCCGCATAGCGACATGTTACTGGTGGAAAAGTCGTAAGCACGACGTCAACCTGTATGTTAAATCCTGCCTGCCCTGTGTGCAGCGAGCACAATATGCACGCCCGCATGTACCTCTACAAACACTGTCGCAAGCATCCAGACCTTTTTATTATGTCTCAGTTGATATCTTATGTCCCCTACCTCAGTCACAACAAGGGAATAAATACATATTGTCCATGATTGATCACTTTTCAAAATATTTGATTCTAATGCCATTAGCCAACTTGTCGTCTGAAAGAGTCACCAAAAGCTTAGTGACACATTCGGTGTTGCTTTGTGGCAGCTTGCAAACTATATTAACAGAATGCAGCACAAATTTTTTATCCTTGCTGTTTGTACAAATCTGAAAAATCTTAAAAATAAAGAAATGGAGAACCACTCCCTTCCACCCACAAGCCAACGTTCGCATATAACGCATACACCATACTATTACTAAAATGCTATCCCACAACATGGGAAAGACCCACACAGATTGGGACAGATACATACCGTACATTACTTCCAGCTACAATACCAGAATTTGTGAATCAACTTGGTACACACCCTATGAAGCTGTATTCGGGCACCCGATGAACTCTCCTTTTGAACTAGGTAAAGTACCTCCAGAGGTTGATATTCAGGAAGTAAAAGGGTTAGCCAGACGTCTGAAAACTATTTGGCATAAAGTTAAATGAAATAATGTCAGTGCCACTGCCAAACAAGTGGGAAGGCGCAACAAAGATGCGATCGCACCATCATATCGCCCAGGCGATTTAGTGTTACCAAAGAACATAGTTGTGAAGCCAGATAGAAGTAAAAAGGTTCACTCTTCCTTTTCAAGGTCCATATCAGTTTATATGCATGACGTCACCCATCAATGCACACAGAGCTGCAACTACCTAATCAGACAGTAATCGTATATTTCGACCACGAAATTAGGATAGCGTACTCATAAACCTTTACCTACCTTATTCTATCGATCAGAGACTCTTCACTGTGGGGCCATCACCACAACTGCGGTGCTATTTCTTACATATCATTAAGGACTTGCTGGCTAAGACTAGTGAGACGTGTATAGAGAACACAAAGTATCCTAGCTGATTAACATGGGGTTTTTCCCCAACTACCTCCTCTGCATTTATGAACTAATCAACAAGTATTAGCACATACATTATTTTTCATGTATTAATGGTCCTTTTTCAGCTTTGAGAAGCATTTATATCCCCGTACGAGAAGTCGTAACCAGGCTTACACCATACATGTTTATTCTAGATGTCACTGGTTGTAGAATCCAGTAATTTTTCTTTTGGGGTATGTTATTATTATATGGTGCAGCACTGCCAACTTTGTTCTTCTGTGTTTCATTATTATTGCTGTTGCATCCTGGCGCCAGGTTGTGCCTTGTAAACCAGTACTTAATTGTCTAAGTATAATGAATTAGAATAAACATAGTATAACAGACGAAAAACCGCACGGAGCGATTGCCAGGTCCGCGGGCCCTTCACTCCGCCCCACCCACACGCAGCCAGCCGCCTGCTGTGTCCACACATCACTCTCTCCCCACTGTCCACGGAGCCCGCAAGTGCCCGACAGCTGCAGTCCAGCGACAGTTCATTCCCCCTCGCCATCTGCTCGCCATCCGCCCACCCACCTCCCCCTCTTCCCCTTCGCCCCACGTTGGCCTACCGCCACGCCTTATACGTTGCATTCCTCCTGGAAGCAGCCAGTCTTCCACTTCTCCCGACACACCAGCCTTTGGCAACTATTGGCAGGTGGATGTATTTTCGCTTCACTACTAGCGGTGCGACATTTAAAGACTGCATGATGGTCCGTGCTGTAGCAGGCTTGACATGAAACCATACGTGTTTCCTGCCTCCACTTTGTTGCATTACTGTCCTTCACACACTACATCACACCGGCTGACCAACAGTCTCCTGGTGTGCGTGTCCTTGCTCCCAGGTGAGATCCATGACATCACACATGGCATCCTCGTCCCTTACGATACAGTTCTTCTTCTTGCTTCCGCATGTATTTCACTTACCCTACTTATCTGACCACAATGTGCCAGTATCCCATCAAACCTTTTTGCTTTTGTTACCATTGTTCGCTACACTGACTAGCTTCGACACCATTATTCCCAACAAACGCATTAATTACGTCCACATTTCTCAACTGTCGTTGCTATTCAGTGTGTATCTTTACTTTCAGTTAGTGAAACACAGCTCACTGCATGCTATAAATGAACCACAAGAATTCCTATACTCGCCGTTAGCCCACCGACAACTTTAATAACAATTCCTACAATAATAGCCATTTTTCATACCTACATTATGTCCTGGGTTTATTTTCTCTTTGAGTTCACTCATCCATTTATTTTCGCTCTTAAATTCACACCAAGAACGTGGTTCATGGTGTGGGTTCCTGTAGTCATGTCCTAGTTCATGAACCACGGGCAACGTATGAGTGACCAAGTAAGTGGTCATGACAGTTGGGATACCAGTTACTTTGGAAAAACATTGGGCATCTCAGACATATTCTGAGTCCTGGCCATCTTTGTGCTCAGACAGCAAAGACTACCAAATCCACCAGTTACTCCCTCAACTGTTAGGGGTAAAACCCAGTGGGGCCCTGGGCAAGTAAGGCTAGCAATCTGCTTCCCGGTACTTCAATATCATGCTGGCAACAATCAGAGCAAAATGCCTCGGACCTTTGGAGGTGATGGAGTCCCACATCTAATTGACAGACCAGGGACTCCTCAGATACGACACGGCAAACGATCTAGAATGAGATGGGGAGCTATTAATATCAATGGGGCCCCTTCCGGGGGACACCAACTTGACGAAGCACTGTCTGTGTGGGTGGAGAGGCTTGCATATCCGTGTGAAGCAGAGGATTATACAGAAGGTAGAGAACATACTGCCGGAAAGGCCTCAGCTGATGGATCAGACCAAGCGCGTCCCACAACGTCCCGTCTTCCTTATCCTCTCCCAGTCCTTTCCCAACCCAAGGTGTGATGTGATGTGTGCTGAAGGGTGCGTGGCACATGGGTGGATGTGTCGCGAATGGAGCCTCAGGGATACAGGGCAACCTCCCTGAGTAAGTAGTCTTGCACCGTGCGGGGTTATCGTGGTGTGGACCATATAAATCCCCGAATCTCATGGAACTAAGATGAACACAGAGAAAGAAAGTATTTTAAAAGAATCTGAGGGGCAATTCGAGACCTCAGATACTCAGACATCGGGATCAGGACCGAAAGAGTGCACTCCTACTTCTGAATCAGGGTCTAGACCTGGGCAAGAAGTGGGTACTGTAACAGAGAGGTTGGACCAGATTTGGATTAAGGACTTGTATGGGGCTCAGAGGAGGAAACTTCTCAACGAACAGAAGCAAAAGGAAGGAAAAGAATGGCTTCCTAACCATAAGTGGAGGGAATCAAAAGGGCTTGAGGCCAAGACCTCCAAAAAGAAACTGCCTCAGGTCGAAGGGGATACACAGACACCCTTGACGTCAAAGACAGGTGGCAAGAGGGTTAGGGAGGAATCTAAGACTCCCTCCTCTCTGGACAGGAGTGATCCTAAAAGTCTGAGGCAGGAAATAGGGAAACAGACTTATAGTACTGCAGTCTCGGTCTTTAGAATGGCGGTTGTCCAAGAAGGATACCCACTGGTGAGCATCACCTCGCAGCAGGAGGAGCTCGTGCAGATGGCCCTCTTTGAAGAGATTGGGGGGGGGACGCTGGTCCAGGACCAAAATTCACGAGGGTCTATCTAGATTGCAGTGCCCTCATATTTGTCTTCGAGAGGGAGCACACAGCAGAATGGCTTAAGGACAAGGTGCCCATGATCTCCCCGTGGGAGGATGCGAAGCTTCTGGTCAAGACAGCAACCAAACTCCTGAAGACCGCAAAGGTATCAATATGGGTACCAAAGATCCTTATGGATATCCCTCCAAAGACCCTGTTTGAGAAAATATGGGTCCAGAACCCAAAAGTCTCGACAGAGGATTGTAGGGTAATTAACCAAAATGTCGTTCCGGAAGGACGAACCCTGGTGGTGGAGGTCGGAGAGAAGTCCCTGAAGGCAATGTGAGAGCAAGGCCTGAAACTGTTTTTAGGGTTCTCGGAGGTCGCCGTCAGGGTAATCAAAGACCTTAAAGGCAATAATGGCAGCAAGATGGGGACTGGAAGTGCTGCAGATAAACGTGCAGCACAGTAAAGGGGCCACTGCTGACCTGAGCCGTCACCTGGGAAGACAGGAGGTGGATGTGGCCCTAATACAAGAACCCTATTTATACAAAGGGGGTTATCGGGCCTCGGTGGTACTGGAGGTAAGCTGATTTATGCTAGAAATCTAAAAAACTCCAGAACATGCATTTATGTTAGAAATGGAATACCTTTCATACCAATGATGGATTTTTGTTCCAGGGACTAGGTGACCATCAGGATGCAGCAACGTGAGGAAGGTATCAAGAGGGAAATTGTTTTGGCCTCAGCTTACCTTCCTTACGAAGACAGCTCTCCTCCTTCTTTGGAGGTGAGGAGATTGGCGGAAGCCTGCCATCAGCAAGGTGACGAACTGTTGGTGGGATGTGATGCCAATGCCCACAATCTATCGTGGGGCAGCATGGACACCAACAGTAGAGGTGAGCACCTTCTTGAATTTCTCCTATCTAACAACTTGGAGATCCTGAATAGGGGTAATGAAGCTACATTCAGGAATAGTAGAAGGGAAGAAGTAATTGACATAACTTTTGGTTCCATGATGATGGGAATTTATGTCAAACAGTGGCATGTGGTCCTGGAGCCATCCTCATCAGATCACATGTATATTAAATTCAAGGTTGAAATGGGAACCACACAGACCATGACCTATAGGAATCCCAGGAAAACGGACTGGGAGACATATAGGAGAGACCTTGACTTCAGCCTATAGGAAATTAAATCTTCGATAAGGATTCCAGCAGAATTTGAGGAAGTAGCAGAGGCCGTAACCTTGCTATAGTGACCACATACCAGGACAACTGCTCACTCACCAAGAAGTGCACAAATAGGAGTGTGCCTTGGTTGAATAATAACCTGGAAATGCAAAGGAAATAGGTACGAAGACTGTTTAACCTTGCGAGGCGCAAAGGACAATGGGCAAAGTATCGTGAGGCCCTTGTCAATTACAACCTTGCCATCAGACGGGCAAAGGAGACATCCTGGAAGGTATTCTGTGAGGAAGTGGAGGGCACAGCTGCACAAACGAAACTTCATAAAATCCTCACTAGGGTACCAACAAATCCACGAGGAACATTGAGGAAGGAGGATGGGGAGTATACAAAGACAGCACATGAAACGCTGGAACTGCTCCTCAAGACTCACTTTCCTCAATATACTCTTGGGGATAACTCAGGCCAGAATGCGATTCCTGAGAGACAACGGTTCTCAGGTATTCGCAAAGAGGACTGGGATCTGGCCAAGGAGTGTGTCAATTTCAGTAAGGTCCGATGGGCGGTGGGAACATTTCAACTGTTCAAGTCACCTGGCCCCGATGGAATCTTTCCAGCTCTCCTGCAACAAGCGGGAGAAAATCTTATTAGATTCCTATGCAGGTTATTCATGGTTAGCATAGCAGCAGGAATCATTCCCAATGCCTGGAGGGCAGTGAAGGTTGTCTTCATTCCAAAGCCAGGGAGAATTGATCAGACCAAGGCCAAGGATATGAGACCAATCAGCCTGTCCTCCTTCATTCTTAAGACATTGGAAAAGCTGGTTAATGTGCATGTTGGAGAAAGGAGGTTAAGTAGGGTTCCTCTACATTAAAACCAACATGCATATCAACCAGGTAAATCATGTGAGACAGCTCTCCACCAACTTGTTGGGAAGGTGGAGAAAGCACTACACTTTCAGGAAATAGCCCTCTGTATCTTCCTGGACATTGAGGGGGCTTTTAGCAACACGACCTTCGATTCCATGGTTATGGCAGCAGAGGTGCATGACCTAGGGACCAATATATGTAGGTAGACTAGGGCCATGCTCAGTGGAAGAAAGGTAGAGGCTACCATGATGAATGAAAAAATGGTAATCAACACCACTAGGGGTTGCCCGCAAGGAGGAGTTCTTTCCCCTTTATTGTGGAATCTAGTGGTGCATGATCTCATAGGAAAATTAAACTCTAGGCAGTACTTTTGCCAAGGATACGCAGATGATCTTGTCATATTAATACTTGGCAAATTTGCTGACACAGTGAAGAATATGGCACAAGGTGCATTGGGCATTGTGCAAGACTGGTGCAGAAAACAGGATCTGGGGATTAGTCCTAAGAAGACTGTTGTTGTACCATTCACAAGGAAACATATCCAACACTCAAGTTGGAATCTAAAGCTTTTCAATGAAGCGCTACCTGTGAAGGGGACAGTGAAATTTCTAGGGGTTACCCTGGATGAGAAACTAACATGGACCCCTCACATTAGGAATATTTGCTCCAAGGCAAAAGGTACTTTAGTAAGTACCAGGAGAGCTTGTGGCAAAAATTGGGGCCTGAGCCCCAAAGGTATGCACTGGATATACACCACAGTGATTAGACCCAGGATCACCTATGGGGCGGTCGTGTGGTGGAAGAAGGTAGTACAGCAGGTTGCTGCTAAGGAGCTTGGTAAGGCGCAGAGACTAGCCTGCTTAGCCATAACAGGTGGAATTAGCAGCACACCAACTGCTGGGATGGAAACCAAGCTGGCTATGCCCCCATTATACCTTTGGGTCAAGATGGAGGCAACAGCTGGTGCCTACAGACTCAAAACTGGTAACAACTGGAACTCTTTGGCCTCAGTATTCCAGGCCGAAATCACTGCATCAGGGCATGTGTGCAGTAGAATTTTCGTAGGTGCTACAAAGATTGTAGCATCTTCATCTATTCAGACAGCCAGGCAGCCCTGAGATCACTGGCAGCTCCTGCAACAAGGTCTAAAATTGTTGCAGAATGTCACAGGGTTCTGGTGGAGCTAGGGGAAAGCAATAGAGTAAACCTATTGTGGGTCCCTGGCCACTCGGAGATCAGTGGCAACGAACATGCCGACAGATTAGCCAGGATGGGGGCAGAGACTCCATTTATTGGACCGGAACCTGTCCTGACAATCACCAAGGCAATGATCAAATTGGAGCTACGTAACTGGCTCAGAAGAAAGCGCGTAGAATATTGGACCAAAGTCTATCGACAAAAACATGGCAAGGTAATGATGCCAAAGCCATGTTTTAAAAAAGCTCTGCAATCCTGGGCCTGAACAGGAGAGAGATTAGACTTATGGTTGGATTGCTGACAGGCCATGGGAATTTCAAAAAACACCTACATACAATGGGAATAACAGAAGAGAACCCTAAATGTAGGATCTGTGATGACGGTGATGAAACTGCATCACACTTAATCTTTGAATGCATTGCATTGGAGAGTAAAAAGCACAGAACATTTGGGATAACCAGACCTGAAGAAATTGTGTCTAATAAAGAACTGGTAAAGGGACCCCTTGCACTGTTCAGGGGCATTGGTTGGCTTTACTAGATATACAGGGAGCGATACCGCACTATTAACTTTGTTTCGGTGCGGGCAGTGGCGGGTTGGACCAAGACTGTTTTGGCTTCCCTGGAAAAATCAAATCAAATCAATATCAATGGGGATTACAATGGGAAGAATGTACAGGTGGCGGAGGCTTCAAGTAAGATGGCGTTAGATGTTTTAGCTGTTAGTGATGTTAGAGTAAGGGGAGAGAAAGAGGACGAAGTCGGAGAATACAAGGTCTACCTGTCAGGAGTCAAAGTAGAAAGAGCACAGTGGGGGTGTAGGATTTTATATCAGGAAAGCAATCGAACCCATCATAATTGCAATAAGGTATGTAAACGAACGACTGATGTGGATAGATTTGGCCATCTCCAGTAAGAAAATTAGGATTGTGGCAGTGTATTCACCCTGTGAAGGGACATATCAAGATTAGATGGACAGATTTTACAATGCACTTAGTGATGTAGTTGTTAGAGTGAAGGATAAGGATAGGGTATTACTCATGGGACATTTCAACACCAGGATAGGAAATCGAACATGAGGTTATGAAAAGGTTATGGGTAAGTTTGGAGAGGATATGGAGGCCAACATAAATGATAAACAGTTCTTTGATTTCTGTTCCAGGATGGGTTTAGTAATCACATACTCCTTCTTTAAGCATAAGGACATTCATCGCTATACGTGGGAAGCAAGGGGAACCAGATCTGTCATTGACTATATAATAACAGATCAGGAATTCAGGATGATAGTCAAGGACACACATGTTTTCAGGGGATTCTTTGATATTACCGATCATTATTTAATCTGCAGTGAAATTGGTTTTGTGAGGCCAAAAGAGCAGAAAGTCAGATCCATGTGTAGAAGGATAAGAGTGGAGAGGGTTCAAGACAAGGAAATTAGGCACAAATACATAACAAT
Organism: Locusta migratoria; assembly: GCA_026315105.1. Lineage (NCBI taxonomy): Eukaryota > Metazoa > Arthropoda > Insecta > Orthoptera > Acrididae > Locusta > Locusta migratoria. The sequence goes on along the minus strand of CM048747.1, from coordinate 570,337,178 downwards.
GATCTCGGAAAGGTACCAGTTAGTTGAATGTAATGATTTACAGTCACTGGAAGAGGAATGGTCAAGGTACAGGGACACACTACTGGCTCCATACTAGAAAGCAGGCAGACAGAGCATGTTATGTTGAAGAAAGAAACAAAGCCAAACGGATAATTTACTATAACCTTTAGTAGGTATTTCATAACAATAGTCAACATTTCACAATTTTTGGCATTTCATAGCAACTTCGCGATTATTACCATTCCCGTTTTTCGATTTTTCCGTCTGTTCTTCCAACATTTCTGATCTTTTTGCTACAAGTTTTCACTTCTATTCATTCATCAGATTATTTTTACCCTCCAACCATATTCTGCCACTACAGAACAAATTCTTATAGTACACTTTTCTTTCATCCTCACAAAGTTTGCCAAACTTTCCCAGATTTTCTTCACCCCATAACCTGTTTAGAAGCCCATACAACCGCCACACCCCTGTGCATCACATTGTTGACTAACTGTGGTTGATCACAGTTTCAACAACGTTTCTCTTCTACTACTCTCTCAAACAACTTTTTCTCTTTTTTTCCTATCTGAATAATTCCTTTTGCTATCTGACCACCTTTATATCTCTCCCACATATTATTTTATTCATTTATTTATATATATTTATTTTTTTATTTCATTAACTTTCAGTACAGATTTCTCTTTTTCCATACTATATATGTCACCCTACATCGACCACATCAAATTTTATCTACATTCCGTCCACAAGCATGCCATTTTCCTAGCCAGAGTGAGGTCACACATTCTATTCATTCAGGCTTGTTTAACATTTGGCATCACCCCCAAGGGCCTCACACTAAAAGTTCCCATCTCTGGCTGTAACCCATCCTTTCATCCTCCCTTATAGCAATTCCAAACAGAACAATCCACATCCCTCACCCTGCTGATCCTTAATCTATAACTCAACTCTGACAATGAACACACCTGTCAACTCCTATCCCTGATCAAAATCCTCAACCTTTCCACTCCCACATCCACACCTACAATTCAGAACATCCTTTTACAGGCCAACCGCAAATTGGAACAACATGCCACCCTCCACCTCAAAACACTATCCAAACTCCTGGTCACCCACCTCCGGAAAGGCAATACACTCTCCCTCAACAAACCTCTCCAATAAACCTCAAGCTCCTCTTATTGCACAGAAACCCAGACTCTCCCATCTACTCAATCTCCCACTTCCAGTTCCAACCCCCCCCCCCCCCCTCACAATCCTAATTCACCCAGTCGTGAACCACAACATCCCAATTCAGTAGCCAACCTCTCCCAAATTCAACCAAACAGCCCTTGTCAAAGACCTACTATCCTATACTCATAGCCATGGCCGGAGATATCACTTTGCCATGAAGAAAAATAATCCTACTCCTGATGATCCAGTTCCCCAAGACTTCATTCAAATTGAACCCTGCCTGGAACAGTTCCATTATCCATCACAGCGAGACCCACCCGCTCTTTCTCAAAATCATCCCCTTCAAACCTCCCAGGAATTCCTTACTTCCAACATTGCCTCTCAGTCCTTCCTGAAAAACCTTAATCCTACTCCCAACATTACCGCAGCTGAATCCCGAGCTATCCGTGATCTGAAGGCTGACCATTCCATCATCATTCTTCCTTACGACAAAAGGATCCACGACCGTGGTGGGAGCATGTGGCTGAGGGACTGCATCAGCTTTCAGACAACACTACCTACAAAGTCTGTCAAGATCACCCCATTTCTGATGTCCAGGCAGAGCTTCAGGAAATTCTCAGATCCTTAGGCCCTCTACAAAACCTTTCACCTGAGTCCATCAAACTCATGACCCCACCGACACTCCACACCCCTACCTTCTACCTACTTCCTAAGATTCACAAACCAATCATCCAGGCTTGCCAATTGTGGCTGGTTACCAAGCCCCCACAGAATGAATCTCAGCCTACATAGACCAACACCTTCAACCCATCATGGCAGTCTCCCATCCTTCATCAAAGACATCAACCACTTCATTGATTGCCTGAAATCCTTACCCAGCCTGTTACCTCCTGAAACCATCCTTGTAACCATTGATGCCACTTCCTTATACACAAATATCCCACATGCCCAGGGCCTCACTGCGATGGAGCATTTCCTTTCATGCCGACCACCCACTTCCCTACATGAAACCACTTTCCTTAATACCCTAGCCAGCTTCATCCTAACCCACAACTTCTTCATCTTTGAGGGCCAGACATACCAAAAACTACAGGGAACAGCCATGGAAACCAGGATGGCCCCCTCGTACTCAAACTTACTTATGGGGCGCTTAGAGGAAGCCTTCCTGGATACCCAAGCCTGTTAACCCAAAGTTTGGTACAGATTCATTGATGACATCTTCATGATCTGGACTCACAGTGAAGAAGAACTCCAGAATTTCCTCTCCAATGTCAATTCCTTTGGTCCCATCAAATTCACCTGGTCCTACTCCGAATCCCATGCCCCTTTGCTCGATGTAGACCTCCATCTGTCCAATGGCCAACTTCACACATCCGTCCACATCAAACCAACCAACAAACAACAGTACTTCCATTATGACAGCTGCCATCCATTCCACATCAAATGTTCCCTTCCCTACAGCTTAGGTATTCGTGGCAAAAGAGTCTGCTCCAGTCCCGAATCCCTGAACCAGTACACCAATAACCTAATAACAGCTTTCACATCCCGCAGCTATCCTCCTATCCTCCAGAAGCAAATTACCAGAGCCACCTCCTCATCCCCCCAAATCCAGAACCTTCCACCGAAGAACCCCAGAAGTGCCCCTTTTGTCACCGAATACTTTCCGAGACTGGAGCGGACTCTGGATGTGGCTCTCCAGCAGGGATACGACTTCCTTAAAACTTGCCCTGAAATGAGATCCATCCTTAATGACATCCTTCCCACTCCACCAAGAGTGTATTTCCGCCACCCACCCAACCTCCGTAAACTCCTAGTCCATCCCTATGAAATCCAAAGACCACTCTGGCTCCTACCCATGCAACTGCCCCCTTTGTAAAACCTGCCCTATACATCCTTCCACCTCCACTTACTCCAGTCCAGTAACCCGGAAGGTGTACACGATCAAGGGCAGAGCCACTTGCGATAGCACCCACGTGATTTACCAACTGACATGCCTGCACTGTGAAGTGTTCTATGTGGGAATGACCAGCAACAAACTGTCCATTCGCATGAACAGCCACAGGCAGACAGTGTTTGTTGGTAATGAAGATCACCCTGTGGCTAAACATGCCTTGGTGTGCGGCCAGCAACTCTTGGTGCAGTGTTACACCATCCAGGTTATCTGAATACTTCCCACCGACACCAACCTTTCAGAACTTGGGAGATGGGAACTTGCCCTTCAGCTTATTCTCTCCTCCCGTTGCCCACCTGGTCTTAACCTCCGCCAAATTCAAATTCCTGCCCACCATCTTTAACATATTGGCTTCTGTTCTGTGGACAGAGCCTCTGCCTCAAGTGGTATCTCTGTCCAACATCTTTGCTTTATACAAATGTCTGTCAAGGTGTCTTTATGTGTGGATATGTGAGTGTGAGTGTGTGTGTGTGTGTGTGTGTGTGTGTGTGTGTGTGTGTGTGTACCTTCCTTTTCTTTCCCCTAAGATAACTCCTTCCACTTCTGGAATTGGAATGACTCCTTTTCCACTTCCTTAAAACCCGTATACATATAACTCTTACTTCTAAAAAAGTCATCTGTAGTGTAGCTTTAAGAAGGTTAGGTATAGGTTGAAGCAGCTGAAAAATGTTCCTGCCAGAGCACAGAAAAGTCACATATGTTCTCTGACACAAAATTGTGGAACCAGCTGCCTCAATCCTCAGTCCAACTTCCTCATCAAAAATTTTGGGATGCAAATATATTTGCGTACTTTTAGCACATAATTTTGTAAATAATTTTGCCCAATTATGCCGTTGTAGTCAGCAATGTCGTTTCACTGTCAGAGTCTTAATATGTCTCTGTCCATTTGTTTGCTTTCTCTCCCACTGCCACTTTCTGTTGGTGTCAAACTTTCAATGTCTTCATCCCTTTCCCTCCCGATTTCTTACTGCTGTCTGTTTCTGCCACTTTCATCATCTCTGTGTCCCCACTGATGTTGTCCCATTCACTTCCTGTCCTGTTGGCAGTATCGTTTCTTTCTTGGCTTACATTGACTTCAATTATGTTGGCTCCTTTACACATATGTCCATGGGGATGATTTGCTTGGGGTTTGACCTGTAGACCGCAAAACATTAGCATGCGGGTACTGGGGATGGGATAAATTGCACAAATTGTTTCATGCTATAGTATTGGAGAGCCACACGCTCATGCTTTATGTGTGGTCTCCATTTGTCTCAGTTTCCCACTGTTTTCTCTTTTGCTCCAAATGCTATTATCTACATCTCTCTTAGTTTGTTGTTGCCCCTGTTCGTGACTTCCAACATCTCATTTCGCTTCCCACTACTGTTTTCATGCATATGCATATTTGCGTTTTCTGTGCTCTGGCAGGAACATTTTTCAGCTGGTTTCCATCTTTTTCCTGTTACAACAGAGTGTACTGCTTATATAATATGAAATCAATGGCGAGTAAACTTTGGATAGTATTTTATACACCTTGATACATTTGTACAAAGGTCAGACCAAATTGACTATGTAGTAGTTTACAATCTAAAACGAACTTCACATTCAGATGATTGCTAAACATGCTTAACTATTTCAAAGAACATTGTTAAACACTACCAAGATCGTCCCATAAAAAGCATGTAGATATTTTCGAGTCCAGCTGAGAATTTAGTTTTATATGGTGTTGCTATTTCACGATAATTCAAGTCGTTCACGTTGATCCAACTATTATGATGATGAATTTTCCACGTCCAGTGGCCTGAAAGACGTGAATGTTGATGATATGTCAAGGGTTTAATAACACTGCATCACATGTACAATATTGTTACGTAACATTTTCTAATAACTATGAAATATTCTGAGACCTCAGGATTCCTTTGGTAGATTTATGGGCTTACCAGATTCGGGTGATTCTCCACTGTGCATAATTGAAGCTATTGTTTTGCAACACTTTCCAAAGATATTGGTTGATTTTTGAATCCCAAAATACCTTGCTGTTCCATTCTTTTTTGCTCAATTTTTCAGCAGGAAATATTTGTTATATACACTTGATTGCTTCATTCATTCAATTTTACTTCTTCTTTGAACCTATCTGTTCACCACGACTCTGGCATTCCTGATGGCACACTGTAAGCTTGTAAAGTAAATGAAATGAAAAAGAAAGTGAATGCATCAGAAACATTTTAAGATGGTAAGGTTTACCCTAAAAACTTTAGAGATGTCATGGTATCTTACTTTTCAGTGATTAGTTGTGTCATCATTTATCATTGCTTGAGACATATTAAGTTTATTATAATATTTGTCAAAAGGGCAGTAAAGTTCAACTGTTTTAAAGAGATATTGCAAGTGATCTGTGATTACTAGAGATGTTCTTGACTTTTTTTTCTGACCATGGCAGGATTATTATACAAGTACTTGGATTATTAGAATACTCGTGGAATGCAGGGGAGGTAGCAAAGTTCACCTTTCTGTGAAGAAACAAATTATAGTTGATACAAACATTTAATAAGGAGAATTTGAGGGGTAGCACACCACAAAGAGTTTCTTGTTAGACACAATTTATGGTGATAAGTTATTAATATACATATCATCAAAACTACAAACTTTTTCAATGCAGCCCCAATTAACGCCAATATGTAACGGGTGTAATGTCGTAACTGCTGAATGTTTCGTCACATACACGATTTGCAGAAATATGTGATGGGTATACCCGTGCAGTATTAAATTTTTATCACACACACTGTATGATGATCTGTGACTAATATAACTAAATGAATTACAGATAAAAATTTACGATGATTTGTAGCTTTTATAAATCCTTATCGGTGAATAAACGGCAACTAGAAACACAGGTTCGTGACTTCCAAACCAAGAACCCTTGATGTACATTCGCTACATTAATTAAAACCATAATTAAATGTCAGACCGGATATTACATGCATATTCGTCATAAATATGTGCAGTAACTTGGAATCTACAGACCTTGGTAATGGATAGTATTATCGGAAAAACTTTCAAACTTTTCGGAATCATAATATTAGAACACATTGTAAAAATTTCGACGATTTGCCATGAATAAAAGTGTAGCTTTGCCAAAGCACACAGTTGGATCTTTTGATACCAAAAATTATGATTTTTGGAGCATATCACGATAACGAAGACACATTTCCAAAAACGGGAAACGGATTTTCCAGATAAAAACCTAAACAACATACACAAAACATTTTAGTCATTTCCTATTCCTCAAGATACGTTACCTCACAATGATAAATAGCGTTTTCAAACCTATTACTGTCACATACTATCATTCACATCTTAAGAACCACATAAGATACCATTCTGCTCTAAACTTTAAATAAAATTTCGATGTTATCTACATTTCATACGAAGCTATGTGTAACCTAAAATCAACCATACGGACTAAGATTTATGAAAACTGAAAAATATCATTTATGGATAAATGTTTACAGGATGTACTGTACATATTTGCACAATTTTCTATGGTTAGTTATTTAGATATTTGTGATTCATGGTGTTAAAAGGGCTAAAAATTGGGTTTTGTGATTTTGTGCAAAACTATGACAAGTTTCAACCTCTGGATCTCAGTATCGGATAATGATATCAAAAAAATTTAAAAATGGCCTTGAGAATATCATCATTAGAACATATGGTAAAAATTTCGAAGATTTACAATGAATAGAAGGTATCGATGCATGATCATCCCCACAATTCGTTTTTTTGATACCCAAAAATCATTGCTTTTGAGATTTTCTCAGAAACCGCCCATGAATAAATGGTGCTTTTGTAAGCTGTTTAAAGTCCACCATAGATTACACATCATGTACAAAAGACAACTGATTTGTTCAATTTGGATGGGCTCCAGGAAGTGTGTAACTTTGTAAATTTTGATGATGTACAGTATGATAGCTATAGTATACCCATTCTTCTAATATGTACACAAATGATGACTAGGCTAAGATCTATCCAGAACAGTTTACCACTTCATTCTGAGATGAATAGAACCTGAGATATGGGCCCCTATAGAATGGCAAATTCACACACACCGTTTACGAACTGCCATGCGCGGTATGACAAGAAATTTTTTTTTTTTTTTTTTTAGTATTTGAGGGCACGTAGTGTGCGAATCTATGGTTCAGAAACTCTACATCGATTCACAGTTGTATGTTCAATGTATTTCATTTCAGGCTGAGCTACTTTGAGTGTTAAGCTTTCTTGTACATTATCCAGAAAGCTGTATTCTTAGGTTCCTGCCTAACCACATTCTTTAAAATCACGACATATTCATAAAAATCATAACATTCGCCTGTTCGATAAATATTGTTTCGATACTCAACTTCTTTGATATGTTTTGTTTGGAGGTTGAATCCACGTTATGCAGCACATCTGCGAAATTACCAATTTCAGACTAAATTTCAATCTAAATCTTTTTGTACCGTCGTATAAGACAACCTCAGATTTTTGGACCTTTTTTTTATGATTCACCCATCATCTTATTTATGGAAATATACGGAATATATATTTCTCTTTTGGTCAAAGCAAAATCCATTATAATGGAATTTTCCCATTTATGTAGTTGCAGAATTTCGTTGTTGTAGAAATATTACTTTTCAATAAATTGCATTTGATCAAAAAAGTAACTAATTTACTTCAGTATGTTACATTGACTAAAATGGGTAAGAGGGTTGGCTTAAATGAATGAGTTAACATCCACAGGCCGTCTCCTGAGTAACACTTGATACTTCTTAGGAGAAAGATGAATTAGGTTCAGTTTAAATTCCTCCATGTAACTTTGTGTCCTAGAAAATGTGTTCTTCATTGATGCACATAATTTTTATGCAGAAGACAGCCCATCAGAGACCACTTTCCATAATTTTGTATTGGTCCCAAAAAGGGCGAATTAAATGGTTGCTACATTGTTTATATGTATGAATTTTACAAACGGAGATCCATGTACTAGTGTGTAACACTTCATTGTAACATTGAGTTATTTTTAAAAGATGGCAATGTCTGTGCCGTTTAAGCTACGCTAGCATGCAGCTGCCCTACCTGTCGAAGCTAACTGGCCCCAAACCCGGTCGAGGTCACACAGCTCAGCTCACCGCCGTGCATACCTCGTACACTGTGGTGCGTACTTCTGCAGTAACTGCATCCCCTTTATTGGGCTGATCACTCTCACTTACATCTTCCTGAACCTAGCCAATCCTAATTTCCACCAACCCCAGGTAACTTACACTTTTCAATTCACACGAATGAGACACTTTATGTAGTGCACATTACACAAAGAGTTTTAGACGTGACAAGTTGAGCCAGAAACCACAACAAAACCTAACATTCTCGATCCAGAAGTTCCTATTGTGTACAATCTAACACACGTCTATCCGAAAGGCTTCCTCACCGTATCCTTCGAGTAACTAACCTGTTGTCATAGTACCACTGCCACGCTCACGTGCTACGGTAGTAACCGGACACCTCAGACCTACCGAGTTACTTTGAACGGCAGTGGTCTGGTATATAACAGTTCAAAATATGATTTCTTTCCTAACAAGACAAACGTGCTTGCTCACCTACATCTACGACTCAGGTCCGCATTCCACACTTTATGCTATATCTTCCCGAGTTCACTTTTGAGTTGCACCACCAGGATAACTGGAAGGAGCTGCCTAACCTTACTGATAGCAGTCTACCGAATTCAATCGGGCATCTGCTGAAGCGCAAACACAACCAGATTTCATTAGATAAGGCTGTAGCCCATATCAGAGATTGGCATCAACATAAACAAATGACTATAATTATACTCACGGCACCTTCTACTCCTGCAATGCTTATAATCCGTGCAATCATTGTACTAATTTTTTATAAAAGGGGATTTTGTAAATGTGCTGGTACACCCACTGAAGTGGTGTCGGTTCCCCATCCAGGAGGCGCAGACCATACATAAGCATTAAGTGAGCACGAGTACGGCTCTCCTCGTCCCGTTAAACAAATGTTCGACAGGGGAAAACATTGTATTAAGGGTTAGTGTAGAATGGACTTGGCTGTGTCCCAATTACAACACATTTGTAACTGTCACCAGACGGATGGTCTCCAGGCCCTCACCCGTAGTTCCCGTAGGGTGTTTCGTGACGCGGCTGCCCCTCTCGGTGTTACAGCGGCCGCCCCACCTGTCAGTGCACCTGCCTGCGCGCTCCACCACCACTGAACTGCGACCACATTCTCTGCTCTTCGCCGTAGCCACATTCGTCGTTAACTGAGAGGCCTCAGGTCGAGTATTGTACGACCACTGAACTTTTTAAAGTTAACAAAAGAATTTCCACTTACCTGAAAGCCATATTTAATAACTACAATTTATCATTTTTACTCTTGTTATTCTGCATTTTGGTTATCTAATCTTCCTGAAAGGGCCGTCTGCCATTGAGTTCATATTGCTAAATTTTCACAAAACTAAGCAGAAATTGGATGTTTTTGAGAACCTATCCATTAATTGTCAATGCGTATCAATTCAATGATATTGTTATCACCTAACTGTTGTCAAATTTTAGTATGACACCTCACTATGTAACAACAAGTTTAATGTTATTTGACCCACACATACACCTACACTTTTCTACGGGCGCCTGTAACCCAAAGACACTTACGATGGACACTTGTCAATTTCCCAAAGTTTCATTACATTCTATTACACATTTTACCCCCCAGTAACTACTCTTTTTTAAAAGGGGAAAGCATGTGCGATGGCAACGCCTGCCCCTAGGGTATGTGAGGGCGGGTAATTATTTCCTTTAAAATCTCATACGCAATTCACTCAGCCTGGTGGTCTGGCCAAGTCACGGGCCATGCCGCATGCCTGGTGCTGGAAGTTTCCACATGACGCAGATTCCTGACATGATTTGGCACTCCTTTGTGGCTCGGCTCTGCTGACGAGGGTGCGAACCCTCAGAGACTACGCAGAACCTGGGCACTGACCGGAAGCTGGCACAGTGGTCACGTCTTCGCAGCCGCGCGAAGAATGGACGCCCTCTTACGCTCCGGCCTACGTGCTCTATTGAGCTAGCTCCTACTTACTTTGTTCGAATGTGTACCTCTAGCCACACGTGTTGAGCTCACTCCAAGTCCAGTTTAGTGCCGTGTAATAACTTCAGGCAATAAAAGCCTTTTTCGATGCTGTCTTAACTTCAAGCCTTCTTATTTGACCCCGTACCCACTACTCCACTCGACCGTCCTGGCACAAATTGGTGTTATGTTCAATAAAAAATGCCTCACATACAAGCTGAACCCTGTAAATGAGGACTAACATGTTTAAATAAAAATTTTGCAACCAAGACATTCTTTTAGTCAATAACTCGTCTTAATACAGTTACTGTACCACACCACACAGAATTCAATGGGAAAAATTTTACATTCATTTGGCTTGCTGGCCACAAAACCAGGTGGTGACCAATATGCAATCAAATAAGAGTTAATGAAGTCAGGTTTAAACATAATGTTTAATAAAAGATTCCTCGCTTAGAAGCTGATTCCACTATATCTGAAAATGCCCAAACCGGCCAAAACCTGTCATTTAAATGAAACTTTTTGCAAACAAGACATTTGTTTTATTCAAGATTCAACTTAACACAGTTGCTATACCACACCACACAGAAATGGAATGCAAAGAATTTTACAATCATTCACATTGTCACACAGAAAAAGAAATGGTGTCAAACTATATTAGATTAAATACTAGTTCATGGAGGAAGTTTTAAACATAATGTTCAAGAAAATATGCCTCACATTGTAATGTAACAACATGAGCCTCTGTCTACTGTCGTATATGATACCTCTCTTTACTGAAGCCCAGGATACCCTTCTTTCCTTGTAGTAAAGTTTATGATACCACCTTTCCTTGTAGTAAAGTTTATGATACCACCTTTCCCTGTAGTAAAGTTTACGATACCACCTTTCCTGTAGTAAAGTTTATGATACCACCTTTATTCATTTCTACATTATAACAAGTACATTGTTTATGTCACTAAGTATTTACCTCATTTTATTCCCATAAATAAAATCCCATCAATTTCGTAGTAATTACCACTTTTATGCCCATTACTAAATTCGTATAATTTCGTAATACTCCCATTATTAAACCTCAATAATTTCGTAATACTCATTTACCTTTGTTCCCATTATTAAACCCCTAATATTTTCATAGTATTTATTTTTGTAGTATTTATTTCGTCTCATTTCCTTTATTTAGATTAATTTTGTAGTATTTTTGGCCTGACCAAATGTCAGTACAGATTGTAATTTAAAGCTGTTGTTACATCTAATTGTCAATCATTCCAGTTCATTGTAGAGCGAATTATTTAACGTCAACTCATCAATAAGAATCCTCATTATTATACTAAGACAAAACTATTTAATCATGTATTTGTTATTCTAGTTCCTTCATATTAAAATTTACAAAGATTTATTGTGTATAAAAGAATCCATTCACGTAATTACATTGTGATAATTAACTAATAGCCTACATCATACTGTCAACGACTTTTAATAACGTAATAAATAGAAGTTATGCACGGGTTTTGTATCTCAGTGTAAGTCAGTGTTAGATCAGTATCATCTCAGTGTCATCTCAATGCTATTGGAAATAAAGGTGGAACATAGCTGGAAGAAGATGTATCATTTAAAACAGCCCTTCACAAATTTAGCTTAACTTCAAGTTTACTTTAATAAGAAATTTATAATTAAATGTGGTGATCACCCAGTTCAAATAGGGATCATCATAAATGGTGTTAGGAGCTGGGATGTTGAACAAGAATATTAAAAACTTTCTGTTCCCGGTCGAAACAGAAAATGTAATATCGACTAAGAACTGTAGACCACAAATAATCTGGCAAAGATCATAAAAAACGAAGAAGAACATCCGTGAGAAAATGAACAGAAAACATTGCCGACATACCACGGTGCTGCTACAAGAAAGCTAAACAAAGGTGAACCTGCTAAAAAATGAAACTACAGTATTACAAAATTCAGTGGAGGAACTTCTCATCTGACTCCAGAAAAGATAAGTAATCAATTTTTTTATCTACTTCAATTGTGTGGTGAAGACTGTTATATTGTTTTCATGTGACATACTGAAAGTAGACTAGTTAGCCAAAATGTCAGGCACAGGGAAAGATGGTGTTGCAATAAAGCAGGAATTTGATCATTTTGAAGAAAATGCTAGTGATGTGATTAGGGATAAAAATACACAAGAATTCAAAGTAGATCCAGTTGCAGAAATTTTGAAGAAACTTGGAGTGCTAAATGAAATTTCAGCTAACCTACAAAGAGTGACTAGGAATACTTGTGAACTTTCAGAAAATTTAGGAAAATTGGACAGAAATATGTGCGAGCTTTCAGAACATCTATAAAAAGTGGATAGGAATACTTGCGAACTTTCAGAAAACTTTGGAAAATTGGAGAGAAATATTTGTGAACTGTCTGAACAGTAAAAGGTATAGATGTCAAATTTGACACAAAATTGAAACAATTAATAGATGAAATTGCTGAATTTAAAGTATCGGTTGCGTCAAAGCATGTCCAGTTTGATACTCGAATGGGCAACTTAGAATGTAAAATAGGCGATGTAGAAACCAAACTGTCCAAAGGTATCACTGACAATACTGAACATGTAATTGCATTAGAAAGAGTTGTCAGAACTGAAAGTGATCTGATGTAACAGCACAAAGTAGAGGCCGAACAACAAATTCAGGCTCATAGACAGGGAACTCAGTCTAAAGTTGACCATTTAGATGTAAAAATCACTAATGTAGAGAAAGGAGTACTGAAATGTGTAGAAAAATGTGATAAAAATGTAATAGATTTAAGTAGGAAGGTGTCACACATACAGGATGATGTGGTAACTAAAATGTTAAACTGTAACCCTCTCAATTTTGGTAGTGTTCAAATTAAATGTTACCCTGGCGATGGAAACATCCATCCTAAAGATTTCATTAAGACGTGCACTGATAATTTCACCTCTGATATGACAGATAACACAAAAATTAAATTTGTTAAAAGATTTCTTGACAAAGATGCTCTCTCTTGGGCAAATAAAATTGTTGTACCAAATTTAACATATGTAGAATTTGAGAGAAAGTTTTTTGACAAAAAAAAAAAAAAAAAAAATTGTTCTAGTAGGGAACAAGGTTGCATCAAAAGTGCATTTCTTAATGGAACTATGTACAAAGAATCCAAAGGAACAATGATAGAATTTTGTGAAAAACAACTTAAAAAATTAGTGCACATTGATAAACCTTTAGATGATGTAACGATCATTGAAGCGTTGCAAAGGAAGTTGCCTTGGAAGATTAAAAAAGGATTAGACTATGCACCTGAAGAATCCATTGACTTATTTTTAAACTTTGTAGATGAACTAGGTCGAAAAGTAGAAAGGGAGAAATAATTTAACCAGAATACACAGAATAGACCTAACAATAGAGGGTGGAATCAGCATAATGAGAGAAACAATTATGATGACAGGAATAGAGGTAACGGGAGAAGTAATGGTAGTAATAATGACAATTACAGGCCACTCAATGGGAATAACAACGGTCATGGGTTTAATGGGAGAAATGTAGAATATCAGAATAGACAGTGGGGAAATGATAGACCACAAAACATTAATGGTAATGAAAACAGACAAAATAGACAGGAAAACTAAGAGCTGCCCCGGTTGGTGCCTGTCAGTCGGTGGCTAACAGGTATAGTGAAAATCATGCTAGGACTTTTAGAAATCAAAACAGAGGGGAACAATATTACAATTACAATAATAGGAATAGAGGTCATGTACTAAACAATGTTATTGTTGTTGTTATGGTCTTCAGTCCGGAGACTGGTTTGATGTAGCTCACCACCCTACTCTATCCTGAGCAAGCCTTTTCATCTCCTCATAAGAATGACAACCCACATCCACTTGAATCTGCTTACTATATGCGTCTCTTGGTCTCCCTCTGTGATTTTTACCCCACACGCTTCCCTCCAATACTAAATTTACTATTCCACGATGTCTAAGAATGTGTCGTACCAAGCGATCTCTTCTTTTAGACAGGGTATGCCAAAAATTCCTTTTCTCACCTCTTCATTATTTATGCGATCTACCCACCTAATCTTCAGCATTCTTCTGTAGCACCACATTCCAAAAGCCTCTATCCTCTTCCTGTCGGTACTGCTTACTGTACATGTTTCACTCCCGTACAAGGCAACACTCCACACAAATGCCTTCAGAAAGGACTTCCTTACACTTAAATTAATATTCGATGTTAGCAAATTTCTCTTTTTCAAAAATGCTTTTCTTCCCATTGCCATTCTGCATTTTATATCCTCTGTACTGCAACCATAGCATGTTATTTTACTACCCAAGTAACAAAACTCATCTACCACCTTCATTGTTTCGTTACCTAATCTAATTCCTTCAGCATCATCTGATTTTCTAAGACCGCATTAAATTATTTTTGTTTTGCTCTTGTTAATGTTTATTTTATATGCTCTCTTCAACACACTGTCCATTCCATTCAACTGCTCTTCCAGGTCCTTTGCTGTCTCTGACAGAATTACAATGTCATCAGCAAAACATAATCTTTTGATTTCTTCCCCCTGAACTTTAATCCCTATTCCAAATTTCTCCTTGCTTTCCTTCGTCGCCTGCTCGATGTACAAATTGAATTGCATCAGGGAAAGGCTACAACCCTGTCTTACTCCCTTACCAACTGATGCTTCCCTTTCATGCCGTTCGAGTCTAATAACTGCAGTCTGACTTTTGTACAAGTTGTAAATAACTGTCCTTTCCCGGCATTTTACCCATGCAAACTTCAGAATTTGAAAGAGTATATTCCAGTCAACATTGTCAACAGCTTTCTCCAAATCTACAAAAGCTAAAAATGTAGGTTTAGCTTTCCTTAATCTATCTTCTAAGATAAGCCATAAAGCGAGTATTGCCTCCCGGGTTCCTACGTTCCTCCTGAATCCAAACTGATCTTCCCTGAGGTCAGCTTCTACCAGCTTTTCAATTCTCCTGTAGATAATTTGTGTTAAAATTTCGCAACTATGACTTATCAAACTGATGGTTCTGTAATTTTCACACCTGCCTGCACCTGATTTCTTTGGAATGGGGATTGTTACATTTTTTCTTAAAGTCTGAAGGTAATTTGCCTGTCTCATACATCCCACACACTAGTTCAAATATTTTTGTCATGGCTGGCTCTCCCAGAGACTTTAGTAGCTCTGAGGGTATGTCATCTACTCCTGGGGCCTTTTCCGACCTAGGTCTTTCAGGGCTCTGTCAAATTCATCTCTCAGTATAGTATCTCCTATTTCATCTTGATATACTTCCTCTTCCCTTCCTGCTCTTTGTACTCTTTCCACCTTTCAGCTTTCCCTTCTTTGCTGAGGACTGGTTTCCCATCTGAGTTCTTGATATTCATTGAGTTGCTTTTATTGTCCCCAAATGTCTCTTTTATTTTCCTGTAGGTGGTATCTACTTTTCCCCTTCTTATACATTCTTCTACAGATTTGCATTTGGCTTCTAGCCACTCCTGCTTAGCCATTTTGCACTTCCTGTCAATCTCATTTCTTAGTTGTATGTACTCCATTTTGCCTGTTTCATTTAATGCATTTTTATATTTTCTCCTTTCATCAATTAAATTTAGTATTTCCTGTGATATCCAAGGATTTTTTGTAGGTCTTGTCTTTCTACCTATTTTGTCCTCTATTGCCTTCACTATTTCATCTCTCAATGCTACCCATTCCTCTTCTACTGTTTTGTTTCCCCCTGTTTCTGTCAATTGATGCCTAAATCTCCCTCTGAATTTCTCCAGAACTTCATGTTCCTTCAATTTATCTAAGTCCCATCTCCTTTTTTTTTCTACCTTTCTGCAGTTTTTTCAGATTCAGCCTACAGTTCATGACTAACAAGTTATGGTCAGAGTCTATATCTGCCCCTGGGGATGTCTTACAGTTTATCACCTGGTTCCGGAATCTAAGTTTTACCATTATAAAATCTATCTGATACCTTCCGGTGTCTCCTGGTCTCTTCCAAGTATACAACCTTCTTTTGTGATTCTTAAACCACGTGTTTGTTACGATTAAATCATTTTCCATGCAAAATTCTACCAGGCGACTTCCTCTTTCATTCCCTCTGCCCAGTCCATATTCACCTACTATTTTTCCATCTCTTCCTTATCCTATTACCGAATTCCAATCTCCCATCACAATTAAGTTTCCCTCTCCCTTAACTGTCTGAATAATTTCCTTTAGCTCCTCATATATTTCTTCTATATCCTCATCATCGGCAGAGCTAGTTGGCATATAAACATGTACTACTGTTGTCGGTGTTGGCTTCATACCTATCTTGACAATGATAATGCGATCAGTGAGCTGCTCATAGTAGTTTACCCGCATTCCTATCTTCTTATTCATTATCAGTCCTACTCCTGTGATACCCCCAACTGATTTTGTATTTATCATCCTGTACGCACCTGACCAGAAATCCTGTTCAACCTGCCACCAAACTTCACTAATCCCCACTATATCTAACTTCAACCTATCCATTTCCCTTTTTAAATTTTCTAATTTTCCTACCCGATTAAGGGATCTAACATTCCACGCTCCGATCCGTAGAATGCCAGTATTGTCTTTCCTAATGACAACATCCTCTTGAGTAGTCCCTGCCCGGAGATCCGAATGGGGGGACTATTTTACCTCCGGAATATTTTACCCGAGAGGATGCCATTGTCATATTTTCATACAGTAGAGCTGCATGTCCTCAGGAAAAGTAACTGCTGTAGTTTCCCTTTGCTTTCAGCCGTTCGCAGTAACTGCATGGCAAAGCCACATTAGCTGATGTTACAAGGCCAGCTCAGTCAATCATCCAGACTGTTGCCCCTGTAACTACTGAAAAGGCTGCTGCCCCTCTTCAGGAACCACACCGTTTGTCTGGCCTCCCCACAGATACCCCTCCGCTGTGGTTGCACCTACGGTACGGCTATCTGCATCGTTGAGGCACGCAAGCCACCCCACCTCGGCAATGTCTGTGGTTCATGGGGGTGGAACAATGTTGTAACCAATTGTGTAACCAATGAATGTGAAGAAATTGAGCTAGATAGTGACACTATTAGTAATTTACATGATAATGATAGGAATGTTGAAGATAGAGACAGGAATTTGTGTAATCTAGTAGAATTGTTTAATGAAGATAAGGATTGTAACCAAAATGACTTTATTGAATTGGACAGTATCAATGCCAATTGCATAAGTGACATAGACTCTAACTATAGTGACTTTGTCTCAGAAATTGGGTTATCTCATAGCCAAGATGAGGAGGACCATATTCTCTCTGATATACTCCAAGAACTAGACAAAATGATTCATGTGGAAGTAAAAGATGTAGGTAGTGAGGTTTCTGATTTATCATGTGAAATAGGAAATGGAGAGAACAGGTGTGTATATAGTAATTCTGACAAAGAAGTAATAAGTACTGAAGTGAGAGATGTATTTAATGATGCAAAATTTAGTAGAACAAAAACAGTTTGTTTTGATTTCAACCGTTAATATCTAGTAGTCCATACATATTTGTCAAATTAGAAAATTGGGAAGGAGAATGCTTACGAGACACAGGTAGTCCAATTTGTGGAATATCTGAATGACTCAGGAACAAAATTTGTAAAACTGAAGTCTTTGTTGAGGTACCGGTTGTAGGCGTAAAAATTAAAGGAGATACGGGTAAATCTAGCAAAACCATCAAATCACAAGTATTACTGACCTTTAGTGTAGAAGGCACAAAATTTACTCAAGGTTGCTTAGTTATTCCAGATTTAAGTGAGTCTATACTTTTGGGAGCTGACTGGTTAACCAAAGTTGATCTAAATTTTGACTGGAAAAACAAGAAAATTATTTTAATAGAACCTAAAGACAAAATTTGTATACAAACTGACCTGTTAATTAGAAATTGTGTAGACACTAGTAATTTGATTAGGAAAGGAAGTTGTAAAAACCAATTTTCTGTATATGATGAGGAATATATTGAGGGGGATTCTGAATTTTATGTCTATGCAGATTTACTTAACAAAAAAGGAGAGGAGGCTGATGAACTTGATGATAGGGAAAAAGATCAACTTAAAAATATTCTATGGAAGTATAGTGATGTGTTTAGTGATAAACCTGGAAAAGTAAAGAAATATGTATGTAAAATAAAAATGAAATCCTTTCTTTATAAAACCGTCCGGGATTCCATTTTCAAAAAGGCAGGCTGTAGAACAAGAATTACAAAAAAATGGAAGATTTGGGAATTATTCACAGGTGAGAAAGTCACTACAATAACCCATTAGTCATTATTTCCAAAAAGACAGGAGGGGGAAGATTAGTACTGGATTCGAAACGATTAAACAAGCTCATAGAGAGGGAAACAGATCACCCTGAAAATATAGATGAGTTGCTGCATAAATTTGACCACTTAGAATACATATCTAGCCTTGATTTGACTGCAGGATTTTGTCAGGTCCCTTTAGAGTACAATTCCAGGCAATATACTACATTTCTGTATGGTGGGAGATGTTATGTATATTCTGTTGTACCATTCGGGTTAAATATTTCTGTTGTAGAATTTATAAGAGCACTAGATTCTGTTTTGGGGAAAGAATTACTCAAAAAGCTTGTAGTCTATGTTGATGACATCCCTGTAACTGCAAAGTCTTGGGGAGAACATCTTAATTTGCTAGATGAAGTTTGCAATAAGCTTAGAGAAGGAGGCATGTTACTTAAATTGGAAAAATGCAAATTTGCTCTAAAAGAATTAAAATTCCTAGGGCATAGCATAACTAAACATGGTATTGCACATGATAAGGAGAAATAAAAAGTCATTGAAAAATTTCCAGCACCCAAAACAAAGAAGCAACTTAAGTCATTTTTAAGAATCTGTGGGTATTATAGGAAACATGTAAGCAATCAAGTCCTAAATTCACCATATCTCACAAATTTGCTAAAGAAAAACAATGTTTGGTTATGCGATAGTCACTGTCAGGAAGCTTTTGATACCATAAGAAGGGAACTGTGTAAAGGAAGAATGTTGTATAGACCTGACATGACCCTTCCATTTTGTATCACCACAGACAGTAGTGATTATGGGGTAAGTGTTCATTTGTCTCAGGAAAAGGTAGTAAATGGGGAAATTATTCAGCAATCTATTGCCTTTGCTAGCAGAACATTACAAAAGCACAAAAGGATGTATACCATTACTGAGAAGGAACTTTTGGCTATTTATTGGGGATTTTCTAAATTCAAAGTTATCTGTTAGGTCATGAAGTTGTTTTATACACTGATCACAAAGCTTTGATTTATCTTCAGGAATGTAATCTATACCATGATAGAATAACAAGGTGGGCCATGTTTCTTCAACAATTTAATTTTTCAATCAGGCACATTAAAGGAAAGGATAATGTTGTGGCAGACTGTCTGTCTCGTTTACCAGTTTCCAACAAGAACTCCTGGGATTGGAATGGCTCCTTTTCCACTTCCTTAAAACCTGTATCCTTCCCTTTCTCCTCTCCTTCCTCCCTCTTTTTCCCGAAGAAGCCACCACCGGTGGCGAAAGCTCGAATGGTTGTGTGTTTTTAGTGTTCCTATCGACCAGCCTGTACCTTAGGTAAGTCAAAAATCTTATATATATATATATATATATATATATATATATATATATATATATATATATATAGGCAGACATACTGTAGAACTGTAGACATTGAAATGTCTGCCTAAGTGTGTTTGGATGTGGATATGTGTGAGTGTGTGTGTATTTGTTTACCTTCCTTTTTGTCCCCTAAGGTAAGTCCTTCCACTCCTGGGATTGGAATGGCTCCTTTTCCACTTCCTTAAAACCCGTATCCTTCCCTTTCTCCTCTCCTTCCTCCCTCTTTTTCCCGAAGAAGCCACCACTGGTGGCGAAAGCTCGAATGGTTGTGTGTTTTTGTGTGTGTTCAGTGTTCCTATCGACCAGCCTGTACTTTAGGTAAGTCAAAAATCTTTATTTTATACCATTTTCCTACCAGGAAGGTCTCCTTCTATAATATTATATATATATATATATATATATATAT
This sequence comes from Locusta migratoria, assembly GCA_026315105.1. Classification (NCBI taxonomy): domain Eukaryota; kingdom Metazoa; phylum Arthropoda; class Insecta; order Orthoptera; family Acrididae; genus Locusta; species Locusta migratoria. The sequence goes on along the minus strand of CM048747.1, from coordinate 570,316,907 downwards.
ATATATATATATATACACACACACACACACACACACACACACACACACACACACACACACACACACACACACACACACACACACCTCAGATAAAGGCTCTTCCCAACATATTTCAAAATGCCGTAACTGGAGAAAACACGTCATTTAAATAAAACATTTTTCAAGCAAGACATTCTTTTATTCAAGATATCAAAATAATACGGTTACTTAACCACACTACACGTAATTGGAATGGGAAGAATTTTGCATTAATTTGCCTTGTTGGACATATAAAGAAGTGGTGGCATAACTATATAAGATTAAATACAAGACCATGAAGGCAGATATAAACATAACATTCAATAAAAGATGCCTCACGGAGAAACTAATCTCAGTATATCTGAAAATGCCCTAACTAGGCAAAACACGTCATTTAAATAAAAAATTATACAACCAAGACATTCTTTTATCAAGGATTCAACTTAACACAGTTGCCATACCACACCACATGGAAATAGATTCGAAAGAACGGTACTAACATTTGCCTTGTTGACAGTAAAAGTAGATGTGGCCATACTAAATACAATTAAAAACAAGATCAGGAAGGCAGGTTTATACATAATGTTCAATAAAAGATGCCTCACGTAGAAGTTGAACCCTGTAAATGAGAGGATGCCTTAACCGGGAGAAACGCGTTGCTTTTATAAAAATTTTGCATCCAAACATTATTTTAGTCAAGAATTCGACTTAACACAATTGCTGTACCACAACCACACATAAATGGAATGCGAAGAATTTTGAAATCATTTGCCTCATCGGGTAGAATAAGTAGTGATAGCCAAAGTCTATAAGATTAAATACACGATCATGAGGGCAAATTTAAACATAATGTTCAATAGAAGATGCCTCATGTAAAAGCTGCTCCCAGTATATGTGAAAACAAAGTAACTAGACAAAACGCATCATTTAAATAAAATTTTTCAACCCAGACATTATTTTATTCAAGAAATCGACTTAACACGGTTACTGTACCACACCACACAGAATTCAAATGGGAAGAACTTTACATTAATTTGTATTGTTCAGCAGAAAACAATGTGGTGACTAAACTATATGAGATTAAATAAGAGTTCATGAAGTCAGATTTCAACATAATGTTCAATAACAGATGCCTTGTGTATAACCTGGACCCTGTATATGTAAAGATGCCCTAACCAGATGAAATGTGTTATTTAAATAATTTTTTTTTTTGGATCCATGACATTATTTTACTGAAGAATTCAACATAACATGGTTGCTGTACCACACCACATGAAATGGAATGGGAATAATTTTACACTTATTTGCCTTGTCCAACAGAAAACAAACTATAGAATATAAAATATTAGATCAAGAAGGCAGGTTTAAACATAACACTCAATAAAAGATACCCTGCCTAGATGCTGAGTCCTGTATATGTTAAGATGCACTAAAGGACGGAAACGTGTCATTTAAATAAGAATTTTTGCAACTAAGACATTCTTTTATTCAAGAATTCGACTTAGCACAGTAGCTGTACCACACCACATAGAAATGAAATTGGAAGTATTTTACAATCATTTTTCTTGTCGGACAGAAAAAGAAGCGGTGGCCAAACTAGGTAAGGTTAAATACAAGATAATGAAGGCAGGTTTAAACATAATGTTCAATAAATTATGTCTTGTGTAGAAGCTGGATCCTGTATATGTGAAGATGCCATAAATGGGCGAAATGTGTCATTTAAATGAAAGTTTTTGCAACCAAGACATTCTCTTATTGAAGAATTCAAATTAACAGAGTTGTTGTACCACACTACACACAATTGGAAGGGGAAGATTTGTACAATCATTTGCCTTGTCGGCCAGAAAAAGAAGTGGTGGCCAAACTATATGAGATTAAATACAAGTTCATGAATGCAAGTTTAAACATAACATTCAATAAAAAATACCTTGCGTAAAAGCTGTACCCTGTGAAAGTGAAGATGCCTAATCACGCGAAACGCATCACTTAAATAAGAAATTTTGCAGCCAAGATATTTTTTATTCAATAAGTTGACTTAACATGGTTTCTGTACCACACTACACTGAAATGGAATGTAAAGCGGCCAATGAAATCGAGCAAGTTATGGTCAGCTGGATGCTGTGCTACAGGGTCAATGTATATACTGTATGATGAAGGCTGTGGCTGCAATTTTAAGTTGTGTGACTGTGATTATCTTTTCTATGTTCCTGTCTTTTGTTCAGCAGTTATCTGTATGTTGAGTTGCAACCTATCCTTATTATATTATTAACATTTCAACCTGACGTTCCCAAAGTGTTTCACAAAGCTGAATCAAATGCAAGTTGCTCAGTTAGCTTACTGCTATTATTTTATCATCATCAATGCAATAGCAACAACAGTATAAAATACATATTTGGTCATTAATAACACAGTTATAATCACGCAACAAAAGCATATAAGAGTACGGAAATGGAAATAATGAGTGTCAGTAAAATATAAAGTGGTCTCATAACAGATGAAAAATCTTACCTTTTCTGACAGAAAAATGTTCTACCATCATCAGTAAACAGAGAATCATCACCTGATGTGGTACCACCCAGTTCCTTCCAGTTCTTAGGAACTGACCTATAATGCACAACTACTTTCCACTTAATTAGCGAAATCCGTGTGTTTTCACATTCGTCAACTACAAAAAGTTCCAGGGGATCAGCAGCTCTGCCCACAACTGTCTCCATACCTCGGCTAGTAAATGAGAATATAGAATAAGAAAGATACTGTAAACACATTACAACAAAATAAATTTAGAATATTTTGACACTTTTGAAAATTACACAGTTTTAATTTAACACTGAAAAAGCCTCAGATTGAAATTAATGATATCAGCAAAATGTAAGAAAGAAATTTATTACAAACTATTTATAAACACTTCACATTTAGTAATTAATATCTATGGCTTTATGATTTAGTTCATTTATACAATATATTAAAACTAGTTAACATCTGCCAATATGTTTCCTGACAACTATTATAACTAAAGTCTTCAAAAAATTGGTAATATTGTTGGGGTGAAAAATCTGCCTTATTACTATGGTAATATCTTTATGGCAACTAATCAGTGCCTTGACAATAGCACAAAACATTGAAAATTGTTTAGTGTTATATAAATATGAAAAACACATTTTCATTTTTGTACAATTCACACTTGATAATATAAAAGTCACCACTGTCAAAATGTATCACTAGCAGGAATCCTGTAATTCTTTGTATATTTTTCATGTAAGTGGCGCTAAAACACCAACACTGTCTTTCTTTTGGGTGATAGCTTCACTTAAAAACAATAATAATAAATATTAAAGAAATAGACCCTACCAGAAGCATCCCAAGCTTGTTAGAGTGTCTCTCAAAACAAAGTATAGAATGAAGTTATGTTTGGACCAGGTGTATTCAGTCCTTCCTCTCTTTGTGTTATTTTAGATACCAAAATGGTGGTGTCATTTCTGATCATTTTGAACAATACAACGGTGTCCCTCAGGGCAGCATTTTAAGTCTAGCAGTCTTACAATTACTATTAATAGCATTACATCTGTCATTAAAATTCCTGTCCAATGTCCGTTGTTTGTCGATGATTTTTCCATCTTTTACTCATCCTCGAGCCTTGCAACAACAGCAAGTCAGATGCAGCTCACTCTATGACTGTTAGATGAGTGAGTGCAGAAGAGGGTTTTCCACTGAGAAATCTGTATGCTTTTTTATTTTTAAATTCTATTTTAAACTTACTTGAGTATGAGGGATACTGTCCTACATTTTACAGACACCGACGAGAGGTTTCTGGGACTGCCTTTCAACTCAGTTGCTACGAGTAAAGGACGTCAAGAAATGGAGCCTCAAGGCCCTGAGTTTCTTAAAATGTCTTAGCCACTATTCATGAGGGGGAGGGGGGAGGCAGATAGGAGCTGTCTGCTTAAGTTTTATATATCCTTTGTGTGGTCTCACATAAATTATGGGTGCACAGTTTATGGATCTGCCGGACCATCGTATCTGAAGACGCTGGGCATCGTATATTATGAAGCCATCTGGCTACCCACTGGGCCATTTACAACAACCCCATACTGAGTTTCTGTGCTGAGGCTGCTGAGCCCCTTATGTCAAACACATGACAGGTACTCATGGTGCGCCAGGGATATCAAACCAAATCTATGCTGCACACACCTGCCTAACATACCACTGTCCAGCCTCCACTGGAAGGTTGCTTCATTTTATGCAACACGCAACATGACCTTTTGCGATTCCGGTGATGGATTGTCTTTTGGAGATGGGTATGACTGATTTTAATATTCTACATCAACGTTGGACCTGTTTTCCCACTTTCCTTGTCCAAAAGCCCAATTTTGTTTAGACTTCACAAATTTTAAGAATGATTGTACTCCTAATTTTATATACCAGTCTGTGTTTTTTATTGTTCAAACGAGATAGAATGGCTGGCCAGTACTTACCTTTGTGCTGTACCGCCTATTGTAACACAAATGAAGAACAGGAAAAACAGAAAAAAAAAAAAAAAAAAAAAAAAAAAGGGGACAAAAAGGACAAGCTTTCAGAACACAGTTCCTTCATCAGGTGGGAGAGAAGGGAAGAAGAAAGGATGGGAACGGAAGGGAAAGGTAATTCACGACCTAGGTCATGAAGGTGGTGTTTTGGGAATGTGGACGTCAGAGATACTGCATATTCTTACTGAGCCAAGCCAGAGAGGATATATATAACCAAAGAGGAAAGATCAAGTAGTAAAGAGAAGAGAAGATGAGTGAACTGAATGATGCTGAGGGGTGTAGGAGGGGTGGGGGTTGTCTAAAACGTTTTTCATTAACAGGGAAAGATGGATGGACACACACACACACACACACACACACACACACACACACACACACACATGGAGGGAGAGAGAGAGAGAGAGAGAGGGGGAGAGGGAGAGAGAGAGGTAAGGTGAGCTGAGGATGGAGGAAGGGGAGGGGTTAGCATAGATTTAGGCCAGGGGGGTGGCAGGAGGAGAGGATATGTTGGAGGGCAAGTTCGCACCTTCGTAGCTCTGAGGGACTGGTGTTTGTTAGTAGTATCCAAATGGCACGTGTGGTGTAACACGTGCCTAGGTCCCTGGAGTTATGCTGAAGGGCATGCTCTGCCACAGGATATTGGGTGTCCACCAGGCGAACAGTCCATCTGTGAACATTCATCCACTCAGCCAATTTGTTAGTAGTCATACCAACATAAAAGGCTGAACAGGGGACACATGTCAGCTGGTATATGACGTGTGTTGCCTCGCATGTAGCCCTGCCTTGAATCGGGTAGGTTTTTCCTGTGGTGGGGCTGGAGTATGTGGTAGTGGGAGGATACATTGTGGTTTGTGTCTTTGATATAACGCCTCAAGTCCATCCCTATGCCCCTTCCATGTGATAGCTTCCTTGTCACCATAGATGCTACATCCCTGAACACCAACATCCCTCACACCCAAGGCCTATCACACAACACCTATCACCCAATGCCCACCTGAAAGCCTCCCAAAAACCTCATTCCTTGTTACACTTGCTAAATTCGTACTCAACAATAATTACTTCACCTTTGAGGGCCAGACCTACAAACAAATCAGGGGGACAGCTATGGGTACCAGGATGGCCCCTTCCTATGCCAACCTTTTCATGGGCCGCATGGAAGAGGCATTCCTTAAGACACAGAAGTTGCCTACCCTGGTTTGGTATAGATTCATAGATAATATCTTTGTGGTCTGGACTCACGGTGGAGAAACCCTTCTGAACTTTCTCCATGACCTTAACACCTTCTCCAACCTAAAATTCACCTGGTCCTTCTCCAAAACTCAAACCACCTTCCTTGATGTTGACCTTCACCTTGCTGAGTCTCACATCCACACCTCAGTCCATATTAAACCCACTAACAAACAACAATACCTCCCCTTTGACAGCTGCCATCCCTTCCATATTAAATGATCCCTTCCCTACAGCCTGGGTATCTGTGGGAAATGTATCTGTTCCAGTTCTGAATCTCTCACCAGCTACAACAACAATGTATCCAATGCTTTCCTCTCCCGCAACTACCCTAAAGACGTCGTCCACTAACAGATCTCCCAAGCTGTCCATTCCTCTCCCTCCAAAAACAATGTTCCTAACCCCAGACCATCCAGAAGCACCCCCTTAGTCCCCCAGTACCATCCTGGTCTGGAATGCGTCAACAAATTCCTCAAACACGGCTATGACTTTCTGAAGTCATGCCCTGAGATGAGATCATCACTCCAAACTGTTCTTCCCACACCACCCAGAGTAGCCTTCCGCCATCCTCCCACCCTCCGTAACATCCTCGTCCAACCTTACAACATCCCAAAACCACCCTCCCTACCTAATGGTTCCTACCCCTGCAACCAATCCCGCTAAAAAACCTGTCCAATGCATCCTCCCACTAAATGGTTTGGATTTTCCGCCTTATGCAGACACCTGATTTTTTAATTGTTCCCAAACATGTTTCAGCACATTTTGTGCTATCATCAGTGGGATGGTTTATTTTTGTCCTGAAATTATGTTTACTGTACAATAGTCTTTTCAGTTACTTCTAGGTTCATTCGTTTTTAAATTTTAGTTAATTATCTGACTATATAACTATTTCAGTTTAGTGAGTATTAGGCCTAGATATACAATATCACATTTCTTACATACCTTTTACATTAGGCTACATAATACTCCTTAAGTAGCCTACTTATTTTTTGATTTGGTACGAGCTTGTCATCTGCAAACACAACAAACAGTTTACGATTTTCTTGCTTTCTATTTTTCGGTCCGAGAAAAACGTGTCATTTCTGTATAGTACTTACGATTCTTTTCCTTCTCTGTTATAATTTGGTTGTTGCTGTTGGTTTGATGTGTATGTCACTCGTTTTCCATGTTTTTTCATGCTATTCATTACACCAGTGGTAACATTTGGCATATGAATACAGCTGGAAGCTGTTCATTTGTTCTTTCAGTGTTTTGTTTTTGAAAGAGTTGCGCACAAAATACGGGTGTTTACTGTTTGTGTCATGTTATATTCGTCTGTTGATGGTGAATGTTGGAGTGAAACCAGTATTGTGGATGCGTTTTCTTCTTGTTTGCATTTCATATGTGCATATACATCTGGCTGTGTGTGTGTGTTTTTTGTGTTTTTCTGTGTGTGTGTGTGTGTGTGTGTGTGTGTGTGTGTGTGTGTGTTGCGAAAATATTAGATGTTTATTGGTATTTACGTTTTAATTTTGTTTCTGAGGTGGATGTGATGTGTGTTAGCGGAGGGTTTATGTGGGTTTTTGTGTGTGTCTGACAGGGATTAGGGATAGGAGTGAGTGATCAGGATACTATTATGAAGACTATTTGTACATCTCCTCTATTGTGGTAAATAGTGTTTTGTTACAGAGTGAAGTGTATTCATTGAGTACAGTTTTTCCTTATGCTATTGCGTTTTGTATGTGGTAGTTCTCCTCTATTGTCAATCTATGGTATAAGCTATTACTGGTCTTAAGAACTTTTAGGTCTTTCTCTATGTTTGTGGGGTGGTGATTTTCTGATATTAGATGGCCAACAGTTGCAGGAAGTACTTGGGAGTGAGTACCAGGTCACCAGCATAGTGGAGCCTAGTGCAGGGTTAGCTCAGGTCACTTGTAACTTAGGGGACTTATGTAGGAATTTTTCAAAAGAGGATCAGGTAGTTATAGTGGGTGGGGCCGGGAATAGTCTTGATAGGGACGGGGAATATGATATAGGTGGTGATCTGGAAAGGATAGCATCTCAAACTGGTGGCACGAATGTGCATTTCGTGCAGCTGTTTCAGCGTCATGATAGGCCTTGTCTTACTACGGCTGTCAGCCGTGTTAACATGGGGCTTGAGAAGGCTCTGATGACGGAGGGCATGGATCACATTTCAGTGGTGCCAGTTGAGACTATCCAAAGGTCGGATTATACTAGGCATGGCCTGCACCTCAATAGGCATGGGAAGGGGAGGTTGGCAAATCTCATAGGTGACAGTGTAGTAGGGGGTGGGGGTGTCACTCATGGAAAAATTCCTGTAGTAGTTGGTGTTAGGGCTGCACCTTTTTTTGACAAGACAGCTGATAGGTATTCCTGCTTAAAGGAAGTCCCTCTAAGAAAGGAACCACCTTTGACAAAGTCTAAGAATATAATTAATAAGGGAATTACTGTTTTTCATCAAAATATACAGGGTATCAGAGATAAAGTTAATGAACTGCTTATTGATACTGATTCTGACATTATTGGTATTTCAGAGCACTTTTTAAGTGGTGTGAGAATTCAGAGACTTCCTTTGCCAGGATACAGGTTAGCTGCCTTCTACTCTAGGAGTTCCTTGCAGTGTGGGGGAGTGTATGTATGTATGTAAAAACCGATTTTTCATCGGATATTTGAATGTTGTGCAGGAGTTGTTAATGTTAATGGAACTAAACTAGTAATAGTTGTTATTTATAGATCCCCTGACTTAGATTTTAAAATGTTTCTTCCCAAGCTGGAATTGGTTCTGGGTTCACTGTATAGGAAGTATAAAAATTTAATTGTGTGTGGAGATTTCAACATTAATTGTGTAGGTGATAGCTCAAGGAAAAGTCAGCTGTTAGATCTATTTAATTCCTATAACATGATGCAAACAGTATTTTTTCCAACGAGAGTGCAAGGAAATAGCAGTTCTACCATTGACAATATTTTTGTTCATTCTTCATTATTAGAGGGGCACTCTGTCAGCAGAATAGTAAATGGCCTATCAGACCACGATGCCCAACTTTTAATTCTAAAAAGTATTTGTTCTCAAACAAATGTTAAACATAAATATCAACTACTCAGAAAAGTTAATCCAGTTGCAGTTGAGACCTTTTTAAGCTTAATTAAGGAACAAGAATGGCAGGATGTTTATAGTGCCGATAATGCAGATGATATATATAATGCTTTTCTGAACACATTTCTTATGCTGTTTGAAAGTTGCTTTCCACTAGAACAATCAAAACAGGGTACTTCCAATAACAGACAGCCAGGGTGGCTGACAAAGGGGATAAGAGTATCATGTAGAACTAAGCGGGAGTTGTATCAAAATGTTAGAAGCAGTCAGAATGAAGATGCAGTAGCTCATTACAAACAGTACTGTAAGGTTCTGAAAAATGTCATTAAGAATGCAAAAAGTATGTGGCATGCAAAAAGAATAGCAAACTCTTGGGATAAAATGAAAACTATCTGGTCAATCGTGAAGGAAGTGTCAGGTCAGCAGCAGCAGGTAGAAGATATAACATCAGTGCTTAGTAGGAATGTTTCTGTTACTGACAAGTTAGATATATGTGCAATATTCAATAATCACTTTCTGAACATAGTAGGGGAAATAAACAAAACTCTAGTTTCTACAGTTAATCATATAACGTTTTTAGGAAATGCCTTTCCGAGGCTGTTACCTGAAATGGTCCTTCATGATACTTCCATAGGTGAGATTGAGTCAATAATTAAATCACTAAAGACTAAGGACTCTTCTGGATATGATGGGGTATCTAGCAGAATTCTAAAGTACTGTTCTTCATATGTTAGCCCAGTATTAAGCCATATTTGTAATTTTTCCTTTCAGAATGGTCAGTTTCCTAACAGATTAAAGTACTCAGTAGTGAAACAACTTTATAAAAAAGGAGAAAGGGATAATGTAGACAACTATAGACCTATTTCTATGCCATCGGTTTTTTCTAAAGTTATTGAAAAGGCTGTATTTTCAAGATTAATTGATCATTTTAGTTCACATAATTTATTGTCAAGTGTGCAGTTTGGTTTTAGAAGTGGTTTAATGACTGAAAATGCTATATTTTCGATTCTCTGTGAGGCACTTGATGGGTTAAGTAAGAGGCTACGGACATTAGGCGTCTTCTTTGATTTAACAAAAGCGTTTGATTGTATTGATCACAAAATATTGTTGCAGAAGTTGGAACATTATGGAATACGGGGAGTAGTCCCCAACTGGTTCACCTCTTACTTTAATAACAGACAACAGAAGGTAACTCTCCGCAGTGTAGAAAATAGCTATGACGTGCAATCCCAATAAGGCACAATTAAGTATGGGGTGCCCCAAGGGTCTGTTTTGGGACCATTGCTGTTTCTTATTTATATAAATTATATGTCTTCGAGTATAACAGGTGACTGTAAAATATTTTTGTTTGCTGATGATACCAGCTTGGTAGTGAAGGACGTTGCTCGTAATATTGACACAATAACAAATAATGCAGTTCAAGAGATAAGTTCATGGCTTGTAGAAAACAAGTTGATGTTAAATCACAGTAAAACTCAGTTTTTACAATTTATAACACATAATTTGAGGAAAGCTGACATTCTGATTACACATAATGGGCATGTGATAAGTGAGAGTGAACAGTTCAAATTTCTAGGTGTTCATATAGACAGTAAGCTGTCATGGAAAGCCCATGTTCAGAATCTTGTTCCAAAACTAAATTCTGCTATATTTACCATTAGAACAATATCTGAGATAAGTGATTTTTCAACACGAAAAGTAGTCTATTACGCTTAATTTCACTCACTTATGACGTACGGCATTGTTTTTTGGGTAACTCGCCTGATGCAAAAAGTATATTTCTGGCTCAAAAACGGGCGGTTCGAGCAATATGTGGTGTAAGTTCGTGAATGTCATGTCGACCTCTTTTCAGTAGTCTGGGAATTTTGACTCTGGCGTCACAATACGTTTTTTCTTTAATGTCATTTGTTGTTAATAATATCAGCTTATTCCCACGAGTTTGTGGCTTTCACTCGGTGAATACTAGACAGAAGTCGAATCTGCATTTGCATCACACCACCTTAACACTTGTGCAGAATGGGGTACAATATTCTGCGGCATCCATTTTCAATAAGCTGCCACAAGAACTAAAGAATCTTAGCACTAATCCACACGCTTTCAAATCTAAATTGAAGAGTTACCTCATGGCTCACTCCTTTTATTCTGTCGAGGAACTCCTAGAAAAGTTAAACAATTAAGCTAATTCATTTTTTTCTTTATTGATTCTTTTCACTTTGTCTTAAGATTGTTGTGTGCAAAGGACTACTTAAAAATTTTCTATTACCATTCTTGTGTATCAATTAATGTATTGACTTGTTCCATGACCATGGAGTTTCACTCCTCAATTGGGTCCTATGGAACAGAAAAACCAATAAATAAATAAATAAATAAATGGTCTGCAAAGGTTGAGTGGGAACTGTTACTTTTTAGTGCTCAGTGTATCTGGTCCTGAAGTTCCTGCATGTTTGTTCCACATATACAGCCTGGCAACAGTTGCATGTTAATTGGTAGCTGCCAGATTGGTTGTATTTGTCAATATTGCCTGGTTTTTGGGTCATTCTGTTTTTTATTGTGTTGTTTGTTCTGTATCCTATATTGAGTCCTTGTCTTTTTAATATGTTTCCTATTCTGTGTGTGGTTTTGTTGTATGTCATTATGTGCCATTTGTTGTTCTCTGTTTGTTGATTTTGTGTGCATTGTGTTTGGTTTGGTTGTGTGTGGATGTTGTGGTTCTGTATTGTCTGCTTCTGAATTTTGTTGTGTAATCTATCTATTCTCCTTGTGTTATAGCCATTCTCCTGTGCGATTTGTTTTATTGTGTTTAGTTCTGTTGTGTAGTCTTTTTTATTCATGGGAACTCTGTTTAGTCTGTGAAGCATATATCTGAAGCTGGATTATTTGTGTGATTGGATGATTAGAGTGATGATGTATGATTGTGCTGGTCACTGTTGGTTTTCTGTAAATGCTAAATTCATGTTTGTTATTTCTCTTGTGTATTGTGAGGTCAAGGAAATTTAGTTTCTGATGTGTTTCTGTCTCAATGGTGAATTGTATGTGTGGATTGATGGTGTTTATGTCATTGTGCAGTTCGTTTATGCGTGCGTGTGTGTGTGTGTATGTGTGTGTGTGTGGTTCATCTACTAGGCAAATTATGTCATCTACGTATCTGTACCAATATTGTATCTTTTATTGTTTTGGCTTTACAATGTTGTCAAATATTTGGTTTTCAATGTGGTTCATAAATATGTTTGGAAGGAGGCCACTTATTGGTGATCCCATTGGTAGTCCTTCTTGTTGGGAATAGAATTTATTATTGAAACTGAAATAATTTTGTTCTGTCATTAGTTTGAGAATGGTTGATATTTCTTGTATGTGTGCTGCAGGCATGTCTCCTTGTGACTGTAGGTGTCTTTCAATTATGTGGATGGTTTCTCGTGTTGGGATGTGTGTGTACATTGAAGTTACATCGAATGAGATTAGTGTTGCTATGTCTGGTATTGTTTCATTTTTTAACTTCTCTATTAGATCATCTGAGTTTTTTAGGCTTCTATTTTCTGTGTATTTGTATATTTTCTGTAGTAGGTGGAAAGCTGGTGAGTTTGTGCAAGCTATCACAGGGCATATCGGGGTCTGTGGTTTATAAAGTTTTAGTTATGATTTTAAAGTGGGAGCCTTGAAATTTTTTTGTATCATTCTTTTGATCTGCATATCAGTGAAGACTGAGTCTAAACTTTTCAAAGTCTTTTGTACATTCCTTTGATATCTGCTTGTTGGGGCACTTGAAAGTTCTGTGATGTTGTTGGTATGTATGAAATCCAGTGTTTTTTCAATGTAAGTCTGCTTGTTTATGATTATGAGTGTGTTGCCCTTATCTGTTCTGGTAAGGATAGCATTTCCTTGTTTCAGTTTTATTTGCAGTTTTCTGTGGGCTTTTTCCTCTGTAGTGGTTTCATTGTTTTGAATGATGGTTTTGTTTTCTTTGATTATGTCTTTTATTTCCTTGGCTACAAGCTCTCTGGTTAGATTGGCATTGAAGTTAGGTGTGTTCAGTCTTTCTTGTTGCTTTATGATGTGTTCGGTTTCTGTAATGCTGTTTTCCATTGTGTGTGTTTGGTGTGTTTGCATGTGGATATGTGTGAGTGTGTGTGTATTTGTTTACCTTCCTTTTTGTCCCCTAAGGTAAGTCCTTCCACTCCTGGGGTTGGAATGACTCCTTTTCCACTTCCTTAAAACTCGTATCCTTCCCTTTCTCCTCTCCTTCCTTCCTCTTTTTCCCGAAGAAGCCACCAGTGGTGGCGAAAGCTCGAATGTTTGTATGTTTTTGTGTGTGTTTGATGTTTCTGTCGACGAGCCTGTACTTTAGGTAAGTCAAATATCTTTATTTTATACCTATTTTTCTATTGTTTTTTTGAGATACCATAGTGTTTATGTTATGTTTCAGACCCTTTTCAAGTAGGCTATTTTCCTGTTAATGTTATGTTTGTCATGTTGATCAACCTTTTGTGAAATGTGTGTTCGTTGTATTGATGTTCTGTTGTGTTGGATGCTTTCTGGTTTAACATTTTGGTGAGTTCCTTTTCTTGTGTTTTCTGTTTGTTCTCTATTATGACCTCTGTGTATGTTCTAACCCTGTGTGTTAGTTCCCCAAAGAATGGCTGGTATTTTACATGGTTTGCTAGTTCTAGGTGAAATTGATATAGTTCAGTATTCAATTCCTGTTTCTTAGCATAAAGACATCGAATTTCTTCCCTTATCCACATGACTTCGGCTTTTCGTTTAGTGTGTTGTGCTGCAGATGACATGTTGTTGACAGTTACATTTACATAGTTAGGTACAATATTGCTGGCCAGACATATATTGTTGAATTTTATATTGAGCATAGTTTTCTGTAGTTTGATGTTTGTGTTCTGGAATCTGTTGAACAGCTTCGAGGGGAATACCTGGCTGGGCATTGAAATAATCATACTCCAGCCCCACCACAGGAAAAACCTACCTGATTCAAGGCAAGGCCACATGCGAGACAACACACGTCATATACCAGCTGACATGTGTCTGCTGTTCAGCCTTTTACGATGGTATGACTACTAACAAATTGGCTGAGTGGATGAATGTTCACAGATGGACTGTTCGCCTGGTGGACACCCAATATCCTGTGGCAGAACATGCCCTCCAGCATAACTCCAGGTTTACACCACACATGCCGTTTGGATACTACCAACAAACACCAGTCCCTCAGAGCTATGGAGGTGGGAACTTGCCCTCCAACATAGCCTCTCCTCCCGCCACCACCCTGGCCTAAATCTACGCTAACCCCTCCCCTTCCTCCATCCTCAGCTCACCTTACCTCTCTCTCCCTCCCTCTCCCTCTCTCTCTCTCTCTCTCTCTCTCTCTCTCTCTCTCTCCCTCTCTCCCTCCATGTGTGTGTTTGTGTGTGTCCATCCATCTTTCCCTGTTAATGAAAAACGTTTTAGACAACCCCCACCCCTCCTACACCCCTCAGCATCATTCAGTTCACTCCTCTTCTCTTTACTACTTTATCTTTACTCTTTGGTTATATATATTCTCTCTGGCTTGGCTCAGTATGAACAAGCAGTGTGTCTGAAGTACACACTCCCGAAACACCACCTTCATGACCTATGTCGTGAATTACCTTTCCCTTCCATTCCCATCCTTTCTTCTTCCCTTCTCTCCCACCTGATGAAGTCACTGTGTTCCGAAAGCTCTTCCTTTTTGTCCCCTTCTTTTTCTTTTTTTTCTGTTTTTTCCTGTTTCTTCATTTGTGTTACAATAGGCAGTACAGCACAAAGGTAAGTACTGGCCAGCCATTCTATCTCGTTTGAACAATATTTATCATCTCTGAGGAGAATTTTCATCATTAATCGAGTCTGTGTTTTTTAACATATTAGATAGACATCATGGCTATACAGTGGTAGTTTACACTGACGGTTCAGAAGTAGGGGAGTCATTGTCTAATCCGTTGCTTTTCCTAATCATGACATTATGATTTTTCTTCCCAAAGCCGATTCTGTTTTTCTTACGGGTGCTGCCAGTTCAGGGCACACAGTTTCTTATATGCTCCATTCCTTTAGTGCGCTGCAGACATTGCAATACCTATAATCAGCTGAGAAGATAATGAAGGTCATCCACGACCAACTGTACTCTCTCCATCAGTGGGAGAAACAAGTGCCATTCTGTTGGGTGTCACGACATGAGGAAATTCGGAGTAATGAATACGTTGATTAGTGTGCCAAAGAGACCTGCAGAAGCCGTGATATCACACCACATGCTAGTCCCTCGCAGGACATTCGCTCAATGGTGCAGCAGCAATATGAACAGTTACGGAATGATCAATGGTCGGCAGTGATGATTAATTATCTGCGGTTAGTGAAGTCGACTGCCCGACTGTGGCATTCCTCCTGATGGCCATGAGGTAGGATGAAGTGTCCCTGACAGGCCTCCTCATCGGATACTGTCCATTCATACACCTTTTTCTCCTCCGGCGTGAGGATCCCCACTATGTAATGCTTGTGGCATACACATGACTGTGCCACATTTTAATTTCATGTGTTTCATACAATACTGCAAGGGTTGAAGAGGACCTTTCAGCCACTCTGTCCTCTATTTTAATTGATGATGAGTGAAGTGTGAGAAGTCTTTTAAAATTTTATGATTTGTGTGGGCTCTGGCCAAAATCATTAGGCTGAAGGTTTTAGTATGAGGCAGAGTGGCAGGCTCTTCCTTGTGATTAGACAGCCATAATCATCTGATAGGTTGTTTTATCTACTTCCACATCCTTCATTGTGCCTTGTCACTGTAGTATTTGGTGTTGTATTTAGCAGCACACTTGGTTTTCTATCTGTCTCACTTTTTCATTCTCTTGCTGTTTTTATTCTTCTTAACACAGTCCTCTCTTCCTAGGTTTGTTCAGGCACTTAAGTCCTTGGAGTCATGTGCCCAAAACCCCTCATATTCATCCATCCATCCTTGAAATCTGTTCCCTTGGCCTCAGACACTGAGGGTCTTCCTGATCCGATTGTCACGGACAGTGCCCTGCAGTTTACATATGCCTCTATACTACCCTCAGCTTACAGCTGACTTACACTGCTCCTTTCCATCCCACATCCAACAGGTTGGTAGAAAGATTTGTGCAGTCATGTATGATGTAGACGGCCAAACTCTGCCTACGGCACTTTCTTGGACGATTCCCTCACGATCTTCCTTTCTACGAATCTATTCCCGATTTGGGACTGATCATCTCTGCAAGAAGGGCTTCACGACTGTCCTTATCACTCATCCTTATCCATCTCATTTCTTTTTCCTCACCCTCAAGCTGCATCACGACACTTTCACCAGTCTCATTTTTCATTTAGGGATCCAATGTGGTCACACATGTTCACCAGACAGCGTCCCCAGTTGGTCCCGGCTACAGTCTCCAAAATATTCAGCCATGCCATGGCGGCACAAGTTGGAGTCCATTTTGATAATTGATCTGGAAACCAACACCAAGATGATCCTCCACCTCATACCCCTTGTTGGGAGGGTAGGATGCTCTGTACACCTCACCTCCCAATACATTGGCCTCACATAATAGAATGAAGTAATGCAGGGCATCAACGAGCAGAAAAAGCGAACAGAGACCCACGGGTTCAGTGAGCCGTGGCCTACTTTCTTACGCCACTTACATTGCCGGTAGTAGTTCACAGAGATCTGTCCACCAATTGTGGTATTTAAGATTGTCTGCCTAAGTTAGTCTTTCTCCTCTGCCTACACGCCACACAAGCTATCATCTTCACTGTTCGTGTTACTAGAGTGTCCCTGCTGGCTTCTTCCCGGTATCGGATGGACTCCCACTTTATTCCGTGATTGACCTTAAGGTTATGTTTCTGTCACTTATTATTATCAGGGTTCGCAAATTTTGTTTAGTTAGACTTTTGTTTGAAGTTATTCTGAGAGAGAGAGAGAGAGAGAGAGAGAGAGAGAGAGAGAGAGAGAGAGAGAGAGACCCTGTTATTGTTTTCTAATAATATAAATAAAGTTTGTTAAAGGTCAGTATATCACGTTTTGTATTCTGCTAAGGTAAAAATAAAATATTGTTATCTCTATTACTATGTCATTAACAGAAGATATATAACAAATTGCCATAAAGACGTTCACTTAGCCCTTTACAAAAAATATACAATCACATTCGTACAACTTAAATTTTTTGTCGTGGCTACATCAGAAAAGAAACGCATACATTCAGACATTCACTGAGACAAGCATATACTCACAACTACCATCTTGGGCTGCTCCAATTGGACAAGCATCTTGACAGAGAGTGAGCAGGGGAGGAGGGGGGTGGATTCCAGGTAAGGGTGGGGTTGGAAAGTTCCACATGGCAAGGCTCTGATAGGCAGGAATGTGAGATGAAGGGATTTTTTTGGTGGGGGGGGGGGGGGGGACAATGAAGGAAGGGAGGAGTGAAATTATAAGAATTATAAAAGCAAAAATAAAAAATAAAATATAAAAAATAGACGAAGATTACTCACCAGGCGAAGGAGCACAGGTGTGACAGCATCACAAATAAATAAATGAATACACACACACACACACAATCGCAAGCTTTCGCAACCCAGTTGCGTCTTCAGGCAGTAGGGAAGGAGAGGGAAAAGGAAATGATGAGGGTTTTAAGGAAGGGGGTAAGGAGCCATTCCAATCCCGGGAGAGGAAAGACTTACCTTGGGGGAAAAAATGGAGGGTAAACAAATGCACACATGCCCACACATTCACACAGACACAAGTACACCTAGGTGTATGTGTGGGCATGTGTGCATTTGTTTACCCTCCATTTTTTCCCCCAAGGTAAGTCTTTCCTCTCCCGGGATTGGAATGGCTCCTTACCCCCTTCCTTAAAACCCTCATCATTTCCTTTTCCCTCTCCTTCCCTACTGCCTGAAGACGCAACTGAGTTGCGAAAGCTTGCGATTGAGTGTGTGTGTGTATTCATTTATTTATTTGTGATGCTGTCACACCTGTGCTCCTTCGCCTGGTGAGTAATCTTCGTCTATTTTTTATATTTTATTTTTCCTGCTAGGAATTTTTCGTCTTAATAATCGTTTCAAAAATAAAAAAATGATATATATAATAAACAGTTTGTTATTATTATTTTTTCCTTATTATTGTTATTGTTTCAAATCCTCCTTCCCTCCCCAAACACCTCTACAACTCCCTTCAATCCAGTACTGCCCCTTCCCTTCACTGAATTCAATGCCACATCTCACATTACCACCTAACAGAGCAACATGGAACTCTCCAATCCCACCTCCTCCTCCTCCCTCACTGTACAGATGGAAGTTGTGTGTATATGCTTGTCTGAGTGAATGTGTGAATGTACATGTTTCTTTTTCTGATGTAGCCATGGTCAAAAATTTTACTTGTGTGAATGTGATTGTCTATTTTCCTGCCTGTGTGACACACAGGAAACATGTTTATGGTGAGTTGTTATTTATCCCGTGTTACTGACATTCCAATCAGATTTTCGGTTAATAAATTTTATCTTAATTGGGTGAAGATGATTTCCTTTCAGGTAATGTGATTTAGAAATGGCAAACACATGGTAACTTGTTTACTAACCAAAACCAAGTAGCATGGAACCATTTTACTCTCTTTGCATCCTCCCACATGTATAATATTTTTCCTATTAAAAGTGGAGTATCTGGGAGGTTGGAAGCAACAAGGACACAGTCATTTACACTGACAACTGCACCGTCGACGACAGCACACCTGAAAAATAATTCGTAGATCAGTTTACCGTTAACTGTGTGACACCGAGTGTACTAAACTAGCAAATAAAATAATAGTATCAATAACTACAATTGTCAGAATTAATGTCTCATTCACATACCACAATTCTTCTACTCATTACCACAATAAGTTTTGTGAACCTTTTAAATATGACAATACCGTAATAGTGGTGTCTATCATAAATCTGTCTCAACACATATATCTCCAAAACTACTTGACGAGTTTGCAAAGAAGACATGAGAGTTGTCTGGTGCTACAAACATGCATTATTTCATCAAAATTGATCATATCTTAGGTTTTTAGCCTACGTGGCAGCAGCGAGTGACACTTTCGCTGACACTAGCAAAAAAAAAAAAAAAAAAAAAAAAAAAAAAAAAAAAAAAAAAAAAAAAAAAAAAAAAAAAAAAAAAAAAACACTTGTAATTAGTGAAAACTGTCCAAAGTGCAAGAAAACAGTTAAGAGAAGTGTTTTGTGCTTAATATGTAACAGCATATGTCACTTTCGATGTGGTGGTATTGATCATTCCGTAAAAGATAACAGCTTCATGACGAGTACCTGGAGCTGTAAACAATGTTGTTTTGAAGATACAGCCAAACAAATCACGAAAAGTGCGATCACTGAAACTTGTGAATGCAAATATGAATTACCTTCATTAGCCCAATACTTAATCAGTGAAATTGAATGTCTCAAGAGGGAAGTAATTATACTCCAGAACAGACTAGAGGATGTAGAACAGTCAAGTGCCTACAAAGTTACTCAAAGCCCACCGATCAGACGGAAATGTATTCTTTATTTTACTAAACAGCCTTTAAAGGACAGTGAAGTACTGCAATGTCAGCAACAATATGCTACAAGTCTAGGCCAATGTTCTTTACAAACAAGTGATCAGTATGATTCATATACCAAGACAGAAACAAACAAAATGAAAGTAAATAACGTGAACAGTGCATCATTCTCGCAAACTCACGTGGGAAAGCATAATGAAGAGACAATGGGTATCTGTACTACATCACCTACTATAAGTACACAAGCCATCATTAAACATGATGTGAATGGGAATACAAATGTTATTGAAAATTTCACCAAATCAAATGTCCCACCAAAAGATAATTGGGAAGTTGTATGCAACCAGAGAAAGGGAAGACCTACCGGAAAGTCTCAATCAAACAGTAACAACAGAGGAACAATTAGCATTTATAGGTACTGGTGAAGAAATGGACTTACTTTCTGGAGAGAAGAGGGCCTGGTTTCATTTGGGCAAAGTAAGAAATGGCACAACTGTTGAAAATATATCTACTTTCTTAGAAAAATGTTTCCCAGACCACAAGAATTTTGTAGTTGAGAAACTAAGCATTAAGGGATATAATTGCAGTTTCAAACTAGATGATGATTATGAATTAAAGGAAAAACTAATGGATCTTTATATGTAGGCAAAAAACATAGTTATAAGGCATTTTTTATTCAAGAGGAAGTACAGCGCACCAATCCAGTAAGTACTCCATAAGAAGAGGTGCTTGTTGAATCAAGCATAAACATCCATTGTATGAGAACAAATCTAAATTCTTTAACTATTTTTTGTAGAAAAATTCAAAATGGACATTTTGTGCATCAGTGAACACTGGCTAGCTGAGCAGGAAGGAGAGTATTATAGACGTTTAGAACACACTGAAATTATGAGTGCTTGGTACCGATTCAACTACCCATGGTGGAGTATTGATTTATGTAAATACCGGTCTGAGTGTGTAAGAAGTTGACCTAAATACGTTTTGTGTTGACAAGGATATAGAGATGGCTGCATTAAAACTAAAAAATCCAGTAGGCCTATGAGGTATTCTGACTATACCTGCAACAAAAGAACTGTAACTGAGTAAGGACTTAACATTTCAAAAATGTGCTTGCCAAGATAAATTGTCAGTCTGAACTTGTAGTGCTGAGACCATGTGATTATTTCAATTGTTTTTAAGCTCCTCATGACAGATTTTGACGGCTGTTTCCCACCAGTAACCATAAAGAATCCCATAAATAAACTACAAAACAGAAGGAAATTCCATAGACAAAGTATAAGAACAGTTGAAGGTCCAGTAAGGAATGTTAATAATAATATGTAGTTAGGGGACAACTTACCGTAAAGACAAATGTTGTGCCACTGACAGACACAAATAAAAGACACACAAACAAACACACAATTCTAATTCTTTGCCCGCAGCCTTCCTCAGAAAAAGAACACTCATCCACACAATCACTCAGGTACACTCATCCACAAACGTCAGCCATCTCTGGCCACCCAACACAGACCGTCTCGGGCAGCCAGAGAAGGCTTACGTGTGTGGATGACTGTGCCCGAGTTATGGTGTGGATGAGTGTTCTCTTTCTGAGGAAAGCCACGGTTGAAAATTTATAACTGTGTGTGTGTTTGTGTGTCTATTATTTGTGTCTGTCGGCAGCTCAATGTTCGTCTTTATGGTGCGTTGTTTCCTATCTACATATTACAATAGACAAAGCATGGTACACTCCCAACCTAGAAAACCTTAAGTGTGTAGTCTTGCTGCTAAATTACAGATATAAAACAGCAACAGATGCCAAGGTCAAAGATATGTACCATTGTTATTATCTGAAAGCTAAAAGAATTTACAGGAAGGAAGTAGAAGCAGTCAAGAAGGCATATTATGCAGGAGTCATTTCTGAAGCCCACAACCATGCAAAGCAGCCTGGAAAGGATTTAAACATTATCTTAGCACAGATTTATATGGCATGTCTTGTGGTGTCCTGGAGGCTATTGTTTCTGTAACAGCTGACTATTTGGCTGTTGTCACAAGCTAATGCCTTCATGTTGGTACATTCCCAGACTTATTAAAACTGGCAAAGGCAGTACCAGATTTTTAAAAAAAGGTGATCCTAACAGTCCATCAAGCTATAGACCAATTTCCATAATATCTGTTGCCAAAATGATCGAGAGTATAATGAAGAACCAACTGTTGAGCTATTTTGAAGACAACATGGTGTTCCTGGATAATCAACATGGATTTAGATGAGGTAAATCCACATTCAGTGCATTACCTGATGTGACAAATGGCAACAAAAATAATCAAAGCATTTGAAGAAAAGAACTTCCTGGCTTTAATTCTTTGTGATTTAAGCAAAGCTTTTGACTGCATCTCTCATACAATACTGTTGGGAAAGTTAAAATCTTATGGAATAATGGGTGCTGTCTTCGATACTCTATCTTCCTACCCGAGAGACAGACAGCAGAGTGTTTGTATCCAGGGAGCGACATCTCGTGAAATGGCACTTGAACATGGAGTACCACAGGGCTCCATACTTGGCCCTCTGTGTTTTCTAATATTTGTCAATGATCTGAGCTGTGATGGTCATACATTGCTCTTTGCAGATGATACAATATTAAGACAAAGGGTAGGAACTCTGCTAAGACTATAAACAATGCTGATATTTTGTTCAAAGAAGCCAAAAAGTGGTTGAAAGCCAACAACATGAAACTAAATGAAGATAAAACAGAGAAAATATTATGCAGCCTTGGTGACTGTGGTTCCGTATCAAATGAATACAGTGTCAAACTCCCGGGTATTACAATAGACAAGAAACTGACACGGGACGAACACACTTCACATGTGTGTTCGAAGCACTCTAGAGTCATTTATGTCCTCAGGAAGCCCAAATGTGTAATAACAGATCATTACTTATTCACAGTACATTATACACTGTTCTACAGCCACATATGGACGGGTACTGTGGGGACACTCTCCTGGAAGTCAAGACATTTTCCAGCAAGAAATTAGATCACTGCAATCCCATTTTCAAGAAGCTGGGTATAATGACAGTCTATAGTCAGTATGTCTTCAACTCACTTGTATACATAAACGAAACTGAAGAATTCTTCTGCAAGAGACAAGAAATCCACAACCACAATACACGAAATAAGGCTGACATTGATATATTAAGCTGTTGCCTACGGAAGACAGCAGTTTTCCCACAGCTGCCCAGAGGACGTACAACCACCTACCACCTGAAGTTTGAGCATTACCACCAAGGATGTTCAGAAATAGACTGACATGTGTGCTAAAGCAAAACCCACTATATTCTGTATTATGAGCTTTTCTCTATATGTAAATCCACAGACGGAATATGATTCCTACAAGTGTTGTTTATAACCATTGTTTTTAAAAGTGTCGTGTTTCTTTTTAACACTTTTATATGTTCTGATGCAATCAGTCCAGCCATCGCTGGTGAATGATTAAGACCTAGTAATGAAGTAATAATTATAATAAAGTAACATATGTGCTCTGTTTCATCATAATTTAACATTTCACGATACTGATCTGCTTCCTCCTATGACACCACACATTACTGGCCCAACAGGTCATGCTGTTAATACAGTAGTACAGCAAAGAAAGAAAACAGTGTTCTTTCAATTTACTTAGAAAGTACAATTTTTGGAAACTTTCGTCAGCATCAGCATTGAAATCTGCAGTCTTATCTCAATGAACACACACTTATATAGAATGTACTTGGCAGGTGCTATGATACAGAGGTTCACTGATTTGACATTGAACATTTTACCTTAGTAAAATTGAATTTATCAGTTAAGAGACCGTATAGGGTTTTATTTTTACTGACTGAGGCTGTGGACCCTATAATGTGGCAGTGTGTGAAGGCTGCCTTTAATTCACGTCATTTGGGCACTGGCATGTAGCTGATGTAAATTATTCTGTACTTAAATTACAAATACAATCCAGAACATAGTAAAACTCAAGCAATTCAGATTTTCTGATGAATAAATATTGTTATAAATCTGTAAGGAAAAAAATTATACAACAAAAAATGAAAGCTGATGCGCAAACAATTAATAAAAAATAATCTGTGAAGTTTTGTGTACACTACAGCACATGAAATTGCACTGAATATATATGGTCAAAAATCTAATGTTCTCCACTAAGAATTGCAATAACAAAGATACATTGCAACACACCATAAAGATGATAGCTATATCACAGATTTGCATCTACATCTACGTCTACATGGGATACTCTGCAAATCACATTTAAGTGCCTGGCAGAGGGTTCATCAAACCACCTTTACACTATTCATCTCCCATTCCATTTTCAAATAGCGTGCAGGAAGAAAGTACATCTGAATCTCTCCATTCGAGCTATGATTTCTCGTATTTTATTCTGAAGATCATTTCTACCTATGTAGGTGGGAGTCAACAATATATTTTCGCATTCAGAAGAGAATGTTGGTGATTAGAGTTTCATAAGTAGACCATGCCACAGTGATAAGCGCCATTGTTGTAATGATACCCATCCCAGGTGTCATTTCCATGACACTGTCTCCTCTGTATCATGACAATACAAAATGAGCTGCCCTTCTGAACTCTTTCGATGTCCTCCATCAAACCCACCTGATAAGGATCCCACACTGGGCAGAAACACTCCAAAAAAGGACAGACAAGCGTAGTGTATGCAGTCTCTTTAGTAGTTCTGTTGCATCTTTTAAGGGTTCTGCCAATAAAATGCAGTCTCTGGTTCGCCTTTCCCATGACACTATCAATGTGTGCTTTCCAGTTTAAGTCTGAAGTAATAGTAATTCCCAGATATTTTGTGGAGTTGATGGCCTTCACGTTTGATTGATTTATCTTGTAAACAAAGTTGAACGGATTTCTCTTCGTACTCATGTGAACAAATTCACACTTCGCATTATTTAAGAGTTAATTGCCATTTTTTACAACATAGTGATATCTTATTTGGATCATTCTACCATAGGTTTTGCGCGCGCGCACACACACACACACACACACACACACACACACACACACAATGGCATAGGCACTGATGAAATATTAAATGCTCTGAATAGCCAGAGATCACCTATTGGGATTTTTGTGATCTCTCAAAGGCTTTTGATTGTGTAATAATGGAATTCTTCTAGATAAGCTTAAGTATTGTGGCATGAATGGATCAGTGCACAAATGATTTAAATTATACTTAACTATAAGAGTGAAAAAAGTTGAAATAAACAGTTTACATAATATGCAAGAAACTGCTAATTTCTCTAACTGGTGAGCTATCAAAAATGGGGTCCCACAAGGTTCGGTCGAGGGTCCTTTGCTGTTTTTAATATATATTAATGACCTGCCATCCTATATTCATTAAGATGCTACGCTAGTTCTTTTTGCTGACAATACAAGTGTAACTATCACACCTGACAAACAGGAATTAACTGATGAAATTTTAAATGATGTCTTTCAGAAAATTATTATATGGTTCTCTACAAATGGATTCTCATTACACTTTGATGAAACCTAGTACTACAGTTTCATACAGTAAACTGCATGACACATTAATAAATATAGACTTTGAACACACATCTGTAGCTAAGATAGAATATTAAAAATTTAAGGTGTTTGCTTTGATTAGGGATTGAACTGAAAGAAACATAGAAGATCTGCTAAAGCATTTGAGTTCAGCTATTTATGCTATCAAGGTCATTGTTTTCGAATCGGATCATATTCTAGAGCAATTCAACATTGAGTAAAAATGTATTCATTTGCCAAATTGTGCAATCAGAATAATAGCTAGAGCCCACCCAAAATCATCCTACAGACATTTATTTAAGAACTTATGGATCTTCACTGTAGCTTCACAATACATACAGTAAAACATCGTTTTTACGTTCCCGGTTTTTACATTTTCCTGCCATTTACACCATTTTTTTATCGGTCCCTTCAAATTTCCTATGTTCACAATGTTAATTCGTCCTCATTTTTGCATTATCATATTTACACTTTTCCTGCATTTTACACTTTTTGAAAGCATGTTCGTGAAGAAAAAATGACGTAATCTACATAAATTGATGCTAGCATGGCTTTCCCCTTAAAGTATAGCACTTAAAAATTATCAACAGTTGAGTTTCTTGACACTTTGCATTTAATCAAACGTATATTTTGCATATCATTGATGGCAGTATGTATCTAGTTGACTTACGACGCACCGATTTGTGACGATGTAGTTACTCTTTCAACCAGCTTCTTTGCCAGAGCAGCTGGCATGTCCTCAAACAATCAGAACCAGTTGCTTTGTTGATGTGAGAATAAAGAGTTGCATTGTTTTTGTGATACACATTTCTGATTCATAAAGAACATTATCTGTCAAAGTTTGGTATCATAATACCCACAACCTCCAAAAAGCGGTAATAGTGTGAAATACCGATCATAGGCAAACATCACAAAAATACTTATGCATATATTTGCACTCGAGAACATGAATAAATTCTCTAATATTGTAGAGTTAAACATCGAAAAATACAAAAAGAACAGAACTTTAGGAGTTTTACTACATAAATAATTAATGCCAGTAAAAGGCAGTAATTTTGAAGATGTGTTACATAGCCTGCCAGCAGCGTCCTCAATTATTATGAGTGAAATTACGTCAAAAATTTCTACTTCCCGTAAAATTACCAGTTCTGCTCTGTGCTTAAAATAGTAAAAATTTGGATAACCTTTATTGTATAATAAACTTCCTGGTGAGTATTTAGATGCCTATTATGTACATATATCACAAATAAACTACGAAAATGCAGTAAGCACATTTTACCATTTAAAACACTACTCCCTGCATTTTACATTTTCCTGTATTTTACACCATTTTACTGAAGTCCCTTGAAAAGCGTAAAAATGAGGTTCTACTGTATATGCATTCACTTATGAAATTTATTATTAACAACCTGCCCCAAATCAAAAGTAATAGCAGTGTGCATAGCTACAACACTAAGACGAAGGATGATAATCACTATTCAAGGTGAAATCTAACTTTGGCACAGAGGGCTGAATTATTCTGCCACAAAAGTCTTTGGTCATCAAAAGTATGACAGATAGCCAACTATAATTTCATAAGAAATCAAATGAATTACTGAATGGCAACTCCTTCTGAAATTTATATGAATTTTAGATAAATCTTGGTAATTTAACTACAAAATACATAAAATAAATAAATAAATAAAAGAAAAAAGTCCTTGAAATATTGTTGTGTATACACGCCATTTATTAGACTGACTCATTCCACATTATTGTGAAATGTCATATTTATGATCTATGCCAACTGCCACCAGTGGTACATCATTCAGATCACTAGGTAGCACTATTTAATTTGAGTGCATGTTCATTAACAGTTAATATCTTAATTTTTGTTAGTCCTTCTGTTCATAAGACGTCTGTTCTCAGATATTTGGCAGCTTTCATTAAAGCTTCGGTTTTAATAGTTTTTAACATTGGGATACCATTTATCACCGCTCGTCAGCTACCACTAGTGTGGCAGTGAACGGAAGGAAGTATTTAGCAGTTTTGTTTTCACTCTTTAGGTATTTGAGCAGCAGTGGTAGGACAGATAGGGTGTGTGCTCAGTGTGTGCGGATGGAGGAAGAGTTGGCCGCTGTCGGTGAACAGCTGAACATGCTCATGGCCACTGTCAGCCAACTCCAGGCAGCTGCTTCGGGGTGTAGCGGTAGCAGAGAGTCTGGGGCACCCGTGGCCTCTGCTGCCACGGCACCCTCACGTGTACTGGGTGCAGTTGATCTGCCTGTGGCTCAGCAATCGTCTTTACAGCGAGTTGTGAACTATTGTCATTATTACCGACATCTAGAGGGTATAGTAGGTAAAAGGATAAAAGAAGAAGAAGACAGTAACATAGTTAGGTCCCACACAAGTGTTGAGGATGTTAACAGACAACAGCAGTTTGTTAAAATATGGAAAGAGATAGAAAAGATTAAAAAAGAAATCACACAGAGAAATCATACTAAGGTATTTCATTACCAAATAATACGAGTTTGGAAGATTTATCATTACATGCAGGTTTGAATATGTCAAAACATTTCCCTAAATATAAACCTGAAGGTGAAGTACATCCAATACATTTCTTACATGTATTTTCGAGGTCACTACCATCTCGATGGGATGATGCAAAGAAAATTGATTTTGCCATAAGTTATTTGGGAGGAGAGGCTTCAGACTGGGCAAATGCTCATATTGAAGATTTTACATCATGGGATGACTTTAAGGAACAGTTTAGAAGCAAATATTGGTCAGCAAGTGCACAGGAAAAATTAACAACAGAATTACTTAGTCCCAAGTAATATACTAATTCCTGGGGTAGTGTTAAAAATTATTTAGCAAAGGTACTAATACATAGATTACCAAATTACATGCAGAAAGAAATATGGTACAAAGGGTGGTCTACCATGAAAGATTTTTCATTATGTGCTGAAGGTATAGATACATTAAATGGAAATAGAGGAAAAATGGGTAGGAACAACACAAAATCGCACACAGACAATCAAAATCAAACGGGAGTATATTTGTGTGCAGTCCAAAGACGAAACAATCAACAGATTCAAAACAGTAAAAGAAAAAAATAAGGACCATAGGAAATCAATAACTATGGAAATCCAAACTATAAATCAGCCAAACACAACGTCACAAAGAAACGAGACATACACACCTACACGAAATCTAACATATCAGAACAGGAATCAGGAAAACGGAAATCATCCTGGACTAGGAATCATAGTTCAGGAAATAAAGTAGATGTAGAACCACTATCAAAAAGCCTAATAGCATTTATGTATACCATTCCCACTAAAGAGTGGTTATTACAGGGAAATAAACAATTATTACCACAAGTTTTAGTTAAACCTACAATAGTAGGTTCGATCTATGGCCATGAAGTCATACTATTTTTAGATACAGGAAGAGAAATTTCATTAATAGCACAAGATGTATTTGAGACGTTATACAAAATCCATAACTGTCCTATATTGCCAGTAACAGGTGTGCAAGTTATTGGTATTACAGGTGTTAAAAGTCAAACTACCAAGAAGGAAACACAATTACCTATTGTAATCGATGGCATAACATTACAGCACACATTACTAGTAATTCCGAATATCAACGTTCCAATTTTATTAGCAGGACTGGTTTTACCGCTATGAAGTAAACTTTAACTTCAATAAAAAACAAGTGAGTGGTGTTTCCAATGATTGTAGGTTTACAGTAATCTTTGAACCAGAGACTGCTCATATGGTAACAACACAGACTGTGCAGTTACTAACATCTGTTAAGATGTCATTATTACATAATTCTGAAAATACTGATGTATTTTACCTCATTAAAAAAAGGCATACGAGTCATTTTTACTTTCCATTGATCAAAAGGAATTACTACACAATATCTTACACAGGTACAGTACAGTTTTTTCTGATAAGCCAGGGACATTAGGGAATTATGTGTGCAAGTTTAAAATGAAAGACGATAAAATATTCTACTGTAGACCATATCCCATACCACTTAGTCTTAAAACAGTGGTACAAGATGAAATTAATAAAAACAATTTTTAGAAAGAAGTAACAACCCGCTCTTTGTGGTACAAAAGGTTACAGGTGGTGTAAGGTTGGTTCTAGACACGAGAACCTTGAATAAACATATAGAAACTGAGAGGGATCAACCTGTTTCTATAGACGATCTTTTAACAAAATTCCAAGGAGGAAGGTATTTTAGTTCAATGGACCTTACATCAGGTCAAAATTCATGAAGAGTTGAGGAAGTTAACAGCATTTCTATTTGATGGAAGATCCTATCAGTTTACAGTTCTGCCATTTGGATTAAACATATCTGTATCTGTTTTTATTCGTGCCTTGGATGAAGTATTAGGTAGAGAACTATTACAAGATCTTATTATTT
The DNA here is from genome assembly GCA_026315105.1 of Locusta migratoria. Taxonomy (NCBI): domain Eukaryota; kingdom Metazoa; phylum Arthropoda; class Insecta; order Orthoptera; family Acrididae; genus Locusta; species Locusta migratoria. The sequence goes on along the minus strand of CM048747.1, from coordinate 570,287,537 downwards.
ATGTAGATGATATTCTCCTCATTTCAAAAACATGGGAAGAACATTATGTATTATTATCTAGAACTTTATAAAGATTTGTAACTAATGGCGTGACTGTTAAATTAAGTAAATCATATTTTGGAAGGGAAGAACTGAAGTTTCTGGGACATCTAGTAGGGATACATTGAATTAAGCCTGATCCAGATAGGATACAAACTATCAAAGATTGTCCAGAACCATTAAATGATAGACAGTTAAAAGGTTTTTCTGTCTAGCTAGTTTTCTTTTTCTTTCTTTTTTTTTTTTTCTTTCTTTTTTTTTCCGAAAATATGAAAAGGGAAAGCTTTAAATGATCCTAGATTGTTAAATTTATTGAAAAAGAATACACCTTGGATCTGGGATGAAGGTACAGCTGAAGCTTTTAAGTATATTAAGATGAGTTTTGTTAACTCAACTATTCTTAAACACCCTAAAATGGACCAACCCTTTAAGTTAGCCACAGATGCTTGCTTTTATGGGATTGCTGCAGAATTATTTCAAGGTGAATGGGATCCTGAACTAGGAAATCATACCATAGCATTTGCCACCCGTAGCTTAAATAAGCACCAACTCAATTATACGACTACAGAAAAGGAGTTACTGGCTATTGTCTGGAGTGTAACTAAATTCCAAACTTTGGTTTGGGGAAAGAAACTCATAATATATTCAGACCATCAAGCTTTAACATTTATTTTGGAAATTTGTCTATTACATGACAGGTTAATGTGTTGGATGTTGTTTTTACAAAACTTTGACATTGAATAAAATATATTAAAGGAACAAGTAGTGTAGTAACAGATGATCTATCTCGTCTGCCTCTAGGAGGGATGAGTAATATCATTCATCCTGAAGGTAAGGGATGGTTATTTGCTATAAATTTTATGACCATTAGTTATTCTAGTAATCAAGTGCGGAAGCTTTCTAATAAGATCAGAATAGAGATCCGGCAAGATAATTTTTTTAAACTGTGATTTCAGGAATGTGCTGCAGGCAGTAATCAACTGTATAAAATAATAGATGGAGCCTTAATTTGGAAGAAGAGTGACAAGGATAATAATTGGAGTTTATGCATACCGTTTTCTACACAAGCAGAATTAATATGGTTTATTCATATAGGATAAGGCCATTTTGGTATACGCAAATGTATAGCACATATGTGTAAATTTTATTATTTCAAAAATATGAGTAGAAAAGTTAGGAACATAATTAGATCATGTACAATATGTTTAAGGGTAAAATCAGACATGAGACAAACAGAATACCATCTCTATCCAATTATCCCCAGGGGTTTATATTATTTGACAGCAGCGGATTTTTTTGGTCCAATTCCACAAAGCAGAGGAGGGGTTAAGTATATTTTAGTATTGCTTGAGTGTTGGTCGAAATATACAACATTATATCCCATTCGACAAGCTAATACTGAGACTGTACTACAATGCTTAAACAAATATTTTCAGGAAGTCGGTAAACCACAGTGTTTATTAACACATAATGGATCACAATTTACAAGCAGTGAATTTAAAGAGTTTCTAAAATGGGAAAACATTAAGCATGTCACGAGATCCAAGTATCATCCACAATCTAATCCATGTGAACACGTCATGAAGGAAATATCTTGCCTTTGTAAAACTTATTGTTCAGAAAAACATTCATCATGGGCAAAATTTATACCTGACTTCCAAATGATAATTAATGAATTGCCACATTTATCCACAGGACTAGCTCCTATTGATATTCTCAATAAAAAGGTCATAGGGGAACCATTGTTGAGGTTATTTACGTGGCCTCCTACAAGAAAGAAAACCACTCAACAAATAAATAACATACTAATTTCTAACTTAAAACACGGTGCCATGAAAAGAACCAAAAAGATCAACCAAAAGGCAATGTTAAATCGATATAAAGTTAATGATTTAGTGTTCATCAAAAACTTCCAACATAGTTCGGATTTAAAAAAGGAACCTAGTAAATTTTTTCTATATTCAGTGGACCTTTTAGAATGGCAGATATACCTCATCCTAAAGCCTTGTTTTTAGTTGATCCAGATACTAAAGTGGAGAAAGGTCTATACAGTGTTGACATAATAAAACCTTACGACGAAACTCCAGGATACACATTAGGCTTTGACGTTGTGATGATACTGCTGTCCTCTCATCTCAATGTTATTGCATGATACCATCTGCGTCAGACCCGGGATTGTGTGGTTCAATAGTGATATATGTTGCGTGTGAAGTTACAAATGAAATAGCCAGCCTAGGAATCAGTATAGGACAGAGTCCCGGTGACACTGTGATTAAAACAAGTGAAAGATTTCATTAATTAAGAGATTTGTTTAGATGCTTTCCAGACAGTTCTATAAACAATAGTTTTGTCATTGTACATTCTTTCAAGAATTAGAAAGAAAAGACATAAAAACTTTATGTAATGAAAATAAATAGCATTGTATATATGTCAGGCTCATAAACAAGTTGTGTTCACCATCTAATTGTGTTAATTAATGTAATAGTCGAAATTTCAATATTGTGATTTTTTGTATATATTGACTGACGTGAGATTTTGAACCAATTTTCAGATTTGCAAAGATATTTGATAGTTCAATATATGTTAGGAAAATGAATGATGTACTCATTAACTAATTAATTGACATTTTACATTTCTGTTTGTTGTAAAACGAAAAGTACTGCTATTTTGTCTTAAAAAGATGTGTGCCATGTAAAATTATTGTATGTATAGTTTTCATTTTATATTGTGATTACTTTTGTGTACATGAAATGTTTTCTTTGTGTGTTTGTTAATTGTAAATTAGTATATTCAATTGTTATGAACAATGCATAATGTAAGGTCATTATTGCCAATGTTTTATATTTGTCTCACCGCCTTGCGCGGGGGAGTTGGAGTTTTGGCAATAGTTATGTGCTCTGGAATCTATGTCAGTCTGTTGTCTTAAAATGTAAGTACTGTCAGCTAAGTTCTATTACATTGTGTACGTTATGAAATGTAATGTTTTGGTGGAGAAGCAGTTTGATTGCAAATTAAAGAAGAAGTTAAAAATTGTACCTACGAGTATTTATTTCTACGATGACGCCCCAGGAGAATAATTTTGCAGCGAGCAGAACCCCCATACATCGTAATGTTGAAAAGATGAGTACCTTGTCTGGAAGTGGTAAAATGAAATTTTAATTACTTAAGAATCCAGCAGTAAAATATTACAACGTGTAAGTGCATTAGCGAGCACTGAACTACAGCTTGTGTCTCATTTCCTCCTGATTTTAGACTTCTTGTGAGACATATCTTCTTTCTCAATCTATCCTTTAGGGCTTTCCTTTTCACTATCCTATTTGAAATAATCAAGTATGATGTCAAAGAACGATAATAAATAAAACTTACATCACCAATTAGTGACAAATGAAACATGACAAGTAAACAAAATATGACTGTGGAGTGTTACCAACTGATCCATGTGTGGCTGTTGATAAAATTTAATATTGCATGATATGTATTACGCTACCAACTGTTGCACGTACACCAAGTAGTAAAATTTTAGGTGGTGTTACTATATTTACATAATCACGAGTTAAATATGTTATACGATGATGAATATTAATCAGCTAGAGCACCAAACTTGAAAACTCTTTTATTTTGTACCTTTTTTTAATAAGCAACCATATATTACTAATTTTATAAGGGGTTTTCTAAGAGGTTTCAGTAATTTTCTGTAAGATTATGATAAGTTTAGGGTTCGTTTATACTACATGTTTTATAGGGGTGGTTGTATGGACTTTGACACAAGACAGACTATGACTTTGACTGACAGATTATTAAACTACCCTTATCATGCAGTTCAATAGCGGCTTATTGGGGGTAATTTTCAGGGATCCATGGAGTGAAACAATGACATGGGGCAGCTCACATCTAGCTTGCCATGTTTTGCCCTCCGGTGTCAGTGTGAAGTACAGAAGTGGATGGGGTTCCTGGGGAAGGGGAGGGGGGGGGGTGGGATGGGTTTCGAGTCTTTGGAGTCTGTCATCTTTCCTTTTTCGCTCCCGATTTTGCCAATTCTTTATTTTCCTTTCCTTCTTCTCATTTGAGTACTAATCTAACTTTCCCTCTTTCCACCTTCATATGTGCTTATCATTAACACCCTTCTTATTCAAGCTCACATTGTGATTTACCACAATGTTGGGAGTTATAAACCTGTTTGATTAGGAGTGCCAAGGTACGTTTAATAATCGTATACAAACTGACTTGGACATAAAGACATATATGGAAAATATATCTCACTCGACACTCGTTTTTCATGATAGGAGGAAAATGGGAAATAATAACAAATCATTTCCATAAAATAATCCAAGTGTGCTCACTAATTTGATGAAGAATAAAACTATAAATGACATAATTTGGAAACACAGTGTTACCTCTCCTTTCTACCTCTTTTCCTGACGAAGCAACCAACGGTTGTGAAAGCTAGTATGTGTGTTTGTGTGTGATTTTATGTGTCTGTCGACCAGCCTGTCCTTTGGGTAAGTCATCCATTTTTTTTTATTTTTTATATAAATATAAATTATATATAAAATGGATGACTTACCCAAAGGACCAGCTCGTCGATAGACACAAATAAAATCACACACAAACACACATACAAGCTTTTGCAACCATTGGTCGCTTCTTCAGGATAAGAGGAAAAAAGGGGAGGAAAAGGGAAGGATATGGGTTTTAAGGAAGTGGAAAAGGAGTCATTTCAATCCCAGGAGTGGAAGGACTTACCTTAGGAGTAAAAAAAGGAAGGTAAACAAATACACACACACTCACACATGTCCAAATGCAAACACACCTAGACAGACATTTGTAAAAAGCAAAGGTGTTGGACAGAGATACCACTCGAGACAGAGGCTCTGTCCACAGAACCGAAGCCAAGATGCTAAAGAGGAGAGAATAAGCTGAAGGGCAAGTTCCCATCTCCGGAGTTCTGAAAGGTTGGTGTCAGTGGGAAGTATCAAGATAATGTGGATGATGTAACACTGTGCGAAGATGTGCTGGCCGTGCATCAAGGCATGTTTAGCCACAGGGTGATCTTCATTACCAACAAACACTGTCTGCCTGTGACCGTTCATGTGAATGGACAGTTTGTTGCTGGTCATTCCCATATAGAACGCTTCACAGTGCAGGCATGTCAGTTAGTAAATCACGTGGGTGCTATTGCAAGTGGCCCTGCCCTTGATCGTGTACACCTTCCGGGTTACTGGACTGGAGTAAGTGGTGGTGGAAGAGTGCATAGGGCAGGTTTTACAATGGGGACGATTGCATGGGTAGGAGTCAGAGGGTAGGGAAGGTGGTTTGGGGATTTCATAGGGATGGACTAGGAGCTTACGAAGGTTAGGTGGGCGGCAGAAAGACACTCTTGGTGGAGTGGAAAGGATGGATCTCATTTCACGGCAGGATTTAAGGAAGTTGTATCCTTGCTGGAGAGCCACATTCATAGTTAGCTCCTGTCCCGGAAAGTATTTGGTGACAAAAGGGGCACTTCTGGGGTTCTTCGGTGGAAGGTTCTGGATTTGGGGGCATGAGGAGGTGGCTCTGGTAATTTGCTTCTGAACCAGATCAGGAGGATAGCTGCGGGATGTGAAAGCTGTTATTAGGTTATTGGTGTACTGGTTCAGGGATTCAGGACTGGTGCAGACTCTTTTGCCACGAATACCTAAGCTGTAGGGAAGGGAACATTTGATGTGGAATGGATGGCAGCTGTCATAATGGAAGTACTGTTGTTTGTTGGTTGGTTTGATGTGGACGGATGTGTGAAGTTGGCCGTTGGACAGATGGAGGTCGACATCAAGGAAAGTGGCATGGGATTTCGAATAGGACCAGGTGAATTTGATGGGACCATAGGAGTTGACATTGGAGAGGAAATTCTGGAGTTCTTCTTCACTGTTAGTCCAGATCATGAAGATGTCATCAATGAATCTGTACCAAACTTTGGGTTGACAGGCTTGGGTATCCAGGAAGGCTTCCTCTAAGCGTCCCATAAATAAGTTTGCGTACGAGGGGGCCATCCTGGTTCCCATGGCTGTTCCCTTTAGTTGTTGGTATGTCTGGCCCTCAAAGGTGAAGAAGTTGTGGGTTAGGATAAAGCTGGCTAGGGTATTAAGGAAAGAGGTTTTAGGTAGGGAAGTGGGTGGTCGGCGTGAAAGGAAATACTCCACCGCAGCGAGGCCCTGGGCATGTGGGATATTTGTGTATGAGGAAGTGGCATCAATTTACAAAGATGGTTTCAGGAGGTAACAGGTTGTGTAAGGACTTCAGGCGATCGAGGAAGTGGTTGGTGTCTTTGATGAAGGGTGGGAGACTGCACATGATGGGTTGAAGGTGTTGGTCTATGTAGGCAGATATTCGTTCTGTGGGGGCTTGGTAACCGGCCACAATCGGCCGGCCTGGATGATTAGGTTTGTGAATCTTAGGCAGTAGGTAGAAGATAGGAGTGTGGGGTGTTGGTGGGGTCATGAGTTTGATGGACTCAGGAAAAAGGTTTTGTAGGGGGCCTAAGGATCAGGAATGGGGTCGTCTTGACAGACTTTGTAGGTAGTGTTGTCTCAAAGCTGACACAGTCCCTCAGCCACATACTCCCGCCAATCAAGTACCACGGTCGTGGACCCCTTGTCGGCGGGGAGAATGATGATGGAATGGTCAAGCCTGCAGATCATGGATAGGTTGGGATTCAGCTGCAGTAATGTACGGAGTAGGATTAAGGTTTTTCAGGAAGGAGTGAGAGGCAAGATTGGAAGTAAGGAATTACTGGAAGGTTTGAAGGGGGTGATTTTGAGGAAGAGCAGTTGGGTCTCGCTGTGATGGAGAACGGAACTGTTCCAGGCAGGGTTCAATTTGAATGATGTCTTGGGGAACTGGATCATCAGGAGTAGGATTATTTTTCTTTGTAGCAAAGTGATATCTCCAGCCAAGGCTATGAGTGTAGGATAGTAGGTCTTTGACAAGAGCTGTGTGGTTGAATTTGGGAATGGGACTAAAGGTGAGACCTTTGGGTAGGACAGAGGTTTCAGATTGGGAGAGAGGTTTCAAGGAGAGGTTGACTACTGAATTGGGATGTTGTGGTTCTGGATTGTGTGGATTAGGATTGTGAGGTTTGGGCGGGGGGGGGGGGGGGAGTGGAGCTGGAAGTGGGAGATTGAGTAGATGGGGGAGACTGGGTTTCTGTGCAATAAGAGGAGCTTGAGGTTTATTGGAGAGGTTGTTAAGGGAGAGTGTATTGCCTTTCCGGGGGTGGGTGACCAGGAGTTTGGATAGTTTTTTTAGGTGGAGGGTGGCATGCTGTTCCAATTTTCGGCCGGCCTGTAAAAGGATGTTCTGAACTCTAGGTATGGATGTGGGAGTGGAAAGGTTGAGAATTTTGATCAGGGATAGGAGTTGACAGTTGTGTTCATTGGCGGAATTGAGTTATAGGTTAAGGATCAGGCGAATGAGGGCTATGGATTGTTCTGTTTGGAATTGCTATAAGGGAGGATGAAAGGATGGGTTACAGCCAGAGATGGGAACTTTTAGTGTGAGGCCCTTGGGGGTGATGCCAAATGTTAAACAAGCCTGAATGAATAGAATGTGTTACCTCAAACTGGCTGGGCAAAGGCATGCTGCCGGAGGAAATGTAGATAAAATTTGATGGGGCCGATGTAGGGAGACATGTATAGTATGGAAAAAAGAGAAATCTGTACAGAACAGTAAGGAAATAAAAAAAAAGATATATAAATAAAAAAATAAAATGATATATGGGAGAGATATAAAGGGGATCAGATAGCAAAAGGAATTATTCATATAGGAAAAAATAGAAAAAGTTGTTCGGGATAGTAGTAGAAGAGAAACGTTGTTGAAACTGTGATCAATCACAGTTAGTCAACAACGTGATGCACAGGTGTGTGGCGGTTGTATGGGCGTCCAAACAGGTTTTGGGGTGAAGAAAATCTGGAAAAGTTTGGCAAACCGTGTGAGGATGAAAGAAAAGTGTACTATAAGGATTTGTTCTGTAGTGGAAGCTAAAAGTAATTGACGAATGAAAGAAGTGAAAACGTGTAGAAAAAAGATCGGAAATGTCAGAAGAACAGACGGAAATATCAAAAAATGGGAATGGAAATAATCGCGAAATTGCTACAAAATGCCGAAAATTGTTATGAAATGCCAATTAAAGGCTATAGTAAACTGAAGTTCTCAGATGGTGTTAGTGCAGTAAATTGGAAATGTAGACAAATGGGGGATATTATCGAGATGCAGTTTAGAAGGTGTTAACTGTGAGAATATGAAAATAAATAAATAAAATAAAAAAATAATAATAAAGATGTTGGTTGTTTTGTTAGGTTAGGTTCGGAACTTAATACTGATTGTTGTATGTAGTCTAATTAGCCTGTAGAAAAAATGAATTGTAAACTAAAAAGGGAGGTAAAAATAGAGTGAAAATACTATGTACAACATAAACAGAACAAGAAAGTAGGAAGACAGAAAAGATTTCGAAAGGTAACAGAGCAATAACAAATTATCATGATGGATGACTTACCGAAAGGACAGGCTTGTCAACAGACACAAATAAAATCACACACAAACACACATACAAACTTTCACAACCGTTGGTTGCTTCTTCAAAAAAGGAGAGGAGAAAGTGAAGGATATGTGTTTTAAGAAAGTGGAAAAGGAGTCATTCCAATCCCATGAGTGGAAGGACTCACTTTAGGGGGGGAAAAAAGGAAGGTAAACAAATACACACACACTCACACATATCCAAACGCAAACACACGTAGACAGACATTTGGGTACTATCGCAAGTGGCTCTGCCTCTGATCATGTACACCTTCCGGGTTACAGGGCTGGAGTAAGTGGTGGTGGCAGGGTGCATAGGGCAGGTTTTACAAAGCCAATAACCTAATAACAGCTTTCACATCCTGCAGCTATTCTCCTAATCTTGTACAGAAGCAAATTGCCAGAGCCACTTCCTCATCCCCCCAAACTCAGAACCTTCAACAGAAGAATCCCAGAAGTGCCCCTTTTGTCACCAGACTGGAGCGGACTCTGAATGTGGCTCTCCAGCAAGGATACGACTTCCTTAAATCCTGCCCCAAAATGAGATCTGTCCTTCATAACATCCTTCCCACTCCACCGAGAGTGTCTTTCCGTCACCCACCTAACCTCCGTAACCTAGTCCATCCCTACGAAATTCCCAAACCACCTTCCTTAACTTTTGGCTCCTACCCTTGTAACTGCCCCGGTTGTAAAACCTGCACTATGCACCCTTCCACCACCACTTACTCCAGTCCCGGAAGGTGTACATGATCAAGGGCAGAGCCACTTGTGATAGCACCCACGTGATTTACCAACTGACATGCCTGCACTGTGAAGCGTTCTATGTGGGAATGACCAGCAACAAACTGTCCATTCGCATGAACGGTCACAGGCAGACAATGTTTGTTGGTAGTGAGGATTACCCTGTGGCTAAACACGCCTTGGTGTCCAGGTTATCTGGATACTTCCCACAGACACCAATTGTTCTCCGGAGATGGGAACTAGATCTTCAGCATATTCTCTCTTCCCGTTGCCCACCTGGTCTCAACCTCCGCTAAATTTAAATTCCCTCCCACCATCTTAACATCTTTGCCTTGGTTCTCTGGACAGAGCCTCTGCCTCAAGTGGCATCTCTGTCTAACTCCTTAATTTCTTTGCTTTCTACAGTATGTCTGCCTAGGCGTGTTTGTGTCTGTGTAAATGTGTGTGTGTGTGTGTGTGTGTGTGCGTGTGTGTGTATTTGTTTACCTTCCTTTTCTTTCCACAAGGTAAGTCTTTCCTCTCCCGGGATTGGAATGGCTCCTCACCCCCTCCCTGAAATCCCATATCATTTCCTTTTCCCTCTCCTTCCCTTCTGGCTGAAGAAACAACTGGGTTGCGAAAGCTTTCGTTTGTGGGTGTGTGTTTTATTTATTTGTGCTACTATCACACCTGTGCTCCTTCGCCTGGTTATTTACATTTTTTATACATAATTTTCCCTGCTAGGAATTTTTTGTCTATAATATTCATATCAAAGATTTAGAAAAGAATTTATATATAGATGTTAATTATCTATTTATAGATTAGAGTTTGCAAGTGATCCAACATCTCATGGCTGAGGGTGGGGATCTGTAGCGTAACAGGTAATTTAGCTGTATACTACGGTACCATTCCACCATGAAATGTGTGGATTCACAATATATAGATAAGTAGATATACAAGAATTTTACTGTGTGCTGTGTGCTTGTGTGCGCAGGTACGAGGGCATGAGCAGGTGGGGTGGCCAAAGACAGTATTGTGGCTGAAGAAGAGGCAGTCACAAAAAAAAAAAAAAAAAAAAAAAAAAAAAAAAAAAAAAAAAAAAAAAAAAAAAAAACACATAAATGAATCCTGGGAAAGGATGTGTTGAATGGAAATTCTATGATCATTGTTAAAAATAACAAGATTATGAACTCTGATTTGTAGAAGTAGTTTGTTATAGTTCTGTTTGAGACTTGGTCCAGTAATGACCTGTTGTAATATTGGCCTACAGGGCATAATATATGATTTGTTTAAGTGTATTTCTGAGTTCTATTAATTTTATAGAAAAGTTTTTGTCTCACTGAATATGCTTCCCCTACTGCAACAAGATGAAATCCTAGGCGTAGCTACAGACTTTATATTTCACATGAAGGAAGATTACCATTTTATATAAATCAAGTTAATCTGGTGAGAGTGAAGCATAGGAAATCAAACCATGTATAATTTGGGTGCTGTGTCCGGAGAGAGAGAGAAGAGTTTGATTGTAGCAGCACGGTCATCGCAACTTAATCTCACCGGGAACACTGTAGGGTTCAGATCATATAAAGCAAACTTTACTCTTTCAAAGCATATTTCTGAACGCACCCAACACAACAACCAAGTCATTATTTTATATGTTTTGAATATTAATTTTTGTTGCAATTTTTCCATATTACCGTTTAATCCTACCCTGAACTGTCACGAATGTAACATGAACATTATCATGGACATGAGTGAGTGATTTGTCCACTCTTTCCGCCCACTATCGAGCCACTACGTAGACTATCTGATGATGCCTTTATAAAGCTCGTGGGTCTAAAATACATATAATTTAAATTAATATGGTTTTTACCACTCCCATGAACCACAGACATTGCCGATGTGGGGTGGCTTGCGTGCCTCAACAATACAGATAGCCGTACCGTAGGTTCAACCACAGTGGAGGGGTATCTGTGGAGAGGCCAGACAAACGTAAGGTTCCTGAATAGGGGCAACAACCTTTTCAGTAGTTACAGGGGCAACAGTCTGGATGATTGACTGAGCTGGCCTTGTAACATCAGCTAACATGGCTTTGCCATGCAGTTACTGTGAATGGCTGAAAGCAAGGGGAAACTACAGCCGTTACTTTCCCTAGGACATGCAGCTCTACTGTATGGATAGGGTATTGTGGAGAGCTGCATCAAACCAGTCTCCAGACTGAAGATCACAACAACAACATGGTTTTCATTCAGAGGTAAGTGATATGAAGTTAACTGGTTCACCTAGTTGACCTGGCAATGCTTCGCAATTGCTACTATGTATGCACTCTTGCTTTGAATGTCAAAAATGCAAAATTTTATCGCAATCGTACAAATGATATTGATATCCCAAAGAAAAGAGCTCTTTCAGTTTTCCACAATTTTCTTATTTTCTGGCCAACTATTCTACACTTTTACTTGATTCAAACCTTCCTCTCGCTTAAATGTGAACGTACAAAATTTTATCACAACCAGACGAATGATACTGATATCCCACTGCTAAAAGCTCTTTCAGTTTCCGGGTAACTTTCCCAAATTTTTAGTTCATAAGAACGTTCATCTTTTGTTGAACATCAAATGATCAAAATGAACGGTTCTCAACTTATAGTGTTGAGTACATTTAGAAACACACTGAAAAAGGAACATGGTTAGAATTTTGCAACTTTTCTCTTTCACTGTCCCTTTTTTTTATTTTCATTTTTCTTTTTTTCTTTTTTTTCTTTCCCACCACCATAATGAACAAAACAAAAAAAGAATGACCCCTCTTCATACAAACCTTGTCCTGTCAAGCTGTACTCAAGTGATGCTCTTATAACCATGTGACAATTCAATTTTATTCGTAAAAAAAAATTAAAATAAAATAAAATAAAATAAAAAAATAAATAAACCTTTGTTTTTTTTTCTAAATTTTCCTTCTTTCTGGGTGACTTTTCTGAATTTTTATTTCATGTGACCCTTCCTCTTGATTTCAACATGAAATGTACAAAATTTTATCACAATTGGATGAATGGTAATGAGAGCTTTCCTATTTTCCAGATAACTTTTCCATATTTTATATATATCTATATATATATATATATATATATCGATTATTAGACGAAAAATTCCTAGCAGGAAAAATAAAATATAAAAAATAGACGAAGATTACTCACCAGGCGAAGGAGCACAGGTGTGACAGCATCACAAATAAATAAATGAATACACACACACGCACAATTGCAAGCTTTCGCAACCCAGTTGCGTCTTCAGGCAGTAGGGAAGGAGAGGGAAAAGGAAATGATGGGGGTTTTAAGGAAGGGGGTAAGGAGCCATTCCAATCCCGGGAGAGGAAAGACTTACCTTGGGGGAAAAAAAGGAGGGTAAACAAATGCACACTGCCCACACATTCACACAGACACAAGTACACTTAGGCAGACATACTGTAGAAAGCAAAGAAGTTAAGTTATAGAAGTTAAGAAGTTAGACAGAGATACAGAGATCAATCTCTGTATCTCTGTATCTCTGTCTAACTTCTTAACTTCTATAACTTAACTTCTTTGCTTTCTACAGTATGTCTGCCTAAGTGTACTTGTGTCTGTGTGAATGTGTGGGCAGTGTGCATTTGTTTACCCTCCTTTTTTTCCCCCAAGGTAAGTCTTTCCTCTCCCGGGATTGGAATGGCTCCTTACCCCCTTCCTTAAAACCCCCATCATTTCCTTTTCCCTCTCCTTCCCTACTGCCTGAAGACGCAACTGGGTTGCGAAAGCTTGCGATTGTGTGTGTGTGTGTGTATTCATTTATTTATTTGTGATGCTGTCACACCTGTGCTCCTTCGCCTGGTGAGTAATCTTCGTCTATTTTTTATTTTTTATATTTTATATATATATATATATATATATATATATATATATATATATATATATATATATATATTCACTCTATTTTTACCTCCCCTCTTAGTTACAATTCAATTTTCTCCAGGCAATTAGACTACATACAACAATCTGTACAACAATCAGTAATATTAACTTGTGAGCCTATCCAAACAAAACGACCAACGTCATTATTATTATTTTTATTCATATTCTCGCGGATACCGCCTTCAAAACTGCATCTCGATAATATCCCCCTTTCATCTACATTTCTCATTTTACTGCAAACATCATCTCAGAACTTCATTTACTATAACCTTTAATTGGCACTTCATAACAATTTTCGGCTTTTCATATCAATTTTCGGCATTTCATAGCAACTTCGCGATTATTTCCATTCCGTTTTTCGATATTTCCGTTTGTTCTTCCGACATTTCCGATCTTTTTTCTACACGTTTACATTTCTTAACAATTTTCGGCATTTCATAGCAACTTCGCGATTATTTCCATTCCCGTTTTTCGATATTTCCGTCCGTTCTTCCGACATTTCCGATCTTTTTTTCTACACGTTTTTCTACACGTTTTCATTTCATAACAATTTTCGGAATTTCGTAGCAACTTTCCGATTATTTCCATTCCCGTTTTTCGATATTTCCGTCTGTTTTTCCGACTTTTCCGATCTTTTTTTTCTACACGTTTTCACTTCTATTCATTCGGTAGATTATTTTCGTCCTTCAACCTTATTCTACCAACAGTTTTTTTTTTCCTCCATACTACTCATGTCACCCTACATTGACCCCATCAAATTTTATCTACATTCCCTCCGTCAGCATGCCTTTGCCCTAGCCAGATTGAGGTCACACATTTTATTCATTCAGGCTTGCTTAACATTTGGCATCACCCCCAAGGGCCTTACACTGAAAGTTCCCATCTCTGGCTGTAACCCATCCTTTCATCCTGCCTTATACCAATTCCAAACAGAACAATCCACAGCCCTCACCCGCCTGATCCTTAACCTATACCTCAACTCCGCCAATGAACACACCTGTCAACTCCTATCCCTGATCAAAATCCTCAACCTTTCCACTCCCACATCCACACCTAGAGTTCAGAACATCCTTTTACAGGCCAACCGCAAATTGGAACAGCATGCCAGCCTCCACCTCAAAAAACTATCCAAACTCCTGGTCACCCACCTCCAGAAAGGCAATACTCTCTCCCTCAACAACCTCTCCAATAAACCACAAGCTCCTCTGATTGCACAGAAACCCAGTCTCTCCCATCTGCTCAATCTCCCACTTCCAGCTCCACTCCCCCCCAAACCTCACAATCCTAATCCACACAATCCTGAACCACAACATCCCAATTCAGTAGTCAACCTCTCCTCTAAACCTCTCTCCCAATCTGAAACCTCCGTCCTATCCAAAGGCCTCACCTTTAGTCCCACTCCCAAATTCAACCAAACAGCCCTTGTCAAAGACCTACTATCCTATACTCGTAGCCTTGGCTGGAGATATCACTTTGCCACGAGGAAAAATAATCCTACTCCTGATGATCCAGTTCCCCAAGACATCACTCAAATTGAACCCTGCCTGGAACAGTTCCGTCCTCCATCACAGCGAGACCCACCCGCTCTCCCTCAAAATCACCCCCTTCAAACCTTCCAGGAATTCCTTACTTCCAACCTTGCCTCTCAGTCCTTCCTGACAAACCTTAATCCTACTCCCAACATTACCGCAGCTGAATCCCGAGCTATCCGTGATCTGAAGGCTGACCATTCCATCGTCATTCTCCCTGCCGACAAGGGATCCACGACCGTGGTACTTGATCGGCGGGAGTATGTGGCAGAGGGACTGCGCCAGCTTTCAGACAATACTACCTACAAAGTCTGTCAAGAAGACCCCATTCCTGATGTCCAGGCAGAGATTCAGGGAATTCTCAGATCCTTAGGCCCCCTACAAAACCTTTCACCCGAGTCCATCAAACTCATGACCCCACTGACACCCCGCACCCCTACCTTCTACCTACTTCCTAAGATTCACAAACCTAATCATCCAGGCCGGCCAATTGTGGCCGGTTACCAAGCCCCCACAGAACGAATCTCTGCCTACATAGACCAACACCTTCAACCCATCATGTGCAGTCTCCCATCCTTCATCAAAGACACCAACCACTTCCTCGATCGCCTGAAATCCTTACCCAGCCTGTTACCTCCTGAAACCATCCTTGTAACCATTGATGCCACCTCCTTATACACAAATATCCCACATGCCCAGGGCCTCGCTGCGATGGAGTATTTCCTTTCACGCCGACCACCCACTTCCCTACCTAAAACCTCTTTCCTTAATACCCTAGCCAGCTTCATCCTAACCCACAACTTCTTCACCTTTGAGGGCCGGACATACCAACAACTAAAGGGAACAGCCATGGGAACCAGGATGGCCCCCTCTTATGCAAACTTATTTATGGGACGCTTAGAGGAAGCCTTCCTGGAAACCCTAGCCTGTCAACCCAAAGTTTGGTACAGATTCATTGACGACATCTTCATGATCTGGACCAACAGTGAAGAAGAACTCCAGAATTTCCTCTCCAACCTCAACTCCTTTGGTCCCATCAAATTCACCTGGTCCTACTCCAAATCCCATGCCACTTTCCTTGATGTCGACCTCCATCTGTCCAACGGCCAACTTCACACATCCGTCCACATCAAACCTACCAACAAACAACAGTACCTCCATTACGACAGCTGCCATCCATTCCATATCAAACGTTCCCTTCCCTACAGCTTAGGTCTTCGTGGCAAAAGAGTCTGCTCCAGTCCCGAATCCCTGAACCAGTACACCAATAACCTAATAACAGCCTTCACATCCCGCAGCTATCCTCCTGATCTGGTTCAGAAGCAAATTACCAGAGCCACCTCCTCATTCCTCCAAATCCAGAACCTTCCACCGAAGAATCCCAGAAGTGCCCCTTTTGTCACCGGATACTTTCCGGGACTGGAGCGGACTCTGAATGTGGCTCTCCAGCAGGGATACGACTTCCTTAAATCCTGCCCTGAAATGAGATCCATCCTTAATGACATCCTCCCCACTCCTCCGAGAGTGTCTTTCCGCCGCCCACCTAACCTTCGTAACCTCCTAGTCCATCCCTATGAAACCCCCAAACCACCTTCCCTACCCTCTGGCTCCTACCCATGCAACCGCTCCCGTTGTAAAACCTGCCCTATGCACCCTTCCACCACCACTTACTCCAGTCCACTAACCCGGAAGGTGTACACGATCAAGGGCAGAGCCACTTGCGATAGCACCCACGTGATTTACCAACTAACATGCCTGCACTGTGAAGCGTTCTATGTGGGAATGACCAGCAACAAACTGTCCATTCGCATGAACGGTCACAGGCAGACAGTGTTTGTTGGTAATGAGGATCACCCTGTGGCTAAACATGCCTTGGTGCACGGCCAGCACATCTTGGCGCAGTGTTACACCGTCCGGGTTATCTGGATACTTCCCACCGACACCAACCTTTCAGAACTCCGGAGATGGGAACTTGCCCTTCAGCTTATTCTCTCCTCCCGTTGCCCACCTGGTCTCAATCTCCGCTAACTCAAATTCCCGCCCACTATCTTTAGCATCTTTGCCTGGGTTCTGTGGACAGAGCCTCTGCCTCAATTGGTATCTCTGTCCAACTTCTTTGCTTTTCACAAATGTCTGTCTAGGTGTGCTTGCGTTTCGATATGTCTGAGTGTGTGTGTATTTGTTTACCTTCCTTTTTTCCCCCTAAGGTAAGTCCTTCCACTCCTGGGATTGGAATGACTCCTTTTCCACTTCCTTAAAACCCATATCCTTCCCTTTTCCTCCCCTTTTTTCCTCTTTTTCCTGAAGAAGCTGCCAGTGGTGGCGAAAGCTTGTATGTGTGTTTGTGTGTTATTTTATTTGTTTCTCTCGACGAGCCGGTCCTTTTGGTAAGTCATCTCTTTTCTATTTTTATTTTTATTTATCCCACCGGGAAAGTTTCCCTCTATAATATATATATATATATATATATATATATATATATATATATATATATATATATATATATATATATATATAGTTCTACAGTATGTCTGCCTAAGTGTACTTGTGTCTGTGTAAATGTGTGGGTGTATGTGCATTTATTTACCTTCCATTTTTTCCCCCAAGGTAAGTCTTTCCTGTCCCGGGATTGGAATGGCTCCTTACCCCCTTCCTTAAATCCCTCATCATTTCCTTTTCCCTCTCCTTCCCTTCTGCCTGATGAAGCAGCTAGGCTGCGAAAGCTAGCATTTTTGAGTGTGTGTGTGTGTGTCTGTGTGTTTATTTGTTGCTATTACTGCCTGTGCCCCTTCGCCTGGTAAGTGTTCTTCATCTATTTTTTACGTATATTTTTTTCCTGTTAGGAATTTTTCCTCTATATATATATATATATATATATATATATATATATATATATATATATATATATATATATATATATATACGTAAAAAATAGATGAAGAACACTTACCAGGCGAACTTGTAAACAGGAATCTACAGATACATCAAATTTTTCATCAGGGCCAGAAGACAGGATAATGCTTCAACATTTCCATGTTTACCTGTGGGCCTTTAACAAATTTCATAATTATAGCCCATAAATGTAATTGCTGTTCTTTGTAGTCTCTGAACTGTCATTACAGGCAACTATTTATTTGGATGAAATATTGAAACTATAGGCTTGTGATCTGTGAGCACTCAAACTTATTTCCATAAAGGTATTGATTAAATATTTTGACTCCATAAGTTATGGATAGTGCTTATTTTTCAATCTGAATGTATTTTGACTGCTGTTTATTTAATGTCTTAGAAGTACGGGCAATCGGTTTTTCTGATCCATCTGAATATTTACGAGACAATATCGCTCATATGCCACATGACGATACATGACCAGCTAACACAACAATCTGAGTTGAGTCAAAGTGCACTAATTTAGTTTCCTTAATTATTTCATTCCTGAACTTTAAAAATAATATGTCTTCTTGCTTAGTCTACTTAAACTTTACATTCTTCTTTCATAGTATATTCAGTGGTCCAGCTATTTCAGCAAATCTCTTGATGAATTTGTTATAGCAATTTAATTTCCCAAGAAAAGATTCCAACTGCAGAATATTTTTTGGACGAGATAGCTTTTTTATTGCTTCTACACGAGCTTCATATGGTGTGATTCCATTTGCATCAATACTGTGACCCAGATATTCTACCTTGTTCTTGAAGAATTCACATTTCTTTTTGTTTCATCTGAGAAAACCGTCTTCCAGTTGAATGAAAAAGGTTTTCAAATTTTTTACATGCTCATCCATATTTGTGCTCATGGCAATTGTGTTATCTAAGTAATTGGCACATCATGGTATGGTACTTGTAATTTGTTCCACAAATCATTGGCATATTGCAGGACCACTTGCTATACCAAATTGTAGTCTCTGGTATTCAAATAGTGCAAATGGGGTGTTGACAACTGTCTCTTTCTTGGATCAACTGTCCAATTCCAACTGCAGATAAGCATATGATAAATCTATTTTTATAAAATACTTGCCGTTTCTAATTTTTGGAAAGGCTCTTCAGGTCCTAGAAGTGGATACTGTTCTATTTCCAGCTGTCAATTTACAGTTACTTCAAAATCTCCAGATATTCTTATTGAACCATTTGGATTTTTTACTGCCACAATTGGCGTAGCCCAATGAGTAGTATTCACTGGTTTCAATATTCCCTATTTAGTAAGCCTTTCAATTTCTTCTTGAAGTTTATCCATCATGGCAAGTGGTACTAGCCAGGGTTCCTGTCTGCATTTTGAGAACTGCTTTGAATGTTTTGCAGATGCATAAGCCAGTTTGAAAAAGAAATTCATGATCTTAGCATATTCTCTTCGTCGCTTATGTCAAACTATATTTAATGCATTGAACCAGTTTCATGCAAAATACTTACAGTTTTTCTTAACAATCAGAAAAGGAAGGTTTTTGATTATTCCATTATATTTTACCACTGCTATTATGTTTCCCTTTAGGTCTATCAGAGCTCCATTAAATACTTTTAATGTTGAATAAGACCTGGGGAATTTAGGTGATACTAACAATTCATAAGTATCTAGGTTTATTAGTGAACAATTTTCCCCTGTACTAACAGAAACTTCATTGTACAGTCATTCACTTCAACTGATACATAGATTTTCATTGTATTGTCACTGCTAATGATTTCATAACTGCTTATCTCTTCAAATGATAGAACTTCATTTGCTTAATTTTGTGGCTTTTTGTTCCATGATGTGGCTTGTTGACACTTATTGGAAGTGAAAGAAGTAATTTTATTTTTCTTCAAGCATATGGTTGATGACTTATCTTAGAAGATAGATTAAGGAAAGGCAAACTACATTTCAAGCTTTTGTAGATTTAGAGAAAGCTTTTGACAATGTTGACTGGAATACACTCTTTCAAATTCTGAAGTCAGCAGGGGTAAAATACAGGGAAAGGAGAATTATTTACAACTTGTACAAAAGCCAGACCGCAATTATTAGACTCGAAGGGCATTAAAGGAAAGCATTAGTTGGGAAGGGAGTAAGACAGGGTTGTAGGCTTTCCCTGATGTTATTCAATTTGTACATCGAGCAGGTGGTGAAGGAAAGCAAGGAAAAATTTGGAATAGGGATTAAAGTTCAGGGTGAAGAAACAAAAACATTGTGTTTTGCTGATGACATTGTAATTCTGTCAGAGACAGCAAAGGACCTGGAGGAGCAGTTGAATGGAATGGACAGTGTGTTGAAGAGAGCGTATAAAATGAATATTAACAAGAGCAAAACAAAAATAATGGAATGCGGTCTTAGAAAATCAGGCGATGCTGAAGGAATTAGATTAGGTAATGAAACAATGAAGGTGGTAGATGAGTTTTGTTACTTGGGTAGTAAAATAACAAATGACGGTCGCAGTACAGAGGATATAAAACGCAGAATGACAATGGGAAGAAAAGCATTTTTGAAAAAGAGAAATTGGCTAACATCGAATATTAATTTATGTCTAAGGAAGTCCTTTCTGAAGTCATTTTTGTGGGGTGTTGCCTTGTAAGGGAGTGAAACATGGACGATAAACAGTGCGGACAGGAAGAGAATAGAGGCTTTTGAAATGTGGTGCTACAGAAGAATGCTGAAGATTAGGTGGGTTGATCGCATAACTGATGAAGAGGTACTGAACAGGATTGGTGAGAAAAGGAATTTTTGGCATACCTTGACTAAAAGAAGGGATCGTTTGGTAGGACACATTCTTAGACATCGTGGAATCGTAAATTTAGCATTGGAGGGAAGTGTGTGGGGTAAAAATTGCGGAGGGAGACCAAGAGATGCATATAGTAAGCAGATTCAAATGGATGTGGGTTGCCGTTCTTATGAGGAGATGAAGAGGCTTGCTCAGGATAGGGTAGGGTGGAGAGCTGCATCAAACCAGTCTCCAGACTGAAGATCATGTGGCCCATTTACCTACAGATATTACACACTGCATTCCTAAATTTAAATTCATTATGGCTATAGTTTACTTTACATTTTGGGCATGACTTATTTTTGCCCAGTTTATTGTGAAACTCCTTTGATGAACTTCTTGAAGGTGGTTTTCTGCACTTGAGGTAACTGCTTTTTTGAAAAACTTTGGATGAATCTTTCTTATTTTCACCCTTGATCATTTTTACAGTCTGTTGAGTAGCTTCATATGTTTCTGCAATTTTCAAAATGTTATCCAATGAAGGATTGCTCTACTGCAGGGACAAATTTTGCACTTTATCACAAGAGGTATGCACTATAATAACATCCCTGATGGCTCTGTCAGTATACATAATTTCCTGGCAATCATGATCGCATATAAAATTGCAATGTCATGTAAATCGGGCAACCGTTTGGAATATGTCTGTTCAGACATCGTTTTTGTACTGAGAAATTTGTATGTAGCCACTAACACATGCATTTTTGCTTTAAAATGATCTGAAAGTTGCTTAACTAACTCTGTATATTTTTCTTTACTGTCATCCTTTTGCCCAAAAAGTTTAGTCAACAAATCGAAAGTGTCAGTGCAAACCCATGACAGAAAATACTCCCGTTTTTGTTCATCGTTTGTCACTAAGTGTGCCTTGAAATGCTAATTTAGGCAACACAAATATGTGACCCATCGCGCCTTTGTTCTTTCGAATGCTGGAAATCCTGGTACATTTCACTTTTTCTCCAGTGTTGTACCACTGCGTTTTGTCAGCAGTTTTAACAGTTTGCATTGTTTTTTCTAAGCTTATCGTTGTTGTTCCATAAATTGCTGTTGTTGAAGCGTCAACATTTTTATACATTCTGAGAATTCTGCTGTTGTCACTCTGTCTGGATCGCCGTTATGGTTCTTGAAGCAATTGTCACTGAACAGTATATTTTACATTTAATAATAATCTTGAAAACACCCAATATGTTCATTTAATAATAATAGACAGGGAACAACTCACCGTAAAGACGAACGTTGAGCCGCTGACAACACAAATAAAAGACACACAAACACACACAGAATTCTAAATTTTTGGCCGCGGCCTTCCTCAGACAGAGAACACTCACCCACACAACATCTCTGGCACACTCATCCACACACATCAGCTATCTCTGGCCACCCAACACAGCCTGGCTCACGGCGGACGGAAGGGATGGGAAGGGGAAGGGGAGGGAGCAGAAGAGGAGGGGGGAAATGGAGAGGGAAGATAAGGGTGCGGATACAACAAGCAGAGGCGATGTCAGGCGAAAAATGAGATGCAGTATAGAAAAAAAAAAAAAAAACAGGAAGCACACAGTAGGGAAAGGGGCATGAATCGGAAGGAAATGTATGATGTGAGAGGGGGAGGGGGACTGTGAGGCATGGAATGTAGGATGTTAGGTTATCTGAGGTTGAGGCCAGGATGGTTGTGGGACTTTAGGATGTGTTGTAGGGGTAACTCCCATCTCCGCAGTTCAGAAACGCAGGTGGTGGAGGGGAGGATCCAGATGATTCGGGTGGTGAAGCAGCTGATAAAGTCTAAGATGATGTGCTCCGCTGCATGCTGCACCACAGGATAGTCCATATTGCTCTTGGTCACAGTTTGACGGCAGCAGAGTTGGTATATTACATGGCTGCTTTCACAAGTAGCCCGGCCTCTGATAGCATAGGCCAAGCCTGTGACGGGACTGGAATAGGAAGTGCTGGGTGGGTGGATTGGGCAGGTTTTGCATCAGGGTCTTACGCAGGGATATGATCCCTGTGGTAAGGGGTTGGGATTAGGAGTGGCATAGGGATGGACTAAGATGTTGTGGAGGTTGGGAGGGAGATGGAACATCACTTTACAGGGGGTTGGCAGGATCTTATGTAGGCTGTCCCTCATTTAAGGGCATGTTGACAGATAATCAAAGCCCTGATGTAGGATAAGGTTCAGTTGTCCCAGTCCAGGATGGTATTGGGTGACAAGGGGGAAAGTCCTTTGTGGCTAGTTAGTACGATTGGAGGGATGATGTAGGGGGCTGTGTCAATATCGGTGGTGAAGCTACAGAATTTTTACTTAGAGCTTCAGTCAATAACCTTCAACCAATATCAATAACCTGCCTCCACAAAATATCTCTGGTTTGCACACATATATGAGAGAAATTTATCTTGGATTTGAGATGAATAACATTTAACCCTCCGTCGGGCGCACCTCCAGATGAAACAAAAGCAGGCGCACCCGGCCTGAGAGGCCACCCACATATTTTGCGGACTAGCTCGGCCATGTTAAATCAAATTCAAAATGCATGTTGCCTAGTCTTCAAGAGGATCTAAAGGAAGGAATTACAGCAAACTTAAAGCATAATAATGGATATATTGAACAGAATACACCTTAAACTAAAGTAACCAAAATTACCAATTTCCCACAAAGAGTATTAAAAATTGGTCAAACAGACATCCATAAAAGTAATGAAGTTATTTTTAAAGGACATTAGGCAGTCTATTCTGACATGTAATCATCTTTTCTCGCCACATCTGCAGCCAAAAACCTATACTATAGCTTCCAAATCAACAGCTGAAACACAGGTATGGCACAGAACGTATACATCGCTCAAGCAGATTGGTTGATGACAAGCTGAACATTCCTAATCCTTCATCCTCCTAACTCTTGTTTCAGCCACGCATGATAGAAGTTTTAGCCATTTAGGACTTAATGTGGAAGAACTTTCCGGTTCCTTGTGGGGTAAAATTATTTTCAGTCCAGTTTGGAGCTGAATCGACATTCCACATAAATTCATAGCATACTTCACAAGCTAAAGTGTCGAGTTACAAGTTGATGACACAAGGTTTTGCAATTGGTGGCGTCATTTGTAGCAGTATCTTTTACACTGAATGTTGTGTAATGATGATATGAACAGTAGAAGGCGTCTACTTAGACTACTTCGTTGTGTTACCGTTTCCAAAATAAAAACTCCTCACACATATTTTCTTCTCTTCTTCATAATCCCGAGCTGTTCCCTAAACTTTCTGTTCAGCTGCTGAGTCCTCTTTGTCTTCTCCTACCTCACCCTGAGAGTGGGTGTCTCTCTCATTGCCTAAATCTTCGAGTGCGGCTGGATCTTCAGCAGTTTTGTACTTGAGGTGGCGCATTATTTCCACAAGATCATTGGCTTAGAGGCATAACATACTTCTCTGGACATTTCAGCAGAAAATATGGATGTGATAACGTAGGAAAGGTAGGACAACTGAATTTAGAACTCGAGTCTGACGGGCCAGGGTCGTCAGAGTTTTTTTCTTTTTGCAGGTAGCGGTGAGAATCACAGAGAAGAGACTTAGATTGAACAAAACTAAGTAATAAAATAAAAATATCTTGAAAAATATCACCTTCAAAACTATAACGTAATCGGGCGCAGACGGCCTGTGAGGCCCAAGGAGTTCCCATTGACCCACGTGGAAATCGACGGCAGCCTGCGGATCGGCACTGTATGGGGTCCCCAAAGTTACGCGAGTAAACGGATAGGCGGGTCACTAGACCACCAGTGTTAAGCACGGGATTCAAAATGTGTTTTGGTGGCCTGTGAGGCCGACTGCGCCTGACGGAGGGTTAATACTGAATAGCAAGCTCAGAACAAACTTCAACATGTGTATCACCACCTGAATTATACTTTTAGTAATGTTGCCACACCTGTACAAAAGTATTATTTCTGATACTACTATTAAATAAGCCCTGGGATCGCCACTCCCATATAATGATGTATGCAAAGACCAGGATGGTAGTACAACACTATGTAAAAGGTTAATATTGTTTGTTATTTCAGTAAACTGACTGTGATATTATTAAGAACGAAGATCATCATTGGATAATACCATTGAATTCCAGGATTTATAATTAACACAATCACAAAGTCATAAGTAAGGTAAATAATCTGTATCCACACCAAGGATTTGAATAAACAGCTGTTCTTTGCCTCTGTCAAAAATATCTCGTAGTAGTCGCGATCGATTCTTAAAAGCATCGATTGCGTCAACTATCAAAACACAAAATGAATGTTTCAGACACAATTGCTATCGATAACTGTCTTATCGGTAACAACCGTAAGTTTTATTTAACAATATCTACAGACAGAACATGTAGAAAGGGCACAATCTCAATGATTCTACAATCTGTTTAAGTGGACGAACTCTTCCTACAGGTTAATAAAACTACATCCAGCTAATTAAATTTTGACATCGTCCAAAAGAATAAAAAATAAATTCTACGTTGTTTCCACCACTTGGCAGTCGCCTCTTCATATTGGAATAATCAATTAAAAATAAAACAGCAATTAATGAGGCCGTATTCAGGCGTAAACTCCAACACTAAAAAGAAATATCTTTCTCTCGTACCCCCTGTTCGTCTAAGAGTCTTGCCACTTATTTTTACTTCCATTAGCCTCGGGAAACTTTGAAAATAGGCCCAATGCAATGTGTCACTCTCAATACTTTAAAAATGTTTCATAAATAAAGTTTTGCTTTTAAGCTAAGCACACAGTATTGTCATAATTTTTCTTTACAATGTAATCTGTCATGATGGTTTATTAATAACTCACCATATTGTTGGATTCAATAGACACCATTAATATACCATTAATGTAACATAGGCCGGTCACCATAAAATAAGGAGCAGAATCCAGTCTCACTCCCAGATACCAGATCCCATGCGTGGTCTGACTGTATCCATAAACCATTTATTAAAATAGACTGTCTGTTACAACATCAAATACCCAGATCCTTTATGCTTTCATAAAGAAATTACGTAAAAACTTAATTCCCCAGAATGATCTATGAAACCACAGTTACGATTCTAAAATGCGACAACTTTAGTGTCCACAAAATTCCCTTCATGAACAGACTACCACTACTTTAATTACATCACGAGAAATATCTTGTAAACTCATAATTAACAAAGTAGTTAATTCTTCAATAAAAATCCCATTAATCTTTACTATGTGCCGCTATAAGCCAAATACTCACTCATTGCAGTATTTACCACTCGACATTTCACCTCTTTTTGTCGTAATATTTGACAAGTAGTTCATATATCGAAGGCAAACCAGGAGAAGCCAAGATAAGTAAGTATGCAAAACCCAGAAAATTTGTTCTCCTTTTCAAACAAAAACCCGTAACAATTAATCAAATTATTTCTTCTTTGGCATGTGCGGCACAGGCAACATCTTAGGATCATAATTTTTCCTTGGTTCTCCACGCTGATATACTGACAAAGAACTTAAATGCCATCTGGTGACGACCACCGGTAACTTCACCAAGATCACCGTCGCAAGGTTTATCATGAAACACAAACACATGCATCTAAGACAAAGACATCCAAAAACATGTGATTCTTCAGTTTCTCCCGGCGTATTTGACAATCAAAATATCCACGGGTGTACTGATGGTCTATAGTGTCCAACGGGCACAATATTTCAGCGATCATACATGTTGCCATCATCAGGTGAACTGACGAACTGAGCTCCTGGAAACGCGCCGGCACGGAGATCCGCACGCTACGGCTGCTCGAAGGGAACTGGGTTCTAGCCCGGTAGCGGGTCATTTAAATACCCTCGGCCCGCGGAGTGATCCCTCCGCGGTCTGCGCCCCCCGCCGCGCAGTGGAACCAAATGCGACGGCATCTGAGATGACGGCGGTGTGAGAGCTCTGTCCGCCATGGTCGTCACTTCGTTACATTTGCTAGATTTACTCTTAATTAACCCAATTGCTGGTTCCCAAGCTTTGCTAAGATTAGAGCCACAGTCACGGTTTATGAGGTCTTCACTTGTGCGAATTTCAATAGCCTCTCTAATGACGCAGTCCCAGTATCTCGATGTCTGTACCAGAATCCTAGTGCTTTCATATTCCATTGCATGATTCTCCGACAAACAATGTTCAATGACCGCCGACTTGCTCGGATACATCAATCGTGTGTGCCTCTGGTGTTCAACGCATCGATCCTCGACAGTACACATCGTCTGTCCAATATATGACTTTCCACACTGACACGGAATCTGGTACACGCCGCCCTTCCTCAAACCAAGATCATCTTTAGCGCTCCCCACCAGTGCATGAATTTTATTCGGTGGACAAAAAACAGTTCCAACCTGGTGTTTTTTCAAAATGCGGGCAATCTTCCCCGAGAGTGTGCCAGTATATGGAACGAACGCAGTGCCTACATCCTCCCTCATGTTTTCATCCGTTTTCACAGGTTGTGTTGTAGTGGTTGGGCGGAGAGACCGCTGAATCTGCCACTCGGAGTACCCATTTTTTCGAAATACAGTTCTCAGGTGTTCCAATTCCTGGGGTAGACTCTCAGCGTCGGAGATAGTGCGCGCCCTATGTACTAGAGTTTTAAGTACTCCATTCCTCTGTGAAGGGTGGTGACAGCTGCCTGCATGTAAATACAGATCAGTGTGCGTTGTCTTCCGATATACACTATGACCCAGGGTGCCATCAGCTCTTCTCTTGACCAAGATGTCAAGGAACGGTCAGAATCACATCATACACCTTTACGGGGAGAAGATGTATCGCAGCATGAAGAAAATTGAAAAGTTGCGCCACTGTAGATGTCGTTTGCTAAGTACTCTTGCTTTTATAAAGAGATGTCGTTCCGAGAATGTTGTTCCAAAATTTTGCTAAGGTTACGCATCACATCGATTCTGCAGCAGCCAAGAGAATTAAGAAACGGGCCAGCCTCGCACTGCTTCATGAGAGAGTGCATTTCATGCGCAGTAGCCTTCAGCTCATCTCACTGGAACTATTCAAAATGCATTTGCAACTGGTTAGTCACTTCACGTCTTTTTCCTGGGATTGGATTGATGGTGTTGCTTTGATTGCAGCCGATTCCGCCCATAAGAAGGCAACAGGACGTCAAACAGCTAAGTTCTCATGCCTCCTTGATAAACCATCTCTGCAGGTTCCGTGCAAGACTGTCATCAATCTGAGTGGCATGGAGTTGAGTGATGATGTGGTCTCAGTTTTGGAAAAAGGACTCAACTTTGCTCCTACCCCCAAATTCACACCGGTCGCAGAAATTATTAGTGCTGTTGAACAGGTTGCAGCTCGACTTCTGCCTGAATCAGCTGAGGAGATACGTCGTGAAACTTGTCGTACATTGACGAAATCCAAGCCCATGAAGTCGAACATCACTAGTAAAGAGAGGGCGGCCATTCGTGACCTGAGAGAGCGCCCTGAAATTGTTGTCTTACCGGCTGACAAAGGCAATGCTACAGTTGTTGTCTCCCATAAGGACTATACTGAAAAGATGCAGAGCCTGCTTAATGACGATTCCTACTGGAAGATCAGCGTTGACCCCACAAAGAAGGTGGAAAAGAAGACGAGGGCACTTCTCAAGGATTCGGATTTACCGGAGGGTGTCACCAAGAAACTGCTACCTCAAGGTCCGGTACCGCCAAGACTTTATGGAGTCCCTAAGGTTCACAAAGATGGGGTGCCGTTATGTCCAATTGTCAGTAACATCAGAGCAACTACATATTTGTTGGCCAAATACTTGACAGGAATATTAAGTCCTCATGTGGATAAATGCCCTCATCACATCTGTAATTCCGTGGATTTTGTTAAACGCCTTAACAACTTCAGGCTGGATGAGTCAGATATCATGGTGAGTTTCGACTTCATTTCGTTGTTTACGAGGGTGCCCCTTCGAGAGTCACTAGATTTGATTGGTCAGAAATTCGACGAGAAGACCACTGAACTTTTTAGGCATGTCTTGACCTCAACGTATTTTCTTTTCAATGGCGAATACTACAAACAAACGGAGGGAGTCGCCATGGGTAGCCCACCCTCCCCTGTGGTCGCAAATTTGTACATGGAGAATTTCAAGGAGGAAGCCCTGGAATCATCTCAATGGAAACCTACTTGCTTTTTCCGTTACGTGGACGACACCTTCGTCATCTGGCCACATGGTATGGATAAACTCCTTGACTTCCTTATACATCTGAACTCCATACACCCCAACATCCAATTCACTATGGAGACTGAAACGGAGGGTAAATTGCCGTTGCGCACTATCTCCGACGCTGAGAGTCTACCCCAGCAATTGGAACACCTGAGAACTGTATTTCAAAAAAATGGGTACTCAGAGTGGCAGATTCAGCAGGCTCTCCGCCCCACCGCTACAACACAACCTGTGGAAACGGATGAAAACACAAGGGAGGATGTAGGCACTGTGTTCGTTCCATATACCAGCGCACTCTCGGGGAAGATCACCCGCATTTTGAAAAAAAAAAACCAGGTTGGAACTGTTTTTTGTCCACCGAATAAAATTCGTGCACTGGTGGGGAGCGCTAAAGATGATCTCGGTTTGAGGAAGGCCGGCGTGTACCGGATTCCATGTCCGTGTGGAAAGTCATATATTGGACAGACAATGTGTACCGTCTAGGATCGATGCGTTGAACACCAGAGGCACACACAGTTGATGTATCCGAGCAAGTCGGCGGTCGCTGAACATTGTTTGTCAGAGAATCATGTGATGGAGTACGAAAGCAATAGGATTATGGTACAGACATCGAGGTACTGGGACTGCGTCGTTAGAGAGGCAGTGAAGACCTCATAAACCGTGACTGTAGCTATAATCTTAGCAAAGCTTGGGAACCAGCGATTGGGTTAATTAAGAGTAAATCTAGCAAACGTAACAAAGTCACGACCATGGCGGACAGAGCCCTCACACCGACGTCATCTCAGACGCCGTCGCATTTGGTTCCACTGCGCGGCCGTGACGCGGGGCGCGGACCGCGGACCGGTCGCTCCGCAGGCCGAGGGTATTTAAATGGCCCGCTACCGGGCTAGAACCCAGTTCCCTTCGAGCAGCCGTAGCGTGCGGATCTCTGTGCTGGCGCGTTTCCAGGAGCTCAGTCCGTCAGTTCACCTGATGATGGCGACATGTATGATCGCCGAAATATTGTGCCCATTGGACACTATAAACCGGCAGTACACCCGTGGATATTTTGATTATCCAAAAACATATTTATTCCATCGTCCCTACATTATTCACACTCTTCTAAATTAAATTAATAATTTTTTAATTATTTTCTCCCAAAATTAAATATAATATGTTTCAATCAAGATGATGCGATACTCTAGGGAAGTCGTGAAGCAACACCATAAGGTTTTGTTCCGCTTCAAGGACTGTTGGTGTGTGAAGATATGGCATGGGAAAGCTGTTTATGGACTAGGTCTGAAGGTTAATTTCTGTCTGTAAAGACGTTTAAAAAATGCACAGTAACACAAATCGAAAGCAAACATGTATCAGCAAGAAACATTCTCTGAAACGAAAAACTTCTATCATCACAGAAATTTAATAATATCATAGAAATTGCACAAAATCAAATGTATGAACTATTGTGTGTATACATTAAGTGTAAATGAAGATGGTTGAAAAATATTTCTGAGCAGTAAAATATTGTTAAGTGTAACCCATTTTAATGTTCCATTAAAACATTCATAAAGACAAAGTACACGTAGAGAATAGTGGGAAATGATACAAAAAGTAAGGGTCTTTGTAATAGTGTATTTGAGTGACGTTACAAGTAATAAAAGCAGAACGGTAGCAGCTTGTTCATGGTCTCTCATAAAGTTAGCACAATGTCACTAATGACTGTTTACATCTAATGTCCAGAATTGATGACTATGAAGCATGAAAATATAGAACTCGAGATGTGAAAGCAGAGTCGTTGGCATTCATTGCCAAGAACTTAACATTCAATAATAGAACAGACATCCAATCACAGAAAATCCATGTGTAGTAATCTGTCAAGAAATAGCTTCATTTTAATATCAACTGATTACTCGTTTGACTGTGGTTGGAAGTACTGCATTAGAAGTATGGTATGGGGTAGGCATTAATTTTAATGATCTACTACTAGAAACAGTAATAATGAACTGTATTTGAAAAACTCCTTCATCGTTTAGTAGCTTTGACAGACCTATTCCTACAAAAATATAATTTTATGTGACCTGTGCAAATGTATATTGGGCCTACTTTCCAATACAGATTTGCCCTGCTGTAGAACAACTTGCATTTTCTGATAAGGCTAATGTAGAATGCTGACAGAAGGATGCAGCACAAGGTGAGTCGGCATCACAATCAGTAAGCAGGAACAGTCTGCATTGTCACACAGTGGAGGAGAATGATCGTTTCTACCTATACTTCTCATCAAAAAGCGTCCCTAGCAAAGGGTGGGCAAGCCATATTAAAGGCCACAATAGTTGCTCACACAATGTACCAGAAAAGTAATGCTTACTACGTACTAGAGACAAACCTGTAATACTTGTAAGGCCCTGACTCAGCGAGACAGTCTCCTTTCCAGCGCACTGACTTCTGAACATGATACAGTACACTTTTATCCACCAGAGCCTTTCTTTCACGAAAAATTTCATAGTACTCTGACTCCGAATCACTGTCTTCTTCAATTTTGGTAGAATCCCTAAGAAAATATAAATTTTATACGAGTGATTTGGCCCTTCTATTACTAGTCAAATTTTTTATTGAATTATTCTGTAGCATGAAAGGCACTTACCCATCTCCTTCAAGATCCGAATCTCTCTTGCACCTCTTGTATCTGTTGCAGTCAGGCTGTGACAAGGATGCACCTCTGTCCAGCTCAAAGTGTGAATCCTGTGTAAATAACTTGTATTATCATTATGAAATAAAATTATGTGTAGTTCTGCCTATCAAAGTAGCAGCAAGTAGAAACTTTGATAATGCCCGAAAGAAACTTTAATGTATTCAGCACTATCTGAAATAAAAGTTTCTTTCTAACGGGAGAACAGAGAAAAAGCAAGGGAAGAAAAATGTGGAAAGTGGTTAAATAACTGTAAGTGGGAATAAGCAGGGTGTCCAAAAATTCTAAAAAGAAAAATTCCCTGAGTTTTCCAGTTTTTCAAGGTCAATTTTTTTTATTTTTACAGGGTTGTATTTTGTTTAGTCACTAACCACATTTGATTCATTTTGTAACAGAAGTGTTTTACTACGAGTTAAAAAGAAGCCTGTGATTTAACATGGCTTATTTTAAACATGATTTGAAACCCTTATTTCAATAATAGTACACCATTACTTCAGTTCATATTGATATGTTGAAGCTTAAACATGAATTTTAATTTTAATTTTGAACAAATGATTTATGGGAACTGCTGACAACAGTAGTTAAATCAATTACAATATTCTGTCAACATATTTACTGCAAATAATCATCTTGTAAATAAAAACAAGGCAGTGACAATGCACTTCCTACTTAGCTGTAATCTCTAGATATAACAGGCAATGCCCCGACTGGCTGACTGACTCATCATTGCCCAGCCCAAACCACTGAAGATAAAAACTTGAAATTTTTAGAGGGTGTTTATCTTACTCTGTAGGCATAATTTAATCAGCAAATTTTCTATATTCTGTCTGTAAGGGGGTGAAATAGGGAATTTAACGTTGTTTCGAAATACATAGCTATTTAGGCAATTTTGACGCTAGCACTACAAAATTTCAGATTTTAATCAGGGTTTGAATTTAAAAGACACCTGTTTTGGCTTTAATTCAACCAATAAGAGGGTAAAATAGGGGATGCAAAAATTGATTTTCAAAAATATGTTGCTGTTAACTCAAATTTTAAGCTCCAACTACGAAACTTCAGATATGGAATCTTGGTCAGGATTAAAAGAACACGAGTATCAGTATTTTTGGGAATTCAACAAGTAAGAGGGTAAAATAGGGGATGAAGAATTCTTTTTGAGAACACGTTGCAATTAAGATAATTTTGAAGCTAAAGCTGCAAAAATTGATACTTGTATTGTTGGTTAGAATTTAAAAAAAATAAGTGATTCGGTATTTTTGGGAATCCAGCCAACAAGGAGTTAAATTGCAGACGGGATGTTTTTTGAAAAGCTGTTGCTATTTAGGCAATTCTGAAATTAGAACTAAAAATATTTGGATATGGATTCAGAATTCATATTTAGAAGACATGTTTTTTGATATTTTTGAGAATTTGACCAATAAGGGGGTAAAATATGGGATGCAAAAATTGATTTCAAAAATACAGGGTGTCCACAATGAGACTCCAAGATTTTAATATCCTATATCTTTCTCATTTCAGTTGGTGGACCTGAAGGGGCAGACAGAGCAACTCAACAAGTTTGTGGTGTGTAAATTTGATACACCAAGTGGCTGTAGTGGAGCAGCAATCAATCATTTTAGCAAAATGGTGGATATGAAGGAGCACGCACATGTGGTCTGATGGTATGCAGAGACAAAAGTGGTGACCAAGAGCAAAGTACAAAGTTTACAATAAAGCTTCCCCGTCGTTCAAGACAATAAACAAGTGGTGTGATCAGTTTTTGGCTGCAGGAAGTGTTGCGAAAAGGCATGGTGGTGGTATGCCTGCAATCAGAGAACATCATGTGGAACAAGTGCTTCATCTTTGACCTCGCTGCTGCAGTTTTTGCATGATTTTTTTCACCACTTCACTTCCTACGAGTGCAGTAACGTATTGTAACAACTCTGGCTTTGCTACGCACAATGTGCTTCATCGTGTTTTGCCTTTATTTAGTGCCAACGAACAATTGAACATTCCACCATGTGATTCTAATTATCCAAATGTATATTTTTCAGACTTGGAAAATTTGAATGGCTAAACATGCCTTGGTGCACAGCCAGCACATCTTGGCGCAGTGTTACACCGTCCGGATTATCTGGATACTTCCTACCGACACCAATCTTTCAGAACTCCGGAGATGGGAACTTGCCCTTCAGCTTATTCTCTCCTCCTGTTGCCTGCAATCAATGGTTTTAGCAAAATGGCGGATATGAAGGAGCATGCACAAGTGGTCTGGTGGTATGTAGTGTGTTTGTGTGTGATTTTATTTGTATCCAGTCCTTTTGGTAAGTCATCTGTTCTCTCTACACACACACACACACACACACACATCTCCCACATCGCGATCACAGCAGTCAGTTCCTTGATAATAGAAGCCAAATGGTTGCAATTGAGAACTATCCAACATACTCCAAATTGAATCCAGAGTGATACAAGGCTCGGTAATCAGCCCATTACTTTTTATAGTGTATATCAATAACCTCCTCCATAACTTGCCAAACAAATCCATTCTATATGATAATGACATAACTTTAATAACATTGGACAAAAATCTGGAAGCTGTACAAGAGAAAAATACAGATATGGTAGAAAAAGCCACTACTTGGCTGAACAGCATTAAACTCGTCTTAAATGGCAATAAAACTGAAACAATATATTTTCATTTGAGTAATCTGAAACCTGAAGGGTTAGCAAAAACATCTGTTAAGCTACTAGGAACGTACTTAGATAACAAACTGAACTGAAGTGAACACATGCAATAAATATGTAAGAAAATATCCGGGGTAATTTTATTACTGCATAAACTTAGGACTTGTGTGTGTGAAAGCCAACTGAGAGCCATCTATGCCTTTTTCCACACGCACCTGGTTTATGGTGTAATAATTTGAGGAACTCCGCAGGGGCTCAAGAAGTTTTTAAGTGGCAGAAGAGATCTGTCAGAGTTATAAAGGGATAACCCAACAATGAGTCTGGTAGGCCAGTAAGGAAAGCAGAGTAACTTCACAGTCAGTGTGGAGGCAGACTTACACAACACAAGAAATAAAGAGGTAAGACTAAAGAAAACCTAAGACTACCATAATTACACAGGAATGAAGTCATTTAATAAACTACCTAAAACACCGAAGGAAATGCCAATACAGCAGCTAGGGAAGAAGCTAAAAAAAACTGTTTGATCCGAAATACAACCTACAGTGTTGCGGAATTCGAAAAAAAACTTGAGATGCCTCCAGCAGGAATGCCAAGTATAGCAGGTAGATGCATAAATATTTCTGACAAACTTGTAATTAATCAGATGTATAACTGTAAATACTTTTATTTCTTTTATTTGTGTATAAATTCAACTAATGTGTATCTACAAATATACCGATCAGAGGCATAGCTGTAAATATTTATGACAAACTGGTAATCAGTCAAATGTATAACTGTAAACTGTATAACTGTAAATATTTCCTTTCTTTCATTAGAGTATAAATTCATCCAATGTGTAAGTACAAACTATGTATAGCTTTGAAGTTACCTATTACAACACAAGGTTGTTTAATGACAATAAAACTTTATTAGATTTGATTTCATTCTTTGCCAGTGTTGGAGCTGGCCGCCCTGCAGCGAGTTATTACGACTCGTCGAGCAACTTCAATTGATAATCAAACCCAGATCAGCATTTGCATTCCCCCCACTGATGCTATCAGTGACTTCGCGCGCGAGCACGAATTGTTACCAGTACTTGTGACAATTCTGTTTTTCCATGTTGCTCCTGCGTGAGTGCTTGTAAACAAAACGTGGTTGCTGTGCAATCTTCTTCTATTTACTGCTCTCCCACCCTGTCGGTTGAGCACAAATCTGAAACTACAATTTCTCCTACTCGCACGCCGCCGCCTTTGCGTGTTCGTCTTGGGTCTGCTGGAACACATCTCACACGCCGCCATCTTGTGCTCACGCGACAGTGCCTCCCTCGTGCACGTCGGCAGCCGACGTGTCGACTACCTTGGCACTTTGGCTCTCCTCAGCTGCCCCGAATGTTTCTGAGCCAGCACCTGATGCCGTGCTGCCCTCACACCCACCATCGGCCAGCACGAGTACTACTTCGTCTCCTCGGCTGCCTCGAAAAAGTCAGAGCCACAGTCCGCAGCCGTATTGCCCTCGCACACATCACCGGCCGGCATTATACGCGTAACCGTAGATTCAGATTTTTCCCGGCAAAAGCTCCCTCCATTTACCCCCATCCACTCTCTACCACAAGCTTAGCCGCACCCCTAGTAGCCCAGTTGTTATCACGAGCTTTTAATGTTGCAGATATGTCAGTTGTAAAACCAAGTGGACTTTTTTCCATGTAAAACATACTTTGCACATATTTTGCACATCACCTGATATTAATGTCTTTCCAAAATACTGTTGTGAAATGGGATGTACTCTTAAAGAAAAGAAGTATCTATTGCGCTTAACTGATCTGAAAACGTCACCAGCTATGGACGAAAGAAAATAAAAGTGAATGGCCACTATTCCACTAATAAAAATGTGATCATAGTAAATTGCTATTTTAGAGAATTCTCATATCTGTATATACTCAGTACAAACATTTAGTTCATGGAAATGTCGTATCAGAAATACGCCCTCTGAATTTTAATAAAGTTGGCATAACTGAAGACTAGGATACCAACCATCAGTCTTGACCCATGACATCATCAACATGTTGGAAAACACGTATATGGAATACTTCTGTATTGTAGATACAAAATTATCTGTAGTTATCCTTGTACATTACTGATAACAGAATGTACCATCGATCATACGCCTTACCCCAAAAATTCGCACCTTCGGTGCTCAAATGTGAATAACAAAACCTCCCTAACCTAACCTATACCTTACCATCAGAGAGAAGCTACAGATCACTATTTAAGCACAAAATATTAATCTATAATCTGTTCTGTTTGTAAACAAACTATCGTCTTTAACTCAGCCACCACATCATTACTCACACCTTCTACAAACACGCACGCACCTCAAAACTACCATGCTGCAATGACGTCATGGGTCAAAGCTGACGAGCAGTATCCCCATCTTCAGGTGAGCCGTAAAGCCAAGGGCAGGTTAAATTTTACTTAGTGTCCTAATGTTGGTAACTAAATATTCACTTTACTAAGATAATTTACTGAACATACAAGAACCGTAAAGAACATACATAAAGTAGAAAGAGCATTATTTATTTTATTTCACAGTCAACAAGAAAGTTGCCAACATCAGTGGAGTAGGGAGCTGTGCCCATAAGTAAAAGTTTACTTTGGGATACAGTCGACTTTTCTAAAGCCTAGTTTTTATAAACAACTCAAAATTACTCCAGCACAGGTTTCTCAGAACAAAACTTATCAGAATAAACCCTAATCCACTAACCTTAATTTGTAGTTGTTTATTACTAATTAAAAGTATATTTTTCTCATCGGCAGAATAGATTGGATAAAAAAAGAAAAAAGATGCCTAGAATTGTTTTCATCATTGCAGTTTAATTTAAAGTTCACTTGGGGATAATTTGAACAACTACATAATATTCTAAATGTCACATTTAGGTACATTAGTATTCTAGGGTTAACATAAAAACTGAGAGAAATATAAATGTACAATGAAAACAGGTCAAATAAGGTTATGACTTGGAAACACCTTGGTAAAATCACATATTTACATTATTATACCAAGAACTTGCTTGTCGATTTTCAGTAAAAACTCTAGGTGTACTTGTGTCTGTGTGAATGTGTGGGTGTGAGTGCATTTGTTTACCCTCCATTTTTTCCCCCAAGGTAAGTCTTTCCTCTCCCGGGAATGGCTCCTTACCCCCTTCCTTAAAACCCTCATCATTCCCTTTTCCCTCTCCTTCCCTTCTACCTGATGAAGCAGCTAGGCTGCAAAAGCTAGTGTTTGTGTGTGTGTGTGTGTGTGTGTGTGTGTGTGTGTGTGTGTGTGTGTGTGTCTGTGTCTGTGTGTGTGTGTATTCATTTATTTATTTGTGATGCTGTTACACCTGTGCTCCTTCGCCTGGTGAGTAATCTTCGTCTATTTTTTATAGAGGGAAACTTTCCCCGTGGGATAAACAAAAATAAAAAATAGAAAAGAGATGACTTACCAAAAGGACCAGCTCGTCGATAGAAACAAATAAAATCACACACAAACACACATACAAGCTTTCGCCACCACTGGCAGCTTCTTCAGGAAAAAGAGGAAAAAAGGGAAGGAAAAAGGGAACGATATGGGTTTTAAGGA
Organism: Locusta migratoria; assembly: GCA_026315105.1. Taxonomy (NCBI): domain Eukaryota; kingdom Metazoa; phylum Arthropoda; class Insecta; order Orthoptera; family Acrididae; genus Locusta; species Locusta migratoria. The sequence goes on along the minus strand of CM048747.1, from coordinate 570,249,955 downwards.
AGTGGAAAAGGAGTCATTCCAATCCCAGGAGTGGAAGGACTTACCCTAGGGGGAAAAAAGGAAGGTAAACAAATACACACACACACTCAGACATATCGAAACGCATACATTGTCTAGGTGTGTTTGCGTTTCGATATGTCTGAGTGTGTGTGTATTTGTTTACCTTCCTTTTTTTCCCCTAGGGTAAGTCCTTCCACTCCTGGGATGGGAATGACTCCTTTTCCACTTCCTTAAAACCCGTATCCTTCCCTTTTTCCTCCCCTTTTATCCTCTTTTTCCTAAAGAAGCTGCCAGTGGTAGTGAAAGCTTGTTTGTGTGTTTGTGTGTGATTTTATTTGTTTCTATTGACGAGCCGGTCCTTTTGGTAAGTCATCTCTTTTCTAAAGATTTTTTACTTACCTAAAGTACAGGCTTGTCGATAGAAACACCAAACACACACAAAAACACACAACCATTCGAGCTTTCGAATGGTTGTGTGTTTTTGTGTGTGTTTCGTGTTTCTATCGACGATCCTGTACTTTAGGTAAGTCAAAAAAAAAATATATATATATATATATAGACTGATTATGCCTTTCAGCATTCAGTCTGCAGCATAGTACCTCTAATAAAACTCCTCCATAATCACCTATTCAATGCTAACATTGATGCCTCATCTGATGTTATGCCTTTCACTTCAAAACCTTTCTGCACCGAATCTAAGTACTTTCTTCTTGGTCTACCTTGACTCCCCTTACCCTCCACTAACGAGCTCATGAGTCTCTTAGGTAACCTTGCCTCTCCCATGCATGTAACATGACCCCACCATCTCAGTCTGTTCACTCTAACTGCTTCATCTATGGTGTTCATTCCCAGCTTTTCTTTGATTTCCTCATTATGGACATCCTCCTGCCATTGTTCCCATCTATTGGTACCTGCAGTCATTCTTGCTATTTTCATATCTGTAACCTCTACCTTATGAATAAGGTAACCTATATCCACCCCACTTTCACTCCCATACAACAAAGTTGGTCGAAAGCTAGAGCGGTGCATTGCTAACTTAGTCTTGGTACTTACTTCCTTCTTGCAGAAGAGAGTAGATGTTAGCTGAGTACTCACTGCATTAGCTTTGCTGCACCTCGATTCCAGTTCTTTCGCTATGTTGCCATTCTGTGAGAAAATACATCCCAGGTACTTGAAACTGTCTACCTGTTCTAACTTTGTTCCTCCTATTTGGCACTCATCTGTTTGATTCTCTTTCCCACAGACATTACTTTCGTTTTGGAGATGCTGATCTTCGTATCGTAATCCTTGCACCTCTGATCGAGCTCTGAAATATTAGTTTGCAACCTTTCAATCGAATCGGCCATTACAACTAAGTCATCCACATAAGCACGACTGCTTATTTTGTTTTCACCTACTTTAATCCTACCCTGCCAGTCTACTGTTTTAACATATGATCCATGAATAGCATGAACAACAGTGGTGACAGGTTACAGCCTTGTCTTACCCCTGAAACTACCCTGAACCATGAGCTTAATTTACCATCTACTCCAACCACTGCCTGACAGTCTACGTAAAGCCCATTAATTGCCTGCAGAAGTTCGCCTCCTATACCATAATCATGAAGAACTGACAGTAGCTTCCTCCTAGGAATATGGTCATAAGCCTTTTCCAGATCTATGAAACATAGATACAATTCCCTGTTCCATTCATAGCACTTTTCCATTACCTGCCGTAAGCTAAAGATCTGGTCCTGACAGCGTCTAAGAGCCCTAAACACGCACTGGTTTTCATCTAACTTGTCCTCAATTAATACTCGCACTCTCCTTTCAACAATACCTGAGAATATTTTGCCTACAACGCTAATTAAAGGGATACCCCAATAGTTGTTGCAATTTTTTCTCTGTCCATGATTGTAAATGGGCGTGATTACCGCTTTTGTCCAGTCAGATGGAATCATTCCCGATTCCCACACCTTTTCAATTATCCTGTGTAACCATTTGAGACCTGATATTCCACTGTATTTGATGAGTTCCGGCTTAATTTCATCTACCCCAGCCACTTTATTGCACTGTAATCTACTGACAATTTTCCGCACTTTCTCAAATGAGATCCTGTTTCCATCGTCGTTCCTATCCCATTCTAACTGAAAATTTGATACATTATTAAACGTTTCACCTACATTGAGTAATTCTTCAAAATATTCTGTCCATCTGCCCAAGGCATCCACAGGATTGACTAGCAGTTTTCCTGACCTGTCCAAAACACTTGTTAATTCCTTCTTCCCTCCCTTTCGAAGATTGCTAATTATGCCCCAAAATGGTTTCCCTGCAGCTTGGCCCAGAGATTCTAGCTTGTTTCCAAAGTCTTCCCATGATTTCTGCTTGGATTCTGCAATTATCCGTTTGGCTTTGTTTCTTTCTTCAACATAACTTTCTCTGTCTGCCTGATTTCTAGTATGGAGCTATTTTTGATATGCCTTCTTTCTTTTTTTTATTTTCTTTTTACAGGCTCCCTTGACTGTGTCATTCCACCAGGCTTTCTGCTTCTTCCTACCTTTACACACTACTGTTCCAAGACATTCTCTAGCTGTTTCCAGTAGTGTGTCTCTGTACCTTGACAATTTCTCTTCCATTGACTGTAAATCATTACGTTCAACTAAATGGTACCTTTCCGAGATCATTGTTATGTATTTGTGCCTAATTTCCTTGTCTTGAAGCTTCTCCACTCTTATCCTTCTACACATGGACCTAACGTTCTCCTACTTTGGACACACAAAACCAATTTCATAGCAGATTAAATAATGATCAGTATCATCAAAGAACCCCCTGAAAACACGTGTGTCCTTGACTGTCTTCCTGAATTCCTGGTCTGTTATTATATAGTCATTGATAGATCTGGTTCCCCTTCCTTCCCACATGTAGCGGTGAATGTCCTTATGCTTAAAGAAGGAGTTTGTGATAACTAAGCCCATACTGGAACAGAAATCCAAGAGCTGTTTTCCATTCCTGTTGGCCTCCATACCCTCTCCAAACTTATCCAAAACCTTTTCATAACCTTCTGTCGATTTCCTATTCTAGCCTTAAAATCACCCATGAGGATAACAATATCCTTATCCTTCACTCTAACAACTATATCACTAAGTGTGTTGTAAAATCTGTCCATCTCATATATATATATATATATATATATATATATATATATGATACGAATATTAAGGTGAAAAATTCCTAGCAGGAAAAATTAAATATAAAAAATAGACGAAGATTACTCACCAGGCGAAGGAGCACAGGTGTAACAGCATCACAAATAACTAAATGAATACACACACACACACACACACACACACACACACACACACACACACACACATACGCAAGCTTTCGCAACCCAGTTGCTTCTTCAGGCAGAAGGGGAGATAAAGGAAATGATGAGGGTTTTAAGGAAGGGGATAAGGAGCCATTCCAATCCCGGGAGAGGAAAGACTTACCTTGGGGGAAAAATGGAGGGTAAACAAATGCACACACACCCACACATTCACACAGACACAAGTACACCTAGGCAGACATACTGTAGAAAGCAAAGAAGTTAAAAAGTTAGACAGAGATACCACTTGAGGCAGAGGCTCTGTCCAGAGAACCGATGCAAAGATGTTAAGATGGTGGGTGGGAATTCGAATTTAGTGGAGGTTGAGACCAGGTGGGCAACGGGAAGAGAGAATATGCTGAAGGGCTAGTTCCCATCTCCGGAGTTCTGAAGGATTGGTGTCAGTGGGAAGTATCCAGATAACCCGGACGGTGTAGCACTGTGCCAAGATGTGCTGGCCATGCACCAAGGAGTGTTTAGCCACAGGGTGATACCAATTGACATGCCTGCACTGTGAAGCGTTCTATGTGGGAATGACCAGCAACAAACTGTCCATTCGCATGAGTGGACACAGGCAGACAGTGTTTGTTGGTAATGAGGATCACCCTGTGGTTAAACACGCCTTGGTGCACGGCCAGCACATCTTGGCACAGTGCTACACCGTCCGAGTTATCTGGATACTTCCCACTGACACAAATCCTTCAGAACTCTGGAGATGGGAACTAGCCCTTCAGCATATTCTCTCTTCCCGTTGCCCACCTGGTCTCAACCTCCGCTAAATTCGAATTCCCACCCACCATCTTAACATCTTTGCATCGGTTCTCTGGACAGAGCCTCTGCCTCAAGTGGTATCTCTGTCTAACTTCTTAACTTCTTTGCTTTCTACAGTATGGCTGCCTAGGTGTACTTGTGTCTGTGTGAATGTGTGGGTGTGTGTGCATTTGTTTACCCTCCATTTCCCCCCCAAAGTAAGTCTTTCCTCTCCCGGGATTGAATGGCTCCTTATCACCTTCCTTAAAACCCTCATCATTTCCTTTATCTCCCCTTCTGCCTGAAGAAGCAACTGGGTTGCGAAAGCTTGCGTATGTGTGTGTGTGTGTGTGTGTGTGTGTGTGTGTGTGTGTGTGTGTGTGTATTCATTTATTTATTTGTGATGCTGTTACACCTGTGCTCCTTCGCCAGATGAGTAATCTTCGTATATTTCATATATATAAATTACGAAAATTACTCATCAGGCGAGGAAGCACAGGTGTAACAGCATCACAAATAAATAAATGAATACACACACACACACACACACACACAAACACACACACACACACACAAACGTAAGCTTTCGCAACCCAGTTGCTTCTTCAGGCAGAAGGGAAGGAGAGGGAAAATGAAATGATGAGGGTTTTAAGGAAGGGGGTATGGAGCCATTCCAATCCCGGGAGAGGAAAGACTTACCTTGGGGGAAAAAATGGACAGTAAACAAATGCACACACACCCACACATTCACACAGACACAAGTACACCTAGGCAGACATACTGTAGAAAGCAATGCGTCGACAGACACAAATAAAATCACACACAAACACACATACAAGCTTTCGCAACCGTTGGTCGCTTCTTCAGAAAAAGAGGAAGAAAGGAGAGGAGAAAGGGAAAGATAAGTGTTTTAAGGAAGTGGAAAAGGAGTCATTCTAATCCCAGGAGTGGAAGGACTTACCTTAGGGAAAAAAAGGAAGGTAAACAAATACACAAACACTCACGCATATACAAATGCAAACACGCCTAGACAGGCATTTGTAAAAAAACCTGGAGGGAATGTAGAAAAATGTGATGGTGTTGATGTAGGGTGGCATGCATAGTATGGAAAAAAGAGAAATCTGTACTGAATGGTAATGAAATAAAAAATAAATATATAAAAATAGATAAATAAAATTATATATGGGAGAGATATTAAGGTGATCAGATAGCAAAAGGAATTACTCAGATAGGAAAAAATAGAAATACACAAACACTCACGCATATCCAAATGCAAACACGCCTAGACAGGCATTTGTAAAAAAGCCTGGAGGGAATGTAGAAAAATTTGATAGGGTTGATGTAGGGTGACATGCATAGTATGGAAAAAAGAGAAATCTGTACTGAATGGTAATGAAATAAAAAAGTAAATATATAAAAATAGATAAATAAAATTATATATGGGAGAGATATTAAGGTGATCAGATAGCAAAAGGAATTACTCAGATAGGAAAAAATAGAAAAAGTTGTTCGAGAGAATACAAATGTCTGTCTAAGTGTGTGTGCGTTTGGATATGTGTGAGTGTGTGTGTATTTGTTTACCTTCCTTTTTGTCCCCTAAGGTAAGTCCTTCCACTCCTGGGACTGGAATGACTCCTTTTCCACTTCCTTAAAACCCATATTCTTCCCTTTCTCCTCCCCTTCTTTCCTCTTTTTCCTGAAGAAGCTGCCAGTGATGGCGAAAGCTTGTATGTGTGTTTGTGTGTGATTTTATTTGTGTCTATCGACGAGCCGGTCCTTTTGGTAAGTCATCACTTTTCTATTTTTATTTTTGTTTATCCCACCAGGAAAGTTTCCCTTTATAATTTTCATTATATAAGTGTGTTTGCCTCTGTAACTTATAAAATAATAGGTGACGGGAAATTTTAGTGCGGTAGGGGCAGAAGGGGAGGGAAAAGGAAATGATTAGGGTTTTAAGGAAGGGGATAAGGAGCCATTTTCTGCAGTGCTATGAACATAGTTTATTGTATCATTTTCCAAAGAGTTACACCATAAAGATATAATTTTTTAAATGGACAAAAGTTTTTTTTAATCGTGTATTGGATTCGTTTAAACCAGCTGCGTCCAAATCAATTTAAACTACATTCCTATCACTGTTAGTTTGGTAGCTACAACCCTTCATAGTACCGGGGGCAGAGGCTGTGACAGCACAGCTGACTGGCTGAGAAGCTATCGCCTGGGTCGCGGCCCACTGCCTCATGACCACCAGCCACTCAGCTGTGTTGTAGTAGCCTCTGCCCACTATACTTTGAAGGGTTGTAGCTCCCAAACTAACACTGATAGGAATGTAGTTTAAATTCATTTGGATGCAACTGGTTTCAACAAATCCAATGCAAGATTAAAAAAAAACTATTGTTCCATTTAAAAAATTATATCTTTGTGCTGTAACTTTTTGGAAAATGATACAATAAACTATGTTCATAGCTCCGAAGAAAGTGTAACATTTCTTGTGTTGACCTACCACATTAAAATTTCCCGTCACCTATTATTTTATGTGTTATAGAGGCAAACACACTTAGTGAAACACCCTGTATATATATATGAATATTATAGAGGAAAAATTCCTAACAGGAAAAATATACGTAAAAAATAGATGAAGTACACTTACCAGGCGAAGGGGCACAGGCAGTGATAGCAACAAATAAACACACAGACACACACACACACAAATGCAAGCTTTCGCAGCCCAGCTGCTTCGTCAGGCAGAAGGGAAGGAGAGGGAAATGGAAAGGGAAAAGGAAATGATGAGGGTTTTAATGGAGTGCATAAGGAGTCATTCCAATCCCGAGACAGGAAAGACTTACCTTGGGGGGAAAAAAGGATGATAAACAAATACACACACACCCACACATTTACACAGACGCAAGTACACTTAGGCCGACATACTGTAGAAAGCAAAGAAGTTAGACAGAGATGCCATTTGAGGCAGAGGCTCTGTCCAGAGAACCAAGGCAAAGATGTTAAGATGGTGGGTGGGAATTCGAATTTAGCGGAGGTTGAGACCAGGTGGGCAACGGGAAGAGAGAATATGCTGAAGGGCTAATTCCCATCTCCGGAGTTCTGAAGGATTGGTGTCAGTGGGAAGTATCCAGATAACCCGGACGGTGTAACACTGTGCCAAGATGTGCTGGTCGTGCCCCAAGGTGTGTTTAGCCACAGGGTGATCCTCATTACCAACAAACACTGTCTGCCTGTGACCATCATACAAATGGACAGCTGCCATCCTTTCCACATCAAACGTTCCCTTCCCTACAGCTTAGGTCTTCATGACAAACGAGTCTGCTCCAGTCCTGATTTCCTGAACCAATACACCAATAACCTGATAACAGCCTTCACATTCCGCAGCTATCCTCCTGATATGGTACAGAAGCAAATTGCCAGAGCCACTTCCTCATCCCCCCAAACTCAAAACCTTCAACAGGACCCCAGAAGTGCCCCCCTTGTCACCAGATACTTTCCGGGACTGGAGCGGACTCTGAATGTGGCTGTTCAGCAAGGATACGATTTCCTAAAATCCTGCCCTGAAATGAGATCCATCCTTCATGACATCCGCTCCACTCCACCGAGACTGTCTTTCCGCCACCCAACTAACCTCCGTAACCTCCTAGTCCATCCCTATGAAATCCCCAAACCACCTTCCCTACCTTCTGGATCCTACCCTTGTAACTGCCACCGTTGTAAAACCTGCCCTACACAACCCTTCCGCCACCACTTAATCCAGTCCCGTAACCCGGAGGGTGTACACAAATCAAGGGCAGAGCCACTTGCGACAGCACCCACGTGGTTTACCAACCAACATGCCTGAACTGTGAAGCGTTCTATGTGGGAATGACCAGCAACAAACTGTCCATTTGCATGAACAGTCACAGGCAGACAATGTTTGTTGGTAGTGAGGATTACCCTGTGGCTAAACACACCTTGGGGCACAGCCAGAACATCTTGGCACAGTGTTACACTGTTCAGGTTATCTGGATACTTCCCATCGACACCAATACTTCAGAGCTCCAGAGTGGGAACTAGCCCTTCAGCATATTCTCTCTTCCCGTTGCCCACCTGGTCTCAACCTCCTCTAAATTCGAATTCCCGCCCACCATCTTTAACATCTTTGCCTCGGTTCTCTGGACAGAGCCTCTGCCTCAAGTGGTATCTCTGTCTAACATCTTAACATCTTTGCTTTCTACAGTATGTCTGCCTAGGTGTACTTGCATCTGTGTAAATGTGTGGGTGTGTGTATTTGTTCACCTTCCTTTTCTTCCTCCAACGTAAGTCTTTCCTCTCCAAGGATCGGAATGGCTCCTTACCCCCTTCCTTAAAACCCTAATCATTTCCTTTTCCCTCTCCTTCCCTTCTGCCTGAAGAAGCAACTGGGTTGCGAAAGCTTGTGTTTGTGTGTCTGTGTTTTATTTGTTAGTATCACTACCTGTGCTCCTTCACATGGTAAGTAGACTTCATCTATATCTTTACATATATTTTTCTGTTAGGAATTTTTCCTCTATAATATTTGTATCATAAATTTTAACTATGTGTTAATAGATTAGAGGCTGTAAGTAATCTGACATCTCATGGCTAAGAGTGGGGATCTGTAGGCTACTTTAGCTGTGTACTGTGGGATTGTCTCACCACAAGATGTGTGGATTCACCATATATAGATAAGTAGATGTTTTAAGGATTTTACTATATGCCACGTGCTCATGTGTGCAGGTATGCGTGAGTGGGTAGGTGAGTCGGTCCAAAGACAGTCATAGTGGCTGAAGAAGAGGCTGTTGGGCAACATAGCAAAACATAAAAGACTATAAGAAGAGATGATGCGAAAATGGAGTTTTTATATACATTGCTGTAGAAAAGAAAAGAAAAAAGAAAAAGAAAAATGAACTGAGTTTTGGCGAAGTAGTTTCTAATACAGTTCATCTCGAGTTTTGCACTACTAAAGATCACATGTATTCTTAGCATACGGGGAATAATACAAGATGTTCATTAAAATTAATCATCTTGTGGTTTTTTTATTCTGTCAAAGTGTATTCTCACTGAGTGTGTTCCATCCCTGCTACAGAACAAAGTCTTACCTAAATTATAGGTGATAACTTTAACTCAAGTCTTAATACAATTATAAGCTCTGAAGACAAAAAGACTGCTAAAGTTAATTTGATGAGATGTGCTGCTACATAACTAACCACGTAATAACTTTGGTGCTTTGTTCTGGGAGAAGAATTCAACTGTTGCAGCACGGTCACCAGGAACAGTTTATCACAATCTGCAGTCTCATTTCTTTAAGTGAAATTGTGTAGGACTAATATCGTAAAATAATCTATCATGGCTTCTAAGAAAAATCATCTATATGGACTACTTTGAGGATGATCAAAATAATTCAAAATGTATAGTGTGCAAATTGTGTGAAATAAAATTTCTCTTACTGGTGTTGGAAAGAAGGCTACTACATCAAGATTGCTAAAGGATTTGAAAAACAGACACAACAATGAATATTTAAAGTGGCAGCATATACTTCCAGAAGGGCAAGAAAATATAAGTAAACCATTGCTTTCAAAAAAGCAATTGAGCTTTGAACAAAGTGATGACTTATGTAAATTGTGAGATATTAATCATCCGGGATAATAAATTCCATCTCTTAATTGCTGAAATGATAGTTATGAGGTTTTTAAAGATCTGTCTATGAAGAATCTTATATGAAGTTAACACAATCAATTTCACTGGCTCAAAAAGTTCTGCTCTGTCTAGGTGATGATAAAAATTCATCCACAGTCCCCATCTGCATATGGTTAACAAAACACAAATCAAACTGAGAAGAAGGGTGCATTACATAGATATAACTTTCATTTAAAATTTTACATTTATTTATCAGATCACAGCAATGTTGACTGGTAATAGCACTGTAAGTTGGCATATCTAACATAGCTCATGAGAACCCAGACAAAATTTACTTTGCTGAAAATATTTCAAATTAGCCTACTGGGCTACTATTCATTGCATAAAACCGTTCCATTAGTCTGTGCTGACCGCAAATACTTTGTCTTTAGATTCACTTGAATCACAGTTAATTTGACAAAAACAATGTTCTTGAATAGATATCTGCAGAATGAATGAAAATTTATGAAACTCAGGTTACACTTTCTGACAAGATGCACTTCCAACTTGGTATAACTGTTCTGATCCATGTAAATTTATCAAAGTCACAGTGCATAAACTTCACATGCTGCAATCTTCAAATTCAATGTTGCACTTGGCAACTCAAGACGAAACCTTGGAAGCTTAAACAGTAACTCCCAAAACTCATAAATTCTTCTAAGTTCGACTACACTTTCTGCATTCTGAAAACTTTTAAAGTTCCACTCTTCCAAAAGTCGCATGACAGACTGGCATAGCTTTGCCATCATGAAGCCAAACATGCAGTGCCCCCACATGGGCCTGCCACCCAGCCTCTATACCTGTGCTCCAGGGAAACCCCCAACATCATCAAATTCCCAGTTGCCATGTCTCACCAACGTACAACGCTTTGTCAAGTGTACTGTACATTCATACATGTTGTTATGGTCTTCAGTTCGGAGACTGGTTTGATGCAGCTCTCCACCCTACTCTATCCTGAGCAAGCCTTTTCATCTCCTCATAAGAACAGCAACCCACATCTATTTGAATCTGCTTACTATACGCGTATCTTGGTCTCCCTCTGCGATTTTTACCCCACACACTTCCCTCCAATGCTAAATTTATGATTCCTCGATGTCTAAGAATGTGTCCTATCAAGCGATGATCCATTCTTTTGGTCAGGGTATGCCAAATATTCCTTTTCTTACCAATTCTGTTCAGTACCTCTTCATTAGTTATGCGATCCACTCACCTAATCATCATCATTCTTCTGTAGCACCACATTTCAAAAGCCTCTATTCTCTTCCTGTCCGCACTGCTTATCGTCCATGTTTCACTCCCATACAAGGCAACACTCCACACAAATGCCTTCAGAAATGACTTTCTTACACTTAAATTAATATTCAATGTTAGCAAATTTCCCTTTTTCAAAAATGCTTTTCTTCCCATTGCCATTCTGCATTTTGTATCCTCTGTACTACGACCATCGCATGTTATTTTACTACCCAAATAACAAAACTCATCTACCACCTTCATTGTTTCGTTACCTAATCTAATTCCTTCAGCATTGCCTGATTTTCTAAGATCGCATTCCATTATTTTTGTTTTGCTCTTGTTAATGTTCATTTTATATGCTCTCTTCAACACACTGTCCATTCCATTCAACTGCTCTTCCAGGTCCTTTACTGTCTATGATAGACTTACAATGTCATCAGCAAAACGCAATGTTTTTATTTCTTCCCCATGAACTTTAATCCCTATTCCAAATTTTTCTTTGCTTTTCTTCACCGCTTGCTCGATGTACAAATTGAATAACATTGAAGATAGGCTACAACCCTGTCTTACTCCCTTCCCAACTAATGCTTCCCTTTCATGCCCTTCGAGTCTAATAATTGCGGTCTGGCTTTTGTACAAGTTGTAAATAACTCTCCTTTCCCTATATTTTACCCCTGCTGACTTCAGAATTTGAAAGAGTGTATTCCAGTCAACATTGTCAAAAGCTTTCTCCAAATCTACAAAAGCTAAAAATGTAGGTTTGCCTTTCCTTAATCTATCTTCTAAGATAAGACGTAAAGTGAGTATTGCCTCCCGGGTTCCTACGTTCCTCCTGAATCCTAATTGATCTTCCCCGAGGTCAGCTTCTACCAGCTTTTCCATTCTTCTGTAGATAATTCGTGTTAATATTTTGCAACCATGACTTATCAAACTGATGGTTCTGTAATTTTCACACCTGTCTGCGCCTGATTTCTTTGGAATGGGGATTATTACATTTTTCTTAAAGTCTGAGGGTATTTCGCCTGTCTCATACATCCTACACCCCAGTTCAAATAGTCTTGTCATGGCTGGCTTTTCTAGAGACTTTAATAGCTCTGCGGGTATGTCATCTACTCCTGGGGCCTTGTTCAGACCTAGGTCTTTCAAGGCTCTGTCAAATTCATCTCTCAGTATAGTATCTCCTATTTCATCTTTATATACTTCCTCTTCCCTTCCTACAACATCGTCTCTAAGTTCATTTCCTTTGTAGAGCTGCTCTATGTACTCTATCCACCTTTCAGCTTTCCCTTCTTTGCTGAGAACTGGTTTCCCATCCGAGTTCTTGATATCATTCATACGTATACATCTTTAAAGCCAGCTGTCGGAATGGTTTTAAATATGTACCATTCATACATATACATCTTTAAAGCCATTCCAAAAGCTGCCATCCATTCCACATCAAACGTTCCCTTCCTGCAGCTTAGGTCTTCGTGGCAAACGAGTCTGCTCCAGCCCCGAATCTCTGAACCAGTACACCAATAACCTAATAACAGCTTTCACATTCCGCAGCTATCCTCCTAACCTGGTACAGAAGCAAATTGCCAGAGCCACTTCCTCATCCCCCAAATTCAGAACCTTCAACAGAAGAATCCCAGAAGGCCCCTCTTGTCACCGGATACTTTCCGGGACTGGAGCGGACACTGAATGTGGCTCTCCAGCAAGGATACGACTTCCTTAAATCCTGCCCGGAAATGAGATCCGTCCTTCATGACATCCTTCCCACTCCACTGAGAGTGCCTTTCTGTCACCCACCTAACCTCCGTAACCTAGTCCATCCCTATGAAATTCCCAAACCACCTTCCATATCGTCTGGCTCCTACCCTTGTAACTGCCCCGGTTGTAAAACCTGCACTATGCACTCTTCCAACAGCACTTACTCCAGTCCTGTAACCCACAAGGTGTACAAGATCAAAGGCAGAGTCACTTGCGATGGCACCCACGTGATCTACCAACTGACATGCCTGCACTGTGGAGTGTTCTATCTGGGAATGACCAGAATCAAACTGTCCATTCGCATGAACGGTCACAGGCAGACAGTGTTTGTTGGGAATGAGGATCACCCTGTGGCTAAACATGCCTTGGTGCATGGCCAGCAGCTCTTGGCACAGTGTTACACCGTCTGGGTTATTTGGATACTTCCCACCGACACCAATCCTTCAGAACTTCGGAGATGGGAACTAGCCCTTCAGCATATTCTCTCTTGCTGTTGCCCACCTGGTCTCAACCTCCGCTAAATTTTAATTCCCGCCCACCATCTTTAACATCTTTGCCTCGGTTCCCTGGACAGAGTCTCTGCCTCTAGTGGCATCTCTGTCTAACTTCTTAACTTCTTTGGTTTCTATAGTATGCCTGCTTAGGTGTGTTTGCGTCTGTGTAAATGTGTGGGTGTGTGTGTATTTGTTTACCTTCCTTTTCTTCCTCCACGGTAAGTCTTTCCTCCCCCGGGATTGGAATGGCTCCTTACCCCCTTCCTTAAGACCCTCATCATTTTCTTTCCCTCTCCTTCCCTTCTACCTGAAGAAGCAACTGGGTTGCGAAAGCTTGCGTTTGTGTGTGTGAGTGTGTGTTATATTTATTTGTGCTACTATCACACCTGTGCTCCTTCGCCTGGTGAGTAATCTTCATCTATTTTTTTTTATACATCTGTAAATACTTTAGCTAAACACAAATAAATGTGAAACTGATCATAGTAATTACATTTCATTTCATTTATCCTGTGGAGCGATTCAGATATCAATATTGACTCTCCCGCTATTTGCAGTATTGGTTTCCACTTTTAAATTTATTTATGTCATAAACCCTGTTGAAAAAATCTGTATGATACATGTTGTTACATATTTTTGGCTTGCTCTTTACAATAGAACAAGCTGTTTTGGCGTACCATTTTAATTTAAACAGTTATGCATTGCTATATACAAATTAATAATTTAAACAAAGAAACAATGCCTAAGTAAATTTGAACAAAGTGATTTTGTGGTCTAATCATTTGTATTATGACAGCTGCAAACAAACACTGCCATGATGGTCATGCATTTGTCTTGTACATTATGTTTTTAACAAATTTATAGAATCTTATTAGTGAATTAGGTTTCCTGTGATCAGTATTTACTTTACACTGAACATAAGCATATCACGTTTTGCACCTTGTTGAGACCTTTTATATGAGCCCCCGCTCACCTCCGTATCTAAAATGGTTTAAAAATTATTAATTTTTAATTAACTACTAAATTTCAGTATTTTCATTCTATTAAAACTTTTTACATGTACCTGATAGGAAAGATGACTGTGTGTCAGCAGACTTGTCATACGAAATCCTTTCAGAAAATGTGACATACTTCTCTGTCTCAATTATGTTTTACTCTTAAATTTAACATTATCATTTACAATACCCTGCCACCTCCCTGGCTGTGCAGAGAATTCCCCTGACGTCACGGCTTTCCAAGCACTCAGGTCCCCCCTAGTGGGCCATTTCCGCCTTACACAAGCTCTCTGCTGGCCACCCAACACGGCTACTAAACACGATTCTTTTAAATTACAGATTTATACAGACAAATCATTCCCAACAATATCACCTGTCTACATAGATATAATGCTACCAAAATTAATAAAATAAAAGAGTGCAACAATTTTGTGCATTGGTAAGGTCAGTGTTTGCGGTGCATTTAATCTATTTTGACAAATTAAGGCGGATTATGGCTGTCAATTTTTTTAATCATAATGACTGAGTGCTACTCGTTGGGTGGTACTGTCACTCAATGCTTGACAATGAGGCAGTAACTGTAGTAGAAAGGCCTGGTTTTAGAAGACTGAGTAATGTGCTTTACCGTGGTATAAAATACCAAGCCATCCTTACTTCTCAGACAACATAAATCCCAAGATATATCATAAGGTGGTTGAGACAATTAAAACATTACTTTCAAAGACAGATTATATTTCCATGACATGTGACATGTGTACTTGCTTGCATAATCAAAACATTTTTGAAAGTTTTACTACACATTTTATTGATTGTGAATTCAATGTCATACATATGGTATTGATCATCAAGCATTTTGAGGAACAACACACAGCTCAAAACAAAGTGATTAATTTAGAAGAAACTCCTAGGTCATAGGACATCCAAATTACAAAAATTCATGTCATGATAATGGACGGAATTATAAAAAAAAAGCTGTTAATGATGCAGTGTTGGCCTCTGTGCATTGTTTCACTCATACTCTTTAATTAATTGTTAATGAATGTCTGAAGGCTCAGTCAAGTGTGGTTCAAATGATAGCAGCATGTAGAAGAATCCTAACTGGATCTGCGTTATCGGGTGGGGAATTGTAGGGTGCCCCTAGATAGATTAGGGGTGCACTACACTAAGGAAGCGGCTATTCGGGTAGCAGAGTACTTGTTGAGTGCACATGGGGATTTTTTAGGCTAGGCGCTAACTCTGATGAGCACTCGCCTGTCAGCATTCAAACAGCGAATTCAGGCCATGTTCGGAACAAAAATTCGAACATAAAAATATTAGCCACGAACTTACAGAGTATTAGAAACAAAGTTCCCGAATTTGCAGCGCTGCATGGAAGTTATTGCGCTCATATAGTTTTAGGCACC
Source organism: Locusta migratoria (assembly GCA_026315105.1). NCBI lineage: Eukaryota > Metazoa > Arthropoda > Insecta > Orthoptera > Acrididae > Locusta > Locusta migratoria. The sequence goes on along the minus strand of CM048747.1, from coordinate 570,234,307 downwards.
GAAAGCTGGCTAAATGATGATGTGGCAAGTTCAGAAATATTTAGCGAAGCGTGGAATGTATATCGGAAAGATAGCTCTGATACAACCGGAGGAGGAGTGTTCATCGCTGTGGACAAAGATATTGTTTCTACTGAGATCGAGGTTGAAAGTAATTGTGAAGTTATCTGGGCACGCATAACAGGTCTAAAAGAAGTAAAGTTAATAGTTGGTTGTTTTTACCGGCCCCCCAGTGCTGCTGTAGCAGTTTCAGAATCATTCAAGGAAAGTCTACACCAGGTAGTGCATAGGTATCCGGGCCATGCAATATTAGTCGGAGGTGACTTCAACCTTAAGAGTATAGATTGGGACCTCGCTAGTTACATTTCAGGCAGTACAGACAAGCAGTCTTGCGAGCTACTTTTGGACACATTCTCCGAAAACTGTCTTGAGCAGTTAAACCGGCAACCCACGCGCAATGGAAATATTCTAGACCTTATAGCCACAAACAGGCCTGACCTTATTAACGATGTCTGTGTAGAGACAGGAATTAGTGATCATGATATCATCATAGCGTCGATGGTGACCAAAGTTCATAAACCAGTCAAGAAGACTAGGAGCGTGTTTTTGTTGGGAAAAGCCGACAAGCAAATGTTACGATCGCACTTAGAAAATGAATGGGCATCGTTTAATTCTGGGACTATGGATGTAGAGGACTTGTGGACTAAATTTAAATGCATTGTTAATGAAGGGTTAGAGAAATATGTGCCAGTAAAGACGATTAAGGATGCAAAAGATCCACCGTGGTATAATAATAATGTTAGAAAGCTGCTGAGAAAGCAAAGGCTGTTGCACTCTAGATTCAAAAAAGAACACGCAAATGACAGGCCAAAGTTAGTAGAGATTCGTGTGTCTATAAAAAGATAGATGCGTGAAGCGTACAATAATTATTACAGTCATACCTTAGCAAAAGATCTTTCTGAGAACCCGAAAAAATTCTGGTCCTATGTAAAATCGATAAGCGGGTCAAAGCCCACTGTCCAGTCACTAGTTGATCATTCCGGGGCAGTAATAGAAGAAAGCAAACGGAAAGCTGAAGTTCTAAATTTAACCTTTAAGAAATCTTTCACGCAGGAGGACCGCACAAATATACCATCATTTGATCAACGTACTAATTCCGAAATGGGGGACATAGCAATAGGTATTTCCGGTGTAGAGAAGCAGCTGAGAGAGCTAAACACGAAAAAGTCTGCTGGTCCGGATGGAATACCAGTTTGGTTTTACAAAGACTATTCTGCGGCATTGGCCCCCTACTTAGCTTGCATTTATAGCGAGTCTTTAATTCAGCGCAAAGTTCCTAGTGATTGGAAAAAAGCGCAGGTGACTCCCGTGTATAAGAAAGGAAAGAGAACTGACCCATACAATTACAGGCCATTATCGTTGACATCAGTTTCATGTAGAATTTTGGAGCATATTCTCAGATCGAACATAGTAAATTTCCTTGAAACGGAAAAGCTTCTTTCCATGAATCAGCACGGGTTTAGGAAACATCATTCATGTGAAACTCAGCTTGCCCTTTTCTCACATGACATCTTGCGAGTCATGGACGAAGGGCAACAGGTGGATTGTGTTTTTCTCGACTTCAAAAAGGTGTTCGACACGGTGCCACACTGCAGACTGCTAACGAAGATACGAGCTTATGGAATAGGTTCACAGATTTGTGACTGGCTGGAAGACTTCCTAAGTAATAGAACGCAGTACATTGTTCTCGACGGCGAGTGTTCATCAGAGACGAGTGTATCGTCAGGCGTGCCCCAGGGGAGTGTGATAGGACCGCTATTATTTTCTATCTATATAAATGATCTGATGGACAGAGTAAGTTGTAATTTGCGGCTGTTTGCTGATGATGCTGTGGTGTATGGGAGGGTGTCGTCTGTAACTGACTGTAATAGCATACAGGTTGACTTAGACAAAATTTCTAGTTGGTGCGAAGATTGGCATCTAGCTCTCAATGTAGAAAAATGTAAGGTGATGCGCATGAGTATAAAAAACAATCCTATAATGTTCGAATACAGCATCAGTAGTGAGCTTCTTGATGCGGTCGCGTCGTTCAAACATCTAGGCGTAACATTGCAGAGCGATATGAAATGGAACGAGCATGTAAGGACAGTTGTGAGTAAGGCGGACAGCCGACTTCGGTTTATTGGGAGAATTTTGGGAAGATGTACTTCACCTGTAAAGGAGACCGCGTATAAAACGCTTGTACGACCACGTCTTGAGTATTGCTCAAGTATTTGGGACCCGCAGCAGATCGGTTTGAAGGAAGACATAGAGGCGGTTCAGAGGCGAGCAGCTAGATTTGTTACCGGTAGGTTCGACCAATGCGCGAGTGTCACGGAAATGCTCCGGCAACTCAATTGGGGATCACTGGAAGAAAGACGACGTTCTTTTCGTGAATTTCTGTTAAGTATATTTAGAGGGCCGGAATTTGAAGCTGAGTGTAGTACGATCTTGCTGCCGCCTACTTACATTTCGCATAAAGATCACAAAGACAAGATAAGAGAAATTAGGGCTCGTACAGAGGCATATAGGCATTCTTTTTTTCCTCGTTCAATTTGGGAGTGGAATAGGAATGGAAATGCCTAGTAGTGGTACAGTGTACCCTCCGCCACGCACCTTACGGTGAATTGCGGAGTATGTATGTAGATGTAGATGTAGATGTAACTAATTTTAATTATTTTGGCATTGCAAAGGAAAAACTGCATTTTATACAAAAACATTTGGATTTCTCTCTGCATGAATTAGTCCGAGATGTCAGTACACTAAGAAATTCAAGCTATTATATACTTGGAAGACTAATGGAACAAAAACAGCCCATTTAACTCTGTCTCATGGACCATGATAATGCCAACCTGAAGGCTGCACAATGGATAACTTTAGAGCAACTGTTGAAATTTGATACAATTGTACTTCTGAAGTTATTCTGTATGTTCTTACATCAATGTTATATTTTGATAAAATGAGCACATCAGAGCTTACACCCAAATGAAGCCAGGTGAGGCTTGTCATATAACAAGAGTTGCAAGATCGATTTGAAGACATCACAAAAGTAAAAATTACTTGATAGCTACCGCTTCAGAACAACACATTAAAATGAACGTTTTCTCCAGATAAACTACAAATAATAGTAGTAAGATAAAATACTTTGATTGATAGCCTAAACAGCAGTGAAACAAGCAGAGGTGATAGAGCGAATATATTCCCTACTCAGGCCAAGAACCGAAGGAAAGAGTCTAAGAGGTGATTCTAGAATAATATCATACCTCATACCAGGAAATTGAATGAAAAATTAGTCTTTTATTTAATATCACATCAAGACAACCAATACACAAGAAAAAATGAATTTCCGTGTTTGGCAAATCTTGCAGCAAAATATTTGTCAGCACCAGGAAGTAATGTTTATTCAGAGTGTCTTTCCTCTGAAGCTGGGAATGTCTGGAAGAAGTAAAGTAGCAAACTACTGCATAAAAATGCAGAAAAATTAAAATTAGCATCTTTGCACCACAATATTCCACTTCTAAATTTTAATTACAATAATTCTAATACATAGACTTTTATTGTTTCATTTGATATCTAGTTTTCATTAATTATAATACAGATGTTAATTATGTACCGATGATTGAGTTAATCATTACAAGAAAAATACATTATAATTATAAAATAAATCAATATTTTCTATTTATCAATTATCAGACTACTAAAAAATCATCTTATTTACGTATTCGGTATTCATCTGAATAGTACTGAGATATTTGGTATTCACCTGAATAGAATAAAAGTAGTTAAATAGACCAAATACCGAATAATAGCCATATATTCATTGTAACCTCTACTATTGCCCCTGTCCATTTGATCGTTTATGTAAACACACACAAATACAAGAAACGAGCTTGTTTCTTGTGTTTTTATTTGTGTCTATCTCCGAGCATGTGGTTTGGGTAAGTTATTCGATTTCTATTTTTTTATAGATATTTATCCCACCAGGAAAGTTTCCTGCTATAATGATCATTTATGTAGATATAAAACAATGGTAGTCACGTCAAACTTCCGTGTGCCACTCCTGATGATAAATTTGTCTCAGATATCCGTTGAAAACCACCAATGCCAATCAAGTGCTGGCCACAGTTCAACATAATGACACTGGTCAATCTGTGAGGCCAGAAAATGTTGTAACAACAAAAGTTGCATCAGCCTGAGAGGAAGAGATTCGAGCTTCTGCCCTATACGCCTGTTCCCTCCCCATGCAATTATTATGCTATCAGTTCCAAGAGACCGCAAAGAGTGAATGATTCCTGATAGACAGAGATGTGCATGTAGCAGTTACACATTTCTTTGTGTAGCAGCGTTTGGTGTTTCAGCAAACAGGTATCTTCAACCCAGTACATTGGCTCAATGCTCACAGCAATTTTGCTTGATTGGCATAACAGTTCTGCAGTGTATGGTCATCAAATAGATTCTTTTCATCACTTCTTATACTACAGCTCCTGATCAGCTTGATATAATTACACTAAATAGGTTTGTACCACATAATGTTACCTTTTTGTACAAATCTTCTCCTTGATTAATCTCCTTGCAGAAGATGGATTTAAAAAGTTTGTTTATTGTTGGTGTAGTTATTGCTTTTGTAAATTGCAGTTCATTTTCCACTTTATAGCAACCGTGTTGTTCAGCATGCCTAATATAGAAGAGAACAGGAAAAATGCAAGAAATTATAATGTGTACTATTATAGTTAGTAGGACTAACAAGTTAATTGTAACATACACAATGAGAAATCCATGAAGTACAAATAAAAATACTGATAAAACTATAGACTGCTGCTCATCACACAGATGTCAGACACAAATGACAGAGATAATTAAAAGACTTTCCAACGCCTCAGTTATTTGCTCAAAGTACATTATTTAGATTCACTCACATACACATGAGCACTTTCTCCAGCTATTGTGGCACTCTTACTTGTGTACCCGCACACTGTGTGTGTGTGTGTGTGTGTGTGTGTGTGTGTGTGTGTGTGTTTCTGATTTTCTGAAGACATTAAAATTGGAATTGTTGAGAAGCCTTTTAATTGTGCCTGTCAGAGACACATCGTGACAGCTGTGAGGTGAGTATCAATCTAAACCCTTTTAAAATACTGCAATAGGTTTATATTAGCTATTACGTCTTTTTTATAAAGAAAAAAAAATGTGGACAGATTTGTAAGGTCAATGGTAAAAGGCAGTGGAGTCATAAATCTAGAAATTCATTTCAACACCAAATTACTTTACTAGGCATGGACCTAAATGATATATGTAAGGTTTCACCCATTCCCTTAAAAATATATATGTAAGGAAAGTGTTTTTCTTCTGTCAAGGTTTACACAAATGATGACATGCATATGTATGTGTCTATATAAAAAAATTATCAGTTGTGGTATTAAGATACACTACAATATGTTCAACAGTATAGTGAAATATTATGTACCTACTAACATATTCTATAGCAAACTAAGTTCAGTATCATACTATTTGTCTACCTGCATACCGTGGCACAATAATGAATTGTGTGTGCGTGCGTGCACGCGTACTCGCGTTGGTGTGCATTCCCACGTGTGTGTTTATTGTCTACATATGGATAAATCAAATATATAAAAATTAATTTTTCTTTGTCTTTTTGTTTGTATTTTATGCACAGACATATCGCACACGTGACTGCAATGAAACTTTGTCAAGTCATTGCTTGCACCCGTGCGAAGGTTATAGGCCTACTAAAATTAACTTAATATGGTGCATGTCAAAGGGTGTGTTACAATTATTTAATTCGTTTCTTAGACTTTCAGACTGAAATGGCTGAACATATATGAATGAAATTTGGAACAGAGGTAGCTTAAAGCCTGATAAATACAGGGGCAACCTTTTGTAAGCCACCATATAGTGCGCGGCGGAGGTTACCTTACAATGCATTAATATGTTTGCGACTTCTTCATGCTGTAACAGCTGGAGAGATTTGAATGAAATTTGGAATGCAGATAACTTATAGCCTGAATTAACGTATGAGCTATCTTTAGGAAGTCACTATATTGTGCATGGCAGAGGGTAGATTACAGTGGGCTAACACATTTGTTACTCTTCACACTGAAATGACTCGACAGTATTGAATGAAAAGTGAAGTGAAGATAGATTATACTCTGAATTAATACATGGACTACCTTTCATAAATCTCCTTAGGTGCAGGGCAGAGGGTATGTTACAACAAACATCCAAACTGACTGGTCACCATATTTTCATGAAGGAGATTTTTATAATCTGCAAGCCAGTGAATTTAGCATAGTGAAGGATACTTTGTGACTTTCACACCATTTGACTATTCACCATGAATCTTGTGCATATATGTATGTTTTCATATATAGGAGGGAGAGGAGTAGGAGGAGGAGACCTACAGACAGAGGGTAGAGGAGGAGAATGAGAGGGGGAGATGGTGACAGGCAGGGGAAAGGAGATCAACAGGAGGAGGGGTAGGAGGAGGAGGAAATGGGCACAGAAATGGAAACGGGATATGGAGAGAGCAGTCGGTGAACACACAGAAGGGAAAGGAGGAGATGGACTAACGAAGTTTGGAAACCTCATATATTGCTCGTATTTTATGTGCTACATAACATTCATCTGTTTGCTGTAAAACTCCGCCAACTACTTCTTGCTCCTACGAGAAGGTTACTGGCATAGTACAGTTAAGTTACAGTAGGTGCCTTGTGTGTCATACCAGCAAATGTATTTTGAGACCCATTCAGGTAGTGACACAAAAACTCTGCATTTTATTGAGTCTTACTCATTTCAATGCTGATAAATGTGAGTTACAACTCATTTTAGTATCTGGCGACTTCAGACAAACTCTTCCAGTGATACCTACATCAACACCAGCTGATGAGCTGAATGTTTGCCTCAAAGCATTACATATTTGGAGATATGACTGAAAACTCACACTGAAGGCCTATATGCGCTTATAATTTGCAGCATGATGTGTTGGCACACACATTTTTCAAAACAGTTATTGAGCATTCGTGAAGATACTACCACCAAATGTATGAACTTTTGCCTCATTGTGCCATCCGTCAAACAACTGTGATCAACAAGAATGATAAATGGCTTTTTTAGCAGCATAAAACACCAACATCAATGCAATCAACCATGCAATTCAAAAACAAATTCCAGGACTCCTGTTACCTCCAAATCAATTGATAGCATCACGAATGTGGACAAATTTGTTAATTATCCAACTGAGTTTTTAAATTCTTTGGATATTCTTGGTGTGCCACTGCACAACTTGTCACTCAAAGTCAACGTGCCAATTATTCTCTTGCAGAACACTAATCAACCTCGATTGTGTAATGGAACAAGACTCACTGAGAAGAAAATTATGTCGAATGTCATCACGGCAACTATTTGTACTGGAAAGTCGAAAGGAGAAAATGTGCTAGTTTCACACATTGTCATCTTTCCCACCGACATGCCATTTGATTTCAAATGATTGCAGTTCCTCATTCGCCTTGCAAGTTCAATGTCTATCAACGAGGTACAAGGTCAGTCAGTACATGTGTGCAAACTGAATCTAGAAAATCCATGGTCAGTTGCATGTTGCGTGTTCGTGAGTGGAACAGCCAAGAAACTTGTTTGTTTTTGCTGAAGACGGAAAACAAAACAAAACAAAAAATTGTCTACCTTAATGAAGTCAACAAAATGAAATGAATTACATTTATACTTCTCCTTTATGTATCGATAATCAATACATTCTTTCAAATTTAACAACTATAAAATTAATATTTATTTCTATCATTCATAATTAAAGAGGCTATCACTTTCAAATGTCATTTGCACAATTATTTTTTCTGCAGCAGGAATGCTCTGGGTACTATCTAGTAAATGAAAAAATTGGAGGTAGTATACTGTTGCCTTCCTCAGACCTCTGAACTGACTCAGCCATCCAGTTATAGGGGATCTACAATTTAACATGTATTCTTAAACAAGGTGCAACATTGCATTTTTCACATCAACAACACTGTTGGAGGTGAAAGAAGTGGAAAGTGACAGGTAAGTATCCTCAGACTGAGCAGGAACCAAACCTGTCACCTCTGCATTCGTAGTCAGGCACTTTACCACTCACCCACCTAGCAAAATATAAGCCCTACATTTCCTTTAGCAATTGTTTCTTTTTTTAAATACTTACAGCTGCAGTGCAACTTAAAAAAGAAAGTGGACGATCAGTAAATCAATCACAATGCTGATGCTATACTTCAGTCTTCCTGTTGAAAATTGTCAAAGTGTTTTCAGACTGCAGGTTGGCTTTCCTAAGAGACATTTACTGCCACATCTGCAAGTACTATTTGCTGCTCAGGAACAAGACAGTCTCTCTGCTTCTCAGGAACAACTGGTTTTCAAAGGAGCTTAAGAGAGATCTAGCTTCATGTTTTTTTGCACCATCACAGCACTGAACAATCTAAGCTCTGTTAGTGGTCAGACGGTTTAGGAAACCAGCGTATTGGGTTCTCTGTCTTAACACTCTGATATTTTGCTCAATCTATTCCTCAAAATGGCCAATCAGAAATGCAATGGCATTTATTGCGAGTATGAATGAAGACTGCCATGACTCCAAAGGGAGCAGCCTCTCTCCTCCTCCTGGGTTTACAGGTTCACTTTACATTCTCTATTCACTACCTCAGCCAGCCAGGTGCCAAAGGGTTTCCTCTGTGGTGCTTTGGTGGGATGTTCGGATCAGAAGAATTTTGTCCTGTGTAAATCTGACATAAGGCACTACTGAGTAGAAATTGAAAGGGAAACACACTGACTTTCCCTTCTTAAAACACACAAAGTGACACTGCTACCTGCAGCCTGTGGGCCTTAACCAGTGGTAGTGAAAGCATCTGCCATTGACAGTAGTACCTCTCTCTCTTTCTTATTCTTAATACACTGTTTCTAAAGCATGAACCACAGACATTGCCGAGGTGGGGTGGCTTGTGTGCCTCAATGGTGCAGATAGCCGTACCATAGGTGTAACCACAGTGGAGGGGTATCTGTGGAGAGGCCAGACAAACGTGTGGTTCCTGAAGAGGGGCAGCAGCCTTTTCAGTAGTTACATGGGCAACAGTCTGAATGACTGACTGAGCTGGCCTTGCCTTGTAACACCAGCTAACATGGCTTTGCCATGCAGTTACTGTGAATGGCTGAAAGCAAGGGGGAAACTACAGTTGTTACTTCTCCCAAGGACATGCAGCTCTACTGTATGATTATACGATGATGGTGTCTTCTCGTGTAAAATATTCCGGAGGTAAAATAGTCCTCCATTCAGATCTCTGGACGGGGACTACTCAGTAGGATGTCGTCATCAAGAGAAACAAAAGAGGCATACTTCAGGTCGGAGTGTGGAATGTTCTAACCCTTAATGATGTAGGTAAACTAGAAAATTTGAAAATAGAAATGGATAGGTTAAAGTTAGATATGGTAGGGATTAGTGAAGTTCAGTGGCAGGAGTACGTCTGATAATGAATAAGAAAATAGGAATGCGGGTAAGCTGCTATGAACAGCATAGTGAACGCATTCTTGTAGTAAAGATAGACACGAAGTCGACGCTGACCACAGTGGTGCACGTTTATATGCCAACTAGCACGGCCGATGATGAGGATATCGAAAAAATGTATGAGGAGATAAAAGAAATCATTCAGAGAGTTAAGGGAGATGAAAACTTGATTGTGATGGGGGACTGGAACTTGGTAGTAGGAAAGGGAAGAGAAGGAAATGTAGTAGGTGAATATGGACTGGGAAAAAGGATGGAAGAGGAGATCGCTTGTTAGAATTTTGCGCAGAGCACAATTTAATGATCACCAACCCTTGGTTTAATCATCATGAAACAAAGCTGTATACATGGAAGAGACCAGGAGACACTGGAAGGTACCAGATTGACTTTATAAAGATAAGGAATAGATTTAGAAACCAGGTTCTAAACTGTAAGGCATATCCAGGGGCAGATATAGACTCTGACCATAAATTATTGGTTATGAACTGCAGAATAAAACTTAAGAGACTGCAGAAATGTAGAAAGGTTAGGAGATGGAACCTGGTCAAATTGAAGGAACCAGAGGTGGTTGAGAGTTTCAGAGGGAGCATTAGGCAAGGATTGGCTGAAACGGGGGAAAGTAAAACAGTAGAAGAAGAATGGGTAGCTCTGAGAGATAGGGCAATGAAGGCTGCAGAGGATCATATAGGCAGAAGGCCAAGGCCTAATAGAAATCCCTGGATAACACAGGATATACTGAACTTAATTGATGAGAGGAGAAAATATAAAAATTCAGCAAGTGAAGTAGGAAAATGGGAGTACAGACATCTGAAAAATGAGATTGACAGGAAGTGCAGACTGGTTAAGCAGGAGTGGCTAGGGGACAAATGCTGAACCGTAGAAGAATGCATAACTAGGGGAAAGATAGATACCGCCTACAGGAAAATAAAAGAGATATTTGGAGACAAGAAAAGCAGCTGTATGAATATCAATAACTCAGACAGAAAACCAGTACTAAGCAAAGAGGGGAAAGCTGAACTGTGGAAGGAATATATAGAGGGCCTATACAAAGGAAATAAATTTGAAGGCAGTATTCTAGAAATGGAAGACGAAGTGGACGAAGATGAGATAGGAGATATGATACTGCAAGAAGAATTAGTCCGAGCACTGAAGGACTTGAGTCAAAACAAGGCCCCTGGAGTAGATGATATTCTGTCTGAACTGCTGATATCGTTAAGAGAGCCAATCATGAAAAAATTGTATCACCTGGTATGCAAGAGGTATGAGACAGGGGAAATACCCTCAGAATTCAAGAAGAATATCATAATTCCAATTCCAAAGAAAGCAAGTGCAGACAAGTGTGAAAATTACAGAAATATCAGTTTAATATTAATAAGTCATGGGTGCAAAATACTAACATGAATTATTTACAGATGAATGGAAAAACTTTTGGAATCTGACACGGGAGGCAGTACTCACACTACAACTTATCTTAGAAGATAGGGTAAGGAAAGGGAGTCCTATGTTTTTAGCATTTGTCGATTTGGAGAAAGCTTTTGACAATGTCGACTGGAATACACTCTTCCAAATTCTGAAGGTAGCAGGGATAAAATGTAGGGAGAGAACAATTATACTCCAGCTATACAAAAACCAGACAGTGGTTATTAGAGTCGAAGGGCAGGAAAGGGACGCAGAGGTTGGGAAGGGAGTAAGACAGGGTTGTAGCCTTTCCCCAATGTTGTTCAATCTGTACATTGAGCAGGCAGTGAAGGAATGGAAAGAGAAATTTGGAGAGGGCATTAAAGTGCAGGGAGAAGAAATAAAAACATTGCGGTTTGCCGATGACATAGTAATTCTGTCAGAGTCTGCAAAAGATCTGAAGAGCAATTGAATGGGATGGACAGTGTCTTGAAAGGAAGATAGATGACCATTGACAAGTGTAAAATGAAGGTAATGGAATGTAATGTCAGAAAATAAGGTGATGCTGAAGGAATTAGATTAGGTAATGAGACAATAAAAGTAGTATATGAATTTTGTTATTTGGTTAGCAAGATAACTTCTGATGGCCGAAGTAAAGAAGATATAAAATGCAGAATGGCTATGGGATGAAAAGTGTTTCTTAAGAAGCAAAACTTGTTAACATCCAATATTAATTTAAATGTTAGGAAGTCCTTTCTGAAAGCCTTTGTCTGGAGTGTAGCATTGTATGGGAGTGAAACGTGGACAATAAGGAGTTCAGATAAAAAGATTATAGAAGCTTTTGAAATGTGGTGCTAGAGACAAATGATGAAAATTAGGTGGGTAGATCACGTAACTAACGAAGAGGTGCTTAACCGAATCGGGGAGAAAAGGAGTTTCTGGCCTATCCTGACTAACAGAAGGGATAGATTGGTTGGACACATTGTGAGACATCAAGGAATTGTCAACTTAGCATTAGAAGGAAGCGTGTGGGGTAAAAATCGTAGAGGGAAACCGAGGGATGAATATAGTAAGCAGATTCAAAAGGATGTAGGTTGCCGAACGTATTCTCAGATGAAGAGACTTGCACAGGACAGGGTAGTGTGGAGAGCTGGATCAAACAGTCTGCGGACTGAAGACCACAATAACAACAACAACTAAAGCAAACTGCATTTAGCCTCTGATTCACATATCCAATATCTTTGGCAGTGACTTGTTGCAAATATAATAATATTTCACAATATCACTGTTAGAGTCAGCTGACAGGCTACACACAGCTAATGAAGAGTATTATTTGTCTAATCATGACTGGAGAGATAGTTGCCAAAGAGTGTTGCCCCACATAATTTTGAGTAGTGCTGGAACTTCATTTGAATTTGCTGTTTCCAAATGTATGCAACATAAATCCAACAATATAAACTCCAGGTCTGAATGACAATAATGTAATGAGTATAGCTTGCAACTCCCATAAAGATGATCAATGAGCCACAAACAGAAATGGAGAAAAGACAATTTCTCTCACTACAAACATGCAACCACTGTCTCCAGCTACTACGTTGCAATGCTACTTTAACTTTCCAATACTCTGAGATTTTCAGCTATCGGCCGATCTTTTTTTTTTAAATCTTTATTAGCAGATCATGATTTCAGCCAGTAACTGGCCATTATCAATGCATGTGTTTAACTGAAGATGTTGTTAATATGGATAATTCACACCACATCAAGTATGACAACTGGACATTTTTACCATTTCAAATCTACACAAACACTATTTCAAAATCAAAGTGGGTGACGTCATAGAACATCAATGTTGTTCTATGATGTTTCCCACTTCGGTTTTGAAATAGTGTTTGTGTAGATTTGAAATGGTAAAAATGTCCAGTTGTCATGGTGTGAGTTATCTATATTAATAACATCTTCAGTTAAACACATGCATTGATACTGGCCAGTTATTGGCCGAAATCATGATCTGCTAATATATATTCTTTAAAAAAGATCGACTGATAACTGAAAATCTCAGAGTATTGGAAACAAATCACAGCCGAGGGAAAGTGAGGGAAAGGATGCTGTAGTGTAGCAGCTCTAAAAGGTTACACTGTGGTCCAATGATTGATGAAAGATAGTTGTATTGAGATTTTATTAAGGGGTTTAGTTAGTCCAAGGACATATACTGTGTGCCAGTCATACATATGTGCAGAACAAAGGATTAGTGTAGTGTGGCACAGACACTTGCTGCCAGCACCTACAAATAAGTACACATCGACCACCACCCAAGATGGATACGTTTACCTAATAGATGACTGTGAGTTTTAAAAGAGTCGAATATTGTCACTTCTATTCAAATCATGTTACAAAAAAGTTTAACACTACTTTTATAAATGCACATTATGTCAATTTATGTGCAAAAGTTCTACATTTTATAATGAGAAACTGTGTTGTTATTTGATAGTTTTGAATTTAGATATTTACTCTAAATCTCTCAGATAGCAGACTGTACTACGAAGTCTTATTCCCATCCATGACAAAAGAAGTACGAGGTTTACTTCGATTAAGAAGTCCTAAGAAAGTGACTAACTGGTTCCTATCATCAGAATTATCTCCAATAATCAAAAGTAGGTATTTACAGGAGTTTGGAGCTCTGCATTGGAATCATAGTAATAATAACAATGCACACAGCTTAAATGTACCCACAGCACTTCACTGTCTCACACTTCAGGGCATGATGAAACAAAATCAATGCATTGATGAAGGATATGTTTTACTTGTTCTGTCACAAGGAGTTATTGGGTGTTAAGGGGGTTGCTCTGTTACAGCTTATTACTGTGGTAGGAGAGAGGATAAGGATGTGACCTGAGAAATATGTTTGCAGACTAGGTCTAAGTGGTACTGTCCATCTATGAAAGGCCTTTGTGAGACTTTCAGATTATTGGAGTTTTCGTTGTTGTAAATTCACCATCCCTGGATGTCAAAGCTTCGTTGCAATGACTTTTTATGTGGAATGGATGACAGCTGTCAATGTGAAAGTACTGTTGGCAGCTGGAGGGTTTAATTTGGAGACAGATGGACATGTAGCCATCAGTAAGGTGGCATGCCAGGTTGAAGAGAACCATGTGAAACAGAGGAGTTGAGGTTGTCAAAGAATGAGGATGGGGTGTCCAGGCCCCGAGTCAAATCCCGAAAATATCGTCATTGAACCTGCATCACACAAGAGTTACAGGATTTCGGGAGGCTAAGAATGTTTCCTCAAATGACCTATAAATAGATTGGCATACTGTAGGAGGAGGGACATGTGAGTGTGCATGAATCTGCATTTGTTCTGCTTTCCTGGTGATGGTGTGCTGGAAAAATTAGCCCTTTGAAGAATGAGGTTTTGTGCCCTCCTCTATTTTTCTGGACTGGATTATTTTGGTATTGTTAAATTACATAGGTTTCTGAGGTGTAAAGATGCTGTTATTCAGGCATCAGCACTCTCTATTTCTGGCCTTTTTAATGTGTGTGATAATCTTTTCTACGTGCTTCTCTGCAGCTCAGTGTTTTACTTTATGGTAATTTTGAACTTGTCGTTATTATATTATTGTATTAATTGTAATTTTTATAAGGTGTGCATAAACTGGCATTGGGACACACAAACCAAAGGCTGAGGCCACACCAATAAAGGGAATCAGGTGGCTTGCCACCTCTATTTAAATATATTGAATTGTTTTACTTTTCAGTATTAGATGCTGAGTAATCTTATATCATGTAACATGGTGCAAAGATGATGATACAAAGAAGACATTTACTAAATATATTTATTAGATTTTATTTGTAGAGATATATATTTTCTTACCTTATTTTAATCCTTGACTGTGAGCAAGCATTACATGACCTAACAGACAAGAAAGACATGCTTAAACATTACAATATAACAGTTATAACAATTTATGTTACACACACAATAAGTGGAACAACAGGTTTCTTAAAAACTAAAAATAAAAATTCAGCAAATCAAATTTTCATCTTGTAGCTGTGTCAAGATAATGAGACTGAAAGTTTTGAAGTGTGGCAGCTGTGACTGTGTGATTGCGTGAGTGTTCTTTTTTCTGAAGAAGGACGTGGCCGATAGCTGAAAGTGTTGTATGTGTGTGTCTTTTGTATGTGCCTCTTGCAACTCGTCGCCATGTATTTGTGGTGAGTTGTAAACTGTCCTTATTACCATATTATTAATTCCAACATGGAATTTCCATTATTAGATTTTATGGATTAATGTGCATCTCAATGGTTGCTAGGCTTCCTCCTTCCAGATTACATCAGACCATTTGTAATGTCCCCTACTAACAGCTGTTTCAAAAAATTGCTGTACTTTGCTTCTGGTGGATCATTCCAATAGAAATTAGCCAGACTTGTTCCACTGTAAAAAAAAAAAAAAAAAAAAAAAAAAAAAAAAAAAAAAAAAAAAAAAAAAAAAAACAGTGAATGGCTATCTCATAGAAATCCTGTGACTGTGATGTTAACCAGTTCCTCACATTCAGCTGGACATCATCGTCTGATGGCAGCTGTGTATTTTACAGTCACTCAGCAGTCCCGGGTAAATGAATGCTTCCAGCCAGCTGGATGATGTCATCAGTAATGTAGTGTGGTGCTCCAGACCTTTCCTAAGTGCTTGTACCACATGTTGACACTTGTAAGGAGCATGCAGTGTTCACCATACACTTATGACATTTGTCGATGAATGTCTGTTACCCCACCCCTTCCACTGTTCAGAAAATGAACGATACCACTTTGCTTTTCTTTTGATGCCTCCATGTCACTGTTTGGAATGCAAATGGCAGCGTTGGAGGATTGATGCATGCATGCTGCTAGCTTTGTACAATCACGTGACATGACACACTGGTCGGAGGCAATCCTCCTTAAAGGTGTCAAAACATAACCCTCCTCTCACCAGTTTGCGAATTCTGTTTGAATGCCCTCACTCTCAATTAAATTAGCATTCCTCCACTCCCTAGATATGTTACTAGCCAGCTGGTACAATGTTGTGGCAACACACATGACTTTTCCATCATGTCTGTGCAGTAGTGAGAAGTTTTGAGCCAGAGATTGAGATTTCCAAACATGTTGTTGTGGTGTTCAGTCCGGTGACTGGTTTGATGCAGCCCTCCACAATACCCTATCCTGCGCAAGCCTCTTCATCTCCACATAAGAATGGCAACCTACATCTGTCTGAATCTGCTTACTGTAACAACTTTATTATCTGCCCAAAGAACATGTTTCTTTGGAAGATATCTATGTGGTTTCTCGCCTCGACTCAGTATTCATCTCATTTACTTGTGATGGTAATACATTCTAACTAATGTGCAATATAACACTTGCTAAGGCTACAAAAAGAGAACAGGGGTGTCAGTAACCAGTGGACAGTTCATAATTTTGTGAAGAAATAAATACATAAATAGAAATACAGCATAACAATGAGAGTGAACTCTGGCAATAGTGTCCACAACTACATCCGTGATGACATGAATCTGGTCCGCTGCTCAACGTTGACATCCTGGCCTCAAACTGTTCACTACTTCAATTTTCTTAATTTTCCCACAGTTCCATAGACCTTTCTTCTGTTTTCATGCTTGTGGTGTCGCACAAGTCCAAAGTGCGCGCCACCTACTTTCGCCGCGCGCTGCCATGCACGCACAGCGCGGCGTTCTTACGACGACAGCCACGAGCGCCCTCTGTTACAACTCCGCTCGTGGCCACCACTGAACGTCATCGTTCACTGGGAACTGAGATAGGAACCAATTAACACTTCGGAATCAGATAGGCACCAGTGAAGACTTGGCTATCGGACAGGCACTAGGCAGGCCTCTAGCTCAACTATGTATCAGCATTCTGCAGTACTGATCTATGTAAAAGTTAAGTATGAAACAAATATTATAGAAGGAGACCTTCTAGGTGGGAAAATGGTATAAGATAAAGATTTTTGACTTACCTAAAGTACATGCTTGTCGATAGAAACACGAAACACACAAAAACACACAACTATTCGAGCTTTCGCCACCAGTGGTGGCTTCTTCGGGAAAAAGAGGGAGGAAGGAGAGGAGAAAGGGAAGGATACGGGTTTTAAGGAAGTGGAAAAGGAGCCATTCCAATCCCAGGAGTGGAAGGACATACCTTAGGGGACAAAAAGGAAGGTAAACAAATACACACACACTCACACATATCCACATCCAAACACACCTAGGCAGACATTTGTAGAAACCAAAGAAGTTCAGTTAAGTATTGTATACATTCTGTGCAATATATATCTCGTTCTAATTTACTCTAGTGTTTCTAGTTTCTGCTGTCCCACTGGCTGCTCCCCTCCGTACCTGCACAAACGTGCTACCTTTATTCCTGTGTCGGTCTTCCTACTCGGCCACCGACACCTACGACGGAAACGAGACACAAAAGCGGCGACGAGTCCGGGACACAAAAGCGGCAACGAGGTGTGATAGAAGAACCTTGGACCAGCCCGCTTGCAGCAGCCAGACAGCAGCAGTCAGAGCACGCAGAAATTGATCCCGCCCACCCACCCTTATTATAAGACTTTTGGGGGAACATATTCAGTTACGTGTTTTGTGGACTTTTTTGTAGCAGTGCGTCCTCATTTATCTTGCATTTGTGTTTTATTATAAGTTACTTGTATGCGCATCGCCTAATCGGTCAGCATGGCCACTACCCCGAACCCAAACTTAATGGAAATTATTCAGTTACAGACGGCGCAAATCACACAACTCCTGCAAGCAGTGTCCCAGCTAACAGCATAAGCAGCTAACCAACAACAACAGCCGCCACTTCAGCAGCCCACACCTGCCGCCACAACACTTCCTACGTTTCGCCAGTACAACGAACATGAGGAAGAATGGAGCGACTATTTCGTGCAGTTTCAAGAACTCGTCCCGGCTCATCAACTAACAAGTCAGATAGTTAAACACTTCTTTCTCGCCGTAGTTGGCACCAAGACTTTCGTGTTTTACTGCAAAAACTTTTTCCCCACGCATTGCCTCGTGATGTGGACTTTGAATAAATAGTAGATGCATTGAATGCTCATTATGAGAGAAAAGTTCTTGTAGCTGCGGCACGGTACCGATTTTTCAGACTTAAAAAATTACCTGGGCAGTCACACCAGGAATGGACTACGGAATTGAAGGGCTTAACCCGCCAATGTAAATTTACTTGGTCTTGTGGACTTTCTTATAGTGACGTTATGTTAAGAGATGCGATTACGCAGAACATTCAGGACCCCAGAATTAGGGCGGCAATTCTAAAACACTCTGACCCCTCATTAGACAGTGTACTGCAGCTTATAGAAGCGCATGATACGTTTGACTTAGCAGATGTAGAAATGCAAAGCCACAGTGTTAATTCAGTGCGCCGCAACGGACGCTTTCCTAGCCGTAGTTCTCAGTATAGCACTAGTGATTCTTATTTTTCTACCGGCCATGCTGAACAGTAGCCAGTGTAAAAGTGCGACACAAAGGTCGCCCCATCGTGTTAGACGAAGTAATTTGAATAACGGGCGCCAATGCTCTTATCAGAAAAATGTTTGTAAATCTTGCCCCCAGTGTGTATCTCGCCATAAGCGTGCACAATGCCCTAATCGCAACGCGACCTGTTATCAATGTGGCAAATCAGGACACGTACAAACAGTGTGTATGCAGACTAAAAATTCCAAGAACGGTACCGTTAGAAACAGTGCTTTGCCGAGTGCACGAACAATTCATGCAGTCAATGTCATACACGCTGTGAAATTGAACAGTACTTTACTTGGTTCTCAATTGCAAGAAAGTTATTCTGTGCCTACTGCAAAACTATGTAGTGAGCCACGTAGCAAGCGCCGCCGAGCACGTAAAACTGTGCAACAGAAACGGGTTCAGGACAAGCAAAAAGACTATGTATGGTGCAATCCTGTAGTGAACTTGGTACCTTCTGCAACTTCTCCTTGTAAAATCGCCCAGTACTGTGTAGCTAGTGACAGTAGACATAAAGATAAAGTAGCTACTCAAAAGTGTAGTGCAGTAGTTAGTAAATCTGGAGTAGCTTCGCAAGCTTGCGCGGACGCCGATCCGGCGGTAGTGCCATCTAGTGTCAGTGATATTAATCTATGTACTGAGTCTGCGCCACTTCCTTCACTATGCAGCCCGCGCATGCGCAAGTGCATCAAACAAGGCATAGCAGATGTTGCCCACATTCGCGCACCTGGCGAGCGCCACAGGCAAAAACTTTTTGTGACTCTTTCAATAGAAAATCAGCCTGTGAAATTTCAGCTCGAAACTGGTTCCGCTGTTAATTAATAAAGATACTTATGAACTTCTGGGTTCGCCAAAATTGTCGCCGTCTCAACAAGTGCTAACAGCATATACAGGTCAAAATATTCCCGTGCTAGAAACGTGTAGCCTCCCTGCCTCTTTCCAAGGTGTAACAAAAACAGTTTCTTTTGTTGTTCTTCAGGCCAAATCTACACAGAACATTTTCGGATTAGATTCATTTGATTTGTCAATTCAAAGAGATATGCTTCAAATTTCGTCAGTAGTAACACAGGACAAAATCAATGCATTGTGTGAAAAATATAGTGATTTGTTTTCGACAGAACTAGGTTGTGCAAAAGACTTTGTGGCACATGTAACTTTGAAAGAATCTGCAGTTCCAAAATTTCGAAAAGCTAGACTAGTGCCTATTGCAATTCGTGATAGAGTTGCAGACGAACTTAAACATTATCAAGATAGTGGTGTGATTTCTCCTGTTTCTGCGAGTCAGTGGGCCTCGCCTTTAGTAATTATACCCAAGCTGTCAGGAAAACTTCGTCTCTGTGCGGACTTCAAATCAACAGTGAACAGTGAAACAATTGTAGACACTTACCCCTGCCCAGACCTGACGAACTAACGGACAAATTAGGACAGTCTAGCTTCTTTTCTAAGATTAATTTAGCAGAGGCATACTTACAAATTCCACTTGATGACGAGTCAAGAAAGTTTTTCGTTATTAATACTCACATGGGCCTTTTTCAATTTCAACGCCTACCCTTTGGCAGTTCTTCCGCCCCCACTATTTTTCAGCATTTTTGGAACAGTTGACAGTTTCTGTACCGTGTTTCTCGAACTATATAGATGATACTGTGGTATCCAGACGTACAGTTGAAGAACATTTAGTAAACCTGGAATGCCTTTTCAAAGTTTTGACTGCAGCAGGTCTACGTTGTAATAAAGCAAAGTTTTCGTTTTTTCAAACTGAATTAGAGTACCTTGGCCATGTGATTAATGCCCAAGGAATTCATCCCTTACAGTCACATTTTAGAGCAATCAAAGACTTGCCTCCTCCTAAGAATGTGCCTGAATTGCAAGCAGTAATGGGAAAGATTAACTATTATTTCAAGTTTATTCCCAATGCCTCTCAGATTGCAGCTCCACTGCATCACTTACGTAGGAAGAATGTTCCTTTTGTATGGTCTAAAGATTGCAAAGTTGCCTTTGACAAATTAAGGTCTGCACTACTCAGTGATGCATGTTTGATTCCCTTTCACCCTCAGAAGCCTGTAGTGCTAGCAGTTGATGCCTCGTCGTACGGTCTGGGTGCAGTATTGTCGCATCGTATTGGATGTCATGATCGTTCTATTGCCTTTGCATCCAAGCTACTGACGCCGACGCAACAGAATTACAGTCAGATAGAAAAGGAGGCCTTAGCAATAATTTACGGTGTCACAAAGTTTCATCGTTATCTCTATGGCAGAAAATTTTATTTGTTGACTGACCACAAGCCTCTCACGTCGTTGTTCTCACCCACAAAGCCAATTCCGCCACGTACAGCACAAAAGCTTCAGAGATGGTCCTTAATACTGTCTAATTATCAGTATGAGATTTTGTACCGACCTACCACTAAACACACCAAAGCGGACACACTTTCCCGACTTCTGGTTGGCCACGATGTGTCGTTTGATTTTTCAGAAAAGGCATGTTGTCAGATAGACTCCAGAGAATACAGAAAATGTTGTGTGATTGCTATTACAGATTAATGAATCACAGTTTCAAATGTCACAATAATTTACTATTACATTATTAATTACTTTTAGAACAGTAAACACTGGTGAAACAAATAATAATGTACAAATTGTATAATTATACTTGGCGTCATGTAAGACGTGATTCTGCGCATAGAGATGGAATGTTAGGGAAACTGTGGATGGGAGGAGCTACGGCCGAGCGCCAACAGTTGTGCCTGTGAGAGAACATTGCGTAACTTGCAGCCAGCCCCGCGCCTGCAGAACGCACATTATTGGCTGTCATAGGGGGATGCGCAGAGTGGTTGAAAACTGGGCCACCTTCGTAGGGAATGCTGACTATAACATCAAAACGATATGTCCTAACTGATTTACAATGGAGAAACGATTTGACAAATACCTGCTGTTTCAATGTCTAGAATGTAGGTAGTGTGAGCATAATGCTCAGAGAAAACCTTGGTTATAGCATCTGAATATGAAAAGACAGCTCTATTTGTGGAAATCTCAAGGTATACCTGCTGCAGTCTGGTAGCTGTATAGTGAAAAGTTTGTGACTCAATAACAGAGACATACCTCTGCCAACACTCCTATTTACGCCTCAGCTGGCGAAGATAGGCACAATGCATTTAAAAGCTATAAGATGCTACAGAGAGGGATGCCCTTTATGTTGCCGGGAGCTCACCAACAATGTTTAATGGCCCCTGCAATCTCAGGCAACTACTTGCGATGAAACCAAGTGTGCTCCTTATTACACTAATTGTGATAGAACACAAGTATAGCAAAGACAATAATTATTAATCTGAAGCAAAGAATTAAAATTTGTGATGCGGCCAGGAATTGAATCCAGACCTCCGTGCTTACTAGGCAAACATTCTACCATTAGACCACCACACCACTAATGATTAAGGTGCCTCGGAATAGTCTAAGTACAATTTCCCTCCATGTCACAAACTTTCATTCAGCTTCTGTGGTCCAAAGATAATTGCCACTACTGCCAAGGCTCTCCATGCAGCGGAATAGCACCTCGGCACAGGATTGTTCCGATATTTCCATTGCCGAGGTGCTATTTCGCTGCATGGACTGCCTTGGTAGTGGTGGCAATTATCTTTGGAACACAGAAGCCGAATTAAAGTTTATGACGTGGAGGGAAATAGTACTTAGACTATTCTGAGGTGCCTTAATTGTTAGTGGTGTGGTGGTCTAACGGTAAGACATCTGCCTAGTAAGCATAGAGGTCTGGGTTCAATTCCCGGCAGTATCACAAATTTTAATTCTATGCTTCAGATTAATAATTGTTGTCTTTGACATATTTGAGATGAAAATCCGTCTCAGGAATTGTCTATTTGTAATAAATTGATAAGTATAGCAATTCCACACAATTTTGTATAGTGCGTGTAAAGTGTTACCTTGTTTTTATGGCGCACGTAAAGTGTTACCTTGTTTGTATGGCGCATATAAAGTGTTACCTTGGTTGTATGGCACATCTAAAGTGTTACCTTGTTTGTATGGTGCATGTAAAGTGTTCCATTGTTTGTATGGTGCATATAAGGTGTTACCTTGTTCGTAATGTTGCCATTCTCATGTGGAGTTGAAGAGGCTTGCTCAGTCTGACTTCAGTCAGACTGAAGACCACAACAGCAACAACAATCCTGTACTCACCTGACCAGAAGTCCTGTTCATCCTGCTACCAAAATTCACTAATCCCCACTATATCTAACTTCAATCTATCCATTTCCCTTTTTAAATTTTCTAATTTTCCTCCCCAATTAAGGGATCTAACATTCACACGCTCCGATCCATAGAATGCCAGTATTGTCTTTCCTGATGACAACATCCTCCTGAGTAGTCCCCGCCCGGAGATTCGAATGGAGGACTATTTTACCTCTGGAATATTTTACCTGAGAGGAAGCCATCATCATATTTTCATACAGTAGGGCTGCATGTCCTTGGGAAAAGTAATGGCTGTAGTTTCCCCTTGCTTTCAGCCGTTCACAGTAACTGTGGCAAAGCTAAATTAGCTGATGTTACAAGGCCAGCTCAATCAATCATCCAGACTGTTGCCCCTGTAACTATTGAAAAGGCTGCTGCCCCTCTTCAGGGACCACACATTTGTCTGGCCTCTCAACAGATTCCCATCCAATGTGGTTGCGCCTACAGTATGGCTGTATTGTTGAGGCAGGCAAGCCACCCCACCTCGGCAATGTCTGTGGTTCATCGGGGTGGATTAAGTCAGTATTCAGTCTTAAAGATGTACAGAATACAGTCAGTCTTAGTCTTGCTTCTGTTTGTGTGCTTCATCAAAAATATATATATACATACAAAAAAAAAACCACACATAAAATGAAACGTGTCATATTTATGCATATTTTAAGATGCCTGAAATCCTGGTAATATTTTCCACTTTAACTGATAAACAAAGTTTCTGCGATGGTAGTATTGTTTCTAAAGTACATTGTGCAAAACATTTTGAGAATCTTGATGACATAATCAAATTTAACTGTCTGTAATGAACATTTTTGGATAAGATGGTATTTCTCAGATTACACACAGTCTTTTGTTTAACTAATATGAAAATTTTTTAATATTATTTCCACTGTCATAAAAATCTTGTAATAGTCATAACTAGATATTCTCATTTCATTTTAAGAAAACCCTTGAACTGATTTGACAGCTGACTGTATCCCTCATACTAAACCAAATTTGTTGCATAGTCCACATGATCTACTGATACCATAGGCTATAGTTGTGAAATGTTTATTGTTTAACCTGATAGTCAAAGTTTTTGATGTGATGATTTCTTTGCTTTACAAAGTACTTTATGTAGGATATTCTGGGAATCTGTGGTTACATTTAAAATTAACTATCTGTAATGTTATTCTTTTGGTAAAATGGCACTTTGTTGTTACACACAGTCTCATGTCTGACTAATATGGAATACTTTTATATTATATACCTGTTATGACTAATAACACTATCACACAATATATCCCGGCTAACACTGTTGCCAGGGGCCTGAGCAGTCCCGTCCAAGTCACAATAGATATGTCGATGGCACACACAGTACGCAACTGAGGCGAGGTCTCGGCTGTCTCCGTGCCTCTCTCAAAAGCCGCGCGGCCGGCAGGGTGCAGCACGGTAGTGCCGCCAGCGCTGCACAGTGGCCAGTTCTGGTAATGGGCGGCGCGCCGTCTAAACACACGCGCCGCGCGTTACCACATTCCTCCCCCTTTACGGTGTAATGTCCAGGGGTGCCAACCGCACCCAGGCCACGTCCATGGGTGAGGCCTCATCCATCTCTGGCTGCCAGTGTCAGGCTGGTACCACCCCAAAGGGCTGCTAATGTCCTGTTCGTCTGTGCCAGGAGTGGCTGGTACCTTTGTGTATGTTGCTCGCAATGACCGGGGATGAGGGCACACTGTCTGATCCCAGAATTGGAGATAAAAAGGGAGCAGTTTCCTTACTCACAGGTTGAGTCATGGTCCTTTCTGGTGTCTGGATGTCCATAGCCTCAGAAGCGGTGGTTCCCTCCCCCCTGTCCAGTGCCGAAGGAGGAGGTGATCCATTGCTCAGAAATGTGGCTGCTGGGACTGGTGCCAGTGCCGGGAAAGGCGGCGTTACCGCCGACGGAGCTCGGGTGGACCCAGCACGCAGCGCAGACGTCGGCCCCCCCGAAAATGTTGGCATGAAGCATGCCGGCAAAACAGGCCCCGGAGGAGGCGGGGCTGGAGGAGGTGCCTGTGAATCTGCCGGGAGTCACGGGCGCAACTGATCCCAGTGTCGACGAAGAGTGCCCATAGCAGTCTCCACAGTGCAAAGTCGACGGCCGAGACACGACTTCACCTTACCCGGCAGCCAACGAGGATGCCGGCCAAACCCGCGCGCCCAAACTAGCGACCCTGGAATATACCGACCTGATGGTCGTGGGGGCACACTCGGTGGCTGAGGCAACAACAAATGAAAGAGAGTGCGGGGTTGCCGACCATGAAGCAGTTCCACCAGGCTGCGTTCCCCTGCTGGAGTGAATCGATACGACATCAAGAACCGAATAATGGCATCATCCACAGAGCAAGAGGCCACATATTTGCGCATTTGAGTCTTAAACGTACGCACAAACCTTTCCACTTCGCCATTAGACTGAGGATGACATGGAGGGGCCGTAATATGGCGAATTCCCAGACGAGCACAAAAAACTCGAAAAACAGAAGAAGCGAAAGGGGTGCCATTATCTTAAACGAGTGTGTGTGGAAACCCCTCCAAAGCAAAAACCTTAGACAGTGACTGAATCGTGACTGCAGTGGACATGGTATGGCAACGAAAAATGTATGGAAAGTTGGAGTATGCATCTACGAGAAAAAACCAATGAGAGTTCAGGAAGGGGCCTGCGTAATCTATGTGCACCCGCTCCCACGGCTGTCGGGGCTGCGGCCAAGAAGAGAGAGACGCCTGAGGCGCCGCTTTCTGTGAAGCACACAACGAACACTTAGCCACCAGCCTCGTAATGTCCCCATCGATGCCGGGCCAAAACACATGCTGGCGAGCCAATGTTTTCGTGCGGGATACTCCCCAGTGTCCTTCATGAAGCATCTGAAGCACTTTGGAACGGAAATCCGCCGGAATCAGCACCCGCGGAGCCTGTCCGTCTGTAGCAAAAAGGAGAACACCGCCCCATTCAGACAGGCGAAAACGGAAGGAATAATAGTTACGGAGGGGATCTGAAGCCCGACGTGGAGGGACGTCAGGCCAGCCCACTCGAATGTAGTGAAGGACGCGCCGCAGCATGGGATCTGACAACACCGCCTTGGCCAACACTGGCGCCGTAATAGGAAAACCATCGACAGTAGCCTGAGCTTCCTCATCCAAATAAAAGCATAAAAGTTCTTCTCGGTCAAAGTCAGGATCAGGCCCCGCCGGAAGGCGCTATAATGTGTCCGCGTTAGCATGCTGTGCCGTGGGATGGAAATGGATTTCATAATTATAACGGGAAAGAAAGAGGGCCCAACGTTGCAACCTATGAGCTGCCTTGTCGGGAAGCGCTGCTGTAGGGTGAAATAGAGACACCAAGGGCTTATGGTCAGTAATAAGATGAAATTTAACCCCATACAAATAAACATGAAATTTTTTCAAAGCATAGACAATAGCTAATGCCTCCTTTTCAATTTGCGAATACCGTTGCTGAGTTGCCGTCAACGTCTTAGAGGCGTACGCAATGGGGCGTTCCGACCCATCGGGATACTTATGGGCCAAAACCGCTCCAATGCCATGTTGGGATGCATCAGTGGCCAGAACCAAATGTTGCCCAGGAACATACGCCGTCAAACAAGGTGCAGAAACCAGTAAGTGCTTTAACGTGCAAAATGCCTGTTCACATTCAGACGACCAGGCAAAGGGAACACCCTTGTGAAGCAGCCGATGTAAAGGATGCGCTACCGAGGCAGCCCCCGGTAAAAAACGGTGGTAATAGGCAATTTTGCCCAAGAAGACCTGTACATCCTTAACAGATGTGGGACGCGGCAGGGACTGTACCGCGGCCACGCGATCTGGCAACGGGCGGACGCCCGCTGAAGACACCTCAAACCCCAAATAAGGAATAGAAGGTTGGAAAAAATGGGACTTTGCCAGGTTGCAGCGGAGACCAGCTGCTTGTAGGACAGAGAAAAGCGCCCGCAGGTTTTGTAAATTCTCGTGTGGGGAGGCCCCAGTCACAACAATATCGTCTAAGTAGTTAACACAGCCTGGAACCGGACGGAGAAGCTGCTCTAAGTAGCACTGAAAAATAGCCGAGGCACTAGCGACCCCGAAAGGGAGTCGCTGATATTGGTATAACCCAAAGGAAGTGTTGACGACCAACAGACGTTTAGTGTCGTCGTCCAAAGGGAGCTGAAGATAGGCTTCCGCTAAATCAATGTGAGAAAAAGAGTCGGAAACAGACAGTAAAGCAAGGAGTTCGTCTGTCCGTGGCATGGGGTATGAGTCAACCACAGACTGTGCATTGATGGTGACTTTAAAATCCCCACATATACGTAA
This sequence comes from Locusta migratoria, assembly GCA_026315105.1. Taxonomy (NCBI): domain Eukaryota; kingdom Metazoa; phylum Arthropoda; class Insecta; order Orthoptera; family Acrididae; genus Locusta; species Locusta migratoria. The sequence continues at coordinate 570,207,266 of CM048747.1, read as the reverse complement.
AGACCCCCCAGGCTTCTTTACAATAACCAGCGGCGTAGCCCATTCACTAGAAGAAATGGGAGTTAAAACCTGCAAGTCCTGTAGACGATCTAATTCTGTCTTAAGTTGATCGCCACCAGCACCTGGCGCGCGCGAAAAAACTTAGGTCACGCTGCCGGTTTCATACTAATGTGGGCGGTAAAGCCCACAGCACAACCCAGGCCCCCCCAAAATAAAGGAAGAAAATTCCAGACAAAGAGCCTCTAACTCCGAAAAAGGAACCGAATCCGACAGGAGGTTAACAGAATCATCAATAGAAAAACCAAAAACATTAAAAGCATCCAGGCCGAAAATGTTAGCAGCCGCAGTGTCATCAACAACAAGAAAAGTGACCGGCCTGACGACAGATTTATACGCCGTGGGGGCCGTGAATTGACCCAAGAGAGGAATACGCTGGCGGCTGTAGCCACACAAAGCACGGTTGACAGCCGCCAGAGGGGGCAAACCAAGTCGTACATACGTGATATAATTGAGAAGAGAAACGGAAGCTCCTGTATCAACAAGTAAAGTAACTGCCCTGTCAAAAATCTGAACGTCAACAAAAAGTTTGGGAGACGAAGAGTGAACAGTGTGGACAAGATTAACATCCATCTCGTCATCTTGCTCATTCGGCCGAGAACGGCAGACAGAAGGCATGTGGCCTTTTTTCTTGCATGAGTGACATGTAACCCATCGCTTGGGGCAATCAGCCCTGTCATGTTGTACAAAACAAAGAGGACAGGATGGAAAGGACCGCTGCGCGCGAGCAGGAGAGTGCGGCGCGGCCCGTGACTGCCGCGAAACGCGGCCTGTTTACGACTGCGCACGCGGCGAATGGGGGGCTCCCGTATGAAAGCGACGTCTGCGCAATCCAAGGGTGCCGAGCCTGACTGCGAAACTGCCGCGACATCACCCCAAGTCTCAATTTGATCCCCTGCAGCCCGTGAAACTTCAAAAGACTGTGTAATGTTTAAAACATCCATCAAGGTGGGATTCTCCAGCTGTAAGGCGCGTTGGCACACTTCCCTATCAGGAGCGAGCCGGAGAATTGTGTCCCGAACCATATCGTCGGCATATGACTCCTTGTGGGTCGGAGTAATGAACATACACCGGCGGCTAAGACCGTGCAGCTCTGCGGCCCACACCCGGTAGGACTGATTGGGTTTCTTATGTGACCGGTAAAATTCAACCCGCGCTGCAATAACATGCGTGCGCGGGTGGTAATGGGCCGACAACAAACGACACATCTCATCAAAAGACAAAGCAGCCGGTTCCTGCAGGGGGGCTAATTGACGCAAAAGTTGATAGATGTGGGGGGAGACCCACGAAAGAAATAAAGCCTTACACAACGCCGGGTCGGACACCCCAAACTCAAGGAAATGTTGACGCAGTCGGTTTTCATAGGAGTCCCAATCTTCTAAAGAATTGTCAAAGCTCGAGAACGGAGGCGGAAACACAGGAGTGGAAGACACAAAACCGGAATCAAACGCCGGCCGAGGAGCCGACGGCAACCGTGACACCAGGGAGTCAAAACGGTCCGCCTGACCCGACAAAATCGTCGTTAACCGCTGAACGGACTCAACTACAGTATGTAACGATTGCTGACGGGGGCAGCTGAAAGTCCGCTGGAGTCAGACCTTCGTTGTCTACCATCTTCCGCGACGGAGCACACGCCAATGCAAAAACCACCCTTGTCGCCAATTGTGTTATGACTAATAACACTATCACACAATATATCCCGGCTAACACTGTTGCCAGGGGCCTGAGCAGTCCTGTCCAAGTCACAATAGATATGTCGATGGCACACACAGTACGCAACTGTGAATAATAATTTAATAAAATTTGTTAAATTTTCCGCCATCAAAGTAATTGTTTTCACTACATGTACAGTGTAAACTTTGCATGATTTCATAGAATTTTGTGTTCTTTTTCATCCTAAAAACTGATCATCAGTTTGACTTGTGAGGTTTAAAATCAAAATTTTTGCTGATTGTAAATACTCTCTAATTCTATAGTCACACAATCTCATACAGATGTAATGTCTGACACTGTGTGAGGGGGGTATTGTAATGTATATCCCCTATAAAATTCCGTTTGTTTGGATTAATGAATTGCTCGATACCTATTATAACTAAGCCTTTGTCTACATATATTGATGTGATTGTTTATGAAATATGATAATATGTTGTAAAACTATTTAATTACAATGATGACAATATTCTTTGAGTTATTTTGTTAAAACTGTACATGTTCAAAACCTCATAGCGGTATTACACAACATTGAAATTTTAACACAAATTTCGTCACTAACATTATCTGATGTCTTCCGTAATGTATTGACCTTAATTTAATAGTTTGCTGACTGTAAAACTGCATAATTACTTTAATTTAACACTTTTAAATACTCATAAACAAACCTTTGCACTACTGTCATCATAAAATACTTATGTTCACACTATTGATTTTGTTTTGTCACGAAAGTGTAATAATTTTATAAACAACAATTTCATATATAATATTGTTCTGTACCAGATCTACACATTTCAAAAAATTGTATTTAACTATTTCTGTGTTCTAGAATGTTCTAGCAAATATAATGTGTATTAATATGTGCGAATTGGCGTGAATGCGGGCAGTAATAAGTCAGTATTGCTTTAGGCAGTCAATATGTAGAACACAGTCAGTATTAAGTCAGTATTCAGTCTTAAAGATGTACAGAATACAGGTAGTCTTAGTCTGGATTCTGTTTGTGTGGTTCATCATGAATATAAATAAAAATACATAAAATGAAACAGGTCATATTTATGGTTTTATGATATCGAAGAACCCGTTGTCCTGATGCTTTCAGAATAAATTTAGGTGAGCTGTTATAACTACAAGATCTACCACTGAACGATCAAGACAATAAGGTGATGTATACAAAATGTGGGTTTAGTGTAGTATAAAACCATTATAGTATGGTGCATGTAAAGCATTCCTTGTTCATATGGTGCATGTAAAGTGTTACCTTTTTTGTATGGCGCATGTAAAGTGATACCTTGTATGCATTTATTTATATGAGCATGCAGCAGATCATATACATGATATAGGACTTGTCAAGTATAGGTTGTTACAAATAGAGCCACAAATGATTACATTAATACACAAATACTGATTACTGCAAAAAGAGATTTTACATAGAGTGAAATATAATTAAAAAATACAGAAACAAGGTTAGTCTACAGTAATTAAGTGTGCTTGAGAAAAAAAAATATTATGATGTCACACTGTCACTTAAAATACAGAATGTACATATACAGAAATAAACACAAATGTAATTAATATCCACAGCATAAGTAAATGGAATGAAACCCATACTTCAAAAATTTATTACCTACACTGAGACCAACACAGTACTGCCCTAGATACAAGAATGCAGAGGATTTTTTTATTTTATTTATTTATTTATTTTTATTTTTTTGCAGGAAGGGTACACACAGTATGATAAAATAACTTGAATACAGCAGTATTTTCTAGTTTACACTATTGTTTAGTAGGTATTCATTTAGAGAGTAATAGTTCATACCTAAAAGGTGTGTCTTTACACTTTTCCTGAAGAGGCCTACATCAGATATTTATTTAAAACGATCTGGCAATTTATTGTACAGCTTTACGCTTTGATATAGTACACTATTTTGTGTCCTGCACTTACTTTTTCTTTCTAGGTGTAATTTTTCTCTGTTTCTGGTAACATGAGAATGTACTGAACTGTTTGTAATGTACCGTACTGACTTATATTTTTCTTTATAAACAGTACAGTCTGTAATATATACTCACTTGTTGCAGTTAAGATTTTTAGTTTTTTGAATAAGTCACAACAGTGGACCTGTTTAATGCTGTATGAAATGATTCTTATAGATTTTTTCTGAATCTTAACGATAATCTCCATGTTTCTTTTATTTGGTCCCCAAAAATGATGCCATAACTGAGTACTGAATGCACACTTGACACCAAAAAAAGTGGGCCACCCCTGAATTTCCATATGTAGGCTGCACCTGATTCAATACAACAACAACAGCGCAGGTGTGTTGTGGGTCCTATAATCATACCACTGTACAGTCATTGTACTACACTCAACGTGCACTACAAGTGACTACTTGACACCTCATCTCCTTATGCAGTCAGTTCAGACATAAACTAGTACCGTCATACAACAAATATAAGAAACCACTGTATTAGTGACGAGGCATTCTGCGAAGATTGTAAATTAATTTTTATTAACAATAGTGACATGTCATTACACTCATTAAATGATATAATGAGATTTTGTTTGTAGGCTGAATCTGAACATACTGCTAACCAAATAGAAGTAAGATTTCGACAATATCACCAGTATCGCATTACAAGGTGGAATGTCTGAACTTGAAAATAAATTACGATAATTCAAGCGCTGCATCAGGACTCCCAAACATAATATTCTCTCTGTTAGAGAACCGCTAAAGATGTGTAATGTAGGGCAACACACAGGTGCTGAACGCCGTGACGTAAAGTTTCAGTAATGGACTCAGATGGAATTGATAACATAACATGATGTCACATATTAAGTATGTTCAACAAAACATGATACTGGAGTCTGAATGACAATGCAAATTATTATGCCTGACAGGGCTTCGAACACGTCGCATAACGTAAAGAATAATTTTGTGCTGCCTGGGACTCCAACCCCGTGCACGTGGACGTTGCTTACTATACACAACGTGTCAACTACCGCATTGTCCTTCACTAGTAGCTAGGATCACACTCTTTGTAGAGACCTGATTGGGCAATATCACATCTAAGAGTAATACTTCAGAGAAAAATTGGAATCAGAGCTCGACTCCTAGTCCTCTGTCAGTAGTTAAAGAAATCTAAAGGCCATTAATAATACGATAATACGAAATTTAAATCTTTTAAACATACGTGTCATTGGTTCATGAACGAAAATAAGATTGTTAGTGTAAGAGAGCCTACTAGTTACAGTTTCTGCAACGACGTGTTCTGCCTCTGACAGCAAAATCTGATTCAACTCTGTTCCAGTAAGTAGCAAATGAACTAGTTTAATTAAATTACAGTCAGGCATTCTATGCTTTGTGTTGCTGTAAGTGAGGCAGATATGTATGCGACACTTAAAATTTTTTTATCCCAACGGTAATAAACCCGTGCCTTAGTCATTATAAGCTAGCCACAGTGCAATCAAACCTAAAACACATGGTGAAAGCTGGAAAACTGGTTGTGGAGATGGAAGGATTGGTAACAAAGTTCAAGTTCTATGTCATGTGTAGAATCAACAGTCTGGATAAGGGTTCAAGACGTCAATGAAAGTGACATGTCAGAACCTGGTTGTGAAGAATCTTTAGAGTAACTCGATGTCTATTGGAAACAACCGTTTGGTTGTGAGTTAATAAAGCCAACAAATGTGAAAGCTGAAATAGCTGGATGACTTGAACAGAGATCTGTAGCAAAGCCCAAGATATATGATACATTGTCAGGCAACAGTGTGGTTGCGAGTTGGTGATGTCAATAAAAGTGAAAGCTTGAATACCTGTGGTGATGGTATGATCAGTAACAAAGCTGAACGTCTGGTTATATGTTGAAGCCATGGTTGGCATATGGGTTGAAAGTGAAAGCTGAAAAGTTGGTTATGGTGACACAATGATCTGTAGCATATCGCAAGGTCTATGTTGTACTGGGGAAACTTGTTTAGTTGTGAGTTGGTAAAGACAACAAATATGAAGACTGAAATAGCAGGATGAGGTGAATGGATGGTCTGTCCTGAAACCCAAATTCTACATTATGTTGTGTGCCAACATTCCAGTTGCGAGTTGGTGATGTTCATAAAATTGGAAGCTGAAATACTTGTTGTGGTGACAATATAACCGACAACATACCTCAAGGTATAGTTTATGTGTATAAGCAACAGTTCGGATATAGGCTGAACAAGTATTAAAGTGAAATCTGGAAAGCTGGTTGAGGTGACAGAATGATCTATTGCATAACTCAAGATCTACGTTTGTTTGGAGAGTCCGGTTGGTTGTGTGTTGGTAAATCCAACAAATGTTTAGACTGAAATAGCTAGATTAGGTGGATAGATTTTAGTGAAACTTGAGATCTACATTAAAATTCAATAAAAATGAAATCTGAAAAGCTGGTTGTAGGGACAGAATGATCTTTAGCATAGCTGAAGGTCTATGTTAGATTGGCAACAAATGTTTGGCTCTGTCTTGGTAAATCCAAAAAATTTGAAGATGAAATAGCTTGCTGAGGTGAATGGATGGTCTGTAGCGAAACACAAGATTTACGTTAGGTTGTGAGACAACAGTCTGGATCTGAGTTGAAAGCTGGATAGCTTGTTGTGGTGATGGTATGATCAGTAACAAAGCTCTACATCTACGTTAGATGTGGATCCAATAATTCGGATATGGGTTACAAAGGCATTGAAGTGAAATCTGTAAAGCTGGTTGTGGAAACAATGATCTACAGCTTAGCTCAAACTCTATGTTAGTTTGGGAACATCCATTTGGTTGTGAGTTGGTATATCCAAGAAAAGTATAGACTGAAATAGCTGCAAAAGGTGCATGGTCTTTAGCGAAACACTATATCTACATTAAAAGTCCATGGAAGTGAAATCTGAAAACCTGGTTGTGGTGACAAACTGATCTTTAGTGTCACTAAACATGTATGTTTGTGTAGAACTGTTTGGTTGTGAGTTTGTAAATCCAAGAAATGTGAAGACAAACAACTGGATGGGGTGAACAAATGGTCTGTAGCGAAACACAAGAACTATGTCAGGTTGTAAGGAAACAGATTGGTTGCGAGTTGGCAATGTCAATAAAAATGAAAGATGGAAAAGTTGTTGTGGTCATGGTATGATCGGTAACAAAGGTCAAGGTCTGGCTTATGTGTGGAAGAAATGTGTCTGGTATGGGTTGAAAAGACAATGACTGTGAAATCTGAAAAAGCTGGTTGTGGTGATACAATGATCTATAGCAGTGTTTTCAACCTTTTTGAATATACGACCCCTATGAAGTAAAAATTTTATGGTGAGTCCCTTCGAAATGAAAATATTCTAGCGACCTCCCTCCCCTCCTCATGAAACATACCAAACCTATGCTATCTCAAAGAAAACAAATTGGATCTACTTTCTTTTAATTAAGCATTCTTTTAAATTGTTGGCCAAAGTTTTATTTAATATGTTTCGCAATGAAAAAGATTTAAGGTATTTTTACAGGATTTCTGACACAAAAATATATTGTGCTTAACCACTGTTTTATATTTCAGGCAAGACTCAGAAGTGAATTAGGCTTATTAAGGTAGGTTCCACTGTATAGACAATTTGTAAAGAAGTAAATCCTTTTTCGAATTTTTCAGAAGAACTTATTGTATCAAGTTCTTGTTTTTATCGATTGGTTCCTGAAAACAGTTTCAGACTTGGCACTTATTCATCATTTACATGCTGTATTATAAAACAGTATATGACCACTTCACAATGAATGTTACACAAGGAACTGAATAATTTTAACATTAAATATATATCAGTTAGGCATACGGTTTTGTATTACTGATCTAATTGTTAGTTTTTGGTGCAAGTACTTCCTGATGGATGGCGACCTCCCAAGCAAGTCTTTGCAATCCCCCTGGGGGTCACGACCCACAGTTTGAGAAGCTCTGATCTATAGGATAAATCAAGGTATATGTTAGTGTGGGAATGTCTGGTTGGTTGTTAGTTGGCAAATCGAACAAATTTTTAGTTTGAAATAGCTGGATAAGGTGGATAGTCTTTATCAAAACTCAAAATCTACATTAAAAGGAAACCAAAGTGTTATCAGAGAACCTTGTTGTCGTAACAGAATGATCTCTGGCATTAACTAAGGTCTAAGTTAAATTGGGAACAACTGTTTTGAAGTGAGTTGGTAAAACCAATAAATTTGAAGACTGGAATAGCTGGATGAGGTGAACGAATTGTCCACAACAAATTCCAAAATCTATGTTAGGTTCTGAGGCTATAATGTGGCTGTGAATTGGTGACATAAAGAAAAGTGAAATCTGGAAAATGTGTTGTGGTGACGGAATGATCAGTAACAGTTTGAATATGCGTTGAAGAAGTTAATAAAACTGAAATCTAAAAAGCTGGTTATTTTGACAAATGATCTTTAGCGTAACCGAATGTCTATATCAGAGTGGGTACAACCATTTGGTTGTGAGGTGGTAAATCCAACATACATGAAGAATAAAATAGCTGGTTGAGGTGAACATATGGTCTGTAGCGAAAAACAAGATCTACTATAGGTTCTGAGGAAACAGTTTGATTGTGAGTTGACAAAGTCAATAAAAGTGAAAGCTTGAAGCCTGGTTGTGGTGATGAAATGATCGGTAATAATGCTCATTTTTTAGGTTATGTGTGTATTTGATGAAGATGTCAATAAAGCTGAAATCTGTAAACCTGATTGTGGTGACACAATGATTCTAATTGTACTCCAAGGTCTATATTACTGTGGAAAATAACAGTTTGGTTGTGACATGGTGAATCCATTAAAAGTGAGGGTAAAAATAACTGACTGATGTGGCAAAGTTATCTGTAGTGTAGGCGATGATCTGTATAAGACTGGAGAGGAAAAGTTTGTTTGTGAGCTGGCGAAGAAAATGAAACTCAAAGATGACTTAGCTGATTGAGGTGACAGAATGATCTGAAGCAAAGCTCAAGTTCTAGGTTTGATTGGGAGGTGACAATCTGGTTATGGGTTGGCAAGGGTAATGAAAGGTGATGAGCTGGTTGTGGTGACAGAATTATCTGGAGCATCACCTTATGTCTATATTAGTTTTCGGGACAAAAGTTTGATTGTGAGTTGTTGAAGCCAACAATTAGTCATGCTTGATTCCATGGTGGAATGTGTGCTCCACGACTGTATTTGACTTGTGGGAATTTTTCAGCAATCAGTCGTAAAATATTTATTTACTGGTAGATCCAAATTTCGACCAGTGTGTGGTCATTATCAATGGTAAAAAAATGATTAGAATGAAGCCCAACCCAAGGTCTATGTTAGGTTGGGAGGCAACCGTTTAGTTGTGAGTTTGCAAAGTCAAAGAACATTAAAGTGTAGATAGCTGGTTAATATGACACAATTATGTAAACGCAATCTCGAGGTTTATGTTAGGTAGATAGGTGGAAAAATATGAAGTAGGGAGCTGAAATGTTGGTTCTTGTGTTAGGGTGATCTGTAGCATAGCCCAAAGTCTATCTTAGTTTGGAAGCAACAGTTTGATTGTGACTTTGTGATTCCAAATAATTTAAAAGCTCAAATAGCTGGCACATGTTATGGAATGGTCTGTAGTGATGCCCAAGGACTGTTTTAGGGTGGGAGGCAACAGTCTAATTGTGAAGTTTGGAAGCAAGCAAATTTGAAAACTGAAATAGATAGCAGAAGGGTTGGATTGTTCTGAATTGCACTCGAATGCCTGTGTGAAGTTGGGAGGCAACAGTTCGATATGAGTTGGCGAATGATTGCTCAAATGTGTAGCCAGTTCAGCATTGATGAGAAATAAGCCAGAGTATTCGGTTGGCATTTCTTTATGTTTTTAAGGGCGATAAGAAGTTGATAAAATAGCTGGAAACTGGATTCATTATGAAAGAGATTACATGTGAGATGTGTCAATGGTTAACAAAATTTGTGTGCAAGGAGATATTGGGTGACGGATTTATTTGATAGTGTCATTCAACAATCAATAACGGGTACAAGAAGCAGAAAAAATTACTATAATAACCATCTTAACACTGATATATTCTTGGTTGTTTGAGTGGTTTGTTGATTGGAAACAGAACTGCAGCGATATATCAATTTCAGTTGTTTTGAGAAAAATTAAGAACTAAGTGGGAAAGATGTAGTAGTAAAAACAGATTAAACTCTGTTTAGCAGAAATAAATGTGGCATTGGCAATAACCCACCGTAGCAATAGGTATGTGGCACTGTTGATTAAGGAACTGGTAAGTTCTTTTCCCACTCCCATGATCCACAGACATTGCCGAGGTGGGGTGGCTTGCGTGCCTCAACGATACAGATAGCCGTACCGTAGGTGCAACCACAGCGGAGGGGTATCTGTGGAGAGGCCAGACAAACGTGTGGTTCCTGAAGAGGGGCAGCAGCCTTTTCAGTAGTTACAGGGGCAACAGTCTGGATGATTGACTGAGCTGGCCTTGTAACATCAGCTAATGTGGCTTTGCCACACAGCTACTGCGAACGGCTGAAAGATAGGGGAAACTACAGCCGTTACCTTTCCCGAGGACATGCAGCTCTACTGTATGAACATATGATGATGGCATCCTCTCGGGTAAAATATTCCGGAGGTAAAATAGTCCCCCCTTCGGATCTCCGGGCGGGGACTACTCAGGAGGATGTGATCATCAGGAATGACAATACTGGCATTCTATGGGTCGGAGCGTGGAATGTTAGATCCCTTAATCAAGTAGGAAAATTAGAAAATTTAAAAAGGGAAATGCATAGGCTGAAGTTAGATATAGTGGGGATTAGTGAAGTTCGGTGGCAGAATGAACAGGATTTCTGGTCAGGTGAGTACAGGATTCCAAATACAAAATCAATTGGGGGTATCACAGGAGTAGGATTCATAATGAATAAGAAAATATGAATGCGGGTAAACTACTATGACCAGCACAGTGATCGCATTATCATTGTGAAGATAGATACGAAGCCAACACCGACAACAGTAGTACAGGTTTATATGCCAACTAGCTCTGCCGATGATGAGGAAATCGAAGAAATATATGAGGAGCTAAAGGAAATTATTCGGACAATTAAGGGAGAGGAAAACTTAATTGTTATGGGAGACTGGAATTCGGTAGTAGGACAAGGAAGGGAAGGGAGGATAGTAGGTGAATATGGTCTGGGCAAAAGGAATGAAAGAGGAAGCCGGCTGGTAGAATTTTGCACAGAACATAATTTAGTTATAACAAACACCTGGTTTAAGAATCATGAAAAAAGGTTGTATTCGTGGAAGAGACCAGGAGACACCGGGAGATACCAGATAGATTCTATAATGGTAAGACAGATTTCAGAACCAGGTTTTAAACTGTAAGTCATACCCAGGGGCAGATATAAACTCTGACCATAACTTATTGGTTATGAACTGTAGGCTGAAACTAAAGAAACTACAAAAAGGTAGGAAAATGAGGAGATGGAACCTGGATAAATTGAAGGAACGTGAGGTTCTTAAGAATTTCAGAGGGAGCTTTAGGCAACAGTTGACAGAAGCAGGGGAAAATGAAACAGTAGAAGAGAAAGGGGTAAAATTGAGAGATGAAATAGTTAAGGTAGCAGAGGACAAAATAGGTAGGAAGGCAAGACCTACAAAAAATCCTTGGATATCACAGGAGATTCCCAAATTTAATCGATGAAAGGAGAAACTATAAAAATGCAGTAAATGAAACAGGCAAAATGGAGTACAGACGACTAAGAAATGAGATTGACAGGAAGTGCAAAATGGCTAAGCAGGAGTGGCTAGAAGGCAAATGCAAGGATGTAGAAGAATGTATAAATAGGGGAAAAATAGATACAGCCTACAGGAAAATAAAAGAAACATTTGGAGATAAGAAAAACAGATCTATGAATGTCAAGGACACTGATGGAAAACCAGTTCTCAGCAAAGAAGGGAAAGCTGAAAGGTGGAAAGTGTATATAGAGGGGCTCTACAAAGGAAATTAACTCCGAGACAATATTGTAGGAAGGGAGGAGGATGTAGATGAAGATGAAATAGGAGATACTGTATTGAGAGAAGAATTTGACAGAGCCCTGAAAGACCTAAGTCGAAACAAGGCCCCTGGAGTAGATGATATTCCCTCAGAGCTACTGAAGTCTCTGGGAGAACCAGCCATGACAAACCTGTTTCACCTAGTGCGTAAAATGTATGAGGCAGGAGAATTACCCTCAGACTTTAAGAAAAACGTTATAATCCCCATTCCAAAGAAAGCAGGTGCAGACAGGTGTGAAAACTACAGAACCATCAGTCTAATAAGTCATGGTTGCAAAATATTAACATGAATTAGATACAGAAGGATGGAAAAGGTGGTAGAAGCTGACCTCGGGGAAGATCAGTTTGGGTTCAGGAGAAATGTAGGAACTCGGGAGGCAATACTCACTTTACGGCTTATCCTAGAAGGTAGATTAAGAAAAGGCAAACCTACATTTCTAGCTTTTGTAGATTTGGAGAAGGCTTTTGACAATGTTGATTGGAATAAACTCTTTCAAGTTCTGAATCAAGCAGGAGTAAAATATAGGTAACGTAAGGTTATTTATAACTTGTACAAAAACCAGACAGCGGTTATCAGAGTTGAAGGGCATGAAAGGAAAGCAGTGGTTGGAAAGGGAGTAAGACAGGGTTGTAGTCTTTCTCCATTGTTATTCAATTTGTACATTGAGCAAACTATAAAGGAAAGCAAGGAGAAATTTGGAGAAGGAATTAAAGTTCATGGTGAAGAATTAAAAACATTGCGTTTTGCTGACGACATTGTAATAATCTCAGAGACAGCAAAAGACTTGGAAGAGCAGTTGAAGGGAATGGACAGTGTGCTGAAAGGTGCATATAAGATGAACATTAACAAGAGCAAAACTAGGGTAATGGAGTGCAGTGTACGGAAATCAGGTGATGCTGAAGGAATTAGATTGGGAAACAAAGCAATAAAGGAGGTAGATGATTTTTGTTATTTGGGCAGTAAAATAACAAATGATTGTCGCAGTACAGAGGATATAAAATGCAGAATGGCGAAGGGTAGAAAAGCGTTCTTGAAAAAGAGAAATTTGTTAACATCGAATATTGATTTAAGCCTAAGGAAGTCTTTTCTGAAGGCATTTGTATGGAGTGTTGCCTTGTATGGGAGTGAGACATGGACGATAAACAGTGCGGACAGGAAGAGGATTGAGGCTTTTGAAATATGGTGCTACAGAAGAATGCTGAAGATTAGGTGGGTGGATCGCGTAACTAATGAGGAGGTACTGAACAGAATTGGAGAGAAAAGAAATTTCTGGCATATCTTGACTAAAAGAAGGGATAGATTGGTAGGACACATTCTTAGACATCAAGGAATTGTGAATTTAGCATTGGAGGGAAGTCTGTGGGGTCAAAATCGCAGAGGAAGACCAAGAGATGGATACAGTAAGCAGATTCAGACAGATGTAGGTTGCCGTTCTTATGTGGAGATGAAGAGGCTTGCTCAGGATAGGGTATTGTGGAGAGCTGCATCAAACCAGTCTCCGGACTGAAGACCACAACAACAACAAGTTCTTTTCACATTTTGTGAACCAAAAGTTCAAAGGAAACTCTTTTGGAAATAATATATGATAATATATTACGTAGGACAAGAATAGTGACTGATTATTGCAGTTCCTACATATGTCTCAAAAATTAAGGATTCAAGCACCTTTCTATACCATAATCTTCATGTCAAGGATTATGAAACAGGAGCACAAAGAAACAGAATTAAAGGAACGTGGCCTGCAATTAAAAGATCCTCAAAAGGCACAAAGGTACTGCAAAGGGTTGCTTGAGTCATACTTATTTGAATAAGTATGTTACAGACAAAATAACGACAAGAAACAACTATTCAGGAATTCTGAGAATTATGCCAATCGCCTGTATGATCCAAACTAGTAAAACAAACTCTATACATTTTCAAGAGCGTGCAGATATCTTACATAATAGAAGGGTTTGTTTCCTGTATTGCAGTTTTAATTTCTTTAATTTTTATTTCCTTGAAATTTATTTCTGATTTATGGATGACAGGTCTTGGTCGCATTCTAGACATGCAAACTGAAACTATCATTCAGTGACATTATCACAATATCGTAAGAAGGTCACTGTTTCTTCCTATTTTTTTTTTTTTTTTTTTGATGATTTTATTAGTACTTCTTTGCCTTAATATGCTGCAACACGGAAATTACAGGTGATATCTCTTTTTACTTAGCAGAATACCACTCACCACGTAATCGTTACCACTTTGGAAAAAACAGATTCCTGTTTCTGCTATTTTTTTTATTTTTATTTATTTATTTATTTATTTATTTATTTTTTTTTTTTTTTTTTTTTGCAGACCAACTATATGATTTGAGCGCGATTCTTATGCCGATTTTGCACTACCTCCATTTGTGCCACACCTCTGTTCTCTGTAGATACTGAAATCATTGTAGAATGCCAGTTCTTGCAGCTTTTGGGTAATCGGAGTTATCTAATAGGTACCGGTATGTGACACGACGACTGATGACAATCAATAAGGTGTGTAGCAAAATCTGAATTTAATGCTTCTTCTTTCATTATTTGCATTCCCGCAGCTTGTAGAATCATTATGATGATATGCATGGCCAATGATAAATATAGGCCTGAGCGCAGGTGAATGTGTCATCAGCAATATAGGATCTGACTGACTGGACGCTATGAGGCAGTGAGTTCGGCTGTAGTGTTCTGCCAGTTAGCTACGTGATCCGCCGTATTCTGCTGATGACACATTCGCCTGAGCCCGGGAATGTAGTTGTCCTTGGCTAAGGGCGATTTACAAACAAAGCATACCTATTGTTCAAAATGTTCAAATGTTTGTAAAGCTGATGGGACTTAACTGTGAGGTCATCAATCCCTAAACTTACAAACTACTTATAAACTAACTTAAACTAAAAACAACACAAACATCCATGCCGGAGGAGGGATTCCAACCTCCGACGTGGAAGGCCGCGCGATCCGCAATGTGGCGCTGCAGACCGCTCGGCTACATCCGCTGGGCCTTTCCTATTGGTTAGACGATTTCTATGTTTTGGAGATACCTGTCACTGCCAACATTTGTTCCACATTTAAGATACTTTTCAAAAATACAGTGAAATATTGTTTTATATGATATAAACATTTTTCTTGTACATTTTGGTGCATATTGATTGATTTGATTTTTTTTCAGGGAAGCCAAAACAGTTGTGCTCCAACCCACCACTGCCCGCACCGAAACTAAGTTTATTGTGCGATGTCACTCCCTGTATATCTAGTAAAGCTAACCAATGCCCTTGAACAGTGCAAGGAGTCCCTTTACCAGTTCTTTATTAGACACAATTTCTTCGGGTCTGGTTGTCCCAAATGTTCTGTGCCTTTTACTCTCCAATGCAATGCATTCAAAGATTAGATGTGATGCAGTTTCATCACCGTCATCACAGATCCTACATTTAGGGTCCTCTTTTGTTATTCCCATTGTATGTAGGTGTTTTTTTAAATTCACATAGCCTGTCAGCAATCCAACCATGAGTCTACTCTCTCTCCTGTTCAGGCCCAGGATTGCAGAGCTTCTATTAAAACATGGCTTTGGCATCATTACCTAGCCATGTTTTTGTTGGTAGACTTTGGTCCAATATTCTACGTGCTGTCTTCTGAGCCAGTTACGTAGCTCCAATTTCATTATTGCCTTGGTGATCGTCAGGACAGGTTCCGGTCCAATAAATGGAGTCTCTGCCCTCATCCTGGCTACTCTGTCGGCATGTTCGTTGCCACTGATCCCCGAGTGGCCAGGGACCCACAATAGGTTTACTTTGTTGCTTTCCCCTAGCTCCCCCAGAACCCTGTGACATTCTGCAACAATTTTAGACCTTGTTGCAGGAGCTGCCAGTGATCTCAGGGCTACCTGGCTGGCTGAATAGATATAGATGCTAAGATCTTTGTAGCAACTATGCAAATTCTCTTCCATACATGCCCTGATGCAGTGATTTCGGCCTGGAATACTGAGGCCAGTTTCCCTATAGAGATGACGTCCTCCAGTCTTGGCTGCACCCCGTATACCCAGGCCCCAACGCCTTGGTCTGATTTTGACACGTCAGTGAACCGGACAATATCCCCCGTACAGTGTTGAACTATTTTCTCCCACTGCTCCCTACTTCCAATTGTTACATTGAAAGGCTTGTTGAAGCAGTATGGAGTTATAATATAATCGACTGGCACTTCCCCAACCTTTCCTATATTTACCTCACTCACTATTTTAGTGTGTGATTCTGGATATCCCAAAGAGTTCCAGTTGTTACCAGTTTTGAGTCTGTAGGCACCAGCTGCTGCCTCCATCTTGAACCAAAGGTGTAATGGGGGCATATCCAGCTTGGTTTCCATCCCAGCAGTTGGTGTGCTGCTAATTCCGCCTGTTATGGCTAAGCAGGCTAGTCTCTGCACCTTACCAAGCTCCGTAGCAGCAACCTGCTGTTCTACCTTCTTCCACCACATGACCGCCCCATAGGTGATCCTGGGTCTAATCACTGTGGTGTATATCCAGTGCATACCCTTGGGGCTCAGCCCCCAATTTTTACCACAAGCTCTCTTGGTATTTATGAGAGTACCTTTTGCCTTGGAGCAAATATTCCTAATGTGAGGGGTCCATGTCAGTTTCTCATCCAGGGTAACCCCTAGATATTTCACTGTCCCCTTCACAGGTAGCGCTTCATTGAAAAGCTTTAGATTCCAACTTGAGTGTTGGATATGTTTCCTTGTGAATGGTACAACAACAGTCTTCTTAGGACTAATCCCCAGATCCTGTTTTCTGCACCAGTCTTGCACAATGTCCAATACACCTTGTGTCATATTCTTCACTGTGTCAGCAAATTTGCCAAGTATTACTATGACAAGATCATCTGCGTATCCTTGGCAAAAGTACTGCCTAGAGTTTAATTTTCCAATGAGATCATTCACCACTAGATTCCACAATATAGGGGAAAGAGCTCCTCCTTGTGGGCAATCCCTAGTGGTGTTGATTACCATTTTTTCATTCATCATGGTAGCCTCTTCCTTTCTTCCACTGAGCATGGCCCTAGTCCACCTACATATAGTGGTCCCTAGGTCATACACCAATGCTGCCCTAATCATGGAATCGAAGGTTGTGTTGCTAAAAGCCCCCTCAATGTCCAGGAAGATACAGAGAGCTATTTTCTGAAAGTGTAGTGCTTTCTCCACCTTCCCAACGAGTTGGTGGAGAGCTGTCTCACATGATTTACCTGGTTGATATGCATGTTGGTTTGAATGTAGAGGAGCCCTACTTAACCTGCTTTCTCCAACATGCACATTAACCAGCTTTTCCAATGTCTTAAGAATGAAAGAGGACAGGCTGATTGGTCTCATATCCTTGGTCTTGGTATGATCAATTCTCCCTGGTTTTGGAATGAAGGCAACCTTCACTGCCCTCCAGGCATTGGGAATGATTCCTGCTGCTAGGATAACCATGAATAACCTGCATAGGAATCTAATAAGATTTTCTCCTGCTTGTTGCAGGAGAGCTGGAAGGATTCCATCGGGGCCAGGTGAATTGAATGGTTGAAATGTACCCAATGCCCATCGGACCTTACTCAAATCGACACACTCCTTGGCCAAATCCCAGTCCTCTTTGTGAATACCTGAGAACCGATGTCTCTCAGGAATCGCATTCTGGTCTGAGTTATCCCCCAGAGTATATTGAGGAAAGTGGGTCTTGAGGAGCAGTCCCAGCATTTCATGTGATGTCTTTGTATACTCCCCATCCTCCTTCCTCAATGTTCCTCCTGGATTATTGGTACCCTATTGAGAATTTTATGGAGTCTCACTTGAGCAGCTGTGCCCTCCACTTCCTCACAGAATACCTGCCAGGATGCCTTCTTTGCCCGTCTGATGGCAAGGTTGTAATTGATAAAGGCCTCACGATACTTTGCCCATTGTCTTTTGTGTCTCACAAGGTTAAACAGTCTTCGTACCTGTTTCCTTTGCATTTCCAGGTTATTATTCCACCAAGGCACACTCCTATTTGTGCACTTCTTGGTGATTGAGCAGTTGTCCTGGTATGAGGTCACTATAGCAGAGGTTACGGCCTCTGCTACTTCCTCAACTCTGCTGGATTCCTTATCAAAGTTTTAATTTCCGATAGGCTGAAGTCAAGGTCTCTCCTATATGTCTCCCAGTCCGTTTTCCTGGGATTCCTATAGGCCATGGTCTGTCTGGTTCCCATTACAACCTTGAATTTAATATACCTGTGAGCTGATGAGGATGGCTCCACTACCACATGCCACTGTCTGACGTAACTTCCCATCATCATGGAACCAAAAGTTATGTCAATTACTTCTTCCCTTCTACTATTCCTGAATGTAGGTTCATCACCCCTATTCAAGATCTCCAAGTTGTTAGATTGGAGAAATTCAAGAAGGTGCTCACCTCTATTGTTGGTGTCCTTGCTGTCCCATGATAAATTGTGGGCATTGGCATCCCATCCCACTAACAGTTCGTCACTTTGGCAGGCTTCCGTCAGTCTCCTCACTTCCAAAGGAGGAGGAGAGCTGTCTTCGTAAGGAAGGTATGCTGAGGCCAAAACAATTTCCCTCGTGATACCTTCCTCACGTTGCTGCACCCTGATGGTCACCAGGTCCCTGGAACAAAAATCCATCATTGGTATGAAAGGTATTCCTTTTCTAACATAAATGCATGTTCTGGAGTTTTTTAGATATCTAGCATAAATCAGCCCGATACACCACCATTGTAAAAATAGGGTTCTTGTATCACGGCCACGTCCACCTCCTGTCTCCCCAGGCGACGGCTCAGGGCAGAAGTGGCCCCTTTACTGTGCTGCAGGTTTATCTGCAGCACTTCCAGTCCCCATCTTGCTGCCATTATTGCTTTTAAGGTATTTGATTACCCTGACGGCGACCTGCGAGAAACCTAAAAACAGTTTCAGGCCTTGCTCTCGCATTGCCCTCAGGGACTTCTCTCCGACTTCCACCACCAGGGTTCGTCCTTCTGGAACGACCTTTTGGTTAATTACCCTCCAATCCTCTGTCAAGACTTTTGGATTCTGGACCCTTATTTTCTCGAACAGAGTCATTGGAGGGACATCCTTAAGGATCTTTGGTACCTTTATTGATACCTTTGCGGTCTTCAGGAGTTTGGTTGCTGTCTTGATCAGCAGCTTCTCATCCTCCCACGGGGATATCATGGGCACTTTGTCCTTAAGCCATTCTGCTGAGTGCTCCCCCTCACTGACAAAAATGAGGGCATCGCAATCTAAATAGACCTTCCTGAATTTGGGTCCTGGACCAGCGTCCCCCCAATCTCTTGAAAGAGGGCCATCTGCATGAGCTCCTCCTGCTGCGAGGTAATGCTCACCAGTAGGTACCTTTCTTGGACTATAGGTCTGTTTCCCTATTTCCTGCCTCAGTCTTTTAGGATCACGCTCGTCCAGAGAGGAGGGAGTCTTAGATTCCTCCCTAACCCTCTTGCCACCTGTCTTCGACGTCGAGGGGGTCTGTGTATCCCCTTCGACCTGAGGCAGTTTCTTTTTGGGGGTCTTGGGCTGAAGCCCTTTTGATTCCCTCCATTTATGCTTAGGAAGCCATTCTTTTCGTTCCTTTTGCTTCTGTTCCTTGAGAAGTTTCCTCCTCTGAGCCCCAGACAAGGCCTTAATCCTAATCTGGTCCAACTTATCTGTTACAGTTCCCACTTCTTGCTCAGGTCTAGACCCTGATTCAGAAGTAGGAGTGCACTCCATCGGTCCTGATTCCGATGTCTGAGTATCTGAGGTCTGCCCCTCAGATTCTTTTAAAATACTTTCTTTCTCTGTGTTCATATTAGTCCCATGAGATTTGCGGATTTATATGGTCCACACCACGATAACCCCGCGCGGTGCAAGGCTACTTACTCGGGGAGGTCATCCGGTATCCCTGAGGCTCCGTTCGAGACACATCCACCCATATGCCACACACCCCTCGGCATGGATCGCATCACACCTTAGGTTGGGAAAAGACTGGGAGAGGATAAGGAAGACGGGACGTTGTGGGACATGCTTAGTCTGATCCATCAGCTGAGGCCTTCGGTATAGCCCTCAGCTTCACACGGATACGCAAGCCCCTCCACCCGCACAGACAGTGCTTCTTCAAGATGGTGTGCCCCAGAGAGGTTTGTGCATATTAGTTATTACAGATATTTAGAGCACATATTTTGATTTAAGCGATGGAGGTGGTGTTCCATAAGTAACTTTTGCTGAATATTCTTATTGGAACTCAATATTTGCCCTTCCAGCTTGACAAAAAATGAAATACAAATTTCTATAACAAGCGGTAGCAGCATGTGAAAAAGAAGATACTCGTTCCCTAATAAAAGTAGCCAACAATGTTCATGCAACATTGGACAATAATAGTGCATCAATGTTGGCAATGGTCACAGATAACGCAGAACAACAAATGAACATAGAACAACAAGAAATGGCATCGATCCAGACTAGCAGGAAAGTAGACACCGCTAAGGAGTTATACGAACTCACGCAAAAGCTAAACGATCTGCAAAGCCAAGTGTCACAGTTATTGCAGGTAAAAAACATTTACAAAGACTGTAGTTCAGCTAAGGTTCAAGGAAGATAGCGGACAGAAGGATGTATGTTAGTTTCATTGACGGTTTGGCAGCAGGGTGATGAGGTGCACGAAACCTTGTGCATTTGAAGGTGAGAACAACGGGGGACTCAGCATGGTGAGTAACTTGTCAACTTCTCTTATTATATCACAAAAATTGTACGTTGCAGATGTGAGAACAGGACGATGTTATCTAATTGACTCCGGTTGTGATATAAGCACACTACCAAGTGGTTCTTTCCAAGGTGCATCATCGTATATAAATGACAAATCTTCAACTGCTACAAAATCATTGCTTCTTGCAGCAGCTAATAAATCTTCAATAGCGACTTTTGGAAAGTGTGAGTTAGAAGTAGATTTAAGTTTTCAACATAGTTTTAGGTGTAACTTTGTACTAGCTGAAGTATCAGAAGCTATATTAGGTGCGGATTTCCTAAGTAAAAATAATATTGAAGTGCATATCAGTGCAGCACAGATTAAGAAAGATGGTGAAGTGGTCACGGGTATACGTGGAAGATGCACATGTCACGCTACTGATTGTTTTCATGCTGTGGCAGTAAAAAACCGAGATTGATAACACAGGGATGCCAATGCCAAAGTTACTGCATAACACGGCACATTGCATTAAGACGGCTCCTGGCCAAACAGTTTCACAACGGCCACGAAGACTGTCTGCAGACCGTTTCTTAGCATCGAAGACGGAATTTGAAAGTTTGTTACAATCAGGTGTATTATGCAGATCGGACAACCCTTGGTCGTCACCTATACATCTCGTACGAAAAAAAGACGGCTCTTGGAGGCCCTGTGGCGATTACCAGTTACTTAATGCCCGTACAATCCCCAATCGTTATCCAATACCCAATTTAAGGGATTTTACTAATGTTTTAGCAGGTGCAACAATATTTAGCGTGATCGATTGTAAAAAGGCATATCATCAAATTCCAGTAGCAGAAGAAGATATACCCAAAACGGCAGTCATCACACCTTTTGGGCTTTTTGAGTATGTCAGAATGCCTTTTGGATTGAAAAATGCAGCACAAACCTGGCAACGATTTGTGGATGAAGTACTCAGGGGACTACAATGTTGTTTCGCATATTTAGATGATATTTTGGTATTTTCTGCGTCTAAAGCATTGCATGAAGAGCACCTTAAGGACATTTTCGAACGGCTAAATAAATATGGCATCATAATCAATGAGGCAAAGTGCACATTTTGCCAAGAGAGGGTCACATTCTTAGGCCACACAGTATCATCAAAAGGAATACAACCTCTGGAAGAGAAGATAGCAACCATAGATAAAATGCCTCATCCCACAGATTACCAACAACTTAGAAGATTTTTAGGAGTGATTAATTTTTATCATCAGCACTTACCAGGAGCAGCTGAAGTACATGCACCCTTGACAGAAGCATTGGCAGGGATGAACACAAGTGGGCGACGGCCGTTAGCGTGGACACCAGAAATGCAGCAAGCATTTGAGTTGGTTAAAAAGAACTTAAAACAAGCAGTTTTGTTGTGTTACCCATTACCGAAAGCAATGTTAGCTATAGTAGTTCATCAGAGTGTATAAGCTTGCTGGCAACCTTTAAGTTTTTTTTCACGCAAACTCACGCCAACACAAATGAAATGGAGTGCATATGATAGGGAACTCCTTGCAATCTATGAAGCAGTGAAATATTTTTGCTCATATGTAGAAACAAGACCATGTATGATTTACAACGATCACAAACCTATTACGTTTGCATTCAACAAGCTCAAGGATAATTGTTCTCCACGGCAGTTCCGACAGTTAGAGTTCATCGGCCAATTCACTACAGACTTGCGTTACATAAAAGGGGCAGACAACATCGTTGCTGATTTCTGATCAAGAACTGGAGACATTTCTCAAACAATAGATTATGAAAAATTAGCAGCAGCTCAAACCACATATAACCAATTAAGAGATTTTTTATCGGCTAAATACCACCACAGGATTGCGGCTCCGTCAAGTCCAACCAGCTGGAGAAAAAGTCAACATCTGGTGTGATGTATCACAAAGCAAGCCTAGACCTTTTATTCCCAAAGAATTGCAAAAAGAAGTCTTTGATAGCATCCATGGAATAGCTCACCCAAGCGCTAACACTACAGTGAAACTGATAACGGACCATTTTGTGTGGCCAAACGTTACAAAGGACTGTCGTACCTGGGCAAGAGCATGTATTGCATGTCAAAGAAGCAAAATTGGGCGACATGTCCACAAACCAGTGGGAGAATTTCCGCCAACTACCGCACGTTTCGCACATGTCCACATTGACATTGTGGGACCTCTAACATCTTTGGAAGGATACCATTTTTTTGCTGACGGCAGTGGATCGTTTTACAAGATGGGCAGTGGCAGAACCGTTGGCTGACATTTCGGCAGAGACAGTGGCACGGAAGTTTTTATCTATGTGGGTTGCACGTTTTGGCTGTCCTGTGTATGTGACTACAGATCAAAGACGTCAGTTTGAGTCTACATTATATTTAGAACTAGCCAATCTGTGTGGTTTTCGCCATCACCATATGACTGCATACCATCCAGCTAGTAATGGCATGGTCGAGAGATGGCATAGGACACTCAAAGCTGCCTTGATGTGTCATACTGAGAACTGGATTTCAGCATTGCCACTAGTTTTACTAGGTCTTAGGAGTGCTTACAAACAAGAGTTGGAAGCTTCTACTGCAGAGCTAGTTTACGGGGAAACCTTACGTCTGCCTGCAGAATTTTTCGTTGCACCACGAGCGGCAACAACAGAGGACGTCCCTTACGTCCTGCAGCTGATACGAGAACATATAACCAAGCTCCGCCCTGTGCAAGGCACTCGTCACGGCATAGAAAAGACATATGTTCACAAAGGACTTAGGTCTTGTTCTCATGTGTGGTTACGAACAGATGCTGTAAGACCGCCGTTACACCCTCCATACTCCGGGCCACATAAGGTGCTATCAAGAAGTGAACATAAAATGAATATTTTATTTAATGATAAGCCGCAAACAGTTTCCCTGGACAGAGTTAAGCCAGCACACATGCTTTGGTCCGAAGAGGATACAGGGGAAGCAAGAAACAGAAGAGAGACGTTATACACAGCTGAATCAACAAGATACACATGTCGATCAAGAAGATTACATGCCACCATCGACAGAGCAAACGCCTACTGAAAAAAAGCCAAATATTCCTTTTGGTACCTCAAGAGCAGGACGGCGCATTAAATACAAATTTCCATACATTCCTGGTGCTCCGCTTTACCGCAGGGGGGCTATGTGGGAATCACATATTACTGAATAAACTGTACAGTGTATAGTTATTATTCCTTGAGCAAGTGAAAGACAGTACATTTATTCTTTGTCTTTATATATGTTTTTTCTTAGGTTTAGTTTTTGTTTCATTATTGTTTCAGTTGTTGAGCGAGCAACATTTTTAATATATGAATAAAGGTGTTAAATGATGAATTCTGAATTTATAAATACCCTTCGGATACTTGTTATGATAAGAATAGTTCCTATAATTCCATGTCTTTTGTCACGTCTTGTAAAAAGTGTTGTAAATGTATTGCAGTGACAAAAATATATATGATAAAAAACCAGAATTTATCGTGAAAGATTTATTTTTTGCTGCGCTAGTTTTTTCAACAGGTAATGGGCCCAGTACGAAATAGTTATACGAAAAATTACGAGAAGGCGTGAAGCTAAATTGTTCAACAAAATAGATCACGAACGTGTTCGACAAAATTGATCGCGAACGTGAAAAAAATGGGTACTGCACAAATATCTCAAATTGAAAGACTCGTAGGTCGTGAAAATTACGGGACCTGGAAATTTGCAGTGGAAGCATATTTGCGATTAGATGATTTATGGGGCATAATAGATGGTACAATAAAGTCTACCAATTCGCATTTTGCAGACAAAGATAGGAAAGCCAAATCAAAATTAATTTTCTTGGTGGATCCGGTAAATTACGTGCACACCGAAAATACTGCAAATGCACAAGAAGTCTGGAACAAGTTAAGAAAAGCTTTTGAAGACGGCGGATTGGCTAGAAGAGTCGGATTGCTCCGTGAATTAATTACCACTCAAATGAATCAGTGCAAAAATGTGTAAGACTACGTTAATAAAATAATATCTACATGTAAGAGACTGAGAAATATAGGTTTCCAGATTGCTGACGAGTGGGTTGGTACTTTATTACTTGCTGGATTACCAGAAAAATATATGCCCATGATAATGGGGTTAGAGAGTTCTGGTGGTCCCATAACAGGTCACAGTATCAAGGTAAAAATATTACAAGATGTGAGAGGTGAAACTGAATATGAAACAGCATCAGCATTGTACTCTAAAAATAAAAAGAAGACACAAATCAAGTGCTATAGATGCCAGAAGATGGGTCATTTTGCTTCACAGTGCAAGGAAAGGATAAGTACTAGTGGCAAAAGGTATGTTTCCAATAACCACGAAAAGAAGTCTTCCAACCAAGGTAAGGTTCTTTCAATGCATTATTCTTAAAAAAAGGGGGGGAATAATGAAGAAACAGAATGGATATTGGATTCAGGGGCATCACTACACATAATTAAAAATAAATCTGTATTGTATGATGTCAAGGATACAACTAATATGGGTATATCTACAGCTTATGGGTCAAAATTGCAGTGTGAACTTGTTGGAAACGTTGATCTTAGTATAGTGGTAAATAAAAAAAAAACCAAAATATTACTGCTCAAGGTGTGCATTATGTCAAAGATGTTACCACTAATTTGTTATCTGTTAGTGAGATAGTAAGGAAAGGTAACAAGGTAATTTTTGATATAAATGGAGCGTGAATAATTGACAGTTGAGGTAAAATTGTAGCAACTGCAAGTAATGAAAAAGGAATTTTTAAATTAGACACTGTTAAGAATGTTAGTAGCAATGAAAGTCATTCAGTGTACAGTGCCAAAAGTGTTCTGTGGCATAGGAGACTTGGCCATTTAAATAGAAAAGTATGTCATTATTAAAGGATATGGCAACAGGTTTAGAAGACTATGGTATGTGTAAGAATCCTTGTGAGATATGTATAGTGGGAAAACAGGCAAGAATCCCATTTAAACCCAGTCACAGTAAAACTCAAGAATTACTGCAGATAGTTCATACAGATGTGTGTGGTCCCATGGAGAGTGAATCTATTAGGGGAAATAATTATTTTATTGTTTTTATTGCTGATTATTCTAGGTATATTCATGTTTATTTTATGAATTCTAACGACAAGTATGTGATATTTTTGAAGAATTCTGTATTTTGGTGGAAAGGCAAACTGGAAAGAAAATAAAGATTATCAGATCTGATAATGGGAAAGAATACATAAATCATAGATTTGAAGGACGTTTAAAGCAAGTTGGTATAAGACATCAGACCACTAAACGATATAGCCCTGCACAAAATAGTGTTGCAGAACGAGCAAACAGAACAATAGTGGAAAAAGCGAGGAGTATGCTAAGTGATGCTGGTTTACTAAAAAAAATTTGGGCAGAGGCTGTATAAACAGCAGTGTATCTAATAAATCGTTCACCTACCACGGCTATCAAAAGTAAAACGCCATATGAGGTGTGGACAGGAAGAAAACCAGATTTAAGTAATTTGAGAATTTTTGGCTGTAAAGCTATGGTACAAATTCCTAAACCACTAAGAATGAAATGGGATATAAAATCCAGGAAATATATTTTTGTAGGATATTGTGAAGAATCAAAGGGTTATCGTTTTTTGAATTATATGAATAATAAGATGGTAACCAGTAGAGATGTTGTATTTCTTGAAAACTGTGAAGATAGAACCAAGGAATGTACAACTGTTGGTGTAAATGAAAATAGCAGTATTGGAGAAGAGACAGAAATGGAAGAAGAAACTAATCAAGGGCCAACAGAGACAAGCTATGAGGAAGAAGAACAACCAAGATGTGATGAAGATAAAGTAAGACATTCCTCTCGTACAAGGAAACCAAAGAAGTATCCTGATTATGAAATGTACGTTGCCCAGTGTTTCAATGATGAACCGGAAACTGTTGAAGAAGCTATGAATAGTAAAGATTCTAAAAATTGGAAAGAAGCAATAGAGAAAGAATTGCAATCTTTAAATCAAAATGAAACATATGAATGGGTAAATATGCCACAGAAGAAAAAACTCTTAAACACAAGATGGATATTTAGTATAAAAAATCCTGAAAGTGAAACAACCAAGCATAAAGCAAGATTAGTGGTTAAGGGATGTAATCAAAGGGAAAGTATAGATTACAAAGAAACATTTTCACCTGTGGTAAAATATTCTTCACTGAGGTATCTTTTAGCTTTAGCTGTGAAAGAAATTATGTTAATCCATCAAATGGATGTTAAAACCGCTTATCTAAATGGAAAATTAGTAGAGGAAATTTATGTAATGCCACCCAAAGAAGCTCAGAAATATTGTAAAGATAAAGGAAAGGTTTGGAAGCTTAAAAAGAACATTTATGGACTGAAACAAAGTGGGTACTGTTGGAATAAAAAATTGCATTCTACATTAGTTAAGACGGGAATGAAGCAGTCAAAGGCAGACCCCTGTATTTATATTAGGAAAAGTAAACAAGAATTAACCATAACGGCTATTTGGGTAGATGATTTTTTTCATTTTAACTAGAGATGATAAGCAAATGATTGTTTTCAAAGAAAAGCTGCAAGAGAAGTTCGACATGCATGACTTGGGTGAAGCAAAACAATATTTGGGAATGAAAATTATAAAGCAGAGAAATGGAAACGAGCTTTGGATAGATCAATCTGCATATACCAAAAGGAATTTGAAAAAGTTTGGAATGGAAGACTGTAAACCAATTTCAACTCCAATGGAACCTGGGATAAAAATGATGATAAACGAAGAAGACACTGATTATAATCAAGTTACATCTTACTTGGAAGCTGTAAGGAGTCTTTTATATCTAGCTCAGACATCAAGGCCAGATATTGTTTTTGCAACAAATGTAGTAAGCAGATTCTGTAGTAATCCTAAAGAAAAACATTGGAAAGCAGTGAAGAGGATCTTCAGATATCTAAAGGGAACTGTAAATTATAAATTAATTTATTGTAAAGAAGGCAATGAAGAATTGGAATGTTAAGTGATGCAGACTGGGGTAATGAATTAGAAGATAGACACTCTATCTCTGGAAGCTGTTTAAAACTGATGGAAGGCTTAGTATCCTGGATATGTAAAAGGCAAAGAACTGTGGCATTAAGTACAACAGAGGCAGAATATATGGTTTTATCTACTACCATACAGGAAACTTTGTGGCTCAAAAACTTAATGAATGAAATTGAGGCTCATAATAATTCAAGGACAACAACAGTTTATTGTGATAATCAGGGAGCCATTAATTTAGCCAAAAACAATGTAACAAGTGCTATAACAAAACAAATAGATGTGAGACATCATTTCATCAGGGATCACATTGAGAAGAAGAATATTGAAGTGAAATACCTAAGCTCTGAAGAAATGTTGGCTGATTTATTAACAAAACCATTGACCAAGGAGAGATTCCAGAAAATTGTAAGACAGTATGGCTTAATTGATGGGACTTTATATACAATGCCGAAAAATCTTGCTCAAGGGGGAGTGTTGGAAATGTGATCAATATTTTTGCGGTGCTTAATTAAATTATTCTTTGATGACGATGATGCTGTACTTATTCGTTGTTAATTTATTATTCCATGTCTTTTGTCACGTCTTGTAAAAAGTGTTGTAAATGTGTTGCAGTGGCAAAAATATATACGATAAAAAAACCAGAATTTATCGTGAAAGATTTATTTTTTGCTGCGCTAGTTTTTTCAACACTTTCGTATATGAGATTACATGTGGATTCAGTTTGTGAATTTCGAATATGGATTCGACAAGAGTGATCAGCATTGGTTTACTTGAAGGGCAATCAAACTGGAATACGTGGAAGTATAGAGCAAATGTGTGTTTACGTGGTATTCCTGGACCACTTGATGTCATTGAAGGTAGGTTGGTTAAACCTACAGAAAGCGTGACAGCTCAAGAAAAAGAAACATATAAGAGTGCATTAAATAATTATCTTAAGGCTGACAGAAATGCTTTGATTGTGTTGACTACTAATATGACAGAAGAAACATCGCAGGGAAAAATGCGTCTTCATACTTCTCGTGAAGTGTGGGAGAACTGCATAAATTATTTGATGGTGTTTCTGAAGATAAAGTTTGTGATCTTTGTTTACGATTTTTTAGATTTGTGAAACATTCAAATGATGATGTAGCAACTCATATATCAAAGCTGAAAAATCTGTGGAATGATTTGAAGCAAGAAATGGCTAAAGATGTAGGAAATAATCCAGAATTACCTGATTTATTTTTGATTTGCAAGATTTTAGGCACTCTACCAGATGAGTATTTTTCATTTAAATCAAGTTGGATGCTTATGTCAAAAACTGATAGGACCGTTGACAACTTGACTACTCAACTCTGTGCATATGAGAAAGCCTTGTCAAGTAAAGGAGGAGATTCTACGTCTCAAGAGGCACTTACAAGTTAACTCATCTAAACAAATTTCTAAGCAACAACAGGGGAAAAAGAAAATTGTTTGTCATTACTGTAAGAAGCCAAATCATTTAATCAAGAAATGTTGGAAATGGATCCACAGCAGAAAGGTGTTATTTTAAAATTGGTAAGGTCACTAAACTAATTGGCATTCGTGATTATTATGGAGGACTATTTAAATTAATGATAAGAAGTCTTAAACCTCCTATTCCTGCTGAAGTAAATGAAATCAGCAAATGGCAGCACATCAAGAGAATGGAACATGGACTTTAGTAGATTTACCTTCTGGAAAGAGAACAATTCCTTTTAAATGGGTTTACAAGTTGAAGACAAATGCTGATGGGTCAGTTGTGAGATTTATAGCTAGACTGGTTATCAAGGGATTTTCTCAAAAGAAAGGGATTGATTATGAACAAACTTTCAGCCCTGAGGCAAAGATGTCTACTATTCGAACGTTTCTCAGTGCTGCAGCCCAGGAGAAAATGAATATTGCACAAATAGATGTGACTACTGCTTTTCTTTATGGAGACCTGAAGGAAACAATATTTATGACACAGCCTGAAGGTTATAATGATGGTTCTGGAAAAGTATGTCAGTTAATGAAAAGTCTGTATGGTCTAAAACAGGCACCCCGTTGCTGGAATGAGAGATTCACTAATTACATTTTGAAATTAGGATATAAGAGAAGTGAACCTGATCCCTGCCTTTTTACAAGAAAGAAAGGTTCTTCCAAAACTTTCTTTGTACTCTATGTTGATGATGGCTTAATTGCAGCAAACAGTGATAGTGAACTTAAGCAGTTTATTGAAGATCTTGAGAGAGAATTCAAGATTAAATCAAGCCCTGCATCATATTTCTTAGGACTGGAAATTGAGAGAAAAGTAGATGATTCTATTCAAGTTAGTCAGACTCACTATGTCAAGAAGGTTTGGGAACATTTTGGCATGAGTGACTGCAGAGCTGTTACAACTCCAATTACCAAGGATGACAATGTGGAAGGGAGTCCTGTCAACACTGAATATCCTTACAGGCAAGCAGTTGGATCCTTGATGTACTTGATGTGTGGGACAAGACCAGACATAGCATATGCTGTTGGAGAAGCATCTAGAAGTCTTGAAAGTCCAACCGAGCAGGATGTAATACGAGTGAAAAGAATATTTCGCTATTTAAGAGGCACGTACGACTATGGACTTATTTACAAAAGTGGCAAATTCTCGAATGCTTCAGTGATGCTGATCATGGAGGTGATTTAAAGACTGGGCGATCTACCTATGGTGTTCTTTGTTTGTACAGTGGTGCACCTGTTAGTTGGTTGAGTCAGCGACAAACTTCAGTTGCAATTTCTACTACAGAAGCTGAAGTTGTAACAGCAAGTTAAGCGGCACGAGAAATTGCTTGGATCAAGAGACTTTTAATTGAACTTGGTCAGCTAAAGGAGTAAAAACCTTATCTACAAGTGGACAATGAAGCAGCTGTTCGATTGGAACTCAATCATGAAATTCATCGACGGACAAAACATATCCGTCTCAGACACTTCTTTGTTCGAGAGCTAGTTGCAGATGGTGAAATAATAATTTCAAGGGTGAACACAGCTGATCAGCTTGCAGATATATTAACAAAGCCATTATTTGCTGTCCGATTATGACAGTTGTGCAATGATATGAGACTGTGTAAGTTATTAAATAAGGGGGAGTGTTAAAGTTTTGTGTTTTCTATATGATTGTATTTAATAACTTGACTTTAACTCTCTGACACCAGAGATGGTTGTTCTATAATCTTTGTTGTAAACAAATCACTACTGCATTGCTAGGCAACAGCCTGTGTTGTTGTGCAATCTTGTGTGTCTTTATGTTATGCTTAAAAACAAATCAATGTTTCTTTTTAATGGTGGAAACCGTGTTATTTGTGATAAAATTTAACATATACCACAGAAGTTATGAAACTGCAAAAGTAATTTCTAAATATTGTTGAAATGAGATAGAATGGCTGGCCAGTACTTACCATTGTGCTGTACCGCCGATAGTAACACAAAATGAAAAAACAGA
The DNA here is from genome assembly GCA_026315105.1 of Locusta migratoria. Lineage (NCBI taxonomy): Eukaryota > Metazoa > Arthropoda > Insecta > Orthoptera > Acrididae > Locusta > Locusta migratoria. The sequence goes on along the minus strand of CM048747.1, from coordinate 570,176,257 downwards.
AAAAAAGGGGACAAAGGGACAAGCTTTCGGAACAGAGTTCCTTCGTCAGGTGGACGAAGGAACTCTGTTCCGAAAGCTTGTCCCTTTGTCCCCTTTTTTTCTGTTTTTTCATTTTGTGTTACTATCGGCGGTACAGCACAATGGTAAGTACTGGCCAGCCATTCTATCTCATTTCAACAATATTTATTATCTCTGAGGAGAATTTTCATCATTAATCGAAAGTAATTTCTAATCCACTTATAGTATTACTATTGCTTACATCTAGTTTCTTTTCATTTTAGACGGGATTCTCGATGCAGGAATTTTGTTTGAAATTCTCATTCTATAAATTTAATACGTTTCACTCAATAAACTGTCAGTAATAACAGAAACGTCCAGAAATAATTCTACAAGAGAGCCCTGGCTACGTCTAGATAGAACTCAGACGCTCTCCGAAAAGGTGACAGTGGCATGGTGGCTGGTTGGTTGGATGAATGAATGTTTAATGGGGACCGGGCATGGTGGCATGAGTGTATTTATCAATTGTTGTTTCCTTACTTGAAGTTCTCTTACTTATATTCTAGTTTCATATTAAATGTTGCATACCAATACTTAAAAGTTGTTGAAGATTTTTTCATTGTGTAGTATGATGAAGACGAAAAAAGCTGAAATAGCAACAGTTGGTGCTGAGATTCTATACTACGACTGCACAGAGTGTTACGGTTTTGCTCCTGACGCGTTTGTAAGAATACACCACCACATAGATGTGAATATGATTAATTAATTTGCACTGACTACAGGTATCGGATTATGGACAACCCCATACTACCATTCTGTGGGATTATGGCCTAGACTTAATTTCGGCCTGCAAAAGAATAGATTGACAGTGCATCAATATCATCAGCGCCCACACACCCCAAATTCAGTAAGATCCATGTTATTCATAGAAAAAAAAAATATTGCATTTTCCTGTAAACAACTCAATTTCTTTTGCAATGAGAAGGCGATCAATAAGTGTTATAATTGATCACATCATCGTTCATGCTCATTCCTATTTAAAACACTCACTGCAGGTGTATTGGAATTACAAAACGTCAAGATCCTTTTTTCCGTTTGCTTGAGGATGCTATGTTAGACACGTGTATACTACAATGGCTCAAACTTAGGCCAAATTCCAACTGGCAACCTCCGTCTCACTGCCCAGTTCCATTTTCATTACAGGAAGGAAGAAGGATAACGGTTGAATTAAGCAGTTCACATGATATAGATGAAACAAATAATCGAGATACTAAATAATGACACTGAATAACTGCGTTGAAAAATAAAAAGCGAAACTTGCAAGTGATGGAAATACACAAAAGTGTGAAAAGAATATATCCCTGTGTGGAAAAAAAAAAAAAAAAAGAAAATGCAAGTGTTTCTAATTCTGGAAATGATGCAACCAGTGGCATAGCTAAGTAGTTTGGCACCAGTGCGGTGATCCAACTTGTCACCACCCCTTCAACACCACCACTCTCGCCAAACTTAGAAAGAATGGGGAAAAATTTCAAGGAGAGAGGAATAAATTTTTGATACACATAATAAAGTGAGCAAAATAGAAAGTTAATTAGTTTGTAAACAGTCTGTATGAAAGGAAATAAATAAAACTAGTTTTTATAAATAACATAGTTTAATCGATTATTGTTGAAAGGCTAAATATAATACCACTGATTCTAACAAAAGGATAATAACAAGTTTTATTAACAAGAAAAACTGGTACAGTTATCTTTAACTCAAGAGGCACACAACCATTAGGCAAAAGACAAAGAGCAGTAAATCTACAAAAAGTCTATATGTGTGTTTACTCTTTGCAAAGAACTATTATGTCAAAGCATAGACAACTGCAAAGTGGACAAAACATGACAGACAGTAGCACAGTACTTAGAAAAACATAATAATAATAATAAACATTTTTAATTGATTATCACAACACTACCACTTCAATTAACAAATGTTTAACACTTCTGTAGTCTTCTGTCAGCAAGAACTTTAGCATCACCAACATAAAGTAGCTGTCTTATCTTTTCAAAATTGCTTCTAGTGAGTGGTTTGGTAAGAATATCTGCTTGCTGATCTGTAGAGCTTACATGTTCAAGGTTGAAGATTCCCAACTTAAATTTTTCTCGTATGAAATGATACTTCACGTCTATGTGTTTTGTTCGTTTGTGATACTCAGGGTTCTTGACCAACCTGATGGCACTTTCACAGTCCATATACAAGGTGGTAGTAATTTCTTTCTGGTTAATAATATTTTGTAAAATTGACTGTATCCATACAATTTCTTTTACAGCCTGACAAGAAGCTAAATATTCTGTTTCAGTTGTTGATAAAGCCACCACTTTTTGCCTCTGAGAGCTCCAAGCTATAGTAGCTTCACCAAACTTAACAACAAAACCTGTGGTCGATCTTCGAGTAAGAACATCTCCTGCATAATCTGAATCACAAAAAACAGACAAACGAATATCCTCATTCCTTGGATAATACAAGCCATAAGAAATTGTTCCCTTTAGGTACTTGAAGATTCTCTTCACAGCATTCCAGTGCATCTTTTCTGGTTTTCCAAGATGCTGACTAGCATTATGTACTAAAAAAGTCATCAACGTGAATGGCTAGAATGGTCAAGAATTCACCCTTATTATTGACAAAAACATTGCACTTGTTTCTGTCAGTCCAAATTTGTTCAACACACTGGTGAATCGTTTATTCCATAGTCTAGAAGCTTGTTTAAGTCCATAGATACTTTTCTTCAGCTTGCATACCCTTTTGGTACCATCCTCAACCCCTTCTGGCTGTTTCAAATATATTTCAGTATCTATTTCACTGTATAAAAATGCAGTTTTCACATCAAACTGCCTCATATGCATTGCTTTGGATGCTGCAATAGACAAGATTATTCTTATGGAATCAAATCTAACCACTGGACTGAAGGTTTCAGTATAGTTCATGCCTAATTTCTGTCGAAATCCTCTAGCAACAAGTCGAGCTTTCAATCTATCCACAGTTCCATCTGTTCTCCTCTTCACTTTGAACACCCACCTATGGTCAAGTATTTCTTGGTTTTCTGGGGGCTCAGTCAAGATCCAAGTTTCATTAAGATTAAGAGAATACATTTCTTCTTGCATAGCCTGTTTCCAATTTTCTGCATTGTCACATTCCATTGCATCTTGATATGAGATGGGTTCATAGCACTTCGTTATGCAGGTAGAATTTACAGTAGTATAGTTGGCGTATCTGACAGGCTTTTTGATTTTTGACCTGTCTCATAGGCTGCTTCTAATTTTATTCTCAGATTTGATGACCTCTTGATTGTCATTTTGCATAGAAGATCTATGGTTGGCTTCAGTATTTGATTCTTCTTCAAATATTCTAATTTCTTCTCCTGTTTGATTCAGGGTTTCCTCTTGAGTAGTCTGCTTATCATCAGTTGTCTCAGATATTAGGAAAGGTACACATTCAGTACTGAAAGTTTTCTCTGATTGACAGTCCTTATATAATTTGCCCATGAAAACAATGTCACGATATATTTTAACTTGATCTTTATGAGAAAACCAAACACGATACCCCTTTACTTCTGTATCGTAGCCAACTAGAAAACCTTTTTCACCTTTGGAATCCCATTTCTGCCGTCTCTCCTTTGGAATGTGCGTATAAACCATCTTTCCAAATATCCTTTATCTTGGTCACATCATAATCCAATCTATTCCACATTTTTTGAGGTGATTTGCCATTGACACTGCTTGTACCTGTTCTATTCAAAATATAAGTTGCTGTATTAATGGCTTCAGACCACAGTCGTATTGGCAGCCCACTTGCATGAATCATTGTTCTTGCAGTCTCCACCAAAGTTCTGTTCTCACGTTCGGCTGCACCATTCTGTTGAGGACAATAAGTTACTGATTTTTGATGTGTTATCCCATAATTCTGCATTATTTTTCGCACTTCATGGTTAATGAATTCTAGTCCATTATCAGTTCTGATCACTTTAATGCCATTTTCAATTTGTTTTTCAGTAGTTTTTATGAAAGATTCCAAGTGTTCCGCAACTTCCGATTTATGTCTTAGAAAATACACAGTTCTCCAATGTGAATAATCATCTTTTAACAAAAGAAAGTACCTTGAACCACCAATAGAATCAACTTGCATAGGGCCACACATATCACAGTGAATAAGTTCACCTGCCCTTTTTGACCTTGAATCACTTTTGTGAAAAGGTAATTTATGAATTTTCCCAATGACACAATCTTCACACAAACTGTTATCTTCTTCCTAAAATTGAATCTGCCTATCTTTCAGAAACTTTTTCACATGGGGAAAATTTTGATGAGCAAGTCTTTTGTGCCAAATTTTAAGATCTTCCTTGGTAGCTACATTTGCTTGAACACTGTCATTTTCACTAAGTGAAATCTTAAATTTCATCCTACACAACCTTTCTTCACGAACTCCCACTGCAACAACATTCTCTCCCTTGAAAAGTCTGCATGTTGCCTTATCAGATTTAAATTGTATGCCCTTGTCTAATGATGCGCCAAGTGAAAATAAAGTAAACCGAATATCTGGCACATATAAAACATTTGACAAATACTTTTCATTCCACCTTTTACCATCAAAGGCTAGAATGTTTATGTCACCTTTCCCATGTGAAGTAATATAACTACCATCACCAATAAAGATTTGGACTTCACTCTCAAATGGACTGTAATTTACAAACCATTCAATTTCATTACACTTGTGATCAGTAGCACCAGAACCTAAAAACCATGCATTTTTATTTACATGACTGGCTGCTAAAATTTTGCTTATCAAAGCATCCCCTCTTAGTTCACACTGATTCTGACCTTGATGCTTTGATACAGTACTTCTGCATTCTTTTGCACAATGACCGGGTTTATTACACTTGAAAGAAATGGTTTTGCAATCTTTAGCCCAATGACCAGGTCTATTACATTTGAAGCACTTACCTTGTTTTCTTGAATTTTTATTTGCAGGACAGGGATTATTCTTAAAATGATTACTTCTTCCTTGTGTACCTGCTGCAAATGCTTCCCCATTCATGTCTTCCTGAAGATTAAGGCGTTTTTCCTCCATCAATAATCTTGATGTCAAATTTGCTAATGTCTGCTGATCCCGATGTGTTGATTCCCATGCACTCAGAAAATGGTTATAACTTCTTGGTAGTGTCATTAACAGTTTTGTGATCACCATAGAATCTGAAATATTTTCATATTGATTCCTTAACCGATGTACCAGGTCTTCTAATTATGAAATATATGTAGCCATATCATTTGAAATATCCTTTTTTAGGTTATACCATTGCTGCTGGAGTAAATGTATGCTTACACTGTTTTTCTGTTCATAAACTGAAAGTAATCTGATCCACATAGCAGCTGAAGATTCACAGTTAATGATATGTAGCAATGGCTTGTCTTCAATTGATGTTCCAATAACTTTCTGAGCTGCATTGTCCAACTTAATCCATCTTACAAGATCTTTTTCATACTTCAGCCTTGCTTCAGTATTCATGTTGTCATGACACTCTGTTTTAATTACTTCACCTGTGACAATGTCCCAAGCTCCCATAGCACTTAAAGTAACACGAACTTGAAATTTCCAGGCAGACCAATTTTCAATGCCTTTGAGTTTTGTAATTCTAGAAATTTCGTTTTCCATCATTTTAACACAGCAGAAATAGCCTTAAAACTTTTGCCCACAAGTTTGTTAATACTACAATAATGCACCCACTATTCAGTTTTACTTTTGTCAGTTTAAAACTTGTCACTCAGTGATTACTGGGCCCATAACCTGTTGAAAGGCTAAATATAACACCACTGATTCTCACAAAAAGATAATGACAAGTTTTATTAACAAGAAAAACTGATACAGTTATCTTTAACTCAAGAGGCACACAACCATTAGGCAAAAGACAAAGAGCAGTAAATCTTCAAAAAGTCTATATGTGCGTTTATTCTTTGCAAAGAACTATTATGTCAAAGCATAGACAACTGCAAAGTGGACAAAACATAACAGACAGTAGCACAGTACTTAGAAAAACATAATAATAATAAACATTTTTAATTGATTATCACAACAATTATTAATCAAGCAGAACAAATACCTGAAGACTGTCTTAATGACTGGTGACTTTCACATGCAGTTTACAATCTGACCCGTCTAACATTCTCTGTAGAAAATTTTGAAATTGCATGGTCAAAGTCAATAGCTTTAGCCACACTATTTTCAGTTGACAAAATTGCCAAATTAGAGAGTCTTGCTTGGCTCATAGTAGAGCTAAGATAATTCTTAATGAGTCTCAGCTTTGAGAAACTTCTCTCACAGGTTGCTACCGAAACACACAAAGTTAAGAAAAATCTTAATGCAAAAGTGAGGTTCGGAACAGATTCAGAAATTTCATATTCACCAACTATAAAACTCTTAAAGATGTCCATCCAAGAGATTCTTCTTTTGGGACATTAGCGGCCGTAGAATTTCTGCGAGGGTATCTTCAGAAATCTCATCTTAATTGTCAATTAAACATTTTACAATCAAGGGAAGTTCCTTTTCTGAATCGGATTTTTGGGCTCTAAAACAGCAAAATGTTCTGATATACACTCCATGCTTCTGCAACGTGTATCAATTTCTTGTTGGAACTGTCGATGCACTCTAACATTGACCTTCTCAGTTTCTGGTGCAAAGTCAGCGTCTCGTCTGCAGCCTTTTCCCAGGTATCATTTTCTTCTTCCTAATATATATATATATATATATATATATTTTTTCGACAGGAATATCCATCTCGTCACAAGTGTCCTTCGCAAATCGAAAGGCTTCGTCCACAAGCAAATAGAAATCTCCATATTGATTTAGAGCAAACACTTCTTAGTTGTCTTTAGATTTTTAGTCAAATATTGCTTAAAAGAGCAATCTTCCTGAAATGCAATAAATTAGTAATCAGTTGTCTGTTGTTGTATAGGAGGAAATGCTTTTATGCATTTTTTACGGAGGTCAGATATTATGAACAGCAAACAGTAAGGAGATTTGTTCTAGCCGGATGCAGTGGCTGAGCGGTCTGCGGCGCGTCAGTCACAGTCTGCACGGCCACTACGGTCGGGGGTTCGAATTCCCCCTCTGGCATGGATATTTCTGCCGTCCTTAGTATTAGCTAGTTCATAAGTAGTTTGTAAGTTTAGGGACTTATGACCCCGTAGTTAAGTCATATAAACTCTACAAACATTTGAACATTTTGTTCTATTTGACGTCACAATTGCATCAAATAATAAACCCATATGGTATTATTTTTTAATTTTCTACAATTTTTCTTGCACACTATACCAGAGCTTTCCAAAGTCTTCCTAGTTGAATATCTAAAGTTTTACGACAAACACACAGATTTTAATTAGAAAAATTTATCTATATAAATGATACTTTGAAGGAATATTAATTTTCATGATTCACTTGTACCTACAATGCACACTGAATGAACTGAAGGATGTTCAGTATTTTTTGCACACTGTTCTGTCCCAGGGCCGGCGCAAGGCACGTGTGAAACGTGCGGCCGCACGGGGCGGCACTTTCCGAGGGGCGGCAAATGTGCCGTCACCACTTTTTTTTTTTTTTTTTTTTTTTTTAAGTAAAAAAAGAAAGACAAACTCAACATTCATGCCCAAGAGGGGATTCAATATCAAATCGTGGAGGGAGCGCTTCGGGAACTGTGCCATGATGCCTCAACTACCTGCCGGCCGCCCCTGTTGTACAAGGGGAGGGAAGAGGACTGATGTCTTCCTCGTCACTGTGGTAGCACCGTTGTGTTAACGGCAGAGGAATAGAGTGGGGAAGCAGTCTGGCGTACACGCCTTTCAAATTGTCTAGCTACCTTGCATGCCAGTATTCTTACGAGTGGAGCGCTGCCAGCCTGTTACGCGCTGTGCGTTTACGCACAACTAATTTTGCAGAACTCTAAATATAATTTGGAAATTCAAATGCAATGTTTGATACTGCAGTTACATATTAAGCCCGAAGCAATTTTGCTAAGCCCTTCAATGGCAGTTTCCGAGTGTTTCATTCTTCCCGTATTATGGAAAAAAATGGTTGAACATTACTACAGTCAAACATGTCGAACAGCTCCAATGGCTAGAAGTATTCCGAATGGCTAAATACGCTGCAAGTAATTACAAGGGATAAAGATATTCCTAGTAAGACTGGCATAAGTTACGTTTCGAAGTAATTTTGAAAACATTTGCTATCCATTTCTGAGTGATAGTCTGACGTTTTGGTTTTGAACCGTGAAACACCTGTTCCCACCTGCATGAACAACAATCAAACTCTGACTGGCACTTTTGTTTGACAATACTACTCGCCCACTATCTCTTTGCCAACATTTATTTACTGTATAATGCAGGTGAATCCATGTTTCATCCGAGTAAACTACTGGTTGCTTTGATTCTGATGAACACCTGAGAAATGGTCTTTTAGCAACAATAACGAATGCCCTCTCATCCACACAAAACAAAATGTTCATTTTGACACCTAAAACGAAAATCCATAGACAGAACATCACTTCTAAGGGTTTACTTGCTAGCTTTGAATCTCATTTCTGTTTGACAAAAGTTGTGCAGTTTTCGCAAAATTCGTATTCCTTTCTATTGTTCGTAACGCCATAGAGATTGCTGCCTGATAATACATTTATCCATATCATCGGTCACATACTTATTGTGAGCTTCTTGCGTCTTCTTGGGCGCTAGTTTAACCGTAGCCTCGCTGTACCTCGTCACATGACCTAGTTCCTGGCATTGCCGCATCACCACTTCGCCTTTCCAGACAACAGGTATTGTTGCGTTCTGTACAACGAAAACAGCAGAATTTGTTCAGTAGTTGGCCGAGGGAGTCAAAATTAGTCAGAAGCACTTTCATTGCATATCGTAAGAACAGAAGAATTTGTGCGTACGAATATCTTGCACTTGCGATGTAACAGGTAAGTGCTTTTCATATAACGTACAATTAGTATTGAGCTTGCACGCTACTCATAAGTTAGAACTATTTTTCTTTTGATCTGTTACTTCAAAAATTGGCAATTCGGCAAATAAGCACCCGTCGCCCCAATAGCTAGAATGAAAATAAAGCGAAGAAAAGTGAAGTGATACGGCGATGGGTAATTTGTTACCCATTATTCCATAATCAGACACGACACAACTGACACATGGAAATTACGACACATGTCGAGTGTCAGTTGTTTGCAAAGAACAACGCAGTGCAGTGAATTAATATATTTCGACTAGCATTAGTACCCGTCGATGCCCGGGTGTGTATTTATTGCATTATTATGTCACTCCATCTCCTTATTCTTCCTTTCTCCATTCTCTTCCGCCCCCACTCTTTGACCGCTTCACCTGCGTCTCTAGTGAAATTCAACCTGAAATTCAATTTCACGCGGCTCAGTTCTAATGACTTCATTTCCTGAACAGTGCATCCTACAGTAATATAATTTTCCGTTTACGTGCAGTGTGTAACATTTCTGCTATGTTGCACACTCCATACAAAAAACAGTTGCCAATATTATAAACACGAAATATCTGACACCTAAAGTAAAACTTCACTACCGGACATGTAAAATATCACAATTTCGCCTTCAGTTTGAAATTCTATTAACAATATTAGTAAAACACTTTTCAGAAATAGTACATTGATTTAAACATAACTTTGGCTGTCCTTTTATGTAATTTTCAATTTTTAATACTTTCGTAAATAATAGTTGCAAACACTTAAAATGCATTACACTTAGTTCCAGAAATTGCTGAACATATGTAGATACTAATTTGTATAAAAACAACAATACTACATGTTATTCGATTAATGATGAAAATTCTCCTCAGAGATGATAAATATTGTTGAAACGAGATAGAATGGCTGGCCAGTACTTACCATTGTGCTGTACCGCCGATAGTAACACAAAATGAAAAAACAGAAAAAAGGGGAAAAAGGGACAAGCTTTCAGAACAGAGTTCCTTCGTCAGGTGGGAGAGAAGGGAAGAATAAGGGAACCACCTTTCCCTTCTGTTCCCATCCTTTATTCTTCCCTTCTCTCCCACCTGACGAAGGAACTCTGTTCTGAAAGCTTGTCCCTTTTTCCCCTTTTTTCTGTTTTTTCATTTTGTGTTACTATTGGCGGTGCAGCACAATGGTAAGTACTGGCCAGCCATTCTATCTCGTTTCAATACTACATGTTATAACTATTGCACAACATGATTTCATATATACCTTTTGTTTAAATAAATTCGGGCAGACCATGTTTTATATATCACTGGATCCTAAATTAAATACTGATAATTTTTCATGCACTAAAATTAATAATCCGTTTGGTACTAAGAAACTATCTTCAAAATTAACAAAACTACGACAACCATATACAAATCGGTGTTAATAAAATTTTGACTGCAAACTGAAATACATTAAAATTCCATGTCACAATAATAGTACGCCTACACAATATTGGCAAAACAAATTTGTGCCCACTTCGAAAACGCAAATAACGTAAATAATTTGAGCACTGTAAACACTAGTCAAAGGATGACTTTAAATTTGTGTACCACATTAAATACAAATTTCATGAAACATGTACATACATTGAGATAAATAGTCAAACCTTAAATGTAATGTTTTAATTTCTGTATTTTGGCATATTTAATGTAAAAGAATATTGTTTAATTATGAATTACAAAACTTTGTCATCAATCTTATTATGCGGTTACGTAGAAAGATGTTTGAGAGAAACCATATTTTGTTAGTATTCTAGGAGTCTTCTAGCAGTCACAAACCTGTAAGCAGCTCTGTTGGCTTGCCGCTGCATTGTTTGATTGTGCAACAATGTGATTGATTTAAACATACTGTGTTTAAACTTTATTTAAAATGGAAATAAAATCGTCTCCATATCAACTGACACGTCAATGAAAAAATTCTGTAACGTCAAACCTTTTAGTGAATGCCGAAGACAGCTCACAACGCAATGGACTTCAGCCAGCATATAAGATAATTTCAACTTCACCTACAGTGGAATGACTTTGTTATAGAGACTGTGAACTAATAAAACTTTCCGTGATTTAGGGAAATATTAGAGCTCAGTTTGAGTCATTCCGAAAAGGGGTGATGGTCGTTAGAAGTGGAATATCAGAAAATTTTCTGCGAAGTGTGTTGCAAAAAAAGTTAGTAGTAAAGATAAAATAAATTACAATCTGATGCATGATGGTGAGGATTTTCATACAACGGATTGTTTATGACGTCATATATCCTGAACTATGTTTTTACTACGATATTAATTTGATGGTATATTCGGTGTTATATGTTCATAGAGTCTGCAAAATGTGACACAAATAGGTTTTGAAGTGAAGACGTCTTAATTAAAACCTCTTCCATGGTGGGGTGGTTTCAGAAGAACCTAGTTGCCAATAGCTTCATATCTCCTTAACTAACATGATATAATTTTGGAGCTAAATTCAGTGATATATGTGGATAATGTTAGCAAATTATAAACAAGTAATAAATTAAAAAGTCACGCCTAATGCTGTAGTTCCACTGAACGCTAATGTAAGCAGATGGAAGTTTTCGACGCCTGTAAGTGTCTATCGTGACGTATCTCTTGAACTAAAAGCCGTACAATGGTATAATTTCGTATGTTCATTGTATCCTATATATAGATACTACCTGCCAAGTGTGTTGCAAACAGAATTAATAGTTAAAAAGTAATACCTTAAAACGTTGTAGCACTTGCGTAAGTTTAATCGAATTAATAGCTAAAATGTGGTAAGAGCAAAACATTTTTCCTTTAATCATTTTGTGGGGGATGTCGACGAGAATAAGTCGTATAAATGTTTGAAACTGCATGCAATGTATTTTGGATGTAGCTTTTATTATTTTCTAGTGATGGATGCACAAATTTGAATATATTTTGTGCAAAATGTTCAAATGTTTGTTAAGCTTATGGGACTTAACTGTGGGGTTATCAGTCCCTAAACTTACAAACTACTTATGAACTAACTTATACCAAAAACAACACAAACATCCATGCCCGAGGGAGGATTTGACCTCCACCGGGGTACGGCCTCTCGCATATGAGCGTAGTGCCTCAATGTGCTCGGCCACTCCGGCGCGGCTATTTGAGTGCCGTTGGCATCAAGGCAAACTCACAGTTTCTATGTAGTCTTGTCTTACTGTTTTCAGCTTTACATAATATTACACCTCATAATGAGTAGAATATGACAGCATTCATTATTTTTTTTTTTTTTTTTTCCCGAAATCGGTCAATAACTATGCGAAGTTCTGAAACTCAAACTTTTCTTCGTCTTGGAATCTGTTAGGTAGCACACACACATCCATTTTACAGTATATACAGCTTTACTTTCTATTCCGTTCTTGATTATGTAATTGTGAAGCAAAAAGTTATGAAAAATGAATAGAGCTTCATCCCACTTGCTTGCTGTTATGAGAATCTTCTCGTTATCTCTGTAGAATGTAGATGCTATTATAAATCGTCTTGTCTCTACTGCGCGCTGCTTCTGAAACAGCACGTTCGGAACAATGTTATCAAAATTTATGAAATTGATCCTTAGTGAAATATAAAGTCAGACCCCCCCCCCCCCCCCCCCCGGCGGGCTGCATTTCCTGAAATGTTTCCTTCGCTGCTATAAGAGAAGTAAGAAAACGAAAATATCACCAACTAGGGAGAAGGATGTATGTTTATTTTAATTTATAATTAGATAATTTGGTTTGCAGAAATTAATTTTTTTCAGGTAAAGCCAATTAAGAACACTACTTATTGGGGTGAAAACTTCAAGCTCTCATTCTTGAAAAAGTATTTGATTCAGGAAAAGATAATTTTGCTACACAATCTATACATGTTACTAAATATGTGTGTGTGTGTGTGTGTGTGTGTGTGTGTGTGTGTGTGTTTGGGGGGCGATATCAGTCAAACTTGGTACACTTTATTTAAAATGGAAATAAAATCGTCTCCATATCAACTGACACGTCAATGAAAAAATTCTGTAACGTCAAACCTTTTAGTGAATGCCGAAGACAGCTCACAACGCAATGGACTTCAGCCAGCATATAAGATAATTTCAACTTCACCTACAGTGGAATGACTTTGTTATAGAGACTGTGAACTAATAAAACTTTCCGTGATTTAGGGAAATATTAGAGCTCAGTTTGAGTCATTCCGAAAAGGGGTGATGGTCGTTAGAAGTGGAATATCAGAAAATTTTCTGCGAAGTGTGTTGCAAAAAAAGTTAGTAGTAAAGATAAAATAAATTACAATCTGATGCATGATGGTGAGGATTTTCATACAACGGATTGTTTATGACGTCATATATCCTGAACTATGTTTTTACTACGATATTAATTTGATGGTATATTCGGTGTTATATGTTCATAGAGTCTGCAAAATGTGACACAAATAGGTTTTGAAGTGAAGACGTCTTAATTAAAACCTCTTCCATGGTGGGGTGGTTTCAGAAGAACCTAGTTGCCAATAGCTTCATATCTCCTTAACTAACATGATATAATTTTGGAGCTAAATTCAGTGATATATGTGGATAATGTTAGCAAATTATAAACAAGTAATAAATTAAAAAGTCACGCCTAATGCTGTAGTTCCACTGAACGCTAATGTAAGCAGATGGAAGTTTTCGACGCCTGTAAGTGTCTATCGTGACGTATCTCTTGAACTAAAAGCCATACAATGGTATAATTTCGTATGTTCATTGTATCCTATATATAGATACTACCTGCCAAGTGTGTTGCAAACAGAATTAATAGTTAAAAAGTAATACCTTAAAACGTTGTAGCACTTGCGTAAGTTTAATCGAATTAATAGCTAAAATGTGGTAAGAGCAAAACATTTTTCCTTTAATCATTTTGTGGGGGATGTCGACGAGAATAAGTCGTATAAATGTTTGAAACTGCATGCAATGTATTTTGGATGTAGCTTTTATTATTTTCTAGTGATGGATGCACAAATTTGAATATATTTTGTGCAAAATGTTCAAATGTTTGTTAAGCTTATGGGACTTAACTGTGGGGTTATCAGTCCCTAAACTTACAAACTACTTATGAACTAACTTATACCAAAAACAACACAAACATCCATGCCCGAGGGAGGATTTGACCTCCACCGGGGTACGGCCTCTCGCATATGAGCGTAGTGCCTCAATGTGCTCGGCCACTCCGGCGCGGCTATTTGAGTGCCGTTGGCATCAAGGCAAACTCACAGTTTCTATGTAGTCTTGTCTTACTGTTTTCAGCTTTACATAATATTACACCTCATAATGAGTAGAATATGACAGCATTCATTATTTTTTTTTTTTTTTTTTCCCGAAATCGGTCAATAACTATGCGAAGTTCTGAAACTCAAACTTTTCTTCGTCTTGGAATCTGTTAGGTAGCACACACACATCCATTTTACAGTATATACAGCTTTACTTTCTATTCCGTTCTTGATTATGTAATTGTGAAGCAAAAAGTTATGAAAAATGAATAGAGCTTCATCCCACTTGCTTGCTGTTATGAGAATCTTCTCGTTATCTCTGTAGAATGTAGATGCTATTATAAATCGTCTTGTCTCTACTGCGCGCTGCTTCTGAAACAGCACGTTCGGAACAATGTTATCAAAATTTATGAAATTGATCCTTAGTGAAATATAAAGTCAGACCCCCCCCCCCCCCCGGCGGGCTGCATTTCCTGAAATGTTTCCTTCGCTGCTATAAGAGAAGTAAGAAAACGAAAATATCACCAACTAGGGAGAAGGATGTATGTTTATTTTAATTTATAATTAGATAATTTGGTTTGCAGAAATTAATTTTTTTCAGGTAAAGCCAATTAAGAACACTACTTATTGGGGTGAAAACTTCAAGCTCTCATTCTTGAAAAAGTATTTGATTCAGGAAAAGATAATTTTGCTACACAATCTATACATGTTACTAAATATGTGTGTGTGTGTGTGTGTGTGTGTGTGTGTGTGTGTTTGGGGGGCGATATCAGTCAAACTTGGTACACATGTTCCTCACTATCAGAAAACATAGTTCAGGAGTTAAGACAACATAAGGAATGAAAATCACTAAAAACTGCCACCCATATCATGCGACAATGTTTCACAACTGCTCGTAAACCAATAGACCGATTTTAACAGAATTTTGTACACATTTTTGCCTTCTGGACACAATTCCTAGGAGGGTAAAAACCACCTACAATACATATTCATTTTATTTATTCATTTAACTTGCCCCATTACACGTAATACTACAATACATATGTCAGAAGACGTGAAGTAATAAACAGTAAGCGTCACAAAAAATGGCCATCATGCTGCGTGTGATAAGAATTTATTCACCCACTACTGCGAGTGAAAACACTTAGCCAAACTTTATTGTTGTCGTTGTTGTTGTTTAGAGGGGACTAGACTGCACGGTCATCAGTCCCCTGTTGCAAGCAAGGTCAATGCGGCGTATAGCAAGATGAAAAAACGATCATTGAAATACAAAAAAGAGAAAGCACAATGGGTACACAATGACAAGGAGGATTGAGGTCACGACACGCAAGGAAGAAAACTCAAAGAGTAAAGAAAAATAATAGGACTAAAAAGTTACAGCAGAATGTTGTGGCTGGCTGATCACAAGGATAATAAAGGATGAGCCAGCCACTCTGCACATTCTAAAACATACGAATAAAAGCAGGGTAGACAACACAAAATAAGAAGGGTAAAAGGTTGTGAGAGATGGGTGCCTGAGAGTTCAGGCTAAGGAACCCACCTTTATATCAAATGGTAAAACCCAGCTGCACGGATAAAACGTAAAACACAATCAGCTGTAACAGCGTCGTCACCCAGAATAAAAGGAAGCGCAGCTGGCAGGTCAAAGGACTGTCGTAAGTCAGCTAAAAAGGGACAGTCCACCAGGATATGGACCACTGTCAATAAAGTGGCACAGCGACACTGTGGAGGATCCTCCCGTCGAAGTAGATGGCCATGTGTCATCCACGTGTGACCAATACGCAGATGACAAAGGACGACTGACTCCTTCCGAGAGGCCCTCAGGGAGGACTTCCACGGAGCTGTAGAACGCTTCACTGCAAGGAGCTTATTTGGGGCAGATGAGTCAACCCACTCAGTGTTCCAAAGCCCAAGTACCTTCCGGTGGAACTCTAATCGGAGGTCCCTCTCTTGAACGCCAATTTCTAAGAGGCTGGAAGTAATTGCCTGCTTAGCCAGTCGATCTACGCGTTCGTTCCCCGGAATTCCAACGTGTCCAGGGGTCCAAACGAAGGCCACAGTGCGGCCAGACTGGATGAGAAGGTGAATAGAGTCCTGGATGGACCGTACCAGGGGGTGTTTTGGAAAGCACTGGTCAAGAGTTTGCAAGCCACCCAGGGAGTCGATGCAGATAACATACGACTCCCCGGGACAGGCTATAAGGTGCTCAAGTGCTCGACAGATAGCGATCAGCTCTGCAGTGAATATACTACTCCCACAGGGTAAGGCGTGTTGTTCTATGTCCTCATTATGGGTGTAGGCATACCCACAACGGCCATCCACGAGAGACTCGTCTGTGTATACAACTTCGGCGCCGTGGAAAGAACTCAGTATCGCCTGAAATTGGCGGCGGAGAGTCAACGGTGCAACAGAGGTTTTACACTCGCGGGACAAGTCTAACCGAAGCTGTGGACGTGGTACAGACCAAGGAGGAGCACGGGAAGAGTAGTGAAAAGCGGGAGGAATAGGAAGGGATTCAAGAGAGGAGAGAAGGGATCGAACACGGACCGCAATCGGGAGATCCGACCTTGGCCGCTGTCGTGGAAAAGGGAGGACAACATCCGGAAAGAGAAGCCTGTAATTTGGATGGTGGGGTAAGGCGTGTACATGGGCAGCATAAGAAGCTAGTAAGCGCTGCCAGCGGAAACGCAGGGGTGGAACCCCTACTTCGGCTAGCAGACTTGTCACCGGGCTCGTGCGAAAGGCCCCTGTCGCCAAACGGACACCACTATGGAGGACCGGGTCCGATACCTGCAGTGCTGATGGCGCTGCAGAGTCATACACAATACTCCCGTAGTCCAGGCGCAATTGTATGAGGGCCTTGTATAGCTGGAGAAGAGTTGGGCGTGATGCTCCCCAAGCCGTGTGGCCAAGACAGCGGAGGATATTCAGATGTTTCCAGCATTTCTGTCGCAGCTGACGGAGATGCGGCTGCCAAGTCAGCCGGGCATCAAAAACCATACCGAGGAAGCGGTGCGTTTCTTCAACACGAAGACGTTCATTACCTAGGTACAGCTCTGAATCAAGGTGAAGTGCTCGACGACGACAGAAGTGCATTACTCGGGTCTTAGAACCCGAGAAGTGGAAACCGTGGGCTGAGGCCCATGACTCTGCCTTTCTAATGGCTCCCTGCAGCCGCCGTTCAGCGACACCAATTGTGGCGGAGCTGAAATAAAGGCAAAAATCATCCGCAAATAGGGAGGAGGAAACTGATGACCCAACCGCTGCTGCTAGACCATTGATGGCAATCAGGAAGAGGGGAACACTGAGAACAGATCCCTGTGGGACACCATTCTCCTGGATATGAGGAGAGCTGAGACAGGTGCCTACACGAACTTGAAAATAGCGGGTCGATAAAAATTTCCGTATAAAAATTGGAAGGGAGCCCCTCAGACCCCAACCATGCAGTGTAGCCAGAATATGATGGCGCCAGGTTGTATTGTAAGCCTTACGGAGATCGAAGAAGACCGCAACGAGATGTTCACGCCTGGTGAAGGCAGTGCGAATAGCCGATTCCAGCGAGACAATGTTGTCAATGGCGGAACGGCCTTGACGGAATCCCCCTTGTTGTGGAGCAAGAAGTTCGCGGTCTTCAAGGAGCCACATCAGCCGCCGACTCACCATTCGCTCGAGTAGCTTGCAGAGCACATTGGTAAGGCTGATTGGGCGATAACTGTCAGCCACCAATGGATCTGCTCCAGGTTTCAACACCGGGTCACGGTGCTCTCCTGCCACTGCGATGGGAAAACCCCATCTCCCCAGATACGGTTGAACAGGGAGAGAAGGTGATGGTGAAACTCAGCCGAAAGGTGACGGAGGAACTGACTGTGTATTCGATCTGGTCCCGGAGATGTATCGGGCCACGCAGCCAGAGCAGTTTGAAGCTCCCACTCGCTAAACGGGGCGTTGTAAAGTTCCTGGCGGCGTGTGCGGAATGACAACTGCTGCCGCTCGACCCTCTCTTTGAAGGTACGGAAGTCTGCACTGTATGCTTCAGTTGCAGAGCAATGGGCATAGTGATCTGCCATGCACTCAGCTATGGCTTGTGGGTCAGTGCAGAGAGCACCCTGAATGGTGAGCGATGGGATTCCAGGCGGTGGGCGATATCCGTAGAGGCGCCGTACTTGGGTCCAGACTCGAGAAGGGGAGGCGCGAGAGCCGATGGAGGCTACAAACCTCTCCCAGGAATCTTTCTTACTCTGCAGAATCAGTCGCCGAGCCCGTGCACGGAGACGTTTAAAGGCGATGAGGTTCTCTAGAGATGGGTGTCGCCGGTGTCGCTGGAGCGCACGCCGACGTTCCCGAATGGCCTCAGCGATCTCCTGTGTCCACCAAGGGACCGACTTACGTCTAAGTGACGCGGATGCGGTTGCAACAGTTTTCTCGGCGGCGGAAACTATGGCCTTTGTGACTTGCTGGACAGCCACTTCAATGCCAGCCGAAAGTGGAGTCGTAACCACTGCAGCTGAAGCATAGCCGGCCAGTCTGCCCTATGAAGCGACCAATGAGGCAGCCAGTTTGTGGCTTGAGTCTCTGGGAGCGACAGAAAGATGGGAAAATGGTCGCTGCCACAGAGATCATCATGCACAGTCCAAGTCAGATGAGGGAGAAGACTCGGGCTACAAATGGACAGGTCGATGGCCGAGTATGTGCCATGAGCTACGCTGAAGTGCGTCGGAGCACCCGTGTTCAGAAGGCAAAGGTTCTGCTGTGTCAGGAGCATCTCCACATCCCTACCACGCGCCGAAGTCTGCATCCCACCCCACATCGGGTGGTGGGCATTAAAATCCCCCAAAAGGAGAAACGGTGGGGGAAGTTGAGAGATCAAGGCACCAAGGTCAGCAAGACAAACAATCTCATCTGGCGGTAGGTAGAGGGAACAGATCGTTAGTTCCTGCCTTGCTCTGATCCTAACAGCCACTGCCTCGAGATTCGTGGTGAGGGGCACAGCTGTACTGGGGACAGTGGCAAGGACATAGAGGCACACACCTCCAGAGACCCTGTCACAGAAAGGACGATTTTTAAAAAAGCCCCTTTTCTCACATGACATCTTGCGAGTCGTGGACGAAGGGCAACAGGCGGATTGTGTTTTTCTCGACTTCAAAAAGGCGTTCGACACGGTGCCACACTGCAAACTGCTAACGAAGATACGAGCTTATGGAATAGGTTCACAGATTTGTGACTGGCTGGAAGACTTCCTAAGTAATAGAACGCAGTACGTTGTTCTCGACGGCGAGTGTTCATCAGAGACGAGTGTATCGTCAGGCGTGCCCCAGGGGAGTGTGATAGGACTGCTATTATTTTCTATCTATATAAATGATCTGATGGACAGAGTAAGTTGTAATTTGCGGCTGTTTGCTGATGATGCTGTGGTGTATGGGAGGGTGTCGTCTGTAACTGACTGCAATAGCATACAGGTTGACTTAGACAAAATTTCTAGTTGGTGCGAAGAATGGCAGCTAGCTCTCAATGTAGAAAAATGTAAGGTGATGTGCATGAGTAGAAAAAACAATCCTATAATGTTCGAATACAGCATCAGTAGTGAGCTTCTTGATGCGGTCGCGTCGTTCAAATATCTAGGCGTAACATTGCAGAGCGATATGAAATGGAATGAGCATGTAAGGACAGTTGTGAGTAAGGCGGACAGGAGACTTCGGTTTATTGGGAGAATTTTGGGAAAATGTACTTCACCTGTAAAGGAGACCGCGTATAAAACGCTTGTACGACCACGTCTTGAGTATTGCTCAAGTATTTGGGACCCGCAGCAGATCGGTTTGAAGGAAGACATAGAGGCGGTTCAGAGGCGAGCAGCTAGATTTGTTACCGGTAGGTTCGACCAATGCGCGAGTGTCACGGAAATGCTCCGGCAACTCAATTGGGGATCGCTGGAAGAAAGACGACGTACTTTTCGTGAATTTCTGTTAAGTAAATTTAGAGGGCCGGAATTTGAAGCTGAGTGTAGTACGATCTTGCTGCCGCCTACTTACATTTCGCGTAAAGATCACAAAGACAAGATAAGAGAAATTAGGGCTCGTACGGAGGCATATAGGCAATCTTTTTTTCCTCGTTCAATTTGGGAGTGGAATAGGAAAGGAAATGCCTAGTAGTGGTACAGTGTACCCTCCGCCACGCACCTTACGGTGAATTGCGGAGTATGTATGTAGATGTAGATGTAGATGTAGCCACGTAGGGCAGGGGTCTTCTGGACAGGAAACCACGTTTCCTGTAACGCTATGCAGAGCAAAGGGAGTTGGCACATTAACTGTTGCAGCTCAGCCAGGTGGTGGAAAAAACCGCCGCAATTCCACTGAAGAATTTGATGGTGCATGACTTTAAAGGCCATGATGCGAAGTATAAATAACACTATTGCATGGGTTCATCTGCTGCCGCCGATTTGGAACATTCAGAATCCAGGATCATGCGTTCTAGAGAGGCAGTAAGTGCAAGATCCTCATGTGACGCGAGGATCTGTACCTCATCGTCCGATGCAGAAGATGAGGTGGCAGGTGGCTGTAGAGCCACTGAAGACTCTTTGGTCTTCTTTTTCCGTCCCTCTCGCTGGCCCTTAGGTTTGCAGGGCCGGGAGGGCTTCTCTATAGTGGCGTCAGTGGTGGAGGAAGAGCGGGAAGCCCTTCTACCAATAGGTTTGGGATCCTTCCGCCTGTGGCTGGGATCCGCTGGATCACTAAGAGAAGCCTCGGAAGGGAGTGCCCCAAGGGACCCCTTCCGAGAGAGGGGAGCCGGAGGAGGCTGCTCCTTCTCCGGCTGGGAGGTGGGGACTGGTGTCCCCGATGTTAGTGGTGGAGTGGCCCCCTCAGGTGGTAGTGGGGGGGGGGGGGGCAGTGAGAGGAGTGCCCCCGACCTTGACGGGGGCAGATGAGCTTTGATGGCCCTTTGGGCCCACAGATGGTTGCTGCAAGGTAGATAACCGAAGAGGTGGTGATGATGCAACAGCAGCAAAAGACGTTGTCAGAGAAACCGGGTGAAGCCGTTCGTATTTTTTATGCGCCTCGGTATGTGTCAGTTGATCCAGGGTCTTTATTTCCATTATCTTCTGCTCTTTGCGGAGCACAGTACAGTCTGGAGAACAGGGTGGATGTTGCTGCCCACAGTTTACACAGATAGGTGGAGTACACGGAGCGTCCGGGTGTGATGGACGCCCGCATTCCCTACATGTGGGGCTGGAATTACATCTGGAGGACATATGTCCGAATTTCCAGCATTTAAAGCAGCACATAGGGGGAGGAATATAAGGCTTTACATCACACCGGTAGACCATAACCTTGACCTTTTCGGGCAATGTATCGCCGTCAAAGGCTAAGATGAAAGCACCGGTGGCTACCCTATTATCCTTTGAACCCCTATGCACGCGCCGGACGAAGTGGACACACGCTCTAGGTTGGCGCGTAGCTCGTCATCCGACTGTAAAAGAAGGTCTCTGTGGTAGATAAGTCCCTGGATCATGTTCAGCGATTTGTGGGGTGTTATATTGACCAGAACGTCACCTACCTTATCGCAAGCAAGTAATGTTTTCGATTGGGCGGATGACGCTGTTTCGATCAGTACCGAACCGCTCCTCATTTTCGACATACCCGAGACTTCACCAAACTTATCTTCAAGGTGTTCAACGAAGAAAAGTGGTTTCGTTGACATGAAGGTTTCCCCATCCGTTCTGCTGCAAACGAGATACTTCGGAGAGTAAGACTCATCCCTATCTTTAGCCCGCCGTTCCTCCCAAGGGGTGGCCAGGGAAGGGAACGTTCGGGGATCATACGTCGCTGCATTATAAGCAACTCTTCCTCTCTTAGAGACGGCGTTTTTGCGACCGCCCACGCTATTTATTGCTCGTTTCATGTCTGTCCCACGAGCAGCTAGGGAACTAAAGGTCCACCCAGGCAGAGCCCCGCTTGCCTGGGTAAGCCTTGTACAACTGAGGTGCGGCAGGTTCCTCAGAGGCTGCTCAACCTCAACAGCCATTCATCTCCTCGGCACGTACCACACCTTGAGATTGAGGGGTTTTTTAGAGAGGTTTGTACCGTCCTTGCGACCCGGGCGATTAAGCCAAGATCCCCGGGCTCTGAAACGTACAACGTTCCACCGTCGCGCCGAACGATGGTCGTTGAGGCACGCACAGAACTTACGGTGTAGCGGACTGTTGGCGCGACACAGCCCACAGCTCAGGACCCCGGGTTCGCCAAGCCCATACTCAGCAAATTAATGCTGAGCCCCTGAGGGGGCCAAACTTTATCTCATTGACAATCCCAACAAAATTAAGAAATTACTACTTTTCCGCTGTTCGTGCAGCAACAAAAGTGCAGATCGTAAGACTATAACTCGTTAGAACGTTAATATATTTTTTCAGCATTGGTCTTTGGGTGTATTTTTCTGCAACAGAAAACAGGTTGAAGTCAAACGGAACTAACTAGTCGTTAGAGTAGAATTCTAAATTCAAGTTTTTGTACGGTATTAAAAAGCCTCCTCGCCACTTTCCTCTAGTTTTTTCTTTAAGAAATTGGCAAATCACGGACGATGAAAGCTAAATGAACACTGACATCAACAGTTAGTTTCACGTAATCGTTCTTTACAGGCTGGATTGAAACATGTCCGACAGTAGAAAAAGACTGTCTGACGCCGAAGGAAGAAGACGATAACTTTATACCAGAAAGTTGTCGAACACAGTACTGCGACCACTGCATACAGTAGCAATGCTGACGGTGGGTCATCCACAACGTGTTCAACAGACCTCGCCTGGACTCAAGACCTGCTTTTTGACGATAGCTCTGAGATTGAAACATCAGACAGAACTGAAATTAGGCGACCTGATTTGGAAAATACAAGAGGAACATCAGCTGAGGTACTCACCACCAGAGAAGGGACTGAAGGCGAGCCTAAACTGGAAGAGACAGTTGACTCAGATCCCGGAAGATGGCCGGAAATAATTACTGACTGCATTTGAACGACGTTGGTCATGCGACGTTCTCCCAAGCGCATTAAGGAAGCTTAAGACTGTCCTAAAAACGCATTTTTAGCCCTGTGCACTACAGCTATTCTTTTAAGAATTTAGAAAAAGCAGATAGACATTGGTTGGTGTACTCAAAGAGCAAAGATGCCATGTTCTGCTTTTGTTGCAAATGTTTTTCGTCATCTACAGTAAAAATTTCAAAGAACAGTATAACCGACTGGCGGCACTTTGCTTCGTATCTCGAAAGTCACGGGAAGTCTACCGATCATTTGAATTCACATAAAAAGTGGAAAGGAAACATAGCATGAAATAATTCATCTTATTGGATCATCTAAAACCAACAACATTCTATTAATGATGAAATCTGGAAAATATTACAGTATAAGTCTGGACTGCACACCAGATATTTGAAAAGTTGAGCAGATAACAGTTGTGGTATGTTTCGTCCAGGAGGCAAGGCTCGACGGGTATAAGATGTCCGAATTCAGGAGCATTTCCTGAGATTTCTTCCAGTGTCCGATTCTTCAAGCTTCACTTTGACGCAGGTATTACTCAAGTTCTTGGAAGAAAAAAACATCCTATTTTCGCCGATAGTAACACAAAATGAAAAAACAGAAAAAAAGGGACAAAGGGACAAGCTTTCGGAACAGAGTTCCTTCGTCAGGTGGGAGAGAAGGGAAGAATAAAGGATGGGAATAGAAGGGAAAGGTGGTTCACGACCTAGGTCATGAAGGTGGTGTTTCGGAAGTGTGGGCGTCAGAGATACTGCATGTATGTACTGAGCCAAGCCAGAGAGGATAAATATAACTAAAAAGGAAAGATCAAGTAGTAAAGAGAAGAGAAGAGAGTGAAATTAATGATTCTGAGGGGTGTAGGAGGGGCGGGGGGGGGGGGTGTCTAAAACGTTTTTCATAAACAGGGAAATATGGATGGATACACACACACACACACACACACACACGGAGAGAGATAAAGAGAATGACAGAGAGAGCGAGAGGGCGGTAGAGAGAGAGAGAGAGGGGGGGGGGGGGGGTAAGGAACGGATAATGAATAGGTGAGCTGAGGATGGAGGAAGGGGAGGGGTTAGCGTAGATTTAGGCCAGGGGGGTGGCGGGAGGAGAGGATATGTTGGAGGGCAAGTTCCCACCTCCGTAGCTCTGAGGGACTGGTGTTGGTTGGTACTATCCAAATGGCACGTGTGGTGTAACACGTGCCCAGGTCCCTGGAGTTATGCTGGAGGGCATGTTCTGCCACAGGATATTGGGTGTCCCCCAGGCGAACAGTTCGTCTATGCCCATTCATCCGCTCAGCCAATTTGTTGGTAGTCATACCAACATAAAAGGCTGAACAGTGGACACATGTCAGCTGGTATATGACATGCGTTGTCTCACATGTGGCCCTGCCTTGAATTGGGTAGGTTTTTCCTGTGGTTACCACAGGAAAAACCTACCCAATTCAAGGCAGGGCCACATGTGAGACAACGCATGTCATATACCAGCTGACATGTGTCCACTGTTCAGCCTTTTATGTTGGTATGACTACCAACAAATTGGCTGAGCGGATGAATGGGCATAGACGAACTGTTCGCCTGGGGGACACCCAATATCCTGTGGCAGAACATGCCCTCCAGCATAACTCCAGGGACCTGGGCACGTGTTACACCACACGTGCCATTTGGATAGTACCAACCAACACCAGTCCCTCAGAGCTACGGAGGTGGGAACTTGCCCTCCAACATATCCTCTCCTCCCGCCACCCCCCTGGCCTAAATCTACGCTAACCCCTCCCCTTCCTCCATCCTCAGCTCACCTATTCATTATCCGTTCCTTACCCCCCCCCCCTCTCTCTCTCTCTCTACCGCCCTCTCGCTCTCTCTGTCATTCTCTTTATCTCTCTCCGTGTGTGTGTGTGTGTGTGTGTGTGTGTATCCATCCATATTTCCCTGTTTATGAAAAACGTTTTAGACACCCCCCCCGCCCCTCCTACACCCCTCAGAATCATTAATTTCACTCTCTTCTCTTCTCTTTACTACTTGATCTTTCCTTTTTAGTTATATTTATCCTCTCTGGCTTGGCTCAGTACATACATGCAGTATCTCTGACGCCCACACTTCCGAAACACCACCTTCATGACCTAGGTCGTGAACCACCTTTCCCTTCTATTCCCATCCTTTATTCTTCCCTTCTCTCCCACCTGACGAAGGAACTCTGTTCCGAAAGCTTGTCCCTTTGTCCCTTTTTTTCTGTTTTTTCATTTTGTGTTACTATCGGCGGTACAGCACAATGGTAAGTACTGGCCAGCCATTCTATCTCATTTCAACAATATTTATTATCTCTGAGGAGAATTTTCATCATTAATCAAACATCCTATTTTGTAATATGAGAGGCCAAGGATACGACAATGGAGCAAACATGAAAGGAAAGGAGTCTGGTCTCTAGAAAATAATTTCAGATATGAACAAGAGAGCATTTTATGTACTATGTAGCAGTCACTCATTGAATCTTGTTGTCAACAATGCCGCTATGTCTTCTAAATATGTTGTTTCCATGTTTTCGACAGTGAAGAGCTTTTATGATTTCTTCTCGTCCTCCGTTCGACGTTGGAATGTCTTGAAGAAGTACCAGCCTAACCTGACGCTGACGTTACTGAGCGATACTAGGTGGGAAAGTCGCATTGATGTGCTTACTCCCCTGAGGTTTCAAATTTGAGGCGTTTATGATGCAATGGTTCAAATATCAGAAGAATTCTATGGCTTGACCTCTCACAAAGCAACGTCACTTGCGAATCAAATAAAAAAATTACACCTTTCTCACTTCTCTGGTAAGACGTTCTACTTCACATCAATGTAGTCAGTAAGACCCTCCAGACCATTGACATAAAAAAAAAGCGAATTTGAGACCTGCAAAACAGAAGAAAATGTTGTGTCTTTCTTGACAGATTCCAAAGAATTGGCTACAGAATTAGAAGATCTAACGTTACCACAGATTACTGTTTCCTGGCGACGAAGTAAGAAGCCAATACCCTTTACTTATGAAGGAAGGGATGAGACAATAGATGACCCAACAAAATGTTACAAGATTAAATTCTACAATTATCTTTTAGATATAGTACCCACATCTTTGGATGAGAGATTCAATCAATTGAAATCTCATTGTGATTATTTTGATTTTCTGTACGACATTGGCGAGCTGAAGACTGCACCTCCTGACAGCCTGGACGCAAAGTGTAGAAACCTCGCAGCGATTTTGCAAGATCATAAGTAAAGCGACATTGATGCACTAGAGTTGAGGGAAGGACTAAAAGTACTTTCAACATTGTTGAAACCTGGAATAGGCCCAAAAGAGACTCTGAAGTTTACAGGAAGACAAAATTTTGGGTGTAATGTCAATGTTACTTTGAGAATTCTCCTAACACTCCCGTGACAGTTGCGAGTGGAGAGAGGACTTTTGTGTCCCAACTTCGTCGCCGCTTTTGTGTCCCTGCCTCGTCGTAGGTGTCGGTGGCCGAGTGGAATGAGACCGACACGCTGGTGCAGGTACGGAGGGGAGCAGCCAGAAACTATAAACACTCGAGTAAATTAGAAAGATATATATTGCACAGAATGTAACAATACTTAACTTTTACATAGTACTGCAGAATGTTGATACATAGTTGTTAGAGGCCTGCCTAGTGCCTGTACAATAGCAAAGTCTTCAATCGTGCCTATCTGATTACGAAGGTCGTAACTGTTTGCTAGCTCAGTCCGAAGTGGCCGATGTCCTTCAGTGGTGGCCACGAGCGGCGTTGTCGCAGAGGGCGCTCGTGGCTGTCGTCGTGAGAACGCCGCGCCGTGCGTGCATGACGGCGCGCGGCGAAAGTAAGTGGCGCGCACTTTGTACTTGTGCGACACCACAAGGACTTTCTCAAAACAGAAACTGATAAAGACATACCTCCGATCAATGATGAGCAAAACCCGTTTGACTGATCTTGCAACAATTTCGATTGAGCCCGAGCTTGCAGAGGAGTTAAATTATACAGATCATGTGAAAGAGTTTGCACAAGCAGAAGCCAGGAAGGTTCGATTTGTCTAGTATGTTTTTAAATTTTTATAGTATGTTCAGCGTCTTGGTTATTTAATGTGTTGCTTCTTATTTTCTTCAACATTAAATAGCTACTGTAAATATTATTGTTCAAACCAAATTGTCGTTAAATTGTAAATATATTTTGTTTTCCGTTAAATACATTACATGTTCTCAACCATTGAAAAATGTTTACTTACGTTAACTGTAAGTTCATGCCGCACGGGATTAGCCGAGCTGTCTAAGGCGCTGCAGTCATGGACTGTGCGGCTGGTCCCGGCGGAGGTTGGAGTCCTCCCTCGGGCATGGGTGTGCGTTTTTGTCCTTATGATAATTTAGGTTGAGTACTGTGTAAGCCTAGGGACTGATGACCTTAGCAGTTAAGTCCCATAAGATTTCACATACATTTGAACATTTTTGTTCATTCACAAGGCTTACTAAAATTAGCTAGATTTCTTCAGCCAGGTTTGATTCCATTTTTGAGCTGGTGCCCAGCGACTGTCTTGTACAAATCTGTAGAGAATGTCACCAATCACTCGCAATTTTTGTTTTTATTTTCCAGATCTATATAGATTTCGGGCACAAAGTGGCTATTCTCAATGCTTTGAGTTATGTTTACATCTATACCGTCAAGCTGCACGTAACTGTCAACATGATGGCTTAGATGTAAGCACATATTAAAAGCTTTGAGACTGGCCTAGGAAGATCTGAAAAGAAAATTAAAAATGCGATTGATTGCTGAGATTTCCTACAGATTTGTTTAAATAAAATTCCACAAACGTTTTGTTAAAAACAGGGGAGGGGGCGGCAATTTAGCAACTCGCACGGGGTGGCACTTGGTCTTGCGCCGGCCCTGTTCTGACTTATTTTATCTTAAGATTTTGCTGTTGTTGTGACACCCTTAGCCGCACTACGCGATACCCTGGGTGTCATGAGATCCAGCTCGGAAAGCTCTGCACTGAACATTATAACGTACAACATTGATAGCCACGGCGGAAAACAGTTCTGGTTTTATGCTAGACTAGTTCATGCACGTTTGATCACTTGAACGCCCTAGCACAAAGTAAATTTGAGATATATAATTAATACAGCTGGTTTGGCTAAATGGCTGTTTATTTTAACGTTCAAATCACGAAAAAGGAACACAATGACCGTTTATACTCTAAAAGTGGCAGCAACATCTTAATAAATATCGTAATCACTTTTAAAGCTGGGAGAAACATTTGATTCTCAAAAAATCATTAAAAAGAAAAAATTCAGGCATTTGGCTTCAGCAGTAAAGAAACCCCTTGTTATTTTTCTTACAACTATGGGAAGAAAAATTGTATTAAAAAAATTCATAAATAATTCTATTTACTTACGTACAAATGAATAAATATTTCTGGCGTCTGGTCACTCACGATAATAGACAAAGAATGGCAACAGCTCCGTCGGTTCAGACCATTAACAATGATACATTAGCATGGGGTAAAAAAAAAAAAAAGGAAAAAACAACCTCTGGCAAATTTTGTCACCCCCTTTGAGTTGGTACCCTGTGCAGACCGCACCCCCCTAGCTACGCTACTGGATGCAACAGTAAACAAATCGAGTAGACCGGCTTGATGTTAGCTTCAGATTCGTTTCCAGAAAACCATGCGTGCAGTATAACTCCGAGGCGCAAGCCAGGCAAGGGAGAGTAGTGCCAACCTTCACACTAAAAACCGACTATACGCTCAACAAATAAGCGATGTCCATTATTTTAGTGAAATGCAGCTTACAGAATATTCAAAATATTATTACCTTAACTACATTGACAAATCAGTAACCTAGTGTAAAATATGAAGTCAAAACAAACAATGAACCATACACCAGTATTAAGTAAATGGATACAGCAACAGGACATACATTGCGAAGCAGCAAAAATACTTCCTCTTGTATATTTGATAAAACATAAGAGATATTTGAAGGTCATAAGCCTATTAAAAATCAGCAAACTTCCGGTCAGCACGATTCTCCCGTTTCCTACTACACTGAAGCAAACAAATCCAATGAGGTGTTTACTGTCTTCGTTTAACAGTCTGTAGAAGTGCAGCATACACATCCAAGTATTGCCTGACAACACACCAAGGCAAATTAAAGAGAGGATCAGAATGTACAGTTCATAGAAAATCGGAAAAAGTTCTGTTTGTCACCAAAGTGCCGTTCATAGTAAGCTCAAACATAAATAACGAAACAATTGCTAGACGTCGCTCATGACACTGTACTGAGACATACCAGAAACATACAGGTCCTAAGTGACAAAGTAAGGAAACGGATTACCGAGCAGATTACGACAAAAGATTCTTAGACATTCGTTAAAATTTCCGGCGTAGAAAGGAATTGCCTTTCCATCCTACATTCAAGGACGTGTAACTGAAGAATTACTTGTCGTCGCCATGACACTCTGTACACATATAGCACACACTTCCAAATACTATCTGACAAAAAATGAATGCAGATTAACGAGCCGATTATGAGATATGATTTTTCGAATATCGTTAAAATTTCCGGCGTCGCTCAAAAATGCTTTTCTGTCCTACATTCAAGGGCGTGTAACTAAAATATTATTGGCCGTCGCCATATGACACTCTGTATACGTATAGCACTCACGTCCAAGCACTACGTGACCTAAAATGATGCAGATTAACGAGCCGATTATGAGAAATGGTTTTTCGAATATCATTACAATTTCCGGTGTCACTTCAAAATGCCTTTCTGTCCTACATTCAAGGGATTGTAACCAAAGAATTACTAGTCGAATGTCAGAAGATCCAGTACGGTCGTAGCTGGCTGACTACCTTAGTGGAGCTTCTGACCAGTTGTTTGAAGAGCTGCGCTTCCTGTGAGACGTCCCGGGTATTTCCTCGCACCCCCACCCCGACGGTGAGTCCTCAAGTGTCACCTCGTCGCGTACCAGCCCCCGTCGGCACAGTTCACGGCGACTCTTGTGTTACTGAAACATAATGGTTTTCTGCAGATTTTCGGACATTGCCTTTACAGCTAAAAGTATGGCGCAGGGGATCAAACGAAGAGGCGGGAGCTTTGATGATGTTAACTTTGATGCTTGGCGATCACTCTTTATCTTCGCAGAAGTCATCAAGTACAACAAAGCAAGAAAGGTAATTTTGCGTCAAATGAATAAATGGTGGCAGAATAACACGGGTGGAATACGGGAGAAGGCAAAATACCACCTTAAAGAGTTTAATGCTACATCTTGCAAGAAAGTAATGCGTTGCAACAGTCAGTCAGTATCGTTTAAAATGAAGTAGGCATTGTGGATTTAGAACTTTCTACTTCTGGGTTGCAAAGTACGTATGATGTAAATAATGAGAGGTTCTTGATGGCTCTTAGACTAAAGCTTGCACTTACATGAATGGCACAGCATGAAATGAAATCTAAGTAAGAGAGATCATCATCAGACCATGAGCCATGAGATCATTCTTAGGCCTTGTCAACTTCAGATGATGATAGACTAGGAACTAGTGATGGGAACAACCGAATGAAAATAATTGATTTATTTGGTTGTTGGAAAACAATTGACTCATTCGGTTGTTGGAAAACACTCGACTAATTCGGCTGTAGTTCTACATATCAGCTGAATTATTCATTCGTCCTTGTGAGTGACGCCAGTCGGTAGGAAGAACCGAATTAAAAAATAGACGCAGTCGGTTGGACTTACTCATTCTTTCCTTTGAGTTAAACCCCTCAGTGGAAGCAACCGAATCAAACGATCAGTTTGTTGACGGTTTGATTGTTACTCACTTATTTTATCGAGTGAAAGCAGTCTGTGGGAGCAACCAAATGAAACTACGTTGCAGCTTTGTACATTGACTGAATTACTCATCCTTTCTTTTCAAGTGAAAGAACTCATTAGTTTTTCTGTCAGCTGAACAAAGTAGGCCTAGTCATTCTTTCAACTGAAACCACTCTATAATGTTTTAGCTGACTGAGCTATCCAGTCATTCTTCTGAATGAAATTAGCAATCAGTAGTTTAATCAGATAACTAAAGCAGTGCTTCCATATACCGCCATTGTACCCCCATGGGCAAGTGAAAGGGACGGGGGGACGGGGAGGTATGCTAAAGTTAAAAAGTATATTATAGTGTTCATTTAATTGTGTTCTGAATGGAGAAACAGTATTTTCATAATTATAGTATAACTCATTCATATTCTGCTGTGGATTAAATTGTTCCAGATGCTGGGGTAGTCCTGCTGGAGTCCCGACAATCACACCCAGTGAGGCTGCAGGGACGGCCGGCTAATCCTCTCGTTCGAACTCTGCCCGACAGACAGAAGATCCGAGTGCTATCAGGTCTCTACGCCACAGTCATGATATCCTGAGTGCGCAGCTCTGGTACCAGCCGCATACAATTTTCGTAGTTTATTCAGAATTCTTGTACATCTTGTAAATATTAAACCAGTGGCATGTTACAGATTATATGTCCAGCCTTAAAAAAAGAAGCTGATTTCCAGAAGAACTATAAGGGTGCGTTCACACTGCGCGCCGGGCCGAGCCGAGATGAAAAAAGAGTGGGAAAATAAACTTTTTCGATTTTCAAGTTGTAAAAAATTTTGGCGGCATATAAGACCACCCCACGTCATTTTTTCAACTTAGTTTTTCCTTACAACCTTTGCCTTACCTGTGGAAAAATAAAAATTGTATTTTTCATTCCGCGAGAATTTTTAGTCTCGTAACGCTTCTCATTCGATTTTGATGAAAGTATACGGTTTAAAAAATCTGATTTTTAGACACATGGTAGTACAACATCCTAGCTTTCAAATAAAACATTCGCCTTTTCAAAATCCGTAACAGTCGTTCTCAAATGATGCTTTTTGTCAAGTATGTGCACTTGAATTACAAATCGTGTATTGAGAAAGTTTGATAGGGAACATTTTACTGTTCTATGCATTTTAGACCATACATTACAGCAAGTGAAATGGAGCTAAAAGTTTTTGAAATAGTAGTCGCACCGATATCTACCTCCTTTCACAAGTAATTGCGAGTTTTCTGAGCGGCGTCATGCCGCGATCGTAAGCCTACGGCGGCTACAGGCAGCTGTTGAGAGTAACGTAAAGCACTGCAAACAAGTATGATGTAATTTTCCTTGGGTGGCGACCCATTACAATGGACAACGATCTGCTACGGTTTTACATCGGGTCATACTTGACTGTATGAGAGGCATACAACTGGATTTTTATCCACACTAGCCAATTAATGGACTATATATTTCGTGTTTGGAAGTAAAAGAGGAAAAAATGGCTTTCTAGTTGGCGATGATAAAATAAGAAGCTAAAAAATACAATTACAGTTATGGATGCATCTACTCCTAATATAAAATATATTCTTACTTTCGCTTTTGTAGCTCTCGAAAAATGTTGTACCACAACGTGAAACTGTTGTACACAGATGTGTACCAGATAAAAGCGGTACCCTTACGTCTGAGATACAATACGGAACAGTGACATTAAAAACACGCAGTTACCTCCTTATAAGAAAGGCTGTAACTGGTGGCTAGAGGCATACGTGAGGTGTACCGGTTTCATATGCGTCATGCTGTACTATTTTAGCCCACCTCCAAGTTAAAAAGAACTCTACACAGCTATATACATATATATGTGTGTGTGTGTTAAGGAACCTGTCTAAGGGGAACAAAGTTTCGATGAACATTTTACTGAATCATCTGATGACAATTTTCTTTGTCTGGACTATAGTACTTTCATTTAGAGTTTAATACTTTAACTGAAAGAAAAATACGCTGATTAAGTTTAGCCTCAAAAACTGCAGGGCAGAAGCGTGTGTCACTTTTTAAAATTTATGTTTCCTTCTTGGTGGGCTTGTTCGCAGCAACAAGGAATCCCCACCCACTTTCAGCAGAAGATCGAAGGAAACATGTGGATTACCAAAACTTGTTCATCGCCGTCTACTTCTAGTCAGCTAACAGTTAATTCATTTTGTTATTTTAATGCTATTGTTCTCACACTGTAGTGACACATCAGATTTTAGGCATTTAAGAAACAGGAGATAATGGACTCATCCCATGAATTCCGACTGACATTTAGGAGAGTTTTTCCTTATGAGAACATTTAAAAACATGTACGATTTTTTATTCATTTTTCAGAATTAATAGAACTACAAGAAAAAATAAACAGTCATATTTTGACAAGTATTATGCTAAAATAAAAAAATAAAAAGGTAACATGCAAGGTATCATGCAGAGAAATCTGTGATGAGAACAGGATGGAGACGCGAG
Organism: Locusta migratoria; assembly: GCA_026315105.1. Lineage (NCBI taxonomy): Eukaryota > Metazoa > Arthropoda > Insecta > Orthoptera > Acrididae > Locusta > Locusta migratoria. The sequence continues at coordinate 570,142,669 of CM048747.1, read as the reverse complement.
ATACTTGTGCTGCAGAAGCAATACCATACCCATAAACTTTTCGAATGTCGTCGGCTCAGCATGAGGCCGGCTGAAGCAGAGTCTTCTCGGCCCGGCCGGCAGTGTAAACAGTGCAATTTAAAACAATGTGTTTAATCTCGCGGCTCAGCTCAGGCCGGTCGGTAGTGTGAACACGGCCTAAGATACTGAGCGAAGCTCCGTCGCCCAGGTAATTAAGTAGGTCTCGGTATAATTGATACTCACGAGGTTACAATGTATTACAATTATTGAACAATAAAGTTATTGATCCCTGGATGTACAGTACATCGAGAACCGGTGGGAGCTCAAGGATGCAACAAATGGAACAAAATGTAACGCTGGTCGCAGGGCGTTGCCAGGTGTCCCTATCTTCAGGGGTCTGTTGACACATCCCGATTCACCCTCGATCGGGCTGCCGAATATTCCGATTTTGGGTCAATCGAAAATTAAAGAAGTTCCAAAGCTAAAACGATGGTGTCATACAGGCATCTCATTGTCTCGTTCTTTTCGCTGACGTGCCGCTACGGCCATTTTCGTGCACGCACTTTGCAGCGATAAACATTTTACTCACTGAGGCTGCCATGTTGTGTTCGCTTTTTACGTCTTTCTGGGTTTTTTTTTTTTTTTTTTTTTTTTTTTTTTTTTTTTTTTTTTTTTTTTTTTTTTTAAATGCGTGAACTAACGTAATAGTTGTAACCACGCAATACTTTTACATTATGTTTTAGAAGTTGTATTGCCATCAATGTATCTTCATAAAGTTGTGTTATGCTTTTACCTGTACATTTAAGGTTATCCATTAAAGGTAAAGCAACCAATTTTATGAAGAAAAATGAGGAAGGAAGGAAAAACCAGTACGGCACATTTCTGTGGTTGTGTATGGTGAATGAAGATACAACAAGTTACAGCGATTTAATAGTTTACAATTGTTGTGTTGAAAAATACTATAGCGGCCATTACCAAAATAGGCAGATCAAGGTCAATCCTGCAGTCTTACAGCAATTGCCACTTACAGGTGATTTCAGGTGTTAGTAACAATTCCGAAAAATGGGAGATCTCTATTTGTAGCAGAGAGTATGATGGACTACTTTCCAAAAGAACATTCTTGCCAGCCATTACAGAAAAAATAAAAACTTCCGTTGCAAGAAATTTTCAAGAAAAATACTTTCTTAGTTCAGCCTGTGGAAAAAACTAGAACCCAGTAGTAAATGTTTTACTTATAACAATGTGATCGACTTTTTGAGCCTAGCTCGGAAACATTTTTTGATTTATGTTATTTTTCTTTTTGGAAAACTTATTTCAGCCAAGCATTGGCTGATGCGAAGATGGCCAATGCTTCGCTGAAACTAGTTATCCAAAAATAAAGTAAATCAAAAAATATTTGGTATCCTGACTCAACAAGTCAATAACCTTGTTATAAATAACAACAATGGTAAAATAATTTATTTTATGTCATGTTTACAGAAACATTGCGTTAAACTATAAATCAGGATGTAACCTTTTTGTAATTCATGTTTGTTTCCTATGAACATGTTAGTGTTTATCTTTGCCGTTCATTTTATTTCGATCATGACCAGTGATCTCTTAGTATAGAGATCACTGATCACGACACTTTTAGCGTTTTTGTGCCTTTATAGGCTCTTTGGTTTTAGTAGTTGTTTTTGTCATACAGCCTTCTTGTATGGTAAACTCAAGGAAACTATTTACATGGAACAACCAATCTGTTATGAAGATAGTACTGACAGAGTCTGCCGGTTAAAGAAAAGCTTGTATGGCTTAAAACAAGCACCAAGGTGCTGGAATAAAAGATTCAGAGAATTCTTGCTTAGTCTAGACTTCAGAGTGAGCCAGGCAGATCCATGCTTGTACATTCAAAATAAAAATGGCAAAGACGTACTTGTAATTTTGTAGGTTGATGATGGGCTGGTAGCTGCCACAGATTCAAATGACTTGAACATTTTCTTTCAACAGTTACAAAAGGAGTTCAAGATCACAAAGGCAAATGCAAATTATTTTTTAGGCCTGCAAATAGAGCATGACAAGGATTGCAGTATCAAAATTCACCAGAAGGCTTATGCACAAAGCATTTTGAAACGGTTCAATTTTTCAGAATGTAAACCTGTTTCTATGCCAATTTTGAAAGTTACAGAAGCTTCACAGTCAAGGAAAGATGACAAGGAAAAACAGTATTTTCCATATAGAGAAGCAGTAGGAGCATTAATGTATCTGATGCTTGGCGCAAGACCAGATCTAGCCTTCAGTATAGGTGTTCTGTCAAGATCTCTCGAGAATGCCACCAAAGAAGATATATTAAGAGTAGAAAGGGTTTTTTCGTTATATAGCAGGAACCACTGACCATGGAATCACATACAGATCAAAAGGAAAGGATACAACCTTGGAATGCTACAGTGATGCAGATTTTGGAGGCTGTTCAAAAACAGGCAGATCAACATCTGGAGTAGTCATAAACCATGCTGGAGGGGCAGTATCATGGCTAAGCCAACCACAAGCTATGGTAGCAACTTCAACAACTGAAGCTGAACTAGTTGCTGCAAATGAAGCAGTCAATGAGATCATTTGGTTAACTCGGCTGTTCGGAGAAACAACAAGGCTGTCCGAAATTCCAATTCTATGAATTGATAATTCAGCAGCAGCAAAGTTGGCGGAGAATCCTGAATTTCATCACTGAACCATACATATTGCCATCAAACATTTCTTCATTCGTGAAAAACTTGCCAAAGGAAGATTCAGAGTCCTACAAATTCCAACCAAAGAGCAGATAGCGGACATCATGACCAAGGCTCTACCGAAGACACGCATGAAGATTTTGTGTAATGAGATGGGACTGTTGTGAACAAGAAAAAGAGGGACTCGTTTTTGTGTAGTAATTTCTTTTTTCTCTCAATATCTACTTAACAAGGAAAGTGTTAAAGTAAATTCTCTCAGTAACTTATTTTGTGAACTTGTGTGTTTCCTGATTTCTAGTTAACAAGGGAAAGTTAAAATAATTTATTTTGTCATGTTTACAGAAACATTGTGTTAAACTATAAATCAGAACGTAACATTTTTGTAATTCATGTTTGTTTCCCATGAACATGTTAGTGTTTATCTTTGTCGTTCATTTTATTTCGATCACGACCCTTTTAGTGTCTTTGTGCCTTTATAGGCTCTTTGGTTTTAGTAGTTGTTTTTGTCTTGTGCATGATGCATGTAACAAAAAAGGCGCCATGTTAAATTCGTGTGTGTTACTACATTGGAACTGATAAGATGTGTGTAATAAAATGAAGTTTCATTCACAAATAAAGTAGTAATTGAAAACAAAACCATATCACTATTTGCATTCTTATTGTGTTGGTTTAAATCCAATAAACGAGATACATATTTTGACTGAAAAAATACATGGATATTCTCAAAGTGTCATGTGACACATATTTTATCTTGAAAACATAAAAATATTACGAGATAAAGAATAAAATACTGCGAAAGGTGTGAAATTGTTTCGCATGTGTAACGAAAAATGTTGTCGCTGATGAATTTGCATTTGTTGGACTTGTAGGCTGCCGACAGGATTTTTGTTGCAACGGCTGCACATTTTTTATTTGTAACTGTTCTGTTACATACACTTCATCACTGCACCCATCACCTAACGCCGGTACACGCTGTAAAAAAGTAACTGTAGGTACATTCAGACCACTATAAAAGCTATGTACCTTTTTTGTATATGTATCTCTATCTCTGAGTGAAGTGTTTAATATCAAGGTCTAATATCTGACTAATGCAGTAGCTAATTGTCTAATTTTTTAATATAATGTGAACTGTAAATTTGTATGTAAGCCTATGTTATACAATTTGTCCCCCCAGGGGGCCCACAACTCTCTTGTGGGTACGTGTGTGGCGCACACGGGTCCCCAAGCCACTGCGGCCTTCCTTCCTGTTTCCCAGGCTGCTTTTCCTCACCCCGGTTCCCTCCCTTCCTAATCCTTTTTTCCCCACCCTACCCTTCTCCAACCCCGTCTCTAGGTGTTCTCGCGTTGACAGCTCGGCTATTTCCATGGTACTACTGGTTTTGCAATTGTGTCTTTGTTTGCCGTGTTCACTGATTTCGGCCCAGTTAGGTCCCCATTGTGGTTTGACCTACACCAAAATTTCCGAGTAAGTGTGAGACATTTGGGGAAGAACTCCCAACCTAGCCCCTACGGTGCAGATTCCCACCCTTTCCTTCCACATTCCTTTCCTCGCCGTAGCTCCCTCCCCCGCTAGGTCACCAGCACGGTAGCCAGTCCATGTGGTGGGGCTGTTATGTACCATCATGGTTGAGCCCCCTGAATTGCACAGGGATCACACTGCCGATGCCTGAGCTGTGACCTCCTCATGAATGCCAAGGAGTCGATGCTTGTCTTTGCAGGGCATCAGGACTCCCGGCAACGGTCATCCTGCCAGGTGATGTTGATGTGGCTGGGTGGCGCCCTTGAGGAGAGCCCCTGTTTCGGAGTGGGTGGCATCGGGGCGGACATTCCGCAATGAAGAGGAAACAACCCTCTGAAAATCCTGGCTCTAAGTCAGGTGTCTCCAAGTGTGATAAGTTTCATTTCAATGCTGCAAGATACGACCCCAAATCGTTTCCTTCCCTAACTCCATCATGGGGGGAACGTGGGCCCACAAAGCAGACTGATACATATACACCACGATATTTACTGTGTACCAGACAAGATGGGGAATCATTCCATGCAACTAAGCCTTCTTTCTTCGTGTAACACCTTGAAGAAAGGTTTGGCGAAGTTGCCGGAATGTCGAAACTGCGCGACAGTTTTGTCTTGATACAGGCGGAGACCCCGGCTCAGTCACGAAACCTCCTCAAGTGTGACCATTTAGGCGACATCCCCGTGTTAATAACGCCTCACAAGTCCTTAAATAAGTACAGGGGGTCATATACCACAGAGACCTATTGTTGCAGACAGATGAGGAATTAAGTGACCATTTACAACGACGTGGAGTCCACTTTGTCCGCCGCGTCTTTCGGGGACCAAAAGATAAGAGGGTGGCCACTGGCGCATTTGTTTTGGCCTTTGAGGGTGACAATCTGCCCGAAAAGGTCAAAGTCATGATGTATCGCTGTGACGTCCAGCCATACAAACCCCCCTCCAATGAGATGCTATAAATGTTGGTGCTTCGGGCACATGTCCTCTCGTTGCAACGCTGCTGCAACCTGTAGGGACAGTGGCCGTGCCTTACATCCTGACACTGCCTGTGCCCCTCCACCTTATTGTGTCAATTGCGGCGGTCACCACTCTCCCTGTTCGCAGGACTGTCCCGCTCTACATAAAGAGCGGAAGATAGTCGAGTACGAAACGTTGGACCGAGTAACATATTCAGAGGCACGAAAGAAATATGAAAAGCTGTTTCAGTAGTAAGTTCCTACGCTGCTGCTACATCGATGGCGCCACCACCGGTGGCCACCTCTCGCCCTGTTGTACCTCCATCTGTGGGCGCTATGGGCCGCCCCTCTACCTTGGCCACCCAGACATCTGGGGGCATACCATCTTCTGCGGGGTCTGTACGGCCCCCCACATCGGGAGCGGTTACCCCCGCTCCCCAGCCGGAAAAGGGTTCCCCTTCTCTGGCTTCTTCTTCTGGGAATGGAACGTGTTCCTCCCTTCCAAACTCACCACCTAAGAAAATAGATACCAGCCAGCGGCCGAAGGACCCTCGGCCAGAAAGCTGCCTGGCTCCCCAGTCTTCCCACACTCGTCAAGCCCCGCCGGAGATACCCCCCTCCTCCGGTAGGCCCAAGGAACGATGGGAAGACAAGAAAGAAAAGAAAGAAAAGACGGTAAAGCGCAAGGAGACACTGGCGGCCTTGGTGCCCCCAGCCCTTGCACATGACGCGCCTGAGGATGACGTCATCCTTCTTGCGACGGCAGAGGATTTAGCCTTTGCCGATCTCGGGGATGCCATGGACACGGAGGATCAGGCTTCACAGCCAGAGACGAGTGCTCATGTCACTCCTCTTCCATCTTCATCTTCATGCACCGTCAACCAGGAGACAGTCTGATCCTCCAATGGAATTGTGGAGGTTTTTTCAGTCACTTGGCTGAATTGCGTCTGCTGTTGAGCTCTTGTCCACCTCTTTGTGTTGCTCTCCAGGAAACCTGGTTTCCTGGTGATCGGACCCCCACCCTTCGGGGCTACCGGGGGTACTTCAATAACCGCACGATCTACAATAGGGTGTCGGGCGGGGTATGTCTATATGTACATACCTCTGCCTACAGTTCCCCAGTGCCACTTCACACAGCCCTGGAGGCTGTCGCTGTCAGGGTTCGAGCATCGCGGGACATTACCCGCGGGACATTACCATTACCACAGCCTTAATCGACCAACTTCCCTCACCATTTCTTATTTTAGGAGATTTTAACGCACATCACCCCATATGGGGGAGCAACGTGACTACAGGACGTGGTCGAGAATTTGAACTACTTTTTAACCAACTTGACCTTTGTATTCTTAATACAGGAGCTCCAACCCATTTTAGTGTGGCCCATGGCACCTTTTCTGCCATAGACCTTTCTGTGTGTAGTCCGGGCTTACGTCCACTCCTTAACTGGTGGGTTCATGATGACCTTTGTGGAAGCGACCACTTTCCCATCTTCCTTTCGCTTCCCCACCACCAACGCCATGCACGTCTACCCCGCTGGTCCTTCCATAGGGCCGACTGGGCAGCATACACTTCAGCTGCAACGCTGGATACCCCTCTCCCTGCTGATGCGACAATGGCAGTCGACCAGATTATTTCCTTTGTCGTTTCTGCCGCTGAATCCGCGATACCATCTTCTTCTGCCATATCCCGGTGAAGACCAGTACCCTGGTGATCACCGGTGATAGCAGCAGCAATTCGCAATCGCCGCAGAGCTTTGCAGCAGTATCGGCGCCACCCCACCATTGACCATCTGGTTGCCTTTAAACGTCTTCGGGCCCAGACACGCCGGCTTATCCGGCAGCGCAAGCAAACATGCTGGGAGGAATATGTATCCACAATTGGACCCCGTGTCTCTTCTAGCCAGATTTGGACAAAGATTCGCCGTATATCAGGCCACCATCCACCGACAGGGGTCGCGGGTCTCTCTATCCGCGGTACAATCCATACCGACCCGACCATCAATGCCGAGTATTTTGCAGCGCACTTTGCTCTAAATTCAGCGTCCACTGCCTACAGCCCAGGTTTTTGTACCTTAAAAGAGACGGCTGAGCGAAGGCAGTTGCCATTTCGCACAAACCGCCAGGAGCCGTACAATGCGCCATTCACGGAGTGGGAATTTCAAACTATTCTTGCCAGTTGCCCCAATACATCTGCAGGACCGGACCGAATCCACTGTCAAATGCTGAAACATCTTTCTGAAATCTCGCAACACCATCTTTTGGATTTCTTTAATCGTCTCTGGATCGAGGGAGCATACCCGTCCCAATGGCAGGAGAGTATCGTTATCCCTCTGTTAAAACCAGATGCAGATCCATTGAACGATGACTGTTACCGTCCCATAAGCCTCACAAACGTTCTTTGTAAACTTTTTGGACGTTTGGTGAGCCGGCGACTTCTGTGGGTTCTCGAGTATCGGGGTCTGCTCGTCCCACAACAAGGTGCTTTCCGGTAAGGTCGCTCTGCCATTGATAACCTCCTCTCTTTGGAGTCGGCGATCCGTACTGCTTTCACTCGACGTCACCACCTCGTCGCCATCTTTTTCAATCTCCGGAAAGCATATGACACGGCATGGCGCCATCACATCCTTGCCACACTACATGGGTGGGGTCTTCGTGGCTCCCTCCCACTTTTTATTCAGAATTTTTTACTTTCACGCCGCTTTAGAGTCCGCGTTGGCACCTCCGTCAGTTCCTCCCATATCCAAGAGAATGGGGTACCACAAGGGTCCGTCCTCAGTTTACCCCTCTTCTTAGTGGCCATTAATGGCCTAGTGGCTGCAGTGGGGCCATCGGTTTCTTTTTCCCTCTATGCGGACGACTTTTGCCTGTATTACTCTACCACTAGTACAACTGTAGCTGAACGACGACTGCAGGCAGCCATCCATCGGGCGCAGAATTGGGCTTCTGCCCATGGTTTTACATTTTCCCCTGCAAAAACTAGGGTAATGCATTTTGTTGCCAACGGGCGGTACATCCGCATCCGGAGCTCTACCTTGATGGTGAGCTCCTTCAGGTTGTGGACACACACCGCTTCCTGGGTCTCCTTTTCGACTCACGTTTGACTTGGCTCCCTCATCTGTGCCAGCTCAAACAACGGTGCTCACGACATCTGGACATCCTTCGTTGCCTCAGCCATACTGTCTGGGGGGCAGCACGCCCTATCCTCCTCTGGCTGTATAACGCTCTGGTGCAGTCTCGTTTGGACTACGGGAGCCAGGTCTATGGCTCAGCCTCTCCATCTGCACTGAGAGTACTCGACCCAGTCCTCCATACTGGCATCCGCCTGGCCACTGGAGCATTTCGTACGAGCCCGGTCACGAGCCTTCTCGCAGAGGCTGGAGTCTCCCCATTGCGATACTGGCGACAATATCTCCTCGCCCAGTATGCTGCCAGAGTCCACTGTACCCTTCAGCATCCAAATAACAGACTCCTTTTCCCAGAGGCGACCCCGGTCGGGACTCCCGATAGCAGCACGGGTCCAATTGCTTCTCTCGACCCTTGACTCCTTTCCTCTTAACCGTCCTTTCCGCCTGACTCTCCATGCTCCTCCCTGGACCGTTCCTCGGCCGCGGATTCGGTTGGATCTTTCCCGCGAGCCGAAGACCTCTAATTCTTCTCTGGTCCTACGGCATCAGTTTCTGCCCTGCTCTGTGAGTTCTGTAACTCCGAGATCATTTATACAGACAGTTCTTCGGATGGTGACCACACTGGATATGCCTACATACATGGCGCCTATGTTGAACAACACTCTTTGCCACCCGGCAGCAGCGTCTTCACCGCAGAACTGGTGGCTATATACCGCGCCCTTAACCACATCCGCACCTGCCCTGGGACCTCCTTCCTGATCTGCAGTGACTCGCTGAGCGGTTTACAGGCCCTTGGTCAGTGTTATGCTCGTCATACATTGGTCAGGGCCATTCAGGAGTCGATACTGGCTCTTAGTGACTCTGGTCGCTGTGTTACATTCGTTTGGACCCCGGGCCATGTAGGCATTCCGGGCAACAAGAGCGTTGACCAGCTAGCCAAACAGGCTACCACTTGCTGCCCTCTGGCGATTGGCCTCCCAGAAGCAGACTTCTGCCCGTTGCTTCGCAATAAAGTACGCGAACTGTGGAACACTGAATGGTCCGCTCTGGACGTGCCCAATAAGTTGCGTACGATAAAGGACACAACATCTGTCTGGAAGTCCTCGCAGCTGGGATCCCATAGGGACTCCGTGGTTCTCTGCCGTCTCCGCATTGGTCACACCCATCTGACGCATGGTCATCTCCTCTGTCGAGAGGACCCGCCCATGTGCCAATGTGGTGCCCCACTGACTGTGGTCCATCTCCTACTCCACGGTCCCATTTTAGCTCCACTGCGGCATTCTTTTACCCTCCAGAACACTCTCTCTTTGGTGCTCGGCGACGATGCCTCTGTGGCTAATTTGGTTTTACGATTTCTTCGTGCTGGGGGGATTTACCAGTTGCTGTGAGTCCTCTGGGTGGTCTTTTAGATAATTTTTTATGTTCCCCTTGGCGTGTCTTTAGAGTACAGTTTTTATTTTGTACGCTATGTGGTTGACTTTTCCCTTTTTTATACACATGGTCGGTCAACCACATTCACTGGCTCTGTCATTTTTGTATCGTATTTGTTACTGTGTGTCTGGTGTCTTTCGTATTGTCTCGTGTTGACTCTGTCAATAATTCATTGACGGTGCATTTTTTTTTTCTTTTTTTTTTTTCATTCTGCTTTGTTTTAAATCTCGCTCAGACACATTTTTTGATGGTTCTGTTTTTCTGTGTGTCGCCTAGATATGAAGTGGGGGATTGATGGCCATAGTAGTCTAGTCCCCCTAAAAAACCCCATAACAACAACCTATGTTATACAATTTGTAAATCTGAACAGTGCCAATGCTATACAGAAACATGACGATTCCAATATCATGTTTATGATGCAATGGATGATAATAAACTAAACAAAACTAAACTAAACTCTTTCCGTTTAAGTGAAGCAAAATATATTTACCCATATCCTTTTTCAAAAACCAAGTTTCAGCTAAGTATACTACAGACCCATTGTCCTCAGCATGAATTAAGTGCATTGTATGCAAAAACATTGCTCTCCCTGCTGCCATGTCTCTCAATACTATTAAAATGAAAACAAGTGTTACAAAACTAGTGAAAAGTGACAGTCCAAATATGAAGACATCGTGAAGAAATATGAAGAAATGATAACTAAAAGAGAACAACCCTCAGTTTGCGTATTATGTTCGCGTAATTCGCAAATACTCAGTTATCCAGGTGACCGAAAGTGTGAACAGAAATCGCGATTCCAGTGCCTCAAACATGAAGACAAATAAAGAACCGATAGCATCAAACATCACCAGCATCCAAAAGGTAACATGCATTTCTCTCTTCCATCAGAGAAAAACTAATCACCCGAGAACCAGGGAATCAACCCCCAAAAATTCAAAATTATCGATCGAAAATTCTCGGAACAAAATTGAAGGAAATACGATCTTTCCTGCAAAACAAAATTTGTGTGACAAAAAGCTTAAAGTGATCGTCTTTGGAGACAGTCAACCTCGAAATGTTTCAAAATTCCTTAATGAAGACGCAGACTTTGAATGTTTAGGTTGTGTTTACCCCAACGGCAATGCAAGTCACGTCCTGAAACACATACATCAAATCTCTAACCAAACAGGCGCTCCTGATATTATGGTCATTGCAACAGGAACAAACAACGTTGCCTGCAACAACAGAAAAGATCTTATAACTACTTTAAGAAGCAAACTGCCCAACATTACATCAAAAAAGGTCTACTTAGTTGACGTGCCATTTAGACATGATCTCCCAAACTGGTCAATTGTGAATAAAGAAGTAGAAAGTACAAATTCAGATATACATAAACTTTGTTCTAAATTCTCAAATGTCACACTGATAAAAGCCAGCAAATTTCATAGGGATCAGTACACACGAAATGGTTTTCACCTAAATAACTTGGGCAGAAACAAAATTGCAAATTTCGTAATAGAAGCCATGAAGAAAGAAAACTCACAAAGGAGGCCCACAATACCTCTTGGTTATAGTGAACTGGACATCACCCCTACTAACAGCGTAAACCACACCCAGAACAGAAATGTAAGGACATCAAATGAGGGAACAACAGACCCAGAAGCAAAAGAGAAGAGAGCCACAACTACAGTAAAAGAACCAATGTCAAATGCTGCAGGTAGACGGAATACAGTGCCTCCTCTCTGGCTCAATGATTTTTTAATCGAAGGCAGCAAAGAGAAGAAGCCCTTAAGGTAACCTCTGAACAGTGCCCAGTACCTTTAGAATTTTGCAATCAGAAAATTTACTTTCATAATGTGCAAGGACTTAGAAACAAAGTGAATGAAATAGAAATCTTAATAAATTGTAACAGTGAATTAGCAAATGTGCAAATACTATGTATTACTGAGCATCATATGTGTTCTTCTGAAATTGAATGTGTTGTGCTACCACAGTTTAAACTGATGAATCACTTCTCAAGGAAAAATTTCAGGGGAGGAGGGAGCTGCATATTTGTAAGAGATAATATTACTGCTCTACCGCTGGATATATGCAACTCTCACAGCACCGAAAACGACATAGAATTATCAGGCATAGAACTCACTGACTTTAATATTTATTTAGTATCAGTTTATAGATCACCCTCAGGCAACTTGAGCTGCTTCTATAACAAACTGGCCTTAGTACTAGAGAAACTAACAAAACAGAAAAACTTCTGAATTGTTATTTGTGATGATTTTAATATAGATTTCCTAGTAGAAGATAGTGACCATTTAAATTTCAAAAATTTTATGAATCTTTATAACCTGGAACTAAAGGTTAACTCTCCTACCATAATAACAAACCACAGTAAAACTTGTCTAGACCAAGTAGCTACTGACATAGATTGCACTGCATGTTCTATAAAGCTAGGTTTTTCTGACCACAATGCTCTATTCTTACAAATAAATGTGCCAGAAAGCAAGTCCCCTCTAAAAAAAGTTTTCAACACAAAGTAGACACTATTGTGAAAGTGATGTCCACACCTTTCTGTCCCACATGCAAACAGAAAACTGGTACGAAGTATATCAGTCCCAAACTGTAGATAGCAAATTTAAGGCTTTTCTCAATACTTTTAATTATTACTTCAACTACCATTTCCCCTTAAAAACAAAAAGTAGTTGCACTAACAGTAAACCCTCTAAGTGGATAACCACGGGTATTATTACCTCATCAAAAAGAAAAAGAACTTTTCTCCCCCCGAAAGACCAAATTCGAGAAAACTGAAGAATATATAAATATACGAAATCTTTAAAAATGTAGTTAATGCAGCCAAAAACTGCAAAATGATATCCTCCTCAAAACATCAGCAAACAAAAGTAAATGCATGTGGAAAATTATTAATACACACAGTGGTAGAAATCAGCATCCGACAAGCAATGTCAACTTAAAAATAAGTGGAAAGTTAACCTCAAATAAAAAAGAAATAGCAGATGAATTTAACTCATATTTCATTATATCCGTTGAAAGTCTTACAGATCACCTATAAAATAATCACCTTCCAAAACTTTACCCAAATAATTGCACCAACACATTGTTCTTAACACCAACAACAGAAGCAGAGATAGAAAAATTATTCAAACAAAAATTAAAAAAAAAGCCATCTGCAGGACAAGATCAGATCCCTTGCTTCCTTCTTCATAATTGTAGCAAGCTTATTAGTAAACCACTTTCCCACATAAAAAACTCTTCATTCTTCAATGGCATATTTCCAAGCAAACTTAAAACTGCAAAAATCATACCCATACTTAAAAAGGGAAATACAGATGATACTAGCTATTACCGACCAATTGCAGTACTCTCAGTATTCAGCAAGATATCTGAATACACAATGGCAGACAGACTTAAGTCATTCCTGAGGAAAAATAGTATCATATCACCTGCTCAGTTTGGCCTCCAAAGGAAAAAAAACTACAACCCATGCTATACAGAAACTCTTAGATCACAATCTAACTAGTAGACAAGAAGCTTCCAGCCATAGGCATTTTTCTTGACTTAACAAAGGCCTTTGATATGGTTAAACACAATATACTGCTGCAAAAAATTTACTCCTATGGAATAAGGGGCACCGGCCATGACTGGTTTAAAAGCTACCTCAAAGACCAAGAACAATATGTCCAAATAAATGAATCCAATCAATCAGGCATAGCTAATGCTGAACAGTCATCTACCCAGACCATAAAACATGGCGTTCCCCAAGGCTCAGTGTTAGCGCCCTTGCTGTTCTTCCTTTATGTAAACGACCTCCCCTTAAGTTTACCCACTGACAAAACTTCTCTCTTTGCTGATGACACCACAGTTATGATATCTGACTCTATAGACCATCTCCAAGGTGCAGTAAACAGAAGCACAACCCAACTAAACTCATGGCTAGAATCAAACAGACTACTACTCAATATAAAAAAGACAGTTGGTATAACCTTTCACACAGTTCAGAATAAAAACCAATCAGTCCCAATTATATCACTGAGTGACGATCAAGTAAATTTCGTCAAGGAAACCAAATTCTTAGGGGTTACCATCTCAGGCAGACATTAACATAACCTGTACCAAATTGAATAAAATATGTTTTATGATTAGACAAATAAGAAACATTGTTGGTACCAGCACACCCACATCAATGTACTATACTCTTTTCCATTCTGTACTAAGTTATGGAATTATCTTCTGGGGGCATAGTGCAGAGGCAATGAAGCTGTTTAAACTCCAGAAACAAGCAGTTACATTAATACTGTACAAACAACAGAAATAATCGTGCAAACCATTGTTCCAGAAAGTGAACATACTAACGCTCCCATGCCAGTACATACAAGACCTACTGTGTTACACGAAGAAAAACATTGGCAACCTAGACATAAACTCAGATTGGCACCACCACGATACAAGGTCAAAAACTCCCTACGATTAGTTCCACATTCAACAAAGCTATACAGTAAAGGTGTAAAATGTATGGGGATAAAACTGTACAATCATCTCCCACCAGAAGTGAAGAATATTGGACTAGTGAAGGATTTTAGAGTAAAACTGCGGTCACTCCTAATTAAACATTGCTTCTACAGCATACAGGAATTTATTGAAACCAACCTGTCATAAGAAGCTTCACATTCAAACAACATCAGGCAATGTATGTCAGTTATTAACATCATTCGAAGGAAATGTAATATAAATGAATGTAAAATGTTAAATTCTGATATTGAATAAGTATGAGACCTATGTAAAAATTACATTGAATCCTCATCTAATGATGTACTCTTCCAAACATGTAATTATGTATAATTTTAAAGCATTAATTTTCTACCTTATGTTAAATGTAATCATCATGGCATCTCCATCATCTTCCATCACATCACCTATTCTGACTTGTCCTGTATCATGATGTGCATGTCTGTACAATGTATGATTCAGAGGATCAAAAGTAAATAAATAAAATAAATAATAAATAAAATAAAAAATGTTGGTCCTTCATTATACTTTCGGAATTGAAAACCAAATGAGCGTGAAGACTGATCCAGAATAATAAATTTTTCTCGGAGATTGCCCTGTATTTTTCCAGTCGGCAAATAAACAACCAATCGCATGAAGTTTTCCTGAAAATGACCGACTGAGAGATTCGCAAAATGTAATGTACACAATCAAAAAACGTTCCTGCACCTACATATACTTGTCATAAATATATACTTGATTATATGCCCGTGCTTCGGAACGATTGTTAAAGAAGGGCCTGTGCGTATCATGGCTTTTTAGGGTTCCAGACCACAGTCAGTTTTAAACATAAACTATATATAAACCGGTGCTTACTTATCCTGCACTCTCTGCATCCATATTCTTCTCTCCCATGTATCTGTTCGTTTCCACCTTTCCCTCTCGGCAAAGTTTTTTACAAGGTTACCCTGTGTCATGTAGGCCTACGATACCAATATTTATGACCCCAGTGACCTTCCTCATGGTTTGAAGGTCATGTGTGCAAAAATTAATCAAGATCGAAGTAAAACTATGCATTTTGTTGAAGTCCGTAAGTTAAGTACCCTCCATCATGCAGCATCCGATATTTTATACAGACAGTGACATTCCTCTTGTCTTTAAGCTCAGATATGCAAAATTTTATCAGTATGCAATAAAAACAGTCACATTAAAAGATGCACTTCGTTGTTTTCAAATTTTCCAGTTTTAATTCATACAACCCCTGCTCTGAGAATAACAAAAACAATCCAAACAGATCTGTAAAATCGGTCAAGCTGTTCTCAAGTTATGGCGCGACCAAGGTATTCAGGGATACATCTTTATGTTGCAAGATACCCTCCACCATGCACCGTATGAAACTTTAGGTAGACGCAGGCCTTCCTCTCGTATTGAACGTCGCATGTGCAAAATTTCGTGAAGATCGGAAAGAAACTCTAGCTTTTGTCAGTATGTAGAAAAAGTATCCTCCCCCTTGAACCTTCATTCCGTCCTATCTAAAGTAATTTCTTGGCTGACTTCTTCTACCTATAAATTTCATGCCAGCAAAATTTCAGCTTCATGGGTGCATTAGTTTTAGAGATTTCGTGTTTAGTCAGTGAGTGAGTGAGTGAGTGTGTGACTGACCTTTCGCTTATATATATAAAAATAAAAATAGAAAAGAGATGACTTACCAAAAGGACCGGCTCGTCGAGAGAAACAAATAAAATCACACACAAACACACATACAAGCTTTCGCCACCACTGGCAGCTTCTTCAGGAAAAAGAGGAAAAAAGGGGAGGAAAAGGGAAGGATATGGGTTTTAAGGAAGTGGAAAAGGAGTCATTCCAATCCCAGGAGTGGAAGGACTTACCTTAGGGGAAAAAAAGGAAGGTAAACAAATACACACACACTCAGACATATCGAAACGCAAACACACCTAGACAGACATTTGTGAAAAGCAAAGAAGTTGCTTTTGCTTTTCACAAATGTCTGTCTAGGTGTGTTTGCGTTTCGATATGTCTGAGTGTGTGTGTATTTGTTTACCTTCCTTTTTTCCACTAAGGTAAGTCCTTCCACTCCTGGGATTGGAATGACTCCTTTTCCACTTCCTTAAAACCCATATCCTTCCCTTTTCCTCCCCTTTTTTCCTCTTTTTCCTGAAGAAGCTGCCAGTGGTGGCGAAAGCTTGTATGTGTGTTTGTGTGTGATTTTATTTGTTTCTCTCGACGAGCCAGTCCTTTTGTTAAGTCATCTCTTTTTTATTTTTATTTTTGTTTATCCCACCGGGAAAGTTTCCCTCAATAATTTTCGTTTCATCAATTATATATATATATATATATATATAGAGGAAAAATTCCTAACAGGAAAAATATACATAAAAAATAAATGAAGTCCACTTACCAGGCGAAGGAGCATAGGCAGTAATAGCAACAAATAAACACACAGACACACACACACACACTAACGCAAGCTTTCGCAGCCTAGCTGCTTCGTCAGGCAGAAGGGAAGGAGAGGGAGAAGGAAATGATGAGGGTTTTAAGGGAGTGGGTAAGGAGTCATTCTGATCCCGGGACAGGAAAGACTTACCTCGGGGGGAAAAGAGGAGGGTAAAAAAAATACACACACACCCACACATTTACACAGATGCAAGTACACTTAGGCAGACATACTGTAGAACTGTAGAAAGCAAAGAAGTTAGAAGTTAGACAGAGATGCCACTTGAGGCAGAGGCTCTGTCCAGAGAACCGAGGCAAAGATGTTAAGATGGTGGGTGGGAATGCGAATTTAGCGGAGGTTGAGACCAGGTGGGCAACGGGAAGAGAGAATATGCTGAAGGGCTAGTTCCCATTTCCGGAGTTCTGTAGCCCTTCAGCATATTCTCTCTTCCCGTTGCCCACCTGGTCTCAACCTCCGCTAAATTCGAATTCCCACCCACCATCTTAACATCTTTGCCTTGGTTCTCTGGACAAAGCCTCTGCCTCAAGTGGCATCTCTGTCTAACTTCTAACTTCTTTGCTTTCTACAGTTCTACAGTATGTCTGCCTAAGTGTACTTGCATCTGTGTAAATGTGTGGGTGTGTGTGTATTTATTTACCCTCCTTTTTTCTCCCCAAGGTAAGTCTTTCCTGTCCCGGGATTGGAATGACTCCTTATCCACTCCCCTAAAACCCTCATCATTTCCTTTTCCCTCTCCTTCCCTTCTGCCTGACGAAGCAGCTAGGCTGCGAAAGTTTGTGTGTGTGTGTGTGTGTGTGTGTGTGTGTGTGTGTGTGTTTATTTGTTGCTATCACTGCCTGTGCTCCTTCGCCTGGTAAGTGGACTTCATCTACTTTTTACGTATATTTTTCCTGTTAGGAATTTTTCCTCAGAATAACTCCTGAATTGTGCGTCCTACAAAAAAATTATTTACCAGATTTGTACAGTGAAACATTAGAAAACTAACTACGAAATGTGTTGTTAATGGAGTTGGTAGCAAATACGTAGTAAATTACAGCTCATGCACATTAGAGCGAATTTTCATGCAATTCATTGTCTTTGACGTCATAGCACCTGAACTAGATGTCGTAATACGATAATATTTTGAAGGTACATCCAGTGGTGCATATGTAAAATGTCTGCAAACTACATCGCGAACAGAGATAGTAAGAAAGACGCAATAAATCAAAACGTCATGCCTGATGAGGCGGTTTTTTATGATCCTAATTGTTTATGACTCCATATCTCATGAACTGTGTGTCGTACTATGATAAAATTTTGAACGTACCTTCAGTGGTATGTGTGTATACTGTCTGTAAGATTTCTCACGAATACAATTAATAGCATACGAGTAAGAAATTGTAGCGTCATACCAAACACCGTAATTTTACTGCATGAACACCGAAAATATAGTAAGCGAGAAACTTTTTCCGTTTCATCATTTTGCTATGGTTCTCATCGAGAAAAAGTTTCCAAAAGGTCTGAAATTATGTTTAAAGTTTGTTGCTAGTCGCTACGTGCTCTCCTTCTCAAATAGTGGACTGATTAAAGTCACAGTATCACAAGCCGCAAGACGGTGAAGTTTTTATTGTTCATGACGTCATATCTCCTGAACTATCGGTCCTATCGCAAAATCGTCTACTACCTATAAACTATATTCCTGCCAAATTTCAGCTTCATAGGTGAAGTATTTTACGAGATTTCGTGTTGAGTGAGTGAGTGTATGAATGAGTGTCCTTACGGTGTGTGTGTGTGTGTGTGTGTGTGTGTGTGTGTGTGTGTGCGTGTGTGTATGAGAGAGAGAGAGAGAGAGAGAGAGAGAGAGAGAGAGAGAGAGAGAGAGAGAGAGAGAGATATTAGTGTGAACAAATAACATGGGTCGAATTAACAAAAAGTTTACGCTAATCATGGTACTACGACGACATTTAAGAAATTACGCAACATACCGCCACATGCTCATGCATACTAAACGCGTAAATCACCTTTTGCGATGTTTTCGAAATCGCCTGAGTAGTGCGCCTTAGTACTTGCACATTATACTGTACTAATATAGTGCTAATAGCGAACAAGGTTTGAAGTAAATCCTCCCTTGTCAGTTGCAGTCTCGTGTGCGTTTACTGCTGTAATCTTGTCTTTCCTTGTTCGTCTGAGTTTTATTTCTTGGATATTGACGACGTTATTGTTTTTGCGAAGAAAATGGCACACCGTCACAGTTGTACGAAGGAAAGAAGGAAGGAATGAATCTTAAGGTTTAACGTCCCGTCGACAGAGTGGTCATTAGAGACGGAGCTTACGCAGCATTTCCCTGGAGTGTTTTAGGAAAATTACGGAAACCTAAATCTGGATGACCTGAGGTAGATTTGAACCAACATCCTTCCGAATACGAATCGAGTGTTTTACCACTGCGCCACCTCACTCAGTGAAGAAATCTTTGAGATGCTCACTGGAAGTGACAGTGAAAGTGAACTGTGGCGACTCTGACAGAATCTCGGAGTAACAGTCCTGTGCCATATACATCAGGTGTCGTAACAGAACCACCAGTTTCAAAAACGGATGAAAATCTTTCAGAATCGGATGAATCAGAAAATGATAGAGAGTAAAAGGACGCTTTAGCAACACGTTTGACTGGAGGAAAAATGATTATCATCCGTTTCTGCATGCTTTTGACGATCCAATTTCAGGACAAAAATGGCCACATTCAAATAGTCTGTCATTCTTAATGGAAGGCCTGACGAAATATGTTGCAGACGAAACAAACAGATTTCATTTATATACCAAAGAAAATACGCCAGAATCAGAGCATTCTCATTTGTCAACATGGAAAGAAACGGGATTTGAAGAATTGAAATCGTTCGTTGCTGTTTGTCTGCTGGTGGCTCGAGTGAAGAAATTGAAGGTTAGTGACTATTGGTCCACATTCATACTCTTCAATACTCCAATTTTCAGCGAAATAATGCCCAGGAATCGATTTCTTTTAATTTTAAGAATGATTCATAATAGTGACAACTTTCCCATTAATGAAGGAGACAGATTATTTAAGATTAGAAATATTGCTGATACGGTCCACACAACCTTCCACAGCACATTTCACGCTTACCAAAAGCTTTAAATTGGTGAAAGCCTCTTGGTTTTCGAAGGGCAATTGTCTTTCAAAGAATATATTCCATCCAAATGAATTAGGTTTGAAATAAAAATGTTTGTGCTGTGCGACTGGTTCCATACTGGACTTTATTGTATATACAGGCACCACGACTCAAACTGGCTTTCACAATCTGGGGAAAAGTGGTGACATAGTAGCCATCCTGCTGAAACCATACTTGCAATGGGGACACATGCTTTTGGTGGCTCTGGTTGGCTTACAGTTGCTTTGGTACGAACAAGTGATGCTAAGAAAGGTGGACTGGAATCTTTCACCGAGAGGGACATTATATGTTTTCGTACTTGGAGTATTGCTGAGGTACCTAACAAGTCATTTGGTACTTCATATTTTGTTTCTGATAAGCCATTGTGTTTGAGAACAAGGAATAGAAGATGTGTTTCTTCTGACGAAGGAGTACATATTTGGGTCGAAGTTGTTGGCCCTTTTGAGAAGAAATTTTATGTTCAAGGAGATGTGTTGGTGTATCATCATAATTGAATAAAGAGATCCCTTCCTTTTATCCCATGAGATTTTTTTTTTTAAATAATTGAAAACATTGATCGGGCACTTTGTGTCATTATGTGGTGTTTGTAATGCCACTGCATGTACTTTGTGAAGTTAGTTCCGACTTTCTCCGCCTGGCGCGCCACTGTCTCGGTCGAGTGGAATATCGCTTCCGACAGAAAGCCAGGCGGAGAAAGTCAGAACTACTTTACTTACTTTAATAACAGACAACAGAAGGTAATTCTCCGCAGTGTAGAAAATGGCTATGACGTGCAATCCCAATGGGGCACAATTAAGTATGGGGTGCCCCAGGGGTCTGTTTTGGGACCATTGCTGTTTCTTATTTATGTAAATGATATGCCTTCGAGTATAACAGGTGATTGTCAAATATTTTTGTTTGCTGATGATACCAGCTTGGTAGTGAAGGATGTTGCTCGTAATATTGACACAGTATCAAATAATGCAGTTCAAGAGATAAGTTCATGGCTAATAGAAAACAAGTTGATGTTAAATCACAGTAAAACTCATGTTTTACAATTTCTAACACATAATTTGATGAAATCTGACATTATGATTACACATAATGGGCATGTGATAAGTGAGACTGAACAGTTCAAATTTCTAGGTGTTCATATAGACAGTAAGCTGTCATGGAAAGTCCATGTTCAGGATCTTGTTCCAAAACTAAATTCTGCTATATTTACCATTAGAACAATATCTGAGATAAGTGATTTTTCAACACGAAAAGTAGTCTATTTCGCTTACTTTCACTCACTTATGACGTACGGCATTGTTTTTTGGGGTAACTCGCCTGATGCAAAAAGGATATTTCTGCCTCAAAAACGGGCGGTTCGAGCATTATCTGGTGTAAGTTCGCGAACGTCATGTCGACCCCTTTTCAGTAGTCTGGAAGTTTTTACTCTGGCGTCACAATACGTTTTTTCTTTAATGTCATTTGTTGTTAATAATATCAGCTCATTCTCACGAGTTAGTAGCTTTCACTCGGTGAATACTAGACAGAAGTCGAATCTGCATTTGCATCACACCACCTTAACACTTGTGCAGAAAGGGGTGCAGTATTCTGCGGCATCCATTTTCAATAAGCTGCCACAAGAACTAAAGAATCTTAGCACTAATCCACATGCTATCAAATCTAAATTGAAGAGTAACCTTGTGGATCACTCCTTTTATTCTGTCGAGGAACTCCTAGAAAAGTTAAACAATTAAGCTAATTCATTTTTTCTTTATTGATTCTTTTCACTTTGTCTTAAGATTGTCGTGTGCAAAGGACTACTTAAAATTTTTCTATTACCATTCTTGTGTAACAATGTATTGACTTGTTCCATGACCATGGAGTCTTACTCCTCAAGTGGGTCCTATGGAACAGAAAAACAAATAATAATAATAATAAATAATAATAATAATAATAATAATGTCGAAAACTGGTATAAGAGACCAGACCTGTTCTTCTGGCTTCATAACCATGGTACGAATGCCTGTGGTACTGTTCGTAAAAACAGGCATAACTTGCAAAAATTGCAGGACAAACTGAAATGAGGAGACGCACAGTTTATATCAACTAATACAATTTTTGCCATGAAGTGATAAGAGAGAAGTGTGGATGATGACCACCTGTAATACTGCAGAAACATGTGATACGGAGAAGACAGACAGGAAGACTGCTGAAAGATGCAGCAAACTACAATGCGTTGCATATTAAATCGCTAATACGGGGGCAGTTGACCGTACCGACATGCTACTGAGCTCAGTCAAATCAGTGCCGAAGACAGTAAAGTGGTACAAGAAGTTCAGAAGTTCTTCTTCCATGTATCAGATATGTGCATTTTAAACGCCCACGGTCTCCATAGGGAAGTAACAGGGTGGAAGATGCCAATAGCAGAATTTCACCTGTCTCTGGTAAGAGAACTTGTTGAGACTTACGCAACAGAACGGAGGAAAGCTGGCAGAGGGAGGTGCTCTGATGACGAGAATCCTCTGCGATTTATCGGGAGGCATTTTCCGAATATAACTGAGGGCGAAAACTCGAAGAAAAGTAGGCCAGTGCGAAGATGTGCTGTTTGTTCCAAGCAAAAAGTGCGCCAAGAGACCAGGTACGAATGCAGAACATGCAATATACCACTGTGTGTGGTTTCGAGGCTTATCAAATAAATAAATAAATAAAATTTAACTGTCGATAATCGCACAGCAAAGTGTCATTCGTAATTTTTGAAAGTAATTGAACCAAAAATAAATAAAAAAATATAAAATGAAAGGAATAGAAAAAAAGTTTTTAACTTCACCAGTGCCGCTCCAAAGCCGGGATCCAAAAGAAGGACGGGAAATATATACAAAAGATGTAAAAGGCACTCAGACACAAAAGTTCCTAGCTTTGAAACGCGGCTCGAAGTTGTATGCTGTGCTGACAAAAAGACAAATTTTGTACGTTTCAGATGCTTTAATTATCTGCATAGTATGGAAGCATAAAAAATAATAGCATAACAAGTATTGCACCAATTAAACATAATTATATATATTATTCTCATCAAGTGGAGGAACAAATATTCAGGTATCAGTATTAGGAATCCTTAATTATTTGACTTTGATAAATGCGTAGGGGAATTACATAAGGTTTATACACTCGAATTGTAATAGTAAACGTCCATAGAGGTTCCCGACATTCCGTGAAAGTGGTCCAAAGGTATTGTGTTACCATAGACGCACAAGAGCTGCAGGACATTTCGGATCCTGCAGTAAGCTGATCACAAAAAATTAAAAATCAGTCGTAGATCGTCAACCCCTTCGGCTAGCAAGAAGCGATTCCAATTAAACACGAAAAATCGTATTTCCTGTCCACTCTTCTGTAAATGTTCAGATTTCTTGTGGAGTAGTTCGGTTTTCTGTATGTGTTACCTGAGACGGTTTCTCCTTGCAGTTGTTTACATCATTTTGAAGCTGATATTAGTAGGGGTTTACACTGTAAACTGTTCTGTTCTATGCAGAGAAGATTGCAGAAATGATGAAATCTTGTAGATTATGGAAGGAGCAGTAAGGATGAATTCCTTGATGATGTATTAGTGATGACTCCTCAGCAATATCTGACACGAATATTCCTGAGCTCTGAACACAGCAGGTATAGCACACAAGCCTGATACTTCTTCAAGAGCTGCAGTGAACAATAATTCAGCATCCGAAGAACCTGAAGATATAAACAAACCCTTCAGAACATAGTGTGGTTTAAAGATGTATTCCACTGAAAGAACAGTGGTTTTCGACCCCGTTCTTTATCGGTTTCACATAAGGTCAGATAGCAACTAGAAGTAATCTAAAAGTTTCAGGACCTTTTAACAAAAAAGTTGATGAACCAGACAACCAATTCGGTAACTATCACCTCCAAAAGTGTAGATTGTGGGGGGTAGCTAACAATGAACACCGAAGTACTCAAAGCATGATAATCATTTTTACAAGTAACTAATAAAATCGTGTCGAAAATTATGAAAAATACATAATTCTTAGCACAGAAATAATTTTAACGTCTCTGTGAAGAAGCTACAAAGCACAGAAAATATAAAAGCAATATAGTTAAGTGTCAGTGAAGAGTATTCACTTCACCTCAGTGGCAACCAGAATCAGATCTGCAGAGTGCGGTCGTTGCCGCACGCCTGAGCACACGGTGAAGGTGACCACGCTGGCCTTCCAGCCATGGGGTGGCCCAGCCGGAAACCGCTCAGCACAGGTAGACGGATTATTGCCCGACTAAGCAGGCCGTGGCGTCCCATACAGTAAGCTTGCCACCAGCAGTCAAACGGTTAATGCAGATTTGTATATAATAAGTATCAGTGTAACCAGTCGCCACCCATAGCTCGTTAAGACCAACAGTTGGACTCGTGTAACAACAGGTGCATACAATTGTTAGCAGACGCAATAAACATATTGGTGCCGTTAATCATCATTGCTGATTGCACTTTGTTGTCGCTGTCGTCAGTAGCAGTGTTCACAACCGTACGATAATTATCGTACATGTATGATAATTTCGTGCCTGTGTACAATGTACGAAAGAATTTTACTATCGTACGCAAATGTACGATAATTTCGAACGTATTAAAATATAACAATACATTGTCTCAATAAATTTTTTCTCGCAGCCCTACTGGTAAATTAATTGCGTAATTAAACTTGTCACTTTAATCATCTCAGTAGCTATGAACGGCTACTTTCGTTCAAAAAATGTTCAAATAATGTAGACAGATATAAAAAAAATCCAAGATCGCTGATCATCAATTTTTATTTACGACGACCAGTTTCGCTAAACTATGTCAGCATCATCTGGTCAAATAAAATATTTTACAAGGCTATAATCTTGTAATGTCAATCAGTTGTTATATAACAATTTACTGTGCATAGGTGCACAATGTCATTAAATTAAACATAATTATCAGAGTGAGTGACAATAGCAAACTCACTCACTGTGATAATTATGTTTTATTATAATGACATAGTGCACCTATGCACTGTAAATTGTTATATAACAACTGATTGACATTACAAGATTATGGCCTTGTAAAATATTTTATTTGACCAGATGATGATGACATAGTTCAGCGAAACTGGTCGACGTAAATAAAAATTGATGATCAGCGATCTTGGCTTTTTTTTATATCTGTCTACATTATCATAATTGGATCGCCTCCTAGAATGTAAACCAACTCAAAATGTTCAAATCTATCGGACCAAACTGCATGGTCATCAGTCCGTAGCTTACAAACTACTTAAACCTAAGTAAACTAACCGCGCGCTGCGCAGCGAGACGCTTTAAATCGCCATTTTTTTTTTTTTGTTATTCAGGTAGATCTATGATCTGCGATTGTTTTTATTGCTTGTACTTGGTCATTTGTTGATCATCGGCTACTCCACCGCGGTGCTACTTTCGTAACACAGTTCGTCGATTTAATAATCTCAGTGACTGTGAGCATCTACCGATGGGTGAGTGACAATGTAGTGCCGTTGTCGGATTAATAATTTAATTGTTGAACTTCGCTCTTTATATATTCGCGTTACAATGCTTACAGTGCTTGAAGCATGCTTAGTGGTGCTGAAGTTTCACGCATTCCCTTAAACGAAGCGGCATTCTGACAAGAAATTTTAACTGGACGAGTGATTGCTTTTGGCTTGAGAAGTAAGTATATCTCTCAAATACATTAGTTCTTCGGCTGCGTATTATATGTAGATTTATCATTACACTCTATGATTTTTTCTTTGTAGAAAGAAATATGAATCCTTCAAACGAAGATAGTGACAGTGAGAGAAATGAATCACCCCCAAAACAAATCACCAAAATCAGCAACAAACATCGTCAACAAAAATTCAGAGATACCTGGTTGAAAGAGGGAAATTACAAACAATGGTTTAGAAAAGCACCTGAAGATCAGTACATAGCTAAGTGTTATTTATGCAATGTAATAATAAAAGCAGAACTGACTGTGATTAGAAACCATACAACATCGAAAACATATGTTCGTAAGCTCATGCCAGCACAGTCCAAATGCATAAGTAAATGAATAAGTACTTACTAGCAAGGAATACAACGACACTAGTACCGTTATGGAACTATTGTGTCCCAATTGTTAGATCAGTTGTATTGGCAGCAATCGGAGGAAGGAGAAAGTAAACGCAGTCTTTCCGATGAAGCCGATATCTAACGGAATTTAACCAGGAGCAGTCGCACAACTTTTCCTGGATCGGTTTTATACGTCAAGCATAAAACAATTTTTAAAAGCCGGTCTTCATTCAGAAAAAGTAATTTATTTTGCAAGAGACAGACTACAGTAAGGTATAAGGTATATAAAATCAGATTTGCTAGTAAATATTATGTATTATGGTCATTTTGCATGTAAGTATGATAATTTTGGTTAAATCCGGTGCATTTATGATAATTTTATGGCCCGAGTACGATAGTTGTTTCGTTTCAGGGTGTGAACACTGGTCAGTAGTACTGTAGTATCGATACTTGAAGTAAATTGAAAAAATAGGCACCAGTGAAGACTTTGCTATCGTACAGGCACTAGGCAGGCCTCTAACAACTATGTATCAGCCTTCTGCAGTACTATGTAAAAGTTAAGTATTGTTACATTCTGTGCAATATATGTCTCTTTCTAATTTACTCTAGTGTTTCTAGTTTCTGGCTGCTCCCCTCCGTACCTGCACCAGCGTGCTATCTTTATTCCTGTGTCGGTCTCATTCCACTCGGCCACCGACACCTACGACGAGGCTGGGACACAAAAGCAGCGACGAAGTTGGGACACAAAAGTGGCGACGAGGATGGGATACAAAAAAATGTAAATTGGGTCATTTGTGGACTGATGTGTGTAATGACCAAAGACTGTTCACAGCAAAACTATTGCACATTATGACATTAATGTATGAAAAGGGCAGGCCTCAGAAAAATATGTATATATAGGCTAATGTGTAAGAATGAATAGAGACAGAAAATGTTTACCCCTACCTCGATCTTCAGACATTTTATAAAATTATTTTAAGTCAACAGCCAACAGCTGTACTACATGAGAAACAGTACGTACTGCAAGAAAAATTTGTGTAGACTAAAATATATGTACCTGCTGTTACTTGAACAGATCTCAAAAGTCTTGTCCAGTCTTCGGCTGTACAAGTCTTTTGAAGGGGGGGGGGGGGGGTGAAACATATCAGCTAGGATGAGAATCGATATTTGTTGCGAGGATGGTCTCGCTCACATTGTCTGTGTTAAGTCGAAGTGGAGGGTCTTCGATCTGAGATCTTTGGTGTGGCCGGAAGTGGCGGGAATAACGAGTGTGTGGTGGCCATGTGCTTTTTGTATGGAGTGAATAGTTTGTATTTTGTAACAGCAAGGTGTTAAAATAAAGATTGTGGTGAAAACATGTGAGCACTATTTATTGGTAGATTGTTTATTTACCTGGTCAGTAGCCGAATTCCCAGTCACTAAATAATGAAGTGGAACATTTCACTACCTTGTCTGTATTTTGTATGTACATTATTACCATGACTGTATGGTGCATGTAAAGTATTACTTTGTTTGTATGACACATGTAAAGTGTAACTTTGTTTGTATGATACATGTAAAGTGTTACCTTGTTTGTATGGCGCAGGTAAAGTTTTACTTTGTTTGTATGTCACATGTAACGTGATACCTTCTTTGTATGGTGGATGTAAAGTGTTATCTTGTTTGTATGGCCATGCAAAGCGTTACCTTGTTTTTATGGCCCACATAAAATGTTTCCTTGTTTGTATTTTGCATGTAAAGTGTTACCTAGACTTTATGGGGCATGTAAAATATTATCTTTTTTGTGCTGCACATGTAAAGTGTTACCATGTTTGTATTGTGCATGTAAAGTGCTACCATGTTTGTATGGTGCATGTAAACTGCTGCCTTGTTTGTATTTTGCATGTAAAATGATACCATGTTTTTATGGTGCATTTAAAGTGTTACCTTGTTTGTATAGTGCATGTAAAGTGTTACTTTGTTTGAATGACACATGTAAAGTGTTACCTTGTTTTTGTTAAGCTTGTCAAAGACATCTAAATAGGCTAGTTTCAATATGTGGTGAGCATTGTGTAAGTTACCTTTGTGCACTTCAGGATCTTTGCTTTTATATACTGTTAACTTGTTGTCTTTGTGTGTGTGCAGTTTGCACTAGTTTAATATGTGACTGTGTTGGTCTTATAATAAAATGAGAGAAATGTGGATCTGGTTTTGATATCAATGACAAATGGATTGGTTCTTTGTTGTTGGCAAGATTGCCAGAAAAATATTCGCAAATGATTATGGCAATTGAACATTCTGGAATTCCCATTACAACTGATGCAGTAAAAATTAAGCTCCTTGATATGAAAGACGATGTCACCACAACTGGTATTGCTTTCAAAGCCAAAATTTGGCAAACTATACCTAAGTTATCCCACCGGAATGAAAGTACAGTGGGAAGTCATAACAGGAACGACATTGTTTGTCATTAATGCAAGAAACCAGTACATTTTAAAAGTAAGTGCCCTAAAAGTGACAGTGAAATTAGGCAATGCAGAACTTCAAATATTTTTAGTGCAGTGTTTGTAACCGGCTCTTTTAACAGAAATGAGTGGTATATTGATTCAGGTGCTAGTGTGCATCTCACACCAAATGAAGATTGGGTAAAAAACAAAACAATTGATATTAATATGCATAAAATTATGCCTGCAAGTAAAACGGAAATCCCAGTGTTGTGTTCAAGGAGAAGTTGACTTAATAACAGTAGTTGGAAAGAACTTCTATGATGTTACAGTAAAAAATGTTATGTGTGCTTCAGATCTAACAACAAATTTGCTCTCTGTAAGTAAGCTGATTGAACAAGGAAACTTTGTTGAATTTAATAGTGATCAGTGCAATATTTATAACAAGCTTCACGAACTAGTTGCAACTGCAAACCTTGTTAATGGTGTCTACAAGTTAAACATTGCTGGTAAAAGTAATTTTTTTGGGAATGATTACAGCATCTGACTGGCATAAAAGGTTGGGTCACCTAAATGCAAAGGATCTTATTAAAATGAAAAATGGTGCTGTTGAAGGAATGGTATGTGCAGACATTAACATGGACATTAACAAACAAAATTGTGTAGTGTGCAATGAAGGCAAACAAACAAGATTGCCTTTTCCACATGGGAGCACTAGAGCCTCTAAACTCATTGAAATAGTGCATGATGATCTCTGTGCGCCTCGGTTGCACAGTGGTAGAGTGCCAGACTACAAATCCAAAGGTCGTGGGTTTGATCTCTGCCAGGTCCTGGGATTTTTATTTGTCACTTTCCACTTCTTTCATCTCTGGCAGTATTGCTAATGTGAAAAATACCGAGTAGCACCTTGGTTCGGAACCCACATTAAACTGTAGGTCCCCCTATAACTGGCTGGGTAAGTCAGTTCGACGGTCGGAGGAAGGCAACGGCATACCACCTCCAAACAGGACCATGCCTAGTAAAACACTGTGGTGATCAAATCAATCTTTGGATTGTTGACTGTTGATCTCTGTGGACCTATGGAAATCATGTCTTTAGGTGGTGCAAAATATTTTCTGAGCTTGGATAATGACTATACACGAATGGGATTTGTTTATTTTCTGAAGACAAAGGATGAAGCAACAGAAAAATTTCAAGAATTTCAAAAAATGGCAGAGAACAACCAAGAAAGGAAAATCAAAACAGTGAGAACAGATAATGGAAAAGAATTCTGTTGTTTGAATTTTGATAGTTTGCTGAAGAAGCATGGTATTATACACCAGTTAACGAACAGCTATACACCAGAACTAAATGATTCAGCAGAAAGGTTAAATAGAACTGTAGTAGAAATGACAAGTTGTTTATTATTTGATGGCAAACTGGACAAAAGATTTTGGGCTGAAGCTATTAATAGTGCAGTATATTTGCGGAATAGGTCAGTGAGTTCAGGTTTAGGAAATAAAACACCCAATAAACTGTGGACTGGCAAGATACCCAACATTAGTCATCTGAGGACAATTGGGAGCAAGGTCATGGAGCATATTCCTAAAGCCAAGACAACAAAATGGGATAAGAAGGCAAAAGAAATTATCTTAGTGTAGTATAGCAATACCACAAAAGGCTATAGACTCTATGATCCTGAAGCAAATGATGTGACTATAATGGAAAATGTTGATGATGCAGAAACAAAAATACACAATCATGAAGAAGTCATCACTTGAGTGGGGGGAGATAAAGAAAATGAGAAATCTGATACTGTATCAACAGAGGATTTACATGATGTCTCAAAAGTTGCATCTACAGCAAAGAAAGGAACTGATGATAAAAACCCTATTGCACCAGAAGACGATGCAAAGAATACCAGAAGATCCCAATGGCAGGTCAAACCAAATAGAAGACTTGAAGATTATCAGATTTATTTTTCTGCAGCAACTTCAGATCAACTTGAGGACCCAACAACTGTGGAGGGGGCCCTTAGCAGACCTGATGCAGAACCCTTAGCAGACCTGAAATTAAGTGACGCATTCGAAAATTTAACAAAAACAGTAGATCAACTAGTAAAAGACAATTCAAAAATGAAAATGCAACTCAGTACAGTGATCGCTGAAAAGTCCAGATTTGAAACGCTAGTGTCACGTCTGGCCAAATCTCCTCGCAAAAAAGGCGGAAAGGCGCGTAAACATTTTCTGTTGAATGCTAAAAAAGCCAACACAACCGGTACATGTTTAAACGCAAATGAAGAGCCGATTATTGAGTCTAAAACACTAACACACAGCCCAGTTTCTAATATTACAGATTCGAATCCGAGTACGCAGTCTTCTGCATTCCTTGTAAAAGAAACCGAGTGTGAACACGAAAACGACATTGAAACTACCGGTACGACATTCAAGTCGAAACACATAAATAATATGGAGTGTACTGTCCATGATGTAGCTCAGGATCCATCTGTGGATAGGCCTACTAATTCAAAAACAGAACAAGAAAACATTTCAACTGCGGCACCTGTACGTAAAAATTTGGAACAAATAAATAATGATAAAGACCTTACAGTCTGTGAAACAGCACAAGATCAATGTTTGAATTATATATCTTCCAATGATTCGAAAACTAGTGTCAGTAACGATCAACATAGTCTTTACAACTCTTTGAACACTTCAGATAAATCCAATACAGATACAAATTGGCGTGATGTTCATTACAGGAAAACTGCTCGTTGTGTGAATAAACAAAATACGTCCACTACAGCAAAACAACAAGCCAACAATATGCACAAAATTACACAGAAGACATATGCACGACCAAAAATGCTGTACAAAACTGTGCTCCAGAAAACTGTAGAGAAAGAAATACCAATAGCCCAACCACAAGCTTCTGCCACATTGCCTGTCAGAAATTCAAATACCACAGGAAGAAAAAATCTGATAATAGGCACTGGTGATGAGGAAGGAATGCTATATGGAGAGAAAAGAGCATGGTTCCATTTAAGAAAAGTGAAATATGGTACAACAACTGAAAATGTAATCAAATTTCTAGAGAAAATCTTTCCAGGATACAGCAACTTTCAAGTTGAGAAACTAGAAACAAAGGGTATGAACAATAGCTTCAAGATTGGTGTTGACTTCCATCTAAAGGACAAGGTAATGGACACTGTTATATGGCCAAAGAACATTGTAATCAGGCATTTTTTATTCCAGACATCGACCAGTGCCCCAATAAAATAGACCCTGACAGTGAAAACCAGGTAGCCAGATTATTACACAGAAAAAACAATAGAGATGACAGTCATATGCCTTTAGTCATTGCATTTGTCAATGTGTAGTGTTTAAGAACCAAAATAGACTATTTATCATTCTTTGTAGAAGATGTTAAACCAGATGTCTTATGTATCTGTGAGCACTGGTTGACTGAAGCAGAAGGTGACTATTACAGATATATTGAATATTTGAATGTGGTAAATGCATGGTATCGAACAAGTAAAATTCATGGTGGTGTATCTGTGTATGCAAACAAAAATCTTAGTGTAAAGGAAATAGATCTAAAAAGCTTCTCTACAGACCTAGATCTTGAATTGGCTTCACTAGTCTTAACAAATATTTATCTCATTATTATCTCTGTGTACCACTCACCAGACGGTAATTTTGAAAACTTTATTGCACAAATGGAGAACTGTTTGTCTCACCTAACTCGCCTTAAATCTAAAATTGTATTATTTGGTGACTTCAATGTGCATATAGGTGATAGAAGTATCAAAGAGAGAGTCTTCATGAACTTAATAAACAGCTATGGACTATTTGTAGCAAACCGACTCCCAACAAGAGGTGATGCCTGTCTAGATACAGTTATCACCAACCTAAATACCTGGGATTATAATATCAATGTAGTTGAACCAATGATTGCAGACCACAGTGCATTGGTAATGGAAATCAGTATGAATGGCAACAATAAACTACAACCAAGCACATGGCACTCAAGCTACACATTCAGTAGAAGAGTTATCAAAGAAGACAGATTAAATGACCTAAAAACCATCCTGTTTGGTGTGAACTGGCAGCAAAAACTTGCAGAACTGGGAGCTAGTGACTCATTTGAATGTCTGTTCCAAACATTAAAAACAAAATTTGATAGTTTGTTTCCAATAATCCACAAGAAGGATCCTGCAGGCAAATCAAAAGGAAGGGACAAACCTATAACAATGAAGATGTGGTATACTCCTAAGCTAGACAGGTTAAAAGGCATTGTAGTAATGTTCAGGGACTGTA
Source organism: Locusta migratoria (assembly GCA_026315105.1). NCBI lineage: Eukaryota > Metazoa > Arthropoda > Insecta > Orthoptera > Acrididae > Locusta > Locusta migratoria. The sequence continues at coordinate 570,110,053 of CM048747.1, read as the reverse complement.
TGAAGACAGCTAAATATCTTCCAACTAAAGATCTGCTTCACTGTAAATAATCAATAGATAAGAGAATTTACAGAAAGGAAGCAGAGGAAGCAAAAAAGAAATATAATGAGAAGTTCATCAAAGACGCTCACTACCCATGTAAAGCAGCTTGGAATCTAGTAAATGAGCACAGGAAGAAGCCTACTTCAGCCTTAAATTCCTGTAGTCCCGATGCCTTCAATCAGTACTTCATTAGGATAGTGAAGGATACTGTCAGTGAAATTCCAGACTCAAGCTTACTTCTCACAAGTGATATAAAAAATGAACGCTGTAACAAAATTGTAAACTGGAAGGAAGTGCACCCTAAGGACATAATAAAAATAGTGAGATCATATAAGCATTCAGAGAGTGCAGATATCTATGGCATGTCTTGCGCAGTGCTAAAGAAAATAATTCGAGAGCTTGCCCAACCACTAGCCATAGTAATTAACAGATGTTTATCCTCTGGTGTCTTTCCAGAATTCCTGAAATTGGCAAGGACAGTACCAGTCTACAAAAAAGGTGATCCATGTGAAGTGTCCAGCTACAGACCCATTTCAATAATCCCCATCCTAGCTAAAGTTATGGAGTCTGTAATGAAACATCAGTTGCAAAATTATTTTGGAGAAAATAGGCTCTTCCAGGACACACAGCATGGTTATTGCAAGGGAAAGTCGACATTTACGGCAGCACTGGACTTGACTAGAAAGATAAGACAGGTATTTGAAGATAGAGAAAGTGTGGCACTGACACTCTGTGACCTGAGCAAGGCATTTGACTGAATCTCACACAAGATAATCCTCAATAAATTAAAATGTTAAGGTGTTGGAGGTGCTGTTCTGGCAACTCTCCAATCTTATCTTGAAAACCGAAAGCAGGTGGTGAAGTACATGGAGCCTTATCACAAGAACAAAAGTTGGAACATGGCGTACCCCAAGGGTCCGTCATAGGTCCTCTCCTGTTCCTAATATATGTTAATGATATGGGCTGTAACAACCACATGTTACAGTTTGCTGATGACACCACTCTTTTTGCCAATGGAAAAACTGCAGCACAAGCACTTCAAGCAACAGACAACATCTTCGAATACACAAAAGAATGGTTCATCAAAAATAAAATGAAACTGAATGAAGGAAAAACACAACATCTTATATGCAGCCTTAGCAAAATTGGCTGTCACAAGAATATGGAAGCTGTTAGACTTCTAGGCTTCATGATTGACAGCAAACTTACAACGAATGAACACACAGTGTATGTATGCTCCAAGCTTTCCTGTGTAATATTCCTTCTGAGAAGGCTTAAAGGTACATTAACTGACCAATACCTCGTAACAGTGTATTATGCGCTATTTCATAGCCATATTAATTATGGCCTACTGCTATGGGGACATGCTGCAGGTTGTAAAGATGTGTTAATGCTACAAAAAAGGCTGTCAGAATAATTACATCAAGCAAAAGATTGGACCACTGCAAGCCAATATTCAAACGGTTAGGTATTATGACGATCTTCAGCCAGTATGTGTTTTTATGCCTCATGAGCATAAAAGAAAACCAAGGGGAGTTCAGCATGAGGCAAGATATACATAACCATGACACCCGTAACAAGAGGAGCATTGAAATACCAAGTTGTCGTCTGACTGGAACACAAGACAGTTTTCCAATGGTTGCACTGAAAATGTTTAACTCGCTGCCAAAAGAAGTGCAAACCCTGCCACCAGAACCATTCAAAAAGAAAATTGCACAGGACCTGAAAGAGCACCCACTATACTCAATTGGTGAATTTTTCAACAGTGATGAAAGTGATTGGACAAAATGATAATATTTGTGTTGTATATGTCCAAATTGTAAACTTTTTTCTCTTTTTTTTATAAATGTATCTGTATGTATGTATATAATCTTGACGCAGTCTATCCAGTCGTGACTGGTAAACGACACAGAAATAGTAATAAAGTAATGATGCAGAAGAATGGAAACACACCATGAAGGAAGACAACAACGCTTGGGAATTGTTAGATATTCCAGAAAGTGCTAGTGTTGTGCAGTGTACATGGGTGTTCAAAAGAAAAGTAAACAGTGAAGGTAAAGTGCAGCACTGTGCTAGACTAGTGGCAAGAGGATTGATTATGATGAAACCTTTTCTCCTGTGGTAAGGCATTCAACACTTAGACTTTTGATGGCTTTATCTGTTGAGTTAGATTTGAACATTACTCATCTTGATGTCAACACTGCTTTTTAAATGGTATTCTCAAGTAGGATATTTTAACACAACAACCTGCAGGATTAAATCTTTATGATGCTCAAAGTAAAGTTGAAAGGGGGTATGGGTTAAAGCAATAATCCAGAGTGTGGAATGAAAACGTAAATGATATTTTAAGCTGTCTAGGATACAAGAGATCTAATTTAGAACTTTGTTTCATTACAAAACTTAAAGAGAAAGGCTTAGTTACTATGATAGCTTTGTATGTTGATGATTTTTATATTTTTTCAAATGACACAAATGAGACTAATTTTTTGAAGAGTAAGTTAAGTTCAGAGTTCAAAGTAAAGGATTTGAGAATGGCAAAAAAATTGTTTGGGGGCGGAGATTAAATATAAGGCAAATGGAGTATTGGCTTTAAGTCAAGAGAACTATATTGATCAGTTATTGAAAAGATTCAATTATGGTAGACTGTAAAACTGTAAAGACTCCTATTGAAACTAAACTTGATTTTTTAAATGAAAAAGGGAACAAAATTGATGATGTACCAGTACCTTATCAAGATCTTATAGGTAGCTTAATTTATTTATCAGTACTCACAAGAACTGATATTTCTTTCAGTGTGAGCTACTTAAGCCAATTCAATAATTCTTATATTGACAAACATTGGTTATGTGCTAAGAGAATTTTGAAGTATTTGAAGGAAACCAAGAATTATGTTCTGAAGTTAAAAAAGGTAGATTCAGATTTATGTGGTTATTTAGATGCAGATAGGGCAAATTGTTCTTTAGACAGAAAGTCATACACAGGTTTTATTTTTAAGTTATGTAGTTCTGTAGTGTCATGGCAGAGTGCTAAGCAAAAGACTGTTGCTCTTTCTAGCTCAGAGGCTTAGTATATGGCTCTTTCTGAAGCATGTCAAGAATCCACTTGTTTAAGGTACTTGTTACATGAGCTGATAAATTATAATAAGTGCATATCTTTGTTTAATGACAATCAGAGTGCCTTAAATCTGTCTGATCATCCTTCAAATCACAAAAGGTCAAAGAACATTGATGTTCAGCATCATTACATAAGGGAGGCTGTATCCAATAAACTTGTGAAAACTCTTTACTTACAAACATCTGAAATGCCTGCTGATATAATGACAAAAGGATTGACAAAGGAGAAACATTATGAATTTCTAAAATTTATGGGTCTAGAAATTTTTTAAGAGGACTATTTAAATGTTTTGAAGTGGGGGTGATAAGCTGGTCAAAGACATCTAAATAGGCTAGTATGTTGAGCATTGTGTAAGTTACCTTTGTGCACTTTAGCATCTTTGCTTATTTGTACTGTTAACTTGTTGTCTTAGTGTTTGTGTGTGCAGCTTGCATATTTTTAATATGTGACTCTGTCGTTTTTATAATAAAATGAGGGAAATGTATCTGTGTATCACGTTATATATATCCACTAAACTTCAACATTTTTGATTGTACATGTTAACTGTTACCTTGTTTGTATGGTGCATGTAAACTGTTACCTTGCTTTTATGGTGCATGTAAAGTGTTACCTTTTTTTTATGGTAGATGTAAAGTTTTACTTTGTTTGTACGGTGCATATAAAGTGTTACCTATATTTTATGGCACATGTTAACTGTTACCTTGTTTGTATGGCCATGTCAAACGTTATCTTGTATTTATGGCTCTTGTAAAATGTTATCCTGTTTGTATGGCCATGTAAAGTGTTACCTTGTTAGCATGGCGCATGTAAAGAGTTACCTTGTTTGTATGGGGCATGTAAAGTGTTACCTTGTTTGTATGACACATGTAAAGTATTACCTTGTTTGTATGGTGGCTGTAAAGTGATGGTATGGTGCATGTAGAATGCTACCATGTTTGTATGGTGCATGTAAAGTGTTAACATGTTTGTATTTCAAATGTAAAATGTTACATTGCTTATGTGGTGCGTGTAAAGTGTTACCTTGTTTGTATGGGGCATGTAAAGTGTTACCTAGATGTGTGGCAAATGTGAAGTGTTACTTTTCTTGAGTGGCACATGTAAAGTGTTACCTTGTTTTTATTGTACATGTTCACTGTTACCTTGATTTTATGGTGCATGTAAAGTGTTACCTTGTTTGTGTGTTGAATGTAAAGTGTTACCTTGTTTGTATGGTGCTTGTAAAGTGTTACTTTGTTTGTATTGTGCATGGAATGTGTTACCTTGTTGGTATGGCACATGTAAAGTGTTACCTTGTTTGTATGGTGCATGTAAAGTGTTACCTTGTTTGTATGGTGCATGTAAAGTGTTATATTGTTTGTATGGTGCATGTAAAGTCTTACCTAGTCTGTGTGGCGCCTGTAAAGTGTTACCTTATTTGTGTGGCACCTGTAAAGTGTTACCTTGTTTGTATGGTGCATGTAAAGCGTTACCTTGTTTGTATGGTGCATGTAAAGCGTTACCTACCTTGTATGGTGCATGTAAAGCGTTTGTTTGTATGGTTTATGTAAAGTTTTACCTTGTTATCTCAGCATTTCTAAAAGTTCTGTTAACATCTCACAGCCTATCAGCAATATCTGGTTTACGTTGAATATGGGCAGCGGAATTGAAATTTTTTGTACACCAGTGGTTTGAAATTGTATTGGTCGCAGGTGAATTGCATTAAGTCTTCAGGATAACTGTAGAAATGTTACAGAACCAAATAGATATAAATAGTACTGATATTATCTATAAAATAATGTCTTAGAGTGTACAGTTTTTTGGTGAAAATATGAGAGCATCATTCAATCCAAATTTATTTTTGTTTTTTGAAAGTGGACTTAATGCTTTTCAGCTCTTCAATTACTATAGAAATACTCATTTTTGACCATTTTAGAAAACATTGTGAAATTCCATGTCATCCTAAGGCAAGATTTTACTATTTCTGCAATGTCCTGCATCTTTTCGAAGTTCATGGGAACTTTGTCTTTGTGTGTTTTTTTAGATGACATGGTACATAAGATAAGGCAGTGACCTTGTTCTTACAAGAAAAAAAATCTGTGTTTGACAGGGGAGTAGATGTAAACAGATACTTCAACCTGTCCAAACTTGTTGCTCACCTACTTCAATTGCATAAATTTTAGGTGAGAAAACACCTGGTTCTTGTCTCTTGGAAGCCCTTCAGATTCTGTGAATATAACAGTCATCTCAAAGCAACATGACCAACATTTTTCAATATTCCATTATAGTATGCTATATGGACTTCCACAGCTCAGAGCAGTAGAGACTTTGACTTAACACATCACTGTTCACTACACATTACATGCAGCACCTGGTTTACATGGAAACAAATGCCGACATTATTCTTTTCAATGCCATTTGATACTTATTGCCCAAGTAAAGCTCAATATTAAACAACACAAAATATGCACATTTGGTCTTAATGCCTTGCAGCTTTGATTGATTCAATTATGAAGAGCAACACCAGGTAAGTTTTAATCAGCAATTTAACCAAATGCTTTAAATGAACTGGATATGCAAAATAATCACTTTTAACAATGAAATATGAAAGGTGCTGTGGGTATAATGATTGCCTCACAGATTTTAATGAACTGCGCCCCCATCATCCCAGTGGGTTGCCCTTATATACATTATTCTCAATAGTGCTCTGCATTGTTAGAGTTATTAAAAACATGAAAATATTAAATTTACTATCAGTTATCTTAATATTAATAACATTTAATAATGGAAAGTCCAGGTTGGAATTAATAATATAGTGAGGACAGTTTACAACTCACCGCAAAGACGTGGCGACGAGCTGCGACAGGCACATACAAAAGACACACACATACAACACATTCAGCTATCGGCCATGGCCTTCTTCAGAAAATAGAGCACTCTGAAGAAGGCCATGGCCGATAGCTGAATGTGTTGTATGTGTGAGTCTTTTGTATGTGCCTGTCGCAGCTCGTCGCCACGTCTTTGCGGTGAGTTGTAAACTGTCCTCACTATATTATTAATAACATTTGGTATTCTATAAATCATGCTTAAATATGACATCACCTTTTAGTAATATTTAAACATTCATCTATGTTTCTGACAACAAAAAATAAACTTAAATATGAAAAGCAACAATTAATGTTGGATTTATCATAATAACTTGAAAAATGGTATATTTTTCAAATAATTTTCTATTGAAATAGTCTTTCACTGTGTAATAGCTTTTTGTAACGAGAAACATTTTCACAGCTTTTTAAAATCTCAACATATCATCTATTTGCTTAATTTCATGAGGCAACCTATTAAAAAGCTTTAGTACTTGGTAATCACTGCTGTTTTGAGTTATCACTTCATTTTTCTGGGCAGGTGCAGGTATTCCCTAATTCTTTTACAGGGTGGCCACCAAATCTTCATTTTCAAATTCAAGTTTTTTTCCAGGTTAAAATAACTATTTTCCAGGTTTTCAGGAAACTTAATTTTGCTCAAAGGGGTTAGCAAACACCTATACCGTAAAGAAACTAGTTACTTAAAAAAAAAAGTCGTTCAAGTTGTGTTGGGGGGGGGGGGGGGGGCAGAGCTCATAAAAATTGTGGTGTTGTACCTCAAATCAATCTAAAAAGAACCAGCTCATATTATGAGGTTTTGGGGGTTCCCAGCCCCATAGACCCACCTCCCCCCACCCCAGATTCGATACTGACAGAATACTGGGTGTATATTGTAAGTTGACAAACCAGAATAACTAGAAAAAAAAAAAAACAGTATATATTCAACAATGGTTTATACCACTATGAACATCTGGCAGAGGCTTAGGAAATGATACTAAACTTCAACTGTTTCCACCATTTGGGAGCGGTGTGGGTGGCTAGTGTAAAATTTTAAATGGAAACTCCCATTGTTAATTGCAGATTCATATTCCACAGACCAAATCATGTGTAGTTTTTTAAGTGGCAACATGTTGCACTGTAATGGCAAGAATTATTTGCTATACTGCTGAAGAGATGTACCACCCAGGAAAGAAAAAGGTTAATCACATTGATGATGCTTCAGAACCCAACCAAATGATACCAGATGTACATTTCTTCCTGGCTAGTTCAATTAAATGTTTTGTCAATTCATAACTGGTATTCAAAAAAGGGTAAGACTGCCCTTTCCACTGCGGGAAGAGGGAAGGATCACTTCGGGGATCATTTGGTAACGTTCTGAAGTATCATGAATATGGTTTCAATTTTTTTAATTTCCAGTTTAGTATATTTCTTCACCAGAATGAAAAGTATTTCTTACTATTACAGCGCCATCTGTCGTAAAAGAAATAAAAAGAAAAAAGAAACAAATATCCACCAGACCGTACATGATGTGGGTTAAAGTGCAGTTTATGCGGCAGCGGCTAGCCGTCGCTCTCGCTATGTTAGGAATGGCAGAGCAGCCAATCAGGAGTCGAGTTATGCCGGCCAATAAGATTGCGTGTTTCATGACGAGTAAATTTGGCGTCAATTTCAAAGTTTATTCAACGATTTCGGTGCAGCGTCTGTATGATTGTAATTGATTTTCCATTTATAAGGGATTTTTAGATAATTGTGGTATTACCCCCATAAGTTACCTATTATTAATACACCACAGCAGTCAACCATAGAACAGGTATAGCATGTTTTATTTATTTTATGATCTGTACGAAACAGTGATCATCTTAAGTGAAAGGTATAGGTTAAACAAGAAGTTTTTATTTTTAGTATGTAAGGTCCCATAGTGCCTGAATCCCTGGTTCAGAAACACTCCATCGATTTACATTTGTACGCTGGAGATATCATTTCAGTCCGAGCTATCTCAATTGCAAGCATTCTTGCAAATTACCGCAATTACTTTTACTGACCGGACAAGGGTACATATATGAAACCGTCAACCACAGAGCAGATATAGTATGTTTTATTTACTTTATATGATCGAAACAGTGATCTGTGGTATTTATACTGATAGCACCGGTAACTTGTTGATCGTCAAAACCTTTTGCATACACCGCTTCAATTTGTTTACATTGGACAATTGTAAAGCTGTTTATTATTGGCCATGGCATCATGACTCCTGATTGGCTGCTCTGCCATTCCTAACCAAGCGAGTGTGACGGCTAGCCGCTGCCGCATAAACTGAACTTTTACACATGATGTGGGCCTTGGAATCCAAATCTGCAATAAAAAATCGGGGCTGCCATTTAAAATTTTACACTTGACAATCCCCACCCCCCACAAACGGTGGAAACGGTTAAGGATGTGTATTATTTCCTAAGCCTCTGCCATCCGCACATGCTGGTGAAAACCATTTTTAATATCTACTGTTTTTCCGAGTTATTTTGGTTTGTCAACTTAAAATTTACATCCTGTATAATGGAACAAGTTGAGTTCAAGAAGTTGGAGGATACTGTATGTTTTAATGTGAATTGCACTCCTTTATGCAACTTAGCCTGTTCATTTATACTAGACTTCCTGATACCTTAAAATACAGTCACATCTCAGTGATCGAGAAGTAAGTAAGTATATTATGATTTACTTTACCTTCAGGATATGAAAAACATTTTCACCTCTTTCAAGTTTTCATTTAGATTGTTCCCAGTGATGGTTTTCAGTTTCCTGAGCCCATACAGTCATATAAGTTTTGCCCTGGAAAACTAGCTAAAAGATCAAAGAATGTTAATGACCCAGCATGCGTAATAATGCACAATGTTGTCGGCGAGTTCTTGAACTTTGAGGAGATGAAATCGAGTATGCGAAAACATATCCGGAGCAACAGCTATGTGGTATTTGCATTCTAGTGTCATCTGGTAAAATAACACTCAACGGCAGATTTTAATTGTGGTGTCGCACAAGTACAAAGTGCGCGCCACCTACTTTCGCCGCGCGCCGCCGTGTGTGCATGGCGTGTGCGGCATTCTCAGGACAGCCACGAGCGCCCTCTGCTGCAACCCCGCTCGTGGCCACCACGGAAAGACATCGGGCACTTCGGACGGAGATAGCAACCAGTTAGGACCTTCGTAATCAGATAGGCACCAGTGAAGACTTTGCTATCGTACAGGCACTAGGCAGGCCTCTAACAACTATGTATCAACATTCTGCAGTACTATGTAAAAGTTAAGTATTGTTACATTCTGTGCAATATATATCTCTTTCTAATTTACTCTAGTGTTTATAGTTTCTGGCTGCTCCCCTCCGTACCTGCACCAGCGTGCTATTTTTGTTCCTGTGTCGGGCTCATTCCACTCGGCCACCGACACCTACGACGAGGCTGGGACACAAAAGTGGCGACGAAGTTGGGACACAAAAGTGGCGACGAGGAGTGATAGAACCTTGGACCAGCCCGCTTGCAGCAGCCAGACAGCAGCAGTCGGAGCACGCAGAAATTGCTCCCGCCCACCCACCCTTATTATAAGATTTTTGGGGGAACTTTTTCAGTTACGTGTTTTGTGGACTTTTTTGTTGCAGAGTGTCCTCTTTCATATTGCATTTGTGGAGTGGATTACAGAATTGAAGGGCTTAACCCGCCAATGTAAATTTACTTGCTCTTGTGGACTTTCGTATAGTGACATTATGTTGAGGGATGCAATTACGCAGAACATTCAGGACCCCAGAATTAGAGCAGCAATTCTAAAACAATCTGACCCTTCATTAGACAGTGTACTGCAGCTTATAGAAGCACATGATACTTTTGACTTAGCAGATGTAGAAATGCAAAGACACAGTGTAAATTCAGTGCGCCGCAACGGACGCTTTCCTAGCCGTAGTTCTCAGTATAGCACTAGTGATTCTTATTTTTCTACCGGCCGTGCTGAACAGACAGTGAACAGTAGCCAGTGTAAAAGTGCGATGCAAAGGTCGCCCCGTAGTGTTAGACACAGTAATTTGAATAACGGGCGCCAACGCTCATTTCAGAAAAATGTACGTAAATCTTGCCCCCAGTGTGTGTCTCGCCACAAGCGCGCTCATTGCCCAAGTCGCAACGCAACCTGTTATCAATGTGGCAAATCAGGACATGTACAGTCTGTGTGTATGCAAATTAAAAACTCAAAGAACGGTACCGTTAGAAACAGTGCTTCGCAGAGAGCGAGAACAGTTCATTCTGTAAATGTTATACAGGTTGCGGAATTGAACAGTGCTTTCCTTGGATCTCAATTGCAAAAAAGTAGTTCTGCGCCTATGGCAAAACTATATAGTGCACCACGTAGCAAGCGCCGACGAGCGCGTAAAACAGTGCAACGGAAAAGGGTTCGGGACAAGCAAAATGACTATGAACAGTGCATTCCGGTAGTGAAAATAGTGCCTTCTGCAACTGCTCATTGTACTAGTTCCCATTACTGTGTAGATGGTGACAGTAGACTTGGAGTAGCTACTCAAAAGTGTAGTGCAGTAGTTAGTGACTCTGTAGTAGCCTCGCATTGCGCGGACGCCGATCCGGCGGTAGTGTCATCTAGTGACAGTGTTGTTAATCCGCTGCGTGCCGAGTCTGCACCGCTTACTTCACTATGCGGCCTGCGCAAGCGCAGTAAACAAACCGTAGCAGACGTTGCCCACATTCGTGCTCCTGTCGAGCGCCGCAAGCAAAAATTGTTTGTGACTCTCTCCATTGAAAATAAGACTGTGCAATTTCAGCTTGATACTGGTTCCGCTGTTACATTAATTAATAAAGACACTTACGAACTTCTGGGTTCTCCAAAATTATCGCTGTGTCAACAAGTGTTAACAGCTTATACAGGTCAAAATATTCCCGTGCTAGGAACGTGTAGCCTGGCCGCCTCTTTTCACGGTGTCACAAAGACAGTTGCTTTTGTAGTTCTTCAGGCCAAATCTACACAGAACATTTTTGGACTAGATGCTTTTGACTTGTTTGGTTTATCAATTCAAAGAGATGTGTTTCAAATTTCGTCAATAGGCCTCAGGATAAAATCAATGCATTGTGTGACAAATATAGTGACTTGTTTTTGCCGGAACTAGGTTGTGCAAAAGACTTCGTGGCACATGTAACTTTAAAAGAATCTGCAGTTCCAAAATTTCGTAAAGCTAGACCAGTGCCTATCGCAATGCGTGATACAGTTGCCGAAGAACTTAAACGTTGGCAAGATAGTGGGGTGATTTCTCCTGTTTCTGCGAGTCAGTGGGCCTCGCCTATAGTAATTATACCCAAGCCGACAGGAAAACTTCGTCTCCGTGCGGACTTCAAATCAACAGTGAACAGTCAAACAATTGTAGACACTTATCCCCTGCCCAGACCTGAGGAACTGATGGACAAATTAGGACAGTCTCGTTTCTTTTCTAAGATTGATTTAGCAGAGGCATACTTACAGATTCCACTTGATGACGAGTCAAAAAAGTTTTTCGTCATTAAAACTCACATGGGCCTTTTTCAATTTCAACGCCTACCCTTTGGCAGTTCTTCCGCTCCCGCTATTTTTCAGCATTTTTTGGAACAGCTGACAGTTTCTGTACCGTGTTGCTCGAACTATTTAGATGATATTGTGGTATCCGGACGTACAGTTGAAGAACATTTAGCAAACCTGGAGTGCCTTTTCAAAGTTTTGACTGCAGTAGGTCTACGTTGCAATAAAGCAAAGTGTTCGTTTTTTCAAACTGAAATAGAGTACCTAGGCCATGTGATTAATACCCAAGGAATTCATCCCTTACAGTCACATCTTCGAGCAATCAAAGACTTGCCTCCTCCTAAGAATGTGCATGAATTGCAAGCAGTGATGGGAAAGCTTAACTATTATTTCAGGTTTATTCCCAATGCCTCTCAGATTGCAGTTCCACTGCATCACTTACGTAGGAAGAATGTTCCTTTTGTATGGTCTAAAGATTGTCAGGTTGCCTTTGACAAACTAAAGTCTGCACTACTCAGTGATGCATGTTTGATTCCCTTTGACCCATAGAAGCCTGTAGTGTTAGCAGTTGACGCCTCGTCGTACGGTCTGGGTGCTGTAATTTCACATCGTATTGGTTCTCACGATCGTCCTATTGCCTTTGCATCCAAGCTACTGACGCCAACGCAACAGAATTACAGTCAGATAGAAAAGGAGGCCTTAGCAATCATTTACGGCGTCACAAAGTTTCATCATTATCTCTATGGCACAAAATTCTATTTGTTGACAGACCACAAGCCTCTCACGTCGTTGTTCTCACCCGCAAAGCCAATTCCGCCACGTACGGCACAAAAGCTTCAGAGATGGTCCTTGATATTGTCTAATTATCAGTATGAGATTTTGTACCGACCTACCACTCAACATGCCAATGCGGACACACTTTCCCGACTTCCGGTTGGCCAGGATGTGTCGTTTGATTCTTCAGAAATGGCATGTTGTCAGATAGACTCCAGAGATGCTTCCGCTGTCGCAGATTTCCCTTTGAACTCTCGTCGGGTTGCACAGGAAACAGCTGCGGATGCAGACCTAAGTGTGGTAGCACGTTTTGTTCGCTCAGGGTGGCCTGCCAGAGCCAAAGACATTGATCGGCCTCTGGTTCGACGTTATTTTGCACAACGTCATGCATTATCTTTAAGTCAGGGTGTAATGTTGTTGCATACCGACAACGACCAAGCAAGAGTGATTGTTCCTCGTTCCCTGCAACGAGAAGTGTTACGCCTCCTGCATCAAGGACATTGGAGCATTGTTAGGACAAAGCAACTGGCCAGACGTCATTGTACCTGGGTTGGTATGGACGCTCAGATAGAGAACATGACGTCACAGTGTACAGTTTGTGCGGAGCATCAGGCGGCTCCTCCACAGCGTTTCTCAGACTGGCCACGCTCCAAGGGACCATGGCAACGTTTACATATTGACTTTGCCGGACCTTTCTGCAATACGCGCTGGTTAATTGTTGTAGACGCTTTCAGCAAGTTTCCTTTTGTGATTGCCATGAACTCAACGACAGCTTCTAGTACAATCAGTGCCTTAACATCAGTGTTTTGCATCGAAGGCTTGCCTGAAACTATAGTCAGTGACAATGGACCTCAGTTTGTTAGTGTGGAATTTCAACAGTTTTGTCGTGTGAATGGCATTCAGCATATCACCACCGCACCTTTTCACCCTCAGTCCAATGGTGAAGCAGAACGTTTCGTTCGAACATTCAAGTCTCACATGGAGAAGATGAAAGGTCAGCACTCCAGGCAGCAAGCTCTTCAAATTTTCCTGTCTACGTATCGGTGCATGCCACGTGACGGCCCGTCTCCTGCCGAGCTGCTACATGGCCGCCGTCACCGCACTCTCCTTCACCTGCTGCAGCCTTCCACGCACCGAGTCGGTTCGTATGGCGATACGCGTTTTCAGGTTTCTACGCCGGTGCTGTACAAGGTGTTTGCTGGCAACAAGACAAGATGGACGCCGGGCATCATTCAGCGCGTGCTCGGTCGCAATATGTATGTTGTACGTTCTTCCACAGGGTCGGAGCTGCGGCGCCACGCAAACCAATTGCGTCTGCATAGGCCGCGCGATCCTGTCTCCGGTTTCTTGATTCCAGACCCAGTTCACCGCCAGGGAGCACAACCACATCGTTCGTCAACGGGTCCAGCGTCCCCGGACTACGAGATCGTCCCGATGGAGATCGACGCGACGCCGCCGCTGTCGCCGCCGCAGATGACAGCGTCACTGAGAGGGACTCCGGGACCGTGCGTGCCGCCGCCGCCGCCTGGGCCACGCACCTCAGAAGAAGATGACCTGCTCCCTCCGGGGGGGTGCGCCTTTCCCCAGGTTTCGGTTGGCTCCCTGGAGGATCGCAAGGCGGATGCCGGGGCGCGGACGGCGTCTCGATCCCAGCCTCAGCTACGACGCCCGTCCCACCAGTATCGCCCCCGCCCAGGCCCTCTTCCCAGTGCCGTTGCCGTGGCCCTCAGCCCTACGCCACGACGGCGCGGCGGTTTGGGGGGGAGGGGTGTGGTGTCGCACAAGTACAAAGTGCGCGCCACCTACTTTCGCCGCGCGCCGCCATGCACGCACGGCGCGGCATTCTCAGGACAGCCACGAGCACCCTCTGCTGCAACCCCGCTCGTGGCCACCACGGAAAGACATCGGGCACTTCGGATGGAGATAGCAACCAGTTAGGACCTTCGTAATCAGATAGGCACCAGTGAAGACTTTGCTATCGTACAGGCACTAGGCAGGCCTCTAACAACTATGTATCAACATTCTGCAGTACTATGTAAAAGTTAAGTATTGTTACATTCTGTGCAATATATATCTCTTTCTAATTTACTCTAGTGTTTATAGTTTCTGGCTGCTCCCCTCCGTACCTGCACCAGCGTGCTATTTTTGTTCCTGTGTCGGGCTCATTCCACTCGGCCACCGACACCTACGACGAGGCTGGGACACAAAAGCGGCGACGAAGTTGGGACACAAAATTAATGAAAACTTGATTTTGTTTTAATGAATTTGTTTCATTTTTTTAAATTCTTGTAGTACTAAACAGACAGTGAAATATATATTGTGGAAAGCAACAGACTTCAGTTTGTTTATGGAAAGTTAGTTTCTTGCTTCTTGGATGGCTGTTCAAAGCACTCTTCCCAATTGAAGAAATATTTATCTTTGTGTTGCACCGAGAGCATAATGCATTTGTTTGTGATTTGGGATCACATGTAACCCACGGATACACTGCCTCGTATGAGCTCTGATATCGAGTTATACTCTGTTTTGACACGACGGACAAACACTTCACTCTAAAACACGTATAATTACATCATCTGTGCAGGCACAGATAAGGTAGTTTCACACTTGGATTCACTCTATTGTTCTCTGCAACAATTGTTTCACTCTGTTCAATCTCAGAAAGATGTAGATGGCGTTAGTCTAAATATATTTGACAATATTTTGAATCTATCGTTATAAGACAGCTGTTAAAGCAATAAATTACAACTGAAAGAAATTGCTTTTACGCAAAAGTCACTAACCGTATTTCAGAGTAATACTTAAATCTTTTTGGAGGACAATTAGCGTGTCAAAAAGTCGCAATTTCATACGGGCCCGGCTAGCGCTCACTAGGTGGTATTGCGTGTACGTATGCTTTTTGAAAACACATTAACATATAAAGAGGGGAATAATCTTTTGTGTTGACCATAAAATAAATAATTAATGGTATTCCTGTTCTATGGTTGACAAGTTCTCGATGTAGCCTTGTCCGCTAAGTAAATTAATTATCCTCGTAATTGTTACCGCGTCTCCTCATTGGTGCTAGCTGGGCCCGCATGGAAAACATTTCAGCCATCAACAATACGTACACAATGACTGTGTTTACTATTTACATATTACCAATGTCATGTCAGTCACAGGAATCGTCTATAATTATTACTAACGAACATAGGTGCCGACTTGTGAAAATTTGGAGGTATGCTCAGGGGCGTACTGAGGTGTTTCTAAGGAAAAATAAATAAATAAATACAAAGCAAAGACAAAAACTTTCACAAAACATACACACTATCGATTCCATATCACCGTCACCATGACAATTATAAGTCGAAGTGCTTTTGTATTTCACTATATACTTAGCCATTTTAACGATTTTGACACACAAGACATTAACTTTTTTTCATTTATTTATGAACAAAAATATTTCTTTGCATGTATCTACAAATAAAGATTGGATTAATGTATATTTGACAGAATTTTTGCTTATTTTCAGTTTTTGGATGGAAATTTGGGATGACTACAGATGGTAGTTTGCAGGATATGTTTCCTTTGTTGTAACTAATAACATTTTCAAACTGCTGACTACTAATTTAGACATTGGACAATTATTTAGTAATAAAGTTTTTAAATTATTTTGTTTCCTTTACCTTGATACAAATATTTGAAAGTATTGTCGCATTTACTCCAACTTAGACATCAAGCAACAATATATATTTTGACAATGCATTGTAGCCTAATGCTTTTTGTTTCCTCAAGGTAACGGAAAAAATCTAGTCACAATAAATTACTGGAAGCAATGTTATTTACAATCTTTGAACAAATGGTTGTGGCTAGACGGAGAGATAAAGATGAGGGGAGGGATAGGGTTAATGCGTAATTCCAGGCACAGGTCAAAAAGAGCAGAAACTAAGGTCCAACTACTACGTTCAATTGTTGAAGCCTGAAAATTCAAATCCAGAAAAAAAAAGAAAAAAATCTATTACTAGCTGTTGCGTTTGGAGAATTTTGTACAGCTGCCAATTAAAACACAAAGACCTTCGCAAGTTGTTATAAGGACTGTCTGTTTACAGAATGTTTTAGCTAGAAGGGATAGGGCAGTCTTCGCAGCAAGTATGTCGGCTCACTGGTAATGTATGTGGTTGTCAAAAGGTTATCTCAAAAGATACCGGAAATTAAATTCGTAGTGTAAACATTTTCAATGTATCGTACCGAACCCACTTCATTTCCAGTTATTCAATACAATTAAAGGTTGCCGCCTACAGTTTACAATATCGGCTTAACAAGTGGAATTACATTAACATTCCATTAACTATTTATAAAACTGTCACTTCACTCACATGTGAACAAATTCAATTATCTGTTTAAAATAATCTATTTGGAGTGGTGCCAAAAAAAAGCCAGCCAGCCATCAATGGGATGAGAGAGTCGATTTTAATTAGTCAAGAAATATAATGTAAAGAAAAAATGATACCAAAATTTTCAGTGGGTTATGCCTGGCATACCCATTAAAATTTTGGGGTATGCTTGAGCGACCGAGCATACCTGTAGTCGGCGCCTATGCTAACGAAGCATTACAATACCAACTTCTACAGAGTTTATAGTTAAAATCGCTGGCCGCGGTGGTCGAGCTGACTGCGGCGCGCCAGTCACGGTCTGTACGGCCAGTACGGTTGGGGGTCCGAATCCTGTGTGGCATCCTTAGTATTAGCTAGTTCATAAGTAGTTTGTAAGTTTGGGGACTGATGAACCCGCAGTTAAGTCCCATAAGCTCTACAAACATTTGAACATTTATAGTTAAAATGAACAAAATGCTTCAGTGAAGAGATTTTTCAACACAGAATCAGACAGTCAGACAGACGAGATCTGTGTTGATGAGTATCACTCAGGGTGGGGGGGGGGGGGGGGGTCAATTACGAAAATTGCTAAAATGTAGTACAAATAAATATCATCTTTCATTCTAGCTGCGATTTCGTAGTCATGCCTTACGATAACATCACGTCTCTTTGACGTACATCGTGAGGAACTGAGTAGCGTGGCTGAACAACACTTCAAGATAAATACAGAAACAGATAGTGGAATACGTAACCTATAATTATAAAACTTCTTAAACTACCCAGAAATATATTTGAAAATGTTTTTGTACACAAAAATGAAGCGATGAATATTATTTAACCCACGGGCACTAGCAATCTGAGTATTTAGGTCACCATAATTTTAAAACGACTGGCATTTTGTTACTTTTGAATATTAAACTTTGAGCTTTTTTCTTACTAAGGCTAAAGGAATTACTTGTTTACACTTATTAAGTACATTTCTAACTGGTCGTGTAATCTGAGCAATAGGCTATACACACGAACAATCGTTTAACACTTAAAGCTGCGAGATCTATTGGGTTAAAAATCCCGGTTTCTGGCTGAAATTCAAGGTTGTTTCCCGGATTTCCCCATTTTTATTTATTTTTTTATTTATATATATATTTTTTTATTTATTCTTTTTTTCCACCCTGTTTTATTATTACTATGTGTAGCACTGTTTGTGGTATAGCGATGTACATTTTTTATCACATACACTACTGTTTGGAAAATATATTCGCAAGGGACAGTCAATATTCCCAGTTCTTTACTCTATTCTAGACAGTGAGCCCTTTTGTTCTGTTTTGTTATTATCTGAAGAGCCATCTTTTGCAATATGATTTTATTTATTTATTATTGTTGTTGTTTTATGTTCTACCTGTCTGAGCCTCAGATGATTAGCATATACCATACCCAAAGAATGAATGAATATTACTTTGAAAGAGATAAATTGGCTGGCCAGTAATTATTTTTGTGCTGTACCACCGATAGTCACTCAAATAAAGAAAAAGGACGAAGAAAGAACAAGCTATTGGAACAGGGTTCCTTCTTCAGGGAGGAGAGAAGAGGAGAAAAAAAAGAATGGGAATGGAAGGGGAAGATAATTCATGACCTAGGTCAAGAGGATAGTGTTTGAGGAATGTGGTAGTCAGAGATATTGTCACAGTATTCCTGACTTCCACATTTCTCAAAAAATTCCTCTTTTCACCAATATTGACAGTTATCTCCTTTCTGCTCTACAGGAAATATGCCTGGGTTTCAGCTGACCCTAGTATGAAGCACTAAAACTGGAATTATTTGTGATTTCTCACACACAGCTATCCTACAATCCAGCTACAGAAAAATGGAATAAATGCCCGCCAAGATCGAGCTGATATTGATATTGTGGAGACAGCTATCAGCAGATCACATAATTCCTCTGTTGCTATTTTGGAGAGGATGTCGACTTAGCTGTTCTCTTAATAATAAAATCTCCAACTGATCATAAGATTCTGCTTGTAAAACCTGGAACAGGAAAGATCAAGACGTGTGTATATTCTACACGTCACACCCCCTCAAAACATTCATTTCTAGGAGGACATCAAAACTGAGCACACGTCTTATAAATGATGTAACTTCTGATTGGCTGCAGATAAAGTAACAAATGTGCATATCAAATTGAAGGAAATTTAATGATCAACAACGTTCTTTTTGATAAATTTTCTAAGAAACAATCAAGTGAGTCACTAGAAGTAAATGTTTGACAAAAATAGTGAGGTAAAAATGATTTTTTCTGAAATTGTCAATTTTCAATAACATATCTCTTGAAAGCCATTGGGAATTCGATGTATATGTATAGAATAAATTTTATAGCAAATTCAATTATCTTCCATTTTAATTCTAACTTTTGTTTCCTAAAGTGGACAGTTTTCGAGATACAAGTGAAAAACCAAAAAATGGTACCTTTCCATCCCCCTCCCTGCTTTAGCTCACCCCCTTCCCCCAGGAATGGGGACTTCTAATATGTTCACCTCCTATCTATCCCTAACAAAGTCCTGAAATCAAAAATTCTCATATATTCCATGCATTCTACAATGCATTCATTGACTGGACTAACTGGAGCTCCATGCTTTCTTTTCTCTGGGAATCAATACATGCACCGAAGTGACATTTTATATCTCAGTGTCAGTTTTTACCACCTGTTGATTGTCAGCAGATTCATTGTGCTATGTTTCTGAGGTTTTGGCGAGTTTTTGTCCTTAGCGGATGCCAAGATCTTCACCCCATTCTCTGTATCAGAAGTCGTCTATACTGTTAAAATTAATTTTTTCTTTTACAAGAATGTATGAAATTAATTAAAAATTGGTTTTTAATGGTTATTCATTAGTTGAAAGAATAACTGAAGTAATAAATTGCCACGTATGAAAATTTTTTAGAGTCTGATGTACTTGAGTCAGTACTGCTTTGAATATATGCTCAACAATATAAATCGTACATATCTGCAGACAAATTTCTACTTGGCGCGAAAATTGGCAATTGACACTAAATAAAGAAAAGTGTGAAGTAATACACATGACCACTAAAAGAAATCCACTGAACCTCAATTATGCGATAAATCAGTCAAACCTTAAGGTCGTAAATTCTACCAAATACCTAGGAGTTACAATTACGAACAACTTTGACTGGAGAGAACTCATAGAAAATATTGTGGGGAAGGCGAATCAAAGGTTACGTTTCATTGGCAGAACGCTTAGAAGATGCACCAGCTCCACCAAAGAGACTGACTAGATCACACTTGTGCGTCCTCTCCTGGAGTACTGTTGCCCCTTGTGGGACCCTCACCAGGTGGGACTGACGGAAGATATTGAGAAGGTTCAGAGAAGGGCAGCTCGTTTAGTTTTATCACGTTACGGGGGGGGGGGGGGGGGGGGGAAGCGTCACGGAAATGTTGCACGAATTGGGGTGGAAATCATTAAAAGAAAGACGTTATTCATTGCGGCGTGATCTGTTTGCGAAGTTTCAATCACCGACTTTTACTTATGTATGTGAAAATATTTTGCTAGCACCCACCTACTTATGGAGACATAACCATCGCAATAAAATAAGTGAAATCAGATTGAAAACGGAACGATTTAGGTGTTCTTTCTTCCCGCGCGCTATTAGAGAATGGAACGGTGGAGAAAAGTTATGAAAGTGGTTAATGAACCCTCTGCCAGGCACTTAAATGTGATTTGCAGAGTATCTATGTAGATGTAGATGAAATGGAAAAACTTGTGGAATCCAAACTCTGGGAAGATCATTTTGGATTTAGGAGAAAAGTAGGAACACGAGAGGTAATACTCACATTACGACTTATCCTAGAAGATAGGCTAAGGAAAGGGAAACCTACGTTTTTAGCATTTGTCAATTTGGAGAAAGCTTTTGACAATGTTGACTGGAACACACTATTCCAAATTCTGAAGGTAGCATGGGTAAAATATAGGGAGAGAAGAGTTATATTCAACCTACAAAAAAGCCAGACAGCGGTTATTAGAGTCGAAGGGCAAGAAAGGGACGCAGAGGTTGGGAAGGGAGTAAGATAGGGTTGTAGCCTTTCCCCAATGTTGTTCAATCTGTACATTGAGCAGGCAGTGAAGGAATGGAAGGAGAAATTTGGAGAGGGCATTAAAGTGCAGGGAGAAGAAATAAAAACATTGCAGTTTGCTGATGACATAGTAATTCTGTCAGAGACCGCAAAAGATCTGGAAGAGCAATTGAATGGGATGGACAGTGTCTTGAAAGGAAGATATAAGATGAACATTAACAAGAGTAAAACGAAGGTAATGTAATGCAATGTCAGAAAATCAGGTGATGCTGAAGGAATTAGATTAGGTAATGAGACAATAAAAGTAGTAGATGAATTTTGTTATTTGGGTAGGCTGAAATAAAGAAGATATAAAATGCAGAATGGCTATGGGAAGAAAAGCATTTTTAAAGAAGCGAAACTTGTTGACAACCAATATTAATTTAAATGTTAGGAAGTTATCTGAAAGCATTTGTCTGGAGTGTAGCATTGTATGGGAGTGAAATGTGGACAATAAGGAATTCAGATAAAATATGATAGAAGCTTTTGAAATGTGGTGCTACAGACGAATGATGAAAATTAGATGGGTATATCACGTAACTAATAAGGAGGTGCTTAACCGAATCAAGGAGAAATGGAGTTTCTGGCATATACTGACTAAGAGAAGGGATAGATTGGTTGGACACATTGTGAGACATCAAGGAATTGTCAACTTAGCATTAGAAGGAAGTGTGTGGGGTAAAAAGGGAGACCAAGGGACGAATATAGTAAGCAGATTCAAAAGGATGTAGGTTGCCAAACGTATTCTCAGATGAAGAGACTCGCACAGGACAGGGTAGCGTAGAGAGCTGCATCAAACCAGTCTGCAGACTGAAGACCATATCAACAATAACATCTGCAGCAATTTTGACACTTGTGGATTCAAAGTTTTTTTACCAGCCAATCATTTAACACTGAATCTAAATAAACATCAAATACTAGTTAAATTTTTTATATATCATATATTTCACAAAGTTTAAACAAACTATATATCGTGTCTGCCTCAGTTAACAAATAGTAGCAGACTGACTTTATTCATCTATCTTGAAACATGTAAGAGTCAACCTATTATTTCTCTTGTTCAACCAGAGTTATTTAATGTAATTAATCTACAGTTGATATATTCTTTATCATGTGCTGGATCAAATATATCATATTTTCTGAATAAAATAAAGAAATATTCCATCTTAAAGTTGAGAGGAAAAATTTATCTCCCTGCTCTCCCTCCTATTCCCTGTCTCCTACTACATGTATCGTCACAAGTTGTGGTAGAGAAGACACCAGAAGTGCTTTTTGCATCTGTTCCTCCTCTTCTTTTTTTTTTTTTTTTTTTTTTTTTTTAACCTTATTTCATTTCTCTTAAATAGACATAGTGAAAGTCCTTGCACCACAGGTATCTTTCCTGGGCTCTGTATGACTTTTCATCATCGAACCATATAGTGATTGCTGAAGCACACGCTAATGCTACCAAAACATTTACTCGTACAACACAAGGAAGCATCAACATACCAACCAACATACACTTTGCTCATACATCTCTAAAGCAAAAGGGGCCCATGCAAGCAGGTACAAAACTTTACAACAATTTACCTCAGAAAATTAAGGCAATAACTTGCTTACATAAATTCAAAACTACTTTGAGTGATTATTTGATTGAGAATTGCTATAATAGTGATAATGAATTTTTATCTACAATATAAATTTAATAAAGAGAATTGTAAATTGCATTACTTGCAAATATAATGAAAGAAAAATGTAAATACGTTAAATACAGTGTCATCCAATTATAAAATCATAACTATATTGGTATATACTAGTAATTGTGTATTTTTGTGTGTTCTATAAAACTGTTTTTTGTATATGACTTTTCTGTAATCTGAAGATAATGGATTGCTTTCAAAATCTATTAGGCCCATGTATAATTTGTAACTTGACTTATATCACTATGTATGTCTGTACAATGTGTGATTCACAGGATCAATAAATAAATAGACACTACAATACAATGTCGCCCCAGCTGAGGGATCCCGGTTTCAGCGAGCCCAAACCCAGAAAACTAAGGCCTGACAGACCATGGTCTGGAAGTATGGGAGACGTTTGGGACTGTTGAATGTGAGGATGAAGAAGTCAGATTTTGTCAACTCCCCATCCACCCTTTTCACAGCATTTTTAACGTTGACAATACATTTGGAAGCTCACACATCCTTCAACAGCTTATTGGAAATGTTGACGAGACCACGACAGCAAACCA
Source organism: Locusta migratoria (assembly GCA_026315105.1). NCBI lineage: Eukaryota > Metazoa > Arthropoda > Insecta > Orthoptera > Acrididae > Locusta > Locusta migratoria. Next base: position 570,087,053 of record CM048747.1, on the reverse strand, counting down.
AGCCTTTGCTGTAATTTAAGGCATTGTGAAATTTGGTCTTAATTGCACAATCCCTGAGCCACTTGGCATTTTTAAGATTTCCCACTTGTTGCGACGTAGAAGTCTTCTCAACCAACAGCACGCCATTTTCCAGTCATTTCACAGATTTTAGATTGCCAGCCATTTCTTCCAGTCCCATCTGTATACAGAGGCAAAACTTTCTCAAAGGTTCCTTCCTTCCTCTTAATTCTCAAATAGATATTTTCTTCAGCAGCTTTTGCTACTCTTTAAAAATTTCTAGGACATCAATTTCAAGCCTGAAGAACAAGCTAAGCAAGCATCTACATCTACATACATACTCCGCAATCCACCGTAAAGTGCGTGGCAGAGGGTACTCTGTACCACTAGGCATTTCATTTCCTATTCCACTCCCAAAAAGAACGAGGAAAAAAATGCCTATATGCCTCCGTACGAGCCCTAATTTCTCTTATCTTGTCTTTGTAATATTTACGCCAAATGTAAGTAGGTGGCAGCAAGATCATTCTACAATCACTTTCAAAATTCCGGCCCTCTAAATTTTCTTAACAGAAATTCACAAAATGAACGTCGTCTTTCTTCTGGCATCCCCAATTGAGATGCCGGAGTATTTCCGTGACACTCGCGTATTGGTCAAACCTACCAGTAACAAACCTTGCTGCTCGCCTCTGAACTGCTTCTATGTCTTCCTTTAAACTGATCTGCTGCGGATCCCAAACACTTGAGCAATACTGAAGATGTGGTCGTACAAGCATTTTATATGTGGTCTGCTTTACAGATGAAGTACATCTTTCCACAATTCTCCCAATAAACTGAAGTCGGATATCCACCTTACTCACAACTGTCCTTACATGTTCGTTCCATTTCATATCACACTGCAATGTTATGCCTAGATATTTGAATGACACGACATCATCAAGAAGCTCACTAATAATGCTGTATTCGAACATTATGTTGTTGTGATGGTCTTCAGTCTGGAGACTGGTTTGATGTAGCTCTCCACCCTATTCTATCCTGAGCAAGCCTTTTGATCTCCTCATAAGAACGACAACCCACATCCACTTGAATCTGCTTACTATATGTGTCTCTTGGTCTCCCTCTGCGATTTTTACTCCACACACTTCCCTCCAATGCTAAATTTACAATTCCTTGATGTCTAAGAATGTGTCCTACCAAGCGATCCCTTCTTTTAGTCAGGGTATGCCAAAAATTCCTTTTCTCACGAAGTCTGTTAAGTGTATCTTCATTAGTTATGCGACCTACTCACCTAATCTTCATCATTCTTCTGTAGCACCACATTTCAAAGGCCTCTATCCTCTTCCTGTCCGCACTGCTTATCGTCCATGTTTCACTCCCGTACAAGGCAACACTCCTCACAAATGCCTTCAGAAAAGACTTCTTTACACTTAAATTAATATGCGATGTTAGCAAATTTCTCTTTTTCAAAAATACTTTTCTTCCCATTGCCATTCAGCATTTTATATCCTCTGTACTGCGACCATCGCGTGTTATTTTACTACCCACGTAACAAAACTCATCTACCACCTTCATTGTTTCAGACCTAATCTAATTCCTTCAGCATCACATGATTTTCTAAGACAGCATTCCATTATTTTTGTTTTCCTCTTGTTAATGTTCATTTTATACCCTCAGTTCAACACACTGTCCATTCCATTCAACTGCTCTTCCAGGTCCTTTGCTGTCTCTGACAGAATTACAATGTCATCAGCAAAACGCAATGTTTTTATTTCTTCCCCTTGAACTTTAATCCCTATTCCAAATTTTTCTTTGCTTTCCTTCACCGCCTGCTCGATGTACAAATTGAACAGCATCGGAGAAAGGCTGCAACCCTGTCTTACTCCCTTCCCGACTGGTGCTTCCCTTTCATGACCTTGGAGTGTAATAACTGCGATCTGGATTTTGTACAAGTTGTAAATAACTCTCCTTTTCCTGTATTTTACCCTTGCTGACTTCAGAATATGAAAGAGTGTATCCCAGTCAACATTGTCAAAAGCTTTCTCCAAATCTACAAAAGCTACAAATGTAGGTTTGCCTTTCTTTAATCTATCTTCTAAGATAAGACGTAAAGTGAGTATTGCCTCCCGGGTTCCTATGTTCCTCCTGAATCCAAACTGATCTTTCCCGAAGTAAACATCTACCAGCTTTTCCATTCTCCTGTAGATAATTCGTGTTAAAATTTTGTAACCATGACTTATTAAACTGCAGGTTCTGTTATGTTCACACCTGTCTGCACCTTATTTCTTTGGAATGGGGATTATTAAATTTTTCTTGAAGTCTGAGGGTATTTCGCCTGTCTCGTACATCCTACAAACCAGTTCAAATAGTTTTGTCATGGCTGGCTCTCCCAGAGACTTTAGTTGCTCTGAGGGTATGTAGTCTATTCCTGGAGCCTTGTTCCAACCTAGGTCTTTCAGGGCTCTGTCAAATTCATCTCTCAGTATAGTATCTCCTATTTCATCTTGATCTGCTTCCTCTTCCCTTCCTACAACATCGTCTCTAAGTTCATTGCCAGCCGCAGTGGCCGAGGAGACTGAGGCGCTCCAGTCACGGTCTGCACGGCCACTATGTTCGGGGGTTCGAATCCCCCCTCAGGGATGGATATTTGTGGCGTCCTAGTTTGTAAGTAGTTCATAAGTAGTTTGTAAGTTTAGGGACTGATGACCCTGTAGTTAAGTCCCTAGACTATACAAACATTTGAACATTTTGAATCTAAGTTCATTTCCTTCATGGAGCCTCTCTATATACTCTTTCCAACTTTCAGCTTTCCCTTCTTTGCTGAGTACTGGCTTTCCATCCGTGTCCTTGCTATTCATAGAGCTGTTTTTCTTATCTCCAAATGTCTCTCTTATTTTCCTGTAGGCAGTATCCATTTCCCCCCTATTTATACATTCTTCTACATCCTTGCATTTGCCTTGTAGCCACTCCTGCTTAGCCATTTTGCACTTCCTGTCAATCTCATTTCTTAGTCGTCTGTACTCCATTTTGCCTGTTTCATTTGCTGCATTTTTATATTTTCTCCTTTCATCAATTAAATTTAGTATTTCCTGTGATATCCAAGGATTTTTTGTAGGTCTTGCCTTTCTACATATTTTGTCCTCTGCTGCCTTCACTATTTCATCTCTCAATGCTACCCATTCCTCTTCTACTGTTTTATTTCCCCCTGTTTCTGTCAATTGTGGCCTAAATCTCCCTCAGTCCTACTGCTGCATTATCCCCAACTGATTTTGTATTTATAATCCTGTACTCACCTGACCAGAAATCCTGTTCATCCTGCCACCGAACTTCACTAATCCCCACTATATCTAACTTCAACCTATCCATTTCCCTTTTTAAATTTTCTAATTTTCCTACGCGATTAAGGGATCTAACATTCCACGCTCCAATCCATAGAATGCCAGTATTGTCTTTCCTGATGACAACTTCCTCCTGGAGGTCCGAATGGTGGACTATTTTACCTCCGGAATATTTTACCCCAGAGGGTGCCATCATCATATTTTCATATTTTCATACAGTAGAGCTGCATGTCCTCGGGAAAAGTAACGGCTGTAGTTTCCCCTTGCTTTCAGGCGTTCGCAGTAACTGTGTAGCAAAGCCACATTAGCTGATGTTACAAGATCAGCTCAGTCAATCATCCAGACTGTTGCCCCTGTAACTACTGAAAAGGCTACTGCCCCTCTTCAGAAACCACACATTTGTCTGGCCTCTCCACAGATACCCCTCCGCTGTTGTTGCACCTACGGTATGGCTATCTGCATGATTGAGGCACGCAAGCCACCCCCACCTCGGCAATGTTGGTGGTTCATGGGGGTGGATTCAAACATTATGGGATTGTTTTTCCTACTCATGCACATCACCTTACATTTTTTTAAATTGAGAGCTAGCTGCCATTTTTCGCACCAACTAGAAATATTGTCTAAGTCATCCTGTTTGCTATTACAGTCAGTTAAAGATGACACCCTTCCATACACCACAGCATCATCAGCAAACAGTTGCAAATTACAACTTACTCTGTCCATCAGATCATTTATATAGACAGAAAATAATAGCAGTGCTATCACACTCTTCTGGGGCATGCCGAATGATACACTCATGTCTGATGAACACTCACCATCGAAAACAACGTACTGCATTCTATTACTTAGGAAGTCTTCCAGCCAGTCACAAATCTGTGAACCTATTCCATAAGCTCATATCTTCATTAGCATTCTGCAGTGTGGCACTGCATCAAAAGCCTTTTTGAAATCAAGAAAAACACAATCTGCCTGTTGCCCTTCATCCATGGCTTGCAAGACGTCATGTGAGAAAAGGGCAAGCTGAGTTTCACATGAACGATGTTTCCTAAACCCGTGCTGATTCATAAAAAGAAGCTGCCAATGCCGCAGAATACTCTTTGTAAAACCGAACTGATATTCCATTTGGACCAGCAGACTTTTTCATATGGAGCTCTCTCAGCTACTTCTCTACACCAGAAATACCTATTACTATGTCCTCCATTTTGGAATTAGTACGTTTGGTCAAATGATGGTACATTTGCGGGCTCCTCCAGCGTGAAAGATTGCTTAAAGGTTAAATTTATAACTTTAGCTCTCCGTTTGCTTTCTTCTGTTACTGCCCCCAGAATGATCAACAAGTGACTGGGTAGTGGGCTTTAAAACCGCTTATAGATTTTTCATAGGACCAGAATTTTTTTCAGGTTTCCAGAAAGATCTTTTGATAAGGTATGGCTGTGGTAATAATTGTATGCTTCGCGCATCGATCATTTTATAAACGCATGAATCTCGTCATCATTTTCTTGTTGTTTTTTGAATCAAGAGTGCAACAGTCTTTGCTTTCTCAGCAGTTTTCTAACATTATTATATCGCGGTGGAATTTTTCCATCCTTAATCATCTTCACTGGCACATATTTCTCTAACCCTTTACTTCAATGCATTAAAATTTAGTCCACAATTCCTCTACATCCATAGTCCTGGAATTAAACAATGCCCATTCATTTTCGAAGTGCAATCCTAACATTTGCTTATCGGCTCTTCCCAACAAAAACACGCTCCTAGCCTTCGTGTTGGTTTATGAACTTTGGTCATCATCGACGCTATGACGATATCATGATCACTAATTCCTTTCTCTACACAGACATCATTAATGAGGTCAGGCCTGTTCATAGCTATAAGGTCTAAAATATTTCCATTGCACGTGGGTTGCCGGTTTAACTGTTCGAGACAGTTTTCGGAGAATGTGTCCTAAAGAAGCTCGCAAGACTGCTTGTATGTACTGCCTGAAATGTAACTAGAGAGTTCCCAATCTATACTCTTAAGGTTAAAGTCTCCCCCGACTAATATTAATTGGCCCGGATATCTACGCACTACCTGCTGTAGACTTTCTTTGAAAAAACTTCTACAGCGGCACTGGGACCCCGGAAAAAAACACACAACTATTAATTTTGCTACTTTTAGAGCTGTTATAATACCCAGATAACTTCACAGTTACTTTCAATCTCGATCTCAGTAGAAACGAAATCTTTGTACAGAGCTATGAACACTCCTCCTCCAGTTGTATCCCATCTATCTTTCCGATATACGTTTCACACCTCACTAAATATTTCTGAACTTGCCACATCATGATTTAGCCAGCTTTTGGTGCCTAACACTATCTGAGCATAATAATTTCCATGCAGTGTGGCAAATTCGGAACCTTTGTTTCTAATACTTTGTAAATTAGTGGCTAATATTTTGATATTCGAATTTTTGAGCCGAACATGGCCTGAATTTTCTATTTGAATGTTGACAGGCAAGTGCTCATCAGAGTTAGCGCCTAGCCTAAAAAACTCTTGTACACTCAACAAGTACTCTGCTACCCGAGTAGCCACTTCCTTAGTGTAGTGCACCCCTGATGTATCTAGGGGCACTCTTCAATTCCTCACCCGATAACACAAATCCAGATAACTGCAGCCATGACTGTCACAGAGTCGGCGAAGCCTCTGGTTCAGGACCCCGATCAACCCTGGGAACAATGCTACCAATCAACAGCTCTGCTTGCAACCCACGTGCTTGGGCAGCAGCCTTCACCAATTCCGCCAGCAGCCCGTAGGACCTGACGATATCCTCAGAACCCAAGTGACAAGAGTCATTGGTGCTGACGTGAGCCACGACTTGCACCCTAGATAGCCGCACACAAAGCCACCTCCACATCTCAGATGAGGCCCCCCAGCAGATACACCGAGTGCACGTTGGACTTCTTTCCGGATCTCGATGCTATCTGCCTAAGGGGCTCCATCACCCGCCTAACATTGGAGCTCCCAATAACTAATAATCCCCCCTCCTCCCCCCCCCATGCACCTGCTTGGACACCACTAAAGGAGTGGCCACACATCCAGTCACAGGACGAACGGACATGGGCAGATGTCCAGCCTCCACATTGGCCTTCTGCCTCGAGCGACGCCAACACCGTTCTACTCGCCACTCCTCTTGTGGAGAGGGCGGCTCGACCACGTCCAGTACAACTGAAAGTGCCTCAGTAGCAGGGACAGAGAGCGAAGCATGAGACACCTGAGATATCCCACTTGACGCACCAGACTCCCTACCATCGATGTACCCCGAGACGGCTGCCAGAAGAAGGCTGACCGTAGCCAACAGCATGCTCAGCTGTTCGCGAACTGCGGCCAACTCCTGTGTCCCCACACAGCAGGCAGACATCCTATCCATCCTGTCGATACAATTAACTGTAGAAAGCAGAAAACTAAATAATCAATTTTAAGTAGCCTAGTACTTTAATGAAGGCAGCTGGCAACTGACTGAACTGTGGTCAGTGGTAAGTACACTGTCAAAACAATGAAACTGAGTCTGGCAGTTAAAAAAAAAAAAAAAAAAAAAAAAAAAAAAAAAAAAAAAAAAAAAACGTACTTCTTATTCAATAACCAATATTTTGAACAAGTTGACGGAGTCGCCATGGGGAGTCCTCTATCTCCCATGGTGGCCAACTATTTTATGGAAGACTTTGAGGAAAGAGCACTACTGTCAGCACCTCTGCAACCTTCTTGTTTCTGGCGCTATGTGGATGACACATTTGTGGTGTGGCCTCACGGAATAGAGACGTTACCCACGTTTCTTCAGCATCTGAATTCACTCCATCCAAGTATCCAGTTCACCATGGAGTTGGAAAGAGACGGAAGTTTACCTTTTCTGGACGTTATGGTAAAAAGAAAACCTGATGGTACGCTGGGCCATAGTGTCTACCGCAAAGCGACACACACAGAGCTATATTTGCAGGCCAAAAGTTGTCATCATCCTGCACAACGCGGTAGCGCCTTACGCTCTTTGGTACAAAGGGCACATGTGGTCTCAGATACTGACAGCTTTCCAGGTGAACTACAACATCTAAGAACTGTATTCCAGCAAAACGGTTATTCTGAGCGACAAATACGCAATGCATTTCGATTGAAGCAATTTCAACGAAAGGATGTTGATGAAGTTTTGGAGGCACCTACTGTAACGGCGTCCTTGCCTTATTTTGGTGGCATGTCATCTAGGATAGAACGTATCCTGAAGAGACACGACATCAAATGTGTGTTTCGTCCGCCATCAAAACTGAGGAATCTATTGTGCTCGGTCAAAGACGAACTTGGCCTTCGCAAACGCGGCGTATATAAAATACCATGTCAGTGCGGAAAATCTTATATAGGGCAGACATGTCGAACTGTGCAAGAACGCTATACTGAACACCAACACCACACACGCCTAGGACAACCCAGTAAGTCAGCGGTAGCAGAGCACTGCCTGAACACAGGTCATCGGATGTGTTACGAGAAAACTGAAGTTCTATCGTCAGTATCATCATTCTGGGACAGTATTTTTAAGGAGGCCATACACATCCGTACGGCGGATAATCTTATCAACAGGGATGCAGGTTTCCAGATGAGCGCAGCCTGGAATCCACTATTGGCTGCAATCAAAGAAAAACAGGAGAAAAGAGAAAATCGGATACACGAAGGAACGCAGTGCAACGTAGGTACTTAGTTCCTATTTCCACCACAGGAGCGTCCGGCAGCACATCATTGCCCACGGCGCATGCGCGGAAGACACCTCCTCGGTTCCCGACAGGGGGCACCAGAAGCGCCGCCGCCGACCAACACTGAACGGTCTCTCGCGCATGCGTAGTCTCTGCACACGCCCTGATAAATACCGCCACTGCCGCGCAATTACCATCAGTCGCGCCTTGAAGTACTGACATCTACCACCACCTGAAGATGTCGAACAGTTGGGTTGGCGAAATATTGTGGGAGATTCACAATGTCATCCGGTGGCAAACCCGCGAAGTGTATTTACTACATTCGTTACGTTGGCAATACTCCAATAACACAGTGCAGATTCAGTCAAAACAAAAACAAACATGTCTGATCTGTGAAAATCAATTATGGGCAGTGCAAACGTGACAGTGGAAGTAGTGGAAAAAACAATGACATAGCATCAAGAACCGGTGGTACTGCATGGAACAGACCAGCATTCCATGATGTTAGGCGAAAAGAAGACAAAATTTCCGTAAGTAACAAAATATGAGGCCTACTTTTCATGCTCCGTTAATGAACTGTTATTGATCAAAAAATGAAACGAACTGTAGATTTTTATTATTACAAACCACTGAAGATGTTTCATTGTCATTAAAACGAAACGTGTCTGGTGAGAAAAATTGCATTTTTATTGTAGTTGCAAAGACAGACAAACACCTCTATTCATTTTTTTTATGATACTACTATTGAAAGCATAAAATAACTTTATATGATACTACTATTGAAAGCATAAAATAACTTTATATGAAACTGCTTTATTTAAGACAATATGTCTGATATTGTTTTGCAAATTATGTATGGATAAATAAATAATGGTTGCACTGAAATCCTCAACAGGGCATGTCACATCACTTTTTATGTTTTATTATATTTATTATGTGACATAATATCAAGACACATTAAAAAAATTCTTACCCAGTATCTGGATCTAATAGCAGGGGATCTTTACAGAGGTCACTGAACTGCTGAGATATCACATCATACCTACATTCCAAAAAATATAAACAAGCACATATATTAGGAGAGTAAGAAGTGAAGTGGAATTACGTAACAGGTAAGGTAATTTTTATAATACTAGAACAACTGATATTGGAGTGGTTGCACACTACAGCAAAAAGTATATGCTAAGTTACTGTAGGCAGTACTTAAATGTGAAAAAGTTCTGATTAATGCAGGTAAGTGAGGAAAAGCAAATCTGTAAAGTTTTACATAATCACATAGATAAAATACATGGTGTCATTTCTACAATGACAACTTCAGTTTATTGGAAGAAATCTGAGAAAATGTAGTTAATCTGTCAAGAGACCTTAGTGCCACCAACTTCTGAGTACTGCTACAGTGTTTTGGATGCTAACAAGCTGATTTCATGAAACATTGCTAAGAAAATTGAAATGACTCACAAAATCTTCGCCATGACTTTTTCATTGAGTGGACAGTACATTAATTATACATAATCATCACAAAACACATCCTGCAACTTTTTCTCTACCTGTTCATCATTTTCTGCCCTGACAGATTTGTGGAGTATTCCGAATGGAGTGAAGTGTCAGTCTTAGCTGCTACCATACAAAGTCTCTTTGGCCTGCTGTACTATATAATATATGTCATTTAAAGACATTATGTAATAAAATTCCAATTGTCACTTTAAATACACTATTATTTATTACAATAGGGCCTTGGCATTACTGCCATCTTCAGGTTACCTGTGAAAATGTGACACTGTCAATCACACACTGAATTTCATGAGTAACATAATTATAAGTTACATTTCCAAATATACATATGTCATGACATCATTGGTTTGTGTACAACCAATCTATTTAGTGGTTCATAAGTTTTATTCAAGCATATTTGTTCTCAAAATGTTTTAAGATTTCCTTATTGACGTTCGACAGCTTCTTGACAGATAATCAGTGATATATGGTTACATCATGCTCTTTCTTTATAGTTAGAATTATCTTTGCTATTTGAGTAGTTGGTGGAATGTATGAGTTTTTGTGTTTCAGACAATTTAGTGATCTTTGTATAATAAATTTTAGTAATCTTTGGTATTGAAATCTTTATTGCTGTAAAATCTACGATTTTCTCATACTTTTTATTCATTTTATTGGTGGATTATATCAACAGAGTTTCCTATGTATTTTCTGTGTTTCAATTCAACTTGTAGAGAGGTGGTGAAGTGAGTGTAAATAGATTTCTATTTCATTCAAAAAGTTCACGAGTTGTCCTATACGTGTTATATGCAAAATTTTGAACACCTGCTCGAAATTATTTGCTGTGCACTTCAATTTCTTCTTCTTCTTCTTCTTCTTCTTCTTCTCTTAAGTGTTGGTAAAATGTACTTGAATTATTTTTACTTTTTCTGTTGTGCTCCAGGACTCTAATATTGAAATTTCTGGGTATCTAGCCCATATAAAACTTACTACAGTTGTTGTGTGTCATTTTAATACATAGTGCAGAGTATATGTGTGTATGTATGGTATACAAATCTACAGTTTTCTTCTAATGTTTATGAAATTTTGCACATATAAGATTCAATCCATGAGGATGGTCGCCCTAAGTGTTAGGATCATGTATCACATATTCTTCATGAGATATGACATCATAAACAACATGATGAGCAAACACTGCTGCATCAAACGACAGTGTTGCACATTTCCTCCTAAACAAACAGCATGTAACCATTTTGTATCGTTGAATATCTCTCTAGGAGCTGTCAAATGTCAATAACGGTATCAGCGAATCGGGGATGGGAGGGGTGGGGAGGGGAGAGGGGATAGGAAGGTTATGTCACGGTGGTGGGGATGGCTTAGATGGGAATAACAAGATGCATCCAGAGTGGAAAGGTGGGTGAGGGGTGAGGGGAGAAAATAAAATAAAGTAAAATAAATATATTTAGAAAATGCATGCACACTGCAAGTACACAAGACCGCACTCACGCACGCATGCGTGCACACACACACACACACACACACACACACACACACACACACACACAATCGCACATTGACACACCACTCAAAATAGGTGAGGTTAGGGATAGAGAGGTAGGAACTGTAAGGTAAAAGCAGAAATAATATAAGGAAGTTATCGTAGGTTGAGGACTGGTTGGTTTCGGGATTGGAGAATGTATTGTAGGGATAACTTCCATCTGTGCAGTTCAGAAAAGTTGGTGGTGGATGGGAGTATCCAGATGGCCCGGGTTGTGAAGCAGCCATTGAAATCAAGCATGTGCTCCAGTGCATGCTGCGCCACAGGGTGGTCCACCTTGTTTTTGGCCACAGTTTGGCAGTGGCTATTCATCCTAATGGATGCTAGGAAGGATTCCTCCAGACAGCCCATGAACAGGTTGGCATAGGAGGGTGCCATGCAGGTGCCCATGGCTGTGCCTTGGATTTGATGGTAAACTTTCCCCTCAAGGGGAAGGAACAAAAGCAGTTGTTAGTTAAGATAAAATTGGTGAGGGTTATGAGGAATGAAGTATCAGGATTGAGTTCAGAGGGACGTTGGGAGAGGTAGTGTTCCAGAGCAGCAAGGCCATGGGCATGTGGGATGTTGGTGTATAGGGAGGTGGCATCCACTATGACAATTAAGGATCCAGGAGGCAAAGGGGTGCGAATGGTGGAGAGTCGGTGAAGGAAGTGGCACAGCCATGGGCACCCGCATGGCACCCTCCTATGCCAACCTGTTCATGGGCCATCTGGAGGAATCCTTCCTAGCATCCCAAAACCTCAAACCTCTGGCCTGGTTCAGGTTCATTGATGATATTTTCATGATCTGGACTCAGGGTCAGGACACCCTATCCTCCTTTCTTCAGAACCTCAATTCCTTCTCTCCCATCCATTTCACCTGGTCTTCCTCAACCTACCATGCCACATTTCTGGATGTCAACCTCCATCTCACTGATAGCTCCATCCCCACTTCCGTCCACATTAAAACTACCAACCACCAACAGTACCTACATTTTGACAGTTGCCATCTCTTCCGCATCAAAAAATCCCTTCCTTAAAGCCTGGCCACCCGTGGACGGCTTAACTACAGTGACAAGAATTCCCTTTCTGAATATGTTGAAGGTCTCACAAAGGCCTTCACAAACAGAAACTACCCCACAGACCTAGTCCGCAAACAAATCTCCCGTTCCATATCTTCACACACCCCAAATCCTCCTCCTAACACGAGTAATCATCCACAAAAGAGCACTCCCCTTGTCACCCAGTACTACCCTGGTCTCGAACAACTAAATTCCATCCTTCACCAAGGATTTTCTATCCTTGTGCACAGAAATGAGAGACACCCCGCCCAAGATCCTTCCCACCCCTTCTAAAGTGGTGTTCCACCGCCCTCCCAACATTCACAACATCCTAGTTCATCCATATGCCACCCGAAACCCAGCTCACAGCCACAGGCATCATATCCTCGTGAAGACCTCGCTGCAAGACCTGTTCAATCCATCCACCCAGCGCTTCCTATTCCAGTCCTGTTACAGGCTTATCCTACCCTATCAGAGGTTGGGCCACTTGTGAAAGCAGCCACGTAATTTACCAACTGTGCTGCAAACACTGTACAGCTTTCTATATTGGCATGACCACCAACCAGCTATCCATTAGGATGAATGGCCACTGCCAAACTGTGGCCCCTCTATCCCAGACCTCGCCTATTTTGAGTGGTGTGTGAATGTGCGATTATGTGTGTGTGTGTGTGTGTGTGTGTGTGTGTGTGTGCGGTCTTGTGTACTTGCAGTGTGCATGCATTTTTTCTGCCCTCACCCATCTCCCCACTCCACTCCTAAGCTGCATCTTGTTATTCCCATCTAACCCATCCCCACCACCGTGACGTAACTTTACTATCCCCTATCCCCTACCATCCCTCCCATCCCCAATTCGCTGCAGAGCGTGATTTGAAGAGCGGCAGTCGGAGGTGATGGTTGTATGACTGTGTTGTGTGCCTGTGTGATTGGGTGAGTGTTCTGTTTTCTGAAGAAGGCCATGGCTGATAGGTCGATGTGTTGTATGTGTGTGTCTTTTGTATGTGCCTTTCGCAGCTCATCGCCACGTCTTTGCGGTGAGTTGTAAACTGTCCTCACTATATTATCATGAATATCTGACATATGTATATTTCGAAAAGTACGGTATAATTACACTACTCATGGAATTCATTGTATGATTGACAATGTCCTAAAGTTGGGTGTAATGCCAAGGTCCTATCGTAATAAATAATAGTGTATTTAAAGCAGCAATTGGAATATATATTATTTTTATGTTAATTATAAACTGTACAGAATGAAATACACAGTAAATACAATAAAATGAGCATCTCATTTGTGTTTCATGCAATCAACGTTTGAATCAGTCTTTGTGAATAGATCACTGAAGCACAAATCATGTGTTAATTACAATTTACACTTAGCACCACACAAATACAAACACTGTAAAACTATCATATTATCAAAATATGATTAAAAGTATGCAATATACAACAAATATGACAATAATGCTAATACTCACTGTTTTCGGCAGAAAAAATTGGTGCCATCTCCCAGATAGAAACTGCTGAAAACAGACTTGGATAATGGAGAATTTTTTCCTGAAAAGAAGTAAACTGTGGCTTTCCAGGCTATCAGGTTTATGTAGGTGTTTTCACACTCATTGGTGACATAAATCTCCTGTGGATTTCCTTCCTTGCCCAAAACCGTCTCCTTCCCTTGCCTAGAGTGGATAACAAAGAATGTAATAGGTAACAACATCTTTATATGGAATGTAAAGTGTCCATGTCTTAGTGTGTTTCTACGGTATACAAATCTATAGTTTTGTTCTAATCTTGATTATATATAGCACAAATGACATTTGACGGAATAGGAATGTCACCGTGAGTGTATCGATCAACTACAACACAAGACATATGATGTCATAAAAATTATATTCATGAAAAACTGCAACACCATGTAACAATGTTTCACATCTCCTCCTAAATCAATGGAGCACATCTTCCTTACCATGAGGTAATAATTGCTGTAGATGTAAGAACCATCTATGACATATTGTTCAGTAGAGACTATGTCATAAACAATGAGAGGCATTACAAACTGCCCCTCACACTTAATTTGCAATGTCCTCACTATTTGCAACAAAAATCACTTTACCTTTCCTAATATTCCACTCTACGCCCACAGGAAATGTATTATTGTGTATGTACAGGACTGAATAGGAAGTGCTGGGAGGGTGGATTGGACAGGTCTTCCAGTAGCACCTTCCACAGGGATAAGATCCCTTATCCCTGTGGCAGTGGGCTGGGTTTTGGGGTGGCACAGGAATGACCTAGTATGTTATGGAGGTTTGGAGGGTGGCAGAACATCACTTTAAGAGGCGATGGAAGGATTCTGAATGGGATGTCTCTCATTTCAGGGCATGGAAAAGTAGTTGTTAGTAAGGATAAAGTTAAAGGCAAAGTTTACCATCAAATCTGTGGCACAACCATTAGCACGCGAATGGTACGCTCCTCTGCCAACCTGTTTATGGGCCGTCTGGAGAAAACCTTTCTAGCATCCCAAAACCCCAAATCTTTGGCCTGGTTCAGATTTATTGATGATATTTTCATGATCTGGACTCAGGGCCAGGAACACCCTATCCTCCTTCCTTCTAAACTTCAACTCCTTTTCCTCCATCCACTTCAGCTGGTCTTCCTCAACCTACCATGCCACATTCCTGGATGTCAACCTTCACCTCACGGAAGCTCCATTCACACTTCCATCCATATTAAACCTACCAACCATCAATGGTACCTACACTTTGACAATTGCCATCCCTTCCACATCAAAAAATCCCTTCCTTGCAGCCTGGCCACACGTGGATGGTGAATCTGCAGTGACAAGAACTCTCTTTCTGAATATGCTGCAGGTCCCACAAACGCCTTCACAGACAGAAGCTACCCCACAGACCTAGTCTGCAAACACATCTCCCATGCCATATCCTCACACATCCTAAATCCTCCCTCTAACACCAGTAACCATCCACAATAGAATGCTCCCCTTGTCTACATCTACATACATACTCCGCAATTCACCGTAAGGTGCATGGCGGAGGGTACACTGTACCACTACTAGGCATTTCCTTTCCTATTCCACTCCCAAATTGAACGAGGAAAGAAAGAATGCCTATATGCCTCCGTCCGAGCCCTAATTTCTCTTATCTTGTCTTTGTGATCTTTACGCGAAATGTAAGTAGGCGGCAGCAAGATCGTACTACACTCAGCTTCAAATTCCGGCCCTCTAAATTTACTTAACAGAAATTCACGAAAAGAACGTAGTCTTTATTCCAGCGATCCCCAATTGAGTTGCCAGAGCATTTCCGTGACACTGGGGCATTGGTCGAACCTACCAGTAACAAATCTAGCTGCTCGTCTCTGAACCGCCTCTATGTCTTCCTTCAAACCGATCTGCTGCGGGTCCCAAACACTTGAGCAATACTCAAGACGTGGTCGTACAAGCGTTTTATACGCGGTCTCCTTTACAGGTGAAGTACATCTTCCCAAAATTCTCCCAATAAACCAAAGTCGGCTGTCTGCCTTACTCACAACTATCCTTACATGTTCGTTCCATTTCATATCGCTCTGCAATGTTACGCCTAGATATTTGAACGATGCGACAGCATCAAGAAGCTCACTACTAATGCTGTATTCGAACATTATGGGATTGTTCTTTCTACTCATGCGCATCACCTTACAATTTTCTACATTGAGAGCTAGCTGCCATTCTTCGCACCAACTAGAAATTTTGTCTAAGTCAACCTGTATGCTATTACAGTCAGTTACAGACGACACCCTCTCATACACCACAGCATCATTAGCAAACAGCCGCAAATTACAACTTACTCTGTCCATCAGATCATTTATATAGATAGAAAATAATAGCGGTCCTATCACACTCCCCTGGGGCACGCCTGACGATACACTCGTCTCTGATGAACACTCGCCGTCGAGAACAATGTACTGCGTTCTATTACTTAGGAAGTCTTCCAGCCAGTCACAAATCTGTGAACCTATTCCATAAGCTCGTATCTTCGTTAGCAGTCTGCATTGTGGCACCGCATCGAACGCCTTTTTCAAGTCGAGAAAAACACAATCCGCCTGTTGCCCATCGTCCATGGCTCGCAAGATGTCATGTGAGAAAAGGACAAGCTGAGTTTCACATGAACGATGTTTCTTAAACCCATGCTGATTCATGGAAAGAAGCTTTTCTGTTTCAAGGTAATTTACTATATTCGAACTGAGAATATGCTCTAAAATTGCATTTTCAATCTAAGTAGGGGGCCAATGCCGCAGAATAGTCTTTGTAAAACCGAACTGGTATTCCATCCAGACCAGCAGACTTTTTCGTATTTAGCTCTCTCAGCTACTTCTCTACACCGGAAATACCTATTGCTATGTCGCCCATTTCGGAATTAGTACGTTGATCAAATGATGATATATTTGTGCGGTCCTCCTGCGTGAAAGATTTCTTAAAGGTTAAATTTAGGACTTCAGCTTTCCGTTTGCTTTCTTCTATTACTGCCCCGGAATGATCAACGAGTGACTGGACAGTGGGCTTTGACCCGCTTATCGATTTTACATAAGACCAGAATTTTTTTGGGTTCTCGGAAAGATCTTTTGCTAAGGTATGGCTGTGATAATTAGTGTATGCTTCATGCATCGATCTTTTTATAGACGCACAAATCTCTACTAACTTTTGCCTGTCATCATTTGCGTGTTCTTTTTTGAATCGAGAGTGCAACAGCCTTTGCTTTCTCAGCAGCTTTCTAACATTATTATTATACCATGGTGAATCTTTTCCATCCTTAATTGTCTTTACTGGCACATATTTCTCTAACCTTTATTAACAATGCACTTAAATTTAGTCCACAATTCCTCTACATCCATAGTCCCAGAATTAAATGATGCCCATTCATTTTCTAAGTGCGATCGTAACATTTGCTTATCGGCTCTTCCCAACAAAAACACGCTCCTAGCCTTCTTGATTGGTTTATGAAATATCATCACCATCGACGCTATGACGATATCATGATCACTAATTCCTGTCTCTACACAGACATCGTTAATAAGGTCAGGCCTGTTTGTGGCTATAAGGTCTAGAATATTTCCATTGTGCGTGGGTTGCCGGTTTAACTGCTCAAGACAGTTTTCGGATAATGTGTCCAAAAGTAGCTCGCAAGACTGCTTGTCTGTACCGCCTGAAATGTAACTAGCGAGGACCCAATCTATACTCTTAAGGTTGAAGTCACCTCCGACTAATATTACGTGGCCCGGATACCTATGCACTACCTGGTGTAGACTTTCCTTGAATGATTCTAAAACTGCTACAGCAGCACTGGGGGGCCGGTAAAAACACCCGACTATTAACTTTACTTCTTTTAGACCTGTTATGCGTGCCCAGATAACTTCACAGTTACTTTTAACCTCGATCTCAGTAGAAACAATATGAACACTCCTCCTCCAGTTGTATCAGATCTATCTTTCCGATATACATTCCACGCTTCACTAAATATTTCTGAACTTGCCACATCATCATTTAGCCAGCTTTCGGTGCCTAAAACTATCTGAGCGCAATAACTTCCATGCAGCGCTGCAAATTCGGGAACTTTGTTTCTAATACTCTGTAAGTTCGCGGCTAATATTTTTATGTTCGAATTTTTGTTCCGAACATGGCCTGAAATCGCTGTTTGAATGCTGACAGGCGAGTGCTCATCAGAGTTAGCGCCTACCCTAAAAAAAACCCATGTGCACTCCACAAGTACTCTGCTACCCAAGTAGCCATTTCCTTAGTGTAGTGCACCCCTGATCTATCTAGGGGCACCCTACAATTCCCCACCCGATAACGCAGATCCAGAAATCTGCAGCCATGACTGTGACAGAGTCGGCGAAGCCTCTGGTTCACACCCTCCACTCGGCTCCAAACCAAAGGACCTCGATCAACCCTGGGAACAATGCTGCAAATCGACAGCTCTGCTTGCACCCCGCGTGCGAAGGCAGCAGCCTTCACCAATTCCGCCAGCCGCTTGTAGGACCCGACGATGTCCTCGGAACCCAAGCGACAAGCGTCATTGGTGCCGATGTGAGCCACGACTTGCAGTCGACTGCACCCCACACCCTCGAGCTCCACATCTCAGATGAGGCCCCCCGGCAGACACACCGAGTGCACGTTGGAATTCCTTCCAGATCTGGACGCTATCTGCCTAAGGGGCTCCATCACGCGCCTAACATTGAAGCTCCCAGTAACTAATAATTCCCTCCCCCTGTGCACCTGCTCGGACCCTGCTGAAGGAGTGGCCGCACTTTCCCTCACAGGACGAACGGGCACGGACGGACGTCCAGCCTCCACATTGGCCTTCCGCCTCGAGTGACGCGAACGCCATACAACCCGCCACTCCCCTTGCGGAGAAGGCGGCTCGACGACGTCCGGTACACCTGAAGGTGCCTTGGTAGCAGGGACAGAGAGCGAAGCGTGAGACACCTGAGGTGTCCCACTCGACGCACCAGACTCCCCACCATCGCTGCACCCCGAGACAGCAGCCTGAAGACGGCTGACCGCAGCCAACAGCACGATCAGCTGTTCGCAAACCGCGGCCAACTCCTCCTGCATCCGCACACAGCAGGCACACATCCTATCCATCCTATCAATACAATTAACTGCAATTAACAACTTTAACCCAACCCAATTTTGTCACCCATTACTACCCTGGACTTGAACAACTACACTGCATCCTTCGCCTTCATAGCTTTGGCACGTGTAAACTGTGCGAGGACACCTCAATATAGCTCTGAACACCCCCCCCCCCCCCCATGAGAGGAAAGATTTATCTACGCCCCTGATGCATAAGCTTTCTATATTAGTATGTAATGCATGTGCATTGTATAACCCTCCTAGATGGTATGTAATACATATTTTTCAGAGTTAGATGCAATAATATTGCCAGTAAAGTGGGTTACAACTTGCAACAATGCAACAATGCAACAATGAACAAGTTGTAACCCACTTTACTGGCAATAGTATTGTATCTAACTGTGGAAAAAATGTATTACATACCATCTAGGAGAGATGTACAATGCACATGCATAACATACTAATATAAAAAAATGTATGTATCGATAATGGCAAGTCACTTGCCGAAATCTAGAACTGCAAAATAAAGCAGTTTCTGACAAATAATAACAGAGTGCTGCAAAACACCGATCTAAATATCATAAATACAGTAATGGGTGCAAAAAAACTTCTTTATGGAAGGCAATCTGATGATTGAATTTTTTGCTTTCATTCCACCATGGAGTTTCTAGGTGTAAGTTCTACTGTGCATCCTAGAGCTTCTTAGATGTAGCAGCTCAGACACTGTGTTTGCCTGGAACCTGCAAAGACAGAGTTCGCTGTGCAGTTTCTACCAGATAGAAGAGGTTGACAGTATTAAATTCCTGGGATTACAGCTTGATAATAAATTTAGTTGGGAGGAGCACACCACAGAACTGCAGAAACGACTCAACAAATCTGTATTTTCAATACGAGTGTTATCAGACATAGGAGACATAAAAATAACAAAGCTTACATACTTTGCTTACTTTCATTCCTTAATGTCATATGGTATAATATTTTGGGGTAACTCTTCAAGTCAGTCAAAAGTCTTCAGAGTCCAAAAACGTTTAATACGTATTATTTGTGGAGTAAATTCACGGACGTCTTGTAGAAGCCTCTTCAAAGAACTTGGTATATTAACTACTGCCTGTCAGTATATTTATTCCTTAATGAAATTTGTCATAAATAATATATCCCTTTTCCCAACAAACAGTTCAGTTCATACATACAATACTAGAAATAAAAATGATCTACACAAGGATTTAAAAGCACTTACTTTAGTTCAAAAAGGGGTCCACTACTCAGGTTACGGAGGTATCCTTCCTACTCCACTGAGAGTGTCTTTCCGCCGCCCACCTAACCTCCGTAACCTCCTAGTCCACCCCTATGAAATCCCCAAACCACCTTCCCTACCTTCTGGCTCCTACCCTTGTAACCGTCCCCATTGTAAAACCTGCCCTATGCACCCTTCCACCACCACTTACTCCAGTCCCGTAACCCGGAAGGTGTACACGATCAAAGGCAGAGCCACTTGCGATAGTACCCACGTGATCTACCAACTGACATGCCTGCACTGTGAAGCGTTCTATGTGGGAATGACCAGCAACAAACTGTCCATTCGCATGAATGGACACAGGCAGACAGTTTTTGTTGGTAACGAGGATCACCCTGTGGCTAAACACGCATTGGTGCACGGCCAGCACATCTTGGCACAGTGCTACACCGTCTGGGTTATCTGGATACTTCCCACTGACACCAATCCTTCAGAACTCCGGAGATGGGAACTAGCCCTTCAACATATTCTCTCTTCCCGTTGCCCACCTGGTCTCAATCTCCGCTAAATTTGAATTCCCACCCACCTTCTTAACATCTTTGCATCGGTTCTCTGGACAGAGCCTCTGCCTCAAGTGGTATCTCTGTCTAACTTCTTAACTTCAATAACTTAACTTCTTTGCTTTCTACAGTATGTCTGCCTAAGTGTACTTGTGTCTGTGTAAATGTGTGGGTGTGTGTGCATTTGTCTACCCTCCATTAGAAAGCAAAGAAGTTAGAAGTTAGACAGAGATGCCACTTGAGGCAGAGGCTCTGTCCAGAGAACCAAGGCAAAGATGTTAAGATGGTGGGTGGGAATTCGAATTTAGCGGAGGTGGAGACCAGGTGGGCAACGGGAAGAGAGAATATGCTGAAGGGCTAGTTCCCATCTCCGGAGTTCTGAAGGATTGGTGTCAGTGGGAAGTATCCAGATAACCCGGACGGTGTAGCACTGTGCCAAGATGTGCTGGCCATGCACCAAGGCATGTTTAGCCACAGGGTGATCCTCATTACCAACAAACACTGTCTGCCTGTGTCCATTCATGCGAATGGACAGTTTGTTGCTGGTCATTACCACATAGAACGCTTCACAGCGCAGGCATGTCAGTTGGTAGATCACGTGGGTACTATCGCAAGTGGATCTGCCTTTGATCGTGTACACCTTCCGGGTTACGGGACTGGAGTAAGTGGTGGTGGAAGGGTGCATAGGGCACGTTTTACAACGGGGGTGGTTACAAGGGTAGGAGCCAGAGGGTAGGGAAGGTGGTTTGGGGATTTCATAGGGGTGGACTAGGAGGTTACAGAGGTTAGGTGGGCGGCGGAAAGACACTCTCAGTGGAGTAGGAAGGATGTCATGAAGGATGGATCTCATTTCGGGGCAGGATTTTAGGAAGTCGTATCCTTGCTGGAGAGCCACATTCAGAGTCCGCTCCAGTCCCGGAAAGTATCCGGTGACAAGAGGGGCACTTCTGGGGTTCTGTTGAAGGTTCTGAATTTGGGGGGATGAGGAAGTGGCTCTGGCAGTTTGTTTCTGTAACAGATCAGGAGGATAGCTGCGGGATGTGAAGGCTGTTATCAGGTTATTGGTGTATTGGTTCAGGGATTCAGGACTGGAGCAGACTCGTTTGCCATGAAGACCTAAGCTGTAGGGAAGGGAACGTTTGATGTGGAAAGGATGGCAGCTGTCATAATGCAGGTACTGTTGTTTATTGGTAGGTTTGATGTGGACGGATGTGTGTAGTTGGCCGTTGGATAGATGGAGGTCGACATCGAGGAAAGTGGCATGGGATCTGGAATAGGACCAGGTGAATTTGATGGGACCAAAGGAGTTGAGGTTGGAGAGGAAATTCTGGAGTTCTTCTTCACTGTGAGTCCAGATCATGAAGATGTCGTCAATGAATCTATACCAAACTTTGGGTTGACAGGCTTGGGTGTCCAGGAAGGCTTCCTCTAAGCGTCCCATAAATAAGTTCGCGTACGAGGGGGCCATCCTGGCCCCCATGGCTGTTCCCTTTAGTTGTTGGTATGTCCGGCCCTCAAAAGTGAAGAAGTTGTGGGTTAGGATGAAGCTGGCTAGGGTATTAAGGAAAGAGGTTTTAGGTAAGGAAGTGGGTGGTTGGCACGAAAGGAAATATTCCATCGCAGCGAGGCCCTGGGCATGTGGGATATTAGTGTATAAGGACAACCAACTATCATTTGAGACTATGACTGACTAAATATTTCATTTGTTTGTTCCACTAAATACTTTAATTCAAAAGAATGAATGAGTAATCCAACAGACACTGTCAAATTTTTCATTCGGTTGTTCCAACCGACTGATTTTAATCGAAAGAAAGAATGAGTAGTTCAACCAAATTTGTCAATTTTTTTCAATTGGTTGCTCCAACAGAATGATTTCACTCAAAAGAATGAATGATAATTCAACTGATATGCAAATAACAACTGAATAAGTTTGTTGTTTTTGAACAATTGAGTGATTTAATTGTTTTCATTCAGTTTTTGCTAACATTAATTATGATTAGTGTTGTGTCCGAGTGGTTCGGTCAAATACGTTATTTGCCGAATCTAGCACACTGGCTTCAGATTCGAGATTCGGTGGATAATGGCCGAATGCTATCGAATCCCAAATCCAAAGTGTTATATGGAAACCTTCAGTTACAAATTTTGTAGTTTACTTTTCATAACAGTGCGCTTTTGTCTGTGTTATTACTTTATTTTCCATAGATCTGCTGAAAGACGCGATGTCATAAAACGAAACGACCTCACTTTGAATACAGTAGTTCTGATAAATGGCACTAGGAGCCGCCACAAGTAATTTTTCCTGTCTAATATAAGCAGTGCTACACAGGCTTGCTTAGCAGGCGAAAACATAAATACCGGCTAAAACTAATGTGCTCATATAAAAAAAATCCTTTTAAATATAAGTAGCTAAATAAATAAATTGATGAAACACAGGTGTGTTTGTGTGTGATTTTATTTGTGTCTGTCGACAAGCCTGTCCTTTGGGTAAGTCATTCGTTTTCTATTTTTTATATATGTTTATCACACTAAATAAATAATTTTTTTCACATAAATACCAACAATACATAAGACTTCAGGATTCTTGCATGAGTTGCCTCATTCTGATTTCACATATTCGTCAAAGTTTGTGAAGTGCTGGGGTATGTTAACTGTAATGAAGCACTAGGATTTCAAGAAGGAAGTTATTTATTATGTGGAAAAAAAAGTTCTAATCGTGTACCATCCAGGTGGGATTACATTAATTTAGCAACCACTTGACGTCTGTTTCAATAAATCATTTAAGGTCAAGCTTAAACATATGTACACTTACTGCCATTCGAAAAGTGACAGACAACTGACACCAACAGGTCGTGTGAAACGTGCAAGTGTGCCAATGACATTATGATAGGTGGAAGTGGGTTCCAAATCAAACTGCGTAACAGGCATTTAAAAATGTCCGAGATCGAATGTACAGATTGTGCGTGGGATGATGCTCTGCAGTACGAAGGAACTGTGACTTAGAATTGTCGTACCGGTATCTAATTGCTATTATAAACATTTTGTAAGATTTGTATTATAAGTTTAATATAATTGTTTTATATTTCCACATTTAGTTTCATACAATAGCCATACATTTGAAGTCTTATCTAAAAGCTACTACGTAAAGCCGACTGCCAAGCCTATGTTGCGTCAATATACCTGACGCTACAATCACTGTATTCATGCTACAACTTACGAGTTTCTCTATTAGGGGCAAGGGATTGTTCCTATGAATCGTCATTCGTAAATTCCAAACTCTTTTCGCCATAAGAATAATACAAATGTCAACATTACACCGTGTAATCATCCGTGCTACCTGTTACGATATTTAAATTCCGTCCGCCTAACAAACCTGAAAGACAACAGTGAACACGGAAGAATATACATATCACGTTAACGTTTACATTTGTATTATCCTTATGCTGAACGGGAATAGTTAGAAATGAAGCAAGGCAACTGACTTCTAGTACTGATTTTTAAAACTTCTACAAATAAAAATTCTGTGCAGACAAGTTACGTGATCTAATGTTAGAAAGAATAAATAAATCTATAAAATACCCTTGCTTAACCCTCCTGAAAGCCCAATCTTCGCGATATGTACTTTTCACAGTTCTCAAATGTCTTTGTGGCATTAAAAAGTACACCCATGTCGAATAAATACAGATTTCTCTGCGTTTGAATGTCATGTCTGTCACTCATGTGATTCCTGAAAGGTCACTATAAAATTATTTAACATTTACACATCCTATTTTTAACTTGCAAAATACTGGTCTATCACAGCCAGTGATAAAGATGGATCCCAAATGATAAATTTAAGAAATTAAAATTTCATTTAGATTTTTATTTTATATTTTAAGGTATTTTTAATACTCCTCTCCTCTTAAAACAAATTTGTACGAAACATTTTGAGATATATGTTGTTTAATTTCTCTAAAAGATAATAAGAAACTTTCTTACTCTATTACAAACTGTTTCATTTTGATGAAATAAAAAGTAATTGCACAATGAAGCTCTAGAAAGAAAAGAATAGGGAAAGAGTCAAAACTAAAACCTGAAAAGATGAGTAGATATTTTGGAAGTTGGAAAAGTTGATTCTTAAGAAACAGGATGTATAAATGTTAAACACTTTTATGGTGACTTATCAGACATTCCACGAGTGGCGGACAAGACATTCAGACACAAAGAAATCCGTGTTTATTCAACGTGTGTGTACTTGTTATTGCCACAAAGACATTTCAGAACTGTTAAAAGTACTTAACATGCAGATTGCGCATTCAAGTGGTTTAAGAAAGGGTATTTTGTAGATTTATTTATTCTTTCAAACATTTAAGAACACGTGACTTGTATGTACAGAATTTACATTCATAGAAGATTTAAAAATCACTACTAGAAGTCAGTTGTCATGCTTCATTTGTAACTATTCCCATTCAGCATTTGAATAATACAAATGTAAACATTAACGTGATAAATATATTCTCCTGCATTCGCCGTTGTCTTTCGGGTTTGTTAGGCGGATGGTATTTAAATGTTGTAACATCTAACACAGAAGATTAAATGACGTAATGTTTGTTGTTGTTGTTGTGGTCTTCAGTCCAGAGACTGGTTTGATGCAGCTCTCCACAATACCCTATCCTGAGCAAGCTTCTTCAACTCCACATAAGAACGGCAACCTACATCTGTTTGAATCTGCTTACTGTATCCATCTATTTGTCTTCCTCTGCGGTTCTTACCCCACACACTTACCTCCAATGCTAAATTCACAATTCCTTGATGTCTAAGAAAGTGTCCTACCAATCGATCCTTTCTTTTAGTCAAGGTATGGCAAAAATTCCTTTTCTCACCAATTCTGGTCAGTACCTCCTCATTAGTTACACGATCCACCCACGTAATCTTCAGTATTCTTCTGTAGCACCACATTTCAGAAGCCTCTATCCTCTTCCTGACTGCACTGTTTATTGTCCACGTTGGACTCCCATACAAGGCAACACTCCACAGAAATGCCTTCAGAAAGGACTTCCTTAGGCTTAAATCAATATTCAATGTTAACAAATTTCTCTTTTTCAAGAACGCTTTTCTACACATTAGCATTCTACATTTTATATCCTCTGTACTGCGAACATCATTTGTTATTTTACTGCCCCAAGTAACAAAACTCATCTACCTCCTTTATTGTTTCGTTACCTAATCTAATTCCTTCAGCATCACCTGATTTTCTAAGACTGCAC
The DNA here is from genome assembly GCA_026315105.1 of Locusta migratoria. Lineage (NCBI taxonomy): Eukaryota > Metazoa > Arthropoda > Insecta > Orthoptera > Acrididae > Locusta > Locusta migratoria. Next base: position 570,061,270 of record CM048747.1, on the reverse strand, counting down.
TTCATTACCCTTGTTTTACTCTTGTTAATGTCCATCTTCTATGCACCTTTCAGCACACTGTCCATTCCGTTCAACTGCTCTTCCAAGTCCTTTGCTGTCTCTGACAGAATTACTATGTCGTCAGATGTACTCATTAACTAATTAATTGGCATTTAACATTGCTGTTTGTTGTCAAACAAATAGGACCGCGATTAAAACTTAAAAAGATATGCGCCATCTAAAATTATTGTATGTACAGTTTTCATTTTATATTGTGATTATTTGTGTGTACATGAAAAGTTTTACTGTTGTGTTCATTAATTGTAAATTAGTATATTCAATTGTTATAAACAATACATAATGTAATGTCATTATTGTCGATGTTATATATTTGCATCACCGCCTTGCGTGGGGGAGTTCGAGTCTGCCGTTTGTGAAGTGCTCTGGAATCTATGTCAGTCCGTGTTTGAAAGTGGAAGTACTATCAGCTAAGTTTTGTTGCATTTTGTACGTTATGAAGTTGTAATGATTTGGTGGAATAAGAAGCAGTTTGATTGGAAATTAAATAATAAGTGAAAAATTGTACCTATGAGTATTCATTTCTACCATGACACCCCAGGTGAATAATTTTGCAGTGAGCAGAACCCCTATACATTGTAACGTTGAAAAGATGAGTATCGTTTTTGATATATTTGGAAGTGGTAGAATGACTGAACTGTAATTACTCAATAACCTAGTAACGTTTTAATGGTTATTGTAACAACACTACACACTAATGTAATAAGAACGGAAATAGCTTTGAAACTAAATGTGGAAATATAAAACAATTTTTTACTCGCAATAAAAATATTACAAAATGCTTATAACAACCATTAGATACCGGTATGATAATTCTGAATCAGTATTACTTGATTCCTTGTTATTTAGTTCCTTCATACTACAGAGCATCATCCCTCGTACAATCTAGTGCATTAGATATCGAAGATTTTTAAATGGCTGTTACGCAATCTGATTTGGAACTCACTTCAATGTATCATCATTCAATTGGCACACTTGGGCGTTTTACACGACTCGTTGCTCTCAGTTGTGAGTCACTTTTTAAAAGGCAGTTGGTGTACATGTGTTTAAACTTGACGTTAAACGATTTATTGAAACAGATGTCAAGTGGTTGCTGAATTGACGTCATCCTGCCTGGATGGTGCATGATTAGAACTTTTTTTCCACAGAATAAATAACTTTCTTCTTGAAATCGTAGTGCATCATTACAGTTGACATATCCCAGCACTTCACAAAATTCGATGAAACAATATGTGAAATCAGAATGAGTCACCTCGTGCAAGAATCCTAAAGCCTTCTGTATTGTTGGTATTTATGTAAAGAAATTTATTTTTCTTGCTACTAATATTTGAAAGGCTGCTACATTTTAAGTTGAGCAATACTAAATTTCTATTTCTTGTGTTGGATGGTGTATAGTCGAAAATAAAAAGGAAATTAGATTCGTCTTCCTTTTTTTATTTTTACGATAGCAAAAGTTTTAGCAAAGCAAGCCTGTGTAGCACTGCTTATATTAGACAGGAAAATTTACTTGTGGTGGCTCTTAGCACCATTTTTCAGAACTTAGCTTTGTACTCAATTTAAATCCTAGGCAGTTTTTCGAACCTCAAAACCCAGAAATAGTGCATCTTTCATTTGGTTAAATACACTACATTGTTTTCACAATAGCCATGCAACTCCATAAGTTTCATAGTGGTTTCACTTGAATATATTCAAAGTGAGATCGTTTTGTTTTATGACGTCAAGTCTTTCAGCGGATCTGTGGAAAATGAAGCGCACTTTTAAGAAAAGTAAACTGCAACATTCGGAACTGAAGGTTTCCATATAACACTTTGGATTTGGGATTCGGTAGTATTTGGCCATTATGCATCGAATCTCGAATCCGAAGCCATTGTGCTAGATTCGGCGAATAATGGATTCAGATGAACCACTCGGACACAACCCTAAAAAAAGTGATTTTGTAAATAATAATAATAATATTAATAAAAAATGTAGCTTATTGTATGCATACTGATACAGATTTACTTACCGAAACCAAGTGGCATGAAACCACTTTATCCCATTTTCATCTTGCCACATATTAACAATTCTTGCTATCAACCAACAAACAGGATGCAATTTATGTGGCTCCACAAGAACAAAATCTCCAGTGATGTAATTAATACCACGAAGATTGAATGAGCTGTAAATGAAGACTGGCAATTTAATAATTCAGATTTTGACCAAGATTTTGATGTATGACAAAATAATAAATACTAACATTTTGTACAGCACTAATTGCTACTTTGTGACATTCAAAAATGACTGAGAACCATCTCTCTGTTCCATTTTGAACAGTCACTTCTCATATGGAAAGTAAAGTCCGAAAAACAGTGCAACAGGTTAGTTCATTTTGTAAATGTATTCGATATAAAATATTATGACACAGCATCGGAAACTCAAGATACTCAGAATGCACATGTTGAATGCAATAGCTATGTTATGAGATAATAGATAATTCCAAAATTATGTGCACCATCTTTGTAACATATGTCAGTTGACTGCATTATCTTATGAACAAACAAAGCATCAGTACCAATGCAACCACACAACCAAACACATAAGGAATCGTGCAACTTCACAAACAGTAGTCTTGATTATATCCACTTAGTCTCTGCTGACACCATAAAAATACTTAAACTTCATTATTCGTGTTCTTTAGTGAGGTACAGAATAGTCATTTAATGTTTTGAATGAGTTTTGTTGCAGGCAATCTACATAAGATAGAAACAACATTAAATAAAGATTTTAAAAGTTAAAAACTATTAAATGTAAAGCCAAGGTTGGAATTCACACACACACAATATGGGAGAAATTTAGGATAGATGGAATAGAAATTGGTTGGATGTGGAGAAAAAGGGGGTTATCATAGGTTGAGGTCTGGCTAATTTCAGGATTGGAGAACAAACTGTAAGGATCTGTGTAGTAGGAGGACCCAGGTGGCCCTGGTTCTGCAGCAGCCATTGAAATCAAGCACGTGCTCATGTCAATATAGAAAGGTCTGCAGTGATTGAGCACAGTTGGTAAATTACATGGCTGTTTCACAGGTGGCCTGACCTCTAATTGGTTCAAATTTGCACATCAAGCCCAAGCCATTCGAGTGATTATATATCCGATAGTATCATTTTGATGATCATTAAACATTACTAATATTCACAGCTTCTTAATATATTATTCATTCTTGTTTTTGATCCGGGCTTTGGATGGGCTCTGATAAAGTTAAATATATTGTTATTAGGTTTTGACATCTTTCTTTGTGTATACACAAAAATCCCATATTCCCACGCCTTGCTGCAATGGAGTTCTTCCTTTCATGCCGACCAACTGCAACCCTTTACCTAAAACCTCTTTCCTTATTACCCTAGCCAGCTTAATTCTAACCCACAACTTCTTCACTTTTGAGGGACAGACATACAAAAAAGTAAAGGGAACAGCCATGGGAATGAGGATGGCCCCCTCGTACGCAAACTTATTTATGGGGCGCTTAGAGGAAGCCTTCCTGGACACCCAAGCCTGTCAACCCAAAGTTTGGTATAGATTCATTGATGACATCTTCATGTTCTGGACTCACAGTGAAGAAGAACTCCAGAATTTCATCTCCAACCTCAGCTCCTTTGGTCCCATCAAATTCACCTGGTCCTATTCCAAATCCCATGCCACTTTCTTCGATGTCGACCTCCATCTATCCAACGGCCAACTACACACATCCGTCCACATCAAACCAACCAATAAACAACAGTACCTCCATTATCACAGCTGCCATCCATTCCACATCAAGCATTCATTCCCTCCCCATCATCATGGCAAACGATTCTGCTACAGTCCCGAATCACTGAACCACTACACCAATAACCTAATAACAGCTTTCACATTCCGCAGCTATCCTCCCGATCTGGTACAGAAGCAAATTACCAGAGCCACTTCCTCATCCCCCAAATTCAGAACCTTCAACAGAAGAATCCAAGAAGTGCCCCTCTTGTCACCGGATACTTTCCGGGACTGGATCGGGCTTTGAACGTGGCTCTCCAGCAAGGATATGACTTCCTTAAATCCTGCCCCGAAATGAGATCCATCCTTCATGACGTCCTTCTCACTTCACCGAGTATCTTTCCACCACACACCTAACCTCCGTAATCTTGTAGTCCATCCCTATGAAATCCCCAAACCACCTTCCCTACCCTCTGGCTCCTACCCTTGTAACCAGCCCCGTTGTAAAACCTGCCCTATGCATACTTCCACCACCATTTACTCCAGTTCAGTAATTCGGAAGGCGTACACAATCTAGGGCAGCGCCATTTACGATAGCACCCACGTGATTTACCAACTGACATGCCTGCACTGTGAAGCATTCTATGTGGGAATGACCAGCAACAAAATGTCCATTTGCATGAACGGTCACAGGCAGACAGTGTTTGTTGGTGATGAAGATCACCCTGTGGCTAAACATGCCTTGGTGGACGGCCAGCACATCTTGGCACAGTGCTACACTATTCGGGTTATCTGGATACTTCCCACCAACACCAATCTTTCAGAACTACAGAGATGGGAACTTGCCCTTCAGAATACTCTCTCTTCCTGCTATCCAACTGGTCTCAGCCTCCACTACATTCAATGGTTGCAAAAGCTTGTTGTTGTTGTTGTTGTTGTTGATGATTAAAGGGGACTCAACTGCTGGGTTATCAGTCCCCTGTTCCCAGGTAGGAGTGAACTGTTAAAAGTTTCCTTTTCGTCGCATACTACTCTAAGTCCAGGATGCTCCAGGTACAGAGCGACAGTCAATCGTAAAATGATGACAAAACAATGGACAAGACAGGAGTGGACAAAATAGACAGAACACTAAAACAAGGCTGCAGAAGCGTGTGGCTGGCTGATCACAAAATAATACAGGATGAGCCAGCCACTCTGCACACTTTAAAATCCGTAGTTAAAAAGCAAGTCAGAAACCGTAAAATGACAGTGGCCTATTGTTCTGGAGGGGGTGAAGCCCGACAGGGCGGGCTTATAGGCCCCACCACTAAATAGACCCATAAAAGCCAGTTGCGCGAATAAAACGTAAAACACGATCGACCATAGCAGCATCATCTCCTAACATAAAAGGAAGCGCATCTGGGAGATTAAAAGATTGTCGCAAAACAATTAAAAGTGGACAGTCCACCAGGATGTGGACCACTGTCAAGGGGGCGCCACAGTCACACTGTGGTGCGTACTCCCGCCGAAGAAGGTGGCCATGCGTCAGCCATGTGTGGCCGATTGGTAGGCGGCAGAGAACAACAGATTCCCTACGAGACGACCGCAGTGAGGACTTCCATGCGGCCGTAGAGAGCTTCACTGCACGAAGCTTGTTGGGGTGAGCAGAGTTAGCCCACTCGTAGTCCCACAGGCTACGGATCTTCCAATGGAACTCCAGTCGGAGATCGCTCTCTGGAAGACCAATAGCCAATGGACTGGAGGAAGTAGCCTGCTTAGCCAGCTGATCCACACGTTCGTTTCCAGGAATGCCGATGTGGCCTGGGGTCCAAACAAAGACCACCGAGCGAACAGACCGAACAAGCCTGGAAAGAGACTCCTGTACGGATTGCACCAAAGGATGTTTCGGGAAACATTTGCTGAGGGCTTGCAAACCACTAAGGGAGTCAGAACAGATGACCAGAGACTCCCTATGGCAACCTCTGAGATGTTCAAGTGCCCGATAGATGGCAACTAGTTCCGCTGTGAACACGCTACTTCCACAGGGCAGTGAATGCTGTTCAGTATGCTCACCATGGACGTATACATAGCCAGTACGGCCGTCGACCACAGAACCATCCGTGTACACGACGTCTGCGCCACAGAACGACTCTAAAACCGCCTGAAACTGGCGACGGAGACTCAGTGGCGCTACAGAGGCTTTTGATACATGCGCCAAGTCCAGCCGAAGCTGTGGACGTGAAAGTGACCAGGGAGCGATGCGGTAAGGCCTGTGAAAAGCAGGAGGGATAGGAAGGGACTCAAGAGACAACAGGACAGAACGAACACGGACCGCGATTGGAAGACCCGATCTCGGTCATCGTTGTGGAGATGGAAGTGCAGCAGTTGGAAAAAGAAGCCTGCAATTCGGATGATGTGGTATCTCATGAACATGGGCAGCATAGGAGGCCAACAGCTGCCGCCGCCGAAATCGCAGGGGAAGGAATCCAGCTTCGGCTAGTAGGCTTTCCACTGGACTTGTCCGAAAGGCCCCTGTCGCTAAACGGACCCCACTGTGAAGTACTGGGTCCAAGGCCTGCAATGCAGATGGGGCTGCTGAACCATACACAAAGCTCCCGTAATCCAATCTCGACTGAATCAGCGCCCTGTAGAGCTGCAAAAGACTCGTACGGGCGGCTCCCCAACTAGTGTGGCTGAGGCAGCGTAGGATATTGAGGTACCTCACGCACTTCTGCTTGAGCTGGCGAAGATGAGGCACCCAAGTGAGCCGGTTGTCGAAGAGCATGCCAAGAAATCGGTGAGTCTCTTCGACACGAAGAAGTTCATCATATAAATATAGCTCTGGGTCCAAATGGACAGCTCGACGGCGGCAGAAGTGCATAACCCGGGTTTTCGATGGAGAAAACTGGAACCCATGTGTTGAGGCCCACGACTGCCCTCTCGAATGGCTCCCTGTAGACGCCTTTCAGCTACCCCAACGCTAGCTGAGCTGAAGTATAGGCAGAAGTCATCGGCAAACAAAGAAGAAGAAACCGAAGACCCCACTGCCTCAGTAAGTCCATTGATGGCAATTAAAAATAGGGGTACACTAAGTACAGAGCTCTGTGGGACACCGTTCTCCTGGACGTGAGAGGAGCTGTGGGAAGTACCAACCCGTACCCGAAAAGATCGGAGGGAAAGGAAGTTCTGAATAAAAAGTGGGAGCAGACCTCGCAATCCCCAACCGTGCAGTGTAGCCAGAATGTGGTGGCGCCAAGTGGTATCGTAGGCCTTTCTGAGGTCGAAAAAGACGGCAACAAGGTGCTCACGCCTGCTAAATGCCGTACGAATGGCGGACTCCAGAGCCACTAGGTTGTCAACAGTGGAGCGGCCTTGGCGGAAACCCCCTTGACGTGGGGACAACAGACCCCGATGTTCTAGGATCCACATAAGCCGCCGGCTCACCATACGTTCGAATAGCTTGCACAGAACGTTGGTGAGGCTGATTGGGTGGTAACTATCAGCCACCTGTGGGTCAGCACCAGGTTTCATCACGGGGATAACGATGCTTTCCCGCCATTGTGACGGGAAAGCCCCCTCCACCCATAAACAGTTAAACAGGGCGAGAAGCTGGTGTTGAAACTCCACGGAAAGGTGCCGGATGAACTGGCTGTGGATTCTGTCCGGTCCTGGAGAGGTATCGGGGCATGCGGCAAGGGCAGTTTCGAATTCCCATTTACTGAAAGCAGAGTTGTACACTTCGGCGCAACGTGTGTGAAAGGACAGCCGTCTCTGTTCAACACGCTCCTTCAGCGCACGGAAGTCCGCACTGTATTCACATGTTGCAGAGGTGCGAGCATAATGCTCGGCCATGTGTTCTGCAATGGAAATCGGGTCGGTGCATAGGGTACCCTGGATGCGTAGGCTGGGAATCGCCGCCGGTGGACGGTACCCAAATAGGCGCCGAACCTGCGACCACACCCGAGATGCTGAGGCGCGACGGCCGATGCTGGCGACATACGTCTCCCAACAGTCCCGTTTACCCTGCCTGATGAGCTGTCGAGCCCGGGCCCGGAGCCGTTTAAAATCTATTAGGTTTTCGACAGTGGGGTGTCAACGATGCCGCTGTAGCGCCCGACGACGATCCCGAATGGCCTCAGCGATTTCCGGCGTCCACCAGGGCACAGACTTACGCCGTGGGGAGCCAGAAGTGGTGGGAATGGTTGACTCAGCGGCTGAGACTATCGTGCTGGTTACCTGGTCAATCGCCATGTCCACGTCAGCTGGCAGTGGAACAGGAACCGTTGCAACTGAGGTGTAGCGTTGCCAATCAGCTCGACGGAGAGACCATCGAGATGGGCAGCCCGGAGGTTGAAAATCCAGGAGCGACACGAGGATGGGAAAAACAGCGGCACTGGGGACAGTGGCAAGGACGTAGATACAGACACCTCCAGAGACCCTGTCATATACGAGACGATTTTTGTAATAGCCCCGATACCCGCGAAGGGCTGGGGTCCTATTAGCAGGAAACCAGGTTTCCTGCAGGGCTACACAAAACGCTGGGAAGCGGCACAACAAGTGCTGTAACTCTGGCAGATGGCGGAAAAAGCCGCCACAGTTCCACTGGAGGATCAGAGAGCCTCCTGGTCGCTGGGGCATGCTGAATTCGGCGGCGCGGAAGGGGTCGCAGTATCTTCTGCCGTCGCCGATTTCTGAGGCAGAGCCTCAACGTCCATGACTTCCGCAGACTCGGCAATTGCCAAGTCTTTGGGGGACGCGAGGATCTCTATCTCGTCCTCAGAAGAAGAGGTGGAGGGGGTGGTGGCAAAGTTGCCACCGGGATATCCTTCTCCTTGGGCGGTTTCTTGACCTTCTTCTTCTTGGTTTCGCGCTTCTCTTTAGGTTTCTCATGCTGGGAGGGCGCTGCCAGCTCAGTCCCCAGGACTGAGGAGCGGCGTGCAGCCCTACGACCAGCTGGCAGTACTTTCTGCCATCCACTGGCATCCGCTGATTCAGCGGGAGAAACCTTAGAGGGAAGGGATCCGAGCGACCCCTTCCTAGCGCGAGGAGCCAGAGCAGGCTGTTGTTGCTCTGGCTCTGGGGTGTGGTGTGGTGGTTACCGCTCCCAAAGCAGAGTCTTTGGGGGCGGTGGAATTTTGAGGTGCCCCCAGTAGTTAGGGAGGCAGAGGTAGATGGTTGTGCCTGGGAGCCCACTAGGACCGACTGCACACGTGGCAATTCTTTAGATAAAGATACGGCTGCAGCAAAGGATGTCTTCATACTGATGGGATGCAGTTTTTCGTATTTCCTCTTCGCCTCCGAGTAAGACAGCCTATCCATGGTTTTATATTCTTCCTCTCTCTATGCAGAACAGAGCAGGTGGGCGAGCAAGGGGAGTGGTGTTGTCCACAGTTCACACAAAGTGGAGGAGGTGCACAAGGGACATTAGGGTGTTCCGCACGTCCACACTCTCGACAGGTGGAGTTGGCTGTGCACCTGGAGGACATGTGCCCAAACCTCCAGCACTTATAACAGCGCATAGGGGGAGGAACGTAGGGCTTCACGTCAATCCGGTAAATCATCACCTTGACCTTCTCAGGCAACGTGTCACCCTCGAAGGCCAAGATGAATGCGCCGGTTGCGACCCTGTTGTCCTTCGGACCCCTATGCACTCACCGTATAAAATGAACTCCTCTCCGCTCCAAGTTCTTACGTAGCCGTCATCGGTCTGCAACAGAAGATCTTTATGGAAGATTATACCCTGTACCATGTTGAGGCTCTTATGAGGAGTGATCCTCACGGGAACTTCACCCAGCTTGTCACAAGCAAGCAGTGCTCGTGACTGTGCTGGGGATGACGTCGTAATAAGGACAGAGCCGGATCGCATCTTTGACATGCCTTCCACCTCACCGAATTTATCCTCAACGTGTTCAACAAAAAACAGGGGCTTTGTGTTGGTGAACGACTCACCGTCGGTCCGAGAACATACTAGGTATCGGGGGACATAGGCCTCACCTCGATTTCTTGTCCTACGTTCCTCCCATGGCGTTGCCAAGGCAGGGAACGACTGAGGGTCATATTTCTCAGCATTGTACTCAACCTTTCCTCTCTTAGAGACGGTGGTTAAACGCCCACCAGCGTTACTTTGGGTTCTTTTCATCGTGGTCCCACGAGCAGCTAGGGAAATAAGAGTCCACCCAGGCAGAGCCCCGCTTGCCTGGGTAAGCCTTTTACAACTGAGGTGCGGCAGGTTCCTCAGAGGTTGCTCGCTAATGACTGTTCTACCTCAACAGCCATGCATCTCCTCGGCACGTAGCACACCTTGAGATTGAGGTTTTTTTTTATAGAGGTTTGTACCGTCCTCGCGACCCGGGCGATTAAGCCAAGATCCCCGGGCTCTATAACGTACAACGTTCCACCGTTGCGCCGAACGATAGTCGTTGAAGCACGCACAGAGCTTACGGTGTAGCGGACTGTTGGCGCGACACAGCCCACAGCTCAGGACCCCGGGTTCGCCAAGCCCGTACTCAGCAAATTAATGCTGAGCCCCTGAGGTGGGTTGCAAAAGCCTGATGGAAATAACTAAAGGATGGGAGGGGAAACATCGATCAATGGCCTGCAGACTGCTCATGGAGTCAGCACAGATTAAAACACGTTCCACGGCAGTCTGTTTAATAAAACAGAGGGCTCTATAAATCACCTTCAGCTCTGTCGTGAACACACAGCATGCCTCTGGCAGAGAATGTCATTCTGCCCCAACAGGAGATGTAAAGGCATATCCGGAGTGGCCCGCAGTTTTCGAGCCATCAGTGTAGAAAATAAGAGGCTCCCTGAAACTCTTCTAGTACTGGGTGCACCAAACGCCGAAAGACAATGGGAGAAATTAAAGCTTTTGGGCCCTGGAAGAGATCCGCCCGAATTAGTGGTCACGGCACCATCCACGGGGGTGTGCGTGTAGTAAAATGGGGTGCGCAATCTAGGGAAGGGAAATGGAAATCTCGGCACAGAGAGGCAAGCCGCAGTCCGATGGGAAATCCCGCCTGTGGCCGAATATCAGGGGGTCGAAGCCCTTCATATGCAAAAAGAACCTGGTAAGTAGGATGAGCAGGATATTGCCGGATGGCGATGGCATAAGACGCCAGAAGCTGATGCCGCCTGACCTGAAGAGGACCGGGCTAGTCGGGAACGCACCTATAGCCAAGCGCACATCATAATGGTGATCCAGGTCTAATAATTTCAGGGCAGAAGGAGCTGCCGAGCCATAAACTTGACACCCATAGTCCAATCGGGATACGATTAGAGCCCGATAGATACGAAGGATAGTTGTTCGGTCTGCACCCCAAAATGAATGAGCAAGGAAACGTAGGGCATTAAGTTTCCTCATACAACTAATCTTTAGGTGGCGAATATGGGGCACCCAAGTCAATTTTTTGTCAAAGAGAAGACCCATAAAACGATGCTGTGCTACAACTTCCAGGTGCTGATTACCAAAGAACAGTTCTGGATCAGGGTGAACTGTAGTACGATGACAAAAATGCATCACCCTCGTTTTTGTCGAGGAAAACTGGAAACCATGGGACGTAGCCCACATTGAAGCCCGCCGAATGGTGCTCTGGAGCTGACATTCAGTAGAGGCTACTGAGTAGGAGCTGTACCATATGCAAAAGTCGTCGACATACAATGCCGGAGTTACCAGCGACCCAACAGAGCTCACCAACCCATTGATGGCAATTAGAAAAAGGGTAACACTCAACACTGAGCCCTGGGGGACGCCGTTCTCCTGTATTCGAGGGGAGCTAAAGGAAGAGCCAACTCTGACACGGAACAGGCGGTGGCATAAAAACTGATGGATAAAAATTGGTAAGGAGCCTCTGAGGCCCCAGTCATGAAGAGAACATAAAATATGATGACGCCAAGCAGTGTCGTACGCCCTATGAAGATCGAAGAAGACTGCTAAAAGATGGTGTCGTTTAGAGAAGGCCTGTCTGATCGCTACCTCCAGTCGGAAGTAAATGGTCAATAGGGGATCATCCCTCCCGGAACCCACACTGGTAAGGTGAGAGAAGTCCCCGGGATTCAAGAACCCAGCATAATCTGAGGGCTACCATCCTTTCAAGTAATATACAGGGGACACTTGTCAGGCTTATTGGTCGATAACTGTCCGGCGCCAACGGGTCCTTGCCAAGCTTGAGGGCAGGGACCACAATACTCTCCCTCCACTGGGAGGGGAAGACCCCTTGAAGCCAAATACAGTTAAAAACGTTTAGGAGAAATTGTCGTTGTGAGGGTTTGAGGTGTTTCAGCAATTGATTACGGATATCGTCAGGGCCAGGTGCTGAATCACGAGAAGAAGAGAGGGCCAGCGATAGTTCCCAGTCAGTAAAAGGTTCGTTATATGGTTCCACCTGGTGAGAAGTAAAGCCTAATTTGAAGGTTTCGGCCTCGTGTTTCTTAAGGAGAAAGGTCGCCGGATATGAAGTTGTCGCTGATACATTGGTGAAGTGAGTTGCAAGATGTTCTGCAACAACAGATGGCTCTGTGCAGACCCCATCAGGCAGGGCAAGACCAGGGACGGAAGAAGGCCACCAGCTATCTTGGATAGATCGGAGCATAGCCCACACTCTTGTCAGAGGGACAGAAGAGCCCAATGAGGAGACAAAATGCTCCCAGCATGTCCGCTTACTTTGTGTGATTAAGTAATGAGCTCTGGCATGCAGACGTTTGAAATTTATGAGACCAGCGAGGGACGGGTGGCGCTTAAGATGTTGCAAAGCCCTACGGCGCTCGCGAATGGCTGCGGCAACAGTTGCATTCCACCAAGGGACCGAGCGGTGAGTATGAGGACCCGTCGACTGGGGAATAGTGGTGTAGTCAGCTTGGGTAATCATGTTGGTCATTCGGCTTATAACATCATCTATACAGCCTGAGGGGGAAGATGGAAAAACAACCTTGGATGTATACAGCGGCCAATTAGCATGACGGAAAACTCAGCGGGGTATGCTGACTCATGGTAGGTGTGAGGGAAGTGAAAGGATCAACGGAAAGTGGTTGCTATCGCAGAGGTCGTCATATGCTGACCAGTGAAATAAAGGAAGGAGAGAAGGAGAAGTGAGAGAGAGGCCTATAGCAGAAAAGGTGCAGTGAGCGGCACTACAATGGGTTGGGGAACCATCGTTGAGAAGGCTCAGGTTGTGGTCAGCAAGAAACTGGTATATGAGGCGACCCCGGCTAGATGTATAACTACTGCCCCACAAAGGATGGTGGGCATTGAAATCCCCAAGGATGAGGTAAGGAGGGGGGAGTTGCTAAGGGGGTAACTAGGGACGCGAGTGTAGGTGGCCTGTCAGGGGGAAGGTAGAGGTTGCAAATGGTTAACAGAGTGTCCAAGTGAACCCGGACAGTAACCGCTTCCAATGGAGTTTGGAGAGGAATCCAGGTACTGACATTATCTGTCCGGACCAAAGTACAAACCCTACCAGATGCCTGGAGGGGACCAACCCGATTCCGACAAAAAGCACGGAACCCATGGAGGGTCGGTGAATAAACCTCGATTCCTGCAGGACGACACAGGCCACAGAAGAAAGAAAGATTAGCTGTTTACTCTCCAAGAGGTGACGGTAGTAGCCATTATAGTTCCATTGGATGATCACATCACGAGGATCTAGGTGGGAAGCGAATGGCGTAACATCTGTCACGCTGCTTTGTCAGAGTCTGCCACCAAAGAAGAAGGGACAACATCCATTAATAGCTGATCAGCCTCAGTCTCAATGGGATGAGCGAGTTGCGAAAGAACAGTCAGGCTTTATCTTTTAACTTTGGTTCCTCCTCCTCCTCCTCCTCCTCCTCCTCCTCCTCCTATTTCTCTTTCTCTCTTGTGGGACGGGGAGGACCCGCCCCAGATAGAGGACTTTTGTCAGTTAGGTCCAGCACTGACGAAGATCGGGCGACCTTTGAACTCACTGACTGGGAGTCCGATGGCTGACTGGAGGTCAAAGATCTCCGATCTGGGGAATGCCAGGACAGAAGTCCCTGAGATGGGGCACTGTCACCGGCAGGTGACGGAGAAGGGGTGCACTTCTCCATCTTGGAAGGGGTGGGACACAAAGGGAGGGCTACAGGAGCTACAGGAGAGGGAGATGTGAGGGAGGGATGGGAACGAGGTGTAGGGGGGAGATGGGAGTGGGAAGGGGAGGGTGAAAGGTTAGAAGATAACGTCGTAGCGAAGGTCGTCGTCGTCTGCACGGGATGCAGACGTTCATATTTACTGCGGGGCTCAGGGTACGTCAAACACTCCAGGGATTTGTACTCTTGTATTTTCTTTTCTTTCTTGAACATAGGGCAATCTGGTGACCGTGAAGAGTGGTGTCGATGACAGTTGCCACACACCGGCAGAGGAACACAGGGGCTCCCCTCATGTAGTGGGCGTCCACAATCACCGCATACTGGGACTGCTGTACAGTGAGAGGACATATGACCAAACCTCATACATCGAAAACATTGCATGGGAGGTGGAATGTAGTGCTTCACAGAGATATATTATCTTTACCTTCTCTGGGAGTGTCCCCCCCTCGAAGGCCAAGATAAAGGCCCCAGTATCGACGCGGTTGTCTTTAGGTCCCCTCTGAACGCGGTGAACAAAATGTACACCACGCTCATCATCAGTTTGAAGGAGGAGGTCCCGGTGGAATATCACACCCTGTACCATATTCAAGGATTTGTGCGGGAGTATTGCTACTGGAATGTCGCCAAGGGTGGTGCAGGCGAGCAAAGCTTCGGACTGGGCTGCCGTTTTAATGAGCAATGAGCCCGATCTAAGTTTACTCATAGATCCCACTTCACCAAACTTGTCCTCTATGGTCTCGCCAAGGAACAGCGGTTTAGTGGTAGTAAAAGGTCCTCCATCAGTCCTTGTGCAAACCAGATAGCGAGGAAAGGGTTTTGCTCCTAACCGGAGAGCCTGGCCTTCCTCCCAAGGGGTAGCGAGGAAGGGAAACATCCTCATAACCGCAGTAGCAGCATTAAAAGACCTCTTCCTGTCTTGAGAGACGGTCGATGCACAACCATTTTGGAGTCTAACTCTTTTCATAGTGCTAGACGTCCACCCTGGTGTCACCCACTCCGAAACAGGGGCTCTCTCCATGGGTGCCACCCAGCCTCAGCAAAGGCCACCTGGCACGATGGCCATTGCCGAGAGTTCTGTCACCCCCGAGGACAGGCATCAACTCCTTGGCTTGCATGGAGAGGTTGCAGCTCAGACACCAGTAGTGTGATCCCTGTGGTGTCAGGGGGCTCAGCCAAAGGGTACATAACAACCCCCCCCCCCCCCACACGGACTGGCTGCACATGCTAGGGACCTAGCGGGGGATGGGGGCTACAGCGAGGAAAGGAAGTGAAAAGGAAAGGATAGGACCCGTGCTGTAGGGGCTAGGTCGGGAGTTCTTCCCCAATTGGCTCAAACTTTATCGAATAATTTTGTTATGGAAGGTCAACACAGCAGACAAAACCAAAATTGCAGGACAATCGGTACCATGGGATAGCCATGCCGTCATCTAGAGTAGCACCGAGAGACGGGGTTGGAGAGGGTGGGAAGGAGCGATTTGGATGGGAAGGAGGGGGAACTAGGAGGGGTAATGCAGCCTGGGGAAAAAAGACTGCAATGGCTCGGGGACCCGTGCGCGCCACACACGTACCCACAAAAGAGCTGTGGGCCCCCTGGGGGTTTCTAAATATCATGTTTTATTTGATTGCATCATTTGCTTTTTTCAGTATGCCAGCAAAATGAAAGTGGCAATAATTAGTTGGTGAGATAGTTGTATCAAAAACTGAGAAAATGACAAGTTACAAACTTAATATTGGCTAAAGTGGACCATAGCAACAACAAAAATTGCTACATAGTATTAACTAGAGATGCTGATGATGTCTCCAAAAATGTATTAGCAAACCTGGTACTCAAGTTTACAGTGTACTGCAAATGGTTCAGAAGCAAAATATAATTTTTAACTGGTATACAACTTAGGCATGACCTTATGTTTAAGTCATGTCTAAACATAGAAAGAACTGAAGCAAACAAACTGCTTCAAAAATCTGTTAAATGTACCCAGACACAAGCTTTGTTAAACAATTTACTCGTGTTTCTGGATGCAGTCTCTTTTTCTGTTGAATCTTGTTAGTGTTTTGCCACGATCACTTTATCTACCACAATTACCGGTTTCAACTGATCTTGCAGTCATCATCAGATCTATAAAAGGAGATCAAAGTACCTGCCACTTACTACCCATGAATGCTAAAAATTGTAGCTTATACATTTTATTTTTGATATCTACATCCCCTTGGAACTGTAGTGGATCTAATCATATCAGAAACTTGTGGTACTGTCTATACGACGTCGTTCTATGGGGTTGTCAAATACACAAAATTGCATATTAAGAGGTTCGCTGAGCTGCTGACAGACACAAAAATAGATAATCACATTCACACAAAATTTGTTGGTGTTTCTTTCTCTGATGAAGGCCATGGCTGGAAATTAAGTTGTTTGAATGTGATTATCTATGTTTGTGTCTGTTGTAGCTCAGCGCCAACATGAGATCGCTGCTCTGTCCCCAATTCTGGCCGCCAGCCGTGCGTTTCAACACTGTTGGAACCGCCCTGTTGCCAGATCCGAGGATTAGGAGACACCGTAGTTTGGCCATTAGGAGCCTGTCATGTTAACCTGACAGTAGGGAGAGAAGAATATCCGTTTAAAATGGAAATATTGCCAAAGAGGAGCTGAGAGTTGGATGTGATCCTGGAGAATGATCTCCTTCGCCAGTTCCAGGGTATAGTTGACTACCGATCACAAACAGTTCAATTTGGTGACATACTGCATCATTTTGGTAGTGGTCACACTGTTCAGAGACGGTCCAGAGAAAGGCACCTTTTCCCAAGACTCCCCGGGGCCGCGTACAGCAGTGCTGATAGCAATAACTGCTGTGATGATAAACGGTGGAACAGGAAGGGTCCTTTGGGTAACATTCGAATCCCGTAACCTAAGTCCAACCGCACTTTTGGTCAATCTGCTCGCCAGAAACAAGGTTTTGAACAAGATGCGAGTACACGTAAAAAGAATCCTGTGCAATGCCAAGAGTGAAGGAGGAAAATTCCGGATACCCGTGAGTATCGATAATTTCGGTACAAAAGAAGCAGTAATACCGCGTGGAACCGTACTGGCGAGTGTCCAGTGTGTGGAACCCAAAGACGTACCGACCGTTCGAAGTAGGGAGAATCCGGAAATAGAAGCTAGAGTTTTTTCTGTGGAGGAGTTGCCTACCGTCACGCCACAGCTGGAGGACCGTTTGAAGGAGAAGTTGGTCCACCTAGATGAAGCCAACCAGGAGTCACTATATTCCGTACTGAAGTAGTATGCTGGGTTGTTTGAAAACCGGAATTGTTTGCCCGCTACTGACTTAGTATACCATGAGATCCCGACTGGAAACACTAGACCCATTGTGCAAAAAGTGTACCGAATTCTGCACCATCTACATACAACCCATGGTGGACGAAATCATTCAGGAGCAGCTGGACGCAGGGATTATACAGCTCTCAGCTAGCCACTGGCCTTCACCGATCATGCTAGTACGAAAGAAATCGTTGAAGGGGAAAAGTCACACCGAATGTGTGTAGACCTACAAACTGTGAACAAGGTAATGACCCCCGACACGTACCCGTTGCTGAGGATTGATGAGACACTGGACAGATTGGGGAATAGCCGCTACTTTACAACTTTGGACATAAGGTCGGGTTACCATCAGATTAAGATTGCGCCACAAGATAAGCCTAAAACAGCATTCATTGTGCCTTCTGGATTGTACGAATTCGTAAGAATGCCATTCGGGTTGCATAATGTCCCTGCGGGTTTTCAGCGGTTTGCCGACTTACTATTACGAGGATTAAAACCTATCACCTGTCTGGTATACTTGGATGACATAATTATATTCTCCAAAACCATTGAAGAGCATGCCGAGCGGTTGAGGAAAGTCCTAGTGAGGCTCCGGGGAGCTAAACTAAGTCTAAAATTGGAAAAGTGTTTCTTTGCAGAGTCACAAGTGCAGTACTTTGGCCATATAATCAGCTCTGACAGAGTAAAACCAGACCCGCAATTGACAGAGGCCATCCGAACCTTTCCGGTACCCGCCAGCATAAATGAATTGCAGAGTTTTCTCAGTTTGTGTAATTTCTACCGCCTTTATGTGTAGAACTATGCCGCGATAACCGAACCACTTACCCATCTGTTGAAGAAGAGGATGACATTTAATTGGACTCCAGAATGCGACCGCGCCATGCAGCGTGTAAAAGACATTCTAAACAGCTCTCCGTTATTGGTTAACCTGGACTTTAAGAAACCCTTCATTCTGTCATGTGACACATCAGATTTTGTCGTGGGATGCATTTTGAGTCAGGAACAGAATGGGGAAGAGAAACCTATAGGATACGTGTTCCATCAGCTCAATAAGGCTGGGCGGAATTATAGCACCACAGAAAAGGAACTGTTAGCGGCAAGTCTTTGGAGTTAATTACTTTAGGTCTTACCTCTACGGCAGGCCATTCACTGTAGTTACCGACCATGCCACCCTGCAGTGGATCTGAGTAGTCGATTGACAAGGTGGGCTTTGAGGCTCAGCGAGTTTGATTACAGAGTGAAACACAAGACGGGAAATTCGCACCAGAAGCTGATGCACTTAGCCGTAAAGTACGGTTGGTGCAGGTGGAAGATGTACTCGTGGACGAGCTGGAAAAAGAACAGAAAGCAGATGCAGAATGCCAAGAGTACGCTAAGCAACCAGGTTTCGAACTAGTGGATGATGTTTTGCACAAAAAGACCCCACTGGAAAATTGGATCGTGGTTTCCAAAGCTTTACATCCGCAGATTTTAGCACAGTGTAACGACAGCTTACAAGCCTGCCACAATGGAAAAGAGGTTACAAATTGCTGAATCGCAATGCAATATTGGTTGCGTCGACATCAGCAAGATGTGGGTAAGTAAGTATGCAACTGCCTACCATGCACACAGAGGACTCAAAATAAGCGACCGCGAATACCGATGCAAACATTGCCGGAAACTTCTAGGCCATGGCAATTAGTCGCCCTGGACATCATCGGGCCATTCCCGCAAACACCTCGGGACAATAAGTACGTCCTATCCACTATTGACTATTTTTCTAGGTTCCTAATCTTACAAGGGGAGGCCGCCAATTGTGAAATTCAGATTCAAGTCATACTGCGCATAATAAAAGCTCATGGCCAGAGGTGTAATGTGGCAAAGCACCAAAATGCACTTCTCAGCCGTTGTCGAGAAAAGCGACAAATAAAAAAAAATAAAAAAATAAAACGTTGTGGTGAAATACTCTCTATGATTAATAATATGATTAATCAAAAAGAGTTTTTCACCGCACCGGTTTTTTTTAATTGTCAATTTTTTGGACAACGACTGAGAAGTGCATCTTCATGCTTTGCCAAATTGCACCTCCAGCCATGAGCTTTTATTATGCCCAGTATGAATCGAATCTGAATTTCACAATTGGCTGCCTACCCTTGTTAGTCCCTCTGGCAGACATATCAGCAGACACCATAGCACAAGCTTTCGTGAACCGCGTGGTATTGCCCTATGGGAGCCCAGAAGCCCTACTTATGGACAGAGGAACGAACTTTATGTCCGCTCTGTTTGTCCGAGTCTGTAAGTTACTGAGGATAAGGAAATGGCGAACTTCATCATTCCATCCGCAAGCCAATGGCTGGGTAGAACGAGCGCATAAGACCATTGTTAAGATGTTTGCACATTACGTTAATAGCAGTCACACTAATTGGGATAAATACCTAGCCTTCGTGGCCTCGACACATAATAGTCACGTGCATGAATCAAAGGGTCTTACACCGTACGAAGTCATCTATGGCCACTCCATGAACTCTCCGTTTGCAATAGACAAGTTGCCGCCGGGTGTGGATGTTCAGCAAGTGAAAAGCCTGACACACCAGTTAAAACACAACTGGAGGAAAATACAGAAAAGCAATAGGAAAGCCACTGAGCGCCAGTTACGTCGCGGGAATAAGGGAGCTACCTTACCCCACTACAAAATCGGAGACTGGGTTTTGGTACGAAACACCGTGGTTAAACAAGGACCAACCAAAAAGTTCACTTCATTGTTCGAGGGGCGTACCAAATAATACGTCTCATATCACCCATCAATGCCGAAGTGCAGTTGACAGGCTGTACCGTGGTTGTACACTTCGACAGTCTGAAGCCCTATCACGGTCAGGTCAGGCCACGTCCGGCAGTAACTGAACCAGCCGCACCTAGGAAACCGGGACGACCAAGGAAGATAAAGCCAAGGGAACCTATAGTTCCCCCTACCCATCATAAATACCCGCTGAGATCTAGGCATCCCTATGGTCTACGATCGAGGGACCTGTAAAGCTAAATGTTAGGGGATGGAAATGAAAGTTTATGATAATGTGACACCGTAGCACAAAAGCCGTAGAAGGTAGTTGTAGGATAGTTACACCTCGGATAAGCCTTGTTTTTTACTATTATGTGTAAGGGACAATTTTTGTGACTGGATATTCCTAGAGTACGAGAGTATAGTTAATAGGTGGGGAGGAGCTGTCTTCATTACGTTAATAGCCTATGCTGTTTTCCAGTAGGTAGGTAGGTAAATAAAACCACGCCTGAGAATAGGAAATTTAAAGGAAGCACCACACTTGCCCAGTTGTCTTGCGTGTAGCCTTGCCACTCGCATCACCAGGCCGCCGCCCCTTCCCCTCCCCACCCTCTCCCATTGTTCAGCACCTGCCACTGACCCTGCTTCACCGTCAGCCATCCATGCCAAGCAAGCGTACGTCCAGTGTCGTAACAAGGACACTCACTGATTCAGCAGCCTGAACGCCTGCCCGATTGCGAAAGTCAGCACATCGCCATGCAACCAGCTATGCTAGTCAGCTAACCCGGAAGCAATGCCCTACCGTTGCCGCTACCCGGCTGTAGGCCATGCCCCACCTGACCACTGTCTCTGTAACATGCTATGAGTCAAACTTGGTATAGCAAACTTAGCGGGTAGAGCTTTCAAACAGTGGACAACTGATCAATAGTTCACATTGCGATATTGTGACTCCCCCACTACTAAAATTGCCGCACAACTGAGTATCATTATAACACAAGCGCCAGTCCATTCTTGCTCCACCTACCAGAAATACCAACCAATTTGCTGAAGACACCTCATTTCAACAGTTCCCATCTCCATCACACATTAAATGAACTTTTGGAACATGGAAAAGGACAATCATTATGGACAGAGCAATAGCACATAGGCATAACTGGAACTCCAACAATTATCACAGAATCGTCGTGCTACCTAGTGCTACACTACGACCTCTCACCCTGGTCGTGATAATAACAATATTGTGGCTGATGTACAAAAAGGGAAGTTTCTACAAAAGGGAAGTTTCTACCAATGTTGCCCAGCCAAGCCCGCCATAGTACCTGAGTGCCAACCGACTGGTAACTTCACCCACAGCACACCAACTGGTTCTAACCCCCTTAGATGTAAATCAAAGCATAGTTGCAGTTATACTCTAGTTCTAAAGGGATATACATGTAACATTAGCTATGTTATGTCCCCAAGTAATTACTATAATTAAATCTATAATACACAATGATTATCCATAGCATAGCTGTCTGACTAAGTACGTAGTTATCCTGAAAATTTTAACTTTTGTTAATAACATTGTCATGCCCACTGTATATTCCACTTTACTCCAATTAAAGATTGTCCTGTTACAATACCTGTTACAATTCACACTGTTCTCTCCGAGGAAGTAAATTGTTATCTAGCTTAGACACCTAGCTTAGATGAAGGCCAAAGTGTTTCAGACCCAGCCTTCCAGTTCACCAGCCAATCACCGGTACCACTGACTGCACCAACCAACCGGCAGCCGTGGCGCTACCACCATCACTTCCCGAACTACTGTGAGCCGACCAAGGCACCCCGTGGCATCCGACACACCCACGCAAGTCAGAATTCTGTATTGTAAACATACTATTACTTTTATAAAAGACATTACTGTAAAAGCCCCTTTTGCCCACCGTCGCCTCCCATGGGACCTTTGTTTTAATTGTAAAGCTAAAAGAGACTTACCAAGTGGTAAACCACTCCCATTGAAGGGGGAGGAATGTACACCAGTGGCAAATAGGAGTCGCGAGTTTTCAAAATATTCTTGGTACTTTTACTGGCATTTAATTTCCTTTGATGTATAAGTCAAATTTCCGAACTAAGATAACGTTCACCAAGGCAACAAGCACCTTCCGTGCGCCAACGTGAGGTCGCTGCCCTGTCCCCAATTCTGGCCGCCAGCCGTGCGTTTCAACACCACATGCCGGGTGCCGTCGACCCTAGTTTGGCAATCCTCTGTACCAGGACGTGCTGCAACTACCGGCCCCAAAACTGCTGAACATCATGCTAATACCGAGCCCCCACCAAAGAGTGCCAGCCAAACAGAGCCCAGAACATGGAGCTACCAAAAGATTCCCACCAATCAGGGACTAGAGCGTGTAACGTCCTAGATTTGATGTCCGCTACCTGCAAGACGGGCAGTAAGTCCACGATTGATTCTGCGTTCAACTCTCGACCGAGCAGCACCGTCCCTCCGCTCTGCAGCCCGCCGGGCTAGCACCCACAGTCTTCTAGCACAATGCTAAACTCCTATCTACCACTGGTGCCACTCCTCAGGCCTTAAGAACCAGCTTATGTATCCCTTAATTGGAAATATATCCTGTCTCACCATTCCCCTTGTGCTGCAGAAGCGTTTACGCATGGCCGTTGGTTTTCCCCATAGGGCTACAGATGTGTTGACACATCACGTGCCACCGGTCGCCACACTGCTACGGCCAAGTCTAAGTGTGCTGAGTGAAAGCTTCCTGAGTGCTACTGATGTGCTAAAACACAGGGCTTTCTTTCTGCCCTTTGCTTCCAGTAGGTGTTCAATGTTCTGGCTGTATAGTTCACGAGTCCATATATGTTTGTTGTTGTGATTTGTCTTTGGAGAATTAGACTTCAGTACTCGTGATTTCGTCATTTTCATTGTTTTCTGCACATCATCATAGTTACATGGATAAAAAGATCCAGCAGATGCTCATCAGGAGTTACAGTGAGTACGAATTCTTTAGCAGTGATGAGTTTCAACAGAATCTCGAAGCTACATCAGAGGGGAGAGCAAGATGTCGGCAGTTCCTCAGAATGAGAAAGTGACAGTGAAATGATTCAGAAAAGAACTGGCATTAGTGATACATTTGACTGGAAAGAACCGATTTCCAGCCGTTAAACCGTGACTTTGATGACTTGAGTGCAGGACATAAATTTCAACTAGATACTGACTCAAGCATTCTTTCATTTTTTATGATATTAATGTCTGAAGAACTGTTGCAATTTATTGCAGATGAAATAATCGATTTTATGTTTACACTAGAGGAAATAGAGAATCTGTGAATTCTTGACTGCCAAAGTGGAAGAACACTAGCTCTCAGGAAAAGTATTGTTTTATTGCTATTTGCCTTCTAATGGCCCAAGTCAAGAAGTTAAAATTAAATGATTATTGGTCCAGAGATACACTTCTAAACACACCAGTTTTCAGTGAAATTAGGTCCCAAGACAGCTATTTTCTACTTCTAAGAATGCTACACTTCAATGATAACTCTGTGAATACCAGAGGTAACTGTTTAAAATTAGGACGATTGATGACAAAGTTCAAGAAACGTTTCGCAATTCATTTCGTCCACATCACATGTTTTGTATATGAAAGTCTCTTTCTGTTCAAAGGACAATTATATTTTAAGCAACGTATTCCATCCAAGCGAAGTAGTTTTGGGATAAAGACATTTTACTGTGTGACTGTCAGAGTGGGTACACTTTGGATTTTATTGTGTATACAGCCTCAACAACAGAAATTGGGTTCCACAATTTAGGGAAAAGTGGCGATGTAGTGGAAACTCTTATGGGATCATATTTGGAAAAGGTTCATATTCTGTTAGTCGATAATTGGTACTCAGCACAGACTTGTTCCTCTGGCTTCAGAACCCTGGAACAGCATTGTTCACAAGAATAGGTGCAACATTCCAAAACTGCAGAAGAAATTAAAACAAGAAGAAACTGAGTTATGTCCACTGACAAGATTCTTGCTATCAAGTGCTATGATAAGAGAGAGGTGTTGATGTTGACTCATGTAACACACCACAAATGGTTGAAGCAGAGAAGACCGAGAGAAATACTGGCAAAAAATAAGGAAACCGTAATCTATTGTGGATTACAATTTGAGTATTTATTTATTTATTTATTGGTCCTGTGAATCCAGAACTGTACAGGGTACAATAGATATTGGACCATTTCTGGCCTAACATACTTCTTTTCTTGTGTTGTAATATTAAAAGTAGATTAACATTTTACTTGGTACGATTTACCACATAATCTTTTTCACTGTTAGAATTTTTGTTACTCTACATATTGAATAAAATGGATATTTGCCACTTTTACACAACATGATTACATTTTTTATATAAATAAATAAATCGTAATACCTAATAGTAAATTTACATTTTCTCAACACACTTTATCATAGACCTACATTTCTAGCTGATGCTAAAATTTTGAAACTCTAAATATTCATCTTCTGAATAGAAGCAGTGCATCACCAAGTAATCCTTGACTGCTGTCTTGAATTTGGTTGTGTCCGTTTTTGAGTATGGGTTCAGTTGAGCATTGTGACAGGTTACTGAGTGCAGTCCTATAAGTCCATAAGACTGTGAAATGGCAAAAGAAATATTCTTTTTTTAACATTTTGGATTTGTGCATTTTAAATGCTCATCCACCCTACAGGTCGGTAACAGGACAAATAATGGCACTCACAGAGTTTCACCTTTCTCTTATGAGGGAGACTGTAGAAAAATATACCACTGAATGAAAAAAGCTGGTAGGGGAAGGCTCTATAACGGGAATCCTCTGTGTTTCAAAGTGAGACAATTTCCATATGTTACTGTGAGTGCACATTCGCAGAAAAGTATATTAATTCACAGATGCGTCATTTGCACGAAACAGAAAGTGTGGTGGGAAACTAGATACCAATGCAAAACTTGCAATGTTCCATTATGCGTTATTCCCCACTACGACCTTCAACAACCACATAAAAGAGACACACACATAGAACACTTTCAGCTATCGGCCATGGCCTTCTTCAGAAATAGGAACATTACAGCCATCACACAAGCACACAATACAGTCACACAACCATGATCTCCAGTGGCCACACTTCGAATCACAATCTGCGGTGTGGAAATGTTGGAAATGGGGTAGGGGGAGGGGCTGGGGTTATAGGAATGTTGTTTCATGGTGGTGGGGGTGGATACAGCACAGCCTTCCAGAGTATGTACATATTAGATGGGAGGAACGTAATGCAGCTTAGGGAAACACACACACACACACACACACACACACACACACACACACACACACACAGCACTCAAAATAGAAGCATATTGAGAAAGGGAGTTCTTGCCACTGCAGAATCAAGACAGGGTCTCACTAAGGCCTTTACAGACAGAAATTACCACACAGACCTAGTCTGCAAAGAGATCTCCCATGCCAAATCCTCACACATTCCAAATCCTCCCATCCACAAAAGAGCACCCCCCTTGTCACCCAGTACTACCCTGGACTCCAACAACTAAATTGCATCCTTTCCCAAGGTTTTGATTTTCTGTCCTCATGCCCAGAAATGAGACACAACCTGTGAGAGCAGCCAAGTAATTTACCAACTGTGCTTTCACTGTGCAGCTTTCTATATTGACATGACCATTAACCAGCTGTCCATTAGAATAAATGCTCACCACCAAACTGTGGCCAGAAACAAGGTGGACCACCCTGTGGTACTGCATGCAGCGGAGCACATGCTAGATTTCAATGGCTGCTTCACAACCCGGGCCATCTGGATCCTCCCACCCACCCCCCACCAATCCTGAAATTATCCAAACCTCATCTTACAATAACTTTATAACTTTCCTTATTTCTGCATCCTGTGCTGTGTGTGTGTGTGTGTGTGTGTGTGTGTGTGTGTGTGTGTGTGTGTGTGTGTGTGTGTGTCTGTGTGTGTGTGTGTGTGTGTGTTTGTTTGTTTTATTTTATTTTCCTCCACTCACCCATCTCCCCACTCCATCCCTAAGCTTCATCTCGTTCCTTCCATCTAATACCAACACACTCTGGAAGGTTGTGCTGTAACCATCACCATCACCATGACGCATCCTTCAATATCAATAAAAAAAAGGTAAAAAATATAAAGTATGCTGGTCATTATAGGATCCCAAACTTTCAATTAAAAATCCTCTCTGCTGTACATAAATAAATCATTTTTAGAGGGAACATATCCTGACTTCCTAAAAGTAGCAAACATTGTTCCCGTATATAAGAAAGGTGAAAAAAACAGACATGGGGAACTACAGAACAATTGCAATACTGTTTGTACTGTTCTTGGGTGCAGTCATTATCAAACCACAATATTTCAACAGTGTTCCTTACCTGCAGAATGAGCGTCTCCCCTGCACCTCCTCCCCTTTATACTCTGATCCCTCCCCAGCCCTTCCCCCATTCCCCCCAGATGCACCACTGGCTACTGGATGCAAACTGTGGTTCCAGACTACACTGAGGTTGAATCCAATGTCCCTGTTGATCAGCCCCTCAGCTACAAGTATTTCAATTGACCAGCACTCAGACAACTGAAAGCACAGTGTCGAACAAAAGAGACTTCTACACCTGAAGAAGGCCGTAGGACATCTGACCGTAGGACATCTGATGGACCACAGTTCACATCCAGCAGTCAGTGACCTGAGCCTTCCCACCACCACACTACACAGCACCGCGTGCGGCATGCCGCGGCGAAGGGCGAAGGGGTGGGGAGGGATCAGAATATAAAGGGGGGGGGGGGGGAGGTGCAGCAGAGTCACTCATTCTGGAGGTATCACATGAAGATGACGGCAAGGAGCAATGTCAAAATATCGAGGTTTGATAATGACTGCACCCAGCCGGAGACCCAACAAGCGTAAAACGTTAATTTGCCAGGAAAGCCTAAGATCACACATCTGATTCCTCTACGGGGTGGAGATGAAACGGAAACTCGAGAAGCCAGATAAGCTTCATGAACGGAGGAAGGGTCTACTGAGCTCTTTTGCATTCCAGATGCAGTGCTGTGACCACAGCATAATACCGACATTCGTGAGGATCACCCACCAAATAAACACTGCTGCCAACCACCTGACCACAAGGAGAGCTAGTCTCAAGCTTATAGTGAAAGATTCCGGTACACCTGTTGGCAGCTAGATGAAGCATGCAACGGTGAAGGAAGGACTCGCACTCCACTTGCAGATGGTCTGTTCTTGGGAGTGGGTTGACACCGTCTCTCGGGCTACTGCTAACCTGTCTTGACACAGTTCCACTTCCAAACAAGTCTCCAAGTTACAGCGTCTGGCAGCCAGAATACAAAAGGCGCAACGATGAACGGTTATCGACCTCACAGCGAAGGAGATTAATGACAAAGCAAAATCGTATCCGAAGAAGGGACTAAACTTCTACCCCAGGAATTGAAACACCTGAGAACTGTATTTCGAAAAAATGGGTACTCAGAGTGGCAGATTCATCGGGCTCTCCGCCCAACCACTACAACACAACCTGTGGAAACGGATGAAAACACAAGGGAGGATGTAGGCACTGCATTCGTTCCATATACCGGCGTACTCTCAGGGAAGATCGCCCGCATTTTGAAAAAACACCAGGTTGGAACTGTTTTTTGTCCGCCGAATAAAATTCATGCACTGGTGGGGAGCGCCAAAGATGATCTCGGTCACTCCGTGGGCCAAGGGTATTTAAATGGCCAGCTACCGGGCTAGAACCCAGTTCCCTTCAAGCAGCCATAGCCTGCGGATCTTCGTGCCGGCGCGTTTCCAGGAGCTCAGTCCGTCAGTTCACCTGATGATGGCGACATGTATGATCGCCGAAATATTGCGACCGTTGGACACTATAAACCGGCAGTACACCCGCGGATATGATCACCTCATGGTGGAATTAAGCCCTCACAACAGGAAATATCAGCATTGCATTAGGCACTCTGTATATTTCATTCAACGGTTGGAGGAGCTGCACCTTCGTAATCAGGACCTTACGGTGAGCTTCGATGTGGTCTCACTTTTCACCAGAGTGCCACTTGATGACACTCTTAAGTTGATCAGTGAGAAATTCAACCTGACAATGAGTAATATTTTCAAATTTGTTCTCACATCAAACAATCTTTCTCTTCAATGGAAACTATTACGAACACGGATGGTGTTGCCATGGGGTCTCCACTGTCACCAGTGGTAGCAATTTGTCTATTGAGGACTTTGAAGAGAAAGCACTGGAAACTGCAGCACTGGAGCCTATGTGTTTTTACAGTTATATTGATGACACATTTGTGATATGGCCACATGGAAGAGAAAAACTTAAAGAGTTTCTCTGACATCTTAATTCTCTGCACCCTAACATCAAATTCACCATGGAGGCTGAAGAGAATGGTGAACTCCCTGGACATCCTAGCCAAGCACAAAGCGGACGGCACCTCGGGACACAATGTATACAGGAAGGAAATCCACACTGACTTGTACCTGCACGCTACACACACTACCAGCTGCCATCACCCCTCACAGTGTGGGGGTGTACTGTGAATGCTGGTACACAGAGCTGACGCAATATCGGATGAGGAAAGCCTACGAGGAGAACTTAACCACCTTTAGGGCATTTTCAAGAACAACAGATACGATGATAGGCAAATTCAACGTGCTTTCAGGCAGAATGCACAAGCCCAGCAGAGAGAAAATGAAGAGGATGAGAAGAAAATGGTGTACCTGACGTACGGTGGCAAAGTATCTAAAAAAATCGGCAGACTTCTAGCTCACTGTAACATCGAATGTGTCTTCCGCCCACCTCCTGGGTCTCCGGAAACCGGGTATATATTGTATTCTGTGTAAATGCGGTAAGGCATACATTGGGCAAATTGTGTGGACAATCGAAGAAAGATGCCAGGAACATAGAAGGCACAATGAACTAAAGCAGCCAAAAAAAAAATCAGCAGTGGCAGAACATTACACGGATATTGAAGATACTGTGTAGTACGAGAAAGCGGAAATTTTATGGCAGACTTCACCTTTTTGGGAGTGTGTTCTGAAGGAGGTTATTGAAATACATGTAGCTGAGGGGCCGATCAAAAGAGACACCGGGTTCAAACTCGGCAAAGCCTCGGAACCGGCACTGAGCCAACTAAATGCACAGCACTGACTGAAAACAATTTCTGCACCTGACGAAGGACATAGGACATCTGATCAACTGCAGTTTAAATCCGGCAATCGGCAGCCCACCGCTCCACAGCGCCACTTGTGGCAGGCAGCAGAGGAAGGGGTGGAGAGGATCAGAGTATAAAGGGGAGGAGGTGCAGCAGAGATGCTCATTCTGCAGGTAGCACCTGAAGATAATGGCAAGGAACACTGTCAAAATATTGTGGTTTGATAATGACTGCACCCAGCTGGAGACCCAAGAACATTACAAACAGTTAATTCTTCGGGAAAGCCTAAGATCACACAATTGCAATACGATCGGCCTTCTCCAAGATATTGGAATATGTTGTTATTATCAGACTGGAGAAATTTCTAAAAATAAATATTATTTCTCCTCCATAGAATTCTGTAAGCGGTCCATAACTGATTTAAGAGCTATCTGGACGACATAATAAAATTTGTTGAAATTAGCAACTGAATTAAGGCACATTCTGTAGGTTCGATTTAATCAGTTCAATGTATGCTGTCCAACAGGGCTCTATTTTCATTCCTATTCTATTTACACCTTCCAGAAGATATTCCCAAGGTTAATTGACGTAATTTGCCTCTCAGAACATCATGTGACCACTGGTATAGTTATGTTAAGCATTTCAGGAGTTAAGTTAGCTTCTCACTTCAGTAGAGTAGGTATGGAGGGAGTTGGAGTTGCCACATTTATTGAGAACTGCTATAAATTAAAGAATATTGACATAAATAAATTCTGTCTAGAGAAGCATTTTGAATCATGTTCAACACAAGTAGAGATGCGTCAGAAGTAGCAGATGCTATGTAATAGTGACTATTTACCGAGCACCTGTACGAAATTATAACCTATTCCTAAATCATCTAGAAGCTCTATAGAGTTGTTTAACATGAAGAAAAAAAGTGGTTGCTGATGACTTTAATACAGTTTCCCCCCCCCCTTATGCAACCTTCTGATAAACATTTATTGCAATCAGTAACATTGTCTTTTAATGTAACACATACCGTAAATTTTCCAACTGGGATAACAAAATCATCTAGCACAGCCCTTGATAAAATTTTATAGACAAGTCAAAGGACAAAATCATATTAATGGACTATCACATCATGACATGGAGCTACATGTTTTAGGTGTAGATTCTAAGCATATTATGAAGACTGCTAAATATAAATACAGGAGGGTAGTCAATCTACCAAAAATGGAGTATTTTAGAAAACTGATGAAGATATGTACTGAAAAGATATTTATAGTGGCATGACATGAATGAAAAATATAACATATTCACTAATGACACCAATATCATGATTGAAAAAAACTGCTTTCCTCTAAAAGTAACTGAAACAGAAATCTGTAATAAAACCATGGATTGCACAAGCAACGAAGATTTCCTGTAAGACAAAAGGAAAATGTACCTATCTGCCAAGAATAGCTAGAATGCTGATAACTCAGTTAAATATAGGTGAGTAATACTGTAAGGTGTGCACCTCAGTAGCACAGTAGTAGAGTGCCAGACTACAAATCGAAAGGTCGCGGTTTCGATCCCTGCCAGGTGCTAGGATTTTTATCTGTCCCTTTCCACTTCTTTCACCTCTGGCAGTACTGCTCATGTGAAAAATATTGAATAGCACCGTGGTTCGGAACCCATGTTAAACTGTTGGTCACCCTATAAATGGCTGAGTAAGTCAGTTCGAAGGTCAGAGGAAGGCAACGGCATACCACCTCCAGGACCGAGCCTAGTAAAGCACTGTGGTGTTCAAACCAATCTTCAGATTGTTGACTGCTTTACCTTTTAATACCGTAAAATATTAAGAAATCTAATTCAGACATCTAACCAAATGCACTATGAGAAGAAGATAGCAATACCAGGGAACAAAATAAAATCTATATGAAATATAAGGAAAGAGGTTACTGATAGAACCAGAGAGGAACAGGAGCAGATAGCATTACAAGTAGATGATACATTAGTAACTGAGGGATATAGTGTGGCAAATGTATTTAATAGGTAGTTTAAATCTGTTACTGGTAGTATGGGATTGTCATTGTCAGTAAATAATGACCCTGTATACCTAAAACTAACATTTATAAAGAATTTCAAGCAGATGAATATGTTACTCACTTCACCACAAGAAATAACTTCCACAATAAAATCTTTAAACACAGAGCATTCTAGTGGTTATGATGAAATACCAACAAAGTTAGTTAATGCTTGTTCTTGTGGATTTAGCACAATTTGTGTAAGCAGTATATTATAACTGTAACATTTCCGGTTTGGCTAAAATATGTGGATATTAAACCTCTATTCAAGAAAAGGGATAAAGAAATACCATTAAACTATAGACAAATTTCACTTTTACCACCTTTCACGAAAATTCTAGAAAAGATAATGTACAAGCACATTTAACAAACTGACCACATATAACATATTGTCCACAATAAAGTTTGCATTTCTGAAATGTTCTGATATCAAGAAGGCTATTTACACCTACACCAAGAATGTATGTAATTCATTACATAATAAATTACGAGAAGGAGATAGATGCAGCTGGAGGAGATGGAGGAGGACGAGACGTGCAGAGAGGGTAAGATAAGACATAATGTACAAAAACCAACACATTTGTGGGCTGTAGGAGGTACATTGTGTTTAAATTTTCACCCTGTACTGTAGGATAGCTATACAAGTGATCACTTGGCCAAGGGCCATTCAAAATATTTCACACCTAACATTTGTGATAAATAGAATTCAAGATATGTGTACATGCAGTACTGAAAAGACTTTTTAATTGAAATATTTTTAACTTCGATTAGGATTTTTATTTACAGATATGTGACTATGTTCTACCTTTTTCACATTAAACAAAAAAATAAATAAGTAAATAAATAAAAACCCTTACTTTTTTGTAGTACTTTATGTAATGTTATGGAAAAAAAAGCAGCATGCATTGAGTAAATTCTGTCATATTTCTATTATAGGCTAAAGTTTAAAAGTGTTAGAAGGAACAACATTCTCCCTAATACAAAAATTACTCCTGAAGGAAATGAGCATTTTCTTTATACATATTACTAAGTCTAGTAACAACAACAAAATGACATCACCAACTTCCAACACAGAAGCATATCCGGATGGAATATATTCTGTGCAACAGTGGGATAACAATCCATTATCAGTACCTGATGTTGGCAGAGACTGGATTCAGTTATATTTTGATGCAAAATCATGCATCTCTGAAAAAAGACACCATACTCATTATTTCGTATATGCATCAGAGAGCAATCATAATACACTCAACTCCTTGCAGGAACACAGTGAGGCCATGGGAATGAAATACGGGTCAGTCCATCAGCAGCAGAGGAGAATCTGGGTTGGGCAGAAAGCATGTACTGATAGTCAAGGTAATTAAGTCATAAGCAGAAAATCTGGACTCCAGTCCCTTCCTACACAAACTTTCAAAAGTTACCATTGAATATATATAAATGCTAAATTGCAGCTGTAATATCATTTATTTACTATGCTTACACTTTCACATGTCACATAAATGCAATACTCTGGAACGTTTATTACTGTACAAAAGCAAGTCACAAGTGTGATATGTGGTATTAATTTCCAGACTACACAGACAAAAGGGTACTTAACACTGCATTCCCCCATGATAGCCAATATTAGTAAAATGAAAGTAACAAATAATTTGTGTTATCAATACAGCGTGCAGATGGAGGGTAGAAAAGTTACTCATGTAGAGGTTATAATATCCTTCACAATTAAAGAAACATGTCCATAAGCTTTTCAATACAGTTACAAAGTGACAGTGTTAAGACTCAAATTTTCAGCAGAAAACTGGCTGTCAGTCCCAGCCCTTGTGTTCCTAAGGGGAGTTCAAATTTTATCATTTTTTCTTTGTGATGAGGCAAGTAAATGGCACAGGAAGAAAATGTTGAGCTTATAATATAATGAAGCTCAGCTGACTTTTCCACACCAAATTATGTTCTTAGTGAGGTTATAGTAACTTCCAGCAGTTAACACCTTAACACCTTCAAAATATATTCTATATGGTAGGGGGGGGGGAGTAACAATGAATGTGAATTGGTTACAAATGTGGAAGGAAATTCAAAATAAATGAAATTTCATTGTACTGTCAACACCTGGTATAACATACCTGTAATATTTTAATGAGCCTTTCTCTTCAGTTACTGGTCCTTGCCACAGAATTTCAGTCATGTCTTCAATCACACAAGCTCTGCACCATTTTGTGCAGGTGGGACAAATGTTGCATGATCTTTCACAAATGGTACTTAAGTCCCATTGCATATGGTTTTCACTACATTTTGTTTCTTTGATCCTAATGTAGAAATAGAAATACCAGTAACAAGAACAATAATAATATACATAATGCATGTACATGATTGTTTCATGAGATGTTACGAATTATGTTCCATCTGTATCACTAGCATGAAATATCCTGTCTGTAGTACAAAATTCCACAATGGATTTGTTCACTTTGGTTTTGGAATACAAATCTTACAATAGTGTTTTGGAAATGATAGATTGCTACTCACCACAGAGATGTTCAATAAGCCACAGAAAGGCACACATAACAGAATAAACAAAAAAGGAAGCTTTGGCTGTTAAGCCTTCATCTGCCACAGAAAACACACATACACACTTATGCAAACCCGACCGCTGTCTCCAGCTATTGCGGCTGGACTGTATCACCTGTAAACGCGGTTGGGTTTGTGAGAGTGTGTGTGTGTGTGTGTGTGTGTGTGTGTGTGTGTGTGTGTGTGCGTTACCTGTGGCAGAAGAAGGCTTAACAGCCAAAAACTTCATTTTATTTATTCTGTTATGTGTGACTTTCTGCGGCTCATTGGACACCCCTGTGGTGAGTAGCAACCTATCCTTTCCAAAATATTGTTGTAACCTTTAAGGTAATCCTACAAGAGTCTGATTCATACTCTGCTTGTTTTAAAAAATGTCTCCCAAATTCACTCTTGCGACAGTACTGGCCAACACTAAAAAAATGCGATGAAATATTGCCGCAAGACCCCACCTTAACCAACTGCAGGCATGGCGCAAGGGATAGTGTCACGGGCAGTGGTGCTGAAGGTCGCCGGTTTAATCCCGTCCACCGTAAAAAATTAATTTCTTTGTAATTAACATTTCCAGAATGTTCTACATGCTTCTTATGTTCACTTGAAATTATTACTTGTTTCTTATGTTAACTATTCTTCTAATTTCGAACAACGAAGTTGAATGACTGGGAAACGTTCCAGACGGAACTTAAGAAAACGTTTGGAGATGGCCAGCGACAATTCCACTCAGAGGAAGAACAACTAAAGAACCAGGCCCCATGACATGGTGAGCCGACACAGTCATACATACAGAATGTTTTGGCCCTGTGTTACATAGTCAATCCGAATATGACTGAGGCCGACAAAATCATGCACCTGATGAACGGTATAGCAGAAGACATGTACCAAGCTCTTCTGATCAAAGACGTTGCTATGACAGAAGAGGTCATGAAGTAGTGCCAGCGTGTTGAAGAGCTGCAACAAAGGAGTGTTGGACGAAAGAAGTATGACAGACTTCCGAGTGTAATTCCTATGGCCGTTGTGGAAGACCAGCATGACTTCACTTCTCTCATACGACAAATTGTGAGAGAAGAATTACAACAATTTATGGCAACCTGGACCGAGCAAGCATCAGATTATGGCCATAGATGTACGCCCTGTAAGTCACGAGGGGGCTGACGCCACTGAGGAAGAGGTATTTCAGACATTAGCTCCTGTCTACCCCATCAGTCGCACCCAACGTGAAGAATGGCGTCGCCCTGCTATGACTTACGCTGTAGCCGCCAAACACCAGCCTATGAACCGTCCTACGTGGCCACAACCAATTTCCCCGGTAACTATGATGCCACGAAGAAGAACAGATATCTGGAGGACAGAAGACAACACACCACTGTGTTTCCACTGTGGGTGCCCTGGACATATTGTACGCTACTGCAGTGAGAGGAGGCAAGTATTCATCGATTATTTTGCCGCAAGACATCAGCCCAGTTCTATCCCAGGCAGCCACCTGCTGATGAATTTAGTCGACCTATCGGAACAAGCCCATCGCCGTACCCTGGATGAGGTCACTCCCTGAGAACTAAGCGAGGCGACCACCTACAGAAGTGAGGACGCCACAGATGAAAATCCTCCATGGACAACAGTTGCTAAGATGTAGGGAAATCTCATCAATGTCATAATCAACGGCCAACCTGTCGAGACACTGATTGATTCAGGAGCTTCTTTCTCTGTATTGTCGGATAATTACCGCCGCTCACTAAAGAAGACAATGTTTTGTGATACGGGGCCAACTGTGCTGAAGGTCGCAAATGGAAAGTACATCCAGCCAGCAGGAACTTGTGTCGCAAGAATAACCATAATAACGGACCCAGCCGTTTGAATTTGTCGTTTTAACAGAATGTACTCATAATGTCATCCTCGGATGGGACTTCCTTCAAGCATCCCAAGCTATTATTGACTGTGGAAGATATGAGCTGCAAACTGACGAAGTCATTCCGATGGATACATGTAATACAGAATTTTCTTGGAAGTTACTTGCCGTTGACAATGTGCCGATACTGTTGTTTACAAAGAGAAGAGTTGCAGACACAAACAAAGATGACCGGTTAAACTGTGAAGTCTTGTCGATAATAAAAAGTTTATCAGGTTCACAAAAGAAATTTACATATCAGCGGCTATCATAAGCATTACCAGTGGACGGGATTGAACCGGCGACCTTCAGCACCGCAGTCCGTGACGCTATCCCTTGCGCCACGCCCACGGTCGATTAAGGTGGAGTCTTGTGGCAATATGTCCACAAGCAAATGAAGAGCAAAAATAAAATGTGTCACAAAATTTTAAAAATTATTATTTTTATACATACACACACGATAAGCCAAAACAATTTTACAACTTAAGAATGATATACAAACTTTCCTGAGGTACCTCACACATTAGGTTACATTAGATTAAATTAATAATTCTTCCATAGATCATAAATAGAACATTTCACAATGATGTGGAATAAGTCAGTTTAATAAATAATATGGTAATAAGGACAGTTTACAACTCGTTGCAAAGAAGTGACGACGACCTGCGACAGGCACACGAAAAAGACACACACATACATCACTTCAGCCATCGGCCATGGCATTCTTCATAAAACATTCACGCTATCACAGAGGCACACAGGATAGTCACACAACCATCAGCTCCAGCTGCCACATTTGGAATCATACTCTGCAGTGTGGAAATAGGGGAGTGGAAGTGGGGATGGAGATAGGTAAGTCGTGCCACAGTGGTGGGGACAAATATATAATGGCCTTGCAGAGCATGTAGGTTTTAGATGAGAGGAAAAAGATGCAGCTTAGGAATGGGGTGGGGTGGCAGGCGAGGGGAGGAAAATAAATAAAATAATATAACAAAAATAAAATATATGTAATGGATGCGTGCCACATGACTAAACATGACTCTCAATAGTTTAATGTTTTTTTTTATCTATCTTCGGTCCACTCCAACCCCCCAAACACACACACAAAAGTACAAAGTTTTATTTAAAAATTCATATAAGTGTAGGAGTAGTTGCCATTCAGAAATTATTTTAATTAATTCCTTTTTACATACCAGTTGACTATCTGTCAGACTTTCGATACTACTTGGTACTTGGTAAGTAACTGAAGACTTTTGTGGCAGCATAATTCATATCTTTCTGTGCCAATGTTACATTAAACATTTTATGAGTGAAAAAGACAATATATTTCAGCTTATTCTCTCCTCCCATTGTCCACCTGGTCTCAATCTCCGCTAACTCAAATTCCCGCCCACTATCTTTAGCATCTTTGCCTTCGTTCTGTGGACAGAGCCTCTGCCTCAATTGGTATCTCTGTCCAACTTCTTTGCTTTTCACAAATGTCTGTCTAGGTGTGTATGCATTTCGATATGTCTGAGTGTGTGTGTATTTGTTTACCTTCCTTTTTTCCCCCCTAAGGTAAGTCCTTCCACTCCTGGGATTGGAATGACTCCTTTTCCACTTCCTTAAAACCCATATCCTTCCCTTTTCCTCCCTTTTTTCCTCTTTTTCCTGAAGAAGCTGCCAGTGGTGGCGAAAGCTTGTATGTGTGTTTGTGTGTGATTTTATTTGTTTCTCTCGACGAGCCGGTCCTTTTGGTAAGTCATCTCTTTTCTATTTTTATTATATATATATATATATATATATATATATATATATATATATATATTATAGAAGGAGACCTTCCAGGTAGGAAAATGGTATAAAATAAAGATTTTTGACTTACCTAAAGTACAGGCTGGTCGATAGGAACACTATATATATATATATACATACTGTAGAACTGTAGAAAGCAAAGAAGTTAGAAGTTAGACAGAGATGCCACTTGAGGCAGAGGCTCTGTCCAGAGAACCAAGGCAAAGATGTTAAGATGGTGGGTGGGAATTCGAATTTAGCGGAGGTTGAGACCAGGTGGGCAACGGGAAGAGAGAATATGCTGAAGGGCTAGTTCCCATCTCCGGAGTTCTGAAGGATTGGTGTCAGTGGGAAGTATCCAGATAACCCGGACGGTGTAGCACTGTGCCAAGATGTACTGGCCATGCACCAAGGCATGTTTAGCCACAGGGTGATCCTCATTACCAACAAACACTGTCTGCCTGTGTCCATTCATGCGAATGGACAGTTTGTTGCTGGTCATTCCCACATAGAACGATTCACAGTGCAGGCATGTCAGTTGGTAGATCACGTGGGTACTATCGCAAGTGGCTCTGGCTTTGATCGTGTACACCTTCCGGGTTACGGGACTGGAGTAAGTGGTGGTGGAAGGGTGCATAGGGCAGGTTTTACAACGGGGGCGGTTACAAGGGTAGGAGCCAGAAGGTAGGGAAGGGGACAAAAAGGTAAACAAAATTTTGTTTACCTTCCTTTTTGTCCCCTAAGGTAAGTCCTTCCACTCCTGGGATTGGAATGGCTCCTTTTCCACTTCCTTAAAACCCGTATCCTTCCCTTTCTCCTCTCCTTCCTCCCTCTTTTTCCCGAAGAAGCCACCACTGGTGGCGAAAGCTCAAATGGTTGTGTGTTTTTGTGTGTGTTTAGTGTTCCTATCGACCAGCCTGTACTTTAGGTTATATATATATATATATATATATAATAGACAGTGCACAAATATATATATATATATATATATATATATACGTAAAAAATAGATGAAGAACACTTACCAGGCGAAGGGGCACAGGCAGTAATAGCAACAAATAAACACACAGACACACACACACTCAAAAATGCTAGCTTTCGCAGCCTAGCTGCTTCATCAGGCAGAAGGGAAGGAGAGGGAAAAGGAAATGATGAGGGATTTAAGGAAGGGGGTAAGAAGCCATTCCAATCCCGGGACAGGAAAGACTTACCTTGGGGGAAAAAATGGAAGGTAAATAAATGCACATACACCCACACATTTACACAGACACAAGTACACTTAGGCAGACATACTGTAGAACTGTAGAAAGCTTGTGTCTGTGTAAATGTGTGGGTGTATGTGCATTTATTTACCTTCCATTTTTCCCCCAAGGTAAGTCTTTCCTGTCCCGGGATTGGAATGGCTCCTTACCCCCTTCCTTAAATCCCTCATCATTTCCTTTTCCCTGTCCTTCCCTTCTGCCTGATGAAGCAGCTAGGCTGCGAAAGCTAGCATTTTTGAGTGTGTGTGTGTCTGTGTGTTTATTTGTTGCTATTACTGCCTGTGCCCCTTCGCCTGGTAAGTGTTCTTCATCTATTTTTTACGTATATTTTTTTCCTGTTAGGAATTTTTCCTCTATAATATATATATATATATATATATATATATATATATATATATATATATATAATATTATAGAAGGAGACCTTCCAGGTACGAAAATGGTATAAAATAAAGATTTTTGACTTACCTAAAGTACAGGTTGGTCGATAGGAACACTAAACACACACAAAAACACACAACCATTCGAGCTTTCGCCACCAGTGGTGGCTTCTTCAGGAAAAAGAGGGAGGAAGGAGAGGAGAAAGGGAAGGATACAGGTTTTAAGGAAGTGGAAAAGGAGTCATTCCAATCCCAGGAGTGGAAGGACTTACCTTAGGGGGACAAAAAGGAAGGTAAACAATTACACACACTCACACATATCCAAACGCAAACACACGTAGACAGACATTGGTAAAAAGCAAAGAAGTTGCACAGAGATACCACTTGCGGCAGAGGCTCTGTCCACAGAACCGAGGCCAAGATGCTAAAGTTGGTGGGCGGGAATTTGAATTACCGGAGACAGAGACCAGGTGGGCAATGGGAGGAGAGAATAAGCTGATGGGCAAGTTCCCATCTCCGGAGTTCTGAAAGATTGGTGTTGGTGGGAAGTACCCAGATAACCCGGACAGTGTAACACTGCACCAAGATGTGCTGGACGTGCACCAAGGCATGTTTAGCCACAGGGTGATCCTCATTACCAACAAACACTGTCTGCCTGTGACCGTTCATGCGAATGGACAGTTTGTTGCTGGTCATTCCCACATAGAATGCTTCACAGTGCAGGCATGTCAGCTGGTAAATCACGTGGGTACTATCACAAGTGGCTCTGCCCTTGATCGTGTACACCTTCCAGGTTACAGGACTTGAGTAAGGGTGGAAGGGTGCATAGGGCAGGTTTTAAAATGGGGCGGTTGCATGCGGGATGTGAAAGCTGTTATTAGGTTATTGGTGTATTGGTTCAGGAATTCAGGACTGGAGCAGACTC
Organism: Locusta migratoria; assembly: GCA_026315105.1. Taxonomy (NCBI): domain Eukaryota; kingdom Metazoa; phylum Arthropoda; class Insecta; order Orthoptera; family Acrididae; genus Locusta; species Locusta migratoria. Next base: position 570,021,332 of record CM048747.1, on the reverse strand, counting down.
TTTTCTCACAAAGTCCTAAGCAGTAGGGAAGGGAACGTTTCATGTGGAATGGATGACAGCTGTCATAATGGAGGTACTGTTGTTTTTTGGTTGGTTTGATGTGGACAGATGCGTGAAGTTGGCCGTTGGACAGATAGAGATCTACATCGAGGAAAGTAGCATTGGATTTGGAATAGGACCAGGTAAATTTGATGGGACCAAAGGAGTTGAGGTTGGAGAGGAACTTCTGGAGTTCTTCTTCACTGTTAGTCCAGATCATGAAGATGTCACACATTAATCTGTACCAAACTTTAGGTTGAAGGGCTTGGGTATCCAGGAAGGCTTCCTCTAAGAGTCCCATAAATAAGTTTGTGTACGAGGGGCCGTCCTGGTTCCCATGGCTGTTCCCTTTAGTTGTTGGTATGTCTGGCCCTCAAAGGTGAAGACGTCCGCCAATGAACACACCTGTCAACTCCTATCCCTGATCAAAATCCTCAACCTTTCCACTCCCACATCCACACCTACAGTTCAGAACATCCTTTTACAGGCCAACCGCAAATTGGAACAGCATGCCTCCCTCCTCCAAAAAAACTATCCAAACTCCTGGCAATACACTCTCTCTCAACAACCTGTCCGATAAACCTCAAGCTCCTCTTATTGCACAGAAACCCAGTCTCTCCCATCTACTCAATCTCCCACTTCCAGCTCCACTCCCCCCCCCCCCCAAAACCTCACAATCCTAATCCACACAATCCTGAACCACAACATCCCAATTCAGTAGTCAACCCCTCGTCTAAACCTCTCTCCCAATCTAAAACCTCCATCCTATGCAAAGGCCTCACCTTTAGTCCCACTCCCAAATTCAACCAAACTGCCCTTGTCAAAGACCTACTACCCTATACTCTTAGCCTTTGCTGGAGATATCACTTTACCACAAAGAAAAATGATCCTACTCCTGATGATCCAGTTCCCCAAGACATCATCCAAATTGAACCCTGCCTGGAACAGTTCAGTCCTCCATCACAGTGAGACCCAACACGCTCTTTCTCAAAATCACCACCTTCAAACCTTCCAGGAATTCCTTACTTCCAATCTTGCCTCTCAGTCCTTCCTGAAAAACAATAATCCTACTCCCAACATTACAGCAGCTGAATCCTGAGCTATGCGTGATCTGAAGGCCGACCATTCCATCTTCATTCTCCCCGCCGACAAGGGATCCACGACCATCGTACTTGATCGGCGGGAGTATGTGATTGAGGGACTGCATCAGCTTTCAGACAACACTACCTACAAAGTCTGTCAAGACGACCCCATTCCTGATGTCCAGGCAGAGCTTCAGGAAATTCTCAGATCCTTAGGCCCCCTACAATACCTTTCACCTGAGTCCATCAAACTCATGATCCCACACTCATATCTGGATACTTCCCACCGACACCAACCTTTCAGAACTCCGGAGATGGGAACTTGCCCTTCAACTTATTCTCTCCTCCCGTTGCTCACCTGGTCTCAACCTCCGCTACATTGAAATTCCTGCCCACCATCGTTAGCATCTTTGCCTCGGTTCAGTGGACAGAGCTTCTGCCTCAAATGGTACCTCTGTCCAACTTCTTTGCTTTTTACAAATGTCTGTCTAGGTGTGTTTACGTTTAGACATGTGTGAGTGTGTGTGTATTTGTTTACCTTCCTTCCCCCCCCCCCCTAAGGAAAGTCCTTCCACTCCTGGGATTGAAATGACTCCTTTTTCACTTCCTTAAAACCCATGATCTTCCCTTTCTCCTCTCCTTTCTTCCTCTTTTCCTGAAGAAGCAACCAACGGTTGCGAAAGCTTGTATGTGTGTGATTTTATTTGTGCCTGTCAATGAGCCTGTCCTTTGGGTAAGTCATCCTCTTTCTATTTTATATAAAATGTCTGCAGGGTGATCTTGGGTGGGCTCAAGTAATTATTCTGATTACACACTTTTGTGCAATGAATACTTTCTTACTCAATGTTGAATTTCTGCAGAATATGATCCCATATGAAAGCAGTGAATGAAATTAGGCATAGTAAGCTACTGAGATGTATATCATCAAATTTTGCAATGACCCTTATACATAAGTAGCTGAACTCAAACATTGCAGCAGATCTTCAATTCCCCCCCCCCCCCCCCCCCACCGCCCAATCAATGCCAACTCCTAAACATTTTGAATATTCTATTTACAGTATGAAACTATATATGTTATTGTTGTTGCTGTGGTGTTCAGTCCGGAGACTGGTTTGATGCATCTCTCCAACCTAATCTATCCTAAGCAAGCCTCTTCATCTCCTCATAAGAACGGCAACCTACATCCACTTGAATTTGCTTACTATATTCATCTCTTTGTCTCCCTCTGCGATTTTTACCCCACTCACTTCCCTCCAATGCTAATTTCACAATTCCTTGATGTCTAAGAATGTGTCCTACTAATCGATCCCTTCTTTTAGTCAAGGTATGCCATAAATTCCTTTTCTCCCCAATTCTGTTCAGTACTTCCTCATTAGTTACGCAATCCACCCACCTAATCTTCAGAATTCTTCTGTAACACCACATTTCAAAAGCCGCTATCCTCTTCCTGTCCATACTGTTTATGTCCATGAAACTATATATACTCGGTTTTATCAAAGCTTAATGAGAGCCCATTGGTAGAGAACTTGAAAGTCATCATTTACAATTCCATCAGTTAATTACTGTTTGTCAGGTGTAATAGCGGTAGTTGTTTTGTCTGCAAAAAGAACTAGCTTAGCATCTTCATGAATATAGAATGGCAAGTCATTCATATACATTAAGAACAGCAAATGACCCAAGACAGAACCTTATGGGACCCCATTTTTGATAACTCCCCAGTTAGAGGAATAACTTGTTCCTTCTATATCATGTGAACTGCTTATTTTAACTTTCTGGACTCTTCCAGTTAAGTGCAATTTAAACCATTTGTGCACTGTCCCACTCATACCACAAAACGTAAGCTTATCTAGAAGAATCCCATGATTTACACAATCGAAAGCCTTTGAGAGACACAAAAAATCCCAATTTTTACTAACATATGAATCTACCCAAGAATACATAACTTTTTCTGTTGTGGCATCACCATTTGCCACAACGCTGGCAGTCCACTCTAGTTGTCGCTACACCCCATGAAGAGGCACTACCTCTCTGCCTTGTGCCGCATGCAGGCTAATGAGATGTAGAGGGCTCGGCAAGATACACTGGTGCACCAACTGCCACAAAAGGATAACAGTGTAATTTTTTTGTGGTGGTGTTATTTGCTCTTTATTGGTAATACTACTAGTTTTAGCCGTTGTTGTTGTTACTTGATTTGTAGAGACTGAGATTTGTAGATTGCTGAAGTTAAGGTACTTCCTTGTTCTTTTGTAAGAAACGCAACTTACAGAACATAAACATCTAGTTTTTTCTTAACAAGTAACTGTAAAATTTGACCATGAGTGAAAAGTGTGGGCTCTGTTGTAGGTTCATCTGTAGTGGGCTGCAGTGTGGCATTTGTAGTAAGTGTTTTCATAAAGCAGGGAAGGGGGGGATACAGTGAGGAAGCCAGTGGGCACTGTGGTGAGGGTCTCTCCTGGAATTGCAGGATATGCAGCAGGAATAAGCTGATAAGAGCAGGAGTGTTTAATCTGTTCCTTCAGGTGCAGTTGAAAAACGCTGAAGAGGAACTAGGTAGGCTGACGAGGGGTACGGGGGCTGGGGAATGGGAACTGGCAGTTGGCAAGAAGGTAGCTAGGAGGAGGTATTCAGATAACTTAACGTTGCAAGTTGCAAATAGGTTTTACTAACTATCAGAATTGAGTGGAGATGAACCTCCTGTAGCTGTAGGTGTATGAAGTACACAGCAGACCTCAACTAATAGGAAGCCGAAATCTGTAGATAGGACCATTAAAAAGGATAAGGTTCTGCTGTTAGGCAGTTCTCATGGCAGAGGTGTTGGCCGACAGTTGTAGGAAGTACTTGGAAGTGAGTAACAGGTCACTAGCATAGTGAAGCCCTGTGCAGCATTATCTCAGGTAACATAGGGGACTTATGTAGGAATTTCTCAAAAGAAGATCAGGTGGTGATAGTGGGTGGGGCCGAGAATAGTCTTGATAGGGACGGGGAATATGATATAGGTGGTGATCTGGAAAGGATAGCAACTCAAACTGGCGGCACAAATGTGCATTTTGTGCAGCTGTTTCAGCATCATGATAAGCCTTGTCTTAATACAGCTGTCAGCAGTGTTAACGTGGGGCTTGAGAAGGCGCTGATGGAGAGCATGGATCACATTGCGGTGGTGCCAGTTGTGACTATCCAAAGGTCGGATTTTACTAGGCACGGTCTGCACCTCAATAGGTATGGGAAGGGGTGGTTAGAAAAGCTCATAGGTGACAGTGTAGTAGGGGGTGGGGGTGTCACTCATGGAAAAACCCTTGCAGTAGTTGGTGCTAGGGCTGCACTAGACTGAAGACAGCTGATATGTATTCTTGCTTAAAGGAAGTCCCTCTAATAAAGGAACCACTTTCGACAAAGTTTAAGATTCTAAGTAATGCGGGTATTACTTTTGTGTCCCAGCCTCGTCGCCGCTTTTGTGTCTCGTATCTATCGTAGGTGTCGGTGGACGAGTAGAAAGACCAACACGGGAATAAAGGATGCACGCTTGTGCAAGTAGGAGGTGACCAGCCAGGGGGACAGCAGAAACTAGAAACACTAGAGTAATTTACAATGAGAGCTATATTTCTTAGAGACTTAGTAATACTTAACTTTTACATAGCTCAGTACTGCAGAATGCTGATACGTAGTTGAGCTAGAGTCCTGCCTAGTGCTTGACCGATAGCCAAGTCATCACTGGTGCCTATCTGATTCCGAAGTGTTAACTGGTTCCTACCTCAGTCCCAAGTGAACGATGTCGTTCAGTGGTGGCCACGAGCGGAGTTGCAGCAGAGGGCGATCGTGGCTGACATCGTAATAACACCGCGCCGTACGTGCATGGCGGTGCGCGGGGAACTTGTGCGCCACCACACCCCTCCCCCCCAAACCGCAGCTTCGTCGTGGCCACGGAGACGGCACTGGGAGGAGGGTCTGGGCGTGGGCGTTACTGGTGGGACGGGCGTCGTAGCTGAGGCTGGGATCGAGAAACCGTCCGCGACCCGGCATCCACCTTGCGATCCCCTGGGAAACCCATCAAAACCTAAGGAAGAGCGCACGCCTCCGCCCAGAGGGAGCAGGTAATCTTCTTCTGAGATGCATGGCCCAGCCAATGGGGACACGCACGGTCCTGAAGTCCTTCTCAGTGATGCTGTCAGCTGCAGCAGCGAAGGAGGCGGAGAGACGGACTGCGTAGGAGGCGCGTCCACCTCCACGGGTACGATCCCGTGGTCAGGGGACGCTGGGCCCGGCAGCGAGCTAAGTGGCTGTGCTCCCTAGTGGTGAACTGGGTCTTGGATCAAGAAACCGGAGAGAGGATCGCGCGGCCTGTGCAAGCGCAATTGGTTTGCGTGGTGCCGCAGCTCCGAGCCTGTGGAAGAACGTACAACATACATATTGCAACCGATCACGCGCTGAATGGTGCCCGGCATCCATAGTTTCTTCTTGTTTCCAGCAAACACCCTGTATAGCACCGGCGTGGAAACCTGAAAATGCGTAGCGCCATACGAACCGACTCGGTGAGTGGGAGGCTGCAGCAGGTGAAGGAGAGTGCGGTGACGGCGGCCGTGTAGCAGCTCGGCAGGAGACGGGCCGTCACGTGGCATGCACCGATACGTAGACAGGAAAATTTGAAGAGCTTGCTGCCTGGAGTGCTGACCTTTCATCTTTTCCATGTGAGACTTGAATGTTCGAACGAAACGTTCTGCTTCACCATTGGACTGAGGATGAAAAGGTGCGGTGGTGATATGCTGAATGCCATTCACACGACAAAACTGTTGAAATTCCGCACTAACAAACTGAGGTCCATTGTCACTGACGATAGTTTCAGACAAACCTTCGATACAAAACACTGATGTTAAGGCACTGAGTGTACTAGAAGCTGTCATTGAGTTCATGGCAATCACAAAAGGAAACTTGATGAAAGCGTCTACAATGATTAACCAGCGCCTATTCCAGAAAGGTCTGGCAAAGTCAATGTGTAAACGTTGCTATGGTCCCTTGGGGCGTGGCCAGTCTGAGAAACATTGCGGAGGAGTCGCCTGATGCTCCGCACAAACTGTACACTTTGACGTCATGTTCTCTATCTGAGTGTCCATACGAACCCAGGTACAATGAGGTCTGGCCAGTTGCTTTGTCCTAACAATACCCCAATGTCCTTGATGGAGGAGGCGTAACACTTTTCGTTGCATGGAACGAGGAACAATCACTCTTGTTTGGTCGTTGTACGTATGTAACAACAGAACACCCTGACTTAAAGATAATGCATGACGTGCAAAATAACGTCGAACCAGAGGCCGCTCAATGTCTTTGGCTCTAGCAGGCCACCCTGAGCGAACAAAACGTACTACCACACTTAGGTCTGCATCCGCAGCTGTTTCCTGTGCAACCCGACGAGAGTTCAAAGGGAAATCTGCGACAGCGGAAGCATCTCTTGAGTCTATCTGACAACATGCCATTTCTGAAGATTCAAACGACACATCCTGGCCAACCGGAAGTCGGGAAAGTGTGTCCGCGTTGGCATGTTGAGTGGTAGGTCGGTACAAAATCTCATACTGATAATTAGACAATATCAAGGACTATCTCTGAAGCTTTTGTGCCGTACGTGACGGAATTGACTTTGTGGGTGAGAACAACGACGTGCAAGGCTTGTGGTCTGTCAACAAATTGAATTTTCTGCCATAGAGATAATGATGAAACTTTGTGACGCCGTAAATTATTGCTAAGGCCTCTTTTTCTATCTGACTGTAATTCTGTTGCGTTGGCGTCAGTAGCTTGGATGCAAAGCCAATATGACGATTGTGAGATCCAATACAATGTGACAATATTGCACCCACACCGTACAATGAGGCAACCACTGCTAGCACTACAGGCTTCTGTGGGTCAAAGGGAATCAAACATGCATCACTAAGTAGTGCAGACTTTAATTTGTCAAAGGCAACCTGGCAATCTTTAGACCAAACAGAAGGAACATTCTTCCTACGTAAGTGATGCAGTGGAGCTGCAATCTGAGAGGCATTGGAAATAAACCTGAAATAGTAGTTAAGCTTTCTAATTACTGCTTGCAATTCATGCACATTCTTAGGAGGAGGCAAGTCATGATTGCTCGAAGATGTGACTGTAAGGGATGGATTCCTTGGGCATTAATCACATGGCCTAGGTACTCTATTTCAGTTTGGATAAACGAACACTTTGCTTTATTACAACGTAGACCTGCTGCAGTCAAAACTTTGAAAAGGCACTCCAGGTTTGCTAAATGTTCTTCAACTGTACGTCCGGATACAACAATATCATCTAAATAGTTCGAGCAACACGGTACAGAAACTGTCAGCTGTTCCAAAAAGCGCTGAAAAATAGCGGGGGTGGAAGAAATGCCAAAGGGTAGGCGTTGGAATTGAATAAGGCCCATGTGAGTATTAATGACGAAAAACTTTTTTGACTCGTCGTCAAATGGAATCTGTAAGTATGCCTCTGCTAAATCTATCTGTCCTAATTTGTCCATTAGTTCATCAGGTCTGGGCAGGGGATAAGTGTCTACAATTATTTGACTGTTCACTGTTGATTTGAAGTCCGCACAGAGACGAAGTTCTCCTGACGGCTTTGGTATAATTACTATAGGCGAGGCCCACTGACTCACAGAAACAGGAGAAATAACCCCACTATCTTGCCAACGTTTAAGTTCTACATCAACTATATCACGCATTGCGATAGGCACTGGTCTAGCTTTACGAAACTTTGGTACTGCAGATTCTTTTAAAGTTACATGTGCCACGAAGTCTTTTGCACAACCTAGTTCTGGCGAAAACAAATCACTATATTTTTCACACAATGCATTGATTTTGTCCTGAGGCACTACTGACAAAATTTGAAGCACAACTCTTTGAATTGATAGGCCAAACAAATCAAATGCATCTAGTCCAAAAATGTTCTGTGTAGATTTGGCCTGAAGAACAACAAAAGCAACTGTTTTTGTTACACCTTGAAAAGAGGCAGACAGGCTACATGTTCCTAGCACGGGAATATTTTGACCTGTGTACGCAGTGAGCACTTGTTGAGACGGCGACAGTTTTGGCGAACTCAGAAGTTCATAAGTATCTGTATTTATTAATGTGACAGCGGAACCAGTATCAAGCTGAAATTTCACAGTCTTATTTTCTATGCAAAGAGTCACAAAACGTTTTTGCTTGTGTCGCTCCACAGGTGTGCAAATGTGGGCAATGTCTGATACAGTGTGTTTTCTGCGATTGCTTATGCGCAGGCTGCGTGCGGTAGGAAGCGGCGCAGACTCGGCACACAGCGGATTAACATCACTGTCCCTAGATTGCACTACCGTCGGATCGGCGTCCGTGCAATACGAGGCTACTACAGATTCACTAACTACTGCACTAAACTCTTGAGTAGCTACATCAAGTGTACTGTCACTAGCTACACAGTACTGGGCACTTTTACAAGGAGAAGTTGTAGAAGGCACTAGGTTCACTACAGGATTGCACTGTACATAGTCATTTTGCTTGCCCCAAACCCGTTTCTGTTGCACAGTTTTACGCGCTCATCGGCACTTGCTACGTGGCTCACTACATAATTTTGCAGTAGGCGCAGAAGAACTTTCTTGCAATTGAGAACCAAGTAAAGCACTGTTCAATTCCACAGCGTCTATGACATTGGCAGCATGAACTGTTCATGCACTCGGCGAAGCACTGTTTCTAACGGTACCGTTCTTTGAGTTTTTAAATTGCATACACACAGACTGTACATGTCCCGTTTTGCCACATTGATAACAGTTTGCGTTGCGACTAGGGCAATGCCCACGCTTGTGGCGAGACACACACTGGGGGCAAGATTTACGTACATTTTTCTGAAATGAGCGTTGGCGCCCGTTATTCAAATTACTGTGTCTAACACTACGGGGCGACCTTTGCATCGCACTTTTACACTGGCTACTGTTCACTGTCTGTTCAGCACGGCCAGTAGAATTTAAAGAATCACTAGGGCTAAAATGAGTACGACGGCTAGGAAAGCGTCCGTTACTGCACACTGAATTTACACTGTGGCTTTGCATTTCTACATCTGCTAAGTCAAAGGTATCATTTGCTTCTATAAGCTGCAGTACACTGTCTAATGAAGGGTCAGACTGTTTCAGAATTGCTGCCCTAATTCTGGGGTCCTGAATGTTCTGCATAATTGCATCTCTCAACATAATGTCACTATAAGAGAGTTCACAAGAGCAAGTAAATTTACATTGGTGGGTTAAGTCCTTCAATTCCGTAATCCAGTCTTGGTGTGCTCAGGTAATTTTTTAAGTCTGAAAAATCGGTACCGCGCCGCAGCTACAAGAACTTTTCTCTCTTAATGAGTATTTAGTGCCTCTACTATTTGTTCAAAGTCTACATCACGAGGAGATGCGTGGGGAAAAAGTTTCTGCAGTAACACGAAAGTCTTTGTACCAACTACAGCGAGAAAGAAGTGTTTGATTGTCAGACCTGTTAGTTGATGAGCCGTGATGAGTTCTTGAAATTGTGCGTAGTAGTCGCTCCATTCTTCCTCACGTTCGTTGTACTGGTGGAACGCAGGGAGCGGTGGAGTGGCAGGTGCGGAATGCTGAAGCGACGGCTGTTGGTGGTTAGCTGCTTGCGCTATTAACTAATCTTATAATAAGGGGGGGGGGGGGGGGGGGGGGCGGAAGCAATTTCTGCGTGCTCCGACTGCTGCTGTCTGGCTGCTGCAAGCAGGCTGGTCCAAGGTTTGTCTATCCCTCCTCGTCGCCGCTTTTGTGTCCCAGCCTCGTCGCTGCTTTTGTGTCTCGTTTCCGTCGTAGGTGTTGGTGGCCGAGTAGAAAGGCCGACACAGGAATAAAGGATGCACGCTTGTGCAGGTAGGACGTGATCAGCCAGGGGGACAGCAGAAACTAGAAAAACTAGAGTAAATTAGAACGAGATCTATATTTCTTAGAGACTTAGTAATACTTAACTTTTATATAGCTCAGTACTGCAGAATGCTGATACATAGTTGAGCTAGAGGCCTGCCTAGTGCCTGTCCGATAGCCAAGTCTTCACTGGTGCCTATCTGTTTCCGAAGTGTTAACTGGTTCCTATCTCAGTCCCAAATGAACGATGTCGTTCAGTGGTGGCCACGAGCGGAGTTGCAGCAGAGGACGCTTGTGGCTGTCGTCGTAAGAACGCCACGCCGTGCGTGCATGGCGCACACTTTAGACTTGTGTGACACCACAATTACTATATTACATCAAAATATACAAGGTATTCAGAGATAAAGTTAATGAACTGCTTATTGATGTTGAATCTGAAGTAATTGGTATTTCAGACCATGTTATAAGTGATGTGACAATTCAGAAACTTCCTTTGCCAGGATTCAGGTTAGCTGCCTTCTTGCGGTGTGGAGGAGTGGTCATGTATGTTTAAAACAATTTTTCATCAACGTCAATTGTTATTATTAATCACTGCATGGAAAAGATATATAAATGCTGTGCAGGAGTTGTTGATGTTAATGGAACTAAACTAGTAACTGTTATTATTTATAGGTCCACTAACTCAGATTTTAAAATGTTTCTGCCCAAACTAGAATTGGTTCTGGGTTCAGTTTATAAGAAGTATAAAAATTTAGTTGTGTGTGGAGATTTCAACGTTAATTGTGTAAGTGATAGCTCAAGAAAAAGTCTACTGCTAGATCTACTTAATTCCTATAATCTGATGCAAACAGTATTCTTTCCAACGAGAGTGCTAGGCAGTAGCAGTTTTATTATTGCCAATATTTTTGTTCATCCTTCATTATTAGACAAGCACTCTGTTAGCAGAATAGTAAATGGCCTATCAGAACACGATGCACAAATTTTAATTGTAAAAAGTTTTTCTTCTAAAACAAATTTTAAATATAATTATCAACTACTTAGAAAAGTTAATTCAGTTTCAGTTGAGACCTTTTTAACCCTAATTAAGGAACAAGAATGGCAGGATATTTATATTGCTGATAATACATATGATAAATATAATGCTTGCCTGAACACAATTCTTACACTGTGGCTATGTAGACTTTCCCGGCGTATTAATTGATCAAATTCTTCACGGGTTTCCAGCCGGATCATTCTGTCTGTCAAATTTCTGCGGTCCAATTGGCCGCCATCATCAGGTGAGGAAGCTAAGCCGCTCTCTCTGTAACTGAGTGAAACTGTGGAACGGCTGGCTCTGTATACGCAACGAAAGTATGAAGGCGCATGCACTAAGTACAGAGGGCGTTAGTTTACTTGTAGCTACGAGTAAATTCACGCCCTCTGTACCTAGCGCATGTGCCTTCGTACTTTCGTTGCGTATATAGAGCCAGCCATTCTACAGTTTCAATCGGCACGGCGAGAGCGGCTTAGCTTCCTCACCTAATGATGGTGGCGAGTTGGACCGCAGAAATATTGTGTTCAGATGACACAATGATCCGGCTGGAAACCCGTGAAGAATTTGATCAATTCTTACACTGTTTGAAAGTTGCTCTTCCCTAGAATGTTCTATACAGGGTACATCCAGAAAAATGCAGCCAGGGTGGCTGACAAAGGGGATAAGACTATCATGTAGAACAAAGTGGAAAATTTATCAAAATGTGAGAAGCAGTCAGAATGAAGATGCAGTAGTTCATTAGAAACAGTACTGTAAGATTCTGAAAATTGTCATTAAGAAGGCAAAAAGTATGTGATATGCTTGAAGAACGGAAAACTATCAGGATAAAATTAAAACTTCGTGAAGGAAGTGTCTGATCAGCAGCAGTAGGTAAAGAATATAACATCAGTGCATAGTAGAAATATTTCTGTTACTGATAAGTTAGGCCGGCTGCGGTGGCCGAGGGGACTGAGGCGCTTCAGTCACGGTCTGCACGGCCACTACGGTCGGGGGGTTCGAATCCCCCCTCGGGCATGGATATTTGTGCCATCCTTAGTTGTAGGTAGTTCATAAGTAGTTTGTAAGTTTAGGGACTGATGACCCCGTAGTTAAGTCTCTTAAGCTTAACAAACATTTGAAAATTTTTGATAAGTTAGATTTATGTGCAGTGGTCAAAAATCACTTTCTGAATATAACAGGTGGTTTTAGAAGTGGTTTAATGACTGAAAATGCTATATTTTTGTTTCTCTGTGAGGCACTTGATAGGTTAAATAAAAGGCTATCAACATTAGGTGTCTTCTTTGATTTAACAAAGGCGTTGATCACAAAATATTTTGGCACAAGTTGGAACATTATGGAATACGAATAGTAGCACACAACTGGCCCACCTCTTACTTTAATAACATACAGCATAAGGTAACTCTCCACAGTGGCTATGTCGTATGATCACAATGGGGCACAGTTAAGAGTGGGGTGCCCCAGGGGTCTGTTTTGGGATCACTGTTGTTTTTTAGTTATATAAATGATATGCCTTCAAGTATAACAGTTGATTGTAAAATATTTTTGTTTGCTGATGGTACCAGCTTGATAGTTAAGGATGTTGTTTGTAATATTGACACAGTATCAAATAATGCAGTTCAAGAGATAAGTTCATGGCTTGTAGAAAACAAATTGATGTTAAATCACACAAAAATTCAGTTTTTACAATTTCTAATGCATAATTTAACAAAAGCTGATATTTTGATTACACATAATGGGTGTATGGTAAGTGAGACTAAACAGTTCAAATTTCTAGGTATTCAGATAGACAGTAAGCTGTTGTGGTAAGCTCATGTTCAGGATCTTGTTCCAAACCTAACTTCTGCTTTATTTACATTAGAACAATATCTGAAATAAGAGATTTTCCAACACTAAACATAGTCTACTATGCTTACTTTCATTCACTTATGATGTACAGCATTATTTTTTGGGGTAACTAGACTGATACAAAAAGGATATTTTTTGGCTCAGAAATTGGTGCCGCGAGACACCATGTAAACCGACTGTCGGTGTGGCGTAGGGGATAGTGTCACAGACTGAGGTGCTGAAGGTCGCCGGTTCAATCCCGACCACCAGCAAAAATTTATTTCTTTGTAATTAACAATTCCATAATGTTTTATATCTTTCTTATGTTCACTTGTAAATTCTACTTGTTTCTTATGTTAACTATTCTTCTAATTTCTGGTACATTCTGTCTGTGTATAAATAGCAGAGCACTCTGCCCGAGAGGCAGTCAGTGCTGTGTGTATGTTAAGTTCATAATAAACGTGCTTTCAGTATAAGTGCTGTGTTCAGTTGCCTTCGAAGTCAAGTTTGCTTCAATTGCAATGCAACAATATGTCGTGTAAATTTACCAATGTCATGTTGACCCCTTTTCAGTAGTCTGAGAAGTTTGACACTGGCATCACAATACGTATTTGTTTAATGTTGTTTGTTGTTAATAATATCAGCTTATTCCCACGAGTTAGTAGCTTTCACTTGGTGAATACTAGACCGAGGTTGAATCTATATTAGTATAACACCACCCTGACACTTGTACAGAAAGGTGTGCAGTATTCTGCAGCATCCATTTTCAATAAGCTACCATAAGAACTCAAGAATCTGGTACTGACCCACACACTTTCAAATCTACATTCAAAAGTTACCTCATAGCTCACTCCTTATATTCTGTCAAGGAATAGGACTACTTAAAGTTTTTATAATACCATTCTTGTGTTAAACTTCATGTATCGACTTGTTCCACGACCACGGAGCCTCACTCCTCAATTAGGACCTGCGGAACAGAAAACCATTTGATTATTATAGACTAGCAGATGAGGACAGACTAGTTTGCCAAGTATAGCCATCAGTACGGGAGCAGTCTACCAGCGAAGAATCAGTCTACAGCGAGCCAGCACAAGCGAGAACACTACTATTGACTGACTGAAGGAGATCCTTGCAGAACCAATTTGTACCACAAGCACATCACAAAAAATTGAGTATCTATATTATTTCTAATAAAAATATATGTGATGTAATTGCTTTTGACAGTAGTCCACAATCCTTGCTACCCATGGCCCACCGTCCACAGCAGTAGCACCCCAAAGGGGTACACAAAACTGGTAACGAGGATGGGACAGTTTTGTATAGGATGACCAGCCAGTCTAAAATAGTTTACGGAAATAATTCAAAATTTTATTTCAAAACTTCCCCTAAGTTTTACAAGTGTTCTTCCACTACGACATACGCCTTGACAACGTGACCGAACCTGTCCACCGTGCAGGACAGAGCCGGCCAGAACCAGTATTGAATGCCGATTCTAAAATCACGCCACCCTTCTGGCGTCCGTGCTGAAACTACTGACGTTTCCATGCTACCGTGGAGCCAATAGCAGACACCCACATTTGATCACGTGTGCTACTGCTGGAGGACTCCGAGGTGCGAGAATCACTTCCTTCGCTCTCTTCAGTTTGAGTTCTCATGCAGAACAGACGCACTCGAGAGGCTCAGCCTCGGTGCGGGGCGAACAGCCGCATGCCGTCTGCTCCCGCCTAGCAGCTGTTCGCCATCAGCCACCAACTGTGTGAACCATAACCATAACTATTACCGTAACCTTAACCTTTTCCATTTTCTAATCCGTTTAGACTGGCATTCATTCATTGCATCCTACCTCAGGGCGAGTCCCGCCATGTATTCCGTATTTTAGAAATATCAAATATTAACTTGAATTCTATCTTTTATTTGCCAGTCAGCTACCCTTTCCTAGGGCGCCCACAAGCCTTCACCGCTCCGCCTTCCATCCTGACAACGCTTCCAAACCATTTTATTTATGCAGCACTGGGATGGGTTGTATAATTTTCCTATCATCCGTAGGATAAAGATCAAGTGCTGTGCAATTTGGTGTCAGAAGTGGGATCGATAACCCACTTTTTGGCCCTTAGGGTGGCCGCAAAATATTGGTTCACATTATGTTGTGTGGTTGGTAGACAGCTGCTATTCCGCCGAGCCACGGCACCGCCGCCGTGACATCCTAGCCGCCACTGCATCTGCACATTCTGTGCCCGGTGCGAAGTCCAACGCCGCACGCCTGCCTGCCGCAGCGCACGTGTGCGCCTCGTGCACGATGCGCGACCTGCCGCAGTCGACCGCCGACTCGGCCGTGCACTACTCCACGTGCGCAGCTCACCTTCACGCACGAGGCGTAAAAAGTTGTGCGCCCCGTTCGTGCTACTGTTTTGGCCCACCGAAGGCACGTAAACTGCCATACTCCGGTCGGCGCGGCCCACCTGCCATTGCCGCCGCCCACATACGTCGCCTTCCGGCGCCGCCCGTCAGTAAGTGCTGTGCGGGTGAGGTGCCGCCCCAAGTCTTCTGCCGGTCCTGCCAAGGAGAAGAAGATGGCTCCTTACCGGGTCCAAACCACTCTGCAACCCGTAGCAGTGAGGCCCAATGGCTGCTAGGCCGCCCTCGCCGCCCACGTCGAAGCCGTGCTCCGCCGCCCACCTGCCCTCCCGCCTGCTACGTACCACCATTGTATTTCACCGTGCCACACCACGTCTCGACGGATAAGTACAGGCTGATACTGAATCATTTATTTCCTGCTGTTCCAAGGTGTCTCAAACTAATAGAATAATTTGAATATAAACTTTCCCTAGGCTAAATGAGTTGTTGTTTTTCCCCGAGTGACTGGATTAGCTAATGTTGCAGTTATAGTAGAGAATAACACTCTTTTCCTTATATTATCTAAGTTTGAGCATTGCCGGACGTATGGAAGTTTTATATTTTGAATAATTTGTAGCATGTCTAATGAATGACACAGTTGTACAATTATTGACAAAGCTTTTCATTAACGCTAGTAATATGTGGCCTGGCGTCCACATTGTCCGAGATGTTCGTGATATTTCTTCCACTTAGTTTCAGTGTCACAATCTGTCTTTCGTTGATCTTTCCTATCAATATTTTCCGTGCCGTAAATGAAAGTAAATTTCCGTCCTCCACAGGCGTGATAGCAAGGCATTCTCCCCTCAAATCCGCGTCTGGCAGAAATTGAAAAATCATTGGTATAAGAGAGAAGTGTGAAATTCTCAATCTTGAAGGATGTGTACTTTTGTTTTAAGATCAAACAGTGACGCAATACCAGCGTTGAGGTCTTAAAAGAAAAATCAGAAACAAAAAGTTTTCAATCGTCGTCGTGTCTACCGGATAAGCTGACGAGTTTAGACTGAAGTCCGCAGCCGCACAAACAGTCGTACATGCGACTAGCGTCTGAAACCCCCGAAACCGTTAGAACGCTGTGTTGATCCACCACATTGTAAACCCAAGAAGTAAACTTTCGCCCCTCCCTCCTCTACTCTCTGTATGTTTCTCTTTTTCCTCCTATGCATTTCTTTCAGTATGAGCTTTTCCTTCCGTAAAAGTGGTAGTTTTCGCAAACGACCAAAACATGTGACGACAGTGTGCTTCAGGGCACGAAATGTGAATCTTGTTGATTCGAAAATGTTTGACCGGAGAGAAGCCTGGTTGAGATGTGTTAAGATAGCCTTTGAGAGATACCTGAATCCTTACTGCACCCTAAGGGACGTGTTAGTAAATACCCTTCAAGCTGTTAACCTCCAGAGGGCAGCTAAAGTTGAGTAATGTTTTAGCCGATGTAATGGAGCCTAAAGTAGTTGCCACATGGTGAGTCAAGAGTACCGCCTGTGAGCGTAAAATCCGTAAGTGGAGTTTAAAAAAGAAAACTGTTGCACATCGCGAGAAGACCAAGAAAAACCACTCTGTCCTTATTTCTATTGCTGCCATTCTGGTTATATATACCTCCCGATTTATGTCATACATGCCTTTTCTTTGTCCGATTCTGAAACTTCCATAACAAGGCCCAGTATGTTTCCTATGTCACTATCTTGGCAATAAATGCATGTGAAACACAACGCACATCAGAATTATGAGAAGTTATTTCCAATTGTAACGGCCAGAGACAGCCTAAGTTGATGTATAAATAATTTGTATTCAGTACTCCAAGAGAGGTACTTATAATGTGCTATGATGTGTTAATAGTAAAGATATGTTGTCCTTATTCCATGTAGCAATATCCAGTGCTATTTTGCAATGCCGAATAACCGAGATGTTAGTAAATCCTGTTCTCTTTTAAAGTACCACATTATTATGCACGAAGTATGTATTAAAATGTGCTCCAGTCACTCATAATATAGATTTATGTAAGATTTATTAGTGTGTAAGGTTTTCCAGACGTCCGTCTGTCGAGTTCACATATATTTTTAGAGTACCTTAAGTATCCTTGACAATTCTGCATATACTGTCATTAAGTGAAAAAGAGTTAACATCTTGCTACCATTAACGATTTATCCCTTCTTATTCGCCATTGTGAAGTCTCACGTTTCGTTACCAAATCCACAATGTGCAGACTTTTGCACCGAGTTTATGCTGTTTTCTTCCATTGTCAGCGACCCATTATTTATCATTTACATTTCCAATTGTTAAGAGTGATTCAGATATGGTTTGCCTTTCCTGTGCTACCTTCATTTCATTGAGACCTTTTAGTGCCTGTCAAAGTTAAAGATAGTGATTATAAGGATTAAAAATTAATTGTGCGCTTTTTAATTCTTAAAATCAACCGAGCCGAGTTGTTCCCTCCAGTCTTTATTCATAAAATGTTAATCCACATCCAGTTTTCTGGCTTTAACTAGTGTCAATTCAACAGAAATTTAGAGACTGTATCGACAATTCCATCATTCTAGAGGTACTATGTCATGATATTTATGCAGACGACAGATTCTCAAAACGATTGACCAACATTTTGAGAACCTTGTGCTGCTGAAATTCAACGCATAGAAGCCTTGAGACGTATTGAAATTTTAAAATGTGTACTTTAACTGCCTGATCTTTATCCATTATGTATCAAACTGACTTGAACCTCCTTTCCATTCATCTGAATGAAATTCATTTCCAAATCTCTGATACGTCATTTATTTTATCCACTGTTCGCAACCAATGTTATTGTGCTGCCGTTTTATTTTAAGTGCACCTGTGCAAATTGCCGCCAAAATTCATTTCCTTGCATTGTTAAGGCGCGTGATAATACGCCGTCACCTGACGTTAGACCACCTGCCTCCTTCAAAGCTGTTGCGATCAGCTGAAGCCGCTCCACCACACTCCCCTCCTCAAGCCACCTGCCTATCACGTGTCCCCCACCTCCCCCCCCCCCCCCCATACGTGTAGCCCAGACTTGCCTCCTCTCTCCCACCGCCTACCACAGGCAGCCTTTATACTTCTCTGATTATCACCTCTCCTACCGCGCTACGCACCACGTGCGCGTCTGACAGTTGTATTTGTTTACAAACCGTTCCCGTGACGTGTAAGCTGCATTTACGCACGAAGTATCTCAACACTGGTGATTCATGAAATAATACCAATTGAGGCTCACAAGTAATATGCCTTATGAAATTCTATAAGAATTCGTTTATTTTGTGCTAAGCACTATTAATTAACTCTTCTTCTGCCTAATGATTGTAGACGTTTATTAAAAGCAGCAATGTGGGAAAAAAAACCTTAATTTTTATCCAAGAAATTATTATAACTATTTTTACGAGTATCCTTTTTCCTGTTCTTGTCAGAGTATAAAGTAATTTAGTTTTTGTTGTGTTTTATACACCGCTGAGATGCCCATATTTAGTTCGGTGTTATCAATTGAGGTCGTTTGTGTAATAATCACTTTCGAAATGAGACCATGGTGAAGCCACTATACGATTCTGATATAATGGTAATATTATTGTATAGTGATCCTATATAATCAGTTTGGAAGGATTGTTGCCTCTTTAAGCAACTTGCAATATTTCAAAGTGAATAATTAAGTATTATGTACCAATTTATATTTTTAGACCTTGTGTATTATGCTGAGAACTAAGGTAGATAAAACCTCTATTTCCATATTTTACTTTCTTACTTGATATAAGTTCTATCCCTGTGTTGAAAATACTTTTAATCCCACACATTTCAGTTGCATTAGTGTATTTTGTCACTTCCACAATATTTCATTTAATGAGTGATGTTACTGGTTTTAGAAGAGGTTGTTACTTAAACATAGTTGATCAGTTAATTAAGTTAAAGCCAATATTACCTCTTTTTATGGCTTTCTTTTCTGGGATTACAATTACAATCTAATTTATATTTATACCAAATTATTAACTCCTTGTTAAAGCTATGGAAAGCATAGCCTTTGTCTGAGTATAAGCATTTTAAAATGGTGTGTATTTGTCCGTTTCCATTGGATTGATTCCACTAAGTCCCTTATTTTACTATATTTTACACAGTGATTCAGTGAAGGAAAACTTATTGCAGTTTTGTGCAGTAATGTGATCCAATATGGTTGTTACCCAGATGCATTAATCCTCTTATAATTATCCTCTTATAATTATATAATTCCTTGTGTGATTATTTTACATTTGCTCCACTGTGTAACAACGAGATCAATAATTGCCAAACAACACAAACATCTACACATTTCTAGGAGCATCTGTAAGCATTGCAAGACCCATGCTGATTAAGTTCGGCCAGTGTCAACACTTTGATTTCACAGAATTTAGCAATGACATGTAACATTTGAAACAAGCTTTAATTTTAAATGTAACATTCCATTCAACTGTTAAATGGTTTGAATTTTTACGTTATTCAATTCATTGTTCTACACATTTCTGAAGAGGTATGACATTTCCTTATTTTGTTGTTTACCTGAAAATCAAATATGACTACTTGTAAGTCCCCTAACATTCACACTAAATGAGTTGGAATTGTAACACATTCCTCCCTTAGTTACTAGGTCCCCTTTCGGGCAACCCGTACTTCGCAGGAATGTCTGGTGTCCATGTAAACTTTGTGAGTCACCACTTCTAGGGAAGGGGGAGGGAATGTACAAGATGATAGCCAGTCTGAAATAGTTTACGGAAATAATTCAAAATTTTATTTCAAAATTTCACCTAAATTTTACAAGTGTTCTTCCACTGCGACATACGCCTTGACAACGTGACCAAGCCTGTCCACCTTGCAGGACAGAGCCGGCCAGAACCAGTATTGAATGCCGATTCTAAAATCACGCCACCCTTCTGGCGTCCGTGCTGAAACTACTGACGTTTCCATGCTACCGTGGAGCCAATAGCAGACACCCACGTTTGATCACGTGTGCTACTGCTGGAGGACTCCGAGGTGCGAGAATCACTTCCTTCGCTCTCTTCAGTTTGAGTTCTCATGCAGAACAGAAGCACTCGAGAGGCTCAGCCTCGGTGCGGGGCGAACAGCCGCACGCCATCCGCTCCCGCCTAGCAGCTGTTCGGCATCAGCCACCAACTGTGTGAACCATAACTATAACTATTACCGTAACCTTAACCTTTTCCGTTTTCTAATCCGTTTAGACTGGCATTCATTCATTGCATCCTACCTCAAGCGAGTCCCGCCACGTATTCCGTATTTTAGAATATATCAAATATTGACTTGAATTCTATCTTTTATTTGCCAGTCAGCCACCCTTTCCTAGGGCGCCCACAAGCCTTCACCGCTCCGCCTTCCATCCTGACAACGCTTCCAACCCATTTTATTTATGCAGCACTGGGATGGGTTGTATAATTTTCCTATCATCCGTAGGATAAAGATCAAGTGCTGTACAGTTTGTGTTAATCATTTCCCTTTCAGGCCTAGATTCGAGTATTTTTGTTATTGCATGCTTGTGGAAATTGGTGGTGCACTACATTAGCTTATAGCATTTTGATTTCTCGTTTATTCTAAGGACAGCCACACCACAGCCTAACTCGATTCCTGCCCACGCTGCTGCAGCTGATGAATTGCTTGTGCCTCGGCCGATATCACCATTGCCAAATGATACTGTACAAACTCTTCAGTTTCAGATGCAGTTTATTGCTCAACTTACATAAATCGTGATGGCTTTCACTGAAAGCCAGAAGCGAGCTGCAGCCACCACCGCACAAACTATCGTGAACAGTCTATAAACGTTGTGGCAGCTAGATGAGAGTCCTATAATTGTTGTAGGCAGGCAGGACAATCATATAGACAGTGTGTTACAGATCTGAAAGGCTTAACTGGGAAGTGTAAATTTCGTTGTCTGTGGCAAGTACTACTCTGATTTAATTATACGTGATGTGATAAGTAGGAATGTGTCAGAAACACGCATCCGTGAACAAATCTTAAAGTATTCTGATCCTTCACTAGAAGTGCTTAAAATTATTGAGTTTAAGGATGCGTGTGACTTTGTGGCAAGAAGTTTTCAAGATGTCCATATATGTACTGTAGCATGAGACAAACAAATTGCACCATTACAGCCCGCAAGACCTGTTGACAACTGGCACGCACTCCACACGCAGCCGAGCCGTACTTTTTGTAAACACCCACAGCACGAGTCTCGCGGCAAGCGAGCAAATGTTAAGTCCTGTCCAAAATGTATTTCAAAACATAGACAGAATCATTTTCCTTCCCATAATGCAATTTGTTTTTTGTGTAGCAAACAAGGACATGTTCAAAGTGTGTGTATGTCACTTACAACTGCTCCACAGCAGAAGCACTTGCAAAATTCGTGCTCTTTTAAAGTCCTATCAAAAGCTGGTCTTAAATGTAATAAGGAAAAATTGAATATTTAAGACATACTATCAATTTCCAGTGTGTTCATCCATTGCAGTCGCATTTGCAAGGTATTCACAAGCTCAATGTTCCCACAAATATTAATGGATTGCATTCTTTTCTGGGCAAAATCTCCTATTATATGAAATTTCTTACTAATGCAGCGTAAGTACCAGCACCACTGCATTGCCTATGACAGAAGAATGTTAAGTTTGTTTGCTTTCCAAAAGTTAAAGAATGCTTTACTCAGTAATCAATGTCTTGTACATTTTGAACCTGTTGTGCTAGCCACTGATGCATCATCTTACGGCATTGGAGCAGTTCTCTCACATGCATTGGCTCTGCAGACAGACCTATTGCTTTTAGTTCCAAACTGTTGGACAAAGCCCAGGTAAACTACTCTCAAAATAAAGAAGGTGGCATTAGCAATCATCCATAGTGTCACTAAATTCCACCAATATCTGTATGGTCACAAGTTTTACCTGGTAACTGACCACAATCCACTTCAGTCCTCGTTCCACCCTGCCCAGCCAATACCTAGTTGCACAGCACAGAAGCTGCAACACTGGGCACAATTACAATTCTGAAATTATCTACCGGTCGACATCAAAACATGCTAATGCTGACACACTGTCATGTCTTCCTTTTGTTGATTTGGATGCCTCAGAAGCTTCTTGTTGATTCTCAGGTCCCGGATCAGTTTCCACTCGATCAACAGAGAGTTGCCCAATTGTGTTGTGTTAAATCCGCACAGGGTGACCTCTTGCAGTGATGCAGATTGCTAGCCCGGTGGTTCAACGCTACGTTTCGTGCTGACATAACTTAACAGTATTGCACGGTGTGAATTTGCTTTGAACATAACAGGATCAGTTGCTTGTGGTGATCCCTCAACCATTGCAATGTCAGGTGCTATAGTTATTACACCAAGGTCATTGGAGTGTGGTCATCAAACAATTGGTGCGCAAACATTGCACACGGATAGGTATGGACGCTCAGATATAGAGAATGACGTCTCATTGCCAAGCTTCTGCAGAAAACTAACCTTCCCCTTCTCAATGTTTCTCAGAATGGCCCAGTCCAAAAGAGCCACGGGAGTGAGAGCATTTAGACTTTGCGGGTCAATTCTGGAATACAAGATGGCTCATCAGTGTGGGCGCTTATAGTAAATTTACTTTCAAGGTACCCATCAACTCTATGACTACTTGTAGCACCCTTCAAGCCCTTCAGTCTGTTTGTTTTGTATCAAGGGTCTACCAGAACTGATAGACAATGGTCCACAGTTTGTGTTAAGGGAATTTGAACAGTTTTGCAAAGCTAGCGGTATTCACCATCTAACTACTGCTCCATTATAACCTCAATCAAACAGTTAAGCTGAATATTTAGTGAAGACATTTAAGTCACAGATGGCCAAGCTCAAGTACCACCACATGTTGCGCTGGAACTGTGAAATTCCACCTATTTTGGGAATACCATCACATCACAAAATGAGAAGACTGTTCCATTATAAATGAACACCAATAAGATGGCTTTATTTTGTCCTTAATCAATTTCAAGCATCTGATTTACATACGTACAATCAGATGACATTACAGGCTGGATCTTATTCTACTCAGGACAAATCAAAAAACATATCTATTTATAAAACAAAACACTATCAACCATAGTAGTTCTTTCTCTCTCTCTCTCTCTCTCTCTCTCTCTCTCTCTCTCTCTCTCTCTCTTTCTTTGCAGTCTTCTCTGAGAATTCACAGAGTCTATATTGTGCACAGTATTTTGCACCTCCTCATTCCATGCCCTTAGTAAAGTTCCTGTCTGGGCTTCACCTGCAAAATAAAAAAGCCCAGGATAGTAACAGTCCCAAAAAGGGCTCCCTATATATACAAAAAACTACTTCATTTGGGCATCTTGTAGACCCACAGAGAGCATGTAGTGTTTGATACACTACAACGTGTAAACAAGCTCTTCTGCATTTCCTCACCTCCTGCTGCTACCAGCCATCACCTGTGGAGTTGTTGCACGGACGGCAGTACTGCACTGTTCTGCACCCACCTCAAGACATAGCCCACTTCTCAGAATCAGGCACAGTATCACGCATTGGTCTTTCTCAGGTCCTGTGGCGGACGCAGGCGTTGGAAGCACAATACAATCAGTCGACAGCTTGGCACTAACATGTATTTATTGGAGGGTGCAGATGGCGTGCAGCGCAGACATAGAAATTAGATTCACCCTCGTGTTACACAATGCTGCTGCTGAGTTTTTGTCAACAGATTTGCTGTCCTTTCAGAAGGTGATGCACGTACCTCATCCGACTGCCCTTACCAGCCCCGATCCCGTAGAGCCGGATGCTTCACCTCCAGCATTACCGAACCTGCCGACCCATCCTTCATCAGACGTCGTGGGTCACCCAATGTCCGTCATTGTGGATTTGTAACACCCGTAGAGGGTCCTTCCAACTCCGCGGCCCAGGGGCGGAAAGGGCGGGGGTGGGGCAGCCACTGCAGTAGTGGTCATCGAGATCATTGTACCTGCACCTGCATCCGATCATTCTGTGCCCCTGTCTGTGGGAGTGCAACCTTTAACCTAGTTTTCCGTTCAGTGTTTTGTGCCAAGTGCAAACCGAAAGGCGGGTACCGGCCGACTGTTCCGCGCTGGGCTCATAATCAAGTACCGATCCCTCGCTTACTCTCAAAGGCGCACCTTCCCCCTGTTATTGTTACAATCAATGTACCTCGATGGTGAGAAGGTTTGGAGGGAGAGGAGTGTCGTGCCGTTGCAATTTGCCACAATGCCAGCAGTCCATATGAGTCACCGTGCCACTCCACGAAGAGGTGATAAGTCACTCACTGTACTTCAACTGCTGAGGGGGAGGACCCTCAATTCTTATTACCTCTCTGTCTCGCATTGTGCACTGGCCGTTGAGAAGAAGAGGGCTTCACCAGATAAGCCGGTGCACAGGCTGCCACGACAGGAGCACAACAGAGGATGGAAGACCAGTCTACCAAGTACAGCTGTCAGTACCGGAGTAGTCTACAGGAAGCCAGCACAAAGGAGAACACTATTTTTGTTTGGCTGACGTAAATACTTGCAAAACAGATTTGTACCACAAGCACATCACATAAAAGTTGTGCATCTATATCATTTCTAATAAAAATACAGTGTACTCCTGATAATTCGCAATAATTATTGCTTCAGCTTCCTCGAATTATCGAAAACTGCGAATTAACCGAAGTGTAGATGGCACTGTAAAATTACGTGACTTTCGTGCACTCCAATTGGCAGGTAACAGTTTAAATAATGAAAGTAGCACTACCGGACAGTGTATGACACAAATAAGCCCTGAAAACAGATCGTTTTTGCAGATCTTTAATGCAATGTAGCACTAAGACGAAATATTTTTGTAATATGTAAGTAGAAAAAAGAAATTCGTGAAATTAGCCGCAAGAACCAAGCGGACTCTGAAAGTGAAGTTACGCATTGCGACGTTCTTTTTTTTAACAAATGGAAGCTGATGGCACGCGATGTTAACCCATCAGAGGACAGAGTTCCAGTACAACATTACGAGGCATTGAAGGTAACACATCGGAAAATACATTACATTTGAGTTGAGACACATTTTGGCATGGAACATGAATGAACTGTGCCCTTTTCCGCTCAGTAAAAGTAATTGCCCTCGTAAAAGGTAGATTTGGAATAATTTGATAACTGTTTCGTACAGACCATAAAATAAATAAACAATGCTGTACTGCTCAATGGTTGACAGCTTCTCCGCTTAGTAAATTAGTTACTATCGTAAAACAAGACATTTCATAACGAAACGTTTTCGTTACTGTGAAGACACACATAGAGGAGATGGTAACACTCTACATTATCAAAGTACTATAGTACATCCAGGCAGTGTATGACGGATTTCGTATTTTCTCTTCCATACTAAGAACGTTTGGAGGCTAAATGGAACATAGCATTAAAAATGCTTTGGTAATGGATATCACAAGACATACTGGATTTGATCGATGAAAGGAGAAAATATAAAAATGCAGTAAATGAAACGGGCAGAATGGAGTACAGAAGACTAAGAAATGAGATTGACAGGAAGTGCAAAACGGCTAAGCAAGAGTGGCTGGAATTCAAATGCAAGGATGTAAAAGAATGTATAAATAGGGGGAAAATATATACAGCTTACAGGAAAATAAAAGAGATATTTGCAGGTAAGAAAAACAGCTCTATGAATATCAAGAACACAGATGGAAAACCAGTTCTCAGCAAAGAAGGGAAAGCTGAAAGGTGGAAAGAATATATAGAGGGACTATACAAAGGAAAGGAACTTAGAGACAAGGTTGTAGGAAGGAGTAGACGAGGATGAAATACGAGATAATATACTGAGATTTGAATTTGACAGAGCACTGAAAGACCTAAGTCGAAACAAGGCCCCTGGAGTAGATGACATTCCCTCAGAGCTACTGAAGTCTCTGGGAGAACCAGCCATGACAAAACTGCTTCACCTGGTGTGTAAGATGTACGAGACAGGTGAAATACCCTCAGACTTTAAGAAAAATGTTATAATCCCCATTCCAAAGAAAGCAGGTGCAGACAGGTGTGAAAATTACAGAACCATCAGTTTAATAAGTCATGGTTGCAAAATATTAACACAAATTATTTACAGAAGGATGGAAAAGCTGGTAGAAGCCGACCTCGGGGAGGATCAGTTTGGATTCAGGAGAAAGGTAGGAACACAGGAGGCAATACTCACTTTACGGCTTATCCTAGAAGACAGATTAAGGAAAGGCAAACCTACATTTCTAGCTTTTGTAGATTTGGAGAAGGCTTTTGACAATGTTGATTGGGATAAACTCAAGTTCTGAAGCAAGCAGGAGTAAAATATAAGGAATGGAAGGTTATTTACAACTTGTACAAAAATCAGACAGCAGTTGTCAGAGTTGAAGGGCATGAAAAGAAAGCAGTGGTTGGGAAGGGAGTAAGACAGGGTTGTAGCCTTTCTCCAATGTTATTCAATTTGTACATTGAGCAAGCTATAAAGGAAAGCAAGGAGAAATTTGGAGAAGGAATTAAAGTTCAGGATGAAGAATTAAAAACATTGTGTTTTGCCGACGACATAGTAATTCTGTCAGACACAGCAAAGGACCTGGAAGAGCAGTTGAATGGAATGGACAGTGTGCTGAAAGGTGCATATAAGATGAAGATTAACAAGAGCAAAACTAGGGTAATGGAGTGCAGTCTAAGAAAATCAGGTGATGTTGAAGGAATTAGATTAAGTAACGAAGCAATAAAGGAGGTAGATGAGTTTCGTTACTTGGGCAGTAAAATAATAAATGATGGTCGCAGTACAGAGGATATAAAATACAGAATGGCAATGGGTAGAAAAGCGTTCTTGAAAAAGAGAAATTTGTTAACCTCGAATATTGATTTAATACTAAGGAAATCCTTTCTGAAAGCATTTGTGTGGAGTGTTGCTTTGTATGGGAGTGAAACATGAAAGATAAGCAGAGCGGACAGGATGAGGATTGAGGCTTTTGAAATATGGTGCTACCGAAGAATGCTCAAGATTAGGTGGGTGGATCGCATAACTAATGAGGAGATACTGAACAGAATTGGGGAGGAAAGGAATTTCTGGCATATCTTGACTAAAAGAAGGGATTGATTGGGAGGACACATTCTTAGACATCAAGGAATCGTGAATTTAGCATTGGAGGGAAGTGTGTGGGATAAAAACTGCAGAGGAAGGCCAAGAGATGGATACAGTAAGCAGATTCAGACAGATGTAGGTTGCCATTCTTATGTGGAGTTAAAGAGGCTTGTCCAGGATAGGGTACTGTGGACAGCTGCATCAAACCAGACTCCGGACTGAAGACCACAACAATAACAGCATTAAAGATATTGCCAAAAAACACATTTTAAGACAAGGTATGTCATGAAAAAGTACCCAGAAGTGCTACTTTTATAATGTAAAATGTAACCAACATGACGATATTTGAAAACAGATGAAGGATTGTTTTCTGCTTGGCAGAAGTATGTGTATTTCATGCTTGTAGGAATCACTAACATTTGTAACTGAGCAGAAATATTTATAATTTTTAGTTTTTCACTAACAGTCAACCTCTTATATTTTATAGTATGACCACTCGTACTGCATTATTCACTGACACAATCAGAAGAAAAATTTAGTTGTGTAAAACGTCTCACAACAATATAAAATACAGTACAGCGTAAGTATACATCCATCCAGTGCTGCCAAGTCATAAATCCGAGTAGCTAGGTTCAATATCAAACGTTGTAACATTTCGAAAAACAAAACGTTGTTGGAGAAAAAGATATTACCAGTACTTAACATTACGGGTTATGTCAACTCGATAAAATTTTATAATTTCAAGTATTGTCCAATAAGTTATCGATGTGCACGAGAAAGTATCCAAATTCATAAGTTAATGTATCATGGACGCCAAAAGCCACCAGGAAATTGAAGTCACGTGACTGTTGACAGCCGCGAATTAGCCGCAACGCGAATTAGCCGCCTATGAGTTATCGTGAGTACACTGTTATGTTATCTAACCGCTGCTTTCAGTTGGAGACCTTATCCACAATCCTACTGTCCACAGCAATAAGCATCCTGAAGAAGTACACAAAATTTTCAAAAATTTTGAAGAAAGCTCTCAGAAGTGAAGAGGTGGTAGTTGTTGACATTAGATGTACCCCATATTTTATGTAATGCTTTAATGATAGCATATTTCAGTCAGAATATGAAAATGTCTCATTTTTCAGCAAACAACTTCACATGTCAAGTGTCGTTTTGGGTCAATCTGAGTACCATTTGTCATTCATCAAATGTGCCAATGTTAATCAATTTCATTTCATTCCTCGTAGTAAATGGGGCATGGCTTGTGCAGCAGTAGTGTAGATTCATCTTTTTCCAGTCAGATAAATTGTCTGTTATGGGAATAAAATCCCAGAGAAAGAAGTCATTGAGTACATTTTTATAGTTGCAACTTTTTACAATACATCAACTCGAAAGCAAACTTCATTTACATTCATGAAGTTTTCTCTTGTATGAGAACCATGTGTACCCTATCATTTCACCAGAGATTGGAGAGAACAACTGGTAATATTCAATTGAATAAAGTTACAAGCAATCTTCTCTATCATTCATTTTGTTTTTACTATTGTTACTTCCTGTCCTTTTTTTCAATCAGATAGGCACATTTTTGCAGACACTTAATAACTTGATGGAAGAAATACATATTACAAGGTGGCTATGGTTACTAGAATGTTAGTCTATAATACTACCAAATGAGCCTCTTCTAGCATTTCTAATGTCCATAAAATAACTGAAAAACAACCACTCATGTATAGTAGATCAATGTGAGGAGCAAAAAATATACAGCATAAAAAAGCAAGGTGGAAGTAGCAGAAAGGCCTGCGCTCTTATTGGAAGTATTAATCCCTTTCTTTTTTCTTTCCCCTCTGTCTAGGGGAGGCAGCAAGAGGTCTGAGGTCGGGTTCCAGGAGGGTCTGGGGGGGGGGGGCTGCAGCCCGACAGCCCCCACCCCCCTCCCAAATCTGGATATGCCACTGTCAACAGCAGACGAAAAAGCAATGTTTGAACAGAAGAGTGGGTGTGGGGGAGGAGGGAGAGTGGGACTAGAAGAAAGGAAGGAGCGAGGAAGGAATGGGAAAGGAGGAAGAGAGAAAGCTGACATTGAAATGGAGGGGAGGCAGAGTGTTCTGCCCTCTCTCACTATCCCCTCCCCACCTCCATGACTGCAGTCAACTGCTTCCAATAATGAACTATCAGTACTCAGCATGGCCTTATGCATGGGAATGTACAGCTGTGTGTGCATGTATGTGTATCTACATGTACTTTTACAAGACAAAGAATATACTGAAAAGCTAGTGTGAATGCTGTATTCAGTTGTGTGTTGCTGCACTCCACACACTGATACAATTTATACAAGTAGTCACCTGTCCCGAGATTCTAACAGACATTTTCGACTTTTCACAAGCAGTCGTGCCAGCTGTTGTACTATCCGTGCATGTCTCCTAGACCTGCCAACGTGTACACCATAAACTGTCCAGTGCCCATTTGTGATGTATGTCTCTCCCTGTGTTGTAATTACATAATAGAATGTATCCAACCCCAACATCATCTTGCAACTAACTTTCTTGTCCCACCCCCTCCCCACCACTCTCGTCCTATTCCCTCACCTGTGAGGTGTGCCTGTGTGATTGTGTCGTTTCTCAAAAACGCTAATGAACAAAAGCTTGAGTTCTGTGTGTACGAGTGCCTTTCCTGCATGCCTGTCACAGCTTGATGTGTGACTTGCAGTGAGTGATAAACTATCCTCACTATATCATTAATGATGCAGTGTAGAGCACTTACGAAGTTAGTATTGGTCCAGTACACAAGCACACATCGTGTAACTGTTAATGAAACTGATGAAAAGTGGGGAAATCTGTGTTTGGGTCTTAATCTGTTCAAATTTTCACATATTGCCAATCAATTATACAGCTGACATCAATTCATATTCACAATTGTGAATATGTTAATTCTTGTATTTCCATTATTGATAATCATTTCTCATATCTTTTAACTTTACCAGAGAGTAACACAATTAATTTTAATGGGAAAAAATCTTTCAATATGGAGTTGTCTTACTTCCACAACTCCATTCTTGGGATCAGATGATGCAAACTCTACTATATAGTTTCCTGTACTGTTGAGGAAGAAATGGGAACACCATTGCCAAGCCTCTCCATTCTGTAACTGGTAAACATTGCTTGTCTTTTGGATTTGATTTGATTTACTTATTTACTGAGAACATAGTAATCATGTGGAAGGTGTCAAAATTTTTAAAAATTATTTAGTAACACAAGAAAATTGTTCATATAATATACAGGATGTGACCAAAGGAATCCGGATACCTTGCTGAAAATGACTTACAACTTGATGGCACTGTCCATCAGTAAAGTTGTAAATCAATATCGCGTTGGCCCCCTTACTTTTAATTATCAAAAGAGTGGAGCCCCTCCATGCTCGCACTAGCGTGGTGACCAACTCTAAAGTTCTACTGTCACCTATGCACGAGTTAGTAAGTTAATGTAGGAGTTACAGGAGCGGGAACTGTGTTGTGTGCCGTACGTGTGGGTAAGATTACCCATTAATACGATCCATATCGGGAAATAGTAGTGGTCAAAAACTTCGAAACAAGAGCAGGTTTAAGGACAGAGGGAAAAAAGTGCCGATGCAAGCACCAAGGGAAAAGACCTCTGTGACAGTCTGGAGTGGGTAGTAAGGAAAGTAGCGGATGCCTTGCTAACTGCGATAGTTCATGCAAGGGTAGGTTATGTTAGTAGCGGTTATCGTGCATCAATTACCGTGTCAGTGCTAAGGTCATCATAAAGACACCAGTCCAGTGGTGCTGCAGCAGAACCTGCTGCGTTGGGCAGCACTGCTACACTCGACCAGCTGGTCAAGTGCGGCAGGGCACCATGAAGTTCCTGGCACCCTCTCTCCGGCGATGGCGTCCTTCGTCACGGCTCCTCACCACGGAAATGACTGCGCGGAAAGGTTCCTGCCACTGGTCGTCAGGGCCGCATCTTCACTGGGTGGCGCACGACTCCTTCGGCGCCTTCTCCAGTGAGTTTACGTCTGGCACAGTCTTCAGGTCTTCTAGTGCCTGTTTCTGAGCAGACGTGATCCCGTTGACAGCTGTAGACTGCTGTTGCACAACCGCAGGAGCATCGTTCGTCACGGCAGTGGTTGCCCCAGGCTCTGCACCGCAGGGGCGGGCTCTGTAATGTCCTCAGCGTCGTCCTCATAGAGGTTGTGCGCCAGTTTGGCGTACAGCTGCCTGATTTGTCGGCAGACCTCTTCCTTCTCTGCAGCTAGTTGGGCCTGCAAGGCTACCCTCTCTGCTGCCATGGCGGCTTTGAATGCCACTGTTGCCTCTTCTGCGGCAGTGTGCAGGTCGTCCCTGGGTCGCGTTGTCACCTTTGGGGCAAGTGGCACCAGCCCCCTTTCTGCTCTAAGCCGGTCCACGCTGTCATTGGCGGGGTTTTCTGACCGGTCGCGGGCAGGGAGTGCAGCATCCCTACGTCGTCATCGCCGGCGTCTCCGCCGACGTTGCAGTGCCGCAGCAGAGGCTGCCACGCCACCACCGTTTGGCTTTCGCTTGAGAAAGCTGGACAGCCTCTCTAATTGGCAACGTGGGGACCACCGCAACGGGCACAAGTCGGTGCCACTTCTTCACCGCATACCCAATCTCGCGTGTCATGCTCCCCGGAGCATTTGACACACCGCGCTGCGTTGCAGCAGTACTTGGCCACACAGCGTACCCCCTGGCACTTGAAGCACTGGGGGAGAGGGTCCATGTCGGCGGGGAGAGCTTCCACCATCACTGGAAAACCCAAGAGCTTCCTCAAGGCAAAGATGTCGCCACCCTCGTCGACCGTTTGCACGGCAACAACGTAGATCGGCAGGCTCTTCCTGTTGGTCCGGTTGTGCAACTTAACAGTTGCACCACCGAACCCAGCTCGCCGCAGGCCTTCCCAGACTGCTGCCTCGTCGCAGCACTGTGGCAGGCCCTTCAGGAGCACCTTGGTGAACGTCTCTCTCTTCCCTTCATACGTCGTCTTCAAGGGTGGAGCGTCAACAATGAAGGCAGCCACATCGCTCGAGGGCCCTGTAATCTGCCTTCGTCGCTGCCTGTAGTGAAATGGTGGCATCAGAGTCGACCGTCTCGATGCATGATCTTCTTCTGCCTTCTTGCTGTGATCAACAGACTCAATGAGTTGCGTGATCGACAGCACCTTCACTGTAGTAGGTTTCTTATGCTGTGCGGCTTTCTTCACCATGCTGTGGTGAGGGAGAACACGACAATTTGCTTCGTTGTTAGAACTACGCAATGACAATTGCTCACTTTCCCACCACTGCACGGACTTCCTAGCAGTTTTCAGGCAACTGGTACAGAGCGTGCTGCACCGACGATGCACACACCTGTGCTGCTCAGCTGCAACTACCACTAGTTTTGAGGATAGCTTCCACTCTCACAGGCATACATTTAATGAGGAGTTGGAAGGTTTCTTGGGGAATGGCAGCCCATTTTTCTTGGAATGCTGCACTGAGGAGAGGTATCAATGTAGGTTGGTGAGCCCTGACATGTAGTTGGCGTACCAAAATACCCCAAAGGTGGTCTATAGGATTCAAGTCAGGACTGTTGTGCAGGCCAGCCCACTATAGGGATTTCATTGTTGTGTAACCAGTCCTCCACAGGGTGTGCATTATGAACAGGTGCTTGATCACATTGAAAGATGGAATCACCATCCCCAAATTGCTCTTCAACAGGGGAAAGCAAGAAGGTGGAAGGAAGGAAACTTAGGGATTAACGTTCCGTCGACAGTGTGGTCATTAGAGACGGAACTTATGCTCGACTTTTGGGGAAGGATGGGGGAGGAAATTGGCCGTGCCCTTTCAAAGGATCCGTCCCGTAATTTGCCTGGAGTGATTTACGGAAATCGTGGAGAACCTAAATTCGGCTGGCCGGAGACGGATTTGAACCACCGTCCTTCTGAATGCGAGTCCAGTGTACAAGAAGGTGCTTTAAAACATCAATGTAGGCCTGTGACGAGATAGAGCCACACTAAACAGCAACGGGGTTCGAGCCCCCTCCACAAGAAACACGACCACACCGTCACCTTCGAATTATACTGTCGGTAATACACACGCTGGCATACGACATTCCACTCGACACTTGCCTTACCCACACCCTGCAATCAGATCGTTACATTGTGTATCACGATTCATGACTCAATACTTTTTGCCACCGTCCAATGTTCACAATCCTTACACTGAACGAGGCGTCATTTGGCATTAACCTGTGTGATGCATGGCTTATTGGCAGCCGCTCAACTATGGAATCAAAGTTTTCTCACCTCCTGCCTAATTGTTACAGTACTTAGAGTGGTTCCTGATGCAGTCTGGAATTCCTATGTGACGGTCTGGAGAGTGACCTGCATATTACACTGTATGACTCTCGTAAAGTGTCTGCGGTCTCTGTCAGTCATCAGTCAAAGTCAGCCTGTACACTTTTATGCTGTACATGTCCCTTCACATATCCACTTCCCTATCACATTGTAAGCAGTGGAGCCAGGAATGTTTAGGAGTGTGGACAGACGTCTGCCACAAGTGACACCGAACCACCTGACCACATTCAGTGTCAGTCAGTTCTGCGGAGCGCCCCTTTCTGCTCTCTC
The DNA here is from genome assembly GCA_026315105.1 of Locusta migratoria. Taxonomy (NCBI): domain Eukaryota; kingdom Metazoa; phylum Arthropoda; class Insecta; order Orthoptera; family Acrididae; genus Locusta; species Locusta migratoria. Next base: position 569,987,413 of record CM048747.1, on the reverse strand, counting down.
ACAATGTCTGACAACTACTGAGGTCCCTGCCAGTAGGTGGCAGCATAATGCACCTAATATGAAAAACAAATGTTTTTGCGAGCGTCTGTATACTTTAGATAGTGTAGGCCTACATAACAGAATCAGTAGATTATCAAAGTGTAACATTATGTATTATAACAGTATGAGTCACTCTACTTGATGTCAAGCTTGTTCTTTTTTCCTCTTTTTTCTTTCTTTGTCTGACTATCAGCAGTACAGAAGAACTGTACAGATATTTGTACAATTAAGTTTAATATAGAATGTTCATAAGGGATGTTGAATCCATCACAAAGGCCACAAAAATGAGTCTAAGTTTACTCTCACGTTATTTCACATTTTGGCTGATAGATTCATTTATACTATAATAAGATCCATTTAGGAGGGCCTACTATAACTTTCCTTTAACCTTTGGTATGTTTCCAATAATTCTTTAATTTGTGGTGGAAAGGTATTAAAAATCCTCATCTTGCCATTGTACAGAATTCTCTTCTGCTGCATATACTTCTTTTTCAGATCAAAATGAATATCATGTTTCCTGTGCTTGTTATAATTCTGGTACAAACTATTAATTTAGAATAAATTGCTATTTTTCAAACAAAGCACATCAGGGAAAGACATGCTGCGCTCTTGCGTGGCTTTTAACATCTCTACACAGATTTCTGCAGGAGTACCTCGAATGTATTCTACGCATTATTTGTACAACTTGCTTTTGTTGATTTCTCCAGAATATTACACCGTATGCCACGAGTTGATGAAAGTAGCCAAACTATGCGGTTTTTATTTTGTTCGTCTCTCTACTGTCCAACATTATTCTTACAGCTGTGCTGAGGAGTACTGTCACTTTTGGTTTCTCCAAGATTGGTACACTACATAAACCAAAATATGACTTCCATTCCTTGTTTTACCAGAATGAAACCTGTTTCTTCACTTTCCTCGGTTCACTAGTTTTTGTTCTCTAATAAATAAATATTATAAATTATACAAGCCGCTAGGCAAGACTTGAACTTTGAACACCATTTAATCTTCCGTAAATATATTATATTGTGCCCCTCAGGCTAACTAATACAACAAAACATCTGATCACTTGGACATCCCAATGGACACACATCTGTTCACTTGAACATCTCATTGCATTCTGAACTTACAATTACTAATGTCTTGTTTATCAGAACTTAATAATGAGACTGTATAAATTATATGGCATGGAACATCACAGTACAGTCGTAGCACTATTTGACAGACAGTTCGATGACCACTACTGCAGCAAGTAGTTCAGTCTTTGGGCTGCCGTAGTCACATGTAATGTCAATTTAATTGTTGCATTGGGTTTGAATCCTGGCCACGGCACAAATTTTAATTCAATTCCTCTCCTTATATTTATATCTTTGATATAATGATACAGTATATGTCTCAGGGAATTGAATTTCTAAAGACATATTACATTAATTTATCCTCAAATGGAAATGTCTTCAATAACATCATCATAAAATTTGGTGAGCAAGGGATTCTCAAGGTTGAGTCCTACAAATTTTTGGGTCTGTATTGTAGTATAACAGTTAACTTGGCATTATACTGTGATTCCACTTCACTACAAGATGTACAGATTCTATATAAATGAAGGTTAACTGGATAAAAGGACACGTACTGTGTGCCTTGCCCTAATGGAGGCAGGTATGCGGCGTCACATGGATGCGGCAGCCCAAAGACTGAACTACTTGCTGCAGCAGTGGCCATCAATCTGTCTGTCAAATAGTGCTACAATTCTACTGTGACATTCCGTGCCACAGAATTTATATGACCTCATTGTTAAGATATCCACCCTTAACCATGAGATGTTGAATAACACTTTCTTCCTACATTTCTACAACTACATATTTAAATTACTACATGTAAAGTAATATCGGAGATGACGGTTGTGTGACTGTGTGATTGCCTGAGTGATTTCTATTTCTGAGGAAGGCCATGGCCGACAGCTGAAAGTGTTGTATGTGTGTGCATTTTTATGCGCTTGTCACAGCTCGTCATCATGTCTTTGTGGTGAGTTGTAAACTGTCCTATTAGTATATTGTTATTCAAAAAAGAGATAGATTGGCTGGTCAGTACTAATCTTTTTGCTACTGCCGATAGTTACACTCAGAAAAAAAAGGAGGAAAATAAAAAGCTTTCGAAACTGTGTTCCTTCTTCAGGTGGAGAGAAGGGAGAAAAAAGGAAGGGAAAGATAATTCATGATCTAGATCATGAGGATACACCTATTCAATACACCTATTCAACACATTCAGTACTTCTGTTCAGCAGAGTCTGCTCCACACATACTTTCATGTAGGGAGGGTTGTTCCAGTTTACATACATATTAATGTATACCCAAATTTGTTAATGGCTGTTCCCATTGTTATTCCCTACTGCTCATACTACAGCTTTAATTGTTATAACTATTCAATAAATAATTATATTATCACACTTAAACAAAAAAAATTGGGTATGTGTAGTATGACGTCTAAGTTAAGTCTACCTCTACTTATCTTCTTTACTTTACTTTAATTTCCAGCCCAACACATTGCCACGGGAACTAATCTGTCTAAAGCTTACGTCTTCCTGCCCAGCTGTCACCTAATCCAATGGAACTGAATTTTGTCTCCTCCCTGGCCTATGCCGAAGAGGAAACATTTGTCAGCAAGCCTTGCCTTGCTTGGCCATCCCAGTGGCTCAGGGAGTTTCTCATAGGTCCCATCTGTTCCTTAGGTCAGTTTCCACTGATATCCTACACCACTACACATACCTAACAATTAATGCAAGGTATGTGATCACAATACTTGCAAGCATCTTCCTATTATCCCTCAGGCTTTATATCTGTGACTCGGAAAAGGCAACATCCCATCCTACTCTATTTCTGATACAGTTTCTATATTCAGATCATATTTTCTCTCATATTAGCACTTTCCAAAACGAAGGAGCACACTAGAATTGTGCAATGGGATTGTTGTCTTGTCACTTACTCATTCTCCCTATAAGTGAAAATGAGTGTTGGCAAGTACAACAAAACTTAATCACTTGTTAGCTTCCTTACAGGAACATAATGTCAATTATGTCTGCATGTATATGTCATTACAGCAACCATTACTAAACAAACCCTGGCACATTTAATCATGGTAAATCACAATGTGGACATAAATAAGAAGGGTGTAAACAATAAATATGTATGAAAATGGAAAGAGGGAAAGGTAGATTGGTATTCAAATGAGAAGAAAGAAAGGGAAATGAAGAAAATTGGAATATCAGGAGTGAATGAGGAAAGATGCCAGAACCCAAAGGCTGGAAACTCGTTCCACCCCACTACCCAGTAACCCCTGTCCATTCAGTACTCATCTGCAACACCAAAGGACACATGATGTCACACAGGATGTCCATGGACCTTCTACAGATTGGATGCTGCAGCAGCACTAACAGCATCCCGAAAATTACTCCTGATACTGCCCTATTGATTTGCATGAGAAGAGACAGTTAATAATCTGTCAGTCAATCATTGTAGTCTGTCTTGTGCCTGCGTCAATTATTGTCCCTTACAAATTTTCATGGTACTAACCAACCCTAATAATTGATATCCTTGCAAAAAATTTATGAACTCCATAGAAAACCCCATGTAAAATTCATGATATTATTTACATATTACAAAAGGTATGAAATGAAGTTTTCATTTCTGTTGACATTTTCATTCAATAATAATGATGGAAATTCTCCACAGAAATGATAAATTATTTTTCAAAAGAGATAGATTGGCTGGCCAGTACTTACCTTTTCGCTGTACTGATGATAGTAACACACAGAAAGAAAAAAGGACTAACATAAAAAAAGCTTTTGAAACTGTGTCCTGTCTTCAGGTAAGAGTGTTACTATTGGCAGTACAGCACAAAAGTAAGTACGGCCAGCCAATCTATCTCATTCAATAATCAGTGATATGTTTCATACCTCATGATGTAACAATCAGTTATATTGTCGCATTGAAATGGAAGAAGGCTTGACTTCAATGAAAGAGTTGTCAACTGAACACTGAAAGCTGGTTTATTGTGAACTGAAACGTACATGCAGCACTGACTGCCTCTCGGGCATAGTGCTCTGCTATTTATACACAGACAGAATGTACCAGAAATTAGAAGAATAGTTAACATAAGAAACAAGTAGAAAATACAAGTGAACACAAGAAACATTTAGAACATTCTGAAAATGATAATTACAAAGAAATAAATTTTTGCTGGTGGACGGGATTGAACCGGCGACCTATAGTACCGCAATCGGTGATGCTATCCCTTGCGCCACGCCAGCAGTCGATTAATGTAGGGTCTCGCGGCAGTTGGCATAATATATTTAAAAAGATCTCTTCAGATATTAATCGCTTAGAGTTCATCTTTTTATTGTTTATGTTTTTTCATTGGTTCAAGTGTGATACAATAATAAAGGAAAAGATACAAAGAACAATAAAAGAATTAAGTCTCACATAAAACTACATTTTGGAAGAAATGAGACACAAGCTGGAGCTCAGTGTTCGCTACTACAGTGACGTATATGGTTTTTCTGTGTCTAACTGTATAATCCTTTTTCTGCCCTGGTTGCTGGGTCAGGGAGAGAGAGTGCTTTTGGGTGTGGTATTTCTAATATTTTCAAAGGTCCTATGTACTGAAGAAACAATGTTTCCTTCTTTAAATCTGAACTGTGTTTAAAGTTTCCGACTATTACTAAGTTGTTAATCTTGTATCGAAGAGCAATTGCTTTACAATTCACCTTTCCTGCCCTTTTTTACCATACTGTGTTTCAGATTGGAAGCTACAATGTCTGTTATTTATTGTGGTGTATGTTTGCTCTTAGGAGTCCACATAAATAATTAAGTAACGGCTCTTCCATGAATTTTTTGTTAATGATTTCAATAGGAACTAATCCCATTGATAGGTGTGGTAATTCATTACTGATTGTTTGGAAGTCGGGTTTTAACTTGGACCATGATGGTGTACTTGTTTGAATAATATGTTTTGCAAAGTGGAGATATTTCTTCCATTACCCATTCACATGGGTTTGCTTGAGGATGATATTTTGAGACTGTAATGTGTCTGATGTTGTCCCAAGCCAAAAATATTTTAAATTCAACACTCATAAATTGCGACCAAATATCTGTTAATAAACGGTGTGGTTTGCCAACTTCCTCAAAATACTTGTTAAAACATTGAACTACTGTTTCAGTATTCGCTTGTTCTATAGGATATAGAGTGGTGTATTTAGGCCAACATTCTATTAAGACTTAAAAAAATTTGATTTCTTCTCTCCCTTGCAGAACAGGGCCAAAGAAATCTGCAGCTGTTAAATCATGTGAACCTTTCGGAATTATTGGATAAAGTTTATATGTTAAATGTCTTATATCTGGTTTTAACCTTTCAGCACACTGTACAAGACCTAATTAGGGGCAAAACTATGCTGATCATATTCTTAAAGTAGTAAGATTTACATATGTGTTGCACACATTCTCTGAAGTGGCCATATCCTATTTAGATAAACCATATTAATTTGGTTTGTGCTGCAGAAGGCACACAAAGTTGTCAATTATCATCACTGTCTCGTTTCCTCCAAAATAAAGCCCCATCCAAAATCTTATATAATTAACTCCAGAAACACACTCCTGAAATTGCCTTTTAAAGTATTCATCCTCTCTGATTTCTTTTCTGATTTTGTTGGCTAGTTTTCTGACCTGGTTATTTGAATAATTGATCATCTTGAAATTTATAGAAAATAATCTGCTTTTGCCTTGAGATTGAATTATGTTACTCAATCCTCCTAAGGGCAGACGAGAAAGGGCATCTGGAACCCATTTCTCATGCCTTTAATGTATTTTTTATTCTATGTTGAAATTCTGTTAACATGTCATGTAATAAATAAGTGGTTTTCTAATAAAAAGGCTGGAGCTTGATGATCTGAGTATATTATCCTGTGGCATCTCCATCGATTGCAATGCCAGCTAGTGAATCGAGATGCAGTGCCTTCTACGGGCGCCACTACGGAGAGCTATGCATGTTCCTTCCCGGCCAACCAGAGCTGAGAGGGCATGTGGGCAAGCTTTGAACTGCAAGCACCGGGGTCGGGATGACACTTCTGTTTGTCATGCCTACAGTTTGGGACTATTCAGTTGGGGATGACTCTACATACAGACTAAATGTATTATGCCATTGTATTGCACAATTCTGTTAACAAGTTATGTGACTTTAGTACTGTGATGAGTAAAGTTAGTTGTGTGTACTTTGTGACTGAACTGTGGATTCTTGTCTGTTACGTAAAGTAGGCAATTGAGTATCACACCCATGCCAACTTAGGCTATTTCATTTTCAGAACCAGGGCATGATTAAGTTATAGTGGACCGTTTCGCAGTTAGAAACACCGGTACAACATAATATTAGTTTATTTGCACAGATTAAGGTTTGAAATTTAGTTACACTCCAAACAATAGCCAACTGTTCTTTCTCAGTAGTTGTATAGTTGAGTTCATGTTTGTCTAAACTAGCCTATGACTCACAAATGCTATTGCATCGTGGTCTTCAATTTCCAAATACCATTCCCATTTCAATTGCAATAATTCAGCAACAGTACCATAAAAACATGCATTTGTTGCTAGCTTAAATGGTTGTTTCATTTTCAGTGTTAGAGGATAGAGGAATTAACATAAGCTGTTTTAATATTATTAAATGCTTCTGCCAACCTGCACCATAAAGTCAAATTGTATTCGTTTTCAATAAGTTGTGTGAATGATATTATCTATTTTCGTTTCTGTCAGCAACTCAGTGAGCCTCCTTAAGGTAAGTTGACATTCCTATCGGATTTTCCATTGTTAAAAAAAGACTTCAACAATTCATAAATGTAATACTGGTTAGTGTGCCAGCAACGCATACTAAAGGGGTGTGGGAGTGGACCTAACACCATACCACCACCCCCAACTACCACTACCACATGTAAGGTGGCACCTCAGTCTCCACTGGTGTGGTGTTCTAGTGGTAAGATGTCTGCCTAGTAAGCATGGAGGCCTGGGTTCGATTCCTGACTGCAACACAAATTTTAATTCATTGCTATCTTTAATGTCTTTGACATGTTCGAGACGAAAAATAGTCTCAGGGTTTGTGAATTTCTATTTACAGTGATAAAATCAGGATTTGTCAGCAAAACTGTCATTGTTCCAATCCTGATTCTGGATATTTCACAACAATTGACAAGTTAGAGTCTGGAGACACCACGGTGAGAGGCAGACGGACAGCTGCCTTATGCATGGCTGTACTGGTACTGTATCCAGTATTGTGGTTCAGTGTGCTATCGGATTCCACTCACGGGCCAGACTAGTACATACTGCTGCTACAGTAACTGGCCGGCATTATGTATACAAAGCGTTGATGCTCACCATCCTCTCGTATCTCGGGAGATCGCAGACGGTCGCACCAAAACATGAAAACGTGATAGTGCGTGACCATACGTTTCATGCGATACTCGTAAAGACTTCGTCCCTGTCTGTCGGACTGCACTTTTACCTCGACCTTCCATTTCTCAGAATCTCAAACATACTGACAGTCTGATTGATGATTGTGGACTGTCTCGTCTGGTATACACCACCCACTGTCGCAGTTTGGGCAAAAGTGGAAGCAGCACAGAGTGCTATAACACAACACATTCAGAGCCTTTCTGATTCGGTGACAAGGTGTGATTATGCCTGGAAATGGTGGTGATACATCTGCCACATTTCAAATGGGGCATTATTTCCTATCATATTATCTCTGGATTGTGTGTTATTTGTTTGCAACACCTCCAGTCCTTCCTGGTATTGCGATCTGGATGACTACCAGTTTCATCTCTTTTTATTAAATGTTAAACTTTCTTTTTCATTATTACTAACCAGCTCTATTTATACAATGACAGCACACAAATACAGCAGGGTGATTTAAAGATGAATTGAAACATAAAAAACACACTATGGAATTGATGATTTTAGCTGCTGTGAACATTGAATTACATCAGGGGGAAACTCGAAAATTTGAGTCCGGGTCTCCTGCTCATCAGGCAGCTGCACAGACCACTACGCCCCCGGGACACAGCGAGCACTGAGTCTGTGCAGAATGCCCGCACACACTTCCTGCCACAAATTTTCAACCTGTCCACACACTACTAACATAGAGCTCCTGCCATTATCATTAATTACTTTCAGTATTTATCATATTCCTCTAGTTCATGCCTGGAGCGCATCCACATGGAAATTGCCTCTGTATGTGTATGTGTGTGTGTGTGGGGGGGGGGGGGGGGGGGAATTGCTGTGCCACAGCAGTATAGTGGTCAGTGGAACTGCCTATTAGCAGGAAACTCATGTTTGAATTCTGGCTGGGCACAAATTTACAACTTACTCCATTGATTCAATACAATGGCCACAGGCAGCTATCATAAATGTACGGTCAACATTAACTATCGTTCTTTCAAGAATACCCAGAAGAACAGGACACAATATATGGCAGTAAACTTACCCACAACCTTTTCCAGTCAGAGACCGGTCATCAGCTAATTCCATTAACATGCCAGTCCTACAATCATACCTATTGGGAAAAATTAATGAACATTAGCAGCAATTGAAAAATATTCTTTTTTTAAGACTAAGACATAGGTATAGAAAAATAAAGAACAAAATACACAAGGCACACTCGGCATCTGCTCTTCATAAATTAATGACATATATGTATGTGTAACTTACGTGCCACTGCATAAAATAATAATTACAGCAATTTAGATCGCAATAAGATATTTTATTTCATTACGATGACCAGTTTCAATCTATAAAGATCGTCTTCAGCTTGTGTTCATGGTGAGCTCGTCAGTCTCTTGACAAGGAGCACTGCAATTGTTACATTATTCAGAAATTTTTTGATCGCTGTTTATTTTATGTGGGAACAATGTTCCGCAAAATATTAAATTACGTGCATTTTATATTAACTAGCTAAGCCTGGCAACACTTTATTGTCAGTTAATCTGGTGTGAAATAAATGGGAAAGTCCAGGTTGGAATTAATAATATAGTAAGGACAGTTTACAACTCACCGCAAAGACATGGTGACAAGCTGCGACAGGCACATACAAAAGACACACACATACAACACTTTCAGCTATCGGCCATGGCCTTCTTCAGAAAATAGAACACTCACGCAATCTCACAGGCACACAACACAGTCATACAACCATCACATCCAGCTGCCGCACTTCGAAGTGCTAAATTGCACCCTTACCAAGGTTTTGATTTTCTGTCCTCTTGCCCAGAAATGAGAGACATCCTGCCCAAGATCCTTCCCACCCCTCCTAAAGTGGTGTTCCATAGCCCTCCCAACCTCCATAACATCCTAGTCCATTCCCATGCTGCTCTGAAACGCAGCCCACTGCCACAGGGATCATATCCTTGCGGAAGATCCTGCTGCAAAACCTGTCCAATCCACCCACCCAGCACTTCCTATTCCAGTCCTGTCACAGGCTTATCCTACCCTATCAGAGGCCGGGCCACCTGTGAAAGCAGCCACGTAATTTACCAAGTGCACTGCAATCACTGTGCAGCTTTCTACATTGGCATGGCCACCAACTAGCTGTACATTAGAATGAATGACCACCACCAAACTGTGGGCAAAAACAAGGTGGACCACCCTGTGCCACAGTATGTAGCAGAGCACATGCTTGATTTCAATGACTGCTTCACAACCCATGCCATCTGGATCCTTCCATCCACCACCAGCTTTTCTGAACTGCACAGATGGGAGTTACCCCTACAATACATTCTCCGATCCCGAAATCATCCAGGCCTCAACCTACGATAACTTTCCTTTTTTCCATATCTTACAGTTCCTACCTCTCTATCTCAAACCTCTCCTATTTTGAGTGGTGTGAATGTGGGATCGTGTGTGTGTGTGTGTGTGTGTGTGTGTGTGTGTGTGTGTGTGTGTGTGCAGCGTGCATGTATATTGTACTTGATTTTTCTCCCCTCCCTACCCTGATTTACACAGCGCAGAGTGTGATTCAAAGTGTGGCAGCTGGAGGTTGTAGTGTAACAAGTTGCACTACATTCTTTTCTGAATGATCAAATAATTTATTTATGAGATTTTTAAAAGCTATAAGTATGAGTACTGCTATGGATAATTTTGTTTGTCCAGGTGGACGCCCTGGCAGTTAAACTTCAAGTCCAGACATATGCAAGAAGGAAATTAAAACTCAAGAAAAAGAATATATGTGAATTAAATATATAGGATCCATGGACTGTAGATATTGGTTCTCTTTTGTCATTAGATTAGGATTTGTGAGATAGTTAGAGAAGGACTAACTGTTAAGAGGGGTTCTTCAAGTCTTATTTCAGAGATGTTAACTCAGTTAATTACAATGTGATGTATTATTGGGGTTCCAATAAACCCTTTTCTTGATTCAACAATAAAAACTTTGTAGTTTTTTTAATTTATCAGTGAAATGATCAGTATGTTATTGTGAGTCTCCTTCTTCTTACGACTGATTACTTTGGAGATGATTGCCCAAGACTGACAAGAAAGAAGAAGTTAAATTTGTGAGGAACAGTATTACTAGGCCTCTAATAATAATTATATACAAAATCCTAAACTGTAGTAAAAAAGCAACTTTGAGGCGGTTTTAACTTAAATTATACACATTCACACCACAAGGTGAAGGTTGTATGACTGTGTCGTGTGTCTGAATGCATGAATGTTCTATTTTCTGAAGTAGGTCATGGCCGATAGCTAAAAGTATTGTATGTGTGTGTCTTTTGTTTGTGCCTGTCGCAGCTTGTCGCCACGTCTTTGCGGTGAGGTGTAAACTGTCCTTATTACTATATTTTTATACTTAACATTATGGAGGACTCTAAACTTTGGGGCCTAAAACCAAGTTACGTGGTTAAGAAGGCAGAGGGACCAATGACCAGTGTAGTTTGGTCCCTTGAACCCCAAACCAATCAAACCAGAAGGCAGAAGTTCACACTGCCTAGTGTAATCAGTACTGATTGTGTTCAAATACTAATGTTATGACCTTAAGATCATATGACTTTTTTGCTGTATACTATACATTCTACAAAACAGTAATTATATTCTGTGTACTGATTTGTTTCAAGTAAATGTATTAGACATTGGAAGTTAATTATTACTTAGGCATCAATTTCTGTATTTTTAATTACTTAGCTGATCAAAATGCATCTTCAGCCATTTTCAAAATAAATGCTAAACTGTTAAAGTATCTAATTAAAACATATTGTACAATTATTTAGTTTTAGAAAATAAACTAAAAAAGTTTGCTGAAACCTACAACTTCGATTTTACAGTACCAGAATTTAAATTTCCTGCCATTTAAATTATTATCATCATCATTGTTGTTACTACTACTACTACTACTACTACTATTCTACATCAACTCAATTATAATTCTACCATTGTGGTGAAAGAGAGACTAGTTGACATAAGACAACATAACAAGAACATTCTGAATAAGCAGAAGATTCAATCCAAATGAAAACTCTAAATATGCTGTATAGTTGTATAAAATAAACAACGTTATTGTGAACTTCTTTAGTATTCTGTGTCATGGTGTGTTTTGGAACCAACCCATCTCCTGATAGCCTATTAATACACAAAATGTAAGTTATACATAACTTGTAATATCCATTCAATTAAGAACTTTACAAAAAGTTGATGTACACATGAAAAATTACATACCAAAATTGACATAGAAGCAACACGATGTTAAGAGCCCAATAAGACATGTCAAAACCTACACGGAACTTCTTTACACAGGAAGAAGACAATGAAGGAAATGTCCTGTCAAAATTGTAGCTGCTAAGAGGCACCAACTCCATTCACGCTTCCGTCCATATTAAACCTACCAAACACCAACAGTACCTACACTTTGACAGTTGCCATCCCTTTCACATAAAAAATCCCTCCTTTACAGCCTGGCCACCCATGAACGGCATATCTGCAGTGACAAGAACTCCCTTTCTGAATATGCTTGGTGTCCCACAAAGGCATTCACAGACATAAACTACCCCACAGACCTAGAATGCAAAGAGATCTCTCATATCATATCCTCACACATCCCAAACCCTCCCTCTAACACCAGTAACCATCTACAAATGAGCGCTCCCCTTGTCACCCTCATGCCCAGAAATGAAAGACATCCTGCCCAAGATCCCACGCCTCCTAAAGTGGTGTACCATCGCCCTCCCAACCTCAATAACATCCTAGTTGATCCCTGGGTCACCCAGAAACCCAGCCCACTACCACAGGGATCATATCCTTGTGGAAGATCCTGCTGCAAGACCTGTCCAATCCACCCTCCCAGCACTTCCTACTCCAGTCCTGTCACAGGCTTATCCTACCCTATCAGAGGCAGGGCCACCTGTGAAAGCAGCCATGTAATTTACCAATTTACCAACTGTGCTGCAATCACTGTGCAGCTTTCTATATTGGCATGACCACTAACCAGCAGTCCATTAAGATGAATGGCCACCGCCAAACTGTGGCTAACAAAAAGGTGGACCGCCCTGTGGCACAGCATGCAGCAGGGTACATGCTTGATTTCAATGGCTGCTTCACAACCCAGGCCATCAGGATCTTCCCACCCACCACCAGTTTTTTTGAACTGCATAATATTATGTGAGTTATCCCTACAGTACATTCTGCAATCCAAAAATCATCCAGGTTTCAACCAACAACAACTTCCCTTTTTTCCACATCTTATTTTCATACAATTCCTACCACTCTATCCTAAACCTCTCCTACTATCAATATGTGTGTGTGTGTGTGTGTGTGTGTGTGTGTGTGTGTGTGTGTGAGAGAGAGAGAGAGAGAGAGAGAGAGAGAGAGAGAGAGAGAGAGAGAGAGAGAGAGAGAGAGAGAGAGAGAGAGAGATATCGGAAGGTTCAGTAATGCAAGAAGATGGAAATAAATCCCAACATACTTCATTACAACCTGGTCCACTTGGATCCCCACCCCCTCCCCCTACACTACCAACTTTTCTGAACTATGCAGATGGGAGTTATTCTTACAGTATATTTTCCAATCCTGAAATTATCTAGGCCTGAACCTAAAATTACATCTTTTTTCTTTACACCAACAGTTTTTGCCCCCTCTATCCTACACCTGTACTATTGTGTGTGTGTGTGTGTGTGTGTGTGTGTGTGTGTGTGTGTGTGTGTGCGCGTGCGTGTGTGTGTATACATGTGGTGTGTGTGTGTGTGTGTGTGTGTGTGTGTGTGTGTTTCAATTTTATTTTTATATCTATAGTTATTTCTTTTTTATTTTTATATTTTTATTTCATTTCAATTTATTTTATTTTACTTTTCTTCCCTCACCAGCCTCCCCACTACATCCCTAAGCTGCATATCATTACTCCCATCTATGCCATGCTGTACTCATCCCCACCACTGTGACACAACCTTCCTATGCCGCCTCCCCTTCCTTCGTATTTCTTATTTGCACACCGCAGAGTGTGATTCAAAGTGCGGCAGCCGGAGGTGATGGTTGTATGACTGTGTTGTGTGCCTGTGTGATTGCGTGAATGTTCTATTTTCTGAAGAAGGCCGTGGCCAATAGCTGAAAGTGTTGTATATGTGTGTCTTTTGTATGTGCCTGTCACAGCTTGTCTCCACATCTTTTCAGTGAGTTTTAAATGTAAAAATGCATATAATCATATAAGATGTATGAAGGTAAGAATAAAACTGGTTACCTAACTTTTTATCACATCACAGGAAAACTTCAGCTACATTCTACTTGGAGAAAAGGTCATCTAAGATTACAAAGCACCAGGTTTCAGCTTCCAGTCATCTCTTCATTTATTAAACTGCCTCAATGGAACAATATGTTTATGTAATTTTCAAATATTGAAGACATTAACTTTACTTTTGGTAGGCACTGTAATTAAATATTTTTCCATTTGTTATTGTGGTCTTTTAAATGTGCTCCCAGAGAGTTCAAACAACTTACGGGTATGCTGCCGGGTGACGTTGTCGACAACCACCGATATTTCGGCAGGAGGACACCCTGCCATTCTCAAGGCACAACTGCACTTAAGGAAGCAATGTGCAAGCGTATTTAATACCTAGGTTTGCAAAGGGTAAACAAGGAAGATAAAACACACAGTACAAGTCACAGCAGAGTCAACACAACCAAAGATGACCACACATCAGAAATATCGATAGTGACTGTTAATCAACAGGTGAGGCAGCATTAATTTTATCCCTCTGTTTTTTAACGAGAGACAGTGCCGGATTCCAAGCAGAATTTAAACAAAAACCACCATCTCTGTTTATAAAGTCGCTTGCTAGTTTAATTTCAACAGCTTCCTTAATAACACTATCCCAATAGGTGGAAGTGCATGCCAGGATATCCATGTTGTATTCCAAAGAATGACCGGTATCAAGACAGTGTTCTGCAACAGCGGATTTGTTTGGCTGTTGTTAGTGCATGTGACGTTTATGTTCAATACACCGGTCTTCCACAGTCCTGATTGTCTGACCAATATATGACATGCCACAACTGCAAGGAATACGATATACACCTGCCTTACACAAACCAAGATCATCCTTTACAGACCCCAACAGGGCCTTCATCTTAGAAGGTGGTCGAAAAACACATTTCACATCATATTTCCGCAAAATACGACCAATCTTGTTGGAAATACTTCCTGCGTAAGGCAAAAAGGCCATAGATTTAGGTGCCACTTCATTAATGTCATCACTCACCCGTTGCACAGAAGGCTGATAGCGCAATGCACATTTTATCTGTCTCTCACTATAACCATTCTGACGAAAGGTCTCCTCGAAATGGGACAACTCAGCTGACAAACTTTCAGTGTCGGAAATGACATGTACCCTGTGAACCAAGGTACAAAGTACTCCTCCACACTGAGCTGGATGGTGACAACTATCAGCTCGCAGATACAAATCAGTGAGAGTAGGCTTCATATAAACAGAATGTGCCAATGTACCATCAACCTTCCTTCTGACCAACACATCAAGGAAAGGAAGACCAGCCATTCTGTTCCATCTACATTGTGAACTGAATATTTGGGTGGATTGAATTTAGGTGTTCTAAAAAACCATTTAAATTCTCACTACCATGAGGCCAAACGACAAAAGTGTCATCTACATGTCTGAGAAAATACGCAGGTTTCAGAGTCGCTGACACTAAAGCACGTTCTTCAAAATCCTCCATAAACAAATTGGCCACAATAGGTGACAACGGGCTTTCCATTGCAACTCCATCAGTTTGTTCATAGTACTGATCATTGAATAAAAAGTAAGTGGAAGTCAGCACATGTTGAAAAAGCTTTGTTAACTCGACACCAAACTTAACCTCAATTAGCTGCAACGAAACTGACAGAGGAACACGAGTGAAGAGAGACACAACATCAAAACTCACTAAAATATCAGGGTCATTCAAACACAATCCCTGCAATTGACGTAAGAAATCCGCTGAGTTCTTAATGTGGTGTTCACACCTGCCCACCATTGGACTCGACAAACTAGCAAGATGTTTAGCTACACGATATGTAGGAGCACCAATGTTAGACACTATAGGCCTCAGAGGAATACTCTTGATGGTCTCCGGTGAGAAATGACCTATCTTCAGGAGGTTATTAGTCTTTCTCTCAA
This sequence comes from Locusta migratoria, assembly GCA_026315105.1. Classification (NCBI taxonomy): domain Eukaryota; kingdom Metazoa; phylum Arthropoda; class Insecta; order Orthoptera; family Acrididae; genus Locusta; species Locusta migratoria. Next base: position 569,971,707 of record CM048747.1, on the reverse strand, counting down.
CACTCTTTGTGGGATCAGCACCGATCCTGCAATATGTTGAATCAGAAAGTAGACATTGCATCTTTTGAATTTAATCGTCCTTATTCATCAAAACTGTGACGTTTCCCTTGTCCGCAGGCAAGATAACAATATCAGGATCCATTCTGAGAGACCGTAAATCAGACGCTTCAGCTGCTGTTATATTACACTTGGGAGGACGGGCCCCAGTCAACACACGACACGCTTCCCTCCGAGCCTCTTCTGCAGAATCGGAAGGTAGTTAGGAAACAGACTGTTCAATAGAACTTATGAAATCAACGACCGGCAAACGCTTAGGCATCGGAGCGAAATTCAAACCCTTCCCCAACACAGATAAAGCTGTGTCGTCATAAGTTTTCTCCGTAAGATTGATCACAGATCGTTGTGAAACTAAATTGGAATCAGACTCTGAGCCAAGGAAATGTTCAAATTTCGCCAAATGCCGAGCAGTTACAGATTCCCAATCAGACTTTGTCGAAGAGGCACCGTCCAACTAATCCCAAGAAAATTGAGACACATTAGCAGCAATCATTAAATGAAACCGAAATAACTGCTTGGAAACAAAATCTAATTGACGACGAGTAAAGTGGATCCTTTCATGAACAAGAGCTAAGCCAGCACATTGCTTGATATGATTGGCGGCAGGAGAATTAATATGGTGCACAATCTTAGCAAACGTAGGGACAATATTATGATTACGACACTTCAACAAGAATGACAAAGCACATTGCAAACTTACTCTACTGCTATGAAGTTTATCCAACTTCCGTAAACAACCGATACATTTCCTCCCCGTAGAGGTAAACAATGTGAGACTTTAACTTTTCCCAGCATAATGAATGTTCAAACAACTTACGGGTATGCTGCCTGTTGATTGGCGGTTGGCGACGACGTCACCCGGCAGCATACCCATAAGGTGGTTTGAACATTCATTAAGCCGGGAAAAGTTAAAGTCTCACATTGCTCCCAGAGTGCTGTTATTGCTTGGGTAGCAATATTTGTTTGTTCCCCCGCCCCCTACCTTCTACCAGTTTTTACAGAATAAAACATACAGCTAACAGCTTCAAAGATAAAAACATCTGAAGAATTGGTGAAAAAATATTCAGGAAAGGCTATAGTAGAACACTAATTGGAAATAAAAGCGTGAAGTAGCCTACATATCTATGTCATATTATGGACCAAATTGCTACTACATTTCTTAACCCTTTCGCGGCTGAGAGAGCTGAGCGGCTGCCTCCCCGGTCGGCTGAGAAAAGGACAGCGCAGTGCGCCTGCCTGTCGATCAACTGGGCTTTCCTCCAACAGCTGCAGGCTGGCTGCGCGTTTCAACAAGTGTACAGCCGCTCTAGACCAAAACTCTATCACCATGTATGTTACAGTGCTTGTAGTTCCTGATAATCGTGAAAGAGAGCTTCAAAACAAACCCACGTTTTGTGTTAAATGTTTGTCGAGTGCTTGGAAAATAGGTACTTTAGTAAACTGATAAAAATTTGTTTCTTTCTGATTAGAAAAATTGTATAACATGTGTTTCACGCTACCAATACATGCGTCTATAACAAGATAACTTTTCATTAATACTGGACGAATTTGTTCAAAGATATGTAGATTTAAAATGAGCAGTTGTTAGCATGATGCTCAAAACTACAACAAATCTCTTTAAAATCATAAATAAGAATTACTGAACTCTAAAACCAATGAGTGTCTTTTAGCCTAACGCAAAATCAAACAAAAAGACAGTCTAGCTAGTTTTCGGACTGGTATATTGGTTCGTCTGTAATTTAACCCTAAATTTGGTTATCCACAGTAAAAACACCGGCAGCAATTGTCTAAATGTTTCCAGTTTGCTGCTACCTTGACACCTTCAGTAGGATTTGATATAATGGTTTCCCATCATCATTTTTGACACAGGCTTTGGACTGTCGCTGGCTGAGTTAAAAAGCCATTATTTTATTTCGTCTTTTTAAAATATACACATTTACTTAGATTACTAATATTTTGTAAGTGTGTGGTAACTTTCAAAGCACGGGATCATGCAAAGAGCAACATCACACTTTTTGCACTTTATGCGTGTCATTTTTCGCCGCGAGTTAGCAGCACAAACTACACAGCATCTCTGCGGAATATCCTTTTTCTCTGATGCACCCAGGAATCCTGGAAAATATCCTTCTTTATTCTGCAGCCATAGTGGAGTTTCTTGTTTTGGTGTCCGTGGAATCTCTTTCTTAATTTTTTGTCCGTGAAATTTTCAACCAACTGCTACATTAGTTCCAATTGGAATCTGGCTAGGCGTAACTTCTGTTCCTTTCTTATTTCAAAAATTGTTTTTGCATTTACCACACACAAATGAGTCAAATGGAAAAAAAAAAAACTTTCTTGTTCCACTTCATTGTCTTTCGAATGCATTGTATGAACTTAGCATCATGTCTGCCTTATCAATGGACCCATGGAATTGTAGCTGTCTACACAACTGGGTTTCAATTTATTTTGACCCATTTTATGTTCTTTCTTCTCTGTCTCCACAAAATTCAGTCCGTTTACGGTGGAAAGCATCCTGACTTCCTTGTCGTCCATCCACTTTAATGACAACAGTCTTCCACAGGACTTTAACTGTATTTCACCTTTCCTCCATTTATCAGACAACGGTGGTAAATGTTTCCTGCTTTTGCGCACTGTTCCGACAGCATTGGAACTTTTGTCATTGGAGCCATAGGAATAATTCTGCGCTCAAGTACCAATTGTCTAAGCAGATGGTATGACCTTTGTTTAGATATGGCAGTAGCAAACTCACAACCACATCCTCTGACTTTACCCACTCAGAATTTCTGGATTCTATCTCCATATTGCAACAAGTGTAAGCAATGTAACCGAAAATAAAATTAATATCTATGTCACAAAGGGCCAAAATTTTAATACCAAAATGGCTTCGTTTACTTGGTATGTACTGCTTGAATCGGAGCCTTCCTTTGAAAAGAAGTGGACTTTCATCTATCTCTAAGTTTTCAAACGGAACTTTGGCCTGTAGAAACTTTTCTCTCATGTGATTCACAATGAGTCGTATTTTCACAAGAATATCATGAGACACAGCCGAACTGTCACTAAAAGACAATTAATGTAGATAAGTTTGTATCGATCCCTGGCCATTATTTGAGAAATATTGGTGTTTGCAGCAGAGGATCTGTAGACCAATATTCATTTAGTTCTAATTTCTTAGTTCTTGGCAAGTAAGGAACATGCTATAAAACAGTAAAATTCTGCAGGTTCTACCGGCTTCCATCACGCCAATCTGCTGAATAGTGTTGTCATTTTCTCCGTGATAAACGCATAATAATTATTAATATCTGTACAAATGGCAGACACAAGTTCAAAATACATGAAGTACAAAAAGAAATCCAAATGATTCTCCAAATATCCGAAGTCTATCTTTATACCACTAGATTTGTTGATGAAATTGTGACGTTTCGTTACAGGATAGTCTTCCGACCAATCATACACCCTTTTTCCGGACACAGTTGTACATCCCAATTCTTCTTTTCCTTCTTCAGAAGAAGAATCTTGTGATGGTGCAGGTTCTTCAGAAGCTTAAGACATATCCAACATTGTAATGGCAGTAGACTCAAACGCTGTCATCCCACCAAACATGGATACAGGACTGTCGCAGCACTCGACTCGCACACATAAAGAGTGCAGGAAAAGTTGGAAGCTCTAGGGTTTTCCAGGATTACGAAGAAGAAAAGATGATAGTGGTGACTGAAAACTGGAAAATGCGGTCGCGGTGGGCAGCAGTGGGTCAGTGCTCTATTGTGGCCGTGAACCTGCCGTGCACCCGGGCGTGGATGTATGCCGTCACCCGTCAGGCCGCTCTACCTGTGGGCATATACGAATATATGAATGCCTGTAGCCAACTGGGCTTTTTACCTGCCAGGCATATATGTATATCGGTAGCCTTCTCGCCTCTTCACCTGCTGGGCGTACATGCAACACCACCTAGAAGACAAGGCCTTAGAACAGGCTGCGCCTACGCCACACTTAGAGGCCACGGCCACCACCTCACTGGCCGGCCGCTGCGCGGCGGTGAGCGTGCCCCAGCCAACAGCCAGTGAGGTGGCGGCCGCGGCCTCTAAGTGTGACGTAGGCACAGCCTGTTGTAAGGCCTTGTCTCTAGGTGGTGTTGGTAAATGTATGCCTGTAGCCATGAAACAGTTAAAACATAACATGGATAGCATTTCAGACCATCAATAAATTAGGGTACATAGGGAGTACTTAAAATTAAATGTTGGACATGCAATTGTTTCTACATTGGAAAAAACAGTAGAAAGTTCAAAAAACACTTTATGGAACATTGCTACCCATACAAGAACAGCGCTTTGGGGACATATTTACAAGCCCGCAAACATAAACTTTCGGATATAGAAAATTTTTTAACTGTAGTGCTACTCAAAGTAAAGGTGGTCTTAAATATTTTGGACGAATCTGAAATTTACATAAGCAATTTTCTTTATAGAGACAGCTTAATAAATGAAGAAATGACTGGAAGCCAAAACAGATGTTGAAATCTTTGATAACATTTCCTCCAAGTAAAATATAGCTGAGGCTTTCCAGTGATGCAATATTTACAAAGTAATAAACAAACCAGTAACGATATATATACTGTATTACAACACTCCATTTGAAGAGCCATGATATGCCGTGTGATGCTTTACAAACAACAATTTTGGACATTACTGCACCTGACTGTGTGCCTGTAGGACATCTTACATAAACAACAAACACTTAATCTGTTATAACCAGGGCGAAGTTGTACGGCCGGATTCGATATTTATCGAATATCGATTACGTCAGTATTGGCAAGTGACTTATTAAGTGTGGAGAACGTATTTTATTTGTGTGCCTGTTATGAATGTTCAACATAATGTGTGAAAGTTTTTGAAGATTCCTCTATGGAGGCCGCACTTCACTTGACAGCGGAGAACTTGATCCCTTCCTTGTCTACTGTGGAGAAGTGTGTACAATTTTATTGGAAATACAGATTAATACCGGACCACAGGAAAAGGAACTGTGTATACTGTATCGGAATTGCAAGTGTCAGAATTTGCAAAAAATCGGGTGATATAGAATTCTCTCTGCTACTGGTATGTACAAAATTTGGAAAGTGTAATTCTAACTGCTTGCTGGATATGCAATTACACTTCACAAGAGACTGCTGCAGAGACAGAATTGACTGTGAATACTGTATGTTTTGGCAAGACGTGTATGATCGTCAACAACAGAAGTATTCCCATCAGTGGCCGGGAAAAATTATTGAAATGGATGAATCTCAGAAAATATCAAATAGGGTGGCATTTGAAAGACTAAGAGGAACACATTAGAGTTTTTGGTGGAATAGCGTGCGAGTCCCGATAATGCTTTATTGCAAGAGTATACAATGGAAGCGCTTATGGAAGAGTGTTAAATCAAAAAAGAGAGTCGTCCGCACCTACAAGATATTGGAAATGTTCACCCAGGATATGGACGTAAAGGATTACTTCCTATGGGTTATACAACATATGGACTACTTCAAGACAAAGACTTCGCTAATTAATAAAGTGCAAATAAAACTAATGGAGTACATGAACACTTCACTTATTAATAAAGTAAGTGAAGTAACTTCTTTGTTATCAGTATATCTCTAGTAATAAAAATGTATTTATACATTATGATACATTATTAAATATATGTATGTAAATAACTGTATGTACATAACAGCTTTCACATCCCGCAGCTATCCGCCCAATCTGGTAGAGAAGCAAATTGCCAGAGCCACTTCCTCATCCCCCAAATTCAGAACCTTCAACAGAACCCCAGAAGTGCCCCTCTTGTCACCGGATACTTTCCGGGACTGGAGCGGACTCTGAATGTGGCTCTCCAGCAAGGATATGACTTTCTTAAATCCTGCCCCGAAATGAGATCCGTCCTTCATGACATCCTTCCCACTCCACCGAGAGTGTCTTTCCACCGACCACCTAACCTCTGTAACCTCCCAGTCCATCCCTATGAAATCCCCAAACCACCTTCCCTACCTTTTGGCTCATACCCTTGTAACCACCCCCGTTGTAAAACCTGCCGTAGGCACCCTTCCACCACCACTTACTCCAGTCCCCTAACCCGGAAGGTGTACACGATCAAGGGCAGAGCCACTTGCGATAGCACCCACGTGATTTACCGACTGACATGCCTTCACTGTACAGCGTTCTATGTGGGAATGACCAGCAACAAACTGTCCATTCACATGAACGATCACAGGCAGACAGTGTTTGTTGGGAATGAGGATTACCCTGTGGCTAATCACGCCTTGGTGCAGTGTTACACCGTCTGGGGTATCTGGATACTTCCCACCTACACCAACCTTTCAGAACTCCGGAGATGGGAACTTGCCCTTCAGCTTATTCTCTCCTCGCGTTGCCCAACTGGTCTCAACCTCTGCTTTTTACAAATGTCTGTCTAGGTGTGTTTGCATTTGTATATGTGAGAGTGTATGTGTATTTCTTTACCTTCCTTTTTTCCCATAAGGTAAGTCCTTCCACTCCTGTGATTGGAATGACTCCTTTTCCACTTCCTTAAAACCCATATCCTTCCCTTTCTCCTCCTCTTTCTTCCTCTTTTCTTGAAGAATTGATCAACAGTTGCGAAAGCTTGTTGTATGTGTGTTTGTGTGTGATTTTATTTGTGTCTGTCGACGAGACTGTCCTGTGTGTAAGTCATCCGTTTTCTATTTTTAATATATATATATACACTCATGATAATCTGTTTCTGGTTTTATTTACATGTCCATTCATAGGAAGGAGGGGAAGGAAGCTTAGGGTTTAATGTCCCATTGACCGTGTCCATTCATAGGATATCTATTAATATTTTCATTTGATTAACAAGCCTTCAGTGCTGGGAATTATGAAAGACCAAAACAAGGTTCACCGCAGGTTGGAGAAGTGTGTTACTAGTAGTTTTCAAAATCGTCGTAATTTTTCCAGAAATAGGTAAGTGACATACATAAATACTTTTGTGTATTTTTCTTTGTAACTATACTGCTTAAATAACTTCATTTCTGTTAACTACATGCTACTCTCAACCATGTTGTTGTTGTTGTGGTCTTCAGTCCAGAGACTGGTTTGATGCAGCTCTCCACCCTACTCTATCCTGAGCAAGCCTTTTCATCTCCTCATAAGAACGACAACCCACATCCACTTGAATCTGCTTACTATATGCGTCTCTTGGTCTCCCTCTGTGATTTTTACCCCACACGCTTCCCTCCAACGATAAATTCACAATTCCTTGATGTCTAAGAATGTGTCCTACCAACCTATCCCTTCTTTTAGTCAAGAAAAATATTCAAATCAAAAGCTTCAAAAGGGCCTGAGTTATGAGTAATTGTTGTGATATAATATGGTCATTCTTGCAGATCCAGATTATTACAACATGACTACATTGAAAATTTGATATAAAATAAAGTTCGATTAATGGTGAAAATTCTCCTCAGAGATGATAAATTATTTTTCAAAAGAGATAAATTGGCTGGCCAGTACTTACCTTTGTGCTGTACCGCTGATAGTTACACAAAGGAAGAAACAGAAAAAAAAGAGGACAAAAAAGGACGACCTTTCGGAACACAGTTCCTTCCTCAGGTGGGAGAGAAGGGAAGAAAAAAGGATGGGAGCAGAAGGGAAAGGTAATTCACGACCTAGGTGGTGTTGCAGGAGTGTGGACACCAGAGATACTGCAAGTTCGTACTGAGCCAAGCCAGAGAGGATATATATAACGAAAGAGGAAAGATCAAGAAGTAAAGAGAAGAGAGGATGAATGATGCTGAGGGGTGTAGGAGGGGCAGGGGTTGTCTAAAACGTTTATCGTTAACAGGGAAAGATATCTCTGACATACTTCTCCAACACCACCATTATGATCTAGGTCGTGAATTACCTTTCCCTTCCGCTCCCATCCTTTTTCTTCCCTTCTCTCCCACCTGAGGAAGGAACTGTGTTCCGAAAGCTTGTCCTTTTTCGTCCCCTTTTTTTTTCTGTTTCTTCATTTGTGTAACTATCAGCGGTACAGCACAAAGGTAAGTACTGGCCAGCCAATCTATCTCTTTTGAAAAATAATACAAAATAAAGTTTTAGCCTCAGACCAAAAACATTTTAAGTATGTTATTGAGTTATAAGTTTAAGCAGCAAATACACAAAGTAGCATGAAAATCTGAGATGGTGGGTGACATGACCATGGAATGACCCAGAATTCTTTGTACAGCTTCAGAAAATTATCAATGTCTGCCCTAGACAGCAGAATCGTCATGTCTCAACATAACTGAACCATTATAAGAAGTAAAATAACACACAAACACACATACAAGCTTTCCCAGCCAAGCTGCTTCGTCAGGCAGAAGGGAAGGAGAGGGAAAAGGAAATGATGAGGGTTTTAAGGGAGTGGATAAGGAGTCATTCCAATCCCGGGACAAGAAAGACTTACCTTGGGGGGAAAAAAGGAGGGTAAACAAATACACACACACCCACACATTTACACAGACGCAAGTACACTTAGGCAGACATACTGTAGACCTGTAGAAAGCAAAGAAGTTCTTCTTTTTTCTCATTTTACTGCATCAACATCATCTCGGAACTTCATTTATTATAACCTTTAATTGGCTCTTCCTAACAGTTTTCGGCATTTCGTAGCAACTTCGTGATTATTTCCATTCCGTTTTTCGATATTTCCGTCTGTTCTTCCGACATTTCCGATCATTCTTCTTTTTTCTACACGTTTTCATTTCTTAACAATTTTCCGCATTTCGTAGCAACTTCGCGATTATTTCCATTCCCGTTTTTCGATATTTCCGTCCGTTCTTAGGATATTTCCGATCTTTTTTTCTACACATTTACATTTCATAACAATTTTCGGCATTTTGTAGTAACTTTGCGATTATTTCCATTCCCATTTTTTGATATTTCCGCCTGTTTTTCCGACATTTCCGATCTTTTTTCTACACGTTTTCACTTCTATTCATTCGTCAGATTATTTTTACCCTTCAACCTTATTCTACCAACAGAACGAATCCTTATAGTACACTTTCCTTTCATCCTCACAAGGTTTGCAAAACTTTTTCAGATTTTCTTCACCCCATAACCTGTTGGCCGCCCATACAACCGCCACACCCCTGTGCATCACGTTGTTGACTAACTGTGATTGATCACAGTTTCAAAAACGTTTCTTTTCTACTACTCTCTCGAACAGCTTTTTCTATTTTTTCCTACCTGAACACTTCCTTTTGCTATCTGATCACCTTTATAATTTTATTTATTTATATATACAACATTTTATTTCTTCACATTTCCCCCCCCCCCCCGCCCCATACTATTCATGTCATCCTACATTGACCCCATCAAATTTTATCTTCATTCCCACCGCCAACATGCCTTTGCCCTAGCCAGATTGAGGTCACACATTTTATTTATTCAGGCTTGTTTAACATTTGGCATTACCCCCAATGGCCCCACACTGAAAGTTCCCATCTCTGGCTATAACCCATCCTTTCATCCTGCCTTATACCAATTCCAAACAGAACAATCCACAGCCCTCACCCGCCTGATCCTTAACCTATACCTCAACTCCGCCAATGAACACACCTGTCAACTCCTATCCCTGATCAAAATCCTCAACCTTTCCACTCCCACATCCACACCTAGAGTTCAGAACATCCTTTTACAGGCCAACCGCAAATTGGAACAGCATGCCACCCTCCACCTCAAAAAACTATCCAAACTCCTGGTCACCAGGTCTAACTTCTTTGCTTTCTACAGTTCTACAGTATGTCTGCCTAAGTGTACTTGCGTCTGTGTAAATGTGTGGGTGTGTGTGTGTATTTGTTTACCCTCCTTTTCTCCCCCCAAGGTAAGTCTTTCCTGTCCCGGGATTGGAATGTCTCCTTATCCACTCCCTTACAACCCTCATCATTTCCTTTTCCCTCTCCTTCCCTTCTGCCTGACGAAGCAGCTTGGCTGCGAAAGCTTGTATGTGTGTTTGTGTGTTATTTTATTCGTTTCTATTGACGAGCCGGTCCTTTTGGTAAGTCATCTCTTTTCTATTTTTTATTTTTTTTAAACCACCAGGAAAGTTTCCCCTCTATAATTTTCATTATAAGATGTGTTAGAACAGAGGACTAGATTTACAACTCCAGTGTCATTGAAGTAATTGGCAAGAATATATATCATTTTTTGGGAACTATCAAGGCACTTCAGTTCACAAATATGTTCCTTGAAGAGTAGAGCTGTTCTCAAAGCCAATAGTGGGTCAATCAGGAAAAAAAAAAAAAAAAAAAAAAAAAAAAAAAAAAAAAAAAAAAAAAAATAGAGAGAGTTGAGTCTTTCAAATTCCTGAGAGTGCACTCTAGATGCTCTTGTAGAAATTTATTCAAACAATTGAGGATCCTCACCATTCCATGCCACTACATTTTCTTGCTGATGTACTTTTTGATCAACAATCCTTCATTCTACAAAACAAAGAGCATGTATCATGATTATGATACAAAAAGCAAACATGATCTCTGCAGCAGCCAGACAGTAGCAGTAGGAGCACACAGAAATTGCTCTCGCCCACCCACCCTTATAATAAGATTTTTGGGGGAACTTATCCTGTTACGTGTTTTGTGGACTTTTTTGTTGCAGAGTGAGCCCTCCTTTCATATTGCATTTGTGTTTTGTTCTAATTTACTTGTATGCGCGGCGCCTAATCGGGCAGCATGACCACTACCCCGAACCCAAACTTAATGGAAATTATTCAGTTACAGACGGCACACATAATGCAACTACTACAAGCGGTGTCGCAGTTAATGGCACAGGCAGCTCACCAACAACAACAACCGCCAACACCTGCCGCCGCAACGTTTCCTACGTTCCGCCAGTACAACGAACATGAAGAAGAATGGAGTGACTACTTCGCGCAGTTTCAAGAACTCGCCACGGCTCATCAAATTACAGGTCAGACCGTAAAACATTTTTTCCTCTCTGTGGTAGGCACCAAAACCTTCGTGTTTCTGCAGAAACTTTTCCCCCATGCATCTCCTCGCGATTTAGACTTTGATGCAATAGTAGATGCACTGAATGCTCATTATGAGAGAAGAGTTCTCGTAGCTGCGGCACAGTACCCATTTTTCAGACTTAAAAAATTGCCGCAGCATACACACCAGGAATGGATCACCGAGTTGAGGGGGTTAACCCACAAATGTAAATTTACTTGCTCTTGTGGACTTTCTTATAGTGAATGTTAAGTTGAGGGATGCGATTACGCAGAACATTCAGGACCTCAGAATTAGGGCAGCAATTCTGAAACAGTCTGACCCCTCATTAGACAGTGTACTGCAGCTTATTGAAGCGCATGATACCTTTGACTTAGTAGATGTAGAAATGCAAAGCCACAGTGTTAATTCAGTGCGCCGTAACGGACGCTTTCCTAGCCGTAGTTCTCAGTGTAGCCCTATTGATTCTTATTTTTCTACCGGCAGTGCTGAACAGACAGTGAACAGTAGCCAGTGTAAAAGTGCGACACAAAGGTCGCCTCGTTGTGTTAGAAACAGTAATTTGAATAATGGTCGCCAGCGTTCATTTCAGAAAAATGTTCGTACGTCTTACCCCCAGTGTGTATCTCGCCACAAGCGTGCGCAACGCCCTAGTCGCAACGGAACCTGTTATCAATGTGGCAAATCGGGACATTACAGAGTGCGAGAACAGTTCATGCAGTAAATGTTATACACGCTGTGGACTTTAACAGTGCATTGCTTGAATCTCAAATGCAAGAACTTTCTTCTGCGCCTACTGAACAGCTATGTAGTGAGTCACACCGCAAGCGCGGTCAAGCACGTAAATCTGTGCAACAGAAAAGGGTTCGGGACAAGCAAAATGATTATGTACAGTGCAATCCTGTAGTGAAACTAGTGCCTTCTGCAGGTGCTCATTGTAATAGTGCCCAGTACTGGGTAGCTAGTGATAGTAGACTTAATGTAGCCACTCAAAAGTTTAGTGCAGTAGTTGGTGCATCTGTAGTAGCTTCGCAAGCTTGTGCGGACGCCAATCTGGCAGCAGTGCCATCTAGGGAAAGTAATGTTAATCTGTGTGCCGATTCTGCACCGCTTGCTACCGCACGCAGACTGCGCATGCGCAAGCGCTGCAAACAAGCTGTATAAGACGTTGCCCACATTCGCACACCTGTGGAGCGACACAAGCAAAAACGTTTTGTGACTCTTTGCATAGAAAATAAGACTGTGAAATTTCAGCTTGATACTGGTTCCGCTGTCACATTAATAAATACAGATACTTATGAACTTCTGGGTTCGCCAAAACTGTCGCCGTCTCAACAAGTGCTCACTGCGTACACAGGTCAAAATATTCCCGTGCTAGGAACGTGTAGCCTGCCTGTTCTTTTCAAGGTGTAACAAAAACAGTTGCTTTTGTTGTTCTTCAGGCCAAATCTACACAGAACATTTTTGGACTGGATGCGTTTGCCTTGTTTGGTTTATCTATTCAAAGGGATGTGCTTCAAATTTCGTCAGTAGGTCTCAGGACAAAATTAATGCATTGTGTGAAAAATACAGTGACTTGTTTTCGCCGGAACTAGGTTGTGCAAAAGACTTCGTGGCACATGTAACTTTAAAAGAATCTGCAGTTCCAAAATTTCGTAAAGCTAGACCAGTGCCTATCGCGATGCGTGATACAATTGCCGAAGAACTTAAACGTTGGCAAGATAGTGGGGTGATTTCTCCTGTTTCTGCGAGCCAGTGGGCCTCGCCTATAGTAATAATACCCAAGCCGGCAGGAAAACGTCGTCTATGTGCAGACTTCAAATCAACAGTGAACAGTCAAACAATTGTAGACACTTATCCCCTGCCCAGACCTGACGAACTAATGGACAAATTAGGACAGTCTCGCTTCTTTTCCAAGTTGGATTTAGCAGAGGCATACTTACAGATTCCACTTGATGACGAGTCAAAAAAGTTTTTCGTCATTAATACTCACATGGCCTTTTTTTCAATTTCAATGCCTACCCTTTGGCATTTCTTCCACCCCCGCTATTTTTCAGCATTTCTTGGAACAGCTGACAGTTTCTGTACCGTGTTGCTCGAACTATTTAGATAATATTGTGGTATCCGGACGTACAGTTGAAGAACATTTAGCAAAACTGGAGTGGTTTTTCAAAGTTTTAACTGCAGCAGGTCTACGTTGTAATAAAGCAAAGTGTTCGTTTTTCCAAACTGAAATAGAGTACCTAGGCCATGTGATTAATGACCAAGGAATCCATGCGTTACAAACACTTCTTCGAGCAATCAAAGACTTGCCTCCACCTAAGAATGTGCACGAATTGCAAGCAGTAATGGGGAAGCTTAACTATTATTTCAGATTTATTCCCAATGCCTCTCAGATTGCAGCTCCACTGCATCACTTACGTCGGAAGCATGTTCCTTATGTATGGTCTAAAGATTGTCAGGTTGCCTTTGACAAACTAAAGTCTGCACTACTCAGTGATGCATGTTTGTTTCCCTTTGACCCACGGAAGCCTGTAGTGTTAGCAGTTGATGATCCTCCTATTGCCTTTGCGTGCAAGCTACTGACACAAATGCAACAGAATTACAGCCAGATAGAAAAAGAGGCCTTAGCAATAATTTACGGCGTCACAAAGTTTCATCATTATCTCTATGGCAGAAAATTCTATTTGTTGACAGACCACACGCCTCTTACGCCGTTGTTCTCACCCACAAAGTCAATTCCGTCACGTACGGCACAAAAGCTTCAGAGATAGTCCTTGATATTGTCTAATTATCAGTATGAGATTTTGTACTGACCTACCACTCAACATGCCAACGCGGACACACTTTCCCGACTTCCGGTTGGCCAGGATGTGTCGTTTGATTCTTCAGAAATGGCATGTTGTCAGATAGACTCCAGAGATGCTTCCGCTGTCGCAGATTTCCCTTTGAACTCTCGTCGGGTTGCACAGGAAACAGCTGCGGATGCAGACCTAAGTGTGGTGGTACGTTTTGTTCGCTCAGGGTGGCCTGCTAGAGCCAAAGACATTGAGCGGCCTCTGGTTCGACGTTATTTTGCACGTCATGCATTAACTTTAAGTCAGAGTGTTCTGTTGTTACATACGTACAACGACCAAACAAGAGTGATTGTTCCTCGTTCCATGCAACGAAAAGTGTTACGCCTCCTCCATCAAGGACATTGGGGTATTGTTAGGACAAAGCAACTGGCCAGACCTCATTGTACCTGGGTTCGTATGGACACTCAGATAGAGAACATGACGTCAAAGTGTACAGTTTGTGTGGAGCATCAGGCGACTCCTCCGCAATGTTTCTCAGACTGGCCACGCCCCAAGGGACCATAGCAACGTTTACACATTGACTTTGCCAGACCTTTCTGGAATAGGCGCTGGTTAATCATTGTAGACGCTTTCATCAAGTTTCCTTTTGTGATTGCCATGAACTCAATGACAGCTTCTAGTACACTCAGTGCCTTAACATCGAAGGTTTGTCTGAAACTATCGTCAGTGACAATGGACCTCAGTTTGTTAGTGCGGAATTTCAACAGTTTTGTCGTGTGAATGGCATTCAGCATATCACCACCACACCTTTTCATCCTCAGTCCAATGGTGAAGCAGAACGTTTCTTTCGAACATTCAAGTCTCACATGGAAAAGATGAAAGGTCAGCAATCCAGGCAGCAAGCTCTTCAAATTTTCCTGTCTACGTATCGGTGCATGCCATGTGACGGCCCGCATCCTGCCGAGCTGCTACACGGCCGCCGTCACCGCATTCTCCTTCACCTGCTGCAGCCTCCCACGCACCGAGTCAGTTTGTATGGCGCTTCGTGTTTTCATGTTTCTACGCCGGTGCTGTGCAGGGTATTTGCTGGCAACAAGAAGACATGGTTGCCAGGCATCATTCAGCGCTTGCTCGGTCGCAATATGTATGTTGTACGTTCTTCCACAGGGTCAGAACTGCGGCGCCACGCAAACCAATTGCGCCTGCACAGACCGCACGATCCTGCCTCGGGTTTCTTGATTCCAGACCCAGTTCGCCACCAGGGAGCACAGCCACATTGTTCGCCGCTGGGCACAGCGTCCCCGGACTACGAGATCCCCATGGACGTCCTCGCACCTCCAACGCAGTTGTCGCCGCCGCTGGTTGCCGCCGCCGATGACAGCGTCACAGAGAAGGACTCCGGGACCGTGTGGGCCCCCCCAGCTTGGGCCACGCAACTCAGAAGAAGATGACCTGCGGGTTTCCCAGGGGATCACAAGGTGGATGCCGGGGTGCAGATGGCGTCTCAATCCCAGCCTCAGCTACGATGCCCGTCCCACTAGTAACGCCCCCGCCCAGGCCCTCCTCCCAGTGCCGTCGCTGTGGCCCTCAGCCCTATCCCACAACGACGCGGCATTCTTACGACGTCAGCCACGTGCGCCCTCTGCTACAACTCCACTCGTGGCCACCACTGAACGACACCGATCACTTGGGACTGAGATAGGAACCAGTTAACACTTCGGAATCAGATAGGCACCAGTGAAGACTTGGCTATCGGATAGGCACTAGACAGGCCTCTAGCTCAACTATGTATCAGCATTCTGCAGTACTGAGCTATGTAAAAATTAAGTATTACTAAGTCTCTAAGAAATATATATCTCGTTCTAATTTACTCTAGTGTTTCTAGTTTTTGCTGTCCCACTGTCTGGTCACCTCCTACCTGCACAAGTGTGCATCCTTTATTCCTGTGTCGGTCTTTCTACTCGGCCACCGACACCTAGGACGGAAACGAGACACAAAAGCGGCGACGAGGCTGGGACACAAAAATCTCCACAAAGATATTACAAATATCACCTTGGTACAGAAGAGACTTCTCTATTCAAGTATAAATGTATACAACAAACTTCCAACTCATGTCAAATCAGTCAGTGGAGGCAATATTAAATTCAAAAAGCAGCTGAAACTTTATCTTTTGGATATCTCTTTCTATTCTATAGGAATATTTTGATAAAGTGTAATCTTTCTTTTTTGTGAAATATGTGATAATTTTAAGCATTCCACTAATACTGGTGTATGCCTTGTTGACAGAATACTTTTTACAAAAATTAGAATTTAAGGCTTATATTTTTTTATGTTGCCACTACTACTACAAATATGCTGTTATTTGAACACTTGTTGCTCAGCTTTTATGTATCTATATATGCATACGTATCTGATCTTATCTGTAAGTCTCATGACCATTTACATATGGGTCATCAATGTAATTATCTGACGCGTTCTATATCCGAGCGACATTCTCACATCACGAATCCAAGTAACACAAAAATAAGTAAATAAATAAACTCCTCACCAATTAATAAACTGTGTACATATATTATTTTGCCCACCTCCTGCAACTATTAAGAGAATTTATTCAAAAATATTTATCATCAGTTTTAACTAATCTATGATTCAGAAATCAGTAAAAGGAAGAAATTAGATTTTGAAGTATCCCAAATTAGCAGTGTATTAATACTTCTATGAACTACTGCATATAATAGCATAAGAAGGTATCTTTTGATTCTAATGGAATGTTCTGCAAAAATTAGCACAAAGGCCAGTGGTGGACTAAGGCGGTTGGAGGCTGAGACGGAAATAAAAAATTAGGGCCCCTGTCCCAATTGGAAATATATGTATTCCTAAAAAATAGTAGTTGGTTTCGAGATTCTGAGGCCCCCCAAGGGCGAGAGGCAAAGGGTGATAAAAAAAAATAGCTTTCCACATTTGGAACCCCCTCCAGAATGGGCCAAGGATGGTTAAAAAAAGTTAATATTTGAAGCCCCCCTTTCCTACAAGATGAGAGGTCCGGGGCAGTCCAACCTACCCCCACCCCCCTTAGTCCGCCACTGACAGAGACTCACCATTTTTGACAGAAGAAGAATCCTTTTCTTCCTGATGTACGATGAACAGGCTTGTACTTCACCACAACCTTCTTGATTATAAGGTGAAGATACGTATTTTCACATTCACTTGTCATATACAATTCATGATGACTGGCATCATTCCCAATCACAGTTTCGTTTGCTTGGCTGCAATAAAATTAAATAAATAAGTCAAAATGTCACAAACTAGTGCTGACATGATTTCACACTGATCCCAGCTTCAATGCTGATTTCCTAGTCATAGCCTAACATAAAACGTGACTGAGCGTTGAAAGGTGACTTAGGCTCTATGTATTTTCGAGGTACGCATTTAAAACTTAAGGAAAAATGCATGTAGAAGCAGCCTAATATGCAGAGTGTATAGGTGGACAAGAAAAATAAATTTCTGGATTTTTCCCAGTAAAAACACAGTTCTTCCTGAGTGAACATACACTTTTCCATGTTATGTAACAATATACTTTACCTCAGAGCTTTAAACTTATCACTCCATTAAATCATACAGGTTTACCACACTAACATGTAGCTCCTTTTCATATTCACCATTTCTTCTATTTGCAGTTTGCCAAGTTTGCAGTGAAAGTTCTGGGTATGAGGTCCACCTGATATCCAAAAGAATGTTTTATTTTACACCTAAACATGTTTCAGCACCTCTGTGCCATCATCTGTGGATTTTTCATTTATTTATTGCTGTGAAAAACAAAATATTTTGATTCAGTCTGTAAATTTAGATCTAAGAAGTAATAAGTCTTACTTTCGTTTTTACCTAGTTTTAACATTGTGCATGCAGGACCTTTTTCACACAGTTACATACTGGAAGCGTTCTCCCGTGCAACAAAATAATTTGTTTGAATCCTGTGAGGGTTTTAAAATGCTATTTCTAGTGTGGAAACACAAGTTTAGTAAGTGGGGATATTTCAATCATCAGTTTATTGTCCATTAGTTATGGTTTCTTTTGATGTACACTTTCTCTTGCAAATTTTTGTTAACAACACACGTGTAATACACTTATTTTTCAAACTTTTTCTTTCACAATCACTTCCCACTTTAGAAAATTTGACTGTGTTCACTTTGTTAGTATGCATACCTAATTTCTTAATTTTTGTTAGTGCTTCTGTTTTTAAGAGGTTTCTCCTCACCTACTTGGCAGATTCATTTGTGTTACTGTTTTAAGAGGTTATTCTCGCGTATTTTGATAAATTCCATGTGCATAGTTTTCGTCTGCTTCAAGCTACATGATTTAAGTGTCTTATTATCACTTCCTTATTTCGTGTTCTGCTTTAAGAAAGCTTGTATTCGCAAGCGTTTTATAACAGTGTATTCCATAGATTTT
The DNA here is from genome assembly GCA_026315105.1 of Locusta migratoria. Taxonomy (NCBI): domain Eukaryota; kingdom Metazoa; phylum Arthropoda; class Insecta; order Orthoptera; family Acrididae; genus Locusta; species Locusta migratoria. The sequence continues at coordinate 569,953,413 of CM048747.1, read as the reverse complement.
CTTGTTTTATTTTGAAAACTGCCGGACTCAATTTCATCGTTTTGACAGTGTAATAACCACTATCCACAGTTCAGTCAGCTGCCAGTACTAGGCTACTTAAAACGTGATTATTTAGTTTTCTACTTTCTACAGTTAATTGTATTGATACTATAGATAGAATGTGTGCCTGCTGTGTGCAGACGCAGGAGGAGCTGGCCACAGTTCGCGAACAGCTGAGCATACTGTGGGCTACGGTCAGCCGTCTTCAGGCTGCTGGAATGGTGGGGAGTCTGGTGCGTCGTGAGGGACACCTCAGGTGTCTCGTGCTTTGCCCTCTGTCCCTGCTACCAAGGCTACGCCGTTCACATTACTCGAGACAGAATGCCAATGTGGAGGCTGGCCATCCTTCCGCGCCCGTTCGTCCTGTGAGTGGATGTGTGGCCACTCCTTCAGTTGGGTCTGAGCAGGTGCACGGGAGGAGAGGATTATTAGTTATTGGGAGCTCCAATGTTAGGCACCTGATGGAGCCCCTTAGGCAGATAGCTTCAAGATCTGGAAAGAAGTCCAACATGCACATGTGTGTCTGCCGGGGGGCCACACCTGAGATATGAAGGTGGCCTTGCCGGCGGCTATCGAGGGTTCGGGGTGCGGTCGACTGCAAGTCGTGGTTCATGTTAGCTCCAATGACGCTTGTCGCTAGGGTTCTGAGGACATCCTCAGTTCCCAAGGGTGACTGGCGGAATCGTTGAAGGTTGCTGCCCTCGCACGCAGGGTACAAACAAAGATGTAAATTTGTTGCATTGTTCCAAGAGTTGATCGGTGTCCTTTGGTTTGGAGCCAAGTGGAGGGTCAGAACCAGAGGCTTCGCTGACTCTGTGACAGACATAGCTGCAGATTTCTGGATCTGCATTTTCGAGTTGGGACTTGTACGCCCCTAGATAGATCAGGGGTGCACTACACTAAGGAAGCGGCTACTCGGGTAGTAGAGTACTTGTGGAATGCACATGGGGGCTTTTTTGGCTAGTCACTAACTCTGATGATCACTCGCCTAACATTCAGGCAGCGAATTCAGGCCGTGTTTGGTTCAAAAATTCGACTGTCAAAATATTAGCCGCGAACTTTCAAAGAATTAAAAACAAAGTTCAGAAGTATTTAGCGAGGCGTGGACTGTATATCGGAGAGATAGTTCAGACACAACTGGAGGAGGAGTGTTCATCGCTGTGGACAAAGATATTGTTTCTACTGAGATCGAGGTTGAAAGTAACTGTGAAGTTATCTGGGAACATATAACAGGTCTAAAGGAAGTAAAGTTAATAGTTGGGTGTTTTTACAACCCCCCAGTGCTGCTGTAGCAGTTTTACAGTCATTCAAAGAAAGTCTAAAACCAGGTAATGCGTTGGTATCTGGGCCATGTAATATTAGTCAGTGGAGACTTCAACCTTAAAGAGTAAAGATTGGGACCTCATTAGTTACATTTCAGGCGGTACAGACAAGCAGTCTTGCGAGCTACTTTTGGACACATTCTCCGAAAACTGTCTTGAGCAGTTACACCGGCAACCCACGTGCAATGGAAATATTTCAGACCTTATAGCTATGAAGAGGCCTGACCTTATTAACGATGTCTGTCTAGAGACAGGAATTAGTGATCATATCTTCATAGCGTCAATGAAGACCAAAGTTCATAAACCAATCAAAATGGCTAGGAGCGTGTTTTTGTTGGGAAGGGCCAATAAGCAATTGTTAGGATCACACTTAGAAAATGAATGGGCATTGTTTAGTTCCGGTACTATGGATATAGAGGAATTGTGGATTGAATTTAAGTGCATTGTACATAATAGGGTTAGAGAAATATGTGCCTGTAAAGTTTATTAAGGATGGGAAAGATCCACTGTGATATAATAATAATGTTTGGAAGCTACTGAGAAACCAATGACTGTTGCACTCTCGGTTAAAAAAAGAACACGCAAATGGTGACAGGCGAAAGTTAGTAGAGATTCGTTCATATATAAAAAGATTGATGCACGAAGCATACAATAATTACCACAGCCATACCTTAGCAAATGATCTTTCTGAGAACTAGAAAAAATTCTGGTCCTACGTAAAATCGATAAACAGGTCAAAGCCCACTATCCAGTCACTCATTCCGGGGCAGTATTAGAAGAAAGCAAACGGAAAGCTGAAGTTCTAAATTTAACCTTTAAGAAATAGTAATAGGTATTTCCGTTGAAGAGAAGCAGATGAGAGAGCTAAATATGAAAAATTCTGCTGGTCTGGATGGAATACGAGTTCGATTTTACGAAGAGTATTCTGCGGCATTGGCCCCTTACTTAGCTTGCATTCATCGTGCATCGTGCATATTTCATTCAGTGCAAAATTCCTAGTGATTGGAAAAAAGCGCAGGTGACTCCTGTTTATAGGAAAGGAAAGATAACTGACCCACATAATTACAGGCCACTGTTGTTAACATCAGTTTCCTGTAGAATTTTGGAGCATAATCTCAGTTCAAATATAGTAAATTTCCTTGTGACGGAAAACCTTCATTCTACGAACCAGCACGGGTTCAGGAAACATCGTTCATGTCAAACTCAGCTTGCCGTTTTCTCACATGACATCTTGCAAGCCATGGATGAAGGGCAACAGACGGATGTGTTTTTCTCGACTTCAAAAAGGCGTTCGACCCGGTGCCACACTGCAAACTGCTAACGAAGATACAAGCTTATGGAATATGTTCACAGATTTGTGACTGGCTGGAAGACTTCTTAAGTATAGAACACAGTACTCTGTCCTCGACAGCGAGTGTTCATCAGAGATGAGTGTATCATCAGGCGTGCCCCAGGGGAGTGTGACAGGACCGCTATCATTTTCTATCTATATAAATGATCTGATGGACAGAGTAACTTGTAAATTGCAGGTGTTTGCTGATGATGTTGTGGTGTATGGGAGGGTGTCGTCTGTAACTGACTGTAATAGCATACAGGATGAATTAGACAAAATTTCTAGTTGGTGCAAAAAATGGCGGCTAGCTCTCAATGTAGGAAAATGTAAGATGAAGTGCATGAGTAGGAAAAACAATCCCATAATATTTGAATACAGCATTAGTAGTGAGCTTCTTGATACAGTTGCGTAGTTCAAATATCTAGGCATAACATTGCAGAGCGATATGAAATGGAACAAACATGTAAGGACAGTTGTGAGTAAGGTGGACAGCCAACTTCAGTTTATTGGGAGAATTTTGGGAAGATGTACTTCATTTGTAAAGGAGACTTCATATAAAACACTTGTACGACCACATCTTGAGTATTGCTCAAGTGTTTGGGAGCCACAGCAGATCAGTTTAAAGAAAGGCACAGAAGCAGTTCAGAGGCGAGCAGCTAGGTTTGTTACTGGTAGGTTTGACCAATGCGCGTGTTTCACGGAAATGCTCTGGCAACTCAATTGAAGAGCGCTGGAGGAAAGATGATGTTCTTATCGTGAATTTCTTTTTAGGAAATATAGAGGGCCGGAATTTGAAGCTGAGTGTAGTATGATCTTGCTGCCACCTACTTGTATTTCGCGTAGTGATCACAATGATAGGATAAGAGAAATTAGGGCATTCTTTTCTTCCTTACTCTATTTGGGAGTGGAATAGAAAAAGAAATGCCTAGTAGTACAGTGTACCCTCTGCCACACACCTTACAGTGGATTGTGGAGTATGTGTGTAGATGTAGATGTAGATGTAGAAAAACTAATTCAAGAGAAACAAGAAAGACAAAACAGAAAACTCAACGAAATTAGAAACCACGCAGACAGGAAACAATCACCACAACCAAAAACATATTTTCCATGACAGAATTGTCAACCTAACTGAAATAAATCTCACCAAACAGAAAAAAGCCTACTAGAAAAAGGAGCAAAACAGAACATAAACAGAAACAAAAGAAGACTTCATAATAGAATATGAATACATTATAAATGAACAGTAAAGACTGAGCACACCAAATTTTAATGCAGACTTAACAAGAGAATTACTAGCTACAGAAATAACACAGATAATCAAAACATACAAAAAACTAATAGCAGAACACCAGAAGAAACTACACACCACAAACTAAAACTAAAAGAAAACAAGGGCTTAACCAGGACAGATGAAGGAAATATATTAGTTTTGATAAAGAAGAGGACTACATAAATAAAACACAATGTTTCCTGAAAGACAACCACATCAACAAACTGAGTAAATACCCAACAACAAGATACCAGAAAAACTTCCAACAGACATTGTAAAACATCAAAAGTATATTCTCTAAAGGACAGATAAAAAGAATAACACAGAAAAACCCAAAGGCACCCACCCTAAACTCCTTACCAAAAGTGCAAAGGAAAATGTTCCAATACACCCAATCATTCATTTCAGAAATACTCCATCCTACTGCCTAACTCAACACACACACACACACACACACACACACACACACACACACACACACATATTAATAAAGAAAACTTACACTTTTTAAAACAATTGGAAATAGGAAAATTCACAAGAACTAATAGTAGACATACCAGTCACAGCAACCCTTATGTCCTTTGATGGCACATCAAAATACACCTGCATACCAGCAGACAAAACAATCAACATCATTTTTGTGAAGGAAGACATGGCATCATAAAACAAAATGGTCTCACTTTCTTCCGGTTTTTGGGGTCCAAAAACCAACTTGTGGTTTAAATCGAGTACAAAGTGAACCAAGTTCTGAAAAATGGTGCTAGGAGCTGCCAGAAGTAACTTTCCCCACCTAATATAAGCAGTGCCACACAGGCATGCTTTCCAGGTGCAAATAATATGAATACTGGTGCTAAAACTGTTGCACTCATTAAAATTTAACAAAAGGAAGACAAGTCTAATTTCCTGTTTATTTTTGACTACTGAATTTTAATACACCATTCAACAAAGGAAATATAACTTTAGTTTTGCTCAACTTCAAATGTAGCAGTATTTCAAACAACAAAAATAAATTTCTTTATGGCTTTAGGATTCTTGCATGAGTTGCCTCATGTGATTTCACGAATTGTCTCTTCGAATTTGTCGAAGTGCTGGGGTATGTGAAACTTAATGAAGCACTAGGATTTCAAGAAGAAACTTATTTGTTATCTGGAAAAAAGTTCTAATTGTGTGTCATCCAGGCGGAATGATGTCAATTCAGCCATCACTTGATGTCTGTCTGAAGAAATAGTTTAAGGTCCATTTTAAACACATGTACACCAACTGCCTTTTCAAAAGTGACAGAAATGAGCATGGCAACTAACTTCTGATTTTTAAATCTTCTATGAATATAAATTCTATGCAGACAAGTTATGTGATCTTAAATCTTTGAAAGAATAAATAAAACTACAAAATATCCTTGTTAACCCTCCGGAATGAACAAACAACGTGTTACTCGATTAATGATGAAAATTCTCCTCAGAGATGGTTATATTTATCCTCTCTGGCTTGGCTCAGTACATACATGCAGTATCTCTGATGTCCACACTCCCGAAACACCACCTTCATGACCTAGGTCGTGAACCACCTTTCCCTTCTGTTCCCATCCTTTATTCTTCCCTTCTCTCCCACCTGACAAAGGAACTCTGTTCCGAAAGCTTGTCCCTTTGTCCCCTTTTTTTCTGTTTTTTCATTTCGTGTTACTATCGGCGGTACAGCACAATGGTAAACAACGTGTTAAGTACTTTTCACAATTCTGAAATTTCTTCGTGGCAATAACAAGAACACACAAGGCGAATAAATGCAGATTTCTCTGTGTCTGAATGTCCTGTCCGTCACTCATGGAATGCCTGATATGTCTCTATAAAATTATTTAAATTTTACACATCCTATAATTTAAGAATATATTTTTCCAACTTCCAAAACTTCTACTCATCTTTTCAGGTTTTATTATTGACTCTTCCCCTTTGGGGAAAAAAAAGTCATCCTTTTCTTTCTAAGACTTCATTATGTAATTATTTTTTATTTCATCAAAATGAAAGTTTATAATAGAGTGAAGGAAGTTTCTTATTATCTTTTAGAGCATCTAAACAACATATAACTCAAAATGTTTCATAAAAAATTCTTTTTAGGGGAAAAGGGTTTAAATAATCATTAGGATTTAAAATAAAATCTAAATTAAATTTTCATTTCTTAAATTTTACTGTAATATTGTCATTTGGGATCCATCCCAGAAGGCTTTATCTTCATCACTGACTCTGATAGAGTAGTAAGTCTTTTAAATACATGTACTTGAGTTGAAAGATTATTTGAGTTTGAGAATTGGAAGATTCAATTTGGGTTCGGAATCCAGCACATGTTTTATTTAAGATTCGGTATTTAAGATTCAATTCAGTAAAACTGGGGTTTGAGTCATCCCTACAAAACAACTGCAAAGTATTTGGCCGATACGGCCTCTGTTGGTTGGAGAAACAAACACACACACACACACACACACACACACACACACACACACAAGATTGTCATCTCTGGTTGACCTGGTCCATCTGTGGACTCAGCACAGATGAGGTGAGAGCAACCAGTGGTGGGTGTGAGGAAGTGGCAAGGAGAGGGAAGCAAGAGGAAAGGCCTGGCAGCTTATGCTTCTGCAATGTGCCAGGCCTAAATCTTCACTAGTTCCTGCCCCCACCACCCTCCCCTCCCCTTCCCCGCAACACTCTACCCTTACGTATGTCTCCCATCCTGCCCACATTTTAGTCTCTTACCTTATTCCACCCTATCCGTCCCCCACCCCTGTCTTGCGTTTCTCCCCTCCCCTCCCCACCTGTTTCTCTCTCCTTGGCACTTCCTCGTGCCCATCACTGGTTGCTCTCTTGCCCCAGCTGTGCTGAGTCCACAATGGTCCACAGCAGCCAGAGATGGCAGTCATTTGTGTGTGTGTGTGTGTGTGTGTGTGTGTGTGTGTGTGTGTGTGTGTGTTCCTCCAACCAACAAAGGCCATATTGGCCAAATGCTTTGCAGTTGTTTTCTGTTTTTCATGCCTTTCCTTAGCTCATCAGATGTCTCTGTGGTGAGTAGCAACCTATCCTTCACAAAAATATTGTTGAATCCTTCTTGGAATTTCCATTGTTTGAAACAATCAACATCATCACACACAGACTAAGACAACAGGGAAACACATCACACACATATTGATGAAGTGGACTATTACAGAACAAAATTACTTTGTGTTCAACAAAGAATTCTATTCTCAACAAGAAGGACTGCCAATGGGATCACTGATTAGTGGCCTTCTAGCTAACATATGCATGAACAATTTGCAAAACAAAATTTTCAGGTACATAATTCAACCAAAGAAATACAAAGTCATATACTGGTACTGTTATGTCTGATCAACATACCACACACACACACACACACACACACACACACACACAAAACAGCTTCACAGTGAAATAAACAATCCTCGCCCAAAAATCCATTTCACGTTGGAAACAGAAGCAGACAACACATTCAATTTTCTGGAAATCACATTAAAAATATATATATTTAAAAAAACACTACGAATTCACAATATTCAGAAAACCAACCACTACAAGTACCACTAACTACCAACTATCAAATCACCCAGGGACACACAAACAAGCAAGCTTCAGATTCTTTTTCAACAGACATAACAGAACACCCATAAGCAAACAAAACTACACACAGGAACTAGACACAACAAAACAAATAGCATTGGAGAATGGTTATGATATATAATAGACAGACTAAACCAACAATTATGCAAAAAGAATAATAATGAACAAGCCACACAAACACATACACAACACACTGATAAGGACCACATACAAGACAATGCCACAACACATAAAAGGAAACAAATGGTACATACTCACCTACAACAACAAAACAGTTCACTGGATAGGCAATATATTAAAGAAACAGGGTCTCCAAATAGGATACAGAACAGACAATACGGTACTGAAAAACTCAGAACACAAATAACACCAGCAGACAAATTAAACAGATCAGGCATATATGAACTCACATGCAACTCATGTCAAACAATATACATTAAACAAACTTGTAGGAATTTCAAAACCAATTATTCAGAACACATTAGGGCACTAAAAAGTCACAGATCCCACATTTTGCTGAGCACGTAATAGCCCACAACCATCACCCAACTAAAATAGAAACATACTTTAAAATATTTAAATCAAGCCCCAACCTATACCACAAACTCACAACAGAAGAAAACTATCACATACAAAAAGCAATAGGAGAATGAAAATAAGTCATGAATGCAGAATGAAACTTTCACCCTGCATTGGAGAGTGCACTGATACGAAACTTCCTAGCAGGTTAAAACTGTGTGCCGGAACCAGGACTCGAACATGGTACCTTTGCCACTCAAGGGCAAGCGCTCTAACCACTGAGCTATCCCAACACCACTCATGGTGCTGCCACACAACTTCAACTCTACCAGTACCTCACCTCCTAGTTTCCAAACTACACAGAAGTTCTCCTACAAAACTTTCAAGACTAGCACTCCTGAAAGAAAGGATTTGGTGGAGACATGGCTTAGCCACAGCGTAAGGGATGTTTCCCGAATGAAATTTTCACTCTTCAGTGGAGTGTTCACTGAATGGAAACTTCCTGGCAGCTTAAAATTGTGTACCGGTACTGGGTCTCGAACCTGGGACCCTTGCCTTTCGTGGGGAAGCGCCCTACCACTGAGCTACCCCGACATGACTCACGGTGCCACCACACAACTTATACTCTGCAAAGGCAAAGGTCCCAGGTTCGAATGCCAGAAAGTTTCATATCAGCAGACACTCTGCTGCAGACTGGAAGTTTCATTCTGAAAACATCCCTTAGGCTGTCGCTAAGCCATGGTTACTGGTGTTAGGAGGAGGATTTGGGATGTGTGAGGATATGGCACACATCTCAAATCCTCCTCCTAACACCAGTAACCATCCACAAAAGAGCGCTCCCACTGTCGCCCAGTACTACCCTGGACTCAAACAACTAAATTGCTTCCTTTTTCAAGGTTTTGATTTTCTATCCTCGTGCCCGGAAATGAGAGAGATCCTGCCCAAGATCCTTCCTACCCCTCCTAAAGTGATATACTGTCGCCCTCCCAACCTCCACAACATCCTAGTTCATCCTTATGCCACCCTGAAACCCAGCCCACTGCCACAGAAATCATATCCTTGTAGAAGAGGCCACTGCAAGACCTGTCCAATCCACCCACCCAGCACTTCCTATCACAGTCCTGTCACAGGCTTATCCTACCCTATCAGAGGCAGGGCCACCTGTGAAAGCAGCCATGTAATTTACCAACTGTGCTGCAATCACTGTGCAGCTTTCTATATTGGCATGACCACCAACCAGCTGTACATTAGAATGAATGGTCACCGCCAAACTGAGGCCAAAAACAAGATAGACCACCCTGTGGCACAGCATGCAGCAGAGCACATGCTTGATTTCAATGGCTGCTTCACAACCTGGGCAATTTGGATCCTCCCATCCACCACCAGCTTTTCTGAACTGCGCAGGTGGGAGTTATCCCTACAATACATTCTCCGATCCCGAAATCATCCAGGCCTCAACCTACAATAACTTCTCTTTCTTTCTTACCTTACAGTTCCTACACCTCTCTATCCCAAACCTCTCCTATTTTGAGTGGTGCATGAATGTGCAATCGTGTGTGTGATTCTATGTACGTGCAGTGTGCACGCATTTTATTTATCATTTTTTATTTTTATTCCACACATTTTATATTTATTTGTCATTTATTATTTTTATACTTATTCCATTTATTTTATTTTTCTCCCCTCACCCGCCTCTCCACTGCATCTCGTTATTCCCACTAGGTCGTGCTGTACCCACCCCCACCACCGTGAAGTAATCTTCCTATCCCCTCTCCCCTCCCCTCTCGTCCCCAATTTACATGACGCAGAGCGTGATTCGAAGTGTGGCAGCTGGAGGTGATGGTTGTATGACTGTGTTATGTGCCTGTGTGATTGCATGAGTGTTCTATTTTCTGAAGAAGGTCATGGCCAATAGCTGAAAGTGTTGTATGTGTGTGTCTTTTGTATGTGCCTGTCGCAGCTCATCGCCACGACTTTGCGGTGAGTTGTAAACTGTCATTATTACAATACTATTTATTCCAACTTGGACTTTCCATTATTATTATTAATAATAAAATAGAAACTGTGAACAGTCCAATATCAAGATCTGCAGCATTGAGCAACTTACAAGAGTGGAAGTGTTGTGATCCTGTAGTACTGCACTGAAGTGCCATGCGGCAGCTCAGAGTTCAATGTCTCTGGAGTTCCATTTTTATCTTATTTTATTTGTATTTTTATTTCAAAATTATCAACTGTTCAAACTAAAATTATAGAGGGAACCTTTCCTGGCGGGATAAACAAAAATAAAAATAAAAATAGAAAAGATATGACATACCAAAAGGACCGGCTCGTCGATAGATACGAATAAAATCACACACAAACACACACAAGCTTTCACCACCACTGGCAGCTTCTTCAAGAAAAAGAGGAAAAAAAGGGGAGGAGAAAGGGAAGGATATGGGTTTTAAGGCAGTGGAAAAGGAGTCATTCCAATCCCAGGAGTGTAAGGACTTACCTTAGGGGACAAAAAGGAAGGTTTATGGTAGCGTGGTATTCCTGCCGCAGTCATGGTAGAACACCTTAGCGCATTGCTGACGAATCTTCAGTCGCTACCGCAAGTTTTGGCTCAACAGCGTCTATTGACACCTTGACTAGGGCTGTGACACAACAGGTCGGGTTGCGGTCTTCTGTGCCCGTTCCTCCGTTTCCTCCCTTTGACGACAATGCCGAGGATTGGTCCGACTACGAACAGTGTTTACGCCAACACTTCATAGCCTTCCAGATGTGTGATGAAGAAAAGCAAAAAGCTTGTCCTTTCGTGGCTCCCACCTCGTCGTTTTTGTTTGCTGGGCAATTTGGCGCCACTTCAGACACAGGCATCCCTGTCCTTTCCGGGTATCTGTTCTCTCTTTGCAGCATATTTTCACCACCACTCTCACGTGGTGTCGACCCGCATATCTTTCTACTGTTCGCGGAAACAGCCGGGTGAGTCGTACCGCGCGTGGGCAACGGAACTGCAGGGGCTGGCCCGTCGTTGTCTGTTTCGGTCTGAGCCGCGCAGTGATTCGTATGCGGACTCGATGGTCCGCAATGTTCTTATTTGTTTTGCTCCCGACCTGGACGTTCGCAAGCAAGCTCTTCAATCGGACGATCCCTCATTAGCGGAGGTTTTGCATATTGCATGCGCATTTAAAGTTTCTGAGGCTGTGGGGAGTCAACTTTCCGCTTGGGGGGGAGGTTTCCTCAGTTGCCGATTCGGCCCTCTAGTTGTCATACGCAAGCCCTCAGGGGCCCTGCGTTTATGTGGCGACTTTAAGAAAACTGTAAATTCTCAATCCATCATTGATTCTTTTCCGATTTGTTAGATCGGTTGTCATGGGGCCAGTATTTTTCGAAGATAGATCTGGCAGAGGCTTATCTCCAGTTGCCTTTAGATGATGCCTCCAAACAGGCGCTGATGATTTCTACGCCTTTTGGTCTATATCAATATCAGAGATTGCCAATTAGGATGGCCACTGCCCCCTCAATCTTTCAGCGGTTTTTGGAGCTGTTGCTGGCGCCGGTCCCCTGTTGCGTGAACTACACGGATGATATAGTGGTGACGGGATCCACAGCTGCTGACCATATTGCCAACCTCCGTTCCTTGTTTTCATTCTGGAGGGGGCTGGCCTCCACTGTAATTTCCAGAAATCTTCTTTCTTCCAACCGACTATCGAGTACTTGGGCTATGAGGTATCCAGGTTGGGGGTGCGTCCCGTGGCAGAGCATGTGCCTGCGGTCGCAGAACTTCCCCCTCCTCCTTCCTCCCGTAGGCATCCACAGTGGCTCACCTCCTGCACCAATTTCTGCGTAAGGGCATCCCGTTCCACTGGTCTCCAGCTTGCGAGCGGGCTTTTCAATCATTTAAAGTGGGCCTACTTGAGGCTCCATGCCTCGCGGCGTACACCCTGGAGGTCCCGCTTGTGGTGGCTGCAGATGTGGGGGCGGTGCTGGCACATCGGTTCCCCGATGCGTCGGAGCGCCCGTTGGCATTTGCATCTAAAACTCTTACGGAGGCTCAGCGCCGGTATTCCCAGGTGGACAAGGAGGCCCTACCCATCGTTTTTGCTCTAAAAAAAATTACGTTTATCTCTATGGGTCAAAGTTCACCCTATATACGGACCACCGCCCATTAGTGTCTTTGTTCCACCCGTCCGCGGCTCTTCTGGACAAGGCAGCCCATCGTCTTCAACTCTGGGCCTTGTACCTCTCTCGTTTTCAATACGCTCGACAGCTCATCACGCAAATGCCGACGCCCTATCGCGCCTCCTGGTAGGCCCCAACCCGGTCTTTGATGCCGAAGAGCTTTTGTGTTTTGCAGTTGACAAGTCGGCAGTAGATGTAGTCTCCAGTTTCCCCATCAATAGCTCACGGATCGCGGAGGCTACCGCGGCTGACCCTGTCCTCCAGGTCGTCCTTAAACGGGTGAAGCAAGGCTGGTCGGAGCGTCCTACGGGTCGGGTATCAGACCCTCTCCACAATTATTATGCCATTTGTCACCGCCTTAGCACCTACGAGGGCACTGTACTTCTGTCCACGGAAGACGGCTCCTATCGAGTGGTGGTTCCAGCATCATTGAGCCGCCAGATTCTCTATCTTCTACATCGGGACCACTGGGGCATCTCTCGCACAAAGATGCTTGCCCGCCGACATGTATATTGGCCAGGCATCGATGGGGACGTAACTCGCCTCATTGCAGGATGCTCTTCTTGTGCGTCCCAACAAGCAGCTCCTCGCTCATCTCTCTCTCCATGGCCCACTCCGTCTGCACCGTGGGAACGACTCCATGTCTATTTTGTAGGGCCCTTCTTAGATAGCTACTGGCTTTGTGTCATAGATGCATGCTCCAACTTCCCGTTTGTTGTTCGCTTGGCCTCCACGTCCGCAGAAGTTACCACACGTTCCCTGTTAAAGATATTTTCTATTGAGGGTCTCCCGGCCGCATTGGTGACAAATAACGGGCCACAGTTTACTTCACAACACTTTCACGATTTTTGTTCTTCTGATGGGATCCACCATGTCCTGGCCCCACCTTTCCACCCACAGTCAAATAGGGAAGCGGAGAGGTTTTTCCGCACTTTCAAGACGCAAATGCGCAAGTATGTGGTGCATCTTTCAGTGGAGGAAGCCGTCCTCCAATTCCTCTCATCCTATCGGTCCACCCCGGCAGGTCAGCAGAGCCCCTCTGAGCTCTTTCACGGCCGCCCTCATAGGACAATGTTGACCCTCTTGCATCCAGGCCCTTCCACACCCCGTCCTCGTCCGCAGTCACGTTTTGCCCCTGGATCGGCTGTCTGGGCTCGAGGCTACGGCCGCCATCCTCGTTGGGTCCCGGCCGTGGTCGTTCGGGGGCTTGGCCGTCGTCTCTGTAAGATCCGTTCTCCTACTGGGATCCTCACCCGCCACCACGATCAGCTCCGGGTCCGTCATCCTCCTCCCACACCTATGGTCCCTTCCTCCTCTTCCGGGTCTAGTCCCCCTCTCTTGGGATCGCCATCAGAGGACAGTTCTCTACCAACTTCATTTTCGCGGACAGTGGCTGGGGGGCGAGGGGATTCCCCGCCACCGTCGGGGTCCGGGGCCCACTTCCCCACCGCAGCCCCAGCGGCAAGCTCCAAGGAGTGGACAGCTCCAGTCACCGGCTGTGGGGGCACCTTGGTGTCAGCCGACGGAGGTCCGGAGTTGCCAATGGAAGTGCCACAGGAAGGGGGAATGGAGGACCCACTGCCATCGCCAGTGCTTGGAGCAGCAAGACATCGTTCACGAGGGCGAACCCCTCATCGCTCAAAGGGGTTCCGTCCGTACGAGGTGGTCCCGGCAAGGGAGTGGATGGAGCCACCAGGGGGGGAGGAATGTTATGGCCTAGCGGGCCATTCAGATCATGCGCACCTGTATTGTTCCATGGCTGGCGCGGGCCCGGCCGAGATAGTTCCCGGCCTAGCCACAGAAGAGCACGGTCATCGAAACATCTGACATGAGCTGCGCGCCATCTGCTGGCGGCGCGCAGCCCATTGGCCAGGACTGCCTGCTGGGCCATTCGACGAGTGACTGCGGAACGAGCAATATTGTGCTTACGGCTAACAGTGTTTTCTTTATTAATATTAAATGATCACACACTCCGCAATACATCACCACTTATGAAACCCCCATAATACTCAGAATTTCCAATACAACTCACCATATGTGTTCCATTTTGTTCCACCAATTCTTGTACCTCCTTATTTTACTTTACTATGTTTTTGAGTCAGCATCTGGTTGTAATGGGTTTCAGTAGTTTGGTCTTACAATTACTTTACTAGTATAACATTGTAAGTCTAATTTAAATTTGGTAGAGCCACTGTTTATCTACTTTCTGTGTTAATAACAGTCCAGTTTTCCATTCCAATATATTGCACCTGTTTTGTATCACCCTGCTTTGTTAGCAATAATATTCCACAATATTCTGTACTCTGTCTTTACATTAATTCTTTATTTCATTGTGGTCACTATAATTGAATATGTTTATTTTCACAATTTTTATGTTCAAATGCATATCTTCAAGTTGTTAAGCTTCACAATTCTCCAACGCATCCCCACCTATACCCAACCACCACAACCCTCTATTAATCGTGGTGGATGCACTTTCCGCACTCCTAATGTTAAAGAACTTTTAACATGCTGTTCAAACAGATTCCGAACTGGCGTCGATTGTGCCTCAAATCGCGGACAAAACAATACTCAGAACTGACATAGATTGTGCATCAGATGGAGGATGAAACTATACTAAATTACATGCCATGAACGCAAGCGATTTATATCTTTTAAACAATGATATTGTTAATTGTGTATTGTTAATTATGTACATTAAATTAACTATCATGGAATAGTAAACAACTACATGTAACTGGCTATAGTAACAGATAGTGTAAATAATACTGATTACATTAATAATCTTGGTTCAATTACTAGTATTTTATTTACCTATTTAAGAAAATGGATTCATCAACAATACTTTCATAATTAATGCTAATTATGCAGAAACTAATGATGGCAAAAGTTTACTAACATTACTTGTGAAACACAATAATACCTACTTTAATACTATGACAAAAGAATTTAATTACTGTAGTTTTAACAGAAATACTACTTAGCATACTATCTGAATTTTAACAATAACCTCTGACATTAACTAATTAATATTAATAACAAACAAAATTCTCCAAATTCAAATAATAGAAAATGAATTCAACTAGTCATGTTATAAAAAATAATAAGAAAACTTTTCGAAAAGAAAATGATAATAGGCTAATTACACTCATATCTATTATTATGCAACAGTGGTTTCAGGAGGTTCAGTAATGCAAGCAGATGGGAATAAATCCCAGCATGCTTCATTACATACTCACCACAGAGACACTGATGGACTACAGAAAGGCACAACATAAATATCTTTTGACCAGTTAGAGAAACACACACACACACACACACACAAACTGCCATCTCCAGCCACTGAGACCATTCTGTGGGACTCAGCATGGCTGAAGGAAGAGCAACTAGTGTTGGGGGTAAGAAAGCAGCAAGGAAAGGAAAGAAGGGAGGGACGGGAGAGATGCATGGCGGAGGTGGGGAAATACACCAGTGCTGTCTGAAGGACAGGGCATAAGGAAGGGGAGGAACTAGAGTTTGTGGCAGGATGGGAGAAGTATGTGGTGTTAGAGAGAGCAGGAGAGAGTTGTTGGATTAGGAACTAGCAAAGGTTTAGATAGGAAGAGTACCCACTAGCACAATTCACAAAAACTGGTGTTTGTAGGGGGGATCCATATGTCACAGGCCATGTAGCAGTCATTGAAGTGAGTCACATTATGCAGTGCTGCATGCTCTGCAACAGGATGGTCCAGCTGTCCCCTGGCCACAGTTGGACAACGGCCATTTATCTGGACAGACGGCCTACTGCTGCTCATGCAGACATAGAAAGCTGAACAAAGTTTGCAGTTTAGTTTGTAGATAACATAGCTGCTTTCACAGGTTGCCCTTCCTTTTATGGGAGAGGAAATGTATGTGACAGAACAGGAGGAGATGGTGGTGGGATTGTGGATAGGACAAGTTTTGCATATGGGTCTATTACAGTAATGTAAGCCATGGGGTAAGGGATTGGGAGCAGGTATGGATTGGGCTGGACAAGGATATTATGTAGGTTTGGTGGGCAGAATAATACCATTGTATGGAAGGGGTGTGGGGGGAAGAGGAGGGGAGGAGATGTTAGGTATGGTATTTCTCATTTTAGAGGCGGATGAAAGGTAGTCAGAACCTTGGCGGAGAACCTGATTTGACTGCTCCAGTCCTGGTTGGTAATGGGACATGGGAGGAGTGCTCCTTTATGGCAGGGGGCAGGTGTGTGGGAGAGGAGGTAGTGTGTTACTGGATAGGCAGGACAGACGAGACAAGGTTTGGAAGGTGAGGCATTTGGAATATTCGGAGAGAGACTGCTCGTCACTGCAGATGTGACGACCCGGGTGGCTAGGCTGTCTGGAAGGGATTGTTTTCAGTTTTTCTAAATTGTGCATGTGGGAACTGTTCCTCCAATATATCCAACACTCCCGCAACACCCCAGCCTAAACCTTCACTAGTTCCTGCCCCCACCACCCTATCCTTTTGTATGCTCCCATCCTGCCACACATTTCAGACCCTTCCTTTCATTCCGCCCTGTCCATCAGACAACACTGGCATATTCCTCCACCCCTGCTACGAATCTGCCCCTTCCCTCTTTTCTTCCCTCTCCTTGCTGCTTCCTCACCCTCACCTCTCGCCTTGGCCATGACAAGTGCGATACACTGGCCACAGCGGCCAGAGACCGCGGGTGTATTTGTGTGAGAGAGTGTGTACGTTTCCCTAAACGACGAAGGCTGTAATGACAAACTATTTAAGTTGTATTCTAGTATTTGTACCTTTCCGTGACCCATTGTGCATCTGTAGTGAGTAAACCTATCCATATCAAAAAAATTGTTGAATCCTTCCGTGAATTTGCATTGTTTTATTTTACAAAACATATACTCTACCCTAAAAAGCGAGAAACACTTTTTTAAAATCAATTTCTAGATATAATGATGGTACATTTCAGTATTTTAAACATGGTGGTACCTCATCAATGGCTACAAAATAGCAAATTAATAATCAGCCAACCAGTAGCAACAATAGTGGATTAATAAACTTTAACCAAGGTTTCAACAGATATAAATTCATCATCTTCAGAAATACATGTGTGACTTAAGGATAATGTGACACCATAAATTACAAATTATCTTTACATCACATTTATACTTCTGAGTAAATGGAATTATATCCACATAAAACTTTGTCAAAGTTTAGTAAACCACTATTTTTGCAACTGGTTGGCTGATTATTAATTTGCTAATGATATTTATATTTTCTTATCTCTCGCGTTAACACACCACATGATTTCTAATGATTTAATTCACATGCTGTTATTCTCCTCCCTTTAACATTTGCTGTGACTAACAGGAGTCAACTATGCATTATTTGATTCCTTAATTTCTCCTGACAAATAACAACTTTGAAAAACTTACGGTATCCTGCCAGGTACCAAAGTCGACGACGGCCGATATTTTGGCAGGAGACCACCCTGCCACTTTCAAGGCAAAACTGCAGTAAGAAAGCAATGTGCAACGATCTTTAAAACCTCGGTTTTCAATGAGTAAACAGGAAAGACAACAGACACCGAGCAAGCAAGCACAAAGTGCCGACACGAGCAAAGATGAAACCGGTCAGAATATTGATAATAAATATCAGTTATCGACAGATGAGGTCAGATAAGTTTTCTCCCTGTTTTTTTGACAAGTGAGAGAGCAGGTTCCCAAGCGGAATTTAAGCAGAAGCCTCCATCCCTATTCATAAGGTTGTCACCTAGTTTTATTTCTATCGCTTCGTTGATAACATAGTCCCGATAGTTGGAAATGCATGCCAGAATTTCCGTTTTGTCATATTCCATAGGGTGACCTGTGTCAAAACAGTGTTTGGCCACAGCAGATTTGTTTGGCTGTTGTAAACGTGTGTGACGTTTATGCTCAATACAACGGTCCTCAACAGTCCTAATAGTTTGACCAACATATGACATGCCACAACTACATGGGATACGGTAGACACCTGCCTTACACAAACTGAGTTCATCCTTAACGGATCCCAACAGTGCTTTAATTTTTGAAGGTGGACGAAACACAGATTTTACATTATTTTTACACAAAATGCTACCAATCTTATTAGAAGTGTTGCCAACGTATGGCAGAAAGGCTACTGATGTGGGTGTCGACTCAGTGTTATCATCACTAGCCCATTGCACATGTGGTCGATAGCGCAACGCTCTTTTAACCCGCTCTTCACCATAGCCATTCTGTCGAAATGTTACCTCCAGCTCAGCGGGCAAACTTTCTGGGTCAGAAATGACATGAGCCCTATGTACTAAGGCTCAAAGAACCCCTTCACTTTGAGCTAGGTGGTGTCAACTATCAGCTTGCAAATACAAATCAGTATGCGTTGGCTTCCTATAAACCGAATGTCCCAACGTACCATCTGCCTTTCTCCTAACCAACACATCAAGGAAGGGAAGGCAACCATTCTTTTCCACTTCCATTGTAAAACTTATGTTGGGGTGGATTGAATTTAAATGTTCCAAAAATGCTTCAAGTTCTCACTACCATGAGGCCAAACATCGAACATGTCGTCTGCATATCTAAAAATACAAGCAGGTTTCAATGTCGCTGACTCCAGTGCACGATCTTCAAAGTCCCCCATGAATAAATAGGCAATGATGGGCGACAAAGGGCTTCCCATCGCAACTCCATCTGTCTGCTCGTAGCACTCGTCATTGAATAAAAAGTAGGTGGAAGTCAAAACATGTTGAAATAAATTAGTTAAATCAGTACCAAACTTCGTCTCAATTGAAACTTCCTGAAGGATTAAAAGTGTGTGCCCGAACCGGGACTCGAACCTGGGACCTTTGCCTTTCATGGGCAAGTGCACTACCGCACTACTGGCGAAAGTAAAGTTGTGAGGCGGCATCGTGAGTCGTGTCGGGATAGCGCAGTCGGTAGTGCGCTTGCCCGTGAAAGGCAAAGGTCCCAGGTTCGAGTCCCGGTTCTGGCACACAATTTTAATCTGCCAGGAAGTTTCATATCAGCGCACACTCCGCTGCAGAGTGAAAGTTCCATTCGCCTCAATCAATTGCAACGAATCAGACAGAGGAACGCGAGTGAAAAGAGAAACCACATCAAAACTAATTAAAATATCCGAGTCAGCTAAGTGCAAACCTTCCAATCGACATAGGAAATCCACAGAGTTCTTAATGCGGTGTTTACAACGGCCTACCAGTTGGCTCAACAAACCAGCAAGATGTTTTGCAACACAATATGTGGGAGCACGAATGTTTGACATGATAGGCCTAAGAGGGCACTCATCTTTATGCACCTTGTTGTTGTTGTTGTTGTTGTCGTTGTTGTGGTCTTCAGTCCGGAGACTGGTTTGATGCAGCTCTCCACAATACCCTATCCTGAGCAATCCTCTTCATCTCCTCATAAGAACGGCAATCTACATCTGTCTGAATCTGCTTACTGTAAACCATCTCTTGGTCTTCCTCTGCGATTTTTACCCCACACACTTCCCTCTAATGCTAAATTCACAATTCCTTGATGTCTAAGAATGTGTCCCACCAATCTATCCCATCTTTTAGTCAAGGTATGCCAGAAATTTCTTTTCTCCCCAATTCTGTTCATTACCTCCTCATTAGTTACACAATCCACCCACTGAATCTTCAGCATTCTTCTGTAGCACCATATTTCAAAAGCCTCAATCCTCTTCCTGTCCGCACTGTTTATCGTCCATGTCTCACTCCCATACAAGGCAACACTCCATACAAATGCCCTCAGAAAGGACTTCCTTAGGCTTAAATCAATATTCGATGTTAACAAAAGTATCTTTTTCAAAAATGCTTTTCTACCCATTGCCATTCTGCATTTTATATCCTCTGTACTGCGACCATCATTTGTTATTTTACTGCCCAAGTAACAAAACTCATCTACCTCCTTTATTGCTTCGTTTCCCAATCTAATTCCTTCAGCATCACCTGATTTTCTTACACTGCATTCCATTACCCTAGTTTTGCTCTTGTTAATGTTTATCTTATATGCACCTTTCAGCACACTGTCCATTCCGTTCAATTGCTCTTCCAGGTCCTTTGCTGTATCTGACAGAATTACTAAGTCGTCGGCAAAATGCAATGTTTTTAATTCTTCACCCTGAACTTTAATTCCTTCTCCAAATTTCTCCTTGCTTTCCTTTATGGCTTGCTCGATGTACAAATCAACCACTGCATCCACTGCATCCCTTTCATGCCCTTCAACTCTGACAACCACTGTCTGGTTTTTGTACAAGTTGTAAATTACCTTACGCCCCCTATATTTTACTCCTGCTTGCTTCAGGACTTGAAAGCGTTTATTCCAATCAACATTGTCAAAAGCCTTCTCCAAACCTACAAAACCAAGAAATGTAGGTTTGCCTTTTCTTAATCTATCTTCTAGGATAAACCGTAAAGTGAGTATTGCCTCCCGAGTTCCTACATTTCTCCTGAACCCAAACTGATCTTCCCCGAGGTCGGCTTCTACCAGTTTTTCCATCCTTCTGTATATAATTTGTGTTAATATTTTGCAACCATGACTTATTAAACTGATGGTTCTGTAGTTTTCACACCTGCCTGCACCTGCTTTCTTTGGAATGGGGATTAAAACATTTTTCTTAAAGTCTGAGGGTACTTCGCCTGTCTCATACATCTTACACACCAGGTGAGACAGGTTTATCATGGCTGGTTCTCCCAGAGACTTCAGTAGCTCTGAGGGAATATCATCTACTCCAGGGGCCTTGTTTCGACTTAGGCTCTGTCAAATTCTTCTCACAGTACAGTATCTCCTATTTCATCTTCATCTACATCCTCTTCCCTTCCTACAATATTGTCTCGAAGTTCATTTCCTTTGTAGAGCCCCTCTATATACTCTTTCCACCTTTCAGCTTTCCCTTCTTTGCTGAGAACTGGTTTTCCATCCGTGTCCTTGATATTCATAGAGCTGTTTTTCTTATCTCCAAATGTTTCTTTTATTTTCCTGTAGGCTTTATCTATTTTTCCCCTATACATTCTTCTACATCTTTGCATTTGCCTTCTAGCCACTCCTGCTTAGCCATTTTGCACTTCCTGTCAATCTCATTTCTTAGTCGTCTGTACTCCATTTTGCCTGTTTCATTTATTGCATTTTTATTCTTTCTCCTTTCATCGATTAAATTTAGTATCTCCTGTGATATCCAAGGATTTTTTGTAGGTCTTGCCTTCCTACCTATTTTGTCCTCTGCTACCTTCACTATTTCATCTCTCAATTTTACCCATTCCTCCTCTACTGTTTTATTTTCCCTTGTTTCTGTCAATTGTTGCCTAAAGCTCCCTCTGAAATTCTTAAGAACCTCAGGTTCCTTAAATTTATCCAGGTTCCATCTCCTTATTTTCCTACCTTATCTAGTTTCTTTAGTTTCAGCCTACAGTTCATAACCAAGTTATGGTCAGAGTCTATATCTGCCCCTGGGTATGTCTTACACTGTAAAACCTGGTTCCGAAATCTATGTCTTACCATTATAAAATCTATCTGGTATCTCCTGGTGTCTCCTGGTCTCTTCCACGTATACAACCTTCTTTTGTGATTCTTGAACCAGGTGTTTGTTATAACTAAATTATGTTCCATACAAAATTCTACCAGGCGGCTTCCTCTTTCATTCCTTTTGCCCAGACCATATTCACCTACTATCCTCCATTCCCTTCCTTGTCCTACTACCGAATTCCAGTCTCCCATAACAATTAAGTTTTCCTCTCCCTTAATTGTCTGAATAATTTCCTTTAGCTCCTCATATATTTCTTCGATTTCCTCATCATCGGCAGAGCTAGTTGGCATATAAAACTGTACTACTGTTGTCGGTGTTGGCTTCGTATCTATCTTGACAATGATAATGCGATCACTGTACTGGTCATAGTAGTTTACCCGCATTCCTATTTTCTTATTCATTATCAATCCTACTCCTGTAATACCCCCAACTGATTTTGTATTTATAATCCTGTACTCACCTGACCAGAAATCCTGTTCATCCTGCCACCGAACTTCACTAATCCCCACTATATCTAACTTCAACCTATCCATTTCCCTTTTTAAATTTTCTAATTTTCCTACTCTATTAAGGGATCTAACATTCCACGCTCCGACCCGTAGAATGCCAGTATTGTCTTTCCTGATGATCACATCCTCCTGAGTAGTCCCCGCCCGGAGATCCAAATGGGGGACTATTTTACCTCCGGAATATTTTACCCGAGAGGATGCCATCATCATATGTTCATACAGTAGAGCTGCATGTCCTCGGGAAAGGTAACGGCTGTAGTTTCCCCTATCTTTCAGCCATTCGCAGTAGCTGTGTGGCAAAGCCACATTAGCTGATGTTACAAGGCCAGCTCAGTCAATCATCCAGACTGTTGCCCCTGTAACTACTGAAAAGGCTGCTGCCCCTCTTCAGGAACCACACGTTTGTCTGGCCTCTCCACAGATACCCCTCCGCTGTGGTTGCACCTACGATACTGCTATCTATATCGAGGCACGCAAGCCACCCCACCTCGGCAATGTCTGTGGTTCATGGGAGTGAACCACCTTAGGGAGGCGATATAATACGGGAGGTACAGAACAATATGAATTAAGACTTTCCTGTGACAAAGAACTTTTCTTAAGTAGGTTATTGGTCTTCCTCTCAACACTTTTTCTAGGGTCAGCAGAAATCCTGTGATATGCTGGGCCAGAAAGTAAACATTGCATTTTTTTATAATAATCCTGCTTGTTTAAAACAACAGTAGCATTTCCCTGGTCCGCAGGTAAAATAACAATATCAGAATTCATCCTAAGTGAACGTAAGGCAATTGCCTCAGCTGCTGTTATATTACTCACAGGTGGACGAGCCCTAGTCAACACTGGGACTGTGTTATGAAGGAAGCGATAGAAATAAAACTAGATGACAACCTTATGAATAGGGTTGGAGTCTTCTGCTTAAATTCCGCTTGGGATCCTGCTCTCTCACTTGTCAAAAAACAAAGAAAGAAAACTAATCCGACCTCATCTGTCAATAACTGATGTTTATTATCGATATTCTGACCGGTTTCATCTTTGGTCGTGTCAGCGCTGTATGCTTGCTTTCTCGGTGTCTGTTGTCTTTCCTGTTTACTCATTGAAAACCGAGGTTTTAAAGAGCGTTGCACACTACTTTCTTACTGCAGTTTCGCCTTGAAAATGGCAGGGTGGTCTCCTGCCTAAATATCGGCCGTCGTTGATTTTGGTACCTGGCAGCATACCAGTAAGTTTTTTGAAGTATGCATTATTTGTCATCAGCAGTGTTAGGATTTTTAGATGCATTTTTAGATGCAAATTTCAGATGGAAAAAAGGATGAGGAAAGGTTCTCAAACCTGGACAAAACATTCCGTTTTATTCAACAATTTCACTTTCTTCTATTCCTGTTAATTGAATTACAAAAAAAAATGTCATATTGTAATTAATCAAAAGAAGGAAAGAACATGAGGTTGCTAAACATGAAGATGCTAACCATCTCTATTCAAAGATAGAATGTCTTTGTAGATCTTAAAACTTCTTTTGACATCCACACAAACCAGTAGGCAAAAATTGACCCCAAATGGCAACTCTACTTATGTGACGAAGCCTTCAATGTCTGGATTTTTATGAAGGCTATACTCATGTTGTCTTTTGCGAAGCCATCTATCTGATATCTCACAGAAGGAAAAATATGCCACTGCTTTTCCTTTTCCAGACCTTGTTGTTCTAATCATTTAATATCTGTATCAGGTACTTGTAACTATGGATACAATAAAGGTATCTCTGCAAATTATGTATTTTCCCCAGTAACAGAAGTTGCTGTACCTTAAAAATTGCACCTGTATCCGTTGGATCCCAAGTAACCGTCACCTCTCTAACGTTGTCAAAATTCACACACAACACAGCAAAACACTCAACCAAGCTCTGCAATGAGTAATGACCAGGAAATTTGGAAGTAGCAGGCCGGTGGTTTCCCTAGATGCAACAACACAACACTGATGTTTCAGTAGTTTTTAGTTGGTTAACACCAAAAACTATGTACGGGGAATAGTCGTAGTGACAAGATGTAATTTTTCAGACTCAGTACCAGCAGGCCACTGTTTTCGGTAGATGTCCACAATTGAGTGCATTACTGTACTTGCATTAATTTTGTGACACTCATACATTTTTAACATCATTTGCTTAACTTTGTCTCCTGTTAAGGTAAAATTAAAACGTTGAACAATATAAAGAAGGCAGTTTGCAACTCAGTGCAAAGACGTTCATTGAGCTACAACCAGCATGTTAATAAGAAACTCATACACACATAAATATATCTTTCAGCCATTAGCCTTCGGCAGAAAAAAGAGACACCAAACATACAATCATACATCTGTCACCTCTGGCTGCTACATTCCAAATGCTCTGTGTGTGGAGAGGGGAAAGGAAGGTTGCAAGAAGGCAGTGCTGGGGACGGATACAGCACAACCTTAGAGAGCATGTGGTGGAAAGACGGCTGGAAAGAGATGCATCTTAGGAATAGAGTGGTGAGGTGGGGGAAGGGAGGGAAACAAAATGCACAACACACAACACAAATACACAAGAACTGTTGGGTGCAAAGAAAAAAGATGTAGTTTAGGTTTCAGGCGTGGTTAATTTCAGGATTGGAAAATATACTGTAAGAATAACTCCCATCTGTAAAGTTCACAAAAGTTGGTAGAGTACGGCAGGGGGCGGAGATCCTTATGGACCAGGTTGTAACGAAGCATGTTTGGATTTATTTCCACCTGCTTGCATTACTGAACCTCCTGTAATAGGTATGAATGTAATTAGTCTACCACCATTTTCTTTTCCAAAACTTTTGTTATTCTTTTTTCTAACATGTCTAGCTGAAGTTATTTTCTATTATATGGCATTATATGGCATTTGTTTAATTAGCAAATATTAATAAGTTCATGCAAGAGGTGTATTGTTGTAGATAATATATTAGGATAATTAGTATTTCTGTTAAGGCGAAGTAGATTCTTTTCTCATAATACTGAAGTAGGTATTATTGTGTTTCAGAATTAATGTTAGGAAATTTTTGCCCTCATTAGTTCCTGTATAATTACCATTTATTATAAGTAATTGTTTAAAATCATTTTAATTACATTTGGATATGAAACGCTATTAACATAACAGAGGCTTGCATATAAATTTACTCACTATCATTTACGCTATCTTTTACTGTAGCTAGTCACATGTAATTGTTAACTTTTTCATTATAATTGATGTAATGAACTCAATTAACAACACATAATTTTCACTGACATTCTTCAGAGGATATAAATAGGATGCTTTTGTACCATGTAAAGGAGCCCACTTTCATCTTTGATTGGAACCACAATTCACACCAGTAGGAGTCCCATTTCGTGTTTATGCGAGGTCAGAATCCACATAACTCTTAACCATCACACACATGAACTGTGTAAATTTGTATTATTTGTGTGTGGAATGTGCCTACTGGGTTGTAGTAACTGTTATTAATGAGACTTGTACTCTGGCCATATATGGCAACAACTGCGTACTAATAATTCATTTAAGTGTCACTGAACTGCAATATTGTGTGTCAAAATTTTAACAATGTCAATAATGGAGGACAGATAACAACCCACCGTAACAAGGGTCGCTGAGCAGCTGACAGACATGAAAATAGATCATCACATTCACACGACGTAAATTTTCGACCACGGCCTTCGTCTGAAAAAGAAACACATACATTCACCCAATCACTCACGTAACTATACATACACAACCATCACGTCTGGCCACTCCAGCAAAAACAAGGGTCTAGATTGTGAGTGAGGTGGGGAGTGGAGGGGAAAGGTGCTGGATAAAGGTTGGGATGGAAAGTTCCACGTTGTAAACACTCCGATAGGCGGGAATTTGAATTGCGGCAATGAATACAGTGAAGGGCAGGAGCAGGAAAGGATAAAATGAAGTATAGAGGATTGTGGGGCTTTGAAATGATAATAATAATAAGGAAAAATAAAAATAGGAAAGTTCAAGTGTTTGTAAAGCCTATGGGACTCAACTACGGGGTCATCATTCCCTAAACTTACAAACTACTTATGAACTACTTACGAACTAGGACGGCACAAATATCCATGCCCGAGGGGGTATTCGAACCCCTGACCGTAGTGGCTGTGCAGACCGTGGCTGGAGCGCCTCAGTCTCCTCGGCCACCGCGGCCGGCTAAAAATAGAAAAAAAAAACGGAATAAAAAATAAATATCAATATAAATGGAAATTTATAAAATTTGAGACTGTTTCTCGTCTCAAATATGTCAAAGACATTAAAGATAATAGTTCAGCATTTAATGAAAATTAGTGATGCGGCCGAAAATCGAACCTGGACCTCCGTGCTTACTAGGCAGATGTCTTACCACTAGCGATTGAGGTGCCTTGGAATAATCTAAGCGTGAGTTCCCTCTACATCACAAACTCTAATTCAGCTTCTGTGTTCCATGAAATATCATCACAGCTCTCCATGCAGTGAAAATGCACCTCAGAGGCTGGAATTGGGGGTGATACAGGGGTGGACTAGGATGTTGTGGAGGTTGGGTAGATGACAGAACACCACTTTAGGAGGGTTGGAGAGGATCTTGGGCAGAATGTCTCTCATTTCTGGACAGGATGACAGAAAATCAAAACCTTGGCAAAGGATCACTCTATTTGTTCCAGTCCACTTTTACTGAGGCCAATCTGAACTTCAAACTACTGGCACACTGCCTATAGCTCAAAGCCCCCACAAATGTTCAAATGTTTGTAGAGTCTATGGGACTTAACTACGGGGTCATCAGTCCCTAAATTTACAAACTACTTATGAACTACTTACAACTAAGGACGGCACAAATATCCATGCCCGAGGGGGGATTCGAACCCCCGACCATAGTGGCCGTGCAGACCGTGACTGGAGCGCCTCAGTCCTCTCGGCCAACGCAGCCGGCAAAGCCCCCACACATTCTATTGAAGGAGCCTAATATTTTTCACTGGAACATTCAATCTAACAATAACCCTGCATTAAGTGGATATGAGTACATGCAGTACAGTGTATTATTGCAACTTCCTTGTTACACTTGGAGATCAAGTGAAACAATTTTATTGTGTTATAAGCCTACTTACTGTCAGTTTTGTTCTTTAACTGACTCATTGTTCTCCCTGTTATCTTTTTTTACTGTTTAGCATTTGTCACAAAGTGTCAAAATTTTGGAAATAATTGTCATCTGCCACAGCTTGACGTCAACTTGGTACAAACAGCTGGTTACATGTGACAACCTGCTGGTGCATTTTACCAGTATACCTTCACAGTACTAACCAAGAAACAACTTTGGACATGTCTATAGCAGTATTACTGATGAAATAATTTTTATACAAATGCTTAAAATTACTACACTACCACCAAAAATATGGTACTTTCTATTCCATAACTTTCTAAACAGTTGGTGGAGCATTTGAGCTTATGTGTCATCTAAAATTTCCACATTTGTATTTCATAAAATTATATTTTAAAAAAAATATTAACCAGTGACTTCCTTCAAAATGTACCTACATCTTCAAATATGTGTAATCACTTCAACATAAAAGCAAATACATTATCAAGTTAAGACAAAATAAAATAGGAAACAGGAACAAAAATAGTTTGCCTTTGCGTATGTGCGCGTTCGCATGGTAAAAAAAAAAATATATATATATATGTATATATATATATATATATATGTATATATATATATATATATATAATATTATAGAAGGAGACCTTCCAGGTACGAAAATTGTATAAAATAAAGATTTTTGACTTACCTAAAGTACAGGCTGGTCGATAGGAACACTA
This sequence comes from Locusta migratoria, assembly GCA_026315105.1. Lineage (NCBI taxonomy): Eukaryota > Metazoa > Arthropoda > Insecta > Orthoptera > Acrididae > Locusta > Locusta migratoria. The sequence continues at coordinate 569,925,279 of CM048747.1, read as the reverse complement.
AACACACACCACAAAAACATACAACCATTCGAGCTTTCGCCACCAGTGGTGGCTTCTTCGGGAAAAAGAGGGAGGAAGGAGAGGAGAAAGGGAAGGATACGGGTTTTAAGGAAGTGGAAAAGGAGCCATTCCAATCCCAGGAGTGGAAGGACTTATTTTAGGGGACAAAAAGGAAGGTAAACAAATACACACACACTCACACATATCCACATCCAAACACACTTAGGCAGACATTTGTAGAAACCAAACTTCTTTGGTTTCTACAAATGTCTGCCTAAGTGTGTTTGGATGTGGATATGTGTGAGTGTGTGTGTATTTGTTTACCTTCCTTTTTGTCCCCTAAGGTAAGTCCTTCCACTCCTGGGATTGGAATGGCTCCTTTTCCACTTCCTTAAAACCCGTATCCTTCCCTTTCTCCTCTCCTTCCTCCCTCTTTTTCCCGAAGAAGCCACCACTGGTGGCGAAAGCTCGAATGGTTGTATGTTTTTGTGGTGTGTGTTTAGTGTTCCTATCGACCAGCCTGTACTTTAGGTAAGTCAAAAATCTTTATTTTATACAATATATATATATATATATATATATATATATATATATATATATATATATATATATAGAGGAGAAATTCCTAGCTGGAAAAATATACATAAAAGGAATAGATGAATATTACTTACCAGGCGAAGGAGCACAGGAAGTGATAGTAGCACAAATAAATTAATAAATTTACACACACACACACACACACACACACACACACACACACACACACACAAACGCTAGCTTTCGCAGCTTAGCTTCTTCTTCAGGCAGAAGGGAAGGAGAGGAAAAAGGAAATGATGAGGGTTTTAAGGGAGTGGGTAAGGAGACATTCTAATCCCGGGACAGGAAAGACTTAACTTGGGGGGAAAAAAGGAGGGTAAACAAATACACACACACACCCACACATGTACACAAACGCAAGCACACCTAGGCAGACATACTGCAGAAAGCAAAGAAGTTGGACAGAGATACCACTTGAGGCAGAGGCTCTGTCCAGAGAATCGAGGCTAAGATGTTCAAGATGGTGGGCGGGAATTTGAATTTAGTGGAGGTTGAGACGAGGTGGGAAACGGTAAGAGAGAATATGCTGAAGGGTTAGTTCCCATCTCCGGAATTCTGAAAGACTGGTGTCGGTGGGAATTATCCAGATAACCCGGACGGTGTAATATTGTGCCAAGATGTACTGGCCATGCACCAAGGCATATGTAGCCACAGGGTTATCCTCATTACCAACAAACACTGTCTGCCTATGACTGTTCATACGAATGGACAGTTTGTTGCTGGTCATTCCCACATAGAACGCTTCACAGTGCAGGTATGTCAGTTGGTAAATCAAGTGGGTACTATTGCAAGTGGCTCTGCCCTTGATTGTGTACACCTTCCGGGTTACGGGACTGGAATAAGTGATGGTCGAAGGGTGCATAGGGCAGTGGAATTGATAGATCGGCTGTCAGGGGACGAGTATTTTTCGAAGATAGATCTGGCAGAGGCTTGTCTCCAGTTGCCTTTAGATGATGCCTCCAAGCAGGTGCTGGTAATTTCTCCACCTTTTGGCCTGTATCAATATTAGAGGTCGCCATTCGGGATGGCCAGTGTCCCCGCAGTCTTTCAACGTTTTTTGGAGCAGTTGCTAGCACCGGTTCCCTGTTGTGTGAGCTACGTGCACGATATTGTGGTGACGGGGTCCATACCTGCTGACCACATTGCCAACCTCCACGCCTCGTTTTCTGTCTCGGAGGAGGCCGGCCTCCGCTGTAATTGCCAGAAATGTTCTTTCACCCCTACGAGGTATCCGGGTCGGAGGTGTGCCCCGTGGCCTACTGCGCGCAAGCAGTCGCAGATCTTCCCCGTCCTCCTTCTGTTCAAGAACTTTGAGTATTCCTGGGCAAGGTCACCTATTATCACCGCTTCCTCCACAGCCAGCACAGTGGCACACCCACCGCACCAATTGCTGTGTACCAGTAGTCGCGCGACCGCTGCCTGGGCGCCTCTCTACTGCTGCCGCTGTCTGCCTGTGGGCCGGCAGTCGCCTCGCTGTCGGTGCGCGTGACTGCCAGATACCGGCACCGCCGCCGACGCAGTCCTGTCCAGTCCAGAGGGCGCGAGCGCGTCGTTCGTGCCTTTTCGAGCAACGCGGGGTCGTAGACGTCATCGGTGCAGCCGTAACACCGAGGGGCCACCGCCTCTGCCAGCTCACCAGGCGGCACGGTCGGTGGGCCGGCCACTCGCCATCGTCGTAGCCGGGGTGCAGCAGCGTCGGCGGCGCTTCGACGCCGGTGAGTTCGCATCTGCATTCTTGTTTTACTAACCCACACTTTTCCTCACAAAATGGTTAATACCGAAGGTCAGATCGTCAGTGAATCCAAACAAAAAGGTGACCCCGTAGAGGCTTTGCAAAAGAAGTTAGCGGAACTAACTTTAGAAAATTCTCATCTGAGAGATGAACTAGAGTGGAGAACTCCGCCATCTGCCTCACAGAAGGTGCGAAGTACTGCAGCTACTTCCGCGACTGAACACAAATTAGTTCGAGCGGGAGCTGCTGTCAATTTATCACCTTCTCCGTTTATAGATCACTTGCGAGCCATTCCATTGATTAGAATGTTCTCGGGAAAACCCCGTGAAAATGTTTCGTCTTTTTTAAAGAACGTGCAGGAAGTTGCTCGTTCCTGTAACCGGCCTGAGGCATTTCTGATCAATGCCACGCGCATGCGTTTAGCAGGTGACGTGAGAGTATTTGTTGATTCTGTAGAAACCCTCAGGGACACTACTAACTTTGAAACACTTGCCACTGGTTTAACCAAGGGTTTCTCTGATAAAAGAGGCACTAGTTATTACAGAGACTTTCTGTCCACTCTCGAGCAAAAACCCAGTGAGGATTTCGAGGTGTTTGCCGACTGAGTATGATCTGTAACAGCCCGTACCTATACTCAGAGCGCGGATGAATCCCGTAATGAAGTTAGGATGGAGGAGGCCGAAATTCGTGCCCTAGATGCTTTCATTCGCGGAATCAATCCCCGGGTGAGTGGTGAAATCAAAGCGGCATCGCCGAAAACATTATATGACGCAGTCAGAATAGCCTTCCTCCGGGAAGAAGCAGCCAAACGAGCACGTGCAAACGAGCCACGCCACGTGTTTTCTAGCAACACATGCTGTGGATGCTGTAAGAAAACAGGCACACAGCGGAAACCGTCGTGTTCCGTTTTGCACGAAGTGTAACTGTGTAGGACACACTAAGGCCAATTGTAGGCAACAGTGAATATTCAAACATTACAACACCACCGATAAATCTGGGGACTGGGACACAGTCGGGGGGCAGAACCCGCCGCCCTACTTCGCCCCAAGTAAAATGTGTAACCCCCGTTCAAAACATCTACATCTACATCTATATACATACTCCGTAATTCACCGTAAGGTGCGTGGCGGAGGGTACACTGTACCACTACTAGGCATTTCCTTTCCTATTCCACTCCTAAATTGAACGAGGAAAAACAGAATGCCTATATGCCTCCGTACGAGCCCTAATTTCTCTTATCTTGTCTCTGTGATCTTTACGCGAAATGTAAGTAGGCGGCAGCAAGATCGTACTACACTCAGCTTCAAATTCCGGCCCTCTAAATTTACTCAACAGAAATTCACGAAAAGAACGTCGTCTTTCTTCCAGCGATCCCCAATTGAGTTGCCGGAGCATTTCTGGACACTCGCGCATTGGTCGAACCTACCGGTAACAAATCTAGCTGCTCATCTCTGAACCGCCTCTATGTCTTCCTTTAAACTGATCTGCTGCGGGTCCCAAACACTTGAGCAATACTTGAGATGTGGTCGTACAAGCGTATTATACGCGGTCTCCTTTACAGGTGAAGTACATCTTCCCAAAATTCTCCCAATAAACCGAAGTCGGCTGGCCACCCTACTCACAACTGTCCTTACATGCTCGTTCCATTTCATATCGCTCTGCAATGTCACGCCTAGATATTTGAACAACACGACAGCATCAAGTAGCTCACCAATAATGCTGTATTCAAACATTATGGGATTGTTTTTTCTACTCATGCGCATCACCTTATTTTTCCACATTGAGAGCTAGCTGCCAATCTTCGCACCAACTAGAAATTTTGTCTAAGTCATCCTGTATGCTATTACAGTCAGTTACAGACGACACCCTCCCACACACCACAGCATCATCAGCAAACAGCCGCATATTACAACTTACTCTGTCCATCAGATCATTTATATAGATAGAAAAGAGAGGTGGTTGACACAATTGAACTCGTTGGTTCAGTGGAAGGTTAATCTGTGAGGGTACTGGTTGATACTGGGGCACAAATAAGTTTAGTACATCAACCGCTCTGCCGGCAACTCAAATTACGACCACCCAGATGTAACATTAGTGGTATCGGTCCGGGCGTCGTTGAGCCGGTAGATTGTTGCGATTTGCAATTCCACATAGGCAAACATAAATATCGTTTCATTATGGAGGTAGTACAGTGGCGTCATGGCGACTCTCACTTTATAATTTGCCATGACTTCCTCCAAAAATTTCAAGGTGTAATTAATTACAAAACAGGCACTGTGCAACTCGGTGAACAAACGCACCTTTTTTGGACAGGTCAGCCCTGCACAGACAATTAGATCTGCGAAAGGGTGGCCAACCTTCCTGGTTCGGGTGTCATTGCGACGGAGCCGAGAGCCGAAATACCAGTGAAATTACCGGCAGGAACAGCAAACATTTGCTGACTGCCTGTAAAATCAAAATTAAGCATTTCAGAGACTATTCTAATTGAACCGTTACCACAGAGTGAAACTCTAGACCGAATACAAGTGCACATCAAACGTGCTTTGTGCATACCGGTTCGAAGAGATAACAGAATGTACCTGCCGGTTTCAATAGATAATTTCAGATCTCAAGATGCAGAGGTTCCCAGTGGTACCATCCTTGCCAGCTTAACATCAATAGACCCCACAGATCTCCTTTCCAAGCCAACAGTTCAGCAATCAAACAGTTCTACACCCTTAACTAAAAGTAAAAATTCGAACAAGTTCAAACAAGTTTATATGGTCAACCCCACATTACGGAATATCTTTAATGAAAAATTGTCGCATCTTGCACCAGAAGATCAAGTAATGTTGTCTTCGGTCTTAAATGAATATTCGTGGTTATTCAAGGACAGGAAGTATTTACCTGCAACAGATTTAATCGAGCATGAGATACCAACTGGTGATGCACGGCCAATAGCACAGAAACCGCACCGCATACCATATCATTTGCAGTTGGTAGTTGAAGAGACTATTCAACAGCAACTTGAATCCGGGATTATTCAACCTTTCTCTTCACCCTGTTCCAGTCCCATAGTCGTGGTCCCCAAGAAGTCGTAGAATGGTGAGAAAAGCTATAGGCTATGCGTTGACATGTGAGCAGTCAACAAGGTGACAACACCTGACCATTATCCCCTGCCTCAAATCGACGAAACATTAGACACTGGATATGCGTAGTGGCTATCATCAGATCCCTATAGCACCAAAAGACAGGTCGAAAACAGCTTTCGTTGTACCGAGTGGGCTATACGAATTTCTTCATATGCCTTTTGGATTACGTAACGCTCAAGCAACCTTTCAGCATTTTGCGGACTTGCTATTGCGTGGTAAGCAATATCTAGATGATATTGTCATATTCTCTAAAACAATTGCAGAGCACATGCACAGTGTCTTTTCAAATCTACAAAAATGCTAATTTAAGTTTAAAAATTGAAAAATGTTCATTTGCAGAATCTCATGTTAAATATCTCAGACATATTATAAGCTCCGATAGTGTCAGACCTGACTCACATTTAACTGAAGCAGTGAAAACTTTTCCAGTGCCCACTAACGTAACAGAATTACAAAGCTTTTTAGGATTAAGTAATTATTATAGAAGATACTGTAACGACTATGCAGAGATTGCTAAACCACTTACCGCTTTATTGAAGAAAGACACCCCTTTTATTTCGACTCAAGATTGTGTAATTGCTATGAGAAAAATTACAGACATGCTTACAAATGCACCTGTGCTAGCTTATCCAGATTTTTCTTATCCTTTTATTTTATCATGTGATACATCTAATTTCGGTATAGGATGTGTTCTAAGTCAAGAAATTGATGGTATTGAAAGGCCAATTGGCTATGCTTCTAGACAGTTAAATAAAGCAGAAATTAATTACAGTACAACTGAAAAAGAAAGTTTAGCACTCATCTTTGGAGTAAATCACTTCCGTTGTTATTTGTATGGTCGAAAATTCACAGTAATTACTGATCATTCTGCCTTGCAATGGCTACTAAATTTAAAGGATCCAAGCAGCAAACTTATGCGCTGGACCTTAAGGTTAGCAGAATTTGTTGTTAGACACAAGCCAGACCACCTGCACCAAAACGCAGATGCTGTCAATCGCAAAGTTAGATTATTACAAGTCAATGAAGTCAACAGACAGATTCTGAGTGTCAAAGATACAAAGAAAATCCACAGTTTGAATTGGTTAATGAAATTCTATATAGAAAAACTATTCATGGCAACAGGGTGGTCGTACCGGTATCCCTACGCCAGCGCATTATTGTGCAAAATCATGATAGAATCCAGGCTTGTCACACTGGAAAACGTGACACAAACAGCCAGATCACCAGGAATTACTGGTGGAGAACTCGTCAACGTGATATTGACAGATACATAAAATCTTGTTTACCTTGTGCACAACGTGCGTTATATGCATGTCAACGTGTACCATTACAAACTCTTCCACAAGCAGACAACCCATTTGATTTTGTCTTATGTGATATTCTCGGGCCAATGCCACAAATACAGTGAGGCAACAAGTACATTCTGTCCATAATTGATCATTTTTCACGTTATTTAATACTAGTACCGATTCCCAACACGACAGCAGAAACGGTCGCGAAAAGTTTTGTTACCTAACTTGTTCTACCCTTTGGAAGCCCTAAAGAGGTCCTGTCCGACCAGGGAATGACCTTTTTATCAGCACTTTTTTCGCAAGTATGTAAATTGCTGCGCATCCAAAAATGGCGCATCACACTGTTTCACCCCCAATAAAATGGGCACATGTAATGCGAACACATTACTGTCATTAAGATGCTATCCTAATATGTAGGTAAACCACACAACAACTGGGATGGATATGTAGCATTTATTTCAAGTTCATATAACACCAGAGTGCACGAATCTATGGGTTATTCCCCATACAGGCCGTCTTTGGCCGCCCCATGAATTCACCCTTTGAGGTTGACACTTTAGCTCCCAGCGTGGATGTGAAAGAAGTAAAGGAGCTGGCCAAGTGAATCAAGCAAATTTGGAATAAAGTAAAAGCAATAATATGAAAGCTACCACTCAGTAAGTCAGGCAACGTAATAAAAACGCTGTGACCCCCACGTATTGTCCAGGCGATGAGTTGCTTAGGACTCCCGTGGTTAAGCCCGGTAGAACTAAAAACTGCAATCCTCGTTATGAGGGACCTTACACCATAACTCACTTGACTTTGCCGGTCAATGCTGAGCTTCAATTACCGGATCACACCCTTATAGTGCATTTTGATGGGCTGCAGCCCTATCGTGGTCCTGTGCCTTCGACTTCAGTACAATCTCCGTCTTCTCCGGTGTCACCCACCAAACCACGAACAAATGGTCGCGAAAAGCAGAAACCAGCACTAAAATCGGTTCCGATGTGCCCAAAGTATGGATTACGTTCGCGACACCGTTATTCTTTACGGTCACATGACTAAAACAAACAATTATCTTACAGTGCGCACTCCCATCTTAGCAGAGGGACATAAACACAATGGGGTAGTACATCCTCATCATCAGCCATTTCAATCATTAATGATGTGGCCTTTTCAAATCGTGGATTTAGGTAGGCTTTCAGCAGTCTTCTCCAAGTGGAACGGGCTTGAGCAGTTCTCTACCAGGTGCTACCAGTGATCTTCCTGATATCTTTGTCCCATCTGTCCGGTGGTCTTTCTCTAGGCCTCTGGTGCTCTCTTGGACTCCACTCCAGTACTATCTTCGTCCATCTGCTGTCTTTTCTTCTCGTGATGTGGCCGGCCCACTGCCATTTCAAGGAGCCTACAGTCTCTAAAATGTCCTTAACCTTGGTCACAGATCGGATGTCATCTGTCCTTTTCCTATCTTTTCTTTTATAGCCCAGCACTGCTCTTTCCATGGCTCTCTGTGCTGTCCTAAGTTTCCCTTTTGTAAATGTGTTCAGTATCCATGTCTTGCAGCCATACGTCAGCACAGGAAGAATGCATTGATCCAACACTGTTTTCTTCAGATTTACCGGCATTTTTGATCTGAATATTGTAGAATTCGTCCAAAATGCTTGCCAGCCAAGCTTTATGCGCCGATAGATTTCGGACCTTACATCTCTCTTCATGTTTATAATCTGGCCAAGGTAGATATATTCACTGACCTCTTCTAATGGACTGTCCTTGACTTTCACATCACCAGCTGGGACCCATTTGTTTGACATTACTTTTGTTTTCGAGAGGTTCAAATTCAAGCCAACTAACTGACATTCCGAAGCAAGATCGGTAACTAAGTTTTGGAGCTCTGCGAAGTCGTTGGCCATTAAGGCAATATCATCAGCAAATCTCAAGTTGATAAGCCTTCTTCCATTAATTCTGATTCCCTTGCCTTCCCAGCTCAGTTTTGACATAGCCATTTCCAGTAGAGCAGAGAACAGTTTTGGGGAGATTGGATCACCTCGCTTGACACCCTTCATGATGCAGAATTCTTGAGTTGATTCGCCGATATTGGCATAAGCTGAAGAAGTCTCGTAGATATTTCTGAGCACTTCAATGTACGCTGCTTCCACTCCTTGCTCTCTCAAGGCTTGGAGGACAGCTGTATGGCTAACGGAGTCAAAATCAATAAAAGCAATGCAGAGAGGCATGTGGTATGCATTTGCTCTGCTTATCACTTCACTAACAGTCAAAATGTGGTCAATAGTACTAAAATTGCTTCAAAATCCTGCTTGTTCTGTAGGCTAAGCTGAGTCTAGGGTGGAACTAATTCAATTTAACAGGATCTTTGTGAAAAGTTTGTACAGAATTGAGAACAAGCTGATAGGCGATAGTTTTTGATGTTGTGAATACTTCCTTTTTTATGTATCAATATAATCATTGCCTTGTTCCACGATAGTGGGATTGAAGCATGGTGCAGGCAGGAAGTAAATACCTTGGCCAAGTGATTTATTGTCACGTCTCCTGCCAGTTTCATGATTTCGACACTAAACTCATCATCCTGTGGAGCTGTTCCCTTCTTCATACTATCTAGAGCACACTTGACTTCCGATGGGAGTATATCTGGAACACTAGGTACATCATTTAATTTAGATACACTAAAATTTTTTCTTGGTTTGCTATACAAATTACTATAAAAGTCTCTGATGAATTTCAAAACCTCCTCCTTTACAGTGATTCGACTGTCATCTCCATCAAGTGCGATAACCTGCTTTTTACCGTTCGTGAGTTTGCGTTTGGCTGACTTTAGACTTGTTTTGTTATCTACGCTTGCTTGTAAGGTGTCTTCTCTAAATTTCTGTATTTCAGTTTTCATTTCTCTTTGCACTGCTTTACATAGTTCTGAATATGCTACTATGTCACACTCGGTTTGGATTTTCATTTCTCCCCTGTTGTAAAAGGTTTTCAGATTTGGTACTGAATTTCTTTGGTTGTTTATTCTTTTGGCATAGGCCACCAACTTCTTGCACACTTGAAACAAACATTTTCGCCAAATCTCCATCTTTAGTTACTTGGAACTTGCTTTGGAGGACTTCTTGGAATTTCAACGAATGGTCTTCCAGGTTATTGAAGTTGATTACACTTCTCTTCCCTTTCATAAATTTGTTCCTTTCATCTCTTACATTGAGTTCGACCCTTGCTCTCACAAGACGGTGATCACTGCCAGTGTTGAACTGATTTAGCACTGAAACGTCTTTTACAATTTGCGGAATGTTTGAAAGAATGAAGTCTATCTCATTTTTCACACTGAAATTTGGGCTCCTCCAAGTCCATTTTCGGTCAGGATGCTTCTTCCTGGACATATTGGTGTACTCAGCAAACTGGACTAATCTCTCACCCCCTATCGTATCAATCTCATAGTTTCCCACTGCCATGTCACCTTGTTTCTTGGTGCCCACTTTTGCATTAAAATCGCCAATAATTATCTGGAAGTGGCAGTCTCTTCGTTTTTTACAGGTGTTATCCAGGCTTTCATAAAAAGATTCAATTTCTTCGTTAGGGTGGTTTGAGGTGGGGGTGTACACTTGAACAATCTGTATCTTATATCATCAGACATATCCCCTTTTTTGTGTAGTGGTTTAACTATAGCATATTTCAGTCTATCAGGAAAAATACCTTGCTCCAGAGAACTACAGAATATGTGGCTAAGAATCCTACTTACGGTATTTCTTGAGACCGAGCTTTTATTACCCTGCTGGAAATACCATCAGTTCCATGTGAGCTTTTGCTCCTGAGAGTGTTTATAATTTTCTTAATTTCAGAAGGAGAGATGGGTGGAATTTCAATTGTATCAAATTGTTTGGGTATGGCCTGTTCCATTAACTGCCTAGCTTCTTCTAATGAACATTTAGATCCTATTTTCTCCACAACGTTTAAAAAATAAATATTAAAAATGTTTCAACTTCTGGCTTGCTAGTTGTAAAATTTTCATTCACTTTCATGGTAATACTGACTCCCTGTGTTCTTGGTTGCCCTGTCTCCCTGGTAATAATATTGCAAATTGTTTTAATTTTGTTATCAGTGGTACTAATCATCATGGTAAATGATTACAACTGGTCCTGTATTTTAGCACACTGTAACTGAAATCTTGATCTGCAACAAAAAATAAAAAAATATTTGCAATTAATTGTAACTCTTCATTCAAAAAGTCATCAGTTTTACAATTTTAAGAAGAAAGAAGTACAGCAGGATATGCCCTAGGATCAATGATGGTGTTTCTGTTAGATCGGAATGACAGGAGACCAAACTTTTATATTTATAATGGATTTTAAGGTGCAGCTATAGAGTAAAGGCATTTTATAATAAGTGAGAAGTACGATCACTTCAGCTTGGTTTTACATTCTATTCTTAACCAGGTTGTTGTTAATATGTATGCTTTGAACAAGATTACAAATAAATTCAACTAAATTCTTAATGTTAAAACAACTTTAAATCGTTATCAATCTGTTATCAGTACATACTTCACTGCAGAGTGAAAGTTTCATTCCGTTGTTGTTGTTGTGGTGGAGGTGGTGGTCTTCAGTCCGGAGACTAATTTGATGCAGCTCTCCACCCTACTTTATATCCTGAGCAAGCCTCTACATCTCCTCATAAGAACGACAACCTACATCCATTTTAATATGCTTACTATACTCATCTCTTGTCTCCCTCTGTGATTTTTACCCCACACACTTCCCACCAACACTAAATTGACAATTCCTTGATGTCTAAGAGTGTGTCCTACAAATTGATCCCTTCTTTTAGGCAGGGTATGCCAGAAATTCCTTCTCCCCAATTCTGTTCAGTACCTCCTCATTTCCACCCCCATGAACCACAGACATTGCCGAGGTGGGGTGGCTTGTGTGCCTCAACGATGCAGATAGCCATACCGTAGGTGCAACCACATCGGAGGGGTATCTGTGGAAAGGCCAGACAAACGTGTGGTTCCTGAAGAGGGGCAGCAGCCTTTTCAGTAGTTACAGGGGCAACAGTCTGGATGATTGACTGAGCTGGCCTTGTAACATCAGCTAATGTGGCTTTGCCACACAGCTACTGCGAATGGCTGAAAGCAAGGGGAAACTACAGCCGTTACTTTTCCCGAGGACATGCAGCTCTACTGTATGAACATATGATGATGGCATCCTCTCGGGTAAAATATTCCGGAGGTAAAATAGTCCCCCATTCGGATCTCCGGGCGGGGACTACTCAGGAGGATGTTGTCATCAGGAAAGACAATACTGGCATTCTACGGATCGGAGTGTGGAATGTTAGATCCCTTAATCGGGTAGGAAAATTAGAAAATTTAAAAAGGGAAATGGATAGGTTGAAGTTAGATATAGTGGGGATTAGTGAAGTTCGGTGGCAGGATGAACAGGATTTCTGGTCAGGTGAGTACAGGATTATAAATACAAAATCAATTGGGGGTATCACAGGAGTAGGACTGATAATGAATAAGAAAATAGGAATGCGGGTAAACTAGTATGAACAGCACAGTGATCACATTATCATTGTCAAGATAGATACAAAGCCAACACTGACAACAGTATTACAGGTTTATATGCCAACTAGCTCTGCCGATGATGAGGAGATCGAAGAAATATATGAGGAGCTAGAGGAAATTATTCAGACAATTAAGGGAGAGGAAAACTTAATTGTTATGGGGGACTGGAATTCGGTAGTAGGACAAGGAAGGGAAGGGAAGATAGTAGGTGAATATGGTCTGGGCAAAAGGAATGAAAGAGGAAGTCGCCTGGTAGAATTTTGCACGGAACATGATTTAATCGTAACAAACACGTGGTTTAAGAATCACAAAAGAAGGTTGTATACGTGGAAGAGACCAGGAGACACAGGAAGGTATCAGATAGATTTTATAATGGTAAGACATAGATTCCGGAACCAGGTCCTAAACTGCAAGACCTACCCAGGGGCAGATATAGACTCTGACCATAACTTGTTAGTCATGAACTGTAGGCTGAAACTGAAAAAACTGCAGAAAGGTAGGAAAATAAGGAGATGGGACTTAGATAAATTGAAGGAAAGTGAAGTTCTGGAGAATTTCAGAGGGAGATTTAGGCAACAATTGACAGAAACAGGGGGAAATAAAACAGTAGAAGAGGAATGGGTAGCATTGAGAGACGAAATAGTGAAGGCAGCAGAGGACAAAATAGGTAGGAAGGCAAGACCAACAAAAAAGCCTTGGATATCACAGGAAATACTAAATTTAATAGATGAAAGGAGAAAATATAAAAATGCAGTAAATGAAACAGGCAAAATGGAGTACAGACGACTAAAAAATGAGATTGACAGGAAGTGCAAAATGGCTAAGCAGGAGTGGCTAGAAGCCAAATGCAAATCCGTAGAAGAATGTATAAGAAGGGGTAAAGTAGATACCGCCTACAGAAAAATAAAGGAGACGTTTGGGGACAGGAAGGGCAGCTCTACGAATATCAAGAACTCGGATGGGAAACCAGTTCTCAGCAAAGAAGGGAAAGCTGAAAGGTGGAAAGAGTACATAGAGCAGCTCTACAAAGGAAATGAACTTAGAGACGATGTTGTAGGAAGGGAAGAGGAAGTAGATGAAGATGAAATAGGAGATAGTATACTGAGAGATGAATTTGACAGAGCCTTGAAAGACCTAGGTCGGAACAAGGCCCCAGGAGTAGATGACATACCCGCAGAGCTATTAAAGTCTCTGGGAAAGCCAGCCATGACAAGACTATTTGAACTGGTGTGTAGGATGTATGAGACAGGCGAAATACCCTCAGACTTTAAGAAAAATGTAATAATCCCCATTCCAAAGAAATCAGGCACAGACAGGTGTGAAAATTACAGAACCATCAGTTTGATAAGTCATGGTTGCAAAATTTTAACACGAATTATCTACAGGAGAATGGAAAAGCTGGTAGAAACTGATCTCGGGGAAGATCAGTTTGGATTCAGGAGGAACGTAGGAACCCGGGAGGCAATACTCACTTTACGTCTTATCTTAGAAGATAGATTAAGGAAAGGCAAACCTACATTTTTAGCTTTTGTAGATTTGGAGAAAGCTTTTGACAATGTTGACTGGAATACACTCTTTCAAATTCTGAAGTCAGCAGGGGTAAAATATAGGGAGAGGAGAGTTATTTACAACTTGTACAAAAGCCAGACCGCAGTTATTAAACTCGAAGGGCATGAAAGGGAAGCATCAGTTGGGAAGGGAGTAAGACAGGGTTGTAGCCTTTCTCCGATGTTATTCAATTTGTACATCAAGCAAGCGGTGAAGGAAAGCAAGGAAAAATTTGGAATAGGGATGAAAATTCAGGGCGAAGAAATAAAAACATTGCGTTTTGCTGATGACATTGTAATTCTATCCGAGACAGCAAAGGACCTGGAAGAGCAGTAGAATGGAATGGACAGTGTGTTGAAGAGAGCATATAAAATGAATATTAACAAGAGCAAAACAAAAATAATGGAATGCGGTCTTAGAAAATCAGGCGATGCTGAAGGAATTAGATTAGGTAACGAAACAATGAAGGTGGTAGATGAGTTTTGTTACTTGGGTAGTAAAATAACATGCGATGGTCGTAGTACAGAGGATACAAAATGCAGAATGGCAATGGGAAGAAAAGCATTTCTGAAAAAGAGAAATTTGCTAACATCGAATATTAATTTAAGTGTAAGGAAGTCTCTTCTGAAGGCATTTGTGTGGAGTGTTGCCTTGTATGGGAGTGAAACATGGACGATAAGCGGTGAGGACAGGAAGAGAATAGATGCTTTTGAAATGTGGTGCTACAGAAGAATGCTGAAGATTAGGTGGGTAGATCGCATAACTAATGAAGAGGTACTGAACAGAATTGGTGAGAAAAGGAATTTTTGGCATACCCTGACTAAAAGAAGGGATCGCTTGGTAGGACACATTCTTAGACATCGGGGAATCGTAAATTTAGCATTGGAGGGAAGTGTGTGGGGTAAATATCGCAGAGGGAGACCAAGAGATGCGTATAGTAAGCAGATTCAAATAGATGTGGGTTGCCGTTCTTATGAGGAGATGAAAAGGCTTGCTCAGGATAGAGTAGGGTGGAGAGCTGCATCAAACCAGTCTCCGGACTGAAGACCATAACACAACACACACAACACCTCCTCATTAGTTACATGATCCACCCACCTAATCCTCAGCATTCTTCTGTAACACCACATTTCAAAAGCCTCTATCCTCTTCCTGTCTACACTGTTTATCGTCCATTTTTCACTCCCATACAAGGCAACACACCACACAAATACCTTCAGAAAGGACTTCCCCATACTTAAATTAATATTCGATGTTAACAAATTTCTCCTTTTCAAAAATGCTTTTCTTCCCATTACATTACATATGATCAGAATTTCTTACTATTCTCTAACAATTTATGTGACAGGGTTTCATTGTGGTAACTATTGTAATCTTCTCACATTGAAGTTCATGCTAAATTACTAGTTTGTGTAAAAGTTTTCCAGTCTTGGGGATTTTTGTGTGTTTTAATTTGGCATGCTTTATTCTACTCACATCATTAGTTTCGAAAGACTGTAAATTCTCACTCAGGAAAGTGATAAACAAATTTTTATCTGCTTTTTTGATTAAATATACTTTTAATTTCCTGATACCAAGATCACAGAGGAGAAGTCCCTAACAGGAAAACAATATATATAAAAATAAATGAATCTCACTTACCAGGCGAAGGAGCACCGGTAGTGACTGCAAACATAAATAAAGAAAACACACACAAAAGCAAGACTTCGCTACCCAGTTGCCTCCTCAGGAAGAGTAGGGTAGGAGAGGGAAAAGCAAAGGATGAGGGTTTTAAGGGAGTGGGTAAGGAGTCATTCCAATTGATTTCTACAATATGTCTGCCTAGGTGTGTTTGCCTGTGTATATGTGTGAGTGTGTGTGTATTTGTTTACCTTCCTTCCCCCCCCCCCCCCAAGTTACGTCTTTCCTCTCCCAGGATTGGAGTGACTCCTTACCCACTCCCTTAAAACCCTCATCCTTTCCTTTTCCCTCTCCTACCCTACTCTGCCTGAGGAGGCAACTGGAGGCAGCTTCAAGGAATCCTCAAAACCTTAGGCTCTCTACAAAACCTTTCACCTGACTCCATTAACCTCATGACCCCACCAACATCCTGCACCCCAACCTTCTACCTACTTCCGAAGATTCACAAACCCAATCATCCCGGCTGCCCCATTGTGGCTGGTTACCAAGCCCCAACAGAATGAATCTCTGCCTACATAGACCAACACCTTCAACCCATGATGTGCAGTCTACCATCCTTCATCAAAGACACCAACAACATCCTCGATCGCCTGAAATCCTTACCCAGCCTGTTACCTCCTGAAACCATCTTTGTAAATTGATGCCACTTCCTTATACACAAATATCCCACATGCCCAGGGCCTCGCTGCGATGGAATATTTCCTTTCACGCCGAGCACCCACTTCCCTACCCAAAAACCTCTTTCCTTAATTCCCAAGCCAGTTTCATCCTAACCCATAACTTGTTCACTTTTGAGGGCCAGACATACCAACAACTAAAGGGAACAGCCATGGGGACCAGGATGGCACCCTCGTACGCAAACTTATTTATGGGACACTTAGAGGAAGCCTTCCTGGACACCCAAGCCTGTCAACCTAAAGTTTGGTATAGATTCATTGATGACATCTTCATGATCTGGACTCACAGTGAAGAATAATTCCAGAATTTCCTCATCAACCTCAACTCCTTTGGTCCCATCAAATTCACCTGGTCCTATTCCAAATCCCATGCCACTTTCCTTGATGTCAACCTCCATCTATCCAACGGCCAACTACACACATCCGTCCACATCAAACCTACCAATAAACAACAGTACCTGCATTATGACACCTGCCATCCATTCCACATCAAACCTTCCCTTCCCTACAGCTTAGGTCTTCGTGGCAAACGAGTCTGCTCCAGTCCTGAATCCCTGAACCAATACACCAATAACCTGATAACAGCTTTCACATCCTGCAGCTATCCTCCTGAACTGGTGCAGAAGCAAATTGCCAGAGCCACTTCCTCATCCCCCCAAATTCAGAACTTTCAACAGAACCCCAGAAGTGCCCCTATTGTCACCGGATACTTTCCGGGACTGGAGCGGACTCTGAATGTGGCTCTCCAGCAAGGATACAACTTCCTTAAATCCTGCCTCGAATCCATCCTACATGACATTCTCCCCACTCCTCCGAGACTGTCTTTCCGCCACCCACCTAACCTCCTAGTCCATCCCTATGAAATCCCCAAACCACCTTCCCTACCTTCTGGCTCCTACCCTTGTAATCACCCCCGTTGTAATACCTGCCCTATGCACCCTTCCACCATCACTTACTCCAGTCCCATAACCCGGAAGGTGTACACGATCAAGGGCAGAGCCACTTGCGACAGCACCCACATGATTTACCAACTGACATGCCTGCACTGTGAACTGTTCTATGTGGGAATGACCAGCATGAATGGTCATAGGCAGACAGTGTTTGTTGGTAATGAGGATCACCCTGTGGCTAAACACGCCTTGGGGCACAGCCAGCACATCTTGGCACAGTGTTACACCGTCCGGGTTATCTGGATACACCAATCCTTCAGAACTCCGGAGATGGGAACTAGCCCTTCAGCATATTCTCTCTTCCTGTTGCCCACCTGGTCTCAACCTCCGCTAAATTCTAATTCCCAGCCACCATCTTAATATCTTCGCCTCGGTTCTCTGGACCGAGCCTCTGCCTCAAGTGGTATCTCGGTCTAACTTCTTAACTTCTTTGCTTTCTACTGTATGTCTGCCTAGGTTTACTTGTGTCTGTGTGTGTGTGTGTGTGTGTGTGTGTGTGTGTGTGTGTGTGTGTATTAGTTTACCCTCCTTTTTCTCACCCAAGGTAAGTCTTTCCTGTCCCGGGATTGGGATGACTCCTTACCCACTCCCTTAAAACCCTCATCATTTTCTTTTCCCTCTCCTTCCCTTCTGCCTGACGAAGCAGCTAGCTTGTGTTTATATGTGTGTGTGTGTGTGTGTGTGTGTGTGTGTGTGTGTGTGTTTATTTGTTACTATCACTGCCTGTGCTCCTTCGCCTGGTAAGTAGACGTCATCTATTTTTTAAAATATATTTTAATGTATAATTGTTAATAGAAGAGTACGTTGCTTTTTAAATATAGCTGAACATATGCTTAGTTAATATTTTCTTAGTTTTTTAGAATTTGTGCACTTGTTCTTTAGACAAATTATAATTAATTTCAGAAAAAGATATGTAAGAACTTAAAAAGTTTGAGTGGCCATCTGAAACTCTGCTGCAACCTTTTGACAGCCGATTCCAATCAGTTACATTTTTGTTGAATATCTTTGTTCATAACACATGTTAATCAATGAAATATTAAATTTAGCGATTTTATTTTATTTTAATTTTTTTTTTTTTTTTTTTTTTTTTTTTTTTTGCCAGCGAGTGATTACTGTGAACTGCCACTATGTCACCTGCCAGAGCAGGACAGCGTTAACCAAAAAGTTGACTTTATTAATCATTAACCATTCATTAAAAATATTAACTCAATTACACATTAAAGTGTCAATTCACGGACAATGTACCGGAAGTTAATGTTAATCGCTAAGTCGGTACTGTATTGTGCAGCCATGAAATCTCGCCTTCAGTCTCTGAATTTATATTTGTGTGGTGTCGTACCACTGAAATAGAGCAAATTAAGTAAAATACATTACCATACCTGATATAAAAAAGTGAAACATTTTAAGAAAAAATTAATACCTTGTGATCTTAGTGCTGGAAGGAACTGAAGACTTCCGGATAAAGATACAATATTACATTAATGTGTATTAATCAATGAGAAACTTTGCCCCAGCGCGTCTCCTGTCCGCCCAAAATTTTCACTAGACCCATGCTATGAAAGTAGTGTCCCTCTACCATATTCCCCCAATGTTCACCATCAGGGATTCCCACACGAGGTCCAACGATTTTATCAAATTAGCGATTAAGACTGGAACCCAGAACGCCATCATCTCATGTGAATACTACGTTTTTATTGCTGCGATGTCTGTTCTTTCGGAAGACATCAAATCAATAAGTATTTACAATTAATGTTGACTATGTGAAAGAGAGGTTGGCAAACTGGCATGCATTCCTCCGACTTCTATATTTTATTTATTTTTTTTTTCCTTCTTCTAATAATTGCCTGTTAAGGTGATCATCTTTGCAAAGGTGAGACCAACTTTATAGGGGAGGCACAAGGCACGTGCGAAACGTGTGGCCGCACGGGGTGGCACTTTCCGAGCGGTGGCAAATGTGTTGCTCCCCCCTTTTTTAAATTGTTGTTGTTATTTTTTTTTTTTATTTTAGGACAAACTCAACATTCATGCCCAAGAAGGGATTTGAAATGAAACCTTGGAGGGAGCGGCTTCGGGACCTATGGCGCGGCGCCTCAACTACCTGCCGGCTGCCCCTGTTGAACAAGGAGAGAGAAGAGGACTAATTCTTGCCCCCCACTGTGGCAGCACCGTCATTTTTACGCAGGAAGAACGGAGGAAGGGAGCAGCCTGGCGTACATACCGATGCCAGTACTCTAATGAGTGGATCGCTGCCAGCCTGTTAAGCACCGTGCGTTTACTCGTAACTAATTTTGCAGATGACAAAATCTAATTTGGAAATTCGAATGCAATATTCGATACCGCGAACACATGTTAAGCAATTTTGCTAAGCCCATCAATGGCAGTTTCCAAGTAATTTATTCTTCCCGCATAAAACATTACTACAGTCAAACACATCCAACATCTACAATGGCTAGAAGTATTCCGAATGGGTAAAATACTCAGCGACTAATTACAAGGGATAAAGACATTGGTAGTAAGCCTGGAATAAGTTGGGTTTCAACACAGTTTTGAAAATTTTTGCCATCCGTTTGTGAGTGATAGACATTTTGGTTTTTGAGCCATGAAACACCTGTCTCCGCCTGCATGCACAACAATTAAACTCTGACCGGCACTTTTGTTTGACAATACTACTCGAACACTACCACTTTGCCAACATTTATTTGCTGTATAATGTGTGTGAATCCCTGTTTCATCTAAGTAAAAAACTGGTTGCTTTGATTCTGATGAAAACCCGAGAAAGTATGGTCTTTTAACAACAACGCCCTCTCGTCCACGCAAAACGAAACATTAATTTTGACACCTTCTAAAATGAAAATCCATAGGCAAGAACATTGCTTCTAAAGGTTTCCTTGCAGTTTTGAAGTTAAACCACCACACAAAAAAGGGGATATGTCTGATGTTAACAATTACCGCCAATCTCACTTCTTACGGCCTTATCCAAAATTCTTGAAAAAGTAATGTATTCTAGAGTAGTTTCACACATAGGTAAAAATAAAGTTCTAACAAAATGTCAGTTTGGTTTTCAGAAACTGTTTTCTGTTTGAAAAGAATTGTGCAGATATCACAAAGTTTGTATTTCTTTCTATTGTTCGTAATGCCATACAAATTGTGCCCGATAATACATTTGTCCACAACAACAATCAAATACGTATTGCAAGATTCTCGCTTCTCGCTGCTGCTTCTTCTTCTTCTTCTTCTTCTTCTTCTTAGGCACTAGTTTAACCATAGCCACGCTGTACCTCGTCACGTGCTGGTGCCTAGCGAATGTTTTGTACAAATCTGTAGAGAATGTCACCAATCAGTCGCAATTTTTGTTTTTATTTTCCAGGTCTACATACATTTCGGGCACAGTGTGGCTACTCTCTATGGTTTGAGTTATATTTACATCCATACCGTCATGCTGAATGTAACTGTCAACATGACGGTTTAGATGTAAGCACATATTAAAAGCTTTGAGACTGGCCACTCAGTGACCAAAACCTAGGTAGATCTGAATAGTAAAAACAAAAATTGCAATTGATTGCTGACATTTCCTACAGATTCGTAGGGGGGGGGGGATCACCAAATCATAATATAGTGAATATAACATAAAACTTCATATATTCACAGCTACTGTGGGAGATACATCACATATTAAAAATTATTAAAAATCTTGCTTAGGTAAGCCACCTTCTTATGTATCAAAAGTAAATCAATGGCAGTATTTGAGAGTGCTGCAGCTTGTGACATCATTGCAGACACAACGTTTTCTTGCTGCACCAAATAACTTTTTAAAGCTGCGAGTTTCCCACATCTTACAATGGATCCCCGAGGAAGAGTATCACTAAACGATCATTTCAAAATGGCTATCAACATTATATTTCTTTCATACAATAATTTCCTAGCAAATTAAACAAATTGCTGATTCATGTTTATTTTGCACTACAAAATAGTCAAATTCCTGCTGATCTTGAGACAGTCTTCTTTCACGCTTTAGGCTCGCAAAGCAGATTAAGTGTCACACTCAATAGGATTCAGAACGGATACTTCAGCGCACCAAAAAGGACGCGATTGCGAGGGCTGTCGGAGCTATCACAGTCGCCACCCGGAGAGGACAGGGACGGGGAAGCACCGGGACAGCACGGTGTGTGCAGACACTTGAGTGCTCCAGTCAGAGGAGCCTGCTTCACAACAAATGTCATGCTCTGCAGAAAATGTGCTGCTTAAGTTCAGGGCACTGGCTTTGTCCATTTTGCTGTATGCATCTCGCCCATTTTTATCAGCCAGTCATTACAGATTTTTATTGCTTCCCAGGCCACTCAAAAAAGCTCAGCGGGCCGCAGGTTGAGTACCACTGCCCCAGAACGTCTCACACTGGAGTGATCTCCCACACCGACCACCGGTGGGATGCCTGCCTCATTGCTAGCTGTATCAGCGAATGTCGCTGCCACAGGCCGATTAGTGGACGTGCCAGGAATCCATTCGGTTCCGAAGAACGAGTCGACGACAACGATACCCCTCGATGTCAGCCTCGAGCTGTGCAACTGAGGTTAACGTAGCTTGAAGGTGGGAGTGCGGTGTCAGTAGCCCAGACTGCATCCACACACAGCAGTCACAGTCCATATTCATGATTAGAATACCAATAGAAACTAACAACTAGAAAGATGCAATGTAGACTCGACAGGAGTTGCTGTTATTAACCCAATATGAAACGAGACAGACAACAGAAGAATACACTAACCAGATACTTCATGCAAATTTGAAACTAATATACACACGAGCTCAAGTGAAATTTAACAAACAGAAGCGACAACCTCACAGAACAATCAATATATGTCCCTTCTAGAAGAAGTCAATTACACTTACAAGTGGTGGGTGTGTTTTGTACTGTGCTCAAAGGAAGACTATAGTGTTTCTTAATTGTAAATTTGAATCTAACACTTATGAGGACACAGAATAAATTTACTAGCTGAAACAAAAAAGCGCAGACAAAAATTCAAAAATTAAATACTGTATGTCACTTCTAATCAGAAACTGGTTTCACTTACAAAATATGAAGGTGGCCTGTGCTGTGACTTCGCTGACAGCTAGACAGGAAAAAAGAAACACAAATTATGTGTGATGCTCATGTGTTATCCACAAAAGTGCGGACGACAAAATGTGTGCCAAAACAGACCGTGACAACATTACTGTGGTGGAATTACGTAGAAAATGACCTACATGACCATAACATGTAAAAACAAACCACAAATAAATGAAAAACCTACTCATAATTGCAGAGGTGCTGAAACATGTTTAGGATTAAAGTAAAAGTAGTGTTTTGCACTCCAGGCAGTCCTGATACCCAGAATTTTTGACTGAAAACACGAACATTGTCAGAGGTGCATATTGGATAAATTATGAACATTTCACACCCATTTGTTGTTTATTACACAGTGCTGTATATAACCAAAATGTGAACATCTGCATAATCAGTGATTTTCCCCAGGCACTAGATTGTTCCTGTGCATGAGTATTTGACAAGGTTGGTTGAACACATGAGGAATACAATAACAGAATGAAGTATTTATGATATTACAGCAACAGTTCTGCTACCCAATATGAAAATTTATAGAACTTCATCTACAAACATCATATTAAAAGTAATATTGGAAGCAAAGCTGTGTTTAACTTCTTTGTGATGAACCGTAGTAAATCTCAATGTGATAGAATCGATTGAATAGCAAAATGACTTGCACACACTTTCAAGGCTTACTCTGGCCTAAAAAGTCACCTTTGACTTGTTTATATTTTATGATGAGAATGGAATGAAATCAACTCCTTAATTGCAAACACTGAAGTGGAATTTAAATACTCAATCCACATGAAAGGTTTGGAAAAGTTATTTGTATCAGGAAGATGAAACAATGAAAGTCCATGATTTCTGATGAATAGTGATGTAGATGTAGTGGCAAAGATATGAATTGGTGTAAACTTTAAATACTAACATATGAACAATGTCTGTATTTGTAGAATACATAAACAGTAAGAATGCAAGTATCAATAATGGTGGGTAGGGTGGGATACAATCCACAAATTGGTGAAAAAAGTTCATGTATGTTTTGGGAAGATAAACATATATTATCATAATTTACTTACCATAACCATGTAACATGAAACCACTTTAACCCACGTTGGTCTTGCCATAATCTTATAATTTTTCCTATGATGGTTTTTGGAGGTTTCTGTTGACATGTTGCAACAGAGACAAAGTCTCCCACTTCGAAATGTTCCTTGTTCAAAAGAAAACCACTAAAAACAAAACATGTATGAATTTTCATTTATTCTAAAAGAATCTTAAGACAATATTAACAGGACTTTCTACTGTTTGAATGTTAAGACAATTTCATCTAGAATTTCAGAAGAATTCCCTTTAATTATACAAATAATTTAACAAACAACATATTAGTCTCTTATTATCCTACCAAAATCAATCCTGGTCCAATTATATTCTGAATTACTTTTTTTCTAAAATAGTTGCCTATGTGATTAATATGGTCTACTCCTTAATAATTTATTTCAAGTTTGCTTCACAGATTTTCATATTATACAAACAACACTGCTAATAGTGTCAGAAAAGTAAGGTGACATGTCCTGTGAAAAATAAGATTTGACTTCTAGTCATGCATTTAAACCCTTTCTTTGGTCATAGCTGCTGTCTTGTCTGATAAAACACACATTCAGTTTAAACCAAGTATAATGCTACCAGTCCAATTGATGTTTAGCAAACAAATTGTGAAATCCATATATACAGTATTCAGCAAAAATATAATTTATATAAAAAATAGATTTTGTTTAACTTACCCAAAGTACAGGCTCACTGACAGACACAAAAACACACATATATACACAAAGATTCAAGCTTTCGCAACCATTGGTTGCTTCTTCAAGCAAAGAGCAGGGAAGGAGAGGAAAAAGGATGTGGGTTTAAAGGAGCGGGAGAGGAAAGACTTACCTTTGGGGAAAAATGATAGGTAAACAAACACACACACCCACACACATACACATACACACCATGACAGACATTTGTAGAACAATACCCCTGGCCTTGCCGCTCTCTAACACTACCTCTCCCAACAATCCAAACCCAATACCTCATTCCTCATGACCCTCGGAGACTTTATCCTTAATCCTTTGAGGGAAGATGAATAATCAAATCAAATCTGTAGTGCAGCCACTGGCACCCAAATAGTAACATCCTTATGCCAACCTTTACATGGTGAACCATCAGGAATAAACCTTCTAAGCTTCTCAAAACTCTGCCACAGTTTCATCCACTTTAAACCTACAAACCACCAACAGTTTCCATCCCTTCCACGACAAAAAGTCCCTCCCTTACAGTCTGACCACCCATTGTCTGCATATTTGCAGTGACAGGAACTCCCTTGCTCAATATTCTGAAGATTCCACAACTGCATTCACAGAAAGACACTGTACCCCAACACAATTCACAAACATAATCCCTGTGCCATATCCCCCCCCCCCCCCCCCAAATCTGCACACTATCGATCCACCCACAATAACTAGACACAAAGGAGTACCCTCTTTTGTCACCCTGTACCGATCAGACTACTGAATCACATCCTTCACCAACATTTTGTTTTTCTGTCTCCATTCTCTGAAGTGAGAAATCCTTCCCAAAATCCTTGCACCACTAAGAAGACCAGCATTAGCAAACTACCTAGAAGGACCACTACCGGTCATTTTGACCAGTGACATTTTTATTTATTTATTTTCTTATTTATTTCTTTCTTTTTAGTTTTACTTGTTGAATTAATTTAGTTTACTTTTTTTAATGTCACTAGGGTACTATGCTTACCCTACCAATGTGCTATGTGTATAATTTTGTATAGAAGTTTTATTTAATTAAAAAATGTATCAACGTAAAGAATACAGCATAAAAACATTAATTTGAAATTGAATTTTCAAATGCAAATAAGCATGTAATTAAAAATGAATTATTTTATTTCCAGGAATTATTTTCAATTAGATTCACCATCTGGTCAAAATACCTTGCGCACACATACTGAACACTTCCAGCACAAGGACCACATACAAATTTCTTGCATTTCACACACAGATTTTTAGTTTTATTTGTACTTTTGAATCCTCCTATCTGGCAGGTCTTTTGTACTATAGAAGCTTCAGTGCTCATAATGGATGCATGAACTGGCCTTTTCCATGATTGCATAAATGCAGAGGAGAATTCTGCTAATTTGAAAAGAAACATTCGCTGGGTAACTTCTTCTCCTGTTGTCTTTCTGTAAAGGAACCAGGAATTGATTCCAGCACAGATTAGCACATTGAAAAAAGTGCCTAGGTCATCTGTAGCAACCAAATTTGACTGTGTACGGGCGAGACATCTGCTCCAGAATATCCACTCCAAATTTAGTGAAATTGTAGAAGCTCACAGTTTCAGGGAGTTTCTTCCGAGTCTTGTGGTCCATTGCAACTGATGGGTGCATTGTGCTTGGTAAAGGAACATTTTTGTTAGTCTTTCCCTGATACAAAGTAAGTGTCATGTCACCTGATTTGTACAAGACAGTGTCATACAAAGATCTGGCAGCAGATTTTGCAGATGGAGGAACTTCTGGTTTCTTCAGTGTACCAACCACTGTTGCATTTTCCCACTTAACCTGCTCTGCAAGATATTTTGCGGTGAAGAAATTGCCAAATGTTATGTTTCTTCCTTTCCTTGTGTAACGTTGCATCAGACATGTAACAACATACTCTGCAATAGGTATGTTAGTGGGTCTTTCACTTGGTTTGCCAAAGTAAGGTAAACCATTCACCATATATTTACTATTGGCATCTGCTGCAAGCCAGAATTTGAATCCAAATTTATTTGGTTTATTACTCATACTGTATAAACCGGCAATGAGCTTTGCTAGGATAAGAGTTGCCGTTACAAATGCACCTGGTTTATAGTTTCGGATACAGTTGTCTACAAATGGTTTCCAGGTTGCGGTAGCTGCTGTGAAGCCATCAATCTTTAATATGTCAGGAAGAGTTTGCTGGTCACCAAATTTCAAATATTGCATGATTTCCATGAACTTATTTCTTCCCATGGTACAAGAAAAAAAAGAGCCCCCAAACTTGAGACAATTCAAGTTTTTGGGGTAAATTCTTTCCTCAATACACATCACGTGCATACATTATGCCTATAGCAGCTTCTAATTGGGCAATATCGAGTTCCCAAGTTTCATCTTAGAGACCTTCACAGGCTATAATTTTTGTACAGGTGTTTATGTTCTGTATAATATTATTATCTATCAACACTCGCCATGTGCTCAAATAACTTCCTCCGACCTGGTGCAATTTGAGTCCACACTGTTCCATCAGCTGTAGTCTCTTCTCTACCGAATACTGGATGCAATTCTTTTCATTTTTTTCCTCGGCTGTAAGTATGAATTTTTGGTGCCACTGCAATCAAAGTAGTAAGCACTGGGTTATTTGCATATTTTGGTGCAGGTTCTAAATCTCGATCTTTCGATTTGACGATTTGCCTTCTTGTGTACCGTCAGTTTGGTTTTCTGTATCATCATCATCATCATCATCATCATCATCATCATCATCATCATCCAACTCATTGCATTCAAAAATAACTTCTCTATCGGAATCATCTTCTGGTAAACTACTCAAATATTTTAGTAATTATTCATCTGAACTAAAATACCGATGTGTCCTATTAATGAAAAGTGCTAAACCTCTGCAGAGCACAACAACGTACTGACAGTACAGCAACACTCCGCTATGAAATAAAGTGAAAAGGAAAGAAAAAGAAGGAACAAGATCACAAAAATGAAATAATGTACCGGTATACTAAGCGGATGAAAAAAGCAATTGCTGTACCTTTAGTGACATAGAACGAATAAAATACCTCGCTGATCAAAATGACCAGCTGTGATCCTCTGAGGTAAATAAAATGCAGAAAAAAATATACCACATTCAGATTTTGTAGTAGATATTCATATTTTACAGAAATTGTAGACCACCGAAATACATTAAAAGGCACGAAATATAAGCTCACTAAAATAAAATGTTTATAAGACATAAAACAATGCTCACCGGTCATCGACCAGTACAGTCCTTCTAGTGTATTGTGGTGGTGTGTCAGTAGCCCGAGCTTCACAACATCTTATTCCATATCTATGCCACCCCCAACCATTGATATCATACACTTGTGGAAGACCCATTGCAAACCCTGTCCAATCCACCTACCCAGCACTTCCTATTCTCGTCATATCACAGGCCCCATCAAAGGTGGGAATATCTGCAAACGTAGCCAAGTGATAAAAACTGCACTGAAATCACTGCACAGCTTTTCATATTGCTATGACAACAAACCAGCTGTCTATTAGCCAAACTATGAGCGAAAACAAAGTAAACCACTCCACGTCTCTAGATGGAGCTTAATTTCAACGGCTGCTTCACGACCTGTGCCATCTGAGTCGCCTCCACCCCATAGATGGGAGTTATCTTTTCAGTTTGTTCTTCAGTCCCACACGCCCTTCACTCAACAGTTCACACCCCGACTACACTGCTACACCTCTCCTACTTCTTGTCTCATTAACCATTATTTGCATTACATATTTTCCCACTCTTCTCTACTCTTCCGCATTTTGCTTCCACCCTTCCTGTCCTCTGCTTTTCTAAGCTCCTTAAAGCAGCAGTATATCGATCCCCAGCCTCACACTGCATCCTTCCCATTCTCCCTCCCTCCTAACACCATTCCACATTGTGCTTAACTTGGACCATTAATGAGACTGCAACAGCGGAGGATGATGGTTGTGTGGAATTTTTTTTTTTTTTTTTTGTTTTAGGGCGCACAACTACTAAGGTTATTAGCGCCCGAATCAAAATTGGGATATACCCAAGGATAATAAGACTATATAAAACAGCTAAAAAATATAGAATAAAAAACAACAAAGCGAAGAGCTAAATGTCCCTAGACAAATTGATAAAATCCAATACTCGAGCAACAGCCCGCACGTCATCAGCTAAAATTTCTTCCAATGAGTCTGGTAGATGTAGTGCAAGCCGAACAGCAATAAAATTTGAACACGACAATATAACATGGCGCACTGACAGCGGGTGGCCACAGGAACATAATGGTGCAGGGTCACCACTGAGCAAGTGGCGGTGGCTGAACTGGGAATCCGCAATAGGCCGAGATGATCTCTTCTCGTCGCGAGCAGCGTGATGAGGACATCCGAGCCACCAGGAGCGGTTTAATGGTCTGGAGCTTATTATTAGTAAGTGCAGACCACACATTATGCCACGACGACATAAGGCGCCGCGAAAGAGGCCCTTGAATATCAAGCGATGGGACACAGTACGTAGTTGTCCGACGTAAGAGAGTTGCAGCCTTGGCAGCGGCATCAGCAGCCTCGTTACCAGGCACGCCTGCATGGCCAGGTACCCACACGAGGTGAACGCGAGGGACGTGAGAAGCTAATAACTGAAGGGAGCGGTTGATTCCGTGCACAATAGGATGGGCTGAAAAGGGGTCGCTCAGACTCTGGATGGCACTGAGGGAGTCAGAGCAGATAACATAAGAAGGACAACGGTGTCGATGGATGAAGAGTACAGCCTGATAGAGGGCAAAAAGCTATGCTGTGAAATTCGAGCATTGGGCATTAAGCCTGTACTGGTAACAGTCATCCCCGATGACAAACCCACATCCGACACCGTCCCTGGTCTTTGAGCCATCCGTATATATGAAAACTGAATTTTCGAGTCGTGCACAAAGTTCAAGAAACCGCGAGCAGTATAAAGCATCCAAAGTGCTCTCCTCCGGAAGTGAGGTGAGTTCGAGGTGAACGCGAACTTGAGCCTGAAGCCGAGGTGGCACTTGCTCTCACCTCTTTGAAATGTGGAAGGGAGAGTAAAATCAAGCTGCCGAAGCAAGCGACGAAAACAGACTCCAGGAGGGAGCAGGGCAATCACAGACAGCCTGTATTGGCTATCAAGGGAGTCGTTAAAGAACGATGGATGGGAAGGATGGTGAGGCATCGAAAGCAAACGGCACGCATACCAACACAGTAATATGTCGCGGCGATATGGTAAAGGTAATTCGGCAGCTTCGGCGTAGAGGCTGTCAACAGGATTTGTGTAAAAAGCTCCTATCGCCAGGTGTAACCCCCGATGGTGAATCAAGTTTAGGCGGCGTAAAGTGGATGGCCATGCGGAAGAATAAACAAAACTTCCGTAATCCAATTTTGAGCGGACAGTGGACCGGTAGAGATGAAGTAGGATGGTTCTATCCGCTCCCCACAACGTACCGCTAAGAACACGGAGGACGTTAAGGGAACGAAAACACCGGTCAGCCAGATATGACACATGCGGGGCCCAGCAGAGTTTCCTGTCCAATATTAGCCCTAGAAATTTCATCGGCTCCACGAAAGGCAGAGTAACGGGGCCAAGATGGAGAGACGGTGGAAGGAACTCTTTGTATCTCCAGAAATTTATACAGACTGTTTCCTCACTGAAGAACCGGAAACCATTGGCGACACTCCAAGAGTACAGACGGTCGAGACAACGCTGAAGACAGCGTTCCAGGAGACACGTTCTCTGGGCACTGCAGTAAATCGCAAAGTCGTCCACAAAAAGGGAGCCAGAGACGTCGGCCGGAAGACAATCCATAATTGGGTTAATTGCAATGGCGAAAAGTGCCACACTCAACAGAGATTCTTGGGGCACCCCATTCTCCTGGCAGAAGGTGTCCAACGAAACAGAGCCCACTTGTACACGGAACCTTCGATCTAGTAAAAATGCTTGGATAAAAATGGGGAGGCGCCCGCGAAAGCCCCATGTATGGAGCGTGCGGAGAATACCCGCCCTCCAACAGGTATCATAAGCCTTCTCCAAAAAAAAAAAAAAAAAACACAATCACCGTCTGGCGCTTACACAAAAAGTCATCCATAATATAGGTCGACAATGTAACGAGGTGGTCGATAGCAGAACGATGCCTACGAAATCCACACTGGACGTTGGTAAGGAGACGGCGAGATTCGAGTAGCCAAATCAGCCGAGCATTAACCATGCGTTCCATCACCTTGCAAACGCAGCTGGTGAGAGAAATGGAGTGATAACTCGAAGGAAGATGTTTGTCCTTCCCTGGTTTTGGTATGGGAACAACAAATGCTTCACGCCAGCGTGAGGGGACCTGACCTTCAATCCATATGCGATTATAAGTGTGGAGGAGAAAACATTTACCCGCAAAAGAAAGGTTTTTCAGCGTCTGTATATGAATTGCATCAGGCCCTGGAGCAGAAGATCGGGACACAGAGAGAGCACGTTCAAGCTCCTGCATGGTGAAGATGGCATTGTAACTTTCCCAATTGAGAGATTGGAAGGAAGGTGGCCGTGCCTCTTCTGTCTGTTTTCGAGGGAGAAAGGCGGGGTGATAATATGTGGAGCTCGAGACTTCTGCAAAAGATTGACCGAAAGCATTGGATATATTGGCTGGGTCTACGAAGACTTCATTTGCGATGGTCAAGCCAGGAATTGGGGAGTGGACCTTTGTGCCAGTAACAGGCGCAGCCCCCCCCCCCTCAGACAATAGAAGAAGGAGTAAGTCTGTTAAATGAACTAGTAAAAGCAATCCAGCAGGCCCGTTTGCTTTCCGTGATGACTCGACGGCATTGCGCTCGTAGACATTAGTAGTTAACATAGTTTGCCAACGTTGGGTGGCGGGGGAAGGTGTGTAGAGCACGTCTCTGGGCTCTAACAGCGACATGCCGCAGTCCACCAGGGGACTGGGACTCGACGTGGAGAAGAGGAAGTGTGTGGAATGGAATATTTGGCATCATTGAGAATGACTTCCGTGAGGTATTTGACCTGACTGTCGCAGGTGGGGAAGTTCCCATCATGGAAAACCGCCAGTGAGGAGAACAGTCCCCAGTCAGCTTTCGAGATGTTCTAACTAGTGGAAACCGGAGGTAAGGTATGATGAAGGAGATGAATTATGCAGGGGAAATGGTCACTTGAGTATGTATCAGAGACAGCATACCACTCAAAGCGACGTGCAAGTTGAGCAGTACATATCAAGAGGTCCAACTGAGAGTAGGTATGCGTCGTATATGAAAGAAAGGTTGGTGCACCTGTGTTTAGGCAGACAAGATTAAGATGGTTTTGAGAATGTTCGCTAAAAGGGAGCCTCTCTGGCAAGAGGCTGGAGAACCCCATATGGGGTGGTGGGCGTTGAAATCACCTATCAACAAAAAGGGGGAAGGAAGTTGGGCAACAAGGTGCAGCACATCTGCCCTAGTAAAGGCAGAAGACGATGGGGTATAGATGTTACAAAGGGAGAAGGAAAAGGTGGGAAGAATAATGCGGACAGCAACTGCCTGTAGTTGAGTGTGCAGTAGAATAGGATGGTAGTGAATGTCATCTCTAACGAGCCCTCCATTGGCTGAAATACCCTCCACAGGGGGCAGGTCAAAACGCACGGAGGTATATTGGGAAAAAACTATGTTGTCGCGTGGATGTAATTTCGTTTCTTGATGTCCAACCACAAATGAACGGTGCAGTCTGAGTAGAAGTTTCAATTCCTCTCTGTTGGAATGAATGCCGCGAATATTCCATTGAAGGAGCGCCACAATAAAAAATGACAGAAGAAAAGATAAAAAGGAACAAGCAAGCGGGGTCACCTCGACGGCCGTTGAGGACCAGACTTCGAAGGAGCACTACTGTCGCCATCTAGAGGCAGAGAGTCATGTTCCATAGGTTCAAACGATACATCTGCCACCTTCCCGACTTTATCAGGAGGGGCAGCTTTCGCCACCGGTAAAATGCCGGTTGCCCGGCTAACAGTAGTGCGTCCCGGCGAGACAGAAGATGATCGGGTCCAACTATTGTTGGGCGGCGTGACGGATGGGTCACGCCTCGGCGGGGAAGGAGAGGAACTCTTTTTCTTGTTGGCTCTTCTGGAAGAGTGACAGTGAGAAGAGGCAGTTGACGGCTGAGAAGCCTGAGAATGCAGAGGTTGATGAAGACTGAACTTTAGAAGCAGCAGGAGGAAGCGGGGACGTGGAACGGGCAATCTTCGGGCTGGCCGATCGCACAACTGTGTCAGCGAAAGTGAAATCGCAGGTCTGCGTACCTGCATCCTTAGTAGGTCGAGTGGAGGTGAGGACCTTACTGTATTTGCCCACTGGGAGGACAGTGGGCTTTCGATTCGCCAACAACTTTCGAGTGACAGATGTTGATACCTTTTCCGTAACCCTAATTTGCTGGATGACCTTTTCGTCCTTATATACAGGGCAGTCCCGAGAGGAAGCCGCATGGTCACCGCTGCAATTAAGGCAGTGAGGGGACGGAGGTGGGCAATCCACCTCATGGGTGTCCCTACCACAAGTGACACATTTTGCTGCATTAGGGCAAGATTTACTGGTGTGGTTGTACCTGTGGCATCAGAAACAGCGCGTTGGATTTGGTACGTAAGGGCGGACGGAGATAACTTCATACCCTGCTTTGACCTTCGACGGGAGTTCAACTCTGTCAAACGTCAAAAACACAGTACGAGTTGGTGTCAGCTGGTTATCTACCTTTTTCAACACCCTATGCAAGGCTGTTACACCCTGATCAGACATATAGGTTTGTATGTCTTCGTCAGACAACCCGTCAAGGGATCTCGTAAAAACTACCCCCCCACCCCCCCGTGACAAGTTGAGCGTGCGATGCGCTTCTACCTTGACAGGAAATGTGTATAACAACATAGTCCGTATGAATTTTTGGGCCTGGAAGGCACTGTCTGCTTCCAGCAACAATGTACCATTGTGCTGACGCGAACATGTCTTAACAGGGCCAGCAATCGCATCAACACCTTTCTGAATGACGAAAGGATTTACAGAATTGAAATCTTTACCATCGGTTTGAGAGACAACTACAAATTTCGGGAGATTGGGCAAAGTTTTATTTTGCTGAGGTGAATCTATCTTTCGTTTCTGGGTCAAAGTCACAGACGAAGGGAAGGAAGTCATTGCGAAAGTTTCCCCCGAGTCTACCAGCGTCTCTTTTTTTTTTTTTTTTTTTTTTTTGTGGTTTTAGGGCGCACAACTTCTATGGTCATTAGCGCCCAGCCAAGAACATAGATTCGCTATGATCTAAAAAATGTAGACTGTCAGAACATCAACAATAGGCTAAAAACGAAAGATAAAAGACAATTAAAAGAGTTAAATATCCTTGGATAAGTTGGCCAAATTGATAAAACGCAAAACTCGAGCAGCTGCTCGTGTGTCATCAGCTAAGATTTCCTCCAGAGTAGACGGAAAGTGAAGGGCTACACGGAGATGATTAAAGTTAACACAAGTCAGTAAAACATGTCGCACTGTCAGCAGTTCACCGCAGGAGCATAGCGGTGCAGGTTCGGCGGATAGCAAGTGACGGTGGCTGAAACGGCAATGACCGATCCGCAACCGAGCCAGGATGACCTCCTCCCGCCGAGAGGGGCGTGAGGATGTCCTCCAAGCGGTCGGGATCGGTTTGACAGTTCGCAATTTATTGTTGTGCAGTGAAAGCCACACACTGTGCCATTGCGACACGATACTCCGGCGAAGAGCCCGTTGAACATCGTCCGATGGGACGCAAAAGGTAGCCATGCGAGGCAAAAGAGCTGCTGCCTTGGCTGCTGTGTCGGCGGCCTCATTCCCGGGCACACCCACATGGCCAGGGACCCACAGGAAAGAAACGTGACAGCTGTCATCCGCCAGCAACTGGAGGGAGCGTTGGATCCGATACACGAGAGGATGGTTCGCGAAAGGGTCCTTAAGACTCTGCAGGGCACTAAGGGAGTCCGAACATATGGCATAGAAAAGGTGGCGGTGGCGGCAGGTATACAAAACGGCCTGGTGGAGGGCGAAAAGCTCAGCCGTGAAGTTCGAGCACCGGTCAGGGAGCTTGTATTGGAAACGGTTGTCCCCGACGACGAAGGCAGATCCGACACCGGCAGTGCTCTTGGAACCATCAGTGTAAATAAATACGGCATTATCGAACCGCGAACGGAGTTCGACAAGCCTCGAGCGGAATACCAAATCCGGAGTGCTCTCCTTGGGGAGCGAACTAAGTTCGAGGTGTGTGTGAACCTGGGCCTGATGCCACGGTGGCAATGGGCTTTCGCTCAACCGAAGGGTGGAAGGAAGGGTAAAATCGAGCCGTTGTAGCAGACGGCGAAACCGAACTCCCGGTGGAAGCAAGGCAATCGCAGACAACTGATATTGGCGATCGAGTGAGTCGTCAAAAAATAATCTGTAAGATGGATGGTTGGGCATCGACCGTAGGCGGCATGCGTACCGACACAAGAGTATGTCACGTCGATTGGTCAAGGGTAATACAGCAGCCTCGGCATACAGACTTTCAACAGGGCTGGTATAAAATGATGAAAATAATAATGAAAAATAAAAATAGGAAAAATAAAGTTGGGAAAAAAGGAAATAAATAAAGTTGGGAAAAAAGGAAAGAATAATAAAAAAGTGAATATAAACATAATAAATTAGGGGGATATTGTAAGTGGTAATACTCCCCACACTCCTCTACACCTCCCTTTTATCCTTTCCCGCCCCTTCCCTTCACTGCATTCGTTGCCATAATTCAGATTCCCACCTTTAAAATCCATCATGCAATTCGGAACTTTCCATCCCCACCTTTACCCAGCATCTTTCCCCCTCCACTCCCCACCTCACTCACAGCCTACCTTGCATTGTCGGAGTGGCCGGACACGGTAGTTGTGTGTGTATAGTTGTCTGAGTGATTGCGTGAATGTATGTGTTTCTCTTTCTGACGAAGGCATGACCAAAATTTAATTTATGTGAATATGATTATCTAGTTTCATGTCCACGAGCAGCTCAATGAGCCTCTTTACGGTGAGTATAGCTTATTTGTTTTACAATAAAATTTATTATTATTTTCAGACACCAAAAACTTACCTAAAATAGGAAAATGGACCTTGTTGCATTGGCTTTCCAACCCAAGAAACGTTTCCTTTTTCCCTATGGTCAAGGCAACTCCCACAGTGTTTTGTATCCATGGAATCTGTGTTTCTAAAATAGTGTAAAGAACAATAGTTAAATGGTCTGTTCTAAATAACAGGAGAAACTACAATCTAGATTTATTTTCATGAAATTTGATCCAAGCATTGCAAATATGACATACAACAATATTTAAACCCAAACACCTTACTAATATCGCAAGCAAAAGGCCACATGAGTATCTGCCATTCCAAACCCAAAAGATCACATTGTGTGAAAGAATGTACTATCTTCAGTCAGTCTGTCCTTGAAGAAATGAAGGGTCCAAAATGATTGGAAAAAATAAATGTTACTTCTTATTTAAGAAGAGTCTAAGGCACTCGAACATACAGTAAGAGTACATTACTCATGTTAATGTATTATATGTTTTATTAACATAAATTTCCTCTGTATAATCAAAATGGATTCTGTAAAAAAGGTCTTTTGCAGTTCTGCACACCGCTCATCTATAAGATCCAGGGTGCCACAAATAAAACTGCCACTGTTTACAGTAGATGCTTCAACTGCCAGAAGGCATTCAATACATTTCTGTAAATGTCAATCATTAACCAAAGTAGAAGCATACCAAATATTGGAGCACATTTGAGACTGTGTTACGGATGTATCAAGATAGGCCCTACATTACATTTGAGCAGACTGTTAAGAAACTTTTCAGAGAGATAGATTACACAAGTATGGTGGAAAATCAAACAGCAAAGCACATCTAGAAATGCTTTCCTGGTGCAGGAGTGATGACTATTTTCCCTGCATATTTCTATCTGCTTGCTTAAACAACCCATGGAACTAAAAAGAAAGGAATGTCATAAACAGAGTGAAGATATATGTTTCTTACACTTAATACCGCAAAATGAAATTGAAAGCAGACAGTAATCATCATCGAAGAAGGTTTCATGCACTGCTGCATCTGCTGCATATGTCAGGGACACACCTGGTGTTTTCCAGATTCACCACACTCCAGTTTTGACTGCATCAACATACAAGGGTCTTAACTTTCACCTCTCATGAGAATCACTGTTTATCTTTGTCCTTATTTCAAGGTTTCAGCTGTATTAAGAATAATAAACATGTTACTTCACAATTATTCTATTGTTCCTATCTGGAGTTTTGTATCACTAGTGTGCCAGAAAAGCATTTCCTATTACACATTTCCTATGTAACATTCCATCATCTAATAATATAGTAAGGACTCACCGCAAGGACGTGGCGACGAGCTGCGACAGGCACATACAAAAGACACACACATACAACACTTTTCAGCTATCGGCCATGGTATTCTTCAGAAAATAGAGCACTCACACTATCAAACAGGCACACAACACAGTCATACAATCATCACCTCTGGCTGTCGCACTTCGAATCACGCTCTGCGGCGGATCGGGGATGGGAGGGGAGGAGAGAGGTGATAGGAAGGTTACATCACAGTGGAGGGGATGGGTTAGATGGGAATAACGAGATGCAGCTTAGGAATGGAGTGGATAGGTGGGTGAGGGAAGAAAAATAAAATAAAATAAACAAAATAGATATACAAAATGCGTGCACACTGCAAGTACACAAGACCGTGCGCATGCACACACACACACACACACACACACACACACACACACACACACACACACACAAAATCGCACATTCATGCACGACTCAAAATAGGTGAGGTTTGGGGTAGAGAGGTAGGAACTGTAACTTATGGAGAAAAAAAAAATAGGAAAGTTATCGTAGGTTGAGGCCTGGTTGATTTCGGGATAGGAGAATGTATTGTAAGGATAACTCCCATCTGTGCATTTCAGAAAAGCTGGTGGTGGATGGGAGGATCCAGATGGCCCGGGTTGTGAAGCAGCCATTGATCAAATGTTCAAATGTTTGTTAAGCTTAAGGGACTTAACTACGGGGTCATCAGTCCCTAAACTTACAAACTACTTATGAACTACTTACAACTAAGGACGGCACAAATATCCATGCCCGAGGGGGGATTCGAACCCCCGACCGTAGTGGCCGTGCAGACCGTGACTGAAGCGCCTCAGTCCCCTCGGCCACCGCGGCCGGCAGCCATTGAAATCAAGCATGTGCTTCGCTGCATGCTGAGCCACAGGGTTGTCCACCTTGTTTTTGGCTACAGTTTGGTGGTAGCCATTCATCCTAAAGGATAGCTGGTTGGTGCTCATGCCAATGTAGAAAGCTGTACAGTATTATGGTTGATTCCGGCTTATGCAAGACACTTTTTTTTTTTTTTTTTTTTTTTTTTTTTTTGTTTTTTTTTTTTTTTTTGTTTAAATACCCAAACTAGTTTCAGCACTTGTGTGCCATCTTCCATGGGTTTCTGTTGTTTATTTTCTATAATAACATGTTACATATTTGATTATACAATCGTTTGTACAAGTTGTTTGGTTTGACAATTTTGTTAGATGTTTTAGACCTAATTTATTCAAGGTACTTACATTGTGTCATTCACAGGATATTTATGTGCATTGGTTGTGAAATGACGAATTTTTGACAACCTGTCATCTGCAACAACAAGACGTTTTTGTTTACAAAAACTGACTGATTTATTGTAGGCCTACATTAGCATGGAAGTTATATTGAAATTATTTATATGTGGCTGGTGCATAATTTATGTGGTTTGCGAGTTGGATATGGAGTTTATATAATTCAGTGTTCAGTGCTTCTTTTTTAGAATATAGGGACAGATTTCTTGTTTCTTTCAGTTTTACGTTTTGTCTTATGCACCATTTTTTGATGAACTAATGCAAAGGGTCAGAACATACACAGACACCATAATTGAAAGAAAACAAACAACACAACAAAAGAAACTTTCCAAAATGCTTAATCACAAAAAAGGCCACCAGACACAATACCAACACAACAAACACACATTCAACAAAAGAATCATCAACTTAACTGACACAAAGTTAACTATGGAAGAAAGTAACTTACTTGAAAAGGATCCAAAACATAACATCAACACAACAGTGTCTCACAGAACAATAGAAAACATGATAACAGAAACTGAACACACAATTAAACAAAATGAAAGACTTGACACACCAGAATTCAATCCAAACTTAACAAGAGAACTAGTCGCTGAAGAAATAAGACTGATAATAAGGAGAACAAAACCTTCATAAAGCAAAACACAAAGACAGAAGAAGAAGAAACCTACAGAAAACTACAACAAAAATTAACACAAGAAAATGTCATAATTACAAAGTCTGACAAAGGAAATTCAATTGTTCTCATGAAAGAAAAGAAATACATTTACAAAACATTATAATTCATACAAAACAACATTACGGAACTAACAAGTGATCCAACAAACCAGTATCAAAGAATTGTTCAGAAAACATTGAAAACAACAGAAACAATTTTCACAGACACACAAATAAAACGAATGATACAGAAAAATCAAGAGGCCCCTATTCTGAAATCATATCCCTGTACGCCCCCTGATTAGCTTCGTCAATGCACCAACCTACTATGTAGCCAAACAGACACACACATTATTACAAACAATATATAAATACACAGAAACAGAACCCTAAAGGACTCAAGTGACCTAATAGAAAAATTAAGAAATGAAAACATACCAAATACAGCAACATTAATATCATTTGACATAACTTCCATGTACACAAACATCCCAACAGCAGAAACCATCACCATAATAGAAAGACACCTGCAACTACAAGGAGACATGCCCACAACAAACATACAGGAAATAACAACCATATTGAAACTCATCACTGAACAAAATTACTTCACTTTTAACAAAAAATTTTACTCCTAACAGGAAGGATTGCAAATGAGACCCCCAATCAGTGGCCTTCTAGCAGACATATTCATGAACCACATAGAAAACCAAATATTCGACAAAATTGTCAAACCACAACAGTATAACATAAAATTT
Source organism: Locusta migratoria (assembly GCA_026315105.1). Lineage (NCBI taxonomy): Eukaryota > Metazoa > Arthropoda > Insecta > Orthoptera > Acrididae > Locusta > Locusta migratoria. Next base: position 569,886,143 of record CM048747.1, on the reverse strand, counting down.
TGGTATAGATATGTGGATGATATAATATGCCTGATAGATGAACCACACTCCCGTATAAAAGATCTCCACACTGACAAACACCACACACCCACAAATACAGTTCACTATTGAAACACAAGCAGATGGAAAACTAAACTTCTTAGATCTCACTATTCATAACAGAAACAATAAACATGAATTCACAATCTACAGGAAGCCCACAATGACCAGCACTGTGATTCACAACCAGTCTAATCATCCAATAACCCAGAAGGAAGCAAGTTTCAGATTTCTACTACACTGATTAATCAGAACACCAAAAAGACTACACAGAAGAACTGGACACAATTAAACAAATTTCACAAGAAAATGGGTATGACACTAAAACAGTGGACAGAATACACAGAAAATTACAAAAACAGGTAACAGACAGCGAATAAAATCCCACACACAGAGATGAAACACTGCACACAACATACCAACACACAGTAAGCAACAAATGGCACATGACTTACAACAACAAAATCACACACAGAGTGGGCAACATACTTAAGAAACAAGGGCTGAACATAGGATACAAAACCAACAACACAATACAGAACAGACTAGGGAAACCTTCCAACAACACTGACAAGTACAGACAATCAGGAATCTATCAGCTTACCAGCAATAACTGTCAATCTGTGTATGTGGGTCAGACATGCAGAAATTTCAAAACGAGATACACTGAACACCTCAGAGTACTAAAAAGTAGCAGCTGTCACTCAAAAATTGCTGAACATGTAATAAAACAGAATCACACCCCAACAAACATTGAAACAGACCTACAAATCCTCAAAACCAGCAACAGTTTATTCCAAAAACTAACAATAGAAGAAAATTATCACATCCAAAAAGCAATAGCCCAAGGTAAGAAAGTACTAAATGAATACACATCACTATGCAATAAAACACTCTTTGACACAATAAAATAAGTTTACAAATAAATCCCATCATCACATCACGGCCGAACTCCCCACCTCCACAACACACACACACACACACACACACACACACACACACACACACACACAGGCATACAGTATTTTTTTTTTCTCTCTCTCTCTTTCTCTATCAATTTGTTTCACACACACACACACACACACACACACACACACACCACCACCACCACCACCACCAACAACAACAACAACAACAACAACAACAAAAACATAAACAAATACACATCCACAAAACAATGTCAGCATCTAAACTATTCAAAAATCGTGCCTCACATCACAGACACACCACACAAACAAATGCAACACCATACAGCCACCACAACAAGAAAAATGGCGATGTAAACAGTGCTGTTTCACAGCAAAATATCACACTGAAAACCAAAAAAACATAAGAACACGCCACAAACAAACGAGCAGCAACACCACAGCTCTAATGTAAGTAAGCCAAAACAGCCACATAGAAATAATTTCAATATAACTTCCATGCTGATGTAGGCCTACAATAAATCAGTCAGTTTTTGTAAACAAAAATGTCTTGTTGTTGCAGATGACAGGTTGTCAAAAATTCATCATTCCACAAGCAATGCTCATAAATATCCTGTGAATGACACAATGTAAGTACCTTGAATAAATTAGTCCTAAAACATCTAACAAAATTGTCAAACCAAACAACTTGTACAAACGATTGTATAATCAAATATGTAACATGTTATTACAGAAAATAAACTACAGAACCCACGGAAGATGGCACAATAAGTGCCGAAACTAGTTTGGGTATTTAAACAAAACAAAATGTGTCTTGCATAAGGCGGAATCAACCACAATTCTAATACTGTAAGCACGGAAGAGACAAGAGCTGCACCATCACAAGATGATAAGCTGTACAGTGTTTGCAGCACAGTTGGTAAATTACGTGGCTGCTTTCACAGGTGGCCCAGCCTCTGATAGGGAAGGATAAGTCTGTGACAGGACTGGAATAGAAAGTGCTGGGTGGGTGGATTGGACAGGTCTTGCAGAGGGATCTTCCACAAGGATATGATCCCTGTGGCAGTGAGCTGGGTTTTGGGGTGGCATAAGGATGAACTAGGGGGTTGGGAGGGCAACGGAACACCACTTTAGGAGGGGTGGGAAGGATCTTGGGCAGGATGTCTCTCATTTCTGGGCACGAGGATAGAAAATCAAAACCTTGGCGAAGGATGTAATTTAGTTGTTTGTGTCCAGGGTAGTACTGGGTGACAAGGGGAGCGTTCTTTTGTGTTAATGGTGTTAGGAGCTGAATTTGGGGTGTGTGCGGATTTGGCATGGGAGATCTGTTTAGGGACTAGGTCTGTGGGGTAGTTTCTATCTGTGAAGGCCTTTGTGAGACCTTCAGCATATTCAGAAAGGGAGGTCTTGTCACTGCAGATATGCCATCCACGGTTGGCCAAGCTGTAAGGGAGGGATTTTTTGATGTGGAAGGGATGGCAACTGTCAAAGTGTAGGTACTGTTGGTGGTTGGTAGGTTTAATATGGACGGAAGTGTGGATGGAGCCATCAGTGAGGTGGAGGTTGACATCTAGAAATGTGGCATGGTAGGTTGAGGAAGATTACGTGAAGTGGATGGGAGAGAAGGGATTGAGTTTCTGAAGAAAGGAGGATAGGGTGTCCTGGCCCTGAGTCCAGATCATGAAAATATTATCAATGAATCTGAAGATGACAGAAGATTACAAGCCAACATCTCTCAGATCAAAACAAACAAACGCGTGATGACTATCTCGGCTCAAAACAGGAGTTTCAGAGAGAAATAATTTTGGTTTATGATCAAATTCTGACAGAACTTGCAAAGAGGTATGAGGCTTCAGTATCTTCATACTTCTTTTTTCTAATGGGATAAACTCAAAAAAAGAGCCAACTGATGTTCTCCTTAAACAAGCTACAGATTTTGGGATATATATCTTCTAAAGAAAGCTCTTGAATCTTTTTAAGAATGTAAAGTGGTGTTGCGTTTTCAACATAGTTAATGAGTACTGTAGCTTGCATTCAAAAAATTTTCAATTTGTTTGACAGTTCAACTACATCTACATCATGAGAATTTTTAATCCCAAAATCTGTAGCTTGTTTAAGGAGAACATCAATTGGCTCTTTTTTAGAGTTTCTCCCATTAGAAAATAGAAGTATGAAGATACTGATGCCTCATACCTCTTTGCAAGTTCTGTGAGAATTTGATCATAAACCAAAATTATTTCTCTCTGAAACTCCTGTTTTGAGCGGAGACAGACATCATGCGTTTGTTTGGATCTCAGAGACATTGGCTTGTAATCTTCTGTCTTCTTACAGCAAAATTATCATTGATACCGATTTCCTGTGCTTGAAGCCCTTACTCTTTCGGAAATTAGTTCATAACTACAAGTTTGAGTACTGTGGGCACACGCCACATGTATATATATATATATATAAAATGATAGTGCTTTGTTGCATAGTCGATTGCTAGATCAATGCCTTCATCTCAGACTTCCTGCATCATATTTAACAATTCCTTTATCATTTAGCTAGCCTTGTCGACAGTAGTGACTTGTCGGTTCTATCAATTGAGACTAGAATCCTTTCCCACAAATGCAAAAAACATGGGTATTTGAAGTCAATTTGCTCAATGAGTCCTCGAGCCCCACTAACATTTCCACGCTCTTCGTTCGGTTGACCACCTAGTGTCACAATGATCCTTCAAAGTAATGTCGAAGTTATTTAACACATCCTGTAACCTTCCTGTAGAACCACTGAAGAAAGTAAATATATTTTGAAATGTTAAAACTAAATATAAATAAATAAAATAAAAACATCATTACAGGCGAAACAGCAGCAGTATGTGATCCGTTAAGGTATAAACTATGTGCAGCAAATGGCGAAATCCGAGCACTATCATTTTATATATATACATGTGGCGTCTGTTCCGAGAGAACAGACGTCACTTCTGATCGTGCAGTTGTTATTATTCAACATTAATAGAATATATGACATTAACTGCGATTGGGCAAAGCTGAAAATGTGTACCCAGCCAGGATTCGAACCCGGGTCTCCTGCTTTCTAGGCAGTTGCGCTGACCCCTACACCACTGGGGACACAGTGATCACCGCACCTGCAAGGACTACCTAAGCACGCCTCCCGTCAGCTACAAATTCCCAGCTTCGCCCTGCCCACAGTACTCAAACTCCTAGTTATGAACTAATTCCCGTAAGAGTAAGGGCTTCAAACTTTGTCCACCCCTCCCCACTAACGATAGGATCATTGCCCGTCACCGGCATATTATATATATACATGTGGCGTCTGTTCCGAGAGAACAGACGTCACTTCTGATCCTGCAGTTGTTATTATTCAACATTAATAGAATATATGACATCAACTGCGATTGGGCAAAGCTGAAAATGTGTACCTAGCCGGGATTCGAACCTGGGTCTCCTGCTTTCTAGGCAGTTGCGCTGACCCCTACACCACTGGGGTCACAGTGATCACCGCACCTGCAAGGACTACCTAAGCACGCCTCCCGTCAGCTACAAATTTTGTTTGTGGATTTGAGCTTGCACACCGATATATTTTCCAGCCATTTTGCTGCCATTATCATAACCTTGACCTCTTCTATTATCAACACTTAGGCCATCTTCCTTAAGAATGTCCACTGAAATGCCTCTTCCTGTTTTCCACTGGGGTGCAGTGGCCAAGCTTTCGAAGGTACCTAGCTGCGGAGCACGCCGCTGCTCGCCGTCTTGGGTTCGAGACCTCCCTCAGGCATGAGTGTATTTGTTGTCCTTAGTACAAGTTAGTGTAAGTAGTTTGTAAGCCTAGGGATAGATGACCAACATAGTTAACTTACAAAGATTTACAAACATTTGAACATTTTTCTCCTGTTTTTTAATTAGTTTTGATAAAGTTAATAAAACTTTCTTTAACCCAACACTTCCCATCTGACAAGTCAACAAATCTAATAACTTGGCTCATTTTTCTCATTATGAGCGCTGTCTGGTGTGCAGCCAAAGATGATGGAAAAGTATTTTCCATTTTGATTCAAGATTTTCTGCCTCACATTACTTCCAGTTAAAGTTATGAGCTCATTTTGGACTTTAGGGGAAAAGTAACTGAGTGCCATTTTATTTGAACTAACAGAAGCCATATGTTCTGCTAGTTTAAATGATTGTGACTTATTAGTCCTCATGTGCTTAAAAAAACTCCACTACTTGGCTGACCAATGATTTCTTTCTTCGCTGTTCCTCGAAATGGTAGATCATTCTTAGCACAAAATATAATCACACCTATAACTACTTTCAGAGCGTTCCTCCACGTCTCTACCTCCTTCTGAATGCTTTCTTGAATTTCAGCATCTACAGTTTTCTTTTGTTTTAGTCGGTTTTGCAAATCTTTCCGCTGCATGTAACACAACCTGTGGCTGGATGTGTTTTCGTGATTTAAATTTAAGAGAGGGTTTAAATTTTCCAGTAATTGAAGCCTTTATTAAAATATGAAAATGAAGACGACTTTCCCAAATGATCCTTCCTAAAGAGGAGACTGGGAAAACAACATTGAGAATCTTCCACTTGGCTATAAAGTAACCATTGTCTTCACACAGGTTCACCATTTGTGAGTGTTTTGTAAAACCACTTGCCATCGAAATGTCTATCTCTGTCCGACACGGGAAATTTGAAGGTTGATACATCAACTATTTGAGAACCCCATTGGACCAGCAGAATTCAAATACTATCAGTAAACAATGGATGGCTAGGACGTTTTTTCATATCATTTAAAACTATTTCACCTATTTCTGTTGAACAGTCTTCTTCTAATGGAGGTACCTATCCAAACAAAACGACCAACGTCATTATTATTATTTTTTATTCATATTCTCAAAGATACCGCCTTCAAAACTGCATCACGATAATATCCCCCTTTCATCTACATTTCTCATTTTACTGCATTAACATCATCTCACAACTTCATTTACTATAACCTTTAATTGGCACTTCATAACAATTTTCGGCTTTTCATAACAATTTTCGGCATTTCGTAGCAACTTCGCGATTATTTCCATTCCCGTTTTTCGATATTTCCGTCTGTTTTTCCGACATTTCCGATCTTTTTTCTACACATTTTCACTTCTATTCATTCGTTAGATTATTTTTACCCTTCAACCTTATTCTACCAACAGTTTTTTTTCCTCCATACTATACATGTCACCCTACATTGACCCCATCAAATTTTATCTACATTCCCTCCGCCATCATGCCTTTGCCCTAGCCAGATTGAGGTCACACATTTTATTCATTCAGGCTTGTTTAACATTTGGCATTACCCCGAAGGGCCTCACACTGAAAGTTCCCATCTCTGGCTGTAACCCATCCTTTCATCCTGCCTTATACCAATTCCAAACAGAACAATCCACAGCCCTCACCCGCCTGATCCTTAACCTATACCTCAACTCCGCCAATGAACACACCTGTCAACTCCTATCCCTGATCAAAATCCTCAACCTTTCCACTCCCAGATCCACACCTAGAGTTCAGAACATCCTTTTACAGGCCAACCGCAAATTGGAACAGCATGCCAGCCTCCACCTCAAAAAACTATCCAAACTCCTGGTCACCCACCTCCAGAAAGGCAATACTCTCTCCTCTCATTGCACAGAAACCCAGTCTCTCCCATCTGCTCAATCTCCCACTTCCAGCTCCACTCCTCCCCAAACCTCACAATCCTAATCCACACAATCCTGAACCACAACATCCCAATTCAGTAGTGAACCTCTCCTCTAAACCTCTCTCCCAATCTGAAACCTCCGTCCTATCCAAAGGCCTCGCCTTTAGTCCCACTCCCAAATTCAACCAAACAGCCCTTGTCAAAGACCTACTAACCTATACTCGTAGCCTTGGCTGGAGATATCACTTTGCCACGAAGAAAAATAATCGTACTCCTGATGATCCAGTTCCCCAAGACATCATTCAAATTGAACCCTGCCTAGAACAGTTTCGTCCTCCATCACAGCGAGACCCACCCGCTCTCCCTCAAAATCACCCCCTTCAAACCTTCCAGGAATTCCTTACTTCTAACCTTGCCTCTCAGTCCTTCCTGAAAAACCTTAATCCTACTCCCAACATTACCGCAGCTGAATCCCGAGCTATCCGTGATCTGAAGGCTGACCATTCCATCATCATTCTCCCTGCCGACAAGGGATCCCCGACCGTGGTACTTGATCGGCGGGAGTATGTGGCTGAGGGACTGCGCCAGCTTTCAGACAATACTACCTACAAAGCCTGTCAAGACGACCCCATTCCTGATGTCCAGGCAGAGATTCATGGAATTCTCAAATCCTTAGGCCCCCTACAAAACCTTTCACCCGAGTCCATCAAACTCATGACCCCACCAACACCCCGCACCCCTACCTTCTACCTACTTCCTAAGATTCACAAACGTAATCATCCAGGCCCCCACAGAACGAATCTCTGCCTACATAGACCAACACCTTCAACCCATCATGTGCAGTCTCCCATCCTTCATAAAAGACACCAACCACTTCCTCGATCGCCTGAAATCCTTACCCAGCCTGTTACCTCCTGAAACCATCCTTGTAACCATTGATGCCACTTCCTTATACACAAATATCCCACATGCCCAGGGCCTCGCTGCGATGGAGTATTTCCTTTCACACCGACCACCCATTTCCCTACCTAAAACCTCTTTCCTTAATACCCTAGCCAGCTTCATCCTAACCCACAACTTCTTCACCTTTCAGGGCCAGACATACCAACAACTAAAGGGAACAGCCATGGGAACCAGGATGGCCACCTCGTACGCGAACTTATTTATGGGACGCTTAGAGGAAGCCTTCCTGGACACCCAAGCCTGTCAACCCAAAGTGTGGTATAGATTCATTGACGACATCTTCATGATCTGGACTAACAGTGAAGAAGAACTCCAGAATTTCCTCTCCAACCTCAACTCCTTTGGTCCCATCAAATTCACCTGGTCCTATTCCAAATCCCATGCCACGTTCCTCGATGTTGACCTCCATCTGACCAACGGTCAACTTCACACATCCGTCCACATCAAACCTGCCAACGAACAACAGTACCTCCATTATGACAGCTGCCATCCATTCCACATCAAACGTTCCCTTCCCTACAGCTTTGGTCTTCGTGGCAAAAGAGTCTGCTCCAGCCCCGAATCTCTGAACCAGTACACCAATAACCTAATAACAGCTTTCACATCCCGCAGCTATCCTCCTGATCTGGTTCAGATGCAAATTACCAGAGCCACCTCCTGATTCCTCCAAATCCAGAACCTTCCAGCGAAGAATCCCAGAAGCGCCCCTTTTGTCACCGGATACTTTCCGGGACTGGAGCGGACTCTGAATGTGGCTCTCCAGCAGGGATACGACTTCCTTAAATCCTGCCCCGAAATGAGATCCATCCTTAATGACATCCTTCCCACTCCACCGAGAGTGTCTTTCCGCCGCCCACCTAACCTTTGTAACCTCCTAGTCCATCCCTATGAAACCTCCAAACCACCTTCCCTACCCTCTGGCTCCTACCCATGCAACCGCCCCCGTTGTAAAACCTGCCCTATGCACCCTTCCACCACCACTTACTCCAGTCCAGTAACCCGGAAGGTGTACACGATCAAGGGCAGAGCCACTTGCGATAGCACCCACGTGATTTACCAACTAACATGCCTGCACTGTGAAGCGTTCTATGTAGGAATGACCAGCAACAAACTGTCCATTCGCATGAATGGTCACAGGCAGACAGTGTTTGTTGGTAATGAGGATCACCCTGTGGCTAAACATGCCTTGGTGCACGGCCAGCACATCTTGGCGCAGTGTTACACCGTCCGGGTTATCTGGGTACTTCCCACCGACACCAACCTTTCAGAACTCCGGAGATGGGAACTTGCCCTTCAGCTTATTCTCTCCTCCCGTTGCCCACCTGGTCTCAATCTCCGCTAACTCAAATTCCCGCCCACCATCTTTAGCATCTTTGCCTTGGTTCTGTGGACAGAGCCTCTGCCTCAATTGGTATCTCTGTCCAACTTCTTTGCTTTTTACCAATGTCTGTCTAGGTGTGTTTGCGTTTCGATATGTCTGAGTATGTTTGTATTTGTTTACCTTCCTTTTTTTCCCCTAAGGTAAGTCCTTCCACTCCTGGGATTGGAATGACTCCTTTTCCACTTCCTTGAAACCCATATCCTTCCCTTTTTCCTCCCCTTTTTTCCTCTTTTTCCTGAAGAAGCTGCCAGTGGTGGCGAAAGCTTGTATGTGTGTTTGTGTGTGATTTTATTTATTTAGTTGTTTCTATCGACGAGCCGGTCCTTTTGGTAAGTCATCTCTTTTCTATTTTTATTTTTGTTTAACTTTTTAATATTATTTTTTAAATTATTATTATTATTATTATTCAAACAAATTTTATTGCCAAGGAAATCACGTTGCACACACAATGATGCTTTAGAGTAGACTATACTAACAATGTAAGGGCTAGAAGAATTTAGAATTTTCTTATTTGTTTCAAAAATGTTTCTCATAGAGAGGTGCATTTTGTATCGAGAAACATGTCACAACCAGATATGACTGAAACTGAAGTCCTCAGAGCTTATTTTACAAATGCAAGTAGACTAGTGCGGTAGGCTACCGTCAGTTTTAGTGAACCTTGAATACACAATGCACGTAGATCTGATATTAAAATGGGAATAAGTCTTAGAAGGACACTTTCAATCCAAGTGAAAAATTATAAAGGTGACTTTGCATTCAATGTCTGCTATTGTAGTTGTGAGAAAGAAAAATCGTATGACTGGCTTTGTAGATGACTGAGTTCATATTATTTTGAATAATCAAAAGATAAACTCTGTTTTTTTTATGGACTCATTAACAAGACTGGAAATTTTAGTATCTTCTCAAGGGATACACTTTTGGCAACACCTATGCCAATTGGAACTTATAGTGACATATGCATGATTTTCCATATATTTTGATATATATTGTTACAATATATTTTTACCTACTGCTTCACATCTCAAATCAAAAAATTCATGCGAAAGAATACCAGTACTTAAATAAAGCAGGTATACATAAATATCGTAAAATCATAGCGTGATTCTACTGCAAGAAAAATGTGGAAGATGTTTAACTGCCTGATAAAATTAGAGTTTCATTCAAACGTGATAAAGGTGGGTGGCGATTTTGAAACCTGATGCAAAGTCGACCACGATGGGGAGGTAGTCATCACTGCCAATCAACTTTTATTTTAAGTGTTAAATTGTCACTATGATAACAGTTTTATATAAATATAAATTTATATTTTGTGTCGCATATTTTATCAAAGTTCTACAAGTTCAATGATGTAATTATACCTATAACACTAGTCTTCTTTAAGAAATTTTTGTATACATACTATCTGTACAACAACTTAAGATATTTGACCTGTGAACTTCAAGCTGCATAACTATATATCTGTAGTGTTTACCTGACGATGGCGTAACTGCCAAAAACTGTTTAGTAACAAATAAAATTTGCAGAATATTGAACAATTATCTCGTGTGTTTCACTCAAAATGTTTTAGTTTCCCTTATTTTTAACTAGCTGCTCCCCGCGGTTCAAGAAAGGGCATAAATAACTACATGACTGTTCGCAACATTGTTAGCACGGAATATATAATTGTCTTGGAATGGATGGAGAGCCAAAAATCTATTGCAATACGTCCCTGTAAACGACGTTTCAAGACTTCTTGTTCTCCAAGTATACGTAGAGATTTCTAGCTCTCGATACACAGGAGCAACCTACATAGAGCTGTCTGTGCGAGAAACTTGGGGTGGCCAGATGAATACCTGCCACTTTTAATGTTTGTCCTTGATTCTTGTTTATAATAATCGAGAAGGCCACTTTCAATGGGGACTGTAATCCTTTAAACTGGCATGGCAAGTTTGTTGGGATGATCGGAATTCGTGGTATTTATACAGTCTCTCCCTTGGCTCCACCGGTGATGATGGTGGCCTGCACGATATGCCTTCTCAGGTCCGTGATGCATAAACCTGGTGCCATTGCATAATCGTGGTGCATCCAAGTTATGCATCAATAAAACAGGCACACCCACCTTCAGCTCCAACTTGTGGGATGGCACCCCTGACAGCTCTAATGAGTTTAGTAACTCCACAGGGTATGAAGTTGCGTCATTTGTTGTCATCACTGTATCGATTGACATGTAAGTAGTCACCTCACCAGGTACTTGATCAATAATTTTGTTATTGATATTTCTCACCGATTCATTCACATAACCATTCCTCATTGCTCAAGTTGTCATGTAAACTTGGAAAAACCTCATTAATTAGGTTATCTTCCGAGCTTACAACAGTACAGAAGTGGTTTTCAAATTTGATTAGGCCTTCCGCGTCCGTTGCGATGCGGCCCTCACCGATGAATCAAAAACAAATGCCAAGTAAAGGAAGAAAATAAACAGCAAACCTAACAGAGAAAAGTAACGAAATAAAAAAGATATCTAACGGAGAAACGAACAAAAGCAAAGCGAACAAACAAAAGAAACAACAAATGTAATGAATAAAGAAACTATCCTGACCCTATAAATACGAACTAAACAAATGAAAAACAATAAATGTAACAGGGAAACAAACCAACGAAGTCTTACAAACCAACGAAATCACCAGAGAAAGATTGAATAAGTGAAATCTAACCAGCAAAGTAACATCAATGCACTAAAAGGAAACGTTCGAATGCTATAAATAATCGAAATCAGCAAAGAAACTATTATTCATTGAAATCCAAAGAGAATACAATTTTAAAGAATTACGATAACATCACAATGTTCGAACATCTATAGTTGAAGGTGACAGTCCAATACACGTCATCGACAACCAAGGAGAAAACAATATTTAAGAACCTGGATAATATCACAATTGAATACACATTATACGTCCAAAGAAATATTTTTATGAGTGTTATACTGCCTGCCATATGTTGAGTGCACTTGCTACTACTTTCGTTGCAGTTTACGTACGCTATGTATATGTGGCAGTTCTCGCTTTGTATACAAAATAGGGCTTGGTATCTAGATCCTATTCTACACAAAACGTCAATGTTTTTTCTTGGTACTTGTTGTTGTTGTGGTCTTCAATCCGCAGACTGGTTTGATGCAGCTCTCCACACTACCCTGTCCTGTGCAAGTCTCTTCTGTTCGTCAACCTACATCCTTTTGAATCTGTTTACAATATTCGTCCCTCGGCCTCCCTCTACGATTTTTACCCCACACGCTTCCTTCTATTGCTAAATTGACAATTCCTTGATGTCTCAGAATGTTTCCAACCAATCTATCCCTTCTCTTAGTCAGGATATGCCAAAAATTTCTTTTCTCCCCAATTCTGTTCAGTACCTCCTCATTAGTTACGCGATCCACCCACCTAATCTTCAGCATTCTACTGTAGCACCATATTTCAAAAGCCTCTATCCTCTTCCTGTCCGCACTGTTTATCGTCCATGTCTCACTCCCATACAAGGCAACACTCCATACAAATGCCCTCAGAAAGGACTTCCTTAGGCTTAAATCAATATTCGATGTTAACAAATTTTTCTTTTTCAAGAACGCTTTTCTACCCATTGCCATTCTGCATTTTGTATCCTCTGTACTGCGAACATCATTTGTTATTTTACTGCCCAAGTAACAAAACTCATGTACCTCCTTTATTGCTTCGTTTCCCAATCTAATTCCTTCAGCATCACCTGATTTTCTTACACTGCACTCCATTACCCTAGTTTTGCTCTTGTTAATGTTCATCTTATATGCACCTATCAGCACACTGTCCATTCCGTTCAATTGCTCTTCCAGGTCCTTTGCTGTATCTGACAGAATTACTAAGTCGTCGGCAAAATGCCATGTTTTTAATTCTTCACCCTGAACTTTAATTCCTTCACCAAATTTCTCCTTGCTTTCCTTTATAGCTTGCTCAATGTACAAATTGAATAACAATGGAGAAAGACTACAACACTGTCTTACTCCCTTTCCAACCACTGCTTTCTTTTCATGCCCTTCAACTCTGACAACTGCTGTCTGGTTTTTGTACAAGTTGTAAATAACCTTCCATTCCTTATATTTTACTCCTGCTTGCTTCAGAACTTGAGTTTATCCCAATCAACATTGTCAAAAGCCTTCTCCAAATCTACAAAAGCTAGAAATGTAGGTTTGCCTTTCCTTAATCTGTCTTCTAGGATAAGCCGTAAAGTGAGTATTGCCTCCTGTGTTCCTACCTTTCTCCTGAATCCAAACTGATCCTCCCCGAGGTCGGCTTCTACCAGCTTTTCCATCCTTCTGTAAATAATTTGTGTTAATATTTTGCAACCATGACTTATTAAACTGATGGTTCTGTAATTTTCACACCTGTCTGCACCTGCTTTCTTTGGAATGGGGATTATAACATTTTTCTTAAAGTCTGAGGGTATTTCACCTGTCTCGTACATCTTACACACCAGGTGAAGCAGTTTTGTCATGGCTGGTTCTCCCAGAGACTTCAGTAGCTCTGAGGGAATATCATCTACTCCAGGGGCCTTGTTTCGACTTAGGCTCTGTCAAATTCTTCTCTCAGTACAGTATCTCCTATTTCATCTTCATCTACATCCTCTTCCCTTCCTACAATATTGTCTCGAAGTTCATTTCCTTTGTAGAGCCCCTCTATATACTCTTTCCACCTTTCAGCTTTCCCTTCTTTGCTGAGAACTGGTTTTCCATCCGTGTCCTTGATATTCATAGAGCTGTTTTTCTTATCTCCAAATGTTTCTTTTATTTTCCTGTAGGCTGTATCTATTTTTCCCCTATTTATACATTCTTCTACATCCTTGCATTTGCCTTCTAGCCACTCCTGCTTAGCCATTTTGCACTTCCTGTCAATCTCATTTCTTAGTCGTCTGTACTCCATTTTGCCTGTTTCATTTACTGCATTTTTATACTTTCTCCCTTCATCGATTAAATTTAGTATCTCCTGTGATATCCAAGGATTTTTTGTAGGTCTTGCCTTCCTACCTATTTTGTCCTCTGCTACCTTCACTATTTCATCTCTCAATTTTACCCATTCCTCCTCTACTGTTTTATTTTTCCCTGTTTCTATCAATTGTTGCCTAAAGCTCCCTCTGAAATTCTGAAGCAGCTCAGGTTCCTTCAATTTATCCAGGTCCCATCTCCTTATTTTCCTACATTTTTTGTAGTTTCTTCAGTTTCAGCCTACAGTTCATAACCAACAAGTTATGGTCAGAGTCTATATCTGCCCCTGGATATGTCTTACACTGTAAAACCTGGTTCCGAAATCTATGTCTTGCCATTATAAAATTATCTGGTATCTCCTGGTGTCCCCTGGTCTCTTCCACGTATACAACCTTCTTTTGTGATTCTTGAACCAGGTGTTTGTTATATCTAAATGATGTTCTGTGCAAAATTCTACCAGGTGGCTCCCTCTTTCATTCCTTTTGCCCAGACCATATTCACCTACTATCTTCATTCCCTTCCTTGTCCTACTACCGAATTCCAGTCTCCCATAACAATTAAGTTTTCCTCTCCCTTAATTGTCTGAATAATTTCCTTTAGCTCCTCATATATTTCTTCGATTTCCTCATCATCGGCAGAGCTAGTTGGCATATAAAACTGTACTACTGTTGTCGGTGTTGGCTTCGTATCTATCTTCACAATGATAATGCAATCACTGTGCTGGTCATAGTAGTTTACCCGCATTCCTATTTTCTTATTCATTATCAGCTCAGTCAATCATCCAGACTGTTGCCCCTGTAACTACTGAAAAGGCTGCTGCCCCTCTTCAGGAACCACACGTTTGTGTGGCCTCTCCACAGATACCCCTCCGCTGTGGTTGCACCTATGGTACTGCTATCTGTATTCTTGAGGTACAGAAGCCTCATGGGAGTGGCCATGGTACTTAGAGCATATTTTATTTAAAGACTTCAATTTATATACATACATCCTTCAGTTGTAACAACAAATGAAAATGAATGCGGCATAAACGCCAACATTCAGATTTTTTGTGTATGTATTTATATGTCAGTTAAACCGTTTTGGCAGTATCCCAGAGTCTTTTTGTATATTCGAAATTAAAAAAGATAACAATAACAAAGAAAAAAATTTCACTATAGCAGGATGCGAACAACTGCCCAAAATAATGACATAACGCGTTAACCATCGCGGCTAAACATGACATACACTACACAGCACCTCTGCTGTTGTATTAGAAGCTTCTTACAACCGTTACGTATTTCTATGGATATATTTCAAATAAATAACTTGTAATAAACATTTTGTAAAGTAGCCTATGTCCTAATCCAAGACATAAGAAATCTCTATATGAAATTTCATCTAAATCAGTGCTGCAGTTTTAGCGTGATGCAGTAACAAACATACAAACTTTCGCATTTATAATATGTATAGGATTACTTTACATACGTCCATGATCATTTTGTTGTAAGTCATTGCACATAGTCTGTTTATGTGAAGGCCATCCCTACCCAGACATTTGTCACTGAGAAATTTATTTCGATCAACAAATATGACACCAAGTTCGTCACACTGTTCTCTAACTCCAATGTTTATTTTGTAAGCACTATTAACGGATCTTCTTTGCAGAATTCTGCTGATCACGATTCTGGAGTTACTAAACAAACTTTTGGCTGTGTGAATTACATTAAGAGCATCATTTATAATTTCTTCTTGGCTGTTGATTCGAATAGAGTTGGTGCCTACGTGAATTGTCACACCTTTAAAATTTGTGTTGGAATTGTTGTTTTGCTTGTTCATTATGTTGTTGAAGTGTTTCATGATCTGCCTTGGTCGAATTCCAGGGAGAACAATGACTTTACAGTTCGGAACCACTACATTTTTTAAAATGTTATCGCCAATAAAAAAGAAATAACTTTCGTTAATCTGTTCTGTTCATATCTCTCTCTCTCTCTCTCTCTCTCTCTCTCTCTCTCTATCTATCTCTCTCTCTCTATCTATCTCTCTCTCTCTATCTATCTCTCTCTCTCTATCTATCTCTCTCTCTCTATCTATCTCTCTCTCTCTATCTATCTCTCTCTCTCTCTATCTATCTCTCTCTCTCTCTCTATCTATCTATCTCTCTCTCTTTCTTTTTCCTTCTTCTTCTTCTTCTTCTTCTTCTTCTTCTTCTTCTTCGTCTTCCTTATATGTCACTGTTTTCCAGTTATATTTTCTTGCAGATTTGTCACACGATTTGTTGTCTACCACTGTTTTTACTGAGATTTGCAGTTGCACATGCGAGTTTTCACAGGTTTCTTTATTTTCAGTAACAGAGTTGGTGCACAACAGTTTACAGATTGACCACACGTTTCATTTCCTGACACTGTTTTCACTGGAATTTGCACATGCGAGTTTTCACAGTTTTGTTTTTCGTTTGGTTTGAGGGTGAAGAAATAAAAACATTATGTTTTGCCGATGACATTGCAATTCTGTCAGAGACAGCACAAGACGTGGAAGAGTAGTTGTCTGGAATGAACAGTGTGTTGAAAGGTGCATATGACATGAACATTAACAAGATCAAAACAAAGGTAATGGAGTGCAGTCTAAGAAAATCAAGCGATGCTGAAGGAATTAGGTTAAGCAACAAAACTCTAAAGGTATTAGATGAGTTTTGTTACTTGAGCAGTACCGACGATATAAAATGCAGAAAGGCTATGTAAAGAAAGAAATTTTTAGACAAGAGAAATTTGTTAATATCGAATATTAATTTAAGCATAAGGAAGTCCTTTCTGAATGCATTTGTGGTGGTGGTGGACATGACGGACCAAACAACGAGGTCATCACTCCCTTCAACCCCAAATTGTACACGCCATGGAACCCAATGAAAAATAGGCGAAAGCCAAAAAACCATTACACTAGGAATTAAAATCATCTCACCAACAAGACTAAGACCAACCTAGGGCAGCGAAAGCGACCACTACCCTAAACCACAAGTTACTAATGGCACAGTGGTCAACATATCACAGCTCCAGAGCAGGGAGAAATAAAACGTTAAAATGTAAAAGAGTGGGGGACTGGGGAGGAGAAGGCTCTAAACCCCACAAACAGCCAAGAATCACAAACCCACTCACCCCGACCAAGCGAGTCCTAGAGCTGACAATAAAATCTACTTTCACGGAGGAAGGCAAGGGCGCGATCAACAATCCGTGGGTCATCCGCCAAAACTAGAGGCAACGAAGGTGGTAGGCCATAGTCGCCACGAAGTCTCAAATGGAGAGGACATTCAACCAGAATATGAGACACGGATTATACAGCTCCACAATCACAATGTGGTGGATTGTCATTTCGTAAAAGAAATCCATGGGTCAGCCTGCAGTGTCCAATATGGAGGCGACAGAGGACAATTGATTCTCTCCGGGAAGGGCGTAAGGATGAACTCCAAGCTGCAGTCGTATCTTTGATGGTGCGGAGTTTATTGGAAGGGGCAGTAGCTTTCCAACTGCTATCCCAAGAGGAGTGAAGCAAAGATCTGATCTGCACCCACAGATCCGCACCAGGAATTAGAAAGGGAGGTGGGCAGTGAGTAATTGCCGATCTAGCCAACCGGTCAGCCTCTTCATTCCCTGTAATACCAACATGGCTTGGCACCTAGAGAAAGGTAATGGAGCAGGCAGCACGATGAAGGTCAGCAAGGAGCTCATGGATGGAAATAACTAAAGGATGGGAGGGAAAAACATCGATCAATGGCCTGCAGACTGCTCATGGAGTCAGCACAGATTATACCACGTTCCACGGCAGTCTGTTTAATAAAACAGAGGGCTCTATAAATTGCCATCAGCTCTGCCGTGAACACACTGCATGCCTCTGGCAGAGAATGGCATTCCGCCCCAACAGGAGATGTAAAAGCATATCCGGAGTGGCCCGCAGTTTTCGAGCCAACAGTGTAGAAAATAGAGGCTCCCTGAAACTCTTCTAGTACTGGGCACACCAAACGCCGAAAGACCATGGGGGAAATTAAAGTTTTCGGGCCCTGGAAGAGATCCGCCCGAATTAGTGGTTGCGGCACCATCCACGGGAGTGTGCGTGCAGTGAAATGGGGGGCACAATCTAGGGAAGGAAAATGGAAATCTCGGCACAGAGAGGCAAGCCGCAGTCCGATGGGAAATCCCGCCCGTGGCCGGATATCAGAAGGTCGAAGCCCGTCATATGCAAAAAGAACCTGGTAAGCGGGATGAGCAGGATATTGCCGGATGGCGATGGCATAAGACGCTAGAAGCTGATGCCCCCTGATCTGAAGAGGGCAGTTTCCCGCCTCAACAAGGAGACTGTTGAACGGGCTAGTCGGGAACGCACCTGTAGCCAAGCTTACACCATAATGGTGAACCGGGTCTAATAATTTCAGGGCAGAAGGAGCTGCTGAGCCATAAACTTGACACCCATAGTCCAATCGGGACACGATTAGAGCCCGATAGATATGAAGGATAGTTGTTCGGTCTGCACCCCAAGATGAATGAGCAAGGAAACGTCGGGCATTAAGTTTCCTCATAAAGCTAATCTTTAGGTGGCGAATATGGGGCACCCAAGTCAATTTTTTGTCAAATAGAAAACCCAGAAAATGATGCTGTGCCACAACTTCCAGGCGCTGATTACCCAAGAACAGTTCTGGATCAGGGTGAACTGTAGTACGACGACAAAAATGCATCACCCTCGTTTTTGACGAGGAAAACTGGAAAACATGGGATGTAGCCCACATTGAAGCCCGCCGAATGGTGCTCTGGAGCTGACATTCAGTAGAGGCTACTGAGTAGGAGCTGTACCATATGCAAAATTCGTTGACATACAATGCCGGAGTTACCAGCGACCCAACAGAGCTCACCAACCCATTGATGGCGATTAGAAAAGTGTAACACTCAACACTGAGCCCTGGGGGACGCCGTTCTCCTGTATTCGAGGGGAGCTAAATGAAGAGCCAACTCTGACACGGAACAGGCGGTGGGATAAAAACTGACGGATAAAAATTGGTAAGGAGCCTCTGGGGCCCCAGTCATGAAGAGAACATAAAATATGACGACGCCAAGCAGTGTCGTACACCTTATGAAGATCGAAGAAGACTGCTAAAAGATTATGTCGTTTAGAGAAGGCCTGTCTGATCGCTGCCTCCAGTCGAAGTAAATGGTCAATAGGGGATCATCCCTCCCGGAACCCACACTGGTAAGGCGAGAGAAGTCCCCAGAATTGAAGAACCCAGCATAATCTGCAGGCTACCATCCTTTCAAGTAATTTACAGGGGACACTTGTCAGGCTCATTGGTCGATAACTGTCCAGTGCCGACGGGTGCTTGCCAGGTTGTTGTTGTTGGGTTTTGGAAGGGACTAAACAGCGACGGTTATCAGTCCCTTGTTCCAGTCAAAGAGATAAAACATTTTGTTAACCCATCCAAAATCAATGCGTTAACAAGTCAAAGTTTAAAACTTACAGACTAACATTAAGAAAGGATATGATTAAAATGAAGAAGGGATAAAACAGCTGAAACAGCACAAGAGTGGTCACAGGGATATAAGGAACACACCCAGCCACTCTGGAACAGGTTAAAACCACCTACCTAACAGACTTAAGCAGGTGGAGGACAGAGCAGTGACAGACAAACACAAACTTTAAATTGACTTGTAAAATCGACATTCACGCATAAAATTTAAAACAGAGTCAACCGTGGAGGTGTTGTCAGCTAATGCAAGCTGCAAAGCGTCAGGGATATTAAAATTTCGTCTCGCTGCGGCTAAATTGTGGCATTCAATTAAGATGTGGGCGACTGTCAAAGGCGCACCACATCGACACTGAGGAGGGTCCTCGCGACGCAAAAGGTGATCATGCGTGAGCCAAGTATGGCCTATACGGAGCCGACAAAGGACAACCGACTCCCTGCGAGAACCCCTCAGGGGGGTCTTACACACAGCGGTAGAGGGCTTGACAACACGGAGCTTATTGGGTTCGGTCGAGTCTGCCCATTCAGAATTCCAAACCCGAAGGACCTTGCGGATCAACTGGGTTTGGAGGTCCGAGTCTGGGAGGCCAATATCCAGGGACCGTGAAGTAGTGGCCTGCTTGGCCAACTGATCGACGCGTTCATTGCTCGGTATACCGATGTGGCCCGGTGTCCAGACAAAGGTGACAGAACGGCCTGACACTTCAAGGGCAAAGACAGCATCTTGAATGGCTCGCACCACAGTGTGTTTCGGTAGAAACTGGTCGAGGGCCTGTAAGGCACTCAGGGAGTCGCTGCAGATGACGAACGACCCCCTGGGGCGAGCTCTGAGGTGTTCAAGAGCTGTCAAAATACCGACTAGTTCTGTGGTGAAGATGCTGTTTCCACAAGGCAATGACCGCTGTTCGATGTGGTCACCATAGATAAAGGCATATCCAGCATGGCCATCGACCAAAGAACCGTCCGTGTAAATAATGTGTGCTCCGCGAAGTGTGTCAAGCAGTGCATAGAACCGGCGACGGAGAACCAGTGGTGAGACAGAGGCCTTCGAATCCCGGGACAAGTCCAACCGAAGCTCTAGGCGAGGAATTGTCCAGGGGGGAATACGAGGGGAGTAATGGTAAGGTGGAAGAAGGGGTAAGGAATCAAGTAAGGAGAGAAGGGAACGGACACGGACCGCTATCGGGAGACCCGACCTGGGCCGACGTCGCGGGGAAGGGAGTGCAGAAAGCAGGAAGAGAAGCCTGTGATTCGGATGACGGGGTGAAGCATGAAACCGGGCAATGTAACTCATCAACAACCGTTGCCGGCAATACTGCAGAGAGGGAACACCAGCTTCAGCTAGAAGGCTCGGTACGGGACTGGTGCGAAAAGCCCCTGTTGCGAGACGCACACCTGTGTGGTGATCGAGGTCTAGGACCCGCAAGGCAGAAGGGGCTGCTGAGTCTTACACCACGCTCCCGTAATCAAGCCGCGACAGAATAAGTGACTTGTAGAACTGAACAAGGGTGGAACGTGCTGCTCCCCAACTAGTATGGCTGAGGCATCGAAGGACATTTAAATGTCTTCTGTCTCAGCTGACATAGGTGTGGCACCGAAGTCATCTGGGCATCGAAGACCATGCCCAGGAAGCGATGTGTTTCCTCAACCTGAAGTAGTTCACCACCCAGGTAGAGCTCTGGGTCAGGGTGAACTACCCGATGGCGACAGAAGTGCATCACGCGGGTTTTCCATGCGGAGAACTGAAATCCGTGAGTAGAGGCCCATGAGTGGGCCTTTTGGATGGCACCCTGCAACCGTCGTTCAGCTAAGCCGATGCTAACGGAGCTGAAATACAGGCAGAAGTCATCGGCGAACAGGGAGCAACTGACTGATGACCCCACAGCCGCAGCAAGACCGTTTATTGCCACTAAAAACAATGGAACACTGAGGACGGAGCCCTGTGGGACACCGTTCTCTTGAATACGGGGGGAGCTAAATGATGCCCCAACCCTCACCCGAAACGATCGGTTGGAGAGGAAATTGTGAATTAAAATAGGAAGGGCGCCACGTAAGCCCCAGTCATGCATAGTCGTCAAAATATGGTGGCGCCAGGTGGTGTCATACGCCTTTCGAAGGTCGAAAAATACAGCAACCAAATGCTCACGCCTAGCAAACGCAGTGCGAATAGCCGACTCCAATGACACGAGGTTGTCAATGGTAGAACGGCCCTGGCGAAAGCCCCCTTGTTGTGGAGCAAGGAGTCCACGCTCTTCAAGGATCCACATAAGCTGCCGACTCACCATACGTTCAAAGAGCTTGTAGAGAACGTTGGTGAGGCTGATCGGCCGATAATTGTCAGCCACCTGGGGATCTGCACCAGGTTTCAGCACCGGGATGATAGTGCTTTCTCGCCACTGCGACGGGAAAGTGCCCTCTGCCCACAGATGGTTAAACAGGACGAGAATGCGGCATTGAAACTCTGGTGAAAGGTGTCGGAGGAATTGGCCATGTATCCTATCAGGTCCTGGAGTTGTATCAGGACACGCAGAAAGGGCAGTTTGGAACTCCCACTCACTAAACGGGTCGTTGTATATTTCCCGACGACGAGTGCGGAAAGATAACTGTTTCCGCTCGGCCCACTCTTTGAGGCAGCGGAAGTCGGCACGGTACATGGCAGTCGCAGAGCATTGTGCGTAGTGGTCTGCCATGTGCTCGGCAATCGCTGGCGGTAGCGTGCTGAGCACACCCTGGATGGTGAGGGATGGGATACCTGTCGGCGGGCGGTATCCAAAGACGCGTCAGACTTGCATCCATACGTGAGCCAGGGAGGTACGGGAGCCGATACTGGCTACATACCGCTCCCAGGAATCCTGCTTGCTCTGCTGTACGAGTCGTCGAGCACGCGCATGGAGCCGTTTAAAGGCCACTAAATTCTCCACGGATGGGTGGCGGCGATGGCGCTGGAGCGCTCGCCAACGTTCCCGGATAGCCTCAGCAATCTCCGGTGTCCACCAAGGCAGGGACCTACGCCTAGTGGAACTGGTGGTTTGCGGAACTGCTACCTCAGCGGCCATGACAATACTATCAGTCACCTGCTGGACTGCATTGTCAATGTCATCTGGAAGTGGTGCAGCAATGATAGCGGTTGAAGCATAGACTGGCCAGTCAGCCCTACGGAGACACCAACGGGGTAAGCTGTCTGCAGCTTGGTACTGCGGGAGCGACACAAAGATTGGGAAGTGGTCGCTGCCACACAGGTCCTCATACACACGCCAACCGAAGTGTGGTCGAAGGCTGAGGCTGCAGACGGAGAGGTCGATCGCTGAATACGTGCCTTGTGCCACGCTAAAATGCATGGGGGCACCTGTATTCAGGAGGCAAAGGTCTTGTTGCGCCACTAATGTCTCAACATCCCTACCTCGGCCTGTGGTCTGGAGTCCACCCCACAGAGGGTTGTGGGCGTTGAAGTCCCCCAAAAGGAGGAATGGTGGGGGAAGTTGGGAGACCAGAGCAGTAAGGTTGTTGAGAGACACAGCCTCATCCGGAGGAAGGTACAAGCTGCAGACAGTGAATTCCTGCGTTGCCTGGATTCTGACAGCTACTTCCTCAAGAGTGGTGTTGAGTGGCACTGGGGCACTGGGTACAGTGTCCAGGACATACAGGCAGACACTGCCAGACACCCTGTCGTATGGGTCCTGTTGCGGTAGTAGCCCCGATACCCACGGAGGGCATTGGTGCGCTGTGCTGGAAACCATGTCTCCTGTAGGGCGATACAAAGTTCAGGGTAGCGCCACAGTAATTGGCGCAGCTCGGCCAGGTGATTAAAGAAACCGCTGCAATTCCATTGGAGAATAAATCTTTCTGCTCGCTGTAAAGCCATAAAAGAAAAGAAAGAAAAGAAGATCATTCCGTAGGAACATCTGCCGCCTTATGGTCAGGATCTACAGAATCTAAGACCATAGGTGATTCTGGATGTGCAGAGCTCCTATGTTCAGGCGAATCAATAAGTGCGAGATCCTCAGCGGAGGCAAGGATCTCGACTTCATCCTCTGAAGCAGAGGATGTGGGTGTGGGTGGCTTGGAAGCCACCAAAGAATCCTTCTTCTTCTTTTCTTTCTTTTTACCCTCTCGCTGGCCCTTGGGTGTTAAGGACCATGGGGGTTTCTCAACAGGGGCTGCAGGTGCCGACGAAGAGGTGGAGGCCCCTTGATCAGCAGCCGCGGGATCCTTCAGCCATTTGCTGGGATCCACTTTCCCACGAAGAGAAGCCTCAGAAGGGAGTGTCCCGTGGGACCCCTTCCAGGCGAGAGGAGCCGGAGAAGGCTGTTGTTTCTCCGGCGCTGGGGTGGGGACCGACGTCCCCCACAATGGTTTGTCTGTTGCTCCCAACGTGAAAAGTGTGGGAGCAACCGAAGGAGTAGCACCCCTAACTGTCAAGGGGGCAGGTGCAGTAGTTCGGGTCTGGGGGCCCGCTGGCATTCGTGGTACAGATAGTCTGGAGACTGACGATGAAGCTACTGTGGTATAAGACGTTGGCTTGGTGACAGGATGGAGCTTCAAATATTTATGTCTGGCCTCTGCGTATGTCAGCCGGTCCAGGGTCTTATACTTCATGATCTTGCGCTCTTTGTGGAGTACAGAACGGTCGGGCGAACAAGGAGGATGCTGCTGATTGCAATTGATGCACACTGGAGGTGGGGTACAGGGGGCGTCTGGATGGGATGCACGCCCACACTCCCGACATTTTGGATTGGCGTCACATCGGGAGGACATGTGACCAAACCTCCAGCACTTGAAGCAGCGCATAGGGGGAGCAACGTAGGGCTTGACGTCGACCCGGTAAACCATTACCTTGACTTTCTCAGGCAATGAATCGCCCTCGAAAGCCACGATGAAGGCACTGGTGGCAACCCTCTTGTTCCTCGGACCCCTATAGATACGGCGGATGAAGTGCACACCTCGCCGCTCCAAGTTAGCTCTCAATTCATCGTCTGATTGCAGCAGCAGATCCCTGTGGAAGATGATGCCCTGGACCATGTTTAAGGTCTTATGTGGTGTAACGGAAACAGAAACATCACCCAGCTTGTCACAGGCTAGCAAAGTCCGTGACTGGGCTGGGGATGACGTCGTTATTAAAACGGATCCAGACCTCATCTTGGACAATCCATCGACCTCTCCATATTTGTCTTCCAAATGTTCCACAAAGAACATTGGCTTTGTGGACATGAAAGATTCCCCATCTGTACGGCTGCACACTAAATATTTCGGGGCGTAAGCCTCACCTTGATTTTTGGCCCTACGTTCCTCCCACGGTGTAGACAGGGAAGGAAACGTTTGGGCGTCATACTGTTCAGCGTTGTAATTGCTTCGACCGCGCTTAGAGATGGCGGTTGTACGTCCGCCAACGTTTCGTGGTCTTTTCATCGTGTTCCCACGAGCAGCTAGGGAAATAAGGGTCCACCCAGGCAGAGCCCCGCTTGGCTGGGTAAGCCTTATACAACTGAGGTGCGGCAGGTTCCTCAGAGGTTGCTCGCTAGCGGCCGTTCAACCTCAACAGCCATGCATCTCCTCGGCACGTAGCACACCTTGAGATTGAGGGTTTTTTTAGAGAGGTTTGTACCGTCCTCGCGACCCGGGTGATTAAGTCAAGATCCCGGGCTCTGAAACGTACAACGTACCACCGTCGTGCCCAACGATGGTCGTTGAGTCACGCACAGAGCTTACAGTGTAGCGGACTGTTGGCGCGACACAGCCCACGGCTCAGGACCCCGGGGTCGCCAAGCCCGTACTCAGCAAATTAATGCTGAGCCCCTGAGGGGTCCTTGCCAGGCTTGAGGGCAGGGACCACAATACTCTCCCTCCACTGGGAGGGGAACACCCCTTGAAGCCAAATACGGTTAAAAACTTTTAGGATAAATTGTCATTGTGAGGAGTTGAGGTGTTTCAGCAATTGATTATGGATATCATCAGGGCCAGGTGCTAAATCACGAGAAGAGGGAGAGGGCCAACGATAGTTCCCAGTCAGTAAAAGGTTCGTTATATGGTTCCACCTGGTGAGAAGTAAAGGCTAATTTGAAGGTTTCGGCCTGGTGTTTCTTAAGGAGAAAGGTCGCCGGATATGAAGTTGTTGCTGATACATTGGCGAAGTGAGTTGCAAGATGTTCTGCAATGACAGATGGCTCTGTACATACCCCATCAGGCAGGGCAAGACCAGGGATGGAAGACGGCCGCCAGCTACCTTTGACAAGAGTGTGGGCTATGCTCCGATCTATCCGCAGGACAGAGGAGCCTAACGAGGAGACAAAATGCTCCTAGCATGTCCGCTTACTTTGTTTGATTAAGCGAGGGATGGGTGGCGCTTAAGATGTTGCAAGGCCCTATGGCGCTCGCGAATGGCTGCGGCAACAGTTGCATTCCACCAAGGGACCGGCCGGCGAGTAGGAGGACCTGTCGACCGGGGAACAGCGGCGTTGGCAGCTTGGGTAATTGTGTTGGTCATTTGGCTTATAACATCATCTATACAGCCTGAGGGGGAAGATGGATAAACAACCTGGGATGTATATAGCTGCCAATTAGCACGACCGAAAACCCAGCGGGGTACCCTGGCTCGTAGTAGGTGCGAGGGAAGTGAAAGAATCAAAGGAAAGTCGTCGCTATCACAGAGGTCGTCATACGCCGACCAGTGAAATAAAGGAAGGAGAGAAGGAGAAGTGAGAGAGAGGTCTATGGCAGAAAAGGTGCAGTGAGCGGCACTAAAATGGGTTGAGGAACCATCGTTGAGAAGGCTTAGGTTGTGGTCAGCAAGAAACTTGTCTATGAGGCAGTCCCGGCTAGACGTATAAGCACTGCCCCAAAAAGAATGGTGGGCATTGAAGTCCCCAAGGATGAGGTAAGGAGGGGGGGGGTTGCTGAAGGAGGGCAACTAGGGACACGAGTGTAGGTGGCCTGTCAGGGGGAAGGTAGAGGTTGCAAATAGTTAACGGAGTGTCCAAGTGAACCCAGACAGCAACCACTTCCAATGGAGTTTGGAGAGGAATCCAGGTACTGACAATATCTGTCCGGACTAAAGTACAAACCCCACCAGACGCCTGGAGGGGACCAACCCGGTTCCGACAAAAAGCACGGAACCCACGGATGGTCGGTGAATGTGCATTCATAAACCTCGATTCCTGCAGCACGACACAGGCCACAGAAGAAAGAGAGATTAGCTGTTTAATCTCCAAGAGGTGACGGTAGTAGCCATTACAGTTCGATTGGATGATCACATCACGAGGATCTAGGCAGGAAGCGAATGGCGTAATGTCTGTCACGCTGCTTTGTCAGCGTCCATCACCGAAGAAGAAGGGACAAAATCCATAAATAGCTTATCAGCCTCAGGCTCAATAGGATGAGCGCATTGCAACAGCACAGTCGGCACCTCCTGTGGTACCGGAGGGGCTTTATCTTTTAACTTTGGTTCCTCCTCCTCCTCCTATTTCTCTTTCTCTCTTGTGGGACGGGGAGGACCCGCCCCAGAGAGCGGACTTTTGTCAGTTAGGTCTGGTACTGACGAAGATCGGGCGACCTTTGAACTCACTGACTGGGAGTGCGATGGCCGACTGGAGGTCGAAGATCTCCGATCTAGGGAACGCCGGGACGGAAGGCCCTGAGATGGGGCACTGTCACCGGCAGGCAACGGAGAAGGGGTGCACTTCTCCATCTTGGAAGGGGTGGGACACAAAGGGAGGGCTACAGGAGCTACAGGAGAGGGAGATGTGAGGGAGGGATGGGAACGAGGTGTAGGGGGGAGATGGGAGTGGGAAGGGGAGGGTGAAAGGTTAGAAGATAACGTCGTAGCGAAGGTCGTCGTCGTCTGCACGGGATGCAGACGTTCATATTTACTGCGGGGCTCAGGGTACGTCAAACACTCCAGGGATTTGTACTCTTGTATTTTCTTTTCTTTCTTGAACATAGGGCAATCTGGTGACCGTGAAGAGTGGTGTCGATGACAGTTGCCACACACCGGCAGAGGAACACAGGGGCTCCCCTCATGTAGTGGGCGTCCACAATCACCGCATACTGGGACTGCTGTACAGTGAGAGGACATATGACCAAACCTCATACATCGAAAACATTGCATGGGAGGTGGAATGTAGGGCTTCACAGAGATATATTATCTTTACCTTCTCTGGGAGTGTCCCCCCCTCGAAGGCCAAGATAAAGGCCCCAGTATCGACGCGGTTGTCTTTAGGTCCCCGCTGAACGCGGCGAACAAAATGTACACCACGCTGCTCGAGATAGGCCCTAAGAGCTCCTCATCAGTTTGAAGGAGGAGATCCCGGTGGAATATCACACCCTGTACCATATTCAAGGATTTGTGCTGGAGTATTGTTACTAAGGGTGGTGCAGGCGAGCAAAGCTTCAGACTGGGCTGCCGAGACTGTTTTAATGAGCAATGAGCCAGATCTAAGTTTACTCTTAGATTCCACTTCACCAAACTTGTCCTCTATGGTCTCAACAAAGAACAGCGGTTTAGTGGTAGTAAAAGCTCCTCCATCAGTCCTTGTGCAAACCAGGTAGCGAGGAAAGGGTTTTACTCCTAACCGGAGAGCCTGGCCTTCCTCCCAACGAGTAGCGAGGGAGGGAAACATCCTCGTATCCGCAGTAGCAGCATTAAAAGACCTCTTCCTGTCTTGAGAGACAGCCGATGCACGACCATTTTGGAGTCTAACTCTTTTCATAGTGCTAGACGTCCACCCTGGTGTCACCCACTCCGAAACAGGGGCTCTCTCCATGGGTGCCACCCAGCCTCAGCAAAGGCCACCTGGCATGATGGCCATTGCCGAGAGTTCTGTCACCCCTGAGGACAGGCATCAACTCCTTGGCTTGCATGGAGAGGTTGCAGCTCAGACACCAGTAGTGTGATCCCTGTGGTGTCAGGGGGCTCAGCCAAAGGGTACATAACAGCTCCCCCCCACACGGACTGGCTACACGTGCTGGGGACCTAGCGGGGGATGGGGGCTACAGCGAGGAAAGGAAGAGAAAAGGAAAGGATAGGACCCGCGCCGTTGGGGCTAGGTCGGGAGTTCTTCCCCAATTGGCTCACACGTTATCGGATAATTTTATTATGGAAGGTCAAACCCCGAGCGAGGACCAAACTGGGCCGAAAACTGGTGTACACAGCAGACAAAACCAAAACTGCAGGACAATCGGTACCATGGGTTAGCCAAGCCGTCATCTAGAGTAACACCGAGAGACGGGGTTGGAGAGGGTGGGAATGAGCGATTGGGATGGGAAGGAAGGGTAGCTAGGAGAGGTAATGCAGCCTGGGGAAAGTAGGAAAAAAGGCTGCAATGGCTCAGGGACCCGTGCACACCACACACGTACCCACAGAAGAGCTGTGGGCCCCCTGGGGAGTGAATGCATTTGTGTGGAGTGTTGCCTTGTATGGGAGTGAAAAATGGACGATAAACAGTGCAGACAGGAAGAGGATAGAGGCTTTTGAAATGTGATGCTACAAAAGAATGCTGAAGCTTAGATGGGTGGATTGTGTAAATAATGAGGAGGTACTGACCAGAATTGGGGAGAAGAGAGATTTCTGGCATACCATGACTAAAAGAAGGGATCAATTAGTCAGACACATTCTTAGACATAAAGGAATTGTAAATTTATCGTTGGAGGGAAGTGTGTGGGGTAAAATGGCAGAAGGAAACCAAGAGATGAATATAGAAAGCAGATTCAAATGGATGTAGGTTGCCATTCTTATGAGGAGATGAAGAGGCTTGCTCAGGATAGGGTATTGTGGAGAGCCGCATCAAACCAGTCTCCGGACTGAAGACCACAACAACACAACGTTCACAATATGGAGATTTCTCACATTTTATTTAACATAATGCTGGTTATCTTTTCACAAAGTCCCAACTGTAACAAACATTTATTATAAATAATGGAGGATAGGTAACCACTCACCGTAAAGAGGTTGCTGAACTGCTGACAGACATGAAAATAGATAATCACATTCACACAACTTAAATTTTATGCCATGTCCTTCATCAGAAAAAGGAGACACATATTTTCGCAATCCCTCACACAACTACACACACAAAACTATCATGTCCGGCCACGAATATGCCGAGGATTTGTCCGACTACAAGCAGTGATTGCACCAGCATTTCGTCGCGTTCCAGGTGTGTGATAACATTCGCAATAAGGCTCTTCGACCTGACAACCCCTCTTTAGCGGACGTTTTGTGTATCGCGTGCACATTCGAAGTTTTGGAGGCAGTTGGGAGTCAGCTTTTTCACACGGGGTGAGGTATCTTCTCTAGACAATTCAGCCCAGGTATCCGTGGCGCCTGTTTCTGCGGTGGCTGTAGTCGACTCACATCCCCCTCCTCCCCATCTAGCGTCTCGGCACCCACCTGTGTCTTACGGGCGGAGGGAACGGCAACGTGCGTAGCCCACTTCAGAAAGCGAGCGGATTTCTTGTCTTTCATCCAGGGCGGTCATTCTCTGAAATCGTGCCCTCACAGACAGGCCACTTGTAATTGCTGAGGAAATTTGGACACCTGACCCGAGTGCATCGCTCCTCCGCAAGGGGCCACAACAAGACCTTATGCCCTTGCAATTTTGTCAAGTCGCCCACGGATAATAATAAAGTCATTCCTGTAGGCGTATAGATGCAGAAACATTTATTGACCTCTGTATTATGCGGAAACCTGTCAAGCTTCAAGTGGGCACGGGCACAATGACCTCGTTTCTATGCTCAGCTACTTATCAGGCTTTAGGCTTCTCCACATTAGGTCCGGCACCATGCACGTTGCTCGGCTATGGCGGCCACCCTATTCCACTCCTGGGGTCGTTTGTAGCCAAGGCCATATATCACAATGCCGCCGCGCGGTGCCATTTATTGTCGATAAGACTGCGCCAGCTACAAATATCTTTTGCCTTGACACATGTCATGCCTTTGGCTTTACTATTATACTTGCTCAGTTTCCAATCAAATTCCATATGAGAGTCTCTCTCTCAGCTAAGCGCGGAATTCACGTCTTTGTTTGCGCCGGGTCTGGGATGTGCTAAGAATTTTCGGGTCTCCATTACACTTAAACCTATGGCTAGCTTCATCTTTTGTCAGGCTCGGCCCCTTCCAATCGCCCTTTGTGACACAGTTAAAACTGAATTAGATCGCCTGATGGCTGAGGGTATTTTGCTTCCTGTCACAGCCAGTGAGTGGCTGTGAATTCCCTCTCCATCATTGATTCTTTCCCAATGCCTCGCCTGATGGAACTGATAGACCAGCTGGCGGGGGTCCAATATTTCTCAAAGAGAGATCTGGCAGAGGCCTATCTACAGTTGCCTTTGGATGACAAATCCAAGCAGTCACTGGTAATTTCTATAACATTCAGCCTGTCCCAGTATCAAATGTTGCCATGCGGGGTGTCCACTTCCCCAGCTATCTTTCAGAGTTATTTGGAGCTGTTGCTAGCACTGGTACCCTGTTGTGTGAACTACATGGATGATGAGATGTTTACAGCTTTCCCAGCGTACAGATAATTCCATAAAATCTCGGGCGAACTGTCGGATGTCTGGAACTTCCAGCCACAATACTTTGGCACTGAGTCCTCTGACCATCTACAGTTGAGTACCGCCGAAGTACTGGCGAAGGTGCGGTGAGCTCTGTTATTTATGACCACTTCAGCAGACATTGAGCATGTGCATACTTAGTGTGCACGTACACTACAAGTACGTACGCTGCTCCAAGCGTCCTCTGTGGTGGAGGCTTGCCGCTTACATATCAGATCGATTATCGTCGTCAATCAGTTGCAGGGAACTACACCAACTACGAAGTTATTCAATGACAGCATTCAATGCAGGATTTATTTGGAAACCGCTGCCTCTATTTAATACGAGTCCCACTGTCAGACAGTCTTCTTCCCACAGCTTCATTGACAATGGAGTTCTGAAAGTTTGATGTGTGGGTCACAATTTTCATCTCATTACAGTTCATTGAATGACCTGGGGAAATACAATGTTTGGCAACTGCAAACTTCAGAGGCTGTAGGAGGCAAGTATGCTACTGGTGTTCCACAATGTGCTCCTGCACAGTGTGCGTCGTCCGTCCTATATATTACTTGCCACATTCACATGGAATCCTGTAAACCCACTTTACGCCGCTCCAGATCGTCTTTGCCAGAACCCAACAGCGATAAACTTTTGGAAGAAGGCCAAAAGATGACTCTTACTTTATACTTTCTTAGTATTCTGCCTATCTGTGATGAAATATTCCCAATATATGGGAGATAAGAAATCAATTAAAAGCCTCTTCTCAAATAGGCTGTGGTATAGGAAAGAGACAGCGTGGCAAATGCAGATTTGTGTGTGGCGGGAGACGTGCAGGGAAGAGTCCTCTGCAATCGGGCTGGTCACTGTGTCCTCGGTGGCGGAGTGGTCAACGCGTCTGCGTAGTAAGCAGGAGATCCCGGGTTCAAATGCCGGCCGGACACAAATTTTCATTCGCCACAGTTTGGTATTCCATCTAAACCTAATACAGTGAAGCCATAATATCGCAAATTGCAATTTATTCCCTCTCCTTTTTGTTCCTCTTTGTTCTGTCGTCTGTAGGTCTTGCTACGTTGAATACCCATTCCTCAGAAATACTGTTTGCAGGTGTTGCAGTTCTGTTTGAACCATCAGAGATGGTGTGGGCTCGATGGATTAAAGTCTTGAGGATGCCCATTGTTTGTGCAGACGGTGGCAACTAGTAGCTTGTAGATACAAATCTATATGAGTGGGCTTTCTGTATATAGTGGAGAGACCTCACACGGGCCCAGAGTTCTTAATGGAGGTGCCACCGGACAAGCGGATGGAGGATCGGACGCCATCACCTGTGCTGGGAGGAGCGGACGTTGCTCGCGGAGGCGGATCCCTCGCCGTGCAAGGCGGGTGAGTTGGTTCCGGTGAGGGAGCTGGTGGAGCTATCCCAGCAGCCTGAGTTCTTCACCACTGTTCTGGGTTCCGTCCCTCCCCCCCCCCCTACCCTACAGGGGGAGCGATTTTGTGGCCTAGCAAGCTGTTCAGATTGGGCACACCCGTATTGCGCGTCATCGATGGGCGGCGGCCAGCCACAATAGTTCGCGGCCTGGCCACGGGAGGTCACCTTCATCGATAACAGCCGACAAACCAACCGCAAGCCATCTGCCAGTGGTGGGCTGTCAAATGGAGTGCAGAGCCAAGAGAATCAGTCTGGAATCATATGCTGAAGGAATAAAGTGTTGTACCCAAATGGTGTTTACTTTAGCTATATTAGTATGTAATATGGATTAAAAATACCAATTTTGCTTGTATGTACTGGGGTCAATCCATTTAAAATCACCCAATATGAATAAAATTTGTTGCTCAACATTTTTGATTTTCTTGATTTTTTATCATGAGTTCCCTATAGGCAGGCACTCACAAAACACTGCATAATTTTTTTTTTTTTATATGTCAGTTTTTTTTTTTTCTGGCAGCAATTTTTACAACAGCAGTTGGACCAATATTAGTGGGAAATGACGTTTACCGAAAGTTTAATTGATAAGTAATTTTAAAAAACATCAGAATAATTCAAAAACCAGTGTGCACAGCATGAAATTAACTTCAGGCATAATTTTTTTTTTTTTTTTTTTTTTTTTTTTTTAATTTTTCTAGAACACAGCAACCATTAAAATACAAGCACGTGTCAATTTCCATAGATATATAATATATATAATAGAAATTCCTTGCATGCGAAGCTGGTACATGTCACTAGTGTTCATATAAAAGCATATCTTTGTTCGTGTTGGGGGGATATGTCTTGCAATTTGTGCTGAATAGTTTTGTTATTTATTTATTTATTTATTATTTATTTATTTCTTTCATGTTCTGTGGATCCAGTTAGTGAGTCCATCACAATGATACAGAACAAAATGAAATCACATATTACAAGAATACTTACAGGTGCAGCCAATTTGGTTTTCCAAGAAGTGTGATAATTCTCAAAAAGATCTACTGAACTAGATTAAGACACAATAAGGTTAGTTGTGGTAAACATTTTCTTTTAAATATTCATCCACGGTATTAAAATATTTCTCTGTCAGGTAATCTTTGAGAACTTTAATTTCAGCAGTTGTGTATGAACACATTTGATATGCAGTGAGAGAGCATTGGACAGCTTAATGCTGGAGTAGTAAACTCCTTACTGTTTTCGTTTCTTTTATTATAGTCATGGAATTTACTGTTGTCTTGGTAGCTAGAATAATTTTAGCACACAAAGGTAAGCAAGGAAAAAATGTTCTGAAAGGCAGTTGTTAGGATCCCCATCTTTCAAAACAATTGCCTACAAGTGTGTTTGATTAACCCCACACATTATTCCGATTTTTTTCCTTGAAAGTAAACTTTTTTGCAAGTGGTTGGTTCCCTCAGAATATAATAGCTATTTTCTGATGACACAAGTATCCTAGTAACAGATACAGATGCAGCTGACCATTACCAAAGGATATAATAAAGAAAAAATGGCGCCGATTAACGATGTTAGTGAAAACCATCAAGCCAAAAGCGTGATTAAAAGAGATAATAAGTGTAAAGTGTGTACTAAAAAGGCAATAAAAGGTGTTCAGTGCTCTGAGTGTCGATGCTGGTCCCACGAGAAATGCGGTAAAATGTGTGTAAAATTCATAACGAACAACTTTAAATGGACCTGCCGCACCTGTATCATGAAAGTACATGAACTAGAACTCAAAAACGCCCTCAGGGACAGGGAAGAAATAATTAAAGTGCTTCAGAGTGATATTGATGCTTTAAACAGTAGATACAGTGCTCTCAGTGAAAAATACAGAGATTTAGAAAAGAGACTTTGTGGAAAAGTGTGGGATTCAAACACTTCAAGAACCGGGAGCGGTATGGACACTCGACACCAACCATCGAACAATGTCTTCTTGAGTTGTGTACAGGAAAATAACAAAATGGTAAGCAAAACATTTGTACCATATAGAATGAAGGACAGACAAAGGCACGAGAAAATCGAGGTAAAAGTGCAACAATGTCCGCAGAAACGCGAAATAAAAATATTTGGTGACAGCCATGCACAAAACATTTCTTATCTCCTGGATATGCCAAGCCAGTAAAAACACGAGTATTTACAGTGAAGTGAAACCAGGGGCAAATTTTGATTCAGTTACTGCTGGTGTAAATAATTAATGCTCCAAACTCACGAAATATGACTGTAGTGTTGGTTGGAGGCGCTAACGATGTAAACAAAAATGAAGCCAACAGCTTCTTAAAGAAATTGATCGCATTATTCCAATACTTACATTTCACAAATGTTATTGTTACTAAACTGCCACTCAGACAAGACCTGCCTGATTGGTCATGCGTCAATGCTGAGATTAGGCAAACTAATGATAAACTGATTAATGATGAAAATTCTCCTCAGAGATGATAAAAATTGTTAAAAACGAGATAGAATGGCTGGCCAGTACTTACCATTGTGCTGTACCGCCGATAGTAACACAAATGAAGAATCAGAAAAAAGGGGACAAAAAGGACAAGCTTTCGGAACACAGTTCCTTCGTCAGGTGGGAGAGAAGGGAAGAAGAAAGGATGGGAACAGAAGGGAAAGGTAGTTCATGACCTAGGTCATGAAGGTGGTGTTTCAGGAGTGTGAAACAGCACCTTCATGACCTAGGTCATGAGCTACCTTTCCCTTCTGTTCCCATCCTTTCTTCTTCCCTTCTCTCCCACCTGACAAAGGAACTGTGTTCCGAAAGCTTGTCCTTTTTGCCCCTTTTTTCTGATTCTTCATTTGTGTTACTATCGGCGGTACAGCACAATGGTAAGTACTGGCCAGCCATTCTATCTCGTTTTTAACAATAATAATAAACTGAGGTACTTTTGTGACAAATTTATGAACGCAAATTACTGGACATCGGTAAATGTGAAAGGAGCTGTTTCACTGTACATGGCATGCACATGAATCAGCGTGGCAAAAGGAAACTTGGCACAAACATAAACCAGGCTACAGAGGATATATTCCATGAGAAAACCACCACTAACAAGCCTGTAACTGAGCTTGGTTCTCCGCTACAGAGAAACTGATAAAATGGACCAAATCCAACAGGAATTGGTCCAAAAACGACAGGCAGGCTGACAGTGAAGTTAAAGCAGGGCATAAAGAGGTAGACAGAAAGATTTCTAGCACAAATAAATATGACGCTGCAGAAGTCTTTTCCAAGGTAGAAGAAAATCTTATAAACATTTTAAACTGTGCATCTGCAGAAGGTAATCTTTTGTTTTTACATTACAATGTAGAAGGACTGGGTAATAAGATAGACATATTTGAGCAATATGTATCAGACATTTCTCCCCACATAATTGCTGTCACTGAACATCAAAAATCCTCAGAAAACTTACATTTGTTCAAACTCCACAACTACAACCTAGCCAGCTATTACTGTAGAACCAACCATAAAGGTGGTGGAGTAGCCATCTATTTTAGACATAATATTTCTGTAGAGTCTTTAGAAAATGTCTCATGGGTTAAAGACTACTACTCCGATTTACATTGTGAAATTGTAGTTATTAAGATAAAATACTTTTCTGTTATATATTATGTAGTAGCTGTATACCGATCACCCAGTGGTGATACAGAAACATTTATGAACTCCCTTGATTCAGTGCTATGTAAATTAATGTGCAAGCAAAAATGTGAAAATATTGTAATATTAGGGGATATCAACATAAACACCTTACAAGATAAACATGAAAGCAGACAGCTCAAGGACATTGAAGACTCATATGGGGCAAAAGATCTCCTAGGAGATGTACCAACAAGAATAACCCCCACAAGTATAAGCTCCACTGACCATGTTATTACGAACTGTGAGAACATTATCACAGTAAATGTTGTAAATGGTCACATATCTGACCACTTAGGCCATTCCGAAATGGGGGACATAGCAATAGGTATTTCCGTTGTAGAGAAGCAGCTGAGAGAGCTAAATACGAAAAAGTCTGCTGGTCCGGATGGAATACCAGTTCGGTTTTACAAAGACTATTCTGCGGCATTGGCCCCCTACTTAGCTTGCATTTATAGCGAATCTTTAATTCAGCGCAAAGTTCCTAGTGATTGGAAAATAGCGCAGGTGACTCCTGTGTATAAGAAAGGAAAGAACTGACCCATACAATTACAGGCCAATATCGTTGACATCGGTTTCATGTAGAATTTTGGAGCATATTCTCAGTTCGAATATAGTACATTTCCTTGAAACGAAAAAGCTTCTTTCCATGAATCAGCATGGGTTTAGGAAACATCGTTCATGAGAAACTCAGCTTGCCCTTTTCTCACATGACATCTTGCGAGCTATGGACGAAGGGCAACAGGCAGATTGTGTTTTTCTCGACTTCAAAAAGGCGTTCGAGACGGTGCCACACTGCAGACTGCTAACGAAGATACGAGCTTATGGAATAGGTTCACAGATTTGTGACTGGCTGGAAGGCTTCCTAAGTAATAGAACGCAGTATGTTGTTCTCGACGGCGAGTGTTCATCAGAGACGAGTGTATCGTCAGGTGTGCCCCAGGGGAGTGTGATAGGACCGCTATTATTTTCTATCTATATAAATGATCTGATGGACAGAGTAAGTTGTAATTTGCGGCTGTTTGCTGATGATGCTGTGGTGTATGGGAGGGTGTCGTCTGTAACTGACTGTAATAGCATACAGGTTGACTTGACAAAATTTCTAGTTGGTGCGAAGAATGGCAGCTAGCTCTCCATGTAGAAAAATGTAGGGTGATGCGCATGAGTAGAAAAAAGAATCCTATAATGTTCGAATACAGCATCAGTAGTGAGCTTCTTGATGCGGTCGCGTCATTCAAATATCTAGGCGTAACATTGCAGAGCGATATGAAATGGAACGAGCATGTAAGGACAGTTGTGAGTAAGGCAGATAGCCGACTTCGGTTTACAGCACACTAAAAGAAGGAGTTTTCCCAGGAAAACTAAAATTCGCCATTGTCAAACTGGTATACAAGAAAGGTGAAAAGGATCTTGTACAAAATTACAGACCAATAGCTTTAACTTCCACTTTCAGTAAATTAATTGAGAAAATAATGCTGAAACACATGCTAGAAAATTATAACAGGCATAAACTCTTGAGTGATTTTCAACATGGTTTCATGTGTGGTCGTAACACCGCAACGGCTGCAGTACAATTTATGCTAGAAGTTCTAGACAAAATTAATGATGGCAACCAAGTGGCAGGAGTTTTCCACGAACTACCTAAGGCATTTGACAGGGTGGATCGTGATATACTTCTGTCAAAATTGGCCACAGTCACCAAATCAGTTCTTATACAAGTATATTATTCTTGCTTTCACTCTGTATTACAGTATGTAATCATATTTTGGGGTAACTCACTCTGCGACAAATATATTTTGAAATACAAAAAATACAATACCAGTATGTATAATTGGTAATTTGAAATATAATAAATTTTGCAAAAACATTTCAAAACTCTTGGCATTGTGACCTGCCATCTGTTTATATTTATTGTTTTATCACATTTGTTAAAACATACCTGCTAAACAAACACAGCTCAATAATGTTAAATGGGGAGATTCATAACTATGAAACAAGACAGCATTCTGACCTACATGTGAATCAGTCCAGAACAACCTGCTACCAGAAAAGTGTCCTACACTGACAATGTGAACAATCCAAAGGGTGATCTTCCACATCTGCAGATAAACACAGATTCATTTCAGTTCAAAATAAAACTAAAAGAGGTAAAATACTTCTTTTTGGTGACAGACATGGTATAGGTATTTCTTCCAAACTTAATATAATAATGGAAAGTCCAGGTTGGAATTAATAATATAGTAAGGACTGTTTACAACTCACCGGGAGCAGGGACAGACTAGGGACGGACAAGGATGTTACGTAGGTTTGGCAGGTGGCGGAATACCACTGTAGCAGCGTGGAGAGGGTATTTCTCATTTCACGCCGCTACAGTGGTATTCCGCCACCCGCCAAACCTACGTAACATCCTTGTCCGTCCATAGTCTGTCCCTTCTCCCACCCCTTAGCCTTACTCCTGCAATAACCTAGCTGCCAAACCTGTGCTTTCCACCACCACCTACTCCAATCCTGTCACTGGAATTTTCTATCCCATAATAGGCAGGGCAACCTGTGAAAGCAGTTAAGTACAAGCTGAGCTGCTACCACTGGGCAGCTTTCTGTGTGGGGATAACCAGCTCCTATCTGTAAGAATGGTCATCGTCGAACTGTCACTAGGAGACAGCTGGACCAGCCTGTTGCAGAGCAGGCAGTGCTGCATAGTCTCTCACTACAATGACTGTTACACAGCCTCTACCGTACGGATCCTCCCCACAAACACCAGCTTTTCTGAATTGCACAGATGGGAACTCTCCCTACAATATATCCTACACTCCCGCAATCCCCCAGGCCTAAGCCTTCGCTAGATCCTGCCTCTACTACCCTTCCCTTCCTCCCTTTCCCTGCTCACACTTTCTTTACATTTGTCTCCCATCCCACCAAACATTACATTCCCTTTCATTCCTTCCTCACTGTCCATCAGACAGCACTGGCATATTCCCTCACCTATTCCATGCAGCCCTCCCGCTTCCCCTCTTGCTTCCCTCTTCTTGCCACCTCCTCATCACCACCACTGGTTGCTCTCACCTAGGCCGTGCTGGTTACCACAGATCGACCACTGCAGCTGGACACGGCGGTCGTGTCTGTGTTGACTATGTACATCTGTGTGTCTAACCAACGAAGGACTAAATGGCTGAAAGCGCCTGCCTTTCTACGGCTCATTGGACATCTCTGTGGTGAGTAACTTGGCCATCTCAAAGTTCAGTTTATCAGACAGAAATGTGAGTTAATAAATCATTTTGTTGTTGATAATTTGTTAGATATTTTGTGTTTAAGTGAGCATTGGTGTGTGAAAGAACAATTGGCATATGAACTATTAGATGATTATTTATTGGTTAGCAGTTACTGTAGGGAAAAGCATAAAAATGGAGGTACAGTAGTTTATATTAGTAAGCATTTTCAGTACTCTGGTTTTAAATAAGAACAACATTTCCTTTGTCATGAGTTTGATTTCGTGATTTCAGGTTAATGTTTAGAAGATGCTAAATTGCTAATAGTTGCTCTTTATAAATACCCAACTGGATATCATTCAATTTTTCAAATAAACTGGATGACTTATTCAACTTCCTATGTAGGCCAAAATGGCAAAAATTTAGTATTACTATAGAGGGAGATGACAGTTCAGCATTTGATGTAACAAAGGATAATCAAAGTGTGAATTTGTTAAAAATTCTACTACCGGTAAGGCAATATAATATTCATTTTTTAAATTGATAAAAGACACGGGGATTAGCATAGCTTGACAATATTTTTTTCAAATGTTGAAAGGTCATGTACCTCAGAAGTAGTCACTTTTCAGTTTTCAGACCATGCTGCCATGACTTTTTTTTTTTTGGGGGGGGGGGGGGGAGGGGGGGTTAGGGTGCACAAATTCTAAGGTCATTAGCGCCCATATCTGAACAGAGATTTGCTAGATCTAGAAAAAAAATTGATAACTACCAGATAAAGTATCAAGAGAAGGATAAAAACTAAAGATAAAAAACAATTAAAAGGGTTAAATATCCTTTGATAAATTGGCCAAGTTGATAAAACGCAAAACTCGAGCAACTGCTCATGTGTCATCAGCTAAAATTTCCTCCAGAGTAGGCGGAAAGTGAAGGGCTACATGGAGATGATTAAAATTAACACAAGACAGTAAAACATGTCGCACCGTCAGCAATTCACCACTGGACACAGCGGTGCA
This sequence comes from Locusta migratoria, assembly GCA_026315105.1. Classification (NCBI taxonomy): domain Eukaryota; kingdom Metazoa; phylum Arthropoda; class Insecta; order Orthoptera; family Acrididae; genus Locusta; species Locusta migratoria. Next base: position 569,845,870 of record CM048747.1, on the reverse strand, counting down.
GGATTGGCGGTTAGCAAATGACGGTGGCTGAAACGGCAGTGACCGATCCGCAACCGGGCCAGTTCTCATTTTATTATCGTACAGTGAGAACCATGCACTGTGCCATGACGACAAGATACTCCGGCGAAGAGCCCATTGAACATCGTCCGATTGGACGCAAAAGGTAGCCATGCGAGGAAAAAGAGCTGCCGCCTTGGCTGCTATGTCGGCGGTCTCATTCCCGGGCACACCCACGTGGCCAGAGACCCACAGGAAAGAAACGTGACAGCCGTCATCTGCTAGCAACTGGAGGGAGCGTTGGATCCGATACACGAGAGGATGGTTCGAGAAAGGGTCCTTAAGACTCTGCAGGGCACTGAGGGAGTCCGAACAGATGGCATAGAAAGGTTGGCAGTGGCGGCAGGTATACAAAACGGCCTGGTGGAGGGCAAAAAGCTCAAGCTCAGCCGTGAAATTCGAGCACCGGTCAGGGAGCTTGTATTGGAAACGGTTGTCCCCGACGACGTAAGCAGATCCGACACCATCAGTGCTCATGGAACCATCAGTGTAAATAAATATGGCATAATCGAACCACGAACGGAGTTCGACAAGCCTCGAGCGGTATACCAAATCCGTAGTGCTCTCCTTGGGGAGCGAACTAAGTTCAAGGTGAGTGTGAACCTCGGCCTGATGCCACGGTGGCAATGGGCTGTCACTCAACTGAAAGGTGGAAGGAAGGGTAAAATAGAGCCGCTGAAGCAGGCGGCGAAACCGAACTCCAGATGGAAGCAAGGCTATCGCAGAAAACTGATATTGGCGATCGAGTGAGTCGTCAAAAAATAATCGGTAAGACGGATGGTGGGGCATCGACCGCAGGCGGCATGAGTAGCGACACAAGAGTATGTCACGCCGAGTGGTCAAGGGTAATACAGCAGCCTCGGCATACAGACTTTCAGCCTGGTAAAGGTGAAGCAGGACAGTACGATCCGCTCCCCGTGACGTGCCACTGAGGACATGAAGAACATTAAGGGATCGAGCACAACGGGCAGCCAGGTAGGGCGTGTGTGGACCAGCAAAGTTTCCGATCCAACATTAGCCTCAAGAATTTTGTTGTCTCCACGAAAGGGAGGGCAACGGAGCGGAGACGTAGGGATGGTGGAAGAAATTCCTTGTATCTTCAGAAGTTTATACACACCATTTTCTCAGTGAAGAAGCAGAAGCCATACGCGATGCTCCAGGAATATTGACAGACAAAACAGCGATGAAGACAACGCTCCAAGAGACATGTCCGCTGGGCGCTGCAATAAATTGCGAAATCGTCAACAAAAAGAGATCCGGAGACGTCGGCTGAAAGGCAATCTACGATTGGATTGATTGCAATGGCAAAGAGCGCCACACTCAAGACGGAGCCCTGTGGTACCCCATTCTCCTGGCAAAAAGGAACTGACAAAACAGAGCCCACCCGTACCCGGAACTAGCGATTCGCCAAAAATGAATGAAAAGAGGAAGGCGGCCCCAAAGGCCCCATGTGTGCAATGTGCGGAGAATGCCCGATCTCCAACAGGTATCGTATGCCTTCTCCAAGTCGAAGAACACTGCCACTGTTTGACGCTTCTTTAGAAAGTTATTCATAATGAAGGTCGACAACGTAACGAGGTGATCAGCAGCAGAGCGGTGTCGACGAAAACCGCATTGGATATTAGTCAGGAGGCGGCGAGATTCGAGGAGTCAGACCAACCGAGCGTTAACCATGCATTTCATCACCTTACAGACGCAGCTCGTCAGAGAAATGGGGCGATAACTGGAATGAAGGTGTTTGTCCTTCCCTGGTTTGGGGATGGGGACAACAATGGCTTCACGCCAACTTGTGGGAATATGACCTTCAGTCCATATGCGATTGTAGGTACTAAGAAGAAAGCACTTGCCCGCAGGAGAGAGGTTCTTCAGCATCTCAATATGAATGGAATCGGGCCCGGGAGCAGAAGATCGGGACAGGGCGAGAGCACGGTCTAGCTCCTGCAAGGTGAAGGCGACATTATAATGTTCACGATTAAAAGAGTGGATAGAAGGCGGCCGTGACTCTTCTACCTGTTTGCGAGGGAGAAAGGCAGGGTGATAATGGGCAGAGCTCGAAACCTCCGCAAAGAAACGGCCCAATGCGTTGGAAACAGCAGCGGGGTCCACGAGGACTGCGTTCTCCACGGTCAGGCCAGGAATCGGGGAGTGGACCTTGATGCCGGATAAACGGCTTAGGCCACCCCAAACAACCGTGGAGGGAGTAAAACGGTTAAAAGAACTAGTAAAAGCAGTCCAGCAAGCTTTCTTGCTGTCCTTTACGATACGACGACATTGCGCTCTCATACGTTTATAATTGATGCAATTCTCCAAAGTTGAGTGGTGGAGGAAGGTGTGTAAAGCACGGCGCCGGGCTCTAACCGCGTCGCGGGAGGCTGCAGTCCACCAAGGGACCAGGACACGACGAGGAGAAGAGGATGTACGAGGTATGGAACGTTCAGCAGCGGTGAGAATAACCTCTGTGAGGTACTCGACCTGACTGTCACAGTTGGGAAAATTCTGATCGTGAAAAACAGCCATGGAAGAATAAAGCCCCCAGTCGGCTTTAGAAATTTTCCAACTGGTGGGATGAGGAGATGGGGAATGATGCAGGAAGTGGATGATACAAGGGAAATGGTCACTTGAGTACGTGTCAGAAAGTGCATACCACTCTAACCGACCGGCAAGCTGAGGAGTGCATATTGCGAGGTCTATATGGGAATAAGTGTGTGTTGTGTCTGAAAGGAAGGTCGGTGCACCGGTGTTGAGGCAGACAAGATTGAGGTGTTGGAGAAGGTCCACCAAAAGGGAGCCTCTCGGACAAGGTGCTAGAGAGCCCCATAGGGGGTGGTGGGCATTAAAGTTGCCTACCAACACGAAAGGTGAAGGGAGCTGGTCAACAAGGTGTAGCACATCTGCCCTAGTAAGGGCAGATGACAATGGCGAATAGATATTACAAAGGGAAAAGGTAAATGTGAATAAAGTGATGCGGGCGGCAACTGCCTGTAGGTGAGTATGCAATGAAATGGGATGGAAATAGACTTTTTTTTTTTTTTTTTTTTTTTTTTTGTAGTTTTAGGGCGCACAACTTCTATGGTCATTAGCGCCCAGTCAATAACAGATTCGCTATGGCCACAAAAAAAAAGGGGACTGTCAGAACATCCAGAAGAGGCTAAAAACAAAAGATAAAAGACAATTAATAGGGTTAAATATCCTTGGATAAGTTGGCCAAGTTGATAAAACGCAAAACTCTAGCAGCTGCTCGTGTGTCATCAGCTAAAATTTCCTCCAGAGTAGACGGAAAGTGAACGGCTACACGGAGATGATTAAAAAGTACGCAAGACAGTAAAACTTGTCGCACGGTCAGCAGTTCACCGCAGGAGCACAGCGGTGCAGGGTCGGCGGACAGCAAGTGACGGTGGCTGAAACGGCAGTGACCGATCCGCAACCGGGCCAGGATGACCTCCTCCCACCGAGAGGGGCGTGAGGAGGTCCTCCAAGCGGTCGGGATCGGTTTTACAGTTCGCAATTTGTTGTTGGACATTGAAAACCACGCACTGTGCCATTGCGACACGATACTCCGGCGGAGAGCCCGTTGAACATCGTCAGATGGGACGCAAAAGGTAGCCACGCGAGGTAAAAGAGCTGCGGCCTTGGCCGCTATGTCGGCCGTCTCAGTCCCGGGCACACCTACGTGGCCAGGGACCCACAGGAAAGAAACGTGACAGCTGTCATCTGCTAGCAACTGGAGGGAGCGTTGGATCCGATACACGAGAGGATGGTGCGACAAAGGGTCCTTAAGACTCTGCAGGGCACTAAGGGAGTCCGAACAGATGGCATAGAACGGTTGGCGGTTGCGGCAGGTGTACAAAACGGCCTGGTGGAGGGCAAAAAGCTCAGCCGTGAATTTCGAGCACCGGTCAGGGAGCTTGTATTGGAAACGGTTGTCCTCTACAACGAAGGCAGATCCGACACCGGCAGTGCTCTTGGAACCATCAGTGTAAATAGATATGGCATTATCCAACCGCGAACGGAGTTCGACAAGCCTCGAGCGGTATACCAAATCCGGAGTGCTCTCCTTGTGGAGCGAACTAAGTTCGAGGTGAGTGTGAACCGGGGCCTTATGCCACGGTGGCAATGGGCTTTCGCTCAACCGAAAGGTGGAAGGAAGGGTAAAATCGAGCCGCTGTAGTAGGCGGCGAAACCGAACTCTAGGTGGAAGCAAGGCAATCGCAGACAACTGATATTGGCGATCGAGTGAGTCGTCAAAAAATAATCGGTAAGATGGTTGGTTGGGCATCGACCGCAGGCGGCATGCGTACCGAGACAAAAGTATGTCACGCCGAGTGGTCAAGGGTAATACAGCAGCCTCGGCATACACACTTTCAACAGGGCTAGTATAAAATGCACCGGTCGCCAGACGTAATCCCCGATGGTGGATAGAGTTGAGACGGCGGAGAATCGGCCGTGCTGAGGAGTATACAAGGCTTCCGTAGTCGAGCTTCGACTGAACAATGGCCTGGTAAAGGTGAAGCAGGACGGTACGGTCCGCTCCCCATGACGTGCCACTGAGGACACGAAGGACGTTAAGGGATCGGGCACAACGGGCAGCCAGGTAGGACACGTGCGTGGACCAGCAAAGTTTACGATCCAACATGAGTCCCAAGAATTTCGTAGTCTCCACGAAAGGGAGAGCAACAGGGCCGAGATGTAGAGAGGATGGAAGAAATTCCTTGTATCTCCAGAAGTTTATACACACAGTTTTCTCAGTGGAGAATCGGAAGCCGTTTGCGATGCTCCAGGATTATAGACGGTCAAGACACCGTTGAAGAGAACGCTCCAAGAGGCACGTCCGCTGGACGCCACAATAGATTGCGAAATCGTCAACAAAAAGAGATCCGGAAACGTCGGCTGAAAGGCAATCCACGATCGGATTGATTGCAATGGTAAAGAGCGCCACACTCAAGACGGAGCCCTGTGGTACCCCATTCTCCTGGCAATAGGTATCTGACAAAACAGAACCCACCCGTACCCGGAACTTGCGATCCGCCAAAAACTCTTGAATGAAAAGAGGAAGGCGGCCCCGAAGGCCCCATCTGTGCAATGTGCGGAGAATGCCCGCTCTCCAACAGGTATCGTATGCCTTCTCCAAGTCAAAGAACACTGCTACTGTTTGACGCTTCCTTAGAAAGTTGTTCATAATGAAGGTCGACAACGTAACGAGGTGATCAGCAGCAGAGCGGTGTCGACGAAAACCGCATTGGATATTAGTCAGGAGGCGGCGAGATTCGAGGAGCCAGACCAACCGAGCGTTAACCATGCGTTCCATCACCTTACAGACACAGCTCGTCAGAGAAATAGGACGACAGCTGGAAGGAAGATGTTTGTCCTTCCCTGGTTTGGGGATGGGGACAACAGTGGCTTCACGCCAACTTGTGGGAACATGACCTTCAGTCCATATGCGATTATAGGTACTGAGAAGAAAGCACTTGCCCGCAGGAGAGAGGTTCTTCAGCATTTCAATGTGAATGGAATCGGGCCCGGGAGCAGAAGATCGGGACAGGGCGAGAGCACGGTCTAGCTCCTGCATGGTGAAGGCGACGTTATAATGTTCCCTATTAGAAGAGTGGAAAGTAAAAGCAGTCCAGCAAGCTTTCTTGCTGTCGTTCATGATACGACGACATTGCGCTCTCATACATTTATAATGTATGCAATTCTCCAAAGTCGGGTGGCGACGGAAGGTGCGTAAAGCACGGCGCCGGGATCTAAGCGCGTCGCGGCAGGCTGCAGTCTACCAAGGGACCTGGACACGACGTGGAGAAGAGGAAGTATGAGGTATGGAACGTTCGGCAGCTGTGAGAATAACCTCTGTGAGGTAGTCGACCTGACTGTCACAGGTGGGAAAATCCCGATCGTGAAAAACAGCCATGGTAGAATAAAGCCCCCAGTCGGCTTTAGAAATGTTCCAACCGGTGGGACGAGGAGATGGGGAATCATGCAGAATGTGGATGATACAGGGGAAATGGTCACTCGAGTACGTGTCAGAAAGTGCATACCACTCAAACCGACCGGCAAGCTGAGGAGTGCATATTGCGAGGTCTATATGGGAGTAAGTGTGTGTTGTGTCAGAAAGGAAGGTTGGTGCACCGGTGTTGATGCAGACAAGATGGAGGTGTTGGAGAAGGTCCACCAAAAGGGAGCCTCTCGGACAAGGTGCCGGAGAGCCCCATAAGGGGTGGAGGGCATTAAAGTCGCCTATCAACACGAAGGGTGAAGGGAGCTGATCAACAAGGTGTAGTACATCTGCCCTAGTAAGGGCAGATGACGATGGCGAATAAATATTACAGAGGGAGAAGGTAAACGTGGATAGGGTGATGCGGACGGCAACTGCCTGTAGGTGAGTATGCAATGAAATGGGATGGAAATAGACATCGTCTCGAAGGAGCATCAGAACCCCTCCATGGGCTGGGACACCTTCCACGGGTGGCAGGTCGAACCGCACAGAGGTGTAGTGTGGAAAGTCCGCACGATCACGTGGACGCAACTTAGTTTCCTGGAGGCAGACTAGAAGCGGGCAGTGCAATCGAAGGAGTAGTTTTAACTCCTCCCGATTAGAACGAATGCCGCGAATATTCCATTGAAGAAGCGCCATGATAAAAATGAGAGAAGAAATAAGGATAAAAACCAACTATCGAGCGGGGTCACCTCGACGGCCGCTGAGGACCCGATTTCGAGGGAGCACTGCTATCGCTATCCAGGGGCAAAGTGTCGTGGTCCATAGGTTCGACCGACGCGCCTGCCACCTCCCTGAGTTGATCAGGAGGGGCAGTTTCCGCCGCCGGTAGAGGACCGGGTGCCCGGCAGACGGAGCGACCTGGTGAAACAGAAGACGGCCGAGGCCGGCAACTGTTGGACGGCGTGACGGATGCGTCACGCCTCGGCGGGGAAGGAGAGGAACTCTTTTTCTTGTCAGCTCTTCTGGAAGAGTGATGGCGGGAAGAGGCAGTTGACGGTTGGGAAGCCTGAGAACGCAGAAAATCCTCACGGACGGGTTCCTTTTTCAAGGTCCGGGCATCGTGTTTAGGTGCTCGCGGTTTACTAGAATTTGACGAAGACTGTACCCTAGAAGCAGCAGGAGGAAGCGGGGACGTGGAACAGTCAATCTTCGGGCTGGCGGATCGCACAACTGTGTCAGCGAAAGTCAAGTCACATGTCTGGGTACTGGAATCCTTGGTAGGTCGAGTTGAGGTGAGTACCTTACTGTATGTACCCGCTGGGAGGACAGTGGGCTTTCGACTCGCCAACAACTTTCGAGCGGCAGATGTTGATACCTTCTCCGTAACCCGAATTTGCTGGATTACCTTCTCATCCTTGTATACAGGGCAGTCGCGAGAGGAAGCCGCATGGTCACCGTTGCAGTTTAGGCAGTGAGGGGACGGAGGTGGGCAAACCCCCTCATGGGCGTCCCTACCACAAGTGACACACTTTGCTGCATTTGGGCAATGTTCACGGGTATGGTTGTACCTGTGGCACTGAAAACAGCGCGTTGGGTTAGGTACATAAGGTCGGACGGAGATGACTTCATACCCTGCGTTGACCTTCGACGGGAGGTCAACTCTGTCGAATGTCAAAAACACAGTACGAGTCGGTGTCAATTGGTTATCGACCTTCTTCATCACCCTGTGGACGGCTGTCACACCCTGATCGGACATATACGATTGGATGTCTTCATCAGACAACCCGTCAAGGGATCTCGTAAAAACTACCCCCCGTGACGAGTTGAGTGTGCGGTGCGCTTCTACCTTAACTGGAAACGTGTGCAACAACGTAGTACGTATCAGTTTTTGGGCTTGGAAGGCACTTTCCACTTCCAGCAACAATGTGCCATTGCGCTGACGTGAACAGGTTTTAACAGGGCCAGCAATTGCATCTACACCTTTCTGTATAACGAAAGGATTGATAGAATTGAAATCCTTTCCGTCGGTGCGAGAGACAACCAGAAATTTAGGTACATTAGGCAGAGTCTTTTTAGGCTGAGGCGAGTCTAACTTACGTTTCTGGCTCAACGTCACGCAAGAAGATAAGGAAGTCATCGCGGAAGTGTCCCCCGTGATTACCGGCGTCTGATGGCGCGCTCCTTCCTAGTGGGGGCCCTCTCCGAGGGCTTACCCGCCTTAGGTGATTGTTCACACCTCAAGTCACACCTCCCGAGAACTGACGGAGGGACCAATCGGCACGTTCGGTAGGTACCAGCTTGGGTAATCACCCCTCCCTGGGCCTGGCCTTTACCAGGGGGTACGTACGTGCCCTACTTGTCTACCCGGGGCGGGGAATTACGCGTTACCCCGTCACCTGCTACGCACGATAATGCATGGGTCGGCCTTCAGACACGCACAGGGAGGAAAAGAAGAAGAGGATAGGAAATGAAGAGAAAGAAGGAAGAAGTGTCTCAAACGCCGAAGCGGAGACTAATGAGGAGAAGAAGGCTAGGAGAGTACAAGGAGAGAAAGACAGAAAACAAAGGGTAAGAAAGGAAGGAACGAAGGAAGGAAAACCACAACAAGAACCACCGTAGCTCACGAAATATGCCAGTCTCCGGGCGAAGGCATAAACCGGGAGGGACAGTGAAGCAGCCTGGGGCAGAAGAAAGGCTGCTCCGGCTCGGGGCCCCGTGCGCGCCACACACGTACCCACAAAAGAACTGTGGGCCCCCTGGGGGGCCTCCATGGGCTGGGATACCTTCCACGGGTGGCAGGTCGAACCGCACAGAGGTGTAGTGTGGAAAGTCTGCACGATCACTTGGACGCAACTTAGTTTCTTGGAGGCAGACTAGAAGCGGGCAGTGCAATCGAAGGAGTAGTTTTAACTCCTCCCGATTAGAACGAATGCCGCGAATATTCCATTGAAGGAGCGCCATGATAAAAAATGAGATAAGAGATAAGGATAAAAACTAACAAGCAAGCGGGGTCACCCTGACGGCCGCTGAGGACCGGATTTTAAGGGAGCACTGCTATCGCTGTCTAGGGGCGAAGGGTCGTGATCCATAAGTTCGACCAACGCGCCTGCCACCTCCTTGAATTGATCAGGAGGGGCAGTTTCCACTGCCGGTAAAGGGCCGGGTGTCCGGTAGACGGAGCGTCCCGGTGAAACAGAAAACGGCCGAGGCCGGCAACTGTTGGGGGGGCGTGACGGATGGGTCACGCCTCGGTGGGGAAGGAGAGGAACTCTTTTTCTTGTTGGCTCTTCTCGAAGAGTGACGGTGAGAAGAGGCAGTCGACGGTTGGGAAGCCAGAGAATGCAGAAAATCCTCACGGACGGGTTCCTTCTTCAAAGTCCGGGCATCTTGTTTAGATGCCCGCGGTTTACCAGAGGTTGATGAAGACTGTACTTTAGAAGCAGCAGGAGGAAGCGGGGACATGGAACAGGCAATCTTCGGGCTGGCGGATCGCACAACTGTGTCAGCGAAGGTAATATCACACGTCTGGGTACTTGAATCCTTAGTAGGTCGAATGGAGGTGAGGACCTTACTGTATGTGCCCGCTGGGAGGACAGCGGGCTTTCGACTCGCCAACAACTTACGAGCGGCAGATGTCGACACCTTTTCCGTAACCCGAATTTGCTGGATGACCTTCTCATCCTTGTATACAGGGCAGGCGCGAGAGGAAGCCGCATGGTCACCGTTGCAGTTAAGGCAGTGAGGGGATGGAGGTGGGCAATCCCCCTCATGGGCGTCCCTACCGCAAGTGACATTTTGTTGCATTTGGGCAAGATTCACGGGTATAGTTGTACCTGTGGCATTGGAAGCAGCGCATTGCGTTTGGAATATAAGGGCGGACAGAGATAACTTCGTACCCTGCTTTAACCTTCGACGGGAGGTCAACCCTGTCGAACGACAAAAACACAGTACGAGTCGGTGTCAGCTGGTTATTTACCTTTTTCAAAACCCTATGCACGGCTGTGACACCCTGATCTGACATGTAGGTTTGTATGTCTTCATCAGACAACCCGTCAAGGGATCTCGTGAAGACTACCCCCCGTGACGAGTTGAGTGTACGATGGGCTTCTACCTTGACAGGAAACGTGTGTAACAGTGTAGTCCGGATTAGTTTCTGAGCTTGGAAGGCACTGTCCACTTCCAGCAACAATGTGCCATTGCGCTGACGCGAACAGGTTTTAACAGGGCCAGCAATTGCATCTACACCTTTCTGGATGACGAAAGGATTTACAGACGTGAAATCTTTTCCATCGGTGCGAGAGACAACAAGAAATCTTGGTAGATTAGGCAGAGTCTTCTTTGGCTGAGGCGAATCTATCTTACATTTCTGGGTCAACGTCATAGAAGAAGAGAAGGAAGTCATCGCGGAAGTGTCCCCCGTGATTACCGGCGTCTCCGATGGCGCGCTCCTTCCTATTGGGGGCCCTCTAAGAGGGCTTACCCACCTTAGGTGATTGTCCACACCTCAGGTCACACCTCCCGAGAACTGACGGAGGGACCAATCGGCATGTTCGGAAGGTACCAGCTCGGGTAATCACCCCTCCCTGGGCCTGGCCTTTACCAGGGGGTACGTACGACCCCTACTTGTCTACCCGGGGCGGGGAATTACGCGTTACCCCCTCACCTGCTACGCATGATAATGCTTGGGTCAGCCTTCAGACACGCATAGGGAGGAAAGAAGAAGAATATAGGAAATGAAGAGAAAGAAGTGTGTCAAACGCCGAAGCGGATGTTGATACCTTTTCCGTAACGCGAATTTGCTGAATGACTTTTTCATCCTTATATACAGGGCAGTCCCGAGAGGAAGCCACATGGTCACCGTTGCAATTAAGGCAATTAATTCAGCGCAAAGTTCCTAGTGATTGGAAAAAAGCGCAGGTGACTCCCGTGTATAAGAAAGGAAAGAGAACTGACCCATACAATTACAGGCCAATATCGTTGACATCGGTTTCATGTATAATTTTGGAGCATATTCTCAGTTCGAATATAGTAAATTTCCTTGAAACGGAAAAGCTTCTTTCCATGAATCAGCACGGGTTTAGGAAACATCGTTCATGTGAAACTCAGCTTTCCCTTTTCTCACAAGACATCTTGTGAGCCATGGACAAAGGGCAACAGGCGGATTGTGTTTTTCTCGACTTCAAAAAGGCGTTCGACGCGGTGCCACACTGCAGACTGCTAACGAAGCTACGAGCTTATGGAGTAGGTTCACAGATTTGTGACTGGCTGGAAGACTTGCTAAGTAATAGTATGCAGTACGTTGTTCTCGACGGCGAGTGTATCATCAGGCGTGCCCCAGGGGAGTGTGATAGGACCGCTATTATTTTCTATCTATATCAATGATCTGATGGACAGAGTAAGTTGTAATATGTGGCTGTTTGCTGATGATGCTGTGGTGTATGGGATGGTGTCATCTGTAACTGACTGTAATAGCATACAGGTTGACTTAGACAAAATTTCTAGTTGGTGCGAAGAATGGCAGCTAGCTCTCAATGTAGAAAAATGTAAGGTGATGCGCATGAGTAGAAAAAACAATCCTATAATGTTCGAATACAGCATTAGTAGTGAGCTTCTTGATGCTGTCGCATCATTCAAATATCTAGGCGTAACATTGCAGGGCGATATGAAATGGAACGAGCATGTAAGGACAGTTGTGAGTAAGGCAGACAGCCGACTTCGGTTTATTGGGAGAATTTTGGGAAGATGTACTTCACCTGTAAAGGAGACCGCGTATAAAACGCTTGTACGACCACGTCTTGAGTATTGCTCAAGTATTTGGGAACCGCAGCAGATCGGTTTGAAGGAAGACATAGAGGCGGTTCAGAGGCGAGCAGCTAGATTTGTTACCGGTAGGTTCGACCAATGCGCAAATGTCACGGAAATGCTCCGGCAACTCAATTGGGGATCGCTGGAAGAAAGACGACGTTCTTTTTGTGAATTTCTGTTAAGTAAATTTAGAGGGCCGGAATTTGAATCCGAGTGTAGTACAATCTTGCTGCCGCCTACTTACATTTCACGTAAAGATCACAAAGACAATATAAGAGAAATTAGGGCTCATACGGAGGCATATAGGCATTCTTTTCTTCCTCATTCAATTTGGGAGTGGAATAGGAAAGGAAATGCCTAGTAGTGGTACAGTGTACCCTCCGCCAAGGACCTTACGGTGAATTGCGGAGTATGTGTGTAGATGTAGGTGAAGGCAGTGAGGGGACGGAGGTGGGCAATCCCCCTCATGGGCGTCCCTATCACAAGTGACACTTTTTGCTGCATTAGGGCAAGATTTACGGGTGTGGTTGTATCTGTGGCATCAGAAACAGCGCGTTGGATTTGGTACGTAAGGGCGGACGGAGATAACTTCATACCCTGCTTTGACCTTCAACGGGAGTTCAACTCTGTCGAACGTCAAAAACACAGTACGAGTTGGTGTCAGCTGGTTATCTACCTTTTTCAACATCCTATGCACGGCTGTTACACCCTGATCGGACATATAGGTTTGTAGGGTCAGACAACCCGTTTAGTAATCTCGTGGAAACTGGAAACTACCCCCCCCTCCCCCCGTGACGAGTTTAGCGTGCGATGAGCTTCTACCTTGACAGGAAAGGTGTGTAATAATGTAGTCCGTATGAGTTTTTGCACCTGGAAGGCTCTGTCCGCTTCCAACAACAATGTATCATTTCGCTGACGCGAACATGTCTTAACAGGGCCAGCAATTGCATCAACACCTTTCTGAATGACGAAAGGATTTACAGAGGTGAAATCTTTACCATCAGTTCGAGAGACAACAAGGTATTTCGGAAGATTAGGCAAAGTTTTCTTTTGCTGAGGCGAATCTATTTTTCTTTTTTGGGTCAAAGGCACAGAAGAAGAGAAGGAAGTCATTACGGAAGTGTCCCCCGTGATTACCGGCATCTCCAATGGCGTGCTCCTTCCTAGTGGGGGCCCTCTCTGAGGACCTACCTGCCTTAGGTGATTGTTCACACCTCCCGAGAACTGACGGAGGGACCAATCGGCATGTTCAGAAAGGTACCAGCTCGGGTAATCACCCCTCCCTGGGCCTGGCCTTTACCAGGGGGTACATACGTGCCCTACTTGTCTACCCGGGGCGAGGAATTACGCGTTACCCCCTCACCTGCTACGCATGATAATGCGTGGGTCAGCCTTCAGACACGCACAGGGAGGAAAGAAGAAGAATATAGGAAATGAAGAGAAAGAAGTGTGTCAAACGCCGAAGCGAAGACTAATGAGGAGGAGAGGAAGGCTAGGAGAGTACAGCACGGAGAGAAAGACAGAAGCAAAGCTTAGGAAAGGAAGAAACCAAGGAATGAGAGACACTACTACAAGAAACCCCCTTAACTCACGAAGGATGCCCGGAGACGGGCGAAGGCATAGACCGGGAGGGAAAGTGAAGCAGCCTGGGGCGGAAGAAAGGCTGCTTTGTGATTTAAGTATTAATATCAAGTCACTTAATAAGAGTACTGTAGTTGGTACATGTACTAAGAAAGTAGTTTCAAGGCTGAATGAAGCAGTTTTATGTAATTTGAAGAATGCATTTTACAATTATAACCGGAAAGGTTTTATCAACAGTTATCAATGTTGCTCACCTGATGTTATGTTTAGAAGGTTTTTTCAGCTTTTGTACACTTTTTGAAGAATATATTCTAAAAAGAGAGTGCAAGGTTAATCCCTTGCCACAAAAAAAAAAAAAAAAAAAAAAAAAAAAAAAAATAAATAAATAAAAATAAAAAAAAAAAAATAAAATAAAATAAATAAAAAAAAAAAATTAAACCAATGTCAGTGGTATACTCCTCAATTACTGCATATGAAGCACAGAGTATTGTTGTATTTAGATTGTATAGACAGTAGGCATATATGGCAGATAATGCTAGATTAGTGTTTAATAATCCTAAGAAAGAATGCAAACTGTAAATAAAGCCAAGAAGTCTTACACATTAAGTTTAATTAACAGATCTAGTAATAAAAGCAAACTTGCATAGAAAGTTGTCAACTTAGTTTCCAATAGTCGCAGTGAAGAGGTTGTGAACTTATCCCCAGACAGTTTTAATAATTTTTGTATTCAGTCAGCAGAAGAAATTTGCAGAAACACAGTTAAACCCAATGTTAGCCCTATAGAGTTGATGAAGTTTTTCAAGGAAAAAAATTCATCCTCAAATTTTACTTTTAGGGAAGTAGACCTTGAAGATGTTCTAGTTAGGGTTGTGTCCGAGTGGTTCGGCCGAATCCATTATTCGCCAAATCTAGCACACTGGCTTCCGATTCGAGATTCGATGCACAATGGCCGAATACTACCGAATTCCGTTTCCAAAGTACTATATGGAAACCTTTAGTTATGAATGTTGTACTTTACTTTGCATAACCATGCGCTTTTGTCTGTGTTATTTACTTTATTTTCCATAGATATGCTGAAAGATGTGACATTATAAAACAAAACAATCTCACTGTGAATTTATTCAAGTGAAACCACTATGTAATTTACGCAGTTGCATGGCTATTGTGAAAACAATCTAGCATATTTACCAGAATCTAAGCCGCACTTTTTTCCGGTTTTTGGGTCCATATACCGCCTGTGGTTTAAATCGAGTACAATGCAAATGAAGTTCTGAAAAATGGCGCTAGAAGCCGCCACAAGTAACTTTTACCGTCTAATATAACCAGTGCTACACAGACTTGCTTTGCAGGCGCAAATATAAAATTTAGCAGTCTTTGAAATATTAGTAGCAACAAAAATAAATTTCTTTACGTAAATCTTTCTTAGGATTCCTCCATGAGTTGCCTCATTCTGATTCCACATTGTGTTCCGTCGAATGTTGAACTGTTGGAGTATGTGAACTGTGATGAATCACTAGGATTTCAGGAAGAAAGTTATTTATTAAGTTGGAAAACAAGTTGTAATTGTGTACCATCCAGGTGGGATGACGTCAATTCAGCAACCACTTGACATCTGTTTGAAAAAATTGTTTAAGGTCAAGCTTAAACACATGAACACTGACTGCCTTTCAAAAAGTGACACACAACTGACACCAACAGGTTGTGTAAACCACCCAAGTATGCCATTAGAATGATGATACAATGAAGTGGGTTCCAAATGAGACTGCGTAGCAGGCATTTAAAAATGTTCGATATTGTATGCACTACATTGTACGAGGGATGTTGCTCTGTACTACGAAGGAACTGAGTAACAAGGAATCAGATTGACCGTACCCGTATCTAATTCCTTTTATAAACATTTCGTAAAATTTGTATCGTAAGTGTAACAAAATTGTTTTATATTCCCGCATTTAGTTTGGGGTACACTTTAAGTCTCATCTAAAAGCTACTACACAAAGCCGACTGGCAAGCCTGTGTTGCGACAATGTGCCTGATGTTACAACTACTATATTCATGCTACAACTTATATGTTTTTCTCTTGGGGCAAGGAATTGTTCATACGAATCGTGATTCTTAAATTCCACACTCTCTTCGCCATAAGAGTAATACAAATGTAAACATTAAGACATGTAATCTTCCGTGTTAGCTGTTACCAAATTTAAATTCCGTCCATTTAACAAACCCGAAAGACAACGGCAAACACGGGAAAATATACATATCACGTTAATGTTTACATTTTTATTATTCTTATGCTGAACGAGAATAGTTAGAAATTAAGCACGGTAACTGACATCTAGTACTGATTTTTAAATCTTCTATGAATATAAATTCTCAGCAGACAAGTTACATGATCTTAAATTTTTGAAAGAATAAATAAATCCACAAAAAACCCTTGCTTAACCTCCAGAATCATGGCAATAACTAGTACACACACGTCAAATAAACGCGGAGTTCTGTATCTGAATGTCCTGTCTGTCACTTATGGAATGTCTGATATGTCACTATAAAATTATTTAACATTTACACGTCCTATTTTTTAAGGATCTATTTTCCAACTTCCAAAATATTTTCTAATCTTTTCAGGTTTTATTTTTGATTCTTCCCATTTGACAAAAGAAAAAAAATGTGTAATCCTTTCCTTTCTAGAACTTCATAATGCAATTATTTTTTATTTCATCAAACTGAAACAGTTTGTAATAGAAGGAAGAAAGTTTATTATCTTTTAGAGCATCTAAACAACATAACATGATGCAAACAGTATTTTTTCCAACAAGAGTGCAAGGAAGTAGCAGTTCTACCATTGACAATATTTTTGTTCATTCTTCATTGTTAGAGGGGCACTCTGTCAGCAGAACAGTAAATGGCCTATCAGACCACAATGGCCAACTTTTAATTCTAAAAAGTATTTGTCCTCAAATGTTAAACAAATATCAACTACTCAGAAAAGTTAATCCAGTTGCAATTGAGACCTTTTTAAGCCTAATTAAGGAACAAGAATGGTGGGATATTTATAGTGCTGATAATGCAGATGATAAAAATAATGCTTTTCTGAACACATTTCTTGTGCTGTTTGAAAGTTGCTTTCCACTAGAACACTCAAAACAGGGTACTTCCAGTAACAGACAGCCAGGTTGGCTGACTAAGGGGATAAGAGTATCATGTAGAACAAAGCGGGAATTGTATCAAAATGTTAGAAGCAGTCAGAAGGAAGATGCAGTAGGTCATTACAAACAGTACTGTAAGGTTCTGAAAAATGTCATTAAGAATGCTTCTAATGCTAAGTTGGCAATTCCTTGATGTCTCAGAATGTGTGTGACCAATCTATCCCTTCTCTTAGTCAGCATATGCCAGAAACTCCTTTTCTTCCTGATTCGGTTAAGCACATGATCTACCCATCTAATTTTCATCATCCATCTTAGCACCACATTTCAAAAGCTTCTCACCAGATTTCAAAAGCTTCTATCATCTTTTTATCTGAACTCCTTATCGTCCACATTTCACTCCCATACAATACAACACTCCAGATAAATGCTTTCAGAAAGGACTTCCTTACATTTAAATTAATATTGGATGTTAACAAGTTTCGCTTCTTTAGAAACGCTTTTCTTCCCATAGCCATTCTGCATTTTATATCTTCTTTACTTCGGCCATCAGAAGTTGTCCTGCTACCCAAATAAGAAGATTCATCTACTACTTTTATTGTCTCATTACCTAATCTAATTCCTTCAGCATCGCCTGATTTTCTGACATTGCATTCCGTTACCTTCGTTTTACTCTTGTTAATGTACATCTTATATTTTACTTTCAAGACACTGTCCATCCCAGTCAATTACTCTTCCAGATCTTTTGCTGTTTCTGACAATTACTACATCATCGGCAAAGCACAGTGCTTTTATTTCTTCTCCCTGCTTTTTAATACCCTCTCCAAATTTCTCCTTCCATTCCTTCACTGCCTGCTCAACGTATAGTCTGAACAACATTGGAGAAAGGCTACAACCCTGTCTTACTCCCTTCCCAATGTAGATGCATCCCTTTCTTGCCCTTCGTCTTTAATTACCGCTGTCTGGCTTTTGTATAGGTGGAATATAACTCTTCTTTCCCTATATTTTACCCTGATACCTTCAGAATTTGGAAGAGTGTATTCCAGTCAACATTGTCAAAAGCTTTCTCCAAATCGACAAATGCTAAAAACGTAGGTTTCCCTTTCCTTACCCCATCTCACATAAAATACGTAAGAGCTAGAATTTCTAGAATAATATTTTTTACTTGGGAAATTAATGAGCTGTGTCCCAGATAATTATGTTACATCAGCATACTTTGCATTTTTTCAGAGTATCATTTCTTATGGAATACTTTTATGGGGGAACAGCAGACATGCGAATGATGTTCTTATGGTACAAAAAAAGAGTGGTCAGGGTTATCACAGGCAAAGACAAATGGAAAATGCAAAACCATTATTCATAAAATTATGTTGTTAATTTGTACACACAACTTAAAAATATCACAGAAACTGCAAGAAAATGAATGTTCCATTCTGTAGATTGTCTAAATCATTAGATAGTTATAATCTGCTAGGCCTGAAAATGTATTATAAATTACCTGCAGAAATAAGTAATTTACCATTAAATTTATTTAAATGCAGGTTGTATAACAGACTAGTGGCTAGACCCTTCAATTACGTTACTGATTTTTTTTTAATCTACATCTACATGGGATACTTTGCAAATCACATTTAAATGCCTGGCAGAGGGTTCATCAAACCACGTTTAAACTATTAATCTCCCATTCCATTCTCGAATAGTGCGCAGGAAGAAAGAACAGCTGAATCTCTCCATTTGAGCTCTGATTTCTCTTATTTTATTCTGATGATCATTTCTACTTATGTAAGTGGCATTCAACAATATATTTTCGCATTCGGAGTAGAATGTTGGCGATTGGAGTTTCTATGTGAAATTTCAGTATACCACGAATGGGGAGATACCAATATTTTAACATACTGTATAAACATATCAATACAATATTTTACTCAAATATTATTATTAATAATATTGCCTTTGCCTATTGCTCATAAGAGTTCAATGACAATAAAATTATTATTATTATTATTATTATTATTATTATTATTATTATTATAACAATGAAAAATCTGATAGGAATTTATCAATAATGGAGGATAGGTAACAACTCACCATAAAGAGGCTCGCAGAGCTGCTGACAGCTTTGGAGCTAAATTACACAATAAATGACTTCTTTAATACATGTGAAAATTATAAACATTTTGATCTCTTATACCGATATCTCTAATTACGTGACGTGCATATACAGGGTGAATCAAATAACACATGCATCGCAAATATTACGGAAATGGAAAGTGTAATTGATGTGCAGTTTTCACAGAGCGGATTTGTAGTCAAGGATGCGTATTGTTAGCCTATAAACAGATTGTAAAAATATCTATAAAGTGTATTTTTTATGCAAACATACAATTTTTCAAATGTAACAATGGTTGTTTCTATCATGCATGAGAATTTTTGACGCCAGCTGTGTACAAAGAATATTGAATGACATTTTTATCATGTTTACTTTGGCAGCTACAACCATTCAGAGTTTCGGGAGCAGAGGCTACGACAGCTTAGCTGATTGGCTGGTGGTCATGAGACAGTGGGCCGTGCTCCAAGGGCTAGCCACTCAGCCTGTCAGCTACGCCATCTCAGCCTCCGCCCCTGAGACTCTGAATGGTTGTAGCTGCCAAAGTAAACTGTATGTTTGCATAAAAAATACACTTTCTAAGTAATACTACAATCTGTTTGCTGGCTAAAAATATGAGCCCCTGACTACCAATCCATTCTGTGAAAACCGCACATCAATCGCATTTTCCGTTTCCGCAGTATTTGCAGTGCAGGTGTTAGGTGATTCACCCTGTATATGTAATATACTGGACTCATTTCTATCCTTTTGTATTGGTGATATTGTTATACACACACATATAGCATAATGTTGTATCTGTCACCCTCACAGGAAAAAAATTTTCATGTAACATGTAAATTGTAACATCATGACAATTATTTCACTGCCTGTTTTTCTAAAAGTAGGAACTACCAACTTAACATATATACAAAGTTATCTTCTTGTAAAATTGCACAAATTTCGTGTATACAAAAAGTTACAATTAATCTGTAAATTGATATTTACAAATCTATTTTTGATTTGGCCAATGTCATGTGTACAGTTGTACAATACTATGATTTCTTGGACCAATAAAATACAATATTTTACCTCCTAATGACAGGGGCGGCTCCTGTATACATTTGCAGGTTTGCACTACCCCCAGAAATAATGATATTGTTAACTCCATTTACTGTTAGAGATTCTATGAAATGGGAGAAGTAGCACTACATTTATTTCTTTTGAAATGCCCGGGCTGATACACACCAACCGCTCCCGAGAGGACCAAACGTCACCAACAGCGGCTGGGTTTGCAGCCAGCCTGCAAACGCCGACTAGGGTGTCTCAGGGGGTGTGCGGGGTGCAGGGGCAACACTTGGCAACAGTGTTCCCGTATAGTCGCCTTGAGTGTATAAACATCCTGTCCGAGCCACCCTGTCAGCCACACAAACAGAATCCGAACTCTTCCGAAGACAGTCAGAGTCATCGACCCTTCGAACAAAGCGGGCTTTTTGCGCCTTCTTACAAGTTCACGTGTAGCTGCGAGCGAAGTAACTGTGCGTTGTGTCCATTGTTTAGCGTGTTTTATAGTGAATTTTGAGGCTCACGTGAACGGGTGAAATAATGAATCAAGTAATTTCCTTGCTTTCGGAACCCTTCAATTTACGCAGGTTTGAAGAGATATTAGAAATGAAGAGGCTAGGTAGACCGATTCCCACTTTGACAATTTCACAGTCAGTTTAAACGAAAAGTCGTCAATTCAACTCCTAAAGTTCTGTACAGCAAATATGAATGGCTGTGTGGCTGTGATGTGAAAAGCGCCTTATTTTGTTTTCCTTGTTTATTATTTGGAGGAGAGTTTTCGTTAACTATACAAGGAGTCATTGACATTCAGCACCTTCAGGATAAAATTAGGAAACACGAACTTTCTTTGGTCCATGTCAATAATGTTTTGAATCAGGCAAGTCTAGGCAATGTAAATATAGTCACTCAATTAGACAGTGGATACAGAAGCTCCGTGGCATTACACAATCAAAATGTTACAGATAATCGGTACATACTAAAACTAGAGTCAGCTTCATTCATTTCTGTGGTTCTTTGGAACTTGCCCTCAGAGGACATGACAAGACCGAATCATCTTCCAATCCTGGCATTTTCGTGCATTGATTAATTTTAGTGCAGCATTAGATTCAGAATTAAAATCACATTTGAAAAAGGCAACAGTTTTCACAGGCACCTCAAAAACGATCCAGAATGAACTACTCCAATGCATGCTTCAAATCCGCCAAGAAGAAATTAGGAATGAAATTAAGGGTGCAGAGTTTATGCTGTAATAGCTGATGAAACCAGCAAAGTAGCCTGTGTTTCCCAGTTTGTTATAGTATACAGGTACATCATTAATGGCAGACCAGTTGAAAGATTTTGGGATTTTATAGCACTAGAAAAGCATGATGCCCAGACTTTGGCAACACACATAAAAGAACAGTTAAGTGACCATTTGGAGAATTGTCCACACAAACTAATAGCCCAAACATATGGTGCTTCAGTCATGAGTGGTTTGTCACATGGGGTGCAGGCTCTTGTGAAGCAAAAGTTTTCCAATGCTTCATACATTCATTGCTATGCCCACCCATTAAATCTTATTATACTTAAAGCCACTTCTCTTAATAAAGATGTGTGATTTTTTTCCGCCAAACTTCAGGGACTTTGCAGCTTCTTTTCGTCCTCTCCACAAAGAACAGCAATTCTCAACGAAATCTTACAAAAATGGCTACCTGCCCACTCGTTGGAAATTCCAGTCAAGAAGTGTCAATACTGATTTTGAATACAGGAAAGATATTATCAATTGCATGACTAGTATGAGCAATGGGGAAAAACTGTGTAATGAAAGCACCATCCTACAGGCCTGCGGCTTAGTAACGATTTTGAAGGATGAAAAGTTCATTTTCTGGCTCTCGTTTTTTCATAAAATTATGGTCCATGTAGACATTTTGTACAATCAGCTACAAAAAAGGGATATTGACCCAACTTATGCACAAAATCAGCTGACAATTTTTGAGTGTGAACGTAAAGACATTATGGAAGGTGTGAATTTTTCATTCTGATTTCAACAGATTTGTATGAGTACCATAAAAGGAGAACTGAAAATGGAGGAGCTATGTGTAATCTAATGCTTGACACAAAATAAGTTAGTGACGTAATAAGTTTTGAGGCGAAGGAAAGGTTCCAGTTCAGTGAACACTTAGCTGCAGCCTCCCTGTTTCTACCAGAGAAATTCAGCACTTATTCTTCTAGTTTCCTGGAAACTTTTTTTGTAACTACTATTGAGTGCTATACTTTCTTGGAACAAAAGAAACTTTGAACGGAACTCACTGTTATTTATGGGGGAGAGGAGTTCAAAAGTATGTGTGGATCTTTGGGCTTGTTAGGTTATATAATAGAAAATAATCTCTGTGATACTTTAAGTGAATCTATGAAACTGTTGAAAGCAATAATTACGATCCCAATGACCACATCAGAATCAGAACATTGCTTTTCATCACTGAAACGCATAAAAACATTTTTACGGAATACAATGGACCAACAAAGACTAACAGCACTCCCAATGCTCTCTACTAAACGAGACCTCGTTTTAGGAATTCCTGACTTGAATCAGACAGTGACTGAAAAATTCGCTCATAGGAAAGAAAGAAGAATGGAGTTCCTGTACAAGTGACCACCACCTTTTTTTATTTAAAAAAAAAAAAATAATAATAATAAATAAAATGAGCTAACAGAACCTCCTCCATTTGAAATGATACTAACGGCACTGAGCTTCCAAACCTTTTTAATTCCTCGGATAAATATTGTCTCTGTGGTCGTGTAACTGTTTCTGGTCCATATACATCTATGATTTCTTGACTTAATAGCACTTTTTTCCGAATGCGTTGAGCTGCCACAATGGAGGGGCCGGACTTTTTATTGGTGAAAAAAAGGGCACTACCATCTTTTTTGGTCACCAGCCGCCACTGCTTAATGAATAGAATATGAATAATGGAATTTAAAAACTTTAAATTTAGACACAATATTGATCCCTGGCGGACATGAGGCAGGCAAGGGATGACTTGCTTGAAAAATTGCAATACTCCAGCATGACAGGAACCAATAAATCTGTAGTGTACAGCAAGCACAATTTTGACAGGTCACCAGTTGTTCTAGGAAAACTAGAGGTCTTCTTCTAAATCCGGCATAATTGAAGACTGCGATACAATCCGTCGGCTCTGAAGAATGACGTCATATCTGATCTCACAAGATACGCTACACAGATATACCAACTAGCAAAACAAACACTATTAATGAATATAAACATACAGGATAATATGATAATGTTTATGTATTGCATATAATGAATAATCTGTGGTTCTCCTCATAAATTACAGATTACCACAACAGAATGTACTTTTTTATTTATTTAGTCCTTCTCATCCTGCATATATAGAATATATACAAGGATATTGGACATGGTTATGTGTTTACAATGGGGTCATTCCATGCCAAGTGGTCTAGAGGCTCCCACATGACCCTCATGGATTTTGATGAAATTTTGTATGAACATTCACACATGTTCTCAATGAACACTGGTAAACTTTCAGTTCAAAAAAATCAATACTTCCGAAGATACAGTCACTTGTTTAAGATCATAGCACAGCTTCCAATAGTGTGTCCTTGAATTTACAGCAACTTTGAGATGATATATCTCTGGGAGTATTTGTATGAAAGAAACAAAACTTGGCCATCAAATTAACTTTTAGAGCTCTTTAAAGTAAAATATTAAGAACAGGATTTCTGAGCAATTTTCATATAGAAAATTTGGGGCAAGGTTGGGCGAAAAAATTGCTGGTTAAAAAAAGTGCGAACTTTAGTTTTTTATATCTCCAGAAGTAATTGTGGGATGTACATGAAACTTTGCACACCATAACTCACCTACACAAGGTCTTAGAATATAAAGTTTCATTCTCCTATTGCTTCCCATTATTTCACAAATCTAGTGTAAAGTTGACGATTTTTCAAAAAGTGCTAAAAATGGGTATTTTCAGTCAAATTTTTCAAAAAAGTGTTTTCTCCAAATTCCTTTAAACTATGCTCATTAGAAAGAGCATATTCTAACCTATCTAGAAAAGTGGATTTGGTTTTGCAATGCAAGCATATAAGGCCCTAAAAAGTAGCATAATCCTAGAGGCGCACTGGAAGTTTGAACCCATTTTTCTGGCACTCAAATTATACCTAAAATATTTTATTATGTCTAATAAATATTTGTTAATGCCTAGGATAAGTGAAATAAGAAGTCCTGGTGAATAGGACGTAGCTCAAGTCCGAATAGAAAATGAATAAAAATAGAAACAATGTTATTTCTTAACTGTCCCCCCCATCCCACAACTCTCTCTCTCTCTCTCTCTCTCTCTCTCTCTCTCTCTCTCTCTCTCACACACACACACACACACACACACACACACAATTATAATTTAGAATGAATGTAAATTGTAAAATTTATTTGCACAATCATTTTTAATTAACACCACCAGCTTACTGAAGGAAAATAAGTATATAAGTGAGTTGTTGTGGTTTAACCACTGCTAGATTCATTTCACCTGAGAAAACCAGTATCTCCATCACCATAAGGGCTACGCTCGAGCATCAACAGCTATGGGTGAGTTTCTTTACACAGGTTTCCAAGCCTGATGAATGTAAACAGGAAAGGTGTATTGCCTGCCAGACGAATTTACTGACGGAGCTGGAATAAGTGCAATAATGTGGTGTGATGGAACCCAGCACTTGTCACTTATTGGTGGTCAATAAAATGAATCTGCTGGACCATGAGGGTGCATAAAGTTTATTAATGCACCCCTTTCCTCAGTGGAAGTCTCACAGATATTCCCAATCCACCAAAAATTTTCTTAGATGCATGCAACATATTGTCCAGCTATGAGAGCAGACATTAATGTGCCTTCTTTAGTTCTCTGAACCATTGTAGCTAGAAAAGATGATCAATCATTTGAAACTCTGCTGACCTGAATTATTGTTTCATCAATAGGTAAAAAGTTACAATTTTCTCTAGTGCCTGCTACAGTTTGTCCATGTTTAAACCTCACTTCTTGTGACAGTTTTTTCTTTTTTCCTTTTTTTCCCAATTTCATCTTTACTGACGAAAAGAAATTTGATTCCATTAATGTTTTCAGAGAAGAAGTGAAACAGGTCTAGGTAAGTAAGATTGAGCACTGGAGCCATCTCTGAAATTATGAATGTGAGATATCTGTTCAAACTGTGCTTTTATGTATTTGATGAGCTCCTTGATAAAAATGTTAACTGTACCAGTGTCATGCCACAAACAAGAACTGATAATGCAGAAACTTAAAGATTCCACTTTCTCATTTTGATGAAAGTAGATAACAAATGGATGAATTGTTGCTTTCCAGTGGAAGCCTTGCACAGCATCCTGAATAATAAAAGAATAATTTTCCAAAAAATCCATTAGGACAACAAGCTCTTTGTTTTTCGGATAACATTTAAGGCCTTTAAGGGGCAGTTATTCCAGCTCCATCAGTAAATTTGACTGTCTGACAATACACCATTCCTCTTGATATTCATCAGAAAATTAATGTAGCACAGGGTAAGGTGGTACAAATTCGATATAGGTACAATTCAGATCAACATAAGTTTTCAGTCTTGTATTGTTGCTAGCACTTGCCTTTGTGTGGCGTTGCAGTGTAGCAGGTTTCTACAGCTCCTCCTGTCTTTTCCAAGAATACAACACTCTGTGTTAAGGAGACATAAATTTTTTCCTGTAAAGATGTACTTGGAGCTACTTCATCGAACGTGTTCTTATAAATGTTCTAGTTTCCACGTGCTTATAAACTCGTTATTGTGCAACGTTTGGTACAGCGAAGTATGCACTGGTGCCCAAAGGAAAAAGTGCTTTTTATGTGGGAAAAGTCAGTGATCAAAATTGTACGAGGAAGTGATCATAATTGTACCTAGTGTGGTACATTTTAAATCGATTTTTCTCAATTCTGTAACCTTTTTTTGTGTTCATACCAACATATGTAATTGTCTAATATTTGTGATACATATTCATTAAACATTCAAGAACAAGTGCCATAGCTAAAATTATTTCTTTTCTCAATATGTTTGCAGTTACAATTACATTTGTCAGAATTGATTGAAATTGTACCACCATACCCTATAAAAATTGAAATAGGTTAGAGGAAACTAAGCAACCTATGAGTGGCTTCTAATTTTACCCAGGACACTTCAATAATTTTATTATCAGGCTTGGGAACCTGTGTAAAGAAATGCTTATCACGCTTGGGATATCCTGTGGTAAAGGAACCCACCCGTGGCTGTTGTTGCCCCTGTGGCGATGGGGATGTTGGTTTTCTCAGGTGAAATGAAACTAGCAGTGGTTAAACCATAGCAACTCATTTACACACTTCTTTTCCATCAGTAAGCTAGTGTTTGTTCATTAAACAGGCTACTAATAATTAGATAATGATTATGGAAATAAATTTTATGAATTAAATTCAGTTTGTGTGTGTGTGTGTGTGTGTGTGTGTGTGTGTGTGTGTGTGTGTGTGTGTGTGAGAGAGAGAGAGAGAGAGAGAGAGAGAGAGAGAGAGAGAGAGAGAGAGAGAGAGAGAGAGAGAGAGAGAGAGAGAGAGAGTTGTGGGATGGGGGGGACAGTTAAGAAATAACATTGTTTCTATTTTTATTCATTTTCTATTCGGACTTGAGCTACGTCCTATTCATCAGGACTTCTTATTTCACTTATCCTAGGCATTAACAAATATTTATTAGACATAATAAAAGATTTTAGGTATAATTTGAGTGCCAGAAAAATGGGTTCAAACTTCCAGTGCGCCTCTAGGATTATGCTACTTTTTAGGGCCTTATATGCTTGCATTGCAAAACCAAAGCCACTTTTCTAGATAGGTTAGAATATGCTCTTTCTAATGAGCATAGTTTAAAGGAATTTGGAGAAAACACTTTTTTGAAAAATTTGACTGAAAATACCCATTTTTAGCACTTTTTGAAAAATCGTCAACTTTACACTAGATTTGTGAAATAATGGGAAGCAATAGGAGAATGAAACTTTATATTCTAAGACCTTGTGTAGGTGAGTTATGGTGTGCAAAGTTTCATGTACATCCCACAATTACTTCTGGAGATATAAAAAACTAAAGTTCGCACTTTTTTTAACCAGCAATTTTTTCGCCCAACCTTGCCCCAAATTTTCTATATGAAAATTGCTCAGAAATCCTGTTCTTAATATTTTACTTTAAAGAGCTCTAAAAGTTAATATGATGGCCAAGTTTGTTTCTTTCATACAAATACTCCCAGAGATATATCATCTCAAAGTTGCTGAAAATTCAAGGACGCACTATTGGAAGCTGTGCTATGGTCTTAAACAAGTGATTGTATTTCCGGAAGTATTGAATTTTTGAAACTGAAATTTTACCAGTGTTCATTGAGAACATGTGTGATTGTTCATACCAAATTTCATCAAAATCCATGAGGGTCATGTGGGAACGTTTCTCGATATTAGACCACTTGGCACGGAATGCCCCAATGTAAAATAGTTATATTGCATTCCTAGGAACTATGTACTTAAGCAGTTTAGCAAGAATCAAATATACAATACAAATTAAAGGCAAGGTAGAACATAATATAGAATGCAGTTTGTATTGCATTTCTAGGAACTAAATATTTGAGTAATTTAGCAAGAATCATACATGCAGTAAATGTTAGAGCCAACATACAAAACAGACTATTCACAATGCATATTTATTTTTATTTGTTGCTGTCTAGGTACTCTGTTTGGCTGTAAAAGCAGTGATCAATTAAATAAGCCAGTAATTTAGTCTTAAAACTGCTGAGTTAACTCAATCATTTAATATGGCTAAGCAGATTATTGTAAATTTTTATTCCGATTTGTAGAGTTCCTTTTTGGCAAAATGATGTTTTCAACTGTTTCACAAGAAGATCAGAGTTTTGTCTCTTATCATCGATCACAGGTCTCAGCCCAAAAATTCGCGCCTTCTGCGCTCATTTGTTAAAAAACCTCTCGATTAACATAAGCCTAACCACCAGAGAGAAGCTACAGATCACGTTTTAAACACAAAATCATAATCTAAGTGCATGTTCTGCTTGTAAACACACTATTGTCTTTAACTCAAGATATAACGTCATTGGTCACAGCCGACGGGTCGTATCGCGGACTTCAATTGACCCCCAAAGCCTATCTCAACAATTTTCACTGGATACCATCACAACAGTTCGGTGGGCACAAAATAATAATCCATAAAACGAAATTACTTTAAAGCTTTCTTCGATGAGTAACAAGTAATCTCTAGCATTTCTCCGATGGTGCACGTGGTAATATGACAATGCTCACCATCAGATAGCAAAACTGCTCAATCCAGTTTTAGATAACTTTATAAATCTTTTTTTTTTTACTACCATGGGTTTTTAAGGTTACACATATGTAGTAATGATTTGGCCTACCATACTTGTTACAATGCCATCCTGCAGTTTATGTTTAAATTTCATATCAAACTAATCTGTGCGAGATTGTCGGCATGTACGACGAGCACATTAACGTTGTGTCTGTTTTTTAAAGTAATATACACACGTTATTTCTCGATATATCAAAGAAGGCGATTGGTATCACACAGTTCCGTTCTACCTTCTGTTCGTTATGGTTCAGTAGTTACACAGCCCTTAAGAAAAATAATAAACAAACCCTAAAATTGTCACCAAAAATTGAACTAATCGCTACATAGCCAACAGCAATATATTCTATTGCACAAGCGTTATACTACTGCAAGTAAATGTGTTATGACCAAAAAGTAAAGACTTGCAAAAGAGAAAGTGTTCACTAGTAGAGGTAATATCTCTACCAACTAATTTCTATTTATTTTTGAATACATTACAATATTATCATTTATTAAGTCGTTAAATACCGGTAGTCATTCTCATCATGATAAAACTGTTTTCAGTAACAAAATGTACCGCAGCAATCAATCTTTAGTAAGGTAATATGATACGAGGGTCGATTAAGCCTCCTGTAGTTTGAGCGTTCATACATTTACGCCTAACTAAAATTTTACTTCTTAATTCACGAATCCAGCTTTAACGTACTTGGTCCTATTTACTTTTTTGGCGGCGTTGTTTGTAATCTCAAAAAACTGGTATTGATATCTAATCTCTCAGCCTCCAGTACACAGGGAGTATGAACTTCCAGCCTATTATTTTCCACACGAAATCGTGAAACACGTGGTACTTAACAAAAAGGTCAAGCTTGTGAATGGTCACCGTAGTTGACAACAAAAGGAAACATCCATTAGTTTTTCTGAACGAAAGAAGTCATGTAAGAAAATGAGTAACATTGTTTCAGCATTTCACAAATACAGAATGCCTTCTGCCAGCATCACTGCTGTAATAAATTATTTTTATTCAAACTCAAGAATTGGCGGCATCGACACGTAACACAGGGGCAACCATTCTTTGCCGCCTCAAGTTTTTATAGTGATGTTTGAAATGGTTCCCAAAACTGCAATCTACGGTTCGTCGCAGTTATTCGAAAGAGTAGTCACGCCACTGTCGAGCCCACTAACAGAGCCTGAAGAGCTGTTTACGGTACGGTAGTATCTCAATAATAAAAGACCTGCATTACCTGTCTCCTTTATTTGGCATCAACAACAGATCCGTGGAAATATTTACAGTCGTTACTCTCATGTGCTCGTTTTATAGCTAAATTATTCTGTGCTGTCTGAACTATGGAACTTATCGCTTCAGCATTCAAGTACGTAGTATTGTAATTTCAAGTGACCATATGATAAAAATTGTCATTACATGTTGCGTAGTTCTCACCGGTGATTGTGCAGCAGTTCAACAACTCACTATGAAACAATGGACGTCCACACTACGGCTGACAAGTGGCACTTCTCAGCAGCAAAGCGGAGCGGCCCTTTTGTTGGTAACGAGCATTAACATTCTGTAGCGGCCCTTTTGTTGGTAACAAGCATTAAAGTTCCGTAGTGTCCCGAAGTCAGCCGAGTTTAAACGATCAGTGAAGGGGCCACCTGAGGGGAACCAACTCTTCTGTTATCGAGTTTCAGCAGCAGCTCTGCACTTTACAATTGGCTATTGAGTTGATGTTTCGACTCAGTGAATGGAGTCAGCGAACTGTTCGACTGAGTCGAAAGTTGAATCGGTACTGTTTCGAAACAATGAATCTTGTGATTCATGTATCGGACGCTAGATACCGTTAACATACGTTTTGCTGTCCGTCTGTCTGGGTGAGTTCGACACAGCGTCCAGGCTTGCAACGGGTTTGTTCCCCTAAATCCCCGTTTACACCGAAGCGAACACAAGCGAACGAGCAGCAGCGAACGAGCATTCGCTCTGGTTTAAACGCTATGCGCGCGCTGTTCGGTCACGCACGGCTCGCATTCGCAGGTGTTCGCTTGTGTTCCGCTGGGTGTCGGTTTCAGGGCGAACCATCAAAGGAAGTTCGCGACCTCTCCGCTTCAGCGCTAGCGTATGCGACAAACTGTGTATGCTGGCAGTGTGTTGTTTTCTCTTTCGTTCGCTCCGGTGTAAACGCTTATTCGCAAGTACAAGCCAATGCGTGCGCGTACAGGCGAATGCGCATTCGCCTGTGTTCGCTCGTGTTCGCTTTGGTGTAAACGGGGCTTAACGCGCCACGCGAGAGCAGTGGCGTAGCTACATCACCAAGGGCCCCGGGGCAAAAATGACATTGGGGACCTCTTTAAACTAAAACCGTATACGGATGCAAAAGTATTTCTTCAGCTCCTTACTGACCACTGTAAGAAATAATAAGGCAAACCTAAATACTGATAAGTAAATTATGTGTCACGCAACAGATAATATAGTAATAACTGTAAAAGTTTGTTTGTTTGGTATGCTTTTACGCAAAAATTACTGGGTGCATTTGAATGAAATTTTGCCGAGGGATAGAGTTAGACCTGGGCAGGACATGCAGATACAACGACCCCATGCTCCATACCGATCAGACTTATTTCGTTTAAAGCCCAGTCAAAGAAAGAAAATAAAGGAAATATTCGTGAAGGATGGTTTCAGCAAAAGGAAGTTGCCGGTTTTTGAATGATAAAACACTTTGTATTGAGCCATGCCGCTACCAGGCTGTATGAAGTAATAAGTAAAATAATGTAAATCGACATTTTCGCTTATTATGACTGGGGTAGAGGGCAGCGTCTAGAATGCACAATTTACTATTGTGACAAAGTAACCATATCTTCTCTTCTTGCATGCTTTTCAGAGTGCAGTGGTTACAGCACTTCATTGGGTTACAGCACTCCCTTGGGGGAATTCACTATACAAACAGTTTAGTTACCATAATAATACCGTTCTGTAATAATGCAAATGTGGTCACACTGTGTCAAACACACTGCTAGTAATTCGCCGCCGTTTATTGTTATATCGCAAAGATTGTCAGCCATGGCAACTCCGACTTAAACCGACAACACTCTAACGATAGGAGTGTCACGTCATAGTGGATAAGTAATAGACATTGTTATGTTTAGATTGTGAGGTGAGAATAAAATTTGGATTTCACTTCATGAGTTGAGATTTGTTGCTCAGGGTTCAAAAAGTTAATAAAACTTTAAAATCCCTTCATTTAACTAAAATATTATATACAGTAGACCGTCGAATATCCGAAGTGATTGGGAGACATGGATGTTCGGAAAACCGATTATTGGTATAATCAAACTGTACATTTCTATTTGCCAATAAGAAGTACTGTAGAGAAAATGTATTTATTCTGTATTTGGAGGTGCTCGATCCTTCGCACTGTGCCGAGCGGCATGCCGCAACACTTGGAAGGCGCAGTGAGCAGCTTTGATGCTTCCTCTGCTGCTGCTGCTGCTGCAACGACGACTGAGGTGTGCCGATTGTTGTACACAGCAACTGGCGACTTCGAAGATCAGCAGCGCCACAGAGCGGCGTCTAGTGAAGGCCACACTAAAAGCAATGTTCCGCCATCCGGTGGCCCAAAGCGGCTACTGTGGGAAACTTGGTTTGAGGGCAGACGGAGATAATGGACAGTAGGGTGGGAGAGCAAAAACAAAAAATCGATAGTCTACTGTACTTTTTTCAAACGTCGCTCACGGAGGCCAAGGGGCCCCTAGAGCTCGGGGGCCCCAGGGCACTGCCCCGCCTAGCCCTATGATAGCTACGCCACTGCGCGAGAGTTTGAATTATGCTACCGGTACCCTTCAACTGAGGTTTGATAACTGGGATACCACCGAGAAAAGTTGTGAAGTTCTTTGGTGTTTTGAGGTAGTTTCACGAGAAGTACGCTTTGTAATGCATTGTTGCAACATCTGTGCTAGGTGAACGAATCTTTTCGAAGCAAGGGCAAATAATTTCAGTGAGACGAAACCACATTCTCACTAAGATATAAAAAATAATGCTCTTTGATTTCAATTTAAAGAAACTGTAACTCTTTTATTTGACTGACTGAAGATGAATCTGATTATTAGAATACCTATCTGAATATTGAAAAATTTTAGTTTAATTTTGTGGTTTCGTCACGTAAATTGTGAAATGTGTTTCCTTGAATTAATACCGTAGAGTATAGATATCCATGGAGTGAGCATTCGGATGCGCAGAACGATAATTCTGTCCGCAACATCTCCTGCGCCTAGGTCACGTGATTTTGGGATGGCGCGGTGCAGCCCCTATAGCGCTAAGCGTATTTCGATTGATATTACTTCGTTATTACGTTTAGATAGCCTCCAGGAAAGTCGTAAAACTTTGTGTATGTATTTATAGATATCCTAAATGCGTGATAGCATGCACGAAACTGGTTTAAACACGAAAATATCTAAAGTATTTCGCGCTTTGACGTACCGTCATTTGGGGTTACTTTGTTCCTTGGGGTCAAACTTTGCTCCACTTGAGAAAAAAGATTTGTTGCTTCACAGATGCTATACTACTAGCTGTATAACTCTGAACTATCTGTGCTACGAAAGGCAGCAATTTTAGGTTGGCAGCCTTGCTTGCTTGTTCAGTTGGCAGCCATTTTAAAATTTCATATTTTTGGAAACATTTTTGTTTCAGCAGTGACGCACTGGAAGGCTCCCAGCTACCTGCCAGCTCCACAACATCGAAGGAGCCAAATTCCTGAAGATGGTCTACATAAGACTGAAACTAGTTGAATGAAATAAATTAGTGCATTCTAGACTGTTCTTTATTAACAAATTTTGAAATTTTCACAAGCAATTAAGTAAAGATGTGCGACTAGCCGAAAGCAACATACCAGTTTGTGACGTCATCAGAAAGCAGCAGTGTCACCTGGTGACACGCGCATTAAGGAGCTCTATTGACGTAAGTGACGTCACTCACACGTTAGTGGCAGCCTCTTGATTTGCGCCAAGCATTGCTGAAATTACCTGTTGAGCTCCTTAATATAGAAACATCTACATATTTTCGAAGGATTTTAAGTTGTAATGATTTAGTTCCCAGTGTTTAGTGGCCACAAATCGTACCGTTTGTGACGAGAAATCTAAAGGACCAACATTTCATGTGAAATCTGTCTGGTTAAAGTGTTATTTTGCCAATTTAATTGCGAACAAATTTGTGCTACTTCTCTATAATGCAGCTTACTCTCATTTTCAATGGTTAACCACATTACATTACAGCATAAACATCATTGTAACTACTTGACAAAAAGCTTTCCTATAAATTAATTGTGTAATTGCAGCAGCACAAACAACAGTGCCATACAAGATTTGTGCTACTTCTCTATAATGCAGCTTACTCTCATTTTCAATGGTTAACCACATTACATTACAGCATACACATCATTGTAACTACTTGACAAAAAGCTTTCCTATAAATTAATTGTGTAATTGCAGCAGCACAAACAAAAGTGCCATACAAGATTGTTTTGTCCTGACATGTATGAAATACAATTATCGGATGTGCTCCTATGTTAGAGATGAATCCAGTAATTATCAAAACTTTTACTCAAGCATACAGTTTTTTATTATTTTAAATAAAATTCTGAATACAATGATCTAATATCTATACTTTTTTAAATTACTTTTACAAATGTTTATTAAATTAAGGAACAGTTGCATAGTAGCAATGTAATGAAGTTGTAACACAGCTGTAAGGTGATACAAAAGGTTTCTATTTTCAAATTAGATTCAGAATAAGCGAAAGTAATCGTGAAAAATATTACAAATTACTGTTGTTTTACTTTGGATTAAAGTGACACAGGCAAACAAATTGAGTAATTCTGGTACACTCATCAAATTCTAAATTTTATTTTCAATATTACGTAGGCCTGAACTTTTGTAAATCATTTATCATCTGTTAAAATATTTGCACGTGTTTATGATTTATTCTACCATTTGTATTTACTGTAACAACTATTTTCTATTGGAAAAATTTCACACATCATGTGCAATTTTTTTGTGGTACTCATACTTTTACGAATCTGATCTTTCTTCCAGAGCAACAGTAGCAAGTATGGATAAAAGATCTGTAAAAGTAACATATATGTACGTAGCGGAATGCCCTTAGCTACAATTTCAAACCTATATGTATGATTTAGGGCCTATATCTACATAATATGCACCAGAACACATGCTTATTCATTAACTAATAGCAGTAGGTCTCTCATTTTCGGAATTTACCTTGTTTTAGTTTTTCTTAAATACAGGTAAGTACTTTTAAATCTAGGGCAAACATAAATATTAGGTTGTGACACATGCCATATGTTACTATAGCCACTATTTGGCATTCTCAACTGAGAAAATTATCACCTTTCAACCAATTTAGATCTTGAGCTACGCTACATATGAGTCACCCAAACCAAGGTTTCCAGGGGAGGGGAATTTCCAATAAACACCAGCCCATATTTGTACTGTAGCCTAAACATACAGGACTTCTGTTACAGTTATTGAATTTGGCTTACGGTATGTGTTGTGGCAGTGTGATAAATAGATCTAAATGATGAATTTATTAATAGATGCAGTCAATTCAAATCGAAATTATGAGTCTGTTAGAGATGTAAATCACAGTGTATCATGTACAGTTAAATGAACAACATAACATTTGAAATTAATACTTAATGTATTAAGCAATTACATTTTTTCTTAATTCTGCTTACATACTCCACAAGCCAGCAAATGCCGTTGCACACCTTGTTCTATCAGACACAAGCTTTCGCAACCCTGTTGCTTCTTCAGGCAGAAGGGAAGGAGAGGGAAAAGGAAATGATGAGGATTTTAAGGAAGGGGGTAAGGAGCCATTCCAATCCTGGGAGAGGAAAGACTTACCTTGGGGGAAGAAAAGGAGGGTAAACAAATGCGCACACACACACCCACACATTCACACAGACACAAGTATACCTGTGTACACAAGTACACCTGTGTACTTGTGGGTGTGTGTATTCATTTATTTATTTGTCATGCTGCTACACCTGTGCTCCTTCGCCTGGTGAGTAATCTTCATCTATTTTTTTATATTTAATTTTTCCTGCTAGGAATTTTTCGTCTTTATATATATATATATACCCAGACACAAATAAAATCACACACATACAAGATTAACACAGAGTTTTTTTTCATCGAATGTGAGTACCGAAGACAAGAATTTTTGGTTAAGACATGTGAATGATGGTACATTCTGTTATCTATAATAACAACAGATTATTTGTATCTACAACACAGAAGTATTAAGATATCCCATATACTGGTTTTCCGACATGTTGATGATGTTGAGTCCAGTGCCAGCTGTCACCGGTGCCACATCGTAAACAGCGCTAAGTATCGAATTTAATTTGTGTCAAATTTAATTTGCCAGTCTAGTTCATTTTCGTTAGTACTCTGTTTTAAGAGCTTTATTCCTGCGTACTGGCAGATTTCGTTTGTACTATTGTTTTAATAGTTTATTCTATCGTATTTTTTATAAATACCATTGTGTTTAGTCTTCGTCTTTGACCGGTGTATTTCAAAACAAGTCAGAGACCGTTACTAAAGCTCGTTGTCAGTCAGTCCAGTGCCAGCTGCCACCAGTGACACATCGTAAACAGCGCTAAGCTTATATTCCCGCGCGTTTGATAACGGTGTATTCCACAGCTATTCTTGTTTATTTTGATAACTGCCGGACTCAGTTTTGTTAACTTGACAGTGTAGTTACCACTGACCACAGTTAAGTAAGCAGCCAGCCGCTTTTATTAGAGTACTAGGCTTCTTAAAAGTTGATTATTTATTTTTCTACTTTCTGCAGTTAATTGTATTGATAGGATGTGTGCCTGCTGTGTGCGGATGCAGGAAGAGATGGCCGCGGTTCACGAACAGCTGAGCGTGCTGTTGTCTACAGTCTGCCGTCTTCAGGCTGCTGTCTCGGGGTGCAGCGATGGTGGGGAGTCTGGTGCATCGAGTGGGACACCTCAGGTGTCTCACGCTTCGCTCTCTGTCCCTGCTACTGAGGCACCTTCAGGTGTACCGAACGTCGTCGAGCCGCCTTCTCCGCAAGGGGAGTGGCGGGTTGTACGGCGTTCGCGTCGCTCGAGGCGGAATGCCATTGTGGAGGCTGGACGTCCGTCCTGTGAGTGAAAGTGTGGCCACTCCTTCAGCAGGGTCCGAGCAGGTGCACATGAGGATGGGATTATTAGTTATTGGGAGCTCCAATGTTAGGCGCGTGATGGAGCCCCTTAGGCAGATAGCGTCCATATCTGGAAGGAATTCCAACGTGCACTCGGTGTGTCTGCCGGGGGGGCCTCATCCGAGACATGGAGGCAGCCTTGCCGGCGGCTATCGAGGGTGTGGGGTGCAGTCGACTGCAAGTCGTGGCTCACATCGGCACCAATGACGCTTGTCACTTGGGTT
The DNA here is from genome assembly GCA_026315105.1 of Locusta migratoria. NCBI lineage: Eukaryota > Metazoa > Arthropoda > Insecta > Orthoptera > Acrididae > Locusta > Locusta migratoria. The sequence continues at coordinate 569,809,366 of CM048747.1, read as the reverse complement.
CTGAGGACATCCTCTGGTCCTACGAGCAGCTGGCGGAATTGGAGAAGGCTGCTGCCTTCGCATGCGGGGTGCAAGCAGAGCTGTCGATTTGCAGCATTGTTCCCAGGGTTGATCGGGGTCCTTTGGTATGGAGCCGAGTGGAGGGTCTGAACCAGAGGCTTCGCCGACTCTGTGACAGTCATGGCTGCAGATTTCTGGATCTGCGTTATCGGGTGGGGAATGTAGGGTGCCCCTAGATAGATCAGGGGTGCACTACACTAAGGAAGTGGCTACTCGGGTAGCAGAGTACTTCTGGAGTGCACATGGGTTTTTTTTAGGCTAGGCGCTAACTCTGATGAACACTCGCCTGTCAGCATTCAAACAGCGAATTCAGGCCATGTTCGGAACAAAAATTCGAACATAAAAATATTAGCCGTGAACTTACAGAGTATTAGAAACAAAGTTCCCGAATTTGCAGCGCTGCATGGAAGTTATTGTGCTCAGATAGTTTTAGGCACCGAAAGCTGGCTAAATGATGATGTGGCAAGTTCAGAAATATTTAGCGAAGCGTGGAATGTATATCAGAAAGATAGATATGATACAACTGGAGGAGGAGTGTTCATCGCTGTGGACAAAGATATTGTTTCTACGGAGATCGAGGTTGAAAGTAACTGTGAAGTTATCTGGGCATGTATAACAGGTCTAAAAGAAGTAAAGTTAATAGTTGGGTGTTTTTACCGACCCCCCAGTGCTGCTGTAGCAGTTTTAGAATCATTCAAGGAAAGTCTACACCAGGTAGTGCATAGGTATCCAGGCCATGTAATATTAGTCGGAGGTGACTTCAACCTTAAGAGTATAGATTAGGACCTCGCTAGTTACATTTCAGGCGGTACAGACAAGCAGTCTTGCGAGCTACTTTTCGACACATTCTCCGAAAACTGTCTTGAGCAGTTACACCGGCAACCCACGTGCAATGGAAATATTCTAGACCTTATAGCCACAAACAGGCCTGACCTTATTAATGATGTCTTTGTAGAGACAGGAATTAGTGATCATGATAACGTCATAGCGTCGATGGTGACCAAATTTCATAAATCAATCAAGAAGGCTAGGAGCGTGTTTTTGTTGGGAAGAGCCGATAAGCAGATGTTACGATCGCACTTAGAAAATGAATGGGCATCGTTTAATTCTGGGACTATGGATGTAGAGGAATTGTGGACTAAATTTAAGTGCATTGTTAATAAAGGGTTAGAGAAATATGTGCCAGTAAAGACGATTAAGGATGGAAAAGATCCACCGTGGTATAATAATAATGTTAGAAAGCTGCTGAGAAAGAAAAAGGCTGTTGCACTCTCGATTCAAAAAAGAACACGCAAATGATGACAGGCAAAAGTTAGTAGAGAATCGTGCGTCTATAAAAAGATCGATGCATTAAGCATACAATAATTATCACAGCCATACCTTAGCAAAAGGTCTTTCCGAGAACCCGAAAAAATTCTGGTCCTATGTAAAATCGATAAGCGGGACAAAGCCCCCTGTCCAGTCACTAGTTGATCATTCCGGGGCAGTAATAGAAGAAAGCAAACGGAAAGCTGAAGTTCTAAATTTAACATTTAAGAAAACTTTCACGCAGGAGGACCGCACAAATATACTGTCATTTGATCAACGTACTAATTCCGAAATGGGGGACATAGTAATAGGTATTTCCGGTGTAGAGAAGCAGCTGAGAGAGCTAAATACGAAAAAGTCTGCTGGCCCGGATGGAATACCAGTTCGGTTTTACAAAGACTATTCTGCGGCATTGGCCCCCTACTTAGCTAGCATTTATAGCGAATCTTTCATTCAGCGCAAAGTTCCTAGTGATTGGAAAAAAGCGCAGGTGACTCCCGTGTATAAGAAAGGAATGAGAACTGACCCATACAATTACAGGCCAATATCGTTGACATCGGTTTCATGTAGAAATTTGGAGCATATTCTCAGTTCGAATATAGTAAATTTCCTTGAAACGGAAAAGCTTCTTTCCATGAATCAGCACGGATTTAGGAAACATCGTTCATGTAAAACTCAGCTTGCCCTTTTCTCACATGACATCTTGCGAACCATGGACGAAGGGCAACTGGCGGATTGTGTTTTTCTCGACTTCAAAAAGGCGTTCGACGTGGTGCCACACTGCAGACTGCTACCGAAGATACGAGCTTATGGAATAGGTTCTCAGATTTGTGACTGGCTGGAAGACTTCGTAAGTAATAGAATGCAGTACGTTGTTCTCGACGGCGAGTGTTCATCAGAGACAAGTGTATCGTCAGGCGTGCCCCAGGAGAGTGTGATAGGACCACTATTATTTTCTATCTATATAAATGATCTGATGGACAGAGTAAGTTGTAATTTGCGGCTGTTTGCTGATGATGCTGTGGTGTATGGGAGGGTGTCGTCTGTAACTGACTGTAATAGCATACAGGTTGACTTAGGCAAAATTTCTAGTTGGTGCGAAGAATGGCAGCTAGCTCTCAATGTAGAAAAATGTAAGGTGATGCGCATGAGTAGAAAAAACAATCCCATAATGTTCGAATACAGCATTAGTAGTGAGCTTCTTGATGCTGTCGCATCGTTCAAATATCTAGGCGTAACATTGAAGAGCGATATGAAGTGGAACGAGCATGTAAGGACAGTTGTGAGTAAGGCCGACAGCCGACTTCGGTTTATTGGGAGAATTTTGGGAAGATTGTAACGTTTGTGCTATTTTGTAAACTCCTAAAAATCAGTTGCCAACATAGAAACACGAAATATCTGATACCTAAAGTAAAACTTCATTACCGGACATGTAAAATATCACATTTTCGCCTTCTGTTTGAAATTCTATTAACACTATTAGTAAAACGCTTTTAAGAAATAGTAGGTTGATTTAAATATAACTTTGGCTGACCTTTTACGTAATTTTCAGTTTTTAATACTTTCGTAAATAATAGCTGCAAACACTAAAAATGCATTACACTTAGTTTCGGAAAATTGCTGAACCTATATATGATACTAATTTGTATAAAAACAACAATGCTACATGTTATAAACTATTGCACAACATGATTTCATATATACCTTTTGTTTAAATAAATTAGGGCAGACCATGTTTTATATATCACTAGATCCTAAATTAAATACTGATAATTTTTCATGCACTAAAATTAATAATCCGTTTGGTACTAAGAAACTATCTTCGAAATTAACAAAACTACGACAACCATATACCAATCCGTATTAATAAATAATTTGACCGCAAACTGAAACACATTAAAATTCCAAGTCACAATAATAATACGCCTACACACTATTGGCAAAACAAATATGTGTGCATTTCGAAAACTCACATAATGTAAATAATTTGAGCACTGTAAACACTAGTCAAAAGGATGACGTTGAATTAGTGTACCATATTTAAATACAAATTTCATGAAACAAGTACATACATTGAGATAAATAGTCAAAGCTTAAATGTAATGTTTTAATTTCTGTATTTTGGCATATTTAATGTAAAAGAATATTGTTTAATTGTGAATTACAAAACTTTGTCATCAATCTTATTACGTGGTTACGCAGAAAGATGTTGGAGAGAAACCATGTTTTATTCAGTATTCTAGTGGCCAGAAACCTGTAAGCAGCTCTGTTGGCTTGCTGCTGCATTTTTGATTGTGCAATGTTTAAGTGGAAATAAAATCGTTTCCATATCAACTGACATGGTTTTAATTCACGAAAAGATCCTGTAAAATCAAATGTTTTAGTGAATGTCGAAGACAGCTCACAACGCAATGGACCTTAGCCAGCATATAAGATAAGTTCAACTTCACCTACAGTGGAATGACTTTGTTATAGACTGTGAACTAATAAAACTTTCCGTAATTCAGGAGACCACGTATAAAATGCTTGTACGACCAGGTCTTGAGTATTGCTCAAGTATTTGGGACCCGCAGCTGATCGGTTTGAAGGAAGACATAGAGGCGGTTCAGAGGCGAGCAGCTAGATTTGTTACCGGTAGGTGTCACGAGTGTCACAGAAATGCTCCGGCAACTCAATTGGGGATCGCTGGGAGAAAGACGAGATTCTTTTCGTGAATTTCTGTTAAGTAAATTTAGAGGGCCGGAATTTGAAGCTAGTGTAGTACGATCTTGCGGCCGCCTACTTACATTTCGCGTAAAGATCACAAAGACAAGATAAGTGAAATTAGGGCTCGTACGGAGGCATATAGGCATTCTTTCTTTCCTCGTTCAATTTGGGAGTGGAATAGGAAAGGAAATTCCTAGTAGTGGTACAGTGTACCCTCCGCCATGCACCTTACGTTGAATTGCGGAGTATGTATGTAGATGTAGATGTACATCCTTCCAAAAGTCCATATTATCAGAAGAACGATGGAGACGAAACCAGCAATAAGCCAGCTGCACATCAGACACCCGTCGGTGTTCTCTGGAGATGCTGGGCAGGACCCCAACAAATGGCTAAAAGGGTTCGACCGAGTCACCAAGTACAACAGGTGGGATCATACGTTGTGCTTGGCCAACGTTTATTTCTACCTGGATGGAACAGCCCAGCAATGGTTTGAAAACAACGAAGACAAGTTGAATGACTGGGAGACGTTCCAGGAGGAACTTAAGAAGACGTTTGGAAACTGCCAGCGACAAATCCGCTCAGCGGAAGAACAACTGAAGAACCGGGCCCAACGATATGGTGAGCCGACACAATCGTACATATAGAGTGTTTTGGCCCTGTGTAATGTAGTCAATCCGAACATGACTGAAGCGGACAAAATCACGCACTTGGTGAAGGGAATTGCAGAAGATATGTACCAAGCTCTTTTGATAAAAGACGTCACTATGACAGAAGAGTTCATCAAGTGGTGCCAGCGTATTGAAGAGATGCAACAAGTGTGACAGACTCCCAAATGTAGTCCCTATGGCTGTTGTGGAAGACCAGCAGGACTTGGCTTCTCTCATACGACAAATCGTGAGAGAAAAATTACAACAGTGCATGGCAGCCGGGACTATTAGACCGAGCGAGCATCAGATTATGGTCATGTATTTGAGCCCTGTAAGTCACGAGGTAGCCGACGCCGCTGAGGACGAGGTATTTCAAACATTAGCTCCTGTCTGCCCCGTCAGTTGCACCAGACGTGAAGAATGACGTCGCCCTGCTATGACTTACACTGCAGCCGCCAAACGGCAGCCCATGAACCGACCGATGCGACCACAGCCAACTCCCCCAATAACGATGACGCCCCACAGAAGAACAGACGTCTGGAGGACAGAAGACAACACACCACTGTGTTTCCACTGTGGACGCCCTGGACATGTCGTACGCTATTGCAGAGAGAGGAGGCGAGTATTCAATGATTATTTTGCCGCAAGACGTCAGCTGTCGGAGCAGTTCTATCCAAGGCAGACACCTGCTGATGAGTTCAGTCGACCTATGGGAAGAAGCCCATCGCCGTACCCTAGACGAGGTCACTCCCCGACGCACCGCAGCCGTTCACCGTCGCCGTACAGAGGTACCAGCCACTCCCCTAGCCGCTGTGTCCAGGAAAACTAAGCGAGGTGACCATCTATGGAGGTGAGGCCGCCGCAGATGAAAATCCTCCATGGACGACAGTCACCAAGATGTCGGGAAATCTCATCGACATCATAATCGACGGCCAACCTGTCCGGGCACTTGTTGATTCAGGAGCCTCTTTTTCTGTATTATCGGATAATTACTGCCGCACACTAAAGAAGACAATGTTCTGTGATACGGAAGCAACTGTGCTGAAGGTCGCGAATGGAAAGTACGTCCATCCAGCAGGAACTTATGTCGCAAGAATAACCATCAACAACAGGACGCAGCCGTTTGAATTTGTCGTGTTAACAGAATGTAGTCACAATGTCATCCTCGGATGGGAATTCCTTCAGGTATCCCAAGCTATCATTGACTATGGAAGATCTGAGCTGCAAATTGAAGAAGTTGTTCCGCCGGATACACGTAATACAGAGTTTTCTGGGAAGTTATTCATCGTTGATAATGTGACGATACTGCCGTTGACAATGAGAAGAGTTGCAGTCACAAACACAGATGACTGGTTAAGCTGTGAAGTTCTTGTTGATAGTAAAAAGTTTATCAGGCTCACAAAAGAAATTTACATACCAGCAGCTATCATAAGCATTACCAGCGGTCAAGGAGAGATTTGGATCACAAATTGTCACGAGCAGTCACAACTTATCCCCAAGGGAATGTGTATCGATACAGCTGAACCAATCCAGGATGGTGAGCTCAACGTCATCAATGAAGATCCATGCCCTGCTATTAGTACAGACAACACGCTGGAGGAATCTAACGTGGAATTGCCAATAGGGCCTGGACTGACCAAGGAACAACGCCAGCGGGTGTTAGGTATACTACGCCAATTTTCGGGTGCATTCACACCTCAGCAGGGGAAAAGTCAGACGAAACGGCCCATGATAAAGCACCGGATCAATACTGGGGATCATCCGCCAATTAGCCAGCGTTCGTATAGAGTGTCGCCAGCTGAAAGACGAATAATATGGGAGGAAGTGGAGAAGATGTTGCGAGATGACATTATTCAACCTTCGGAGAGCCCTTGGTCGTCTCCGGTGGTCCTTGTAAAGAAGAAGGATGGCACGTGGCGATTCTGTGTCGACTATCGGCGGCTGAACCAAATCACAAAGAAAGATGTCTACCCATTGCCGCGTATTGACGACACCTTAGACTGCTTGAAAGGAACTACATACAGTAAAACCTCGTTTTTACGCTCCCGGTTTTTACGTTTTCCCGCCATTTACACCATTTTTTGTCAGTCCCATCAAATTTCCTATGTTCACAATGTTAATTCGCCCTCATTTTTGCGTTAACATATTTACAATTTTCTGCGTTTTACACTTTTCGAAAGAATGTTCGTGTAGAAAAAATGACGTAATCTATATAAATTGATGCTAGCATGTTTTTTCTCGTAAAGTATAGTGTTCAAAAATTATTCGCAGTCGAGTTTCTTGACACTTTGCATTTATTCAAATGTATATTTCGCGTATTGTTGTTGGCAGTACACAGCTAGTTGACTTATGACGCATCAATTTGTGGCGATGTACTTTCTCTTTCAACAAGGTTCTTTGCCAGAGCGCCTTGCGTGTACTCAAATAATCAGAACCAGTTGCTTTGTTGATGTCTGCATAAAGAGTTGCATTGTTACATATTTCTGATTAATAACGAATGTTATCTGTCAAAGTTGGGTATCATAATACCCACAAAAAAGCGATAATAGTGTGAGATGCTGATCCTATGCAAACTTCACAAAAATACTTGTGCATATGTTTCCACTCAAGAACGTGAATAAATTCTCTAATATTGTCATGTGAATCATCGAAAAATACAAAAAGAACAGAACTTTAGGAGTTTTACTATGTAAATAATTAATACTGGTAAAAGGCAGTAATTTTGAAGATGTGTTACATAGCTTGGCAGCGGCGTCCAAACAATATCTATCAAAGCAGTTCAGTTAAGTTTGAAGATGTTTTACATAGCCCAAGCAACGGCATCCAAACGATAGCTGTTAAAGTGATTCAGGTAATTTTGAAGATATTTTACATAGCCCAGCAGCGGCATTCTCGATTATAATGAATGAAATTACGTCAAAAATTTCTACTTCCCATAAAATTACCAGTTATGCCCTGCGCTTAAAATAGTAAAAATTTCGATAACCTTTATTGTAAAATAAACTTCCTGGCAAGTATTTAGATGCCTATTATGTACATATATCACAAATAAACTACGAAAATGCAAGGCTGATCCAGTAAGCATATTTTACCATTTAAAACATTATTTCCTGCATTTTACGTTTTCCTGCATTTTACACCATTTTACTGAAGTCCCTTGAAAGGCGTAAAAATGAGGTTCAACTGTATTTCTCAACTATGGACATTGTAACGTTTCTGCTATGTTGCACACTCCTAAAAATCAGTTGCCAACATAGCAACACGAAATATCTGACACCTAAAATAAAGCTTCATTACCGGACATGTAAAATATCACATTTTCGCCTTCTGTTTGAAATTCTATTAACACTATTAGTAAAACGCTTTTCAGAAATAGTACGTTGATTTAAATATAACTTTGGCTGTCCTTTTACATAATTTTCAATTTTTAATACTTTCGTAAATAATAGCTGCAAACACTAAAAATGCATTACACTTAGTTTCGGAAATTGCTGAACCTATATAGATTCTAATTGGTATAAAAACAATAATACTACATGTTATAACTATTGCACAACATGATTTCATATATACCTTTTGTTTAAATAAATTAGGGCAGACCATATTTTATATATCACTGGATCCTAAATTAAATACTGATAATTTTTCATGCACTAAAATTAATAATCCGTTTGGTACTAAGAAACTATCTTCGAAATTAACAAAACTACGACAACCATATACAAATCCGTGTTAATAAATAATTTGACCGCAAACTAAAACACATTAAAATTCCAAGTCACAATAATATTACGCCTACACAATATTGGCAAAACAAATATGTGTGCACTTCGAAAACACAAATAATGTAAATAATTTGAGCACAGAAAACACAGTATACGTTAGCGGCGGAAAAATACGACTTCCGTTTTGGACCAGAGACTATACACAGCAAGGATAGAATCTTTGACAGGATGTGACAGGCGCCATTTTAAATTGAGCTTATTTAGAAATTGTGAACATTAAACATTAAAAATGCAATTGTGATGCCTTTAAGAGTAATCACGAAAACGCTTACCTTATAAATAAATAGTAATTTATAGCAAATTAACAACATAACTTTTCAAGTGTAGGTATAAGTAATCCTAAGCATCTTGTTAAGTCATGTCGTTGTAGCGTAATTGATAGCGTTGTGGATTTGTAATTTGTTTTATGCATATGTGTACGTTCGAATCGTATCCTCTTCCAATATTTTTTTTTTCGTCTTTACGTTTTTAAATGAACTTTGCTGATTGTATTAAAAGTTGCTCCTAGGTTTCTGTCTTTTATTTACATTTAAAACTGATTAGAAAACAAAGGACGAATCAGTTATTTGGGTAGTAATTTCCGAATATGTGACGATTTCCGAGTGTGTGTTTAGGGGAACACTGTCCTAATAACAAATCACTGTAAATGTACCGTAATAATATTTTCGGATGGGTAATATCACTTAACAAAGTACACTGAGAAGAATAAATATTTCTGTATTTGAGACTTGACAGTTGACATTATTCATTTGTGGGGGTAATTAATAAAGAAAACGTTGATACCCTAACACAGGTTTGTGTAATGTGACAATACAAATATTTTATGAGCAGCTTCTAATTCATCTGCAGAACAGGGGCTAATGACACAGTGTGCATTAAAATCTTTTGTTGTGGGTACAAGGTAAATACAATCCAAACAATCTATTGGTATCGTCAAATATAAGATAAATAACGGTCGCAGCTACTGGAGCTTCAAGATACTGAGAAACACAGATGTTTAACGACGTTTCCCAAGTTCTTATTTATTGTACATTTTACATTTTTATGGCAGCTTGTTGACATGTTGTCCGTTGGCATCTGTCTCGAGATTTCCTGTCGAAGTTTGAGGTTTGTCAGACGTTTCGCCCCATTATGAACAGCTGACATTGCCCAAGTGCGAGCCAATCTCAATCTAAATTGGTGGTAGTGAAACGTAAGTTGTAAAATCAAACAAACGTGGCTGGAAACTCCTAGACAGAAGCCAGCAGGCCCTATGTACAACATAGATTGTGGCTGGGTACACTATTTAAAGAACGTTATTATTGAATATTTATTTTAAAAAAATAAGTAGTTGAATAGTCACTGAAAGATACGTACTGTCTGTGAAACAGTTAATTTTCACTCGGACAGGAAAGAAAATTACGTAATACCTAAAGAAACACCAAGCTATTTCGCGAGTAATGAACAGACTGAAGTGAACACTACCCAAGTGTCAACACAAAATAGCATGATCGTCTGCTTTGTTTTCATTCTGAGCTGCCACTTTGCATTGCGTAGCCTACTCAAAGATCGATCTTGAAGACACAGATACTATACTTCTGACTGCGAAATTACAAGCACTTTCGGTTGGTATTTTTCCGCCACTAACGTCATGTCAGTAAACACTAGTCAACTTTAAATTTGTGTACCACATTTAAATACAAATTTCATGAAACAAGTACATACATTGAGATAAATAGTCAAAGCTTAAATGTAATGTTTTAATTTCTGTATTTTGGCATATTTAATGTAAAAGAATATTGTTTAATTGTGAATTACAAAACTTTGTCATCAATCTTATTACGCGGTTACGTAGAAAGATGTTGGGGAGAAACCATGTTTTATTTGGTCTTCTAGAAGCCAGAAACCTGTAAGCAGCTCTGTTGGCTTGCCGCTGCATTTTATGATGGTGCAATAATGTGATTGATTTGAACGTTGTTTAAGTGGAAATAAAATCGTTTCCATATCAACTGACATGTTTCTAATTTACGAAAAGATCCTGTAAAATCAAACGCTTTAGTGAATGCCGAAGACAGCTCACAACGCAATGTACCTCAGCCAGCATATAAGATAAGTTCAACTTCACCTACAGTGGAATGACTTTGTTATAGACTGTGAACTAACAAAACTTTCCGTAATTCAGTTTGAGTCATTCCGAAAAGGGGTGACGGCCGTTAGAAGTGGTGTGTGACCAGGATTTTAAAGAGTATTCACTAATGTACATTGTGTTTCAGGATACAAGGAAAATAATGTATATGATGGGTGTTCAGTGAAACCACCAAAAAAGTACAGAATTCGACTACAATACTATCTACACCTACGATGTCAAAATTTAATGGAGGAAGATGGCAGTAATTTGAACTACTAGATTCCTGTATCGCCACATCCTTGTGACCAGCTAAGTACTTCTGTAGTGACTGTTTGTGTGATAGGGGTTTTATGTGGAGTGAAAGGTTATTTTAAAATGGATACAGTAAGCAAGGAGGGAGATGATAGTACTCAAGTTTCGGACTTTGACAGTGGGGTAGGAGGTTCTAGTATTGCGAGTTCTACACCGATTGCAAGAAAGCAGCAGGTCCCATTTTCTAGTGATTTACAAGAGACTGGACAACAGATTAGTAATATGGCAGCAAACAAGGAAATAGAAAATAATTCAATCTTGGAATTTATATTACAAATGAAAACCGAACTTTCATTACAAATGAAAACCATGAAAACCGAACTTTCATTACAAATGGAAACGATGAAAACCATGCTATCTGACATGAAATCTGAAACAAACTCAATTAAATTTGAAATTTGTAAAACAACTAACGCAATAACAAACCTAGACCACAGAATGTTTCAAGCAGGGACCGAATTAAAACAATGTGTTTTAGACAAAAAACTTTATGCAAAACTCAATAGTGTAGAAAAAACTGTTTTGGTAGCTGCTACTGCAGAAGTTTCACAGACGAGTGACAGTGTTGAGAAAATTGATGACAATTCATGTAATTTAAATGTACAGTCACAGAATTACCACAGTGTGTAGACAAAATGCAAGAAAAGTCACATCCTGAAAGTTTGTGTATTCCTAGATGTACTAATGTAATTTGTTTACCAGTAGCAAAGTTACGTGGTAGCCCTAAAAAGAAATTTCGTCCAATTTATTTTTTGCCACAGGACAATGATTGTTTTTCGTCAGATTTGAATGACACTTCAGAAATTATGTTGCTCAAGGGAAGTCTAAGGTGTAAAGTATGTTCTTGGGCAAACCAGACCCAACTGTTTGCATTTAATTTTGGACCTAATTGTAATGTACCACTACCTTTTCTACCTGATGATAGACAAAATGAGATGCATCAGACTGTGTACGGATGTAATACCTTAGGGGCATAATTACTCTTTAGTTATGAAACTGCTGACACCAATTCAGGTCCCCAGTCATGTGCTGTGTACTTCTATTAATCATTTTCACAGTGCAGAATAAATTCTATGCTTTAAGTTTTCCTTCAGTGTAAATATTTATGATTATTTGAAAAACTTTTTAATTACCACTGAAAAATGAAAACAGCTGAGACATACTTTTGATATATACATTTTTGCTATATGCTTATTGAAACTTAAAATATGTGAAGCCTAAACTTTATTACCAGTTGGAATTTTTGAGAAAATATGAACAAATAATGCGTAGGTGGATGTTAACCATCAGTTAAAAAAAAAGCTTTATACCAAATACTTGTGGGGATCGATACTAAACAACTTTGGAGAAGTGTAGTATCTTTGTGTCTTACGAAAGGTCTTTGCTGTAAGGAAGCGGAAACACCAGTTCCCGTCTGACATTTGTACAGTGTAAATGTGTAATAGAAAAGTCAGTGGATAAAAGTTGGAGTGTCTCGTGTCTTATCCGACCCAATCCTATAAACCTCCACATTGGTGACCCCGATCAAGTGTCGTTTTCGAGTTACCGCCCGAAGTGCTTTCCATCTGCGTCTACCGCGATATTCGCGTTCCCGCGTTGGCATGCCGCCTATTGTCCGTACTGTGCACAATGGCTTCACTTAACGGACCTCCGCCGCCCGGATTCTGCCGTCCTGTGAGTGTGCCTCCACCTGCCGAATCCCATCGAGGACAGCAAATTTCTTACAGCTCCGGGATTGCTACTCCGTGTGCAAGCTTCGTCAGTATACCCGTGCCTACTATGGACTCCGGCTTTGTTAGCCCGCCAAAATGCAATCTTATAAGGGACAGCAGTGTTGGAGAGGTTCTCTCTTCCACGCCGAGGTTTCCTTCCGCTCCCGCTAATGCAGCGGAATTTTTAAGGCTGAACTCTACTCAACAGAACGCTACGGCATTTGAAAGGCCGCCCGTTACATATCATTCCGCACCTGTTGAACCTCGTGTGCAGGACACCTTTTTCGCCACACTGGGTGTAAAGAATGTGTGTAATACAGTTCATGAGGGTGCCTCGAACGTTTACGACCATAACTTCAGTGTTCCTGCGTCGGTCGGAAATGTTTTGAACACGAACAATGCGGCAGCCGGCGTTCAAACTCCTAACCGTCAGCAGTGCAATATTCATCCGCCACGCCAGTGGGACCCATCTACCCGACTTCCGACACACGATGTTGCCTCTGAGGCTCTGCACGCGAACTCTTTTCACCAATTTTATAATGTGTCGCCGCAGTTTCTCCAGAATCCATCGCCTGCTAACAGGGACAATTCGCTCGCACAGACTGTTGTTCGACGCTTGGAGAACATGCCCACGCTACCTCCTTTCAAACCTGCTCACCCAGAGTTTTGGTTTAACTTGGTAGAGCAAACTTTCAACGTTTACGGGCTTGATGACGACGCGCGTTTTTACTGCCTTGTGAACCATCTCCATGAGCGCGTCGAATTAATCTACGACCTTGTCAAGAACCCTCCCTCGACAGGGAAGTACATGGCAGCCAAGCAGACGATTCTGCAACGTGTGTCCAAAACAAGGAGAGAGAATGTCAGACAACTAATATATGAAGAGCGTCTCGGCGACAGGTTTCCATCACAGTTGTGGCGATGCCTCCGTTTACTTGTCAGCGATCACGACTTGCCAAACGACACACTCATCGAGATTTGGACAGGAAAACTGCCTCTGACTGTACAGACTGCAATCTCCGTGTACGAGGACAGGTCAGTTAACGAACTCTTACGCGCCGCCAATAGAGTCCATTCTGCCCGGCTACGCGAACTCCGCGCCAGCACTTCTAGACCGTCTAATACAAGACCTATCAAGTCAGTTGCTCTACCGGCACCTTCATCTCGACGCAGCGACGGCGTTTCTGATGCCGTGGAAGATCATGGGTCGCAGCTTCCTCCGCCCCCAGCAATGACATACTGTTTCTTCCATTATAGATTTGGAGAGCAAGCACGCAATTGCAAACCACTGTGCTCCTACCCAAACTACAATCGCAGGTAGGCAGCGGCGCAACCTCCTGCAAACTAAACGGGCGCCACCCAACTTTACCTTCTGTGTCACACGCCACTAGAAACCATAGCCGGGTGTACATGAAGGATCTCTCCTCTGGAACAAATTTTCTAGTAGACACCGGAGCCGGCGTGTCACTGCTCCCTGCTCGCCTCGCTTACAGGAAGATTCACCGGCAGAAGACTACACTTCGAGCAGTCAACGCATCGCATCTCCAGTGCACCGGGCTAACCTCTTTTAATGTCACCCTCGCCCCCAAGTGCGAGTTAGAGTGGAGATTTTTAATTGCACAAGTCGAAGAACCTATAATAGGTATAGATTTTCTTAGGCATTACAAAATAACAATAGATTTAGCAAGCGATCGTGTGTTCTATCCGGCGTGCAACTTGTATATTTCTTGTGTGCCTGCCAGTGTTCCAACGAAGGACAAAGATAACGTTCGCCTAGCTACCAAAAGCGCTAACCTCCCCGGTGAGTCTCTCGAGTGGTCAAACAAGTGGCTCGCAGAGCGAATCGAATCTACGAATCACGAACTTCATCATCGGCTGCAGGATTTAAACTCAGAGCTGTCATCTGTCTGCGAACAGCTCAACAGTCTTCAAGCATACTGCCTTCAGTACTACAGGTTAGTCAGTGTTCTAGTAATTCTGCACCCACGCGCAACTGTGACAGGGATTCCTCTCCCTGTAACTGCGTTCGCGCTCGTCCTCATTCTGACAGTGTTATTACGTGTGCTATCCCACCTTCCCGCCTACCCAGACAGTCAAATTTACGCGCGCAGGCTAGTGTCAATAACTCACAGCCATCAGCTGTTTCTATGCGCCCGCTGCTGCCCTCAGCCTCGCCAGCGGCGCCTTCCGCAACTATTACTCAGTGTACCAACTCAACCCAACGCAGCTCGCCTGTTTGCAACTCTTTACCTACGGGCAGTTGGCAATCGTGTAAACTCGCGACGCCAGCGCCGCAGCTTCGCTCGGAGGCCGATACGCTCGCGCCTATACAAACTGTTCCCTCGCACACTGCTCCCCGCGTTGCCTTAGTGACTAACGGAACTGTTCATAGACTACGCCTGATTGACGGACCGCCTATATCGTGCCGCCCTCGTCGTCTCAAACCCGAACTTATGCCCATTGCTCGCGAACAGATCGACGAACTAATAAAAGGTGGAATTATTGAACCCTCTTCGGGATGTTGGTCGAGTCCCATTCATTTCGTCGCAAAGAAAGACGGCACTTGGCGCATGGTAGGAGATTATACGAAGCTTAATTCTCGTACCATCATCGATAAATATCCCGTCCCCAACGTGTCAGACTTTAACCACGCTTTGGCCGGCGCCCGGTGTTTCTCGGTGATAGACTGTAAACGTGCCTATCACCAGATTCCTATGGCCCCGGAGGACATAGAAAAAACGGCAATCACCACAACTTTCGGACTGTTCCAATACAGATTCATGCCTTTCAGGTTGCGGAATGCTGCTCAAACCTGGCAAAGGTTTATCAACGAGGTACTGTTCCACTTTGATTTTTGTTTCGTCTACCTCGATGATATTTTGATTTTCAGCCCTACTGTGGAAAAGAATAAGGAACATTTGCAGATAGTTAAGGACGCTCTCGTTGCAGCTGGTGTAGAGCTTAATAATAAGAAGCTGCAACTTCACAAACCTTCAGTTCTGTTTTTGGGATATGTTGTTTCAGCTGAGGGCCTCACACCCCCTGTTGACAAGGTCAAACCTGTTTTAGAATTACCACGACCTGACACTTATAAAGAATTACGTCGTTTCCTAGGAACAGTTAACTATTATAGGAAACATTTGCCAGCTGCTGCTGAGGTTCAGGCACTACTCACAGATGCCTTGGCAGGCCAAAACACTACCGGCATCCGGCAGGTTCCGTGGACCCCAGTAATGGAAACAGCCATCGAGAAACTGAAGCATCTATTAGCAAATGCTGTAACTGTGGCTCACCCGCATCCAGATGCCACCCTCTTTATTACGACAGATGCAAGTGACTGTGCAAAAGGTGCTGTTTTGAGTCAATCTGTCGGAGACGTTACATCCCCCCTCCAGTTCTTCTCAAAGAAGCTGAATAATGCGCAAAAGAAATATTCTGCCTTTGACAGAGTATTGCTGGCTGTCTATGAGGCAGTGAAACATTTTCGTACGGAAGTTGAGGGACGTGGCTTCTATATCCTCACGGATCACAAACCCCTTGTGGCCGCCATCCAGAAACCTCCGTCTGACTCTCAGCCGCGATGTTTCCGTCATCTTGATTACATCCTACAATTTACAAGTGACGTCAGATACATTAAAGGTGCAGACAATATTGTAGCAGATTTCCTGTCCCGTGTCGGAGCTGTCACTTCGGTTCTCGACCTATCAGACCTCCCGCAGCGGCAGTCAGCTGACCCAAACATAATGCAGCTCATCAATGACAACGACTCTTCCCTTAAACCTGTCAAAACTACTTTCCTAGGTGTGACCAGAGAAGTGTGGTGTGACGAATCTACCGGTTCTCTGCGACCTTTCATTCCCAAGGACCTACAAAGACAAGTTTTTGACAAACTGCATAGCCTAGCCCATCCTGGAGTGCGAACCTCCACCAGACTAGTTACTGAGCGTTTTGTGTGGCATGACATGCGATGCGATTGCCAAGCCTGGGCCCTATCGTGCATTCCATGTCAGCAAAACAAAGTTTCCAGGCTGGGTACTTTCTCCCAACCACACAAACGTTTCCAACACCTACACATAGACTTGGTAGGCCCACTCACTCCTTCTGAGGGGTTCAGATACGTACTCTTCATCATAGATAGGACTACACGTTGGTTCGAAGCCACCCCACTCCCGAACATCACTTCTGAGACCGTTGCTCGTGCCTTTATAGACACTTGGATAGCACGCTTCGGGTGCCCGGCAGTGTTGACAACCGATCAGGGGCGCCAATTCGAATCCGCTCTGTTTTCTGACATTTGTAGGTTGTGCGGCATTTCCAAGATCCATACAACTGCCTACCATCCTCAGAGCAACGGATTCGTCGAGAGATGGCATAGGACTCTTAAAACTGCCTTATGCTGCCATGGCCCTCTTTGGACTGAGGCCCTGCCCTTCGTACTTTTGGGGTTACGCACCACTTTTAAAGAAGATTTAAAAGGTTCAGTAGCTGAATTTTGTTTTACCAGGTGAACTAGTTGCCCCCACGCCCGTGGCTTCGCCTTCAGAGCTTCCATCCCTGGTAGAACGCGTCAAACTACATTGTAGCAAACTTCACCCACAACCTCTGGCACACCACACACCACCTCGTACTTATGTACCCGTTGCACTTAGTTCGTGCACATATGTTTTCCTGCGTGACAACACCATTAAGGCCCCCCTTCAGCCGCCTTATACTGGTCCTCACAAGGTGCTCCGTCGTGCGGCAAACACCACGGACATTCTCCTGCACGGTTCCAAAACTACCGTTTCACTGAACCGAGTGAAACCGGCTCTAGTTGAGCCCGCTTCCGATGACTCCCGCACACCCTCACCCCCACCCTCTTCGAACGACTCAGGCAATTGGAGTCATTCTTCTTCACAACCCCTCACCCATTCCTTGAACAACTACCCTTCTGGTAGTCCACAACATTCGAGTCAGCCCTCTGATCCCCATCCTTTCTGAGGATTTTCACCTCACATGACTCCCTCACGAAACTTCACCCTTTCAACCCCTTCTTCCTGCACAAGTTCGTTGCGCCCATCAAGCGGCAAGAAACTGTGTCCATATCAGTCCTTCACACCTGTTTCCCCTGGCCGTTTGCCTGCCACAACTACTCCTACCACACCCGCCTCGGATGCATCACACTCCTTATGTCGGGGTTTTGCCACCCCCACTTGCAGCCGTACACCTCCCTCCACTGCTACCGAGGTAGAATTCAAAACTAGGGTTGACCCAGATCATATCTGTAACCTCAGCGTGTTAGTGCAGGGTGTTTCAGTGTTCATCATGCTCGCGTGTGACGAAAAAAGTGATCAGGCAGGTGGTGTAGTGCAACATGTGGTTCGACGCATCACAGCTTCCTACCTCGCCTCTGCAGGCAATCTACGTGCGTTCGTCCGCCTGAACGGAACCGTCATTGTGCGGTTCCCAGCTGACCATCGAGCCCCGCACAACAATCGACAAGATTCGGATGTCGGCTTCGCCCGCCATCCACCCTCAAGGACTTCGAGACTACCATGCCGGGTTTTGCCCCACGGTCACCCACCAACCGCCCCCTACCTGAGGATGCACAAGAGCTGCCAGTCACCTTTCTGCATCCCCTACCAGCTGTGTAATTTTAATCTTTAAAGTTTTTTTTCTGTACTCCATACTGCTGGGAGGGGGGGGGCTATGTGGGGATCGATACTAAACAACTTTGGACAAGTGTAGTATCTTTGTGTGTTACGAAAGGTCTTTGCTGTAAGGAAGCGGAAACACCAGTTCGCGCCTGACATTTGTACAGTGTAAACGTGTAATAGAAAAGTCAGTGTATAAAAGTTGGAGTGTCTCGTGTCTTATCCGACCCGATCCTATAAACCTCCACATACTAATACTGTACCTAATGTGAGATACTAGTTGGGGATTTTCAATAAGGTTTTTTTTTTACTTATGCCAGTGTATAGGCCAATGGACTTTATTCTTAAGAAAAGTAAATATACTGAAATACAGTTTGAACCAAATAGTGAATTCATGTTTACAGTTAATACAGTTGCAAATAATAACAAACATTGAGGATTTATGAATTAAAATACTATGTGAATTTAAGTACAGAAAAAGAAAATAGGTAGATGATGGGGTTTTATTTAATGTGTTTGACAGGAATTTTGGAGTCTTATGTTATGATGTTTATGAACCACTAGCTAATGTGGAAGTCTCTGTGTAGTCATCAAAAGATATGACAGGTTAGAAAAATGGTAAGTGCTGTTCATGAGAAATTTGTTAGGTTAAGAATTGTCAGTGAAAGTACTGAACAAATAGTTATTAAGTTACTGAAATGGAAGTGAAAAATGCTTCATATATTGAAAAGAAAGAATTAATATGACATAAAGAAAATGAATATGAAAATAATGAATACTTAAATGAAAAATGTTGATGTAGTATTTAAGATATTCTCTGAACAGATGATTTACTGGAAGTCTAAGATGTTGGATTGCTTGATACTGCTGAGGAATCTCAAAATGATAGTGTTAAGTGTACTGAGAAATGTTAGCTCCGAACCCAGATATAAATGTTAAGTCATCTACCAAAATGTTAAAGAATTAAGTGAAAGCAAATATGAAAGTATACCTTCTGTTTGTCAACTTAAGTTGTGATTCTAGTAACATGAATAATTCTAATGAAGTTTAAAAAATCTAGTAACTGAACCTGAAAACCAAGTACTATTTCACTATGTGTGTAGTCCATTTGTTAAGATCTGAGTTGAAGTATATATACAGTTATGCATTGAGTTACTTGAAGTTAATTGAAACCCTTAGCTGTATGCTTTTAGTTTTGTTCATGCATGATCCATAAAAGTGATCGGTCTCAGATAGATTAATGCGTTTAAATCCTACCTACAGAAAAGTTAATTAATGCCTTGTGAATAGTTTACCTTGCTCTTACTCTGAAACCTATAAGGAAGACACTTGTTCATAATATTGATACCATTTATGAATATGGCACACAATAATTAATTTATTAACCTCATATGCATAGTCAAAGGTATGTTGAAGTGTTCATTATTTGTTTATGGCTTGAAATGTCATTGTATATACGAGAAAATGCTTACCTCAGTTATGTACTGTGATCTTTCTATTAATCACGTCCACAGTGCATTACAATTCAAGTTCTTTAACTCTTCAATTCTTTTGATTCTTGTTAGTCATTCATTAGTATTTTTGTGTTGGTTGAATTTTGTGTTGTACTTTCATGTGTCAAGAGGGACTTGCTAACAATTAGTACAAAAGTGACTATAAGCACGGGAGGACACATAGGCCACACAAGTGTTGACCAATGTAAAATTCAATTTTTATCCTTGAGCTTACAGCTTAATAGGAAAATATTTAATACTGGTTTAAGATGACCATATTATAGTATATTGTACATATGACACAGTTTTGGCTGATGCAAGGTATAATTTTCATTTTTATTCTTAAAGTTTACAATGAAACTATTGATGTTTTACAAGTTACATACTTGGTATGTTTATCATGTGTACTTGCACATACTCATGATATAAGGTCATACTGTCTTTTGACAGAAATATGAAGGTTAATGAACCATTATAGACTACCTATTACTCTTTGTTGTTATTATCTCCAAACTTGTATAATTTTGTATTTTTCATGTGGAACACATACGTTTTGTTCACGACACACTTGTTGACATGCTCATGCATGCAAGCTTTGTGTATCAATTTGCAGTTGATTACAGGGTGTTTAATTTTGATATGGTACTGTATCTGAAAATGATCAGGCAGACCATATGTAAATTTTGACTTTTGTGTAGTAAATAAATATGAGATTTTACACTGTTAACATAGACATGTACAGACTTTCAGAACACTTAAGAAAGTTACTCATTTTCATCCACTTCTACTGTATGATTGTCACTCATTTTCAAACACTACTGGACAACACTGAATGTTGATTTTGAGTTATTGGGGGGTAGTAACTGTTCACCATTCAACAAACATAGGGTACTCTGGACTGTGTTGTGTTTGATTGGGACAGTTTGTTCAAAGAAGAACAAAAACTATGTGGTGTTTTTTTTTACTTCTGCGGAATTAAGGAGTCAAGTTACCAGTTGCATCTTGTAACTCTTGGTAAGGTAGTTACCATTAATACAAACATTCCGTTTAGAAGATAATCTATGAAAACTAAGTGGTTTATCGTAATACCTTATGAACACTAAATTGTTAAACAAAATATAGGTAAACGCAATCAGAGTCTTTTTCTGCTTATGTAGTCGTTTCGAGTCAGTTACCTGTCCTGGCCGTGGACGTAATTTAATAGCAGTGTATTTTTCCACCCTCTCTTGATTACTGCCTTGAGAATGGGTGTAGTTTGGCAGTTTAAAAAACTTTTTCATTTTACTTTAAATTTTTCCATGATTTGGGAAAAATTTGACACTTTGGTGGATCAGTTGAGAACTGACACTTATTACTTTAATTTCCATGCTTGTTTTGAGCTACGAGATTAACCATTGCCACTGCTAACTACTCGCAGGGGGGTTAGTTTTTGAATTTTTATTAATGTATATGTTTTTTCAGTAAGTAAAATATTATGTAATACTATGATCTAATTTGTTTCTACTCTTTACCACTACTCATTCTAATCTCTAACTGTATGAGAAATATTCAATACCCACAGTTTCAAAACCACGATTACATTTTCTGTCTATATAACAATTTTAACTATACCATAATTTTGAATGATAATTGTTTGTTGTGTTCACTGAGAGCTTGTTTCTATCCATTGTTGTACTATGTAATTATGTCATTCTTTCACTTAGTAAATTGATCATAAATTGTGAAGTTATTACAATGTACAATAGCCTTTCTAGAGGAATTAGGAGCTTACTTCTCACATAATGGCATTTACATACATGTACGCATAGACGAAAATTATTCTGAGTAAAATACTTTTTTATATGAATTAATACCAAGCATAACTGTTTACAATATGAATATCAATGCTCTTGAAAAAAAAAGTTGTAAAAGCTTGCTATTTCATTATTTAAACTAGAGTAAATTAGAAAGATTTCTCGTTAATTTTCAGTAACATTTAAGGGTTAGTTTGAACACATAATTTTGTTTGTTTAAAATACCGTATTGAGAAAATTGATTACTCTTTCCAATAGCCTGATAACAGTATGCTTATTTATGTATGTAGTTAGGGAAAAATAGTATGTGGTTCTGAGAAAGATACAACCATGTTGTAGGAACCGTCTTGAATGCCTGTATCTACAGTCAGCTGAAGCTGCGAGCCACTACATCACCAACAGCAGTTTGCAGATACACCACTGTCGGCGTATCAAGCAGCATTAACAACCACCAGCATTCGCAAGACTACAATCAACATACAATTTTTATTTTAGCTTAAACTAATACAGACTCACTATGAACACTGAAATCACAACATATTGAAACGATAGTACACAGTGAACCCTACATTACATTTCAGGTACACTATGTAGGGGTGTGTAACGTTTCTGCTATGTTGCACACTCCTAAAAATCAGTTGCCAACATAGAAACACGAAATATCTGACACCTAAAATAAAACTTCATTACCGGACATGTAAAATATCACATTTTCGCCTTCAGATTGAAATTCTATTAACACTATTAGTAAAATGCTTTTCAGAAATAGTACGTTGATTTAAATATAACTCTGGCTGACCTTTTACGTAATTTTCAATTTTTAATACTTTCGTAAATAATAGCTGCAAACACTAAAAATGCATTACACTTAGTTTCGGAAATTGCTGAACATATATAGATTCTAATTTGTATAAAAACAATAATACTACATGTTATAACTATTGCACAACATGATTTCATATATACCTTTTGTTTAAATAAATTAGGGCAGACCATATTTTATATATCACTGGATCCTAAATTAAATACTGATAATTTTTCATGCACTAAAATTAATAATCCGTTTGGTACTAAGAAACTATCTTCGAAATTAACAAAACTACGACAACCATATACAAATCCGTGTTAATAAATAATTTGACCACAAACTAAAACACATTAAAATTCCAAGTCACAATAATATTACGCCTACACAATATTGGCAAAACAAATATGTGTGCACTTCGAAAACACAAATAATGTAAATAATTTGAGCACAGTAAACACTAGTCAACTTTAAATTTGTGTACCACATTTAAATACAAATTTCATGAAACAAGTACATACATTGAGATATATAGTCAAAGCTTAAATGTAATGTTTTAATTTCTGTATTTTGGCATATTTAATGTAAAAGAATATTGTTTAATTGTGAATTACAAAACTTTGTCATCAATCTTATTACGCGGTTACGTAGAAAGATGTTGGGGAGAAATCATGTTTTATTTGGTCTTCTAGAAGCCAGAAACCTGTAAGCAGCTCTGTTGGCTTGCCGCTGCATTTTATGATGGTGCAATAATGTAATTGATTTGAACGTTGTTTAAGTGGAAATAAAATCGTTTCCATATCAACTGACATGTTTCTAATTTACAAAAAGATCCTGTAAAATAAAATGTTTTAGTGAATGCCGAAGACAGCTCACAACGCAATGGACCTCAGCCAGCATATAAGATAAGTTCAACTTGACTATTTATGTCAATGTATGTACTTGTTTCATGAAATTTGTATTTAAATGTGGTACACAAATTTAAAGTCATCCTTTTGACTAGTGTTTACTGTGCTCAAATTATTTACATTATGTTTGTTTTCGAAATGCACACATATTTGTTTTGCCATTATTGTGTAGGCGTAATATTATTGTGACATGGAATTTGCGGTCAAATTATTTATTAATACGGATTTGTATATGGTTGTTGTAGTTTTGTTAATTTCGAAGATAGTTTCTTAGTATCAAATGGATTATTAATTTTAGTGCATGAAAAATTATCAGTATTTAATTTAGGATCTAGTCTGTCCTAATTTATTTAAACAAAAGGTATATATGAAATCATGTTGTGCAATAGTTATAACATCTGGCATTGTTGTTTTTATACAAATTGGTATCTATATGGGTTCAGCAATGTCCGAAACTAAGTGTAATGCATTTTTAGTTTTTACAGCTATTATTTACGAAAGTATTAAAAACAGAAAATTACGTAAAAGGTCAGCCAAAGTTATATTTAAATCAATGTGCTATTTTTTAAAGATGTTTTACTAATAGTGTTAATAGAATTTCAAACACAAGGCAAAAATGTGATATTTTACATGTCCGGTAATGAAGTTTTACTTTAGGTGTCAGATATTTCGTGTTTCAATGTTGGCAACTGATTTTTAGGAGTCTGCAACATAGCAGAAACGTTACAAGTGTGATAGGACCGCAATTATTTCTATCTATATAAATGATCTGATGGACAGAGTAAGTTGTAATATGCGGCTGTTTGCTGATGATGCTGTGGTGTATGGGAGGGTGTCATCTGTAACTGACTGTAATAGCATACAGGTTGACTTAGACAAAATTTCTAGTTGGTGCAAAGAATGGCAGCTAGCTCTCAATGTAGAAAAATGTAAGGTGATGCGCATGAGTAGAAAAAACAATCCCATAATGTTCGAATACAGCATTAGTAGTGAGCTTCTTGATGCTTTCGCGTCGTTCAAATATCTAGGCGTAATATTGAAGAGCAATATGAAATGGAACGAGCATGTAAGGACAGTTGTGAGTAAGGCAGACAGCCGACTTCGGTTTATTGGGAGAATTTTGGGAAGATGTACTTCACCTGTAAAGGAGACCGCGTATAAAACGCTTGTACGACCACGTCTTGAGTATTGCTCAAGTATTTGGGACCCGCAGCCGATCGGTTTGAAGGAAGACATAGAGGCGGTTCAGAGGCAAATGACGGGAGGAAATTACTGTTGGAACGTAGCGACATTGTAGCTGCAAGGACTGTGTTTATAAGAACAATGCAGCAGATTAGAGAAGCCGCCACCTCTCGGTTTTATTATCTAGATGAGACTTTCGTCAACCAGAATCATGCAAGGGCTATGTGCTGGAAAATGAGTGATGGATACGGTGGACTGAAAGTTCCAGTGGGTAAGGGCGGCAGAATTATAGTGCTTCATGTCGGATCAGCAGAAACTGGCTTCATTCCCCAGAGTAAGCTGATTTTTAAGGCTTCCAAGGCTAAGAATTCTGAAGATTACCATTCTGAGATGACATACAATATCTTCATAAAGTGGTTTAAAGAACAACTGTTGCCATACATACCTCCCTGTTCTGTTATTGTCATGGACAATGCGAGCATCCATTCCGTGCAAGTACACAAAGTTCCCTCCACGAATTCCAGAAAGGGGGACATTATTGCCTGGTTAACATCAAACGGAATACCTCACAGCTCCTCACATACCAGACCAGAATTGCTGGTTCTTGTCAACGCAAACAGGCCAGCATACAAAGTTTATAAGATAGATGAAATTGCAAAACAGCATGGACATCGTGTTGTTAGGTTACCGCCATATCATTGTCACTATAACCCAATTGAACTGGTATGGGCTCAGGTCAAAGCATATATTGCAGAAAAAAACAAAACATTTAAAATTGCAGATGTTGAGAGACTTACGTACGAGGCAATAAGGAGCATCTCAGAATCTGCATGGGCAGCTTGTGTAAGACATGCAGAGAAATTGCAGGAAGAAGATCACGAGAGAGAAATTGGCAGGGACACTATTATGGAACCATTCGTAATAAATCTTGCAGAGTGCGATTCCTCAACGTCCGACAGCGAAGACGATGGCATTGATTTTTTACCGTGAAGTATGTAAGTAACCTATCACTTACTAGTACTTATGACTTTGTTCATATGACTGACTGCAGCTACTTTAAAATTATTAATAATTATTCATAAAACAATTTGTTCGTGTAAGTTGGATGTGTTGTAGGGCGCGATCGTTACTTGGATTATTAATAATATTTTGTTATATTCAAAGAACAGAATAACTGTGACTGTTAAAATCCCTTATTAAATAATACGATCGGTTTCGCAATTTACAATTACTTTCTCAGGTGTTTGTTCAGTTTATAAATGAATAAAGCACTATTACAGTTAAAACGGTCTCAGTATTTTTAATATCAGGGCAGAAAGGTCTGTGTCTGTTTATGTCAAACCATTAAAATATTCTGTTATATAATGATTTAACGTATACATTAAAATATTGAAATTCTGACAGTTCTTTTATTCATTTGTAAACAGATGAAGCACCTCAGGACGCAATTGTAAATTTCGGAACCGGTTGTGTTCTTTAATAAAGAATTTTAATAGTCGCAGCAGTTCTGCTGTCCTGTTCTTTGAAATATGGAAACTGGACTGTGGTTGTGTGTGTGTGTGTGTGTGTGTGTGTGTTAAGCTTAATATATTCTTGTTAGGATCGCGCTGTGTTTTAATTTCCACATAACTAGTTTCAACAGACAAGCTACCATCTTCAGATCTTGTGGAATACATACTTTATAAAATCTGCTGCTGTATTAATATTCAGATCTGCCCTCATTATGGGAGCGAGATCTAAATTTATAAATTAGGTATTCCACAAGATCTGAAGATGTTAACTTGTCTGTTGAAACTAGTTACGTGGAAATTAAAATACAGTGCGATCCTAGCAAGAGAATATAGTTATTTCTTTCTAGAAGGCCTACATACATAGATCGTTAAGTGGTTTATCAAATTTTCTTTCACTGTACAACCTATTAAACCATTACGATTTGTTATTGATACCCTTAAGGTCATACATACCGATGACTGAAATACTTCAAGTATCGGTACTTTCGATCGCTGTGGATGCCTAATGTAGTAATACAAAGAAATCTTTTAATTAGAAGAACGTTATTCTTGTTCAAAATACTAAACCATTAAAATTTTGAAGTGTGTAAAGAAAGGAACTAAATCATAGACATTGACAGCGTGCGCACTCACCGTGGCACAATGTTACGCTTGCGTGCGCTGTCAGCTGTCAGAGTGCGCGAACTGACGGAAGGAAACTGGCAGCGTCGCAAAGTATCTCCCCTCTCTCTCTGCGCAGAATGCTCGCCTCGCCCGCCTTCGTAGCTGCTCTGAACTCTGGTAGCCTCAAACGAAACGGGAAGCTTCAATGTTTTATTCTACTATTCGCGATGTAACTACCCGTGAAAAAAACAAATAAATAAATAAATAAAAATAAAAAAAAATAGTTTTGTAATGAATGTCAATTGAGTGTGGAAGCAGCTCTCACGTCTTTCCATCGAAGAAAATGTAAAGAACGATGCTGACAACATTCTTATATATATACCGATCTCCGAATATTAGAGCCGACGAGTGTAATTTATGCCAAGTTTATGAAATAAAATATATATATTTCTCACCATCTGATATAGAATGTCTCATTTGCTGTAAGTGCGTTTTAAATACATAATTTATGAAAAATTTATAATTATACGTATCAAAGACGTGGGCTACAGTCATCTCCCTATAATAATAATTTCGTGTGGCTCGTTGGCCAGGTGCAAGTCTTTAAATTGGACGGCACTTCGTCGACTTGCGTAAAAGAATGTGTGTTGTCACATGCTTTTATTCTCTTTAAACTCGTTGCCACTAGCATAGGTGTGAATTTAAGTTTACTCTTTATTAGTAAAAACACCAGTGACAGTCAGTCAACACAGACAGACAGATAAAGACCATAATTTTTTATTCCTGTAGTGGAGACTATGGTAATTAGAACATAAATCAAATAATACATGAGATAAAATTTACAGTAACTGTAGGCCTGAGTTAATGTTTACACTTTTCCAATTCTATCATTTTTGTTTGTAACTCAGAACTGTCCCACTCTTTCAGGCTTGCAATTTATGTAGCATATTGTAGGGATAGTATGGAGAAACGTAACCTTGGTAATACCTACTATGAAATTTCACTAAAATAGGAACATTCATGAGCTACAGACGTCAAAAATATAAAAATACTAGCTGAACCCCCGCTGCTTCGCATGCATAGGTTGTTTGGTCTGCAGGAGTTGTTTCTTTTTAATACTGATCAAGAATCCATATATTAAGTTTCGTAGTTATATAGCTTAAAATTTGAGTTAACAGCACCATATTTCTGAAAATCAATTTTTGCATCCCGTATTTCATCCCCTTATTAGTCTAATTTCCAAAAATACCGAAACATGTGTCTTTTAAATTCGAACCCCGAATCCAAATATTTGTAGGTCTAACTTCAAAATTGCGAAAATAGCAACATATTTTCGAAAAACACCCCCTCTCCAATTTAACCCCGTTGATGGTTGAATTTCCAACAATACCGGAACACGTATTTTTTAACGTCTAACCAACTATAAAAATATCAACTTTTGCAGCTCTAGCTTCAAAACTGTATCAATAGCAACGTTTTTTCAAAATGAATTTTTGATCCTCTATTCAACCCTCTTACTTGTTGAAATTCCAAAAATTCTAAAAATCATGGATTTTTAATCCTGACCAAGATTCCATATCCGAAGTTTCGTAGTTGTAGCTTAAAATTTCAGTTAACAGCAACATATTTTTGAAAATCAATTTTTTGCGTCACCTATTTTACCCCCTTATTTGTCGAATTTCAAAAAAATGCCGAAACACGTGTCTTTTAAATTCGAACCCTGAATTAAAATCCGAAATTTTGTAGTTCTAGCTTCAAAATTGCCTGAATAGCTACGTATTAAAAAAAAAAAAAGTTTCATCCCCTATTTCACCCCCTTACGGACGGAATATCGAAAAATCGCTTCTTAAATGACGCCTACAGAGTAAGATCAACACCCTCCACAAATTTCAAGTTTCTATCTTTCGTGGTTTGGGCTGGGCGATGATGAGTCAGTCAATCAGTCAGTCAATCGGGACACTTCCTTTCATATGTAGAGATAGCAGAAGAAAAGACAGCAACAGCTGACAGCGTTAAGCTTTTGCTTTCTGCCGCAGGGAAGCGCTACTGCACACTAGTCACGTGCACAACATGCCCCGCCTCCTTCTGCCCTTGTGGAGGGGATGTGGCAGAACTGTAGTACGATTCAATTTATGCAGTGGGGGTATAAGAAGTGCCTTTGTTCAAAGTTTTCGGAAGTCCACAGCGTTGTAGTATATAAGTGTACTACATGTTACTTCTGTCGTTCTGCGTTCCTTCTACTGTTTGTGAAGGAAGTTCGTTATTTGTTCGTGTATACTGATGTATTTAGTATTTTATTTTATAAGTATTATTTTTGTTTGTATGAAATCACCTCTAAAAATTAGAAGAGCAAAATTGTCTATAATAGGTAATTCGTCTTATGCAGACTGAAATTAAAGACATTTGTTTTACACCAGGCGCGTTTCGCTTTTTATTTTAAGAGGTTGTACAGTTTGTTTTGTATGCATAGTTTAAAAATAGTTTTAAAAACAACTTTGTGCACGTTAGTCCTATGCGTTTTTAAATTGATATTCGATCTACTCAAGGTGTTGTCTCTTCTTTGCATCTCACTACTTTTTTCCGTCTTGTTGTCTGATGTTTGGTTCCTGATGTGCATATTTAGGTAGTGTACTGAACTTTTCGACTGTTTGAACTGAAGTGATAATAAATGAAACTGGAGAAACGCCACAAAAACAGGCGAAAAGTGCCGTACAAACCGAAAACACACGTCAGGAACCAATCAACCAAGCCAACAAGTCGGAAAAACAGCAGTGACATGTGAAGAAGAGACAACGCCCTCAGTAAACCGTAAATAAATTTAACAACAATAGGCCTAATGTGCATAAAGTTTTTTTTAAATGTTTTCAATCTATGAATATAAAACAAACCTTCAGATTATTTACAGATCACAGAAGATGCTTTTAAAATAAAAAGCGAAACGCTTTAATTGCAGTCAGCATAAGCTGGATTACGTAATATACTCGATTGTAATAGCTGCTGCGGAAGATGGCCACACAACCAAATATAGTTACAAGAGCATTTTTTAATTCCATTTGTTCCAAATGTTTCAGATTTTGTGTCCAGTGATGACGATTGCGATGAAATTTTGCGCCGAAATAAAAGGCAGAAAAGTGAATATGTGGTTCCGCAGTATTCGGAAGATGAATTTGTAGAACATTTTCAGGTGTTTCTTTATTATTCTCGTAAAACTCTTAACGCTAATGTGGCGTCCGTGCTCCACACCGATTCCTGTGTAGGTGGTTCCTATTCTTTTGCAGGTAACTATACAGGTACAAGAGTAGGTGCGGATGCGGGAGCTTGGAACTTTAAAAATTCCGCGCCTGCAAATAAAGGAAGACTTAATATGGAAATTTTCAAACTGGATTACACGGAAATAAACTATTACACGAACACTTCAATTACTTAAACGTAAGAAAGTAATTTACTTTTAGACGCTGGCACAATAAATCGCTCTCCTATGCTACACAGAACAAGTGAGCACACACGTGATATGCAAACTGCAGGCTGCAGGTTAGTATTCGAAGAGCTCCGGCAGCATGCACGGCACGTGACGTCATCTTCGCAGCGCATGCGCAGTAGTGCCTGCATTGCTGCTGCAGGATCTGCATCCATGCAGCTCTTCGAACGAACCTCTACTTTACCAGGTATTCAACACTGTCCTCGTAAACACGTGGCAAAAACAAAACAGAAAAAAGCAGTGAAATTAGTTCTACAATATAACAACTTACAACACCGTGTATCGAAACTTTTTAACATTTAAAATGAATAATAACAATACGTTATTTACAAGCAGACCCTAAGTTGTACATACCCATGAAAAGTAACTGTTCCTCCTTTCACGTATTTTTCCTTGCATCCATAACAACAGCAATACTGTACCATAGCTGCTACTAACTCACAACACACAGAAAAGGCACAAAAGACAATAAAAACACATGTAATATTCGAGTTCCGCTAATATCACAATACGCAACCTATCAGCGTCATCCCAAAATCACATGACTAACCCGACCAGATGTTGAGAACATGCGTGATTAATCACGGTTTAGAATCACTGTTTGGGGTTTTCACGACATGTATCCGTCCGCGATTTCTACTCCTCCCGCTATACCGTGATTTCAGCTCTTTCCGTTATTCCGTGATTTCTGCTCTTTTCGCTATTTCCGTGATTGAATCGCCGCGATTCCGGCGACTTGTATGATTTACCATGGAACTGACAAAAATTGAGTTACATACTTTTCTTATAATGTTTCATCCACCAGTAACTAATTTGTCGTCTCTTTGTTGTTATGAAAGTTATGTTGTGACCCGAGAAAAGTAAATCTCAACAAATAAGTCAATAGTAAGTACAGTTTAAAATAACTGTACAATAAACTTTCTAACCACATTAAGACAATGAAAGAATAGTAAATATTCGTAGTAACTGTAAAAATTATTTGCAAGGTAGGTGTTATTTCATTGTCAATGAATATGTGCTCTCAATTTTAATAACTTGATTCTTTAATGTAATTGATACTGCAGTTATTAGAGAGTGCTGTTATTTATATACACTGGCGTATAATAGTTACCATATTACTTAAACGCTTCAATTACTTACAGTAATATAGTATCAGTTTTACTGTTAGGTGCCATATGTTTTTAAGATGTATCATGCGCAGCTAACTGGATGCTTAAATAAATAAAAAGTTACTGCAGTTTCATTTCCAGTGCCATACACTTTTAACTCAAAATTTATGCATACATATGAAATAAGAAGCTGAGATCTTTACTATAATTGAAACAATGAATGTGATATCAGTATTCCAGCGCAAGACCCATGGGTAATCATTTCATGCACATGTTTTTTCGTGTTGCTCATGCGTTGGTAACGGCTGCAGAGAGCGCACAATTCTGACTCTGATTGTCTACCACGTGGTATTGCCAACATCGTAGCGGAGTGCAAGCACTCACATTTCAAATGTTCGTAGAGCTTACTTGTTGCTCTGCACGCCGCAACTGCGTTCTTTATTGCTAGAACAATACTCAGTGCTGAAGGAGTCTACTTTTCCACACTAACAAAGTATTAAAACATCATACGCCTACTATTATTACAGCAGTTTGAAAAATAGAGTACAGATAAAAGTTAATTACTTATAAAACAATGTGATTGCAGCATACATTGCTCTGGCACCACAGGTTTGATGGCTCTCAAAGAAGTCGTCACATATTTCGGTTACACGCGCCTATTCACGGTGCTTCTTCAAGTTGGAGATATAAGTTTTATGCGACAACTGTATGCCGCACAAATTACATTTCGCATAGTCGCTACTAAGAGCGGTGAAATGACACATCTCGCTCAACCTCGATCGCTTCATCTCGGCAGAGACAAGATATACACTTTTAGACGACGAACGGCGAAATGGACGAGATATGTTTTTCAGTCTTTAACCTCTCCCTGCCGGGCCCTGGCGATTTTCTAGGAAAAACACACAGGTGTATGGGAACTGGTCACTGTCCATAATCGGCTTTTAGCCGGTACACCCGCTCTTCGCTAGTCGGTGATTCGCTGCTATACCCGTTCTTCGCTTATCGGTGATTCGCTGCTATACCCGCTATTTGCTGCATTGATATTAGTACAGATTTCGACCCACAGATGGCTCTTTTAGCCTTTGCTGCTTCTCTTCCCTCACCTCCTCTTCGCTTTTCCGCTATTCGCTGCTATATCTGCTATTCGCTGCTGCATTTAGTACTCATTTTGGCCACCAGATGGCTCTTTGTAGTTTGTACTGCTGTTCGCTGCTATTCCTGCTCGTCGCTACCCAACCGTGACCGTGACTGAAATCACGGTCAGATTCCAGATCGCTGCGACCGTGAAAACAGTGAATTTTGAATCACCGTGTCGATTGCATTAAATATGTCTTTGGAACAAATATTAAATATTTTGTTTATACTGATTGGTTAGAAAAGTTATTCATGCACATAGACATTTGAACCATGATCTTTCTTGTTTTATTTAAACTTAATTATGGAATTTTGAAGGTTGGAAATAGTTTCATGACTTTGGACTTTGAACATTGATATTTTGTGCTTCCTTTTTTACAATATTTGTTTGTATGGAAATACGAGTAACTTAGGAACCGTTTACGCTTTAACACGATTCTAAAATAGTTACAAACAAATCCTGTGCCGTTCAATTAAGTCTAGTGAATAACGTATTAAAACTATGTTGATATTCCACAGATGTTTCGTATTTGCTGTATCGCCCTACTGCAGCGTTCTCAGCTCACCTGAATCAGCGGAGGTAGCAAGACGCAGGGCTGCGGCACGTCAAGTGTTTTGAGTGCCGAAGCAGTGATTCAACTTACTACGGCACCTTGCAGCTGTCGCGGTTCACGTGAATCAAGAAAGGTAGTGCCACACACGACTCTGCGGCACGCCAGATGTTTCGTGTGTCGAAACAGTGAGTCGACTCATTAGAGTCAGATGATCCGTGTGTTTCGAAACAGTGAAATGATCCGAACTGCCCATCACTACTACACTTGCACAGTGCGTAAATTGAATCGTACTACAGTTCTGCCACATCCCCTCCACAAGGGCAGAAGGAGGCGGGGCATGTTGTGCACGTGACTAGTCTGCAGTAGCGCTTCCCAGCGGCAGAAAGCAAAAGCTTAACGCTGTCAGCTGTTGCTGTCTTATATTTTTGACGTCTGTAGCTCATGAATGTTCTATATTTTAGTGAAATTTCATAGTAGGTACTACCAAGGTTACGTTTCTCCATACTATCCCTACAATATGCTACATAAATTGCAAGCCTGAAGGAGTGGGTCAGTTCTGAGTTACAAACAAAAATGATAGAATTGGAAAAGTGTGAACATTCACTCAGGCCTACCGGTACTGTAAATTTTATCTCATATATTATTTGATTTATGTTCTAATTACCATAGTCTCCACTACAGGAATAAAAAATTATGGTCTTTATCTGTCTGTCTGTGTTGACTGACTGTCACTGGTGTTTTTACTAATAAACAGTAAACTTAAATTCACACCTACGCTACTGGCAAAGAGTTTAAAGAGAATAAAAGCATGTGACAACACACATTCTTTTACGCAAGTCTCCGAAGTGCTGTCCAATTTAAAGACTTGCACCTGGCCAACGAGCCACACGAAATTATTATTATAGGGAGATGACTGTAGCGCACGTCTTTGATACGTATAATTATAAATGTTTCATAAATTATGTATTTAAAACTGACTTACAGCAAATGAGAAATTTTATATCAGATGGTGAGAAATATATATTTTTTTTATTTCAGAAACTTGGCATAAATTACCCACGTCGGCTCTAACATTCGGATATCGGTATAAGAATGTTGTCAGCATCATTCTTTACATTTTCTTCGATGGAAAGACGTGAGAGGCACTTCCACACTCAATTGACATTCATTACAAAACTAATGATTTTTTTTTTCACAGGTAGTTACATCACGAATAGAAGAATAAAGTATTGAAGCTTCCCGTTTCGTTTGAGGCTACTAAAATCGAATAAGGAAGGCAGTAATTCACTCTTGTGTTCAGACTGATGTACAATATTTTCATGTTACTTTGCCGAGTCTGCTCTGGGAATGAAATTCACATTCCACACAACCTAACCTACACGTAAAATCACGCAATAACGCACGTAAACTGTAAACAAAAGTGACCGAAGCTTTTGCTGTCTGCCGCTTGGAAGCGCTACTGAAGACCACTCACGTGCTCAAGAGACTCCGCCTACTTCTACCCGTCTGCAGGGGGTTTGGCAGAACTGTAGTACCATTCAATTTACACCTTGCTCAGTTCACTGGAATCTGACAACTGGCAGCTGCTGGAATGCATCTGGGAATTCTCCACAGAGTTGCCAATCCCCTAAATGTACCACAACATCCCCTGAAAAAAGTACAAACAGAACAATCTAACTAGTTTATTTGAGATCCCCCTTTCTCTTTCTTTTATATATTAATAATCAAGATCTATGCCCACAGGTAAGCAGCCACCTCCCACAGTGTCATATCCAGGATCGTGGTCTGGTAGGGGGAGGACTGAGGTCAATCGCCGGTCTGACGTGATTTCTAAAATTAAAAAAGTGAGGGGCTGCGCCAGTGTTGCCAACTATCAGTCAGAGAAAATGGCAAAACAGTCCAGCAACAAAGGCCAGAAATGGCTAAATTATAATTTATATGTTTTATGCATAAAAATTAAAATGTGAAAAACACTCACCTAGCAAAAATCATTTTCTTTGCTATTGCTGCTGCAGCTTCAGTATCAAAAACAACACTTATGTTAGCGTCTCAATCCACAACTTACACTCAGAATAGCAAAGAGTGTATTCGTTTTAAGTCTGTTTCTGAGTTTGTTTTTTACCAAGTTCACTTTGCTAAAAATTCTCTCGACTTCCACATTGGAGTATGGTAAAGTTAACTCTGAAAATGCGAGTGAGACTTAACTCTGCAAAAGGATTTTTTCCTCCTGCATCACTGTACTGACTAACCTCTTGCCAGAATGTAGAAGTCGATGTTTGATTCGTCCATTTTATGTAATTAATGTTTCGCCACTGGTTTTCTATTTTGTCGGCATTTTGCTCAAAACCCATTGCTTACACCAAACCGGTAATAGTCTGTTTCACTGTTTTCAATGTTTCTTTCACACTTAGTAACGATATTTGTTGAAGTACTTAAAATGATCTGGAAGCCTATTCTGAAGCTCATGAACCAGCTTTTTTTGTGATACTGATACATCTGTCACGTAAAGTTTTCTTTGCATCATCGGACATATTAGAGAGTTTTAGTTCATTTTCGACTATGTGGCCGAGATATGGGGATGGGTCAATATGACTATCAATGCTGCTCTTGAGAGGATCAATTATAGCAGTGGGATTTATTATTCTGCCGCTTATGGACCGAACTAAATTGGCCAAACTGCCTAACAACTTGGTAGGATCCGCATTCTCCGATTCGAAAAGTTGATTTTTTTTTTTTTTTTTTTTTTTTTTTTTTTTTTTTTTTTTTTAGTTCATTCAGGATATTCTGAATGTAGTATAAGTATACCTTATTGGCTGGATCCTCGTATAATAGTTCTGCAGTAAAGCAGTGCGCTTTGTGGCGGGCAAGTTCAAAGTGTAAATGTTAGTTCTGTGTACTGTTCTAAAATTCTGTTGATAGTGGGTTCAATGGAAATCCAGCGAGTATTGCAAATTTCTGGAATATTTCAAGGATCACGGTCACCTTCCTCGCAATTTATTGTGTGCTTATATTCTAAGCGGCACTGAGAAGAACACGAAAACCATTTGTGAGTTTCATGAATAAGAAATTCAACATTTCTGGGCAGAGTTTCTTCTGCAGCATGAGAAAGTGCGAGCTGCAATGAGTGACGGGCGCAACGCATGAGAACAATAGAATTGTTTTCAAATTCCTTTTTTATCCTAACATATAATCCATTGTTAATACTGCATATCACGCTGGCATTGTCTGTTCCGAGCCCCTGCACTTTTTTAGGATCAAGTTTCAGATTCAGCAAAGGTTGTTTTATTCCTGAAACTATACTTGCAGCATCACATTTTTCTACTTCAACAATGCCCAAAAATGTGGACACTATTTCGTTCATTCGTGTGCTGTAATATTGCACCGCAACTTCTAATAATTTGGACACTGAAATATCTGTCGATTCATCTATAATAAGACTGAATTTGTGTTCGCATATATCTCTCACTAACCGATCAGTGAAGTGGGGTGCAAGTATATTCATCATTATTCCCTTACATTTTGTCCGATGCAGACGAAGATCAGCTGGTTTATTGTCACTCAAAGAAAATGTGTTATTGCATAACTGTGACAAATTATCAATATTCATTATTGTGGAATGTGTTGCAGTGTACAAAGCTAGTCTCGCTTCGGCCTTTTTACAACTAGTGATTTCCTCAATTCGTTTAAAAGTGATTTTTGTTTGACGCTTGCTGCTAAATGGAGCACATGCTGAAATATGTTTTTAGAATTTAAATGAGGCTTTAAATCATACAATTTTGCCCTTATTTCTGTTTTGCAAAACCTGCAAAATGCTTTAGTTTTGTCTGTTGGAACTGGCTGTACCCATTCCTTGAAGTCATTTTCCCATTCCTTCCTGTAAGTTTGTGTATATTGCTGTTTCGGCATCACTAGATAATTAACTATCACAGTCACAAAACACTAGTACTGCACACGGTATTCTTCCAATACTGAATGTTAACACACGTTAAAAAAGAGACACTTCACACCACACTGTTGTAACTTGTACAGCGTTTCAAGGCAAATGCAACTACATAGTGTTGGCCATTGTTTGTATGTTTCAAAGCAATTAATCGATATGCGGAATTGTTTCATTGTCTCGAAACTTCCAGGTATCACTGTTCCGATACAGTGGTGTTTCACTTGTCCTACATTGGAGGAACGTTAAAAATAATAAATCAATAAATACATATCTATTCATAATAAAAACTTCAGAGTTTTGCATTTTTATTGTGAAAATTATCGAATAATGAAAATGGCTAGAAATGGCTATATATAATCACCAAAATGGCTAGGAATGCCAGCCGTAGCTTTTTTCAAAAACAGTAGCTTGACCCCACTTCAAAATGGCCAGATACAGCCATAAAATGGCTAAGTTGGCATTTCTGGCGCTGCGCCTTTACTCATATTGCGACGACTGATTCTTTTTTGTTTCGTGTCTCTCTCTCTCTCTGGGAGGCTGCAGCAAGGTCGGGGGGGGGGGGGGGGAAGGGGCTCCAGGAGGGAGCCCTTCCTGGATACGCCCCTGACCTCACACAATATAATTTTGATTTTACATACAGAACGTAAGATGATCACCATATAAACTGATAATCACAGGAGTGAAGGTATGCACAACAACACTTTATGTCATGGCGAAACAACTGTAGACTCATAGTTAATTCTTTTTCCCCCGTTGGTCATGTTTAAGAAATCAGCAGTGTTAAACTTTATTGTGACTGTTACACACTGATACTGCGGATGTCGTTACCTTAGTCTTTCGCGGCAACTTTAAATGTTGTGCGCAAAGACAGAAGAGTATCTCACACCATTTAGTGTAGGGATGGGCACAAAATATCGATATATCGAAATATCGATATTTTTTTGGAAATTTATCGACGATATTTTATTTTCAGATATATCGATATATCAATATTAAATTTTGAATATCGAAGGCGATATTTTTTAAAGCTACCCTTTTTTAAAAATTACATTAGATTCTTTAACAGCCTTTTGATATGTTTTCCATACAATTGGCTTTGTCAATAAATATTACATGAATATTTTTAAGATAGAGTACTTACATAATACATATAAGTAAAATATTCTGTAGTAAAAAAGGGCACCAGATAGAAAATGTTTCAGCAAAGCATTAGACTGGTTTAAGTTACAAATCTCCGTTCATCACTATGGGTCAGAATGTAGAGTGCCCCCTGCTCTCCACATGACAGACAACTAAAAACTTAACTGCCCTGCCTTTTTATGGTAAATGCTGTCCGTTCATTTACGATAAGCATGCTATTTATTGTTTAGGATAGGTCTGCATATCACAATTATCTCATTCCTGAGACAACTTACCCCTTTTATTTCTGATGTTGGTTCTATGATGACCAAGAACATTGTCACAGTAAGGCAACTGGAAGAAAGGAAGGAAGGATAAGACATGCTAGCCAACTAATGACATAAAGACACATCCATTTAGATAGTCTGGGTACTAGGCCGGAGCCCAGGAGTTGGCGAAGAGGATGTAAAAATGCATAGGCAATACAAATTTCGCATCTTATAAATCCAAGTCTCGATTAAGGCCAATTCACACTGTCCGTCACGTCACCGTCTGTCAGAACATTCCGCAATGTATTTCTAATGGCGGCATTCACACTGTCCGTCACCGGACCGTCACGTCAACGTCTGTCAAGCTTTCTCGGGAAGAATGTTTTGACGGAACGGCCGTATGCTAACATCGGAAGTTAACCTATTTTGATATATCTGAAAAATTGAATTAAAATTTGTGGTGCGGCCGGGAATCGAACCCGGACCTCCATGCTTACTACGCAGACGTCTTAACCGTTTTAGACTACCACACCCCTAACGATTAAGGCGCCTCGGAATAGTCTATGTACGATTTCCCCAGTGATCTCTATACAAACTGGATGTATAACTCTGGTGTCAGAGCATTGAATTGCAGCGTGCCTGCACATTCATATGTTTTGCACACGATTTCTCATTGTCCGCCATGTTTAAATTTGGCAAACGAGTTTCCATCAGTTATTACGTGACTAAGAATTGGTTGCTTACCTCTTGACTTGGAATATAATTCAATTTTCGATGTTGTAGGCTGATATGGGAACGGAATCGAAACATATTTTCTTCTCTTTTTCTTTAAATGCTTCTTAGCAGCCATGTTTGAATTTGGCAAGGAACTAAATATGAATATCTATGACTGGCACGCTAATAAAACTGAAGTTCAACATTCAGAGAGTATAGAGATCAATGGATTTCCCTCCACAACACAAACTTTAATTCAGCTTCTTTGTTCCAAAGATAATTGCCACTACTGCCAAGGCTCTCCATGCAGCGGAATAGCACCTCAGCAATGGACATGGTGGAACAATCCTGTTATGGTGATATAAACATCGATTAATACAATTAAAGAATTCCAGAGACGGGTTTACGTCTCAAATATGTCAAAGACATTATTGATATATCTGAAGCATTGAATTAAAATTTGTGGTGCGGCCGGGAATCGAACCCAGACCTCCATGCTTACTAGGCAGACGTCTTAACCGTTAGACTACCACACCACTAACGACTACGGCGCCTCCGAATAGTCTATGTACGATTTCCCTCCACAACACAAACTTTAATTCAGCTTCTTTGTTCCAAAGATAATTGTCACTACTGCCAAGGCTCTCCATGCAGCGGAATAGCACCTCAGCAATGGACATGGTGGAACAATCCTGTTATGGTGATATAAATATCAATTAATACAATTAAAGAATTCCAGAGACGGATTTACGTCTCAGATATGTCAATGCTTCAGATATATCAATAATGTCTTTGACATATTGAGACGTAAATCCGTCTCTGGAATTCTTTAATTGTATTAATTGATATTTATATCACCATAACAGGATTGTTCTACCATGTCCATTGCTGAGGTGCTATTCCGCTGCATGGAGAGCCTTGGCAGTAGTGGCAATTATCTTTGGAACAAAGAAGCTGAATTAAAGTTTGTGTTGTGGAGGGAAATCGTACATAGACTATTCGGAGGCGCCTTAATCGTTAGTGGTGTGGTAGGCTAACGGTTAAGACGTTTGCCTAGTAAGTTTGGAGGTCTGGGTTCGATTCCCGGCCCCACCACAAATTTTAATTCAATGCTTCAGATATATCAATAATGTCTTTGACGTATTTGAGACGTAAATCCGTCTCTGGAATTCTTTAATTGATATTTATTAACCTATTTTCGTCACGCGAATTATATGTTGCAGTCGACGATTGCACTGTTTATATTCAAATGTGTTTTATTCATCTTTGTGTTGTTGTTGTACCTTGTTTAAGGGTAAATCCCAAATGTTTCATGGCGACTTGAATATTTTTGTCAATTGAGTGTCCCACTAAAATCGAGGTCGGATATCTGAAATTAAAAAATAGTTTATGTTACTGTTGAAAGGCTAAATATAATACCACTGATTCTCACAAAAGGATAATGACAAGTTTTATTAACAAGAAAAACTGGTACAGTTATCTTTAACTCAAGAGGCACACAACCATTAGGCAAGAGACAAAGAGCAGTAAATCTACAAAAAGTCTGTATATGCATTTACTCTTTGCAAAGAACTATTATGCCAAAGCATAGACAACTGCAAAGTGGACAAAACATAAGACAGTAGCACAGTACTTTAAAATAATAATAATAAACATTTTTTAATTGATTATCACAACACTCCCACTTCAATTAACAAATGTTTAACACTTCTGTAGTCTTCTGTCAGCAAGAACTTTA
Source organism: Locusta migratoria (assembly GCA_026315105.1). NCBI lineage: Eukaryota > Metazoa > Arthropoda > Insecta > Orthoptera > Acrididae > Locusta > Locusta migratoria. The sequence continues at coordinate 569,768,746 of CM048747.1, read as the reverse complement.
GCATCACCAACATAAAGTAGCTGTCTTATTTTTTCAAAATTGCTTCTAGTGAGTGGTTTGGTAAGAATATCTGCTTGCTGATCTGTAGAGCTTACATGTTCAAGGTTGAAGATTCCCAACTTAAATTTTTCTCGTATGAAATGATACTTCACGTCTATGTGTTTTGTTCGTTTGTGATACTCAGGGTTCTTGATCAACCGGATGGCACTTTGACTGTCCATATACAAGGTGGTAGTAATTTCTTTCTGATTAATAATATTTTGTAAAATTGACTGTATCCATACAATTTCTTTTACAGCCTGACAAGAAGCTAAATATTCTGCTTCAGTTGTTGATAATGCCACCACTTTTTGCCTCTGAGAGCTCCAAGCTATAGTAGCTTCACCAAACTTAACAACAAAACCTGTGGTCGATCTTCGAGTAAGAACATCTCCTGCATAATCTGAATCACAAAAAACAGACAAACGAATATCCTCATTCCTTGGATAATACAAGCCATAAGAAATAGTTCCCTTTAGGTACTTTAAGATTCTCTTCACAGCATTCCAGTGCATCTTTTCTGGTTTTTCAAGATGCTGACTAGCATTATGTACTGAGAAAGTGATGTCAGGTCTGGTTGCCACAGACAAATATAGTAAACTTCCAACAGCCTGACGGTATGGAGCATTGATAATTTTTGAGTCATTCCCCATCTCAGAGTACATTTGTCCACGATCAGCAGGAATAGCTACAGCATTGGTATTTTCCATGTTGTACCGTTCCAGTACAGCTCTTGCATATGCCTCTTGGTTTAAGAAGATGGAGCCATCCTTGAACTGCTCTATCTGCAAACCGAGATAATGATTAACACTGCTGGTTGTTATCTCAAATTCTTGTTCCAAATCACTCATTAGTAAATTAATTACTTCCATAGATTCTGATATGATTAGTCCGTCATCAACGTGAATGGCTAGAATGGTCAAGAATTCACCCTTATTATTGACAAAAACACAGGGGTCTGCACTTGTTTCTGTCAGTCCAAATTTGTTCAACACACTGGTGAATCGTTTATTCCATAGTCTAGAAGCTTGTTTAAGCCCATAGATACTTTTCTTCAGCTTGCATACCTTTTTGGTACCATCCTCAAACCCTTCTGGCTGTTTCATATATATTTCAGTATCTATTTCACTGTATAAAAATGCAGTTTTCACATCAAACTGCCTCATATGCATTGCTTTGGATGCTGCAATAGACAAGATTATTCTTATGGAATCAAATCTAACCACTGGACTAAAGGTTTCAGTATAGTTCATGCCTAATTTCTGTCTAAATCCTCTAGCAACAAGTCGAGCTTTAAATCTATCCACAGTTCCATCAGTTCTCCTCTTCACTTTGAACACCCACCTATTGTCAAGTATTTCTTGGTTTTCTGGGGGCTCAGTCAAGATCCAAGTTTCATTAAGATTAAGAGAATACATTTCTTCTTGCATAGCCTGTTTCCAATTTTCTGCATTGTCACATTCCATTGCATCTTGATATGAGATGGGTTCATAGCACTTCGTTATGCAGGTAGAATTTACAGTAGTATAGTTGGCGTATCTGACAGGCTTTTTGATTTTTGACCTGTCTCGTAGGCTGCTTCTAATTTTATTCTCAGATTTGATGACCTCTTGATTGTCATTTTGCATAGAAGATCTACAGTTGGCTTCAGTATTTGATTCTTCTTCAAATATTCTAATTTCTTCTCCTGTTTGATTCAGGGTTTCCTCTTGAGTAGTCTGCTTATCATCAGTTGTCTCAGATATTAGGAAAGGTACACATTCAGTATTGAAAGTTTTCTCTGATTGACAGTCCTTATATAATTTGCCGATGAAAACAATGTCACGATATATTTTAACTTGATCTTTATGAGAAAACCAAACACGATACCCCTTTACTTCTGTATCGTAGCCAACTAGAAAACCTTTTTCACCTTTGGAATCCCATTTCTGCCGTCTCTCCTTTGGAATGTGTGTATAAACCATCTCTCCAAATATCCTGAGTTTGGTCACATCATAATCCAATCCATTCCACATTTTGTGAGGTGATTTGCCATTGACACTGCTTGTACCTGTTCTATTCAAAATATAAGTTGCTGTATTAATGGCTTCAGCCCACAGTCGTATTGGCAGCCCACTTGCATGAATCATTGTTCTTGCAGTCTCCACCAAAGTTCTGTTCTCACGTTCGGCTGCACCATTCTGTTGAGGACAATAAGTTACTGATTTTTGATGTGTTATCCCATAATTCTGCATTATTTTTCGCACTTCATGGTTAATGAATTCTAGTCCATTATCATTTCTGATCACTTTAATGCCATTTTCAATTTGTTTTTCAGTAGTTTTTATGAAAGATTCCAAGTGTTCCGCAACTTCAGATTTATGTCTTAGAAAATACACAGTTCTCCAATGTGAATAATCATCTTTTAACAAAAGAAAGTACCTTGAACCACCAATAGAATCAACTTGCATAGGGCCACACAAATCACAGTGAATCAGTTCACCTGCCCTTTTTGACTTTGAATCACTTTTGTGGAAAGGTAATTTATGAATTTTCCCAACGACACAATCTTCACACAAACTTTTATCTTCTTCCTTAAATTGAATCTGCCTATCTTTCAGAAACTTTTTCACATGGGGAAAATTTTGATGAGCAAGTCTTTTGTGCCAAATTTTAAGATCTTCCTTGGTAGCCACATTTGCTTGAACACTGTCATTTTCACTAAGTGAAATCTTAAATTTCATCCTATACAACCTTTCTTCACGAACTCCCACTGCAACAACATTCTCTCCCTTGAAAAGTCTGCATGTTGCCTTGTCAGATTTAAATTGTATGCCCTTGTCTAATGCTGCTCCAAGTGAAAATAAATTAAACCGAATATCTGGCACATATAAAACATTTGACAAATACTTTTCATTCCACCTTTTACCATCAAAGGCTAGAATGTTTATGTCGCCTTTCCCATATGAAGTAATATAACTACCATCACCAATACAGATTTGGACTTCACTCTCAAATGGACTGTAATTTACAAACCATTCAATTTCATTACACATGTGATCAGTAGCACCAGAATCTAAAAACCATGCATTTTTATTTACATGATTGGCTGCTAAAATTTTGCTTATCAAAGCATCCCCTCTTAGTTCACACTGATTCCGACCTTGATGCTTTGATACAGTACTTCTGCATTCTTTTGCACAATGACCGGGTTTATTACACTTGAAACAAATGGTTTTGCAATCTTTAGCCCAATGACCAGGTTTATTACATTTGAAGCACTTACCTTGTTTTCTTGAATTTTTATTTGTAGGACAGGGATTATTCTTAAAATGATTACTTCTTCCTTGTGTACCTGCTGCAAATGCTTCCCCCTTCACGTCTTCCTGAAGATTAAGGCGTTTTTCCTCCATCAATAATCTTGATGTCAAATTTGCTAATGTCTGTTGATCCGGATGTGTTGATTCCCATGCACTCAGAAAATGGTTATAACTTTTTGGTAGTGTCATTAACAGTTTTGTGATCACCATAGAATCTGAAATATTTTCACCTTGATTCCTTAACCGATGTACCAGGTCTTCTAATTGTGAAATATATGTAGCCATATCATTTGAAATATCCTTTTTTAGGTTATACCATTGCTGCTGGAGTAAATGTATGCTTACACTGTTTTTCTGTTCATAAACTGAAAGTAATTTGATCCACATAGCAGCTGAAGATTCACAGTTAATGATATGTAGCAATGGCTTGTCTTCAATTGATGTTCCAATAACTTTCTGAGCTGCATTGTCCAACTTATTCCATCTTACAAGATCTTTTTCATACTTCAGCCTTGCTTCAGTATTCATGTTGTCATTACACTCTGGTTTAATTACTTCACCTGTGACAATGTCCCAAGCTCCCATAGCACTTAAAGTAACACGAACTTGAAATTTCCAGGCAGACCAATTTTCAATGCCTTTGAGTTTTGTAATTCTAGAAATTTCGTTTTCCATCATTTTAACACAGCAGAAATAACCTTAAAACTTTTGCTCACACAAGTTTAATACTACAATAATGCACCCACTATTCAGTTTTACTTTTGTCAGTTCAAAACTTGTCACTCAGTGATTACTGGGCCCATAACCTGTTGAAAGGCTAAATATAATACCACTGATTCTCACAAAAGGATAATGACAAGTTTTATTAACAAGAAAAACTGGTACAGTTATCTTTAACTCAAGAGGCACACAACCATTAGGCAAGAGACAAAGAGCAGTAAATCTACAAAAAGTCTGTATATGCATTTACTCTTTGCAAAGAACTATTATGCCAAAGCATAGACAACTGCAAAGTGGACAAAACATAAGACAGTAGCACAGTACTTTAAAATAATAATAATAAACATTTTTTAATTGATTATCACAACAGTTACGTAACATTGTAAAAGAAACGACTGAAGCAAACTGTTTATTTGAATAAGATTGTAATTTGATTACGCATTTTTCATTAAATAACACTTTAAATGAAAATGTCAGTTCTAATGAAAGACAAAAATTCAGTTGTTTACGACGATATTAACAATGGCAGCGAGCAAATCGCTATTTATGCTCTTACAAGTATGGTTTGATGGCTTCATATGTTTATTTTATTGCTTGAAAATAGATGCCGATGTTTTGAAATGTTGTTTCAGTTTCCAGTAAGGTGGCCACAAACATACACTGTAAAGTTTTCTTTGGCCATTAATAACATTTAGCGTTGTTGTTCCCCCTTTCTAGTATTAAACTACCACTTTCTACATAACAGATCGCCACTTATAACCTCACTTTCAACATCGCGTATTGAGATGAACGAATTGACGTGACGGATACGGACGGACAGTGTGAATACAACTTGACGTGACGGTTCCGTGACGTGACGTTGACGTGACGGGCAGTGTGAATTGGCCTTTATGCTTGTGACACAACGCCTCAAAGTAGGTGGCGACTAGTTTTGGCATATATTACTGTATCATACGTAATCTTCAGCTAAGAAAAGTGAACAATTTCAGTGAGAAATTTCACTCTTGTTGTAATTATTCTTGTTTTTTTTTTTTTTTTTTTTTTTTTTTTTTTAAAGATGTTCTGTGACTCTGTATATACCGTGAATTTATGATACAGTGTCAGCAATCTGATGTTCTGCTCTTTTAATGACTCTAGTGTACTAGCTCTCTGAAATTAGTACGTTCTTGTAATGAAACTATAGTAGCTGAAATTGTAAATGCTGCATATTTTACTACACCTTCTCCATCTCGTGTCAGACCGAAATTATATGTGTCATTATTACCAATAAATGCTTATCAAGCATGATGCAGAACTGAATGAGGCAACCTGACGCCTTTGCCCCTTGTCCCGTCCATGAAAATATAAAAACTTGCCGCTGCAGACTCAGGGAACTGTCAAATCTGGGCGTTGATAGGTAACAAGGAGGCATACAATGTGCGGAGAATAGATGTTCAGTGCTGGCAACCTCTTTACTCTTGAACTGTGCTCACTGCACCGTACTGATCAGTTTAATTTTATGAAAGGGGGTTACAGAAATGTTAATGGACAAATGTAATGCTTATTTCATTGTAAAATAAAACTAACTAGTGATATCGCTCTCATACAATGTTGGAAAAGAGTTTTTTGGTAGAAATACGAATTCCGAACTTTAGACGTAATTGTTGTGAAACGGCACAGGCAGAGGCCAAGTTTTCGTGTCTGCACTCTGCTTTCCCCTTTGTTTGGGTGTTCTTTATTGTTAGATGTTAGAGAGTTATCGGGATTTCACCTAGTGTAGCTAAGCCACCGTCTAGTTCAGTTGATCAATTGTGTGGCGGCATGTCCAATATATTATTGGTGTGTCATTCGACTTCAACGAGGTTATTTTCAAGTCAGCTATGTCAGTTGTTTGGAAGTTCTTTAGAAAAGAAGCTTAAAATAAACCTGTTTAATGCAACTTATGTAGTAAAATTAACAAAACGTCTGGAAATACCACAAATAAGTGGTGCTAATTACGTTATTGCAAGCTTGAGTATTCCCATCACAAACCTGCTTCAGCAAGAAGTGGAGTACACAACTCCTTTGACTGATTTAGGAGAGTCAGTAAAAAAAAAAAAAAAAAAAAAAAAAAAAAAAAACTCTATTCAAAGGAATTCTGCAAAGGTTAGTCTCCTTGGAAAAAAATACTTTTCACTCTGTGGCAACAATATTGGACTCCCAGTTTAAGTGTATTCATTTTTAATCCCCACTTGCAGTGTCAACTGCAGTGCAAATTAGCAAACAAATTCGTTTCGAACATAGGCGAAACGGACAATTCTCTCTTGAGCATTTCGCTTTTGATGTTGAACAAGAAAACCCGAGGAAGACTTCCATTTGGTCGCGGCATGGAAAATTGTTCACCCAAAGTTCAGTTTCACGGCAAATTTCCAGCCATGATTCTGTACCAAATGAACTGAGGCAGTACCTTGATCAACCATATTTAGAGCGTAACAGTGATCCTCTGAAGTTCTGGGCTGAAACTCGACACGCCATTTTACCGGATATTGCGCAGAAGTACCTGATATGCCAAGCCTGTTTCGTCAGAAAGAGTGGCTTCATTCATCAAGTTAGTGGTGCAAGACAACAGACGTAGCAAAGAGCTCTCCTAATGTCTATTATTGATGACTACTGGTTCAATTAATTCTTTTCAAATAAATATCTTACTCTACTTTGTTTTTCTTTTATTGATTATACATTGTGCTTTTTTATTGATTAATGTTTAAAATTATAAAATATTTGTCAATTTTAAATTTAGCATTATTTGTAAAGATTACACCGACATATCGAAATATCAATATTTTTATTTCGATAAAATTGATATTTTTTATAAATATCGATACGATATATATCGATATTTTTAAAATTTTGTCCATCCCTAACTTAGGCCGTGTCCTACGTGGGCGACAAAAGCGAGCGACAGCGCACGACATACAGCTACGCGACCTGCCGCTACAAGCAGAGACATTCAGCGACATGGCCGGGTGTCCTACGTGAGCGACAACTTCTCGCTACAACATGGCGTCTAGAACCGATCAGCTGTTTCTAATATCTGGCACCTGTAAACCGTAAACTACGATAGCTCCAGAGTAATAAAGTTTTATCTACATTAGCACATAAGACGTAAAAAGAGTGCTGTGCATTAAATTTACGAATTGAAGAATGTACGTGGACTATTTCATTCATAACTTGAAATACGAAAGTAGACAGTGAAGATCACCAGCCAAATATAACGACTAGTACATATACTTTCGAGTGACTACAAACTACAAACCATCAACAACTGAATATGAACAAAATAAATCTTATTGTAAGACAACAGTAAATCATTTAATTCTGGGCGGACTTGCTAGCAGTGAGAGTTGTATATGGGGTAGTGACGTGGGCTACCAAGTTGTAATTTTTTATCTACATCTACATAGATACTCTGCAAATCACATTTAAGTGCCTGGCAGAGGGTTCATTACCACTTTCATAACTTTTCTCTACCGTTCCATTCTCCAATAGCGCGCGGGAAGAAAGAACACCTAAATCGTTCCGTTTTCGATCTGATTTCTCTTATTTTATTGGGATGGTCATGTCTCCCTAAGTAGGTGGGTGCTAGCAAAATATTTTCGCATTCATAAGTAAAAGTCGGTGATTGAAACTTCGCAAACAGATCACGCCGCAATGAATAATGTCTTTCTTTTAATGATTTCCACCCCAACATTTCCGTGACGCTTTCCCCCCCGTAACGTGATAAATCAAAATGAGCTGCCCTTCTCTGAACCTTCTCAATATCTTCCGTCAGTCCCACCTGGTGAGGGTCCCACAAGGGGCAACAGTCCCAAGAGAGGACGCACAAGTGTGATGTAGGCAGTCTCTTTGGTGGAGCTGGTGCATCTTCGAAGCGTTCTGCCAATGAAAGGTAACCTTTGATTCGCCTTCCCCACAATATTTTCTGTGTGTTCTCTCCAGTCAAAGTTGTTTGTAATTGTAACTCCTAGGTATTTGGTAGAATTTACGACCTTAAGGTTTGACTGATTTATCGCGTAATTGAAGTTCAGTGAATTTCTTTTAGTGGTCATGTGTATTACTTCACACTTTTCTTTATTTAGTGTCGATTGCCAATTTTCGCACCAAGTAGAAATTTTGTCTAAGTCGCTTTGCAGTTGCTTTTGATCCTCTGTTGACTTCACTAACCGATAAACGACAGCATCATCCGCGAACAGTCTAAAGGAGCTATTCAGATTGTCTCCTAAATCGTTTATAAACACGAGGAAGAGTAGGGGACCTATAACGCTTGTCTGTGGAACGCCAGATATCACTTCTGTTTTTCTCGATGCTTTACCGTCAATTACAACGAACTGTGTCCTTTCTGATAGGAAATCGTGAATCCAATCGCACAATTGGGAAGATATTCCATAAGCACGCAATTTCATTAGAAGCCGCTTGTGGGGTACAGTATCAAAAGCCTTCCGGAAATCCAGAAATATGGAATCGATTTGAGATCCTTTGTCGATGGCACTTAACACTTCATGTGAATAAAGGGCAAGCTGTGTTTCGCAAGAGCGATACTTTCTGAATCCGTGTTGACTATTGGTTAATAGGTTGTTCTCTTCGAGGTAGTTCATAATATTCGAACAAAGTATATGTAAAATCCTACTGCAAATCGATGTCAATGAGATTGGCCTGTAATTTTGGAGATCTCTCCTATTGCCTTTCTTGAATATTGGAGTAACTTGGGCAACTTAGCAGTCTTTGAGTACGGATCTTTCGCTGAGTGATCAGTTGTAAATTATAGCTAAGTACGGAGCAATTGCATCAGCATACTCTGAAAGGAATCTAGTTGGTATACAATCTGGCCCAGAAGATTTGTTTTTGTTTAGTGACTTAAGTTGCTTTACTACTCCAGGAACATCTACTTCTAAGTTTCGCATGCTGGCATCTGTTCTTGGATTGAATACTGGAGTGTTCACTTCGTCTTCTTTGGTGAACGAATTTCGGAAAGCTGTGTTTAGTAATTCTGCCTTAGCAGTACTGTCATCGGTACTGTTACCATTGCTATCGCGTAGTGAAGGTATTGTTTGTGTTTTGCCGCTAGGTACTTCACATATGACCCGAATTTCTTTGGATTTTCTGCAAGATTACGAGACAGGATTTCGTTGTGGTAACTACTATAGGCTTCTCGCATTGATGTCCGCGCTAGGTTGCGTGTTTCAGTAAAAGATTGCCAGTCTTGTGGATTCTGTGTCTTTTTTAATTTTGCATGCGTTTTTCTTTGTTTCTGCAACAGTAATCTGACCTGTTTTGTGTACCACGGGGGGTCGGCCCCCACTTTTATTAATTTATTTCGTATAAATCTCTCGATTGCTACTGATATTATGTCTTTGAAAGTAAGCCACAACTGACCTACACTCGCATTTTTAGTTTTGAAAGACTGGAGATTATCAATCAGGAAAGCGTGAAGCAAATATTGATCTGCTTTATTGAATAGATATATTTTTCGTTTATTTTTTGTGCATTTGGAAAATTTCGACATTTAGTCTCGCTACTACAACTCGATGTTCGATAATCCCTGTATTTGTTTTGATGCTCTTTACTATCTCCGGATTATTTGTTGCAAGGAGATTAAGGGTATTTCACAACCACTTACTATTCTAGTGGGTACATGAACTAACTGTTCGAAGTAGTTTTCAGAAAAAGCATTCAGAACTAGTTCGGACGATGTTTTATATTTGCCGCCGGTTTTGAATACGTAATTATGCCAACATATCGAGGGTAAATTAAAGTCTCCACCGATTATAACAGTATGCTTCGGATACCTATTTGAAATGTGATTCAAGCTTTCTTTGAACATTTCGGCAACCGGATCATCTGAGTCAGGGGGCCGATAAAAAGACCCAATTATTAATTTATTCCGGTTGTCAGGTATAACCTCTACCCAGACCAACTCACAGGAAGTATCTGTCTCAATTTCGCTGCAGGATAAACCGTTTGTAACAGCAATAAATACACCACCCCCTTTTTTATTTATTCTATCCTTTCTGAAGACCATTTGGCCCTTTGAAAAAATTTCGGCCGAACTTATCTCAGGCGTCAGCCAGCTTTCAGAACCTATAACGATATGTGCCTCAGTACTTTCCATCAGCGCTTGGAGCTCTGGAACTTCCCCGATACAGCTACGACAATTTACAATTGTTATACCAATGCTTTCTTCCTGTGTCTGACCTGCCCCCTTTGAGATATACCAATATAGTCATCTTTATTGCAATACACGTATCCCACTGAAGGCCTACCAAAAACATTAAATTCCTACTGAAACATAATATCAAGATATTTCATTCAGAAACATAATTTTACACACATCTCGTCCGACATCTCAGTGTTATCTCTCTCTGTCTCTCTCTCTCTCTCTCTCTCTGGAGTAAGTTAGTTGTTACTGCAAATGCTTATAAATCACACAAATGTAATTGTTCAAAACACGTTCTTCATTGTGAGAATCAAACTACCACTCAGAGTAAAAACAAAATACTGTCATATTAGAAACAATTTAAAAATTGAACTTCAGTCGTCTTTAAAGTCCAAAAGAAAATTTACAAGTCCAAAAGAAAATTTACAAGACACAATTTTGGACACTTCTTATCCAAATCAAACTTCTTAATTATATGTACAACTGCAATTCTATATTCTGTTATTTCAGAAACAGTTGCAGTTTCATAAACTTAGGGGGTTTTAAGATAGCAGAATTCTTGCGATGTCCTTTATAACCTCGTCAAGCAGACGATTCTAAACGAACTCGACACTTTGTCGCGCGTGTGACAGCGACAAGATTCAACCAGCTTTGAGATTCAAACATCACTCGTTGTCACATCTGACCCGCGGCACTGCAGATGTCGCTCACGTAGGACAGTCCCGTAATGATACATGCGGTTGAAGCTGTCACGCGCTATCGCTCGCTTTTGTCACCCACGTAGGACACGGCCTTAGCGTTTTCGCCACTTGGAGCGCTGAGATTCGTCTAACACCAAGGAGCCTTGTCTAACACCGACACGAATGATGATGGACAGACCAAACCATTTGGCACCGGATGAAAAGTTGGTCACGTGACCACCCGTCTCTCACCTATGTTTACTTTTCGTAAACTCCACCATTTTTAAGATCTGAATCCACCAGTTAGTTTGTTGTTGTTGATTTCAAAGAATAATGTGAGAACTAAAAAGTAGGAATTATCCCAGCGGTACGTAATACCTAAGGGCTAGGGCAAGTAATTGTAATTTTTTAACATTCGATTATTATTTTCAAATATCCGTCAGATTATGCTTCGAGGTTAGGTCGGAAGTTTGAAATATAAACAAATCCTTGTAAATTGTGTGTATTTGATTTGTAACAGCAATATCGAACGCTTGTTTCAGATACTAAAAATATCAAAAATTGCAGTTTATGCGGCAGCGGCTAGCCGTCGCTCTCGCTTGGTTAGGAACAGCAGAGCAGCCAATCAGGATTCACGATGCCGTGGCCAATAAGGAACAGCTTTACAATTGTCCAATGTAAACAAATCGAAGCAGTGTATTCAAAAGTTTTTGACGATCAATAAGTTACAGTTGCTATCAGTATGGATGCCACTTGATCACTGTTTCGAACATATCATAAAATAAATAAAAAATACTATACATGCTCTGTGGTTGACAGGTTCTTATATGTACCCTAGACCGGTCAGTAAAAGTAATTGCGGTAATTTCCAAGAATGCTTGAAATCGAGATAGCTCGGACTGAAATGATATATATATCGAGCGTACAACTGTAAATCGAAGAAACTGTTCCTGAACCGAGATTCGGGCGCTACGCGCCCTCACATACTAAAAATAAAAACTTCTCGTTTAACCTATACCTAACTTTCACTTAAGATGATCACTGTTTCGTACAGATCATAAAAGATATCAAACATGCTATATCTGTTCTTTGGTTGACTGCTGTGGTGTATTATGGGGGTAATACCACATTTATCTAAAAATCCCTTATAAATGGAAAATCAATTAAAATCACACAAACGCCGCACCGAAATCGTCGAATAAACTTTGAAAATGACGCCAAATTTACTCGTCATGAAACACGCAATATTATTGGCCAGCATAACTCGACTCCTGATTGGCTGCTCTGCCGTTCCCAACCTAGCGAGAGCAATGGCTAGCAGGGGGGTGAAACTCATATAGGGATTTCCGGTAACACGATGTTGGTTCGCTGCCAGCCCATATGGAGCGCTGCGAGCATTGCGATTTTTCATCTCTCTTTCCTATTGGACGATTTACGCTTTACAGTCCTCCATATTTGTTTTGATTCGTAGGTAGTGTTCTGTACTGAGGTTCTATAGGAACGTCTTCCTAATTGCGATCTTCTATGTGCATTTTCTTTTAATTTGCAGTGTAAGTATATTGCTGTCATACTGCTTAATTTTTGTCCGCATCCGTAATATTAGGTGGTGTAATGATGATACAGTACTTCTTTTTTGTTTCATATAAGACTGAAGGTGGTATTGTCGGCATCAGCGTAATTTGAGCTGATCGACTATATAAAATAAATAAATTCGACGCGAGAGGTTTGCTGGTAACACAACTCTTTATTAGACAACAGAAGGTACTGACTGAAAAACAAAAGTTGTCAGAGAGTAAACTGCAGAGAGAGTAACATAAAAAAATCAGAGTATACATCGCATATGGAATATACTAGAGCACGTAAAAATATACAGCGCTCCTGGCGGCTGGACGCTGAACTATGATTAACAGCCGCGATTCATTTATTACACCCGCGATAGTAGCGTACCTCTGGTGACCGGTGCGGAACTAATTATAAACGCGGTTCACTTAATTCAATCGCTACACTGCTCTACACTTTCAACACTGAACTTCGTGCTGATGCGTGGCGGCTGGCAAAACAGATCGCCACATCAGCCCCCGGGCGGAAGCGGAGCGTGGTATCGATGAATCGTGCTGGAAAGTGTACCCGTTGACCACAGCGAGTTGTCCATGTCGGAGGCTGTTCCGTGGGTGGTGGCGGTGGTGTTGGTTGTGCATCTTGTTCAGCAAGGTTCTGATATCTCCGTTGGTTAGCGGTCGGGGATGACTCTTGAAACATGTACGCAGGCTTCACTCTGTTTAGAGAAACAGTTGTTGCTTTGCCGTTCACCAATATGTCCATTGTCTGTGTATGGGCCAGTGTACAGAGGTTGTAGTGGTGGTTTCACGCCGTCGGTGTGAAGCATAACATGGGAGCACTGATCTAGGTCCTGATGAACATAACAAGGCGGTGTGCCATGTCGTGAAGCCTTTGGAGGACGAATCTGTGCGATATGGTTTCGCAGGCGACGTAAGAAATCTGGCTGGTCTTGTTTCGATTTTTACAGTGTACTGACGTCGACGAATTCACCAGGCAGTCGGAATGTTTCTCCATATACTAATTCCACAGCCGATGAATCGATGTCCGGTTTATAAGTTGTTCGAAGGCCCAGTAACACCATTGGTAGAGCTGAAGTCCATATGTTATCATGGCACATGAGTGCTGCTTTTAAAGAACGGTGCCAGCGTTCGATCATGCCATTACTAACGGGATGGTAGCTAGTGGTTCTGTGGTGTACATATCCGCAAAACTTGGCCAGCTGAGCGAACAGATCAGACTCAAACTGTCGTCCACGGTCAGTGGTGATATGTTGAGGGCATCCAAACCTTGTTAACCACGCTGACGCGAATGCAGAGGCTAATGTTTCAGCTGTTATATTGTCAATGGGAACTGCCTCTGGCCAGCGAGTAAAACGATCTATCATAGTTAAAAGGTAGCGTTGACCGTTCGATGGCGGAAGTGGTCCAACAACGTCCAAATGAACGTGGGCGAAACGTACAGTTGCGTCTGGAAAATCACCGATAGGGGCATGCACATGGCGAGACACTTTACACTTTTGGCACTGTAAAAATGTTCTTGTCCATTCTTTACAGTCTTTCTGCATGGCTGGCCACACGAAACGCTGGGACACGAGTCGAGAAGTGGAACGAATTCCTGGGTGGCACAAGTTGTGAACACTGTCGAAAGCTTGTCTTCTGAACGCCACAGGAAGAAATGGGCGGGGTCTTCCGCGTGAGACGTCGCAGTAGAGCTTGGCGTCTTCTCCAGGAATGTCGACGAGCTGCAGCTGTAGTCCTGATGCGTCATTGTCGACAAACGTGCGGAGTTCCGCATCCTCTTGCTGTACTCGGGCCAGTGCAGGAAAGTCGATAGGGCTCGTTACACTGTTGACACGAGACAAACAGTCAGCCACTACATTGTTGATACCCGAAATATGTTTTACGTCTGCCGTGAACTGGGCTATAAACTGCAAATGGGTGAACTGCCGAGGAGAGCAGTTGATACTGTTCCGTTTGAATGAAAATGTCAGCGGTTTATGGTCCGTATATATCGTAAACACACGCGCTTCGACTTGAGGGCGGAAGTATTTCACCGCTTCATACATGGCCAGGAGCTCGCGGTCGTAAGCACTCCACTTTCTCTGTGATAGTGAGAGTTTCTTTGAGAAGTATGCTAGTGGCTGCCAGGCGTTGTCCAACCATTGTTGCAGCGCCGCGCCAATAGCTGTATGTGACGCGTCCACAGCTATTGCTAACGGTGCTTCGAGGTTGGGGTGAGCTAGAAGCGCTGCATCTGCCATGCTCTGTTTAGCAGCTTTGAACGCTGCACTCATAGTCTCAGACCAGTGTACAGTCGAACTGCCTTTCCTTTTAGGACCAGTTAGTGCTGCTTTCAATGGTTCTTGTAATTCTGCTGCACGAGGTAGGTGTCGACGGTAGAAGTTGAGCATTCCTAAGAATCAACGCAGTTCTTTGATTGTGGTTGGCCTAGTTAATTGCAGAATAGCTTCAACCTTCTCTGGTAAAGGTAAAGAACCCGCAGCTGAAATTTTGTGTCCAAGAAAGGTCACTTCGGATCGTCCGAAAACGCACTTGGCAACGTTTAACACAACTCCGTACTATTCTAGGCGTTTGAACACTTCCTGCAGATGTTGTCGGTATTGTTGTTCTGTCTCAGAGAAAACGAGCACATCATCCAGATAAGCAAAACAGAACGGAAGCCCTTGTAGGACTGAGTCAATAAATCTTTGCCAAGTCTGTGCTGCGTTGCGCAATCCAAAGGTCATATACATACTTTCAAACAGGCCGAAAGGTGTTATTATTGCTGTCTTAGGAATGTCCTCTTTAGCCACTGTAGCCAATGGTACAGGATATTGGTCCGGCACTGTTCTCGAGTTCAATGCACGATAGTCTCCGCAGGGGCGCCAGGATCCACCTTTCTTTGGCACTAGATGTAAGGCGGAGGACCATGGACTGTTCGACGGCCTGATAATACCTTCTCGCAGCATGGTGTCGAATTCGGCCTTAGCAATGGCGAGATGGTCTGGCGCTAAACGTCTTGGTCGGCATGACACTGGCGGTCCCTCCGTCGTCTTGATGTGATGCACTGTATTGTGATGGACCTGTTTAGGTGCTCCGGGTGGCCTGGTCAAACTCGGAAACTGACTTAAAAGTGAAGAATATTCGTTCTCAGGTGCCTGTACGAGCTTTGCACTATGGATGGTTGCACTGCGATGAAAACCAGTGACAGTTAAACGAGTGATGCTGTCCACAAGTCGGGCGTTTGCCACGTCTGGCAAGAGTTTGTAATGCGCCAGGAGATCTGCTTCTGTAACGTCTGCAACAGTAAAATTCCATTTGAAAGGACGGCATAAACCCAAGTTCAGCTCCATCTGCTGGGTACCATAAGTCGCAATCGTTGAATTGTTGGCAGCCGTTAGACAGAAGACGGTTGAAGATCTGTAACGATGTAGCCAAGACCGTGGCAGAATACTGAGGTCCGAACCGGTGTCCACTAGAAATTTCAGGCCAGAAGCTCTGTCACTGATGAACAGGCGCCTGGATGGTGACGGGCAGTCAGCTGCGCCTACGATCGACTGCCGCTGGCGTTTGGGTACAAACACAGTGACGTACACTTTCGCGCGTTCTCGCCGAATCTGCGGTGGTACCAACACACAGGCTGTTGCTCACCTTGTGGATTTTTGACGCGGCTCGAAGACCGGCTTCTTGAACGTCTGCGGTAACGTCTGCTGCTGTTTCTTGTGCCGCTTTGCAATAATGCACTGACTTGCTCACATAACATGTCTACTTTTGCGGCGAGCGTTTCATAATCTGCTCGCGCTGCAGCCGCTGTACTGCTGCCTTGTGCCGCAACTGCGTTAATCTGGGCAGGCGCTATAGCTTCCTATATGCGGTCTGCTAACTCCGCCACAGCGTCCAATGACATGTTAGTTTGCGATGCCACTGTAGCCTTTATTTGCGGCGGTAATCTACTGCTCCACTGCGTGCGTAATAAATTGTCAGGCACGATGACTGTATCTACCTTACTGCGTAGATGCCGCAGAAATTGCGACGGCTTGCGATCTCCAATCTCTTCCTGCATAAGGACTTGACGAATCCGATCTTCCTGTGAGGCTGCGACTCTCCGTATTAATTCAGCCTCGAGTCTTCGGTAGGAATCTTCCGCCGGAGGTGCTGTGATGATGTATTGCACCTCAGCCGCAAAACGTTGTTCCAACTGGCTAACTACGAGTGCGAACTTGGTGCTATCTGCCGTAATTCCCGCACAGGAGAAACTTGCTTCCACCTGCGCAAACCATAAGACTGGATTATCAGCCCAAAACGGCGGCAAGCGGACCGCTAGCCTTGATACTGCACGATCTTCTGCCATCTCGATAAAAAGTCAGTAGCAGTTCGGTTCTTCCGGCTCGCGAATCACGTCGGGGTCACCAATTGTCGGCATCAGCGTAATTTGAGCTGATCGACTATATAAAATAAATAAAGAAATTCGACGCGAGAGGTTTGCTGGTAACACAACTCTTTATTAGACAACAGAAGGTACTGACTGAAAAACAAAAGTTGTCAGAGAGTAAACTGCAGAGAGAGTAACATAAAAAAATCAGAGTATACATCGCATATGGAATATACTAGAGCACGTAACAATATACAGCGCTCCTGGCGGTTGGACGCTGAACTATGATTAACAGCCGCGATTCATTTATTACACCCGCGATAGTAGCGTACCTCTGGTGGCCGGTCGGAACTAATTATAAACGCGGTTCACTTAATTCAATCGCTACACTGCACTGCACTTTCAACAGTGAACTTCGTGCTGACGCGTGGCGGCTGGCAAAACAGAGCGCCACAGTATCATCAAATGGTCTGTGGATTCCTGTGCACTTGTTCCTGCTAAGAAATATGTATGTCTCCTGCTAAATTTACTTGCATTGTAAGTATGTGATTTATATGCTACTTTATTTTTGTTTATATTTCTTTACTGATGATTTCCAAGAATGCATGCAATCGAAATAGCTTAGCTTGAAACGATATAATCGAACGTGCAAATCTAAATCGATTACACATTCATTGATAACGAGATGACAAAATACGAATGTTTACATACTAATTATCTTGACGTGAATATTTTTACAGCAGAATTGTGACACGTCCGTAGAATAAAGGTCAATATTTTTGACGAACTTCAGTGTAAATGACATTGCTCTAGGCGGACGAGGATACATACAAGAACCTGTCAACCATAGAGCAGGTATAGCTTGTTTTATTTATTTTATTGTCTCTCTGAAAGTGTAATCAAGGGATTTCGAAAATGAAATAATTGAAAATTCATGTTAAGACGTTAATTTTCAATCGTGTAACCATTGTGCGGTTTCATATATAAAAACATTACCGCATATTTAATTTCCAACATCAAAAATTCTTATTTGCATGTTGCGCGGCGGTGAGGTTTGGTTACCATTGGCCGAGGACGATACTCTTCTTTGTGCTGTGATTCACTAGCCACATAATCACGTGGTCTACAACAAATGAACATTGCGTTGCGCAGCCTCCAGTTCAGGCGATTGGAAGCAAATGTGCCGTATTTGGTGGATTTTTTATTCATACTTCAATATTACAAAAGCTGGCAGCCTAAATGTAACGGCGCTTGAAAAACATTTGCAAAACACGTATTTTAAGGTAAGGTATGTCGTAATTAAGTACTGAGAAATTATGCCTACGTATATGAAACCTTTTCCCATATTTACAATATATAAGCATCTTATGGCACTTCTGTCAAGTCTCATTATTTTGCATTACTAGGGTTTTCTAACAAACTAAAGTAATTAATTATTGAAGCTTAATGTTGAACAATAATGGAAACATATATTAACACTGCGTTAATTGTTGTTTACTTACGATCTTTTCTATTGTTTATTTTGATGTAAAAAACTTATTATTACATCTGTCATAATTTTGTGTATCTTTGCGTAAAGCAGGATTCATTAATGTTTATTGAGCAAATTGTTAAATATTTAAATGTTGTACTTCCATGTTCTAGAATGTTCTAGAAAAACTATAATAGATATTAATACGCGTGAATTGGCGCGAACAGGAGGAGTTATGAGTCAGTCTTAATGTAGTAGTAGTAGTATGGAGTAGTATGAAGTTACTAATGGAGTAGTAATAACTTAGTCTTGAGTTAGTATGGAAGTGTGTTCTGAACCAGTCTTAATCTTGATTTATTTTTGTATTTCATCAAGAATGGATAAATAAATACATATAAAATGAAACGTGTCACATTGTTGGTTCAATACATGACGTAGAAGAACCCGACGTCTTTTTATTTTGTGATGTACTATTGGCAGGAGAGCAACGAGATCTACAAGCATTCTACCACTGAACATATATAACAGGTGATGTATAGAAAAATGTGGCCTTAATGTATGTCAAGTAAAAAAAGAAATGCGCCACATATGGTGCATCGGCCGGGAAACACTGTCTATTTTTGGAAACCTACAAATGTGACTTGTTTCAGAAACAACGAAGATGGAACATGAAGAAGAAACTATATATGTACCCCCATTTTATGGACGAAGTATTAATAAATTTAGCCGATCTGGGATCCAGGATTAAATAATTTGTTACAAAGGATGCTGAAGCAAGACAAAAATTTCAGAATGCTTGAACTGGATATGGACTGGACGACTAAACCTGTTAGTGCAATTTAACTTTGATTTTTAGTTATTCGAGTGCAGTTTATTCAGAATGGACAAAGAAAATATTAAAATGTCAAATGTAGACGGGGATTTTGCTTCGGACATGCTACAATCAGTACTGAAGGAACTGGAAAATAAATTATTAAAAACGTTAACAGAACAACAAAATCTAATAAAAGAAGAAGTAATTAATGAACTTAAAGTTTCGTGTGAAAATATTGAGTTAGGCCTAATAAATGAGAGTTATGTAAAGACTTGTTTTCATGAAACATAATCAGCAGATCAGACAGTAGAAAAAAGTGCAGACTTTGTTAAAGATGTTAATAGGGAAAAGGTTAATTTATCATCAGGTGATTGTGTGAATAATAATCCTGTAACTAATGTCATACACAATTTTGGTTCATGGTCTAAAATTCCTGTAAAGATGTTTCCAGAACACGATGTACACCCTGTAGATTTCATTTTAACCTGTGAAAATAGTTATACAGAAGGCACATGTGATACTGATAAAATTAAATATGCAATATATCACTTAAATGGTGAGGCATTAAGCTGGGCTAACATAAACAGAAACCTTGCGAAAAATTTTGAAGAATTTAAAGAAAGTTTTTAAAATAAGTTTTGGTCAGAAAATGACCAACACATGGTTAAAAGTAGATTTTTGTTTGGATTAGCATACAATGGAAGACCTGGAGGACTGTTTGATTTTTGTAAAAATGAATTGCAGAAATAATACACTTGAAATATCCTTTAGATGTTAGGACAAAAATTAATGTGTTAAAAAATAGGTTACCTAAGTATTTATAGTGGGACTTAATACATGCTCCTGATAATGATATAGATGAATTTTTGAGTTTTGTGTACAAAATTGACAATCTTGTTCAAAGCCAAAGGTCTAATTACAGGAATAGATGGAGTGGGGGGTGGCAAAGAAGCAGACACGATAAATATGGTAATACACATTTTAATGAGAATAGAAACTACAAACGTGCTAAGACACAAATAAAACCTAAATGTGATGATTTATTTGTATCTGAATGTGATAATGGTAACTTAGACTTTCTACATGATACTGAAAGCCATAATATTTTACCTGAGTGTGACAGTTGTATTGTTAAGGCAAAAGATAAGGTTCATGTTGAAATAAGTGAAGTATCTAGTAATGTTTACAATAATGTGTCTATGGAATTATGTACAGAACAATATAATGAATATGTTGAAATTTATTATGATGATGATGATATTTTGCTTTGTAAAGAGAATACTTTATATGACAATGTTGATGTTTATTATTATGATGATGATGATATTTTGCTCTGTAAAGAGAATACTTTATATGACAATGTTGATGTTTATGATGATGATGATGAGAATATGCTTGGTAATGAGAATACTTTATATGATGAATACTTTGCGGAAAATGGTAATGAAACTGACAGTATGTTGAAGATGTAAATGTTGAAAATAGGGGAACTTAATGCTAAATATGAAGGGTTCAAAAAATGTTTGTGATGAAAATATTGAAGGTAGAGAACACGTTGATGAAACTACATTGTGTCTTCAAAATAATACTGAGAATGTAAACTTGAATGGTATTGACTGTAACTTACCTGATTTGACTCATGTAAAGGAAACATTAAGGCAGAAGTTTAAAATCTACATATACTTTATATGGAAGAAGCTAGAACTAAGCTGGGAGAAATTGTACCCAGAGTGGTGAAAACACCATAAAGTAAAAAGAAATAGGCACACTATTGTTCGTACGGGATCTTTCATAACTGAAACACAATCCCAAGCTTATTCTGGAATTGTAATTAATTTCATTTGCTTTAAAGTGGACTGTACAGTTATTTTTGACTTTACTCATAAACCTTTGGTAAACTACTGATATCTGTTGATTCTTTTAAAGTTTTGGTAAATGTTAATGTGTAAAGGCCAATTCACACTGTCCGTCACGTCAACGTCACGTCACGGAACCGTCACGTCAAGTTGTATTCACACTGTCCGTCTGTGTCCGTCACGTCAATTCGTCCATCTCAATAGGCGATGTTGAAAGTGAGGTTATGAGTGGCGATCTGTTATGTAGAAAGTCATAGTTTAATACTAGAAAGGGGGAACAACAATGCTAAATATTATTAACGGCCAAAGAAAACTTTACAGTGTATGTTTTTGGCCAACTTACTGGGAACTGAAACAACATTTCAAAACATCGACATCTATTTTCAAGCGAAAAAATAAACATATGAAGACATCAAACCATACTTGTAAGAGCATAAATATCGCCTGCATACTTCAACCATTACGATTTGCATGTTGACATTGTTAATACATCGTAAACAACTGAATTTTTGTCTTTCATTATAACTGACATTTTCATTTAAAGTGTTATTTAATGAAAAATGCGTATTCAAATTACAATCTTATTCAAATAAACAATTTGCATTAGTCGTTTCTGTTACATTGTTACGTAACATAAACCATTTTTTGGTTTCAGATATCCGACCTCGATTATAGGGGGACACTCAATTGACAAAAATATGTAAGTAGTCATGAAACATTTGAGATTTAACCCTAAAACGAGGTACAACAACAGCACAACGATGAATAAGACACATTTGCATATAAACAGTGCAATCGTCGACTGCAACATGTAATTCACGTGACGAAATTTGGTGAACTTCCGATGTTAGCAGACGACCGTTCCATCAAAACGTTCTTCTCGATAAAGCTTGACGGACGTTGACGTGACGTGACGGTCCGGTGACGGACAGTGTGAATGCCACCATTAGAAATACATTGCGGAATGTTCTGACGGACGGTGACGTGACGTGACGTGACGGACAGTGTGAATTGGCCTTAAGTTTAAAATGTTCACTGTTGGTAGGCCTGTGTATGTGGCAAGACAATGTTCTATGCAATCACCATGAATGTTTTTCAAAATTACCTAGTTTAAGAAACATAATGAGGTATATTGTCATGAAACTGACTGTAATGTCATTCAGTAAGACAAGTTCTTTTTCATATTTTTCTGTGCATCCTATTTCTTGGTTAATGTGACATACTACGTACTATGCATCCATATGTGCTTCCATATTATTTCTGAAAACTATAAGAATGTTTATTGCTTAATCTGATTAGGTTTGTGTGATGGTAGTATTGTTTCTGAACTACTTTGTGCAAAACAGTTTGAGAATTTTGATGACATAATCGAATTTAATTTTCTGAAATGAAATTTTTTGGATAAGATAGTATTTTACTGGTCACACAGTCTTTTGATTAAATATATGAAAATTTTCTGATAGTATTTGCCTCTGTCATAAAAATCTGGTAACAGCCGTTAGTAGACACTTTCATTTTAAGAAAATTCTTGAATTGATTCAGCAGCTGACTGTCCCTCTCATACTAAACTGAAACTGTTGTATAATCCAGATAATCTACTGATGAAATGTTTATTGTGTAAACAGATAGTGAAAGTTTCTGATGTGAAGATTTCTTTGCTATCCAAAGTACTTTATATGAGATATTCTGGGAATCTTTAGTCACAATTGAAATTAATAGTCTGTAATGTTACATTTTTGGAAAAAAAATGGTATTCTCATGGCACACAGTCTGTTGCTTGATTAATCTGAAATACTTGTATGTTACATACTTCTGTTACTAATGTTTTAATTTTTCACTAAATCTGGAGATCTTGAATAAGTAATATTCATGAATAGATGCTTTCATTTCATGAAATTTTTCAAATTGGTTTCTCTAAGTAAGCTGTATCATTCATGTTTCACTACATCTGTTATACACACTGACATATACCATCATCATGAAATGTTGTTGAACTGTATGAGCAATAGATATTTTCATTATTAGGTGCTTTCATGACATTTTTCAAATTAATTGATTACATTTGTGTATTGTTGCAATTTTTATGTTAACAACAGTGTTGTACAAAATTATTTATAAAGTGGGGGGCGTTAAATGATTTTGGTGTAAGAAACTTGAAGGGGTACCTGTAATTTAAAAATTTGATTATGGTTATTTAACTGATCTGACACATTGTATATTAATGGTGTCGATAAACTTACCGGTAGTCACCAGTCCTGTACTGTGTGTCACTCCCAGCCATTCCTTAGAAAGCAGTTCTTGTGATGTGTTTTGCTGGGTTAATAACACCGAAAATTGATTGGTGTGTCAGTAAATCTAGCGCACTCCGGGACGTTTGCGGTCTTAAAGGGTAGTTGCTTGCGATTGCATGGTAATGCGTTTTCCTGAGTTGTGTGCTGTCGTTTGAGCCCTAAGGCGCACTACTTTCGTCTCTAACCTTTTATTTTATGTAATACTATTCCGAGAGAGAGGATGATACTGCATACGGCCTCGTTGAAGAATGTTTTGGCCTCAAGAGGGTCTACTAAATTTCGCTGTGTCTACTATTATTGTTAGGGTGGGTCTTTTATCATCGCCTGTACTTTGACATAGGGCTTCGAAATATGCGAGGTTTGTTGGCTATAAATTTTCTGGTGTGTAGGTTAGCATCTTCGTTTGCGGTAGACAGCTACCTTAAAAAAATTAAATTCGAGTTCGGTTTAGTGGAATGAAAAAAGAAATCACAGTAAAGGAACTTGGAGTAGCAATTTTTGTGGGCTAAGGGCTGACCGACCTTGTTCTGAAAATCTGTTGCATTGGTCAGGTAAAGTACTAACTTGGTTCCGTGATTGGTGCCTTTTCGAAGAAGGGTCTTGTTAGGTCAGTGCTTTCGAGAAAAAAAGTTTTAGTGTAGACGATCGGAAATCGGTAAATTATTTCGTGCATTTTTTTTCCGACTCTCCGTTGCACAATCTGGGGGGCTGGAATATCGGTGTTTGACCTGCGTCAGATAAATGTGGTTTGCATCGTAACAGGACATAGGGATTCCTTATATCGGTATACGCAAGAAGATCTGTGATGCTGTAGCAAGGAAATAAGAGGTAAACTTAAACTACCCGAATTATCAGAAGGCGCATCTATACCTCGATCTAACAGGGCAAGATCGCTAAAGAGAGGGAGAGAGTTAAATTTCGGAACTTTCGGCCTGGCTCAGCTCCATTAAATGAATGTAAAGGGCGCTATCGTTGTCAGAGTGGTGCGTCTGC
The DNA here is from genome assembly GCA_026315105.1 of Locusta migratoria. Lineage (NCBI taxonomy): Eukaryota > Metazoa > Arthropoda > Insecta > Orthoptera > Acrididae > Locusta > Locusta migratoria. The sequence continues at coordinate 569,744,483 of CM048747.1, read as the reverse complement.
AGAGGTCTTGTGTAGAAGGTTTTGATCATTTGAAGAAGTAACTTAGGTGTTTTTGAGTGATTTTGTTTAAACATTTAGTATATGTTTCTTTTATGTAGCCTGCCGGGAGAGCGCTCTGCATTCTGGACGATTGTTAACGGTGCTTGAAGATGTATATTTAGACGCATTCCTAACAGTCTGGTACTGACTGACAGAGCGGCTTTCGCTATGTTCGGTAAAATGGTGTGTTGGAAATCATTAGTTTCTATGCAGACGTTGTGCTAGATGTCATTGCTGATTTTCATTATTTCCACCAGTAAATTGGAATTTTTGGATAAACAATATGTCGTCTTCTGCTGCTGCTGTTGTTGTTTTATCGAAAGAGTGGTTGACATACAAGTTTGTAGTGTTTGTTACCGTTACATTCCGTTCGATGGCTGTTGCTAGCATCGTCTAAAGAAGAGATACATTTATTTTGCTTATAGATCTAGGGTTGCGGTCGAGTTCCCAAATCGACCATTTATTTCCTTTTGGGTAGTTCCAAATGTTTGACTCTGGTTAGAATTGTTTTTAAATAATTTGGACATCGAACGAGTATTTGTTAAGATGGATACATAAGTTAGTGGCGTTCATTACTGATACATCGCGTTTGTTATCCAATGTGCGCTATTATTAAACATGTCTGTCGGCTGTTGTATATATAGTGTATGTGAAGAGTTTGTAGAGAGAATGCTTAAAATAATTAAACGTTATGATATTTCTGTTTCAACATTTAGCATATTTTTATAGAAATGTTTTATGTAGCTTGCCGAGAGAATACTGTGTGTTTATGGTCACAACGGGGGTTGAGCTGTATTCACATTAGTCTTAACACGTCTAGACGTCTAAAAACAATAATTGGGAGCTCTGGTGGATGGTCTGGATGCTGGCAGAGTCAAATTGTTTACGAAACTCTCATGTTATTCCAAGTAATTGTACTGTCCGAAGTATGCAATAATAGTTGACTCCTTTTTTCCTTCCAATGTTGGTGTACGTCTATAAGTAATAACTTTCGTAAAAAAAAAAAAATTTCTAGGGGGCGGGTTCGAGTCCCGGACCAGGTCGGTAATCTTTAGGGCCGTCAATGGGGTGGAAGTGGAGGGCGGTAGCGGGTGCGGGGGCGGGGGCGGGGACTGTGCTCATGCAAGTGCTTACTTGTGGCAGTTGCCATGGTTACTGATAAAGAAACAACATAGGTTGTTACAATTAAATTGATGTGTGATGTGAGGTATGTGGCATTTTTTTCCCTTAAGGCGTAACCCCAAACAGATATCGTATAATTAGACTGTAAGTCGTTACTCCGAACATTTACGAAACATAAATAGACTGTGTAAATGCGGACTGCAACATGCAACATGCAGTACAGATCTCGTGGTGGCGGTTAATTTGATATGCAAATTAATATTAGATCGCAACCTTCGGAGGCGGGGTATGTTCCCCAGTGTCTTGGTGGTGGCGTGTCGGTCAGGTGTGTGACTGGGGGTGGGGGAATGTGGCGTCAGTCTGGCGGGGGTGGACAGGTCTGGACCTGTCGGAGGTGCCGCCTGTCTGGCGGCGGCGCCGGGGTGTGGAGGGGGGTGTTGTTTACTTGCAAGTGTTAAGTGCACCAGCATTAAGTGCACTTTCATGTAACCTGTCAATCATCTTATTGTACGAGTATCTGGCGTCGATGGCACTAGCATCGATGGGCGAATCTCAGTGGCTCCATACCGGCATTGTTATACTACTGATGTTAGAACTAAAATTGAATTCTACAGCATTTTATGTAGTGAGAGTATATAATCTGGTTTACGTTCGTTCATGTTATGTATGTGTAACATTAGCGTGCGTCCTTGAGAGGGAACTTTAACAGTGGGTACATTACAACAATTGTTATCGCACTCAAACAGTGTCAGATCGACTGCGGTGTCAAATACCGGCTGCAATCGTGTCTTGTGTTCGTTTAAAAATCAGAAAATCAGAATCGTGATAACACACGCTACAATTAGAAAAACCCTCTGAATCTAGTTCTTCGGAACATCTTGGAAAATAAGAGTCAGATTCGTTAAATTTTATCGATTTAGGGTGTCGTAGTAAAGGTTATCTCTGTACCATCTGATGATATATAATATGGGGAATGTCAACACAGGGCTGACAACATCACACACTAGTCAGGGTAGAGCCTTAAGTAAATTTTTGTACTTATTCAAATCAGAATGTATGCTTGTGAGCTTGCCGTGGCGGTGACGATTAATTATACTTGCTCCCGATTAGTATACCGATTCAAAGATATCAGTAGCAGTGAGGGAATACTATATCGCATATAATATTTATCGGTGACATTCTATACTTTCAAGTACTCAGGAACCTAAGTACAAATCAGACTGGATTTTAAATAGTTTTGGAGTACATAGGCCACTGATTGGGTACTTTAACTTATCTAAGGAAGTAAGGCCGACGATTTCTGGACTTTAATCATACTGAACTTTAATATTAGTTTGTCAAAATTTTGCACCATATATTCATGGCAAGTTATCGACTTGTTTCTGTTACAGTATATTAATATGATACTATTGTTTCATTAACCCATAAAATTCGGGTTTTTTCCACAGCTAGGATTCTGAGTAGAGGACAATATTGCACAGGATCGCTACCAAAGTGACTTTTCTCTGCAGGAATTCTGGATATAATTTACGGGTCACGCTACAATCTCTGTTAGCGATCGTTGGAAAAAAAAAATGAAATGCTTTGTTATGCTTGTATGTAGCGTCCAATACTCTTACAAAAATTGCATATTTTTCTTCAATGATCACATAGATGGTACATTTATCAGAAAGGGGTTGAGAATAATAACGAAATTTACGATAAAATGACTTTTGGCAAATAAATTATTTGGACCAGCTCTAGTTTGCTTGCTCTAATATTCCCATTTTCCAAGTTGCAGATATTCTGCACATTCGGAGATAGAAGGTTCTGACCAATACATTTTACTTGTTACACACGTGGGACAACGCCTCAGCTCGGCAATGTTCATTTTGATAATGTTTGCTTTTAGTATTGAACGTAAAGTCTGTTCCTCTAACACTGTATCTGCTTCTATAACCACACACTAGCCATGTTCACTTTGCACTGTGAAACTGAACTATTCCAACGCTGTACTGAACTGCAACTTAATTCAAACATCATGGGGAAAACCGAGTGGCCTAGAACAAAAAACTCAACAAATTCCCCCGTGGACAAAGATCGTTCTATATAACATTGAATAACTAATATTATAAGTGTAAGCAAATAAGTTGTATAAACTGTAAATAAACCAAATCGTTAAAAATATCTGTGAGAGTGTACATGCGAACCTGTTATTTACATCTCTTTTTCTTCGCAGCTGGTGATACTAACCACAACGCTAATAACTCAGCTGGAAAAGAAATAACCACGAATATCGGATATTATACTTCATTTAACAAGAAAGAACCAGGAATGATAAGGAAACAAAAAAGGAAAAAATAGAAAATACTTCAGAAGTGCACAGACACGAACCTGTTCTCTGTGCCACAGCCCACGACACTACCAACTATGCTATTCCTACTCCTAAGCATGTGGTTCAAATATTCACATATACTAGACTTCTAAAGCATGTTGTAACATTTATGTGTGAAACAGCATCACAAAGACGCTTCTTTGATAGAATGCGTTGTACTGTAGCAAAGGGAAGTATGGAGTTCAGTTTGCAATATGGCGGATCAAAAGTTCTGCTTGTGAAACACGTCCACATAACGTTTTCCATTTAATTGACTCCCCATGAACAAATGTTGACGATCTTTTTTTTATTTTATTTTTTTAAATTTTATTTATTATTTTTTATTTATTTATTTATTTATTTTTTTTTGAGTGTAGCCGGAAACTCCACTCGCAATATGCGAGATACCAGGCATGATATATTGATTTAGTTTTATCTGTGTGTAAAATTCTAAGTGTCTGTTGTACATGAGACACCAAACGTATATAAGTGTGTACTGTGATGTGCTTCACACTGGCCCTGGCTTCCACAGAATGAATGAAACTTTGTATGTAAGAAAGTTTAGCAAGTTCTAGGAGCGTCTCGTCTGTTTTGTGTCATCGTTTCTTTAAACGCTGGGGGTTGAATGTCTCTGGACGAGAAGTATGTTTGCCAACTGCTGAGCAGAACCCAGTCTTAGCAAAGATTCCTAATGTAACTTGCTCTTAACCTCCTTCGCTGGGGGTTGGTCAGGTTACCTGCCTGACGAACGGTGAAGCTCTCTGGGCTCCCCTCCACTACCCCTCCTTGGCAACGGCTAGACAGTGGTAAAAGAGATATTCATTCGCTTCTTGGTTCGTGGTAGGGTAAGTACCTCTGGGTTTGGTTCTGCTGTGGCCTCGTGGCTCGACTTAGTTCAGGCTCCATAGTCATACTTATGCCTTTTCCCCGAGTTTAATTGTGGGAGTAGCAGCTACACTATGTGTAATAGTGAGATTTTGCTTAATTTCCTACAGGATTTCTAATTTTATGTCGATTTTTGCTGGAATCTGATTCTGAGGCTCTGATGGTGATTCGTTAGCATAGTTCTTGCACTTTATAACTTTTAAATCACTTCTTCGCCTGTTTAAATATGTCTTTTGCATTCTTATCGTAGTTGAATTCTAATATTTTCGGGGATTTGCGGTGTCTATACTGTTCGTACTTTGTCGACAGAACACGTGGACGATATCAGACTTTTCCATCATTCAGTGCACATGAGTGGTTAATAATTGTATAGCTAATTTGATAAGGTGTTTCCTAGTGAGTGTAACGTGATCATTTTCCCCGAAAATTGTCCATTCTAACTTGTAATCTGTGTACTTGTCGGCCCACGTTTGCGTCGATTAGTGTGTTCCTTGTCGTGGTTATTACCATTAAACAGATCTTTTTTCTCTGTGTAGAAAGAACCGTTGCACAACGTACATCGTGTTTTTAATTTTCATGAAATAGAATTATATCACTTATCTGAATTTTTGTGACCGAACTCTGTATTCTGCTGTAGCAATCTGTAACCTTGCTTATCTAATAGATATCATTCCTCTGATCAGAAAGAATGGTTACACGATATATTTCGCGATCTTATTCTCTTCGAAATTGATATTGTTAACTTTATACATATTTTGTGTTCCGACTTAGTAGAGTGCTGTATTGATCTAACAACTTTAACCTTCTGTAGTTATCTTCTCCCTGTGCTAAACGAACGCCAGAGCGACCGTTTTTAGATATTATTTAATGAAATCTTGATTTGATGTATAGTTAGAAGTTCTAGGGAAACTTTAACTTCCATCTGTACACCGCATTTTGTGGTCTTAAACGACTAGCTTGACACGTTATGGAAGCGAAGTACTATTTCATTGTGCATGAGTGAACCTTCGATCTGCATTCTCCACATTACTTGGCTGTCGTCTTGATGTATTGGTGTCGTGTGCTTGGTAAGTACCTGCGTGGCTTGGTGTATGAATCTGTGTGTGAATGTGCTGCAATTCCTCCGTTCCCCCCTATGAAACGTGATCGTAATTAACCTCAACTTTGTAGGTGGGCAATTTTAGGGCCATAGAATTGTGGATATTTTGAATATTTTGTAAGGTGTGTTTTTTATTGTAATTGTAAAAAAATTGTCTTCCCCTTTCTTGTTCTTGTTTTGAACATTAAATTACTTTGTTAAACTATAATCCTTTTGTGCTACATTCTCCCCTCATCATTTATTTCGGATTAATTCTGGGTAATTTGTCCATGTATCTTGTGTCTCTGCTCCCTTCTAGAGCAGAGAATATTTGCGATTCCGTTGCCAACATTTATGATTTCTGATTTAGATCCATAACTGCGGATCATTATTTAATTGTGTGCAGTTTCCTCTAAAGATCACAGCAAAGGTAGAACTGTTTGCTTAACTTATAGAATCAGAGTTTTGCTTAAGGGAACTGTATACTTTCGCCGCTGTGTGAATATCGCCGTAATTAGATTTTGTGAGCATGTAGTTGATTGTTAACTTCACAAACATGGATAGTAAACCAGTCAAAAATAACAGCGGGCGAGTTTCACTTGGCGTACCACTGCCAGGATTCGTCCTTCTGGCGTGTTCTGATATTTTTTTTATTATTTTATTAATTCAAATGTACACCCGTCCCCCGAAATTGTGTGAGTGTGTGAGTACAGTAGTGCAGCAAGCGCTTAAATTTGTGTCTTTCTCTTTCAGCAGTATATTTTTGTGTATTTTGGGGGGAATGTTTTTATTAACGGCAATTTTCGTGCCTTTAACAACGTGTGAAATTTTATTGAAACACCAGTGTTCTGCCACGTGGGTTGCTAGACTATTGCTTTGTGTTTCCGTCGTTGTATTCGCTGTAAGATTGAAATGGATACTTCCACAGCTTCAGCGATTGAAACGACTAGGCGCGCAGCAATGAAAGAGCAAGAGAGTAAAAGAGACATGTCGCGTGAAACTGAAAGTAACGCGGTGTCAGATTCTCGGGGAGCCCTGTCGGTTGAGAACATGGGAAAGCCAGAGCTTACACTAGCCGGAGGCCGTGGCGCTCCTAGTATGGTAGCGCTTGAAAGCGAGTCGCGTGGCCGGCCCGCAGCTGAGCCCAATGCTCCACCCGCCCCAGCAGCCGCCCCCGTGAACAACGATCTAGCAATTTTATTCGCCCACCTCGTTGAAATTCGAAGTGAGATAGATGGAATTAAAACACAAGTGCAAGAGAATCTCGGTAGGCAAGAGGAGGGTATGATCACCCTTGAAAAAGAGATTGCTAGTGTAAAAACGCGACAGTACGAGGTTCTCGGTCACCTGGACGAGATGGCGAAGGTAGTATCCAAAAGGATTGAACAGAACGCCGACGCCATCAGAGTAAACCAGGAAGATGTCGGCAAGGTAAACGCGAGGGTCAACGCGGTAGAGGCGCGCGCCGACAGTGTTGTAACGAGCGTTAACGAGGTGAAAGCGCGCGTCCACAATGCAGAAGCCCGTGTCGGCGGCGTGAGTAACCGACTTGATACAATTGATGCGCGCGTCGGTGTACTGGCCGGCCACGTTGATGAAGTGATCTCTTCAGTTGGTGGTGTAGGAGGACGTGTAGGTACGGTGGAGTCTGAGATTGTTCGCCGGCGGAGAGCCCGCGCCTAGTAGCCACGCAATTACCGTGCGTGAGCGGACGGAAAGCGGTCAATAATGCTTGCTGTGGCGGCGGCGCCGAATCTGATAAGGATGCCGATTCCGCTTTTGAAGATGATAAAGTTGCGCATCATCCACGTCCGGTGAGCTGTCCGAACAGGGTGAACCGCAGTAGTCGAGAACCAGCTCCTGCCTTTGACAACAACCAGTTTCTCACTGTGCGAAAGTTCGAAACCTTTCGTAACGCTCCCACAGGTATCCACCCACGCGCTTGGCTGGATCAATTTGAATACAGCCTCCCTCCAAATTGTCCAGAGTGTAATAAAGTAGACTTTGTGGTTGGGTTGCTTGAAGGTGAGCCCGCCACAAGGATGCGCGCATTGCTAAGAAACGGGCTCGATTACCGGGGGTTCCGTGAGCATTTTCTCGGGTCCTATAGGTCTAAAACCCGTCAGGATCGCGTGAAACATATTATCTTAATGATGCCGCATTACAACCCCTCCCAGTACTCTACCCCTAGTGAGTTCGTGCAGTTGATGCTTATGAAGAACCAGTTCCCGGATTTTCCATACCCGATACCTGAACTAATTAGAATTTGCTTAACGAAGTTGCCGAGGAGATTGCGCAACGCCATCATTGCCGGAAGATGCAAAAATGACCTTGAGCAATTTCAGCCGATGCTAGATGAGGTCGAGTTTGAATATGAGCCGCCGGCAAGTAGTTCAAATTCGAGCGGCAGTTTTAAAAGGAACGGAACAGCATTTCCCGCCGCGCCCGCATGACGCGGACAGCAATGCAAGTACGCAGAGCTCGGCAGGGCAAAACGAGCGCCCGAGTCCGTACGACGGCGCATGGCAGGCAAGGAAAGGTTCCGTGCCAGAAAATCAGGGGCGCAAAAGGAAACTATGGGGTAATAGTAATGGTACAAACCGAGTACACATTGTAGGCAGTGAAAGTTGGCTCAAGCCGCAAATAAGTTCAGGAGAAGGTTTTGCAAAATATCTAACTGTTTTCAGAAATCCAATTTTCAAATGTTTGTAAATCTATCGGACCAAACTGCGTGGTCATCAGTCCTTAGCTTACAAACTACTTAAACCTAGGTCAACTAACCTAAGGACAACACAGACATCCATGCCCCAGGGAGGACTCGAACCTCCACGGCGAGCAACCGCGCTCTCCGCAGCGAGGCGCTTTAGACCGCTCGGCTACTCCACCGCGGCCTGTTTTCAGCAAGGATAGATTAAACAAAATAGGTGGAGGCGTGTTTGTCGCTGTCAAAACTAGTATTTCGTGCAGCGAAGTTGAACTTGATAGTTCCTGTGAGTTATTATGGGTAGAGGTTGTACCTGAAAATCGTAAGAAGTTAATAATTGGTTCCTTTTACCGGCCTCCCGACTCTGACGATACAAGAAGAAAACCTGAGTCAAATTACAAAAACGTATCCGACTCATACGATAATAGTAGGCGGAGATTTTGATTTACCCTTAATCTGTTGGGGAAATTATATTTTCAAATCAGGAGGTACGCATAAAACATAGTGTGAAATTGTACTCAACGCATTCTCTGAGAATTACTTCGAACTATTTCATGAGCCAACTAGAATTGTAAATGGATGTGAAAATACTCTTGATCTCTTAGCAACAAACAATCCTGAGCTCATAACGAGCATCAAAACGGATACAGGTATTAGTGAACACAGAGCTGTCGTAGGGAGATTGAATATCGAAAGTCCCAAAGTTACCAAAAATAAACGAAACGTATATTTGTTCCGGAAAGCAGATAGAAATAGAATACCTTGCTTCTTGAAAGATAGCTTCCACTCGTTTCTAACACTAAATGTAGGTATAGACCAGATGTGGCTCTAATTCAAAGAAGTGGTATCGACAACAATTGACAGTTTTATACTAAATGAATTAATAAAAGAAGGAGGTGATCCTCCTTGGTACACAAAACAGGCCAGGACACTGTTGCAAAAGCAACGGAAAAGGCATACTAAATTTAAAGGAACACAAAATCCCCAGGATTGGCGATCCTACACAGAAGCTCGAAATATAGCGAGGACTTAAATGCGAGATGCCTAGAATACTTATCACAACGAAACTCTTTCTCGAAACATAGTTTTTAGAAACTCATTCACCAAAGAAGACGAAACCAATACTCCAGATTTCGAATTACGAACGGATGCCGTAATGAGTAACGTAGAAGTAGATATCATCGGAATAGTGCAGCAACTAAAATCACTTAACAAGAACAAGTCTTCTGGTCCGGATTGTATACCCATTAGATTCCTATCTGATTATGCTAAAGCGATAGCTCCTTACTTAACAGCCATGTACAACCGCTGGCCCAAAGAAGGATCTGTACCAAAAGATTGGAAAGTTGCACAGGTCACATCGATATTCAAGAAAGGCAGTAGGAGTAACCCATTAAACTACAGGCCTATTTCATTGACTTCAATTTGCAGCAGGGTTTTGGAACATATCCTGTATACAAATATTATCAATTATCTCGAACAGAATGATCTATTGGCCCAAGGTCAACATGGATTTAGAAAATATCGTTCATGCGAAACACAACTAGTTATTTATTCACACGAAGTGATGTGTGCTATCGACAAGGGTTCGCAAATTGATTCCGTATTCCTTGATTTCCAGAAGGCTTTTGACACTGTACCTCACAAACGGCTTTTAATCAAATTGCGTGGTTATGGTATATCGCCCCAAATTTGCGACTGGATAAGGGATTTCCTCTCAGAGAGGACACAGGTTGTAGTAATCGATGGTATGGCATCGACTAAAACAGAGGTGATATCGGGCGTTCCACAGGGTAGTGTTATTGGTCCTCTGCTGTTACTTATTTACATAAACGATTTGGGGGAAAATCTAAGTAGCTCTCTTAGGTTGTTTGCAGATGACGCCGTCATTTACCGTCTAGTAAAATCATCTGAAGATCAAAACCAACTGCAGAACGATTTGAATAAGATATCTGTATGGTGTAAGAATTGGCAATTAACTCTAAATAATGAGAAGTGTGAAGTCGTCCACATGAGTACTAAAGAAATCCGTTAAACTTTATTTACATGATAAATCAATCAAATGTAATGGCTGTAAACTCCACAAAATACCTAGGAATTACAATTACTTCTTACTTATATTAGAAAGAACACGTAGATAGTGTCGTGGGAAAGGCGAATCACAGACTGTGTTTTATTGGGAGAACCCTTAAAAGATGCAACAGAATTACTAAAGAAACAGCGTATACTACGCTTGTCCGTCTTTTTATGGAATATCGCTGCCCAGTGTGGGATCCTTATCAGGTGGGTTTGACGGAGGACATCGAAAGAGTCCAAAGAAGGGCAGCTCGTTTCGTATTGTCACGATACACGGGAGACATCGTTACGGAAATGGTACAGGATCTGGGATGGGAATCATTACAACAACGACGCTTATCGCTGCGGCGTGGGCTGCTTAAGAAACCACAATCGCCAACATTCTCCTCCGAATGCGAAAATATATTGTTGACTCCCACTTACATAGGTAGAAATGATCATCAGAATAAAATACGAGAAATCAGAGCCCGAACAGAGAGATTCAGGTGCTCATTCTTCCCGCGCGCTATTCGAGAATGGAATGGGAGATAAAATAGTATAACAGTGGTTCGATGAACCCTCTGCCAGGCAGAGTATCCAATGTAGATGTATATGTAGATGTAGACCAGGCCGCCGACACCTCCGCAAGGCGTCGAGGTGCGATCGCCTGACCCCCGACACAATAAACCCGAACGTCTGCCGGGTCCGTCGACTTCGAAGGAATGACGACCTCCCTCCGTTGCTGAACATTCGATGAACTTAAACGAACAGGGAACGGAACCGGCAACAAAAATTACGGACATGCGCGAGGTTTTTCTAACGGAGGAATCGATTGTGACTGCGACTACGGAACGCGTAAACCATTTAAAATTTGACGACCTACGAGAGGATCTTCTGGAGGAGGAGCCGCACACGACAGGGGCGACAGTACAACCCGTCCTGGAAATTGAAGTTCAGGGTGCGAAATTACGTTCTACGTTAGACACGGGAAGTGTTATATCGGTAATGAGTGAGGATGCTTTTAACCGACGCCTGGCAGTAGGTTCTTGGCCAGTACTACCTCTTCAACGCACCAAGGTTAAAGGAGCTTTGGTTGGTAGGAGTGTGGAGGTTAGGAAGCAGGCCGAAATTCAATTTTTTTTTTTTTTTAATGTTTGTAAAGCTTATGGGACTTAACTACGGGGTCATCAGTCCCTAAACTTACAAACTACTTATGAACTACTTACGAACTAGGACGGCACAAATATCCATGCCCGAGGGGGGATTCGAACCCCCGACCGTAGTGGCCGTGCAGACCGTGACTGAAGCTCCTCAGTCCCCTCGGCCACCGCGGCCGGCGCCGAAATTCAGTTTAACTGCGAAGGCTATACTTTCGTCGCCAATTTTATAGTTGTGCCGTCGCTCGCTGTGGACGTGTTGCTCGTCGTTGAATTTTTAGTAGCGTACCAGGCCACACTGAACTTTGGAGAAGCTGAAGTGCGTCTGTTACTTGATGGATCAAACAAAAAGTTATAATTTGACGAATGCACTACGACGTTGATTTCCGATGGTCCCTCTTGTCACTTTCTCTCTGACTTCCTAACCGATTATCGGGCGATATATGGTGCTGACCCGGTCAGCTGACTGCGGTCAACCGACGCTATTGTTGCTTAATTCGGATGAACAAGTCGACATTGCGTTAATGGGTTGCAGATGTTGTTTGGATGTTTTAGGGGGACACAACTGCAAAGGTCATCAGTCCGGTCGCAGAAAGGCACACATAATAATCTTCTTGTTGTAAGGGTATAAGGGTATGAATATTTTGCAATCATAAATGAAAGAAATGATCGGAAAGTCACGTCACTACCCTTACACCTAAAAAAGGAAAATAAACAAATTGGCTATTAGACTACGTCATGAGGGAAGAACATTAGTAATTCGTAATATATTCTGTTTGGTGTTTTGTTTTTTCTTGTCTGAGATATTCCTTTGAGCTTCAGGAAGGGAAGGAGGAGAGACTGGGGTATGTTAGCACAATAGAAGGCAAGGAGTGTAGCCAGGGAAGGGGAGAGCTGGTAAGCGAGATAGTATAGGCTGTCAAGCTGTCAGTATCACGAAAGGACCCATTTTCACCAACCTGTGCTCCAGCTGTCTCGTAGCCACAGTTTGTCAATGGACACTCGTGCATACAGACAACTTGTTAGTAATCATGCCCATGTAGAAAAATTCACAATGGTTGCAGATCAGTTTGTATTTCACATGGTGGCTTTCTCAAGTCACTCTGCGTTCCATAAGGCAGGAGTCGCCTGTGACCGGACTGAAGTAGGTAGTGGTGGTATGGTGAGTAGGAAAGGTCTCAAATATATGTCTATTTCTGGTATGTGACTAATGGTGCTGGGTTTGGGAACAGGGATGATTAGGTATGAACAAGGCTATTGTGTAGATTTTGGAGTTGCGGAATACCACTGCAGGAGAATGGAAAGGATAGTAGACAGGATATTCCTCGTTTCAGGGTGGAATGAGAAGTAGTCGAAAACCTGGCAGAGGATGTGATTCGATTGCTCCAGTGCCATATGATACTGGCTCGTGAGTGGAATGCTGCCTTGTGGCTGAATTGTGGGTGAGGGAAGAGGTAGGTAACTGGAAAGACAAGGCACATGAGACCCATTTCTGTACAAGGTTGGGAGGGTCATTTCTGTGTGTGAAGGCCTCAGTGAGACCTCCGCCATATTTGTAAAGTGAGACAACTGTGGGTGGCTAGTATGTATGGAAGGGGCTTCTCGGTGTAGTATGGGTGGCAGATATCAAAATGGAGGTATTGCTTGTTGGTAGGTTTGATATGGACAGAGGTATTGATATAACCATCCTTGAGGTGAAGATCAACGTTGAAAAAGGTGGGTCACTGGGTTGAGGGGGGGCCAGGTGAAGTCAGTGGGGGAGAAGGTGCTTAGGTTTTTAGAAATGTCCAGAGTGTCCTGGTCTTTGATACAGATTATGAAGAGTATATCACTGAATCTGAACCAGATGAGGCGTTTGTTATTCAGGGTTGTTAAGAAGATTCCTCTAGATATGGGTGCCCTCTAGAGCTCTGTGACGACTCCAAAAACTCGCTCAAAAGCCGGTGACATCACCAATTCAGCTCGCTGTATTTGAGGGCCTATCAACATGGCTCATCTGCCTCTGCTGAGCCGCATTGTACCCGGCAACACTCCTGAGCTGTGTCGTCAGATAAATGGATAGAGGGGGCTGGAGAGCAGAGTAGGGGCGGGGGACGGGGCCACAGTTACAAAAGGCCAAGTCGTTGTCACAAGAATACAACGAACCGAATTCCTGAACACACGGGTAGAGTAAGCCTGCGAGTAGAGTCGAGCCGACACCACCTGAAGAGAAGGCCTGAGCACTGGCGTGTGACGTCATACAGAGTAGGTGTGATTTGGAGATTTTAAAGAGACGGCTGCCAAAGAGGGGAAGAAGGGCGGCAATGTGCACTCCGTTTGTATACCGGTTGGAGTCATTCTAGGTGTGGAAAGGGTCCTTCCGGTTGCCACAAAGAGTATGCGGTACAGCCAACTGCAGGTGGTGGCTCACATTGGTGGCACTCGTGCTCGCTTGCAAGATGAAAGCTGAGCTTACCATCTGCAGCATAGTTGACAGGACCAACTGTGGACCTCTGGTACAGAGCCGAGTGGAGGGTCCTAATCAGAGGCTCAGACGATTCTGCGATCGTGTGGGCTGCAGATTCCTCAACCTGCGCCGTCGGGTGCTGGGGTTCCGGGTTCCACTGAATAGGTCACGAGTCCACTACACGCAGCAAGCGGATACACGGGTAGCGGGAGATGTGTGGGGTGGACTGGGCGGTTAAGTTGGAGGATCTCAGGAACACACAGAAAGGGTCTAAAATTCAAGATATATTGGTCATAGATAGGACGAACACAGATCTGAAAACCACTGCCGTAACAGTTGTAAATTGTCGTAGCTGTGTGGGGAAAGTACCAGAGCCCAGGCAGTAATAGAAAGTACTAAATCTCGAATGATTATAGGTTCCAAAAGCTGGCTAAATCCGGAGATACATTCAGCTGAAATATTTACAAAGGGCAAAAGGTGTTCAGAAAAGTTAGATTGAATAAAATACATGGTGGCGCATTTATTTCTGTCACATGCGGTTTGTCCTGTAGCGAACTTGAGGTAGCTTGCTCCTGTGAATCGGCACGGGCAGAGGACGCCGTGCCACAGTCTCAGTGCGCAGTGTCGCCAACAGCCACTGCGTCCAACCGCGCGCCACCGGTGTCGTTAGAGCGCGCTCCGCTAGTCGGCGCTGAACTCTGGGAGTACACAGCATCGCACTGCGCACGCACTGGCGGCTCATTCCCTAAGGTGGACGAAGACAGCGACACATCTGGAATGACCGATCGCCGCACAGGGTCCGGCAGAGGAAGACGGTCTCCGCCTGTTAAGCAAGCGATCAGCTGCTGCTAGGGACGTCTTTCGATCAGCGCTTACAGAATAACATAGAGGGGCCTTACAGACCGGAAAACATACACGAGAGGAATGCGCCACATTTCCGAGAATAACATAATTCACACATGCATAAAGCACACATAACTTATTACTGCTACAAAGTGTAGCATGGACCTAGCTGTGGCTCACCATTTACACCTTACCTAAGCCGAAACCGGAGAGAGAGTGACGACGCCACTCCGATATGTACGAATCCTCGCGCCAAAGCTCCCAAAGTAGACTTACCATACTCCCGCATAGAGTCTAGCTGCCTGCGTGAGGTTGATCAGTGCACGCGCGGCTAAAGGCAGCGCCTCTAGTGCGAAGTGGCTGAACGAGGCAAGCACGGAGCGCACACCGACGCTCCTAGTGTTAGTTAGTGGATACGAGGCATAAGCGCGCGATGCATAGCAGAGATCCCTGCGGCAAAACGAGGCAAGTGCAGCACGCAGTAGAAGCGTATCACTCACACACAGGGTGGGGAGCATAGCTACATGTCAATGCAAGTTAAAGTATTAACTTATAGTCAATAAATCAATAAGTTTTTAAATTGAAAACAGAATCTAACAAGTGCAAAGCCTCTATAACTTCAAAGGGAGGTAAGCAAACATTGAAATAAATGAAAAGAGACAGAGAGCCGTCTTTTATCACCCGCTCGTTCATTAGAAATTTACAGTGAGGCATGTCGCATAACATGCTATAATCTGAATGATAAATTACAAACCCTGAGTGGTACATAAAATAGTCAGATAAACAATTAAAATCATCTTAGAACGAAGCCTAATAACTCAGTGGGAATGCAGGCGTGGCTGGTGAGACCACTCAGTGGAGGAAACAATTCATAAACAATCATAAACACATAAAAACAATAAGATGCATAATACAATTAAAACAAATTAAAAACACAGATCAATGAATGCCATGACACGAAAAACTGCAGAGTTTAAGGAATGCCAGAAAATTTGTCATTGCATCTGTCGCAAATGTTATTATTGAAGCACTTTGATGTGTATGTCTATTGTATTTTCACGTATTGCATTGCGATAACTAATGATTGCTTTGCCGACACCCTACCTAAGGTTATCGTCGGGAGGGAACTTTGTACTGAAGGACTGGGAGGAGCTTTCTGCGCACAGTTTTTTTCCTATTTGATAGCTGTCTTTCCATGGCAGCACTTGTCCCTGATTCATGGTACTGAGTGTGGAGGAATTACACTGAACTATAGTCGGCCGTTGGCAGCAACTAGAGTAATAGAGTCGAGTGGTATACAGAACCACTTGCAGTCTCGTTGATATGCAGGGCAGAAGCAGAGGTACTACTAGCTGATGTCTAGCAGAGGATTAGTCAATCTGTTGACCCATTTGGTGCAGCATTGTTGTTCTTTGTCAGGGTTGGCCCAGGCGGCATCAGGAGTGTGCTGGACTCCACCCCATGGCTATGACTGCAGCACCCAGAGCGCTGTTTGAGCGGGCACCCGCACATCCATTTTGAAGCCATTGATGACCCCCGGTTAGGCACAGCTCTGTGATGTCGGGCCGGGCCCAAGGTCAGCAGCTTGTCCACCTTTCAGCTGGCTGCAGTGATTGCCTCTCGCCCGGGTGGTGATCTGGGACAGCAGACCCCCATGGTGTGGCATGTGAGGGGCGGCGGCTGGCATGACGTCACCATTCCCCTGAATGCTCGTTCACTGGCAGCTGGGCCCGCCTGGTGTGGAGTGGAGCGGCGCTATCACTTGTTCTGCATCTCGCTGTAGACCATAATAGAATGCAGTCCTTTCACAGAATGATTAGTTACTTAACCTATCTTAAATCTAATCACACCGTTGCACTCTAGTGTCCGAGAATGTCAGTTCGTTGTAATCACTGTTCTCAAATGGTTTTTTACAGCATTTTGTACTTGCCAAACATGGGGAACGAATTACACAAGAATTAAGCAACAAATTATAGAAACAAATCAAATATACACAAAACATAAACAAATACACTGGGCATACCTGGTAGCTTTACAATAAAGGTAGCCATATTTTTTAAAGAACATAAAATAAATCACAAACTAATAACTTATTACTAGACACTTATTGATACAATTGATAGAATGGTTTAGCATGGTACACAGATAAAAACACAAAGCGTAGCATTGGCAGCAAGCAGCACATACATTTTCAACTGACATAACAGTTTGGTGAAATGCATGAGCAAAGCATAAATTGTTGTTGTTGTTGTTTGGATGTGTTAGGAGGACAAAACTACGGAGGTCATCAGTCCCCCATTCCATCATTAGGCGTCACAAGAAAGGACGTGAGCGGGCAAAGGAGCCTAGAGTGGAGAACAACTAGGGGGGAGGAAGATCCCCTGAGTCAGTTAAAGGACAACAAAGCCGGCAAGAGACAACTAAAACAATCACAAAGACACAGTATAACTGAGCAATGACAAGAAATAAAATGTAAAAGCCGACGTCTGTGGCTGACCGACCGTGAGACTAAAAACAGGAAAAGTCAGCCACACGGAAACAAAGGGAAACCTTTAATCGGAGGTCATGACAGGACAGACACAGAAACTGAAGAAAAGCTTTAAATGGAGGGGTAAAAACCACTGTCCCGAATAAAACTTAAAACAGTATCAGCCATTTGGCATCGTCAATTAAAACTTGAGATAAAAGCGCAGGAAAATTAAAACTCCGTCGCAGAGGGGCTAAAACAGGGCATTCCATTAAGATGTGCGCCACCGTCAGGCACACGCCACAACGACACACAAGCGGTTCCTCGCCACGAAGGGGATGACCATGAGTTAGCCATGAATGGCCAATGCGGAGCCGGCACAGGACTACGGAGTCCCGGCGGCAGGCCCGCATTGAAGAACGCCACACAGCCGTAGTCTCCTTTATAGCCCTAAGTTTGTTGACTGTTGCCATACTACGCCACTCGGTGGCCCAGAGCTCGTGCACTCTTTGTCACAGCACCGTCCGCAGATCAGCAGCCGGGAGGCCGATATCTAAAACAGGCGCCTCAACAGCCTGATTGGCCAGCATATCAACATGATCATTGCCCAGAATACCGACATGGCCCGGGGACCAGAGGAACACCACTGATCGACCGGACCTGTCAAGGGCAGATAGGGCCTCCTGAATTCCCAACACCAGAGGAGACAGTGGATAACACTGATCAAGGGCTCTAAGGCTGCTCAGGGTGTCACTGCAGATGAGAAAGGACTCACCTGAGCAGGACCTGGAGTGCTCGAGAGCGCGGGAAATAGCGACCAGCTCTGCAGTATAGACACTGCAGCCAGCCGGCAGAGAGTGTTGTTCAACATAGGTGTCATGAGCGAACGCAAAACCAACTTTCAAACCATCCGTGTAAATTAGGTAGTGTCCAGGAAATCTAGCTACGGGCGCTAAAAACTGGCGACAGAGAGCTGCAGGTGGAACTGAGTCTTTGGGTCCACAGACCAACTCCAGGCAAATAGACGGCCTAGGCAGGCGCCACGGAGGCGTGATGTGTGTGGACCCGATATGGAGGTGGTAGGGGGTAAGACTCAAGTTCCTCCAGCAGTGACTGGACCCTGAAGGCGATTGTATGACCCGACCTGGGTCGTCGTCGTTGGTCATGGACGAACTTGTGGGAGAAAAGAACACGGTGGTTCGGGTGGCTTGATGAGCTGTGCACGAGCGCTGCATAGGCTGCAAGCAGTTGTCGGCGACAGATCGACGAAGGTGGTACCCCGGCCTCAGCAAGCAAGCTGGTCACAGGGCTGGAACGAAAGGCACCCGTCGCGATGTGAACCCCACAGTGGTGGATGGGGTCCAACAAGTGCAATGCTGAGGGTGACGCAGAACCGTAGGCTACACATCCAAAATCTAAAGAGGACTGCACCAGAGCCTGATAGAGCCGCAACAGGGTGTAGTGGTCAGCTCCCCAGGAAGTATGGCCCAGGTGGCGGAGGACATTGAGGTGGCGCCAACACTCCCGTTTTAGTTGACGGATGTGGGGGAGCCACGTCAGCCGTGAGTCGAAAACAAGCCCCAGAAAACGATGAGTGTCCACTACAGTAAGTAGTTCGTCATTAAGATAAAGTTCAGGGTGCGGGGGGACAGTCTGACGCCGACAGAAGTTCATCACTCTGGTCTTGGTGGCGGAAAACTGAAAGCCGTGGGTAAGCGCCCAGTTCTGCGCCTTCCGAATAGCACCTTGCAACCTGCGCTCGGCAACTTGGGTGCTGCAGGAACTAAAAGAGAGACAAAAGTCGTCAGCATAAATTGAAGGTGACACCGACGATCCAACCGCTGTCACTAAACCGTTGATGGCAATTAAAAATAATGGAACGCTTAAAAGAGAACCCTGAGGAACCCCGTTTTCCTGGATATGAGAGGAGCTCAGGGAAGCACCAATTTGAACACGAAAGGTACGGACAGCTAAAAAATTCTGGATAAAAATCGGCAGGGAGCCCCTGAGGCCCCAGTCATATAAAGTGTTGAGGGTGTGTCGTCGCCAGGTGGTATCGTATGCTTTGTGCATATCAAAGAAGACGGCTACAAGATGATGGCGCCTGGAAAAGGCTGTGCGTATTGCAGACTCGAGATGCAACAGATTGTCGGTGGTAGATCGACCATGGCGAAAACCGCCCTGGCATGGAGCCAGTAAGCCTCGAGTCTCCAGAATCCAACACAACCGACGACTGACCATCCGCTCCAACAGTTTGCATGGAACGTTAATCAGGTTAATGGGCCGATAGCTATCCAAGGAAAGAGGATGTTTATCTGGTTTAAGCACTGGGATGATGATCCTCTCCCGCCACCACATGCGGTTATAGACTGCTAGAAGATTACGCCGGCTGTCTGCTGAAAGGTGCTTCAGCATTTGGCTATGGATGCTATCAGGTCCAGGCGCCGTGTCAGGACATAAGTTAAGAGCACTGAGGAGCTCCCACTCAGTGAAAGGAGTGTTGTAGGATTCAGAGCGGCGGGTACGAAAGGAGAGAGACTGGCGTTTTACCCTCTCCTTTACAGTACGGAAGGCTGGTGGATAATTGGCAGAGGCAAAAGTGCGGGCATAATGCTCGGCAAACATCTCTGCAAGTGTGGCCAGGTCCGTATATAGAATTCCATTTGTGGAGATTCCGGGTATTCCCGCTGGAGACTGTAGTCCCTTTAATCGCCTGATTCTACCCCAGACCTGTGAGGCAGAGGTACCCGTCCCTATAGTGGAGGCGTACCTCTCCCAGCACTCCTGTTTCCCTCTTCTTATTAACTGGCGAGCACGAGCGCGAAGCCGTTTAGAATCAATGAGATGCTCCTGAGAGGGGTGACGCTTATAGCGCTGTAAGGCCGGCCTACGATCTCTAATAGCCTCAGCTATTTCCGGCGCCCACCACGGCACTGTCTTACGCTGTGGGCACCCTGCGGAGCATGGAATAGCAGCGTTTGAGCAGAAACAATGGTGTGAGTGACGCCCTCGACCACCACATCGATAGTATCGAGTGGGGGAGGTCGAACAATAGCAGTGGACGTGTAATCTTCCCAGTTATCCCTGCTGAAAGCCCACCTGGGTGAGCGCCCTGGGGACTGACGTTGTGGGAGTGAAAAAAGAAGAGGAAAATGGTCACTGCCACAAAGGTCGTCGTGGGCTCTCCAGTGGACAGATGGTGGAAGGCTGTGGCTGCAGATGGATAAATCAATGGCCGAGAACGTGCCATGCGCCACACTAAAGTGTGTGGGGGCACCAGTATTTAAGAGGCAGAGGTCGAGTTGAGAAAGTAAAGACTCGACTAGTCTGCCCCGCCCAGGAAGTGTAGTACCAGAGCAAAGCATAAGGCGCAGCGTTTGCAGCAAGCGGCGCGGCACAGCACAAGGCGTTACAGCATGCACTAAGCAACTGCTAAAGGGCCCGTCTACACTGCGGCATAGCGCGGCATGGTACCTTTAACACACAAACCCATTCTAACATGGTCCCTCTGATCTTTTATTATTTGCTTGTAGTTTTCGCTTGAAATGTTCTCCCTTAATTCAACGCGAGGTTGTTCACATAAAAGTACTAAAATTATGTATTCTTATATGGTAACTAAAGTAAACACGAGTATACTGGACATACTTCCTGAAATAAGAGAATTATTTAAACAAAATATTCATATTCTGCAAGGAAAACAAAACATCATTAAACACTATAGTAGTTAAACCAAACACAAGCATACTGAACATGCTCGCTGAAATCAGGTAATTATTTACACAAAAATATTTATATCCTGCAAGAACACAAAACGGCAGTCAATACAATATTAGGTATAAATGCTCTGAACATGCTTGCTGAAATCAGGTAATTATGTACACAAAAATAATTATATCCTGCAAGAAAACAAAATTCATTCAATACAATATTAATTAAATTTAACATAAACATACTTTGATCATTAAGAATCATCTGTAAGGGAAGGGGTTGTGTATTAGTAATTTTACTCATCATGGGGAATGTATTGTCAGTGGTTCGCTATTCTGTAACCAGCTTATTCTAGTGGAGTGGGCTGTGACACATCCTATCCCGGTGGTCGTCTTGGCATCCTTTTATATTCTTTTGGATCACTTCATTTATTTTGGTAGTGTTAACTTCTTCTCATTGATACTCAGACCCAGTCTGCTCTGGAAACTTGAAGACAGCTGTTAGTTATGTTGTGATTACACACAAAATTTAACCTTCCCTAAGTGGAGAGTTGTGTAGAACTCTTTTTCATGGTTGGCGTGCACCCATAAACGCCTACATTCTCAACGAACTATCAAAACCAAATATCAACAATATATTAGTACCCCAGGACACAACAACCACCGCGTATCTTGACGCACGAAACTATTTCTATGATTCATGGCGTTGGTCCCCAGTATAGAGACTTATGTAGCCTTACGGGGAAATTGTCGTTACGAGAAGCTTAGGGCCCGTGATTTGCGGTACACATCAAAGCAACACAGTAGCCTTCCACCCTCAGGACAATAAGGTGGCACATACATTAAGGAATGTAGTGCATTATTTATCAACAACAAGGTACAAGACCATTAAACAGCATAACTTAAATGTATAGTACTTAATTTTCACACGTGCACAATTTGGTATAGCAGACTACCTCATATGATCGTTTTTTTCACCAGTAATTTTAGGCATACCAAGGTACCACTTCTGGTTTGCTTGGCCACATACACCTGTGGTGCACACACACAACAGCTGACTGGCTGTCACTACTCTACTAATATTCACTTATTGTTGTAACAAGTGGATGGATTTGAGACACACAACACTGAAGTTACTCTTACAAAGTACCCTGACACACAATAAAATACAAATTAGCTCCAAAATACACTAAAAATGTTCAAATGTTTGTTAAGCTTATGGGACTTAACTACGGGGTCATCAGTCCCTAAACTTACAAACTACTTACGAACTACCTTATACTAAGGACGGCACAAATATCCATGCCCGAGGGGGATTCGAACCCCCGACCGTAGTGGCCGTGCAGACCGTGATTGGAGCGCCTGAGTCCCCGCGGCCATCGCGGCCGGCAAAATACACTCAAAGTACACAAAAGACACTCAAAATACAGAAAAGACACTTGTGAGAAAATTACACAAATTTATCACAATTATTGACAAGTGCTGGCCTGGGGTTCTGGCGGTTTGTTATGACACAGATCAGCTGACCGCACCTCAACCTGTTCAGGGGGCGTGGCTCCCTGCTGCCACTGGCCCTTATTGGGGCGGTAGCGCTTTTCACCATTCCCAAACCACTTATTTTTACCAAACTGGCGTTTCTGGCACTCATCTGAGCATCATACGAATATGGTTGGTTTTCATGGGAGGGGCCTAGTTTGTTGTTACTGACGTTTCCGATCTGTTTGAACTGCTACTCGACTTCTCGGAGGAAGTATTTTGATTTCGACGAGACTCGAACTCGTCATCGAGTTGAAGGTCCTCCAAGTAGGTCTGAAACAGTTCTATGCCATCCTTAGAGTTACCAGCAAGGACGACATTTCGTAAACTGCGAGACAGCTTCGACAAGCAGATTTTAATCAGCTCGCGCGAAGAGTAAGGAGCATCCAAAGACTGGTTCCATAAAACCATTCCTTGGAAGTACTCATTCGGACTACGGCAGATCGAGTTATTAAAATGCGGCATCATTAAGATGCTGCATTTGATTCTATCCTGCTGCCGTGCTGACCAGTAGATAGAGAGGAAATGGTCACAGAAATCTTGATAGTACCGGCAGTACAGATCGCATCCGCTTACCGGATTCCCCTTCAAGATATCTGGACACATATTCCATCTTGTGCCCATCTGACCAGCTCGGAGGCAAGGAATGTTCAACCTGTTCCAACCACGCTCGTGGATGTATCCCATTCGCCGAATTACGAAAGACTTGAAACTTCCGCACCGACAAGAAATGGTTATGGTGGAACGCCTGTCCGTGTTCCTGACTAGTTACAGCTGCGCGCCTCTCCCGCATGGGAATTTTGCTGCCTGCCATTCGAGGATCTTCCTCAAATGCGGAATCATCCCCGTGTTCCGAACTGCATGGATTCCTAGCACACACAACACGAGCCACGTGCGCTACAAGGGGAGGGGAGGGGCGGTCAACGGCTACTTCTAAGCGTGCTACACGCTCCCGGAGTTCTTCCGTCACATCGCGCCTCCACTTATTTATTTCCCCTTGCTGCTGCTGGAAATGAAGCAGGTCCTGAACTTCTTCAGAGTCGACAACGCCGACGGTAACCGTCGTGTCAGACGGCCCTTCTGAACGGTGCGACATCTATTCAACTGCGGTGGCTAATTTCGCAAGCCGCGACCCTACTTTGTCAACACGCGTATTTGCTTCGGCTATGGCATCGGCATAAGTTTTTACACGCGCATCGACTTCCAAAACGGCCTCGGCAAAAACTTTAACCCACGTGTCAACTTCCACAACGGCCTCGGCATTCATCTTAACTCGTGTGTCGACGATATCAACACACGAGACTACATCGCGGATTGCCTCTACATTTTTGCGAATGCGCGAAGCGTTCTCCGAATTAGCGGACATCGCTAAGTCATGTTTTGACTGCACGTGAAGCACTATTTCGTCGCACGCATTGTTTAGTGCTAACTGCATTGAAGTATTTTGTTCCACACATACCTTTTCCATGGTACCAATTTGCTCTCTCGTGCTATTTTCCGTCGCGGTATATTGTTCAGTTTTGTTAGCAACTTGCTCTTTCGGACTTTCCATGACAGAGAATAACCTTGCTAGATTGTTAGCAAATGAGGGTTCCTCAATGGCGGACACAGGCTTGGCAATGTTGACAGTGGCACTGAAGGAATTTGTACACTCCGCCATGTTGTTCGGTAGCGCGTCTTTCACGCCGCCTTCCCGATTACCGGATGCGGCCATATACGAATTTCGCGCGCCTTGTAACGAATCTTCAACCACGCTGCCTGTTGCCGTAAGGTTGGCTATGGCTTCTCGCTCTAAAGACGGGACTGATCGTGACTATTTTTCCCTGTCTTCACAGCAATTCATATGCCTATTACGAGTTACCACCGTTAAGTTCAAATTATTTTGCATGATTCTAATTACGAGAACAACAAAATTTCCACGCAAGAAAGCAAAACGCACAGCCTATTAAGAAATTCAGGGTGAACCCAAACACGTATACTACAGAATGAAACTTCACTCTGCAGCGGAGTGTGAGCTGATATAAAACTTCCTGGCAGATTAAAACTGCGTGCCGGAAACGGGACTCGAACCTCGGAACTTTCGCTTTCGCGGGCAAGCGCACTACCGACTGTGCTATCCCGACAGGACTCACGATGCCGCCTCACAACTTTACTTCCGCCAGTACCTCGTCTCCTACTTTCCAAACTTCACAGAAGTTCTCCTGGAAACACGCAAAACTAGCACTCCTGGAAGAAAGGATACGGTGGAGACATGGCTTAGCCACAGCCTAAGGGATGTTTCCAGAATGAAACTCCACTCTGCAGCGGAGTGTGCGCTGATATGAAACAACCAGGCAGATTAAAACTGCATATCCGAAATCAGGACTCGAACGTGGGAACTTTGCCTTTCGCGGGTAAGCGAACTACTGACTGTGCTATCCTGACACGACTCACGATGCCGCCTAACAACATTACTTCCACCAGTACCTCGTCTCCTACTTTCCAAACATCACAGAAGCTGTCTTGCAACCCGCAAGACTAGCACTCCTGGAAAAAAAGGATATGGTGGAGACAAGGCTTAGCCACAGCCTAAGGGTTCTTTCCAGAATGAAACTGCACTCTGCAGCGGGGTCTGCGCTGATATGAATCTTCCTGGTAGATTATTATTATGTGCGGTAACCGGGACTCGAACCTGGGACCTTTGACTTACGCGGGCAAGCGCACTACCCTCTGTGCTATTCCGATATGACCCACGATGTCGCCTCACAACTTTACTTCCGCCGGTACCACGTCTCCTACTGTCCAGAATTCACAGAACCTCTCCGGCAAACACGCAAGACTAGCACTCCTGGAAGAAAGGATATGGTGGAGACATGCCTTAGCCACAGCCTAAGGAATGTTTCCAGCATGAAACCTCACTCTGCAGCGGATTATGCGCTGATATAAAACTTCCAGGCAGATTATAACTGCGTGCCGGAACCGGGACTCGATCCTGGGAACTTTGCCTTTGGTTGGCAAGCACACTACCGACTGTGCTATCCCGACACGACCCACGATGCCACCTCACAACTTTACTTCCGCCAGTACCTCGTCTCCTACTTTCCAAACATCACAGAAGCTGTCTTGCAACCCGCAAGACTAGCACTCCTGGAAAAAAAGGATATGGTGGAGACAAGGCTTAGCCAGAGCCTAAGGGATGTTTCCAGAATGAAACTTCACTCTGCAGCGGAGTGTGCGCTGATATGAAACTTCCTGGCAGATTATAACTACGTGCCGGAACCGGGACTCGTACCTGGGACCTTTTCCTTTCACGGGCAAGCGCACTACCCACTGTGCTATCCCGAGAAGAAACACGATGCCGCCTAACAACTTTACTTCCACAAATACCTCGTCTCCTACTTTCCAAACTTCACAGAAGTTCTCCTGCAAACACGAAAGTCTAGCACTTCTGGAAAAAAGGATATGGTGGAGACATGGCTTAGCCACAAATTAAGGGATGTTTCCAAAATGAAACTTCACCCTGCAACGAAGTGTGTGCTGATATAAAACTTACTGGCAGATTAATATTGTATGTGGAAACCGGGAATCGAACCTGGGACCTTTGGCTTTCTCGGGCAAGCGCACCACCGACTGTGCTATCGCGACACGACTCACGATGCCGCCTCACAACTTTACTTCCGCCAGTACCTCGTCTCCTAATTTCCAAACTTCACAGAAGCTCTCCTGCAAAGACGCAAGATTAGCACTTCTGGAAGAAAGGATATGGTGGAGACATGGCTTAGCCACAGCCTAAGGGATGTTTCCAGTATGAAACTACACTCTGCAGTGGAGTCTGCGCTGATATGAATCTTCCTAACAGATTATAATCGTGTGCGGGAACCGGGACTCGAACCTGGGACCTTTGCCTTTCTCGGGCAAGCGCACTTCCGACTGTGCTATCCCGACACGAGTCACGATGCCGCCTCACAACATTATTTCCGCCGGTACCTCGTCTCCTACTTTCCAAAATTCACAGAACCTCTCCGGCAAACACGCAAGACTAGCACTCCTGGAAGAAAGGATATGGTGGAGACATGCCTTAGCCACAGCCTAAGGAATGTTTCCAGCATGAAACCTCACTCTGCAGCGGATTATGCGCTGATATAAAACTTCCAGGCAGATTATAACTGCGTGCCGGAACCGGGACTCGATCCTGGGAACTTTGCCTTTGGTTGGCAAGCACACTACCGACTGTGCTATCCCGACACGACCCACGATGCCACCTCACAACTTTACTTCCGCCAGTACCTCGTCTCCTACTTTCCAAACATCACAGAAGCTGTCTTGCAACCCGCAAGACTAGCACTCCTGGAAAAAAGAATATGGTGGAGACATGGCTTAGCCACCGCCTAAGGGATGTTTCAACATTACTTCCGCCAGAACCACGTCTCCTACTTTCCAAACTTCACAGAAGCTCTCCTGCAAACACGCAAGACTAGCACTCCTGGAAGAAAGGATATGTTGGAGACGGCTTAGCCACAGCCTAAAAGATGTTTCCAGAATGAAACTTCACTCAGCAGCGTAGTGTGCGCTGATATGAAACTTCCTGGCAGATTATAATTGTGTGCGGGAACCGGGACTCGAAACTGGGACCTTAACCTTTCGCGGGCAAGCACACTACCGTCTGTGCTATCCCGATATTACTCACGATGTCGCCTCACAACTTTACTTCCGCCGGTACCTTGTCACATACTTTCCAAACTTCACAGAAGCTCTCCTGCAAACACGCAACACTAGCACTCCTGGAAGAAATGATATGGTGGAGACATGGCTTAACCACAGCCTAAGGGATGTTTCCACAATGAAACTTCACTCTGCAGCGGAGTGTGCGCTGATATAAAACTTCCTGGCAGTTTTAAACTGCGTCCTGTAACCGGGACTCAACCCTCGGACATTTGCCTTTCACGGGCAAGCGCACTATTGTGTGTGCTATCCCGACATTACTCAAGATGCCGCCTCCCAATACTACTTCCGCCAGCACCTCGTTTCCTCCTATCCAAACTTCACAGAAGCTCTTTTGCAACCTGCTAGACTAGAACTCCTGGAAGAAAAGATATGGTGGAGACAAGGCTTAGCCACAGCTTAAGGGATCTTTCCAAAATGAAACTTCACTTGGCAGCGGAGTGTGCGCTGATATGAAACTTCCTGGCAGATTAAAATTGTGTGTGGGAATCGAACCTGGGACCTTTGTCTTTCGCGGGCAAACGCACTACCGACTGCGCTATCCCGACACGAGTCACGATGCCGCCTCACAACATTACTTCCGCCAGCACCTCGTTTCCTCCTATCCAAACTTCACAGAAGCTCTCTTACAACCCGCTAGACTAGAACTCCTGGAAGAACTCCTGGTGGAGACAAGGCTTAGCTAAAGCCTAAGGGATCTTTCCAGAATGAAACTGCACTCGGCAGCAGACTGTGCGCTGATATGAAACTTCCTGGCAGATTATAATTGTGTGCGGGAACCGGGACTCGAAACTGGGACCTTTGCCTTTCGCGGGCAAGCGCACTACCGACTGTGCTGTCCCGAAATGACTGACGATGCCACCTTAAAACATTACTTCCGCCAGCACCTCGTCTCCTACTTTCCAAACTTCACAGACGCTCTCTTGCAACACGCAAGACCAGCACTCCTGGAAGAAAAGATATGGTGGAGACAAGGCTTAACCACAGCCAAATGGATGTTTCCAGAATGAAAATTCACTCTGCAGCGGCGTGTGCGCTGATATGAAACTTCCTGGCAGATTAAATCTGTGCGCCGGATCCGGGATTCGAACCTGAGACCTATGAATTTCGCGGGCAAGCGCACTAGGGACTGTGCTATCACGACACGACTCACGATGCCGCCTCACAACTTTACTTCGGCCAGTACCTCGTCACCTACTTTCCAAACTTCACAGAAGCTCTCTTGCAACCCGCAAGACTAGCACTCCTGGAAGAAAAGATATGGTGGAGACAAGGCTTAGCCACAGCCTAAGGGATATTTCAGAATGAAACTTCACTTGGCAGTGGAGTGTGCGCTTATATGAATCTTCCTGGCAGATAATAATTGTGTGGGACTCGAACCTGGGACCATTGTCTTTAGTGGGCAAACGCACTACCGACTGCGCTATCCAGACACGAGTCACGATGCCGCCTCACAACATTACTTCTGCCAGCATCTCGTTTCCTCCTATCCAAACTTCACAGAAGCTCTCTTGCAACCCGCTAGACTAGAACTCCTGGAAGAAAAGATATGGTGGAGACATGGCTTTGCCGCAGCCTAAGGGATGTTTCCAGAATGAAACTTCACTCTGCAGCAGAGTGTGCTCAGATATGATACTTCCAGGCAACCTTTAGTTTCGCCAGTACTTCGTCTCCTAATTTCCAAATTTCACAGAAGCTCTCCTGCAAACACGCAAGACTACCACTCCTGGAAGAAAGGATATGGTGGAGACATGGCTTAGCCACAGCCTAAGGGATGTTTCTAGAATGAAACTTCAGTCTGCAGCAGAGTGTGCTCAGGTATGATACTTCCTGGCAGGTTAAAACTGCGTGCCGGAAACGGGACTCGAAACTCGGAACTTTGCCTTTCGCGGGCAAGTGCACTACCGACTGTGCTATCCCGACACGACTCAGGATTCCGCCTCAAAAGATTACTTCCGTCAGCACCTCGTCTCCTACTTTCCAAACTTCACAGAATCTCTCTTGCAACCCGCAAGAGTAGCACTCCTGGAAGAAAAGATATGGTGGAGACAAGACTTAGCCGCAGCCTAAGGGATGTTTCCAGAATGAAACTTCACTCAGCAGCGTAGTGTGCGCTGATATGAAACTTCCTGGCAGATTAAAATAGTGTGCGGGAGCCGGGATTCGAAACTGGGACCTTTGCCTTTCGTGTGCAAGCGCACTACCGATTGTGCTATCCGTACACGACTCACGATGCCGCCTCACAACTTTACTTCCGGCAAACCTCGTCTCCTACTTTCCAAACTTCACAAAAGCTCTTCTGCAAACACGAAATACTAGCACTCCTGGAAGAATGGATATGGTGGAGACAAGGCATAGCCACAGCCTAAGGGATGTTTCCAGAATGAAACGTCTCTCTGCAGCGGAGTGTGCGCTGATATGAAACTTTCAGGCTAATTAAAACTGCGTGCCGGAACCTGGACTCGAACCTCGGATCTTTGCCTTTCAGGGCAAGCACTCTACTGACTGTGCTATCCCGATATAACTCACGACGCCACCTCACAACTTTACCTCCGCCAGTACCTCGTCTCCTACTTTCCAAACTTAACAGAACCTCTCTTGCAACCCGCAAGACTAGCACTCCTGGAGGAAAAGATATGGTGGAGACAAGGCTTAGCCACAACCCACGGGGTGTTTCGAGAATGAAACATCACTGCGCAGCGGAGTGTGCGCTGATATGAAACTTCCTAGCAGATTAGAACTGCGTGCCAGAACCAGGACTCGAACCTCGGACCTTTGCTTCTCGCGGGCAAGCGCACTACCGACTGTGCTATACCGACACGACTCACGATGCAGCCTCACAAATTTACTTCCGCCAGTACCTCGCCTCCTACTTTCCAAACTTCATAGAAGCTATCCTATAAATACGAAACAACAGCACTCATGGAGAAAAGGTTATGGTGCAGACATGGCTTAGCCACAGCCTAAGGGATGTTTCCAGAATGAAACTTCACGCTGCAGCGGATTGTTCGCTGATATTAAACATCCTGGCATATTAAAATTGTGTGCGGGAAACGGGACTCGAACCTGGGACATTTTCTTTTCGGAGCAAGCACAATAACGACTGTGCTATCCAGACACGAGTCACGATTCCGTCTAACAACATTACTTCCACTAGTACATTGTCTTCTACTTTCCAAATTTCACAGAAGCTCTCCTGCATACACGCAAGAATAGCACTCCTGGAAGAAAGGATATGGTGGAGACATAGCTTAGCCACAGCCTAAGGGATGTTTCCAGAATGAAACTTCACTCTGCACCGGAGTGTGCGCTAATATGAAACTTCCTAGCAGATTAAAAGTGTGTGCCGGAACCGGGACTCGAAACTGGGACCTTTGCCTTTCGCAGGCAAGCGCAGTACCATCTGAGCTATCCCTCCACGACTCACGATGCCGCCTCACAACTTTACATCAGCCAGTACCTCGACACCTACTTTCCAAACTTCACAGAAGCTCTCCTGCAGACACGAAAGACTAGCACTCCTGGTAGAAAGAATATGGTGGAGACATGACTTAGCCACAGCCTAAGGGATGTTTCCAGAGTGAAACTTCAGTCTGCAGCGGAGTGTGCGCTGATATGAAACTTCCAGGCAACTTAAAACTGCGTGCCAGAACCTGGACTCGAATCTCGGACCTTTGCCTTTCTCGGGCAAGCGTTCTACCGACTGTGCTATCCCGACATGACTCACGACGCCGCCTCACAACTTTACCTCTGCGAGTAGCTCGTCTCCAACTTTCCTCACTTAACAGAAGCTCTCCTACAAACACGCAAAACTAGCACTCCAGGAAGAAAGGATATGGTGGAGACATGGCTTATCCACAGCCTAAGGGATGTTTCCAGAATGAAACTTCACTCTGCAGCGGAGTGTGCGCTGATATGAAACTTCCTAGCAGATTAAAAGTGTGTGCCGGAACCGGGCCTCGAAACTGGGACCTTTGCCTTTCGCAGGCAAGCGCAGTACCATCTGAGCTATCCCTCCACGACTCACAATGCCGCCTCACAACTTTACATCAGCCAGTACCTCGTCACCTACTTTCCAAACTTCACAGAAGCTCTCCTCCAAACACGGAAGACTAGCAATCCTGGAAGAAAGGATATGGTGGAGACATAGCTTAGCCACAGCCTAAGGGATGTTTCCAGAATGAAACTTCACTCTGCACCGGAGTGCGCGCTAATATGAATCTTCCTAGCAGATTAAAAGTGTGTGCCGGAACCGGGACTCGAAACTGGGACCTTTGCCTTTCGCAGGCAAGCGCAGTACCATCTGAGCTATCCCTCCACGACTCACGATGCCGCCTCACAACTTTACATCAGCCAGTACCTCGTCACCTACTTTCCAAACTTCACAGAAGCTCTCCTGCAGACACGAAAGACTAGCACTCCTGGTAGAAAGAATATGGTGGAGACATGACTTAGCCACAGCCTAAGGGATGTTTCAAGAGTGAAACTTCAGTCTGCAGTGGAGTGTGCGCTGATATGAAACTTCCAGGCAAATTAAAACTGCGTGCCAGAACCTGGACTCGAATCTGGGACCTTTGCCTTTCTCTGGCAAGCGTTCTACCGACTGTGCTATCCCGACATGACTCACGACGCCGCCTCACAACTTTACCTCTGCGAGTACCTTGTCTCTAACTTTCCTCACTTAACAGAAGCTCTCCTACAAACACGCAAAACTAGCACTCCAGGAAGAAAGGATATGGTGGAGACATGGCTTATCCACAGCCTAAGGGATGTTTCCAGAATGAAACTTCACTCTGCAGCGGAGTGTGCGCTGATATGAAACTTCCTGGCAGATGAAGACTGTGTGCCGGAACCGGGGCTTGTACGTGGGACCTTTGCTATTCGCGGGCAAGCTTACTACCCACTGTGCTATCCCGACACGACTCACGATGCCACCTCAAACTTTACTTCCGCCAGTACATCGTCCCCTACTTTCCAAACTTCACAGAATCTCGCCTGAAAACACGAAAGACTAGCATTCCTGTAAAAAAGGATATGGTGGAGTTATGGCTTAGCCACAGCCAAAGGGATGTTTCCAGAAAAACACTTCACTCTGCAGCGGTTTGTACGCTGATATGATACTTCCTGGCAGATTAAAACTGCTTGCTGGTACCTGGACTCGAACCTGGGGCCTTTGCCTTTCACGGGCTACAGCCCCACCGACTGTGCTATTCCGACACGACTCACGATGCCGCATCACAACATTACTTCCGCAAGCAACTCGTCTCCTACATTCCAAACTTCACAGCAACACACTTGCACCTCGCATGACTAGCACTCCTGGGTGAAAGGATATGGTGGAGACAAGGCTTAGCCACAGTCTAAGGGGTGTTTCCAGAATGAAACTTCACTCTACAGTGCAGTGTGCGCTGATATGAAACGGTACTGGCAGATTAAAATTGCATGCCGGAACCAGGACTCGAACGTGGGACCTTTGCCTTTTCCGGACAAGCACACTACCGACTGTGCTATCCCGACACGTCTCACGATACCGCCTCACAACTTTACGTCCCCCAGTACCTCGTCTCCTACTTTCCAAACTTCACAGAAGGTCTCCTGCAAACATGCAAGGCTAGCACTCCTGGAAGAAAGTATATGGTGCAGACATGGCTTTGCCACAGCCTATGGGATGTTTCCAGAATGAAACTTCACTCTGAAATGGAGTGTGCGCTCATATGAAACTTCCTAGCAGATTAAAACTGCTTTGCCGGAACCGGGACTCGAACCCCAGACCTTTGCCTTTCGCAGGCAAGCGCACTACCGACTGTTCTATCCCGACACGACTCACGCTGCCGTCTTACAACTTTACTTCCACCAGTACCTCCTCTCCGAATTTCGAAACTGCACAGAAATTATGCTGCAAACACGCAAGACTGGCACTCCTGGAAGGATGGATATGGTGGAGACATGGCTTTGCCACAGCCTAAGCGATGTTTCCAGAATGAAGCTTCACTCTGCAGCGGAGTGTGCGCTGATATGAAACATCCTGGCAGATTAAAACTGCGTGCCGGAACCGCGACTCGAACCTGGGACCTTTGTCTTTCGCGGGCAAGCACACTACCAACTGTGCTATCCCGACGCGACTCACGATGCAGCAACACAACTTTACTTCCGCCAGTACCTGGTCTCCTACTTTGCAAACTTAACAGAAGCTGTGCTGCAAACATGAAATACTAGCACTCCTGGAAGAAAGGATATGGTGGATACATGGCTCAGCAACAGCCTAAGGCATGTTTTCAGAATGAAACTTCACGCTGCAGCGAAGTGTGCGCTGATATGAAACTTCCTGGCAGATTAATACAGCATGCCGGAACCGGGACTTGAAACTGGGACTTTTGCCTTTTGCGGGCAAGCGCACTACCGACTGTGCTCTCTGAACACGTCTCGTGATACTGCCTCGCATCTTTACTTCCGCCAGTACCTCGTCTCCTACTTTCCAAACTTCACAGAAGGTCTCCTGCAAACATGCAAGTCTAGCACTCCTGGAAGAAAGGATATGGTGGAGACATGGCTTATCCACGGCCTAAGGGATGTTTCCAGAATGAAACTTCACTCTGCAGCGGAGCGTGCGCTGTCATGAAACTTTAGGGCAGATTAAAACTGCGTGTCGAAACCGTGACTCGAAGCTGGGACCTTTGCCTTTCACAGGCAAGCGCACCACCGACTATGCTGTCCCGACACAACTCACGATGCCGCCTCTCTACTTTACATCCGCCAGTACCTCGTCTCCTACTTTCCAAACTTCACAGAAGCTCTCCTGCAAACATGCAAGACTAGCACTCCTGGAAGAAAGGATATAGTGGAGACATGGCTTAGCCATAGCCTAAGGGATGTTTCCAGAATGGAACTTCATTCTGCAGCGGAATGTGCGCTGATATGAAACTTCCTGGCAGATTAAAACTGCGTGCCAGAACCGGGACTCGAACCTGGGACCATTGCCTTTCAAAGGCCAGCCCACCACAGACTGTGCAATCCAGAAACAACTCACGATGCCGCCTCACAACTTTACTTCCGCCAGTAGCTCGTCTCCTACATTCCAAACTTCAGGGAAGGTCTCCTGCAAACATGCAAGACTAGCTCTCCTGGAAGAAAGGATATGGTGGAGACATGGCTTAGCCATAGCCTAAGGGATGTATCTAGAATGAAACTTCACTCTGCAGCGGAGTGTGCGCTGATATGAAACTTCATAGCAGATTGAAATTGTGTGAGGGAACCGGGACTCGAACCTGGGACCTTTGCTTTCATCTACATCTACATCTACATACATACTCCGCAATTCACCGTAAGGTGCGTGGCGGAGGGTACACTGTACCACTACTAGGCATTTCCTTTCCTATTCCACTCCCAAAATGAACGAGGAAAAAAAGAATGCCTATATGCCTCCGTACGAGCCCTAATTTCTCTTATCTTGTCTTTGTGATCTTTACGCGAAATGTAAGTAGGCGGCAGCAAGATCGTACTACACTCAGCTTCAAATCCGGCCCTCTAAATTTACTTAACAGAAATTCACGAAAAGAACGTCGTCTTTCTTCCAGCGATCCCCAATTGAGTTGCCGGAGCATTTCCGTGACACTCGCGCATTGGTCGAACCTACCGGTAACAAATCTAGCTGCTCGCCTCTGAACCGCCTCTATGTCTTCCTTCAAACCGATCTGCTGCGGGTCCCAAATACTTGAGCAATACTCAAGACGTGGTCGTACAAGCGTTTTATACGCGGTCTCCTTTACAGGTGAAGTACATCTTCCCAAAATTCTCCCAATAAACCGAAGTCGTCTGCCTGCCTTACTCACAACTGTCCTTACATGCTCGTTCCATTTCATATCGCTCTGCAATGTTACGCCTAGATATTTGAACGACGCGACCGCATCAAGAAGCTCACTACTGATGCTGTATTCGAACATTATAGGATTGTTTTTTCTACTCATGCGCATCACCTTACATTTTTCTACATTGAGAGCTAGCTGCCATTCTTCGCACCAACTAGAAACTTTGTCTAAGTCAACCTGTATGCTATTACAGTCAGTTACAGACGACACCCTCCCATACACCACAGCATCATCAGCAAACAGCCGCAAATTACAACTTACTCTGTCCATCAGATCATTTGTGTAGATAGAAAATAATAGCGGTCCTATCACACTCCCCTGGGGCACGCCTGACGATACACTCGTCTCTGATGAACACTCGCCGTCGAGAACAATGTACTACGTTCTATTACTTAGGAAGTCTTCCAGCCAGTCACAAATCTGTGAACCTATTCCATAAGCTCGTATCTTCGTTAGCAGTCTGCAGTGTGGCACCGTGTCGAACGCTTTTTTGAAGTCGAGAAAAACACAATCCGCCTGTTGCCCTTCGTCCATGGCTCGCAAGATGTCATGTGAGAAGAGGGCAAGCTGAGTTTCACATGAACGATGTTTCCTAAACCCGTGCTGATTCATGGAAAGAAGCTTTTCCGTTTCAAGGAAATTTACTATATTCGAACTGAGAATATGCTCCAAAATTCTACATGAAACCGATGTCAACGATATTGGCATGTAATTGTATGGGTCAGTTCTCTTTCCTTTCTTATACACGGGAGTCACCTGCGCTTTTTTCCAATCACTAGGAACTTTGCGCTGAATTAGAGATTCGCTGTAAATGCAAGCTACGTAGGGGGCCAATGCCGCAGAATAGTCTTTGTAAAACCGAACTGGTATTCCATCCGGACCAGCAGACTTTTTCGTATTTAGCTCTCTCAGCTGCTTCTCTACACCGGAAATACCTATTGCTATGTCCCCCATTTCGGAATTAGTACGTTGATCAAATGATGGTATATTTGTGCGGTCCTCCTGCGTGAAAGATTTCTTAAAGGTTAAATTTAGAACTTCAGCTTTCCGTTTGCTTTCTTCTATTACTGCCCCGGAATGATCAACTAGTGACTGGACAGTGGGCTTTGACCCGCTAATCGATTTTACGTAGGACCAGAATTTTTTCGGGTTCTCGGAAAGATCTTTTGCTAAGGTATGGCTGTGATAATTATTGTATGCTTCACGCATCGATCTTTTTATAGACGCACGAATCTCTACTAACTTTTGCCTGTCATCATTTGCGTGTTCTTTTTTGAATCGAGAGTGCAACAGCCTTTGCTTTCTCAGCAGCTTTCTAACATTATTATTATACCACGGTGGATCTTTTCCATCCTTAATCGTCTTTACTGGCACATATTTCTCTAACCCTTCATTAACAATGCATTTAAATTTAGTCCACAATTCCTCTACATCCATAGTCCCAGAATTAAACGATGCCCATTCAGTTTCTAAGTGCGATCGTAACCTTTGCTTGTCGGCTTTTCCCAACAAAAACACGCTCCTAGCCTTCTTGACTGGTTTATGAACTTTGGTGACCATCGACGCTATGACGATATCATGATCACTAATTCCTGTCTCTACACAGACATCGTTAATAAGGTCAGGCCTTTTTTGGCTATAAGGTCTAGAATATTTCCATTGCGCGTGGGTTGCCGGTTTAACTGCTCAAGACAGTTTTCGGAGAATGTGTTCAAAAGTAGCTCGCAAGACTGCTTGTCTGTACTGCCTGAAATGTAACTAGCGAGGTCCCAATCTATACTCTTAAGGTTGAAGTCATCTCCGACTAATATTGCATGGCCCGGATACCTATGCACTACCTGGTGTAGACTTTCCTTGAATGATTCTAAAACTGCTACAGCAGCACTGGGGGGCCGGTAAAAACACCCGACTATTAACTTTACTTCTTTTAGACCTGTTATGCGTGCCCAGATAACTTCACAGTTACTTTTAACCTCGATCTCAGTAGAAACAATATCTTTGTCCACAGCGATGAAAACTCCTCCTCCAGTTGTATCAGATCTATCTTTCCGATATACATTCCACGCTTCGCTAAATATTTCTGAACTTGCCACATCATCATTTAGCCAGCTTTCGGTGCCTAAAACTATCTGAGCGCAATAACTTCCATGCAGCGCTGCAAATTCGGGAACTTTGTTTCTAATACTTTGTAAGTTCGCGGCTAATATTTTTATGTTCGAATTTTTGTTCCGAACGTGGCCTGAATTCGCTGTTTGAATGCTGACAGGCGAGTGCTCATCAGAGTTAGCGCCTAGCCTAAAAAACCCCCATGTGCACTCCACAAGTACTCTGCTACCTGAGTAGCCGCTTCCTTAGTGTAGTGCACCCCTGATCTATCTAGGGGCACCCTACAATTCCCCACCCGATAACGCAGATCCAGAAATCTGCAGCCATGACTGTCACAGAGTCGGCGAAGCCTCTGGTTCAGACCCTCCACTCGGCTCCAAACCAAAGGACCCCGATCAACCCTGGGAACAATGCTGCAAATCGACAGCTCTGCTTGCACCCCGCATGCGAAGGCAGCAGCCTTCACCAATTCTGCCAGCCGCTCGTAGGACCTGAGGATATCCTCAGAACCCAAGCGACAAGCGTCATTGGTGCCGACGTGAGCTACGACTTGCAGTCGACAGCACCCCGCACCCTCGATAGCCGCCGGCAAGGCCGCCTCCACATCTCGGATGCGGCCCCCCGGCAAACACACCGAGTGCACGTTGGAATTCCTTCCAGATCTGGACGCTATCTGCCTAAGGGGCTCCATCACGCGCCTGACATTGGAGCTCCCAATAACTAATAATCCCCTCCCCCCGTGCACCTGCTCGGACCCTGCTGAAGGAGTGGCCACACTTCACTCACAGGACGAACGGGCGCGGACGGACGTCCAGCCTCCACATTGGCCTTCCGCCTCGAGCGACGCGAACGCCGTACAACCCGCCACTCCCCTTGCGGAGAAGGCGGCTCGACGACGTCCGGTACACCTGAAGGTGCCTCGGTAGCAGAGACAGAGAGCGTAGGGTGAGACACCTGAGGTGTCCCACTCGACGAACGAGACTCCCCACCATCGCTGAACCCCGAGACGGCAGCCTGAAGACGGCTGACCGTAGCCAACAGCACGCTCAGCTGTTCGCGAATCGCGGCCAACTCCTCCTGCGTCCGCACACAGCAGGCACACAGACCTATCCATCCTATCGATACAATTAACAGCAATTTACAACTTTAAAGAAGCCTAGTACTCTAATGAAGGCGGCTGGCTGCTGACTTAACTGTGGTCAGTGGTAACTACACTGTCGAATCAACAAAACTGAGTCCGGCAGCTTTAGCGCTGTTAACGCTGCGGCACTCGTGGCAGCTGGCACTGGACTGACTGATAACGAGCTTAGTAACGGTCTCTGACTTGTTTTGAAATACACCGGTCAAAGACGAAGACTAAACACAACGGTATTTATCAAATACGATAGAATAAACAATTAAAACAGTAGTACAAACGAAATCTGAAAGTACGCGGGAATAAACCTCTTAAAACAGTACTACCGAAAATGAATTAGACTGGCAAATTAAATTTGACACAAATTAAATTCAGATACTTAGCGCTGTTTACGATGTGGCACTGGTGGCAGCTGGCACTGGACTGACTGATAACGAGCTTAGTAACGGTCTCTGACTTGTTTTGCTTTTCGCGGGCAAGCACAATTACGACTGTGCTATCCCGACACGAGTCACGATTCCGTCTAATAACATTATTTCCGCCAGTACCTTGTCTCCTACTTTCCAAATTTCACAGAAACTCTCCTGCAAACACGCAAGATTTGCACTACTGGAAGAAAGGATATGGTGGAGACATGGCTAAGCCACAGTCTAAAGATGTTTCCAGAATGGAACTTCACTCTGCAGCGGAATGTGCGCTGATATGAAAGTTCCTGGCAGATTAAAATTTTTGTGCCGGAACTGGGACTAAACCTGGGACCTTTGCTTCTTGCCGGCAAGTGCACTACCGACTGTGCTATCATGACGCTAATCACGATGCCGCCTCACAACTTTACTTCCTCCAGTACCACGTCTCCTACTTTCCAAACTTTACAGAAGCTTTCCTGTAAACACGCAAGACTAGCACTCCTCGAAGGAAGGATATGGTGGAGACATGGCTTAGCCACAGCCTAAGGGATGTTTCTAGAATGAAAAATTACTCTGCAGCGGAGTGTGTGCTGATATGAAACTTCATAGCAGATTGAAATTGTGTGAGGGAACCGGGACTCGAACCTGGGACCTTTGCTTTTCGCGGGCAAGCACAAAAACGACTGTGCTATCCCGACACGAGTCACGATTCCGTCTAATAACATTACTTCCGCCAGTACCTTGTCTCCTACTTTATAAATTTCACAGAAGCTCTCCTGCAAACACGCAAGATTTGCACTACTGGAAGAAAGGTTATGGTGGAGACATGGCTAAGCCACAGCCTAAAAGATGTTTAAACAATGAAACTTCACTCTGCAGCGGAATGTGCGCTGATATGAAACATCCTGGCAAATTAAAATTGAGTGCCGGAACTGGGACTCAAACCTGGGACATTTGCCTTTCGCGGGCAAGCGCACTACCGACTGTGCTATCCCGACGCCACTCACGATGCCGACTCACAACTTTACTTCCGCCAGTACCTCGTCTCCTACTTTCCAAACTTCGCGGAAGCTCTCCTGCAAACACGCAAGATTTGCATTCCTCGAAGAAAGGATATGGTGGAGACATGGGTCTAAGCCTAAGGGATGTTTTCAGAATGAAACTTCACGCTGCAGCAGAGTGTGCGCTGATTTGAAACATCCTGGCACATTAAAACTGCGTGCCGGAACCGGGACTCGAACCTGGTACCTTTGTCTTTCAAAGGCAAGCGCACCACCGACTGTGCAATCCCGAAACAACTCACGATGCCGCCTCACAACTTTACTTCCGCCAGTACCTCGTTTCCTACTTTCCATCTTCACAGAAACTCACCTGCAAACATGCAAAAGTAGTACTAATGGAAGAAAGGATATGGTAGAGACATGGCTTAGCCACAGCCTAAGGGATGTTTCCAGAATGAAACTTCACTCAGCAGTGGAGTGTGCGCTGATATCAAACTTCCTGGCAAATTAAAACTGCATGCCGGAACCGGGACCAGAACCTGGGACCTTTGCCTATCGCGGGCAAGCAACTGTGCTATCCCAACATGACTCTTGATACCACCTCACAACTTTACTTCCGCCAGGTCCTCGTCTCCTACTTTC
The DNA here is from genome assembly GCA_026315105.1 of Locusta migratoria. Lineage (NCBI taxonomy): Eukaryota > Metazoa > Arthropoda > Insecta > Orthoptera > Acrididae > Locusta > Locusta migratoria. Next base: position 569,704,234 of record CM048747.1, on the reverse strand, counting down.
CGAACTTTACAGATGCTCTCCTGCAAACACACAAGACTAGCACTCCTCGAAGAAAGGATATGGTGGAGACATGGCTTAGCCATGGCCTGAGGGATCTTAGCAGAATGAAACTTCACTCTGCAGCAGAGTGTGCGCTGATATGAAACTTCCTGGCAGATTAAAACTGCGTGCCGGAACCTGGACTCGAAACTCGGACCTTTGCCTTACGTGGGCAACTGCACTACCGACTGTGCTATCCCGACACGACTCACGATGCCGCCTCAGGTCTTTACTACCGCCAGCGTGGGCAACTGCACTACCGACTGTGCTATCCCGACACGACTCACGATGCCGCCTCAGGTCTTTACTTCCACCAGGCCCTCGTCTCCTACTTTCCGAACTTTACAGATGCTCTCCTGTATACACGCAAGACTAGCACTCCTGGAAGAAAGGATATGGTAGAGACATGGCTTAGCCACAGCCTAAGTGATGTTTCCAGAATGAAACTCCACTCTGCAGCGGAATGTGCGCTGATATGAAACTACCTGGCAGATTAAAATTGTGTGCCGGAACCGGGACTCGAACCAGGGTCCTTTGCCATTTGCAGGCAAGCGCACTAACGTCTGTACTATCTCGACACGACTCACGATGCCGCCTCAAAACTTTACCTCCGCCAGTACCTCGTCTCCTACTTTCAAAACTTCACAAAAGCTCCCCTGAAAACACGCAAGACTAACACTCCTGGAAGAAAGGATACGGTGGAGACTTGGCTTAGCCATGGCCTGAGGGATCTTAGCAGAATGAAACTTCACTCTGCAGCAGAGTGTGCGCTGATATGAAACTTCCTGGCAGATTAAAACTGCGTGCCGGAACCTGGACTCGAAACTCGGACCTTTGCCTTACGTGGGCAACTGCACTACCGACTGTGCTATCCCGACACGACTCACGATGCCGCCTCAGGTCTTTACTTCCGCCAGGCCCTCGTCTCCTACTTTCCGAACTTTACAGATGCTCTCCTGTATACACGCAAGACTAGCACTCCTGGAAGAAAGGATATGGTAGAGACATGGCTTAGCCACAGCCTAAGTGATGTTTCCAGAATGAAACTCCACTCTGCAGCGGAATGTGCGCTGATATGAAACTACCTGGCAGATTAAAATTGTGTGCCGGAACCGGGACTCGAACCAGGGTCCTTTGCCATTTGCAGGCAAGCGCACTAACGTCTGTACTATCTCGACACGACTCACGATGCCGCCTCAAAACTTTACCTCCGCCAGTACCTCGTCTCCTACTTTCAAAACTTCACAAAAGCTCCCCTGAAAACACGCAAGACTAACACTCCTGGAAGAAAGGATACGGTGGAGACTTGGCTTTGCCGCAGCCTAAGGGATGTTTCCAGAATGAAACTTCACTCTGCAGCAGAGTGTGCGCTGATATGAAACTTCCTGGCAGATTAAAACTGCGTGCCGGAACCTGGACTCGAAACTCGGACCTTTGCCTTACGTGGGCAACTGCACTACCGACTGTGCTATCCCGACACGACTCACGATGCCGCCTCAGGTCTTTACTACCGCCAGCGTGGGCAACTGCACTACCGATTGTGCTATCCCGACACGACTCACGATGCCGCCTCAGGTCTTTACTTCCGCCAGGCCCTCGTCTCCTACTTTCCGAACTTTACAGATGCTCTCCTGTATACACGCAAGACTAGCACTCCTGGAAGAAAGGATATGGTAGAGACATGGCTTAGCCACAGCCTAAGTGATGTTTCCAGAATGAAAATCCACTCTGCAGCGGAATGTGCGCTGATATGAAACTACCTGGCAGATTAAAATTGTGTGCCGGAACCGGGACTCGAACCAGGGTCCTTTGCCATTTGCAGGCAAGCGCACTAACGTCTGTACTATCTCGACACGACTCACGATGCCACCTCAAAACTTTACCTCCGCCAGTACCTCGTCTCCTACTTTCAAAACTTCACAAAAGCTCCCCTGAAAACACGCAAGACTAACACTCCTGGAAGAAAGGATACGGTGGAGACTTGGCTTTGCCGCAGCCTAAGGGATGTTTCCAGAATGAAACTTCACTCTGTAGCAGAGTGTGCGCTGATATGAAACTTCCTGGCAGATTAAAACTGCGTGCCGGAACTGGAATCGAACCTGGGATATTTGCGTTTCACGGGCAAGCGCACTACCGACTGTGCTATCCTGACATGACTCGCGATGCCGACTCACAACTTTACTTCCGTCAGTACCTCGTCTCCTACTTTCCAAACTTCGCGGAAGCTCTCCTGCAAACACGCAAGATTTGCACTCCTCGAAGAAAGGATATGGTGGAGACATGGGTCTAAGCCTAAGGGATGTTTTCAGAATGAAACTTCACGCTGCAGCAGAGTGTGCGCTGATTTGAAACATCCTGGCACATTAAAACTGCGTTCCGGAACCGGGACTCGAACCTGGTACCTTTGTCTTTCAAAGGCAAGCGCACCACCGACTGTGCAATCCCGAAACAACTCACGATGCCGCCTCACAACTTTACTTCCGCCAGTACCTCGTTTCCTACTTTCCATCTTCACAGAAACTCACCTGCAAACATGCAAAAGTAGTACTAATGGAAGAAAGGATATGGTAGAGACATGGCTTAGCCACAGCCTAAGGGATTGTTTTCAGAATGAAACTTCACTCAGCAGTGGAGTGTGCGCTGATATCAAACTTCCTGGCAAATTAAAACTGCATGCCGGAACCGGGACCAGAACCTGGGACCTTTGCCTATCGCGGGCAAGCAACTGTGCTATCCCAACATGACTCTTGATACCACCTCACAACTTTACTTCCGCCAGGTCCTCGTCTCCTACTTTCCGAACTTTACAGATGCTCTCCTGCAAACACACAAGACTAGCACTCCTCGAAGAAAGGATATGGTGGAGACATGGCTTAGCCATGGCCTGAGGGATCTTAGCAGAATGAAACTTCACTCTGCAGCAGAGTGTGCGCTGATATGAAACTTCCTGGCAGATTAAAACTGCGTGCCGGAACCTGGACTCGAAACTCGGACCTTTGCCTTACGTGGGCAACTGCACTACCGACTGTGCTATCCCGACACGACTCACGATGCCGCCTCAGGTCTTTACTACCGCCAGCGTGGGCAACTGCACTACCGACTGTGCTATCCCGACACGACTCACGATGCCGCCTCAGGTCTTTACTTCCGCCAGGCCCTCGTCTCCTACTTTCCGAACTTTACAGATGCTCTCCTGTATACACGCAAGACTAGCACTCCTGGAAGAAAGGATATGGTAGAGACATGGCTTAGCCACAGCCTAAGTGATGTTTCCAGAATGAAACTCCACTCTGCAGCGGAATGTGCGCTGATATGAAACTACCTGGCAGATTAAAATTGTGTGCCGGAACCGGGACTCGAACCAGGGTCCTTTGCCATTTGCAGGCAAGCGCACTAACGTCTGTACTATCTCGACACGACTCACGATGCCGCCTCAAAACTTTACCTCCGCCAGTACCTCGTCTCCTACTTTCAAAACTTCACAAAAGCTCCCCTGAAAACACGCAAGACTAACACTCCTGGAAGAAAGGATACGGTGGAGACTTGGCTTAGCCATGGCCTGAGGGATCTTAGCAGAATGAAACTTCACTCTGCAGCAGAGTGTGCGCTGATATGAAACTTCCTGGCAGATTAAAACTGCGTGCCGGAACCTGGACTCGAAACTCGGACCTTTGCCTTACGTGGGCAACTGCACTACCGACTGTGCTATCCCGACACGACTCACGATGCCGCCTCAGGTCTTTACTACCGCCAGCGTGGGCAACTGCACTACCGACTGTGCTATCCCGACACGACTCACGATGCCGCCTCAGGTCTTTACTTCCGCCAGGCCCTCGTCTCCTACTTTCCGAACTTTACAGATGCTCTCCTGTATACACGCAAGACTAGCACTCCTGGAAGAAAGGATATGGTAGAGACATGGCTTAGCCACAGCCTAAGTGATGTTTCCAGAATGAAACTCCACTCTGCAGCGGAATGTGCGCTGATATGAAACTACCTGGCAGATTAAAATTGTGTGCCGGAACCGGGACTCGAACCAGGGTCCTTTGCCATTTGCAGGCAAGCGCACTAACGTCTGTACTATCTCGACACGACTCACGATGCCGCCTCAAAACTTTACCTCCGCCAGTACCTCGTCTCCTACTTTCAAAACTTCACAAAAGCTCCCCTGAAAACACGCAAGACTAACACTCCTGGAAGAAAGGATACGGTGGAGACTTGGCTTTGCCGCAGCCTAAGGGATGTTTCCAGAATGAAACTTCACTCTGCAGCAGAGTGTGCGCTGATATGAAACTTCCTGGCAGATTAAAACTGCGTGCCGGAACCTGGACTCGAAACTCGGACCTTTGCCTTACGTGGGCAACTGCACTACCGACTGTGCTATCCCGACACGACTCACGATGCCGCCTCAGGTCTTTACTACCGCCAGCGTGGGCAACTGCACTACCGATTGTGCTATCCCGACACGACTCACGATGCCGCCTCAGGTCTTTACTTCTGCCAGGCCCTCGTCTCCTACTTTCCGAACTTTACAGATGCTCTCCTGTATACACGCAAGACTAGCACTCCTGGAAGAAAGGATATGGTAGAGACATGGCTTAGCCACAGCCTAAGTGATGTTTCCAGAATGAAAATCCACTCTGCAGCGGAATGTGCGCTGATATGAAACTACCTGGCAGATTAAAATTGTGTGCCGGAACCGGGACTCGAACCAGGGTCCTTTGCCATTTGCAGGCAAGCGCACTAACGTCTGTACTATCTCGACACGACTCACGATGCCGCCTCAAAACTTTACCTCCGCCAGTACCTCGTCTCCTACTTTCAAAACTTCACAAAAGCTCCCCTGAAAACACGCAAGACTAACACTCCTGGAAGAAAGGATACGGTGGAGACTTGGCTTTGCCGCAGCCTAAGGGATGTTTCCAGAATGAAACTTCACTCTGTAGCAGAGTGTGCGCTGATATGAAACTTCCTGGCAGATTAAAACTGCGTGCCGGAACTGGAATCGAACCTGGGATATTTGCGTTTCACGGGCAAGCGCACTACCGACTGTGCTATCCTGACATGACTCGCGATGCCGACTCACAACTTTACTTCCGTCAGTACCTCGTCTCCTACTTTCCAAACTTCGCGGAAGCTCTCCTGCAAACACGCAAGATTTGCACTCCTCGAAGAAAGGATATGGTGGAGACATGGGTCTAAGCCTAAGGGATGTTTTCAGAATGAAACTTCACGCTGCAGCAGAGTGTGCGCTGATTTGAAACATCCTGGCACATTAAAACTGCGTTCCGGAACCGGGACTCGAACCTGGTACCTTTGTCTTTCAAAGGCAAGCGCACCACCGACTGTGCAATCCCGAAACAACTCACGATGCCGCCTCACAACTTTACTTCCGCCAGTACCTCGTTTCCTACTTTCCATCTTCACAGAAACTCACCTGCAAACATGCAAAAGTAGTACTAATGGAAGAAAGGATATGGTAGAGACATGGCTTAGCCACAGCCTAAGGGATGTTTCCAGAATGAAACTTCACTCAGCAGTGGAGTGTGCGCTGATATCAAACTTCCTGGCAAATTAAAACTGCATGCCGGAACCGGGACCAGAACCTGGGACCTTTGCCTATCGCGGGCAAGCAACTGTGCTATCCCAACATGACTCTTGATACCACCTCACAACTTTACTTCCGCCAGGTCCTCGTCTCCTACTTTCCGAACTTTACAGATGCTCTCCTGCAAACACACAAGACTAGCACTCCTCGAAGAAAGGATATGGTGGAGACATGGCTTAGCCATGGCCTGAGGGATCTTAGCAGAATGAAACTTCACTCTGCAGCAGAGTGTGCGCTGATATGAAACTTCCTGGCAGATTAAAACTGCGTGCCGGAACCTGGACTCGAAACTCGGACCTTTGCCTTACGTGGGCAACTGCACTACCGACTGTGCTATCCCGACACGACTCACGATGCCGCCTCAGGTCTTTACTACCGCCAGCGTGGGCAACTGCACTACCGACTGTGCTATCCCGACACGACTCACGATGCCGCCTCAGGTCTTTACTTCCGCCAGGCCCTCGTCTCCTACTTTCCGAACTTTACAGATGCTCTCCTGTATACACGCAAGACTAGCACTCCTGGAAGAAAGGATATGGTAGAGACATGGCTTAGCCACAGCCTAAGTGATGTTTCCAGAATGAAACTCCACTCTGCAGCGGAATGTGCGCTGATATGAAACTACCTGGCAGATTAAAATTGTGTGCCGGAACCGGGACTCGAACCAGGGTCCTTTGCCATTTGCAGGCAAGCGCACTAACGTCTGTACTATCTCGACACGACTCACGATGCCGCCTCAAAACTTTACCTCCGCCAGTACCTCGTCTCCTACTTTCAAAACTTCACAAAAGCTCCCCTGAAAACACGCAAGACTAACACTCCTGGAAGAAAGGATACGGTGGAGACTTGGCTTAGCCATGGCCTGAGGGATCTTAGCAGAATGAAACTTCACTCTGCAGCAGAGTGTGCGCTGATATGAAACTTCCTGGCAGATTAAAACTGCGTGCCGGAACCTGGACTCGAAACTCGGACCTTTGCCTTACGTGGGCAACTGCACTACCGACTGTGCTATCCCGACACGACTCACGATGCCGCCTCAGGTCTTTACTACCGCCAGCGTGGGCAACTGCACTACCGATTGTGCTATCCCGACACGACTCACGATGCCGCCTCAGGTCTTTACTTCCGCCAGCGTGGGCAACTGCACTACCGACTGTGCTATCCCGACACGACTCACGATGCCGCCTCAGGTCTTTACTTCCGCCAGGCCCTCGTCTCCTACTTTCCGAACTTTACAGATGCTCTCCTGTATACACGCAAGACTAGCACTCCTGGAAGAAAGGATATGGTAGAGACATGGCTTAGCCACAGCCTAAGTGATGTTTCCAGAATGAAACTCCACTCTGCAGCGGAAGGTGCGCTTATATGAAACTTCCTGGCAGATTAAAATTACGTGACGGAACCTGGACTCGAACCTGGTACCTTTGCCTTACGCGGACAACTGCACCACCGATTGTGCTATCCCGACACGACTCACGATGCCGCCTCACAACTTTACTCCCGCCAGTACCTCGTCTCACACTTTCCAAACTTCACAGTAGCACTCCTGCAAACATGCAAGACTAGCACTCCTCCTAGAAAGGATATGGTAGAGACATAGCTTAGCCATAGCCTAAGGGATGTTTCCAGAATGAAACTTCAATCTGCAGCGGATTCTGCGCTGATATGAAACTCCCTGGCAGATTAAAACTGCGTGCCGGAACCGGGTCTCGAACCTCGGATTTTTGCCTTATGTAGGCAACTGCACTACCGACTGTGCTATCCTGACAGACTCACGATGCCGCCTCACAACTTTACTTCCCCCAGTACCTCGTTTTCTACTTTCTCAACTTCACAGAAACTCACCTGCAAACACGCAAGATTAGCACTCCTGGAAGAAAGGATATGGTGGAGACATGGCTTAGCCACGGCCTAAGGGATGTTTGAAGAATGAAACTTCACTCAGCAGTGGAGTGTGCGCTGATATCAAACTTCCTGGCAAATTAAAACTGCATGCCGGAACCGGGACCAGAACCTGGGACCTTTGCCTATCGCGGGCAAGCAACTGTGCTATCCCAACATGACTCTTGATACCACCTCACAACTTTACTTCCGCCAGGTCCTCGTCTCCTACTTTCCGAACTTTACAGATGCTCTCCTGCAAACACACAAGACTAGCACTCCTCGAAGAAAGGATATGGTGGAGACATGGCTTAGCCATGGCCTGAGGGATCTTAGCAGAATGAAACTTCACTCTGCAGCAGAGTGTGCGCTGATATGAAACTTCCTGGCAGATTAAAACTGCGTGCCGGAACCTGGACTCGAAACTCGGACCTTTGCCTTACGTGGGCAACTGCACTACCGACTGTGCTATCCCGACACGACTCACGATGCCGCCTCAGGTCTTTACTACCGCCAGCGTGGGCAACTGCACTACCGACTGTGCTATCCCGACACGACTCACGATGCCGCCTCAGGTCTTTACTTCCGCCAGGCCCTCGTCTCCTACTTTCCGAACTTTACAGATGCTCTCCTGTATACACGCAAGACTAGCACTCCTGGAAGAAAGGATATGGTAGAGACATGGCTTAGCCACAGCCTAAGGGATGTTTCCAGAATGAAATTTCACTCTGCAGCGGAGTGGGCGCTGATATGAAACTACCTGGCAGATTAAAATTGTGTGCCGGAACCGGGACTCGAACCAGAGTCCTTTGCCATTTGCAGGCAAGCGCACTAACGTCTGTGCTATCTCGACGGACTCACAATGCCGCCTCAAAACTTTACTTCCGTCAGTACCTCGTCTCCTTCTTTCCAAACTTCACAGAATCTCCCCTGAAAACACGCAAGACTAGCACTCCTGTAAGAAAGGATACGATGGAGACATGGCTTAGCCCCGGCCTAAGGGATGTTTCCAGACTGAAACTTCACTCTGCAGCGGAATGTGCGCTTATATGAAACTTCCTGGCAGATTAAAATTGCGTGCCGGAACCTGGACTCGAACCTAGTACCTTTGCCTTTCGCGGGCAAGCGACTGTGCTATCCCGACACGACTCACGATGCCACCTCACAACTTTACTTCCACCAGGAACTCGTTTCCTACTTTCCGAACTTTACAGAAGCTCTCCTGCAAACACGCTAGACTATAACTCCTGGAAGAAAGGATATGGTGGAGACATGGCTTAGCCACGGCCTAAGGGATGTTTTCAGAATGAAACTTCACTCTGCAGCAGAGTGTGCCCTGATTTGAAACATCCTGGCACATTAAAACTACGTGCCGGAACCGGGACTCGAACCTGGTGCTTTTCCTTTCACAGGCCGATGCCACCTCACAACTTTACTTCCGCCAGTACCTTGTTTCCTACTTTCCAAGCTTCACAGAAACTCACCTGTATACACGCAAGACTAGCACTCCTGGAAGAAAGGATATGGTAGAGACATGGCTTAGCCACAGCCTAAGGGATGTTTCCAGAATGAAACTTCACTCTGCAGCGGAGTGTGCGCCGATATGAAACTACCTGGCAGATTAAAATTGTGTGCAGGAACCGGGCTTCGAACCTGGGTCCTTTGCCATTTGCGGGAAAGTGCACTAATGACTGTGCTATCCCGACACGACTCACGATGCCGCCTCACAACTTTACTTCCGCCAGTACCTCGTCTCCTACTTTCCGTACTTTGCAGATCCTCTGCTGCAAACACGCAAGACTAGCACTCCTGGAAGAAAGGATATGGTGGAGACATGGCTTAGCCACGGCCTAAGGGATGTTTCCAGACTGAAACTTCACTCTGCAGCGGAATGTGCTCTGATATGAAATTTCCTGGCAGATTAAAAATGCGTGCCGGAACCTGGACTCGAACCTAGTACCTTTGCCTTACGCGGGCAACTGCACCACCGATTGTGCTATCCCGACACGACTCACGATGCCACCTCACAACTTTTCTTCCGCCAGTACCTCGTCTCCTACTTTCTAAACTTCACAGAAGCTCTCCTGTAAACACGCAAGGCTAGCACTCCTGGAAGGAAGGATATGGTGGAGACATGGCTTAGCCATAGCCTAAGTGATGTTTCCTGAATGATACTTCACTCTGCAGCGGAGTGTACGGTGATATGAAGCATCCTGGCAGATTAAAACTGCGTGCCGGAACCGGCACTCAAACCTGGGACATTTGCCTTTCACAGGCAAGCGCACCACCGACTGTGCTATCCCGACACAACTCACGATGCCCCCTCACAACTTTACTTCCGCCAGTACCTCGTCTTCTACTTTCCAAACTTCACAGAAGCTCTCCTGCAAACATGCAAGACTAGCACTCCTGGAAGAATGGATATTGTAGAGACATGGCTTAGCCTCAGTCTAAGGGATGTTTCCAGAATGAAACTTCACTGTGCAGCAGAGTGTGCACTGATATGAAACTTCCTGGCAGACTAAAACTGCGTTCCGGAACTGGGACTCAAACCTGGGACCTTTGCCTTTCGCGGGCAAGCGCACTACCAACTGTGCTATCCTGACACGACTCACGATGCCGCCTCACAACTTTACTTCCACCAGTACCTCGTCTCCTACTTTCCAAACTTTTCTGATGCTCTCCTGCAAACATGCGAGACTAGCACTACTAGAAGAACGGATATGGTGGAGACATGGCTTAGCCATGGCATAAGGGAAGTTTCCAGAATGAAACTTCGCTCTGAAGCGGAGTGTGCACTGATATGAAACTTCCTGGCGGTTTAAAACTGCGTGCCGGAACCGGGACTCGAAACTTGGACCTTTGCCTTATGCGGGCAAGCGCACTGCCGACTGTGCTGTACTGACACGACTCACGATGCTGCCTCACAAATTTACTTCCACCAGTACCTCGTCTCCTTCTTTCCAAATTTCACAGAAGCTCTCCTGTTAACACGTAAGGTAAAATAAATCAGTCAACACTCTGAAGATTAGGTTGAATACTATAATGCTTTAGTAGATACGGTCCTTTTTTGCAGTCAGTATACCATTCAGTTCAAGTTCAAGTTCAAGTTTGATTTATTCACCATTTATCATTTACATGATGTGGGTTTCGTCATTGTGTATGTACATAAAAAGAAAACATATAATACATAAAATATGTCAAAGTGCATAGTTAAAGAAAATACATGTAATACATATATTTCATATGTAGGTACAATACAACACACTATACTGTACACAAAAACCTTCTTATTTCGCTAAATGATGATTTTTTTTACATTATTCTGATTATTTTTCATTGAAATAGTCTTCTATTGTATAATAATATTTTGACAGTTTTTTTAAATCTGAACATCTTATCTATTTGTTTAATTTCATGAGGCAACTTATTGTACAGCTTTAGTCCTTGGTATTCACTGCTGTTTTGAGTCCTACATTTGTTTTTTCTGGGAAGGTGCAGGTGTTCCGTAATCCTCGTATTGTGATAATGTGCAGAATTGTTTGTGGCATAGCGATGTACATTTTTTCTTACATACAGTACTGTTTGGTAAACGTATTCACAAGGAACTGTCAGTATACCCAGTTTTTTAAACAATTCCCAGGAGTGAGCCCTTTTGTTCTGTTTTGTTATTATCCGAAGGGCCCTCTTTTGCAATATGAAAATTTTTTCAATATTCTGCCTGTCTGAGCCCCAGAAAATTATCCCGTATCTAAGGAGTGAATGAATGTATGCATGATATGATACTTTGAGGCAGTTATTGTTACATGCAGCTGCTAGTATCCTGAGATTCTTTTAGTTATCCTTGAGGTGTGTTCCCTCCATTTCATTTGATTATCTATATCCATCCCTAAAAATGTTGTGTTCATTACACAGTTCATGGGGTCACCATTTAGATTTAATTTAATATTATTTGTTTTATTTATAGCAAAATTAATACTGTGTGTCTTACTGCTATTAATGGTTACTTTATTTACCTCTGACCATTTGCATACATCTTTCAACATGATATCAGCTTTACTCAGCAGCATTTCCTGTGTCTTGCCCGTAATTATAATGTTGCTATTGTCAGCAAACAGAATTTTGTCACCATGAGTGACACTTTCTGGGAAGTCATTTATATATATATTAAAATAGGATTGGGCCCAGTATACTCCCCTGTGGGACTCCTATATTAATTAGTTTAGCATCTGACAGATGTTTCTCTAGATACTTGGGATTTTTATTAGGCTGTGAAATTTCTACTCTATGTACCCTATTCGTAAGATATGATTGGAACCATGTGTTTATTATTCCTCGTATACCTAGTGCCTCTAGTTTGTGAAGAAGTATTTTATGATCCACTGTGTCAAATGCCTTGGATAAATCTAAAAAGATTCCCGTTACACAATCACCTCTATCCATGGCTTCCATAACGACTCTTGTAAATTCCGCTATTGCTGCCTCTGTACTGCTGCCTTCCCTGAATCCAAACTGAGGCTTTGTTAGCAAATTATATTTATTGAGGTAATCCATAAGTCTATCTTTCATTATTGTTTCAATTATCTTTGAAAATGAAGACAATAGTGATACTGGTCTATAGTTTTCTATGGTTTCCGTATCTCCCTTTTTGTGTATTGGCAAGATTCTCGCTTGCTTTAAGTACTCAGGAAAGATACCTAAGCTGAAGGATTCATTTATAATATCTGTTAGAGTTCCCTTTATGCAATCTATACATTCCTTTAGCAAACACATTGGGACTTCATCAACGCCTGAGGATTTTTTATTTTTTAATCTATGCACTACGTTTTTGACTTTCATCTCAGTAGTTGGTAACAGGACCATTGAATTTGTTGAATACCTTCTGGCATGCAATACATACAAACTTGGGAAGTTTTTCTGTAATTCTGTTGCAATACTAGTGAAATAACTGTTTATGAAATTGGCCAGTTCATTATGATTACTAATTAATACTCCTCTATGTATTATTTGGAGATTTGCCTCTGATTTCTCCTTCCCTGTTTCCTTTCTTACCACTGTCCAAATTGCTTTACATTTATTCTTTGAATTGTATATGATGCTATCATTCATAGCTCTTTTTGCTGCCAGCAACACCTTCCTGTATATCCTTTTGTATTTATGATAGTAATCAAGAAACTCTGGGTCACATCTCTGACTTTTTAGTGAGCTAAGGAATTTGAAAGTTTGGGAGGATTTAATAATTCCCTTGGTGACCCACTTCTTAGAATCTGTACCTCCAACTGGACGTAATACTTTTGGAAATGATTCCTCAAATTTTAGTTTAAATATTGATGCAAATTTGCAGTACTTAGCCTCAACATTTTCCTCAGCATACACTTTCTCCCAGGTCTGGTGCTGTAGTTGCTTTGAAAAATCACACATTTTTGATTTGGAAAAAACCCTTTTGTAACCTTGGCTCCCATGTGATTTCTGTACACTTAAATTGATATTAACAAGTTGACAAGAATGGTCAGAAAATCCCAGCTGTTGTACATTTATGTCACATTTGTTTTTATCAATATTAGTTATTATGTGATCTATTAATGAAGCTGATGATTTGGTGATCCTCGTTGCCCTATCCACTACCTGTGTGACCACAAAGCTATAAAGAATATTCTGGTAAGTGTTACTAACTTCATTGTTTACACTTAAGTTTATATTAATATCCCCACACAATATTACACTTGCCTTAATTTTGCATGTCATATCCAGCACTTGGCTTAATTTACTCATAAAGACATCCACACTACCACTTAATGCTCTGTATACACACAGTATTGTTAATTTCTCTTTATGTACCATTAAATCTATTCCAGAGATTTCAAAATGCTTATCTACACTGAGTATACTAATATCAGATCTAACTTTAAACTGTAAGCCTTTTTTTACAAAAATACAAGATCCTCCACCTTTCATGGATGTTCTACAGTAAAAACATGCTCTTTCATAATTGCTTAAAGCTACGTTCACTATTTCTTCTTCTTTATACCAATGCTCTGTAATACATACTACTGAGATACATGAGGAAAATAGTTCTACTTCAAGTTGCTGTATTTTTTTTCTTATCGACTGCATATTTTGGTGGAGAATTGTTAGACTAGTAAATTTTTGAACACTGCTTACCCTGGATTTAACTTCTTTGCCCTGGTCAGTAAAAAATCCTTCAGATGGCCCGGAAGAACTGTTTTCCTTTTCCCTGCACCACTATTTTCACTGTTTGGAGCTGTTGGTGAAATTTCTTCTGTGTCTGTTGCCCCTCCTGTTGATGACTTGTCCCTGGTTACTGGTGTCTTCATTTGCTTCCTTAACCCACTGCACTCATATCCACTTTTAAAGCTATATAAGAAAGTCCACCTTTACCTGTCTGCTGTGCTGTTTGACCTTCTACAGGTGTGTCCTCTACCCCTGATGATATTTCATTTCTTTCCTTTGGAGATAAAGTTCTTTCTGCAGCAGTAGGTTCAGGTCTTCTGTCTGTTTGTCTAGAAACTGTAATTTCTCCAGTTTTTCTTGCTTTTTTTGTTGTGATCTTCTAGCTTTTTCTTGCTTTGTGATTCCTCCAGGCATTCTGTTGTTGTTGAAGTTGATTTTTCTTGAGAGTAATTTCTTTTTCTGTCTGGTGGTGAGATTAGTACTGGAGATGCTTGTAGCTGTATGGTTTGTGGCTTTTTTACATTTTTTTCTTCAATTGCTTTCAGGATTTCTTCACACATATATCTTTTTCCTTTCCTATTCCTATGTAGCCCATGTTTTGTGAAATGTTCCCTTACTGAAGATGTTACTCGAATAAATGTTGCATTTTGCACACTACGACACACTTTCTCAAATTTTCTGTTTGTTGTTACTATCTCTGTGTTGACACACGATTTTTCCATTAAATCATGTCTTTATGGTATGCTCACCACGAAGAAATTCACTTCCGTGTTACTTTGCAGTGTGTCTTTTAAAGATCTTACCGCTTGAATGCTGTTGTTTTGGTAAACATCATTTGAGCCTCCCACTATAATACAGTTGCAGCCTGGCCTTAGCAAGTTTTTGCAGCCCTTCGATATTTCGTGTAGTGGGGCTCCTGGTTTCGTTATTCCGCTTGCTTTCAAATTGGTATTTATATTTCTCACATTTGCAGCTAGTTCCTTTCCATGACTATCTGAAAGTATGATTATTTCTTTTTCTTGGATACTGTTTTCGTGTCTGCAATACCCGTTTCCTTGCTTCTTATACATTAAATTCGGTAAACACTCCACTTTTTCTTTCGTGATGCTATCGTTTTCCGATGTTAATGTGGATTTCTTCCAGGTTTTCAGTTCATGACCTACCGATACTATATATTGTTTCTCCTGACGAACTTTTTGTGGCCTACTAAGACTGTTGTTTACCTCTTTCAAGTTTGTTGCTTCGAATTTTCTAAGGCTATCTATCGTTGTTTGCAGCATTTGAATATACGTTTTTGCTGCTTCGACACTGTTTTGCAACACTTTGACGACACATTGTTCACGTTTTCCAAAATATTTATCTTTTACAAAATCACGCGGCTTGCAGTAAACATTTCCACAATCACATATTTCATTCACTGTTTCACAGTGTTTTATGCACTCCAAATGTATCCACTTATGCGTGAAGGAACACGTATTTATGCCATTTATCACTTTATCACCACATACTACACAATTTAAACAGAAGAATTGGCCATTTTTTACGGAACTATTAATCAACGCATCTATACTCGCCGCCATTTTTCCATTTTTTTAAAAGGAATATTGAACTGTGGTGTAACTCTGCATTTTTCACACCAATAACAGTGTGTAAAGTTAAAAGTGACAGATAAAACTCTTTGGTTTGACTGGGGACTGAACCTGTGACAGTATAATATAGTCTGTGTTGGTGTAGCTGCCAGCTCAGTTGTGTGGTTTGAATCTACAAGGTAGTAACTTCTTTTACAAAATGAAAAAGTGCAGTTTCTCTGGACCTACAGTTGAGGAACAATGGAGGAATCTTTGTTTTCGCCCCTGTGCTGTGAATAGGTGAAAATTCTATTCAACTCTTTTCTTTTCCTGTTTTCATAAATAGGTTAGATTTTCCTGGCAATCAGTTTGTATAGTTATACACAGTGGTGTAGCTATCATAGGGCTAGGCGGGGCAGTGCCCCGGGGCCCCCGAGCTATAGGGGCCCCTTGGCCTTCGTGAGCGACGATCGAAAAAAGTTACAGTAGAGCGTAGAACTTTCTATTTAATTTTTTTTACCTTCCCATCCGATCGTCCCATCATACCCCTTCCCCTCAAACCAAGTTTCCCACAGTATCCGCACTGGGCCACCGGCTGGCGGAATAATGCTTCTAATTGGGCCTTCACGACGCCTCTAAATGTTCAAATGTTTGTATAGCTTTATGGGACTTAACTACGGGGTCATCAGTCCCTAAACTTACAAAATAGCTAATACTAATGACGACACAAATATCCATGCACGAGGAGGGATTCGAACCCCCGATCGTAGTGGCCGTGCAGACCGTGACTGGAGCGCCTCAGTCCTCTCGGCCACCGCGGCCGGCACGACGCCTCTATGTGGCGCTGCTGACAGGCGCAGCTGCCAGTCCAATGTGTCCAACAATCGGCACACTTCAGTCAGCAGAAGCAGTGTTGCGGCGTGCAATGTGAAGGATCGCGCTCCTCCAAATACAGTATAAATACATTTAATGTATAGTACTTCTTATTGGCAAATAGAAGTGTACAGTTCGAATATCCGAATAAACCGGTTTTCCGAATATCCATGTCTCCAAATTACTTCGGATAATAGACGTTATACTGTATATAATATTTTTTGTTGAATGAAGGAATTTCGACTTTTAATTTCTCATGCCGAAATTGAGCCCAACATGGACAGTTCGCCAGTTATGTAAGGAAATTATAACAAAATATACATTATTGGAATGTGAGGTTACGGAAGTATTTCCGCAGTTTTATTCTTCTGCAGCAGCCGAAGCTCGACTCGGACATTTGGCACTCATAGCAATTGAAAACAAGGCTGATTCAAGCCTAGATTTAAAAGACCTTATTGATGATTTTGCAAAAACCAAAGCCAGGAAAATATTGTACAATAATTGTTAAAATAAAATTGATTACTTTTTAATTGTGTACCCATATTATTACTATAATGTACGGCAGTCACAAAAACGCTTACCGATAATTACCGATCAGAAATATATCTTTGTCAACATCTGCAATCTAACAGTTTGAAACATTGTATTACTCCAGTAGGTATTCTTTCATTCTGACTTTGTTGCGTGGGGAAACACGAACGAAATCCCCACGACTTGAAAAACGCTACACATTAAGTTCGTGATACACAGTAAAGCACGAAAAATAATTATGAATTTTTTTCAAGGACTAATAGTATTCGTGTTACAAGAAATAGAAAAATTCCCAACTTTTAGAAAACAATGTTTTAACACATTGACTGCCACGTCAGTTAAATATAAGTCACAGGAAGTCTTCTCTTCGGGTCATTTTCCATTTAAAGCTCCGTGGTGTAGTTGTAACTAATAGTAGCGTGCTGTGACTTGGAGTTGCAGCACGTTATGGCTTCAGTAACAAACCATGTTCGTGGCCTCCAGTTTTCAAGAGCTTAAGAGTAGTTATTGACACTTGAAATCGTGGAATAATTATAACTCACATGGCCCAGTCATACTGAAGTTTCCTTGTTTTTATAATTTATTATTTGGTATTACATATTACTTATACATTAGATTGTATATCACAAACAGTTTTAATTACATTCTCCAACTCTAATTGCAAAAACAATGAAAAGACTGTAAAAATTGGGCAATTCCCCTGTTATCTCTAACATCTGTATACACTGTGCTTTATAAAGAAACACTCTTCGAAAAAATATGAGTCACAATTTTTTACATTTCCATGTAGTTTGTTTACATTTCTTGACAGCTTGCTCTCGTCCAAATTCATTCTTCATTTTTTCGTATCATCCATACACCTATGACTTGCTGCTCCCATGTTCATAAGAGCACAATCTGCAGGCAGGTCGGTGCGGTGGCTACGGTGAGAGATTTCTCAGGGGCATCGGCATCTTCTGTATGGAGTAGTCTGAAAGTCACTTCCACTTTGAATTATGTGATTGAGATGATCTTGTTGTTGATGTAACGGTAAATCACAAGAGCATTTACCAGTGCTGACCCTGTCAACAGTTCAGTTGCAAGCTTCCTGTACCATTTCACACCCCGACTTAGACAATATAGGACTTCATTTGGCGAGATAGATCTATAAATGACTGATTGTAGTCAGTTATCATTGTTGGGTTTTTCTTTGTGGCCCTCTTGGTTTGAACTTCAGCTTCTTCCTCTCCATGAACAGCATCAACACATTCCTCTTATTTTGCCATTTCAGTAATATCTTCACCTTCTTCACGTATATCCATAACTTCATCTACAAGCTTCTGTACATGCCTTTTTTCATCTACATAACTTCTACGTGACACTTTCTCCTGCTACAATATCACTGTGTTACGGAGCAAACAACACTGAATAAAGATTGTAGTAAAAATGCAAAAAAGCAATAATGGAACTGTACGCAAATAATGTTGTGGAATGAAAGACTTACAGGAGTACCAACCCAAAATTATTAGCGACATAGCAAATGGCACACCTGGCACTTTACTCTGGCGCCATCTGAGTCATATGTAACAAACACAAAAAAACATAAACAATATTTTAAACTTATTTGTACTTCAATCGCTTACTTCAAGCAAACTAAAGCAGAATATGAAAAAAAAGTAAGTGGTCTCCGGGGTACGGTAACCCAAGTATACCTTTGGCAGCCAATATGTTAATATAGTTATTGTTGAACAGAATGTTGAGGGGATGTGACAGGTGACACAGTAGGATAAGGGTGGGGGTGTGGAGAGCAGAAGATGCGGGAAAGGGCAGACCGCTGGAATGGTCAGGCATTGCCATTCTTTGTGCGCCTGCTAAACGAACAGCGAGAAAGCGAGCCCCACTCTGTCTACCCCATTACGTCGCAAAAGGAAATTACAAGGTGTTTTACAAAGTTATACCGACCCTTTTACAGAGCACCTCATAAATCAGACGACGTACTGCACAGACACACCTGGAGAGTGCGCATTTTCCACAAAATGCGTTGCGCCAGGAAACAGACATGTTTATTTTCCACAAATACGTTAATACGGTAATTTTTGCGTGAAAGCATAACAAACAAACTTTACAATTATATTAGAGAGTAGGATTAAATATTACCTGCTGCGTGACACACAATAATTTACTAAGTAGTATTTAGGTTTGCCTTATTGTCTTCCAGTGGGCGGTAAGGAGCTGATGATGAAGTAGTTTTGCATCTGTACCGTATTAGTGTAAAGAGGGCCCCAATCTCAATTTTTGCCCCGGGGCCCTTGGTGACATAGCTACGCCACTGGTTATACAGAAATAGATATCTAACAAAAAATGGATATTTATGATCTTCGACATCTTCTCTTCGAGCCAATGTTCTGTTAAGTTCAACACAGAAATAAATTGCAGTAAAGTCTCTTAACACATTTTGTTGAAGCACTCGGATATTTGCACACAACTCTTAAGCTTGTTACACCACTGGGTGCTTATTTCTCTATTGTGCTCTTTTTTTGAGTTGCAGGAGACATCATAAAATAAGGATGCATGTGCTGCTAATTTCCTCTTTTGATACACACAGGGGTGATGTGCTTTTCATGTTTTTACCCATAAGTAATTGTTGCTCCTTTCTGTTGCTCATCTTCCATCATTTTAGTTTCATTTCTTCTTGCACATTTTTTCGCCTCCAATTGAGGAATATGTGTAACCATCTTTTTGCAAATGTAGACCATACAGACTGATTGCTTATTTAACACCTCTCTCCTAAGAATAGAGGTGTCACCATAAAGCTCGTGAGACGTGTTCTACATTTTCAAATGAAAAATTTCGACAATGGAAGGTCCAGATTGAAATGTCAATAATATGGGGATAGATAATAACTTGCTGTAAAATCGATCACTGAACTGTCGACACACACACATAAAGACACATTCACACTACATACT
Organism: Locusta migratoria; assembly: GCA_026315105.1. Lineage (NCBI taxonomy): Eukaryota > Metazoa > Arthropoda > Insecta > Orthoptera > Acrididae > Locusta > Locusta migratoria. The sequence goes on along the minus strand of CM048747.1, from coordinate 569,684,594 downwards.
TAAATTTCGACTGCAGCCTTCATCAGGAAAGAGTTAACTCATTCACACATGACAGCCAACACTGGCTGCTATGGCATAGGTAGTTTTCATGTGTGGATAAGTGATTGTACTGTTTTTTGATGAAGACTGCGTCTAAAATTTTAAATATCTGGTTTGAATGTTTGTCTTTTATGTCTGTTGGCAGCTCAGTGACTTTCTTCTTACGAGTTGTAACCTACAGATTTATTTAATAAGAAAAGCATTTTCACTTTTCTATATGCTCTTAACGCTAGGTTCCAAAGTTGAATTGAGCATATGATAACCAAAATATGGCTTCCACAAGAATAAACAAGCTTTAGCCTATGATGCCATTTTCTTCATGCAACAAGATTTCGGCATAGTTTAAACTTTCCCGTTGTAATGAGGAGCAACACATATTTCACGTAATCTTGCTTTTGAAAGTAACTGTTGACATAAACTAAGTAAAACAATGAGATTATCTGTTACACTTTTCCATTTTAAAACTCTTGTTATTATTATATACATCAAGTCATTTTCTTTCGGTTATCACACGTATATGGACTTGTATAACAGCAACGGACATATTTTTACGTTTAAATTAATCTTTGTAAACTAGCTTTGAAATACGTTCTTTATTAGCTAAGCTCATAAACACATATAATGATTATTCGTTCATTCACAGTCGTACCCAGCAGTACATAAATTGTGTATCTATTTGCTACCAATTTCTTAGTATTCCATGGCTAAACTGTCCCACACGACGTTTACAGTACGGCAACAACCCAGTCAGCAAATAGGTATGTTTTCTACGAAACGATTACTTCCTGAGTTTTTTCAGTGGTATGTCGGGAATATTTGTATTAAAATCTAGCTCCTTTTAATCCTGCTTTGACGAAATACGTAACTATATGCTGCGGTACTGTATATCTTTCTGAAGTTAGGGACGTCAAAACAAAACTGTCATTTAGTTCAGCATCTCGAATGTTAACCGAAGTCGAAAGGTCGATATATGGCTTCTGTCATCTTCGATATTGACGCTAGCCCCCCGATTATACCGCCGGAAAAAACTTTATTCCACGTTCGCCTAATGCGTACACAACCTGCGATTACATTGTTGTAAGCAGAATAACAACTATTGTGACAGTAATTCCGCCGATCCTCCATTTGTTTTCATTTAACACTTTACAGTAGAGATGGGCAAGAAATCACGTACTCGTGAAATATCACGGTGATTGAAAATTCACTGTTTTCACAGTCGCGGCGATCTGAGGTTCGTTCCAGCAGCAGCCAGACTGCTACTTTCAAGCGCTAAGAAACAGGTGTTACTAGCATGCGTAGCTACTATGACGTAAAAATCCTTGTTTGATACTTGCACTGCTGGAACGCTTTTTGCACTGTTTCTGGTTGCAGGCGAAGATGAGTTTAAAGGAATAATTAAAATACTTTCCTTCCTAATAACGAAGAAGTGTAAACGAGAAATATCTGATCTCAAGTGGGATTGCAGTGACTTCGAAATAATCGAAAAACACGGTACAAACATGCACGTATCACGTGATGACTACCCCCCACTCTAACTCAGACCTCTCTGCGCATGCGCAAATTGGCAGCTTGACCGCGCCAGAAATATTTTTTCGGGTAGCGTCTGGCTGCTTGCAGCAACTGCTGGAACACCAAACAGCCACACTCCAAGTAGCCAGAAGCGGGAGAAGGCGCTGCTGGAACAAAATTTCAGCGTTGCGCATGCGCGTCAAGCAATCTGGCAGCTGCTGGAACGAACCTCCGGAATCTGATCGTGATTTCAGTCACTGTCACGGTTGGGTAGCAACAAGCAGGAATAGCAGCGAACAGCAGTACAAACTACAAATAGCCATCTGGTGGCCGAAAGGAGTACTAAGTGCAGCAGCGAATAGCAGGTGCAGCAGCGAACAGCGAAGAGGAGGTGAGGGAAGAGAAGCAGCAAAGGCTAAAGGAGCCATTTGTGGGTCGAAATCTGTACTAATATCAAAGCATAGCAACGAATCATCGATAAGCGAAGAACGGGTTTAGCAGTGAATCACCGACTAGCAAAGAGCGGGTGTTCCGGCTAAAAGCCGATTATGGGCAGTTACCAGTTCGCATACACTTGTGCATTTTTCCTAGAAAATCGGCAGGGAGAGGTTAAAAACTGAAAAACATATCTCGTCCATTTCGCCGTTCGTCGTCTAAAAGTGTATATCTTGTTTCGGCTAAGATGAAGCGATCGAGGACGAGCGAGATGTCATTTCACCGCTCTTAATAGCGACTATGCGAAATATAATTTGTGTGGCATACAGTTGTCGCATAAAACTTATATCTCCAACTTGAAGAAGCACCGTGAATACGCGCATGTAACCGAAATATGTAACGACTTCTTCGAGAGCCATCAAACCTGAGGTGCCAGAGCAATGTATGTTGCAATCACATTGTTTTATAAGTAATTAACTTTTGTCTGTACTCTATTTTTAAAACTGCTGTAATAATAGTAGGCGGTATGTTGTTTTAATACTTTTTTTAGTGTGGAAAGGTAGACTCCTTAAGCACTGAGTATTGTTCTAGCAATAAAGAACGCAGTTGCGGCGTGCAGAGCAACAAGTAAGCTCTACGAACATTTGAAGTGTGAGTGCTTGCACTCCGCTACAATGTTGGCAATACCACGTGGTTGACAATCAGAGTCCGAGTTGTGTGCTCTCTGCAGCCGTTACCAACGCATGAGCAACACGAAAAAACATGTGAGTAAAATCATTCCCCACGGGACTTGCGCTGGAATACTGACATCACATTAATTGTTTCAATTATACTAAAGATCTCAGCTTCTTATTTCATATGTATGCATAAATTTTGAGTTAAAAGTGTATGGCACTGGAAATGAAACTGCAGTAACTTTTTATTTATTTAAGCATCCAGTTAGCTGCGCATGATACATCTTAAAAACATATGGCACCTAACAGTAAAACTGATACTATATTACTGTAAGTAATTGAAGCGTGTAAGGTAATATGGTAACTATTATACGCCAGTGTATATAAATAACAGCACTCTCTAATAACTGCAGTATCAATTACATTAAAGAAACAAGTTATTAAAATTGAGGGCATATATTCATTGACAATGAAATAAACGTACCTTGCAAATAATTTTTACAGTTACTAAGAATATTTACTATTCTTTCATTGTCTTGATGTGGTTAGAAAGTTTATTGTACAGTTATTTTAATCTATACTTACTATTGACTTATTTGTTGAGATTTACTTTTCTCGGTTCACAACGTAACTTTCATAACAACAAAGAGACGATAAATTAGTTACTGGCAGATGAAACATTATAAGAAAAGTATCTAACTCAATTTTTGTCAGTTCCATTGTAAATCATACAAGTCGCCGAAATCGCGGCGATTCAATCACGGAAATAGTGGAAAGAGCAGAAATCACGCAATAGCGGAAAGAGCTGAATTCACGGAATAGCTGTAAGAGTAGAAATCGCGGAGGGATACACGTCGTGAAAACCTCAAACAGTGGTTCTAAACCGTGATTAATCACGGTTTAGAATCATGGTGATTTAAAAGTAGCAATCACGGAAATCACTGTTAGCGGAAAATCACGGTTTAGCCCATCTCTACTTTACAGTTGTCAGCTGCAGATCACGTGACAGATCTGGAGTGACATCTATCGGCATCGCCAGGAAATTTTCATTTTTATCTCTGGACGTTTCCGGCGGTATAAACTCGGCCCTAAAAACCGGGGTAACGTTCAACTCACCACACTTGGAGCAAATGTGACGTCATTTTGACGTCAGACGCTGTATCGAAGACCACACCAACAGCTATCGACTTGCGATCGCACACTTGTTGCTGTGTGCAAATGTCGTCTGCTAGCAACCTCCTTGTGTGCTAGTGCAGTTTTTGAGACTTTGTTTGGTTAGCTGTCGTATCATAATAAACAAGTTATTATTGGTACGACTGCAATATGGTGTAAAAGTAGCATTCTTGTGTATTGCTATATTTAGTGGTAGAATAAAAATATCTCGTTCTCCGTACGATACGTTATAAACAAACATCTTGTATCATCCCGATATAGTGGTTATGAGCCATTTATAAATATTTTTTGTAAATATTCAAAATGCGTTGAGGGGTTTCTTTCACTTTTTCTGATAGAAATTTCTCATTTAGTGAAATGTTTCTATAATTTCTGTAGTGTGCGTGATGTATGGATTTGCCAAGTATTATATAAATATTGTAACTTGTGCAGACAACACCAAATTCTGATTGAAATGAATAGGCCTACTAGATTGTAGGGAATTCAGGTCTCAAATGCTTCCAAAATCAAGAGTTTGAGATGAACTTTGGGATGTTACCATGTGTTTGTGCATATGTTGATAGAAAATGTTTCTTTTTATCCCCTCCAAATAAATTACAGAAACTATTTTTCATCGTTTATTTTAGTGGTTCACATAGTGTACCTATACCATAAGCACAAGTTTCACAAATATTAAAAAAAAAGTATTTTAGTCTTTTTTGTACAGTACATTAGGTTGTTACATTCATGGATTCCAATAAGAATAGTTTCTGGGGTATCAGAAGAAAAAGGGTATTTGTATATGCCCACAGCTTTCATTCCAATTTAATTAAATGTGTATTTGGGTTGTAAAAATGTGGCATCTATTTTGTAACAATTTGTTATTTACATGCCTTGCACTTCTGAATGTACAATTAAGTTATTCAACTCAACTTGCATACAATGTATTTCGTATTTGGAAGCACATACAAATGTGTCTACGAGTTTGGTTTATACATATGAAACTCATAATGCATAGCTGTAGCAGAATAATGAAATTATGGACCATTTACATTTTTTTAAGGAACAGATGGGGAGTTGGGTGAACTAATTTGCCTACAGTAAAACTGGCATAACTGTAGACTGGGATACCTCCCATCTGCTTTGACCCATGACATCACCAAGATGTCGGTAAACCAGTATATGGGATATCGTAATACTTCTGTATTGTAGATACAAATAATCTGTTGTTATTATAGATAACAGAATGTACCATCGATCATGGGTCGTAGCCCAAAAGTTCGCGCCTTCAGTGCTCACATACGATAAAGAAATCTCTCGGTTAACCTACACCTAACCATCATGGAGAAGCTACAGATCACCTTTTAAACACAAAGTATTAATCTTTTGTGTCTGAAAACAAACTATCGTCTTTAACTCAACCACTACATAATCATTCACGCCTTCTACAAACACGCACGCACCTCAAAACTACCGCGCTGGGATGACATCACGGGTCAAAGCTGACGGGCGTTATCCCTGTCTACAGGTGAGCTGTAATACTCTTTACTTTGAGACTGATTTGGCCTTTATCATGATTAATTCAGGTTGAGGAAAACCTATCTCATTTCTGTGTGTCCAGACAAAAAAATTGGATGTGATGTATGTCTAGTTTAGTCTAATTTGTCACATAATCTGTGATGGGACCAGAACAGTCTGTCCTTTCCCTACATTGTTTTGGTATTTTAATTGGGGTATTTGTCACCATTTCTCCTCTCATTTGCATTCCTTGTATGTAGCTTTGTTTTGCCTATGTTATGATGGAGCATCTAATTAATGGTCAGCTCTTGACATATGGACAGTACTTCGTAGGTCATGTCTCGGAGTGTGTCAAAGCATCAGTCAGATACAGAGATAGTCTTATTTTTGGGGCTTTTCAAGCAGTTTCAGATTTCATTTTCGAGACCTTCAATTAATCTTCTGCTAGGCATTTATCTGATTTTCAGAGTACCCATGCCAGTTATAGTTGGAATTTTTAACTACCATTTGTATGGTTGTTATAATGTTTGTGTGTTCTTGAATAAGATTCTTTTGTTCGATAACCATTCATGCTAGTTTAACGTAGCCTTCCACTGAAGTACCCAATACCATAATTTATAGAAGGAAACTTTCCTGGTGGGATAAACAAATATTATTTCATATGTATGCATAAATTTTGAGTTAAAAGTGTATGGCACTGGAAATGAAACTGCAGGAACTTTTTATTTATCTAAGCATCCAGTTAGCTGTGCATGATATATCTTAAAAATGTATGGCACCTAACAGTAAAACTGATACTATAAGTAATTGAAGTGTGTAAAGTAATATGATAACCATTATAGGCCAGTGTATTTAAATAACAGCACACACTAACTGCAGATCAGTTACATTAAAGAAACAAGTTTTGAGGGCACAGAGTCATTGACAATGAAATAACACCTACCTTGCAAATAATTTTTACACTTAGGCCTACAAAGAATATTTACTATTCTTCCAGTGTTATTTTATCCCCCCCCCCCCCCTTAATGCTTATGTAGTGGCCCATATTTTCTGAATTATGTTAACATGCTGACTGAAGGTCCAGTTTTTGTTTTGTGCCACTAATATAATTATGTAAGTAAGCACCTCATGAACAGACTTGGTGATGTTATGCTGGGCTTTAAAAATAAGTTTGCAAAAGTTACAGGGTGCTGTATTTTCAGTTGACCATATGATGCTCTGTTGCTCTATGAAACAGTTTTTGGTTACTGCCAAATTGTTCCAAAATGATTCCAACCCGCGGTAATGATTGTGTTTAGGCATAATTAAAAAAAAAAAAAAAAAAAATTGTTTGTGTTGTAGACCTGCATAAAGCCTTACAAAATGTAAAGTTACATGAGTAATAGACTTTAGTTACATTCTATACTGCCATCTGAAATGTATATAAAGATTTTTACTGTTTCGTTGCACACATCGATTGTTTACACATTCTGGGCACTTCCACTGCTGCCACCACCACCTTAAGCCATTACTGTGTATCACAGTGAACAGTATGTGACATTAACACAGAAAGGCCAAGGTAAAATGTCATGTGGGTAATAATCCTTACATTGTTAAGCTCTCAAATTACTTGGCGCAAGCGGTGGACCTAGTACAACTATTTTGTCAGAAACATGATTTTTCTTTTTAAGTTTAATCTTGTATCATAAATATAGGCTATATGTGTTATATCAACAATTGGATAACACCAACTCCTCTGTAGTTTTCAAACAATCCAAAATATGAGTATCACCATACATTACATATTACTTTAAAGGATAGCTGGCATTTGGCAGACTCTGTTGTCCACAGAAAGGAGACAAATGAAATCACTGTAGGTCTGGCTACCATTAAGTCACACAGAATTTTAACAGCTTAAATATCATAATCTTTATAATGTTATGATTCTTTCATTAAACCTACTGATTTAGGTATGTTTCAGAGCAAGTGTCATGATAAGGAATACCATCATATTAAGGCAGCTGGGAAAAAAATGTATATGCCAGCAATGGTAGTTGTGACATTTTGTAGAAAGTCAACCATGCCTTGTGTTGTATTTAACTGCGTCAATGTTGTAATGTGTGAAGCGAAGCTAGAAAGCACAAAGAGTATCACCAGCTAAATTTAAGTAGATGATACAGGGCAGACCAGTGGTGGAATACACACAAGTCTTAAACATTTATTTTCATTTTGCATTAAAAAAAGTTTTTTTCTTTTGTCTAGTGAACATATAAAAGTACCACTGGGTACCTTATCTTGTTGGAAATGAGAGAGAGAGAGAGAGAGAGAGAGAGAGAAGGGCATGTGAATTGTAATTTGTATGTTCAGTTTTGCTCATATTTGTTGTACAAATGTTTGATGTTATCTGACGGAGTGAGCAAGATTCAGAGACAGGAGGAAGATGATGATAATGTTGCAAAAAGAAGAAACCAAATTGTTATTTATAGCATACAAACTTATATGTAGTTTAAATAATGTAAGAATCTATAAAATGTGCTTCAAAAATGAAAGTTGTAACTTTTCTACCAAGTATTTGCATTCCATGTAACAACTGAATAAATTGTATAAAAGATAAAAATATATGGTATTATATAAACCAGTTGTATGTAATGTCTACTAACAAAGCCATGTGTAACAGCACAGTTGTTTACAGCCAAATAAATAGATTTTAATGAGAGTTTCTTGTTTTTCAAATCTGTCTGATGCACTTTACCTTCCAAAACGTATCTCTTAACTCTTTTTATGGGAGCACTGGTTAGTCTGATGTATGCCTGAAGTCTGTCACTTTGCTCATTGTATTTAATGTGACTACTTAATTTATGCACAATTAAGTCTCGATAAAGGTATGAAGATTTTTGTAAAACTTACTGTTATAATTGCAAATAGCTTAAATAAATCAGACTACACTTTAACTACCATATTGCTTGGAACAAAATTAAGAGGCAGCACTTAAGCAAGTTTGAAATTAAGGGAGCAAATTTTAGCATTTCAGTTTTGTAAAAGAGTTGGGTACAAAGGCTCCAGTTTAATAAAATGTAAAAATTGAAGGAAAACAGGACTCGTTTTTTCCACAATTGTATTTGCTATATTTTTCAAAACAAATTATTGGTAAATGTTCAGACTTGTTATATAAATATTTTAAGCTATGGGCACTAAAAAAATACTAACTCATTTGCAATGGAACTTCCACAGTAAAGAAACTGAATATATATAATCTATAATGTTATTGACCAAAGGTGATGGGTGGTATCCCATGCTTCAGTAATGTCCTAAACTTTAACTTACTTACTAGTCAAGGGTACATACAATCAGGAACAGCATTAATTATTTCATAGTCAACATAAAGGATTATCTCACTGATTCTCATGTGATTGAGTTTTCAAACAACATTGAACAGTCCTTGCCACTCTAGACTGGTGACACAATAAGTAAAATGTTACCCTATGGTTACAAGGACCAGATCTGATCACAAACACTGTTACCTCTGAGTTATTCAATTCAAACGACAACTGGAATGGAACTGAATCCATGCTATAAATGATTGAGCCAAGCCTATTCAGCACCAATTGTGATTTGTATCTGGTCAACCACAGATTTACCGGTAATTGTAAAGTGGACCTATACTGTATTTGTCAGCACAATAGAACTTCTTTGAATATATTTAGAAAAAAGTAGAACATATATTTAATCCTGCTCCCAATAAGATACATTACTGCTACAGAGCCTTGTTAACATAGCATGACTCCTTTGGCATGTTTGAAAGTGTGAAGTTTATGTAATCATCACAGTACCTCTATCACATCACTTATTCTGACTTGCCCAATGTCAGGTTGCATTTCAGTACAATGTTTGGAGTAGAGAACAAAAAAGGAAATAAAAATACACAAGTAGCCTAAGTTTTTTGTAATTATCTCCAAGTAGGCCTAAAGTATTGCACTTTAACTATTCATGGTGTCAAATTTCAACTGGAAGATCTGTGTTCACATTTTCATTTTCTTACCATAGAACTTAAATGTAAACCAATGGCTTTAAAACCCAACTAAGACCTCAGGCTATGCTACAAGTAAATCTGCCATCAAATTCAAGATTTCAAGGGAAAGGGACCAACATCACCCTCATTCCATAGCAGAAAATTTATAGGTATTGGACTATGGGACAATGTGTATTTCACATTTATTTTTCAACCATTTAATATCACATAATTATTTCAATGAAACACTGTTCAGTCACACATAGTTTCTACACACACTTATGTTATCAGTAATGTCACATTTAAACTGCGAGTTCAAGAGTTGTCTTGAATCTTCAAGTTTCTCAGAATAAGCAAGTATTCATAGTGGGAACTGCATCTGGAAAATCATGAGCATTATTAAACTTTTCTCTAAATATTGATTGGTATATAATGTATCTCGACAACACAATATCACATTTGTTTAATTTGATAAAATTTAATCACAAGTAACAAAAATTTTAAACTATACTTACTATTGACTCATTTGTTGAGATTTACTTTTCTCGGTTCACAACACAACTTTCATAACAACGAAGAGACGATAAATTAGTTACTGGCGGATGAAATATTATAACAAAACTAACTCAATTTTTGTCCGTTCCATGGTAAATCATACAAGACGCCGGAACCGCGGCGATTCACACGGTTTAGAAATTAGAATCACGGTGATACTGGTAATGGTAACTTCGAAGCACAAAGCTGAAAGCAGACACACGTGTAAATGTTTACCCTCGAACACTAACGATAGTCGATAGGTGTTTTGGTAGTATCGTCGATACAGCATGTGACGTCATAATGACGTCACGCTTGCTCCAAGTGTGGTGAGCTGAACGTTACCCTAAAAACCGAAAAGTGCCGCCGGAAGTAACCAGAGGGTGAATTTAAGTCGATAGCGGCTGCTATCGAACCTCGCAGTCGATTAATGTCATTCAACGCCATGTTTGTATTATTAGTTTATGACTTTATGTTGTGGTGTTATGAGATGGAGTCATTGGAGTGTACAATTGGGCGTTAACTGTAGTTTCTGTTGCTCGTGTTTTTAGTATGGCGCGTATGTTGGCAACAGTAAATAAATCGTTTCTGGACCAGAGAGCTTATATTGTGGAACTACCTTTTATCCGTTCCCACCTTAAATAACAACATAGATTTTAAAGGAATAAAAATTATTAGCAAAAGAAATCTGTATTTCAGAAAGCACAAACGTACATTGAAAAATTTGAAGCTTTTACCTTTTGTGTAAGAAATTGGTACATTAGGAGCTATTTTTCCTGTACTCATAAAAAGAAACTAAGAATAGCTTTAACACAAAAATCTGGAAAAATTAAATGTTTTAGTTAATCCTAAGAAGTTTGCAATTTTTCAAACAAATAGCCTACTTTAGTTAAATTGTAGTTTGCATGAACTGAGCTGATGCTTGTCATATTGATGTTTGTAGGTGGTGACAATGAATGATACGTGAAGGCAACCACAGTGAGAAATGGTTTTACATTTTATGCTTTGAACACAAATCAACATTGCGAATGTCCATGTTTTTATGAGTAACATTGAAAATTCATGACATTACCGAAGAACAATTACACATTACACTTTTGTCACAGAATAAATTAAAGAAAAGTACACTGAGGACTCATTACTACATGGATGTAAAAGTTTATTTTAAATTACACAGCTTTGGCTGAAAAGTCTCTTTAACTAACAACAAATAAAACTTGTAATTAAATAAATGTCCATTTACATTACATAAAACGAACTGTTTCTTCCATTTAGTGGCTGGTCCTTGATGTACTTTCCCGAAGCATTGTCTTGTAGTAATTTGTATTCCCATAGAATTTTCATTGACATCTACGGTGATGACTTCCAAACGTGTAGCATTAGGGTGTTGAAACACAGATAACTAGTGTGCCAGATTTATATTTTCTGTGAGTAATGGAAATTGATGCTAATTTCATTGCCAATAGTAGAAGGTCCTTTTTGATGTGGTGCATTGTAATTGAATATAAATGATTATATAAGTGACCAATAAGTCACTGATCTGCAACTACATCCCACCACACCTGAAAGACCTCTAAAGCTCTTCCTCTTTGCAAATTAGTTGACACTGAACTTGTAGAAAATTCAGGAAGGATGCAACAATATTTTGAAAGGGATAGATTGCTGTGCATCACATAGATGTCTCAATTGGCCAAAAAAGGGTTCTCACTTGTAGCTTCTTTAAACATGGAGCCAAAATTACAATCATACTTACAGGAGTGCTGTCTTCAGGTCTTGTGGCAAAACTGTCTAAAGAAGGCTGCACTAGCCTATTTGCAATTCTTGTTAATTCTTTAATATTCGCATTACATAACTGTTTCACAGTATCATCATGTAACTTAACTGTTCCTTTGCTGTACATTATGTATGGGGCCTTGGAAGGTGGGTATAGCCAACTTTTCATTTATTATTCAGTCATAATTCCGAAAGTGAATACAGATATGAAATCAATTAAATGTTCTTATTTACACGAATATTTAACCCAATGGTTGAACATGTCATTTTAATTGTAGAAGGGCATACATTTTCATTGAACTGTTTTAAATGGTTGTAATGACCTACAAGTAATTGAAATTTTTTAACTGTGTTGATTTTGAAAGTATTCATTCAGTTCATTCAAATAAATTAATTTCATTTTTCACCTCATTAGCTTCTTACATACAACTTTTAGCTGGGTATGATTTCATGCTGTATACAGGCTTTTAAGAGGGGATATACTGGAACACTAAGGTGTTTCTACTTATACACATTACATTATAAGGAGTTTATTTAGCTCTCCACATTGTCATGTTGAAATACATTGCTGAACAACAGTTTTTCTCGTATAATTATTTGCTAAAGTCACAGAAATTAACTTTCGTACGGTAAAACTTTATGATGCTTCTCGCTGGGCTCCAGTGATTATGTTGGCAACAGATGAACAATGAAGTGTCGAATGCGTTAATATTTTTCACAAGCTACAGTTAATGCAGCTTGTTTCACTCGCAGCAAAATTAATACTATACCTGATCTATGGTTGACAGGTTCTAGTATGTACCTTTTTCCATTCAGTAAAAATATCATTTTAATTGAAGTTGTCAAGACAAAACATTTATTGGTCATCTGAGTTGCCATCATTAACCATTGTAGCCAACATAACTAATGGAGCTAGGTGAGAAACTTCATACAATTGAAACCACTTGTTATGTTTGAAATACAACTTTGCATGTGAGGTAAATACAGCAAAGTAACATTTCTTCTAGTTGATGTACTATGAATTGACATTCCCCATTAACAAATATAAAATTATTGATTTTAAAAGCTTCGACACAACCTTCTTGTTAACATCATCCACTACTTATTGATTATCCACCAAGTTAGATATGGAACACAATTTTGTTACATTAACTGTTGGACCAAATAGCACTGGTTGCGGTGGCTGAGCCGTCTGCGGCACATCAGTCATGACTGATGACCCTGTAGTTAAGTCCCATAATCTCTACAAACTTTATTTATTTATTTTTACCAAATAGCCTACATTGTACTAGTTAAACAAAAAACACAGCATAAATATCTTACATGTTCATAGCATAAGTGTTCACTTTTTTTTTCGCATGGGTTGTGTATTAATTGCTATTTCTCACATGTGAGGAATCTCAATTTGGCTGCTGAACACATTTTTGTTAGAGCAATGGACAAGATTAAATAGTTGCCAAAAAATAGAATTTATATTTATGGGAAGGATGAGGCCTAATAAGCATTTAGTAGGCTGTAACATGCAGTACATGACAAAGAATGTAAACACCTTGAGCTATCTGTTAAAACAAAACAAAAAAGAAACGGTGTTTAATTTTTTTCTGTTTATTTTCTGTAGGAAAAGAAGAGAGAACCACCAGTGCAGAAGCAGAGGTCTACCTGTACATCTTCAGATTTGGTTACTGTCTACAACGAAGATAAAATAAAAGTTTCACCTCTTCTTCTGAGAACACTGCAGGGCTATTAAACCTGTCTCAGGCAAACTACTGAACTGAACAGAAACTCCGATCAGCTTTGATAAAAAAAATATGAACAATATAGGAGGCACATTAAAACTCTACAGCAGTCTAAACGATGACTTAAGAAGAAAGTGGCTTCTTTGAGTGCTGTCAGCTAGTCTAGATCAGCGGCATGGGGAGCGTTGTAGTGCATCCGAAGCAGCATTAGGTTGGCAATGTAGTACATTTCGAGTGTCAAATGGCATGTATGAAAGTGTAATGAAGTGATTCTAAATCTTCATTTTAGGTGACCAATTACTTTTACTGACCGTACGGGTACATGCAAGAACCTGTCAACCATAGAGCAGGTATATCATGTTTTGTTTATTGTATGATCTGTACGAAATGATCATGTGATTTAAAATCTTCATCTTATGAGGGCAATTATTGATTTCCCGTAGTCGCTTGCGGAAAAGTTGCCAATGTACGCACCATGCGAATAACATGGCAACAGTCTGCATTTAAAGGACAGTAGCCTTAACTGATATTTATACTCTGAAGTGTGGTAAATGAGGTGTCTAATGCCACGCTCTCAATTTAATTAGTTATCTTAATTGACTTCTGCAAGTTGTTTTTGGAGGCAAACTGAGGTTGTGAAATTTCTATTTAATAAATGTTACACACTAAAGGGAATTATGATTTTATCTGTGTGTTTAAACCATTCGGATATACCTTCCACACACAATTGTAAATATTAATAACTGCCTTAGATATCGTTTTTAACAGATTAATACTCGACCATACCAGTATGCAGTACTTGATCTGCAGTAACTTGTAATCCGTTTGCATCCAACTGGGACACACAATTCTGGAAATATTTACCCATTATTCAACAGTATGTTATATTTAATTTGTTCTAGCCAGTATTGTGATGAATGAAGCCCCCCCCCCCCTTTTTGTGATAACATATTAATGAGAAATAGAATCCTAAAACTATACAATCCCCAGAAGTTATGGTAGTTTACTGATTTGGGATAACTTTGTCGGTTCACAAACTATGGTGAATAACACTTCTGGTCTGACAAATCATATGCATTCACAGTAGGTTTTTCATTTGAGGGAATGCTGGATGCAATCATGGCTATTTGTCAGAATTTTGTTACCATAAATGAAGATCGGGATACCACCCGTCGGCTTTAACCCACGTCATTTCTCAATATGGCAGCAACGTAAACATTAGACTTTGAAACCAGTTAATTTTGTTAGCACAATCATTCTTTGGCTTTCACATTTGCTGGCTTCGCCAGCTCACAAGTAAAATGTTACCTTCTAACCTAAACCTCGGGCTGTGCTACAGATCAGTGTGTCGCCACAACCAAAATTTCTGCTTGGGTCCAATATCACACTTTAACTCACAAAATATTACTCTATTTCCTTGTAAACTACTGCCTTTAACACCACACAATTAATCAAGCAATCTGCAAACATGCATGCACCTCAAGATTACTACAAACAATGACATCACAGCAGGTGGTATCCCCATCTTCAGATGACCCATTTTCTTTTAATCATATGAAGATGTATCACTATCTCTCTGAAGGTAGTTTGCAGAATGTTCCATTTGTGACCCTATTTTGCTGAGGTCATACTTATAACACAGGTCATCAAAGTCTAATTACCATTATATGAATACGGCTTGTGTAAAAATGCTCACGCTTCTTGTTTTCACTGTTTCCATTTACTATAGAAAACCCTGAGGTTCGTGCTGAAAAATGTTTTTTCTCGCATAGTTCCATCCAGAATGGTTTGTTATATTGTTTTGTGGAGCGCATTTGATAGTGGACACACATTATTCAGTAAATTCGTTTTAATATGGACCTTTCTGCTGCTATTTCATATAACACTGATATTTTTTCACATTGAACTGTGCTACCTTGTGAAAAATTGAAAAGAGTAACATTGTAATAATTTTGATGTATGATGATAAAAAGCAAATGTACATGAATTGAATAACAAATCAAGAACAGTTTCTTTTTATGAAATAAAATTCTGAATACAGTGTATATGCTTTATTTCATTCCTTCCAGTTCCTATACTTTCCAAAAATGAATTATGTCAGTGAATTCAAAAGCATACCTAGTTTCATTGTAAATATTACTGCACAAAGCTGTCTAGTTCAGGAATGGAAAAGGTTTTTCAGTGATTTTCTTTTTGTTTTGCTTTTAGAGTTGGTTAATTTTGTGTAACATCCTACCAATAAAACACATTTGCATAAGATGTCAAACAACTTTTTTCTTTCTCTGCCTGTTTTAAGACTGCCTGTCATGCCACCTCCATTTATGCAGTGACAATCAATGAAGCCTCAGCTTATTTATTAACTTATTTTAGTGAACATGAATCCCATGCATTACAATTTGTCATGATTTAAAACATAATTTAAGAGTGGAAGAATAATGTGCAAATTAAAATTTCAGCATTGTCTTTCAGAACATGGGTTACCAATTTTAGAACAAAAAGACAATGAGCCATAATAAGAGAAGAGTGAGGTGTAATTTTGACATCAAACAATGCTGTAAATTCAAGGTATCAATTGTTGATATTAAAAAAAAAAAATGAAAATCACAGCTTTCCTTGTGACTGCAAGTAAACTATCAAATTTCAGATAAAAAATCTTTTTTAACAAGTGTCAAAGAATTACAATTGCAGATAAAAATACACTGAATTAAAAATCCCTAATTAAATTTAGACAACACACTTTTTGCCAAGAGTAGTCCTTACACAATGTCAAATTTACCAGCTTGCTTTACATCACATGCTTGGTATCACATATGAAAGCAAAAGGAGACTGTGTCTAAATATAGTGTAGGATGAATAAATTCATGCTTTGTTCTTATAAATCAATATATGCAAGCTCTCAGTATTGAAAGTACTAGAGGTTACTTGTCATCTAGGCTGGATTCATGTGAAGATAGGGGTACTGCCTGTCAGCTTTGACCCTTCTTGTGTCTCTAAAAAGGGGGTTTAAGTAATTATTTGATAGCTGAGTTAAAGACAACAGTTTGTTTACAAGTAGATTATATATTAAGTTCTTGAGTTTAAAAAGTGACCTGTAGCTTCACTCTGATAGTGGGGGTATAGGTTAACAGTGTTTTTTTTTTTTTTGAAGTGTATGGGAAGGTACGACGTTTTGGGCTGAGACCTGTGATTGATGGTACGATCTGTAGTTTGTGAGGATAATCACACATTATTTATTATCTACATAAAATATTATCCCTTATACGGGTTTTCCGACAAGTTGACATCGTGGGTCAAAGCTGACGAGTGGTATTCCAGTCTTCAGTTATACCCTAGGCTGTAAGATCATTTGAGATATAAGACAGTTCTTTCAGGCAAGTAAGTTGGCAATTTATTATAAGAGAGAGCTTCTTTCCCATAAGAGCTGTTCACAGTTCTGGTAAAGTTTCTTCTTATTCTGAAGCAATCATATATATAAAGTAGATGAAGTTTACTTATCAGGCGAAGGAGCACAGGTAGTGATAGTAACATAAATAAAACACACGCACACAAACACAAGCTTTCGCAACCCAGTTTTCTACAGTATGTCTGCCTAGGTGTGTCTGCGTTTGTGTATATGTGTAGGTGTGTGTGTATTTGTTTGCCTTCCTTTTTTTCCCCCAAGTTAAGTCTTTCCTCTCCCGGGAGTGGAATGGCTCCTTACCGACTACCTTAAAACCCTCATCATTTCCTTTTCCCTCTCCTTCCCTTCTGCCTGAAGAAGCAACTGGGTTGCGAAAGCTTGCGTTTTTTGTGTGTTTTTATTTATGTCACTATCACTACCTGTGCTCCTTCGCCTGGTAAGTAAACTTCATCTATTTTTTATTTATATATTTTTCCTGCTAGGAATTTTTCCTCTCTATATATGGGGCCATTCCACACCCTTAGAACTCTTCATATAGGGGTTTGGTGCATATCACAATCTTAATTCTTTCTTCTCATTTTGTACCACTATAAATACATGTCAGCTTGTCAAAGGACTAAATTTAAAAGATTATGAATTTTTTTTTTTTTTAAATAAGTACTAGTACATAACAAAATAAACAAAGCTTATTTTCTCATGTGTAAGTTCCCTCATGGGACACTGTTAAGAAACAACTATATTTCATACCAAAATAAGATATTGGAAATTGGTTTTAGATCTCAACCTAATTAATAGTGCAATAACAAAAGTCTCCATACTAATATTAAAATGACTTCCATAACAGATGATAATTGCAACACTTATACTGCCTTGGCTAATAGACATGTGTCGAAAATGCTGAAACAGCCCCACATGAACACTATTACATTTGTCGCTATTGTAACAATGTCTTAATAAGACTTTTCTTCATTTACTGGCCAAATCCACCTGCATAATTGCAACAAGACTTCCAAACTTACAACATATTCCAAGTTTTCAGGGTCACATACAAGGAGGGCTATAAAGTTTTGTATTCTATATGCAAACACTTTTTTTCCCTACCATTTCCACCAAAATCTGTATTCCAGCACAGTACCTACAGATATAATTGTTATGTAATGGACCAGATGGAAAACAGGAAATACAAATTGTGTTACAGGCTTGTGATTTTGGAATCACACAATCAGTATATAACTTCACAATCTCTTCATAGGCTTGAAGGTGTTATCATCATCATACATTTCGGCACCACTTCTTTCCCCTCAGTGTGACCTTTTATGGTAACTGCCCCCCTCTTCACCTAGTTCAGTTCTGCTAATATCACAAAGATAAGACTGCATTTCTTTATTCATAATTTATCCCCCTTTTCAAGTTATGAGGCAACTTGCCTGGAGGTACTTTGCCCTGACTGATGATTTTGGCTATGTCTTTGTTTCATCCTTCATAATTTTAACATTTTACACTCCACTGAACAGTAATCTACATACTGAACTGATCTTCTTTAAGTTGCTCTCTAAACACACATGATAATCCTCAAGAGGGACATTCTTAAAACTACGAAATAATTCAAACCCTAAAAGCAAATAAAAAACCCCTAGTTTACATAGTGTATAACATTGTTGGAGAAACAGTAATAGGAGTCTATAGTGTCATAAAGTAGTGTCATACACACAATGCAATTTTTGGCAAAAAAAAAGTGTTGTTATAAAGAAAAGTTGTTATACAAAAATGTAAACCATTTGCATTACCTTACTTATAGAAGTTTTCAAATTGATAATTCAATTAATTTAGTGGAACAGAAAGAAAATCATGTTGTGTATTGCATGTGTGATGAAAGTTCATTGTTTTCATTTGATACAGAACACATGGAAAAACTCCCCTCATTTGCTTCAAAATTTCCCTCAAATATCTGAATAATTGATCAACCAGTGAGGGAAATGGTTGCGATAAGAAAACAAGACAGTCATCCTACCAGCTGTAATCACTCTTTATGGAGCTGTCCCACAATGGTTAAATTCAAATACGTTAAAAAATAGGCTACTTCACTATTTTTTTTATAAACACTGTAAGCTGTTAAATGATGAGAAGGTGCCTTCTGCTCCAGAAATGTTATTTTTGTGACACGCTTGAACTATTTTGGTATAAAGGGTTGTTTTACGTGGAATGATGCATGAGCTATTTGAGAAAAATAACTTTAACAGCATACAGTTGTCAGCAACTATGTGCTGTTTCATGTATCATAGCAGGTTACTTTGCCTAAGTTATTCTCTTAATAGCAATTGTATAGATTCCCTAAATATTAACGACAATGGAAGGTCCAGTAAGGACTGTTAATAATAATGTAGATAGGGAACAACTCACCCTAACGACGAACATTGAGCCACTGACAGACACAAATAAAAGACACACAAATACAATTCTAAATTTCCGGCTGCGGCCTTCCTCAGAAAGAGAACACTCATCCACACAATCACTCAGGCATGCTGACTCACACACACCAGTCGTCTCTGGCCGCCCAATACAGTCTCACAGGCTGATGATGTGAGGGGATGAGTGTTCTCTTTCAGAGGAAGGCCGCAGCCAAAAATTTAGAATTGTGTGTGTATGTGTCTTTCATTGGTGTCTGTCGGCGGCTCATAGTTCTTCTTTACAGTGAGTTATCCCCTAAATTTTATGGTGATTTGGCATCATTACTCTAGGTGTTTTTACATTTTGGAGGTGACACACAAAAATTTAGCTCAATATGAAAACCGTGCCATATTTATTCAGTTGCTTGAAAACCATTCACTTATAAATCATATTATACTATATCATGTAGGCTACAGACAGTGTAATATGAACTAACACAAAAAAATTAGTGATGGTAGGCCTACATTCTCTTGGAACTCAAAAATATATTTGTTAAACAATTGCTGTCACACAGAAATGAAGAAATCTGAAGATGGTACACTTAACATGGAGCACTTTTTCGTTATTAAAATCAAATGTATCTGAACTGCTGTAAAATTTATAGGCTAATTGTTCCATAATTTTTTCACATGATGCTTCTTACTTACGAGGTAACATGTTTGTTTGAAATTGTATTTTTCTGAGATCACAATCATGAAATGTGAAATATCTCACCTTTCAGAAATAATTACCAGCCGTCTTGCTTTTCAATATATTTATCTCATTTTGCACAGTAAAGTACAGTACATGTAGCAAATAATGGGAATTTATTTTATTTTATTATTTTTTTTTTGTAATGCACATGAATGGGGTAAAAGCAATATCTCAAGCTCTGCAAGCACTGCACACTGAAAATAGACATACACAACGAACTTTGTGGTGTCACTTCTATATAGCACAGACTAATTTATTTATCACACAAGATACACCTATTACTTCTATTTCATTTGACGTTTTACTCTATCTAAATATTTGTAGTATTAAGTGACCAAGAAAGCACTGAAGCACAACCACAAGCATTGCTCCCACTTGTTTACAATGAAACCTGTACCATTTTCCTAAATAGCAAGTTTCAAGAAAAGGTGTAATGTTTTGTTCATAAACATGGGTGTGAAATTTCTAAAATTTCAACAAACTTGATAGATTTTGTGCTATGTACAGGCGATGTTATTCGATTCAACTGATGTTTTCTTCTCTGGGAGATGCAAACCTCAATTACAGAACTGATTTTGAAACAACATGCAGGCAAAATTACGAACTCGTTGGTTCAAGATTGCCAGCACAATTCGGAGTTACTCTTGAAAAAACACTATGTTTTATACTCGTTATGCTCATTACACAATATAATCCACAATTTCCAACATTCTTTAGCTGCACACCGCATAGTTTCCAACTTTCCACTTTCCATTTTCGAATGAAGTTCGCGGTTTTACATGACCATAGATATGGTAGGAAGTGTAGGTGACTTCCGGTAGTCAACTTCCGGCGGCACTTTTCGGTTTTTAGCGTCCACTGCGGTATAATCGGGGGGTTAGACCATGGAGGTTTTACCTCCATGGGCTAGACGCATGTGAGCGTGAATAGCCGCGAAATCGATTTATAGTGCCACGTTCGATATGTATCGTTTCAGGCCGTCTAACTTCTTAACTTCTTTGCTTTCTACAGTATGTCTGCCTAGGTGTACTTGTGTCTGTGTGAATGTGTGGGTGTGTGTGCATTTGTTTACCCTCCATTTTTTCCCCAAGGTAAGTCTTTCCTCTCCCGGGATTGGAATGGCTCCTTACCCCCTTCCTTAAAACCCTCATCATTTCCTTTTCCCTCTCCTTCCCTTCTGCCTGATGAAGCAGCTAGGCTGTGAAAGCTAGCGTTTGTGTGTGTGTGTGTGTGTGTGTGTGTGTGTGTGTGTGTGTCCTTTGTGTCCTCCCATGCTTATAGTAACTTTTGTACTACCTAATAGCAAGTCCATCTTGACACATCAAAGTACAACACAAATTCAATCAACAACACAAAAGTACTACTAGATGATTAACAGTCAAGAAGCATGAAATAGAGTTAAAGAATTTTAATTGCAACATACTGTGGACATGATTGACAGTACACAACTGAGGTAATCATTTTCTTACACACAATGACATTTCAAGCCATAAACAAATAATAAACACCTCAACATACCTTTGACTATGCATATGAGGTCAACAAATAATTATGGTGCATATCTGTACATGCAGCTGTGGTATATGTGCTATCTGTTTCATAAATTGTATCAAATTCTTTAAATATTTTCCTTATTGGTTTGAGTAAGAACAAGATAAAATATTTCTCATGACATCGGTTAGCTTTCTGCATGTATGGTTTCAAAGCTGTGATGTTTCTTAGTCCAAGTAACTTCCTAGATCTTGGATAAACCAACCGATAGGCATTTGGGTACGGGTTCTGTACAATTTCAAATGGTCCAACGTATATGTGGAAAAACTCCTTTAGTTCTGAGGTAAGTAATTTAGACTTCTCATGTGTAGAATTAACACTAGGTCCCCTATGTTCAACTTTATTGCTTTTATTTTGTTGTCATGTCTCTTTTTCCTAGCCTCCACTTGTTTTTTCATAGTGGCTCTGACAATCTCCTCCGTAACTTGTGCAGATATTGGTGTGCATACAGGGTAATCAATGTTCTCACTCAAAAAGTTATCCAGTTTTTTGTTATTAAGTATTTCAAATGGTGTAAATCCAGTGTAAGAGTGTTGTAAACTATTCACAATGTTCTCAAAACTAGATATATGTTCAATCCATGTTGGGTGTTTGCGACTGCAATAAGTTCTGCATAACCTGCCTATTTCTCACATGTACCTCTCAGCTGGGTTACTAGATTGGTTATATGCTGAAATTAAGATATGTTTAATTTTTGTTCTTTGCAGCATGTATCTCCATATGTTAGATAGAAATTGTGAGCCATTATCTGACAAGATACTGTCGGGTTTACCTACTTGTGAAATATACTTATCGTCAACTATTGCAGCTACTGCTTTGTCCTGTGGCTTTTCTTATGCTAATGTACTTTGAAAACACATCTACTAGTACCATAATATAATTAATTGTATCCTTCTTTTGAGGTTGGTAAAGGTCCATAAAGGTCAGTTGCTACTAGACTCAAAGGCTTATATAGGATAATGTTTTGCATCTGACCCTGACATATCTGGTTGCTTATCTTTACTTGTTAGCACTTGTCACATGTTGCTATAATCTTCCTAACATGTTTACACATGCTATAAAAATAA
The DNA here is from genome assembly GCA_026315105.1 of Locusta migratoria. Classification (NCBI taxonomy): domain Eukaryota; kingdom Metazoa; phylum Arthropoda; class Insecta; order Orthoptera; family Acrididae; genus Locusta; species Locusta migratoria. The sequence continues at coordinate 569,662,077 of CM048747.1, read as the reverse complement.
ACATTTTCCTGCAATTTGTGTAAACACTTCTGTGCCCCATAATGTCCATAGCTCTCGTGTGTGTACATCACTAGTTTTACAATGTGCTGCTCTGGCCAACAAAGTTTCCACTCATCTGAATCTACATCAGTTCTTTAAATAAAACTCCCTTGTATACCTTATGTTTTCCTACTTTATCTTCTCCAGGTTTTCCTAACTAACTTTTCACCAACCTCCAGTTGTTGTCATGATTTTGGTTTCTCCTGATGTCATTAAAAATTGCTTTTATACTTTTTTCCTCTTTCACCCCCTTCATATACATTAAAGTGAATTCTTTCTTCTGCCAGATCATATAAATTTTGTTCATTATCTACTGGTAATCTTGACAGAGTGTCCGCTACTACATTTTCAGAACCTTTTACATATTGAATCTCATAATCGAACTCTTGCAAAAACATTGCCCATCTTGTTAATCGGTCATGGTACGGTCTACATTCCTGGAGGCAACTTAATGCTTTATGGTCGAAAAAAACTATCACCCTATGGCCTAGTAGGTAACTTTTAAACTTAGTAAAAGCCCAGTGAACAGCAAGTAACTCTTTTTCTGTGACACTGTAATTCCGCTCATGTTTCAACATTAGTCTACGTGCAGATGCGATAGTGAAAACTTTCTTTGCCCCATCTTCCTCACACATTTGAAATAGATGGGCACCTAATCCATAGTTACTTGAGTCACAACTTAAGTGAAAAGGTAATTTAAAATTAGGTCGGGCTAAAATTTCACAGTTATACAATGTATGTTTTATATTTTCAAAAGCCTCCTGGCACTATGCGTCCCACTTCCAAAGTGTACTCTTTTGAAGGAGATTACTTAAGTATGGTGCATTCATGTACTGTCCACTTATAAATTTACGGTAAAACCCCATTAATCTGCTAAAAGATTTCAATTGTTTCCTGTTTCTAGGTGCTGGTAATTGTGAAATGCCTTTAGTTTATCTGGATCAGAAGAAATGCCCTTTTCTGAGATATGATGCCCTAAAAATTTTAGTTCATTTAAGGGCCATTCCGTGCCAAGTAGTCTAATACCGAGAAAAGTTCCCACATGACCCTCATGGATTTTGATGAAGTTTTGTATGAATAATCACACATGTTCTCAATGAACACTGGTAAAGTTTGAGATTCAGAAATTCAATACTTCCGGAGATACAGTCACTTGTTTAAGACCATAGCACAGCTTCCAATAGTGCATCCTTGAATTTTCAGCAACTTTGAGATGATATATCTCTGGGAGTATTTGCATGAAAGAAACAAAACTTGGCCCTCTATACAACTCTTAGAGCTCTTTAAAGTAAAATATTAAGAACAGGATTTCTGAACAATTTTCATATAGATAATTTGGGGCACAGTTGATCGAAAAAATTGCTGGGAAAAAGAAGTGCGAACTTTAGTTTTTTATATCTCCGGAAGTAATAGTGGGATGTACATGAAACTTTGCACACCATAACTCACCAACACAAGGTCTTATAATATAAGGTTTCATTCTCCTATTGCTTCCCATTATTTCACAAACCTAGAGTAAAGTTGACGATTTTTCAAAAAGTGCTAAAAATGGGTATTTTCAGTCATATTTTTCAAAAAAGTGTTTTCTCCAAACTCCTTTAAACTATCTTCCAGTAATTTTCGGGTGTGCAGCCGGATCCCATTGACATTCTGCAACGATATTTCGGCCCAGAGACGTCCGGCCATCTTCAGGTGAGTAGGCAACTACTGAAGAGCGCAGGTACGTTCGCGGTATTTATACCGAGTATTGCGCATGCGAGATACGCTGGAGTCTTACTGCGCATGTCTTAGATGGTGACATGCGCGGTACGGCCGAGCTGTGTGTGCTGCCCTCGGTGGTGAAAGTGAACACTCATCTAATCATCGAGAATCGAATGATTCCGTCGATTCCGCTGTGCCTCAATAGCTTTAAGAACAGGGTTCCAATTTTTATCCAGCTGAAAGCCGTTGTCACGATTTATTAAATTGTCAGCAAGGCGTATTTCAACCGCTTCTTTGAAGACTGAGTTCCAAAAGCCAAAAGCCAGGCGTCCAGCTGCCATCATCCCGCACAAACCGCTGGTGTCCTTAGTACGCTAATACATCGAGCACACTTGATATCAGACGAAGAAAATCTTCCTGCAGAACTGGAACACTTGGAGAAAGTGTTCAAAGAGAATGGCTACACTCCACGCCAAATAAGGAAGGCCATACGTAATCATAACAACAAGAAGCAACGCACAGAGGACAATGAAGAAGACTACAAATCAGTTGCATTCCTTCCTTATGCTGGCAATGTGTCCTCTAAAATAGGCAGATTGCTAAGGAAACATAAAATCCAGGTCATCTTCCGTCCACCAGCGAAGAATATAGCCCTAGTCGGATCTGTAAAAGACGATTTGCTATTGAAAAAAGCGGGCGTTTATAAAATTCCCTGCGAGTGTGGTTCTGCTTACATAGGTCAGACGACTCGAACGGTTCAAGAGCGCTGTACGGAGCACGAAAGACACACCCGTCTTCTGCAACCGTCGAAATCAGCTGTAGCAGAGCACTGCATTTCCATGGGACACTCCATGGAATACAACAAAACCACAATTTTAGCTCCAGTTTCCGGCTTTTGGAACTCAGTCTTCAAAGAAGCGGTTGAAATACGCCTTGCTGACAATTTAATAAATCGTGACAACGGCTTTCAGCTGGATAAAAATTGGAACCCTGTTCTTAAAGCTATTGAGGCACAGCGGAATCGACGGAATCATTCGATTCTCGATGATTAGATGAGTGTTCACTTTCACCACCGAGGGCAGCACACACAGCTCGGCCGTACCGCGCATGTCACCATCTAAGACATGCGCAGTAAGACTCCAGCGTATCTCGCATGCGCAATACTCGGTATAAATACCGCGAACGTACCTGCGCTCTTCAGTAGTTGCCTACTCACCTGAAGATGGCCGGACGTCTCTGGGCCGAAATATCGTTGCAGAATGTCAATGGGATCCGGCTGCACACCCGAAAATTACTGGAAGAAGAAATACGCCGGGAAAATTTTAGAAGTCACATCCTTTAAACTATGTTCATTAGCAAGAGCATATTCTAAACTATCTAGAAAAGTGGATTTGGTTTTGCAATGCAAGCATATAAAGCCCTAAAAAGTAGCATCATCCTAGAGGCGCACTGAAAGTTTGAACCCATTTTTCTGGCACTCAAATTATGCTTGAAAGCTCATTTGGTCTAATAAATGTTTGCAAATGCCTAGAATAAATGAAATAAGAAGTCCTGATGAATAGGATGTAGCTTAAGTCTGAATAGAAAAAGAATAAAAATAGAAACAATGTTATTTCTTAATTGTCCCCCCCCCCTCCGCCAACTCTCTCTCTCTCTCTCTCTCTCTCTCTCTCTCTCTCTCTCTCTCTCTCTCTCTCTCTCTCTCACACACACACACACACACAGTAAAACTGAATTTAATTCATAAAATTTATTTTCGTAATCATTATCTAATTATTAGTAGCCTGTTTAATGAACAACATGAGCTTACTGATGGAAAAGAAGTATATAAATGAGTTGCTATGGTCCATATTGGTTTAACCACTGCTAGTTTCATTTCACCTGAGAAAACCAGCATCGCCATAGGGGCAACAACAGCCACGGGTGGGTTCCTTTACCACAGGATATCCCAAGTGTGATAAGCATTTCTTTACACAGGTTCCCAAGCCTGATAATAAAATTATTAAAGCGCCCTGGGTACAATTAGAAGCCACTCGTAGGTTGCTTAGTTTCCTCTAACCTATTTGAATGTTTGATATGCTACATTAATTTTCTGATGAATCTCAAGAGGAATGCTGTATTGTCAGACAGACAAATTTACTGATGGAGCTGGAATAACTACATCTTAATGGCCTTAAATGTCATCTGAAAAACAAAGAGCTTGTTGTCCTAACAGATTTTTTGGAAAATTATTCTTTTATTATTCGGGATGCTGTGCAAGGCTTCCACTGGAAAGCAACAATTCATACATTTGTTATCTACTTTCATCAAAATGAGAAAGTGGAATCTTTAAGTTTCTGCATTATCAGTTCTTGTTTGCGGCATGACACTGGTACAGTTAACGATCTTATCAAGGAGCTCATCAAATATATAAAAGCACAGTTTGAGCAGATATGTCACATTCATAATTTCAGTGATGACTCCAATGCTCAATCTTACCCCCCTGGATCTGTTTCATTTCTTCTCTGAAAACATTAATTGATTTAAATTTGTTTTCGTCAGTAAAGATGAAATTGGAGGGGAAAAAATTGTCACAAGAAGAGAGGTTTAAACTTGTACAAACTGTAGCAGGCACTATAGAAAATCGTCACTTTTTACCTATTGATGAAACAACAATTCAGGTCAGCAGAGTTTCAAATGATTGATCATCTTTTCTAGCTACAATGGGCCAGAGAACTGAAGAAGGCATATTAATGTCTGCTCTCCAACCAGGACAATATGTTGCATGCATCTAAGAAAATTTTTGGTGGGTTGGAAATATCTGTGAGACCTCCACTGAGCAAAGGAATGCATTAATAAACTATGCACCCTCATGGTCCAGCAGATTCATTTTATTGACCACCAATAAGTGACAAGTACTGGGTTCCATAACACCACATTATTGCAGTTATTCGGCTCTGTCAGTAAATTCGTCTGGCCAGCAGTACACCATTCCTGTTGATATTCATCAGAAACTTAATGTAGTGTATCAAAAATTGAAATAGGTTAGAGTAAACAATCTAAGGAACCTAAGAGCGGCTTCTAATTTTACCCAGGGCACTTAAATAATTTTACTATCAGGCTAGGAAACCTGTGTAAAGAATCTCACCCATAGCTGTTGATGCTCGAGTGTGGCCCCTATGGTGATGGAGTTGCTGGTTTTCTCAGGTGAAATGAAACTAGCAGTGGTTAAAGCACAACAACTCATTTATATACTTATTTTCCTTCAGTAAGGTGGTGGTGTTAATTAAAAATGCTACTAATAATTAGATAATGATTGTGCAAATAAATTTTACAATTTACATGCAATCTAAATTATAATTTTGTGTGTGTGTGTGTGTGTGTGTGTGAGAGAGAGAGAGAGAGAGAGAGAGAGAGAGAGAGAGAGAGAGTGAGTTGAGGGGGGAGGGGCGTGACAATTAAGAAATAACATTGTTTCTATTTTTTTTTTTTTTTTTTTTCTATTTGCAATTAAGCTACGTCCTATTCATCAGAACTTCTTATTTCACTTATCCCAGGCATTAACAAACATTTATTATACATAATAAAAGATTTTAGGTATAATTTGAGTGCCAGAAAAATGGGTTCAAACTTTCAGTGCGCCTCTATGATGATGCTACTTTTTACGGCCTTATATGCTTGCATTGCAAAACCAAATCCACTTTTCTAGATAGTTTAGAATATGCTCTATCCAATGAGCATAGTTTAAAGGAGTTTAGAGAAAACACTTATTTGAAAAATATGACTAAAATACCCATTTTTAGCACTTTTTGAAAAATTGTCAACTTTACCCTAGATTTGTGAAATAATGGGAAGCAATAGGAGAATGAAACCTTATATTCTAAGACCTTGTGTTGGTGAGTTATGGTGTGCAAAGTTTCATGTACATCCCACAATTACTTCTGGAGATATAAAAAACTAAAGTTTGCACTTTTTTAACCAGTAATTTTTTCGCCCAACTTTGCCCCAAATTATCTATATGAAAATTGTTCAGAAATCCTGTTCTTAATATTTTACTTTAAAGAGCTCTAAGAGTTGTATAAGATGGCTAAGTTTTGTTTCTTTCATGCAAATACTCCCAGAGATATATCATCTCAAAGTTGCTGAAAATTCAAGGACACACTATTGGAAGCTGTGCTATGGTCTTAAACAAGTGACTGTATCTCCAGAAGTATTGAATTTCTGAAACTGAAACTTTAACAGTGTTCATTGAGAACATGTGTGAATGTTCATACAAAATTTCATCAAAATCCATGAGGGTCATGTGGGAGCATCCCTCCTTCACTTAATTTACTGAATTTCTCTAAGAAGGTAGTAGTGGTCTTCCCAATTTATAGTAATAACGAGTATGTCATCGACATATATGGCTAATTTTGATCTTAATTCAGGTCCTAGTACACTGTCTACTGCTCTGATAAATTCTACGAGAGAAACAGTTAGTTTGAACGGGACTACACAATACTGATAACACTCACCATTGTACAAAAATGCTGTATATTTTCTAGATTCTGTTTTTAATAATACTTGGTGAAATCCTGAAGTCAAGTCTAAGTTTGACATAATTTTAACATCAGTGAATTTGTGCAACAACTTGTCCATCTTCTCAGGGTGGTCATTCTCTCGTTGAATACACTTGTTAAGTAACCTAGAGTCTAAGACTATTCTTACATTAGCGTTTGCCTTGGCTACAATCATAATTGGATTATTATACTCACTACTACTTCTCTCAATTACTCCAGACTCACATAATTTCTGTAGTTCCTTCTCCACTGCTGGTCTCTTAGCTATAGGTATATCATATGGTTTTTGGAAAAAAGGTTTGTGTTGCTTTAACTTAAGTTCAGATCTAAAATTTTTGACAATGTCAGGTACATCACTAAACACATCTTGGTATTCAAATATTAAAGACCTAAGTTTCTGTTTTTGTTCCTCATTTAATCCACTAGCTCTTGACACTTTGTCTTCAACTAACTTTTCAAAATTTAGCTTTTCATCTCTGTCATTATTTTTTTTTTCTATTACATAAACATTTTCTAAAATACAAGACAACTTATTTATCTTACCTTTTTGACACTCACTACCCTCCTGAAAAAAAAAATGTACCTGTAATTTCTCACCATTCTGATTCAACATAGATAAATATTTCTGTTTCCAATCTGTTACTGCATTTATCTTTAGTAGCCAATCAGCTCCTAATAAAAAGTCTGGTATAACAAGAAATCCGTCATCATACTTTACATCCCCTATTTGAAAAGTAACCCAAGCCTGAACTCTGACTTGCTTACTGTGCCTCCCTGTAGCCCCTCTTACTTTTACTCTAACTACCGGTACCTCTAAATAGTCTTTACTTCTTTTCAACTCTTTACTAAGTGCTTCAGATATGACTGATATTTGACTTCCACTATAAACAAACATCTCCCTTCCCATGTTCCTTCTTTTACTTTAATGAACGGACTGCCAATAATTTCACCTTTTGTATTTTCAACAGGTTCAGCTAACAGATCTTTTTCAATTTCATCAGAGTTATTAATATCTTTTATTTCACTTATTAAATTTACCTCTGCGACACTATCATCTTTACTTGCCTTTATATTAAATATATTACTGTTTGGTTCATTTTGTGACTCACATGACTTAACACTATTTAGTTTAGAACTTCCATTACAACTTTTATCATTACCCTTACTCCCATCTTCTAGCGAACATTGAGCACATTTCAGCATCTTCAACACTTTGTTCTTTAAGTAAAGTAAATGTTCTGCAAAACCCCCTTCTTACCTTTACCATTAAATTCCTCTTAAGTCTCATCACTTTCACTTAACATCAACTCTTCATTTACACTTATAAAATACTTAAATTCATCTTCCTCATTATCTACACCAACTTCATCACCACCAACAATATCATCATCATCAACATTAATATCACTTTTTAAAACTACCATATTATCTTCAACAGTGCTACTTATATCTACTTTCCTACTTAAGTTTTTTCCCATTACAGTAACATTACACTCTTTCTCATCAGCTGTTTCATCTACCTCTGGCTCAAAAGTTCCGTCAAAGTTGACCTTCTCACTTTCATTTTCATTAATACTACCCCAAAAATTCAGAGTAAATACATTTCTTAAGTGACCTTCCTCTAAACAAAACTCTTCTTTAGTAGTCTTCACGTTTTCAGTGGATACATTTTTCTTCCAATAATTTTTCCAAAATACTTCATCAATTGATGTAGTATTTACTTTTACAGTCTTACCTTCTTTATGCTGAACCTGTTCACTTATCTTTATATCATTTACCCCTACCTTATCTTTTTCCAAATCTCTCGTATTGTGGGTCGCCAATCGAGAGTGACTTAGTTTACCTCTCTGATCTTTGCTGGTTCCTGTTCTCCCATTGAAATTGGTTTCCTCTACTAGGTCCCCTGTCCATTTCTACCTCTATTTTGAAAGTTACCATTTTGATTTTGAAAGAATGAAATTTGGAAATTATGCTTATTGAAATCCTGGTTGAAGTTTTGCCCTTGATTAGGATGAAAATTTTAATCAAACTGTGAATTCTCGACAAAGTTTTGACTATTTTGATTATCGTAAAACTTTTGGTTGTTTTGGTTAAACCTTGGGTTGAACTGCTGACTTGAACTATTGTTTCCCCAATTGGGCCTACCATATGCTTGACCATACTTGTCATTCCTCTCATATTCCATATTCAGTTTATCTACATATTTTAAGAATTGTTCAATTGAATCATCTGGTTGATAAACCAACCCCCACTGGATTCTTGCAGGCAACCTCCGTTTAAGTGCATCTATCTAAGTAAGCTCATCAAACGGCTTGCTCAGATGAGCCAGTCTTTTCAACTGCTCTCTACAAAATTCTTTCATCCCACCTTTCTGTTCTCTATACATTGGTCCAGTCAAAATTTACTTTTTATCTTGGCCTGTTCAGCCTCTGACCAAAACTTCTTTAAAAATTGAGTCTCGAATTCACTAAACAGCATCCCATCACTATCAAGTTGGTTTGCCCAAGATAGAGCTTCGCTTTCTAAAATCCTCTTAACAAACTTAATTTTTACAGTGTCACTCATATACGTGCCTTTAACCAGAGGAAATTCATCCTGCAATAGCCCCGCCCATTCACCCCCCCCCCCCTCCCCACCATGCTTGTCCATAGTATAAGCCCCGCCCACTAGAAGTTACATTGAAGATCATAGCATGAGAGACTCACAGATATGTCACTCAAAGACGCTACCTCCATGAATACAACAAAGATCTTAGCATCACTAAAAAAGTCAAACTCAAAAATATATGGCATCACAAAATGTTTTACAGTATTTATTTAATCCATGATGATATTCGGTAATCAGTGACAAATCTACATTTTGTGGAAACTAATGTAAGAGGAGTGTATATTACTAAAGAAAAAATTTGTATAGTACTTTGAGAACATAACTAGTAACAGAAAAAGCAGTAAGGATAAATTTTCATCAAATAATTCACTTAGTATAATGGATGTCTTAACAATATCATCAACGAATCGTATGAAGACTGAGCTATCAGTGCGTCACCCTAATTAACGATGAAAAATCAATTATCTTGGATGATTCATGCATGGATCAATTACTCGAATGCTCATCCGATCTTACATATAAACAAAAACAAGTAAAAATGGTTTTATTTATTTCTATATTATTATTATTTTAGCTCATCGAAATTGAATATCATTTGTAGTGTGTGAATTTAACTGTGTAAACAGTTGTTGTGTGGTTAGTTGGTAGCTTGTTTCCTGTAGTAAATTCGCTAGAAAAACACCTGTTACAATTCTTTTAGTCATGTTTTTTGTATGGCAAGTAATATTCTGTCATCCTAACAATTTGTATTTCCTTACCGTGACAATGTTGGTAGTGCAGGTAATAAATGTTACAAATTTTCGGAGAGGCCTGAGTTGTTTGAGAGTGGCCGTCCAAATATACAACAGTTCGTGTCAGTATTAAAATCGCCGCAGTTGTAATGAGAATGACACTTTAATTAGGAACACTTTAACTTCTTTATTAAAGCAATGTGAAAGGAGTTGGTTGCAGAAATATGCATAATCGAGAGGTTTTACATCCTTAATACGAATCTCGACACAAACAGAACATAAGAACTGCGTAACTAATTAAAGAAACAAAACAAAAACACTCAAAGAGTAAGCACGAAAGTGACACAACACCCCTAGCGGGAGGCGCGGAAGCACTTTGACTGTAATACCAAAATAATCCGCGAAAACACAAAACTCTCACTGCACTGTTTCTTCGCTGGCTGCTACATCCGCCCCTGCCGGGAAAGCAGAGCATTGTCTAAAAATCTTGCAGGGAAATGGACCCGTCAACCTGATCTTGTTGTGCGTCCTGAAGGCTGCTTCTCATCAGCGGTTGGAAGACCTTGAGGTGGCGAAGTAGCCGGGACTGGGTTGGGTGTCTGTTGTGTTTTCGTTGATACTTCGTCTTGAAGAATGTATGCAGGCTTGACGCGGTATAGTGAGACGGTATACTTTTTCCATTTACAATGATGTCCACTGTGCGGTCTCCTCGTTTTATAACCTTGTGAGGGCCTGAGTAAGGTGGTTGTAATGGAGGTTTCACGCCGTCAGCTCGTAACATTCCGTGTGTGCAACTGTCAAGGTCCTTGTGTACATAAGTGGGGCGGGTGCCGTGCATGGAAACTTGGGGAGGTTGGATGCGAGAAATGTGGTCTCTCAACTGACAAATAAAATTGGTATCTGTCGTGTTGGGTATCTGTAATGGCCGTGGGCCCACAAACTCTCCTAGTAAGCGTAGCGTTTCACCATATACAAGTTCTGCAGCTGAACAATCCAGATCCGGCTTAAGTGTTTCTGAGGCCAAGCAAAACCATTGGTAGAGCTGTGGTCCAACTTTCATCATGGCGCATCAGGGCTGCCTTCATTGTTCTGAGCCAGCATTCTATCATTCAGTTGCTAGCGGGATGATAGCTTGTTGTCTTATGGTGAACAGTGCCACAAAATTTAGTCAACTGTGCAAACAGATCTGATTCAAATTGTCTCCTGCAGTCCGTTGTAATATGCAAAGGGCAACCAAAACGTGACAACCAAGTAGAAACGAAGGCAGATGTTAATGTCTCTGCGGAGATGTTATCTAGTGGCACAGCTTCTGGCCACCGAGTGAAACAATCTATCATTGTTAACAAATAACGTTGACCATTCGATGGAGCGAGAGGGCCTACCACATCGATATGGACATGTGCAAATAGAGCAGTTGTATTAGGAAAATTGCCCACTGGCGCGTGTACATGTCGATTTACCTTGCTACAATGGCATTTAATAGAAGTCCGTGCCCATTCACAACAGTCTTTTTTCATTCCTGGCCACACGAAACGATTGGAAACGAGTCGTGTTGTCGCGCGAACTCCAGGGTGGCACAAGTTATAAATATTGTTAAAAGCACCTTTTCTGAATGAGGTGGGCAGCAAAGGACGAGGCTTGCTACTGGACACATCACAATACAGTTTGACGTCGGTGCCTGGAATCTCCACCATCTCCAGTTTGAACGACGATTCAGGATCTTCAAGTAAGCCGTGTAGTTCCGGGTCTGATTGTTGTGCAACAGCCAGTTCCGAGAAATCAGTTACACAAGTAATGCTGCCGACACAAGAAAGATAATCGGCCACTATGTTGTCTATCCCTGAAATGTGCTTAATGTCTGTCGTAAACTGGGAAATGAACACTAACTGGTTGTGCTGCCGAGGTGAACAATTGATGTTATTTTGTCGGAAAGCACATGTTAGTGGCTTATGGTCTGTGTAGATGGTGGACTCCCTTGCCTCTAGTTGCAATCGAAAGTACTTAATAGCTTCATAGATGGCTAGAAGCTCCCTATTGTAGGCACTCCATTTCTGTTGAGATGGTGAAAGCTTGTGAGAAAAGAAAGCTAGCGGCTGCCATGCGCCATCTCGTAATTGTTGTAGCGCTCCGCCAATATTGGTCTGGCTCGCGTCAACTACCAGCGCCGAGGGTGCACACAGATCAGGGTGAGCAACCAGTGCCACCTCCGCTATACTTCGCTTGGCTGCTTCAAAAGCAGACATCATTTCTTCAGTCCACTAAACTGCCGTGCTTCCTTTACTCTTTGAACCGGTGAGTGCTGCTGTAAATGGCATTTGCATCTCAGCTGCGTGAGGCAGATGACGTCGATAAAAATTCAGTACACCAAGAAAACAACGCAGTTCTTTGCAAGTCCTTGGACGATTCATTTGTAGGATGGCCTCGACCTTCTCTGCCAAGGATAGCGATCCTGACAATGAAATCTTGTGGCCCAAAAAATTGACTTGGTTTTGGCCGAAAACGCATTTGTTGGTGTTAAGAACAATGTCATACTGTTCCAGTCTTTTAAATACTTCAGTAAGATGCTGGCGATGTTGTTCTGGGGAAGCAGAGAATACCAGAATATCGTCGAGGTAGGCGAAACAAAAAGAAGTCCTTGCAGCACCGAGTCAATGTACCACTGCCAAGTTTGCGCAGCATTTCTTAGCCCAAAGGTCATGAAGAGACTCTCAAAAAAACCGAAAGGGGTGATGATGGCTGTTTTTTGAATGTCTGCTTCTGCCACTGGAATAATATATGTTTTTGCACAGTCTAAAACACTAAAAATTGCTGCACCACACAATGCTTTGCATGAGTTTAGCCGTATGCACTGTCGCATCTCAACGAAAACCTGAAGCCGTTAGCCCAGTGATGCCGTCTACAAGCCGCGTATTTGCCACGTCAGGGAGCAGTTTATAATGAGCCAAAAACTCTGTGCCTATTATACGTTCTGTCACATCCACGACCGTGAATTCCCAAGTACAATCGTGCCATAGTCCGAGATCCAGCCCGATTCTCAGAGTTCTGTACATCGAAATAGCTGAATTATTGGCGGCAGTCAAACAGAAGGGAGTGAGCGGCTGTTTGCTGAGCAGCTTCGTACGCGGGAACACACAAGTCAGAGCCAATATCGACAAGGTATTTTTGTCCAGACTTACGGTCACTGACGAATAGGCGCTGAGACTTCGCCCAGCAATCTGACGACGCGCCTACACCCATATCAGAAGGTTGCGTGTTCAAATCACGTCGGGGTCACCAGTTTCGGAGAGGCCTGAGTCGTTTGAGAGTGGCCGTCCGAATATACAACACTTCGTGTCTGTATTAAAATCGCCGCAGTTGTAATGAGAACGACACTTTAATTAGAAACACTTTAATTTCTTTATTAAAGCAATGTGAAAGGAGTTGGTTGCAGAAATATGCATAATCGAGAGGTTTTACAAGCCTTAATACGAATCTCGACACAAACAGAACATAAGAACTGCGTAACTAATTAAAGAAACAAAACAAAAACACTCAAAGAGTAAGAACGAAAGTGACACAACACCCCTAGCGGGAGGCGCGGAAGCACTTTGACTGTAATACCAAAATAATCCGCGAAAACACAAAACTCTCACTGCACTGTTTCTTCGCTGGCTGCTACATCCGCCCCTGCCGGGAAAGCAGAGCATTGTCTAAAAATCTTGCAGGGAAATGGACCCGTCAACCTGATCTTGTTGTGCGTCCTGAAGGCTGCTTCTCATCAGCGGTTGGAAGACCTTGAGGTGGCGAAGTAGCCGGGACTGGGTTGGGTGTCTGTTGTGTTTTCGTTGATACTTCGTCTTGAAGAATGTATGCAGGCTTGACGCGGTATAGTGAGACGGTATACTTTTTCCATTTACAATGATGTCCACTGTGCGGTCTCCTCGTTTTATAACCTTGTGAGGGCCTGAGTAAGGTGGTTGTAATGGAGGTTTCACGCCGTCAGCTCGTAACATTCCGTGTGTGCAACTGTCAAGGTCCTTGTGTACATAAGTGGGGCGGGTGCCGTGCATGGAAACTTGGGGAGGTTGGATGCGAGAAATGTGGTCTCTCAACTGACAAATAAAATTGGTATCTGTCGTGTTGGGTATCTGTAATGGCCGTGGGCCCACAAACTCTCCTAGTAAGCGTAGCGTTTCACCATATACAAGTTCTGCAGCTGAACAATCCAGATCCGGCTTAAGTGTTTCTGAGGCCAAGCAAAACCATTGGTAGAGCTGTGGTCCAACTTTCATCATGGCGCATCAGGGCTGCCTTCATTGTTCTGAGCCAGCATTCTATCATTCAGTTGCTAGCGGGATGATAGCTTGTTGTCTTATGGTGAACAGTGCCACAAAATTTAGTCAACTGTGCAAACAGATCTGATTCAAATTGTCTCCTGCAGTCCGTTGTAATATGCAAAGGGCAACCAAAACGTGACAACCAAGTAGAAACGAAGGCAGATGTTAATGTCTCTGCGGAGATGTTATCTAGTGGCACAGCTTCTGGCCACCGAGTGAAACAATCTATCATTGTTAACAAATAACGTTGACCATTCGATGGAGCGAGAGGGCCTACCACATCGATATGGACATGTGCAAATAGAGCAGTTGTATTAGGAAAATTGCCCACTGGCGCGTGTACATGTCGATTTACCTTGCTACAATGGCATTTAATAGAAGTCCGTGCCCATTCACAACAGTCTTTTTTCATTCCTGGCCACACGAAACGATTGGAAACGAGTCGTGTTGTCGCGCGAACTCCAGGGTGGCACAAGTTATAAATATTGTTAAAAGCACCTTTTCTGAATGAGGTGGGCAGCAAAGGACGAGGCTTGCTACTGGACACATCACAATACAGTTTGACGTCGGTGCCTGGAATCTCCACCATCTCCAGTTTGAACGACGATTCAGGATCTTCAAGTAAGCCGTGTAGTTCCGGGTCTGATTGTTGTGCAACAGCCAGTTCCGAGAAATCAGTTACACAAGTAATGCTGCCGACACAAGAAAGATAATCGGCCACTATGTTGTCTATCCCTGAAATGTGCTTAATGTCTGTCGTAAACTGGGAAATGAACACTAACTGGTTGTGCTGCCGAGGTGAACAATTGATGTTATTTTGTCGGAAAGCACATGTTAGTGGCTTATGGTCTGTGTAGATGGTGGACTCCCTTGCCTCTAGTTGCAATCGAAAGTACTTAATAGCTTCATAGATGGCTAGAAGCTCCCTATTGTAGGCACTCCATTTCTGTTGAGATGGTGAAAGCTTGTGAGAAAAGAAAGCTAGCGGCTGCCATGCGCCATCTCGTAATTGTTGTAGCGCTCCGCCAATATTGGTCTGGCTCGCGTCAACTACCAGCGCCGAGGGTGCACACAGATCAGGGTGAGCAACCAGTGCCACCTCCGCTATACTTCGCTTGGCTGCTTCAAAAGCAGACATCATTTCTTCAGTCCACTAAACTGCCGTGCTTCCTTTACTCTTTGAACCGGTGAGTGCTGCTGTAAATGGCATTTGCATCTCAGCTGCGTGAGGCAGATGACGTCGATAAAAATTCAGTACACCAAGAAAACAACGCAGTTCTTTGCAAGTCCTTGGACGATTCATTTGTAGGATGGCCTCGACCTTCTCTGCCAAGGATAGCGATCCTGACAATGAAATCTTGTGGCCCAAAAAATTGACTTGGTTTTGGCCGAAAACGCATTTGTTGGTGTTAAGAACAATGTCATACTGTTCCAGTCTTTTAAATACTTCAGTAAGATGCTGGCGATGTTGTTCTGGGGAAGCAGAGAATACCAGAATATCGTCGAGGTAGGCGAAACAAAAAGAAGTCCTTGCAGCACTGAGTCAATGTACCACTGCCAAGTTTGCGCAGCATTTCTTAGCCCAAAGGTCATGAAGAGACTCTCAAAAAAACCGAAAGGGGTGATGATGGCTGTTTTTTGAATGTCTGCTTCTGCCACTGGAATAATATATGTTTTTGCACAGTCTAAAACACTAAAAATTGCTGCACCACACAATGCTTTGCATGAGTTTAGCCGTATGCACTGTCGCATCTCAACGAAAACCTGAAGCCGTTAGCCCAGTGATGCCGTCTACAAGCCGCGTATTTGCCACGTCAGGGAGCAGTTTATAATGAGCCAAAAACTCTGTGCCTATTATACGTTCTGTCACATCCACGACCGTGAAATCCCAAGTACAATCGTGCCATAGTCCGAGATCCAGCCCGATTCTCAGAGTTCTGTACATCGAAATAGCTGAATTATTGGCGGCAGTCAAACAGAAGGGAGTGAGCGGCTGTTTGCTGAGCAGCTTCGTACGCGGGAACACACAAGTCAGAGCCAATATCGACAAGGTATTTTTGTCCAGACTTACGGTCACTGACGAATAGGCGCTGAGACTTCGCCCAGCAATCTGACGACGCGCCTACACCCATATCAGAAGGTTGCGTGTTCAAATCACGTCGGGGTCACCAGTTTCGGAGAGGCCTGAGTCGTTTGAGAGTGGCCGTCCGAATATACAACACTTCGTGTCTGTATTAAAATCGCCGCAGTTGTAATGAGAACGACACTTTAATTAGAAACACTTTAATTTCTTTATTAAAGCAATGTGAAAGGAGTTGGTTGCAGAAATATGCATAATCGAGAGGTTTTACAAGCCTTAATACGAATCTCAACACAAACAAGAACATAAGAACTGCATAACTAATCAAAGAAACAAAACATTCAAAGAGTAAGTGCGAAAGTGACACAGCGACCCTAGTTGGAGGCGCGGAATCACTTTGACAGTAATACCAAAATAATCCGCGAAAACACAAAACTCTCACTGCACTGTTTCTTCGCTGGCTGCTACAAGATTATAGCAGTAATGGATGTTCTTTATGCTATGGTATTTTTGTACCTTCATCGAAACTAATCAGTAAATAACATACAAAAATAAGTTTGAAATGTCTAACATGGACACGGTAATTTCCCTGTCTTTGGAAGAACAATCTAAAACTGTGTTCCTTTCGAACATAAGGCTACTGTGTGATATTAGTATTTGAAGAATTCAGTATATTGTCTTCACCAACTTTTACTGTGAAAGTACCTGGCACAGCTGACGCAAATTCAACAACTGTTTAATGTCTTGTAGTTTTGTAGAAAAAGCTGCAAATAGCCAGATGATTTCCAGAAATTCTTCTGCACTTACTCCTGCATAAAGTTTATGTCTTAACAGTTTCATAGTTATGACTAGATTTATCTTTATTTTGCAAATTTACTGAATTGTACATGTATGTACAAGTGGTCTACAACTTGTAATTTAAAAACATTTATGAATAGTTTCCATTCTAAAGAATACCATTTTTACATTTGAAAGTGAAGAATTCACAAGAACGTTATAAACCAAAGCTACTAACTTTGTTGCGATAGATGGACCTTAGGCCTTATATAAACAACACACAGCCAAAAAGATGTGTTCAGTTTCTATTGCAAAAATATGACTGTTACAGAACATAGAAATTATGTCTTACGGCATAACTGAAGAAGGGATACTACCTGTTATATAAACAACACACAGCCAAAAAGCTCTGTTCAGTTTCTATTGCAAAAATAATGTGACTGTTACAGAAAGTAGAAATATTCTCTTTCAGCATAACTGAAGACAGGGATACCACCTGTCAGCTTTGGCCAATTGTGTCATCGGTATGGAAGTTATCACTGAATAAATGCAGTCTATTTACAGTCAGAGAGACGAAAACGTTACAGCCAGCCATCAGGAGGCGAACAATAAGCAAGAACGTAGAACATATGTCTCTGTGCTTAAACAAAAAACCATACCTTTCAAAACCTCTACAGGCACAACACAGGGAAATAAGCTGTCAGGCAGGACTGTACTACAAGATGGAAAATCTGGGGAACAGTGTACTTTAATGCCTGCTACACATACATCAGCAAATATCAGTACTAAAACCAAAAGTACTTTCAAAGTGGGCACTAGAAATGCTGTAATAGGAACTGGTGATGAAAAAGGACTCCTATATGGTGACAAAAAAGCCTGGTTTCACCTAGGCAAACTGAGACATGGCACTACAAGTGAAACTGTAAGTAACTTCTTACAGAATATTTTCCCTAAAAACAACAGTTTTACAGTAGAAAAATAGAAACGAGGGGAATACATGATAGTTTCAAGATTGGAGTTGATTTCGACCTAAAAGATAAAATTATGGACAGCAATATATGGCCCAAAAACATTGTAATAAGACGTTTTTTATTCCGGAGGATGCACCAGTGCGATAAACATTGTAAACCAAGGACTTTCTGGTGGAAAAGCAAGTGACACCATTGGAGAAAATGCTGAGCTGATTATAGCAAGTGTAAATGTGCAGTGTCTCAGGACAAAACTTGATGAATTGTCACTCTTTGTTTGTTGAGGAAGTGAGACCTGATGTACTGTGTATAAGTGAACACTGGCTAATTCAACCAGAAATAGAATATTACAGGTTTATTGAATACTGGAAATAGAGAATTTATGGTGTAGAGCAACTGCTATCCATGGTGGAGTGTCTGTGTGTGTGAATAGTGCACTCAGTGCCAAGAAAATTGATTTAAGTAACTTATGTGTAGATAAGGATCTAGAAGTGGCTGCCTTGGAGCTACCAGATGCTTATCTAATTGTGGTTTCTGTATATTGATACCCAGATGGCAATTTTGATAACTTTATTAATCTACTGGAAAGCTGTATGTGTCACCTAGAGCGCTTAGGAGCAAAAGTCGCCCACTGTGGAGACTTTAACATTCATATTGGAGAAGGTAGTACACAGGTATTGGCCTTTATGAACCACATAGGCAGATATGGACTGTTTGTGGCAAATTATCTACCAAATCTAAACAGCTGGGACTACACGGTAAGTGTAGTAGATCCTGTAATTGCAGACCACAGTGCAGTGATCATGAAACTACGTACAAACTCAGTGAGTACACCACAAATTTCCAGCTGCCATTCAAATTATGGGGTCAGAAATAGGACTATAACAAAGAAAGGCTTAGATACTTTCAAGACTACTGTGTCCTCTATCAATTGGCACCAAATATATGATGAAGTGGCACCAAATGATGCATTCAGTTGCAAGTTGCAGACTCTCAGAGACAAATTTGACGAACACTTTCCACTAAACTCAAGAGAAGTCCAAATACCAAAATAAAATGTATTGTTCAACTGCTAAATGACAAGGTAATAGCAGCTAAAGACATTGACACCAAGGACAGACTGTATAGTAGTTATCTACAGGCTAAACGGATGTACAGAAAAGAAATAGAAAAAGCAAAGAAGGAAAGCAATGCAAAATTCATTGAGGAGGCCCATAATCCCTGTAAAGCTGCATGGGCTTTAGTTAATGAGCACATGGAAAAGCCAACCTCCTGCACAAATTCCTGCAGTCCAGATGATTTTAATGAGTATTTTATAAACACAGTGGAAAGAACAGTAGGTGAAATTCCTGACCTTGGAATAGATCCTGCAATTACCATAAAATTGCGAATCTTTGCAGTATGGTAACATGGAAGAGGGTTTATGCAAAAGACATAATAAAAATTGTAAAAAGCTACAAACCTTCAGTGAGTCCAGATATTTATGACATGTCCTGTACTGTACTAAAAACCATAATATATGAAATTGCTAAACCACTGACAGTAGTGACAAATAAATGTCTCCATGCTGGAGAATTTCCAGATTTCTTAAAAGTTGCCTGCACAGTACCTGTTTACAAAAAAGGAAATCCACAAGAAGTGTCAAGTTACAGGCCCATATCCATAATACCAATACTAGCTAAAGTGATCGAATCAATAATGAAAGAGCAACTTGTAAGTTACTTTGAAGAAAATTATCTCTTGTATGATTCACAGCATGGGTTTCGAAAGGGAAAGTCAACAACAGCTGTACGTGAATTTAATTTAAAAAATAAGTCATGGATTTGAAGACAAAGAGTCAATAGCTTTAGTCCTCTGTGACCTTAGTAAGGCATTTGACTGCATCCCACATAAGACTTTACTCAACAAACTAAAATTGGCTTTTTACAAATGTCTGTCTAGGTGTGTTTGCGTTTGGATATGTGCGAGTGTGTGTGTATTTGTCTACTTTCCTTTTTGTCCCCTAAGGTAAGTCCTTCCACTCCTGGGATTGGAATGACTCCTTTTCCACTTCCTTAAAACCCATATCCTCTTTCTCCTCCCCTTTTTTCCTCTTTTTCCTGAAGAAGCTGCCAGTGGTGGCGAAAGCTTGTATGTGTGTTTGAGTGTGATTTTTATTTTTATTTGTGTCTATCGACGAGCCGGCCCTTTTGGTAAGTCATCCGATTTCTATTTTTTATATTTGTAAAATCATACGGTATTAGAGGAACTGTCCTGCAAACTCTTGAATCATACTTAATGAACAGTCGGCAAATCGTATCAGTGCAGGGAGCAGTCTCAGTTGAAAAGAATGTAAAACATGGGGTGCTGCAGGGATCGGTCATAGGGCCCCTCTTGTTTCTTATATTTGTAAATGACCTGGGCTCCAATGGACACACACTGCAGTTTGCAGATGATACTACCTTGTTTGCAAAAGGAGAAAATATTACTCAGGCTGTACAGCAGGCAGATATTCTGTTCAGTGAAATCAAAGCCTGGTTTGAAATGAACAGAATGAAAATAAATGAAGAGAAAATACAGAGGATGATATGTAGTCTCAGTGTTACTGGGGTAGCAGGTGTTCCAAGCTTTCACGGACCCTGTACCTCTTGAGAAAACTAAAAAATATAATCTCAGAACAGTACTTGCTATTGTGTACTATGCAATGTTCCACAGCCACATCAGTTATGGGCTGTTGCTATGGGGCCACTCTGCACTCTGCTGGCTGTAAGGATGTGCTCTTACTGCAAAAGAAAGCTATGCAGATCATTACCTCAAGCAAAAAAAAAAAAAAAAAAAAAAAAAAAAAAAAAAAAAAAAAAAAAAAAAAAAAAAAACCACCCTGACCACTGCAAACCTATTTTTTCTAGATTGGGTGTGCTCACTGTGTTCAGCCAATATATATTTAACTGCCTTATGTACATAAAGATAAAACAAGAGACCTAACAAAGAGGAGTGACATCCATCAACACAGCCCCCATAGTAAAGAAAGTCTAGACAGACCAAGATATCGTTTAACAAAGACACAAAGCAGCTTCCCAATGGTAGCTATAAAATTATTTAATGGAGTACCAAAGGAAATACAATTATTACCACTGGAGCAATTTAGAAAAACTATCCTGTGTAAATTAAAAGAGAAACCGATGTACAGCATTGAAGAATTTTTTTCCAGTGATATCACAGTGACTACCTGACTTTTAACTTGATGTCAAGAATAAGTCTATTTGTTTTTTGTTTGTTTTTGTATTAATATTATTGTGCAGTTATTGTTAAGTGCATATTATGATTAATTTATGTTAAAATATGTGTAATCTGATCACAGTTGTTGGATTCATTTTATCGTGATGTAAATATTGTAATTTTGATGCTGTCTGTTCAGACATGGCTGGTGAATGACAAAGATTTGGCAATAATTTGGTAATAAATTACCTAAAGCAAACTGTTACACCCTTGCAGTGACTGGTTCTTTATGTACTTGTGCAAATTGTGATCTAATAGTAATTTGTATTTGCAAATAAATTCTGTGAACTTGACTGTGACTAAAATATGCTGTTGGGTCAACTGAAGACCACAATACAATCCATTGACTTTAATCAATGACGTCATAAATGAGTTAAAGATGATAGTTTGTTTACAAGTATAACATAGATTAAAGATTACTATTTTGTGTTTAAAAAGTGGTATGTAGCTTCTTTCTGATTGTTAAGTATAGGTCAAGGCCGAGAGATTTTTCTTTTCTTTGCAAGTGAGTGCCAAAGGCTCGAATTTGGGACTGAGACCCTTGAACGAATGCATATACTTTTGTGGTATTCATCAATTTATGAGGATGATCACAGATCATTTAGTATCTACAATACATGAGTATTATAATATCATCCCGTATGTTTATATTCATTGATAGTGTTTGTTTTGCTGGTGGGTATAGCTATGTAGAATATCTGCCCACGGGCAGCCTTTACCACGCCCCTGCCCCGCGCTCTGTGCACAGTGGCGTGTGGGACACTAGTGGCACACGGTTGTGGCTGGAGCTGGGAATTACAGTGCACTCTGCCCACGGGCGCGCCCGCCAGGGGAAATGTTGCCCATGCCTGGCCTAGGTTGTGAGTAGTTACCCTTCCCTTCTATCCCATTTATTCTCTATCCTACCCGATGAAGAAAAAAAAGTTTCCAACACCTTGTATGGAAATTTATTTTTGTTTTCTTTGTATGACTTTTGACGGTACTGAGATAAGTACTGGATATTAACACAGTCTATTTTAAATAATATTTACTACATATTTGGCGATTAAATTTAACAGCTGGCTGGATGGCCTACCTATCGTCACTTCATTACCCCCTTAGGAATTTTCTAAATTGAAATTACCTGACTTTGCAGAATGGAGGCGATCTGCAATGATTAATTATCTCCAAAAAGAAAAATGCCAAGACCACAATACGATTAATTTATTGATGATCGGTTTTGATATATAATGCCATCATTTTCTGATCATATATTTTTTACAATGTGGACATGTTAAAAAAAAAAAAAAAACAGAAAGTGCAACATTGCACTTAGCCAGAATATTACATATTGATTAAATGCAATGTTGCACTTTCTGTTTTTGTATAAATATAAAAAAATATTTTGACTAATTACAATGTTGCACTTGTTTATTTAACATGTGACCATATTGTAAAATATATACCACCAGAAGATGATGGCAAAGCACATCAAAACCAGTTGTCAATCAATTAATCGTACTGTGATCTTGGCGTCTTTCAATTCAGAATAATTAGGTTTTCTTAATATTTGTAAGGAGGTTGTAAAGGAGGTTTGTAAAGGAGGTTGAACTTTGGTATCAGCCCAATATTCACCTGTGGCAAATTTGTCCAGGTTCCATCTCTTAACTTTTCTACCTTTATGCAGTCGCTTAAGTTTTAATCTGCAGTTCATAATCAATAAGTTATGGTCAATGGTAAGAGAGAAACAACTCCCATAATGAGATTTACAATGTAACACCTAATAATTCAGCCATCTTACCGCAAAAATGATTATTCTCAACAAACCGTAAGGACATTGGTACCTTGTATTTTATATTCAGGGCATGAGCTGGAGAACCCTAATCTTCTTAAATTTTTCTGGTTTTTACTTGCTTAAATGAATTATTAGGTATTATAACTATTATTATTACACTAAATGGTCACATAACATGGAAGAATCAGTTTAAAATCATTATATTTGAATTATTGATTTTACCATGATTAAAATCATACACGTATATCATATATTGAAAGGTAGGGTGAGAGGGAGGGACGAAAAACACGAACTGTGTGTGACCTGTGACCCCCTCCAGAATTGGACCCCTGATCCGCTCCTGGCATGTGTGTTCATCTGTGTGTTTCATTTAATAAAGTAATGTTTTGAAGTGAGGAGAAACGTGGAGCAATGAAAACATTATACAATACCCATGTAATTTTTTATACTCCTTTTGGATATCTGCTCAATCTTTTCTCAGACAGGGATCGTTATGCATCTTGCTGTTTTTGTCTGCACCTGATAAAATATTTTCCTGTGCATTTTATTTCTCTAATTCTTCCATCACCTTCTTTCTGTATTGTTTCCAACAGAATGATGGCCCTGTACAGATTTTGTTTAATCGTCTCTTGACTAATCCAGAAGTGTACTGACATCACCCCTGATAACACCCCTGAGGTGAAAGAGGGAGCAGACATTGGGTGAAGTGGTAAGCTTACCACATTGATCATGTCCAGCTAGTTCTATGAAGTATATCTGCACTCTCATTCACCCACCAATGACTTCAAATGTTCACATGTTTGTAGAGCTTTTTGGGACTTAACTACGGGGTCATCAGTCCCTAAACTTACAAACTACTTACGAACTAGCTAATACTAAGGATGGCAGAAATATCCATGCCCAATGGGGGATTCGAACCCCCAACCATAATGGCCGTGCAGACCGTGACTGGCTCGCCGCAGACCGCTCAGCCACCGGGGCTGGCCCATCAATGACTCATAAGGTCTGTCACACAGGGCGCACTGCACATATAGGACAAAGCTGCTCCATCACACTCCTTCCCGAGGGATAATGTTAAAGTACGAGTGAGGAATGAGGAAGCGATACAGAAGTTGAATGCCTCGTCTCGCTATGTTGTATATCACTGACAGAGCGAACATAACTGACTTTCCGCATGATGTGACCTCTAAGGAAGCTGTTATTTGTGAGACCTACACGATATAAAATGAAAACTTAGCTGATGGAGTGTACCTAAATGCAAATATACAGAAGAAGAAAGAGAGCACGCTTGTGTGTGTGTGAGAGAGAGAGAGAGAGAGAGAGAGAGAGAGAGAGAGAGAGAGAGAGAGAGAGAGAGAGAGAGTGAGTTTACAAATATTCTAACATTTTTTAGTCCAACTGACTTGCATTTATAAGCTAACAACCTTATTCATTTCTGTAGCTTTTTGAAGACTGTTATAAATTTTGTTTTATTTAAGCTCCATCTAGAGAAGGCACCTCATCTTCATAGACTGAGTCCAATAAGCAATCCGTATTTGCACACATGTTGTAATGAAGCATGTTGAGATTTATTCCCATCTGCTTGCGTACTTCACCTCCCAACACTACTGTTGTATAATAGTAGATCTGAATGTAAATTGTCTATTATCATTTTGTTTTTCAAAACTTTTGTTATTCTCTTTTCTAACTTGACTAGCTGAAGTCATTTTCTGTTATTTGGTGTTGCAGAAGCTTATTTAATCAGCAAATATTAATTAATTCGTACCAGAAGTACCGGGTGATCAAAAAGTCAGTATAAATATGAAAACTTAATAAATTACAGAATAATGTGGATAGAGAGGCAAAAATTGACAAACATGCTTGGAATGACCTGGGGTTTTACTAGAATAAAGTTCAAAAGATGTGCGACAGATGGCATGAAAATCGTGTATAGAAGGAGTTGTAATGAGAGAGAGAATCGGATGCACCAGCAGTCGCAGCATGTTGACGTTACCTGAAAAGGCTCTTTTAGTGTAGCTGTATTATCAGAATGAGGAATGTGCTAGTTCAACGTTATGATCCTATCACCATAGGAAGGGGATTCGAACGGGTCAAGGTCTATTGACAAATGCAGCTGTGGTGAGAATGATTTCCAAGTTCGAAGTCAAGGGTTGTTTAGACAATAGAACCGAGCATGTCTATGCACAGGGAAGTCAGCACTCAGAAATACCCTCCGATGCTGTCCTTACAAAATCCATCGGCATCATGAACTTTTACCTGGCGATTTAGTGAAGCGGAGGGCATCCAAAAGATGTCGGAAGATGACGATTGGTTGAGTAACGTGTTGTGGAACGATGAAGCTCATTTCACACTCCGAGGGTCTGTTGACACCCGCAACTGCAGAATACGGGCTACCAATAATCCTAGAACTGTTGTGGAAACTGCATTGCACGACGAGAAAGTCACGGCAAGGGTTGGATTTAACACATATACCGTTATCGTGCCGTTTTTCTTTGAGGAACTGCGTCATTCTGGTTTTGTAACTGCTACCATGACAGGTGAGAGGTACGCCGATATGTTACAGAATCGCATCATCCCCATCCTGGCTGATAAACACCTGCTGGAATGTAGGCTACGATTTTTATACAGGATGGCAATCCACCCCATATTGCTAGATGCGTGAAAGATCTCTTGCACGCATTGTTTGGTGATGATCGTGTGCTCAGCTGCCACTTTCATCACGTTTGGCTTCCCAGGTCTCCAGACCTCAGTCCGTGCGATTATTGGCTTTGGTGTTACCTGAAGTCGCAAGTGTATCGTGATCGACCGACATCTCTGGGGATGCTGAAAGACTACATCCGACGCCAATGCCTCACCATAACTCCGAACATGCTTTACAGTGCTGTTCACATTATTCCTTGACTACAGTTATTGTTGAGGAATGATGGCGAACATAAAGAGCATTTCCTGTAAAGAACATCATATTTGCTTTGTCTTAATTTGTTATGCTAATTATTTCTTTTCTGATCACATGAAGCGCCATCTGTCGGACATTTGTTGAACTTTTTTTTGGTTCTAATAAAACCCAATGCCATTCCAGGCATGTGTGTCAATTTTTACCTCCCTATCTACATTATTCCGTGATTCATTAAGTTTCCAAATGTATACTGACTTTTTGATCACACGGTATATTGTTAAAGTTCAAATAGCGTGCTAATTATTAGTATTGCTATTAATACTATGTAATTCTTTTCTCATAATATTAAAGTAGTTATTACTGTGTTTCACAAGTAATGTTAGGATGGTTTTGCCCTATTTAGTTTATGTATAATTACCAGTAATAGTGAAGAAATTTTTTGAAAAACTATTACATTATATTTGGATATGAAATACTCTTATGTAACCGAGATTTGTATATTAAGTCGTTCAGTATTGTTTGTCTTTTACTATAGCCAGTTGCATGTCATTGTTTATTTTTCCTTTATAAGTAATGTACCGTAATGAATTCAATTAACAATATGTAATTTTCAGTGACATTGTTTGAGACATATAAATAGGATGCACTCGCGGCATATTTCAGGGTACTGTTTAGTCAGTTGTCAGACTCAGAATCCACGTGATTTCAAAGTATTGTTTCATCAGTTGCCAGATGTACAAACTATATCAGTTTCGAGTTTGTTTATTGTGTCGGCCGCGATCTCAGGCACATGCCAAGTAAGTATGGACTTTAATTTGAACAATTATGCAACAATTGTTCAATGTTGTTAGTGTGGAAGGAGCATCTACCGTGATTAATTAATATTTGTGCCACATTATGAAGTACGCTTCGAACTTTTGTATTCCACACATGGATGTGTTAACTCGTATTATTGATGTGTGGAGTGTACGTGCCTGGTGTTAAAGGGTGTAATTAATGAGACTTGTAAGCTGGCCATAAATGGAAACAATTGGGCACTAATAATAAATCGTTAAAGAGCCGATAAACTGTAATTCAGTGTGTTGTCTACGTTATTGTAGGGAATTTGTTCTCGCCCCATGAAATTCCAGCCAGCTGCTACCGAGAGCAACAATTGTCGACGATCATCAAGAACTTCGAGAATCATCAATCAACGCCACGGCGGAGCGCATTGAGGCGCTATGCTCCGGTGCGCTAGGGCATTCCCCGTCGAGGGTTAGAATCCTCCTTCGGGCATGGATGTTTGTGCCGTCTTTAGTATAAGTAGTTTAAGTTTAGGGACTGGTAACCCTGCAGTTAAGTCCCTTAAGCTTCACAAACATTTTTCATCGATCAATGACCAGGTACGGCACAATGTTTATGCTATTTCATGTTAATAGTTCATAGTGAGTTTAGAGGCAGTCAATTAACACAATTAGCTATAAATGTAGGCTTATTTCTGGAAATTAAAAATTATTTAGGGAAAAAAAAACGTACGTTTTCAGCAGAACACAGAAAGCATCCAGTTTTTACAGTCAAATAAGAAATCTTGTCTGGTATGATAAAATGCCAGAAAAAGCAAAAGCAACCATGTACCATACCTATTTCGTTCCAATCCTTACATACGGCTTAGAAACATGTACCCTACTAACCAGAGACCTCAGTAGAATTCAGGCAATGGAAATGAGATTCATTAGAACTATGAATCAAACAACCAGGCAGGATAAAATTAGGAATGCTCAGGTAAATAGAAAAGTAGCTGGTATTGAGGTTCCTGTCACCAGCATCATAAGGAAACGTAGACTTCAGTGGTATGGGCACTTAATGAGAATGAATAGTGAAAGACCTGCTAAAAAGTATTTCAACCTCAAGCCTCATAGGAAGAAGACCTCGGGGAAGACCAAGAAAATGCTGGATAGAGACTGTAAGATCAGATGTGGAGGAGAAAGGACACAAATGGGAAGACATTCTGGAACAGAAGATGTATGAAGACAGGAGGAGATGGCGAGTGCTTGTACACCACACCCAGGAAACTGGAGCTGGAAACTGATGATTATGAGGGAAAAAAACCAAGTGATCCCAGACACCTTGGCTTTCAGATGGTATTCAATACTAATCTTCACAGACATTCTTTTACATCGTCTGCTTTTGTATGTGTATCAAACAAGTTCTTACATCTGTTCATGTGTGCACATGGCACGGAAGAGATGCTAATCTGATGACGGTAAAGCCGAAATGCGTCATTTTTGAGGCCACGCTATACATGAAGTGTGACCTATAATGTCAAAATCAGTAGCTAAAATCTGGTTTTATATTTCTTAGTTGAGGTATTTTATTTTAATATGAAGCACAACACAAACATCTTTCTGACAAAAGTGACTTTATTAGTAACCACTGTTTGTTTGTTTTTGTTTTTCTTCCATAGCAAATTGCTCACACTACCAACATAATACAAAATAAAAATAGTAATGCCAACTGTGGCTTTCATGAAAAAGAAACCTATTGTCTTGATTACTGCACTTTGTCTTTAAATATCAACACACTCCGTTAAACAAAACAATATGTTAATAACAAAATATTCAAAATTCAAACACTGTCTCTTTATATGTATCTGTCAAACATGAACTTTTCTTTAGTTTTCTGAAAGTAATACTTTGTAGAGGTTTAGTTAGTATTTCTACAAGTTGTTTAGTTTTCTGAAAGTAATACTTTGTAGAGGTTTAGTTAGTATTTCCGCAAGTTGTTCTTGAGTTTCACAGTACTGTATCTTGAACCAGCCATGATTCAGTTCATCACTTATGAAATAGTACTTTACATCAATGTGCTTACTTCTTCTTGACATTTGACCTGATTTTATCATTGCTATTGCACTTTGGTTATCCACACACAGTGTCATTTTGATGTTTTCACTCAGCAACTGTTCTAGAAAAGTCTTAAAAACCTTCATTTTTTGACAACATTGTGCTGCAGAAATGTATTCTGCTTCAGTTGTAGATAATGCAACCACACACTGTTTCTTGCAACACTTCCGTTCATAAGATAAGCTGTTGTCAGAACTGCATAGCCCCACATTTTATTTCCAATTCTTGAATCAAACAACTTGGCCCTTACTTTGTTCATGATAGTAAGATTAAGTGTCTCTGCTTTGCCATTCAGTTGAGGAGACTCTTTAATGGTTTAGTCTATCACTATACCAATCTTTTTACACCACTCTTTAAAATCAGCACTTCTGTACTCTCCTCCTCCTGTCACATCTTTTTTTTCTGTCTTCATATTGAAATGAGCTTCACTTTCACTTACATATTTCTTGATGTAATTTTCTGTTTCATCTTTAGTATGCAAAAGATACACTTTCAAGAAATGTGTGTAATCATCAAGACATGTTAAAAAATATTCTGTATTATGGTAAGTTGATGGACTTATCTTACCACATATATCAGTGTGAATAATTTCCAGAGGTCTTGTTGCTCTGTACCACACTGTGTTGAATGTTTTTCTTACCTGCTTTGCCATGACACAAGTTTCACAAAAATGTGTTTGTTCTTCTAACACAATCTTGTCCACTATGTCACACAGTTCTAGTATTTTCTTTAGATAATTGTAGTTCAGGTGTCCTAGTTTTTTGTGCCACTGAATGATTTTCTTCTTTTGTGTCAGCAGTACTACTTTTATAAGAGTCCACATTGATATTGATAATACAGTCCATTTTCTGTTTTATTGTATTCTAAAATAACATTTCCATCTTTCACAATCTTCACCTTTTCCTTGTCAAATATTGCCACTCCCCCTTTTTAGTAATGACATTTACTGAAAACAAGTTTCTTGACAGTTCAGGAGCATGTATTATTACATTTGTCAACATCACCTGCTGAGATTCAACTGTGCCAACAAGATTAAAATATATAAAATTTCCATCTGCAATCTTCATTTTTGTACCTTCACAGCTCTTTGCATTTGACATAATTTTCATTTCGTGTGACATATTCTCATTACTCCCACTGTCTACAACAAACTCTGTATCTACTTTATTAATATCCTTTTCTTGATTTTCTGTCACAAATACTTCTGAGAGAAAAACTGTCTTTGGTACTTTCTCCATCTTCTCATGGTTTTCGTTAAAGAAGCATTTTTCTGCTGGATGATTTGTTTTTTTGCAGTATTTGCATGGATGCAGTTCCTGTTTCGCCTACTCTCCCACATGATGTTTTCCACATGTAGAACACTGTTATCAGTATGTTTCTTTTTACATTCACTTACAAAGTTACCTGAACCTCCACATCCAAAACACTTCACTGTTTTCTTACCTTTTGTATTCTGGTTTTTCTTCTTGTAAACTGCAGCCTTAAAAGCAACACGTATTTATTCATTTACCTTTATTTCATCCTCTTCAGATTGAAGTCTTGATTCTAGGTTTTCCAGTGTTTTTTCCTTACTGCAAGTATACTCCCAAGCACTTCCAAAATGTTTATATTCATCCGACAATTTCGTCATTATTCTTGTAATCAATGCTGTTTCATCAACATTTTGGCCTAGGTGGTTCAATCTGAAAGCTAGGGTTTGCACTTTAGCAATATTGGACATTACATCTTGATTTTTGTCGTATTCAAAATTGTAGAACTCACCAAGTAATCGTGTCTTCTGTTGGTCTGTATATTTCTGATATATCTTACTAAGTGTATCATACGTCTGTTTAGACGTTTCACTGTACCGTTCACACTACCGCACCAAAACAAGAATGAAACGTTGTTGTTCTTGTTTTGCCGTATATCGTACATTTTGGCATTTCACATTTCTTCAAGAAATGAGTAATTCAAAATGTTTTCAATGTTTTGTTTGCGATGAGAATTTTTCTAGTTTGTCTGCTCTATATTGGCGGCGAAATGTTGGTGATGTTTTATTGGGAGCAAAACTCAAGTGTGTGCTATGCGAAGAAGTGTCCCTCAGAGAAGATTCTTCTCAACAACGAAAAATGTAGCTAAAGGTGTGTACAAGAATTCATCTCGAATTAGTATTAACAAATTATCTTTTTTTCTTTTCGTTACATGGACTGCAAGTAGTGTAAATGTAGAATAATATGTATCAGTATACTGGTTTAAAACTAAAGAAAATTTTATTTGCAGGTTCAAGTGTTGCTGAGGGAGATCACAGCTATGCTGCTTCTTCAGGTAAAATGTTTCCAGACTATCACAGTATTTACAGATCACTGCAATCTTTGGGATTGTTCAAGGAAATGACTATTGGCACAAGAATAAATAAAACTTCTACCAAAAACCGTTAGATTGCTTTATTGTTGGTGCCATGTTGGTTATTATAGCACTCATTTAAGTATCTCATAAAAGCTTCTGTCTTTTTGTCAGGTAGAAACTTGGATGGATTTGTCTTTTTATGGAGCAAAATTTCCATTTGGATGTTTCATGTTTGTGTTTCTCTTTTTGTTAGCGAGAAACCTTCATTTTGTCTTCATATAATATATGGCCAATTAGATATGAATTTCATAAAGGTAGAATGACCTATATTGTTATAGACTCCTTGTTGGATTATCTTGTGTGACCTGTATCAATGCTGTAAAGGATTCTATTATTGTTTTAATTCTGTCTGGGTATTCAGCATAATCAAATTGGAGAAGATATTGTTTATTAATACATTATGGATGTCTCAATGTATAATGATTCATCATAGTAACTCACTCTCTACTGTGTGCATGGTTGATGGGGATAGTGGTATAATTCAAATAAGAGGTCAAACTTTCTTGAAATGGAACAACAAAGTAATTTTTTTGTAAAAACAGTATGGTAGAATTGATGCCTCATTCTAGGACAGTAACCATTCTTGTTCAGTGTATGCATATGTCAGTTTCTCTCATAACTGTATTTCTCTCATAACTGTATTTATTTTTTTATAGTACCAGTTGTCTCACCTATTGCTGGTGGAAGTGATTATATCACATCAAGAGCTACATCTGTTTTGATGGAAAACTGCAATACAAAAGGTTTGTTAAGACAGTGTAATACAATTTTTGCCTCTTTTTTAACAAAGGAACATAGCTTGTTTAGTGTCAGTTTGTCTTATGACTGTATTACGTCTGTATAGTGTCGCTTGGGTAAAACTGCAGAGTCTGTTGACCGTGTTTTTAGTATAGCGTGTATGTTGGCAACTGTTAATAGATCATTTCTGGACCGGAGCTTTGGGCGCTATGTGCCCTTACATACTTAAAAAAAAACCTTCTTGTTTGACCTATACCCAACCTAACTTTCACTTAAAATGATCACCGTTTAGTACAGATCAAAAAATAAATAAAACATACACCTGTTCTATGGTTGACTGCTGTGGTGTTGCCAACATTTGCAGAGCTTGGGCAACAGACTCTGCAGTTTAGCTGTCACTTGTGTCCCCTGTTGGAGGAAGTGGTTATATGCCACGAGGAGCTAGATCTGCTTTGAAGCAGAAGGACAAGGCAAAAGGTTTGGCAATTCGGTTAAATTGTAGGACGCTTCTCGCCGGCCTGTAGTGGTTATGTTGGCACCAATGGTAATGACAGCTCAGATCACCAATAAATGTTTTTTTCGTGACAACATCAGAAAAAAAAAAAATAATTTTCTTTTTAATTGAACAGACAAGGGCACATACAAGAACCTGTCAACAATGGGGTAGGTAGGCCTACAGTATTAATTTTGCTGTGAATGAAATGAGTAGCAATAACATTTACTCAGTACCTCATGAAAAATATTAACCCAATTCTACAATTCATTGTACATCTGTTGCCAACATAAGCATTGGAGCCAGGCAAGAAGCGTCGTAAAATTTTACCGTCAATTCACCAAAGTATCTCATTCTAGGGCTGTGTCTGAGTTTCATAAGTTTTCATCATAACAACTTTTATTTTATTACAGGTCCAGTTTGCTACAGTGTTGACAGCTCCAAAATGCCTTCCCTTGAAGCAGAAAGCAAAAGGTTGTAGGATAAGTCAGTGTATAAAGTTGCAGCTTTATGCCTTGTTAAATGATGCCTTAGGCAAATGAAATAAATGTTGGGGGTTTCTCCGTACCACAGGTCTATGTGGTCTAAGCCTGTGGGAACCTCTGCCCCCAGAAAAAAAAAAAAAAGTAGTGCCCTCCTAGATGGTGAAAGAGGTTGACGTCCTTAGGAGGCTTTATACCAACATTTCACCAACCATGAATAAAGAAATGGAAAAAATCTTTTGTATTCATTATTTGGATGCTTATGTTACCACCAACCTGTTTTGTACACGGTAAAAGTCTTGATCAGCAGCATAGCCTAATATATTTATGTGACGTGAAGCGGCAGTGTTTGCAGCAGTTGCTGTGGATGCTGGGATGAATGTTGGCATACAATGTTTACAAGGTGTGAAAATGACTGTTAACATCATGCTTGAATGATTTTATTTTTGAAATGAATCACAGCGTTTGAACGTAGATCGCACTGCGTTTCTCCACATGCACTGTCTTTCTGTTCAGATGTAAGACTGTTATGTAAATCGAAATACGTGTGTGTCTATCTCAAATGGTAAAAACAATAATTTTTTCAATGTTCATATTTGGTAAAACGCTTGCAACAATTTAATCTCTACTATTCAGTTCCTGCCTAACCACAACCCTTAAAATCATGACATATTTGTAAAAATAATATTCGTTGATGTGCCCTTGTACAGTCAGTAATTGAATTATCATACATGCCACAGGCTACTCGAAATGTACTATGTTGCCAACTTAACACTGCTACGGACACACCGCGATGCTACCCATGCCTCTGATCAAGACTTTAGCATTTGGACACTTATACAACCACCATTTCTATTTTTTATACGTGTGTGTGTGTGTGTGTGTGTGTGTGTGTGGGGGGGGGGGGGTCCACAACCCTTAAAAACAAGTAGGTATTGTGCATTCTAAGAATCGATGCTATGGATGATTTGTGTGTAGTTAAAAACATGTAGAAGAATTTAGCTGCACAAAAATAAACATTTCAGTGTACCACTGTTTCTGAAAGGATAATATTCGAATGGTCTCTTAGACTCCTTGATGTAATTTTGTCAATGAGTTAGCTAATTATGCTTATTCAAAGGCTTCAAATAGCTTATGAAGAATTCAGTTAAGGTTCTCTGCTTGTGCATCGTTAGTTGATTCTTCGTGTAATGTCTGTATATGCCTTTGAGGTTTAATTCTCAGTAACTGCATTTTTACAGAAAATAGGAATATAACTGTACACCTGTCTATATAGTTAATGTGAGTATGACTTGCTGCAAGCTGCACTTCAGATGTGGCACTATGGAATGTCTTACATACTGTGACCAGTAAGTTGCACTTTAAATGTCTGTTACTGTTACAACCATTGTGAAGTAATAATAAGCAACTATTTCAAAGATATTGCTGACCCCAACAACCACTAAAATATTGTCCTAATATGGCTTAACAAAATCCATGATTCTAAAGATTCCCTATTGATTGGCTAAAGAGCATAGTCAGAATATCTATGAAAACAAGCTATTAGTTTTACATATCACTTCTTGGTGGGAAAACTAAAATTTCCTATGTTGAACATTCTCTGCTTGGCTGCTGTTTGGTAGAGACCTTACACTACTCTCTACACCATAAAAAAAGACAATGTGTACATTTGAAGTGTTGTATTGTGGCTGTGAAAGTTACAGTGTAACTGTGATGGACGTTCATTCTAGGCCACAAGTATTTCTTATCACAAATTGGTGTTTCACACCTAGATTGGTTAAAATAACTTTTCTCCCCTATGTAGGAATCACACCAAAGTTGTGTACAAGCAAGAAAGAGATCATTGACATTGTGTGGCCTGTGGAAGTTTGGGTTGATCTGGGAAGTGTTCTTTAGTAGCTGAAAGGTACGGCTACCACTTGAGATAAGTAGTAAGTCTGGGTTTGAGTCCCAGTCTGACACAAATTTTAATGTCACAATTAAATGTATTTGCCTCCTTTACAGCTTTCATTGATGAAATTGGTACTTGCAGTTAAATTTCACAAATATTTGATTAAATGGACTGTGGTAATGCGCGGCGTGTGTGTTTAGACGGCGCGCCGCCCGTTACCAGAACTGGCCGCTATGCGGCACTGGCTGCACTACCGCACTGCACCCTGCCGGCCACGCGGCCCTTGATAGAGGCCCCGGGGACAGCCGAGAACCTTGCCTCAGTTACGTACTGTGTGTGCTGGCGAACGTGTCTCCAGACTTTGCTATACTGACCAGGGTAAGAGTGGGTGCTCACGGACATATCTATTGTGACTTTGATGGGACGGCTCAAGGTCCTAGCGACAGTGTTAGCTGGTATCTTGTGTATAATTGTGTTAGTAGTCATAACATGAACTAATCAGTGAATGTATAAATTCCAAGCCCTTTGAAGAAGACTCAACAAAATTTGGTAATATATACAGTAAATGTACACACCTAATTGAGCAAGTTGTTGTTGTTGTTGGTGGTGGTGGTTGTTTATAGGGGACCAAACTACAAGGTCATCAGTCCCCTGTTCCAAGCAATGACGTAATGTGTGACACAACGAAAACTGAGAGAACAAGGATTAGAGAATTCCTTGAGTGTAAAACGAACAGAAACACTTCACTTCTTCACTTATACACAGAGGAGTGCACAAAAGGGATAAAAGTACAATTCCACAGCAGAATGCAATGGCTGGCTGATCACTAGGATATAAACGGATGAGCGAGCCATGCTGTACACACTAAAAAACCACCTCAGCTGAAAAGGTAGAGGCTATCAAGTAACTTAAAAACTGTGTAAAAATGAGGGTTTTTGAATCAGGCAGAAGCACCTTCCATTAAATGGAAGGGTAGAAACCAGATGCGCGAATAAAATTTAAAACAGTAGTAGCCAAGGAGGCATTGTCACCTAAAACTGATGGCAGTGAATCTGGTAGGCTAAAGGACTGCTGCAAAGCGGCTAAAAATGGACAGTCCAACAGTATGTGGACCACAGTCAGCTGGGCGCCACAACGGCAGACTGGTGGGCTCTCTCGACGCAAGAGGTGGCTGTGTGTTAACCACGTATGGCCAATGCGTAGTCGGCAAAGGACAACTGACTCCCTGCGAGAAGCCCTCAGGGACGTCTTCCATGCAGCGGTACACGGCTTGACAGCACGGAGCTTATTCGGTTCAGTCGAATCGGCCCATTCAGAATTCCAAACCCGAAGGACCTTGCGGGTCAACTGGGTTTGGAAGTCTGAGACTGGGAGGACAATATCCAGGGACCGCGAAGTGGTGGCCTGCTTGGCCAGCTCATCGACACGTTCATTGCCCGGTATACCTATGTGGCCCGGAGTCCAGAGAAATGGCCTGACTCTCCAAGGGCGAAGACAGCATCTTGAATGGCTCACACCACAGTGTGTTTTGGTAGAAACTGTTTGAGGGCCTGTAAACCACTCAGGGAGTTGCTACAGATGACGAACGACCCCCTGGGGCGAGCTCTGAGGTGTTCAAGAGCTCTCAAAATACTGACCAGTTCCGCGGTGAAGATGCTGCTTCCACAAGGCAATGACCGCTGTTCGATGTGGTCACCATAGATAAAGGCATATCCAGCATGGCTATCGACCAAAGAACCGTCCATGTAGATGATGTTAGCACCGTGGTATGTGTCAAGCAGTGCATAGAATCGACAACGGAGAAGCAGTGGTGAGACAGAGGCTTTCGAATCCCAGGACAAGTCCAGTCGAAGCTCCAGGCGAGGAATTGTCCAGGGAGGGATACGGGGGGAGTAATGGTAAGGTGGAGGAAGGGGTAAGGAATCAAGTGAGGAGAGAAGGGAACGGACACGGACCGCAATCGGGAGACCCGACCTGGGTCAACGCCGCGGGGAAGGGAGTGCAGAAAGTGGGAAGAGAAGCCTGTGATTCGGATGACGGGGTGAAGCATGAACCCGGGCAATGTAACTCACCAACAACCGTTGCCGGAGATACCGTAGAGGGGGAACACCAGCTGCAGCTAGAAGGCTCGTTAAGGGACTGGTGCGAAAAGCCCCTGTTGCGAGACGCACGCCTGTGTGGTGAACGGGGTCTAGGACCCGCAAGGCAGAAGGGGCTGCTAAGTCATAAACCAAGCTCCCGTAATCAAGCCACGACAGAATAAGGGACTTGTAGAGCTGAAGAAGGGTGGAACGTGCTGCTCCCCATCCAGTATGGCTGAGGCATCTGAGAAAGTTTAAATGCCGCCAACACTTCTGTCTCAGCTGACGTAGGTGGGGCACCCAAATCAGCTGACCATCGAAGACCATGCTCAGGAAGCGAAGTGTTTCCTCGACCTGAATTAGTTCACCACCCAGGTAGAGCTCTGGATCAGGGTGAACTACCCGACGGCGACAGAAGTGCATCACGCGGGTTTTCTGTGCGGAGAACTGAAATCCGTGGGTAGAGGCCCATGAGTGGGCCTTTCGGATGGCACCCTGCAACCGTCGTTCAGATAAGTCGATGCTAATGGAGCTGAAATACAGACAGAAGTCATCGGCGAACAGGGAGCAACTAACTGATGACACCACAGCCGCAGCAAGATTGTTTATCGCCAGTAAAAACAATGGAACGCTGAGGATGGAGCCCTGTGGGACACCGTTCTCTTGAATACGGGGGGTGCTAAATGATGCCCCAAACCTCACCCGAAACGATCGGTGGGAAAGGAAATTGCTAATAAAAATAGGAAGTGCGCCACGTAGGCCCTAGTCATGCAGAGTAGTCAATATATGGTGGCGCCAGGTAGTATCATACGCCTTACGAAGGTCGAAAAATACAGCAATTAAATGCTCACGCCTAGTGAAGGCAGTGCGAATGGCTGATTCCAGTGACACGAGGTTGTCAATGGGAGAACGGCCCTGGCGAAAGCCCCCCTGTTGTGGAGCAAGGAGTCCACGCTCTTCAAGGATCCACATAAGCTGCCGACTCACCGTACGTTCGAAGATCTTGCAGAGAACGTTGGTGAGGCTGATCGGATGGTAATTGTCAGGCACCAGGGGATCTGCACCAGGTTTCAGCACCGCGATGATAGTGCTTTCCCGCCATTGCGACGGGAAAGTGCCCTCTGCCCAGAGATGGTTGAACAGGGCGAGAATGCAGCGTTGAAACTCTGGTGAAAGGTGTCGGAGGAATTGGCCATGTATCCTATCAGGTCCTGGAGTTGTATCAGGACACGCAGCAAGGGCAGTTCGGAACTCCCACTCACTAAACGGGTCGTTGTATATTTCCCGATGTCGATTGCGGAAGGATAACTGTTTCCGCTCGGCCCGCTCTTTGAGAAAGCGGAAGTCAGCACTGTACGTGGCAGTCGCAGAGCATCGTGTGTAGTGCTCTGCCATATGCTCGGCGATAGCTGTCGGGAGCATGCAGAGCACACCCTGGATGGTGAGGGATGGGATTCCTGTCGGCGGGTGGTATCCAAAGACCCAACGGACTTGCATCCATACCTGAGTCAGGGAGGTGCGGGAGCTCTACTGGTTACATACTGCTCCCAGGAATCCTGCTTGCTTTGCTGGATGAGTCGTCGAGCACGCGCACGGAGCCGTTTAAAGGCTGCCAAATTCTCCACGGAAGGGTGGTGTCGATGGCGCTGGAGCGCTTGCCAACGTTCCCGGATAGCCTCAGGAATCTCCCGTGTCCACCAAGGCATGGACCTACGCCTAGTGGAACCGGTGGCTTGTGGAACTGCTACCTCAGTGGCCATGAAAATGCTATCAGTCACCTGTTGGACTGCATTGTCAATGTCATCTGGCAGTGGTGCAGCGATGACAGCTGTAGAAGCATAAACATGCCAGTCAGCCCTACGGAGGCACCAGCGAGGTAAGCTGTCTGCAGCTTGGTACTGCAAGAGCGACACAAAGATTGGGAAGTGGTCGCTGCCACACAGGTCCTCATGCACACGCCAACCGAGGTGTGGTCGAAGGCTGGGGCTGCAGACAGAGAGGTTGATCGCTGAATACGTGTCCTGTGCCATGCTAAAGTGCGTGGTGGCACCTGTATTCAGGAGGCAAAGGACTTGTTGCGCCAATAATGTCTCGACATCCCTACTGCGGCCTGTAGTCTGGAGTACACCCCACAAAGGGTTGTGGGCATTGAAGTCCCCCAAAAGGAGGAAAGGTGGGGGAAGTTGGGAGACCAGAGCAGTAAGGTCGTTGAGAGACACGACCACATCCGGAGGAAGGTACAAGCTGCAGACAGTTAATTCCTGCGTTGCCTGGATTCTGACAGCTACTTCCTCAAGAGTGGTGTTGAGTGGCACCGGGGCACTGGGGACAGTGTCCAGGACATACAGGCAGACACCGCCAGACACCCTGTCGTAAAGGGTCCTGTTGCGGTAGTAGCCGTGATACCCACGGAGGGCAGGGGTCCACTGTGCTGGAAACCATGTCTCCTGTAGGGCGATACAAAATGCAGGGTAGCGGTACAGAATTTGTCGCAGCTCAGCCAGATGATTAAAGAAGCCGCCGCAATTCCACTGGAGGATAACACGTTCTCCATGCTCTAAGGCCATAACTGAAAAAGAAAAGAAGAAGATCATTCCATAGGAGCATCTGCTGCCTGATGGTCAGTATCAACAGAATCTAAGACCATAGATTCAGGCGATTCTGGTTGTGCAGATCTCCTAGGGTCAGGTGAATCAAGAAGCGCGAGATCCTCAGCAGAAGCGAGGATCTCGACCTCATCCTCTGAGGCAGAGGATGTGGGTGTGGGTGGCTTGGAAGCCACCAAAGAATCCTTCTTCTTCTTTTCCTTCTTCTTGCCCTCTCGCCTGCCCTTCGGTGGTAAGGGTGTCGCAGAAGGGGCGGCAGGAGCTGACAAAGAGGAGGGGGCCCTCCAATCAGCAGCCGGGGGATCCTTCAGCCATTGGCTGGGATCCACTTTCCCACGGCGAGAAGCCTCCGAAGGAAGTGTTCCGTGGGACCCCTTCCGAGCGAGAGGAGCCGAAGTAGGCTGTTCCTTCTCCGGCTGGGGGACGGGGACTGATGTCCCCGATGAAGAGGGGGTGATTGCTCCCGCAGGTGGTGTTACGGGAGCAACAGATGAAGAGGGGCCCTCACCCATCGAGGGGGCAATGGAACGTTGTTGGCCTGTAGGGCCCACGGATGGAGGGAACACTGGTTCTGTCGACCGCAACGAAACAGGCGCAGCTGTGACTGCGGAAAAAGATGTTGTCATCTTGAGTGGGTGGAGCCGTTCAAACTTTTTGCGTGCCTCTGAATACGTTAACTGGTCCAGGGTCTTGATCTCCATAATTTTCCTCTCTCGATGTAAGACACCACAGTTCGGCGAGCATGGCGGATGGTGTTGCCCACAATTCACGCAGACTGGGGGTGGAGTACATGGGACGTCTGGGTGCGATGGTCGCCCACATTCCCTGCAGTTAGGGCTGGAAGTACATAGGGAAGACATGTGCCCAAACTTCCAGCACCTGAAAAACCGCATAGGTGGAGGGACATAGGGTTTTACGTCGCACCGGTATACCATTACCTTGACCTTCTCAGGCAGTGTACAGCCTTCGAAGGCCAAGATAAAAACACCGGTGGCAACCCTCTGATCTTTAGGCCCCCTATACACACGCCGGACGAAGTGTACCCCCCGACGTTCCAATTCTTCATCTGTCTGAGAGAGGAGATCTCATTGGTGAATTAAGCCCTGGACCATGTTTAGCGACTTATGGGGCGTGAAACTAACCGGAACATCACCCAGCTTGTCGCAGGCAAGTAATGCCCTTGACTGTGCTGGGGACGCCGTCTGTATCAGCACAGCCCCACTTCGCATTTTCGAGAACGACTCCACTTCGCCAAACTTATCCTCCAGCTGTTCAACAAAGAACTGAGGCTTCGTGGACATGAATAACTCACCATCGGAATGCGCACAGACAAGATATTGTGGTGAGTACGGTTCTTTTCTATTAAGGGCCCTTCGTTCCTCCCACGGAGTGGCCAGGGAAGGAAACATCTTAGGATCATAGACAGACGCATTGAACTCAGTTTTTCCTCGCTTAGAGACGCTGTTTTTGCGACCGGCCACGCTTTTAGTTGCTCATTTCATTTTCGTCCCACGAGCAGCTAGGGAAAAGAGGTCCACCCAGGCAGAGCCCCGCTTGCCTGGGGATGCCTTGTACAATTGAGGTGCGGCAGGTTCCTCAGAGGTTGCTCGCTAGCGGCTATTCAACCTCAACAGCCATGCATCTCCTCGGCACGTAGCACACCTTGAGATTGAGGTTTTTTTTTATAGAGGTTTGTACCGTCCTCGCGACCCGGGCGATTAAGCCAAGATCCCCGGGCTCTGAAACGTACAACGTTCCACCGTCGCACCGAACGATGGTCGTTGAGGCACGCACAGAGCTTACGGTGTAGCGAACTGTTGGCGCGACACAGCCCACGGCTCAGGACCCCGGGTTCGCCAAGCCCGTACTCAGCAAATAAATGCTGAGTCCTGAGAAGAATTGAGCAAGTCACATAATTTTGTTAGGCCTAATAAGCTACTACAACCTCCTATTAACATGCAAAATTATTTTGAGTATTGTCTCTGTAGCAAGAAATATAAAAACATAGGTGTAATAATAGTGTAGCCACAACAAAAGTGAAATTGGTTGAAGTAAGGTGAGTGGTGTGAAGGGAGAGCATGAAATGTGACATGGTGTGCTTCCACCCCCTTTTTTTATCACTGTCGGCAATACTGAGCTGAGGTAAGTGTTGGACACGATCTGTTATTAAAAGTACAATATTCACATATCTCTTGTTCGATTTTCCACAAATTTATTGGATAAAGAAACAAATATATTAGGCAACAGGTAATTATTGCAAGTTAAGAATTGAATGACCTCCCTTGACTTGGCAGGGTTCTTTCAGTGAAAGATGGTTTACGTAGTACACCATGTTGGTGTGATCAATTACCTCTGTGCAATGATATAGACATTTACTTGCTCTGCATGCATTGTCTCTTATGTTAACCCCACCAGCCAACAAGGAAAAAGTATGCAAAATTAACTCGGCCATTACATATTGCCTAAGTAAATAGACAAGTGCATAAATGAGCCTCAAGAACTGGGTCAATTCATAGTATATGAAAATGTGCCATCCTTGCCACATAAGCCAGTGACAACATAAATATTATTAAAGATATTCTCTGACAAGTACTGGTTAGCTAGTTACACTAACGCACACAAAGATTTGTTGGTCTGAGTTTGTGGCTTGCAAACACGAAATCAGTTGGTGGTAACGCAGGAGTAGGTCTGATAATAAATAAGAAAATAGGAATGCGGGTAAGTTACTATGAACAGCATAGTGAATGTATTATAGCAAAGATAGACATAAAAACATCACCAACCACAGTAGTAAAAGTTTATATGTCAACTAGCTCTACCACTGATGACATTGAAGAAATGTATGAGGAGATAAAAGAAATATTCAGAAAATTAAGGGAGACGAAAACTTGATTGTGGTGGGGGACTGGAACTCGGCACTAGGAAAAGGAAGAGAAGGAAATGTAGGTGAATATGGACTGGGGAAAAGAAATGAAGGAGGAGACTGCTTGGTAGAATTTTCTGCAGAGCACGATTTTATTATCACCAGCACTTGGTTTAAACATCATGAAAGAAGTGGAAGAGACCAGGAGACACTGGACGACATCAGGTAGACTTTATAATGGTAAGGAATAGATTTAGGAATCTGGTTTTAAACTGTAAGGCACAACCAGGGGCAGATATAGACTCTGACCATAACTTATTGGTTATGAACTGCAGGTTAAAACTTAAGACTGCAGAAAGGTAGTAAAGTTAGGAGATGGAACCTGCACAAATTGAAGGAACAAGAGGTGGTTGAGAGTTTCAGATGGAGCATTAGGCAAGGTTTGGCTGAAATGGGGGACAGTAATACAGTAGGAGAATGGGTAGCTCTGGGGGATAGGGTAGTGAAAGCAGCAGAGGATCATATAGGTAGGACAAGGCCTACTAGAAATCCCTGGATAACAGGATATACTGGACTTAATTGATGAGAGGAGAAAATATAAAAATGCAAGTGAAGCAGGCAAAAGGACTAAAAAAGTCTGAAAAATGAGATTGACAGGAAATGCAAACTGGCTAAGCAGGAGTTGCTAGAGGGCATACGCAGAACCATAGAAGAATGTATAACCAGGGAAAAGATAGATAACGCCTACAGTAAAATAAGAGGGATATTGGGAGACAAGAACAGAAGCTGTATCAATATCAAGAAAGCTGAACTGTGGAAGGAGTATATAGAGGGCCTGTACAAAGGAAATAAACTTCAAGGTAGTATTCTAGAAATGCA
Organism: Locusta migratoria; assembly: GCA_026315105.1. Lineage (NCBI taxonomy): Eukaryota > Metazoa > Arthropoda > Insecta > Orthoptera > Acrididae > Locusta > Locusta migratoria. The sequence continues at coordinate 569,619,095 of CM048747.1, read as the reverse complement.
AAAGGGATAGGAGATACGATACTGCAAGAAGAATATGACTGAGCACTGACAGATTTGAGTCGAAACAAGGTCCCTGGAGTAAATGATGTCTGAACTGCTGGTATCGTTAGGAGAGCCAGTCATGAAGAAATTATTTCACCTAGTATGCAAGATGTATGAGACAGGGGAAATACCCTCCAACTATATCGTAATTCCAAAGAAAGCAAGTTCAGACAAATGCGAAAATTACAGAACTATCAGTTTAATAAGTCATGGTTGCAAAATACTAACACGAATTATATACAGATGAATGGAAAAACTTGTGGAATCCGACCTGGGGGAAGATCAGTTTGGATTTAGGAGAAATGTAGGAACACGGGAGGCAATACTCACATTACGACTTATCATAGAAGATAGACTAAGGAAAGGGAAACCTATGTTTTTAGCATTTGTTGATTTGGAGAAAGCTTTTGACAATGTTGACTGGAATACACTCTTCCAAATTCTGAAGCTAGCAGGGGTAAAATATAGGGAGCGAAGAGTTATATTCAACCTATCCAAAAACCAGACAGCGGTTATTAGAGTCGAAGGGCAAGAAAGGGAAGCAGAGGTTGGGAAGGGAATAAACAGGGTTGTAGCCTTTCCCCAATGTTGTTCAATCTGTATATTGAGCTGGCAATGAAAGAATCTAAGGAGAAATTTGGAGAGGGAATTGAAGTGCTGGGAGGAGAAATAAAAACATTGTGATTTGACAACGACATATTAATTCTGTCAGAGACCGCAGAAGACAATAAAAGTAGTAGATGGGTTTTGTTATTTGGGTAGCAAGATAACTTCTGATGGCCGAAGTAAAGACGATATAAAATGCAGTATGGCTATGGGAAGAAAAGCATTTCTGAAGAAGTGAAATTTGTTGTCATCCAATATTAGTTTAAATGTTAGGAAGTCCTTCCTGAAAGCATATGTCTGGAGTGTAGCATTGCATGGGAATGAAACATGGACAATAATGATAGAATCTGTTGAAATGTGGTGCTACAGACGAATGATGAAAATTAGATGGGTAGATCATGTAACTAATGAGGATGTGCTTAATAGAACTGGAGAGAAATGGAGTTTCTGCCATACGCTGACTAAGAGAAGGGATAGATTGGTTGGACACGTCAACTTAGCTTTAGAGGGAAGTGTCTGAGGTAGAAATCATAGAGGGAGACCAAGGGACAAATACAGTAAGCAGATTCAAAAGGATGCAAGTTGCCGAACTTATTCTCAGATGAAGACACTTGCACAGGACAGGTAGTGTAGAGAGCTGCATCAAACCAGTTCATGGACTGAAGACCACAACAACAAACAGGCTTGTATTGAACACCAATGCCACACAAAGCTACTACAATCCCACAAATCAGCAGTAGTTGAAATATTAAAAATACAAAAGAAAGTTTGTGTTTAATGCGTAAGAAAGATTGCTTGGAGCACTGTCGCCCACTCTTCACCAGCCTCAAAATACTCACTAGTTTGAATTTATTTATCTATGTTTCAGGACTCTATATTAAAAACAATATGTCAGAACTTGTTACAAGAGGGAAGGGGGGGGGGGATTCATTACCACAAACCCAGGGTTAAGTCTAAGTTAGATATACCTAGGCATAGATTATTTGACTGAGAGGTCTCACGAAGTGAATGCTATCAGAATCTTTAATAAGTTACAGAACCTCTGCTTGGACCATGGATATAAATACTTTTCAAAACAATGTATACAACTGGTTAATGAATAATCCTTTTTATAATATTAAAGAACACTTCAGTTTACCAGATGATTATATTAGTTTGTAGAAAATGTTGCTTTCAATAGTATTATTGGAAATAACTGAAGACTGGGATACCACCCGTCAGCTTTGACCAATTACGTCATCAACATGGCGGCAATGACGTATATACTTGTATCCAATATTGTGACCAAAACAATCTTGCAACGACTGAAAAAATGCCCATATAAACATGCGAAAATTACCTAAAAATCAATAAAATAATCCTAACGGAACAAATGAGGGAATGTGGGTGGGGATCAGACAAAAAAAAGTTTCCAAAAAAAGAATCCATAACAAAAACACCAAAAAAATGAATACGTTATCGGAAACCTCAATTGACCTCTATTACACCTCAAATGAAACTCAGGATACCAACTGAAGCCCAAAATGCCAAAACTGGTATAGAACACTTCAAATGACCATATCAATCTCAGGACACCAAACGATCCTCACAGCAACAAAATATAGAGAAGTGGTATCGGACACTTCAATAGACCTTTATTACACCTCAAATGAAACTCGGGATACCAAATGACCACAAAAATGGGGGGGGGGGGAGGGGGAGGACTGAGGACACTGGTATTGCACACATCAATTAACCTATATCACACCTCATATTAATCTCAGGATACCAAGCGAGCACAATAGTAACAAAATATATAGAAAAGTGCTATCAGACATTTCAATTGATCTCTATTACACCTTAAATATGGTTTGGGATACGAAATTACACCACAACTAAAACCGAGGAACTGATATCGGACACATCCTACATCACACCTCACATCAAATTTGGAATATGAAACGATCACCACAGCCTCAAAATAACACAAAACTGGTATCAAACCTCAAAATTCAGGATACCGAACACCCACCTCTCCCAAAATGACAGATAAAGTATCATTTTATGATGCAATTGCACCCCCCTGCTTTAAGTCATAATAACAACAGCATAACTGTAGACTGGGATACCACCCGTCTGCTTTGACCCATCAATATGTCAGAAAACCAGTATACGGGAAATCTTAATACATCTGTATTGTAGATACAAATAATCTGTAGTTATTATAGATAACAGAATGTGCCATCGATCACAGGTCTTGGCTCACACATGGAAAACAATCTCTCGGTTAACCTACACCTAATCAAAGAGATGCTACAGATCACTTTTTAAACACAAAATATTAATGTTTTCTTTGTAAACAAACAATCGTCTTTAACTCAACCAGCACATAATCACTGATGCCTTTTACAAACGTGCACGCACCTCAAAACTACCGTGCAGCGATGACGTCATGGGTCAGAGCTGACGGGTGGTATCCCCGTCTACAGGTGGGCCTATTATTGTATACTGTGTAAACCCTATTAATCTTATGTTCAATACTAGTCATTGTGCCTTATACAGTGTATATCTTTTGTAAAAATGATGAAACTAATATCACTGTAAAATGGTTTACGGTGAACAAAGATTCTTCTTTAAAAGAGAAACATGAAGAATAACCATATCAAGAGCTTGGCACAAACACCAAATTAATGGGATTACCAGTATGTCATTAATGAATCTATTGAGATAAGTGTGAACAACAACTTGGTTCCAGTCTTAGCAAGGCATAGGAGCCTGCTACTTCTAAAATCAGGAAACACAGAGGATAGCAGTGCAAACACAACAAACTACCCAGTGAGGCAGATGGAGCACCAATGGATGAGCCATGCCTTGGACATATCCCCAGCATTGAACCCACGATGGATCACGAGCATACTCCAAGTGCTGGAAGCCAGTTGGGGAGTAATGCAGCAAAAAGCCAGCACTGTCAACAGGAGACGATGACGACAGCAACAGGTTCAATTGCTGAAACATTGTGCCCATTGGACATAGTTATCCGGCTGCAAACTCAAGAGGGGCACATCCTCGTAATCTGGTCTCCCTTTATTCTTAAATTAATATCAGACCCTTAAAAACTTTACAGCTTTTATATCTAGGACTTACGAACATGTGGTCCATCTGGTATCTACAAGTGTTTCCTTATCTTTTCCAATAGTAAATGCTTTCCATTTGGTTCGCAAAACAGTGCTTGCTGAAACTTAATGCAGAGAATAAAAAGTCCCTGTCTTCTTTCATTCATTTCCCATAAACACAATTTTCCTGTTTGCCTAAACCTACAAAATTACTCTCCTCTCAAAACTCTGCCTTATCTCACCATTTTACTTCACTCAGCCCTGTAGTATCCAACTTCAATCTAACCACTTCCTTTTAAGATTTTCTAGTTTGACTGTTACATTCAAACTCTTAACATTCTGATCTTTAGAATGTTAGCTTTATCTGTTGTCTACCTTATGATATCAACTGGAAATTTATATGGAGGCCTTCATGTCCCAAGTCATTTTGCAAAGGTAGATTTGCTAATAAAAAGTGAAATGGAGTAATTACATGTGCTATAAACACCATGAAGGTTTTAATATAGTGCTTTCTGTTGCCTCATGAATCACCATACCATTGCCCTCTGCCAATTTATCTTGTGCACTCATTTTCACATCTTTCTGCTCCTATTGTTACAGAGGTGGTTGGCAGATTGATGATATCTACTAACAACATGCAGTGTTGGATCCCCAGTCTCATCGGTGAGAAAGAGGCTGTACTACTTCAGTGTGAGGTTGACATTTCGTGTTGTATTCCACAATGTGAGAACAGTGTGACATAACACTATTACAAATGTGGATCCTAGATACTGCTATGGCACTACTTGAAAGTTAAAGTTTCTCTCCTCGTTTATGAAAACACTCGTAAACTGGAGATTTTCAAACACATGTCAAATGTTGCCAAACACACAAATGACAAATCAAGAATTATAGTAAAATACTCAACGTATTCACGTTTAGGAAATGGCACACTCATAACATTTCACTTTACTTTGTGAGTACATTATCACATGTAAGAGAATTGTTAAAATAGGATGCTTTTATTGAGTTAGGGAATGGTTGAAGGATTCATATACTGAAATGATATATGAAAAGTACTATCAAATCATAAGTACCAGTACCGCACCTACTAATACCATACAAGCAAACTCATTTCGAGCATACGTTTGCAGTAATAAGGTATAAAGTGTAAGTGTACTAATTTCACGTGACTTGACGATGATTTGATTTTTAGAAATTCAATTTCCACGTTTTTCAATTTGCCATAATATATGCCTTAGAGTTTACAGCATTTCTCTAACTTCTTGCTTGGGCTAAAAAGATACATAAATATTTCTTTGTCGCAAATCAGATGGCGAAAAAAAGAAAACTGACACCTAACATCCCGTGTTAGGCTGCACCGGCTCCTCAAATAATGTGTTTGAACTGAGACAGATGCCTAAAATACATTGTAAAAGTTGTTTATTCCACGTTCGCCTAATTCGTACACAACCTGCGATTACACTGTTGTAAGCAGAATAACAACTATTGTGACACTGAAGAAAATGAGATTATTTTACAGGCAACCTATGCAGTTCCGCTGATCCTCTGTTTTCAATTAACACTCAACACCTGCATTTGCAGATCACGTGACAGATCCGGAGTGACATCTATCGGCATCGCCAGGAAATTCTCATTTTTATTTGGGGGGGGGGGGGGGGGGGGGCTAGACGCATGTGACCACACTACTGTGGTCATCGGTTCCTAGACTTACAAACCACTTAAACTTTTTGTGCTTTGTTGTCTACATCTACACCTGATACTCTACAAATCACATTGAAGTGCCTGGCAGAGGGTTCACCGAACCACATTTATATTATTTATCTCCCAGTCCATTCTTGAATAGCGCGCGGAAAGAGAGACTATCTGAATCTCTCAGTTCGAGCACTGATTTCTCGTATTTTATTCTGACGATCATTTCTACCTATGAATGTGGCAGGCAACAATATATTCTCGCATTCAGAAGAGAATGTTGGTGATTGAAGTTTCGTAAAGTAGACCAAGACGCAGCAATAAGGGCCCATCTCAGATTCTGTCTCATTTACGTGATGCTGTTTCCCCTGTATCGTGACAATACAAAATGAGCTGCCCTTCTTTGAAGTCTTTTGATAGCTTCTGCCAAACCCACCTGATAAGGATCCCACATTGGGTAGCAATGCTCCAAAAAAGGACAGACAAGCGTAGTGTATGCAGTTTCTTTAGTATTTTTGTTGCACCTTTCAAGAGTACTGCCAATAAAACGAAGTCTCTGGTTCGCCTTTCCCACATTATCTACGTGTTCTTTCCAGTTTAAGTCTGATATAATAGTAATTCCTAGGTATTTAATGGAGTTTATGTCCTTCCCATTCAATTGATTTACCTTGTAAACAAAGTGTACTCATGTGGAAGACTTCACACATCTCACAATTGCCAATTTGTACACCAAACTTATATCTTATTTAGATTGTTCTGCAGTTGGTTTTGATCTTCAGATGACTTTACTAGACGATAAATGAAGGCATCATCTGCAAACAACCTATGACCTATGAGAGATGCTCAGATTTTCACCCAAATCGTTTATGTAGATAAGGAACAGCAGCGGTCCAGTAACACTACCCTGTGGAACGCCGGATAGCACCTCTGTTTTAGTCGATGCCTTATCATCGATTACTATAAACTGTGTCCTCTCTAACATGAAATCCCATATCCAGTCACAAAACTGGGGCGATATTCTATAACCACGCAATTTGATTAAAAACCGTTTGTGAGGTACAGTGTCAAAAGCCTTCTGGAAATCAAGAAATTCTGAGTCAATTTGAGATCCCTGTTGATAGCACTCCACTTCGTGTGAATAAAGAGCTAGTTGTGAATCACATTAACGATATTTTCTAAATCCTTGTTGACCTTCGGTGAATAGATATTCTGTTCGAGATAATTAATAACATTTCAGTACAGGATATGTTCTAAAACACTGCTGCATATTGATGACAATGAAATAAGCCTGTAGTTTGTTGTTGTTGTTGTTGTTGTTGTTAGGTTGTTTAAGGGGGACAAAACTGCAATGGTTATCAGTCCCCCATTCCATCTCTAGGCGTCAAAAGGAAATCCAAACACGTAAAAGATAAGACGCCTAGAGTTTAAAATAGCGAAGTGGGAGAGGAGTCCCACTAGTTCATAAAACATCAAGAACCACAAGACTAAACAAAAGATGGTTACACAAAGACAACTTACAACAAAGAAACCGATAGCCGTGGTTGACCGACCATAAGAATAAAAAAAAGGAAAAGTCAACCACTCGGTTTCACAAAGAAATCTCCAGTTAGAGAGAACGATAAAATCCCCCTGCTCGAATAAAACGTAAAACGGTATCTGCCATTGTGGCATCGTCACCTAAAACTTCCGATAAAACAGCAGGGAGGTTAAAATGTCTCCGCAAGGCGGCTAAAAGTGGGCAGTCCAACAATATGTGGACGACTGTCAAATTGGAGCCACACCGACATTGGGCTGGGTCCTCACCCCGAAGGAGATGTCCATGGGTGAGCCACGTATGCCCAATGCGGAGGCGACATAAAACCACTGAGTCCCGTCGTGAACCGCGCATGGAGGAGCGCCATGCAACCGTCGTTTCCTTGACCACCCGGAGCTTGTTGGGCGTGTGCAGGCTACGCCACTCAGTATCCCAAAGCTGACGTACTTTCTGGCGCAACAATGAACGGAGATCAGAAGCCGGGAGGCCGATCTCTAGACAGGACATACCTACCGCCTGCTTGGCAAGCCTGTCAACACGTTCATTGCCCGGGATACCAACATGACCTGGAGACCAGATGAACACCACCGATCGCCCGGACCGTGTAATGGCATAAAGTGTCTCCTGAACGGCCAACACCAGGGTAGACCGTGGGTAACACTGCTCCAGAGCTCGGAGGCTGCTCAGGGAGTCGCTGCAAACAACAAAAGACTCGCCTGAGCAAGACCGGATATGCACAAGAGCTCTGTGAATGGCCACCAGCTCTGCAGTGTAAACACTGCAGCCATTCGGCAGAGAGTGCTGTTCCACATGGTCACCGTGTGTATAGGCAAATCCAACACGGTCATCCACCATTGAGCCATCGGTGTAGATCAGGTCATAACCACGGAACTCCGCTATGACAGCCGAGAACTGACGGCGGAGCGCCTCCAGTGGTACTGAGTCTTTGGGCCCATGGGCCAAGTCCAGCCGAATAGACGGCCTTGTCAAACACCATGGAGGTGTATGCACCTGGACCCGATATGGACATGGAAGGGGCAAAGACTCAAGTTCCAGGAGGAGGGACCGAACTCTATAGGCTATCGTATGACCTGACCTGGGGCGTCGCTGATGGTGAGGGACGACCACATTAGAAAAAAAAAACGACGGTTTGGGTGGCCTGGGGAGCAATACACGTTCGCTGCATAAGCTGCGAGCAGGTGTTGGCGGCGGATCCCCAAAGGTGGGATCCCAGCCTCCACCAGTAAACTGTTCACCGGGCTGGTGCGGAAAGCGCCCGTCGCAATGCGGACCCCACAGTTGTGAATGGGGTCCAGGAGATGCAGTGCCGAAGGTGCCGCAGACCCATAGGCAATGCACCCAAAATCGAGACGGGACTGCACCAGCGCCGTGTAAAGCCGCAACAGTGTCGAGCGATCAGCACCCCAGGTCATATGACCCAGGTGGCGGAGAAGGTTGAGATGGCGCCAGCACTTCCTTTTCAGCTGACGAATGTGGGGGAGCCACGTCAGCCGGGCGTCAAAGACCAGTCCTAAAAAACGGTGAGTTTCCACTACCGTAAGTGGTTCGTCATTCAGATAAAGTTCAGGGTGTGGGTGGACGGTCCGACGCCGGCAGAAGTGCATCACTCTGGTCTTGGAGGCAGAAAACTGAAAGCCATGGGTAAGCGCCCAGTTCTGCGCCTTCCGAATAGCACCTTGCAACCTGCGCTCGGCAACTTGGGTGCTGGAGGAACTAAAAGAGAGACAAAAGTCGTCAGCATAAAGAGAGGGGGACACCGACGATCCAACCGCTGCAGCTAAACCGTTGATGGCGATTAAAAATAATGGGACGCTTAAAATGGAACCCTGAGGAACCCCATTTTCCTGGACATGAGAGGAGCTCAGGGAAGCACCAATTTGAACACGAAAGGTACGGACGGCTAAAAAATTTTGAATAAAAATCGGTAGGGAGCCTCGGAGGCCCCAGTCATATAAAGTGTTGAGGATGTGGCATCGCCAGGTTGTATCATATGCTTTGTGCATATCGAAGAAGACGGCAACGAGGTGTTGGCGCCGGGAAAAGGCTGTGCGGATTGCAGACTCGAGGCACACCAGATTATCGGTGGTAGATCGACCCTGGCGAAAACCGCCCTGGCATGGAGCCAATAATCCCCGAGTCTCAAGAATCCAACACAACCGCCGACTAACCATCCGCTCCAACAGTTTGCAGGGAACGTTAGTCAGGTTAATGGGCCGATAGCTATCCAAGTTCAGAGGATGTTTGTCGGGTTTAAGTACGGGGATGATGATGCTCTCCCGCCACTGTGACGGGAAAACACCATCACACCAAATGCGGTTATAGACCGCAAGTAGGGCCCTCCGACTATCTGTTGAGAGATGTTTCAGCATTTGACTATGGATGCTATCAGGCCCTGGCGCCGTGTCTGGACATTGTTGAAGAGCACTGAGGAGCTCCCACTCTGTAAAAGGAGTGTTGTAAGATTCAGAGCGGCGGGTACGAAAGGAGAGGTGCTGGCGTTCTACCCGCTCCTTCAATGTACGGAAGGCCGGTGGATAGTTTGCAGAGGCAAAGGCGCGAGCATAATGCTCGGCAAACATCTCTGCAAGAGTGGCCGGGTCCGTACATAGAACTCCATTTGTGGAGATCGCAGGGATTCCCGATGTAGTCTGTATTCCCTGTAGCCGCCTGATCTTACTCCAGACCTGCGAGGCTGAGGTGCCTGTCCCAATGGTGGAAACATACCTCTCCCAGCACTCCCGTTTCCGTCTTCTTATAAGCTGGCGAGCACGAGCGCGAAGCCGTTTAAAATTGATTAGGTGCTCCTGAGAGGGGTGCCGTTTGTATCGCTGTAAGGCCCGCCTGCGGTCTTTAATGGCCTCAGCGATCTCCGGCGACCACCACGGCACTGTCTTACGCCGTGGGCACCCTGTGGAGCATGGAATTGCAGCTTTTGCAGCAGAAACAATGGTGTGAGTGACGCCCTCGACCACCACATCGATGGAATCGAGTGGGGGAGGTTGAACAATAGCAGTGGATGTGTAATCTTCCCAGTTAGCCCTGCCTAAAGCCCACCTAGGGGGGCGTTCTGGGGACTGACGTTGTGGGAGTGACAGAAAGAGCGGAAAATGGTCACTGCCACACAGGTCGTCGTGGGCTCTCCAGTGGACAGATGGTGGAAGGCTGTGGCTGCAGATCGATAAATCAATGGCCGAGAATGTGCCATGTGCCACACTAAAGTGTGTGGGGGCACCAGTATTTAATAGGCAGAGGTCGAGTTGAGAAAGTAAAGACTCGACTACTCTGCCTCGGCCAGAAAGCGAAGTACTACCCCACAACGGGTTATGGGCATTGAAGTCGCCCAATAAGAAGAAAGGCGGGGGTAGTTGCGATATAAGTGCAGCCAAATCATTCAAAGAGAGGTCACCATCTGGAGGGAGATAAAGACTGCAGACAGTAAATTCCAGTGTTGTCCTTACCCTGACAGCCACTGCTTCGAATGGTGTATGAAGGGGCACGGATTCACTATAAACAGAAGTAAGGACATACACACACACACCACCTGAGACTCTGTTATATGAGCTGCGGTTACAGTAATATCCCCTGTAGCCACGAAGGGTTGGGGTCCGCATTGCTGGAAACCAAGTTTCCTGTAAGGCAATGCAGAAAGCAGGTGTTATGCTCAAAAGGTGTCGTAGCTCAGCCAGGTGGGGGAAGAAACCGCCGCAGTTCCACTGGAGGATGAAGCTGTCCGATAACTGAGAAAACATGAAAGGTAAGAGGGAAGATTACAACTCAGCGTCACTCAAATCTGCTGACTGCTGTTTTCCGGCTCGGCATCCATTAGTTCTGGGATGTCCCCGACAGCAAGGTCGTCCGGGGACGCCAGGATCTCCACCTCGTCCCCAGAGGTCGAAGTGGAGTGGGACGGTGGCATGGGAGCCACCATGGTACCTTGCAACTCTTCACTTTCCACTTTTTTCCGCCGATCCTTCTTGCCCCTCGAGGGCTTCGCTGGCGGGGCTGGCTTCTCAGACTCAGCCGCAGGGACTGAGGAGGAGCATGAGGCCCTGCGTCCAGCAGCCTTCGATGTAGCCTGCTGCTGGCGTGTGTCGGCAACGACACTGGCGGAACCCTCGGAAGGGATTGTCCCGAGGGACGCCTTCCGAACGAGGGGTGCCGGAGAGGGCTTTTCTTTCTCCGTCAGAAGGGTGGAGGTTGCTCCCGAGGCAATTACCTTGGGAGCAGAAGAAGGAAGGGAGCCCCCAACCATCTTGGGGGCAGGTGAAGGCTTACGGCCCTGAGGGCCCACAGAAGAGGAAGTACTGGGAAAGACACGTGTCACCAAAGATGACGGCGACGACGTGACTGTCGCAAAAGAGGTGGTCATGCTAACTGGGTGTAGGCGCTCATACTTCTTTTTAGCCTCAGTATACGTCAACCGGTCCATAGTCTTATATTCGACGATTTTCCGTTCCTTGTGGAGAATAGGGCATTGTGACGAGCAGGGAGGATGCTCCAGGCCACAGTTCACACAGATTGGCGGCGGAGTGCATGGGGCGTCCGGGTGGGCTGGACGTCCACAATCCCGGCAAGTGGCGCTGGAAGGGCAACGGGACGACATATGCCCAAACTTCCAGCACTGGAAGCATCGCATAGGAGGAGGGATATAGGGTTTCACATCACACCGGTAGCACATCACCTTCACCTTTTCAGGCAGTGTATCGCCTTCAAAGGCTACGATGAAGGCACCAGTGGCAACCCTATTTTCTTTCGACCCACGATGGACGCGCCGGACGAAGTGAACACCTCGCCGCTCGAGGTTGGCGCGCAGCTCCTCATCAGACTGTAAGAGCAGATCACGATGAAAGACAATGCCCTGGACCAGATTAAGAGACTTATGTGGCGTAATGTTGACTGCAACATCTCCCAGCTTATCGCAAGCAAGCAACGCCCGCGACTGGGCAGGGGATGTAGTGTGAATTAACACAGACCCATTGCGCATCTTGGAGAGGGACTCCACGTCTCCAAACTTCTCCTCCAGGTGGTCAACAAAGAACTGAGGCTTCACTGTAGTAAACGTCTCCCCATCAGTCCTTGTACAAACTAAATATCTCGGTGAATACGGCCCATTTCTGTCTTCAGCCCTGCGTTCCTCCCAGGGCGTGGCCAAGGGAGGGAACGACTTGGGGTCATATGATGTAGCATTAAACTTACCACGCTTTGAGACGGTGGTTATACGTCCACCAACGTAATCTTTAGCTCGCTTCATTGTGTTCCCACGAGCAGCTAGGGATCTAAAGGTCCACCCAGACAGAGCCCCGCTTGCCTGGGTAAGCCTTATACAACTGAGGTGCGGCAGGTTCCTCAGAGGTTGCTCGCTAGCGGCTGTTCAACCTCAACAGCCATGCATCTCCTCGGCACGTAGCACACCTTGAGATTGAGGGGTTTTTTAGAGAGGTTTGTACCATCCTCGCGACCCGGGCGATTAAGCCAAGATCCCCGGGCTCTGAAACGTACAACGTTCCACCGTCGCGCCGAACGATGGTCGTTGAAGCACGCACAGAGCTTACGGTGTAGCGGACTGTTGGCGCGACACAGCCCACAGCTCAGGACCCCGGGTTCGCCAAGCCCGTACTCAGCAAACTAATGCTGAGCCCCTGAGGGGGCCTGTAGTTTAGTGGGTTACTCCTCCTGCTTATCTTGAACATTGGTGTGACCTGTGCAACTTTCAGTCTTTTGGTACAGATCCTCCTTTGGGCGAGAGGTTGTATATGACTGTTAAGTAAGCAGCTACCACTTCAGCATAATCAAATAGAAATCTAATGGGTATACATTCCCAACCAGACGACTTGTTCTTGTTAAGTCATTTCAGTTGCTTCACTACTCTGATGCTATCTACTTCTAGGTTATTGATTCTGGCTGCTCGTAATTTGAAATTTGGATTATTAGTTTTGTCTTCTTCAGGGTTGCGGCCGAGCACATTGAGTCGCTATGCTACGATGCGCGAGGCCATTTAACGTCGGGGGTTCGAATCCCCCCTTGGGCATGGATGTTTGTGCCAGCTTTAGTAGAAGCTAGTTCATAATTAGTTTTTAAGTTTAGGGACTGATGACCCCATAGTTAAGTACCATAAGCTCTACAAACATTTGAATTTTTCTTCTTTGGTGAATGAGTTTCAAAAAGCTGTGTTTAGTAACTCTGCTTTAGTAGTGCTATCGTTGGCGGGATCACCATTTCTATCACATATTGAGGGTACTGTTTGTGTTTTGCCTCTAGTATATTTGACATATGGCAAAAATATCTATCGTTGGCGGGATCACCATTTCTATCACATATTGAGGGTACTGTTTGTGTTTTGCCTCTAGTATATTTGACATATGGCAAAAATATTTTTGGGTTCTTAGTCAAATTTTGAGAAAGAGTTTCATTGTGAAAAGTACTGTAAGCATCTCACATTGAAGTCCTCGCTAAATTTCGAGCTTCTGTGTAGGATTGTCAATCCTGGTGACTCTGTGTAAGTTTAAATTTTGCATGTCTTTTTCACTGTTTTTGCAACAGTGTCATGACCTGTTTTGTGCACCAAGGGGGTCACCACCTTCTTTTATTAATTTATTTGGTATAAAACTGTCAATTGCTGTCAATACTATGACTTTGAATTGGAGCCACATCTAGTCTACACTCACGTTAAGATTTGGAATGAATCGAAACTGTCTTTCAAGAAGTAATTTAGTGCATTTCTATTTGCTTTTCTGAACAAATATACTTTTTGCCTATTTTTTGTTATTTTGAGACTTTCGATATTCAATCTAGCTATGACAGCCCTGTGTTCACTAATACCTGTATCCTTTTTGATGGTGGTTATGTGACTGTCAGAGGTACAGAACTAAGGTGAGTATTGGCTCTTTGCACAAAACTACTTAAACTAACAAACCCACATCTGAGGGAGCTAATACGGCAACTGAGGCTGCATGGGCATACAGTATTGTTACACCTCTGCAAAGAGAATATATATTAGTGAACCAAGCAATGCTTCACAATCACTACATATGCATGGGTTTTGAATGTATATTCTGTACTCCTTCCCCTAATCTCACTGCCCATCACTTTCTAAGTCTCTATACATATCACTTATCTTCCTCTTTAGTATGTGGGTATCAGCACTCTGAAATCCATTGGCATTGGCAGTTCTTGGGTACTTATTTATTCCAAACTTATGTTCGTCCATCTCCACCTTCCTCTCTACTTCTGCCTCCTCGTCATCTTCTGTCTCCTCCTCATCTTCTTCTTCTTTCTCACTCTGTTCACCCATCCATTACAATGTCTCTATCACTTCTTCCCCAGCTCTCTGCCAATCTCATCCTCTCCACCATCTCCGTCTATCTCCTCCCTCCCCTGTAGATGAAAACAGTATATATCTGACAAAATTCATGGTGATCATTAACGCTGTTTGAGTACGGAATAAGGTACCCTCCGCCATTCACAATACAAAATCTTATGTCGACAGTGATTGTCCTCTTGGTTCGAAGGACAAGTGTGTAAATTTTCATCAAGATGATTAGACTGTAGATTTTGTGGTATCGTGTAACCAAAGTACCTTCGGCATTGCACTGCACAGATTTTTGTAGGCAGTGACCTTCCCTTTGGTCTGATGGTCGAGTGCACAACATTTCATCAAGTTCAGAAGAAAACTGTAGACTTGTATGAATTACAAATACAAGGACACTCATGTACCCACATATAACGGCAGCAGTGGAAACAAACGTGTCGAGTCTCCAAGCACACGGAGACAACGAGTATGAAGATAATGTCAGAGACCCGCAGAGCTCACGCCTGGTGACTGTGGGCCTAAGAGTACAAAGAGACAGCAGTGCCACAGGACTCGGGCTCATTATACTCGCAGAATTACAGTGAGGATGAAGGAAGGTATTTCTAGTGCATGCAACACCCACGACGGGATTAATATTCGGCCCATTTCTGATCTGTAGTGTCGACTGCTGTACTGCAGCAGTTTTGTAGGTGATGCCTTCAAAGGAGACATAAATGTGGACACGGATTTAGTTGGCCATGGAGACAAAGGAGGGGGTTGTGGAATTGGAGTCATTCAAGCATTCGAACCTTCAAAGGAGAAATAATTGTGGGCAAGGATACAAAACATGGATAAAGAATGATGTAAAAAGTTTAAATTTAGTTGTAAAAACAAATAGATATATTCTTTAAAGTACAGCATTATTTAATACTGTTAAATGTTTAGCTTTTCATTAAATACACAATGCACACTTTGATATGATTTTTTTCTATTACACAACCATTAAAAATGTAAATACAAGCTCACAAGTTGTTCTAATGCAAATAATCAGAAGCTTTTATTATACTGGTGAAGAACAGGAACAGTGTCTCAAACAAAAAGAAAGTAACACACTTGAATATATCAAATGTATTCAGAGAGTGGCATGTACAATGGGGAACAAAAAGATTACCTGGCCCAAATAATTTAAAGTCCATGTACAGAACATTGCACTTGCCCAAGTTCATAAGCATGAGTGTGTCCAACTCCAGTGAATTGCCCAGCTTCAGCTTGCTTTTTACATAATCAAACAGAAGCAATACAATAGTTAAGATACAGTATATGTCAAGATTCATTGCACTTTAACTCAGGTATCATTTATTTGGGGAAACTGTATTTGAGCACATAGAAAGGTATAACAATTCTATGCATGTACATTTACTACAACGAACCGCTTCTCACATATGAGTCATTGGGTGATTGGATAGGCTGACAGTTTATGAATGCGACGGGCGCACATTCGAATCTGACTGGAGTCAATTTATTTTTTAGACCTCTTGAAGGTAACATTTGAAATACTAATTCACTAAACATGTGCAGTTGTAGGTTTTTATAGGTTTTTAGAAGATTATATTTTATAATAATCTAATCCTCACTCAGATGTGTTACAGTTATAATATTGAAATATAGGCCGACAATCAATGAGCTACTTGTCCTTTCTCGTTAATGTAACAGTTGAATAGCCCTACTGGAGTTGAAGAATGAATATTAAACTTGAAACAACAGTTAATGGGAGGCACAACCACTCACTCATGTAAACCATGCGTAAGGACTTAAAATTATGCCTATCTGCTGGTACATTTATCTAAGCTTAACTCTTCAGATTCACTATGTTGCAGTTGAAGAAATTACAAATATGTGCAACCATTTTTAACATTTTTTACGATGGCTATCATTTGTCTCATTGTTTAAAGATTAGGTTATTACAAAATGAAATATCTTTAAGAATGTAGAATCTAGAAAAACCTATAATTTCACAATTCATAGCGAATTAATGACAAAAAAGTTACCTGTACAGGAAAATAATAACAATGACAGCAATAATAATAATAATAATAATAATTGACTCCAGTGCCACTCGAACTCGAGTCCCTTGTGTCCATATACTGTCAGCCTATCCACTCAGCCAACAAAACATGTATTGAGCGGTTGGTTGTAATAAATTTATCCATGTGGAATTCTTATACTTCAACCGCTTGTATGTTCTCGAATAATGTTTGCCAAAATAAATGACAAGTTAGCTAAGCTGTTATGAATCTCAACATATACTGTATCATAACTTTATATTGCTTCTATTTGACAATTTAAACACCAAGCTAAAGTTCTGAAGACCTCTAGAGTTAGCAATACTCACACTTCGGAAATAGGGCATGCGCACTGCTTTGTTCTTGGACTTCAAATTATTCGGGCCGAGTAATCTTTTTGTTCCCCATTGCTGCTATCTTACATAAAATAACAGAAAATGACTGACACCTGAAGAATTGGGTGCATAATAAAGAACGATGGATGTAATAAGCACATGCATGGACGCATGGACCCACACACCCATCCACAGAGAGAGAGAGAGAGAGAGAGAGAGAGAGAGAGAGAGAGAGAGAGAGAGAGAGAGAGAGAGAGAGAGAGAGAGGAGGGGGGTTATCTTTTAATATCAATCCTACATCTATGTCGTGAGTAGTCACATTTTATTCATTATTACTCAATGCAATATTTCTTGCAACAGTGATAATGATAGCAAAGAGAGGAATTATGGTTGTTTTTTCACTCCCAATATGTACCATAAAAGTGCCAGGTTACTTTGCATATACAGTATGCCTACTGCACTTTTTTATTCCATTATGCCTGCGTGGAATTTCCAGCACAGGATTTAAACACTGCTGTATGAAAGCACACAAAAGACAATATCAATATACAAGTTTTCTGGGAACAAGATTTAACTTGCTAGAATGTTCAACTATTTTCACAACAGAACACTCCAAACTCAATACATTAATGTTAGTAACACATCAATAATTACTCATATACACTTCATCTTCTATGACATGTGTTCAATTATATTAACCATTTTATTGCCTTCAAAGCATAAATTAGAATAATTAAAATGCATCGGTTTCTTAAACATGTGAGAGGCATTTTTATATGTTCACAATTTTGAGGCACAAAAGATGTACTTCACTTTACATTATTTTGTGATAAATATACTGTTAAGCTTACACACAGCAGTAGATTGATAGCAAAGAAGTACATCCGCTAACTTTTACAATATTTATCTATGTTAATATAAACACAATTTTTATCCAAAATTAAAAATTTCTATTGCCAAATCCATCAGGTATTTTAACTTGCCAACGTGACAGGTCATTTCACATTAAGAAAATGCATGAATATGATCAAATTAACACATCAGACAGTGAATTTTCACCTAGAGACGAAACAATATCTGTTCCTTCCTTAGCAGACTCAAAGGAGTTATAATTTGTTTGTTTTGAAATGGCAGAATATTACACACTTGCTCAACATTACCATCTTGAGCTAAGTCTGCAGTATGTAATCCTAGATTTTTAATAGCTCAATATTGAATGTAATTTACTATTACAAATTTCTACCAGGGCTACTCCAAACGATAAATTTGCCACCAACTAAAAATGTGTATGCATCTTTTCTACCTTACTGGATGGACTCATTAATATATCTTATTTTACAGCACAAATTACACAATGGTTTTACCTGCAATAGCATGCCACATTCCACACTTGTTACCAACAAATTTCATTATAAAAGTAATTTCTTTATCTACCAATAAAAAAAAATTCTTCTTCTTTATTCAAATCCATCCAGTTTCTTTCTCTTTATTTGCCCTACTGATTTCTATCTTCCTAACTGAATAAACTTCTGTGTTAACGTTTTTCTCTATGAACTTTGAAAGTGTGTGGTTTGTTCATCATCTTTATTTGTCTTCATCTGAAATAACAATCTATTTCAGGTCTTTATAGTTTTCACAGTATATTTTTGTGTTGTTGAACTCTGATGCTAAAACATGTTTCTTTTAAGATATGTTCCCCTGATCATCAGACACACACAAAAAAATATTGCAGTGTATGCCAGTTTTGGAATATTTCTGCAAACTTCTTAGTTGCTTCTTAATTTGTAAATACCACTCCCACCTGGTTTTGGTCCCCTTATTTTTGGATGGATTTATCTTTTTTTGCCTAAATTGATTCTACTTTCACTATTTTGAACATTATAATGCATTTAACCTGCACACAGTCTAAGTTCAGTTCCTTTCAAATTAAGTATGTTCATCAAGAGTTGGTAAGCTAACTCAATTTGTCTGGCTCTGGCATAATTTGCATAGTACATCAGTTTTTCTACTACAGTTACACATATTTTTATGGTCAGTAATGAGTTGCATATCAGTTAAACTGTAATAGAAAGAATAATCTATTAATGGCCATTGATGGCACTGTAAACAGTTGAATATGTGTTAAACAATTTACTTTGTTATTTTATCAATAAGCTTGTCTCTAAGAAAGGAACATTCATTTAGGAAACTCCAAGGTCATCTGATACATTTAACATCTCGTGAACTGTCGCACAACACATTTCTTTTCCTGAACAGGATTTTCATTCTCAGACTTAAGTGTCAAATAACCAGTGCTTGCATCTGACTACTAACTTGATGATTGTCATTAATCTTAATCTAAATATGAATAAAATGAACTAACAAATCTCATACTGCAATTGAAAGAGCATATGTAGGTGTCTCTTTATCTCCCTTTACTCAAAGAGAGAATACAGACCTGAGAATAATATATAGATCCCTAAATCTTCTTGCTTCTGTGTAACATGTACACAGAGAATTTAAAAAAGTCAAAATCAATTGGTCCACACATACATTTCAGTAATACAATATTAAAATTTTTTTAAACCCATCAAAAAATAGTTTATTGCTACAAAAATGAGATCTGATAATATCCTTTCAACTAACTAGGCACATGTTTAATATTCTTGACTCATGGTAGAATAAAAATAGATAGAACACAGAATAATGGTGTACACACCATATTTTTCAGAATACTGTACCAGTCAAATGCAGTAAAACTACAACACATCTAACTGTAACTCTCATGAGTGTTAATATTCCAGAACTGGAAGTTAGAGAGAGAAAAGAAATATGCAGAAATAAAATGTAGCTGATAAAGGAAATGAGAACACACAGATTAGAGGCACAGGTATAAGGTCTAAATAATGGACTACAGTCCCTCTAAATGTCATTGCAAAAGCTTGTAAGTCCAAATCTTCAAAACACAACTACATAAAGCACTGATCATAAAAGCGGACAATGCATGTCAGTTGCTAATTCACACATAAATACAAGATGTCAAATACTTGAATGTGGGATTTTAGGTCATTTAAATATGGAAATTTTAATGTCATTCTACTACCTACAAGAATCAGTCAATATTATTTGAACATTTAATGGAAAAGTTGTAAATAACATTATAAAGGATCTTAATCAGTGATAGTAGAGCTACAATGCCACAGTGGGGTGAACCTAGCACAACAGCCATTTCCCATAGTTCATATCCAGAAGTATTTTATCACTACACATAACGTAAGCATCAAGTGTAACCACTACAGGTTTCATCATGTCATTGGTGTGGTGTTCTGCAGTATTTAAAGGGTTGCTGGGAAATGCCATTATGCAAATAAATTATCTATAATGAAGCACAAACTTTTACCTGAAATGTTTCAATATCTAAATATCATATTTCTCCTTTGATGTATCCAGTTCCTCAATTATATTCCAAGAAGGATCAACCAGAATGAGAGTTGAAGGCCTGTGCTATTTGTATCCACTACTTCATTAAATGAATATCAACATAACAACTACACCAACTGTGGATATCACATACATCAGCTCTCCCAAGTAAAAACAAAGGATATTGACAATATGTAATGTCTTTTGTGATATTACTAACTATTCAGCTTTGAACAATAATATAGCATTTTTATAAAAAAGTTTCATATTGATGGATTTGTACATCGCAAACAGTTTTTCCTCCAGGGATCTGTAACCTGTAATCATTGATTATGAGATTACATAAATGGAAGCACTCTGCTATTAACACTAGTATAGCAACAAGCTAAAAGTAAATAACACATATAATGAAAAGGAACACATCTAGAGTAGAAAACTCCAAAGTGACTACTGAGGTCAAGGTTATTGGACACACAAAAAGTGTATTGATACAACAAGATTGGAGGGGTGATCAACTATGGTTATAAACTGATATACCCAGTGACTGTTTTGCGTCTCGAACATGGACGTCCGGGTTCAATTCCTGTCCGCAGCACAAATTTTAATTCAATGCTTCCATTTAACTTTAATATCCACTGTGTTATTTTCAAAGAATTATTCTGGAACTCTTCTTAAACAATCTGAAGAAAAGGTGGAAAATATAAGTCTACATAATGGATTTGAAACAACTTCCTCCCAAATGCAAGACAAAAATCTAAACCATTTTACTTATGGAATGTTGGAGAACTGTGTAAGAAGAAGGGAGGAACTCTCTAGGTAACTTGTATACATAAATACTTCAGCAGACATGAGAAAGATATATTAATAAATTAATAAAATTGATCAAAATCTTTAACAATTTGTGATGCTATGTAGAGGTGTGGCTGAAACTGAAGGATGCGCTGCTGGAATATCAACTACATAATAAAATAACTGAAATACAATAAGAGTTACAATTGTAGCAATAAGGCTAAAATAGAGTCACTTAATATTTGACAAAGTTTATGCTTAAAAATCAGGGTGTAACTTAAGGACATCCAAAATTTTGTGAGACACTAAAAATACTTTAAAAAGCTATTATTAATAGAATATTGAATAATTAAGACCAAAATGCAGCTGAATGAAAATAATGATAACTCAAATATAAGGAAATGAGATAATGATTCCTCCAAACTAACAAAGTGAGGCGGAAGGTGACATTGAACACAGTTCAGTGTGTAATTCTACACTCCAAATGGCAACAAAAGATGCCAGGTAGCTAGTATCATTTTTGTCAGCTTTCAGCTACAAAACACAAATGGGCTGTCACAACACTAATTGGAAAAATAAACAAAATCAGATTTTATGATTTATATATAAAAATAGATGAAGATTACACACCAGGCGAAGGAGCACAGGTAATGATAGTAGCACAAATAAATAAAACACACACACACACAAACGCAAGCTTTCGCAACCCAGTTGCTTCTTCAGGCAGAAGGGAAGAAGAGGGAAAAGGAAATGATGAGGGTTTTAAGGGAGGGGGTAAGGAGCCATTCCAATCCCGAGAGACGAAAGACTTACCTTGGGGGAAGAAAAGGAAGGTAAACAAATATACAGACATTTACACAGACGCAAACACACCTAGGCCTTCCTTTTCTTCCCCCAAGGTAAGTCTTTCGTCTCTCAGGATTGGAATGGCTCCTTACCCCCTCCCTTAAAACCCTCATCATTTCCTTTTCCCTCTCCTTCCCTTCTGCCTGAAGAAGCAACTGGGTTGCGAAAGCTTGCATTTGTGTGTGTGTGTGTTTTATTTATTTGTGCTACTATGAAGACCTGTGCTCCTCTGCCTGTTGAGTAATCTTCATCTATTTATATATATATTTTTCCTGCTGGGAATTTTTCGTCTATAATATTCGTATAATAGATTTTATGATTTGTCATACCAGATATGTGAAGCCTAACCCACTTTAATTCGCTGCAAAGAATTCAAGGAACTCATTGACATCCATTTTCCCTCATAACGCTAAGACAGAAGTCCGTATGTCCAAAGTAGCAAGTTAAAAAAAACATTTGAGAATAGCCAGAGGCAATGTTAGTAATACAGACTTTAGCCTAATAATTACAGTATTATAAAGAAAGAAAAATAATGGCTCAATAATTTTAAGAATGCTATGGACACAAGATCTATTGATTATTTCAAGGACTTCTGTATCACTTGTAGAATTAATCTTAGAATTATGTAAACAGAATCTTCCACATAGATGTTTACTACTTGTAGTTGTGGTGTTTTAAATTAAACTTCTGATGATGATATAGCACTGAAATTGAAGCGAAAATCATCTATTTCAGATGAAACTATTACTCAAAACTGGTAAATTATATATACAAAAAACTAAATAATTTTCATCTGCAAACACGTTTTGAAGCAAGAAGGGCTCAGTGACCAACTCTCCTGATAGCAAGGTATAATATATATACTTTTACAATGAATATTAAGACAAAAAATTCATAGCAGGAAAAATAAAATATAAAAAATAGACGAAGATTACTCACCAGGCGAAGGAGCACAGGTGTGACAGCATCACAAATAAATAAATGAATACACACACACACACACACACACACACACACACACACACACACACACACAAAATCGCAAGCTTTCGCAACCCAGTTGCATCTTCAGGCAGTAGGGAAGGATTGGGAAAAGGAAATGATGAGGGTTTTAAGGAAGGGGGTAAGGAGCCATTCCAATCCCGGGAGAGGAAAGACTTACCTTGGGGGAAAAAATGGAGGGTAAACAAATGCACACATGCTCACACATTCACACAGACACAAGTACACCTAGGCAGACATACTGTAGAAATTTTTTTTTTTTTTTTTTTTTCTACAGTATGTCTGCCTAGGTGTACTTGTGTCTGTGTGAATGTGTGGGCATGTGTGAATTTGTTTACCCTCCATTTTTTCCCCAAGGTAAGTCTTTCCTCTCCCGGGATTGGAATGGCTCCTTACCCCCTTCCTTAAAACCCTCATCATTTCCTTTTCCCTCTCCTTCCCTACTGCCTGAAGACGCAACTGGGTTGCGAAAGCTTGCGATTGTGTGTGTGTGTGTGTGTGTGTGTGTGTGTGTGTGTATTCATTTCTTTATTTGTGATGCTGTCACACCTGTACTTTTACAATGAGATATTCATTATTAATTTCATATAGTTTATGCTAGTACAAATTAAATATTCTAGTTCTCTGGTCAAATGTTCTGCAATGACGACTTCTTAGCTTTATAAATCATCACTGAGTGATCTTAATTACATTAAAGTATGAAGAAAGATCAATGTACTACACAAACCATGGCGTAAGAGTATCAAAAAATAATAATGATTTACAAGTGAGGATGTGCTATCATGAAAGTTAACTGTTTTGGTGGCATAGAAGTCTTTTCATTATGTCTGTGTGTGACTCAACACTGCCTCAATATGGTAAATAATGATGTATCTTTTTTGTATTACTGTTGTTATACCATTAATGATGGAAATTCTCCACAGAGATGAGTAATTATTTTTCAAAAGAGAGAGATTGGCTGGCCAGTACTTACCTTTTTGCAGTACACACTGAAAGAAAAAAGGATGAAAATAAAACAAGCCTTTGGAACTGGGTTCCTTTTTCGGGTAAGAGAGAAAAAAGGAATGGGAAATGAAGTGGAAGGTAATTCATGAACTAGGTCATGAGGATGGTGCTTGAGGATTGTGAGAGTCAGAGATACTGTACATTAGTACTGAGCCATAGGAAAGATCAAGCAGTAAAGAGAAGGAAAGGCGAGTGAATCAAAGGAAGGTAAGGAAGGGACATTGGATAGGTGAGTTGAGGATGGAGGAGGGGGAGGGGTTAGCGTAGATTTAGGGCAGGAGGGTGGCGGAAGGAGAGGATATGTTGGAGGGCAAGTTCCCACCTCCATGGCTTTGAGGTATTGGTGTTAGTTGGTAGTATCCACATGACACATATGGTGTAACACATGCTGAGGTCCCTGGAGTTATGCTAGGATATTGGGTATCCCCAGACGAACAGTCCATCTGTGACCATTCATCCACTCAGCCAATTTGTTGGTAGTCATACCAACATAAGAGGCTACATAGTGGACACATGTCGGTTCATATATGACGTGTGTTGTCTCGCATGTGGCCCTGCCTTGAATAGCATAGGTTTTTCCTGTGGTGTGGCTGGAATATGTGGTAGTAGGAGGATGCAATGGACAGGTTTTGCAGCGGCAACAGTTGCAGGGATAGGAACCATTAGGTAGGAAGGGTGGATTGGGATGATGTACGGTTCGGCGAAGATGTTGCGGAGGTTGGAAGGACGGGGGAAGGCTACTCTCTGGGTGGTGTGGGATTAGAAACATTGTTGCTGGAAGGGGAGGAATGGATAACTCGGGAGATCTGCTTGCAGACAAGGTTTGTAGGGTAGTTGCAGGAGAGGAAAGCATTGAATAGTTGTTGTTGTAGGTGGTGAGGAATTTGTTACTGGAGCAGATACGTTTCCCACAGATGCCTAGGCTTCCCTACAGCCTAGGCATCCATAGGAAACATACCTGCTCCAGTAACAAATCTCTCACCACCTACAACAACAATCTATCCAATGCTTTCTTCTCCCACAACTACCCTACAGGCCTCATCCACAAGCAGATCTCCCGAGCTGTCCATTCCTCCCCTTCCAGCAACAATATTCTTAACGCCGTACCATCATGGCCTGGAATGCCACAACAAATAGCTCTGTCAGGGCTATGACTTTCTCAAGTCCTACCCTGAGAAGAGATAAACACTCCAAAGTGTTCTTCCCACACCACCCAGAGTAGCCTTCCGCCATCCTCCCAACCTCCGCATTATCCTCGTCCAACCTTACAACAACCCAAAGCCGCACTCCCTACGTAATGGTTCCTATCCCTGCAACTGATCCCACTGCAATACTTATCCAATGCATCCTCCTACCACCACATATTCCAGCTCCACCACAGGTAACACCTGCTCTACTCAAGGCAGGGCCACATATGAGACAACACACGTCCACATGTATCCACTGTGCAAGCCTTTTATGTTGGTATGACCACCAACAAATTGGCTGAGTGGACGAATGATCACAGACAGACTATTTGCCTAGGGGACACCCAATATCCTGTGGCAGAGCATGCCCTCCAGAATAACTCCAGGAACACATGTTACACCAAACATGCCATTTGGATACTACCAACTAACACCAATCCCTCAGAGCTATGGAGGTGAGATCTTGCCCTCCAACATATCCTCTCCTCCCACCACCCTCCTGGCCTACATCTACACTAACACCTCCCCCTCCTCCATCCTCAACTCACCTAACCATTATTCCTTCTCTCTCTCTCTCTCTCTCTCTCTCAGATCATGCAGAACCACTCTGACAGAAACGTTTCTCATCTTTTAGAGTTCGGCAATGACTACAACAAAAGTGATGGACATTATGCCCTAATACACAAGTTCCTCTCTAGTGTGTGTGTGTGTGTGTGTGTGTGTGTGTGTGTGTGTGTGTGTGTTTCCCTATTATCAAAAACGTTTTA
Organism: Locusta migratoria; assembly: GCA_026315105.1. Taxonomy (NCBI): domain Eukaryota; kingdom Metazoa; phylum Arthropoda; class Insecta; order Orthoptera; family Acrididae; genus Locusta; species Locusta migratoria. The sequence goes on along the minus strand of CM048747.1, from coordinate 569,593,427 downwards.
GACAACCCTCCTCCACCAGCCCTCAGCATTCTTCGGTTCACTCATCTTTTTTTCTCTTTACTGCTTGATCTTTCCTCTCTGGTTATATATATTGGTCTGTCCAGGTGTGTTTGCGTTTGGATATGTGTGAGAGTGTGTGTGTATTTGTTTACATTCCTTTTTTCCCCTAAGGTAAGTCCTTCGACTCCTGGGATTGGAACGACTCCTCTTCCACTTCCTTAAAACCCATATCCTTCCCTTTTTTCCTCTTTTTCCTGAAGAAGCTGCCAGTGGTGGCGTAAGCTTGTATGTGTGTTTGTGTGTGATTATTTGTGCCTATCGACGAGCCAGTGCTATTGGTAAGTCATCCGATTTCTATTTTTTATATAATCCTCTTTGGCAAATCTCAGTACTAATATACAGAGTCTTTGACTTCCACAATCCTCAAACACCATCGTCATGACCTACGTTCTGAATTACCTTCCCCTTCCTTTCCAATTTCTTTTTTTCTTCCCTTCTCTCTTACCAGAAGAAGGAACCCAGTTCTGAAAGCTTGTTTTATTTTCATTCTTTTTTCTTTCTGTGTATGACTATCAGCAGTACTGTATAAAGGTAAGTACTGGCCAGCCAATCTATCTCTTTTGAAAAATAATTTGTTGTTATACCATCTTAGAAGTTCCAATGCTTGATTTTAAAAGGGAGGTAGCACAAAGTGAAAGGTATAAATGAGATTACTATATGAGAGACAATAAGAACGACTTTGCAGAAAGATCTTGACAAGATATGACAACATTTATTGCAAGAGGAAAGTAAACCAAGACTTTTTATCAAGTGTGCAAAAACTCACTAAGAATATTTGTTAATGTGAAAAATGCCAAGTTGTACAGTGAGACAATATTACACTGTATGACATCTCCAGCTGGCTTGATAAGTTTGTTCAGAGGTTGAAAGTAGGCAAGAGAAAACCACATACAATAGGGTGATTCCTAGTAAAGCAGAATTGTGTTCAAACCTACCTACATACTGATGTCCTTTTTTGAGAGGTGGAAAGTAAGGTTAGAGGCAGAAATGACAATGACAGACAAATGGATTTGTTAAGTCTCCTTGTCCAAAATTATACAGAAACCTCATGGCTGCTTCCTGTAACCACTGGTGAAACTCCATTAAGAAAAAAAGTAAATAAATAAATTAGCTAACAACAACTGAATTCAAAAGATTTTGTGTTCCCCACAGACCTAAACGTCATACAGAAAAATATATGAAGTGATAAATATGGGCTCACCATTTTTGCAAATTAGATAGACACATCACACAAAATAAAATAAATAACAGCTTTAACTACCAATAGCTGTGCACAGGCCAACGTTCCACTCATCCCCCTTTTCTTTACACCCTGCATTCAAGTTGATCCTGTTCTGATGGGCACAACCTCCCATTAACTAACTTTTTACATTCCATACATTTCCTTTTCCTCTCTTTAGTTTCCACAGGCAGACTGTCCTGAAATAATACAAAGTTTTACTTAGCTATTTCTGTAAAACTTCACACAAATTCTTTTTAAGGAATATTTAAAAGATCATATCATTACAAACAGTAACCCTATTATACAAAGCAGGTACTTATTACAGAAGTACATATGCACTATACATCATTATATACAATGTCACATTGTCAATACTGAAAAACAAGAGCATTCTGGAAAATGCAATGTTTAAAATTTAGTTAACATTACATACTGGCTGTTCTGACAAGATAACATAAAAATTTCCTTTATACTTCAATAATACTTTATCATCTCTGTTGTGAATTTCCATCGTCAATTAAAAATTTCCTTTATGAGACTTATGCACATAGTTGCTTTTTATCATTTTGTCTCCATCTGCATAAATGATTATCAAACCCACAGATGAAAAAATATATGACATTTATTAGCCTTCTTGTATTACACACACACACACACACACACACACACACACACACACACACACACACACAGAGAGAGAGAGAGAGAGAGAGAGAGAGAGAGACTGGGGGGGGGGGGGGGGGGTAGTAACATTAAATTGGCATAAACCCCAAGTGTCACATTAAATAGCACAGAGAATTAATGCATTTATTTATCTTCTGTGTGCACATTAACTAGCTAACTTTCGGCCAAATAGCGTTCCTCCTCGAGGGGGGGGGGGGGGGGGGGGGCTAAGCTAATCAACTGAGTAGTAGTTTTGTTCAAACAAGATAGAATGACTGGTCAGTACTTACCTTTGTGCTGTACCGCCAATAGTAACACAAATGAAGAAACAGAAAAAAAGGGGACAAAAACGACAAGCTTTCGGAACACAATTGCTTCATCTCTCCCACCTGATAAAGGAACTGTGTTCCGAAAGCTTGTCCTTTTTTTCTCCTTTTTTTCTGTTTCTGCATTTGTGTTACTATCGGCGGTACAGCACAAAGGTAAGTACTGGCCAGCCATTCTATCTCATTTGAACAATATTTATCATCTCTGAGGAGAATTTTCACCATTAATCCAACTGAGTAGTAGGATAGTCAATACTGAGCCAAATAATAATCAGCAAAAGTTAATTAAATGTATTAAAAAAGGTTTGGTATAAGACAGATTATTTTGGAATTGAAAAGTGTACTATTTTATTAAATAAATTTATCAAGCAAGTTTGGAACATGTAAAGAGTTCAGTTTGCATATGCAATACATAATACAAATAGTAAATGACAGACGCAGAAATTGAAACTTTCGGCAAAAATCTAAAAATCAGCATAAATTAATGAAATACAAAGCATATTCTACACAGCTGGTGGAAAGTAGTTAAGAACAAACAGCAAAACAGTGATAAAGATGATAGAAATTATAAGGGTATAGTAAAAAGGCCTAATCGCAAGGTTCAGAAGACGTTCCAGTACCTATGGTTACATGGACAAAGCTTTTTCTTGATTTCTGGAAACTAAATAACTGCAGCAGTCTCCAAAATTCTTACATATCACAATGTATGGATATGAATCCTGTCAAGAACAGACGTTCTAACCATCCAGATCCAGGCAGAAGCCATAATTGGTATAAGCACTGGATGCCTATCTTGAGTGATTCAACTAGTACTAGGACAATTTACAACTCACTGCAAAGACGTGACGACAAACTACGACAGGCACATAAAAAAGACACACACACATACAACACTTTAGCCAGAGAAGACGGTTTTGTGACTGTGTTGTGTGCCTGTGTGGTTGCATGAATGTTCCCACTTTTGAAGAAGGCTGTGGCCGATAGCTGAAAGTGTTGTATGTATGTGTCTTTTTTTATGTGCCTGTCGTGGCTCATTGTCACATCTTTGCGGTGAGTTGTAAACTGTCCTATTACTATATTGTTAATTCCAACCTGGACTTCCCATTATTAGATTTCAACTGAAGAAAACACGTGGAACTCCTGAGGTAAATTTCTGTGTTGGGTCATACTTTTGATTTCAGTTACTAATTAATGAAGAGAATAAAATTTCGGTTACAACCAAGGACACACACACACACACACACACACACACACACAACCACCATCTATAGCCACTGTGGATGGACTATGGTAGTCGTGTTTGTGTGTGAGTGTGTGTGTCTCTGTCTGATGAAGGCCGTAACAGTTGAAAGCTATTAGTAAATTGTATTCCGTTTATGGACCTTTCTGCAACTCATCGAAAAATCTCTGCGGTGAGTAGCAATCTATCCTTTCCAAAAATATTGTTGAATCGTTTGGGGGAATTTCCATTGTTTAAAAAGGTAACTTTCATTTGTGTTCCAGATCATCAAATAAAACTTGTTAACATGACGAGATTAAAAAGAAACCTTTCAATGATGTAAAAAAAAAATAAAAATAAACATCAGGCAACATGTTTATTAATGCAAAACCTCTTCCTGCCAAGGTACAGAGGAGAACATTATCTCATTACGAATCTGGATAGAGTAAGATAACTGTCTGAAAATTATGAAGGATCACTTTTTTCAGTTTTTATTTATATACATTATTGGTATCTTGAGAACACTGATATTGTGGGTATTACTAAAAAAACTATCATGTTGGCATTTCATTTCTGAATTTGACCAGGGTACCCTCAACAACACAGCAGTGAGACTTCAGCCCACAGCAGTCTGCACCCTGACAGTTCACAGTGGTATTGCCCTTCCCCCCCCCCCACCCCTCCTTCTACTCCTCCTCCTGGGCATCCTCAGAACCTGTATCCCTAACATCCATGTGGAGTGTAATTCATGAAGTGTGTGAACATTGAGAAATTGTTTGGGCATAAATTGCACCCTTAGACTGTCTGGCACAATGACAAACACTACTAATCTACCAGGTGGATTCGAACTGGAGCTAACAAACCTCCCGACCCAAAATAGTTAAATAAGTGGGTTGGCCTTTCATTATGTATGTGAATTTTCCTCTCAAATACGATGGTCCAAGATTTATAAAACTCCCAAATAAATGATTTACAGGAACCTTACATCTGACACACGTTCGGAGAATAATAATGATATATTGTTTAATACACTGATTTTTGTTAGGTAATAAAGTTTTGTGAATGCCTGTATTTAGAATAAATTCATTTAAAATATATTAAACCAGTTATATAGCATTAAGAATAGAAAACAGTTTTTTTCTGAAGTTTGTGATTTCCAATGTTTGCATATTTACAAAACAATCAAAATACAATTTGTTCTTCTTTATTAATCAATTATTGTTTCTCACATTAAGACCCTCTGTAAAGGATATGATTTATCATAAACCGTTCCTTTTTTTCACAAAAGGGAAAAAAAAAAAAAAAAAACTTAAGAGAAAAGCTAAAAATAATGTCATACATTTCTTAACCAAATTTACAATTACTTCATTTCTCCATTTTTTTTTAAACTGTGGGGTGTCCAATTTTTCAACAAATATGTCTTCAAATGTTCTGTCAAAGTAAAAAAAAGAGTATTTTTAAAACTGTTTCCAAAGACTGACATTTAGGTAAATTTCATTCAAAATATAAAACAAAACTAATAAAAGAGATGAGGAAACTAGAGTACTGACAATGGTCATCCCATTTACTAATTTTCTTTGATGGATACAAAAATCATTGCTATTAAATGGAATTAATATATACAACTGTACAAAAATAGGAAACACATATTATACACCGTTTAAAGAATCATGCTAGAAGTAGGTAATACTACCAATTTGTACTAAGCTATTTACAATGCCCCTCACAATGACAACTTGACTTCTAAGTCTTCTTTGTATTCTATTGTAACAAATTACAAAAACAAGAATAATATTCTCAGAAATTTCAGTGAGTTTAAATGGTTTATGAAGGATCATGTTTTGCTTCAAAAGTTGTTGTTTACTTACATTACATTTGAAACCATTTTGATAAATAGATGACCACAAAAACAAAATACCACATTTGGCCAAATGATACCTGAAATGTGACGCAAAAATCAAAATAACTTATAATACAAAATAAGTAACACTGTTAATGTACTGTTCTGAGAGAGGAATGTCATGACAAATATACAATATAATAAAGAATGAAAGCACTAGGCAAACAAAAGTTTGTTATTGACTTTGATGTTCTTGTTTCTTTGTATGCAACTCAACTGTACTTGAGTGCACATGCAGTGTGTAAGTACATGCTAGTATAGCATGCAGAGTACAATTTCATGATTTGGGCCACTGTACACTGGTTTATCAAAAATGTATATAAGTACAATCACTTACTTAGTTCAGAATGTAGTTCACAAAATTTTGTAAAACAAAATTGGATGACCCATGACAATTAATTGCTATTTTCTTTGCTACATAAAAGAAAAAAAAATCACCATGAAACATGATCAGATCTTTTTTCAGCAACTATTTTTCCACAGCTGAATTTGTGAAAATCATTTCACACATTTAAGTTAAAACTGTAGGTACTCCCAGTGTACAGACATGTAGAAATCATCATACTCTGCACATCTGAAATGACAGATGGCACAGGCACAACATACATTCAGAAACTGGAAAAGGGTGAGAAGAGCATATTAGTTTTACCATAAGTTACAGACTGATGTTAGGTGCTCAATACCAGCAATCATGTGAAGGTTACTTAATGTGACCCCACAACCAAAATAATAATTTTATCGAAAGGTCACTGCAACATTTTTGGTGAAAACAAAAACCACATTTTTGTATGACTTTTACAATAATCTTTGTTGATATATGAGATGAAACAATAAACTGGTGAGCTTTCACCAATAGGAATTCCAAATAACACACTGTTCTATGGTAAAGCTCATAAAAAATCTATGATGAAATCTTAATATCTTCAGCCACTTGTGTATACGGATTGAAATGTAAAAATCGTAGTTGCTTAAAAGACGCAGCAACCACACAGACAAATTGTTTAGGCTTCAGACAGAATATAGGTAGCTCTCAACTTTTGATTTAGAGGGTGGCCGTGTAAATGGAGAGAACCAGGCAAGTGAGAACCTCCCAAAGACTGCCTGTATACTCTTCCAGCGAGATTTCTTCACCCACCGTGCCTCTTCCTTCTTTAGTTGCTCAATACCCTGAAAAATACAAACATATCGTGTAAGATTCCACAAATCTCTCACATTTTTCATTGCCATATCTCATCGTTGTTTTATATATAAATATTTATGTGCACTTTATATCTTAGGCCAACTTAGAATTTTATGTACCCCAGTATCAGATTTCAATACAGTGAATTTCTTCACAATTGTTGACATCCTTACAATGTGCAATACAAGTCACCTGGCTCCCACTGTACCTATTTGTGCACAGAATTGCTCGAAAATACACTGGAGTCCAAATATTTTGCGAATATATTAAGATACAGTTCCTTCTGTTTTCACCAATAAGAACTATGTAAATGACATCTTTTTGTAGCTATATTAGTAACAACTTCACTTTCTGACATGGAACTGATAGTGTCTTTGTTCCAAAGAGACTAATTTAAGGGCACTTCACTTTAAAAATCTGATGAATAGTTTCAGTTATTACTATATTTATAACATACAATTTATCTCTCTTGAAATCTCCCAGACTGCAGAATTTCAGGTTGTTAAGACAGAACTGTTACATCAGGCCGATGGGGCACTGCAACTTGACACAGCTTAGAGACCTCCTTACTAAAGCAATGTAACGAAGAAATTTAAAACAGACACTAATAATGTGATGTTAACCAACTGGTACACAAAAAGACTTCAGTTAGAGTTCTGCTGCTGTTTCTGACAGAGCCTTGGAAGAAAAGTACATGTATGAATGAATGTTTAAAACAGGAAATTATGATACAAACATTGTTAAATAATAAGTTTGTGTCTCAAGTTTAATGTCAAGATAGAAACTTACCTTGTAAAATTACATCAAAAACAGTAAAAAAAAAGTGCTTATAAACATTTCCTTAGAATCATGTTGATTGATACAATTCTTGGTGAAACATTTTTAACTAAACACACTGAACCATTTTTATTGTCTTCTTCCACAAAATTTTATTTTATTTTGCACGACCTATGTTTCGGGTTATGGGTGCATTTTCTAGTATCTTATTGATCCCAAAGTACACAATAATTACTTGAAGAAAGAAAGAATGGAATTTCCATGTTGAAACTAACTTATTGTAATAGCCATATTATATTTTAGTCCTAATGACTCGTTTAAATTGTCTAGTGACAGCTAACTAATTATTGTACTTCAACATGAACCAGTGCTACTACCGCTAGCATTCATACCAACTTTGTAGCTGAAAATACACATTGCAGCATTTGCCCTTCTAAGGCATCAACCTAGTGGAGGCAACCAAATTTTCACCCCCCCCCCCTCCCCTTCCATTGTCCAAACACACTATTACTTGACACACAATTTATTGGCAATGATATTGTATTTAGATGAAGATGGCTGGTTGAGAGCATTCAGAACACTCATAAAATATTGGTCAGAATTACTCCAAGACAAAGTTATCTGTAAAATGTAGTACCTTATACAACACCCCCTACCTCCAATAATATTTTGAAGTTGGCACCTCTGTTGCTTTTGAATTTGGTGGGGCCACTAGATTTATTAGGTTTCCACTGGTTTTATATTGCTTTTTACATTAATTGCAAGAAACACTTCTCAAGTACAGCTTCTTGAAATACTTCCACACCATGGATGAATGTGCTTCAGACAATAAGAGAACCACTTTGTTAAAAAAAAGGCACAAAAAAGATGGCCAATGAGTCCGTCTTTCAATTTCGTGGCATACTGGATTAGTCTGGAACACTTCATCTTGACTGTTCTGTTTTTTTATTTTTATTTTTATTGTGGACACCAGCAATGTTGCAGTTTCTGTTGGTAGTGCTGAGCACCAATTATGTCAGCATTTACCAGAATAAACTCCCCATCAGGGGGATTAGCATTAGTTAGCTGGGTACAGGCTTGGTAACACCAAGGTCTCTTGGCTGTGGACTGGTAAGTGCCACCAGTCCTCTGACACCTAACCTCTGGTCACACTTCAGCGACCACCATGTGAGGTAGCAGTGGAACATTGTGTGTTTCAGGGAACAGAAATTGGGTTGACAAACCAGGTCACAAAAAAGGAAAATACCCTCGTCATAAGGTGTGCTACATGCTGATAGGATGAGTGGCTGTTGAAATGTAACAGTCGCTACCAGGCAACCTCTTAGGATACAGCCAAACCTCAGTTGTAGTAGACTTACCTAGGTGTAAAGAGCCCTTCTGGTGTCTGCAACTACATCTCATTTCCCTTTGATACCAATTTTCTCAGAATTAACCCAGAAAAACACACCTAAGGTCTGTGCATGCAGGCAGTAAAATCTTGTTGTAGCCGCTCATTCATCTCTTGAGTAAACATTAATAATAAAATGAGGTCCAGCTATGCTGTGCCTCCAAACGTTTATGAAGTCTTATGCCACGAAGGCACTCAGATATCTTCCCCACTTATATATAGTCATAATGTGAGTGAAAACAGTAATTAAATAATTTCACACAAAATGTAAGTTTTGTATATTATTCACTCTGCTTTTTATTGGCCATTATTACAAAGCCAAGTTGAATATGTGTTTCTGCTTCTACAGAACTTCCAACATTAACAGATCAACAGCAATAATTGAAACAAAGATAATACACATTGTAATGAAGCATGTTGGAATTTATTTCCATATGCTTGCATTACTGAACCTCTCGATACCATTGTTCCATAATAATATATATGAATTTAATTAGTCTATTATCATTTTATTTTCAACAACTTTTGTTATTATTTTTTATAATGTAACTAGATGAAGTCATTTTCTATTAAAACTTCCTGGCAGATTAAAATTTTCCATTAGAATTACTTTAATGTATATAATTAACAATATGCAATTTTCATTGACATTGTTTGGATGATATAAATAGGATGTGCTTGTAGCATGTATCAAAGTATTGTTTCATCAGTTATTATAGGCCTCTAATAGAGGCACAACCCACACTAGCTGAGAGTATTGTTTCATCAGTTGTCAGATGTACAAACTATGTTAGTTCCGAGTACTGTTTATTGTTTCGGCTGCTATCAGAGGCACAAGCCACGTCAGTTTGTACTTTAAAATTGAACAATTATGCAAAAGTTAGTCAAGTGTTGTTAGTGTGGAAGGTACATCTACTGTGATTAATTAATATTTGTGTCACATTACTATGTACACCTCTAACATTTGTATTACACACATGAATTGTGTTGTAAATACGTATTATTGATGTGTGGAATGTGCATGCCTAGTATTAAAGGTTGTAATTAATGAGACTTATAAGCTTGCCATAAATGGGGACAATTGGGCATTTATAAATCATTAAAAGTGTCAAAGAACTGCAGTTCTGTGTGTTGCATTAGTCTTTATAGTGACTTGGGTTTCACCGCACGAGATTTAGGCCAGTCCTTACGATCATCTAGAACTTCGATGTACGAGCAGGCACGGCACAACATGAAGTTTATAAACAAAACAGACTTTATATATTGTCTATTCTGTGAACTCTCTCCACTATCTTGTAGCACCCACAGTGCAGTGACCTACTGCTTGTCATATCTGCAACAAAAACAGATTCTTGCAGTAGCTACTGCATTACTAGGCTGCTCGTATACAAATTAATGCCTCGATAAAGTCAAGTCGATCCATAAGGAAAATGTAGTTTATTTTGTAACTCTACAACCTCCACCGTCTCCACACCTATGAAGAAAAAGAAGAGTCAATGTACAACCTCTTTAATTGATGGTTCGTATCCTGAAATGGAATTTGCGGAAGATTCAGGACACACGTGGAGGAACTAGGTTTATTGATCCAGGGTAGACCAATGAGATGAGGTAAGTGGCTATCTTCTCCACAAGAAGGATGACCTCGACAAAGGGAGAGCTAGTAGAGAAGTGGCTACTTTTATTAATACAATCTCCCTCTCACCACACATTTGTGAGAAGAAAAGATGGTGGATAGTGAAATAGCATTTGTGATGGCTCTGTAAACAGAACAGGTAAATAGTGAGATAAAAGTGTTATACGTGAAAAGTGCAGTTTATTGTAAATCTTAGTGTACTGTGTATCATGTAATTATCATGAAGCAAGAAGGCAGTTTTTTTCTTATCTATATGCTAAATGTCTAGAAGATGTAGAACAATTAAAAGAATGTGTCTTAAGTATGCAGTCAAAATTCATACTATGAAAGGTGATGTAACGAAACTTCAAAATGACAATACTGAATATCAACTTACAATAACTGTGCCATTCAAAAGCAAATTTATAAAAATTGGGAATAGTAAAAAAGAAAAAATAGTAAAAAAGATAGTGTAAATACAGATCAAAATTGCAGGAAAAGCACTCAATGAAATCCTCAAGGGTCAACATGTATTAATTTTTTGTTAGTCATGGATGTCACCATGCAAAAAATCTTCTGTTTTAAAACCTAATGCCCATTAAAGAATATCATCTACAGCATAGAACAGAAGACGAAAGAATACACGAAAAAAGACACTGCCATCATTTTAGGTGGGACAAATGATATCACAAAAACATTGAGAGATTCTCTTCAAACGACAGCCCACACACATGTAATCATATGCCCAATTACATACAGACATGATGTACAGAATTTGGACAATAGAATATATGAAGAAAACAAAATCTTAATGAACACACTGAAAAACTATGAGCATGTAAAGATAGTGGACATAAATGCAGTTCTCAGTAGAAATGCTTATACAAAACATGGATTCCACTTGTGAATGGGAGGCAAAGAGAAATTGTGTAGCCCACCAAATCTTAAGTATTCTTTTGTAGCACTACATTTGAAAAGCCTATATCCTCTTACTGTATAAACTATTTATCGTCCAAGTTTCACTCCCATACAAGGCAACACTCCACACAAATGCCTTAAGGAAGGACTTCCTTACACTTAAATTGCGGTAATATTTGATGTTAGCAAATTTCTCTTTTTCAAAAATGCTTTTCTTCCCATTGCCATTCTACATTTTACATCCTCTGTTCTGTGATCATCATACCTAAGTAACAAAACTCATCTACCACCATTATTGATTCGTTACCTAATTTAATTCCTTCAGCATTGTCTGATTTTCTAAAACTGCATTCCATTACCCTTGTTAATGTGCATCTTATACACTCCTTTCAACACATTGTCAACTTCATTCAATTGGTCTCCCCACTCTGAACTCTAATTCCTTCTCTTTCCTTTCCTTCACAGGCTGCTCAATGTACAAATTGAATAACATTGGAGAAACACTACAATTCTGTCTTATTCCCTTCCCAACTACTGTATCGCTTTCACGACATTCAACTCTAATAACAACGGTTTCGTTAATGTATAAGTTGTAAATAATGCCCGTTTCTTATATTTTACCTGTGATGACCTCAGAATTTGAAACAGTGTATTCCAATCAACATTGTCAAAAGCTTTCTCCAAATCTACAAAAGCTAGAAATGTAGGTTTGCTTTCCTTGATCTCTCTTCTAAGATAAGACTCCTGAATCCAAACTGATATTCCCCGAGATGTACATCTATCATCCTCTCCATCATAGTGTAAATAATTTGTGTGAAAATTTTGCAACCATGACTTATAACTGATGGTTCAGTAATTTTCACACCTGTCTGCACCCGATTTCTTTGGAATGGGAATTATTACATTTTTTTTTAGGTCTGGGGGTATTTTGTCTGTCTCATACATATTACTCACCAGGTGAAATAATGTTGTCATGGCTGGTTCTCCCAGAGACTTCAGTAGCTCTGAGGGAATGTCCTGTACTCTAGGGAACTCGTTTTGACTTAGGTATTTCAGTGCTCTGTCAAATCCATCTCTCAGTATAGAATATCCTATTTCATCTTCATTTACTTCCTCTTCCCTTCCTACAATCTTGTCTCCTAGTTCATTTCCTTCATAGAGCACCTCTATATACTCTTCCCACCTTTCAGGTTTTTCCTTCTTTACTCAGAACTCAGTTCTTGATATTCATAGAGCTCTTTTTCTTGTCTGCAAATGTCTCTTTTATTTTCCTGTGAGTGATATCTATTTTTCCCACAGTTATATATTCTTCTACAGATTTGCATCTGGCTTCTAGCCACTCCTGGTTAGCCCTTTTGCACTCCCTATCAATCTCATTTCTTAGTCATATGTACTCCATTTTACCTGCTTTATTAACTGCATTTTTATATCTAATCCTTTTGTCAATTAAATTTAGTATTTCCTGTGATACCCAAGGATTTTTTGTAGGTTTTGCCTTTCTACCAATTTGTTCCTTTGCTGCCTTGACTATTTCATTCCTCTTCTCCTGTTTTATTTTCCCTCGTTTCTGACAATTGTTCCCTAAATATCCCCCTGAAATTCTCAAGAACTTCAAGTACCTTCAATTCATCCAGGTCCCATCTCCTTATATTCCAACTTTTCTGCAGTTTCTTCAATTTTAATCTACAGTTCATAATCAACAAGATATGGTCAGAGTCTATATTGGCCCCTGAATATGCCTTACAGTTCAAAACCTGGTTCCGAAATCTATGCCTTACCATTATAAAATCTATCTAGTACTTTCCAGTGTCTCCTGGTCTCTTCCACATACACAAACTTCTTTAATTCTTGGACAAAGTCTTTCTTATAATTACATTATGTTCCATAGAAAATTCTATCAAGAAAGCTTCCTCTTTCATTCTTTTTTCCCAGTCCATATTCATCTGCTACTTTTCCTTCTATTCCTTTTCCTACTACCGAATTCCAGTCCCCCATCACAAGTACCACACTAATATACTTTCAGTGTGAACAATTCTCGGGAATTTCGAAAATGGAAACACAAGAATATTTCACAGTGAAAACGGAGTTATCCATCTCGACACTGGACAAAATAACTGAAAAACAAGGAGCTTCCAAAAGGCTGCCTACATCACTATCACACAAAGAGGATACAGAAAAACAAAACTGTCAACAGCTGAACCAGCAGCACCTAGTTCAAGAAAAGCATCTCAAGCAAGCTCAACATCCGCCAATTTTCAAGATAATAATATAGTAATGACAGTTTACAACTCACCGCAAAGACGTGACTATGAGCAGCAATGGGCGCAAACAAAGGACACACACATACAACACTTTCAGTAATCGCCCGTGGCCATCTTCAGAAAATAGAACAATCACACAACACAGGTCATACAACACATTCATACAACCATCACCTCCGGCTGCCCATGAAGCCCAGATATTAATTTAAATGGCAAAACACAATACCCTACAAAAGCTGCAATGCATAGGCAGTTTAATGATGGAAATATAAGATTTTTTAATTATTTTTTAAAGACAGAATACTGGTTCGAGATACCGGGTGATCAAAAACTCAGTATAGATTTGAAAAATTAATAAATCATGGAATAATGTAGATGGAGAGGTAAAAATTGACACACATGCTTGGAATGACGTGGGGTTTTATTAGAACCACATCTGTCATTATCAGGCCTTTTTCCTTCGAGGAACTGTGTGATTCTGGTTTTGTAACTGCTACCGTGATGCATGAGAGGTACGCCGATATATTACAGAATTGCATATCCCCCGCCTGGCTGATAAACACCTGCTAGAATGTACGATTTTTATTTAGGATGGCGCTCTACCCCATAGTGCTAGATGTGTGAAAGATATCTTGCACGCGTCGTTTGTTGATGATTGTCTGCTCAGCCACCACTTTCATCATGCTTGGCCTCCCAGGTCCCAAGACCTCATTCAGTGTGATTATTGGCTTTGGGGTTACCTGAAGTTGCAAGTGTATCGTGATCAACCGACTTCTTTAGGGATGCTGAAAGACAACATCCGATATGAAACTTCCTGGCAGATTAAAATTGTGTGCCGGAACCGGAACTCGAACCTGGGACCTTTGCCTTTCGCAGGGCAAGCGCTCTACCGACTGAGCTACCCCGACACGACTCACGATGCCGCCTCACAACTTTACTTCCGCCAGTACCTCGCCTCCTACTTTCCAAACTTCACAGAAGCTCTCTTGCAAACACGCAAGACCAGCACTCCTGGAAGAAAGGATATGGTGGAGACATGGCTTAGCCACAGCCTAAGGGATGTTTCCAGAATGAAACTTTCACTCTGCAACGGAGTGTGCGCTGATATGAAACTTCCTGGCAGATTAAAATTGTGAAGTAAAGTTGTGAGGCGGCATCGTGAATCGTGTCGGGGTAGCTCAGTCGGTAGAGCGCTTGCCCGCGAAAGGCAAAGGTCCCAGGTTCGAGTCCCGGTTCCGGTACACAATTTTAATCTGCCAGGAAGTTTCATATCAGCGCACACTCCGCTGCAGAGTGAAAGTTTCATTCTGAAAACATCCCTTAGGCTGTGGCTAAGCCATGTCTCCACCATATCCTTTCTTCCAGGAGTGCTAGTCCTGCGTGTTTGCAAGAGAGCTTCTGTGAAGTTTGGAAAGTAGGAGGCAAGGTACTGGCGGAAGTAAAGTTGTGAGGCGGCATCGTGAGTCGTGTCGGGGTAGCTCAGTCGGTAGAGCGCTTGCCCGCGAAAGGCAAAGGTCCCAGGTTCGAGTCCCGGTTCCGGCACACAATTTTAATCTGCTAGGAAGTTTCATATCAGCGCACACTCCGCTGCAGAGTGAAAGTTTCATTCTGGAAACATCCGATATGCTTTACAGTGAAATTTCCTGGCAGATTAAAATTGTGTGCCAGAACCGGGACTCGAACCTGGGACCTTTGCCTTTCGCGGGCAAGTGCTCTAGCAACTGAGTTATCCTGACACAACTCACAATGCCGCCTCACAACTTTACTTCCACCAGTACCTCGCCTCCTACTTTCCAAACTTCACAGAAGCTCTCCTACGAACCTTGCAAGACTAGCACTCCTGTAGTCCATCCTCAGTATGATTGATGGGGCTGTTTTTTACACTGATAAAATGCTACATGTCATGCAATGACGTGTGTTTGCTTCTTATAATATGAAATGAGAAGGAAGCACTTTCATCAAATGACAGTGAAGAGGGTTCTTTGTGGGGCGCTAATTGAGGCGAAAGTTGGTAGAACATTGGAGAGATCCATAAAAGAAACAGTGACTTACAGAGATTTGCATCAACAACGATGAAAGCTATGATCTGTTGTCAAAGCCACTTCTCATAGTCCGTACAATCTTCTGTGGACTCCTGATATGGCAGAAAAGTGGGTATGGACAACGTCGATGTGCAATCGTTGTGTGTTGCCGTGAGGAGCTGTTGTAGAACCGTTGTGACAAACTTCTGATGTTCAGTGAGGTGGTTGGCCAGCAACTTTTGCTGTTCGATGAGGATTTGCAGAATTTGCTAGGGTGTCGACATATTGAATGTTGTTTGTAACTTAGTAATTGCAAAAAATCCCTACTCATCACTAAATGTTGTAACAACACAAATAGTCAATAATCAACACACATGAGACTATCAAGATGAGATTAGGACATCACACTTATGAGTTTGAATGTGAACTGCCCTTCCGCATACTGCTTTCAGTCCTGCCACCAGGTGGCGCTTGCGAACTTTCACACTCGTACTGCAGCGCCAACGGGTGCGGTGGAACATTTGAATTCATGCTCTCGATATACAGCTTCAAGGAAAGTAGTAAACAAATGTACAAATTCTTGGTTGATGAAGGAGATAACAATCTCAAGCCAAAAGAAGTGTGACTTGAAGAACTACATGAAACACAATGAAGTTGTTGATAAGTTTAGGTCATACCCTAAGTACTACTGTACTATTTACAAGAAAGTAATTCAACAAGCAAAAAAATTATATAATAATAAATTCATAAAAGAGTCAAGCAATAAAATGAGAGGCATCTGGAAAGTTGTAAAAACTGAAATTAGCAACAAGCAGAACACTTAAAACTAAATCTACATGATGAACTGGCATCAGAACTAGAAAAAATAGTAAATGTTTTTAATGACTATTTCAGTAAAGTGGCTGAGAACCTCAGAAAGGAAAACTCCCACAGAGACAATACTCAACACCCAACAAATATGGAAGCAATTCAAGTTTTAAAGTTTCTTACATTGTAGAACCACCAACTCACATAATAAATGCTTTAGTAATGCAGTTTTCCTAGACCACCGGAAGGTTGATAAAATTACTCCATTCAACAAAAAGTGCCCTGAAAATGATGTAGCTAGTTATAGACCTGTAGCAAAATTCAGCGCATTCCTGAAAATATTTGAAAAAAAAAAAAAAAAAATGTACAAATGTACAAAAAATGTGTTACACCAGATTGGGAAGCTTTATTAACAAGTTCTCTTTAATAACAAAACACCAGCATGGCTTTAGAAAAGCAAAGACAACTACCACAGTATTATATGAATGTCTCAATGCAACCTTAAAAGCACTAGATAAAAAGAAATTTCTACTGGATTTTTCCCCCAAAGCCTTTGATGTAATTGACCACACCATAATCCTTAAGAAATTAACTAATAATGGTATAAGAGGGACTGCAAACATATGGTTAACCCATTTCTTCCCAGCGTTTTGTACATGCAACACGAAATTTAGCCTTACAAAATGCAGTCGGAATGGACTTACTATACAAAACTCACCATGCACGTGTGTTAAAAGGCTGTAACACCTGCATGGTGAGTTTTGTATAGTAAGCCCATTCCGACTGCATTTTGTAAGGCTCAATTTCGTGTTGCGTGTACACAACACTGGGAAGAAATGGGTCAAATTCAAGTCTGTCACACAGAATACAAAAAGTACGAATTAAATTTGAAGAAAATAATGCACAAGCCCATCAGTGAATTGTCCACTCCTCTGATACAAGGTGTACCACAAGGCTCAATCCTTGGTCCCATACTGTTTCTGCTCTATATTGATGACATAACCACAAAACTCCCATGAACCACAGACATTGCCAAGGTGGGGTGGCTTGCGTGCCTCAACGATACAGATAGCCGTACCGTAGGTGCAACCACAGCGGAGGGGTATCTGTAGAGAGGCCAGACACACGTGTGGTTCCTGAAGAGGGGCAGCAGCCTTTTCAGTTGTTACAGGGCCAACAGTCTGGATGATTGACTGAGCTGGCCTTGTGACATCAGCTAATGTGGCTTTGCCACACAGTTACTGTGATCGGCTGAAAGCAAGGGGAAACTACAGCCGTTATTTTTCTCGAGGTCCTGCAGCTCTACTGTATGAACATATGATGATGGCATCCTCTCGGGGAAAATATTCGGGAGGTAAAATAGTCCCCCATTCGGATCTCCGGGCGGGGACAACTCAGGAGGATGTGATCTTCAGGAAAGACAATACTGGCATTCTACGGGTCGGAGTGTGGAATGTTAGATCCCTTAATCAAGTAGCAAAATTAGAAAATTTAAAAAGGGAAATGGATAGGTTGAAGTTAGATATAGTGGGGATTAGTGAAGTTCGGTGGCAAGATGAACAGGATTTCTGGTCAGGAGAGTACAGGAATATAAATACAAAATCAGTTGGGGGTATCACAGGAGTAGGATTGATAATGTATAAGACAATAGGAATGTGGGTAAACAACTATGACCAGCAAAGTGATCACATTATCATTGTCAAGATAGATACGAAGCCTACACCGACAACATGAGTACCGGTTTATATGCCAATTAGCTCTGCTGATGATGAAGAAATCGAAGAAATATATGAGGAGCTAAAGGAAATTATTCATACAATTAAGGGAGAGGAAAACTTAATTGTTATGGGAGACTGGAATTCAGTAGTAGGGCAAGGAAGGGAAGGGAAGATAGTAGGTGAATATGGTCTGTGCAAAAGGAATGAAAGAGGAAGCCGCCTGGTAGAATTTTGCACAGAACATAATTTAGTTATAACAAACACCTATTTTAAGAATCACAAAACAAAGTTGTATACATGGAAGAGACCTGGAGACACCGAGATATACCAGATAGATTTTATAATGGTAAGAGACAGATTTCGGAACCAGTTTTTAAACTGTAAGACATACCCAGGGGCAGATATAGGCTCTGACCATAACTTGTTGGTTATGAACTGTAGGCTGAAACTGAAGAAACTGCAAAAAGGTAGGAAAATAAGGAGATGGGACCTCGATAAATTGAAAGAACCTGCAGTTCATAAGAAATTCAGAGGGAGCTTTAGACAACAGTTGACAGAAAGGGGGGAAAATGAAACAGTAGAGGAGGAATGGGTAGCATTGAGAGATGAAATAGTGAAGGAAGCAGAGGACAAAATAGGTAGGAAGGCAAGACCTACAAAAAATCCTTGGATACCACAGGAGATACTAAATTTAATTGATGTAAGGAGAAAATATAAAAATGCAGTAAATGAAACAGGTAAAATGGAGTACAGACGACTAAGAAATGAGATTGACAGGAAGTGCAAAGTGGCTAAGCAGGAGTGGCTAGAAGGCAAATGCAAGGATGTAGAAGAATGTATAAATAAGGGGAAAATAGATACAGCCTACAGGAAAATAAAAGAAACATTTAGAGATAAGAAAAACAGCTCTATGAATATCAAGGACTCTGATGGAAAACCAGTTCTCAGCAAAGAAGGGAAAACTGAAAGGTGGAAAGAGTATATAGAGAGGCTCTATGAAGGAAATGAACTTAGCGGCAATATTGCAGAAAGGAGAGAAGAAGTAGATGAGGATGAAATAGGAAATACTATACTGAGAGATGAATTTGACAGAGCACTGAAAGACCTAAGTTGAAACAAGGCCCCTGGAGTAGATGATATTCCCTCAGAGCTACTGAAGTCTCTGGGAAAACTAGCCATGACAAAATTGTTTCACCTGGTGTGTAAGATATATGAGACAGGTGAAGTACACTCAGACTTTAAGAAAAATGTTATAATTCCCATTCCAAAGAAAGCAGGTGCAGACATGTGTGAAAACTACAGAACCATCAGTTTAATAAGTCATGGTTGCAAAGTATTAACACAAATTATATACAATGGATGGAAAAGCTGATAGAAGCCGATCTCAGGGAAGATCAATTTGGGGTCAGGAGAAATGTAGGAACACGGGAGGCAATATTCAATTTACGACTTATCCTAGAAGATAAGATTAAGAAAAGGCAAACCTACATTTCTAGCTTTTGTAGATTTGGAGAAGGCTTTTGACAATGTTGAGTGGAATAAACTCTTTCACGTTCTGAAGCAAGCAGGAGTAAAATATAGGGATCGTAAGGTTATTTACAACTTATACAAAAACCAGACAGAGGTTGTCAGAGTTGAAGGGCATGAAAGGGATGGGAGTAAGACAGGGTTGTAACCTTTCTCCAATGTTATTAAATTTGTACATTGAGCAAGCTATAAAAGAAAGCGAGGAGAAATTTGGAGAAGGAATTAAGGTTCAGGGTGAAGAATTAAAAACATCGTGTTTTGCCGATGACATAGTAATTCTGTCAGATACAGCAAAGGACCTGGAAGAGCAATTGAACGGAATGGACATTGTGCTGAAAGGTGCATACAAGATGAACATTAACAAGAGGAAAACTAGGGTAATGGAGTGCAGTGTAAGAAAATCAAGTGATGCTGAAGGAGTTAGATTAGGTAACAAAGCAATAAAGAAGGTAGATGAATTTTGTTACTTGGGCAGTAAAATATCAAATGATGGTCGCAGTGCAGAGGATATAAAATGCAGAATGGCAATGGGTAGAAAAGCGTTCTTGAAAAAGAGAAATTCGTTAACATCAAATATTTATTTAAGCCTAAGGATGTCCTCTCTGAAGGCATTTGTATGGAGTGTTGCCTTGTATGGGAGTGAGACATGGACGATAAACAGTGCGGACAGGAAGAGGATTGAGGCTTTTGAAATGTGATGGTACAGAAGAATGCTGAAGATTAGGTGGGTGGATCGCGTAACTAATGAGGTGGCACTGAACAGAATTGGGGAGAAAAGAAATTTCTGGCATACTTTGACTAAAACAAGGGATAGATTGTAGGACACATTCTTAGACATCAAGGAATTGGGAATTTAGCGTTGGAGGGAAGTGTGTGGGGTAAAAACCGCAGAAGAAGACCAAGAGATGGATACAGTAAGCAGATTCAGAGGCTTGCTCAGGATAGGGTACTGTGGAGAACTGCATAAAACCAGTCTCCCGACTGAAGACAACAACAACAACAACAACCACAAAGCTTACTTCAATACATACAATGCCATTTGTTGATAACAAGTTTTCTAGTAACAGGTACAGGCACAGCCGACCATTACCAAAAGATTAAACCACTTGTGTCAAAACTCAGCAAATGTTTCAATGAGAATACTCTCATTATAAATGTGGGAAAAAATACCTGCATAAATTTCAGCCTCTCTTCTCAAAAACAAGAAATCATTATAAAATTCCTAAACAACCAAGAGCTTTTGAATGTAAACTCAGCTAAGTTTCTTGGCATTTGCTTGAAGAAAATCTTACATTGAGCACTCATACAAATTATATCTCAAAAAAGCTGTCAACTGAGTATTATATTCTAAAGGTGCTCACAAAATCAGTCATCAAATCAGTTCTCAAACAAGTAAATTATTCTTGCTTTTAATCCGTACTACAATATGGAATCATATTTTGAGGTAACTCACCCTACCGCAAAGATATTTTCAAAATACAAAAAAGGCAATACATATGTTATATGTATTTGAAATATAATGAATCATGCAAAAAACATTTCAAAACTCTTGGCATTATGATCTTGCCATCTGTTTATATTTATTGTATTATCACATTTGTTAAGACATACCTGTTAAACAAAGAAAAGTTCAAAGACATTATTGATAGATCTGAGGCATTGAATTAAAATTTGTGGTGCGGCCGGGAATCGAACCCAGACCTCCATGCTTACTAGGCAGACGTCTTAACCGTTAGACTACCACACCACTAACGATTAAAGCGCCTCGGAATAGTCTATGTATGATTTCCCGCCACAACACAAACTTTAATTTAGCTTCTTTGTTCCAAAGATAATTGCCACTACTGCCAAGGCTCTCCATGCAGCGGAATAGCACCTCAGCAATGGACATGGTGGAACAATCCTGTTATGGTGATATAAATATCAATTAATACAATTAAAGAATATTGAGACATAAATCCGTCTCTGGTATTCTTTAATTGTATAAAAGAAAAGTTCATTAATGTTAAATGGGCAGATTTATAACAGTGAAATAAAACAGCAGCCTGACCTGCATGTGATTCAAATCTGCTATCAAAAAAGTGTCCTACATGTGTATTGGGATATGGACATGTAATAATTTACCAGATGAAAAAGAATAGGAAAGTCAAGAGCCTTCATGTATAAGTTAAAAAAATTACTTTGGAGCAAAAATTATTACACAATAAATGACTTTTTTCAAAAATGTTTGTAAAGCTTATGGGACTTAACTACGGGGTCATCAGTCCCTAAACTTACAAACTACTTACGAACTAGGACGGCACAAATATCCACGCCCAAGGGGGGATTCGAACCCCCAACCGTTTTTTTTTTTTTAATAAAGGTGAAAAGTAATAACGACTTTAAAATAAATGTTCTCTTATGCCAGTACCACAAATTATATGAAGTGCATGCATATGTAATATACTGGCCTATATTATATCATGTTCCTTTTGTATTGGCCATATTGTCAAAAAGTAATTATACACATCTAAAAAATATAGTATAATGTGGTACCTGTCACACTCATAGGCCCAAATTTTCATGTAAAAATAAAATTGCAACAGCAGTGTGAAACAATTATGTCACTGAGAGTATTTCTAAAAGTAGGTACTACCAACCCAACAAATAAAGTACAATGTTACCTTCTTGTAAAATTGTTACATGTTTTATGATACAAGAAATTTGTGAAGTCTTTGAATGGATATTTACAAATGTATTCTTGACTTGTCCAATATCGTGTGTACAATAAAATACAATGCATATATATAATAATGGAAAGTCCAGGTTGGAATTAATAATATAGTGAGGACAGTTTACAACTCACCGCAAAGACGTGGCGAAGAGCTGCGACAGGCACATACAAAAGACACACATACAACACATTCAGCTATCAGCCATGGCCTTCTTCAGAAAATAGAACACTCACGCAATCACACAACACAGTCATACAACCATCACCTTCGACTCAACACAATGCAATACATTTACAAGCAGTTGCTGTGTGCATATATGTGTGCCTCCGTTTGATGGTAAGCTCTCTCTATCTGTCTGCTCATGACATGTTCAATGTATAGGCCCTTGAATACCTTCCTATATAGCTCCACCACTCGTTCACCCTCTGTCGTGATTTTAATGCACACAATGTGCCTTGAGGCTCTGCTTCTACCTGCCCCAGGGGTAGAACTTCACTCGTTGCCAAGTGCACATTTACTAAACACTGGAGAGGCCAGACACTTTTGTACTGTAACAAGGTCATTTTCTGCCATGGATCTTTCACTTTACTCTCCATCCCTTTCCCATAATACTGAAAATGAAGCGGTCAATGTCCTTCATGGTTGTGATAACTTCCCAATCTGTATACACCAGCTAGATGGAACAGAGCCTATCAGACAACTGCTGCAATGGGTGCTCAGAAGAGCAGACTGGATGCTTTATAGCCAGCTTGCTGTGTTTCAATGCCATACAAGTTTCCAGGAATGGGTAGATCATTCAAATGACCCACTATGTTGCCGTTGCATGCATTTCACAGTTTTCAGGACAACCAAAATGACAACCTGACTTTGGTAGAATGGAGGGAGGTCCTTTTAATCCCTTTTTTAAAACCTGGGAAAGAACACACATGCCCATGCAGTTATCACAGAGTTGCCTGCAGTTGCATGTGAAAGACCTTAAAGTGGACAGTCAACCATCACCTTGTGTGTATGCTGGAAGCTGCAGGCAGCTCCTTAGCCGCTTTCAGTGTGAGTTCAGGAGATATCGCTCCACCTTCGATAATTTGGCCTTCCTGGAGGTGGCTATACAACAGACTTACCTATGCCATCATCATATTCTGGGTTATTTTTTGATACTGAGAAGGCCTACGATACTACTTGGAGGCATCTTATCCTCAGGCAGCTCAACAAATGAATTTTTTGTGGTTATCTTCCATTTTTATCTGGTCCTTTCTTTCTTCACACTATTTTAGATATCGAGGCAGTCACAGTCTTTCTGATCTTTTTGAGCAGGAGAATGGAGTCCCTTGTTTGATAGCCATTAACTACTACATGTCAGTTGCAGCTCACTCTTTGATGGTTGGATGAATGGGCAGGGAAGACTGGTTTTAAGTTTTCAAATGAGAAGTGTGTCAGTGTTCGTTTTAACCATTCAAATGTCATTTTTATTTATCTGAACTGTGGATGAGGGGCTATGTTCTGAGACATGATCAAATTTCTGTGCCTCACATTCGATTCCAAACTTACATGGTTGCTACACCTTAAGGACCTGAAGACATGGTGCCCCACAGCACTGGGAATTTTAAAATGTCTTAGCCACACTGTTAGGGAGCAGAAAGAACCTGTTTGCTCTAGTTTTACAGAGCCTTTGTGCAGTCTAGTCTCGAGTATGAAGACACGTTCTACGGGACTGCAAGGCCATCTTACGTAAAGACGTTGGACGCGGTACACCGTGAAGAAATTCAGCTTGCCCCTAAGGCATTCAGAACTAGTCTCTGTGCTGAGGCTGCAGAGCTGCCCGAATCTATCAGGCGACAGCTACTAAATGTGCGCCACGCATATAAAACGTTGTCCACACGAGCGTACCTTAATGTTGCTCAGCCTCCAAAGGAAAGGCTCTTTGTTAATTGGCAATGAGTGACGAGGCTGTATAAGTTTCACATGACAGATTGCTTTTTAGAAATGGAAGTGACTGGTTTTAACATCTTACAATTAGATTGGAGCAGGGTTCCCCATCACCTTCTTCAGATGCTCAGACTTGTTTTAGATCTGACTTTACATTACAGTCTGTGTTTCTTTCTGTTTTAAATAAGCATTTCAGTTTTACAGTGGTGTATACTAATGATTCCAAGCAAGGGGGCTCCATCAGCTGTTCCATTGCATTCGCTAACTGTGTTATCAGGTTTTGCCTCCTACAGAATTATTCTTTAATCCCCTCCCCCCACCAAGATCTAGATGTGTTCTTGAAGGTATTAGAGCAGATACGTCGTGTACAGGGTAAATTATTTCTTCTTTGCTCCGGTTCTCTTAGTGTGCTGCAGTCGTTGCAAGACCTATATCCAGCTGAGACATTGCTGCAGCACATACACGACAAACTGTCCTTCCTCCAACATTGTTAGAAGGAGGTGTTGCTCAGTGGGTGCCAGAGAATGTGGGAATTCGGGGTAATGAAGAAGCCGATCGGGCTGCTAAAGAGGTTTGCAGAGCACCTGATGTGACACAGTACTTGCTGCCCTTGCAGGATATCACTTCTTTGTTGAGGCTATGGTCTCCACAGTTGTGGGAGGAGGAATGGCTTTCAGTGATGAATAAGAAGCTGAGGTTGCTGAAGCCCGCTGTGGTGATCCTCCTAACAGCCTTGTAAGGATGTATGAAGTAGCCTTTACCTGCCTCTGAATTGTACATTGTAGGATGCTTCTCACCGGGCTGCAGTGGTTATGTTGGCACCAATGATAATGACGACAGCTCAGATCACCAAAAAATGTTTTTTTCATGACAACATACAAGAACCTGTCAACAATAGAACATGTAGGCCTACAGTATTAATTTTGCTGCGAATGAAACGAGTAGCAATAACATTTACTCAGTACCTCGAGAAAAATATTAACCCAATTCTACAATTCATTGTTCATCTGTTGCCAACATAAGCATTGGAGCCCGGCAAGAAGCGTCGTAAAATTTTACCGTCAATTCAGTAAAGTATCTCATTCTAGGGCTTCGTCTGTTTGAGTTTCATAAGTTTTTATCATAACAACTTTTATTTTATTACAGGTCCAGTTTGCTACAGTGTTGACAGCTCCAAAATGCCTTCCCTTGAAGCAGAAAGCAAAAGGTTGTAGGATAAGTCAGTGTATAAAGTTGCAGCTTTATGCCTTGTTAAATGATGTTTAATGCCTTAGGCAAATGAAATAAATGTTGGGGGTTTCTCCGTACCACAGGTCTATGTGGTCTAAGCCTGTGGGAGCCTCTTCCCCCAGAAAAAAAGTAGTGCCCTCCTAGATGGTGAAAGAGGTTGACGTCCTTAGGAAGCTTTATACCAACATTTCACCAACCATGAATAAAGAAATGGAAAAAATCTTTTGTATTCATTATTTGGATGCTTATATTACCACCAACCTGTTTTGTACACGGTAAGTCTCGATTAGCAGCATGGCCTAATGTATTTATGTGACATGGAGCAGCAGTGTTGGCAACAGTTGCTGTGGATGCTGGGACAAATGGTGGCATACAATGTTAACAAGGTGTGAAAATGACTGTGTTAACATCACGCTTGAATGATTTTATTTTTGAAATGAATTACAGCCTTCAAATGTAGATCACACCCTACAAAACTGCGTTTCTCCACATGCACTGTCTTTCTGTTCAGATGTAAGACTGTTATGTAAATCGAAATACGTGTGTGTGTATCTCAAATGATAAGAACAATAATTTTTTCAATGTTCATATTTAGTAAAACGCTTGTAACAATTTAATCTCTACTCTTTAGTTCCTGCCTAGTTATTGTAAAAATAATATTCATTGATGTACCCTTGTTCAGTCAGTAATTGAATTATCATACACGCCATAGGCTACTCGAAATGTACTATGTTGCCAACCTAACACTGCTACGGACACACCGCGACACTACCCATGCCGCTGATCGAGACTTTCGCCTTTCGATGCTTTTTATACATTTGTGTGTGTGTGTCCACAACCCTTAAAAACAAGTAGGTGTTGTGCATTCTAAGAATCAAGGCTATGGATGATTTGTGTGTAGTTAAAAACATGTAGACGAATTTAGCTGCACAAAAATAAACATTTCAGTGTATCACTATTTCTGAAAGGACAATATCCGAATGGTCTCTTAGACTACTAGATGTAATTTTGTCAATGAGTTGGCTTATTATGCTTATTCAAAGGCTTCAAATACCTTACGAAGAATTCAGTTAAGGTTCTCTGCTTGTGCATCATTAGTTGATTCTTCGTGTAATGTCTGTATATGCCTTTGAGGTTTAATTCTCAGTAACTGCATTTTTACAGAAAATAGGAATATAACTGTACACCTGTCTATATAGTTAATGTGAGTATGACTTGCTGCAAGCTGCACTTCAGATGTGGCACTATGGAATGTCTTACATACTGTGACCAGTAAGTTGCACTTTAAATGTCTGTTACTGTTACAACCATTGTGAAGTAAAAATAAGCAACTATTTCAAAGATATTGCTGACCCCAACAACCACTAAAATATTGTCCTAATATGGCTTAACAAAATCCATGATTCTAAAGATTCCCTATTGATTGGCTAAAGAGCATAGTCAGAATATCTATGAAAACAAGCTATTATAGTGAGGACAGTTTACAACTCACCGCAAAGACGTGGCGACGAGCTGCGACAGGCACATACAAAAGACACACTCATACAAAACATTCAGCTATCGGCCATGGCCTTCTTCAGAAAATAGAGCACTCACGCAATCACACAGGCACACAACACAGTCATACAACCATCACCTCCAACTGCCGCACTTCGAATCACACTCTGCAGCGAATTGGGGACGGGAGGGGGAGGGGTTAGAAAGGTTACGTCACGGTGGTGGGGATGGGTTAGATGGGAATAACGAGATGCAGCTTAGGAATGGAGTGGGGAGGCGGGTGAGGGGAGAAAATAAAAAAAAAATAATAAAAAATAAAAAAAAAAATAAAGTAAGTAAAAAAAAGTAAAATAAATATATATATAGAGAAAATGCATGCACACTGCAAGTACACAAGACCACATACACACGCATGCGCGCGCGCGCGCACACCCCCCCCCCCCCCCCCACACACACACACGATCACACATTCACACACCACTCAAAATAGGCGAGGTTTGGGATAGAGAGGTAGGAACTGTAAGGTATGGAAAAATATACTTACTTACTTTTTATTTTTTATTATTTTATTTTATTTTCTCCCCTCACCCGCCTCCCCACTCCATTCCTAAGCTGCATCTCGTTATTCCCATCTAACCCATCCCCACCACCGTGACGTAACCTTTCTATCCCCTCCCCCTCCCGTCCCCAATTCGCTGCAGAGCGTGATTCGAGGTGCGGCAGTTGGAGGTGATGGTTGTATGACTGTGTTGTGTGCCTGTGTGATTGCGTGAGTGTTCTATTTTCTGAAGAAGGCCATGGCTGATAGCTGAATGTTTTGTATGTGTATGTCTTTTGTATGTGCCTGTCGCAGCTCGTCACCACGCCTTTGCGGTGAGTTGTAAACTGTCCTCACTATATTATTAATTCCAACCTGGACTTTCTATTATTGAAAAACAAGCTATTAGTTTTACATATCACTTCTTGGTGGGAAAACTAAAATTTCCTATGTTTAACATTCTCTGCTTGGCTGCTGTTTGGTAGAGACCTTACACTACTCTCTACACCATAAAAAAAGACAATGTGTACATTTAAAGTGTTGTATTGTGGCTGTGAAAGTTACAGTGTAACTGTGATGGACGTTCATTCTAGGCCACAAGTATTTCTTATCACAAATTGGTGTTTCACACCTAGATTGGTTAAAATAACTTTTCTCCCCTATGTAGGAATCACACCAAAGTTGTGAACAAGCAAGAAAGAGATCATTAGACATTGTGTGGCCTGTGGAAGTTTGGGTTGATCTGGGAAGTGTTCTCTAGTAGCTGAAAGGTACGGCTACCACTTGAGATAAGTAATAAGTCTGGGTTTGAGTCCCAGTCTGACACAAATTTTAATGTCACAATTAAATGTATTTGCCTTCTTTACAGCTTTCACTGATGAAAGTATTTGATTAGATGTACTAATCAGTGAATGTATAAATTCCAAGTCCTTTGAAGAAGACTCAAGAAAATTTGGTAATATATACAGTAAATGTACACACCTAATTGAGCAAGTCACATAATTTGGTTAGGCCTAATAAGCCACTACAACCTCCTATTAACATGCAAAAGTATTTTGAGTATTGTCTCTGTAGCAAGAAATATAAAAACATAGGTGTAATAATAGTGTAGCCACTACAAATTGGTTGAAGTAAGATGAGTGGTGTGAAGGGAGAGCATGAAATGTATGACAAATGGTGTGCTTTCGCCCCCCCCTCCCCCTTTTTTAATCACTGTCAATACTGAGCTAAGGTAAGTGTTGGACACTTATTAAATATACAATATTCATGTATCTCTTGCTAGATTTTCCCACAAATTAATTGGATAAAGAAACAAATATATTAGGCAACAGGTAATTATTGCAAGTGAAGAAATGAATGAGGTCCCTTGATTTGGTTGGGTTCTTTCAGTGAAAGATGGTTTACGTAGTGAGATATAGGACACCATGTTGGTGTGATCAATTACCTTCGTGCAATGATATAGACATTTACTTGCTCTGCATGCATTGTCTCTTATGTTAACCCCACCAGCCAACAAGGACAAAGTATGCAAAATTAACGCGGCCACTACATATTGCCTAAGTAAATAGACAAGTGCATAAATGAGCCTCAAGAACTGGGTCAATTCATAGTATATGAAAATGTGCCATCCTTGCCACATAAGCCAGTGACAACATAAATATTATTAAAGATATTCTCTGACAAGTACTGGTTAGCTAGTTACACTAACGCACACAAAGATTTGTTGGTCTGAGTTTGTCATCTTTATAGGTCCCTATTTCTGTGGCTTGCAAACAAGAAATCAGTTGGTGGTAACTGAAAATAGGAATGCGGGTAAGTTACTATGAACAGCATAGTGAATGTATTATAGGAGAGACAGACACAAAACCATCACCAACCACAATAGTAAAAGTTTATATGTCAACTAGCTCTACCAATGACGAGGACATCGAAGAAATGTATGAGGAGATAAAAGAAATATTCAGAAAATTAAGGGAGACGAAAACTTGATTGTGGTGGAGGAGGATTGGAACTTGGCAGTAGGAAAAGGGAGAGAAGGAAATGTAGGTAAATAGGGACTGGGGAAAAGAATGAAAGAGGAGATTGCTTGGTAGAATTTTCTGCAGAGCACAATTTAATGATCACCAGCACTTGGTTTAAACATCATGAAAGAAGTGGAAGAGACCAGGAGACACTATACGACGCCAGGTAGACTTTATAATGGTAAGGAATAGATTGAGGGACCTGGTTTTAAACTAAGGCACAACCAGGGGCAGATATATACTCTGACTATAACTTATTGGTTATGAACTGCAGATTAAAACTTAAGACTGCAGAAAAGTTGAAAAGTTAGGAGATGGAACCTGCAAAAATTGAAGGAACAAGAAATGGTTGAGATGGTGCATTAGGCACGGTTTGGCTGAAATGGGGGGTAAGTAATACAGTAGAAGAATGGGTAGCTCTGGGGGATAGGGTAGTGAAAGCAGCAGAGGATCATATAGGTAGGACAAGAAATCTACTAGAAATCCCTGGATAACAGGATATACTGGACTTAATTGTCATGGTTGCAAAATACTAGCACGAATGGAAAAACGTGGAATCTGACCTTGGGGAAGATCAGTTTGGATTTAGGAGAAATGTAGGAACCTGGGAAGCAATACTCACATTACGACTTATCTTAGAAGGTAGGCTAAGGAGAGGGAAACCTATGTTTTTAGCGTTTGTCGATTTGGAGAAAGCTTTTGACAATGTCGACAGGAATACACTCTTCCAAATTCTGAAGCTAGCAGGGGTAAAAATATAGGGAGCGAAGAGTTATATTCAACCTATACAAAAACAAGACAGTGGTTATAGAGTCGAAGGGCAAGAAAGGGAAGCAGAGGTTGGGAAGGGAATAAACAGGGTTGTAGCCTTTCCCCAATGTTGTTCAATTCGTATATTGAGCACAATGAAGCAATGAAGGAATCTAGGGAGAAATTTGGAGAGGGAATTAAAGTGGAGGATGGAGAAATAAAAACATTGCTGTTTGCCGATGACATAGTAATTCTGTCAGAAACCGCAAAAGATCTGGACGAGCAATTGAATGGGATGGACAGTGTCTTGAAAGGAAGATATAAGATGAATATTAACAAGAGTAAAATGAAGGTAATGGAATGTAATGTCAGAAAATCAGATGATGCTGAAGGAATTAGATTAGGCAATGAGACAATAAAAGTAGTAGATGAATTTTGTTATTTGGGTAGCAAGATAACTTTGGATGGCCGAAGTAAAGACGATATAAAATGCATAATGGCTATAGGAATAAAAGAATTTTTGAAGAAGTGAAATTTGTTGTCATGCAATATTAGTTTAAATGATAGGAAGTCCTTTCTGAAAGCATTTGTCTGGAGTGTAGTATTGTATGGGAATGAAACGTGTAAAGTAATGATAGAATCTTTTGAAATGTGGTGCTACAGACGAATGATGAAAATTAGATGGGTAGATCATGTAACTAATGAGAAGGTGCTTAACAGAACTGGGGAGAAACGGAGTTTCTGCCATACCCTGACTAAGAGAGGATAGATTGGTTGGACACGTCAACTTAGCATTAGAGGAAGTGTCTGAGGTAGAGGGAGACCAAGGGAAGAATACAGTAAGCAGATTCAAAGGATGTAGGTTGACGAACTTATTCTCAGATTAAGACGCTTACACAGGACAGGGTAGTGTGGAGAGCTGCATCAAACCAGTTCATGGACTGAAGAGCACAACAACAAACAGAATTGTATTGAACACCAATGCCACACAAAGCTACTACAATCCCACAAATCAGCAGTAGTTGAAATATTAATAATACAAAAGAAAGTTTGAGTTTAATGTGTAAGAAAGATTGCTTGGAGCACTGTCGCCCACTCTTCACCATCCTCAAAATACTCAATAGTTTGAATTTATATATCTATGTTTCAGGACTCTATATTAAAAACAATATGTCAGAACTTGTTACAAGGGGGTTCATGACCACAAAACCAGGGTTAAGTCTAAGTTAGATATACCTAGCCATAGATTAACAATGACTGAGAGCTCTCACGAAGTGAATGCTATCAGAATCTTTAATAAGTTACAGAACCTCTGCTTGGACCATGGGTATAAATACTTTTGAAAGCAATGTATACAACTGGTTATTGAATAATCCTTTTTATAATATTAAAGAATACTTCAGTTTACCATATGATTATATTAGTTTGTAGAAAAATGTTGCTTTCAATTGTATTATTGGGCATAACAGAAGACTGGGATACCACCCGTCAGCATTGACCAATGACGTCATCAACATGGCGGTAATGACATATATACTCGTATCCAATATTGTGACCAAAACAACCTTGCAGCGACCGAAAAAATGCCCATATAAACATGCGAAAATTACCTAAAAATCAATAAAATGATCCTAACGGGACAAATGCGGTAATGTGGGGGTTTTGGGCGGGGACATTCTAAGTGGAAAAACGACAACATACCAGGCAAAAAAAAGCGTTCCATAAAAGAACCCATAACAAAATCACCGAAAAAATGAAAAGAGTATTGGAAATGTCAATTGACCTCTATTACACCTCAAATGAAACTCGGGATACCAACAGAAGCCCAAAATGCAAAACTGAGAAAACTGGTATAGAAGACATCAATTGACCATATCAAACTCAGGACACGAAACGATCCTCACAGCAAAAAATATAGAAAAGTGGTATCGGACAATTCAATTGACCTTTATTACACCTTAAATATGGTTTGGGATACCAAATTACCCCAAAACTAAAAACCGAGGAACTGATATCTGAAACATTCTATATCACACCTCAAATCAAATTTGAAATATGAAACGTTAACTACAGCCTCAAAATAACACAAAACTCTTATCGAACCTCAAAATTCAGGATACCAAACACCCACCTCACCCAAAACGAAAGATAAAAAGTCATTTTATGATGCAACTGCACCCCCCTTCTTTAAGTCATAAGAACAATGACATAACTATAGACTGGGATACCACCCGTCTGCCTTGACCCATGACGCCATCAAGATGTCAGAAAACCAGTATACGGGATATCTTAATACTTTGGTATTGTAGATACAAATAATCTGTAGTTATTATAGATAACAGAATGTGCCATCGATCACAGGTCTTGGCTCAAAAATTCGCAGCTTCGGCGCTCACATATGAAAAAAAATCTCTCGGTTAACTTACACCTAATCAAAGAGATGCTACAGATCACTTTTTAAACACAAAATATTAATGTTTTCTTTGTAAACAAACAATCGTCTTTAACTCAACCAGCACATAATCACTGATGCCTTTTACAAACGTGCACGCACCTCAAAACTACCGTGCAGCGATGACGTCATGGGTCAGAGCTGACGGGTGGTATCCCCGTCTACAGGTGGGCCTATTATTGTATACTGTGTAAACCCTATTAATCTTATGTTCAATACTAGTCATTGTGCCTTATACAGTGTATATCTTTTGTAAAAATGATGAAACTAATATCACTGTAAAATGGTTTACGGTGAACAAAGATTCTTCTTTAAAAGAGAAACATGAAGAATAACCATATCAAGAGCTTGGCACAAACACCAAATTAATGGGATTACCAGTATGTCATTAATGAATCTATTGAGATAAGTGTGAACAACAACTTGGTTCCAGTCTTAGCAAGGCATAGGAGCCTGCTACTTCTAAAATCAGGAAACACAGAGGATAGCAGTGCAAACACAACAAACTACCCAGTGAGGCAGATGGAGCACCAATGGATGAGCCATGCCTTGGACATATCCCCAGCATTGAACCCACGATGGATCACGAGCATACTCCAAGTGCTGGAAGCCAGTTGGGGAGTAATGCAGCAAAAAGCCAGCACTGTCAACAGGAGACGATGACGACAGCAACAGGTTCAATTGCTGAAACATTGTGCCCATTGGACATAGTTATCCGGCTGCAAACTCAAGAGGG
Source organism: Locusta migratoria (assembly GCA_026315105.1). Taxonomy (NCBI): domain Eukaryota; kingdom Metazoa; phylum Arthropoda; class Insecta; order Orthoptera; family Acrididae; genus Locusta; species Locusta migratoria. The sequence goes on along the minus strand of CM048747.1, from coordinate 569,559,968 downwards.
GCACATCCTCGTAATCTGGTCTCCCTTTATTCTTAAATTAATATCAGACCCTTAAAAACTTTACAGCTTTTATATCTAGGACTTACGAACATGTGGTCCATCTGGTATCTACAAGTGTTTCCTTATCGTTTTCAATAATAAATGTTTTCCATTTGGTTCACAAAACAGTGCTTGCTGAAACTTAATGCAGAGAAAAAAAAGTCCCTGTCTTCTTTCATTCATTTCCCATAAACACAATTTTCCTGCTTGCCTACACGTACAAAATTACTCCCCTCTCAAAAATCTGCCTTATCTCACCATTTTACTTCACTCAGCCCTGTAGTATCAAACTTCAATCTGACCACTTCCTTTTAAGATTTTCTAGTTTGACTGTTACATTCAAACTCTTAACATTCTGATCTTTAGAATGTTAGCTTTATCTGTTGTCTACCTTATGATATCATCTGGAAATTTGGATGGAGGCCTTCTTTACATGCCAAGTCTTTTTGCAAAGATAGATTTGCTAATAAAAAGTGAAATGGAATAATTACATGTGCTATAAACACCATGAAGGTTTTAATATAGTGCTTTCTGTTACCTAATGAATCACCATACCATCGCCTTTGCCGACTTATTTTGCACACTCATTTTCACATCTTTCTGCTCCTATTGTTTCAAAGGTTGTTGGCAGATTGATGATATCTACTAACAACATGCAGTGTTGGATCCCCAGTCTCATCGGTGAGAAAGAGGCTGTACTACTTCAGTGTGAGGTTGACATTTCGTGTTGTATTCCACAATGTGAGAACAGTGTGACATAACACTATTACAAATGTGGATCCTAGATACTGCTATGGCACTACTTGAAAGTTAAAGTTTCTCTCCTCGTTTATGAAAACACTCGTAAACTGGAGATTTTCAAACACATGTCAAATGTTGCCAAACACACAAATGACAAATCAAGAATTATAGTAAAATACTCAACGTATTCACGTTTAGGAAATGGCACACTCATAACATTTCACTTTACTTTGTGAGTACATTATCACATGTAAGAGAATTGTTTTGTTTGCAGTATAAAGTCTAAGTGTACTGGATCCAGATAACCCGGATACTTCCCACTGACACCAATCCTTCAGAACTCCGGAGATGGGAACTAGCCCTTCAGCATATTCTCTCTTCGCGTTGCCCACCTGGTCTCAACCTCCGCTAAATTTGAATTCCCACCCACCTTCTTAACATCTTTGCATCAGTTCTCTGGACAGAGCCTCTGCCTCAAGTGGTATCTCTGTCTAACTTCTTAACTTTTATAACTTAACTTCTTTGCTTTCTACAGTATGTCTGCCTAGGTGTACTTGTGTCTGTGTGAATGTGTGGGCATGTGTGCATTTGTTTACCCTCCATTTTTTCCCCCAAGGTAAGTCTTTCCTCTCCCGGGATTGGAATGGCTCCTTACCCCCTTCCTTCAAACCCTCATCATTTCCTTTTCCCTCTCCTTCCCTACTGCCTGAAGACGCAACTGGGTTGCGAAAGCTTGCGATTGTGTGTGTGTGTGTGTGTGTGTGTGTGTGTGTGTGTGTGTGTGTGTGTGTGTGTATTCATTTATTTATTTGTGATGCTGTCACACCTGTGCTCCTTCGCCTGGTGAGTAATCTTCGTCTATTTTTTATATTTTATAAATAATATAATGAGGACAGTTACAACTCACCGCAAAGACGTGGCGACGAGATGCGACAGGCACATACAAAAGACACACACATACAACACATTCAGCTATCGGCCATGGCCTTCTTCAGAAATAGAGCACTCACGCAATCACACAGGCACACAACACAGTCATACAACCATCACCTCCGACTGCCACACTTCGAATGATTCGAAGTGTGGCAGTCGGAGGTGATGGTTGTATGACTGTGTTGTGTGCCTGTGTGATTGCGTGAGTGCTCTATTTCTGAAGAAGGCCATGGCCGATAGCTGAATGTGTTGTATGTGTGTGTCTTTTGTATGTGCCTGTCGCATCTCGTCGCCACGTCTTTGCGGTGAGTTGTAACTGTCCTCATTATATTATTTATTCCAACCTGGACTTTCCATTATTTTATATTTTATATATATATATATATATATAGAGTATAAAATAAAGATTTTTGACTTACCTAAAGTACAGGCTGGTCGATAGGAACACTAAACACACACAAAAACACACAACCATTCGAGCTTTCGCCACCAGTGGTGGCTTCTTCGGGAAAAAGAGGGAGGAAGGAGAGGAGAAAGGGAAGGATACGGGTTTTAAGGAAGTGGAAAAGGAGCCATTCCAATCCCAGGAGTGGAAGGACTTACCTTAGGGGACAAAAAGGAAGGTAAACAAATACACACACACTCACACATATCCACATCCAAACACACTTAGGCAGACATTTGTAGAAACCAAAGAAGTTGGACAGAGATGCCACTTCAGGCAGAGACTCTGTCCACAGAACCGAGGCAAAGATGTTAAAGATGGCGGGCGGGAATTAGAATTTAGCGGAGGTTGAGACCAGGCGGGCAACGGGAAGAGAGAATGTGTTGAAGGGCAAGTTCCCATCTCCGGAGTTCTGAAAGATTGGTGTTGGTGGGAAGTATCCAGATAACCCGGACGGTGTAACACTGTGCCAAGATGTGCTTCTGGCCGTTGGACAGATGGAGGTCGACATCAAGGAAAGTGGCATGGGATTTGGAATAGGACCAGGTGAATTTGATGGGACCAAAGGAGTTGAGGTTGAAGAGGAAATTTTGGAGTTCTTCTTCACTGTGAGTCCAAATCATAAAGATGTCGTCAATGAATCTATACCAAACTTTGGGTTGACAGGCTTGGGTGTCCAGGAAGGCTTCCTCCATCTGTCCAACGGCCAACTTCACACATCCGTCCACATCAAACCAACCAACAAACATTTTCATGTCATGCTCCAATTCGCATTCTGAATGTTTGTCATTGGTTAGGTGTTGTCCAAATACAGATTTATTACGCGATGTACCTGTCATGTGTTCTTTGAATCTGGTCTTAAAACTTCTACCAGTTTGTCCAATATAACGTTTATCGAATGCCATGCACTCGAAAAATACGTCTTAATAACCTTCACTCTGCACATTGATGTATTTGCATAACTCTGACAACAGTTGGAAACCTTCTACACACATCTCTGACTACCAACCCACCATTTCAACTTCTGTGTTGGCATGACAACGGCGTCACCAATTGCTAACATCCTTGACCTTCCCGTTACCATAGTAACAGCGTCATACCTAATAACCCACTAGATGGCATTGCACCATGGGGGGGGGAGGGGGGGGGGGGAAACGTAAGCTATAATTGTACAGTATTTTAATATAATAAGATTAGGTCTGCATATGTTTTAGCCACATTAACATATACATTGATTACAATAGCCTTTCATTCGCAGAATAATACCATTGATTAAATCTGACTTGCTGATTATATTCGTTATGCATTGTTAATACAATTTTCTATATTATCCCTCTTTAGTTTGATTTATATTTCTTAATTCTATTTATTTATTTTAGTTATCAAACTATATATTCATTTATACATTACTCAAAACGTACTCTTTGTAAGCCTTTGCCCATTGGCTGCTGCTGTCTTGGCGCCAAAATCTTACACTACTTAACCAGCGGCTGTATGGCAACTAGTCAATAGCACACAACAGGCTACACACTCGGAGGTGAGACGTCGTGACGAGCGGACGCTACTGCAGTGCCTGCTCGCCACCCCCCCACCACGCCACCGAAGACGCCGTAGCAGCAGCAACGGCCCGCCCGGGGAAAACCGGCCGAGCGCGCGGAGACAAAGGACCTGCCGCCCGGCGCAGGTATAAAGGGACGCGGCCCAGCGGCCGCAGCGTCAGAAGCCTCTCGGCAGCGGTAGCGTCCACTTCGGTGGACGGCTCCGCCCCGAGCCTCGACGACCGGAAGGGGAGAAGAAGATCGCCGGACCGCCGCACTCTAAGGGAGAGTGCAAGGAGGAAGACAGCTCAGTCCAGCCGAGCTAATCAAGAACACCGGACCGGCGAGGAGAAGAAGAAGAAGCCGTTCTGGGACTTCGGTCCCAGAGCATCCGAACGAAAGAGCAAAATTGTCGTACAGTTGTACTAACTGACGCAAGTCAGTAATACAAGAGTGCTTGCACTCACAGACACTTCTTGTGGTTGAGATTTGGCTCGTTCAGGAACGATACAAATCTCACCTAGGGACACGATAGTTAGGGAACTTTGTGGTCCAGGGCCCCCTTCACGTGGGACCAGCCCGCGCCCACTAGGCCAAGGCTAGAACTATCTTCTGTTGCCCCACTTCGCACACGCCCCACGATGGAAAGCATCACCACTGGTAGGGACATGCCCCGCCTCTCCCTCACATCGGAGGAATCCGATGACCAAGCCGAAGACCAACGGGAGTTCCTCGAGACTCTCGCCGACGCCGCGGCCCACGAGGTGTTCTGCCAGCAGCAGAACTCCGGCCGCACCAAAGAAGACGACCCCCACGCCGCGGAGCCAATGGACGAGGATGCTGCCTCCCGCAAGCGGAAGGTAGCGGAGGCCAACTCCGAGGAAGAAGACCTGGCGGACAAGAGGGTCCGCAACACCCAGGCGACACGGGAAGAAGACGGCTTCACCCGGCCGAAGAAGACTGCCCCCGCCGCCAAGCTCCAGGAACACGGCACCGCTCCAGTGGCAACATCCAACCACTTTTAGCCACTGTCCGAGCGAACGCCCGACCCGGTAGAAGTGGCAGCAGCCAGCGCCCAAGCAGCGAAGAATACGAAGATTGCCCCCATAATCTTCACGTACACCGGTCCCTATGAGGAACTGCATGCTGCAATGAAGCAGAGGACAACGCACGTGTTCCAAATCAGGACACAAGCCGGCGACGCCATGAAAATCACCACGAAAAACGTCGACGACTACGTGGAGATCCTGCGGGAACTTAAAAGAAGAAAAATCCCCTTCTTCACACACTCGTCCGGAGGGGAAAAACCGATCCGAGTGGTGTTCAGGGGACTTCCCCACACCTTCACCGCGGGGAACATGAAGAGGGCCCTCACTGAAATGGGCTACACCGTGAGAGCAGTGACACACATGAAGTCGCCAAAAACGGGAATGCCGATGCCGCTCTTCGAGGTCATTGTGCCAAACGACGAGCACCACCGCAGCATATGGCATGTGAGATCGATCATGTCAGCAGAAGTGAAGGCAGAGGACCCAAAAAAGAAACGCAAGGTAGTCCAGTGCTACCGGTGCCTTAAACCCGGCCACGTTGCCAAATATTGCAGCATGCCACAGAAATGTGTCATCTGCGGCAATGACCACCGAGCCAGCGAGTGCACCGTGCCGCGAGAAGAACCAGCCAAGTGCTTCAACTGCGGTGAAGCTCACCCGGCCAGCTATGGGGGCTGCAGCACAATTCGTGAAGCGAACACAAAACGCGTCGCTGGAGCAACCAGGAACAAGACCAGGACATATGCCGACGCCGCAAGGAGCGGGAAAACAGTCAGCATGGACCACCGGAAGGCACCCACAACCGAGGTCCCCCCCACCACCACACCCGAGCAAGAAAGGACCATGGCAACAGGCGCAACAACAGCAGCGCCGCACACCACACAGCACGACGCAAGAAAAGAAGAAACCGCCGACTACATGCCGCCTCGCCCGCCGAGACAGCGAAGTAGAAGAGGACCGCAACACGCCACAGCAGCGGCAGGCCCCAGCAAACAGAAGACCACGCCAGACACAGTCCCGCGGAACACAATCCGCACAGAAGCCACTGCACCCGCAGCGACACAGGAGGGCCCGATCACATACCCAGGTGCCTCCTTACCAGAAGACACAGCAGCCGCCGCACCGAGACCGGCAACAGCAGCCAACCCAGACGTCATCCTGCTCATGAAGACCATGCAGGAAGTACTGGAAACCCTGAAGGTTGTGACCGAAAGACTGGCTACAGCCCTCACCAGTGCCCTAGTGGCGGCCCCCTCAGTGAGTCCCGCATACCAACATGGCAAATAGGCCAAGAGGACTCAACGTCGCCGTCTGGAACGCCTGTGGCCTCGACAGACAAGCAGGGGAATTTCGCCAATTCATGTACGATGAAGCAATAGACATTTGCCTCATCACCGAATCATTCCTGAAACCAGGCATACGTGTAACTGTGCCGAACTATGAATGCCACAGAAGAGACAGGCAGACGCACAAAGGTGGTACGGCGATTTACGTAAAGAAATCGCTCCGCCATCACCCGATAGCGATCCCGCCACTGAACACACTAGAGGCAAACGGCGTAGCAGTCGACACATCGAGGGGCAGGATAAACTTCGTTTCAGTCTACAGGCAGCCCAAGAACCCTGCACTGGACCCTGCCGACATTGAAGCCATCCTATCGATCCCTGGCGACATCTTCGCCGGAGGAGACTACAATTCCAAGCACCACGCCTGGAACTCCAGGGTAATTACAGTCAGCGGAAGAAGACTCCTGAGCACAGCAGACCGACTGCAGGCGGTCGTGATGGGACCGACGAGCCCAACGTACTTCCCCAAGAGAGGTCTGCCTGACGTGCTAGATATTGCACTGATCAGGGGACTACCGATGGCTATCCACATCAGCACCAGGCACGTGCTGTCATCGGACCACGTGCCCGCCATCTTTGACGTTGCGCTAGATGGGGTAGCGCCAGAGAAGACGGGCCTAAACCTCAAAGGGATACGGTGGCAAGACTACCGCGACCGACTCACAGAAGAACTAGAAGAAGCACCAAATCCAGAACTAGTGGGTGCAGAAGAAGCAATTCACTTCCTGACACAGAAAGCAACAGACGCAGCAATAGCCGCCACACCAAACAGAGAACAGGAAGAGCTGGATGTCACACCACACCTCCTACCGCAGCCGATCCGAGAAGCAATTGCTGCGAAAAACAGACTCTTCCGGGAGTGGCAGAGGACCAGAAACCCCGCCACCAAAAGGGAAGTCAACAGACGTCAGCGACAGATTAAGGCGTCAGTGACAGAGCACAGACACCAGGCCTGGGCCAACAAGATCGCGGGTATCCGCACAGACGACGGGACAGCATGGCAGGTCACCAAAAACCTGCTACGCCAACACCACAGGATACCACCTTTCCGGGTCGGCAACGAAGTAATATGTGAACCAGATGCGAAGGCAGACGCCCTGGCCGACGTGTTTGAAGAAAACTTCAAACCAGTCGACGACCCAAGTGATCCAGAACACATCGCAACAGTGAACCAACGGCTACCAGTGTTCCTAAACACCAGGGACGACGAGGATCACATACAAGAAATAACAACAGCTGAGATCGAAACACAACTGCGTCGACTAAACTCCAAGAAAGCAGGAGGCTTCGACCTGATGACCAACCAGATGCTGAAGCAGATGCCCCCCACTGCAGCACCACTAATCGCAAGGACCTTCAACGAAATCCTCAAGACGGGAAGGTACCCGACAGCATGGAAGCATGCAATGGTAGTGCCCATACCAAAGTCAGGAAAAGACACCCGATTGCCCGCGAGCTACAGGCCCATCAGCCTCCTGCCGGCCATCTCAAAAGTTTTTGAAAGACTCTACCTGAAGAGACTGCAACAACACATAAACGCCGAGCACCTGCTACCAAACGAACAGTTTGGGTTCAGAAAGGGCCACTCCACGGTACACCAGCTGCTACGACTGGTAGAAGAAGGGATGGAAGCCATGGAGAGCAAGGAATACTTGGGGGCAGTATTCCTTGACATCTCGAAGGCCTTCGATTCCGTGTGGCATGAGGGCCTACTATTCAAGCTACTGGATAGAGGGGTCCCCGTGTCACACGTCCGACTCCTCAGATCCTACCTACAGGACCGTACTTTCCACGTCCGGATCAAAGACGGCGAATCCTCAAGAAGAAACATCAAAGCTGGCGTACCACAAGGGAGTGTGCTCGGCCCAATTCTGTACACCCTCTATACCAGCGACATACCGAAGACACCACACGTCGAAACGGCGCTCTACGCCGATGACACGGCTCTCTATACCAGGAACGGAAGTGTCAGGTTTATGCAGCACCGACTACAAAGGGCCACCGACAACCTCTGCGAATGGGCTAAGAAATGGCGCCTAGCCTTTAACGGGTCAAAGACCGAAGTGCTAGCCATCTGCAGAAGGAAGTTCCCACAAGAAGCCAAGAAAATACAAGTTCGAGGAACCAAGGTCTCGTGGGGGACAACGGCCGAATATCTCGGCGTGACACTTGATCGTCGCCTAACATGGAAGAACCATGTCGACAAGATCCAGGGGCACGCCATGGGACGACTAAGGACGCTGTACCCCATCCTGAATCCGAACTCAACTCTCCCACCAGAGCAAGGAGTGAGAGTGTATAAATCCGTGGTAAGGCCGACCATGGAATACGCCTCGCCAGTATGGGGAAACGCAGCAGATCAACACGTAAGCCGGCTGCAGATAGTGCAAAACACCGCACTTAAACGGGCACTACATCTTCCGAGACGTTTCCCGACAGCAGAACTCCACGAACTGGCTGGGGTACCAAGATTAAAAGAAAGGTTACGACAAAACGCCAGAGGCCTCTATGAGAAGACACAGGGGTCGGCCAACCCACTTGTATCAAATCTTGGCGGCAGGCGCCATAGAAATGTAAATACAAGATGGCCAGACCTGCTGAGGTGACGTCCAGAAGAAGACACCACCAAGTATGAATGTGTGAATGCATGTATGAATGAATGTGTGTATGAAAAAAAAAAAAAAAAAAAAAAAAAAAAAAAAAAAAAAACCCCTCTTACTATCTCGCTCTATCTGTCTCTCTGACTATCCACTCCTAACTTTGATATCCGCCGAAAGGCAAAGAAGAATAAAATAACCAAAGGCACAACAAGAAGCCAACCCATACAAAAGAAGTTCCAACATCCCGCAAAAACATGTTTTCTGTTTTTTCTAAGAATGTTCACAGGCAATGCTACACAGCAAGTACTGTGAACACCATGGGAAGAGAAGAAGATCCCATCAGAAGAAGTGCCAGGACAACTAGTCAATAGTGACCTACTGGCAGCACAACACCCCAGGACAGCCCAGCCCAGCCCAGCCGAGCACAGCACTGGCCACATGGGTAACCGCCGTAAACATTACTCTGTATATTTTATGTTATATCTAATGTCATACTTAGGTGTTTTTATAATCATTTCCATTAATCCATGCAGACTGTGTATTATTCTGAAGATGACCTACATCAGGTTGAAACTAGTTAATTAAAACTATCAATCTCTGCGATCAAGACTGTTTTCTATATATTGTTCATATCAAATAGATCGCTGTTTCTTGTCTCCTATGACAATGTGGTCAAAACTAATCACGTCATACGTCTGTATTTGTAGCGTGTTTTTTGATTATTTCGAAGTCACTGCAATACCACTTGAGATGAGATATTTCTCGTTTACACTTCTTCGTTATTAGGAAGGAAAGTATTTTAATTATTTCTTTAAACTCACCATCACTTGCAGCCAGAAAGAGTGCAAAAAGCGTTCCAACAGTGCAAGTATCAAACAAGGGTTTTTAAGTCATAGTAGCTGCGCATGCGTAGTAATATCTGTTTCTTAGCACTTGAGATTAACCGTCTGGCAGCTGCTGGAACGAACCTCTGCATTTGCAGATCACGTGACAGATCCGGAGTGACATCTATCGGCATCGCCAGGAAATTCTCATTTTTATCTCTGGACATTTCCGGCGTTATAATTGGGGGGGGGGGGGGGTTATACGATTTAGGAACTGCTGTGACTTGTCGGTGTCTCCAGAAAATAATTGATTTAAAGGATCCGCCATCTTTTCTAATGTTGCCCCCAGAGCAACAAATTCCCGCCGTTTCCTCCTTCCATTTAAGTGCCCTACAAAATCTGCCTGCCTTGTTCATACGGTCAATTTTGATGAGTGTGTGGTTACTGTAATCCAAAGTTGGATCATACTTGAAAGCACAATTTCTTACGAAACCCCAGGTATTCATACGACGTTGAACTTGTCGTTGTGCAACAGCATGTCGGTGTGCGTCTGCTTCTTCGACTCTCAAAAACACGTAGAGATGCACTGCGTTCAGCGTTCTGCTGACGCCGATCATCAGCTTGCGCAGCGGTTTCAGTCGCTCGAACTACTGCCTGCCGCTCCGCCTGCTTAATTTTCCACTCTTCAGCATCTGTAGGCGATTGTTGCTGTCTAGCTATCTTCATAGCTCGAGCACGTTTAGAGCTCCGAGATAGATTTCACTTGCGTTTGCTAGGCATTAGAAGCTTAAACAGTAAAGTGAGGAACTGGTATCGTAAAATATCCGACCAAACAACAAAATCTAATAACTACAATAACAACTATACAGTAATCGAAAACAAATGCCAAGTAAAGAAACAAAATGAACAGCAAACCTAACGGAGTAAAGTAACGAAATAAACAACAAACCTAACGGAGAAAAGTGACGAAATAAAAAAGAAATGTAACGGACAAACGAACTGTTGAGATCCTACAAAATGAACCAATAAAAGAAACAACAAATGTAAAGAATAAAGAAACTATCCTGATCCTATAAATACGAAATAAACGAATGAATGAAACAATAAATATAACAGGGAAACAAACCAACGAAGTCTTACAAACCAACGAAATCACCGGAGAAAGATTAAATCAGTGAAATATAACCAGCAAAGTCACGTCAATGCACTATAAGCAAATGTTCAAATGCTATAAATAATCGAAATCACCAAAGAAACTATATTCATTGAAATCCAAAGAGAATACAATTTTAAAGAATTACGATAACATCACAATGTTCGAACATCTGTAGTTGAAGGTGAGAGTCCAATACACGTTATCGAAAACCAATGAGAAAACAATATTTAAGAACCTGGATAATATCACAAATGAATACACATTATACGCCCTGAGAAATATTTTCATGAGTGTTATACTGCCTGACATCTGTTGAGTGCATTTGCTACTACTTTCGTTGCAGTTGGTCGGAACACACAACGTTTCATATGTTAACTGCATAGAGCCCTGTATTGGGAGAGTAGCGCTAACCTTTTATGTGTGGCTTGCCGACAACTGCCGGCTGCTATTGGTCAGTTGAGCGCGGGTGGGGCACGTCTGCCATTTTAAGCCTAAGCAATCCATCAGTGTAAATGGCATATTTACGCTGTTATTTTAGCATGTAAAGGTGTTGGAAATGTGTAGACTCATTATGTATTAAATTAAGAGCTTAACATTGCATATTTCATTTTTATATGGTGAAAAATGCCGCATTGTTGGCAGTGAATTGTTATACTAAAACAGTCAGAGGTACTGTGTAGCAAGTTTTACGCATTCCACAGGGCGAAAGAGATGCGAAAAGACGCGAATTGTGGGTATACCGCATTGGAAGAAAAAATGTAAATTTGTATCGAAATATCGAGTAAACTTCTAGGTTTATCTGTTCATAGAAGTTTCTTGCGAGCAATGTTGGACGGACAAACATGTAAGAGAAAAGATATTTTTAAAAGATATAAATACATACAAATCTAACATAATGTGCCATATTTGATGAATTTCATATTTCTACTTAGTCTGCATATTACGAAAGTTTGGGCGGTAAATGAAACCGCCCATGAAATAGATCTCCAAAACTCGAATTTTAAAATAAAGTTTATTTTACTGAAGTACCCAGCAGTACGATAACAATGTGTAAAAACTGAAACCTTCCCAAAATGTTAGCTCAGTTAATGTTACGTGATAATATCACATGTAGGTTAGCACACAACACCTATCAACATTAGGCACTAGATTAATGGAAAGCAACATGTATTAATTACATCTACTTTGATATAAACCAATATATTAGAGATAAAAACGTCAGTCCATAGCTAATTTGAAAGCAGGAACGTCACTTATTGCGAAAGCAGTGCATTTGGTTCAGGGTTTAAATTTTAGCACGAAACAATTTTACAACTAGTTTGCTCAAAAATAAAGGTCTTGATCTCAGATTACCTTTTTTCCTTACTATTCGCTGAATATGTGATGAAACGATTAAAAACTTAAGTTCATTGTTTACTTAACGTATTGTCATACCACGTCGATGTACAGACCGGTTCCCTTAATCATAAATGCTAATTTAACAGTGCCGCCCATAGCGCTGCTATTGTGAGATAGGCCTACAATGGCGGCACTCGCCCGGTTGGTGGTACTCTCCCAATACAGGGCAGCGTATCGCCTGCCATCTGTTGAGTGCATTTGCTACTACTTTCGTTGCAGTTTACGTATGCTATTTATACGTTGTAGTTCGCGCTTTGTACACAAAATAGGGCTTGGTATCTAGATCCAATTCTACACAAAACATCAATGTTTTGTCTTGCCATGGTACTTAGAGCATATTTTATTTAGTCTTCAATTTATATACATACTTCCTTCAATTGTTACAACAAATGAAAATGAATGCGGCATAAACGCCAACATTCAGATTTCTTGTGTGTGAAGTTATATGTTAGTTAAGCCATTTTGCAGTATCCCAGAATCTTTTTGTATATTCGAAAGTAAAAAGATAACAATAACAAAGAAAAAAATTCACTACAGCAGGACACAAACCATTGCCCAACATAATGGTAGTTTATGACATGACTCGTTAACCCTCACGGCTAAACATGACATACACTACACACCAGCTCTGCTGTTGTATTAGAAGCTTCTTACAACCGTTACGTATTTATATGGATATATTTCAAATAAATAACTTGTAATAAACATTTTGAAAAGTAGCCTATGTCCTAATCCAAGTTGTAAGAAATCTCTATACGAAATTTCATCTAAATCAGTGCTGCAGTTTTAGCGTGATGCGGTAACAAACATACAAACTTTCGCATTTATAATATGTATTGGATAAACATCTCATGGTGGGAAAAGTTATTCATAGTACAATCGCAAATCAGTGGTTACAATAAACTGGCTTACATCTTTTTACCCCTGTGGTCAACCAACCGTGTTCATCTAGTCAGTTGTTTTAACTACCTCTCCAACTTTTCCCATCCTGTAACATTTACTTTTTGTATTTTACTTCAGCTGTACACCCATTTACTGGATTGCTCTTATTTTTGTTACAGGGTAAAACTCCATTGTTTCTTCAACCCCCTTATTCACTACATTTGTTCAAGCACTAAAGACCTTCGCCATGAACACCAATATTTCTTCCCAAGAAACCTTGAAGTCAAGTGATGTGACAATTTGGAGATAAACAATGTGAACTGGCCTACAGACTTCTTCACACACTGAAGTATAACATAATTTTACATTAAATTTCAAAATCTACCAAGAATTGCAGAAAAAAAAGAAAAACAGATAACAGTACTAGATATTGACATTTTAATGTCAATACATTGTTAAAATAATATTTCCAATATATATTGATATTATATCAACAGTACCATTAGGAACCTGCTACATAAACTCAATACTGCACTTCAAAAGGGTTAGTCCATACAAAAACCGTACACCCTTTCAATGCTAAACTGAGTCAGGTAAACTTACACATTTAGACACACACACACACACACACCAGCACAGTAGCAGCAATTTATTATATAAGAAAATAGCCATATAGTTAATTTACCGTTTCATCATTCCAGATGGCCTGCAACTGTGTTCCCAACATCACAGCAGTAAAAATAGCAAACAGGAGAGCTTCAAAAACTAGGAAGAGCAGCAGGACTACAGTAGCAGGAGGCGAATATGTTGAACAGTCCTTCCACTCATGCCGAACACATATGATGAACTGGTTGATCGACAGGAACAGTGCGTGCACCGATATTGCTGCTATGTAGAACTGTTGAATAAATAATTTTATGTCAAGAACAAGTTCACATGAAATGCAGTATAATGAAACCTTGATGAAATGTACCTACATCAATTACAAATCTAATATTTCTGTTAGTGCTGTAATTTATCACTATTTTTAGCCCAGACTTTAGATTATGGTAGTAACACTAAAAGTGGGCCTTTGTGATTGCTTTTCAACTGCTCAAAATTTAAATGACAATAACAGCTTAACTGTTCATTATGAATAAAAACTGACTAAATGAGATTGTAAAGGAGAAAATTCTCTTCAACTTTGCTCTCTTATGTTTTTCTCAGATCTCGTACAGTTTCAGAGTTATTTGCAAAAATAACGGCAATCTGATACGCCCTCTTGATTTTACATGAACCAGGCATTAGGAAAGGTCATGTGACATTCCTCGCCCAAACTCTCTCTGGCATACATCATTTTGTTTTCTGTATTTTATGATTTTCTTATTATAACTAATGCATTATCATTTCAAAGCAATGGTACAAAGAAGAATTAACAAAAACATGTTATTCATAGTACAATAAATTATTATCTAGTGTTTAAAAAGTCATTTTAGCAGTTAGAAACTGCCATCAATATTACGAGAATTAAGGAACAACTTCATAGTTGCTTGCCGTGGTGTAGTGGGCAGCGCATTAGGTTGTGATGCATATGGTCAGTGGTTCGAAACCTGCCACCATAATTTTGTTTTCACCTTGACTCCTAAAAGGGTTTTGGACACTCGTATTAATTAAGTAGAGCTATGTTCTGCAATGCTTAGAGTTGTGGAGATGTAAGAGTGTTCCCTCTAAAATGTGCATTTGTTCTATTTAGTGAAAATGCCATGAAATATGTAACAACAAATTGAAAAATGGTCTTCTGAAGCATTTGCACGTCACCTGGGAGGACATTGTAATAATGAATATTCTAAACAATGTTCCAATACTGGAATAGTTTCACATATAAATGGAGTCTTAGATTTCTGTGGCCACTGTCGTTCCTTAATGAAATGGAAGGAAGTGAGTACATTGCAACAAATTACTTTGTTTCTTATTTCTCAAAGCAATTATTCACTATTCATGGAATATGTTGAAAGTCATTAATAGAATCAATACACCTACTAAAATGTTTGGCATGGTTGCTATGGACGCTTTTAATGTACATTGTATTACCTTTTCTGTAGTTAAGATACGACTTTGTTCCTGTTACTTTATTCTGAGGTAAAATAAAGAGCAAATATTCTCTTTCAGACTGTGACTACATTTTCTTGTACAGCTAAAATATTAAATGGAATAAGTGTCATAATACTGAATTCCACAAAGCTCTATACTTAAACTATACACAAGGATACTACTATCATTATGTCATATGCAACAGTCATTGTAAAATTCTCTCTCCAGTTTGCATACATGTGATAAAGAAGTCTACGTTTGCAATTCGTTGATAAGTATTTCATGATAGGTTCACAAAATATAACGAGGGCAATTTTCAGAGAAAGCGCTGTTACCTTTGTACAACACACAATCTTGCAGGATATAGTTGTATTCACTTAAAAAGAGTGTGTGAAAATCTTATAGGAAGCAAGAAGAAAAAATAACAGTGGCAGGTTTTTATTTTTATTTTTTTGTTCTTTAGTTAATCAATGCTTTGTGGTTGTTTGTTCATGTTTGTTCCGTGTTGTTCGTTGAGAATTTTGCTCAGTTTTTTTTTTTTTTTTTTTTTTTTTTTTTTTTTTTTTTTTTTTTTTTTTTTAAATTGCAGATGGCGTTAAACTCTCTCTCTCTCTCTCTCTCTCGGTTCTTTGGTTTGATTGGTCCATTGTGGGCATTGGTTTATTTTGTGTTATTTTGATCGTTTCATCGTTGACTCGGATTTTTCATTACAGAGGGTGTCGAGACCTCTGATCGAGCACACTGAGCTACCATGCCAGCAACCCTCTGACCAAGCGCTCTGAGCCGCAGCCCCCAGCAAGTTCGTGGATCATAAACAAATTCACCGCCAAATACATCACACCGAACAGCTGCAAAAGTAGTCTGTAATTCTCATATCATTGATGGCAGTTGTTATCTGCTAACATGGCCCTACATAAGTGGGTGCTAGCAATTTATTTTCACATTCAGAAGTAAAAGTTGGTGGTTGAAATTTCGCAAATAGATCTCACCACAACAAATAACATCATTATTTTAATGATTTCCACCTCAAATCATGCAACATTTCCATGAAGCTTTCCCCCCTATAATGTGATAAAACAAAACAAGCTGCCCTTCTCTGAACCTTCTCAATGTCCTCTGTCAGTTCCACCTGGTGAGGGTCCCACAAGGGGACGCACAAGTGTGATGTAGGCAGCCTCTTTCGTGGCATTGTTGCATCTTCGAAGCATTCTGCCAATGAAACTTAATCTTGGGTTTGCCTTCCCCACAATATTTTCTGTGTGTTCTGTCCAGTCTAAGTTGTTCGTAATTGTAGCTCCTAGGTATTTAGTAGAATTTACGACTTTAAGGTTTGAGTGATTTATCGCGTAATTGAAGTTTAGTGGATTTCTTTTAATGGTCATGTGTATTACTTCACACTTTTCTTTATTTAGTGTTAATTGCCAATTTTCGCACAATGTAGAAATTTTGTCTAAATCACTTTGCAATTATTTTTGATCCTGTGTTGACTTCACTAATTAATAAATGACAGCATCATCTGCGAACAGTCTGAGGGAGCTATTCAGATTGTCTCCTAAATCTTTTATAAACAAGGAAGACCTATAACACTTAACTGGGGAACGCAAGATATCGCTTCTGTTTTACTCGATGGCTTACCGTCAATTACTATGAACTGTGTTCTTTCTGATAGGAAATTGTGAATACAATCACACAATCGTGGCGATATTCCAAAAGCACACAATTTCATTAGAAGGCGCTTGCAGGGTACAGTGTCAAAAGCCTTCCGAAAATACAGAAATAACGAATCGATTTGAGATCCCTTGTTGATGGCACTTATCACTTCTTGTGCATAAAGAGCGGTACTTTCTGAATCCATTTTGACTATTGGTTAATAGGTCGTTCTCTTCGAGGTAGTTCATAATGTTCGAACAAATCCTACTGCAAATCGACGTCAATGAGATGGGCCTTTCTTACATATTGGAGTGACTTGGCGAACTTTCCAGTCTTTGGGTATGGATCTTTCGCTGAGTGATCAGTTGTATATGATAGCTAAGTATGGAGCTATTGCATCAGCATACTCTGAGAGGAATCTAGTTGGTATACAATCTGGCCCAGAAGATATGATTTTGTTTAGTGACTTAAGTTGTTTTACTACTGCAGGAACATCTACTTCTAAATTTCGCGTGCTGGCAGCTGTTATTGGTTGGAATTCTGGAGTGTTTACTTCGTCATCTTTCGTGAAAAAATTTCGGAAAGCTGTGTTTAGCAATTCTGCTTCAGCAGCACTGTCATTGGTAGTATTACCATTGCTATAACATAGTGAAGGTATTGTTTGTGTTTTGCCATTAGTGTACTTCACATATGACCAAAATTTCTATGGATTTTCTACCAGGTTACAAGACAGGATTTTATTGTGGAAACTATTATAAGCTTCTCGCATTAAAGTCCATGCTAGATTGCGAGTTTCTGTAAAAGACTGCCTATCTGGGGATTCTGTGTCTGTTTAAATTTTGCATGTGTTTTTCTTTGCTTCTGCAACAGTGATCTGACCTGTTCTGTGTACCACAGGGAGTTAGGGGGTCAGCCGCCCTCTTTTATTAATTTATTTGCTATAAATCTCTCAATTGTAACTGATATTATTGTTGTGATTTAGAACACTTTATTAACTCACACAAGTGGTATATAAACGAAAGTCGACTAACCCTTTCTGGTTGGAAACCAAACATGCACTGCCCGCTGCCGCATCTCAGCCCGCTTGTGTCCGCCGGTCGCCCAGGTGGCACTGTTAGCGTTGCCCGGTTTAGCTGCGCGGCTGTTTGGCATACCGGCGGTAGGCAGCGGATTGAAATGCGACATGGCCATAACACATCTCCCCCCTTTGTGAAACAAAAGTAATGTTGTTTGCCGACAGTACATAAATACAATGAATAAAGCAAAAAAACCTTCAATAAAATACAATAGATAATTACAAGTAATGATATGGACACATTGGAAATATTGTTGACAGTACCTGTGAGCTATGTTGGTCTGCAGGACATTAGTGAGAAAAAGAAATAGGCAAAACTTCTGTAGCCCGCATGGGCGGTGGTTAACGAAAATCAGAATAGAGCACTCGAAGAGGGGGAAAAAAAGCTCATCTTTCCTCGACGCAAATTTGTGAGCACTGGAAGGAAAGAAAGAAAAACTTTGGCTCAACCACTGCACTGTCTTACTCTCGTTGTACTGCACCGACGTCCATGGTGTTATCTGCTGCCGGTGCTAAGGTTCGCGGAAGGCCCCGGAGTAAGGTCGGAAATGACCGGCACATTGTGGATGTTCAGAGTCCAGTATTGGTGACATGTCTTTGGAGAGGGTTACTAGCTGCGTGGTGCATAGAGGGGGAAACACCGGTGATGGTGCTGTAGCGTTCCCACCCTGTGATGCGGTAGCTGGGGTGTGAGGTGATGTTGCATCCTGGAGCACGGCTTGGTGTGCGGGTGAGGGCTGGGTCACCAGGGGCGGCGTGAAGTGTACCTCCATATCCATAGAGTCGGGTTGGCCGGCTGGAGGCATGTCATGCGTGGGCAGAACCCGTCTCCTCATCTGATCGACGTGTCGAGCAACATCTCTGTCGGCCGTGCAAACGGTGTAGAGGCGGCACCCGTGTGCTTCTATAACGCGGCCCTGGATACATTTTTGTTGCTTGCTGTAGCCCCGCACCCAGACGGGATAACTGGAGGAAAAGTTTCCGGCGGTAGCTGGAGAGAGACGGTTTGTGGGAGGTATGATAAGATGAAGTAGTGTGCGCGGCTGTCTGCCCTGCATTAACTCAGCGGGGCTGTGAGTGCCCAATGGTATAAAGTGATAAGAGGCCAGAAAGTCAATGAGTGCCTCATTGGTGGAGGCAGAGGTGAGGAGGTTCTTCATCTGATTTTTAAAGGTTCTGACAAGTCGTTCAACTTCCCCATTGGACTGGGGATGGAATGGCGGAGAGGTGTTGTGTTTGATGCCCCTCGTGTTACACAAGGTTGAAAATTCAGAGGATGTACATTGGGGGCCATTGTCAGAAACGATTATGGTGGGTACTCCTTCCAAGGCAAATATTTTCGTTAGTGCAGCTATGGTAGCCGCTGTAGAGTGTGTGGTGACAAGAACAACAAACGGAAAATTGGAGTAGGCGTCTATGACGAGGAGCCAATAGGAGCGTGGCAATGTCTATGTGGATGTGTTCCCATGGGCGTGTGGGGCTGTGCCACGACGAAGTGGAGCTCTTAGGTGCTTGCGCCTGGGAGGCACAGGCCTCGCACACAGCAACCATGTGGGCGATGGCGGCGTCGATGCCCGGCCAGTAGACGTGTCTGCGCGCCAATGTTTTGGTGCTGGTGACACCCCAGTGGACCTGATACAGGAGTTGCAGGACTTCACAGCGAAGGCTGTATGGGACG
Source organism: Locusta migratoria (assembly GCA_026315105.1). Taxonomy (NCBI): domain Eukaryota; kingdom Metazoa; phylum Arthropoda; class Insecta; order Orthoptera; family Acrididae; genus Locusta; species Locusta migratoria. The sequence continues at coordinate 569,540,544 of CM048747.1, read as the reverse complement.
AACACCCTTGGAGACGAGTCGTCAGTGGATAGAAGAATAACTCTGTTTCGTGCAGTAAGGCGAAAGCGTAAAAGGTAGTTACGAAGAGGGTCAGAAGCTGTTTTAGAACGTTGATCGGGCCAGCCGTGGACGATATGCTGAACGACCTGACGAAGTACAGGGTCTGCATCTGTTGCTGCTGCGATATTTTTGCCCGCAATAGGAAAACCATCCACTACTCGTTGTTCTGTTTCGTCCAGATGGAAACACAGAATTTCACTGCGGTCAAATGTTGGGTAAGGGCCCTTGGGAAGGCGCGACAAAATGTCGGCATTTACGTGCTTGGTCGTGGGTCTGAAGTGAATATCGTAATGAAAACGGGATAGATACAGGGTCCATCGTTGAAGTCTGTGGGCAGCCTTGTTGGGAAGGGACGCCGTGGGGTTGAAGAGAGACACTAAAGGTTTATGATCAGTGTTAAGATGGAATTTTGACGCATATAGAAAAACGCTGAATTTTTGAAGAGCATAAATGATGGCGAGGGCCTCTTTTTCTATTTGAGAGTATTTTTGTTGTGAGGCATTTAGGGTCTCTGAGGCATAGGTGATTGGTCGTTCTGTCCCGTCCTTATATCGATGTGCGAGTACCGCCCCTATGCCGTGTTGTGAGTCATCGGTAGGCAAGTACAAGCATTTGACCTGGTGTATAGGTAGCCAGACATGGGGCGGTATGCAAGAGAGTTTTGAGGCGTTTAAATGCTGCTTCGCAATCTTCCGACCAATGAAAGGGAACGTTTTTGCGGAGAAGATTGTGAAGGAGATGTGCAACGTCTGCAACAGACGGCAAGAACTGGTGGTAATAGGCAATGGCGCCTGGAAAGGCCTGCAACTCTTTGACTTTTGTGGGGCGAGGAAGAACTTTGATTGCCTCAATATAATCTTTGAGCGGCCGGATGCCCTCCCGGGACAGCTGAAACCCTAGGTAGACTACAGAGGGTTGGAAAAAGTTCGACTTTTGAAAGTTGCATTTGATACCGTTTTCCTGGAGATCTGAGAATAGGGTGTGTAGATTACTGATGTGTTCGGCCGTGGTGGCGCTCGTGACAATGATGTCGTCTTGATAGTTGATGCAGCCAAGTACCGTGGCGAGCAACTGTTCAAGAAAGTGCAGGGGCGCTAGCCACACAGAATGTTAAGTGCTGGTATTGGTACAAACCGAAAGGGGTGTTCAGAACAAGAAATGTGCATGACGCTCCATCTAGGGGAAGCTGGTGATAAGCTTCCGACAGTTCAATTGTGGAAAAGAATTGTCCGTGGTCGTGCCGTTTGAGAGTAATGTGAGCTTAGATTTTCACTCTTCCTAACCCCGGCGAGAAGAGATCCGAAAATTCGGCAGATAAGGAATCTAATTGTGAGTAGGGAATTTCGTCAGACACTACATGAACAGTGTCGTCAACAGAGAAACCAAAGGTCTTAAAGGAGTCGTAACCAAATAAATTGTCTGTGCCGGACTGATCAACCACGAAAACAATGATGTTTCGAACGACCGACTTGTAGGAGACATCCACATCCAACTGTCCAAAAAGAGATATCTGTTGTCGGTTATAAGTACGCAAATGACGTGTAACTGGAGACAGATGTGGTGAACCCAAGGACAAGTACACCTGATGAGTGATGATGGTAAGCGCAGATCCAGTGTCGACATGCATGTGAACATTGATGCCTAGCATTTTTACATCTATGTACAATTTGTTTGAGAAGACAGAATCATCTGCTACCTCGTCATCTTATATAGCTTGGACAGTGTTGGACCTACATACCTGCCCAATGTGACCCTTCTTATTGCATTTATGACAAACGGCCCAACGCTGTGGGCAATCTTCTTGTGCATGCTGCCTGAAGCAGCGGGGACAAGAGGGTAGAGGCTGTCTATTTTTGAGACTAGTTTTCTGCTAAACTTCTTACGGGCATGCTGCAGTTGGATAGCAGCAACGTCCTCTTCCACAGCGTGCGGTAAGTTGTCAACAAGGGGCCTATCAGACTGCACGTCGCATACGTCACCCCATGAACTATCTGTGCCCCTGCGGCTCTTGTGACTTCAAAGGTTTGAGCAATATTAAGAACATCATGTAATGAAGGATTGTCAAGTTGGAGAGCTCGTTGTCTGACTTATTTGTCGGGGGCTGAGTGGAGGATTGCATCTCAAACCATGTTGTGGGCGTAGGATTCCTGATGAACCTCAGTTATGAATTGGCACTTACGGCTAAGCCCTTGTAATTCTGCGGCCCATGCCCTATAGGTCTGTCCTGGTTCCTTTTTACAATGGTAGAATGCCACACAGGAGGCTATGACATGCGGGTTCTTTCAACTGCACTAATTGAGAGAGAATTATTTATTTTTATTTATTTATTTAGCCTGATCAGATTAGGGCCATCAGGCCCTCTCTTACATCGGACCAGGGTTTTACACATACAGTATTTCTTTACATGTGAGTTACCTATAACATAATAATGATTTTTACAGATGAACAGTTAATAACATTATTTATACAGGTTGATTACATGTAAAACGATGTAAATACAAGGTAATAACTTAACTCTACATATGTAATAACTTAACTCTAAATAGGATTAATACTAACAGTACCACTGAGACACCTTCTGCTGCTGCTGGTGGTGTAATAATAGAAGTAACAACATTTATATTAGCAGATACAATATTTACTTTTGAATATATCGAGACTGGTTAACGCATGGCGAATTCTGACAGAAGCTGTACCTGGCGAGAGCAATGGCAGTTGAAGAATATCTGGGAGGAGGAATGGATGTGACGTACCTGGACCGTAGGGTAATAAAGACTGGCGTCATTATTGCTTTAGTAGATAATCCATTAACTGTCGTTTGAAGCTGGCAGTGTTATTCAGTTCTCTGATATACTGAGGTAGATTGTTCCAGAGCCTGGTTCCTGCTACTGAAAAGGATTTTGAGAAACCGGTTGAGTGATGGATAGGGACAGAAAGGGTTTTGCTCTGACAGGAACGAGTAGTTCTTTTATGTTGATCAGATAAGAGTGTTAAGGTCGAGGAAAGATATGAGGGACAGTGTACGTTGATAAGAGAGTAGAGGAAACAGAGTGTATGAAAATCTATGCGCTTGTCAGCACGGAGCCAGGATAGTTGCTTATAAGATGGTGAAATGTGATCAAAGAGACGGATGTTACATATATATCGAACGCAGGCATTAATGATTAGTTCCAGACGTCATGAGCTTTCCCAAGAGAGACCTTGCAAGATAACATCACCGTAATCAATAATTGGAATTACAAGCGTTTGTATAAGTTTCTTTTTAAGATCGAGAGGAAAAAACTTCTTATATCTCTGTAGGGCATGAAGAGATGCTGATGCCTTCCTACACACGGCGGCCGTGTGCTCAGCCCAATTTAGTTTGTCGTCTATTATCACTCCCAGACTTTTTGCCGAGGGCGAAAAATAGATAGGTGTGTCATTTAATATTAATGGTGGTTGAGATTCGCGGTATTTGTGGTTAATGAGTCTAGGATGACCTACCAGAATCGCTTGTGTTTTACTTGGATTGAGCTTTAATCCTATATTCTGTGCCCACTTTGATAGTGCACACAGGTCAGAATTAAAATTCTCGATTGCTGCCTTCAGGTTTTTTGGTTTTGCACTTAAATACAACTGGAGATCATCGGCATACATGTAGTATTTACAAAAGCTCAAGACCGATGATACGTCATTTACATACAATGAAAAGAGAAGTGGACATATCATCGAACCCTGTGGTACGCCTGATAGAACTTTTCTCCACTGTGACTTTACGGTGCCGGACATGACGCACTGAAGACGCGATGTCAAGTATGAGCGAAACCATTGCACCACGCCTTGAGAGAAATTTAGACTGCTAAGTTTAGCAAGTAAAATATCAAAGTCCACAGTGTCGAAAGCTTTGCTAAAGTCTAAGAAGCACATAATAGTCGCCTCTTGTCTATCCATTGCCTGCTTAAGATCGTCTGTTACTTTTATCAAAGCAGATGTTGTGCTGCGATATTTGCGAAAACCTGATTGGTGTTCGTCAAGAAGTTTATTAGTAGTCAAGTAGCTGGTTAGCTGATCATGTACTATATATTCTAGGGCTTTGGACAGTGCCGGAAGAATGCAGATAGGTCGGTAATCAGAGGGTGCTGTGGCAATGTCCTTTTTTGGCAGTGGCTTAACTAGTCCACGTTTCCATGCATCAGGAAAAACACTTGTGGCTAAGGACTGATTAAATATATCTGTTATGATGGGCAGCAGTGGATCAATAATCAGCTTTATCATTTGGATAGTGATACCATCATCCCCGGTAGATGCTGATGTAATACGCATAATGGCTTTTTTGACTGTATTTCCAGTAACATGCTTAAAACAAAACTTATCATGGTTAGCATTGTTGATCCTCGTGATATGGTCAATAAGTGTTTGTTTCGTTTGGTGATCGATTGAAGTGGTAGGCGTTGTGAAATAATGATTTAGTTCCTCAATGGAGACAGTGGGTTCGGCTGCAGTTTTTATTTTCCCAATACCAAGACCGCGCAGGTTTTTCCAGAGGACAGCCGGTCTATTTATGTTGTCGGTTAATGAATGGGCGTATCTGAGTTTAGCATTTCTCACAGCCTGGCTGACTCTGTTACGTTTCTGCTTGTACGAGGTGTGATTTTCAGGTGTAGGGTGCAGTTTGTATGTCCGATGTGCAGTGTCTCTGAGATTCATGAGCTGTTTTAGTTCATCAGTTAGCCATGGTGCGGGTTTCCTTCTCACTTTTTTGGTTTTGATGGGCACATATTTATCATACAGCTGGTTAAGTTTATTTGTAATTTTGTGAAGTTTCTCGTTTACATCCGGGAAGGTGTCGGAGGTTGGCTCGAAAATTATTTCTAGTGCATCACCTGTCAGTTCAGGTAAGTTGATGCATCTTAAGTCACGGTATGCAGTTAACAGTGGTTTCTTCCTAGGGCATTCTAGCGAGTACGTCATGAAAATTACATCATGGGCAGACATACCAGGCGCAGATGTTTGTGACGTTCGAATTATTCTGTCTGGAAACCTTGTTGCAAATATATCTATTAAAGTGTGGCTATCAGCTGTGTGATGGGTGGGTGCAAGCTGAAGTAAGGTTAGATTCGAAGATGTAAGCATACGCTTGAACTTCATACAGGACAGACTGTTGAACAGAAAATTTATGTTAGTGTCACCTGCTATAATTATGTGCTCATAGGTTGATTCGAGGTCTGAGAGGGCAGTTTCGAAGCAGTCCAACGCACCTACCTTCGGAGGTTTATAGAGGACGCATATTAGACACTTTTCTTTGAGAGGTTTTATCTCTATGAACATGTATTCCACTTGTTCAGTTTCATCGTTATTTGACGTGTGCAACACGGTAGGAGATAATTCAGAGCGAATGTAAGCTCCAACGCCGCCTCCGCGTTTGTGCAATCGGTCGTGTCTTAGGAAGACATAGCCGTCTAAATTTACGGAACTGGTGGTAATGCTTGGTTTGAGCCAGGTCTCCGATAGAAGAATTATATGAAGACACAAGTCTTGAAATATATGGCGGAACTCAACTAAGTGAGCTTGTAGTGATTGAACATTTGCGTGTGCCACATGGAGCTGTGTGCGCTCAGTTGTAGCGCGCGCAATGATACCGCTAGTCGGTAGGGCAACGGCAGCGGGCTGTGGGGTGGCGGCGTCCTTTTCTGCGAACGCAGGACACATTGGAATGTGGCGTGGCTGGGTGGCTAGTGGTCCGGGGGGTCGGGGGAGGAGTGTAGGACACCAGAAAGAGAGAGAGCGGAAGCAGGTCAGGTGGGTTCAGAGACAGGGGAGGGACAGGGAGGCGCTGCAGCCAAGGTCAGCACAGCCTGTTTCCGCCGAGCGGCAGCAAGGCGCCGAGGGGTGGAGGGGGAGAATCTCGCCAAGCAAAGACAAAATAATCTGCACGGAACAACACTAAGTAAAGATAACAATATCGACAGTGGAGCGAAACAATTGCCAATGGTGCGTGAGACCAACGCTATATAAAAGTGAATTTAAACCTAATATGGTACCGTAATTAATAATGTAGGTATGAGATTAATAGTAAAACAGCACTATCCTAAAGTGAACCAGTAAGTGTCACTAAAAATATAATGACAATTTGCTAGAAGAAAGAGAAAAAAAAAGTGTAACAACAAATCACACCAATCAAATAATGATAATTTGCTAAAATAACAAAGAGAAAGCTAACTAATGTAGTATAATAGGTATTAATGTACATAAGATTTTCTTTACAAAATCAATATAAAGTGTAGCACAAGGAAAAAAAAAAAAAAAAAAGAAAAAAAAAAAAATAGGAAAGAAAAAAAAAAGTAAGCTACATGTAGAAGTAGTGGCGGCAAGTGTTCAAGTGTTTTTATCTCCTAAAGCAGAGGCTTTCGAGTTCATTTGCATTTGTAATTGATATTTTGCCATTGTTGGTCTTCACCATTATTCTGCCGTCACTTGTCCATACATTGTGTAGGCAGAATGTTGCGATTGCACTATTCAAAATTTTTAACCGCTCTGAAGTGAGATCTTCACGTATCGTCAGACCTGATTTTACCAGTTTCTTCTTGGCTCTAAAGATTTCGGATCTCTTCCTGTACGAAACAAACTTCACTATTATGGGCCTATGTTTTGTGGATTCCCGTCTTACGTCCTACTCTGTGACTTCTGTCGATGTCGTTAAGGGTCACCTGCACCCCTAGCTTTTCTGTGGCCAGCTTCACTACGATTTCATCGGTGTTTTCACTACTATTTTCTGGAATCCCGAAGAGTCGTAGGTTGTTACGTCTCTGATATTGTTCGAGCTCATCTGTTCTCTCGATTAGCTTCTGCTCGAGAGATCATGCTCTGTCTGCGATGTCCTCTAGGTTCTTTTTCAGAGCGCATATCTCGCTAGCATTCCTGTCGAGCGTCTGCTGTATTTTGAGCGTCACTGAGGCAGTGATACAATTTATGAGAAATCCAAGATAGGAATAGAGACTTACGAATTTGATGATCATCAATGCTGAAAGCCAAGAAGTGCTGATGCAGATGCTTCTCGTAGTCTGTCCAATCTTCAGCAGTGTCTTTGTAGAGTGCAAAAATTGGAATATTCAGGGCCAGCAGTCGGCTGTTGTTATTGTTGTTGTTGTTGTTGGTGGTGGTGGCAGCAAGAAGTTGCTGTAAGGTGGCGGCAATGACTGTCAGAGGTTCTGCAAGTTGCTTGTGCTGTTCGTTGAGTAGCTTCTGCTGCTCCACCAAATTTGCGAGTATTTGTTCTAACCCTGTCATGTTGTCACTATGGGTGTGGGCGGAACTTTGTAAAAATCCCTGACTCGTCGCCAGTAAAAGTATTGTGAATTAGAACACTTTATTAAATCACACATACGGTACATAAACGAAAGTCGGCTAAACCTTTCCAGTTGGAAACCAAACATGCACTGCCCGCTGCCGCATCTCAGCCCGCTTGTGTCCGCTGGTCGCCCAAGTGGCGCTGTAGGCGGTTTAGCAGCCCAGCTGTTTGGCGTACCGACAGTAGGCGGTGGATTGAAATGTGACGCGGCCGTAACAATTATGTCTTTGAAAGTAGTGAATGATCTATGCTCACATTTTTAGTTTGGAAAGAATGGAGGCCATCACCCAGGAGAGTGTAAAGCAAATTTTTATCTGCTATTTTGAATAGATATATTTTCCGTTTGTTTTTGGTGCATTTGGGAATTCTGATATTAAGTCTCACTACTACTACTACTACTACTACTACTACTAAATGTTCGCTAATCCCTGTATCTGATTTGATGCTCTTTACTACCTCTAGATTATTTGTTGCTAGGAGATCAAGGGTATTTTCGCAACCATTTACTATTCTAGTTGGTTCATGAACTTACTGTTCAAAGCAGTTTTCAGAAAAAGCATTCAGATCTAGTTCGGACGATGTTTTATATTTGCCTCAACTTTTGAATACACATTTATGACAATGTATCGAGAGGGAATTAAAGTCGCCACCGATTATAACAGTATGCTTCGGGTACCTGTTTGAAATGTGATTCAAGCTTTCTTTGAACATTTTGGCAATTGCATCATCTGAATCAGGGATCCAATAAAAAGATCCAATTATTAACTTATTCTGGTTGTCCGATATAACCTCTATCCATACCAACTCGCAGGAAGTATCTACCTCAATTTCGCTGCAGGATAAAATGTTTGTAACAGCAATAAACATGCCACCCACTTTTTTATTTAATCTATCCTTACTGAAGACCATTTGGCCCTTTGTAAAAATTTCAGCCGAACTTATCTCTGGTGTCAGCAAGATTTTTAGAACTTATAATGATTTGTGCCTCAGTACTTTCTATCAGCATTGGAACTTTCCAACACTGCTATGACAATTTACAACTGTTACACCAATGGTTCCTAGATCTGCATTCTTATTATGTCTGACCTGTACCCTCTCAGACTGAAACCCATTTTGCGTGTTTCTGAGGCCCTCTAACTCACTCCACACCACACAGCCCCTGCTACGCGTGCAGCCGTTTCCTGGGTGTAGTGGACTCCTGACCTATTTTGCGGAACCCAAAAACTCACCACCCTTTGGCACAAGTCGAGGAATCTGCAGCCCACATGGTCACAGAACCATCTTGAGCCTCTTATTCAGACCCTCCACTCGGCTCTGAACCAGAGGTCCGCAATCAGATGCTGCAGATGGTGAGCTCCCCCTTCATCTTGCAAGCAAGCCTGGCAATCTTTACCATCTCTTTTAGCCGCTCAAAACCAGAGAGAATCTCTTCCGGTCTAAAGCGACACACACCGTTGGTCCCGACATGAGCCATCACCTGCAGATGGCTGCACCCTGTGCTCTTCATGGCATCCGGAAGGACTCAATCCACATCTGGAATTACTCCGCCTGGTATGCACACGGAGTGCACATTGGACTTCTTCCCCTCCCTAGCAGCCATATCCCTAAGGTGCCCCATTACCCGCCTAACATTGGAGCTCACAACTACTAACAAACCCACCCTCTGTGAGTGCCAGGATCTTGCAGGCAGAGGGGTGGCCACAAGACAAACGACACCATCCGCAACAGGAACATCCTCTGCCGTAGGCAGTACCTCGAATCTGTTTGTAAGACTAACTGGGAAGGCCCCCCCTTCGATACCCCGGGCAGTCTTAAGCCGCCTGTAGCACACTAAGGAGACCTCCCAATCCACCACAGATTGAGGGGCGACCCCCTAGTGGGCAGTGACCGGGCTGGCCACAGCCACAGAATGATCGGAGGGCACAACAGATTCACAGGGCATCTGCTGCAACCCTGCGAGCAGCCAACAACAACGGCGATTACCAACCGCAGTCTCAAGTGTTGCCAGCAAAGACAATGCTGCTTGAAGCTGCAAGTGAAGAGACACCAACACGGCGTGCACCCGTTCACAGAAGTCACATTTCCTAGCCATTATGTAAACCTATGTATCTTCCAAATAAGTACGATTGTTGTGATTTAAAGTTTGAGAGAATAAACTAAACTGTGACATGTGACATGAATCTAAGTATATGAATGAGGACACCAAACTGTTCCTTTGACGTGAAGCTGACCAAATATACGATTGACGACACAAAAGTTTGATAAACAGCGAGCTTCGAAAAATATATACCTAACACTAAACTGTTTATTAACAGCGAATATGAAAAATAAATATGCGAGCTAATAAATCAAAATATTGTCACATTGAAATGGAAGCAGGCTTGACTTCGAATGCAGGGTTGTACACTGAACACAGCACTTCTACTGAAAGCAGGTTTATTGCAAACAAACGTACATGCAGTGCTCACTGCCACTCGGGCAAAGTCCTCTAGTATTTATACACAGACAGAATGTACCAGAAATTAGAAGAATAGTTAACATAAGAAACAAGTAGAAATTACAAGTGAATATAAGAAACATGTCGAATGACCTGGAAATGATAATTACAAAGAAATAAATTTTTGACAGTGGACAGGATTGAACCAACGACCTTCAGCACCGCAGCCGGTGCTGCTATCCACTGCGCCCCGCCAGCAGCTGGTTAACTTGGGGTCTCGCAGCATTGCTCCCTCTCCTGAAAGAACAGCGACCCACTGTTACATTCCCTTTGGAGCCAGCTGCAATGTCATGGATCTTGATCTTGTCACGGGTCCTCTGTATGGCAGTTCTGGAGAATCCTTTCCTTCTGCACGATTATCGACGACAGACATTCCTGTCGTGGCTTCATCAGTATCATTACCGTGCTAACAGTCCTTGAACAAGAAGCCATTTTCGCCAATCTGCTCTTCAGGATTGTAGTAAGGCTTCATGCGCAGTGTAACGTTTCTGCTATGTTGCACGCTCCTTACAAAAATCAGTTGCCAATATTACAAACACGAAATATCTGACACCTAAAATAAAACTTCACTACCAGACATGTAAAATATCACATTTTCGTCTTCAGTTTGAAATTCTAATAACACTATTAGTAAAATGCTTTTAAGAAATAGTACATTGATTTAAACATAACTTTGGCTGTCCTTTTACATAATTTTCAACTTTAATAGTTTCGTAAATAATAGCTGCAAACACTAAAAATGCATTACACTTAGTTCCGGAAATTGCTGAACCTATATAGATACTAAGTTGTATAAAAACAACAATACCACATGTTATAACTATTGCACAACATGATTACATATATACCTTTTGTTTAAATAAATTAGGGCAGACCATGTTTTATATATCACAGGATCCTAAATTAAATACTGATCATTTTTCATGCACTAAAATTAATGATCCGTTTGGTACTAAGAAACTATCTTCGAAATTAACAAAACTACGACAACCATATACAAATCCGTATTAATAAAAAATTATAACGCAAACTGAAATACATTAAAATTCCATGTCACAATAATAGTACGCCTACGCAATATTGGCAAAACAAATATGTGTGCACTTCGAAAACACAAATAATGTAAATAATTTGAGCACTGTAAACACTAGTCAAAGGATGACTTTAAATTTATGTACCACATTAAATACAAATTTCATGAATAAAGTACATACATTGAGATAAATAGTCAAAGCTTAAATGTAATGTTTTAATTTCTGTATTTTGGCATATTTAATGTAAAAGAATATTGTTTAACTGTGAATTACAAAACTTTGTCAACAATCTTATTACGCGGTTACGTAGAAAGATGTTTGAGAGAAACCATATTTTGTTAGTCTTCTAGCAGTCACAAACCTGTAAGCAGCTCTGTTGGCTTGCCGCTGCATTTTTTTAAATTTTTTTATTGTGCAACAATGTGATTGATTTAAACTTTATTTAAACGGAAATAAAATCATTTCCATATCAACTGATATGATTTATGAAAAGATCCTGTAACATCAAATCTTTTAGTGAATGCCAAAGAGCTCACAACGCAACGGACTACAGCCAGCATATAAGATAAGTTCTTTTTTTAAATCAACTTCACCTACAGTGGAATGACTTTGTTATAGAGACTGTGAACTAATAAAACTTTCAGTGATTTAGGAAAATATTAGGGCTCAGTTTGAGTCATTCCCAAAAGGGGTGACTGTCATTAGAGCAGGACGTGAACAATGTCTCTTCTTTCGACGACAGCTCGTAATCCTCATCATTGTATGTAACGTCCAACAGGCGGCGTATGACATGATACGGACCAAAGTATCGCTTCAATAACTTTTCTGATTGTCCAATTTTCCGTACAGGGGTAAAAATCCATACCAGATCTCCTGGGCTGTACACTACAGGTCAGTGCTTGTCGTTATACCGCTGATGGTCCATCTCCTAGGTGTCCAGTGTCCGTATGCTGTCTTGCTTCTTCGATCCTGGTGATGAGCTGTTTCACATCGTTATCCTGGGTGTCATCCGGTTGGAACGGGAACAGCATATCTATTGTCGTCTCAGCTTCACGGCCATGGACCAGGAAAAACGGTGGTGTCTTGTCTTGCGGTAATGTAAGCAGATGTCACTACTTGCAATATTGTATACAAATCCTTCTGCTCAACATCGATGTACATCAACAGCATATCTGCTAACATCTTGTTTAAACGTTCTATAAGACCATTTACCTGAGGATGGTATGCAGTTGTCATTCTGTGGACAATGTCACAGCATGACATTACCTCTGATACTAGTCTTGACTGAAATACTTTTCCACAATCAGATATGATCACACGTGGTGCTCCATGCATTAAAATAATGTCTTCTACCAGGAATTTTGTGATCTCTGGAGCTTCTGCAGTTGGCACAGGTTTAGTGACAGCATAGCGTGTGAGGTAGTGAGTGCAGACTATTATCCATCTGTTACCGGTTGTCGACTTCGGAAATTTCCCTAAAAGATCGATCCCAACTCGGTGGAATGGAGCTGCTGCAGGTGGAATCGGTACCAGTTGCCCAGGGGGTAACTGCGGGACATGCTTTCGTCACTGGCAGTCTTTACAGTGACTCACATAGTGGTTGACAGATCGGTAGAGACCTTTCCAGTAATAACTGCGTCTGATTCTGTCTAGGGTCTTCACGAATCTCAGATGACCGGATATTGGAGCATAGTGGAAATATTTTAGAATAGCTGGATGGAGATGAGCTGGAACGATCAGTAGCCATTTGGGGCCCAGTGGATTGTAGCTGCTCTTATACAATGTCCCATTTATAAGTTGGAACTCTCCATCGGTTGGTTCTCCTTTTCCCAAGGCCTCTATGGTTTTTAATAGTGCTGGATCTTCCCTCTGTTCAGCTGTAACGTCATCTAATTAAGCAAGGGCTGAAATTTCATTCATGCTGTCGTGTTCCACTAATGGATTCCTCGAAAGGCAGTTGGCATCCTTGTGTTTGTGCCCATTCTTGAATACCACTGTGTAGTTGTACTCTTGAATCTTGCTAGTCGACCTGATTGATCCTTCAAGCTAGTCAGGCAAGACAAAGAATGGTGGTCTGTCTCGACGGTGAATGGTTTGCCGAATAAATATGGCCGGAACTTGTTGATAGCCCAGATAACTGCAAGACATTCTTTTTCAGTTGTAGAGTAGTTTATCTCGGACTTTGAGAGTACTCTTGATGCATACGCTATCACCTTTTCAGCACCTTCCTGAACTTGTACAAGAACTGCACCAATCCCATAACCACTGGCATCTGTGTGAAGTTCTGTTTCCGCATTCTCGCCGTACAAGGCTAGCACTGGTGCGGAAGTTAGGGCTTCCTTAAGTGCCCGGAAAGCTCTTTCTTTTGTCTCATCCCAATAAAACTTAGCGTATCCCTGCAGAAGTTCTCATAATGGACGTGAAACATCGGTAGTATGAGTACAGCCCGAGAAAACTTCTCACATCACAAATGTGCTGAGGAGTTGGAAAGTCTGTGACAGCCCTTAGTTTATCTGGATCAGGACGGACACCATCTCCATTGATTAGGTGCCCCACGATTTTTATCTCTTTGGCAATGAATAGTCAATTCTTTAGATTGAGGCGGAGTCCTGCAGTCTGAACACACTTCAAAACAGTTGACAGGCGAGTCAGAAGTTCTTCAAATGTTTTCAAGGACATGACCATGTCATCTAAAAAGCAAAGACACGTCATCCACTTAAGGTGTAGAAGCAAGTTGTCCATTATGCGTTTGACTGTGGCCGGAGCATTACATAATCCAAATGGTTTTACTTTGAATTCATAGAGTCCGTCAGGTGTAATAAAAGCCGTCTTCTCCCTGTCAGCTTCGTCAACCTGGATTTGCCAGTAACCTGTCTACATGTCCATAGTTGAGAAGTATGTAGCTCCTTTCGAACACTCTAATGTGTCGTCAATGTGCGGCAATTGGTGGACATCTTTCTTTGTGATTTTGTTCAGCCACCGATAGTCGACACAGAATCGCCACGTGCCATCCTTCTTCTTTACTAGGACCACCGGAGACAACCAAGGACTCTTTGAAGACTGAATAATATCATTGTACAACATCTTCTCCACTTCCAAATTACCCGTCTTTCAGCTGGCGACACTATACGAACACTGGCTAATTGGCGGATGATTCCCTGTATTGATACGGTGCTTTATCGTGGGCCATTTTGTCTGACTTTTCCCCTGCTGAGGTGTGAATGCACCCGAAAATTGGCGTAGTATAGCTAACACCTGCTGGCGTTGTTCCTTGGTTAGTCCTGGCCTTATTGGCAGTTCCACGGTTGTTTCCGCCAGTGTTGTCTGTACTAACAGCAGAGCACATGTCTTCATTGATGACATTGAAGCTCACCGTCCTGGATTGGTTCAGCTGTCCCAATACACATTCCCTTGGGGGTAAGTTGTGACTGCTGGTGACAATTAGTGATCCAAATTTCTCCTCGACCACCGGTAATGCTCATGATAGCCGCTGATATGTAAACTACTTTGTCGAGCCTGATAAAACTTTTTACCATCAACAAGCACTTCACAGTTTAACTGGTGATCTGTGTTTATGACTGCAACTTTTCTCATTGTCAATGGAGAGATCGTCACATTGTCAATGGCAAATAACTTCCCTGAAAATTCTGCATTACATGTACCTGTCGGAACGACTTCCTTAATTTGCAGCTCAGATATTCCACAGTCAATGATAGCCGAATGATGCCTGAAGTAAGTCCCATCCGAGGATGACATTATGACTACATTCTGTTAAAACAATAAATTCAAACAGCTGGGTCCTGTTGTTGATGGTTATTCTTGAGACACAAGTTCCTGCTGGCTGGATGTACTTTCCATTTGTGATCTACAGCACAGTTTCCCCCGTATCACAGAACATTGTCTTTTTTGGTGTGCGGCGGTAATTATCTGACGATACAGAGAAAGAAGCTCCTGAATCAACCAGTGCCGAGACAGGTTGGCTGTCGATTATGAAGTCGATGAGATTTCCCGACATCTTAGCGACTGTCAACCATGTAGGATGTTCTAAGTAGATTGTTGCCTCGCACCTCTGTATGGCGACGGTGAATGGCAGCAGCACGTTGGGGAGTGACCTTGTCCTGTGTACTGCGATGGGCTTCTTCCCGTACATCAACTGAATGCATCAGCAGGTGACTGCCTGGAATAGAAATGCTCTGATGGCTGACGTCTTGTGACAAAATAATCGTTGAATACTTGCCTTCTCTCTCTGCAGTAGCGTACGACATGTCCAGGGTACCCACAGTGGAAAAACAGTGGTGTGTTGTCTTCTGTCCTCCAGATGTCTGTTCTTCTGCGGGGTGTCATTGTTGCCAGGGGAGTTGGTTGTGGCCGCGTCGTCCAGTTCATAGGCTGACGTTTGGCAGTTGCAGTGTAAGTCATAGCAGGGCGACACCATTCTTCATATTGGATGCGATTGTCGGCGCAGACAGGAGCTAATGTCTGAAATACTTCTCCTCAGTGGCGTCGGCTCCCTCATGACTTACAGGGCTTACATCCATGGCTATAATCTGACGGTCACTCGGTCTAATAGTCCCAGCTGCCATATACTGTTGTAATTCTTCTCTCACAATTTGTTGTATGAGAGAAGCGAAGTCACGTGGGCCTTCCACAATGGCCATAGGGAATACTTTGGAGAGTCTGTCATACTTCTTGCATCCAACCCTCCTTTGTTATATCTCTTCAAAACGCTGGCACCACTTGATGAACTCTTCTGTGGTAGTGAAGTCTTATCAGAAGAGCTTGGTACATGTCTTCTGCAATACCCTTCATCAGGTGCTGATTTTGTTGGCCTCAGTCATGTTCAGACTGACTATGTTACTCAGAGCCAAAACATTCTGTATGTACAACTGGGTCGGCTCACCATGTCATTGGGCCCGGTTTTCTTCAGTTGTTCGTACACCGAGCGGATTTGTCGCTGGCGGTCTCCAAACGTCAAGTTCCATCTGGAACGTTTCCCAGGCATTCAGCTTGTCTTCACTGAATTCAAATCATTGCTGGGCAGTTCCGTGTATGATCCCATCTGCTATACTTGACGAAACGGTGAAACCCTTTTAGCCATTTGTGTGGGTCTTGTCCAGCGACTCCAGAGAACATCGACGGGTGTCTGATGTGCAGCTGGCTTACCGCTGGTTTCGTGTATATGGTTCTTCTGATGATATGGACATTCGGAAGTATGTACTCGGTATATCCCTTGTATTCTGGTTCTAGTCCACGTAAGTGACGGCTTTTACTTTGCCTAATCGGAGCCACGGTGATGCAGCTGTTGCACAGGATACCCGGCGCCTCCACCAAACAATGTCACATTGAAATGGAAGCAGGCTTGACTTCGAAGGCAGGGTTGTAAACTGAACGTAGCACTTCTACTGAAAACAGGTTTATTGCGAACTGAAATGTACACACAGCACTTACTGCCTCTCAGGCAGAGTGCTCTGCTATTAATACATAGACAGAATGTACCAGAAATTAGAAGAATAGTTAAGATAAGAAACAAGTATAGGGTGACCATATTTTCAGATCCAAAAAGTAGGATCTCTCAGTTAAGCAACATATCTCGGGTCTATTGAAGCACAAGATAACACCTGTCGGCTTTTACTTCATGGGTCAAAGCTGACGAGTGGTATACCATGCTTAAATTATGCCAGTGGGTCAACTGAAGCTCAGGATACCACCTGTCAGCTTTGACTCATGGCATCGGTGTGTTGTATAGAAGGCTATGTAGTAGTGAGCTGTTCGTTTTATGAGGGCTTTTACTGAACAGTCAAGGGTACATCAACAACCTGTCAACCATAGAGCAGGAACAACATTATTTATTTACTTTATGGTCTGCACGAAACACTAGCCAAGTCATTCTTTGTGTTTGGATTTCTAAGAATATTAACACCTTGGCAGGTATTTTCTACTGCGCTGTTCATGTTGCAAACATAATCACGTGAGGCCACCAAGATGGGTAGTAAAACTTTACCCGATCTGAATATGATGAAACAAATTTATTTTTCAATTTAACGATTTGGTTTTAACATTTTTTAACTGCTCGTAAGTCTATCACAGAACTCTAGATAGTTTTGATTAAAATTACATTTTGCAATCAAGTATATTTTTCACTGGAATGAATAGCTTTTAACATTTTGGAATTAGTTAGTAGAGTATTGTGGAACTCTATACAGCTCTGATTAAAATCATTTGATAATAATCAAATGTTTCAATGTTTCTGGTTTCAGTCTGGATTTGTCACTGGTCCATATATTGGTCATAATAGAAAATACTCTTTCTGTTGGTGCATTTCTTACAGGAAGGCAAAGAATAAATTCTAGCCGGCCAAGGTGGCCGAGGGGACTGAGGCGCTTCGAATCCCCCCTTGGGCATGGATATTTGTGCCGTCCTTAGTCTTAGCAAGTTCATAAATAGTTTGTAAGCTTAGGGACTGATGACCCCATAGTTAAGTCCCTTAAGTTCTACAAACATTACTATAAGCAATATGCAACTCATCAAATTTGTCAAATATTCCAACCCATCTTAAATGAGTGGGTTTGTGACTTTCATTCCATACATGCACTTTAGTATTAGTGACATACTCTCTAACATTTGAAATTTAATCAAAAAGTTGTGTGTGATTAATTTCCTTTCCAGTGTATTTAAGTAGAAAATTCAAAGAACTTATAACATCACACCACTCAAACACATAATTTAGATTAGCCCAATACAGTGTTTCTACTTCAGGAAAATGTGAAGTCCACTGGTCCAAATATTGTATACAAGTGGAATAAAATTCTTCCACATGGCTCTTAAAATCAGAAACATTAATTAAGCGTTCACTTTCCAGCACTTTTAGGTTGTCTGTCCGTAATGTGTTCCCTGTTTTTAAGGCAAACCGTTCAACCGATCAGCACCAAATTTTACAGACATGATTGTAGGCCGTCAGAGAGCGGAACCTCCTTTTTTAAAATTTTTCGGACGAAAGATACGGTAGTAATACCTAAAAAAGCCCTTTGTAATATAATTGTAATTGAAAACAAACCTTTCATCTGATACGAAAATTGAATAACCTAATTGGTAGAGGAGAAAATTCTCTACAACTTAGCTCCCATATGTTTTTCTCATATCTCGTATCGTTTGAGACATATTTGCAAAAATAACGGAGATTTGACACCCTCCACTGAATTAACGAAAACCAGCCGTTAGGAGATGTCACGTGACATTCCTCGCGCAGAACTCTCTGTAGCATACGCCATCTTGTGCGTATTTGATGTTTTTCTTATTGTAACTTACATGTTGTCATTTCAAAGCAATGGCACATTGAAGAATTAACAAAAACACATCGTTCTTTGTACGATAAATGATAATCTAGTGTCTACAAATGCCATATTAGCATCAGTTAACAATGGCCATCAATAGTATGAGATTAAGGACTCATCTTCTGATTGATAGCCATAGCGTAGTGGGCAAGGCGACAACAGACTATGATGCCAAAGGTTGGTGGTTCGCAACCCGTCACTACCTAAATTTTTTTTTCCTATAAGGGTTTCAGACACTCTTATTAATATTTTTTTTATTATTTAGATTATTATTTTGGTTCAAAATGTTTGCAAAAACTTATGAAACTACAAATCTAAAGTGGGCTGTAAAACACGTCAGTGCGATTTTTTTCCTTTGTGGGAACAGCACGCCAAGGTTTCACTATACTCTTATAACAATTAAACAATTTTTTCATAAGCCAGCTAACTCATCTGGTATTTAACATCAAAATAAGAGTAATATCTCCTAATACAAATTTGTCCACATAATTCTATTTTCTAAGAGTTTCATGTCATCTAGACACAGTATTTTGGCAATCCATCTGGCCATCAGCCACAGATCCCTGCCACACCAACTCGTTGGAGCAATTGATTTCAACCCACAAGCAGTGGCTGATATATACACTCCAGAAGGCCAACAGCACTTGAGCACAGATTACTAGTTCCACCCTCTACCATACAACACCCAAAAGGTTAAACTGGCATAAACAATAAATTTGTAAGCAGTGCTGTTATTACAGTTTTCTGGCTAAATGAAAGACCTCACTTTCTTACTTTCTTCTTTAATTTTACACATTTATTTTTTTACTTTTTCATGTCTGATGACACTGGCTTTTCCTTGAGAGAAAAACCTTATTTATAATATTGCCAAAAAGCATTTTAATTAAATCTTCTAAAACACTGTACCAACTGTGTGTGGGGCAATGCTCAATACATTGATCTTGAATAGGTCAAATTGTCTGTCCAATGTCAACTTTCCGCCAGCGATAGGGGATTTTTGTGCACATTTACCAAGTCCTCAAGCACTCAAAAATTGGCTGGTGAATGATAAAACCCCTTTTAATGACCTACATTTTTAACAGGTCTTCTAGTTTTGAAGAACTGTTTACAGCAAAAGGTGATTCCCATGAAGACCCAAACTTGAAAGCATGATATATATGTTTCTCTGAATATGCATTCTGCTTGACTAAGATGATCGAGCTCTTTTGTCAAACTTTCTGTATCTGAAATGGCAAAAGGTCTTTTTTTGGCAGTGTTTGCAGGACGCCAGTTCATTGGTACAGAGGATGACAGGTTTTTTGCCTGCAGGTATCGCTGTGTGTGTGTGTGTGTGTGTGTGTGTGTGTGTGTGTGTGTGTGTGTGTGTGTGTAAAGGGGTGGTTGGATTGGGGAGTTTTAGGGCGACTAGACTACTAGGAAGGCTGAATTACCAATAAATGCGCCTGAGCTGAATTTAAAATGGTGCAGAATGAAATAACCTATTGTCCATCAAATACTGACAAAGTCAACAAGATACGATACAAAAGACGCCAGACACACGGTAACAGATACGAGATAAAAATAGGATAAAACAACAGTGCCAATGAATGTGGTTCAGTGACCATGAGGATAAAAGGGGAAAAGCCAACCACATAGCTTTTGCAACAAAAGTTGTAGTCAAAAGATGCGTCTAGTGGAACATAGATAATGAACTAAAAGACCAACCAAAAAACTAATAGCAACTGGTAAATCCCCCCTGCACAAAGAATCGAAAAAACAGAATTAGCCACAGAGGCATCGTCACCGAGCACCAAAGGGAGTGTGTTCGGGAGGTTAAAAGAACGCCATCATGGAGCTGAAAGAGACACTCAAGTAGGAAATGGGCAACTGTCAATGGAGCACCACATTGGCACATGAGCTGATCCTCCGATGGAGGAGGTGACCATGCGTCAGACGGGTGTGGCCAATGTGGAGACGACAGAGAACCACAGAGTTCCTACAGGACCCCAGCTGCGAGGACTTCCAGACAGATGTTGTGTTCTTGATCGTTCGCAGCTTATTGGGCATGTCCAGAGCAGACCATTCGGCATCCCACAGTTCTCTTACTTTATTGTGAAGCAGTGGGCGGAGGTCTGGTTCTGGGAGGCCAATCGCCAGAGGGTGGTGAGTGGAGCCTGTTTGGCTAGCTGATCAACGCTGTCATTACCTGGAAGGCCGAAATGGCCCGGGGTCCAAATGAACGTCACCGAGTGACCAGTCATCGAGAGCCAGTATCGACTCCTGGATGGCCCTGACCAATGTATGACGGGGGTAACACTGATCAAGGGCATGCAAGCCGCTCAGGGAGTCGCTAAATATCAGAAAGGATTTCTCGGGACAGGTGTGGATGTGTTTGAGGGTGCAGTATATAGCTACCAGTTCTGCGGTGAATACGCTGCTGTCAGGTGGTAAGGAGCATTGCTCAACAAAGGCACCATGCATGTAGGAATATCCAGTGTGGCTGCCATCCAGAGAACCGTCTGTGTAAATGGCTTCGAAGTTGCGGAACTCGCAAAACAGGGCATAAAACTGTAGCTGCAGGACCAGAGAAGAGGCCAAGGTCTTCGGCTCACGGGAGAGAACCAGCCAAATCTGTGGTTGAGAAATGGTCCAGGGAGTAGCACAGGAAGTAGAGTGGAAAGGGAGGCTAAGAGGGAAGGAGTCAAGGGTCGAAAGGAGCGACTGAACCCGTGCCGCTATTGTGAGTCCAGACCGGGGTCGCCTCTGTGGCAAACGAATAACTTCTCCTGGGAAAAGTGTTCTGTGATTGGGATGCTGGCAGCATAAGGGATGAGCAGTTGTTGACACCGGAATTGCAGTGGGGTGACTTCAGCCTCTGCAAGAAGACTCGTAACAGGGCTCGTACAAAAGGCCCCAATGGCCAGACGGATGTCGGTATGGTGGACTGGGTTGAGAAATCTCAGAGCAGAGTGAGAGGCTGAGCCGTAGACCTGGCTCCCATAGTCCAGACGTGACTGCACTAGAGCGTTATACAGCTGGAGGAGGATAGGGCATTCTGCCCCCCAGACTGTGCGGCTCAGGCAATGAAGGATGTCAAGGTGTCGTGAGCACCGTTGCTTAAGCTGGCACAGATGAGGGAGCCAGGTCAAACAAGAGACAAAGAGGAGACCCAGGAAGCGGTGAGTGTCCACAATCTGAAGAATTTCATCATTGAGATAGAGCTCTGGATGTGGATGAACTGCCCCATGGCTCCAAAAGTGCATCACCCTAGTTTTCGCAGGGGAAAAGTGGAAGCCATGGGCAGAAGCCCAATTCTGCGGACGACGAATGGCTGCTTGCAGTCGTCGTTCAGTGAATTCTACTAGTGGTATTATAGTACAGGCAAAAATCATCTCCATAGAGAGAGCAAGACACTGACAGCCCCACGGCGGCAACAAGGCCATTTATGGCCACCAGGAAGAGAGGAACATTTAGTACGGACCCCTGTGGTACCCCATTCTCTTGGATATGGGGGGGACTGAAGGAGGTGCCAATTCAAACTTGGAACGGCACGAAAGTAATTGGGAGGTAGCCATGGAGAACCCATCCGTGTAGCGTTGCAAGAATGTGATGACGCCAAGCAGTG
The DNA here is from genome assembly GCA_026315105.1 of Locusta migratoria. Lineage (NCBI taxonomy): Eukaryota > Metazoa > Arthropoda > Insecta > Orthoptera > Acrididae > Locusta > Locusta migratoria. Next base: position 569,518,691 of record CM048747.1, on the reverse strand, counting down.
TCATATGCTTTCCAGAGGCCAAAAAAGATAGCGATGAGGTGTTCATATTGGGCATAAGGGCTGCGGATCTCTGACTCCAAAGAGAGGAGGTGATCAATGGCAGAGTGACCCTGCCGGAAATCACCTTGTTATGTGGCGAGTAGACCCCAATCCTCAAGAACCGACAGCAGTTGTCGGCTCACCAAACATTCAAAGACCTTACATAGAACATTTGTGTAACTTATAGGGCGGTAGCTATCAACATTTAGTGGATACTCACCTAACTGCAATTGAGAGATAATGATACTCTCCCGCCATTGGGACGGGTATGCTCCCTTGATCCAAAGACGATTGAAAAAATCGAATAGGTGGCATTGGGAGTTTAGGGAAAGATGTCTAATCATCTGGCAGTGGATCCGGCCTGGTCCCGGAGATGTATTGGGGCAACTGCCAAGAGTGCTTTAAAATTGCCACCTGCTAAATGGGGCATTATATGGCTCTTGTCGATTTGTATGAAACACCAATCGCTTTCACTCAGCCCGTTCTTTCAGGGTACGAAAACTTGGGGGGAGGTGGGGGTGGGTGGGTGTAGGTGGTGGAGGCCGAATTGAGAGCGACGTGTGCTGCCTAATTCTCGGCAATGATAGTTGGGTCAGTATGAATAGTACCGTGGATGGAGAGACCCGTGACCCTGCCGGAGGGTGGTCGCCCAATATTCGGTGAATCTTCGTCCATATCTAAGAATAAGAGACATGGGGTGAAATGGTGGAAACATATTCTTCCCAGCATGTCTGCTTGCACGGCTGGATGAGTCGCCACATCTGGGAGCGAAGACATTTAAAGGCAACCAGGTGTTCTACTGTGGGGTGGCGCCAGTAATACTGCAGAGCTCTGCGGCGATTGCAAATGGCAGCGGATATCTCCGGTGACCACCAGGGCACTATCCTTCGCCGGGGTAAGCCAGAAGAGGATGGTATAATGGACTCAGCGGCAGAGATGACCACAGAAACAATATGGTGAGCAGCCATTGTTGTGTCAGCGGGGAGAGGGGTTTCCAGCGTTGCAGCTGAAGTGTACGCTACCCAGTCAGCCTTGTGGAAGGACCAGTGGGGTAGGTGTGCATGGGGTTGGCAGTGGGAAAGCGAAAGGAGGATGGAAAAGTGGTCGCTTCCATAAAGATCGTCATGTACCCACCAGTTAAGGAGCAGGCGTAAGCCTGAACTACACACAGAGAGGTCTATGGCTGAAAAGGTGCCATGGGCCACACTAAAAATGGGTGGGGGGGGGGGGGCAGTATTTAAAATGCAAAGGTCGAGCTGGGTTTAAAGCAGCTCAATGTCTCGACCACGTACTGTAGTCACGTTGCCCCCCCCCCCCCCCCCCACACACGGGGGTGAAGGGAGTTGAGCGATCAGAGTTGCTAGTTTGGCAGGTGCCACATCTGCATCAGGGGGGAGATAAAGGGAACAGATGGTAATGTCCCATTGTGTCCGGACCCTGACAGTGACAGCCTCCAGGGCTGTTTGAAGTGGCACTGGTAAGCTGTAGACAGAGGCTTGTAAGTAGAGACATATCCCACCTGACGCCCTGTTGTAAACAGTACAGTTACGGTAGTGCCCCCAGGAGCCCCAAAGGGTGGGGGTCCGATGACTAGGAAACCAGGTTTCCTGGAGAGCAACACAAAGATCTGGAAAGGAGCTCAACAGCTGACGCAATTCAGCCAGGTGGCAGAAAAAACCTCCACAATTCCACTGCACGATCAGGCTGTCTCCTGACTGAAGGTGCATGGAGAGGAGAAAGGTGGAAGAGGGATGGCATTATCACTCATCTGTATCCATGGCGTCACTAAGATCGGCGATGGCCAAGTCTTCTGGTGTGACGAGAAGGATGAACTTATCTTCAGGTGCGTCAGTTGCAAGGGCTGGGGCCACCCGGGCTGCCAGTGTCTCCTTGCACATTCTCGTCTTTTCTTTCTTGTCTTCCCGCAGTTCCTTGGGCCGAGCGGAGGAAGGTTTCTCCGGCGAGGCATGAGGAGCGTGGGAAGATTGAGGAGCCAAACGGCTTTCTGACCGCTGGCTGGTGTCCAATTTCTTTGGTGAGACCAGTGGAAAGGGAGGAAAGGAAAGGAACCAGAGAAGGGTTCTTCTGGCTGGGGAGTGGAGGTAACCGACCCCAACATGGGGGGCAGTATTGGCCCTGCAGAGGATGGGGTGACCCCAGATGTCTGGGAGGCCAAGGTAGACTGGCAGCCCAAAGGGCCCACAGAAGGTGGTAGAGTAGTTCGTGGACTGGCCACCAGTGGTGGCGTTATCGTTGTAGCTGCAACATAAGATGTTAGCAGAGGCTGGTGCAACTTCTCATATTTTTTACAAGCCTCAGAGTATGTCAGTCAGTCCAAAGTCTTATATTCAACAATCTTTTGTTCTTTCTGTAGAACAGGACAGTCCTGTGAACATGGAGCCTGGTGACCATGGCAGTTGACGCAGTAACAGGGAGGGGTCCAGGCAGCGTCCAGATGTAAAGGACGGCCACAGTCCTCTGACAGGTTGCAGCTGCATCGCAAGGGAAGGACATATCGCCAAAACCCCAACATTTGAAGTATCTCATTGGAAGTGGTACGTATGGTCGGATGTCGCAGTGATACATGACCATCTTGACCTTTTCGGGTAGTGTGTCACCCTCAAAGACCAACACATATGCGCCGGTGGCCAGCCTATTACCTCTTGGTTCCCAAAAAACGCGCTGGACAAAATGGACTCCATCCCGTCATAGATTTTCGCGTAGCTCATCATCAATCTGCAGCAAAAGGTCTCTGTGGTAAATTACCTCCTGCACCTTATTCAAGGATTTGTGGGGCGTTATCGAGACAGAATGTCTAGATGGTCGCATGCTAGGAGTTTACGCGATTGAGCAGGTGTTTCTGCCTGTAGGACCGAACCATCATGCATTTTGGACAGTCCGGCAACTTCTCAAAATCTTTCCTCGAGGTGTTTGATGAAGAAGGAAGGCTTAATTGCCTGGAAAGATTCCCCATCCTGTCTAGTACACACTAGATATCATGGCAAATATGGCTCAGCCTGTTTTGTGGCCCCACGTTCCCCCAATGATATGGTTAGGGAAGGAAATGATATGCGGTCATGTCTTTCAGAATTAAAATTAAATCTGCCACACTGAAAGACACCTGCTTAGTACCTGGATTTACAGATGTTGTTTTCCTCTTCATTATGAAATGCCTGCCCCGATGCCACCCACTCCAAAACATGGGCTCTCCTCACGGGTGCCACCCAGCCACAGCAACGTCACCTGGCAGGATGACCGTTGCTGGAGTCCTGATGCCCACAGAGACAACATCGACTCTTTGGCATTCATGAGGAGGTCACAGCTCAGGCATCAGCAGTGTGATCCCTGTGCAATTCAGGGGGCTCAACCATGAGAATACATAACAGCCCCACCACACGGACCGGCTACACGTGCTGGTGACCTAACGGGGGAGGGAGGAGTTGGGAAGGGAAAGGTAGGAATCCACACCATAGGGGCTAGGTTGGGAGTTCTTCCCCAAAAGGCTCACACTAAAACCAGGGAGACCAAAATGGGCCGAAATTGGTGGAAACAACAAGCAAAACAGAATTGCATAACCAGCAGTACCATGGAAATAGCCGGGCCATCAACGTGAGAAAACCTAGAGACGTGGTTGGAGAGGGCTAGTGGGGAGGAATGGGATTAGGGACGGGATGGAACCGAATCGGGGGAGGGGGGGGATGATGCGGCCTGGGGAAGTAGTAAGGAAGGTCACAATGGCTCGGGACCCGTGCGCGCCACACACGTACCCACAAAAGAGATTTGAGCCCCCTTGGGGGGAGGAGGGATGTTTCCTGTATACACCATATTCCAATGTCCAATCATCCTTCCTGTAAACCAAGACAGCTAACAATGGAAGCTTTCCATTCCTTTCAGTCTCCATCATGAACTTTACACTGGGATGAGTGCAACTTAAATTACCTAGAAAAATGTTTAGAGCATCTCTCCAATGTGGCCATACTATGAACATATCAATGTACCTCCAGAATGTGGATTTAAAAACTACTTCTTCACCATTGTGTCCTCAAAAGCTTCCATAAGTTAATTGGTGGATATGGTCTATAATGTGCTTCCCATTCCCACTGTCAGTTTGTTCAAAATTTTTGTCATTAGATAAACAGTATGTTGATGTCAGCGGATAGTGGCAATGCTCCATTACTTCCTTGCCAGTTTTCACCAATTAACTACAACGATTCTTCTAGTGGAATCCAGTCAAAGGTGACACTACATCGAAGCTGACAAACTGGTCCGAGGGATCCAGACTCATAGACGTCAGTTAATAAAAACCACAGAATTGGAAATAAGATGTTCATAAAATGATATGTGGGCCATTTAGAGGAAATGCACAAATGAACCACTATCTGCATGCAAAAATCTGTCATCCTCTGAACCAACACACTGCAAACACTGTCAAAAAGAGCTTTTGCCATTTCAACACTGAAAGTTTGACAAAAGAGCTAGGCCATCTTAGAGTTGGTTTCAAGCAGTAACTGTATACACACACACAGATTTGCCATTCCTTCTAGTTTGGAGCTTTGCGTGAACCACTATAAGCCACTTGTAATCAATTAATCAATGGCTTTCCTACCTTATGCTAGACGCAGATCACCTAAAGTAGAAAGACTTTAAAAAGATATGACTTCAAATATGTTTTATCTTCGAGCCAAGGTTAGAGCACTCATGGTCACAGTAAAAGGTGACGAAGGATTGTGGAAGCCTGATGTGTACAGAATGCCCCATCGTGGCAAAGTTAACATTGGAAAAAACAATTTTAACTATTCAAGATCAACGTGTTGAGCACCCTTGACACACAAAGTTCCTTCAGCCAGAAAAATTTGTAGTGGCTGATCACTTTCACACTGTATGGCATGGAACAATGTATGATGAGACACAAATGGTTTCCTCTGTGTCTCATTGCTGGACTCCGTTTTAAAAGAACCCACTGAAAATCACCTTCCTGGCAATTTTAAAAATAGAGACAAAGATGTTCCAATAACTAAAAATGTCAAACCTGTTCTTATTAGACATCAAAAATCAATGGTCTTTCATTTAGCACCACTCTGTAATAACAGCACTGAATAGTGTCTTATCACTTACCCTGGCTTGCCCTGCTGGGGCACTGTACAAAAGAGGGTGAAACCAACATTTCTTGGACAACTGCCGTTGGCCTCTTGAGTCGCTCCAACAGCACTAAAAGAGAAGGTCGCATCGCTGTTGTGTCATGGCATGCAGAGTAGGTTTTAATTATCTATTTATGTATTCCATATGATCTGATGGTACACAGTGTGTTACAGATGCCGGAAAACAATCAGTTAACAATGTTAACATATAATATCATAATGTACTATATTTCAATGTTGGTTTACTTTACTTTTCACCATTACTCAGTGTTTTCGATTTATCATACATAACAAGATTACTGTTCTAAGTATTCATTTACAGAGTAAAAACAGTGACACAGCAAATATGACTTCACAGCTTTGCTAAATTTTATGTTGTCTTTGATGGACTTAATACTAGTGGGAAGATGATTGAACAGTTGGAGGCCCATGTGGAAAGCTCCCTTTTTACACAGTTGAGTATTTCTACATAAGACGTGCAGATTTGAGTTATTTCTGGTGTAGTGTTTGCGTATTTCATTATTTTTTACGACTCTGGAGTCATTTGGCGCTATATGGTTTTTGAGAAATTTTAGAGTCTCGAGAATATGTAGGCATGGCAGAGTAAGGATTTCCAACTTTCTGAAGATGGGTTTGCAGGAGTCTCTGGGTTTGCTCCCAGTAATGATCCTCATTGCTCTCTTCTGGATTCTGAAGGTGCTCAGGGCAGTTGGAGAATTTCCCCAGAATATCACACCATATTTTAGGTGGTCTTATATGTAAGTGTAGCATGCGCTGGTTACTGTTTTCAGGCTGGCACATGGTTTAAGTACACTCAAAGCATAACAGCCAGTACTAATTCTGGCATTTACCTTTTCTATATGAGTATTCCATTTCCGGTTATCTTGAACCCACAGATCCAGGAATTTGAAGGCAGTGTCAGTATTGTAGCACTACATCGCAGTCATCACACTGGAATATCTATTTCAGTACATCTTTGTTTTTATTAATTTTTGTAAGAGGCAAAATTTACGTATTTTTCAAAATTTTAAAGAAATCTGTAATATCATAGTAAAGTCAGAATAGTTAGTCATAGAGTAACTGGGTCAAAACACTACAATCACAGTTATCATTTGTCGTAAATATAGTATAAATAGTAACCGCAATAGCATTGCTTTCTCTCTCAGTCATTGTTTTACGGTGTGTAAAGATCTCTCTTTAATCGTCTCGCGTAATTCTCTTGCAAAATAGTCTGGAATCATGTATGGAAATATTTAATTCACATTTAAATTATTCCTACAGAAATGAAGGACTTTGATAGTTAACAATGAATGATCGAAAGGTTACGCGATTGCATAGTTAATTATCTATGGACTGCAATTTGGGATTAGGCTATGGAACGTATAAAAAGTCTGCCTCTGTCGAGATAGTTAATATTCAAGGGGACTTAAAAAAAACTGACAATTAATTTCATTGAGAAAGGATAGAGTGTATTAAGGAACATTAATTTGGCTTTGGAAGAATATTTTGTACTTTGATTGTACCGGAGATATAATGAACTATCAATGAGAAAAAATATATTTTGAGAATTGTCTCTCAAATAATGTGTGACTTTGTTCAGTGTATGATGTAACTGTGTGCTTTTAAAGTGAAAAATATAACAGGAATTGTGTTTTAAAAAAAGTTTTAATATTTGAAAATTACTTTTAAATAAAATCCTTGACTGTGTTGAGATAGGAATATGGAGAATAAATGTATTAAAAACATTAAGTAAAAACAAAATCAAGCTTAAGGCCAATTAGCAAAGACTATTTTTCACGAAAGAATTACGGTTTTATTACTTGATAGGATTTCGGTTATTCACTTGGTTTTTTTTTTTTTTTTTTTTTTTTTTTTTTTTTTTTTTTTTTTTTTTTTTTTTTTTACAATATTTAATGCTGACTTTCTGCATCCGATCGGTTAGGAATGAAGCGCTCCAATTGTTTGCAATTTCTCTGATGCCATAGTGTTCTATTTTTTCCAGTAATACATTGTGGTCAAAAGCCTTTGACAGATCCAGAAATATGCCTGTTGTGGGTCGTCTTTTATCTAACAGATCTAATAGTGTATTTATTCAGTCATATAGTGCAGTTTCAGTAGATTTGTTGCTTCTGAACCCATGTTGTGCTAAACTTAGTAAATCCTTTTTTTCAATGAAGTCCACAAGTTTTTTGTACATTATTTTTTCAAAAACTTTAGAAAAGCAGGATGTGATAGAGATAGGACTGTAGTTGTTCATATCTTTATTTTCACCTTTTTTGAAGACAGGGATTACTGTAGATAGTTTCCTGCCTGGAAGGAACAGTCACAGATGTGATTTAATGGTTTAGCAATTGTGTGTTCACTATTTTTGACAGGTGCTGGGATGCCATCAATTCCAGCTGAATATGAATTTTTTAACTCTCTGAGGGCTTTTGCAACATCTTGTTCAGTGACTTTGGTCATGAACATTGACTCTGCACATGTGTGGTATTATTGGTTAGCTGATTGATAGTTTGCGTTAGGATTATTTTTGACCAATATTTCTGCTATGCTTGTAAACATTTTGTTGAAAGAGTTCACCACAACTTTGGGTTTAGGTATAGTTTCATTGTTGAGTTTGATTTCTATATTTGTGTGTGTAGCTTTGATTTCCCCTCTTTCCCTTTTTATGATATTCCACATTGCTTTTATTTTATTGCTGGATTTGTCAATGTACTCATCACTATGCATCCTTTTGCCTGTCTTATCACTCTTCTTAATATACATGTGTAGTTTTTATAGTTTTATGTTAGTTCTGGGAGTCAATACTTTGTTTACATAACACATGGAGTATTCTTTTATGTTTGCAAGATATTTTTGTAGCTGGTGTAATCCAAGTCTTGTTTCTCTTATTATTATTTATTCTTACTCGTTTTTGTGGAAAAGCCTCTTCAAAGTGGTGGATCATAGTGTCACGAAATGTGTTGAATTTCTTGTTGACATCATTAGCTGGATACATCTCAGTCCACTTTTCTTTACTAAGGAGAACATTTAGCTTGTTCAAGTTATCTTGAGTGAAGAACCTTCGTAAAGTTTTAGGTGGGACTGGGTTTGAGCTATCTTTGCTAACACCTACCTTTAGAATGTCACATGAGAGCAAACAATGAATTAAATGGGGAGTTTGAAACTAACACAATCATAATAAAGAAACAACAACATATGGAGAGGCATTGAATTAAAATTTATGCCTCTACTTATGTTTAATACCTTTGGTATAACGAAACAATGTTGTCTCAAGTAATTGTATTATTTGTTGATAAAGAAACAACAGTTGGCTTTCTATTAATACATTAACAGAGTGAAGGCAGAAAAGGTTGCAAATATGACATTGACTTATAGTGAGAAAGAGTCTATTTCCTCCTATGAAAAAAGCAAATCAGGTAATATGGCAGTATGGAGTAGATAAAGAAGATATAGGAAAAAAGAAGATGATATAAAGCAACAATACTGGGAGTGATAGATCAGTTCAACAAGATTTCTCAGAAGAAGAGCAAGCAAAAATGAGTTAGAGAATGAAGAAATACTAGTGAAGATAACTGTGTAAGTGTAGTACACAGTGGATGAATAAATAAAACAAAATGAAAACCAACAATGCCCTTGTAATGCAAAACTGAGAAGAATGGAATGAAAGTCAGTGTTAACTTACCGTAAACAACACAAAATATTTTTGATTGTTTTCACCAACACAGTTATTCACCCATGGACAATGGTGATCCATCTTCCTAATACATCTGCAACAGCATGGACAATACTAAACTAGTCAAATAGAGACATTTAATCCATTGTAAAAAAAGGAGGTAAGTATATAAAATGATTAGATTATGACATTTTATTCATTGCTGTTACAACTGACTCACTGCTTAAAACACACTAAGCTCCAAATCTAAATTCAGTAAAAAACAACTTTATCTAATGCAACTGTCATGTGATGACAAAGGCAATTTCCTCACAGAAGATTTCTACATAACTAACAGTCTGAAAGTATTAATACTAATTTGGCCTACCTTTGGCAAACAGAGCAATGATGTGCTCTTTCTGGTTTGATGCTACAACACTTGGGACACTTGAATATAACCTGTCCTTCGCGAAAACCCATCTGCTGAATCATCTCTTTGGTGGCATTTCCTTTTGGTACTGCACCCTAAAAAGGGAATCAGTAATATTACAATATTATTTCTCACATTTTATATCCTTTAGGAGTACAAAGGACCCATACTGAAAAGCAGAATCATTCTGCTATCGACATGGCAGCTTTTGGACTAAATCCTTTCTGGAACTAGGGTGCCCACATGCCTGTGCGCGCGTGTCCACACACACACACACACACACACACACACACACACACACACACACAGAGGTTGGTTGTGTTAGATTGGGTTGAGCTGGTAGAGACGGAGAGAGGTAGAAGTCTAGAGGGTGGTTGTGGTGGATATCTTGGTACATGAGCATAAGCATGTTAAAAATAGTGGTGGGTTAGTGGTATGAACAGATTGTTCCATAGGGACATGATCTCTGTGGCTGGGGTTGGGACTGGGACTGACATAAGGAAAGATAAGATGTGGGTAAGGTGGGTGGCAGAACACCACTTTAGGACAGACAGGAAAGAACTTGGGTGAGATGTATCTCATTTTAGTGTATTATGATAGGCAATAAAACCTTGATAAAAGATATGGTCCACTTGTTCCAGTGCAAGGTGATGAGGTGGCGTTACCTCGAAGAACAATCTACATAGCACAGCCTCGAAGAACCACTACAGACAGCACTGATTATCATCCTACCCTGCAGTAAGGGACACACCGACATTCTTGCAAGATTAATCCAATTCGATGTCCCAGTCCTGTAACATGCTTATCCAATCCAATCCCATCAGAGGCAAAAAGGCGAATGTAAATACAATGCAGTTACATCAAATATCCACTCTGCTGCAATTATTGCACATATTTTAATGCCAATACAACAAGCAACCCACTGTCCCCAGATATTCCAAGCAACTGTTCCTCTTTCTTTGGCCTATCAATCTTTCCAATTCAACTCTGTACGTCATCATGATGCACTGCTCACTATTACTTCTGAAATACAAATACCGCAAGATAGAAATTTATGTAACAGTGTACAGGATGACCAGCCAGTCAGTTCAGGGAAATAATTCAAAAATTTTATTTCAAAACTTCGCCTAAGTTTTACAAGCGTTCTTCCACTGTTTATCTCATACACACCCATTCTTTGTCGGGTTCCGAAACTTTCATAACAGGGTTCATTATATTTTCTGTGTCAGTACCTTGGCAATAAATATACGTGAAACACAACGCACATCAGAATTAGGAGAAGTAATTTCCAGTTGTTACTGCCGGAGATAGCCTAAGTTGATGTGTAAATAATTATTAATCCTGATAGAGAAGTAAAGTGAATTTTTATTCCGGTACCCCAAGACAGGTACTTGTAACATTCTATGATGTGGTAATAGTAATGGTATGTTGTCCTTATTCTGTGTAGCGAGATCCAGTGCTATTTTGCAGTGATGAGTAACCCAGACGTTAGTAAAACCTGTTCTCTTTCAAGTAACACATTATTAACCATGAAGAACCTATTAAAATGTACTCCAGTCACTCATAATATAGATTTTCGTAAGATCTATTAGTGTGTAAGGTTTTTCAGACGTATGTCTGTCGAGTTCACACTTATATTTTTAAAGTATCTTAATTATCCTTGAGAATTTTAAGTATACCGTCATTAAGTGAGGTAGAGTTAACATTTTGTTCCCATTAACGATTTATCCCTTCTTATTAGCCATTGTGAAGTGTCACATTTTGTTACCAAATACATAATGTGCAAACTTCCATATGGGAGTTTATGCTGTATGCTTCCATTGTCAGCGAACCATTATTTATCATTTAAATTTCCAATTGTTAGAGTGATTCGGATGTGGTCTGCCTTTCCTGTGCTGCCTTCATTTCTTTGAGACCTTTTAGTGCCTATCAAAGTTTGAAGTTAGTGATTATAAACATTTAAAAAAATGATTGCGCGCTTTTTAATTTTTAAAATCAACCAACCCACCTTGTTTCCTTCAATCCTTTTTGATAAAATTTAAACCCACATCTTGTTTTCTGGCTTGAACTAGTGTCAATTCAACCAAAACAGAGACTGTATCAACAATTTCGTCATCTTAGAGCTGTTATGTTATGATATTTATGTAGATGTCAGATTCTCAAAACAAATGGCTAACAGTTTGGAACCTTGTGCTGCTGAAATTCAACACATAGAAGCCTTGAGACGTCGTTGAAATTTTAAAATGTGTACTTTAAATGCCTGATCTTTGTCTGTTACGTATCGAACGGACTTTAACCTCCTTTCCATTTATCTGGATGAAATTCATTTACAAATCTCTGATACGTTATTTATTGTATCTGCTGTTTGTAGCCAATGTTATTCTGCTGCAGATTTATTTTACATGCACCTGTGCGAATTGCCACCAGAATTTTATTTCTTTGCTTTGTTAAGGCGCATACTATTACACCGTCACCTGACGTTAGACCACCTGCCTTCTTCAAGCCTGTTGCAATCAGCTGTAGCCGCTCCACCACACTCCCCTCTTCGTGCCGCCACCTGCCTCTTTTGTGTCCCCACCTGCCTCTTTCGTGTCCCTCGCCTCTCTCCCATCCTGCCAAGCATGTAGCCCAGACTTGCCACCCCTCTCCCCCCGCCTACAACAGGCAGCCATTATACTTTTCTGATTATCACCTCCCCTACCGCCCTACGCACCACGTGCGAGTTTGACAGTTGTGTTTGTTTACAAACAGTCCCCGTGCCTCATAAGCTGCAGTCACACACGAAGTATCTCAGCACTGGTGATTCATGTAATAATACCAATTGAGGCTCACAAGTGATACACCTTATGAAATTCTATGAAGATTTGTTAATTTTGTGATAAGCAATATTAACTCTTCTTCTATGTAATGATTGTAGACGTTTATTAAAAGCAGCTATGTTGGAGAAAAAACCTTAATTTTTATCCAAGAAATTATTATAACTATTTTTAAGAGTACTCCTTTTCCTATACTTGACAGAGTATCAAGTAATTTAGTTCTTGCTGTGTTATATACACCATTAAGTCACCCATATTTAGTTTGCTGTTAGCATCATTTGAGGTCGATTGTGTAATAATCACTTTCGAAATGCGAGTTTGATGTAGTGGTAATGTTATTGTGTAGTTTTCTGACATGACCTATTTCACTTTTGGGAAGTATTCTGATTCAATGTGGTTGTTACTCAGACGCACATTATGCCTCCTCCCTTCCATCCTCAGTCTAATGGTGAAGTGACTTGTGCATACTTTTAAAGTTCAAATGCGTAAATATGTGACCTCCTGCTCTGTGGACGATGCCATTATCCATTTCTTTATGTCCTATCGATTCACACCGGTGGAGAAACGCATCCCAGTGGACTTACTTCATGGCAGGCAACCTTGCAATCTCTTCTAGTTGTTGTTGCCCCAGCAGTCGAGTGCTCCGGCACAACCACCAGGTCTCTATGTTCCGGGTTCTCTTGTGTGGGCACGTGGTTTTGGCTGTTATCCTAGTTACTTTCCAGGTAAGACGTGTCTTGGCCACCGCCTCTGCACTGTGGACACACTCCGTCGTCACTGGGATCAGTTGCGAATGCCCAGACGAGTACAAAAATCTTGAGAAACAGAAGAGTGAATGCAGTGTCATTATTCGAAACAAGTGCATGTGGAAAACCTGCCACGGCGAAAACTTTAGACAGTGACTGAATAGTTACAGCAGTGGACATGGTATGACAACGAAAAATGTATGGAAAATTTGAATAAGCATCCACAAGAAAAAACCAATAAGAGTTAAGGCAAGGTCCCCCATAATCCATATTCACTCGTTGTTGGGGGTGTGGCCAAGAAGAGGAACACGCCCGAGGCGCCGCCTGTTGCGATGCACACAACGAGCACTTAGCTACCAGTCTCGTAATGTCATCATCGATACCGGGCCACAACACAAGTCGGCAAGCCAATGTTTTCGTGCGGGAAACTCCCCAGTGTCCTTCATGAAGCATCTGAAGTACTTTTGAACGAATTTCTGCCAAGATCAGTACCCGCGGAGATTGTCCATCTGTAGCCAAAACGAGAACCCAGTCCCATTCAGACAGATGAAAACAGAAATAATAATACTTGTGGAGGGGATCTGAAGGCCTATGCAGAGGGCATCTGGCCAGGCCACACGAATGTAGTGAAGAATGCGCCACAGCACCGAATCAGACATTACTGCCTTAGCCAAGACCGGTGCAGTAATAGGAAAACCACCAACAGTACCCTGAGCTTCCTCATCCAGAAAAAAGCACAAAAGTTCTTCTCTATCAAAGTCAGGATCAGGACCTGCCGCATTAGTATATTGTACTTTTTGACAGAAATAATTATAACGAAAAAGAAAGAGAGACCAACGCTGCAATCCATGACCTGCTTTATCAGGATACGCCGCTGTAGGGTGAAATAGGAAGACCAAGGGCTTATGATCAGTAATGAGATGGAACTTGACCCCATACAAGTAAATGCGAAATTTCTTCAAAGCATACACAATGGCTAAACCCTCTTTTTCAATTTGAGAGTATCGTTGCTGGGTAGCCATCAATGTCATAGATGCATACGCGATGAGGCGATCTGACTCATTGGAATACTTATGAACCAAACCAGCACCAATGGTATATTGAGAAGCATCCGTAGCCAGAACCAAATGTTGCCCAGGAACATATGCTGTCAAACAAGGGGAAGAAATCAATAAGCACTTCAAAGTGCAAAACGCACATTCACACTCAGCAGACCAGACAAAGGGAACACCTTTGTGAAGCAGATGGTATAAGTGGTGCACCACCGAGGCAGCCCCTGGTAAGAAGCATTGGTAATATGCAATGTTGCCCAAGAAAACCTGTACATCTTTGACAAACGCGGAATGAGGCAGAGACTATACCGTGGCCATGTGGTCCGGCAAAGGCTGGACGCCCACTGAAGACACTTCAAACCCCAAATAAGGAATAGACAGTTGGAAAAAATTAGACTTGGCCAGGTTGCAGCGGAGGCCAGCTGCTTGGAGAACAGAGAAAAGTGCCTGCAAGTTTTGTAAATGTTCATGGGGTGAAACTCCGGTCACAACAATATCATCTACATAGTTAACACACCCCGGAACTGGGAGGAGGACCTGCTCTAAAGAATGCTGAAAAATAGCAGGGGCACTAGCGACCCTGAAAGGAAGCCGTTGATATTGGTGTAAACCAAAAGGAGTGTTTACAACCAGGAGACATTTTGTCTCGTAGTCCAACGGAAGCTGAAGATAGGCTTCCACCAAATCTATGTGAGAAAAAGAATGTGAACCAGAAAGTAAAGCTAGGAGTTCATCTGTACGAGGCATGGGGTATGAGTCAATCACAAACTGCACATTGGTTGTAACTTTAAAATCCCCACAGATACATAAAGACCCCCCTGCCCCCCTCGGGTTTCTTTACAATAGCCAGCAGCATAGCCCATTTACTGGAAGAAATAGGAGTTAAGACTTTTAAGTCTTGGAGGCAATCGACTTCAGCCTTAAGTTGGTTGCGCAGTGCCACCGGCACCTAGCGCACGTGAAATAACATGGGGCATGCTGTTGGTGTCATAGTAATGTGGGCGGTAAAGCCCACGGCAAATGCCAGCCCACCAGAAAACACAGAAGAAAATTTGTGGCAAAGGGCATCCAACTCTGCAAAAAGGTACCAAATCCGAAAGAAGATTGACAGAATTGTCAATAGTAAAGCCAAAACCATTAAACACATTAAGACCGAAGATGTTAACACCCGCAGTGTCGTCAACAACAACAAAGGTGACCGGCCTGACAACAGATTTATACTCCGTTGAGGCCTTAAATTGACCCAAGATAGGAATGCGCTGGCGGCTATAGCAACATAAAGAATGGTTAACTGCTGCCAAGAGGGGCAAGCCTAGCCGTACATACATAAGATAATAAAGAAGAGTAATGGAAGCTCATCTATCTACAAGTAAGGCATGCTGCCTTGTCGAAAATCTGAACTTTAACAATATGTTTGTGAGACAGGAAGTGAACTTTCTGGACAACATTAACATCCGTCTCATCGTCCTGCTCACTCGGGCGGGAACAGCAAACAGAAGCCATGTGGCCCTTTTTCTTGCACGCGTGACATACCACCCAACACTTGGGGCAGTCTGCCCTGTCATGCTGTACAAAACAAAGGGGGCAAAATGGTAAAGGTCACTGCATACGAACAAGATTGTGCTACGCAACCAGTGGTTTATGCGAAGCCGCAGCCTGTTTACGACTGGGCGTGTGGCGAATGGGGTGCTCCCGTACATCAGCAACCTCCTCATTGCAGCTACACCATCCCAAGTCTCAAGTTGGTTCCCTGCAGCCCATGAGACCTCAAAACATTGCACGATGTTTAGAACATCCCTCAAGGTTGGATTTTCTGGTTGTAAGGCACACTGGCAAACTTTCCTATCTGGAGCAAGCCTGAGAATTGCATCACGAACCATATTGTCTGCATACGATTCCTTGTGGGTCGGGGTAATGAACATACTACCGCTAAGACCTCGCAGCTCTGTGGCCCACGATTGATAGGACTGAGTCGGTTTCTTATGCGACAGGTAAAATTCCCCCCGTGCCGCAATAACATGTGTACGTAGGTGGTAATGAGCTGACAAAAAAAAAAAAAAAAAAAAAAAAAAAAAAAAAAAAAAAAAAAAAAAAAAAAAAACCATCTCATAGAATGACAAAGCATCCGGTTCCTGCAGGGGGGGCAAGTTGACGCCAAAATTGATAGATGTGAGGGGAGAACCATGGGAGAAATAAAGCCTTACACACAGCTGGGTCTGACACCCCAAACGCAAGGAAATTCTGGTGCAGCCGGTTTTCATAAGAGTCCCAATCTTCTAAAGAGTCATCAAAACCAGAGAAACGAGGCGGGAATGCCGTAGCAGTAGACACAGAACTGGAATCAATCGCCGGAAGAGAAGCCGACGGCAACCGTGACACAAGGGAATAAAAACGTTCCGCCTGACCCGACACGATCACAGTTAACCGATGAACAGACTTAACGACAGTCTGTAAAGATTGTTGGAGAATTTGGTCCCATGAGGGCAGCTGAAAGTCTGCCGGACCGAGTCCCTCGTTTTCCACCATTGTCCACGACAAGCACACACCAAGTCGAATACTACACTTGTCGCCAATTGTGTTACAACTAATAACACACCTATGCACGCTATGCTAGCCGTGACCCAATACAAAAGTCTGGATTTGCCTCATTTGGGTCTGAGGACATTCAATATGAACTGTTACCACTCCTGTCCCTCCTAACTGCACAATCTTGAAGCACACACTCATTTGTATACACTGGCGAAAATCATACTGGATTGAAGTGGCCGCAGCTGGGCCGGTACCTCTGTTAAGTGGCCGCGTGACCGGCAGGATGCAGCATGATAGCTCAGCCAGCGCCGCACGACAGCCAGTACTGGTAACAGGCAGCACGCCATTCAAACATACGCGCTCTGTGTTACTACAATTGGTGAAACCATTTCTGAGTTTCAGTGATACTAATACACAGAAAAATTAGAATAAAATGAAATATACGAAAGATTTAAAACATATGTTTATGCCTTGAGTAAATTTAGAAAAAAATGTGAAATAAATTTTTGCGTCAATGAAATGTCATAAAATACAATAATGATAATTTTCTGTGAACTGTGAACTGGAGCTAGTCTTTGTATTGGATGCCACTAACATGTCCGTAACATACCCCAGATATCCAACTGGGGAAAGGGAAACTACAGTTTACTGTGGAATCCAAAGCATGTTTCATTTTTGCTGACTCTTCACACTGTTGAGAGTTGAAATAAAATAAAATAAATAAATAAATTTGTGATTCGATTGAGTTTGAAACCCATGACCTCTCGCTCTCCAACTGTGCCAGCCAGGCTTCAAGCTAAATATCAACGTCAATTACAGGATACTTTGCCAACCAAGATAAAAATATTTAATTTCCAATAAAATAATACTTAGGTTATTAATCAAGATAAAATTTATGCATCTTTTAAGTTACTTCTTATAGCTTCTTGTTCATTAACTTTCCTGTGATTCCTTGTCTTAACAACAAAAGGCATATTACTAGACTAATAAGACTTTCCCATGTCGTCGTCGTCGTCACACATTTGAAATGTTCTAAATGAAATTACATCTCTGTTGCTGAAGCTCTCCAAACCTGCGACAGCTTCCACTGTAGCACCATTATAAATACTATAGCTGTTGTAAACCATCTATTACCATGACCTGCATCACCCACATTAGTAACAGTGAAACTGAAAACACCATCATGAAAAACAGAAGGACCTAGAAGTACAACCTGTCCTCCTAATCCACTTGAGGCTTTGATTTCAATATTATCAACTGCTGTATACTCGGTAGGGTGTGAATGCATAAACAACAGATGTCATTACATTTAGAAAATTTCAAGTGTTTGAGGTGCACAACAAGGACATGGGAAAGTCTTATTATTCTAGAAATATGCCTTTTGTTATTAGGACAAGGAATCACAGGAAAGTTAATGAACAAGAAGCTAATTGTGTCTGGCTTAAAGGTTCTGGTAATTGTTATAAAATAAGAGTTGTTGGAGACATCACATACTACTACAGAAATTAAATAGTTTGTCCTTGAACCTTTTTACTTAAAACAAAAAATTATACTTTAACAATTAAACAAATCATAGAGTGAGGTAAAGCTTACCAGAGGAGTTTGTTAGCACAGCTTCAATGTAAAGTGTGTGACCTTGACAATCACGGGCAAACATTATGACAATGTGTGTGTGTGTGTGTGTGTGTGTGTGTGTGTGTGTGTGTTTACCTGACCTTTTCCCCTAAGGCAAGTCCTTCCGCTCACAGGATTGGAGTGACTGCTCACCCAATCCCATGCTACCCTGCATCATTTCCTTTTTCCCCTCTCCTTTCTCCCTGTTTTCTGAAGAAGCAATCTACGTTTGCGAAAGCTCAGCATCTGCGTTTGTGTGTTTTTATTTATGTGGGTATCAACAAACCGGTGCCTTTTCGCCTGGTGAAGTTAAACCATCTTCATTATTTTTTATAAATATTTTTCCGACCAGGAAATATACAAATAAAAATCCAACATTATAATGTTTGTCCCCGATGAACTATGAAACTACATAACTAATTTTAATGACATTTTACCCAGTATGTGTCAACTTAAAAGATGGCGTAAGTTTTATCTCGATTAATAACTTAAGTGTTATTTTTTATTGGAAACCATTTTTTTTCTAGGTTGGCAAAGTGTTCTATAATTGACATTGATACTTTGCAAACAATGTACACTAGGTGTAGCCCCCTCCACAGATTGCAGACTATGGATGTTCATGCAGATAGCAAGGCTAGGTGAACAGCAGAACAGGCTTACAAACTGAGCTGCAACCACTGTGCAGCTTTCTACATGGGCACGACCAGCAACAACCTGTCTATCAAGGTGACTGGCCATCGTCATACTGTAGCGAGGAGACAGCAGGACCATCCTGTTACAGGATATGCAGCAGTGCATGATGTGGCTCATTTCAGTGACTGCTACACAGCCTGTGCCATACGGATTCTCCCCACAAACACTAACTTGTCTGAATTGCACAGTTAGGAACTCTCTCTACAATATATTGAATGCTCCCGCAATACCTGAGCCTAAACATTCACTAGTTTCTGCACCTACTACTCTTCTCTCCTTCCTTTCCCTACCCGCTCTCCAGCTTACGAACATATCCCTTTCTGACACATACTCCAGTCCCTTTCTATCTGTCAGACAGCACTGACGTATTGCTCCATCCCCACCGGCACCCCTTCCCTCCCTTCCTGCTTCCCTCTCAATGCCGCTTCCTCACACCCGCCACTGGTTGCTCTCACCTCAGTTGTGTAGCAGTCCAGCCGCAACAGCTGGAGATGGCAGGTGTGTGTGTGTGTGTGTGTGTGTTCTCTATGGCAGATGAGGGCTTAACTGCCAAAAGCTTCATTTTTCATTTATTGTTATGTGTGCCTTTACGCAGCTCATTGGGCAGCTCTGTGGTGAGTAGCAACCTATGCTTTCCAAAATATAGTTGAATCCTTTAATGTAAATCCATTATTTGGAAAAATACGTACTTTGCATTTAAATACCAAATAAAAAATGGATTTAGTATTTTAACAATGGAAAATCTGATTGGAAATGTCAATAATGGAGAACAGGTAACAACTGTAAAGAGGCTCGCTGAACTCCTGGCAGGGATGAAAATAGATAATCACATAGACATACTTAATTTTCAGCCATGGCTTTCATCAGGAGAACAAACACATACATTCATGCAATCACTTACACACAACCACCATGTCTGGCCTCTCCAGCGCCACAAGTATCTAGAATGTGAGTGAGGTTGGAAGTGGAGAGTTTTTACAAACCATCATGCACTATGGAACTTTCCATCCCCACCTTTATCCGGCATCCCTTCCCCTCCACACCCCACCTAACTCACAGTTTAGATACATGTGGCGCTGGAGAGACCAGACATGGTGCTTGTGTGTGAGTGATTGCGTGAATGTATGTGTTTCTTTCCTGACGAATGCTATGGCCAAAAATTTAAGTGTGTGTATGTGATTATTTTTGTACCTGTCAGCAGCTCAGCGAGCCTCTTCACAGATTTAGTATTTTGTATTCGAAATACAAAAATTTAAAAGCATTTGGATCTTGTGAAACATTAGCTTGGCGGTGTTCGACGTCTCCCAGCAGCATACCCATAAGTTATTTCAACATTTGGATGTTTTACTTAAATTCTTTTTTACAGTATTTCTACATCACTTGGTACTTTGACAATAGAATCTAAATTCTGGTTAAAATTTTTATCAGAAAAATCCCGATTTTGTCAGAATATAGTCAGCTAATAGTGGTATTTGGAAAGTTAAAATGCTTTGTTTGGAGTATTAGATAATGTCAGTAGATGAGTAGTATATGACGAGTAACAGTAGTTTTCCTTGTAACATGCACATATACGTAAGCAGTGCCAGGACACCTCACCCTCCTTCCTTCGAAACCTTAACTTTTCATCCCTCATCTGCTTTACCTAGTCTTCCTCAACCCACCATGCCACATTCCTGGGTGTTACCCTTAAACTCGCTGATCGTTCCATCCACACTTCTGTGCAAATTAAACCTACTAACCACCAACAGTACCTCCACTTTGCAACCACCATCCCTCCCACATCAAAAAATCCCTCCCTTACAGCCAGGCCACCCATGGACGACACATCTGCAGTGACAAGAACTCCCTTTCTGAATATGCTGAAGGTCTCACAAAGGCCTTCACAGACACTACACCTCTTCCATTCTGTGTGTGTGTTTTGTTTCCCTCCTTTGTCCCATCTCCCCACTCCATTTCTAAGGTTAACCCATTCAGTATGCGCACATGCTCTGTACGCCTGTGCTGTATCCATCCCCACTGCTCCCATGCAGCCTTCCTGCCCCCCCCCCCCCATCCCCTCCCCTCTCCACCTATTCCCTCACCAAAAAGGGTGTTTCAGGGTGCGGCAGCCACGGATGACAGTTGTGTGACTGTGAAGTGTGCCCAAGTGATTGTTCGAATGTCATCTTTTCCGAAGAAGGGTAATAAGCCCATAGCTTAAGTATTGTATAAGTGACTGTCCTTGTTATGTGCCTGTCACTGCTTGTCATATGTATTTGCATTTTGTTTTACATTAAAAAGGTAAAACAGTCAACAATCCTAAGATCAGTTTGAACACCACAGTGCTCTACTAGGCACGGTCCTGTTCGGAGGTGGTATGCCATTCCTTTACTCCGACCTTCTGATTGACTTACCCGGCCACTTATAGGGAGACCTACAGTTGTTGTTGGTTTTTGAAAGGGACTAAGACCTACAGCTAAATGCGGGTTCTGAACCACGGTTCTACTCGATATTTTTCACAACGGCAACACTGCCAGAAGTGAAGGAAGTGGAAAGTGACACATAAAAATCCCAGGACCTGGCAGGAATCGAACCGAGGACCTTTGGAATTGTAGTCTGACAATCTACCACTGTGCTACCGAGCTGCACATTTCATTATTATATTGTTGAATTCCAACCTGAATTTTCCACTATTAGATTTAATCTTAAAGATTACGAATGAAAGAAATGGAAATTCCAGGACGGATTCAACAATATTCTTGAGAAGGATAGGTTGCTTACTCATCACAGAGGTGTCTGAGGAGATGCAGAAAGGCACAGATAACAGAATATAACATTAGAGCTTTCGGCCCTTAGGGCCTCCGTCAGTTAGAGACACACACTTGCACAGACACAACTGCCATCTCTGGCCACTGTGGCTGATCTGCAGTACCTGGCACAGCCTAGGCATGAGTGACCGGTGGTGGGAGTGAGGAGGTGGCGAGGAGAAGGAAGCGGGAGGGAAGGGAAGGATGCGTGGCACGGGTGGGGGAATACGTCAGTGCTGTCTGATGAACAGTGCGGAAGGGAAGGGAAGGGAAGGGATTGAAATGTGTGGCGGAATGGGAGACGAATGTAAGGATAGAGTGTGGCAGAGAAAGGAAGGAAAGGGTGGCAGAGGCAGGAACTAGTGAAGGTTTAGGGCTGGGGGATTGTAGGAGTGTAGGATATATTGTAGGGAGAGATCCCAACTGTGCAATGCAGGATCGGCTACAGTAGCCGGAGACGACGGTCGTGTCTGAGTGAGTGTGTGTATGTTTGTCCCTCTAACCGACGAAGGTCTTAACGGCTGAAAGCTCTAATGTTATATTCTGTTATTTATGCCTTTCTGCAGCTCATCAGATGTCTCTGTGGTGTGTGAGTGACCTATCTTTCTCAAAAAGATTATGAATGAAACACGCAAGATAACTGAGATATTCTGCAAATTTATTGGTTTACAAACCAGTTTTTGGCTATTATGCCACTATCAGGTATACAATAACTCTCAGATACCTTGTGTGTTTCATTCTAATGTATGAAATATTCTGTCAAGAACCGATGGAACAGTGAGTGAATATAATCTAAAAGAAATTAACACATTATAAGGTCCAGTAGTTCATAATCTGTTGTCACTGAACTTCACATAACTGGTAAGAAATGACTGATTCTTCTTGTCAATGAATAAATGGACTTGCTCCAAATCAAGAAGGATCTCCTCCACCATGATGGGAGAGGTGGAACATGAAGTGTGACTGGATTAATTAATGGCATGTGCCTCTCCACTGACCACTGAGAAATCCATAGACTTTAATAGCAGTTTTCATTAGAGGCCTGGTCTTACTGCCCTAAGCGAAAAGTGTTCATATGCAACTAGTGTAAATTTTCAATTTCAGACGTACAAATTTTTTATTTAGAATATACTACCTGTCTAACTGAAAACATTCCAAACAATTTTCTGTTCTTAATCTACACCTATACGCCCATGTTTTGCATTTAAGTTAAAGGAGGGCCTTCACATATTGTCACATTTATGTTTCAGAAACTTAATCAGTAAAAAGTGACCTCTTACATGATATTTTGTTAATAAATTAGTTTTTCGTAACCAAGAAATGTGTAAACCCTTGAGGTTTTTTGCTCATTAAATAGCTTATAAGAAGGGGAAAAGTAGATACCGCCTACAAGAAAATAAAAGAGACATTTGGGGACAAGAAAAGCAACTCTACGAATATCAAGAACTCAGATGGAAAACCAATTCTCAGCAAAGAAGGGAAAGCTGAAAGGTGGAAAGACTACATAGAGCAGCTCTACAAAGGAAATGAACTTAGAGACGATGTTGTAGGAAGGGAAGAGGAAGTAGATCAAGATGAAATAGGAGATACTATACTGAGAGATGAATTTGACAAAGCCCTGAAAGACCTAGATCGCAACAAGGCCCCAGGAGTAGATGACATACCCTCAGAGCTACTAAAGTCTCTGGGAGAGCCAGCCATGACAAAACTATTTGAACTGGTGTGTAGGATGTATGAGACAGGCGAAATACCCTCAGACTTTAAGAAAACTGTTATAATCTCCATTCCAATGAAATCAGGCGCAGACAGGTGTGAAAATCACCATCAGTTTGATAAGTCATGGTTGCAAAATTTTAACACAAATTATCTACAGGAGAATGGAAAAGCTGGTAGAAGCTGATCTCGGAGAAGATCAGTTTGGATTCAGGAGGAACGTAGAAACCCGGGAGGCAATACTCACTTTACGTCTTATCTTAGAAGATAGATTAAGGAAAGGCAAACCTACATTTTTAGCTTTTGTAGACTTGGAGAAAGCATTTGACAATGTTGACTGGAATACACTCTTTGAAATTCTGAAGTCAGCAGGGGTAAAATACAGGGAAAGAAGAGTTATTTACAACTTGTACAAAAGCCAGACCGCAGTTATTAGACTCGAAGGGCATGAAAGGGAAGCATCAGTTGGGAAGGGAGTAAGACAGGGTTGTTCAATTTGTACATTGAGCAAGCTATAAAGGAAAGCAAGGAGAAATTTGGAATAGGGATTAAAGTTCAGGGGGAAGAAATCAAAAGATTATGTTTTGCTGATGACATCGTAATGCTGTCAGAGACATCAAGGACCTGGAAGAGCAGTTGAATGGAACAGACAGCGTGTTGAAGAGATTGTATAAAATGAACATTAACAAGAGCAAAACAAAAATAATGGAATGCGGTCTTAGAAAATCAGGCGATGCTGAAGGAATTAGATTAGGTAACGAAACAATGAAGGCGGCAGATGAGTTTTGTTATTGGGTAGTAAAATAACATGCGATGGTCGCAGTACAGAGGATATAAAATGCAGAATGGCAATGGGAAGAAAAGCATTTTTGAAAAAGAGGAATTTGCTAACATCGAATATTAATTTAAGTGTAAGGAAGTCTTTTCTGAAGGCATTGGTGTGGAGTGTTGCCTTGTATGGGATTGAAATATGGACGATAAGCAGTGTAGACAGGAAAATAATAGAGGCTTTTGAAATGTGGTGCTACAGAAGAATGGTGAAGATTAGGTGGGTAGATCGCATAACTAATGAAGAGGTACTGAACAGAATTGGTGAGAAAAGGAATTTTTGGCATACCTTGAATAAAAGAAGGGACCGCTTGGTAGGACACACTCTTAGACATCGAGGAATCGTAAATTTAGCATTGGAGGGAAGTGTGTGGGGTAAAAATCGCAGAATGAGACCAAGAGACACATAGAGTAAGCAGATTCAAGTAGATGTGGGTTGCCGTTCTTATGAGGAAATGAAAAGGGTTTGCTCAGGATAGAGTAGGGTGGAGAGCTGCATCAAACCAGTCTCCGGACTGAAGACCATAACACACAACAACAAATATCTTAAGCTGTCGTGCAGTAGTGAAGAATAGGACCAACACTGCATTAAAAAAATAAATAAATAAAAATTGCAGATACATCATGACAGGGCCAATATTTCAATGAATTATGAGAGTTAAATAGTGTTAGAGCACATGTAACATCACACCCAGGGGCCAATGTCACTCATTGTACACCCAAACACTCTTCCTCCTGTTTACCTCTTCCTTTGTTCCATCACCCCTTCCTATCAATTCCTCTACATCACAGTCATTTTTCAAGACTGTCACAGTTGAATATTTAATTCATTTTTCCTCAATTAATCCCTAACCATTTGAGTTAGTACACATTTTTTGTCTTCCGACATCCTCATTCAAGGGTGAGTGGCAGACAGTGGTTGGTGTGCACTTGTCTTGGTGAAGGTTAAATTTATGAAATGGAAGCAAGGATGCTCTGTTACACATTAGTAAGAGGTAATTAAACACTAATAAACTATGGAAGCATACATGGTAAGGTCCCAGAGTTAGTACTGTTTATGAAAAGCAACAATGAAAACTTGGTCAAGATTGGACGAAAACAACAGAGATATCCTAAATTTGCATTGAAATATATATTGTAAAGCTACATTACATATCAAGGTGCTGCCCAATGTGGTAGCATAAAGACTAGAACAGAGCACATAAAAAGCAATGGGATGTCATAAAATGAAAGACATATCTACATCTACACAAGCTTCATATTTCTGACTTGTGAGAATCTGTTTAGCATTATTACTAATTTCCAAAAATAATTAACACAATATGGGGTTCAAATTTCTAAATAAAAAGAAGAAAAACATAACTCAACAAGTATATAATTTATTAAAGACTGAATACTCGTTCGAGATATCGCGTGATCAAAAAGTCAGTATAAATTTTAAAACTTAATAAATCACAGAATACTGTAGCATTATTGTAGTCAAGATACATACGAAGCCAACACCGACCACAGTAGTACAGGTTTATATGCCAACTAGCTCTGCTGATGATGAGAAAATCAAAGTAATATATGAGGAGCTAAAGGAAATTATTCAGACAATGGATAAACTGAAGGAACCTGAAGTTCTTGAGAATTTCAAACGGAGCTTTATGCAACAATTGACAGAAACGAGAGGAAATAAAACAGTAGAGTAGGAATGGGTAGCATTGAGAGATGAAATAATCAAGGCAGCACAGGACAAAATAGGTAGGAAAGCAAGACCTACAAAAAATCCTTGAATATCACGGGAAATACTACATTTAATCAATGAAAGGAGAAAATATAAATATGAAGTAAATGAAACAGGCAAAATGGAGTACAGACAACTAAGAAATGAAACTGACAGGAAGTGCAAAATGGCTAAGCAGGAGTGGCTAGAAGGCAAAAGCAAGGGTGTAGAAGAATGTATAAATGGGGGAAAACTAGATACGGCCTACAGGAAAATAAGAGAGATATTTGGAGATAAGAAAAACAACTCTTATGAATATCAAGAACACAGATGGCAAAGCAGTTCTCAGCAAAGAAGGGAAAGCTGAAAGGTGGAAAGAGTATATAGAGAGGCTCTACAAAGGAAATGAACTTAGAGGAAGCAATATTGTGGGAAGGGGAGAAGAAGTAGATGAGGATGAAATAGAAGATACTATACTGAGAGATGAATTTGACAGAGCACTGAAAGACCTAAGTCGAAACAAGGCCCCTGGAGTAGATGATATTCCCTCAGATCTTCTGAAGTCTCTGGGAGAACCAGCCATGACAAAACTGTTTCACCTGGTGTGTAAGATGTATGAGACAGGTGAAGTACCCTCAGACTTTAAGAAAAATGTTATAATCTCCATTCCAAAGAAAGCAGGCCCAAACAGGTGTGAAAACTACAGAACCATCAGTTTAATAAGTCACGGTTGCAAAATATTAACATGAATTATTTACAGAAGGATGGAAAAGCTAGTAGAAAACAACCTCAGCAAAGATCACTTTGGGTTCAGGAGAAATGTAGGAACACGGGAGGCAATCTTCACTACACGGCTTATTCTAGAAGATAGATTCAGAAAAGACAAACCCACATTTCTAGCTTTTGTAGATTTGGAGAAGGCTTTTGACAATGTTGATTGGAATAAACTATTTCAAGTTCTGAAGCAAGCAGGAGTAAAATATAGGGAGCGTAAAGTTATTTACAATTTGTACAAAAACCAGACAGCGGTTGTCAGAGTTGAAGGGCATGAAAGGGATGCAGTGGTTGGGAAGGGAGGAAGACAGGGTTGTAGCTTTTCTCCAATGTTATCCAATTTGTACATTGAGCAAGCTATAAAGGAAAGCAAGAAGAAATTTGGAGAAGGAATTAAAGTTCAGAGTGAAGAATTAAAACCATTGTGTTTTGCTGACAACATAGTAATTCTGCCAGAGACAGCAAAGGACCTGGAAGAGCAGTTGAACTGAATGGGCAGTGTGCTGATAGGTGCATATAAGATGAACATTAACAAGAGCAAAACTAGGGTAATGGAGTGCAGTCTAAACAAAATCAGGTGATGATGAAGGAATTAGATTAGGTAACAAAACAATAAAGAAGGTAGATGAGTTTTGTTACTTGGACAGTAAAATGATGGTTGAAGTACAGAGGATATAAAATGCAGAATGGCAATGGGTAGAAAAATGTTCTTAAAAAAGAGAAATTTGTTAGCATCGAATATTGATTTCAGCCTAAGGAACTCCTTTCTGAAGGCATTTGTGTGGAACACAAAAGAACAAAAAGAAGTTCAACTTCTTTGCTTTCTACAGTTCTATAGTATGTCTGCCTAAGTGTACTTGCATCTGTGTAAACATGTGTGTGTGTGTGTGTGTGTGTGTGTGTGTGTGTGTGTGTTTATTTGTTGCTATCTCTGTCTGTGCTCCTTTGCCTGGTAAGTGGACTTCATCTATTTATATACACACACAAAATGCATGCACACTGCAAGCACAGAAGACCGCGTACACACACAAATGCACACAAACATGCTCACTCGCGCCAACAACACACACACGCACGCACACACACACACACACACACACACACACACACACACACACACACACACACACACACGAAGGATGGATCTCATGACATCCTTCCCACTCCACCGAGAGTGTCTTTCCGCCGACCACCTAACCTCCGTAACCTTCTAGTCCATCCATATGAAATTCCCAAACCACCTTCCCTATCCTTCTGGCTCCTACCCTTCTAACCACCCCCGTTGTAAAACCTGCCCTATGCACCCTTCCACCACCACTTACTTCAGTCCCGTAACCCGGAAGGTGTACACGATCAAGGGCAGAGCCACTTGTGGTCACAGGCAGACAGTGTTTGTCGGTAATGAACATCACCCTGTGGCTAAACATGCCTTGGTGCACGACCAGCACATTTTGGCACAGTGTTAAAACCGTCCGGGTTATCTGGATACTTCCCACCAACACCAATCTTTCAGAACTCCGGAGATGGGAACTTGCCCTTCAACACATTCTCTCTTCCCGTTGCCCACCTGGTCTCAACCTCCGCTAAATTCTGATTCCCGCCCACCATCTTTAACATCTTTGCCTCGGTTGTGTGGACAGAGCCTCTGCCTGAAGTGGTATCTCTGTCCAACTTCTTTGGTTTCTACAAATGTCTGCCTAGGTGTGTTTGCATGTGGATATGTGAGAGTGTGTGTGTGTATTTGTTTACCTTCCTTTTTGTCCCGTAAGGTAAATCCTTCCACTCCTAGGATTGGAATGGCTCCTTTTCCACTTTCTTAAAACCCGTATCCTTCCCTTTCTCCTCTCCTTCCTTCCTCTTTTTGCCGAAGAAGCTGCCAGTGGTGGTGAAAGCTCGAATGTTTGTGTGTGTGTTTTATGTTTCTGTCAAGGAGCCTGTACTTTAGGTAAGTCAAAAATCTTTATTTTATACATATTTTTCCCACTAGGAAAGTCTCCTTCTATATTATTTTGTTTATTTTATTTTCTCTCCTACCCGCCTCCCCACTCCGTTCCTAAGCTGCATCTCATTATTCCCATCCCCACCACCATGACGTAACCCTCCTATCCCCTCTCCCCTCCCGTCTCCGATTCACTGCAGAGCGTGACTGAAAGTGCAGCAGCCGGAGGTGATGGTTGTATGAGTGTGTTGGTGTGTTGTGTGCCTGTGTGATTGCGTGAGTGTTCTAACTTCTGAAGAAGGCCATGGCCGATAGCTGAAAGTGTTGTATGTGTGTCTTTTGTATGTGCCTGTCGCAGCTCGTCGCCACGTCTTTGCGGTGAGTTGTAAACTTTTCTTACTATATTATGAATACCAACCTGGACTTTCCATTATTACATTCAATATGTATGTTAGAGGCTTGGCTACTTTAATTGCAAATATTATTAAAAAGCATCCGGTTCCTGAAAGTTACTTGGGAATGTTGTTTTCTGTAATACCGTGATAATTTGAAGGAGATTTTTATCAGACTGAATATTTTTAATGAATTGTTTTGTTGACCATAAAATAATTATTTAATGCAGTTCTTGCTCTGTCATTAATATGTTGTTGTATAAACCACTGTCTGGCCAATAAATCAATTGTCCTTGAAAACTGAACAATTTGTTGCTAATATTAATACTCTATGCTGCTGACTCTAAGGGAAATTTAACCGAGCAACGAGCAACATAGGCTGAGGGCAACATTATTTTGTGATTACAATTTAACGGATAATTAAGTCTGTGCTTGCTCTCTCGTGGACAAGTTCTTGTGTGTACTTTTGCCTTAGAGTATATTAATTATCGTCATGAAACAAACATTCCATTGACAACATTAGCAAACTACACTGTCGCCTTAGGTACAATTTCATCATCACTGCAAAACTCTAAAGGTGGCGAAATTAAATACGTTTATCCATATCCCTGACATTTGTGTTATCCAGTATCACCAATGATTCTTTGCATGGTGGCAGCCTATTATTTGGCACTCAAGAAACAATGTTCGTTGTACATCAATTCATTAAGTGGCAGGGTCATCCAACTTAGTAAGTGACTTAATGAGCGACTCTGTTGCTGTCTGCTTGGTAATACTCAGTATAAAAAACGGAACACTGCATAGATCACCTTCAAGGGAGATCACAACAGCTTGTAATGTGTAATATCTATATATAAAAGGCAATGTTCTGAGTGATTGACTGATTAAATGAATATCTCATCATTGCCCAGCAAAAATCACAGATGATAAAAAATTGAAATTTGCAGAGGGTGTTCATCTTACACTGTTGGCATCATTTAAGAAGTGATTTTTTTGATATTCCATCCCTAAGGGGGTGAAGTAGGGGACGAAAAGTTTTTGAAAATACAGTGTTATCACGTCAATTTTGAAGCTCGACCTGCAGAAATTGATGTTTGGATTCCTGCTTAGAATTTAAAAAAGGTGTCTTTTGGCTCTTTCTGAAAATCAGCCTTTAAGGGAGTGAAAAAGGAGATTGAAGGATTTTAAAAAATGCTGCTATTAAGCCAGATTTGAAGCCTGTACTACAAAAGTTGGTATTTGGAGCCTTGATTACAATTAAAAAAGGATGTTTGTATTTCCCCTTCCCCTCTTTGTCATTGGCTACCCTTCCTGTATCTTGTCTTAGAACTCTAACTTAGAACCATATTTAGTGTTCTGTTCAATATCTTATATGTCCAAAAGCTCTTGATCAAATGCTTTGATATATTGATGCATCGTACAACTGGAATATGTGGACAAATTTTACAGTGTGGAAAAGTGTTACAAAAAATCACAAAAGTGTCGTGTATAGGTACATTATGCCTTGGTGATTGTGTGTGTGTGTGTGTGTGTGTGTGTGTGTGTGTGTGTGTGTGTGTGTGTGTGTGTTTTACCTATCCTTCTCCCCCCAAGGTAAGTCTTTCCTCTCCTGGGACTGGAACAACTCCTCAACCACTCCCTTAAAACCCACACCCTTTCCTTTTCTCTCTCCTTCCATGCTCTTTTTCTGATGAAGCAACTAACAGTTGCGAAAGCTAAGCATTTGTGGTTTATGTGTGTTTTTTTTTTATTTGTATGCTTATCTATGTACCTGAGATTTTTTGCCTGATAATTAAACCATCTCTTATAGAACGAAACTTTCCTGGTGGGATAAACAAATATAAAAAATAGAAAACGGATGACTTACCCTAAGGACAGGCTCGTCGACAGACACAAATAAAATCACACACAAACACACATACAAGCTTTCACAACCGTTGATAACTTCATCAGGAAAAGAGGAAGAAAGGAGAGGAGAAAGGGAAGTATATGGGTTTTAAGGAAGTGGAAAAGGAGTCATTCCAATCCCAGGAGTGGAAGTACTTAACTTGGAATGACTCCTTTTCCAATCCCTTAAAACCCATATCCTTCCTATTCTCCTCTCCTTTCTTCCTCTTTTTCTGAAGAAGCGACCAATGGTTGCGAAAGCTTGTATGTGCGTGATTTTATTTGTGTCTGTCGACGAACTTGTCCTTTGGGTAAGTCATCTGTTTTCTATTTTTTATATTTGTTTATCCCACCAGGAAAGTTTCCTTCTATAATTTTCGTTTCATCAATATATGTATTATAGAGGAGAAATTCCTAGCAACTGGCGGCGAAAGCTCGAATGTTTGTGTGTGTGTTTGGTGTTTTTGTCGACGAGCCTGTACTTCAGGTGAGTCAAAAATCTTTTATACCTATTTTCCCACATGGAAAGTCTCCTATAAAAATAGAAAACAGATGACTTACCAAAAGGACCGGCTCGTCGATAGAAACAAATAAAATAAAAAAAATCACACACAAACACACATACAAGCTTTCGCCACCACTGGCAGCTTCTTCAGGAAAAAGAGGAAAGAAGGGGAGGAAAAGGGAAGGATATGGGTTTTAAGGAAGTGGAAAAGGAGTCATTCCAATCCCAGGAGTGGAAGGACTTACCTTAGGGGAAAAAAAGGAAGGTAAACAAAAACACACACACCCACACATTTACACAGACGCAAGTACACTTAGGCAGACACACTGTAGAACTGTAGAAAGCAAAGAAGTTAGAAGTTAGACAGAGATGCCACTTGAGGCAGAGGCTCTGTCCAGAGAACCAAGGCAAAGATGTTAAGATGGTGGGTGGGAATTCAAATTTAGCGGAGGTTGAGACCAGGTGGGTAACGGGAAGAGAGAATATGTTGAAGGGCTAGTTCCCATCTCCGGAGTTCTGAAGGATTGGTGTCGGTGGGAAGTATCCAGATAACCCGGACGGTGTAACACTGTGCCAAGATGTGCTGGCCGTGCACCAAGGCGTGTTTAGCCACAGGGTGATCCTCATTACCAACAAACACTGTCTGCCTGTGACCATTCATGCGAATGGACAGTTTGTTGCTGGTCATTCCCACATAGAACGCTTCACAGTGCAGGCATGTCAGTTGGTAAATCACGTGGGTGCTGTCACAAGTGGCTCTGCCCTTGATTGTGTACACCCTCCGGGTTACGGGACTGGAGTATGTGGTGGTGGAAGGGTGCATAGGGCAGGTTTTACAACGGGGGCTGCCATCCTTTCCACATCAAACGTTCCCTTCCCTACAGCTTAGGTCTTCGTGGCAAACGAATCTGCTCCAGTCCTGAATCCCTGAACCAATACACCATTGCCTGCCTAAGTGTGTTTGGATGTGGATATGTGTGAGTGTGTGTGTATTTGTTTACCTTCCTTTTGTCCCCTAAGGTAAGTCCTTCCACTCCTGGGATTGGAATGGCTCCTTTTCCACTTCCTTAAAACCCATATCCTTCCCTTTCTCCTCTCCTTCCTCCCTCTTTTTCCCGAAGAAGCCACCACTGGTGGCGAAAGCTCGAATGGTTGTGTGTTTTTGTGTGTGTTTAGTGTTCCTATCGACCAGCCTGTACTTTAGGTAAGTCAAAAATCTTTATTTTATACTATATATATATAGAGGAAAAATTCCTAACAGGAAAAATATACGTAAAAAATAGATGAAGTACACTTACCAGGCGAAGGGGCACAGGCAGTGATAGCAACAAATAAACACACAGAGACACACACACACACACACACACACATACATAAACAGTAGCTTTCGCAGCCTAGCTGCTTCATCAGGCAGAAGGGAAGGAGAGGGAAAAGGAAATGATGAGGGTTTTAAGGAAGGGGGTAAGGAGCCATTCCAATCCTGGGACAGGAAACACTTACCTTGGGGGAAAAATGGAGGGTAAACAAATGCACACCCACCCACACATTTACACAAACACAAGTACACTTAGGCAGACATACTGTAGAACTGTAGTGGTGGTAGTGGAAGGGTGCATAGAGCAGGTTTTACAACGGGGGGCGGTTACAAGGGTAGGAGCCAGAAGGTAGGGAAGGTGGTTTGGTGATTTTATAGGGGTGGACTAGGAGGTTACGGAGGTTAGGTGGGCGGCGGATACTTCCGGGACTGGAGTGGACTCTGAAATCCTGCCCCGAAATGAGATCCATCCTTCATGACATCCTTCCTACTCCACCGAGAGTGTCTTTCCACCGCCCACCTAACCTCCGTAACTTCCTAGTCCACCCCTATGAAATCCCCAAACCACCTTCCCTACCTTCTGGCTCCTACCCTTGTAACCGCCCCCGTTGTAAAACCTGCCCTATGCACCCTTCCACCACCACTTACTCCATTCCCATAACCCGGAAGGTGTACACGATCAAAGGCAGAGCCACTTGCGATAGTACCCACGTGATCTACCAACTGACATGCCTGCACTGTGAAGCGTTCTATATGGGAATGACCAGCAAAAAACTGTCCATTCACATGAATGGACACAGGCAGACAGTGTTTGTTGGTAACGAGGAACACCCTGTGGCTAAACATGCCTTGGTGCACGGCCAGCACAGTGCTACACTGTCCGGGTTATCTGGATACTTCCCACTGACACCAATCCTTCAGAACTCCGGAGATGGGAACTAGCCCTTCAGCATATTCTCTCTTCCCGTTGCCCACCTGGTCTCAACCTCCGGTAAATTCGAATTCCCACCCACCATCTTAACATCTTCACCTTGGTTCTCTGGACAGAGCCTCTGCCTCAAGTGGCATCTCAGTCTAACTTCTAACTTCTTTGCTTTCTACAGTTCTACAGCATGTCTGCCTAAGTGTACTTGTGTCTGTGTAAATGTGTGTGTGTGTGTGTGTGTGTGTGTGTGTTTGCGCATTTGTTTACCCTCCATTTTCCCCCCCAAGGTAAGTCTTTCCTGTGCCGGAATTGGAATGGCTCCTTACTCCCTTCCTTAACACCCTCATCATTTCCTTTTCCCTCTCCTTCCCTTCTACCTGATGAAGCAGCTAGGCTGTGAAAGATAGCGTTTATGTGTGTGTGTGTCTGTGTGTTTATTTGTTGCTATCACTGCCTGTGCCCCTTCACCTGGTAAGTGTACTTCATCTATTTTTTCAACTCCTTTGCTTTCCACAGTATGTCTGTGTTATGGCCTAAGGGCCGTTCATATCGCGCGCGCCGTCATTGGGTTCCATGGCAGGCGCGGGCCCGGCCGTGGTAGTTCCCGGCCGTGCCATAGGAGGGCACGGTCGGCCTAACAGCTGACGCGAGCTGCGCGCCGTCTGCTGGCGGGCCCCGTCAAACGGCCAACGTGACAGCCGTGTCATTCGAGAAGTGTACGCTGAACGACACAGTGTGCGGGGACAAAGAGTGTTTACTTCAGTGGCGACGAGGATATTGGTAGCGTGGTCTTCCTGCCACAGTCATGGCAGGACACCTTAGCGCGTTGCTGACGCATCTTCAGTCGTTACCGGAAATTTTGGCTCAACAGAATGCTTCTCTCACGGCGGCTATTGACACGTTGACTAGGGCTGTGACACAAAAGGTCGGGTTTCGGTCTTCTGTGCCCGTTCCTCCGTTTCCTCCATTTGACGACTTTGCCGAGGATTGGCCCGACTACGAACAGCGTTTACACCAACACTTCGTAGCCTTCCAGGTGTGTGATGAAGGTAAGCAAAAAGCTTATTTCCTTTCGTGGCTCTCGCCTCGTCTTTTTCGTTTGCTGGGCGATTTAGCGCCGCTTCATACGCAGGCATCCCTGTCCTTTCAGGATATCTGTGCTCTTTTTGCGGCGTATTTTCGCCGCCACTCTCACGTGGTGTCGGCCCGCATATCTTTCTACTGTTCGCGGAAACAGCCGGGTCAGTCGTACCGTGCGTGGGCCACGGAACTGCAGGGGCTAGCCCGTCGTTGTTTGTTTCGGTCCGAACCACACGGTGATTCGTATGCGGACTCTATGGTCCGCGATGTTTTGGTTTGTTTTGCTCCCGACCTGGACGTTCGCAAGCAGGCTCTTCAGTCTGACGATCCCTCATTAGCGGAGGTTTTGCGTATTGCGTGCGCATTTGAAGTTTCGGAGGCCGTGGGGAGTCAACTTTCCGCTTGGGGGGAGGTATCCTCAGTTGACGATTCGGCCCCGTTATCCGCGGCGCCGGTTTCTTCGGTGGCTGTTGTTGCGTCACCCTCCCCTCCCTCCCTTCGGACGCCGCGGCGCTCGCCTGCGTCGTATGGGCGGGGGGAAAGGCGGCGCGCGTCACCCGCTTCAGAGAGCGAGCCGCTGTCATGTCTTTCGTGCGGGGCATCCCATTCTCGGGAATCGTGCCCGCACAGGCGGGCCACCTGTAATCGTTGTGGCAAGTTCGGACACCTCGCCCGAGTGTGCCGCTCCTCGGCTAAGGGCCGCAAAAGGACCTCTCCCCCTCGCGATTTCGGCGCAGCGCCCGTGGATATTAATAAGGTTGTTCCCGTCGGCGTTCAGCCGCCGAAGTTGTTTATAGACCTCCGCATTCTGCGGAAAACGGTTACGCTTCAAGTGGACACAGGCGCGACGACATCGCTTCTAAGTGCTGCAACTCATCCCCCACTTTAAGTCCGGCGCCTCGCGCGTTGTTTGGCTACGGCGGCCACCCTATTCCACTATTGGGGTCGTTTGTCGCCGAAGCTACATATCAGAACGTTAGCCGCGCGGTACCGTTTGTGGTAGTAAACAGTGCAACGGCTACGAACATTTTCGGCCTCGATGCTTTCCACGCTTTTGGCTTTTCTATTACCGATTCTGTCTGCTTGGTTTCCGATCAAATTCCGTATGAGAGTCTCAAGCAGCTTCGCGCGGAGTTCTCGTCCCTGTTTGCGCCGGGTCTTGGGTGTGCTACGAATTTTCGGGCCACTATTACACTAAAAAATACGGCTCGCCCCGTCTTCTGTCGGGCTCGGCCTCTCCCAATCGCCCTCCGTGGCGCTGTTAAATCGGAATTAGATCGCCTGACGGGGGAAGGTATTTTGCGTCCTGTCACAGCAAGCGAGTGGGCCTCCCCTCTAGTTGTCATACGCAAGCCCTCGGGTGCCCTGGGATTATGTGGCGACTTTAAGAAAACTGTAAATTCTCAATCCGTCATTGATTCTTTTCCCATGCCTCGCCCGGCGGAATTGATAGATCGGTTGTCCGGGGGCCAGTATTTTTCGAAAATAGACCTGGCAGAGGCTTATCTCCAGTTGCCTTTAGACGATGCCTCCAAACAGGCGCTGGTGATTTCTACGCCTATTGGCCTATATCAATATCAGAGATTGCCATTCGGGGTGGCCAGTGCCCCCGCAATCTTTCAGCGTTTTTTGGAGCAGTTGCTAGCGCCGGTCCCCTGTTGCGTGAACTACATGGATGATATTGTGGTGACGGGATCCACAGCTGCTGACCATATTGCCAACCTCCGTTCATTGTTTTCTGTTCTGGAGGGGGCTAGCCTCCTCTGTAATTTCCAGAAATCTTCTTTCTTCCAACCGACTATCGAGTACTTGGGCTACGAGGTATCCAGGTCGGGGGTACGTCCCGTGGCCGAGCACGTGCGGGTGGTCGCAGATCTTCCCCGTCCTTCTTCCGTTCACGAACTCCAAGTATTCCTGGGCAAGATCGCCTATTATCATCGCTTCCTCCCGCAGACAGCCACAGTGGCTTACCCCCTGCATCAACTGCTACGTAAAGGCGTCCAGTTCCACTGGTCTCCTGCGTGCGAGCGAGCTTTTCAGTCACTGAAAATGGCCCTCCTGGAGGCTCCATGCCTCACTGCATACACCCCGGGGGTCCCACTTGTGGTGGCAGCGGACGCCTCCCAGCATGGTGTGGGGGCGGTGCTGGCACATCGGTTTCCCGATGGGTCAGAGCACCCGTTGGCGTTTGCATCTAAAACTCTTACGGATGCGCAGCGCCGGTATTCCCAGGTAGACAAGGAGACCCTAGCCATCGTTTTTGCTTTAAAAAAAATTTACGTTTATCTCTATGGGTCAAAGTTCACGCTTTACACGGACCACCGCCCATTAGTGTCGTTGTTCCACCCGTCAGCGGCTCTTCCGGACAAGGCAGCCCATCGTCTTCAACGCTGGGCCTTGTACCTCTCTCGTTTCCATTACGAGATACAGTACCGCTCGACGTCTCATCACGCCAATGCCGACGCCCTATCGCGCCTCCCGGTAGGCCCTGATCCAGTCTTCGATGCTGAAGAGCTTTTGTGTTTTGCAGTTGACAAGTCGGCTAAAGATGTTGTCTCCGGTTTTCCTATCAATAGCTCACGGATCGCGGAGTCTACCGCTGCTGACCCGGTCCTCCGGGTCGTCCTTAAACGGGCGAGGCAAGGCTGGTCAGAGCGTCCTCCGGGCCGGGCATCAGACCCTCTCCGCAATTATTATGCTATTCGGCACCGCCTTAGCACCTACGAGGGTGTTTTACTTCTGTCCACGGAAGACGGCTCCCATCGAGGGGTGGTTCCTGGGTCCTTGCGCCACCAGATTCTTGGTCTTCTCCATCGGGACCACTGGGGTGTCTCTCGCACGAAGATGCTGGCTCGCCAGCATGTATATTGGCCGGGTATAGATGGGGACATCACTCGCCTCATTGCAGGATGCTCTTCTTGTGCATCCCAACAAGCGGCTCCACGCTCATCTCTCTCTCCATGGCCCAATCCGTCTGCACCTTGGGAACGACTCCATGTCGATTTTGCGGGGCCCTTCTTAGATAGCTACTGGCTTTGCGTCCTTGACGCATACTCCAACTTCCCATTTGTTGTTCGCCTGACCTCCACGTCTGCGGAAGTTACCACACGTTCCCTGTTAAAGATATTTTCTATTGAGGGTCCCCCGGCCGCACTGGTGACAGATAACGGGCCACAGTTTACTTCACAACACTTTCATGATTTTTGTTCTACCCATGGGATCCAACATGTCCTGGCCCCACCTTTCCACCCGCAGTCCAATGGGGCGGCGGAGAGGTTCGTCCGCACTTTCAAGACGCAAATGCGCAAGTATGTGGCACATCTTTCGGTGGAGGAGGCCCTCCTTCGATTCCTGACATCTTATCGGTCCACTCCGGCAGGTCAGCAGAACCCCTCAGAGCTCCTTCACGGCCGCCCTCATAGGACACTGTTATCCCTCGTGCATCCAGGCCCTCCCACACCTCTTCTTCGTCCTCGGTCACGTTTTCCCCCAGGCTCGGCTGTCTGGGCTTGGGGCTACGGCCGCCATCCTCGCTGGGTCCCGGCCGTGGTCGTTCGGGAGCGTGGCCGACGTCTCTGTGAGGTCCGTTCTCCTACCGGGGTCCTCACCCGCCACCATGATCAGCTGCGGGTCCGCCACCCTCCTCAAACACCTACAGTCCCTTCCTCCTCATCCAGGTCCAGCCCCCCACTGTTGCGGGTGCCATCAGGGGACAGTTCTCTCGCGACTTCCGCTTCGCGTGCATTGGCTGGGGGGCAAGGGAATTTCCCGTCACCGTCGGGGTCCGGGGCCCGCTCCCCCGCCGCAGTCCCAGCGGCCAGCTACAAGGAGTGGACAGCTCCGGTCGCCGGCAGAGGGGGCACCTTGAAGCCTGCCGAAGGAGGCCCCAAGTTTCCAATGGAGGAGCCACAGGAGGGAGGGATGGAGGACCTGCCGCCATCGCCAGTGCTGGGAGCAGCAAGACAGCGCTCGCGTGGGCGAACCCCTCGTCGCTCGAAGGGGTTCCGCCCGTATGAGGTGGTTCCGGCTAGGGAGTGGATGGAGCCGCCAGACGATTGGATGGAGGTGGAAGAGTCCCAGCAGCCAGACCTCGGCACCGCCGTTCAGGGGCCCGGTTCCTCACCCCAAGGGGGGAGGGATGTTATGGCCTAAGGGCCGTTCATATCGCGCGCGTCGTCATTGGGTTCCAAGCAGGCGCGGGCCCGGCCGTGGTAGTTCCCGGCCGTGCCACAGGAGGGCACGCTCGGCCTAACAGCTGACGCGAGCTGCGCGCCGTCTGCTGGCGGGCCCCGTCAAACGGCCGACGTGACAGCCGTGTCATTCGAGAAGTGTACGCTGAACGACACAGTGTGCGGGGACGAAGCGTGTTTACTTCAGTCTGCCTAGGTGTACTTGTGTCTGTGTGAATGTGTGGGCATGTGTGCATTTGTTTACCCTCCATTTTTTCCCCCAAGGTAAGTCTTTCCTCTCCCGGGATTGGAATGGCTCCTTACCCCCTTCCTTAAAACCCTCATCATTCCTTTTCCCTCTCCTTCCCTACTGCCTGAAGACGCAACTAGGTTGCGAAAGCTTGCGATTGTTTGTTTGTGTGTGTGTGTGTGTGTGTGTGTGTGTGTATTCATTTATTTATTTGTGATGCTGTCACACCTGTGCTCCTTCGCCTGGTGAGTAATCTTCGTCTATTTTTTATATTTTATTTTTCCTGCTACGAATTTTTCGTCTTAATATATATAAAAAATAGATGAAGATTACTTACCAGGCGAAGGAGCACAGGAAGCGATAGTAGCTCAAATTTATAAATTCACACACACACACACACACACACACACACACACACACACTAGCTTTCGCAGCCTCACTGCTTCTTCAGGCAGAAGGGAAGGAGAGGGAAAAGGAAATAATGAGGGTTTCCAGGGTAAGGTGTCATTCCAATCCCGGGACAGGAAAGACTTACCTTGGGGGAAAAAAAGAAGGGTAAACAAATACACACACACCCACACATATACACAAACGCAAGAACACCTAGGCATACATACTGTAGAAACCAAAGATGTTGGACAGAGATACCACTTGAGGCAGAGGCTCCGTCCAGAGAATCGAGTCCAAGATGTTCAAGATGGTGGACGGGAATTAGAATTTTAGCGGAGGTTGAGACCAGGGGGGCAACGAGAAGAGAGAATATGCTGAAGGGCTAGTTCCCATCTCCAGAGTTCTGAAAGACTGGTGTCGGTAGGAAGTATCCAGATAACCCGGATGGTGTAACATTGTGGCAAGATGTGCTGGCCATGCACCAAGGCATGTTTAGCCACAGGGTGATCCTCATTACCAACAAACACTGTCTGCCTGTGACCGTTCATGCGAATGGACAGTTTTTTGCTGGTCATTCCCACATAGAACGCGTCACAGTGCAGGCATGTCAGTTGGTAAATCACGTGGGTACTATTGCAAGTGGCTCGGCCCTTGATCGTGTACACCTTCCGGGTTACGGGACTGGAGTAAGTGGTGGTGGAAGGGTGCATAGGGCAGGTTTTACAACGAAGGCAGTTACAAGGGTAGGAGCCAGAAGGTGGGGAAGGTGGTTTGGGGATTTCATAGGGATGGACTAGGAGATTATGGAGGTTAGGTGGGCAGCGGAAAGACACTCTCGGAGGAGTGGAAATAATGTCATGAAGGATGGATCTCATTTCGGGGCAGGATTTAAGGAATGAGATCCATCCTTCATGATCTCCTTCCCACTCCACCGAGAGTGTCTTTCCGCCGACCACCTAACCTCCGTAACCTCCTAGTCCATCCCTATGAAATCCCCAAACCACCTTCCCTACGTTCTGGCTCCAACCCTCGTAATCACCCTCTTTCTGAAACCTGCCCTATGCACCCTTCCGCCACCACTTACTCCATTCCTGTAACCCGGAAGGTGTACATAATCAAGGGCAGAGCCACTTGCGATAGTACCCACGTGATTTACCAATTGACATGCCTGCACTGTGAAGAATTCTGTGGGGGAATGACCAGAAACAAACTGTCCATTCGCATGAACGGTCACAGGCAGAGAGTGTTCGTTGGTAATGAGGATTACCCCTGGCTAAACATGCCTTGGTGCATGGCCAGCACATCTTGGCACAATGTTACACCGTCCTGGTTATCTGGATACTTCCTACCGACACCAGTCCTTCAGAACTCCAGAGATGGGAATGGGAACTTGCCCTTCACCATTTTCTCTCTTCCCGTTCCCCACCTGGTCTCAACCTCTGCTAAGATTCAAATTCTCGCCCACCATTTTGAACATCTTTGCCTCGATTCTCTGGACAGAGCCTCTGCCTCAAGTGATATCTCTGTCCAACTTCTTTGGTTTCTACAGTATGTCTGCCTAGGTGTGCTTGCGTTTGTGTGTGTTTTTTTATTATTAACTATCACTGCCTGTGCTCCTTCGCCTGGTAAGTAGACTTCTTCTATTTTTTTACATTTATATATAAGATTGTTTGACTTACCCAAAGTACAGGCTCGCCAATAGAAACATAAAACACATAAAAATTCAAGCTTTTGCCACCACCAGAAGCTTCTTCAGGAAAAAGAGGATGGAAGGAGAGGAGAAAGGGAAGGATACGGGTTTTAAGGAAGTGGGAAAGGAGTCATCCCAATCCCAGGAGTGGAAGGACTTACCTTAGGGGACAAAAAGTAAGGTAAACAAATACACACACACTTGCACATATCCACATGCAAACATACCGAGGCAGAGGCTCTGTCCACAGAACCGAGGCAAAGATACTAAAGATGGTAGGCGGGAATTTGAATTCACTGGAGGTTGAGACCAGGTGGGCAACCGGAAGAGAGAATATGTTGAAGGGCAAGTTCCCATCTCCGGAGTTCTGAAAGATTGGTGTTGGTGCGAAGTATCCAGATAACCTGGACAGTGTAACACTGTGCCAAGATGTGCTGGTCGTGCACCAAGGCATGTTTAGCCATAGGGTGATCCTCATTACCAACAAACACTGTCTGCCTGTGACCGTTCATGCGAATGGACAGATTGTTTCTGGTCATTCCCACATAGAACGCTTCACAGTGCAGGCATGCCAGTTGGTAAATCATGTGGGTGCTATCGCAAGTGTCTCTGGCCTTGATCGTGTACACCTTCCGGGTTACGCGACTGAAGTAAGTGGTGGTGGAAGGGTGCATAGGGCAGGTTTTACAACGAGTGCAGTTACAAGGGTAGGAGCCAGAGGGTAGGGAAGGTGATTTGGGGATTTCATAGAGATGGACTAGGAGGTTACGGATGTTAGGTGGGCGGCGGAAAGACACTCTCGGAGGAGTGGGGAGAGTGTCATGAAGGATGGATCTCATTTTGGGGCTGGATTTAAGGAAGTCGTATCCCTGCTGGAGAGCACATTCAGAGTCCGCTCCAGTCCCGGAAAATATCCGGTGACAAGAGGTTTATCTGTGGAAATTTCTGAATTTGGGGGGATGAGGAAGTGGCTCTGGCAATTTGCTTCTGTACCAGATCAGAAGGATAGCTGCGGGATGTGGATGCTGTTATTAGGTTATTGGTTTACTGGTTCAGGGATATGGGACTGGAGCAGACTCTTCTGCCACAAAGACCCAAGCTGTAGGGAAGGGAATGTTTGATGTGGAATGGGTGGCAGCTGTCATAGTGGAGGTACTGTTCTTTATTAGTGGTTTGATGTGGAAGATTGTGTGAAGTTGGCAATTGGACAGATGGAGGTCGACATCAAGGAACCTGGCATGGGATTTGGAATAGGACAAGGTGAATTTGATGGGACCAAAGGAGTTGAGGTTGGAGAGGAAATTCTTGAGTTCTTCTTCACTGTGAGTCCAGATCATAAAGATGTCATCAATGAATCTATACCAAACTTTGGGTTGACAGGCTTGGGTATCCAGGAAGCTTTCCTCTAAGCGTCCCATAAATAAGTTTGTGTATGAGGGGGCCATCCTGGTTCCCATGGCAGTCCCTTTAGTTGTTGGTATGTCTGGCTCTCAAAAAAAAACTTCCTGTGTTACAGTGTAACATTGTGACAAATTTGAAGCTCAATAGGTGAAGAACTTTTTGAGCTTTTGAAATACACACACAAACCAACACGTCATTTTTATATATAGAGATTATTATTATTACAAGATGAATCTAAAAAGTTTGGTGAATGGTCCCATATATTAAAAACTGCACTAGCGAGAATAAGGTGCATGCAAATATACATTGCACGGCATGTCAATAAGCGCACCCTATTGCGCAGAGCACTGCAATGAAGCGGTGGTAACCACTATGATCCACCTGACAAGGTCAGTGTGAGAACTGATGTCACTGCAACATGGAGCAATGTGTTAACAGTACACATTGTTTTAAATTAGGCAAAACGGTAATAGATACCTGTGGGATGTTAGTGCAAGTGTATAGTGTTGAAGCAGTGAGTAAAACGTTTGTGTTTGAGTGGTTTAAATGCTTTAGAGATAGACCACAGGGTCACTGTGCTTCCACACACTCATTTTCCAGATTTGGCAGCGGCAGAATTCTGTTTCCTGCTTTAAATTAGCCCCGAAAGGCTTACACTTCACAACGGTTGC
This sequence comes from Locusta migratoria, assembly GCA_026315105.1. Classification (NCBI taxonomy): domain Eukaryota; kingdom Metazoa; phylum Arthropoda; class Insecta; order Orthoptera; family Acrididae; genus Locusta; species Locusta migratoria. The sequence continues at coordinate 569,475,556 of CM048747.1, read as the reverse complement.
AGAGATCAACAATATGTGGCCCCAGTGCTTCAAGCAATTCCACAAGAAACATTTGCTGACAGTTTCTAACAGCTGTGCAGCCAATGATGTAGGCGTATTGTAGCCAACTGAGATTACGTTGAAGGTCACTAAAGGTATTTCAAATGTTCAAATGTTTGTTAAGCTTATGGGACTTAACTACGGGGTCATCAGTCCCTAAACTTACAAACTACTTATGAACTACCTACAACTAAGGACGGCACAAATATCCATGCCCGAGGGGGGATTCGAACCCCCGACCGTAGTGGACATGCAGACCGTGACTGGAGCGCCTCAGTCCCCTCGGCCACCGCGGCCGGCAAAGGTATTTTGTTTGTACTTTTGTTTCCTATATTTCCTAAGACCATTCACTGAAATTTTCAGACACATCTTGTATATGTGAAATTTTTTGATACACTAAGATATAAAATGGAATAAAGAATCAGATTTATTGTACTTACTGGGTCTGTAAACATTGCTCTCAGATGAGAAGCAAAGGCCAAGAATGCAAAAGTCTGGAATATAATCATATTGACTGTGCTGTATAGGGGGTATGGACTTGGAACCATAATGACCATCACTACAACAAATTCGGCATAAAGTATCAGCAGCCATGTCAGAATTGCACAAATGATGCCACATATATCCTGAAAAATGAATAGTTATATGTTAAAACATTTAGCATTACTTAAAACAAGATGTGATAAAGAATAAGAAATGTCAAGCAGAAAGTTACAGTCTCCCATTAACTATTCCCAATGATGGGGTTCATCAGTGTTTGCAGTAAAATTTTCAGGCTATGGAGATGAACAAGCATTAATAACTGAAACAGCTGGTGGGAGATGCTACACATTTTTAACTCTCATCCATATTCCAAAATACTCTTTTTATCAGTCAGAAATAATCTCCCTCCCCCTCCCTCGTTTATGAGATTGTTCAGCAAGGCAACCATATTTTATACTAAGACACATCCAGAAGTTTCTATTGTTGGGATCCATTATGAAATGAACGATTTCCCTTATTTCAAGCATATTTGTTTCTAAGGAATGATGCTATGGAGATGAACAAGCATTAATAACTGAAACAGCTGGTGGGAGATGCTACACATTTTTAACTCTCATCCATATTCCAAAATACTCTTTTTATCAGTCAGAAATAATCTCCCTCCCCCTCCCTCGTTTATGAGATTGTTCAGCAAGGCAACCATATTTTATACTAAGACACATCCAGAAGTTTCTATTGTTGGGATCCATTATGAAATGAACGATTTCCCTTATTTCAAGCATATTTGTTTCTAAGGAATGATGAAAGCACTCGTTACTTAAGAAGAGTTTGTAACGCAACAACACAGTGACCAACGTTACTGATGGCATATGTAAACACAGTCCCAATGTATAATATGAAAAATGTGTGTAGCCTGTTTATTATATGTGTATTGTATATAAATTGAATGATTATTCTATGTGAAGATTACGTACTGTATAAAAGAGAATATTGTAATGTGTTGTAGTAGACAGGCTGGCTTAGCGAGGGCAATGTTAGTATCATCTTTGTGTAGGGCATTATTATCGCTAAGCGCAGTGTGTGGCGCCAGGTGCGAGAGAGGAGAGTCGGTGTTGAGCTTTTGAAGTGAGTGGTAGCAAAGTGGGACAGCAGCAGCAGGCCGTAGTAGCGTGGCATTCTATTATGTGTTGGTACAGGTAGCAGTCTGAGCAAGTGGTCATTGGCAAAATAATCAGCATGGGCACAGCGCCACAGCACCAATAGGAATATTGTCAAGAGGAACGCTGTGTGCCTAATGCAAATAATATTTGGTCGCCAAAATTATTAAGTTGTTGTTGTTGTTGTTGTAGTCTTCAGTCCGGAGACTGGTTTGATGCAGCTCTCCACAATACCCTATCCTGAGCAAGCCTCTTCATCTCCACATAAGAACACCAACCTACATCTGTCTGAATCTGCTTACTGTGTCCATCTCTTGGTCTTTCTCTGCAGTTTTTACCCCACACACTTTCCTCCAACGCTAAATTCACAATCCCTTGATGTCTAAGAATGTGCCCTACCAATCTATCCCTTCTTTTAGTCAAGGTATGCCAGAAATTTCTTTTCTCCCAAATTCTGTTCAGTACCTCCTCATTAGTTACGCGATCCACCCACCTAATCTTCAGCATTCTTCTGTAGCACCATATTTCAAAAGCCTCAATCCTCTTCCTGTCCGCATTGTTTATCGTCCATGTTTCACTCCCATCAAGGCAACACTCCATACAAATGCCTTCAGAAAGGACTTCCTTAGGCTTAAATCAATATTCGATGTTAACAAATTTCTCTTTTTCAAGAACGCTTTTCTACCCATTGCCATTCTGCATTTTATATCCTCTGTACTGTGACCATCATTTATTATTTTACTGCCCAAGTAACGAAACTCATCTACCTCCTTTATTGCTTCGTTACCTAATCTAATTCCTTCAGCATCACCTGATTTTCTTAGACTGCACTCCATTACCCTAGTTTTGCTCTTGTTAATGTTCATCTTATATGCACCTTTCAGCACACTGTCCATTCCGTTCAACTGCTCTTCTAGATCCTTTGCTGTCTCTGCCAGAATTACTATGTCGTCGGCAAAACGTAATGTTTTTAATTCTTCCCCCTGAACTTTAATTCCTTCACCAAATTTCTCCTTGCTTTCCTTTATAGCTTGCTCAATGTAAAAATTGGATAACATTGGAGAAAGGCTACAACCCTGTCTTCCTCCCTTCCCAACCACTGCATCCCTTTCATGCCCTTCAACTCTGACAACTGCTGTCTGGTTTTTGTACAAATTGTAAATAACTTTACGCTCCCTATATTTTACTCCTGCTTGCTTCAGAACTTGAAAGAGTTTATTCCAATCAACATTGTCAAAAGCCTTCTCCAGATCTACAAAAGCTAGAAATGTAGGTTTGCCGTTTCTTAATCTATCTTCTAGGATACGCCGTAAAGTGAGTATTGCCTCCCGTGTTCCTTCATTTCTCCTGAACCCAAACTGATCTTCCCCGAGGTCGGCTTCTACCAGCTCTTCCATCCTTCTGTAAATAATTCATGTTAATATTTTGCAACCATGACTTATTAAACTGATGGTTCTGTAGTTTTCACACATGTCTGCACCTGCTTTCTTTGGTATGGGGATTATAACATTTTTCTTAAAGTCTGAGGGTACTTCACCTGTCTCATAGATCTTACATGCCAGGTGAAACAATTTAGTCATGGCTGTTTCTCCCAGAGACTTCATTTGTTCAGAGGAAATATCATCTACTCCAGGGGCCTTGTTTCGACTTACGTCTTTCAGTGCTCTGTCAAATTCATCTCTCAGTATAGTATCTCCTATTTCATCCTCATCTACTTCTTCTCCCCTTTCTGCAATATTGCCACTAAGTTCATTTCCTTCATAGAGCCTCTTTATATACTCTTTCCACCTTTCAGCTTTCCAGCAACAATTGCCAGCTAAGCTGCACCATCGCTGCAAAGTAAGATCTCAGCAATTTACCATCTTTAGAAATGTACGGCTAAGGCAATGTTTAGTATTGCTGAAAGTCAATAGTGAACCAGATTGCAATTAATTAGTGTCAACAAAGTTATTAACCCGAGTCACTACCAAGCAGGTTCCTTTTCTACTACCTTTAATTTTCCGAGGCTCAACATGAACCATAAGAACTGATTAAAATAAAAGTAACTTTAAATTATTTAAATCGGTAAAAAGTAATTTGCACCAGCATAAAGTTTGCAAAGCTAAATTGGTAACAATTGCCATTTATTAATCACAAGTGCATTGACTAACAGCTGAATGATAGAAAATAGTAATTATCATGATTTAATTGTTCAGTCTATGAGGCTAAAAATTTACCTTGCAAAGTTCAGTTTATGGTTTATAATGTGCAGTTTGAGTAATTATTAGGTCCTGCTTGATAAGCAAGCTTGTTGTTAACATAATGAACAACAGTTAATGTTAGGAAACTATATATCAGAAACAATATTTAAATCAAGTTGTTGCAGAAAGAGTAAACTGCTTAATTTTGTAATCAGTAATTTTGTGTAAGCATTCAGTCAGTCATTATGGACAAAATACAATTATGACAGTCTGCATTATTATCAATGATCAAAGTGCAGTTCAATATCATCACAAGCAATATGGTGATGGTTTGATTTATTATGTAGAAGCTGTGCATGCAAAATTTTATTACAATAACTTTCCAGTTCATTGGAATAATTTTCATTTCGAGTGTGCTTTCATTTACAGTTCTTCAAACATTAGTGTAATCACGTGTTTATTTATTAAGAATTGCATTTAGTTGTCAGTTCAGTTGTTGATATTTTGAATTATTAGCTCACGAAAATTTTTAGATTCACCATTAATAAACAGTTTAGTGTTAGGTACATATTTTTCAAAGCTCACTGTCTATCAAATTTCTGTGTCCTCAGTCATACTTATTTGGAATATTCATAGGTTTTTAGAATGGGTAGGAACTGTGACTGCTGCAAATGGATACAGGCAGAGTTGGTGACTCTTCGCTCGCAAGTTCAGATGGCGCTGACTTCGCTGGCAACGCTTGAGACTGTGATGGGTGAGCGCCTTTGTTGTGGGCCGCTCGCAGAGGTGCAGCAGATGCCCTGTGCGTCTGTTGTGCCCTTTGATTGGCCTGCAGCAGTGGTCAGCCTGCTAACTGCCCATGAGAGGGTCCCCCCGATCCGTGGTGGATTGGGAGATCTCCTATGCATGTGTCATAACTTCCCGGGCGGACCGAAGTGGAGGCCTGCCCAGTTAGTCTTACAGAGAGATTCGAGGCACTGTCTGTGGTAGAGGATGTTCCAGACGCAGACTGCCCGCAAGATCCTGGCACTCACAGAGGGTGGGTTTGTTAGTAGTTGGCAGCTCCAATGTAAGGTGGGTGATGGAGCTCCTTAGGAAAATGGCTGCTAGGGAGGAGAAGAAGTTCAATGTGCACTCCGTGTGCATACCAGGGGAAGTCATTCCAGATGTGAATCGGGTCCTTCCGGATGCCATGAAGATCACAGGGTGCAGCCATCTGCAGGTGGTGGCTCATGTCGGGACCAACGATGTGTGTCACTTTAGATCGGAAGAGATTCTCTCTGGTTTTGAGCGGCTAAAAGAGGTGGTAAAGACTGCCAGGCTTGCTTGCCAGATGCAGAGGGAGCTCACCATCTGCAGCATAGTCAACAGGACTGATTGCGGACCTCTGGTTCAGAGCCGAGTGGAGGGTCTGAATCAGAGGCTCAAGATGGTCCTGTGACCGTGAGGGCTGCAGATTCCTTGACTTGTGCCAAAGGGTGGTGGGTTTTCGGGTGCCGCTAAATAGGTCAGGAGTCCTCTATACTCAGGAAGCAGCTGCACAGGTAACGGGGGCTGTGTGGTGTGGACTGAATTAGAGGGCCTCAGAAACACAGAAAATGGGTTTCAATCAAAAAGGGCGCAGATCAGACACAGTAAGAATGCAGATGTAGGAACCATTGGTGTAACAGTTGTAAATTGTCGTAGCTGTATTGGGAAAGTTCCAGAGCTCCAAGCACTGATAGAAAGTACTGAGGCACAAATCGTTATAGGTTCTGAAAGCTGGCTGACCCCAGAGATAAGTTCGGCCGAAATTTTTTCAAAGGGCCAAATGGTCTTCAGAAAGGAAAGAATAAATAAAAAAAGGGGGTGGCATGTTTATTGCTGCTACAAATGGTTTATCCTGCAGCGAAATTGAGGCAGATACTTCCTGTTAGATGGTATGAGTAGACGTTATACCTGACAACTGGAATAAATTAATAATCGGCCCCCTGATATGCAGTTGCCGAAATGTTCAAATACAGCGTGAATCACATTTCAAATAGGTATCCGAAGCATACTGTTCTAATCGGTGGCAACTTTAATTTACCCTCAATATGTTGTCATAATTATGTATTCAAAACCGGCGGCAAATATAAAACATCGTCCGAACTAGTTCTGAATGCTTTTTTAGAAAACTACTTCAAACATTTAGTTCATGAACCCACTAGAATAGTAAATTGTTTGCGAAAATACCCTTGATCTCCTAGGAACAAATAATCCTGAGCTAGTAAAGAGCATCAAAACAGATATAGGGGTTAGCGAACATAAAAATAATAAATAAATAAAAAATAAACAAAAAATCAATCTATTCAATAAAGCAGATAAAAATTCGCTTCATGCTTTCCTGAGTGATGATCTCCAGTCTTTCAAAACTAAAAATGCGAGTGCAGATCACTTGTGGCTTACTTTCAAAGTCATAGTATCAGTAGCAATCCAGAGATTTATACCAAACAAATTAATAAAAGAGGGGGCTGACCCCCCGTGGTACACTAAACAGGTCAGATCACTGTTACAGAAGCAAAGAAAAACACATGCAAAATTTTGACAGACACAGAAACTTGTACCGAAACTCGCAACCTAGTGCGAACTTCAATGCGAGAAACCTATAGTAGTTACCACAATGAAATCCTGTCTTGTAATCTTGCAGAAAATCCAAAGAAATTTTGGTCATATGTGAAGTACACTAGCGGCAAAACACAAACAATACCTTCACTACGCAGTAGCAATGGTAATACTACCAATGACAGTACTGCTAAGGCAGAATTACAAAATCCAGCTTTCTGAAATTCATTCACCAAAGAAGATGAAGTGAACACTCCAGAATTTAATCTAAGAACAGCTGCCAGCATGTGTAACTTAGAAGTAGATGTTCCTGGAGTAGAAAAGCAACTTAAGTCACTAAACAAAAACAAATCTTTTGGGCCAGATTGTATACAAACTAGATTCTTCTCAGAGTATGCTGATGCAATAGCTCCATACTTAGCTATCATATACAACCAATCACTCAGCAAAAGTTCTGTACCCAAAGACTGGAAAGTTGCCCAAGTTACTCCAACATTCAAGAAAGACAATAGGAGTTATACACAAAATTACAGGCCAATCTCATTGACGTCGATTTGCAGTAGGATTTTGGAACATATACTTTGTTCGAACATTATAAACTACCTCGAAGAGAACAACCTATTAACCAATAGTCAACACGGATTCAGAAAATATCGCTCTTGCGAAACATAGTTGCCCTTTATTCACAAGAAGTGATAAGTGCCATTGACAAGGGATCTCAAATCGATTCCATATTTCTGGATTTCCGAAAGGCTTTTGACACTGTACCCCACAAGCGGCTTCTACTGAAATTGTGTGCTTATGGAATATATCCCCAATTGTGTGATTGGATTCACAATTTCCTATCAGAAAGGACACAGTTTGTTGTAATTGACGGAAGCCATCGAGTAAAACAGAAGTGATATCTAGTGTTCCCAGTGAAGTGTTATAGGTCCCCTAGTCTTCCTTGTGTTTATAAATGATTTAGGAGCCAATGAGAATAGCTCCCTTAGACTGTTCACGGATGATGCTGTCGTTTAGTGAAGTCAACAGACGATCAAAAGCAACTGCAAAGCAATTTAGACAAAATTTCTACTTGGTGCGAAAATTGGCAATTGACACTAAATAAAGAAAAGTTTGAAGTAATACACATGACTACTAAAAGAAATCTGCTGAACTTCAATTACGCGATAAATCAGTCAAACTTTAAGGTCGTATATTTACTAAATACCTAGGAGTTCCAATAACGAACAATTTAGACTGGAGAGAACACACAGAAAATATTGTGGGGAAGGCGAACCAAAGTTTCATTGGCAGAACGCTTTGAAGATGCACCTGCTTCACCAAAGTGACTGCCTACATCAAACTTGTGCATCCTCTCCTGGAGTACTGTTGCCCATTGTGAGATCCTCACCAGGTGGGACTGACGGAAGATATTGAGAAGGTTCAGAGAAGGGCAGCTCATTTTGTTTTATCACATTACGGGGTGGTAAGGGGAGGGGGTGGAGGGGGAGGGGGGAAGCGTCACGGAAATGTTTCACGAATTGGGATGGAAATCATTAAAAGAAAGACGTTATTCATTGCGGCGTGATCTGTTTGCGAAGTTTCAATCACCTAGTTTTACTTCTGATTGTGAAAATATTTTGCTAGCACCCACCTACTTAGGGAGACATGACCATCCCAATAAAATACGAGCAATCTGATCGAAAACGGAACGATTTAGGTGTTCTTTCTTCCTGCACGCTATTAGAGAATGGAACGGTAGAGAAAAGTTATGAAAGTGGTTAATGAACCCTCTGCCACAAACTTAAATGTGATTAGCAGAGTATCTATGTAGATTTAGATGTAGATCCAATGAAGGTTCCCAATACGTTTATGAGAAAAGCTTCAAGCAGTTATTTATTTATTTATTTATTTTGTACTTTTATACCGAGTAGAATGATTAATCATTTTTGTACCATTTAGGGCTTGATTAAGGCAATCCCAAGTAATGTGGCCGCCGGGGGCCTCGAACTAGAGGAATTCCCACCATGATTGCCTTCAAAATTTGCCACTATTTGACGAAGAGTCGTATTTCCTAGTTAAAGGGGAAAAAAAAGAAAAAGAAAAAAAATCATCTAATTTAGAATATTAACAGTCCAGCAAGCTTTTTTGCTTTCTTTAATAACACAACGGCATTTGGCTCATAGTCTTTTGTAATTAATACAATTTTCTAAAGTAGACAGGCCTTGAAACAAACATAGAGCATGTCGCCGGGCTTGAATAGCATCGCTACATGCTGCATTCCACCAGGGAAGTGGGACCCAATGTGGAGATGTTGAAGTTCAGGATATGGAATGTTCAGCAGCGGTGAGGAAGACGTCCATGAGGTATTCGACCTGACTGTCACAGATGGGGAAGTTCTGATCATGGAAAACTGCCATGGAAGAATAGAGCACCCAGTCGGCTTTGGAGAAGTTGCAGCTAGTGGAACATGGACAAGTGGTATGATGTAACAGAGAAATTATACAGGGGAAATGGTCGCTCGAGTACCTATCATACAGAACATACCATTCAACGATGTGCAAGTGGAGTAGTGCATATTGCGAGGTCCAAATGGGAATAGGTATGCGTCTTGTCGGATAGGAAAGTTAGTTCGCCGGTATTTAGGCGGACAACATTAAGTTGGTTGAAGCAGTCGGCCAAAATAGAGCCCTTCTGGCAAGAAGCTGGAGAGCCCCATACAGGGTGGTGTGAGTTGAAGTTGCCAATCAACAAAAATTGAATAGGAGGCTGAGCAACAAGGTGCAGTAAGTCTGCCCTAAGAACAGCAGATGACGACGGGGAGTAGATATTACAAAGGGAGAAGGTGAATGTGGAGATGGTGACACCAACGACAACTGCCTGTAGGGGACATTGCAGTGGGATGGGATGATAATAGATGAATGAGCAACATAGCACCTCCATGGGCAGGAATACCTTCCGCAGGAGGTAAATCAAAACACACAGCAGTATATTGTGGAAAATTGGTATGATCGGTTGGATGGAGATTCATTTCTTGCAGACCAACTATAAGCAGGCAGTGCAGTCGAAGGAGTAGTCTTAACTCATTGCAGTTGAAACAAATGCCTTTGATGTTCCACTGAAGGAGTGCCATGAAGAAAGCAAGAGAAGAAGAAAAAAAAGGAGAAGGCAAGAGGGGATCACCTCGACGGCCGCTAGGTTCCTGGCTGCAAGGCGGCACTGCTACTGCAACCAACAGATGGACAGTCATGCTCCACGAGTTCAGACATCTGTTCTGCCTCCTTCCTGGATTGATTGGAAGGGGCAGCTTCCGCCGCCAGTGAAATGCCGGCAGATTGGCCAGCAGTATAGTGTCCTGGTGAGACAGAGGAAGGCCGGGCCCGTTTACTGCTGGATGACGTGACCGAAGAGTCACGCCGTGGCGGGGAAGGAGAGACTTCTCTTTTACTGTGCCTTTTTGGAGGCAGATCTGTTTGAAGAATGAGCGGCTGATGGTTGGGAAGATGACATCAGGATCTTTTTTCGAAGTACGGGCTTCCGACTTAGTGGCCGGTGATTTCTGCGAAACTGATGTGGACTGAGCTTTAGAGTGAGCAGAAGGCATTGGGGATGTCGAGTGGGGAACCTTTGGGCTAGCTGATCTTACAACTGTGTCACTGAAGGTAAAGTCACAAATCTGCCTACCCATCTGCTTTGTTGGTCAAGGAGAGGAAAGGAAATTGCAGTAGGTACCTGCTGGGAGCACAGCAGGCTTCCTACTTGCTAGTAATTTCCAGTCAGCAGAGATGGGAATTTTTCCCTTGACTTGGATTTCCTGGATGGTCCGCTCATCTTTATATAGAGGGCATTCGCGAGAATTAGCAGCATGGTCACCCATGCAGTTGATGCAGCGAGGGGACGGAGGTGGGCAGTCACCTTCATGTGTGTCCCTACCACCTCATCTGACAGGGATCGTAAAAACACAACCCTCCGCGATGAGTTTAGGGTACAGTGAGGTTTGACCTTAACAGGAAAAGTGTGGAACAGTGTAGTGTGAAACAGCTTTTGAACTCGGAAGGCACCTTCGGTTTCCAGCAACACTGTCCCCTTACGTCGGCGGGAACATGTTTTGACAGGACCTGCAATCGCATCGACATCCCATTGTATTACAAAGGGATTTACTGATGAGAAATCACTCATTCCATCAGTGCGTGAAACAACAGGGAACTTTGGCAAGTTAGGCAAAAGTTTCTTGGACTTTGATTCACTGAGTTTCCTTTTCTGGGTAAAGGGGAAAGTAGAATAAGTGATTGCGAAGTTGTCCCCCATCGTTACTGGTGTCTCCGATGGCGCCCTCCTTCCTAATGGAGAACCCTCACTGAGGGCTCACCCGCCTTAGGTGATTGTCCACACCTCAGGTGACACTTCCTGAGAAACGGGCAGAGGGATCAATTGGCACAGTCGGAAGGTATCAGCTCGAGTAATCACCCCTCCCTGGGCCTGACCTTTACCAGGGGGTACGTGCGGGCCCTATATGCCAACCGGGGGCTAGGACTTACACATTACCCAGTCACCTGTTACGCTGCGATTGCGTATGTGGCCTTCAGGAACGTACAGGGAAGAAGAAAGGAAAGAAGAAAGAAGGAAGTGGGAAAGGTTGAGTCTCAAATGCCGAGGCAGAGACTAAAGGAGAAGAGGAAGGCTAGACGAGTACAGTAAGGAGGGAAAGGCAGAAGCAAGGTTTAGGAAAAGAGAAACCGAGAAAAGAAAAAATCTGGTACATGAGATCACCTAAACGACACATAAACGGGAGGGGGGGGGGGGGGGGGACTGAAGCAGCCTGGGGCGGGAAGGAATGCTGCTTCGGATTGGAGCCTCATGTGCACCACATATGTACCCACAAAAAACTGTGGGACCACTGCGGGTCGTGCGTTGTGTGGAGTGGCACAGGAGTACTGGGTACAGAGGTGAGGACGTACACACAGACACCCCCAGATACCCTGTCATAGGTCGAGTGGTGTTTAGACGACACATTAGACTGTTTGAAAATAGTTACATACTTCTCAACCATGGATATACAGACAGATTACTGGCAAGTCGAGGTTGACAAAGATGACCGGGAGAAGACTGCTATTACTACACATGATGGGCTCTATGAATTCAAGGTCATGCTGTTTGAACTACGTAATGCCACTGCCACATTCAAACACATGATGGACAACTTGCTTCAACATCTTAAATGGACGACTTGTCTTTGTTATATAGATGACACTGTCGTTTTCTCTACGACATTTGCGGAACATCTAAGCCACATGTCAACTGTGTTGAAGTGTGTTCAGACAGCAGGACTCTGCCGCAACCCAAGCAAGTGCCTCTTCGTCGCCAAAGAAATAAAAATCTAGTGAACGGAGATGGAGTGTGTCCTTATCCAGGTAAAGTAAGGGCAGTCACAGCATTTCCAACTCCTCAGCACATCCGGGATGTGAGAAGTTTCCTTGGGCTGTGCTCATACTATTGTTTCATAGAAGGTTTTTGTAACAAGGATGCCCATTGCAAGAACTTCTGCAGGGAGATGCCAAGTTTTACTGGGATGAGACGAATGCACGAGCTTTCCGCAAACTTAAGTAAGCTCTAACTTCCTCACCAGTTCTAGCCTTGTACGACGAGAATGAGGAAACTGAACTTCACACAGACACCAGTGGTTATGGGATTGGAGCAGTGCTTGTACAACTTCAGGAAGGTATTGAAAGTTGATAGCTTATGCATCAAGAGTTCTCTCAAAGTCCAAGATGAACTACTTTACAACCAAGAAGGAGTGTCTCACTGTTTTTTTGGGCTATCAAATAGTTCTGGCCCTATCTATTCAGTAAACCATTCCCCGTAGTGACAGACCACCTTTGTTTATCTTCGCTGTCCAATCTGAAGGATCCATCTGGTCGACTAGCAAGATGGGCACTAAGACTGCAAGAGTACAGTGTCACACTGGTATTAAAAAATGGGCACAAACACAAGGACGCAGACTACCTTTCGAGGAATCCATTAGCCAAACACAACAGTATGTATGAAATTTCAGCCCTCACAAAGTTAGGTGACATTACAGCTGAACAGATGAAAGATCCAGTATTGTTACAAACTATAGAGGCCTTGGAGAAAGGAGAACCAACCAAAGGAGAGTTTCAACTTGTAAATGCGACATTGTATAAGAACAACTACGATCCACTGGGCCCCAAATGGCTACTGGTTGTTCCAGCTCATCTCCGGCCAGCTATTTCAAGTATTTCTACGATTACCCAATATCCGGTTCGTGAAGAACCTAGACAAACTCAGACGCAAGTATTACGGGCAAGGTCTCTACTGATCTGTCAGACACTATGTGAGTCACTGTAAAGAGTGCCAGCACTGACTACCTCGCCCACTATGCTGTCACGAAACCTGTGCCGACTGCAGAAGCACCAGAGAACACAAAATTCCTAGTAGAAGACATTATTTTGAAACATGGTGCACCACGTGTGATGATATCTGATCGAGGAAAAGTATTCATGTCAAAACTAGTATCATATGTAATGTCACATTGCGACATTGTCCACACAACAACAACTGCCTACCATAGTCAGATAAATGGTGTTACAGAACGTTTTAAGAAGACGTTAGCAGATATGCTAACGTACATCGAAGTTGAACATTGGGACATTTACTTATAATACAGCAAGGCAAAACACCACAGGCTTCACAGCAGTTTTCCTGTTCCATGCTCGTGAGGCTGAAATGACAATGGATACACTGTTTCCGTACCAACCGGATGATACTCTGGACGATTATGTGAAACAGCTCATCACCAGGGTCGAAGAAGCAAGACAGCTGGCTCACATACAGACACTGGACAGGCAGTAGAAGGACCGCCAGTGGTACAATAACAAGAACTGACGTGTTGTGACCAGCTCAGGAAATTTGGTACAGAAAGTTGGGCTATCAGAAAAGTTACTGAAGTGATACTTTGGTCGGTCCTGTGTCATATGCTGCCTGTCAGACGTCACATATGAAGTCGAGGATTATGAGCCGTCCTCAAAATAACAAAAACAAAGAGACTTTGTGCACATCCTCCATATCAAGACTTACAACAATCCCAGAGAACAAATAGACAGAAACAGGCTCTTGTCCAAGAACTCTGAAGACCTTTATGGTAATGATGAAGCAACAACAGAAGAGGTCTGGTGGAGGTCACTGTCATTGCAAGGAAGGCATGCTGACACAAGGGAAGGATTCTCCGGAACTGCCATAGAGAGGACCCATGACAAGATCCAGGACACTGCAGCAAGCTGCAAAGGGAACCTAACAGCAGGTCACTGTTCTTTCAGGAAAGGGAGCAATGGCACGAGTTTTTTGACAGCACACGTGGTCTAGTGGTTAGCATTTCAGAGCACTGTACTTGTGGTCCCTAGTTCAAATCCTGCCATGAGCAGAAGAAAATTTGTTTCTTTGTATTTACTATTTCTAGCATGTTTTACATGTTATGTTTGATGTACTTGTAAGTGCCAGAAACTTCTTTCTATCTATAAATAGAGAAGCACTCCAAGCAGGAGTCAGTCTGTACTGAGTGTACGCTTTCATCGCAATAAACATGTTCTAAGTGTAAAGTGTTGTGCTCTATTACTAAACAGCCTTTGAATTCCGGACCACCTGCAGTTCTCAACCTGACAATATTATTGTTGTGCTGTGGAGTGCAGTGTTAGTGTGGAGGCACAATACTTCTGGTCTGTTCTTCAAAGTGGTTGGACATTGGTCCACTTTGTAGTCTGTCAGCAAGTGGCATCAGACAGATAGATTGAGGGAGATGGAATAATGTTAAATTTTCTACAATACCTTATAGTGTAAAGAGTTGCACAACACCCCTAAGATCGCCAAATATGTTTATTAGGGACGCTTGGTAGAAAGATTTTTTTTCTTCGATTTTTCTTTACCCTACAGGTAATCTGTCGAAAAATCCACTTGCTGCTTCAAATCATATATAGTGCTTTGAAGTGTCACAGTCTCTAAGAACAATTATGATTAAGAGAGACTATGCTATTTTGTTTCAGTTGACATTGTTGTTGTAATAAAATAGAAAAGTTAGTCTTAAGTATGCTGTTGTAAAGGAAGGAACAATAAACAGCTAATGTGTTTAAAAGTCTTTCTTCGTCTGTTAAATTTCATTTAGCAGTAAATGCTTGATTTTTCTCTCTTTCCTTCTCACGCTGAAAACAGTCTTCAGACTTAAGAATTCCGAAATATTACGCAAGAAATTGTTTGACTGCAAGAGGTACAGATTACCTGGACCTCATGCAGCAGTAAAATATGTAATACACAAGAATTATTATGATATAAATGGAAATTTCAACTGCAAACAACACTAATGAAGTGTCCCATGTAGTGTTTATTTATTTATTTATCATATGACATAAACACTTGGACACGTAAGATACATTACACAATGACATTTCCCCAGGTGGGAAACAAACAGCTTATATCAAAATTTAAGTGTATTAATTACATAGAAGTATAGAGGTATGCAGTAAGAAGTCCATTACTATGATGATGCAGTAGAATTTGGAAAAAAAATTATAAAATATTAATAAAAACTTATGAAAGATATATTACATTGTACAGTAAGATGAACAATTGAACCAACACTAATACAAGAATATTAAGTTAGGAAACTAAAATAAGTAATAAGAAAAACAACAATGAAATGAACAGTAAATTTACACAATTTATATTAATTGAATTAAGAAAGATAAGCAGTGAACATGGTCCATATATATTAATGTCTAAACCAGCCAGCCATGAAACTGCCCATGTAGTGATTGGCAAATAAGCCATATGGTAAGCACAGTCATGCACACATTGACTTATCTTGTGCGTGAGTAACACTACAACCTGTCAGAAGAGAACGAACCACAAAGGTAAAGAAGAAAATTACTTTGTATGTAGTAAATTTTACTCGGTAGCACAGTGGTAGAGTGCCAGGCTACAAATCCCCGCCAGGTCCTAGAATTTTTATCTGTTACTTTTCACTTCTTTCACCTCGGGCAGTTTTGTTGATGTGAGATATACCAAGTAGCACCATGGTTCGGAACCCACATTAAACTGTAGGTCCCCATACAATAACCAGTGGATAACTTAAAATTGTATTTCCATAGTTGTTCAAGTTTATTGAATGAAGTTATGACTAGAAGTTCATCTTTATCTTCTTCAGTAGTTAGTACCTACCCCTCTGTAGTTAAATAAAAGTTTGATACTATATGGAAATATGTGAAAAGGTGTCATTCTGTGAAAAGTGAAGTGTTATACATTGCTACAAAAAAGTGGTAGCAACAATATCTTACTGTCATTTTTGTAGAGAAAGTTAATCTCAGGATTTGTTTAAAGACTTATGATTCCTTTTGAGAAAGTGAATGACATTATTTATTCTCAGCGTGAGAATATAGGTATTATGTGAAGTTTAATGGACAAATGCACATCTGCACATTGCTGAAGTTGCTGATAGAGTAGAATATTACAGTAGTGCTCACTTTTGAGTAACAAAATTAAATCCCGTCAGAAACATAAAATATACAAAAATGCAAGTCTCGCGACGAATTCCTCACACCATAAAAAGTCGTGAGATCTCATGAGAAACCAAGTCAGTCATTTTAGTTAGTGTTCATTGAACCGCCTATTCAACACCTTGTCATAATTTTTTAACTAATTAGTTATCTATCAACATCTGTAGTGTCTGTATCAAAATTATACGTCTTTATTTCTATAATAAATCACACCATGATATAATGACATAAGAATAAATCTAATGATCTGGGAAATTGCACATCGTCATAATGACATAACAACAATTTATATTCCATTATGCAATCAAATGTAATCAAGGACACTCATATGTGCATAACTTTTCTTTTTTTTAAAAAAAATTTTAGTGTTGTTGCCATGGGAAACCAAGTCTGTTATTTTATGTGGAAGGACTGTCCAAACACTGTAATTAATTATATATTTATTTCTCACACAAGATATCTTTCGGCTTTTATGCCATCATCAGGTGTTTCTGCAAAAACATTTGCTTATATAAGTAGGTATCCAAATGCAACATCAATAAATTTTTGCAAATAACATTTTACAAATTTCACTTGGAAAGTGTGCAGTACGTACCGTATTTAGAGGTTGTAAATGCTTCAACTGACTATTTATAAGGTGACAATTTATATCTGAATTGTAGTCAGTTACAGCATCTGCCAATACCTCAGAATACTATACGTTTACAAACATTTATAATTTTTCTTTCAAAGAGAAACTTATAAGTTATTAGATATGGCATTATTTACTTTATTATTTCTGTTGTCTATGTTGTTATTAGCAATTGCGGTTTAAAAATTTTATTAGAAAATTTGGAGTATATTATACATTATAGATTTATATTTGAGATGGTTATCTTTATTTCGTCTTTGGTTGATTTTAAGATTATAATACGATCTCTGATTTATGTAAGCTCTGTTACCCTTTATCCAGCATTAATTGATCAATAAAGTTATCGATGTAATTTTTGTGTTTAAAATCGGTTTGATCGTTTAATAAATTGCTTGGGTCGCTAGTTGCGTGGATACATACTTCAATTTCTTCTAGAATGTTCATTTCATATCCCTTTCGTATTACATGTAAAATTTTGAGTGAATTTTCTATAGTGCCTACTGAGTGATTTTCGGACTGCAGGTGCTGGTAAAATGTAGATGGGTTTTTCTCACTCTCCCTAGTGTGTTCTTTATAACGAATGGTGAAATTACGTCCAGTTTGGCCTATATAGTATTTATTACATGAGTTGCAAGAGATTTTGTATATACCAGTATTTAGAAATTTAGAAGATTTTATCACGTGTGCAACGATTTTGCTTTTTATGGTGTGTCTGTTTTGGTACGAAAAAGTGATGTTAGTATTTCTAAAAATTTTTTTCATTTCATTTGTGATTTTTCCTAGGTATGTTGTACTGATATACGTCATTTTTTTTCTTTGAGGTGTTTCTCTTTGTAATGTGATTCCTGTACATGTTGTTAGTAGATCATGACTTGTTTTCTTATTGTAAAGCTTTATAACAATGTTGGGGTCGTACTGATTGCGGTGGGCAATGTACTGAAGTATACTTAATTCTTTTTGTATGGCCATCTCATCTAGTGGTAGGCTGACAAGTCTATTAACCATTGAATGGAAAAATGCTAGTTTGTGTGATCGGGGATGACATGAATGGGCATGGATAATGTTACATGAAGTGGTTGGTTTCCTGTAAATTTCAAACCTGTGTCTATTTTGTACTTTTTGTATGGATAGGTCCAAAAAATTAATTTTGTTATTCGACTCTAGTTCTATGGTAAACTTGATTTTATGATGTAGGTAGTTGAGGAGGTTATGAATATTATTTATGTCTCCTTCATTTCCGTCTATGAGCATGAGAGTGTCATCAACATATCGATAATAATAAATAATTTTATTAGTTTCATGGTGTAGGAAGAATCTTTCTTCAAGGCTATTTAAAAATATATCTGCTATAGTACTAGCTAGGTTGCAACCCATTGAAACACCATCTAACTGTGTATAAAATTTTTCTTGAAATTGGAAATAGTTTTGATCTACTGTCATGATCACCTAACAACATGTACAGGAATCACATTACAAAGAGAAACACCTCAAAGAAAAAAATGACGTATATCAGTACAATATACCTAGGAAAAATCACAAATGAAATGAAAAAAATTTTTAGAAATACTAACATCACTTTTTCGTACCAAAACAGACACACCATAAAAAGCAAAATCGTTGCACACGTGATAAAATCTTCTAAATTTCTAAATACTGGTATATACAAAATCTCTTGCAACTCATGTAATAAATACTATATAGGCCAAACTGGACGTAATTTCACCATCCGTTATAAAGAACACACTAGGGAGAGTGAGAAACACCCATCTACATTTTACCAGCACCTGCAGTCCGAAAATCACTCAGTAGGCACTATAGAAAATTCACTCAAAATTTTACATGTAATACAAAAGGGATATGAAATGAACATTCTAGAAGAAATTGAAGTATGTATCCACGCAACTAGCGACCCAAGCAATTTATTAAACGATCAAACCGATTTTAAACACAAAAATTACATCGATAACTTTATTGATCAATTAATGCTGGATAACGGGTAACAGAGCTTACATAAATCAGAGATCGTATTATAATCTTAAAATCAACCAAAGACGAAATAAAGATAACCATCTCAAATATAAATCTATAATGTATAATATACTCCAAATTTTCTAATAAAATTTTTAAACCACAATTGCTAATAACAACATAGACAACAGAAATAATAAAGTAAATAATGCCATATCTAATAACTT
Source organism: Locusta migratoria (assembly GCA_026315105.1). Taxonomy (NCBI): domain Eukaryota; kingdom Metazoa; phylum Arthropoda; class Insecta; order Orthoptera; family Acrididae; genus Locusta; species Locusta migratoria. The sequence continues at coordinate 569,456,746 of CM048747.1, read as the reverse complement.
ATAAGTTTCTCTCTGAAAGAAAAATTATAAATGTTTGTAAACGTATAGTATTCTGAGGTATTGGCAGATGCTGTAACTGACTACAATTATGATATAAATTGTCACCTTATAAATAGTCAGTTGAAGCATTTACAACCTCTAAATACGGTACGTACTGCACACTTTCCAAGTGAAATTTGTAAAATGTTATTTGCAAAAATTTATTGATGTTGCATTTGGATACCTACTTATATAAGCAAATGTTTTTGCAGAAACACCTGATGATGGCATAAAAGCCGAAAGATATCTTGTGTGAGAAATAAATATATAATTAATTACAGTGTTTGGACAGTCCTTCCACATTATGTCAATATACGACATTTCTAACACTGTGGGCCCGAGATATAACAAGTTATTGACATTATTGTCATATGATATAAAGGGAAAAATTCTGCAATACGTAAGACTGAAGATAAAATTAAATAGCCTTATTGAGAGTATAAAATTTAACAAAATTTGTCTGCATAAGAAGATTATTCCTACATGTGCTTCCATCAAGATCTCTGCTGAACCTCATATCTCACGTACTATCAAGCATTACAGTGCAAGACTGTGGATGAAGCTAGAAATCAACAAGAAGATTAAGCACAAAGAACTCCTTAATCAAGATATTTATTTAGCACATTTAAATCTTAGTAAGTCCATAACTCCTCTAATATTTGACAATGTATATTTCCTTATAGAAAAATACTTGTGTCATGTACGTTATGAGATTACATGTAGACATAAAAATAAGATTAGATCTCTCATGGCTAAACAATACCCACCAAAAGATAGGAGTCAAATCATTTCTCCTTTCCAATTTCATGAACGAACAATAAACCTAACAAATATTCATTTTAATGAATATGAGCAAAACCTACTAGATAAAGGTTTGAAATATGTTATCCCACCAAAAATTTGTTCCAAAGAACAAAAACACATTATAGCTACTACAAAATTAGCTATAGATAAAGCAAACTTACCAACCAAAACAAAAAATGAAATTACTGTGAGAATAGCCAATGCTATAGACAATAAATTTAACTATATATATTCAAAACATACGTATTTAGAAAGATTAACTTTGAAAGACATAAATCACAAACTAGAACAGAATAACTCCATAGCAATTAAGGCAGATAAAGGAAGCAGCATTGTCTTAATTAACAAAAATGACTATATACAAAAGGTATACAATTTTTTCAACGATAACGGTATAATAGAAATCCCACGTGATCCTACCAACAAGTATGTAGCACAAACAAAGAAGATCATTAAATCATGTACCTCTATTTTATCTGGAAATGGAAAAAGGAAATATATCCCAATGAACCCTAGAACACCACAATTGAGAGGGCATCCCAAGACACACAAAGAATTATGTCCGATTCGTCCTGTTGTTTGTAGTATAAATTGTCCCACCTACATAATTAGTAAGAAGTTGAATACACTGCTAAAACAATATACACTTACAATAATAAATACACTATAAAAAATTCTAAAACCCTTGCAATGGATATAAATAGGATAAATATTCCCACTAATGGAAAACTTGTATCTTTTGACATCACAAATCTTTATACCAATATCCCTATCCAAGAGACTACAAACCTTATTGAAGATAACTTACTTAGATACAACAAAATTCCAGTCAATAACACATACAAAATTATAAAATTACTTCACCTAGTGTTAGAACAAAACTATTTCCAATTTCAAGAAAAATTTTATACACAGTTAGATGGTGTTGCAATGGGTTGCAACCTAGCTAGAACTATAGCAGATATATTTTTAAATAGCCTTGAAGAAAGATTCTTCCTACACCATGAAACTAATAAAATTATTTATTATTATCGATATGTTGATGACACTCTCATGCTCATAGACGGAAATGAAGGAGACATAAATAATATTCATAACCTCCTCAACTACCTACATCATAAAATCAAGTTTACCATAGAACTAGAGTCGAATAACAAAATTAATTTTTTGGACCTATCCATACAAAAAGTACAAAATAGACACAGGTTTGAAATTTACAGGAAACCAACCACTTCATGTAACATTATCCATGCCCATTCATGTCATCCCCGATCACACAAACTAGCATTTTTCCATTCAATGGTTAATAGACTTGTCAGCCTACCACTAGATGAGATGGCCATACAAAAAGAATTAAGTATACTTCAGTACATTGCCCACCGCAATCAGTACGACCCCAACATCGTTATAAAGCTTTACAATAAGAAAACAAGTCATGATCTACTAACAACATGTACAGGAATCACATTACAAAGAGAAACACCTCAAAGAAAAAAATTGACGTATATCAGTACAACATACCTAGGAAAAATCACAAATGAAATGAAAAAAATTTTTAGAAATACTAACATCACTTTTTCGTACCAAAACAGACACACCATAAAAAGCAAAATCGTCACACACGTGATAAAATCTTCTAAATTTCTAAATACTGGTATATACAAAATCTCTTGCAACTCATGTAATAAATACCATATAGGCCAAACTGGATGTAATTTAACCATCCGTTATAAAGAACACACTAGGGAGAGTGAGAAAAACCCATCTACATTTTACCAGCACCTGCAGTCCGAAAATCACTCAGTAGGCACTAAAGAAAATTCACTCAAAATTTTACATGTAATACAAAAGGGATATGAAATGAACATTCTAGAAGAAATTGAAGTATGTATCCACGCAACTAGCGACCCAAGCAATTTATTAAACGATCAAACCGATTTTAAACACAAAAATTACATCGATAACTTTATTGATCAATTAATGCTGGATAAAGGGTAACAGAGCTTACATAAATCAGAGATCGTATTATAATCTTAAAATCAACCAAAGACGAAATAAAGATAACCATCTCAAATATAAATCTATAATGTATAATATACTCCAAATTTTCTAATAAAATTTTTAAACCACAATTGCTAATAACAACATAGACAACAGAAATAATAAAGTAAATAATGCCATATCTAATAACATAAGTTATCTCTGAAAGAAAAATTATAAATGTTTGTAAACGTATAGTATTCTGAGGTATTGGCAGATGCTGTAACTGACTACAATTAAGATATAAATTGTCACCTTATAAATAGTCAGTTGAAGCATTTACAACCTCTAAATACGGTACGTACTGCACACTTTCCAAGTGAAATTTGTAAAATGTTATTTGCAAAAATTTATTGATGTTGCATTTGGATACCTACTTATATAAGCAAATGTTTTTGCAGAAACACCTGATGATGGCATAAAAGCCGAAAGATATCTTGTGTGAGAAATAAATATATAATTAATTACAGTGTTTTTGACAGTCCTTCCACATTATGTCAATATACGATATTTCTAACAATGTGGGCCTGAGATATAACAAGTTATCTGTTATTTTAGTTTGCATTCATAGACCCACTTATTTATTATCTACTTCTTCAAACAAGAACACGCAAATGATGACAGGCAAAAGTTAGTAGAGATTCGTGCGTCTATAAAAAGATCGATGCGTGAAGCATACAATAATTATCACAGCCATACCTTAGCAAAAGACCTTTCCGAGAACCCGAAAAAATTCTGGTCCTATGTAAAATCGATAAGCGGGTCAAAGCCCACTGTCCAGTCACTAGTTGATCATTCCGGGGCAGTAATAGAAGAAAGCAAACGGAAAGCTGAAGTTCTAAATTTAACCTTTAAGAAATCTTTCAGGCAGGAGGACCGCACAAATATACCATCATTTGATCAACGCACAAATTCCGAAATGGGGGACATAGCAATAGGTATTTCCGGTGTAGAGAAGCAGCTGAGAGAGCTAAATACGAAAAAGTCTGCTGGTCCGGATGGTATACCAGTTCGGTTTTACAAAGACTATTCTGCGGCATTGGCCCCTTACTTAGCTTGCATTTATAGCGAATCTTTAATTCAGCGCAAAGTTCCTAGTGATTGGAAAAAAGCGCAGGTGACTCCCGTGTATAAGAAAGAAAAGAGAACTGACCCATACAATTACAGGCCAATATTGTTGACATCGATTTCATGTAGAATTTTGGAGCATATTCTCAGTTCGAATATAGTAAATTTCCTTGAAACGGAAAAGGTTCTTTCCATGAATCAGCACGGGTTTAGGAAACATCATTCATGTGAAACTCAGCTTGCCCTTTTCTCACATGACATCTTGCGAGCCATGGACGAAGGGCAACAGGCGGATTGTGTTTTTCTCGACTTCAAAAAGGCGTTCGACACGGTGCCACACTGCAGACTACTAACGAAGATACGAGCTTATGGAATAGGTTCACAGATTTGTGACTGGCTGGAAGACTTCCTAAGTAATAGAACGCAGTACGTTGTTCTTGACGGCGAGTGTTCATCAGAGACAAGTGTATCGTCAGGCGTGCCCCAGGGGAGTGTGATAGGACGGCTATTATTTTCCATCTATATAAATGATCTGATGGACAGAGTAAGTTGTAATTTGCGGCTGTTTGCTGATGATGCTGTGGTGTATGGGAGGGTGTCGCCTGAAACTGACTGTAATAGCATACAGGTTGACTTAGACAAAATTTCTAGTTGGTGCGAAGAATGACAGCTAGCTCTCAATGTAGAAAAATGTAAGGAGATTCGCATGAGTAGAAAAAACAATCCTATAATGTTCGAATACAGCATCAGTAGTGAGCTTCTTGATGCGGTCGCGTCGTTCAAATATCTAGGCGTAACACTGCAGAGCGATATGAAATGGAACGAGCATGTAAGGACAGTTGTGAGTAAGGCAGACAGCCGACTTCGGTTTATTGGGAGAACTTTGGGAAGATGTACTTCACCTGTAAAGGAGACCGCGTATAAAACGCTTGTACGACCACGTCTTGAGTATTGCTCAAGTATTTGGGACCCGCAGCAGATCGGTTTGAAGGAAGACATAGAGGCGGTTCAGAGGCGAGCAGCTAGATTTGTTACCGGTAGGTTCGACCTATACGCGAGTGTCACGGAAATGCTCCGGCAACTCAATTGGGGATCGCTGGAAGAAAGACGACGTTCTTTTCGTGAATTTCTGTTAAGTAAATTTAGAGGGCCGGAATTTGAAGCTGAGTGTAGTACGATCTTGCTGCCGCATACTTGCATTTCGCGTAAAGATCACAAAGACAAGTAAGAGAAATTAGGGCTCGTACGGAGGCATATAGGCATTCTTTTTTTCCTCGTTCAATTTGGGAATGGAATAGGAAAGGAAATGCCTAGTAGTGGTACAGTGTACCCTCCGCCAAGCACCTTACGGTGAATTGCGGAGTATGTATGTAGATGTACTAACATTTATAGTAACTACATTGGTATAATACATCTTTAGCTCAATGACACACATAATAACTTCGCAATCACACCGTAATATAATGATCAGGCAATTACATATTGACATATAAAAATAATTTATATTCCACTATGTAACGAAATCACGTTTGAATGAAATACCTCATATTCGCATAAGTATTTTAAATATTAGTTTACATTGCTGTGCGATTACCAAGTCATTATATTTATTATAGAAGTAAAGTTGTATAATTTTGATATAGTCACTACAGATGTTGGTAGATAACTAATTAGATAAAAAATTATGACAAGGTGTTGAATAAGCTAAGCTAAACTAAAGTGACCGACTTGATATCCCATGAGATCTCACGACTCTTTATGGTGGAAGGAATTCATTGCAAGACTTGCATTTTTGTACATTTTATGTTTTTGATGGGATATCATTTCTTTTTGTAGGTAGTCTTTTTATTTATTTATTTAAATTTATGAAACGAAAAGTATAGTTGGAAACTATCCTGGTGGGATAAACAAATATAAAAAATAGAAAACGGATGACTTACCCAAAAGGACCAGCTCGTCGACAGACACTAATAAAAATAAAAATCACACTCAAACATGCATACAAGCTTTCGCCACCACAGGCAGCTTCTTCAGGAAAAAAAGGAAAAAAGGGGAGGAGAAGGGGAAGGATATGGGTTTTAAGGAAGTGGAAAAGGAGTCATTCCAATCCCAGGAGTGGAAGGACTTACCTTAGGGGAAAAAAAGGAAGGTAAACAAATACACACACACACACACACACACACACACACACACACCTAGACATACATTTGTAAAAAGCAAAGAAGTTGGACAGAGATACCACTTGTCTGCCTAGGTGTGTTTACGTTTCATCTGTTTGTGAACTTAATAATACATGGAAGTTGCGTGTAAGTGAATGTATTACTACACAAATATAAGAAAGTATGTCTACTACATGACAAAATTTTACTTACGGCAGTCGTGGCGTAGTGTGCTGAAGTTGGCAGCGACTGATGAATGAGACACTTCGGAAAACCAGTCACTTGGAATGAGGGGGCATAGTCTTTCATGTTGACCCTGAAGTAGACCTAAATAATTCTGTTCCTGCTCTGTAACTGGCAGGTTATTGTATGTACCCCTCATAAAGGAACATTTCATTGCCAACATTTACACACTATGCCACCACCTTAAGTAAAATTTAGCCTTTACGTCAAAATTCTAAATGTGGCGAAATTTTATCAGTTTATCCCTATTTCTTACGACTGTTATATTCATACAAAATAATTGTTGATACACTGATTAACATGACAAGGAGATCAATAATACTGTATTTCGTAGTGCCAGTCTAGTAATGTTTGTCTGTGGTTCTACCAAGGATTGTTTGTTTTGGCACCCAAAACACTGATATTCTAGATATTCTAGGACGTTTTCCTTTTGATGTTCATCGTACATCGATTTCTTTGAATTGGTGTTAACACTGATGTTACCATCAATGTTTTTCTAATATCAATTATCACTAGGGCAGTTGTTGGCACTTCAATTTTTGACATTCACTTTCTATTAGTTAGATTTTAAATCGTGATCCGAGCTATAGACTTGAAAACATCTACTCCGTTTTACCACTCTTAATGGATATGTACATTCATGATTATTGTACTGTGCACATCTACAGTAAACCATCTTTCGAATTATATGTTTCACTGGCCTGATGATAAAATTATCGTAGACGCCAACAGTGTTTGTCCAATGAATGGATCGGTGAATAGCGTTGGAACCAACATTGGCTCCTACGTTGGTACGCCTCCATTGGTGGCAGTATTTTGACCAAACATCAAAGGACGTTGGACAAACATGGGGCGTCATCCATACATGGGCGCCGTTTCATTCTGTCTTGTCATCTGCTTGCCTCTAAACTGTTTTTCTTTATTCATTGCTCATCACCATTTATTTTAAAGTTTCAAAATCTCTTTGCAAATATTAGAACTGTATCAGAAAGTGATTCATTTGGAAAAGCAGCCACAAAAATCAAAATGCCGTGTCAAAACTTAGGCGCAATTAGTGAAATTCAAAACTTTTCAGCCTTTGACACGCTCAGTTACTGAATGCAGTTTATGAAATTAACATTACCCAACATTTCCTGTCAAGTTTCACATATTGCTTTGCTAACTTCAATTACATGGTTATTTTGAATCGGAAGTGTAGGCTTCTAAAACTGTTTCCTGTAGCAATAAATCGAAGCGTCAATACCAAAAGAACATTAGCAGGCATAGCATCCCTCCAAAAGGTTTCATTCTTTTTTAAGTTCAATCATTTAAAGTAGCAGGTCAAAGTTTTATTAATGTGTATCAAATACTTGTAACATATTTTAAAACTTACCGATTTTGTAATTAATGTCCGGTAGGAAGTGATACAACACACCCATATCTTTGACACATGTTTCCTTTTTTGGTTTACAATGACAAATGAAATTATTCACACTCAAAATCGTTAATACATCGGCCACAATTTGTGCATCAGATATGTTTACATTGGCTCTCAACAAATTCAACTGAATGTTGGCTCCAAAGTGTGGGACCTGTCGCAAAAATATTGGGCAATGTTGGTGCCAGCGTTGGTACCAATGTCTGGATGTGGAGTAATGATATCACATGACAATTGTAGCTTAATGTTGATGAGCAGAATGACCACGTCCTAGAGAAGACGTAACGCAATACTCACTCCACAGAGTGTCTCCTCTGTGACACAGACCATAAATAACATAGACTGCGCGTCTCCCAGATCCATGGTGTCTCTCTGCCATGTTGTGGTTGAAGCCAACATCTAACATTTTTGCTCCCGGTCTGAATTTTTTGCCACTCATCATGTGACTGACTTTTTGGTATTACGAACAACATTTTTCTCGTTTTATGACTGAAATCAAGATAGAATGTAGGTGTCCTTCATACTGTTTCCATTTGCAACAATTTAAGCTACATCTTATGAGTTACTATTCATTCTCTAATCAGGTTCCTCATGTCATTTCTGATGACGCTTCATGTAGTAGAAAGTTGACAGCTACATTAAAAAGACAGAAATAATTTATGGCACGAGGAATCGAACCCCCTACTACAAGACCACAATACAATCATTACAGCCCCATGATTCTGGGTACTAATACGTCAAGAGAAAGCGTTTTCGAGAATGGAATTAATATTTACAGATGTTTGAATTTTTCCTTCCATTAGAGGCTAAACACTATCTAAATAAAAAATTTTACATTTGTGTGTCTGCTAGAAGTACCTTAGAATTTTGATGATAGGTGAGTCAGAGAGTGACATATTTTCAATTGCTAATATTTTGTAAACTATATAGTGTAGAATATTATAATTTGAAAATATACCTAGTTATAGTAGATACTCTTGGTAACCAAAAATTCAGGCAACTAGCTTTATCCACAACTGAGATAAAGGGTCGTCAAAAGTGCTGACTACTGCTTCGAGAAAAGGATGGTTCAACTTGTGTTCAACTTGGCGGGGACACTGCCGTGCCCCCAGATAAGGCATTCCATTAAGCAGAAAAGAAAGAAAATTAGTTCCAAACAGGGTAAAACTGAATCTTTAGTTTGTTAGCACTATAGTGCTTTGCATGGATTTTTTTTCATGTAGTTTAGGTCAGATCACTTTAACAGACACATTTTTCTCCTCGGTGAACCAGAAAGAATACTAATTCAGAAAAGTATGAAAAGTTTATTTTGTGGTGTTAAAGAAACATTGATAATTTTATTTATCAAAACTGCAAAAGTAAATTAAACACACAAAAGTTTATGGAAAGCATGGGTTTCATCATTTGCAGCACGCTATAAAAGTTGAGTCACAAGAGTTCCAGTTACAAAAGAACATCGACAACAAGACAACTAAAGATTCTCTGTCTATAACTTCATACAAGGTTTCTAAAATAGTGTCACAGCAGTTCACTATGAAAGTTTTCAGGGTGTGTGCAATTATAGTTGCACAATTATTGCTCCCAATATCCACATGATGACAAAGTGATAACTGGTACCATCATTCGTAAGTCCCATACGACCATTCAAGGGGCAGATTTGTGGACACACTTGAAGTCTGTAACTGTGACAAAATGCGAACACATGCGAAAATCATGAATGTGCATTGATAAGTAGCTTACTGGATGTTAAGTGACATATTTTGACAGCTACTGATTCATTTTAGTTCAGGGGATACTCAAGAGATGGCGGTACCGGTCACCTGTCAGACAGGCATATGGCTGGTCGCGTGTCTATACAACTAGCTGGGAAAACCCAAGCGGTTGCACACCGAATGGCGGAAAGCTAGAGTGCACCTGTTTTGCCTTGGTGAAATATAGAAAAAATAGTAGCGTTCGGGGATGGGGATGGGGGAGGGGGGATGAGGCTGCAGCCTCATGGTGCAGATGTTTAGAAAAGATGTGCAGATGCACATAAGATACTGCCACGGCAGCCACAATAATTACGTCACAAACTTATCTTCGCCTTGGTTCACTGCCCCCTTTCACTGGTCTAGCACCGTTTCCACACATACAGTCAGCAAAAACTCTCCCTTTTGGGACAAATGGACGTCCAAATTACATATAAGTCTGTTGTACGAATCGTCACTGTGTATGTTGTTGACCACATGGGAACGGCTGACTTATTTGGTTATGATGCCCTCTGCATATTTGGATTCTCTGTCAATGATACTGGCAATGTTGTATCAGACCACATTCCTTACACTCAGTTAGATACATTGTCTATGGCCTTTTCTGCTCGACCTGGAGTGTGCCATAGCTTTTGAAGCTCATGTCTCTCTCAAACTGCGAGCCAGGCAGAGGTTTTTTCAAGCCCACCCCGTTCCTGTAGTATTGTGCAATGCTGTAAAACGGGAGTTAGATCGGCTTACAACCTCAGACATTTTGCTTCCAGTTCCTTACAGCGAATGGGCCTCTCCAATTGTCATTATCAGCAAACCTAACGACAGTCCTGACTTTGTGGAAACTTAAAGACTGTCGTTAACGCTCAATGTCTTATTGATACTTATCCTATGCCTCGACTGGAAGAACTGTTTTCCAAACTTGCCAGAGGCAAATACTTTTCGAAAAATCAACCTCTCTGAGGCTAATCATTAGTTACCACTTGATGAGTCATCGTGTGAATTTCTTGTTCTCAATACGCCTTTTGGCCTTTATCATTACCAACGATTGCTATTTGGCGTGGCCAGCATGCCAGCCATATTTCAAAGGTTTCTTGAACAACTTCTTATCTCTATTCCCAGATGCATTAACTAACAGGACAACATTGTCATTACTGGGGCTACCACGGATGAACATCTCAAAAATCTATGTACCCTTTTCTTTTCTTTGTTCAACAACAGGCTGGTCTTAAGTGCAATTTTCACAAATCTCAATTCTGTCAACCATCTACAGTGCACCTGGGTTTTCACCTTTCAAAGGATGGCATCTGTCCCCTTCGTGACTACACGCCACGAATTACACCCTTCCGCATCCTTTGTTGGTCAAAAAACTGCAGGCTTTTCTCGGGAACAAAAGGATGGCATCTGTCCCCTTCGTGGCTACACACCACGAATTACGCCCTTCCGCATCCTTTGTTGTTAAAAAAACTGCAGGCTTTTCTCGGGAACATAGCATACTAGGACAAGTTTATTCCCTCCATAGCGGAGATCTCTTACCCCCTCACTCGCTTGCTTAAGAGAAATATTCTTTTTACGTGGTCTGACGAATTCAATGCTGCTTTTCACTGCCTTAAAGCTCATCTCCAAAAAGCATCTTGTTTGGCCACTTACTGCCCTGGGCAACAGATTGTTTCTGCTACTGATGCGTCACAATATGGTATTGGTGCTGTTGTGGTATTCACACATTGAAAAAGAGGCTGTTGCAATTGTTTATGCTCTTAAGAAGTTTGTTCCACCTTATTATGGATCACAAGCCAATGGTCTCTTTATTTCATCCGTCTGCTTCCATTCCTGATAAGGTGGCACACAGGCTCCAAAGGTCAGCACTTTTGCTCTCTCATTTTCACTATGACATTCATTTTCCTCCCACAGCTCAGCATGCAAATGCTGATGCCTTATCCAGACTTCCAATGGGCCCTGACCCCGTCTTCAACAAACATGAGTTTCTTTGTTTTCATTTGGATGTGGCTGCGCAGACTGCCGTTGAGGTTCTCCCAATCATGGGACAAAGCCTGGTAGCAGCTACCGCCGAGGATCCTGTTCTACACCGGGTTCTACATCACACAGAAAATGGATGGCCAGACCGTCCTACTGGAAAAGCATTGGATCCCCTCTGGAACTACACCCATCTGCGGCTGCACCTCTCTTCCCACAATGAAGTTATCCTGCTGGTTACCGACACTGTCTCACCCCGAGTTGTTATTCTGGCAACGCTGAGGCCTGCAGTCCTACATCTTCTACACCAGGGACACTGGGGTTTCTTTAGGACGAAGAATCTTACAAGACGGCTTGTCTACTGCCCCGGACTTGACACGGAAATTGCACGCATGGTGGCCGTTTGTCAAACATGTGCAGCACAAGCACCTGTGCCCAAGTCCTGACTTTCTCCATGGCCTACATCTGAAAAACCATGGGACCGCTTTCATATAGATTTTGCTGGACCCTTACCCAACACTTATTGGCTCCTAGTCATTGACACCTATTCAATTTTCCTTTTGTGCTTCACTGTGCTTCACCAACCACAGCTGCTACCACCACAGTTTGGCCAAAATATTTGTTTCTGATAATGGACCTTAACTCACCTCCTCCAAATTTTCTGACTTGTGCTCAGAGGGGCACATGCCATATCATCGCACCACCGTTCCACCCCCAGCCCAATGGGGAAGTGGAATGTTTGGTTCGTACCTTTAAATCACAAATGAAGAATCATCTCACATCCTCTTCCATTGATGATACACTCCTGCAATTCCTAGCATCATATTGCTTCTCTCCATCCTGGGACCATAGCCTGGCGGAGCTTTTGTATGGACCCCAACCTCGTACTCTCCTCCACATCCTCACCCCCCCCCCCCTTCTAAAGGCACTATCAGCACTCAAGATAGAATTGTGGTGGGTACACTAAGCGTCACACTAACCCTGAAGACGGAAATGTAAAGTACCCAGAGTTTAAAATTGCAATGTAGGAGGATAATCTCACAGAGTCCACAAAACATCAACAAAGTCGACAAGATACAAAACGAATAGAGGCGATTACATAAAGACACCTAACAACAAAAGGATTAATACAAAAAAGCTGATGTCTGTGGTTGGCCGACCATAAGAGTTAAAAAGAAAAAGTCAACCACTCGACAGCAAGAAAACCTCCAATTAGAGAGAATGATAAGAAAAACCTGCTCGAATAAAACTTAAAACTGAATCTGCCATTGTAGCATAATCATGTAACACATCATGGTCAGACTATGCCACTCGGCATCCCAAAGCTGAAGTACCCAATGGCACAACAATGAACGGATATCAAAGCCAGGAGGCCGATCTCCTGAATGGATGTACCGACAGCCTGCTTGGCAAGTCTGGCAACACATTCATTGCCTGGGGTACGCACAAGAAGTGGAGACCAGATGAACACCACTGATTGCCGGAACAGATTGAGGGCACAAAGAGTCTCCTGTATGGCCACCATCAAGGGAGACCGTGGGTAACACTAGTCCAGAGCTCTAAGGCTCTTCAGGGAGTTTCTGCAAATAAGAAAAGACTCACTGGAGCAGGAACGGATGTGCTAGAGCGTGGTGAATGGCCACCAGCTCTTCAGTGTAACCATCTGGCACAGAGTGCTGTTCAGCACGGTCACCATGAACATAAGCTTAGCTTAGCCCATGCGGTCATCTACCAGAGAACCATCCCATCCATGTAGATCAGGTCAGAACTAGGGAACTTTGCAATGACAGCCAAGAATGGACAGTGGAAAGCCTCTGAGGGAACTGAGTCTTTGGGCCCATGGTCCAAGTCCAGCTGAGTAGACGGTCTTGGTAAACACCATGGAGGTGTACATGCACGGATCCGATATTGAAATGGAAGGGGAAATGACCCAAACTCAACAGTAGGGAACAAACTTGAAAGGTGATCATATGACCTGATCGGTGGCATTATTGGTGGGGCGGGGGGGGGGGGGGGACAACCATACCAGAAAATAGGAGATGACAGTTCGGGTCGCCTGGGGAGTGATACACATTGGCTGCATAAGTCGTGAGCAGGTGTTGGCAGCGGACCGCCAAAGGTGAGATCCCGGCCTCCACTAGTACGCTGTTCACAGGGCTGGTGCGGAAGGCACCTGTTGCGATGCGAACCCCACAGTTGTGAATGGGGTCTAATAGCTGCACTGCCAAAGGTGAAGCAGCCCCGTAGGCAATGTACCCAAAATCGAGAAGGGACTGCACCAGTGTCGTGTACAGCCGCAGCATTGAGCAGCGGTCAGCACCCCAGGTCGTATGACCCAGGTGTTGGAGAAGGTTGAGACGGCACCAGCACTCCTGTTTAAGCTGACGAATGTGGGGAAGCCACTTCAGCCGGGTGTCGAAGACCAGTCTCAAAAACCGAAAACCGGTGGATTTCTACTACGGTAAGTAGTTTGTTGTCAAGATAAAAGTTCAGGGTGAGGGTGAACAGTCTGATGCCGACAGAAGTGCATCACACTGGTCTTGGTGGCAGGAAACCGAAAGCCATGGGTAAGCAACCAGGACTGAGCCTTCCGAATAGCGCCCTGCAACCTGCACTTGATAACTAGGATGCTGCAGGAACTTAAAGAGATACAAAAGTCATCAGCATAAAGAGAAGGGGATACTGACGATCCAACTGCTGTCACTAAACCATTGATGGCCACTAAAAATAAAGGAACACTGAAAACGGAGACCTGAAGAACCTCATTTTCCTGGATATGAGAGGTGCTGTGGGAGGCACCAATTTGAACACGAAAGGTACGGACAACTAAAAAATTATGGATAAAAATCGGTAGTGAGCCCTGGAGGCCCCAGTCATGTAAAGTGTTGAGGAGGTGTCGTCACCAGGTTGTCTCATATACTCTGTGCATATCAAAGAAAACCAAAGGCTGTGCAGATTGCAGACTCGAGGTACACCAGATTGTCGGTGGTAGAGCAGAGCGACCCTGGCGGGAACCACCCTGGCATGAAGCCAGTAAGCCCCGAGTCTCAAGAAACCAAAACAAGTTCTGAATTACTATCTGCTCCAACAGTTTGCATGGAACAGTAGTTAGGTTGACGGGCCAATAGCTATCCAGGGAAAGAGGATATTTGTCACGTTTAAGCATCGGTATGATGATACTCTCCAGCCATTGCGATGGGAAGACAGCACCACACCAAATGCGATTATAAACCGTAAGAAGACTGCACCGACTGTCTGCTGAGAGGTGCATCAGGATTTGGCTATGGATGCTATCAGGAGCAGGCGCTGTGTCAGTACATTATGTAAGAGCAATGAGGAGCTCCCACTCAGTGAAAGGAGTGTAATGAGATACAGAGCGGCAGGTGGTAAAGGAGAGGGGCTGGCGTTCTACCCGCTCCTTCAATGTACGGAAGGTCAGTGGGTAATATGCAGAGGCAAAGGGTATGAGTGACGCTTTCAACCACCACGGCACTGTCTTCTGCTGTGGGCACCCTGTGGGACATGGAGTTGAAGCTTTCGCAGCAGAAACAATAGTGCGAGTGATGCCGTCGACCACCACATCAATGTTGTTATGTGGGGGTGGTCTTACAATATCAGTAGACATGTAACCTTTCCAGTTTGCGCTGCTTAACACCCACCTGGGAAGGCGTCCTGGGGACTGGCGCTGTGGGAGTAGCAGAAAAAGTGGAAAATGGTCACTGCCATACAAGTCATCGTGGGCTCTCCAGTGGACAGATGGTGGAAGGCTGTGGCTGCTGATAGATAAATCAATGGCCGAGAACATGCTATGTGCCACACTAAAGTGTGTGGGGGCACCAGTATTTAAGAGGCAGAGATCGAGTTAAGATAGTAAGGTCTTGACAACTGTGTCTTGGCCAGAAAGTGTGGTACCACCCCACAGAGGATTATGGGCATTGAAGTTGCCCAATAGGAAGAAAGGTGGAGGGAGTTGTGAAATAAGTGCAGCCAAAACATTCAAAGAGACATCACCATATAAAGGCTTCAGACAGTAAACTCTTGTGTTGTCCGTACCCTGACAGCCACTAATTCTAACGGTTGTATGTAGGGCACGGGTTCACTATACACAGAAATAAGGACATACATGCACACACCATCCGAGACCCCGTTGTATGAGCTACAATTACAATAATATCACCTGTATCCTCGAAGGGTAGGGGTCCGCATTGCCAGAAACAACATTTTCTGGAGGTTAATGCAGAGAGCAGGTGTTACGCTCAAAAGTTGTCATAACTCAGCCAAGTGGGTGAAGAAACCGCCCAGTTCCATTGGAGGATGACATTTTCCAATGGCTGGGAAGACATGAGTGATAAGATGGGTCTCATTACACCTGAGTATTACTGCTATCTCCCAGTAGTGATGTGTCAGTCTCAGTGTCCATCGTTTCTGGTGGGTCCCCAAGAGCTAGGTCCTCAGGGTATGCAAGAATTTCCACCTCGTCCTCAGAGGCAGAGGTGGAAGGGCTGTGGTAGCTTGGAGGCCACCGGCGTGTCCTTCATCTTCGTGGTCTTTTCTTTTTTCTCCCTGTCCCTTTTGTCCCTCGTGGGCTTCGCCGTTGGAGGGGAGGGGGGGTGCTTCCCATAATCTGCCTCAGGGACTAAGGATTGTGAAGCCCTGTGACCAGCAGCTGGTGGCTCTGCCTGCCACTGGCAAGCGTTGATAGTGACACTGGCGGTGCCCTGGAAAGGAAGTGTCCCAAGGGACCCCTTCCAAATGACGTAAGCCAGAGAAGATTGAGGTTTCTCCGATGAAGGGGTAGTTTTGTTTTTTAGTTTTAGTGTGCACAACTTATCATGGTATTTTCGCCCAGATCGGAAGAGAGATTCACTAGATCTTGAAAAAATTGATAACTGCCAGAAAGGAGAGTATCAAGAGGAAGCTAAAAACAGAGGGATAAAAAATATCAAATAGAAGGGTTAAATATCCTTTGATAAATTAGCCATAAAACACAAAACTCGAGCAGTTGCTCGTGTGTCGTCAGCTAAAAGTTCCTCCAGAGTAGACGGCAAATTAAGGGCTACACGGAGATGATTAAAATTGACACAAGACAGTAAAACATGTGGCACCATCAACAATTCAACACAGGAGCACACCGGTGCAGGGTCAGCGATTAGCAAATGACGGTGGCTGAATCGGCAGTGGCTGATCCGCAACCGGGCCAGGATGACCTCCTCTTGCCGAGAGGGGCATGACGAGGTCCTCCAAGTGGTCGGGATCAGTTTATGGTTCTCAGTTTATCGTTGTGGAGTGAGAACCACGAACTGTGCCAGGACGACACAATACACTGGCGAAGAGCCCGTTGAATATCGTCTGATGGGATGCAAAACATAGCCATACAAGTCAAAAGAGTTGCTGCCTTGGCCGCAATGTCGGCAGTCTCATTCCCGGGCACACCCACATGGCCAGGGACCCACAGAAAACAAATGTGACAACCATTATCTGCTAGCAACTGAACGGAGTGTTGGATTCGGTACACGACAGGACAAGTCGAGAAAGGGTCCTTAAGACTCTGCAGGGCACTAAGGGAGTCATAGCAGATGGCACAAAAGAGATGGCGGTGACGGTGGATGTACCAAAACCGCCTGGTGGAGGGCAAAAAGCTCAGCCGTGAAATTCGAGCACCAGTCAGGGAGCTTGTATTGGAACAGGTCGTCCCCGACAACTAAAGCAGATCCGACACCGGTTGCCAGGCGTAATCCCTGATAGTGAATGGAGTTGAGACGGCGGAGAAGGAACGGCCGTGCAGAAGAGTATACAAAGCTTCTGTAGTCTAGCTTCAACTGAACAATGGCTCAGTAAAGGTGAAGCAGGACAGTTCAATCCGCTCCAAACGATGTGCCGCTAAGGACACGAAAAACATTAAGGGATCTGGCACAATGGGCAGCCAGGTAGGACACGTGTGGGGACCAGCAAAGTTTCCAATCCAACATTAACCCCAAGAATTTTGTTGTCTCCACAAATGGGAGAGCAACGGGACTGAGACATAGAGATGGTGGAAGAAATTCCTTGTATATCCAGAAGTTTATACACACCGTTTTCTTAGTGGAGAACTGGAAGCTGTTAGCAATGCTCCAGGAATATAGGCAGTTAAGACAGTGTTAAGGACAACACTCAAGAGGCATGTCTGCTGGGCGCTGCAATAAATTGCAAAATCGTCTACAAAAAGAGATCCAGAAACATCGGCTGAAAGGCAAACCACAATCAGATTGATTGTACTGGCAAAGAGAGCCACACTCAAGATAGAGCCCTGTGGCACCCATTCTCCTGGCGAAAGGTATGTGACAAAACAGAGCCCACCCGTACCTGGAACTTGCAATCGGCCAAAAATGCTTGAATAAAGAGAGGGAGATGGCCACGAAGGCCCCATGTGTGCAAAGTGCAGAGAACGCCCACCCTCCAACAGGTATCGTAGGCCTCTCCAAGTCGATGAAAACTGTTACTCTTTGACACTTCCTTATAAAGTTATTCATAATGAAGGTCAACAAGGCAACGAGGCAATCAGCAGCAGAGCGGTGTGTACGAAAACCACATTGAACATTAGTCAGAAGGCATCGAGATTCAAGGAGCCAGACCAACCAAGCGTTAACCATGCGTTCCATCACCTTACAAATGCAGCTCGAGAGAGAAATGGGGTGATAACTGGAAGGAAGATGTTTGTCCTTCCCTGGTTTGGGGATGGGGACAACAATGGCTTCACTCCAACTTGTGGGAACCTGACCTTCAGCCCACATGACATTACAGGTGCTTAGAAGGAAACATATGCCTGCAGGAGGAAGGTTCTACAGCATTTCAATATGGATGGAATAGGTCCCAGGAGCAGAAGATCAGTATAGGGCGAGAGCATGGTCTAGCTCCTGCATGGTGAAGAAGACATTATAACTTTTACGATTAAAAGAGTGGAAAGAAGGCGACCGTGCCTCCCCTGCCTGTTTGTGAGGGAGGAAGGCAGGGTGGTAACGGGCAGAGCTCGAAACCTCCACAAAGGAGCAGCCCAAAGCGTTGGAAACATCAGCAGGATCCACAAGGTAACTGCGTTCTTGTCAGTCAGGCCTCAGATCGGGAAGTGGACCTTGATGCTGGATAAACGGCGTAGGCCACCCCAGACAGCCGAGGAGGGACTAAATAGGTTAAAAGAGCTGGTAAAAGCATCCCAGTCAGCTTTTTTGCTGTCTTTTATAACATGACGACATTGCACTCGGAATTGTTTATAATTTATACAATTCTCCAATGTTGGATGGTGGTGGAAGGTACGTAAAGCACGTCGCTGGGCTCTAAGAGTGTCGCGGCAGGCTGCAGTCCACCAAGGGACCGGGACGCGACGTGGAGAAGAGGATGTACGACGTATGGAATGTTTGGCAGAGGTGAGAATAACCTCTGTGAGATATTTGACCTGACTGTCACAGCTGTGAAAATTCTGATTGTGAAAAACAGCCATGGAAGAATAAAGCCCCCAGTCGGCTTTGGAGATGTTCCAACTGGTGGAACGAGGAGATGAGGTATGATGCAGGATGTGGATTACACAAGGAAAATTATCACTCGAGTATGTGTCAGAAAGTGCGTACCACTCCAACCTACGCGCAAGCTGAGGAGTGCATATCACGAGGTCTAAGTAGGAATAAGTATGTGTCGTGTCGGAAAGGAAGGTCGGTGCACTGGTGTTGAGGCAGACAAGATTGAGGTGGTGGAAAAGGTCCACTAAAAGGGAGCCTCTCTGACAAGGTGCTGGAGAGCCCCATAGGGGGTGGTGGGCATTGAAGTCGCCTAACAACACAAAATGTGAAGGGAGCTTGTCAACAAGGAGTAGCACATCTGCCCTAGAATGGCCAGACAACGATGGCGAATAGATATTACAGAGGGAAAAGGAAAAGGTGAGAGAGTGATGCGGACGGCAACTACCTGTAGATGAGTATGCAATGAGGTGGGATGGTAATAGAAGTCATCCCGATTGAGCATCAAAACCCCTCCATAGGCTGGAGTACCTTCCACAGGGGGCAGGTTGAAATGCACAGAGCTGTATTGGCGGAAGTCGGCATGATCAGTTAGTTTCTTGGAGACGGACTAGAAGTGGGCAGTGCAATCAGAGTAGTAGTTTTAATTCCTCCCAACTGGAAGGAATGCTGTGAATAGTCCATTGAAGGAGCACCATGATAAAAAATGAGAGAAGAAAAGAAGGAACAAGCAAGTGGGGTCACCTCGACAGCCGCTGAGGACTGGACTTCGAAGGAGCACTGCTATCGCTATCTAGAGGCAGAGAAATGTGTTCCATGGGTTCGACTGACGTGCCTGCCACCTTCCCGAGTTGATCGGTAGGGTCAGCATCCTCCATCGGTAAAACGCTGGTGGCCCGGCTAACAGTAGTGCGTCCCGGCGAAACAGAAGATGACCGGGGCTGACTACTGTTGGGCGGCATGACGGATGAGTCACGCCTCGGCGGGGAAGGAGGGGAACTCTTGTTTTTGTTGGCTCTTTTGGAAGAGTGACGGTGAGAAGAGGCAGTTGACGATTGAGAAGCCTGAGTACAGAGAACATCTTCATGGACAGGTTCCTTTCTCGAAGTCCAGGCATCTTGTTTAGGTGCCCGTGGTTTATTAGAGGTTGACAAAGACTGAACTTTAGAAGCAGCAGGAGGAAGCGGGGACGCGGAACGGGCAATATTCGGGCGGACCGATTGCATAACCGTGTCAGCAAAAGTGAAATCACAGGTCTGCGTACCTGCATCCTTAGTAGGTCGAGTGGAGGTGAGGACCTTACTGTATGTGCCCGCTGGAAGGACAGTGGGCTTCCGACTCGCTAATAACTTTTGAGCAGCACACGTTGAGATCTTTTCTGTGACCTGAATTTGCTGAATGACCTTTTCGTCTTTATAAACAGGGCAGTCCCTAGAGGAAACAGCATGGTCACCATTGTAATCAAGGCAGTGAGGGGACGGAGGTGGGCAATCGCCCTCATGGGCGTCCCTACCACAAGTAACACATTTTGTTGTATTGGTCCCAGATTGATGGGTGTGGTTGAATCTATGGCAATCGAAACAGCGCGTAGGGTTTGGTGCATAAGGGTGAACGGATATAACTTCATATCCTGCTTTGACCTTGGATGGGAGTTCAATTCTGTCGAATGTCAAAAACGCAGTACGAGTGGGTGTTAGCTGGTTATCGATCTTTTTCAACACTCTATGCACAGCTGTTACACCCTGATCAGACATGTAGTTTTGGATCTCTTCGTCTGACAACCCGACAAGGGATCTCGAGAAAACTAGCCACCCCCCCCCCCCCCCTGACGAGTTGAGCATGTGATGCGCTTCTTCTTGGAAAGGAAATGTGTGTAGCAGTGTAGTCCATATCAGATTTTGCAAACCAGAAATTTCGGAAGATTAGGCAAAGTTTTCTTATGCTGAGGTGAATCGATCTTTCTTTTTGGGTCAAACTCACAGTAGATGAGAAGGAAGTCATTGCGAACGTGTCCCCCGTGATTACCGGCGTCTAAGATGGCACGCTCCTTCCTAGTGGGAGCCCTCTCTGAGGGTTTACCCTACTCAGGTCACACCTCCCGAGAACAGACGGAGGTACAGTCTTAGATAAAAAAAAAATTGATCGCCGGCCGGCCGACGCCAAGGCTAAGTCCGAGTTGGTCGCGAAGTGTGGACAATAAACTCGATCGCCTCTCAGAATTCTAAGTCCAGTGATATGCATGATCTGGCAACACTGTAGAATGTGGTACTATCAGGAGGAAGTGTTACTTCCTTCTCACCGCAACTGTGTAATGTATTAGCGCGTGGTCTCGTGGTAAAAGTCACGTTTACAGGCGTGTATGTAAGCAGTCGCAAGATCGAGTCCAACAATCTCCAATTATTTCTTTTTAAACCGCATATCGGCTGTTTTTGTTATCAGTGTGGAAGAACCCCAAGTGTAACAGTGAAAACTCCCAGAAATAGTTACACGAAACAGCTCGCTGCTGCATCAAAACGGAACTGTTTACTCTCGGGAGTAGCGGGCACTGGCTACGGAGACGCGCCAGCGACCGCATTGCGGCCGCCGCCTGCGGACTCAGTGACAGCAGCGCGCTGCTCAGTGTCTATTTACTGGCTGTTATATACTCACTTCAAGTTCTAGTACTTATATTACAGTACTTATTCTTACTGATTATATATTATAGAGGAAAAATTCCTAACAGGAAAAATATACGTACAAAAATAGATGAAGTCCACTTACCAGGCGAAGGAGCACAGGCAGTGATAGCAACAAATAAACACACAGACACACAAATGAAAGCTTTCGCAGCCTAGCTGTTTCGTCAGGCAGAAAGGAAGGAGAGGGAAAATGAAATGATGAGGGTTTTAAGAGAGTGGGTAAGGAGTCATTATAATCCCGGGACAGGAAAGACTTACCTTGGGGCAAAAAAAGGAGGGTAAACAGATACACACACACACCCACACATTTACACAGATGCAAGTACACTTAGGCAGACATACTGTAGAACTGTAGAAAGCAAAGAAGTTAGAAGTTAGACAGAGATGCCAATTGAGGCAGAGGCTCTGTCCAGAGAACCGAGGCAAAGATGTTAAGATGGTGGGTGGGAATTCGAATTTAGCGGAGGTCGAGACCAGGTGGGCAACGGGAAGAGAGAATATGCTGAAGGGCTAGTTCCCATCTCCGGAGTTCTGAAGGATTGGTGTCGGTGGGAAGTATCCAGATAACCCGGACGGTGTAACACTGTGCCAAGATGTGCTGGCCGTGCCCCAAGGCATGTTTAGCCACAGGGTGATCCTCATTACCAACAAACACTGTCTGCCTGTGACCATTCATGCGAATGGACAGTTTGTTGCTTGTCATTCCCACATAGAACGCTTCACAGCGCAGGCATGTCAGTTGGTAAATCACGTGGGTGCTGTCGCAAGTGGCTCTGCCCTTGATTGTGTACACCCTCCGGGTTACGGGACTGGAGTAAGTGGTGGTGGAAGGGTGCATAGGGCACGTTTTACAACGGGGGCGGTTACAAGGGTAGGAGCCAGAAGGTAGGGAAGGTGGTTTGGGGATTTCATAGGGATGGACTAGGAGGTTACGGAGGTTAGGTGGGCGGTGGAAAGACACTCTCGGAGGAGTGGGGAGGATGTCATGAAGGATGGATCTCATTTCAGAGCAGGATTTAAGGAAGTCGTATCCTTGCTGGAGAGCCACATTCAGAGTCCGCTCCAGTCCCGGAAAGTATCCTGTAACAAGAGGGCCACTTCTGGGGTTGTGTTGAAGGTTCTGAATTTGGGGGGATGAGGAAGTGGCTCTGGCAATTTGCTTCTGTACCAAATCAGGAGGATAGCTGCGGGATGCGAAGGCTGTTATCAGGTTATTGGTGTATTGGTTAAGGGATTTAGGACTGGAGCAGACTTGTTTGCCACGAAGACCTAAGCTGTAGGGAAGGGAACATTTGATGTGGAATGGATGGCAACTGTCATAATGCAGGTACTGTTGTTTATTGGTAGGTTTGATGTGGACGGATGTTTGTAGTTGGCCGTTGGGTAGATGGAGGTCGACACCGAAGAAAGTGGCATGGAATTTGGAATAGGAGCAGGTGAATTTGATGGGACCAAAGGAGTTGAGGTTGGAGAGAAAATTCTGGAGTTCTTCTTCACTGTGAGTCCAGATCATGAAGATGTCATCAATGAATCTATACCAAACTCAAACTTTGGGTTGACAGGCTTGGGTATCCAGGAAGGCTTCCTCTAAGCGTCCCATAAATAAGTTTGCATACGAGGGGGCCATCCTGGTCCCCATGGCTGTTCCCTTTAGTTGTTGGTATGTTTGGCCCTCAAAAGTGAAGAAGTTGTGGGTTAGGATGAAGCTGGCTGGGGTATTAAGGAAGGAGGTTTTAGGTAGGAAAGTGGGTGGTCGGCGTGAAAGGAAATATTCCATCGCAGCGAGGCCCTGGGCATGTGGGATATTAGTGTATAAGGAAGTGGCATCGATGGTTACAAGGATGGTTTCAGGAGGTAACAGGCTGGGTAAGGATTTCAGGCAAATGAGGAAGTGGTTGGTGTCTTTGATGAAGGATGGGAGACTGCACATCATGGACTGAAGGTGTTGGTCTATGTAGGCAGAGATTCATTCTTTTGGGGCTTGGTAACCGGCCACAATGGAGCGGCCAGGATGATTGGGTTTGTGAATCTTCGGAAGTAGGTAGAAGGTGGGGGTGCGGGGTGTTGGTGGCGTCATGAGGTTTATCGAGTCAGGTGAAAGGTTTTGTAGTGGGCCTAAGGGTTTTTTTTTTGTTTTTTTTTTTAAAAAAATTCGCTATGATCTCAAAAAGAAAAAAAAAAAAAAAAAAAAAAAAAAAAAAAAAAAAAAAAAAGAAGTGGTGACAGTCAGAACATCAACAAGAGGCTAAAAACGAAAGACAAAAGGGTTAAATATCCTTGGATAAGTTGGCCAAGTTGATAAAACGCAAAACTCGAGCAGCTGCTCGTGTGTCATCAGCTAAAATTTCCTCCAGAGTAGACGGAAAGTGAAGAGCTACACGGAGATAATTAAAATTAACACAAGTCAGTAAAACATGTTGCACGGTCAACAGTTCACCGCAGGAGCACAGAGGTGCAGGGGCGGCGGAGAGCAAGTGACGGTGGCTGAAATGGCAGTGACCGATCCGCAACCGGGCCAGGATGACCTCCTCTCGCCGAGAGGGGCGTGAGGAGGTCCTCCAAGCGGTCGGGACCGGTTTTACAGTTCTCAATTTATTGTTGTACATTGAAAACCACGCACTGTGCCATTGCGACACGATACTCCGGCGAAGAGCCCGTTGAACATCGTCCGATGGGACGCAAAAGGTAGACATGCGAGGCAAAATAGCTGCGGTCTCATTCCCGGGCACACCCACGTGGCCAAGGACCCACAGGAAAGAAACGTGACAGCTGTCATCTGCTAGCAACTGGAGGGAGCGTTGGATCCGATACACGAGAGGATGGTTCGAGAAAGGGTCCTTAAGACTCTGCAGGCACTAAGGGAGTCCGAACATATGGCATAGAAAGGTTCTCGGTGGCGGCAGGTATACAAAACGGCCTGGTGGAGGGCAAAAAGCTCAGCCGTGAAGTTCGAGCACTGGTCAGGGAGCTTGTATTGGAAACGGTTGTCCCCGACGACGATGGCAGATCCCACACCGGCAGTGCTCTTGGAACCAACAGTGTAAATAAATATGGCATTATCGAACCGCGAACAGAGTTCGACAAGCCTCGAGCGGTATACCAAATTCGGAGTACTCTCCTTGGGGAGTGAACTAAGTTCAAGGTGAGTGTGAACCTGGGCCTGATGCCACGGTGGCAATGGGCTTTCGCTAACCCGAAAGGGGGAAGGAAGGGTAAAATCGAGCCGCTGTAGCAGGCGGCGAAACCGAACTCCAGGTGGAAGCAAGGCAATCGCAGACAACTGATATTGGCGATCGAGTAAGTCGTCAAAAAATAATCGGTAAGATGGATGGTTGGGCATCGACCGCAGGCGGCATGCGTACCGACACAAGAGTATGTCATGCCGAGTGGTCAAGGGTAATACAGCAACCTCGGCATACAGACTTTCAACAGGGCTGGTATAAAATGCACCGCTCACAAGACGTAAACCCCGATGGTGGATAGAGTTGAGACGGCGGAGAATCGACGGCCGTGCAGAAGAGTATAGAAGGCTTCCGTAGTCGAGCTTTGACTGAACAATGGCCTGGTAAAGGTGAAGCAGGACGGTACGATCCGCTCCCCATGACGTGCCACTAAGGACACGAAGAACATTAAGGGATCGGGCACAACGGGCAGCCAGGTGTGTGGACCAGCAAAGTTTCCGATCCAACATGAGTCCCAAGAATTTCGTAGTCTCCACGAAAGGGAGAGCAACAGGGCCGAGATGTAGAGAAGGTGGAAGAAATTCTTTGTATCTCCAGAAATTTATACACACAGTTTTTTCAGTGGAGAATCGGAAGCCGTTTGCGATGCTCCAGGAATATAGACGGTCAAGACAGCGTTGAAAAGAACGCTCCAAGAGACACGTCCGCTGGGCGCTGCAATAAATTGCAAAATTGTCAACAAAAAGGGATCCGGAGAAGTCGACTGAAAGGCAATCTACGATCGGATTGATTGCAATGGCAAAGAGCGCCACACTCAAGACGGAGCCCTGTGGTACCCCATTCTCCTAGCAAAAGGTACCTGACAAAACAGAGCCCACCCGTACCCGGAACTTGCGATCCGCCAAAAACGCTTGAATGAAAAGAGGAAGGCGGCCCCGAAGGCCCCATGTGTGGAATGTGCGGAGAATGCCCGCTCTCCAACAGGTATCGTATGCCTTCTCCAAGTCGAAGAACACTGTTACTGTTGGACGCTTCTTTAGAAAGTTGTTCATAATGAAGGTCGACAACGTAACGAGGTGATCAGCATTGGATATTAGTCAGGAGGCGGCGAGATTTGAGGAGCCAGACCAACCGAGCGTTAACCATGCGTTCCATCACCTTACAGACGCAGCTCGTCAGAGAAATCGGGCGATAACTGGAAGGAAGGTGTTTGTCCTTCCCTGGTTTGGGGATGGGGACAAATGCGATTGTAGGTACTAAGAAGAAAACAGAGGCGTGCAGCGGGCCTGCGCTGCTTGCCCGGGCTCGTTGCCAGGCTCCCCCGGGCGGGCCAGGCCACGCGCTGCCCGGCCTGCCGTCACCAGCCACACCGGACAGTGTCGGGCAGCGCGGGTACCCCAACTACCCGCCGAGAGCCGGTCCGCCCGGCCACCCGTGCCGCTCTGCTGCCAGCCGGGGCACGCGCCCGCCAGCCGCTACGCTCTTAGCAGGAAATACACTGTTCCGATTTTCACGCTGCAAATACTGTTCACGTTACAAACGACAATCCCACATCAGTTTATTAGTTTTTTCTTACAAGCTTTTACTTTCCTTGGAAAAAATAACATGTCTGCTTTTCATTCCGCGCGAGTTTTTAGTTTCATAATGCTTTTCACTCGATTCTGAAGAAACTATGGGGTTAAAAAAATCTGATTATTGCACATCTCATAGTACAGCAACTTAGCTTTCTAACAAAGCATTCAACTTTTTATTTACAAATCATGTGTTGAAAAAAGTTAGATAGCGGGCAGCTTACTAACCGATGCATTTTATTCACACATTAACACGAGTGTAATAGAGCTGTCTCATATCATGAGTAATTGCTAGTTAATGAGCAGCATCAGTGCTGCGATAGCAAGTATAAGCGTTCAGCTCGTGTTCGAACAGAGTTTCTGTGGAAATTTCGCTAAATTGCTTAATGTTTCCTTGCCGTTAAGAAAAAATAAGTAAATAAATATAAATAAGAATAAACGGTCAGTTGCAATCGAGATCATTAAAAACGATTAACTGGTAGAATGTTGGAAGGTACAACTTACTCTTAACCACTCCAAGGGAAGTAAACTAATTACTGTTCCTCGATACAGGATATCATTGTTGTTGTTTTATTTTATTTTATATTTCCCCCTTTTCCCTCTGGCTAGGGGTAGCTGAAACCCCAAGGGAGTCACCACTATTCAAGAAGTGACATTCAAGGTCGCAGTTATCAGTTTTGTATAGGTGAACAGTCATTCATGTATCTTGAAAACACTTGGGAGTTTTCCTCGCTGACGGAATTGTCAGTGTACTATCAGTTGCGAGGGAAAAAGAAATTGACGTGCGCAGTATTGCACCTGGTAAAAGTAGAACGTTCAATTTTTGTGGTGCAGAAGCAAAACGGTAGCCAAATCGGCTCGCGCCGGAAATATTAAACATGTTGAAAGTCGTTGGCTTCGCGTTAGCCGGCTCCAGCAAATTTGTAGGTAGTTTTATACTTTGCCCAGTATTTACTTACACAGTGTTTCACTTCATATTAAACTAAGTGATGCCTCTAACATAAAGAACACGATTATTCCTTAAATCTCTTGAGTTCCTTGTTGCAAGTAAGTCTACATATTTCATGTATGTAACAAAAAATTATATGCCCTACGATGATGAGATATTTAATTATGTTCAAGGTTGTCCAACTAATTATCTAGCTAAAATTCTGCCAAGGTGAACAGGAAATCTTTAAAAGCCAGTAGTTTGCGAACACGGTATTCGTCTGCTATTCTTTTTACGTTCCTAGAAACTGTTGAAGGATGAGGAAGAACGTCTCTGGCACATGCAGAGGGGTACTGTGCTAATATCCCCATCAGTGTCTGTGCGAGGTCTCGAAATCCTTCTCCCACAACTATGCTGAAGGGCCGCAAATCTATTGCACACGTTCTTACACATTTCTCCAGCATAAAAGATTTTGCTGACCCTGGAATATTGCTACAACCGTTCAAATCAGTATTCAGATAAGCTTCGCAGCTATTCAGGTGCCGTAACAGCGTAGTGGTACTGCCATCACGGAACGACAATAATTTACGGCAGCCATTATACTCTGTAAATCCCACAGGTTTATTTTCATTACCTATAATCAACATAAAACGCTCTCATACATTGTTGTCTCCAGATATCTTTAAACGCTAGTAGATTCTCTCCGCGAGTTTCCTGGAAATGACTCCCCCCCCCCCCCCCTTCCTTGGGTCGTCTATTCCTTGCACGTTGGTACGATCTGTCCTTTTCGCTATTTATTTCAGACATGACGATAGATAACTTATATATTGCTATGTAGATAACATACAAGGTGTGTGAAGCCTACGCTGTGATTGTTACAAAGTTTTGCCTGCATTCCCCCGCTCACAGCGCCTTGTGTAGCGCTGTTGCACGGGCCCGGCGGGTACCCGCTCGCCCGGCGAGTGTCAGGACTCGACGGCGCTTTGCAGCTCGCTCGCTGTATACAGCAGTGCAATGCGGCTCGACTACCCGCGGTGCGGGCAGCAGAGTGCAGCGGCCGGACGCAGGCGAGCTCAGGCGGGTAAAAGTGGCGCTCTGCACGGCTCTGGAAGAAAACACTTGCCCGCAGGAGAGAGGTTCTTCAGCATCTCAATATGAATGGAATCGGGCCCGGGAGCAGAAGATCGGGACAGGGCGAGAGCACGGGCTAGCTCCTGCATGGTGAAGGCGACGTTATAATTTTCACGATTAAAAGAGCAGAAAGAAGTTGGCCGTGCTTCCTCTACCTGTTTGCGAGGGAGAAAGGCAGGTTAGTAATGGGCAGAGCTCGAAACCTCCGCAAAGAAACGGCCCAATGCGTTGGAAACAGCAGCGGGGTCCACGAGGACTGCGTTCTCCACGGTCAGGCCAGGAATCGGGGAGTGGACCTTGATGCCGGATAAACGGCGTAGGCCACCCCAAACATCCGTGGAAGGAGTAAAACGGTTAAAAGAACTAGTAAAAGCAGTCCAGCAAGCTTTCTTGCTGTCGTTTATGATACGACGACATTGCGCTCTCATACGTTTATAATTGATGCAATTCTCCAAAGTTGGGTGGCGGCGGAAGGTGCGTAAAGCATGGCGCCGGGCTCTAAGCGCGTCACGGCAGGCTGCAGTCCACCAAGGGACCTGGACACGACGTGGAGAAGAGGATGTACGAGGTATGGAACGTTCAGCAGCGGTGAGAATAACCTCTGTGATGTAGTCGACCTGACTGTCACAGTTGGGAAAATTCTGATCATGAAAAACAGCCATGGAAGAATAAAGCCCCCAGTCGGCTTTAGAAATGTTCCAACTGGTGCGACGAGGAGATGGGGAATGATGCAGGAAGTGGATGATACAAGGGAAATGGTCACTCGAGTACGTGTCAGAAAGTGCATACCACTCAAACCGACCGGCAAGCTGAGGAGTGCATATTGCGAGGTCTATATGGGAATAAGTGTGTGTTGTGTCTGAAAGGAAGGTCGGTGCACCGGTGTTGAGGCAGACAAGATCGAGGTGTTGGAGAAGGTCCACCAAAAGGGAGCCTCTTGGACAAGGTGCCGGAGAGCCCCATAGGGGGTGGTGGGCATTAAAGTCACCTACTAACACGAAAGGTGAAGGGAGCTGGTCAACAAGGTGTAGCACATCTGCCCTAGTAAGGGCAGATGACGATGGCGAATAGATATTACAGAGGGAAAAGGTAAATGTGGATAAGGTGATGCAGACGGCAACTGCCTGTAGGTGAGTATGCAATGAAATGGGATGGAAATAGACGTTGTCTCAAAGGAGCATCAGAAGCCCTCCATGGGCTGGGATACCTTACACGGGTGGCAGGTCGAACCGCACAGAGGTGTAGTGTGGAAAGTCTGCACGATCACGTGGACGCAACTTACTTTCTTGGAGGCAGACTAGAAGCGGGCAGTGCAACCGAAGGAATAGTTTTAACTCCTCCCGATTGGAACGAATGCCGCGAATATTCCATTGAAGGAGCACCATGATAAAAATGAGATAAGAAATAAGGATAAAAACCAACTAGCAAGCAGGGTCACCTCGACGACCGCTGAGGACCGGATTTCGAGGGAGCACTGCTATCGCTGTCTGGGGGCAAAGGGTCATGTTCCATAGGTTCAACCGACGCGCCTGCCACCTCCCTGAGTTGATCAGGAGGGGTAGTTTCCACCGCTGGTAAAAGGACAGGCGCCTGGCAAACGGAGTGTCCTGGTGAAACAGAAGACAGCCGAGGCCGGCAACTGTTGGACGGCGTGACAGATGGGTCATGCCTCGGCGGGGAAGGAGAGGAACTCTTTTTCTTGTCAGCTCTTCTGGAAGAGTGACGGCGGGAAGAGGCAGTTGGCGGTTGGGAAGCCTGAGAACGCAGAAAATCCTCACAATCGGGTTCCTTTTTCAAGGTGCGGGCATCTTGTTTAGGTGCCCGCGGTTTACTAGAGGTTGATGAAGACTGTACCTTAGAAGCACCAGGAGGAAGCGGGGACGTGGAACGGGCAATCTTCGGGCTGGCGGATCGCACAACTGTGTCAGTGAAAGTGAAATCACAAGTCTGGGTACTGGAATCCTTAGTAGACCGAGTGGAGGTGAGGACCTTACTATATGTACCCGCTGGGAGGACAGTGGGCTTTCGACTCGCCAACAGCTTTCAAGCGGCAGATGTTGAAACCTTCTCAGTAACCCGAATTTGCTGAATGATTTTTTCATCCTTATATACAGGGCAGTCGCGAGAGGAAGCCGCATGGTCAGCGTTGCAGTTAAGGCAGTGAGGGGACGGAGGTGGGCAATCCCCCTCATGGGCGTCCCTACCACAAGTGACACACTTTGCTGCATTTGGGCAATGTTCACGGGTATGGTTGTACCTGTGGCACTGAAAACAGCGCGTTGGGTTAGGTTCATAAGGGCGGACGGAGATGACTTCATACCCTGCTTTGACCTTCGACGGGAGGTCAACTCTGTCGAATGTCAAAAACACAGTACGAGTCGGTGTCAGCTGGTTATCGACCTTTTTCATTACCCTATGGACAGCTGTCACACCCTGGTCGGACATATAGGATTGGATGTCTTCATCAGACAACCCGTCAAGGGATCTCGTGAAGACTACCCCCCGTGACGAGTTGAGTGTGCGATATGCTTCCACCTTGACTGGAAACGTGTGTAACAGTGTAGTCTGGATTAGTTCCTGAGCTTGGAAGGCACTGTCCACTTCCAGCAACAATGTGCCATTACGCTGACGTGAACAGGTTTTGACAGGGCCAGCAATTGCATCTACACCTTTCTGTATAATGAAAGGATTGACAGAATTGAAGTCTTCTCCGTCGGTGCGAGACACAACAAGAAATTTCGGTAAATTAGGCAGAGTCTTCTTTTGCTGAGGCGAATCTATCTTCCGTTTCTGGGTCAACGTCACTGAAGAAGAGAAGGAAGTCATCGCGGAAGTGTCCCCGTGATTACCGGCGTCTCCAATGGCGCGCTCCTTCCTAGTGGGGGCCCTCTCCGAGGGCTTACCCGCCTTAGATGATTGTTCACACCTCAGGTCACACCTCCCGAGAACTGACAGAGGGACCAATCGGCATGTTCGGAAGGTACCAGCTCGGGTAATCACCCCTCCCTGGGCCTGGCCTTTACCAGGGGGTACGTACGTGCCCTACTTGTCTACCCGGGGCGGGGAATTACGCATTACCCCGTCACCTGCTACGCATGATAATGCGTGGGTCGGCCTTCAGACACGCACAGGGAGGAAAGAAGAGGAGGATAGGAAATGAAGAGAAAGAAGGAAAGAAGTGTCTCAAACGCTGAAGCGGAGACTAATGAGGAGGAGAGGAAGGCTAGGAGAGTAGAAGGAGAGAAAGACAGAAGCAAAGGTTTGGAAAGGAAGAAACCAAGGAATGAGAGAAGCTACTACAAAAAACGACCTGAACTAGCAAAGGACGCCCGTCTCCGGGCGAAGGCACAAACCGGGAGGGAAAGTGAAGCAGCCTGGGGCAGAAGAAAGGCTGCTCCGGCTCGGGGCCCCGTGCGTGCCACACATGTACCCACAAAAGAACTGTGGGCCCCTTGGGAGGCCGAAGGTTTTGAGGATTCCTTGAAGCTCTGCCTGGACATCAGGAGTGGGATCGCCTTGAAAAACTTTATATGTGGTATTATCTGAAAGCTGACGCACTCCCTTTGCCACATACTCCCGCCGATCAAGTACCACTGTCATGGAGCCCTTGTCGGCAGGGAGAATGACGATGGAATGGTCAGCCTTCAGATCACGGATAGCTCGGGATTCAGCTGCGGTAATGTTGGGAGTAGGATTAAGGTTTCTCAGGAAAGACTGGGAGGCAAGGTTGGAAGTAAGGAATTCCTGGAAGGTTTGAAGAGGGTGATTTTGAGGAAGAGCAGGTGGGTCTCGCTGTGACGCAGGACGGAACCGTTTCAGGCAGGGTTCGATTTGAATGATGTCTTGGGGAGCTGGATCATTAGGAGGAGGATTATTTTTTTTTGTGGCAAAGTGATATCTCCAGCAAAGAATGCGAGTATAGGATAGTAAATCTTTCACAAGGGCTGTTTGGTTGAATTTGGGAGTAGGGCTATAGGTCAGCCCTTTGGATAGGACAGAGGTTTCAGATTGGGAGAGAGGTTTAGAGGAGAGGATGACCACTGAATTGGGATGTTGTGGTTCCAGATTGTGTGGATTGGAATTTTGAGGTTTGGGGGGGAGAGGAGTTGGGAGTGGGAGATTGAGTAGATGGGAGAGACTGGGTTTGTGTGCAATCAGAGGAGGTTGGGGTTTACTGGAGAGGTTGTTGAGGGAGAGAGTATTGCCTTTCCAGAGGTGGGTGACCAGGAGATTGGATAGTTTTTTTGAGGTGCAGGGTGGGATGCTGTTCTAATTTGCGGTTGGCCTGAAGGAGGATATTCTGAACTGCAGGTGTAGATGTATGAGAGGAAAGGTTGAGGATTTTGATTAGGGATAGGAGTTGACAGGTGTGTTCATTGGCGGAGTTGATGTGTAGGTTAAGGATTAGGCGGGTGAGGACTATGGATTGTTCAGTTTTAACAATTCATAGGCTGTTCTAATTTGCGGTTGGCCTGAAGGAGGATTTTCTGAACTGCAGGTGTAGATGTAGGAGAGGAAAAGTTGATGATTTTGATTAGGGATAGGAGTTGACAGGTGTGTTCATTGGCGGAGTTGATGTGTAGGTTAAGGATTAGGCAGGTGAGGGCTATGGATTGTTCAAACTGAAAGATTTACTATCCTCTACTCGCATTCTTTGCTGGAGATATCACTTTGCCACGAATGATCCAGCTCCCCAAGACATCATTCAAATCGAACGCTGCCTGAAACAGTTCCGTCCTCCGTCACAGCGAGACCCACCTGCTCTTCCTCAAAATCACCCTCTTCAAACCTTCCAGGAATTCCTTACTTCCAACCTTACCTCCCAGTCTTTCCTGAGAAACCTTAATCCTACTCCCAACATTACCGCAGCTGAATCCCGAGCTATCCGTGATCTGAAGGCTGACCATTCCATCGTCATTCTCCCTGCCGACAAGGGCTCCATGACAGTGGTACTTGCCGGCCGCGGTGGCCGAGGAGACTGAGGCGCTCCAGTCACGGTCTGCACGGCCACTACGGTCGGGGGTTCGAATCCCCCCTCGGGCATGGATATTTGTGATGTCCTTAGTATTAGGTAGTTCATAGGTAGTTTGTAAGTTTAGGGACTGATGGCCCCGTAGTCGAGTCCCATAAGCTATACAAACATTTGAACATTTGAACAGTGGTACTTGATCGGCGGGAGTATGTGGCAAAGGGAGTGCGTCAGCTTTCAGATAATACCACATATAAAGTTTTTCAAGGCGATCCCACTCCTGATGTCCAGGCAGAGCTTCAAGGAATCCTCAAAACCTTAGGCCCCCTACAAAACCTTTCACCTGACTCCATTAACCTCATGACTCCACCAACACCCCGCACCCCCACCTTCTACCTACTTCTGAAGATTCACAAACCCAATCATCCTGGCCGCCCTATTGTGGCCGGTTACCAAGCCCCAAAAGAACGAATCTCTGCCTACATAGACCAACACCTTCAATCCATCATGTGCACTCTCCCATCCTTCAGCAAAGACACCAACCACTTCCTCTATCACCTGAAATCCTTACCCAGCCTGTTACCTCCTGAAACCATCCTTGTAACCATCGATGCCACTTCCTTATACACAAATATCCCATATGCCCAGGGCCTCGCTGCGATGGAATATTTCCTTTCACGCCAACCACCCACTTTCCTACCTAAAACCTCCTTCCTTAATACCCTAGCCAGCTTCATCTTAACCCACAACTTCTTCACTTTTGAGGGCCAGACATACCAACAACTAAAGGGAACAGCCATGGGGACCAGGATGGCCCCCTCGTATGCAAACGTATTTATGGGAAGCTTAGAGGAAGCCTTCTTGGACACCCATGCCTGTCAACCCAAAGTTTGGTATAGATTCATTGATGACATCTTCATGATCTGGACTCACAGTGAAGAAGAACTCCAGAATTTTCTCTCCAACCTCAACTCCTTTGGTCCCATCAAATTCACCTGCTCCTATTCCAAATCCCATGCCACTTTCCTCGGTGTCGACCTCCATCTATCCAACGGCCAACTACAAACATCCGTCCACATCAAACCTACCAATAAACAACAGTACCTGCATTATGACAGTTGCCATCCATTCCACATCAAACGTTCCCTTCCCTACAGCTTAGGTCTTCGTGGCAAACGAGTCTGCTCCAGTCCTGGATCCCTGAACCAATACACCAATAACCTGATAACAGCTTTCACATCCCGCAGCTATCCTCCTGATCTGGTACAGAAGCAAATTGCCAGAGCCACTTCCTCATCCCCCCAAATTCAGAACCTTCAACAGAACCCCAGAAGTGCCCCTCTTGTCACCGGATACTTTCCGGGACTGGAGCGGACTCTGAATGTGGCTCTCCAGCAAGAATACGACTTCCTTAAATCCTGCCCCGAAATGAGATCCATCCTTCATGACATCCTCCCCACTCCTCCGAGAGTGTCTTTCCACCGCCCACCTAACCTCCGTAACCTCCTAGTCCATCCCTATGAAATCCCCAAACCACCTTCCCTACCTTCTGGCTCCTAACCTTGTAACCGCCCCCGTTGTAAAACGTGCCCTATGCACCCTTCCACCACCACTTACTCCAGTCCCATAACCCGGAGGGTGTACACAATCAAGGGCAGAGCCCCTTGCGACAGAACCCACGTAATTTACCAACTGACATGCCTGCACTGTGAAGCATTCTATGTGGGAATGACAAGCAACAAACAGTCCATTCGCATGAATGGTCACAGGCAGACAGTGTTTATTCATAGAAGTTTCGGGTATGCAGCCGGTCATCGTCTAAAACATCACACGATATTTCGGCCAGACACCTGCCAGCCATCTTCAGGTGAGTCGATGAAGACTTCATCGACTCATCTGAAGATGGCTAGCAGGTGTCTGGCCGAAATATCGTGTGATGTTTTAGACGACGACCGGCTGCATACCCGAAACTTCTATGAATATTCGATCCGCCGGGAAAATTTTGAAGTTCAAGACAGTGTTTTTTGGTAATGACGCTCACCCTGTGGCTAAACACGCCTTGGGGCACGGCCAGCTCATCTTGGCACAGTGTTACACCCTCCGGGTTATCTGGATACTTCCCACCGACACCAATCCTTCAGAACTCCGGAGATGGGAACTAGCCCTTCAGCATATTCTCTCTTCCCGTTGCCCACCTGGTCTCAACCTCCGCTAAATTCGAATTCCCACCCACCATCTTAACATCTTTGCCTCGGTTCTCTGGACAGTGCCTCTGCCTCAAGTGGCATCTCTGTCTAACTTCTAACTTCTTTGCTTTCTAGAGTTCTACAGTATGTCTGCCTAAGTGTACTTGAGTCTGTGTAAATGTATGGGTGTGAGTGTATTTGTTTACCCTCCTTCCCCCCCCCCCCCCCCCCCCCCCAAGGTAAGTCTTTCCTGTCCCAGGATTGGAATGACTCCTTATCCACTCCCTTAAACCCCCATCATTTCCTTTTCCCTCTCCTTCCCTTCTGCCTGACGAAGCAGCTAGGCTGCGAAAGTTTGTGTTTGTTTGTGTGTGTGTTTATTTGTTGCTATCACTGCCTGTGCTCCTTCGCCTGGTAAGTGGACTTCATCTAACATAATCTAAATGTCGTAAAGTGAAATCGGTATAAAAGGTCATAGGAGTGACTATTACCACATTTTTCTTGAACGTTATCAGGCTCCTCCATCAGGATTACTACTCACAACTGTTACTAGTGACAAGTTGTGATGCTCTCATTCTGAGATCTTAAGAGAAAAATAATGACTGAGTACTAAAAGATTTTTATACTCAGCACAGTGCAACCACAAAGCCAGGGTCCACCCAATTTTTTCAAACAACTGAGACACCATTTAGTCGTACTCTACGGACAAACGACCGAAAAGATTACATCATGTACACCATAATAATTCCCGTTGATTTCACACACAAAACATCAAATAGTGTGCTTTGGGAGTCACCCATTCCTCACCTACTCTTTCAATCACATGTTCTCAAATGTTTATCTTTACTCCCCTTTCTCGAATAACCTTCGACAAAAATTATTTCCAGACGAAAATACACGTCGAACATCGATTGGCATCATAATTAGCTTGGAATCAGTTTGATTCTACAGTGACAAATTTGGTAAATTACCAGAACGTTGTCAGACTTTCCAATAAACTGAGAGAATATAGCAAGTAACCACAAGAGGTTTGTTGTTGTTGTTGTTGTTGTTGTCGATGTGGAGTCGTGCAACTCCTGTCACGAAAACAGCTAAAAAAATTCTCTTCCAATGAGACCCGAACCACGACCAAAGCCAGCTCTCCCTGGCAGACTACTACTTTACCTCAGAGCTAGTAAGCAGCTATGCCTACTGCCACATACATCACTAGAACATATAACTCGCAACGTAAGAGACGAGATTAGTTGGAATTTCACAGTGTAAACAATTTTCTGGACCCAAAAGCATGAAATAATAGCCTTCTGTTGCCTCTCGACTGAGAAACCAGTCAGATTATTCAATGGAAATTACAGGAAACATCAAGTGAATTTATGAGCATAGTTCTTTGCCAACCAGGAAGTAAGACCTCGGTACCAGCATTGACAGACTTACACTGTGATATTGCCAAGCTTTCCTATCAACAGGAAGAATAAGAGCCGAGGTGATTGCCAAGCAAGCTCGACAGAAACTTAGCTCGCGTGGCTGCTGGGGATCCAAACACCTACAGTATATGTCAATGATCCCTGCTCGCAATTCCGTAACTAGCTTTAATGAGTCGATCGTTGCCACTAATAAAAATATACACATGCACTGACCGCTAATATAGTAATAAGTGTCTCAATTATTTCCGTATTCTGTCTTAAGTGCAATAACAACAAACGTCATTCGCCAGTGCTGTTTCACACTTCTTCAAGCATTTCCATTGATTATACTGAAAACATTAGATGTAAGTGTCATTTTTCTTTACAATTACAGACTCAGAAAATATCTTTCTTTATATCGCTGTCAGTGGCACAAATGAACAAAGAGAGGCAAGCATGCGAAGAGAAATCAATGCAGCATTGTGAACATTTCTGGGAAGGCTTTGTAACAGGAGTTCAAAATAAGAAGAGCTTCTGTTAGCTAAACATATAATTAGGGACAGTAATGTATAGATTAATTTATCTTTAAGCCAGTCTACAAATATTGCAAAAATGAAACGTATCACCTGTTGATTAGAGTCGCATTATAGCCCCTAACAAATTCAAACAGCAAATATATTGAAAAACTTTTGACTGTGCAGAACATTCAGGGCAGAAAGAACCACATATCCAAAATAACTATGGGTTAACGAAGCCGAGAATAGTGCTGATATTGTATGCAGCAGTTGCACCGTGTGTGTGGGGTGGTTTTTTTTATTTATTTTCTTCTCCTTCTTCGGCCATAATATCATGACACAGTTGATCAGATGGTTAGAGAAATTGTAGTGACTGTTTTTATGCTGCCAATGGGTAACGCCAAATTGTCACTATGTTGGAAATATTCCAGATTAAGTTCTGTTTGTGAAAGAATTGCTCAACAGTTGGTGAACAGGATCGACACTCCTGCATGTAACACAAACCCATATGTTGCCAATTATACACGGCTAAATTTCTATGACTTGATTTTCCTATGAATGATTTCATTCCTTTTACAACAGGAATGAATTACTTACTGAAAGTGTTCAACATGCATGAGCGCATCACTTCTCGTTCACGCCCACTTCCTGCTCTTCATCACCCACCCACTGTAGATGTCTAATAAATTATGAAACAAAATACAGCTTTATATATACATTAATGAAGTTGTTGATGTCATTTCTCCCGACAGTATTCTGCTATTGTTCTGAAGATGAATACTCAACGTAAATACTTATATTCATTTGGATGAATATCTGAGGTTTCCATTTCAGTTCCACAAACCAAAAAATGGTGGAACTAAGTGAATAAAAAGCGTCTATATGCCAAAAAATAAAAATGAAATAACAGTTAATGGAAGTTTACAAACTCCATCGGAAGAACCTGAAAAGTACTTTCTTCACCTACAATCCACTGCAATACAAATTTATGGATTTTACAGAAATGCATTACTTAGGCCCTACTTTTGTTTTGGTCCATATCACTGTCACTAAAGAAGGGATAAAACATGTGAATATTCCATTAGTATTACAGGTCCTGCAACTCCGTCTATTATTACCGAGTTGACAATCACTTTCCGTGTGATATTCGTTGTATGAGACTGATGAAAGGGGCTTTACGACAAACTTTTATTAATCGAATCCTTTAAACCTCTCGGTAGTTGCAGGAAAGTGAATTCAGGTAGACAGCGGTAATATTGAAAATTTGTGCCGCAGTGGGACTGGAATCCTGCTTTCTTTTCCCTAGTAGCGCTATTCTTTGCGTTCATTGAATAGTTTTTGTTCTTTGTTTACTGGTAAGCTGGATCTCAGTTTCCCTCCCTTAAAAAAGACAACTAAAAATTGCAGATGCGGTCCACTCCTCTGGCCGAGCGAGCCGGAATAATCGCCTTGGCTATTTATACAAATAATATTCAATATGCTTCAAGTTTTTCAAACATGTTGTCATTGGGTCTCACATAGGTATGACAGCAGTGCAAATAGTTCGAAACGTATGAATGGTGCGAGTACTTTTGTGCAAATCACCCCACAAAAGAGATTTTCCGTTTCAAGAAAGATCTTTCCGGTATTCATGATTTTACACGTGAAGGAAGACTCTATAACTGATGTAAGTCATGGACTATGATGAGTTGACCATCGTGCGACGTTGTCACTGGTCAGACAGGATTCAAAAGTTGGGAGCAGGATTATTACACACTCACTTTCAAAATGACAAAATCCTAATTATTGCGTTTTTGCATAGACGTCATTAGTTCACTCTTTAAGTATAATTCAGTTATTAGTGACTTATTCTGTAGCATTTATGTTATCTTCATAAAAGGCTGGTAGCCCTATCAAAATAGGGTTAAAATTCTGATCTACAGATGGACTGGAACCATGACCCAAAGCAGCCCTCCCTTAAGTAGACACGTCATCTCAGGGCTACTGACGCACAGCTACGTCTCACTTCCTGCTTGTTCCACTGGTGGCTACAGCTAGTCGCCAATTTCCGCATGGTATGACCTCCTTGCATTTGTAGTAGAAAGTAATGCGCCGATGTCACCCCATTAAAGAAAGTAACTGAGACTATTCAACCAAACAGACAAGTAAATATTAAGTGAATTTATCATGTTTCTGTGCCATCCTGGAAGTAACTCGGTGATCACACCGGTGCCAAAGAGTTCTCAAACTTGCACTGCGCTCAAAACAGAGACTTACCAAAATTGCAATACGTTCAACTAGCTGAGCGTTGAGCTCATTTTCCATAGAGTGTCGGACAAGCAGACAGATCTTGTAGAGACTATCCTTGCACTCTTGGTTCTTGACGCTCAACTACGTCGGATTGTAGGACTTATTTTCTGCCCATGAAAGAGTTTCTCAGCAGTGGGTGAAAAAGCATCCACATTCTGGTACCACACACACATAACCAGACAAATAATATGCCAGTCAATAGTAGTGAAACACAATATGACCGTGTCTTTCTGGCAGCGACTATATTTTCCTTTCTTCTGCTTTGCAGTAGTCTGTCAACTCATTTTGGAAGTGAAAAACGATTTTTGCAGTCCATCGCAACATAATTCAGACCCTTACCGGACAATGAGAATTGCAACCGGAGATGTTAAATAAAATATGACACTGTATCCAAATTCATACCTACTCTATCTGCTTCTCGTTGTCAGCTTTTTTGGAGAAGCCATTGTACTTTTATTCTGAAAAAATAAACCCCTCCATTCTTACAGATCCACCAATCAAAATGCAGTTCAATGAATGACATAAATTCGTTTCTGACAGATAATATTATAGTAGTAACTGGCAAGTGTGGCGAATTCTATAAGTCATCTGACGATTGCGAAGTCAGGTGTTTCGTAGGATTCTTGTATAATTGCTGGCATTTCAATTGTGTAGCAGACGGTAATTTGCCTAAGCAATTATTTGCAGAACTCATTATTTACCATACGATTTAACTTTGTCTCTTCTTATTCCTATTCAGACAGGTGTACCGTATATTGGAAAGGACCAGACAAACGAGTGTTTTCATTCAAATGTTAAGGGTTCTTGGTTCCATTCTCTGCATGTTCTTGATGGCCTGCTGGTCATAAGAAGAGAAGACGCCACCGACGCCTACGATGTCGGCGCTAGATTAACCCCACTAGGACTACCACATTGTAAAGCCAGTAGACAGCGTGACACCGTGTCACTCTCTAAGCACCCCTACTGTTCTGATATAGAAATGCTATTGTCCAACATTAGTGATGGTTACAATATAATTGCTGCTGATGCTTTTCCGTGAAACGTGAGAAGCGCCTTACAGATTAGAATTTTTTTCAGAATGCCTACATTCCAGGCAGTTCCACACTAACGAACATTTTCAGCTATCAAATTAAACGCATAGGAATTATCCAAGTGTAACTGCGGGATCTGATTTAAGTAATATTCAATTTTTGGATGAATATGGCTTGGAAAGCAACGTCAATTTTATTACAGTTCATCTCCTGTGTCTGAATGATCTGACAATTGCGTTAATTAGGTAAAGCGTTGTGGCAACTGTGAGTCTGTAATGAATGAACACATGCGCAAAGATATTCAACGATTCCCTCCTTATGTCCCCACGTCTATATATAAAAATGTTATAATAATAGAAAGTCCAGGTTGGAATAAATAATATAGTGAGGACAGTTTACAACTCACCGCAAAGACGTGGCAACAAGCTGCGACAGGCACATACAAAAGACACATACATACAACACATTCAGCTATCGGCCATAGCCTTCTTCAGAAAATAGGTCACTCATGCAATCACACAGGCACACAACACAGTCATACAACTATCACCTCCGACTGCCACACTTCGATGGTTGTATGACTGTGTTGTGTGCCTGTGTGATTGCGTGAGTGCTCTATTTTCTGAAGAAGGCCATGGCCGATAGCTGAATGTGTTGTATGTGTGTGTCTTTTGTATGTGCCTGTCGCAGCTCATCGCCACGTCTTTGCGGTGAGTTGTAAACTGTCCTCACTATATTATTTATTCCAACCTGGACTTTCCATTATTATATTTTGCCTAACGGTCCCCCTTCCATCCCATAACCTTTTCCGTTGTTACTACTTTCTATAACATCCCTCTTTCAATACTTCCTTCTCTCTTGTATTTTCCTATTTTCCTTCTTCTCAATCCTTTGTAACTGTCACATTCCGACTTCCGAGCCAACAATCCCGCCAGCTTTCAACAGAGAGCTTTATAACCACGCCGATTGTTGATGCAGCTTATTCTTCCCCCTTCCAGTTATTCTAATACACCTTTCCTTACTTTCCCTCTTGTATTTTCTCGTAGTTTTGGTCAACTGTATATACATTTATTTTATATTTTTTATCACCTTAGTTATTTATTACGACCCAACTATGCCAGAACCACTTTCGTTTGAACTAATATAAAAATGTTAGGCATATAGCAGTTAATCTCCGAAATTTCTTCATCCATTCCTTTGGAATTCTGACTCAATGTTGCATTCTAGCCCAGGATGTTTTTTAGCAACACATTTCTTGAATATATTATATGTTGTTATTGTGGTCTTCAGTCCGCAGACTGGTTTGATGCAGTTCTCCATGCTACCCTATCCTGTGTAAGTCTCTTCATCTAAGGATATGTTCGGCAACCTACATCCTTTTGAATATGTTTACTATATTCGTCCCTCGGTCTTCCTCAATGATTTTTACCTCACACGCTTCTTTCTAATGTTAAGTTGACAATTCCTTGATGTCTCAAAATGTGTCCAACCAATTTATTCCTTCTCTTAGTCAGGATATGCCACAAACTCCTTTTCGCCCCGATTCGGTTAAGCACCTCCACATTAGTTACGTGATCTACCCATCTAATTTTCTGTAGCACCACATTTCAAAAGTTTCTATCATCTTTTTATCTGAACTCCTTATCGTTCACCTTTCACTCCCATACAATGCCACACTCCAGACAAATGCTTTCAAAAAGGACTTCCTAACAATTAAATTAATATTGGATGTTAACAAGATTCACTTCTTTAGAAACGCTTTTCTTCCCATAGACATTCTGCATTTTATATCTTCTTTACTTCAACCATCAGAAGTTATCTTGCTACCCAAATAACAAACTTCATCTACTACTTTTATTCTCTCATTACCTAATCTAATTCCTTCAATGTCGCCTGATTTTCTGACATTGCATTCCATTACCTTCATTTTACTCTTGTTAATGTTCATCTTATATCTTCCTTTCAAGACACTGTCCATTCCATTCAGTTGCTCTTCCAGATCTTTTGCGGTCTCTGACAGAATTACTGTGTCATCGGCAAACCGCAATGTTTTTATTTCTTCTCCCTGCACTTTAATGTCTTCTCCAAATTTCTCATTCCATTCCTTCACTGCCTGCTCAATCTACAGATTGAACAACATTGGGGAAAGGCTACAACCCTGTCTTACTCCCTTCAGAACCTCTGCCTGCCTTCCTTGCTCCTCGGCTATAATAATTGCTGCCTGGTTTTTGTATAGGTTGAATATAACTCTTCGCTCCCTATATTTTACCCCTGATACCTTCAGAATTTGGAAGAGTGTATTACAGTCGACACTGTCCTTAGCCTATCTTCTAAGATAAGTCATAATGTGAGTATTGCCTCCCGTGTTCCTACATTTGTCCTAAATAAAAAAAAAAAAAAAAGTTTATATAAATTATTATATAACACATATTGAAAAATTTGGCATATGAAAACATACACATATTTTATTAGAATGTTGTGTCAACATTTCAAAGCTTTAGGTCAAGAACTTTCCGAAATATATGGTTTTGAACATAACACTAAACATGGCTCTAGGTTAGAAAGAGTTCTAAGAGGAAATAGAAGAGACGAGGGGGGGGGGAGGAGGCTCGGATAGACAAAGAGAGAGGGGAGAAGATGGACAAGGAGTGTGGGAGGTGGGGGGGGGAGGATATGGACAGAAAGAGGTGGGAGGAAGTTATGGACAAAGAGAGGGGAACGAGGGAAGGTGCAGAGAGAGGGGGGGGGGGGGCAGAGACAAGGGGAGCGGAGAATGTAGGACTATATCCAATTTCTACCACAAGGCAGTAGGAAATTACGTATAAAAGAAATGTATGGTTCCTCTTATTTTGCTTTTCAATTTCATCTGCAACAAGCCAGAGTAGCGCGTGGACGGGTAAAGCTAGTGCCATAGTAGGTGAAGTAACACATCGTCCAGTCACAAGAAAAATTTGATGTCCACAATTCCATAAATAAAGGGTTGTGAGGAATAGTTACGTAGGAAGGAAAGTCCTGGAGTTATGATGATTACGATCTGGACTACTATTACGGAAAGGCATCATATCAGACTTCGCAACCCTAGCATATTGATTTTATCACTTCACACTGACACAAGGGCTGTGATGCGAGAGAAGGAAATTTATTATATGCTTCTCACTAAAGGTTATTACTTGTGTACCACTATCGAGTGCAGGAAAGCTCCTCATTTTCGCGTGTGTTGCATGAATTTTGGTCTCACCTAGGATGTCTTTCTGTGTGGGGTAAGAAGAGACTCATCGGAATAGAGTCTGATTTTGGTTACGAGAAACCTGTGCAGATAGTGTCGGCACGCTGAGTTCGGAGCCAAGACAATGTCTTCCTGTTTGTGTCTTGGCGTGTGCTGGAGTGGGGTGCTGTTTACAGATGCACTTGTTGCGAGTC
Source organism: Locusta migratoria (assembly GCA_026315105.1). Classification (NCBI taxonomy): domain Eukaryota; kingdom Metazoa; phylum Arthropoda; class Insecta; order Orthoptera; family Acrididae; genus Locusta; species Locusta migratoria. Next base: position 569,412,476 of record CM048747.1, on the reverse strand, counting down.
TCTACACCCGGAACGCACTGCCTTTCCCATATATTTTACAAACGTAAAACATTTTTCATTATTTCATTTTATGTAATTTAGAGGAAATTATTTGGGTAATCTTGAATTTTGTAGCTTTAGAAGTCATAAAAACATTCCATATTGATGTTTTATGCATTCTTATTGTTGCTTGTATTTTACATACTCGCACACATGTACGCACACGCACACACACACACACACACACACACACACACACACACACTGCATGACTTTTTGAGAAGGGACTATTCCTATAGCCTACCCATACAGCATCATTTCGTAATATTTCTCTAAGGCGTCTTGGAACTGCCTGTACTAACCACCTTGATAATTTTCATTGTGCTTTACTTGTCACCATGTATGTTCTATATTTTCCCAACGGTCGCTTGCGTTCCTTGATCCAAGTGGCAACGACCTCGTTACTTCCGCCCACATATTCTCAATAGGATTAAGGTCCGGTGACCGTGAAACGAACTCAATCAGCTTTATGTGATCTTGGCTGCGAAACCAATTTTGAAGGGCGCAGTTTTCATGGATGGGGCTGTGGTCCTGTAAATAAATAGGTATCAAGTTATTTCATCGATTTATATTTGAAGAACGTATTTGTAATTCACGCACTGTATTAATGTTTTGTATACGGTGTCTAACAAGTCGGGTGCAAATATCGCTTAGAGACCTTTGTCAGTTAAACATTACCGTGTCCATCATGTCAGATTGAGCATGACTGGCTGAATCATACCAAACAAGCAGTTTATTGCTGATAAGAAGAACATCGGAGCAGTTGCCCAACCAGGAGGAACGTCCACTGACAACCACGTTTCTAACTGAAGTAAAATGCATGCCATCTATACCACTAACGTGATCCCTATATTTCGTAACTAACAGAAGTGCAGCGGCTATAGTTGGAAGTTAACATGCCGACAGTACAGGTCATAATCTGCATAAATATATGATTAGCTTCTTATCTGTCATTTGCAATTTTAATTAGGAAACATGAATTTCGATGCTGCTTTAGTGATCATTTGCAACTAATGATGACCAAACTAACATGCAAAGGTATTCACTCCACGTTTCGTAAAAAAAAAAAAAAAAAAAAGGTCGTTTATCTCAGTTATTAGCAAATGACAGATGTCCGCCTTTGATACCAACCTACTCATATCATCGTACAGCAAGACCGCAGGTAGTATACAATTTGTGCAAATGCCAGTCAGCTTTTGTGATAGCCGAAGGGCAAGAAAGGGGCACAGTAGTTGGGAAGGGAGTAACACAGACCTGTAGCTTTTTCCCCATTGTTGTTCAGTTTGTTCATTGAACAGGCTGTGAAACAGAGAAAGGAGAAATTTGGAGAAAGGATTAAAGTTCAGGGCGATTTGCCAATGACGTAGTGCTGGCCGCGGAGGCCGAGGGGACTGAGGCGCTCCAGTCACGGTCTGCACGGCCACTGCGGCCAGGGGTTCGAATGCCCCCTCGGGCATGGATATTTGTGCCGTCCTTAGTATAAGCTAGTTCTTAAGTAGTTTGTAAGTTTAGGGACTGATGACCCCGTAGTTAAGTCCCATAGACTATACAAACATTTGAACATTTTTGTTGATGACGTAGTAATTGTATCAGAGCCTGCAATGGACCTAGAAGAGCATTTGTATGGAATGGACAGTGTCTTGAAAAGAGTATAAAATAAACATTAACAACCACAAAAAAAGAAATTTAGTCTAAGAAAATCATGTGATTTGTAAGGTAATAGATTAGAAAACCAGACATTAAAAGTGGAAGATGAGTTTTGTTGGTTGTGTGTGTTGGGGGAGGGGGGGGGGGGGTTGGAGGGTTGGATTGTGGTTTGGAGGCACTAGACTACTCAGGTCATCAATTCCTATTTCGGATAATGATGGAAAGTAAATTAGGTGTGCCCTTTGAAAGGAAGCATCCCGACTTTCGCCTGGAGTGATTTAGGGAAATCATGGAAAACCTAAATCAGGATGGCCGGCGATGGAGTTGAACCGCCATCCTCCCGAATGCGGGTCCAGTGTGCTAACCACTGCGCCACCTTGCTCCGCTGAGTTTTGTTATTTGGATTGTAAAATAACTTCTGATGCCACAAGTAGTGAAGACATAAAATGTAGACGGCAATTGGAGGAAAAGTATTTCTGAAGAAGAGAAATTTGTCCGAAGTGTGGCCTAGTACTGCAGTGAAGTGTGGACGATAAAGCAGTTCAGACAAGAAGAGGATAGCTTTCGAAATTTCTTGCAACAGGAGAATGTACTGAACGGAATTGGGGAAAAAAGAAATTTCTGGCATATCTTGTCTAAAAGATGGGAACGATTGGTAGAGCACAATCTGAGACACCAACGAATCATCAATTTAGTATTGGAGGGGAGCGTGTGGGGTAAAAATCGCAGGGCTAGAGGACGAGATGGATACAGCAAGCAGATTCAAAGGGATGTGGGCTGTCTTTCTTACTCAGAGGCAAAGAGTTTTGCGCAAGATAGGGTAGCGTGGAGGCGGAGAACTGCATCAAACCAGTCTACGGACTGAAGACTACAACCACAACTACACACCAAATCATTAAGTAGTGTATCTCGTGTAAGATTATCAAAAAATAGTCACTTTAGACACAGTAATTTCATTTATAAAGCACCATCATTACAGCAGACTTACTTCAAATGTGTAGTCCGTTTGTTATGGAATGACTTGCAGTATCTTCTTAGGCATTATCGTTTGCTGTACCAGAAAAGAATTAGGAACAGAATTCGTCGCGCAGGTAACTGAAACACCAATTCTTGGAGTGCTGTACACATTTCATGGAATATGCAGGTGATACCCAAAAACATAGTTTATTTAAATTCCAAAAATTTTTATTACTGTGTTCAATTTTGACGTTAACCACACATATCTCATCATTAGTGTGAAAGCAACAGATGCAGAACAGAATGTTGTATTTTTATAGAAAATCCAAATTCAAATGTTTGTAGAGCTTATGGGACTTAACCTATGAGTCATCAGTCCCTAAACGTACAAACTACTTATGAACTAGCTTCCACTAAAGACGGCACAAACATCCATGCCCGACAGGGAATTCGAACCCCCGACGGGGAACAGCCTCGCACATCGTATCATAGAAACTCCCCTCGATATATTTTCTCTATTAGGCTTATACAAGTTGCTTTCTTTATACATTTTTAGTAAAACCTTCAACCTGCCTGCAAATAGAAACATCATAGATTCAGTAGAGTGGAGTACCTGTTCGTGGTATAATTTTACACTGCAAGAGCCTACATGTCTTCTCTCTACAAAGTTTTGATGGAAAAGTGCCTGATCAGTCCGGACTCAAGCAAATGTTATCCACACACGTGAGATTGTAACTACCTACCGCAAATATAAATCATGTTTGAAGAAAGTTTGTTTATTAATGCAACTACTACAACAAAAGCACTTTTTTGAATGATATTACATGGCATATTATAATGATGTTCTGTACACATCTGCATGATAACCGCAAACCATAGCCACAGAACTGTGATCCCTCTATCTCAGAACACCACTCACGTTAATGCTATAGGAGATGTGCAAAAACAATATCTATTTCGTCGGAAAAGCCGGTAACCACGTACTGATTTTCGGGTTTAATGGTCACCTTACGAGGCATAAAAAACTCTGAACAGTTTGATATTCTGTGTTTGCAACAATACTGCCCATATAACTCCCATCGACGTCGTTACAGGTAACGACTGCACAAGGGATGTTGAAAATTATAAATAGTGCCAGCATTGTATAAATTCTTATACATTATGATTATGTGATGCTAATACTAGAATGAATATTAAATATTAGTTTAAGTGTTGCAAATATACACCTTATCAAATGTGCAGATGACACAAAAAGAATAATAGACGGATTGTAAGAAAGAAAATGGGTTCAAGAGAAAGTACAGATGTTTGGAAAATCCATAGTAATGAGACCTATAAAAATATGGAAAAAATATCAGTCGGGGTGGTTAAGTGAGGGTAAACTTTTGTTGGACATATGTATTAAACAAATGACAAAATACTAAAGAAACAATTATACGTCTACTTCTGAAAGAACAAATAAACATTAGCATGACCAAAGAAGTAAATAAATAATTAGAAAGAAACAACATCAAATAACCTGAAGTAACCACAATAAAGAATGTAATAAAGTTAGAAACTATTGAAAGAAGACGAAATAAGAAATTGGAAACAACCTAAAAAAAAAAAAAAAAAAAAAAAAAAAAAAAAAAAAAAAAAAAAAAAAGAGAAGTAAAATACAACATGGGAGATTATAATGGATAAATTAATCTATACATTACTGTCCCTAATTATATGTTTAGCTAACAGAAGCTCTTCTTATTTTGAACTCCTGTTGCGAAGCCTTCCCAGAAATGTTCACATCTTAAAAACAATACTGCATTGATTTCTCTTCACATGCTTGCTCATTCGTTTGTCCCACTGACAGCTGAGTCTATAATTGTAAAGAAAACTGACACTTACATCTAATGTTTTCAGTATAATCAATGGAAATGCCCGAAGAAGTGTGAAACAGCACTGGTGAATGACGTTTGTTGTTATTGCGCTTAAGACAGAATACGCGAATAATCGAGACAGTTATTACTATATTAGTGGTCAGTGCATGTGTATGTTTTTATTAGTGACAACGATCGACTCATTAAAGCTAGTTACAGAATTGCGAGCAGGGATCATTGACATATACTGTAGGTGTTCGGATCCCCAGCAGGAGCGCTACGCATGAGCTAAGTCTCTGTCGAGCTCGGTTGGCAATCACCTCGGCTCTTATTCTTCCTGTTGATAGTATGACTAAAGCTTGGCAACATCGCAATGTAAGTCTGTCAACGCTGGTACCAAGGTCTTACTTCCTGGTTGGCAAAGAACTATGCTCATAAATTCACTTGATGTTTCCTGTAATTTCCATTGAATAATCTGAATGGTTTCTCAGTCGAGAGGCAACAGAAGGCTATTATTTCATGCTTTTGGGACCAGAAAATTGTTTACACTGTGAAATACTAACTAATCTCGTCTCTTACGTTGCAAGTTATATGTTCTAGTGATGTATGTGGCAGTAGGCATAGCTGCTTACTAGCTCTGAGGTAAAGTAGTAGTCTGCCAGGGAGAGCTGGCTTTGGTCGTGGTTCGGGTCTCATTGGAGGAGAATATTTTTAGCTGTTTTCGTGACAGGAGTTGCACGAATCCACATCGACAACAACAACAAACCTCTTGTGGTTACTTGCTATATTCTCTCAGATTATGGGAAAGTCTGACAACGTTCTAGTAGTTTACCAAATTTGTCCCTGTAGAATTGAACTGATTCAAAGCTAATTATGATGCCAATCAATGTTCGACATGTATTTTCGTCTGGAAATAATTTTTGTCGAAGGTTATTCGAGGAGGTGAGTAAAGGTAAACATTTGAGAACATGTGATCGAAAGAGTAGGTGAGGAATAGGTGACTCCCAAAGCACACTATTCGATGTTTTGTGTGCGAAATCAACGGGAATTATTATGGTGTAGTACTAACACATGATGTAATCTTTTCGGTCGTTTGTCCGTAGAGTGCGACTAAATGGTGTCTCAGTTGTCTGCAAAAATTGGGTGCACCCTGGCTTTGTGGTTGCACTGTGCTGAGTATAAAAATCTTTTAGTACTCAGTCATTATTTTTCTCTTAAGATCTCAGAATGAGAGCATCACAACTTGTCACTAGTAACAGTTGTGTGTAGTAATCCTGATGGAGCAGCCTGATAACGTTCAAGAAAAATGTGGTAATAGTCACTCCTATGACCTTTTATACCGATTCCACTTTACGACGTTATATATATATATATATATATATCAGTCAGAATAATTCAATACGTGACTGTAATATAAGTACTAGAACTTGAAGTGAGGATATAACAGCCGGTAAATAGACACAGAGCGGCGCGCCGCTGTCACTGAGTCCGCAGGCGGCAGCCACGATGCGGCCGCTGGGGCGTCTCTGTAGCCGGTGCCCACTACTCCCGAGAGTGAACAGTTCCGTTTTGACGCAGCAGCAAGCTCTTTCGTGTAACTATTTCTGGGAGTTTTCGCTGTTACATTTGAGGTTCTTCCACACTGATAACAAAGACAGTCGATATGCGGTTAAAAAAAAAAAAAAAATAATTGGAGGTTGTTGGACTCGATCTCGCGACTGCTTACATACACGCTTGTAAACACGACTTTTACCATGAGACCACGCACTCATACAGTACACAGCTGCATTGAGAAGGAAGTAACACTTCTTCCTGATAGTACCACATTCTACAGTGTTGCCAGATCATGCATATCAACGGACTTAGAATTCTGAGGGGCCATCGAGTTTATTGTTCACACTGCGCGACCGACTCGGACTTAGCCGCGGCGTCGGCGATCAATTTTTTTGTCTAAGACTTTACCAATCGGCATGTTCGGAAGGTACCATCTCAGGTAATCACCCCTCCCTGGGCCTGGCCTTTACCAGAGGGTACATACGTGCCCTACTTGTCTACCCGGGACGGGAAATTACACATTGATCCGTCACCTGCTATGCATGATAATATGTGGGTTGACCTTCAGACAAGCACAGGGAGGAAAGAAGAAGAATAGAGGAAGTGAAGAGAAAGAAGTGTCTCAAACGCCGAAGCGGAGACTAAATGAGGAGGAGAGGAAGGCTAGAAAACTATAAAAGGGAGAGAAAGACAGAAGCAAAGGTTAGGAAAGGAAGAAACCAAGTAAAGAGAAAAACTAGGACAGAAAACCACCTTGATTCGCTATGCACGCCCGTCTCTTGGCTAATGCATGAACAGGGAGGGAAAATAAATTAGCCTGGGGTGGGAAGGAAGGCTGCTTCGGCTCGGGGCCCCGTGTAAGCCGCACACGTACCCACAAAAGAGCTGAATGAAGGGGTATTCGCTATGCACGCCCGTCTCTTGGCTAATGCATGAACAGGGAGGGAAAATAAATTAGCCTGGGGTGGGAAGGAAGGCTGCTTCGGCTCGGGGCCCCGTGTACGCCGCACACGTACCCACAAAAGAGCTGAATGAAGGGGTAGGGACTGCTACCAAAGTAATTGGCTTGGGAGCAGTAGAAGGAAGGGCCCCCACCTCTGTGTGGGCTGTCGCCAAAAAAGGGCGGTGAAGACGCGACTGCTGCAAAAGAGGTGGTCTGTTTTACAGGCTGTAGCCACTCATACTTCGTTTTGGCCTCTATGTGGGAAAGTCACTTCATTGTCTTATACTCCATTATTTTTTGCACTTTATGGAACATGGTGCAGTCTGGAGAACAGTGGGAGTGCTGCACAAGATGTGGAGTACAGGGAGCATCTGGATGGGATGGATGCCCGCAATCTCTACAGGTTGCAATGGAAGTACAGCGGGAAGCTATGTGGCCGAACCTCCAGCACTTAAAGCACCACATCAGAGGAGAGATGTAAGGTTTCATATCACACATAAGATCACCTTGACCACTTCCGGCAGAGTATCACCATCAAAGGTTAAGATGAATGCACCCGTGGCCACCTTGTCATTCGGCTCCCTGTGGAGAACTGCAGGAGATCATGATGGTAAATAATCCCCTGCCCCATATTTAAGCTCTTGTGAGGTGTGATTGTTACGGAAACGTCTCCCAGATGGCACAAGCCAGTAGTGCCCATGACTGTGATGGGTATGACATTTGGATAAGGATAGCATCACTGTTCATTTTAGACATTCCCGTCACTTCACCATACTTATCCTCTAAGTTCTCCATGAAGAAGAAGTGAGGAATGATTCCACATCAGTCCTGCTGCACACAAGAAATTTGAGTGCATAAGGCTCATCCTTTTCTCTATCCCTACGTTCCTCCCATGGCATGCCAGGGATGGGAACGTTCTGGGGTTGTATGTTGCCGTGTTGAAATCAACTCTTACGCACTTAGAGATGGTGGTTATATGTCCACCAACATTACTCTGAAATCTTTTCATGGTGATCCCACGAGTAGCTACGGATATAAAGGTCCACCCAGGCAAAGCCCTGCTTGCCTGGGTAAGCCTTATACAACTGAGGTGCGGCAGGTTCCTCAGAGGTTGCTCGGTAACGACTGTTCTACCTCAACTGCAATGCACCTCCTCTGCATGTAGCACACCTTGACATTGAGGGGTTTTTGTTTTTTTTTTGTAGAGGTTTGTACAGTCCTTGTGACCCAGGTGATTAAGCCAAGATACCCGGGCTCTGAAACATACAATGTTCCATCGTTGCACCGAACGATAGTTGCTGAAGAACGCACAGAGCTTATGGTGTAGCAGACTGTTGGTGCGACACAGCCCACAGCTCAGCACCCAGGGTTGGCCAAGCCAGTATTCAGCAAATTAATGCTGAGCCCCTGAGGGGCATATTGTCACACCGTCAGTACTCCTGCGGGGGAGGTGTCTCACCACATTGACCAACTTCGCCCAAGATTCACCACAGAAACTGGTACTCCCTATCAAGAACAACTTGAAGATGTATGTGGACACAGGCCTTCCTACAACGAGGAATCAAGTTGACACTTCCAACATCTTACTGGATTGGACACAACCACAACAGATAGAACAAGACAACCATGAAGCCACCAATATGCGGATGTCTCCAGTATTATCTACGTCTTTCACATATGCACCATTACACACCTCACCACCCACGTCACTCATCATCGTATCACCGGCCCGAACAGGGCATTATTGGTCATATGGGAAGGTGTCTACTAGATCATTCACAAACAGTGACAAAGTAAAGATGGACTTAGACTTACTACAACAAGTGAGAAAAAACAAGAAGGGGGGGAGAAATGTTGTACATCAAGTGCATGAATTCAAATGTTCCGCCACACCCTTTGGCACTGCGGTACGAGTGTGAAAGTTCGTGAGCACCACCTGGCCAGCTGGTGGCGGAAGGACTGAAAGGAGTATGGGGACGGGCAGTTCACATTCAGACTTGTAAGTGTAATGGACTATTCTTATCTTAATAGTGTTATGAGTGTTAACTATTGAGTGTTCATGTTGCTACAACAGTTTAGTCTCTCACTAGGACCTTCATTCTTGGAAGTCCACAAATAGTTTTGTAAGAGCCTATATCAGCAAGAACACAAACCAAACGCTAGACATGTGGATAAAGAGAGTAGAAACTGCTCCTCTGGGCCAGAGAAAATTCATAGAAGAACTACCTCCTGGTAATAATGAAAGCTGATGTACCCAGAAGACCCTCAACAGATTACAAACTGGTGTTAGACAGTGTAAAGTAAGCCGGGAAAAATAGGGATACTCAAGTGGATCCACAATCTGTGAGTGTCATGAAGAGTAGACATTGTCTCACCTGCTCAACTGCCATCTGACTCCATCATACTGCACTGAAAGAGATTTAAGGCTGGTCAACTCTAATGCCTTCCAATGTGTAGCCTGTTGCTGGTTAAACACAGTTTAATTTAATGATTGTTACTTTGTCTATATATAAGTGTATTTGTATGCATCTATGTATGATTGTATGCTAACTCTAATGTCTCAAACATAGCCCACTTTGTGGTGAAAACAATTTAATTACTGATTTGTCTTTTCATTTTACATGTTACTGCCTCTTGTACAGGCAAATGTTTATTCTATAACTAGCAAGCTTTATTGTAATTACCATGTAATTGATACCTTAGATATTAAGTTAAAAATAAAGAAAGTATTTACCGGTAAAATATTATTAATGTAGTCCACTGGAGAAGGCCTGATGGCCCTACTCTTGTAACAATAAATAAAACAAATAAGTACCCACAGTTAACAAATAATCCGCTAAAAAAATCCACCAGACTGTAAGCCACACAACATGCAACTATAATAATTAAGTATAAGTGTAATTGCCACACAATACAACAAGTCAAATAACAGTAGCCAAATAATAAGCAGCTAACATTAATTAGAAACATGATACTAACCTTAATACACCACACTAAGCCACCACAACAAGTATTGTGTGTATCAGCTTCCCTCCTGAAAGCAGAATACTCATATTCCATTCTTCATCTGTATTGTTATTCTAGATAATCACTTGCCTACTTTTTCACCTGTAAGAAACAAAACCAAAATAATTTACTAATACACACGTGGCCTCATATTAAGAAAAAGTCACAAAGAACACACACCATTTTTTACCCCACAGCTATTATCAATCGGGATAAAAAGAAATATAATAATGGAAAGTCCAGGTTGGAATAAATAATATTGAGGACAGTTTACAACTCACCGCAAAGACGTGGCGACGAGCTGCGACAGGCACATACAAAAGACACACACATACAACACATTCAGCTATCGGCCATGGCCTTTTTCAGAAAATAGAGCACTCACGCAATCACACAGGCACACAACACAGTCATACAACCATCACCTCCGACTGCCACACTTCGAATCACGCTCTGCAGCGAATCGGGGACGGGAGGGGAGGGGGAGGGGATAGAAAGGTTACGTCACGGTGGTGGGGATGGGTTAGATGGGACTAACGAGATGCAGCTTAGGAATGGAGTGGGGAGGCAGGTGAGTGGAGAAAATAAAATAAAATAAAATAAAGTAAAATAATATATATATATATAATGCATGCACACTGCAAGTGTACACACACACACACACACACACACACACACACACACATATATATATATATAAACAAAAATAAAAATAGAAAATAGATGACTTACCAAAAGGACCGGCTCGTCGATAGAAACAAATAAAATAAATAAAATCACACACAAACACACATACAAGCTTTCGCCACCACTGGCAGCTTCTTCAGGAAAAAGAGGAAAAAAGGGGAGGAAAAGGGAAGGATATGGGTTTTAAGGAAGTGGAAAAGGAGTCATTCCAATCCCAGGAGTGGAAGGACTTACCTTAGGGGAAAAAAAGGAAGGTAAACAAAAACACACACACCCACACATTTACACAGACGCAAGTACACTTAGGCAGACACACTGTATATATATATATATATATATATAGGCGAAGGAGCACAGGTGTGACAGCATCACAAATAAATAAATGAATACACACACACACACAATCGCAAGCTTTCGCAACCCAGTTGCGTCTTCAGGCAGTAGGGAAGGAGAGGGAAAAGGAAATGATGAGGGTTTTAAGGAAGGGGGTAAGGAGCCATTCCAATCCCGGGAGAGGAAAGACTTACCTTGGGGGAAAAATGGAGGGTAAACAAATGCACACATGCCCACACATTCACACAGACACAAGTACACCTAGGCAGACATACTGTAGAAAGCAAAGAAGTTAAGTTATAGAAGTTAAGAAGTTAGACAGAGATACCACTTGAGGCAGAGGCTCTGTCCAGAGAACTGATGCAAAGATGTTAAGAAGGTGGGTGGGAATTCAAATTTAGCGGAGGTTGAGACCAGGTGGGCAACGGGAAGAGAGAATATGCTGAAGGGCTAGTTCCCATCTCCGGAGTTCTGAAGGATTGGTGTCAGTGGGAAGTATCCAGATAACCCGGACGGTGTAGCACTGTGCCAAGATGTGCTGGCCGTGCACCAATGCGTGTTTAGCCACAGGGTGATCCTCGTTACCAACAAACACTGTCTGCCTGTGTCCATTCATGCGAATGGACAGTTTGTTGCTGGTCATTCCCACATAGAACGCTTCACAGTGCAGGCATGTCAGTTGGTAGATCACGTGGGTACTATCGCAAGTGGCTCTGCCTTTGATCGTGTACACCTTCCGGGTTACGGGACTGGAGTAAGTGGTGGTGGAAGGGTGCATAGGGCAGGTTTTACAACGGGGGCGGTTACAAGGGTAGGAGCCAGAAGGTAGGGAAGGTGGTTTGGGGATTTCATAGGGGTGGACTAGGAGGTTACGGAGGTTAGGTGGGCGGCGGAAAGACACTCTCGGTGGAGTAGGAAGGATGTCATGAAGGACGGATCTCATTTCGGGGCAGGATTTAAGGAAGTCGTATCCTTGCTGGAGAGCCACATTTAGAGTCCGCTCCAGTCCCGGAAAGTATCCAGTGACAAGAGGGGCACTTCTGGGATTCTTCTGTTGAAGGTTCTGAATTTGGGGGGATGAGGTAGTAGCTCTGGCAATTTGTTTCTCTACCAGATTAGGAGGATAGCCGCGGGATGTGAAAGCTGTTAATAGGTTGTTGGAGTACTGGTTCAGAGCTTCAGGACTGGAGCAGACTCGTTTGCCACGAAGACCTAAGCTGTAAGGAAGGGAACGTTTGATATGGAATGGATGACAGCTATCATAATGCAGGTACTGTTGTTTATTGGTAGGTTTGATGTGGACGGATGTGTGGAGTTGGCCGTTGGACAGATGGAGGTCGACATCGAGGAATGTGGCATGGGATTTGGAATAGGACCAGGTGAATTTGATGGGACCAAAGGAGTTGAGGTTGAAGAGGAAATTCTGGAGTTCTTCTTCACTGTGTGTCCAGATCATGAAGATATCATCAATGAATCTGTACCACACTTTGGGTTGACAGGCTTGGGTATCCAGGAAGGCTTCCTCTAAGGCTTCTAAGGCTTCCTCTAAGGCTTCCTCTAAGGCTTCAACCCACATGTGCAGTCTCCCATCCTTCATCAAAGACACCAACCACTTCCTCGATCGCCTGAAATCCTTACCCAGCCTGTTACCTCCAGAAACCATCCTTGTAACCATTGATGCCACTTCCCTATACACAAATATCCCACATACCCAGGGCCTTGCTGCGATGGAGTATTTCCTTTCACGCCGACCACCCACTTCCCTACCTAAAACCTCTTTCCTTAATACCCTAGCCAGCTTCATCCTAACCCACAACTTCTTCACTTTTGAGGGCCAGACATACCAACAACTAAAGGGAACAGCCATGGGAACCAGGATGGCCCCCTCGTACGCAAACTTATACATGGGACGCTTAGAGGAAGCCTTCCTGGATACCCAAGCCTGTCAACCCAAAGTGTGGTACAGATTCATTGATGATATCTTCATGATCTGGACACACAGTGAAGAAGAACTCCAGAATTTCCTCTTCAACCTCAACTCCTTTGGTCCCATCAAATTCACCTGGTCCTATTCCAAATCCCATGCCACATTCCTCGATGTCGACCTCCATCTGTCCAACGGCCAACTCCACACATCCGTCCACATCAAACCTACCAATAAACAACAGTACCTGCATTATGATAGCTGTCATCCATTCCATATCAAACGTTCCCTTCCTTACAGCTTAGGTCTTCGTGGCAAACGAGTCTGCTCCAGTCCTGAAGCTCTGAACCAGTACTCCAACAACCTATTAACAGCTTTCACATCCCGCGGCTATCCTCCTAATCTGGTAGAGAAACAAATTGCCAGAGCTACTACCTCATCCCCCCAAATTCAGAACCTTCAACAGAAGAATCCCAGAAGTGCCCCTCTTGTCACTGGATACTTTCCGGGACTGGAGCGGACTCTAAATGTGGCTCTCCAGCAAGGATACGACTTCCTTAAATCCTGCCCCGAAATGAGATCCGTCCTTCATGACATCCTTCCTACTCCACCGAGAGTGTCTTTCCGCCGCCCACCTAACCTCCGTAACCTCCTAGTCCACCCCTATGAAATCCCCAAACCACCTTCCCTACCTTCTGGCTCCTACCCTTGTAACCGCCCCCGTTGTAAAACCTGCCCTATGCACCCTTCCACCACCACTTACTCCAGTCCCGTAACCCGGAAGGTGTACACGATCAAAGGCAGAGCCACTTGCGATAGTACCCACGTGATCTACCAACTGACATGCCTGCACTGTGAAGCGTTCTATGTGGGAATGACCAGCAACAAACTGTCCATTCGCATGAATGGACACAGGCAGACAGTGTTTGTTGGTAACGAGGATCACCCTGTGGCTAAACACGCATTGGTGCACGGCCAGCACATCTTGGCACAGTGCTACACCGTCCGGGTTATCTGGATACTTCCCACTGACACCAATCCTTCAGAACTCCGGAGATGGGAACTAGCCCTTCAGCATATTCTCTCTTCCCGTTGCCCACCTGGTCTCAACCTCCGCTAAATTTGAATTCCCACCCACCTTCTTAACATCTTTGCATCAGTTCTCTGGACAGAGCCTCTGCCTCAAGTGGTATCTCTGTCTAACTTCTTAACTTCTATAACTTAACTTCTTTGCTTTCTACAGTATGTCTGCCTAGGTGTACTTGTGTCTGTGTGAATGTGTGGGCATGTGTGCATATGTTTACCCTCCATTTTTTCCCCCAAGGTAAGTCTTTCCTCTCCCGGGATTGGAATGGCTCCTTACCCCCTTCCTTAAAACCCTCATCATTTCCTTTTCCCTCTCCTTCCCTACTGCCTGAAGACGCAACTGGGTTGCGAAAGCTTGCGATTGTGTGTGTGTGTGTATTCATTTATTTATTTGTGATGCTGTCACACCTGTGCTCCTTCGCCTGGTGAGTAATCTTCGTCTATTTTTTATATTTTATTTTTCCTGCTAGGAATTTTTCGTCTTAATAATCGTTATATAAAATGTAAAAAATAGACGAAGATTACTCACCAGGCGAAGGAGCACAGGTGTGACAGCATCACAAATAAATAAATGAATACACACACACACACACACACACACACACACACACAATCGCAAGCTTTCGCAACCCAGTTGCGTCTTCAGGCAGTAGGGAAGGAGAGGGAAAAGGAAATGATGAGGGTTTTAAGGAAAGGGGTAAGGAGTCATTCCAATCCCGGGAGAGGAAAGACTTACCTTGGGTGAAAAAATGGAGGGTAAACCCAATCCCACATCCTATTCCTAAAATGCTGTCTAAGTCATGGTATCCCTCCCAACGGTCTAACCTTAAAAATTCCCTTGTCTGGATCCCACCCCTCCTTCCACAATGACCTGCACCTTTTCAGATTCCACCAATCCTTATCCCTCACGAACCTAGTCCTACAAAATCACCTCTCCATGGCTCATAAATCCCTTAGCTACCTTCTCTCCCTCCATAAGATATTACTATTGTGTAACCAAAAATACCTACATCCCATCTCCCAGATCGAATCCTTTGCTCTCCAGCAACTGGAGGAGCATTCCAAACACCACCTCCACAAACTGTCCAGCCTGCTGACATCATATTGCCGACTTGGAGCACCCATATCCAATCCCTATTCGAACCACAGTGTTCCTCCTCGTGAGCCCCTCATGGGTCCCAGACCATGCTTAGCTGACCTCTTGAACCTACCTCATCCCTCCAAACTCCCTACCACTACTCCACAACATCCAATACCAAAACAACCCCAGAACACTGTGGTCAACCTATCCACAAAAAACCTAAACCCCACTGAAGTTTCCGTTCTATCCAAAGGTCTTACCTTTAGTCCTACACCCCAGTTCAATCATGTTGGTCTTGTCAAAGACCTACTCTCCTTTTCCCGATCCCTACGATGGAAACACTACTTTGCCACCAATCCCTCTGACCGCAATCTACCTAATCGCAATATTGAACCCTGCCTGTCCCAATTCATACCACCATCCAACAAAGATCCCCCTGCACTCCCACCTAACCACCCTCTGGTTACCCTCCAAGAGTTTCTCACCTCCAACTTGTCCTCACCATCCTTTCCCAAGTCCCTTCCCAAGAACTCAAACCTTTCAGCAGAAGAAAGAAGAGCCATCCAAAACCTTAAAACTAATCATCATCCTCCCTGCTGATAAAGGTTCCACCACTGTAGTTATGGATCACAGTGACTATCTGGCAGAAGGGCTCCGCCAACTCTCTGACTCCTCCACCTACAAGTTGTGCCAGATTGACCCCATCCCCAAAGTCCAACAAGATCTCCAATCCCTACTAAAATCCTATGGCCCCTCCCAGAAACTCTCCCCTGAATCCATCTCCCTCCTCACCCCAGCAACACCCCGCACACCCACCTTTTACATGCTCCCCAAAATTCACAAACCTAATAATCCTGGACGCCCTATTGTGGCTGGTTACTGTGCTCCTACCGAACGAATTTCAGCCCTAGTTGACCAACACCTCCAACCTATTGTTCAAAATCTACCTTCCCACATCAAGGATACCAACCACTTCCTTCACCGACTCTCCACCATTCCCACCCCTTTGCCTCCTGGATCTTTACTTGTCACAGTGGATGCCACCTCCCTATACACCAACATCCCACATGCCCATGGCCTTGCCGCTCTGGAACACTACCTCTCCCAACGTCCCTCTGAACGCAAGCCTGATACCTCATTCCTCATAACCCTTACCAATTTCATCCTACTTAACAACTACTTTTCCTTTGAGGGGAAAGTTTACCATCAAATCCAAGGCACAGCCATGGGCACCCGCATGGCACCCTCCTATGCCAACCTGTTCATGGGCCGTCTGGAGGAATCCTTCCTAGCATCCCAAAACCTCAAGCCTCTGGCCTGGTTCCGGTTCATTGATGATATTTTCATGATCTGGACTCAGGGCCAGAACACCCTATCCTCCTTTCTTCAGAACCTCAATTCCTTCTTTCCCATCCACTTCACCTGGTCTTCCTCAACCAACCATGCCACATTCCTGGATGTCAACCTCCACCTCACTGATGGCTCCATTCACACTTCCGTCCATATTAAACCTACCAACGACCAACAGTACCTACATTTTGACAGTTGCCATCCCTTCCACGTCAAAAAATCCCTCCCTTACAGCCTAGCCACCCGTGGACGGCATATCTGCAGTGACAAGAATTCCCTTTCTGAATATGCTGAAGGTCTCACAAAGGCCTTCACAAACAGAAACTACCCCACAGACCTAGTCCGCAAACAAATCTCCCGTGCCATATCCTCACACACCCCAAAACCTCTTCCTAACACCAGTAACCATCCACAAAAGAGCGCTCCCCTTGTCACCCAGTACTACCCTGGTCTCGAACAACTAAATTCCATCCTTCGCCAAGGTTTTGATTTTCTATCCTCGTGCCCTGAAATGAGAGACATCCTGCCAAAGATCCTTCCCACCCCTCCTAAAGTGGTGTTCCGTCGCCCTCCCAACCTTCACAACATCCTAGTTCATCCTTATGCCACCCCGAAACCCAGCTCACTGCCACAGGGATCATATCCTTGTGGAAGACCCCGCTGCAAGACCTGTCCAATCCACCCACCCAGCACTTCCTATTCCAGTCCTGTCACAGGCTTATCCTACCCTATCAGAGGCCGGGCCACTTGTGAAAGCAGCCACGTAATTTACCAACTGTGCTGCAAGCACTGTACAGCTTTCTATATTGGCATGACCACCAACCAGCTGTCCATTAGGATGAATGGCCACCGCCAAACTGTGGCCAAAAACAAGGTGGACCACCCTGTGGCACAGCATGCAGCGGAGCACATGCTTGATTTCAATGGCTGCTTCACAACCCGGGCCATCTGGATCCTCCCATCCACCACCAGCTTTTCTGAACTGCACAGATGGGAGTTATCCCTACAATACATTCTCCGATCCCGAAATCAACCAGGCCTCAACCTACGATAACTTCCCTATATATATTTTTCCATACCTTACAGTTCCTACCTCTCTATCCCAAACATCACCTATTTTGAGTGGTGTGTGAATGTGTGATCGTGTGTTTGTATGTACATATATGTGTGTGTGTGTGTGTGTGTGTGTATATGTATGTATATGTGTGTGTGTATATATATATATATATTATAGAAGGAGACCTTCCAGGTAGGAAAATGGTATAAAATAAAGATTTTTGACTTACCTAAAGTACAGGCTGGTCGATAGGAACACTAAACACACACAAAAACACACAACTATTCGAGCTTTCGCCACCAGTGGTGGCTTCTTCGGGAAAAAGAGGGAGGAAGGAGAGGAGAAAGGGAAGGATACGGGTTTTAAGGAAGTGGAAAAGGAGCCATTCCAATCCCAGGAGTGGAAGGACTTACCTTAGGGGACAAAAAGGAAGGTAAACAAATACACACACACTCACACATATCCACATCCAAACACACTTAGGCAGACATTTGTCTGCCTAAGTGTGTTTGGATGTGGATATGTGTGAGTGTGTGTGTATTTGTTTACCTTCCTTTTTGTCCCCTAAGGTAAGTCCTTCCACTCCTGGGATTGGAATGGCTCCTTTTCCACTTCCTTAAAACCCGTATCCTTCCCTTTCTCCTCTCCTTCCTCCCTCTTTTTCCCGAAGAAGCCACCACTGGTGGCGAAAGCTCGAATAGTTGTGTGTTTTTGTGTGTGTTTAGTGTTCCTATCGACCAGCCTGTACTTTAGGTAAGTCAAAAATCTTTATTTTATACCATTTTACTATATATATATATATATATATATATATATATATATATATATATATATATATATATATATATATATATATAAAATATAAAAAATAGACGAAGATTACTCACCAGGCGAAGGAGCACAGGTGTGACAGCATCACAAATAAATAAATGAATACACACACACACACACACACACACACACACAATCGCAAGCTTTCGCAACCCAGTTGCGTCTTCAGGCAGTAGGGAAGGAGAGGGAAAAGGAAATGATGAGGGTTTTAAGGAAGGGGGTAAGGAGCCATTCCAATCCCGGGAGAGGAAAGACTTACCTTGGGGGAAAAAAAGGAGGGTAAACAAATGCACACATGCCCACACATTCACACAGACACAAGTACACCTAGGCAGACATACTGTAGAAAACAAAGAAGTTAAGTTATAGAAGTTAAGAAGTTAGACAGAGATACCACTTGAGGCAGAGGCTCTGTCCAGAGAACTGATGCAAAGATGTTAAGAAGGTGGGTGGGAATTCAAATTTAGCGGAGGTTGAGACCAGGTGGGCAACGGGAAGAGAGAATATGCTGAAGGGCTAGTTCCCATCTCCGGAGTTCTGAAGGATTGGTGTCAGTGGGAAGTATCCAGATAACCCGGACGGTGTAGCACTGTGCCAAGATGTGCTGGCCGTGCACCAATGCGTGTTTAGACACAGGGTGATCCTCGTTACCAACAAACACTGTCTGCCTGTGTCCATTCATGCGAATGGACAGTTTGTTGCTGGTCATTCCCACATAGAACGCTTCACAGTGCAGGCATGTCAGTTGGTAGATCACGTAGGTACTATCGCAAGTGGCTCTGCCTTTGATCGTGTACACCTTCCGGGTTACGGGACTGGAGTAAGTGGTGGTGGAAGGGTGCATAGGGCAGGTTTTACAACGGGGGCGGTTACAAGGGTAGGAGCCAGAAGGTAGGGAAGGTGGTTTGGGGATTTCATAGGGGTGGACTAGGAGGTTACGGAGGTTAGGTGGGCGGCGGAAAGACACTCTCGGTGGAGTAGGAAGGATGTCATGAAGGACGGATCTCATTTCGGGGCAGGATTTAAGGAAGTCGTATCCTTGCTGGAGAGCCACATTTAGAGTCCGCTCCAGTCCCGGAAAGTATCCGGTGACAAGAGGGGCACTTCTGGGATTCTTCTGTTGAAGGTTCTGAATTTGGGGGGATGAGGTAGTAGCTCTGGCAATTTGTTTCTCTACCAGATTAGGAGGATAGCCGCGGGATGTGAAAGCTGTTAATAGGTTGTTGGAGTACTGGTTCAGAGCTTCAGGACTGGAGCAGACTCGTTTGCCACGAAGACCTAAGCTGTAAGGAAGGGAACGTTTGATATGGAATGGATGACAGCTATCATAATGCAGGTACTGTTGTTTATTGGTAGGTTTGATGTGGACGGATGTGTGGAGTTGGCCGTTGGACAGATGGAGGTCGACATCGAGGAAAGTGGCATGGGATTTGGAATAGGACCAGGTGAATTTGATGGGACCAAAGGAGTTGAGGTTGAAGAGGAAATTCTGGAGTTCTTCTTCACTGTGTGTCCAGATCATGAAGATATCATCAATGAATCTGTACCACACTTTGGGTTGACAGGCTTGGGTATCCAGGAAGGCTTCCTCTAAGCGTCCCATGTATAAGTTTGCGTACGAGGGGGCCATCCTGGTTCCCATGGCTGTTCCCTTTAGTTGTTGGTATGTCTGGCCCTCAAAAGTGAAGAAGTTGTGGGTTAGGATGAAGCTGGCTAGGGTATTAAGGAAAGAGGTTTTAGGTAGGGAAGTGGGTGGTCGGCGTGAAAGGAAATACTCCATCGCAGCAAGGCCCTGGGTATGTGGGATATTTGTGTATAGGGAAGTGGCATCAATGGTTACAAGGATGGTTTCTGGAGGTAACAGGCTGGGTAAGGATTTCAGGCGATCGAGGAAGTGGTTGGTGTCTTTGATGAAGGATGGGAGACTGCACATGATGGGTTGAAGGTGTTGGTCTATGTAGGCAGAGATTCGTTCTGTAGGGGCTTGGTAACCGGCCACAATGGGGCGGCCGGGATGATTGGGTTTGTGAATCTTGGGAAGTAGGTAGAAGGTGGGAGTGCGGGGTGTGTGTGTGTGTGTGTGTGTGTGTGTGTGTATGTATATATATATGTATATGTGTGTGTGT
Organism: Locusta migratoria; assembly: GCA_026315105.1. Taxonomy (NCBI): domain Eukaryota; kingdom Metazoa; phylum Arthropoda; class Insecta; order Orthoptera; family Acrididae; genus Locusta; species Locusta migratoria. Next base: position 569,392,002 of record CM048747.1, on the reverse strand, counting down.
ATGTGTGTGTGTATATATATATATATATATATATATATATATATATATATATATATATATGTGTGTGTGTGTGTGTGTGTGTGTGTGTGTGTGTGTGTATGCGGTCTTGTGTACTTGCAGTGTGCATGCATTATATATATATATATATATATATATATATATATATATATATATATATTATTTTCCCATTTTTATTTTATTTTATTTTCTCCACTCACCTGCCTCCCCACTCCATTCCTAAGCTGCATCTCGTTATTCCCATCTAACCCATCCCCACCACCGTGACGTAACCTTTCTATCCCCTCCCCCTCCCCTCCCCTCCCGTCCCCGATTCGCTGCAGAGCGTGATTCGAAGTGTGGCAGTCGGAGGTAATGGTTGTATGACTGTGTTGTGTGCCTGTGTGATTGCGTGAGTGCTCTATTTTCTGAAGAAGGCCATGGCCGATAGCTGAATGTGTTGTATGTGTGTGTCTTTTGTATGTGCCTGTCGCAGCTCGTCGCCACGTCTTTGGGATAAAAAGAAATTTATGTTAACTGCCTGTGAGCATTAAATCACTGGGCAAAGCTGAAAATTTGTGTCCAACAGGGATTCAATACTGGGTCTGCCTCCTTACAAGGCAGCCACACTGACCACTGTGCCATAATGACTGATTTTGTCACCCTACCCATTATCACTCATTACTTGCAGAATATTTCCAACTCCTGTTAATAGTTCAGACCTGGTGTGTATTTACACTGTAGTCTGGAGTCTTACAGGAATCAGCAAAATACCATAGGTAGTGAGTGACAATAGTGTTACGGAAATGATACAGGATCTGGGATGGGAATCATTACAACAACGGCGCTTATCACTGTGGCGTGGGCTACTTACGAAATTCCAATCGCCAACATTCTCCTCCAAATGCGAAAATATATTGTTACGTAGGTAGAAATGATAATCAGAAAAAAAGAGAAATCAGAGCTCAAACGGAGAGATTCAGGTGTTCTTTCTTCCCACGCACAATTCGAGAATGGAATGGGAGGTAAATAGTATAAAGGTAGTTTGATGAACCCTCTGCCAGGCACTTAAATGTGATTTGCAGAGTATCCCATGTAGATGTAGATAAAAGTTTCCGAAGAGTAAGTGAGAGATTACAAATGTTTTGATATTTAAGTGTGGTATAAAATATATTTAAATTCCGAAATGAAACATCCAGGTTGCAATATCAACAATATCACAAGGACAGATTGCAACTTATCACTGTCTGTTTCACTCGAGACACACAAACACCTGACTTGTGCCGCTTTGTCCTAGTGTGCCAACATTGCTCTATCGCATGCGAGTACAGTATCTTTCGGACTGTGTGACTAGCTTTTACTTTGGTTATGTGTTCACAAGTTGTACCTGTATAACTGCGTGAATGTGTATATGTGTATTCTCGGTCTGATGAAAGCGCTAGACAATGACTGGCTGCAATGTGTAAAAGAAATATGGCAGCAAGTGAACTGGCAGCTGTGAAATGTATAAGAGTGAACGTAGTGAAAATAACTTTGCCTAGCAGATATCCTTAGGTGATTCACAAAATAATAAATTAAACTGATTAATGGAGGAGGATTCATGCTGACAATTTCTTTCTGGGTATAATGACGCAATACCTGGAGAAATTATGGAAATCTCAGACTCCTGCAGAACGTGCAATCTTAAATTTGTGCAGATAACAGAATGGTGTTATGAGTTCTGTGTCCTAGCATTCATTCCATCACATAAAGACCTCTTTTCATTACTACCATTACTGAAAGATCTTTAAAGTAGGAACACTGCAGCCACATGAGATGGGGAATACCTGGAATTTATTGAAGTGACAAAGAGAGAGAGAGAGAGAGAGAGTGAGTTGTATAAAACCACCTCAGCTCTGTAATATCTACACAATCTATTTCATTAGTAGAGCAATGGATATGTCGTGAATGGTGGAATTTCCCGTAGGCATGAAAATCAACAGTCTACAATTTGCAAATGATATTACCATCATTCATTCAAATTCTGAAGTCAGCAGGGGTAAAACACAGGGAAAGGAGAGTTAATTACAACTTGTAAAAAGGCCAGACTGCAGTTATTAGACTCGAAGGTCATGAAAGGGAAGCATCAGTTGAGAAGGGAGTAAGACGGGGTTGTAGCCTTTCTCTGATGCTATTCAATTTGTGCATCGAGCAGGCGGTGAAGGAAAGCAAGGAAAAATTTGGAATAGGGATTAAAGTTCAGGGGGAAGAATTAAAAACATTGTGTTTTGCTGATGACATTGTAATTCTATCAGAGACAGCAAAGGACCTGGAGGAGCAGTTGAATGGAATGGACAGTGTGTTGAAGAGAGCGTATAAAATGAACATTAACAAGAGCAAAACAAAAATAATGGAATGCGGTCTTAGAAAATCAGGTGATGCTGAAGGAATTAGATTAGGCAACGAAACAATGAAGGTGGTAGATGAGTTTTGTTACTTGGGTAGTAAAATAACATGTGATTGTCGCAGTACAGAGGATATAAAATGCAGAATGGCAATGGGAAGAAAATAATTTTTTGAAAAAGAGAAATTTACTAACATCAAATATTAATTTAAGTGTAAGGAAGTCTTTTCTGAAGGCATTTGTGTGGAGTGTTGCCTTGTATGGGAGTGAAACATGGACGATAAGCAGTGCGGACAGGAAGAGAATAGAGGCTTTTGAAATGTGGTGCTACACAAGAATGCTTAAGATTAGGTGGGTAGATCACATAACTAATGAAGAGGTACTTAACAGAATTGGTGAGAAAAGGAATTTTTGGCATACCCTGACTAAAAGAAGGGATCGCTTGGTAGGACACATTCTTAGACATCGAGGAATCGTAAATTTAACATTGGAGGGACGTGTGTGGGGTTAAAATCGTAGAGGGAGACCAAGGACTCATATAGTAAGCAGATTCAAGTGGATGTGGGTTGTTGTTCTTATGAGGAGATGAAAAGGCTTGCTCAGGATAGAGTAGGGTGGAGAGCTGCATCAAACCAGTCTCCGGACTGAAGACCATAACAACAATTGCCATCACTGCAAGAAGTGAAGAACAACTTAGGGGCATGGTCTCCAGAGTAAAAAACCATTGGTTGCTCAACTTCTATATAAAAATAAACGTCAACAATACCAGGGTTCAGATCATGGCATTTGAGGGTATTTGCATGAGCGCATTGTGGGATGCACCGTGCATAAGACAGCTTTGCTATGTCAATGACAGTGCAAATGCCCCTCCCAATACACTACTTAGCACAATATCTCCCCTCCCCCTCCCTCCCTCCCTCCCTCTCTCTCTCTCTCTCTCTCTCTCTCTCTCTCTCTCTCTCTCTCTCTCTCTCTCTCTCTCTCTCTCTCTGTGTGTGTGTGTGTGTGTCTTTCCTTATGCCTATATCACAAGCTCTGCCTGCCTCAACCATTTCCAAAAGTTCACATCCCTTTTTCTTTGTCACTGGCAAATGTTTAAACATTTATCTGGAGTAGTTGGCGAGATTAGTTTGTTGGGCCAATATTATTGGTTCAAAGGAGGTGTATATAATAATAATAATAATAATAATAATAATAACAGTAATTTAAAATCTGACACAGAAAAGCTGAAGTCTAATCAAGAGTTCACTCACAAACTTGAATCCTTGTATCCCAAGAGCTGGGAACAGTTGCAGAAAGCCTTGGCAGAAACAGCAAATGAAACTATTCCCCTGTCGAAATAAAAGAAAGAATCTTGGTACACCAGTGAATATATTGCTGCAGTAAAGGAACAGCAGCATGCTTGGTGGAGATCGAATATCAAGAACACAGCTAGCAAAACTAGCCTCCTAGATGCCAGAAATCCCACTGCTAAGATTGTATGTGGACATAAATGTATTTCTGACAAAACGCTGTTAAAACAAATTGAACAAAACTTTCAAAAGACCATTACATGAAAATCCTACAGAAAGTTTAATGCAAATCTCAGCAAGTACAATCCTCAGGCAATGCTTCAAACAGCTAAGTGGCTCGGAATGATAATTACAACAGCTACCAGATTACTTTACAGCTCCTCAGAATGGTGAAGCGACAAATTGCCCTCAATTTGTATTACTGAATATGTGTGAGCTCTTAGCCTGAAAAAGGATGTGGCTGGAAGCTTTAGCTGCGTGTGTGATTGTCTGTCTTTCTTTATGGTGAGTTGCAGTCTATCCTTTTTATATCGTTCATACTGCAACCTGCACTTTCCACTGTTGAATTGAAACATATTTTATACCACACTTAAACAAATATAAAAACAATTGTAATGTCTTCACTAAGTCTTCAGAATCTATTATATAATAAAAGAATTGTTGTACATGTTGGCAACACACCATTTGCATGTAGGTGGTGTGGTGTGGTGTGATTATTGTTTTTGGCAATGCTATCAAATGTGGAAAGCAAAAAACTGGTTGTGATGACAGACTAATCTGCAGCATAGCCAGAGGTATGGGTTAGGTTAGGAGACGACAATTTGGTCGAGAGTTGGCAAAGCCAACAGATCTGAAAATACAAAAGTGGTTGTGCTGATGAAGATTCTGACAGACTGGAACATTTGAAATGACCAAAGTGTTTGATATTATTTCTTTGTTGCTTGGGGGGACAGGAGGGGGGGGGGGGCATTGTATTCGTATTATTTTTCATTTGAGGTATACATCAATTTCAGTATTCAATACCACTTAATGTTGATGGGATTTGGGTGGGGATTGATTGGTATTGTTTTCATGATTTTAGGTGTCATATTGGTGTTGATTGGTATTGCTGTCTTAATTTGAGGTGTGTGATATTCCTGGTGTGCGCGGTCCATTGGATTACGTAACTTCGAGAATCAACGAGCTAAAGAACGGCGGTGGCGGAACACTTCACTGGGCATGTCGACGGAACAGTCACGCTCAGCGCCATAGCAGACAGAAGAGGGGTGAGGCGCCTGAAAGCAACAACCCTAAACATCGCCAACAGCGGCAGATGACGACTTCATCCATTAGCGGAGCTACAACCACCGGCCTTCAACGCGAGGAAAAACGGGAGTAAGTAAATTATAATTAATTGTATATATCTAGTGTAAAAGTAAATTAGAGATGGAAAAAGAGGGAGAGAATAGGTATTCTCTCAGAAGAAGGGACAGAGAAAGTGTTCAGAATAGAGGCAATGATCCTTCAGGTCAACAACCTCAGATGTAGGCTGACAACATAAGTCCATATTTTGTAGCGAATATGAGTGAATTCCAAATTAATAATTTTCAAAATCTGGATGATAATCAGAGCAATAGCTAAAATAGTGTAGAACAAAGTGCTGTTGAAAATGTTGTTTTAAATGACGTGCAGAGAGCTACACAAATTTGTGAATATGTCGCTCCTAACCATACTGATGTGGTAAATCTGGATGCAGCTGTCAGAGAAACTGTATCTGGCACCTGAACAACAGAGGAGCAGAAGGCCATATCAAGTGACAGAAGCCGTAGCACAGCTTCAGCTGATACGTTGCCAGTAGAAAGTAGTAGGGAGAAGGAAATTGGTATTGACAATAATAGTATATCAATACTTATATTATAGAGGAAAAAATTCCTAACAGGAAAAATATATGTAAAAAAATAGATGAAGACTACTTACCAGGCGAAGAAGCACAGGCAGTGATAGTAACAAAAAATAAACCCCCCCCCCCCCCCCCCCCACACACACACACACACAAACGCTAGCTTTCGTAGCCTAGCTGCTTCGTCAGGCAGAAGGGAAGCAGGGGGAAAAGGAAATGATGACGGTTTTAAGGGAGTGGGTAAGGAGTCATTCCAATCCCGGGAGAGGAAAGACTTACCTTGGGGGGAAAAAAAGAGGGTAAACAGACACACACTCTCACACATTTACACAGACACAAGTACACCTAGGCAGACATACTGTAGAAAGCAAAGAAGTTAGACAGAGATACCACTTGAGGCAGACACTCTGTCCAGAGAACCAAGGCAAATATGTTAGATGATGGGTGGGAATTCGAATTTAGCGGAGGTTGAGACCAGTTGGGCAACGGGAAGAGAGAATATGCTGAAGGGCTAGTTCCCATCTCCGGAGTTCTGAAGAATTGGTGTTGTTGGGAAGTATCCAGTAACCCGGACGGTGTAACACTGTGCCAAGATGTGCTGGCCGTGCCTCAAGGCGTGTTTAGCCACAGGGTGATCCTCATTAGCAACAAACACTGTTTGCCTGTGTCCATTCATGCGAATGGACAGTGGTCATAAACCCTCATTATTTCCTTTTCCCTCTCCTTCCCTTCTGCCTGACGAAGCAGCTAGGCTGCAAAAGCTAGCGTTTGTGTGTGTGTGTGTGTGTGTGTGTGTGTGTGTGTGTGTGTGTGTGTGTTTATTTGTTACTATCACTGCCTGTGCTCCTTCGCCTGGTAAGTAGACTTCATCTATTTTTTTATATATATCAATACTTAGCGATATGTTAGCTAAATTAAATCTAAACATGCTTGCTAAGTTAGATCAAAGCATGAATAAGTGGGCAAATGAAATAAAAAAAAAGAACAAAAGCAAAGCATAAATAAGCTAGCAGAAAAACTTGACCAAAACAATGAAAGATTAGACCATGCGGTAGAGGAAATACGTACACAAATGGCTAGTATAAATAATAAATTCCAGTGCTTAGAAAACAGGGTAATTGTTAATGAAGAAAAGACAGAAAAGTGTTTTAAACAATTAGATTTGAAATTAAACGAATGGGATAAAAAGCATGATAATTGTAAAAATGACGTTGTGCACAGGGTGGACTCTGAAGTAAGCAAAATTAACGAAAGATTACAGGTTAATAGTGACACGCTGTATACTGTTACAAATAATGTAGAGTGTTTGAGAAGAGAACAGGCTAGTGTTAGTGAAACATGTAAAGACAGATATCTGTCACAGCAATCAGACATAGAAAAAATGATCAGAAATGTAGCATTAATTGACAATAAAGTGTCACAGGTAGGCACATCAGGTACAAGTAATGCAAATGCACTTCACAGTAAATTAACAGAGATCGAGCTGAAACTTAATGAGCTGCCAGATTCATCTAATTTAGTTAAAACTGAACTTAGGAGAAAACTTGAAGCGTGGGTGGAACAAAAACGTAAGAAAGGTATAAGTAACACAGTCGATGTTGCAAATAATCCTTATTCATACAAATTTCACAATTTTTCGACAGTTAGTGTACATCCTGTTGCTTTCATCAGTCAGTTTGATGGTGTTATTCCTAATGGCATAACAGAACAACAAACGATGACATTTGTAGCGTGTAGATTTGAAGCTGATGCAATTTCACGGGGAACAGAAGCTATAAACATTTGTAAAACATATCAGGAGTTTGTCACTGCATTTCTCACTCAGTATTGGTCTGGAAGTACAAAAAATAATATACACACTGAAGGCGGCATGAAAGACTACAAGTATAAATTTAAAGTCAAACCCCATGAACCTTTTAGATTTAAGCCTTATTCAATCCTATTAGGCAAAGGAGAAGCAGTGGAGCAGAAGACTAACAAAATTACAGAATGGAACATAATTGAAAGGTCTTGTAGTAAATATTCCAATTCTCTTGTCAAAGACCCAAAGAAAGATAATTCAGTTAGGATCACACTAGATGCAAGGGCTTTAAATAAAATTATATTACCACAAATGGATAGGCCCAAAATACTGGAGGAAATTATTCAGAAGTTTCATGGAGTCAAGATATTAACAAGCATAGACTTGACTTCTAGCTTCTGGCAAACACCTCTAAAGGAAAATTGTTGCAAATATACTGTTTTTACATATGGAGGAAGGTGTTGTCAGTTCAGAGTGTTGCCTTTTGGTCTGAAAATGTCAAATATATGCAAATAGGTACGTGTACCTCAGGAAGCAATAGGCTCTTTGCCTTGCCAGGTAACTGAATGCCTACCAGGTACCCTTTCACGCTGTTATTTCTTCCTCTTACTATTCAATCTGAACTCTCTTTTTCTATTGCCTTTACTTTCTTCTCTATCCAAATACCAGATTGCACAAAAACACCAATTTAGACGAGTAAATAAAAACAGGATTTGAAATGAGTAAGCAGGAATACGAGATCTACAGACTTAATACCTATTGAATTTGGCTTAATGTGAATATGTAACAATTATGGAGTATGGTAAATATTGTAACTCAGCAGCAAACATCTGCATAGCATGAGTTACCTTTACAAAGTTAAGAGGCAGGCACAGATCTTCTCGGAATGAAACAACAGCTGACTACATTATTGAAGGATTTTTTTTAATTTATTTTATTCCAATACTGTTTATTATTATTATTATTATTATAAGAAAATATATGACACTGAGAAGAGGACGGCGCAACAACAGGTGAGTGAACTTAGTGAAAATGGCTGTTGAAGATGGGCAATGTAAAACATGGTTTTATTATGAATGGTATGAGGAACGAGGTGCATGGTCTGCTATGTGTAGTTTTAAGCAAGTATTGAGAAGGTGGTAAGTGGGGTCAAGTACAGGTGACTGATAAAGTCGGCCTGGAAATAGGCTCATTATTGAGAATGTAGTGAAGTGGTAAGAAAGGGTCAAGTACAGGTGACTGGTGGATCCGGCCAGGAAGTCGACTCATTACGAGATTATATATGGTGTTTCAGGCGACAGTGAAGTCGTAATTTGTGGAATATTGAAAATGGGTAGGGGATGCACTGTGTGCCTCACTCAACATTTTTTTTAAATTAGGTAGCAGAAATGGCACCATTTTGGAATACATTTGTCCTATGCCCTTACACATACACATCTATGAATAAGTATATGTATAAAAGGAAACTTTCCTAGTGGGATAAACAAATATCAAAAATAGAAAACGGATGACTTACCCAAAAGGAGTGGCTCGTTGATAGACACAAATAAAAATAAAAATCACACTCAAACACACGTACAAGCTTTCGCCACCACTGGCAGCTTCTTCAGGAAAAAGAGGACAAAAGGGGAGGAGAAATGGAAGGATATGGGTTTTAAGGAAGTGGAAAAAGATTCATTCCAATCCCAGCAGTGGAAGGACTTACCTTAGGGGACAAAAAGGAAGGTAGACAAATACACACACACACTCACACATATCCAAACACAAACACACCTAGACATACATTTGTAAAAAGCAAAGAAGTTGGACAGAGATACCACTTGAGGCAGAGGCTCTGTCCACAGAACCGAGGCAAAGATGCAAAAGATGGTGGATGGGAATTTGAATTTAGCGGAAGTTGAGACCAGGTGGGCAACGAGAGGAGAGAATAAGCTGAAGGGCAAGTTTCCATCTCCGGAGTTCTGAAAGATTGGTGTAAGTGGGAAGTATCCAGATAACCCGGACGGTGTAACACTGCGCCAAGATGTGCTGCCTGTGCACCAAGGCATGTTTAGCCATAGGGTGATCTTCATTAACAACAAACACTGTCTGCCTGTGACCATTCACGCGAGTTGAGGTTTGGGTTGACAGGCTTGTCAGGAAGCCTTCCTCGAAACCCAAGCCTGTCAACCCAAAGTTTGGTAGAGATTCATTGATGATATCTTCATGATCTGGACTAACAGTGAAGAAGAACTCCAGAATTTCCTCTCCAACCTCAACTCCTTTGGTCCCATCAAATTCACCTGGTCCTATTCCAAATCCCATGCCACTTACCTCGATGTTGACCTCCATCTGTCGAACGGCCAACTACACACATCCGTCCACATCAAACCTACCAATAAACAACAGTACCTCCATTATGACAGCTGCCATCCATTCCACATCAAATGTTCCCTTCCCTACAGCTTAGGTCTTCGTGGCAAAAGAGTCTGCTCCAGTCCCGAATCCCTGAACCAGTACACCAGTAACCTAATAACAGCTTTCACATCCCGCAGCTATCCTCCTGATCTGGTTCAGAAGCAAATTACCAGAGCCACTTCCTCATCCCCCCAAATTCAGAACCTTCCACTGAAGAATCCCAGAAGTGCCCCTTTTGTCACCGGATACTTTCCGGGACTGGAGCGGACTCTGAATGTGGCTCTCCAGCAAGGATACGACTTCCTTAAATCCTGTGCCGAAATGAGATCCATCCTTCATGACATCCTTCCCACTCCACCAAGAGTGTCTTTCCGCTGCCCACCTAACCTTCGTAACCTCCTAGTCCATCCCTATGAAATCACCAAACCACCTTCCCTACCCTCTGGCTCCTATCCATGCAATCGCCCCCGTTGTAAAACCTGCCCTATGCACCCTTCCACCACCACTTACTTCAGTCCAGTAACCCAGAAGGTGTACACGATCAAGGGCAGAGCCACCTGCAATAGCACCCACGTGATTTACCACTGACATGCCTGCACTGTGTAGTGTTCTATGTGGAATGACCAACAACAAACTGTCCATTCGCATGAACGGTCACAGGCAGACAGTGTTTGTTGGTAATGAGGATCACCCTGTGGCTAAACATGCCTTGGTGCACGGCCAGCACATCTTGGCGCAGTGTTACACCGTCTGGGTTATCTGGATACCTCCCACCGACACCAACCTTTCAGAACTCCGGAAATGGGAACTTGCCCTTCAGCTTATTCTCTCCTCCCGTTGCCCACCTGGTCTCAACTTCCGCTAAATTCAAATTCCCATCCACCATCTTTTGCATCTTTGCCTCGGTTCTGTGGACAGAGCCTCTGCCTCAAGTGGTATCTCTGTCCAACTTCTTTGCTTTTTACAAATGTATGTCTAGGTGTGTTTGTGTTTGGATATGTGTGAGTGTGTGTGTGTATTTGTCTACCTTCCTTTTTGTCCCCTAAGGTAAGTCCTTCCACTGCTGGGATTGGAATGAATCTTTTTCCACTTCCTTAAAACCCATATCCTTCCCTTTCTCCTCCCCCTTTTTTCCTCTTTTTCCTGAAGAAGCTGCCAGTGGTGGCGAAAGCTTGTATGTGTGTTTGTGTGTGATTTTATTCGTTTCTATCGACGAGCCGGTCCTTTTGGTAAGTCATCTCTTCTCTATTTTATATATAACGGATGACTTACCCAAAGGACCGGCTCGTCGATAGGCACAAATAAAATCACACACAAACACACGTACATGCTTTTGCAACTGCTGGTCGCTTCGTCAGGAAAAGAGGAAGAAAGGAGAGGAGAAAGGGAAGTGTATGAGTTTTAAGGAAGTGGAAAAGGAGTCGTTCCAATCTCAGGATTGGAAGGACTTACCTTAGGGTAAAAAAAGCAAGGTAAACGAATACACACACACTCTAGGTGTGTCTGTCTAGGTGTGTTTGCATTTGGATATGTGTGAGTGTGTGTGTATTTGTTTACCTTCCTTTTTTTACCCTAAGGTAAGTCCTTCCACTCCTGGGATTGGAACGACTCCTTTTCCACTTCCTTAAAACCCATATCCTTCCCTTTCTCCTCTCCTTTCTTCCTCTTTTCCTGACGATGCGACCAACAGTTGCGAGAGCTTGCATGTGTGATTTTATTTGTGCCTATCGACGAGCCGGTCCTTTGGGTAAGTCATCCATTTTCTATTTTTTCTATTTGTTTATCCCACCAGGAAAGTTTCCTTCTACAATTTTCACACACACACACACACACACACACACACACACACACACACACACACACACACACACAAATGTTAGCTTTCGCAGCCTAGCTGCTTGTTCAGGCAGAAAGGAAGGAGAGGGAAAAGGAAACGATGAGGGTTTTAAGGGAGGGGGTAAGGAGCCATTCCAATCCTGGGAGAGGAAAGACTTACCTTGGGGGAAGAAAATGAAGGTAAACAAATACACACACACACACACACACACACACACACACACACATTTACACAGACGCAAACACACTTAGGCAGACATACTGTAGAAAGCTTTCTACAGTAAACAAATACACACATTTACACAGAAGCAAACACACCTAGGCAGACATACTGTAGAAAGCTTTCTGTTGATTTCTGTGATCTGCATTTTGCATTAAATATTAAGCATTATCACAAGCTATATGTAGCCTATTGAACAGTGAATATAAACGTGGCATCTGTTTGCCAATTGTAAAATGGGAATAGAGGTAACATCTGTTAACAATGTAGAGTATTGTCAATGAATGAAGGGTCAGTGACCCAATTAGGAAACATATATATATGACTTAATGTATCTTAAAGTGTGTCACAAAAGATAATTAAATGTAAGTGTATGACAAAATAGGTAACTGAAGAAATATTGGAAAGGTCAATGACCTCAGAAAGCAACTTAAAATTAATTGGTAATTACCAAACACTGAACATTGTGTGTATTATTCTTGATTCAATATGCAAAATGTTTGCATTGATTTGATTTTATAAATGTATTTATGTATAAATGTTATGTACCACTATAGGCTATAATACATGTTATTAAAAGTATAAAGTCATGAGTGCCTAGTGTTGAATTTGCACTCAATGCATGTGTCAAAAGTGTAAAACCTAAAGTGGGTAGGCAATTCAATTAATAAAAAGAGAAAGTGTTGATAGACTTGGTGGACGGCATTGTGCTGATATAAGTGATAAATGGTTTCGTGCCAAAAATAGTTTCATTTGTTTTGTAAGTCAACCATCAGAGTTGTGGTGGTTCTGATGGACAGCAATGTGCCGAAAGTTAGTAATTTTATGTAAGGCAATGTATTACTGTATGTGTTGTGGTGGTATTGATGGACGGTAATGTGCCGAGAATTTAGTTGGTTTTATAAGCGGCCACGAGCCAAAAGTCTAAATGTCATATATTCAAATAGCAAGGTGCCAATAAATTTTGTAAACATGGACGGCAATGCGCCGATTTTAAATCACATCTATTGAGAGGCTTTATGCCTGCTGTATTTCCTGGAATTATTCAAAGTAACAGTGTTACTTATCTATTGTTCAATCGTGTATTTTCTGTAAATTTTCATAGAATGTGTTAAGTAATTTGCAACTCTGAGATTTTGTGTGTGTATTTTCAGAAGGATATTTAGGGTGTATATTAGCATTTATATGTAGTTTCATATATTGTAAAGTTTGCTATTTCATAGCTGCCCAAGTTCAATTTAGGCAGGGTTATAATGTTGATGTTTCTATACCTTTTTTGTGTAATCTTTTTTGATTTAGATGGGACGATTCAGAAGTAATGATTTCAAGATTTATGTAAGTTCTTGAGAAATAATGGGTACTATTTTTCAAAATTTAGAGGGTTTCTTATTTCCAAATTGTCTGTTGTCTTTGAGAACATTCCAAGTTTGGAAATCTCCGAAGGAAGGGTATCTGTGATATTCCTGGCTATAGCCCCTTCGTATTTCTGGCCGCTGGCCGTTTCTTTGCTAACATTGTACGTGTCTTAAATGCAGAAGAAAGAAAGAAGTGCAGCATACATTGAAATGTGGGGTGGGGAGCAGTAGCATATGGCACAGTAGGTGCTGGTTCCCATGCGAAAGACCGCCTATGTTACTGGTACTCTCCTCGCATTGGCTGCCGCATTTCACGTCATGTGATTTCTTTTGAAATTAGTTTTGTTTATTATATACTAAATATTAATCATTCAGAGCTGAGAATTTGTGATAAATATCTCTCAAGAACAGGCTAGGTTTTGACAGTTTAAAAAGTTTAAGGTGCCTTCTCTTATTGTAACAAGAGAACAGCGATTTTGCAGAAGGCGCGCGACGGCCATGTTTTGGAGCGAAATAGAGCATCAGGTGCCCTCTCGCAACACGCCGCACGTTCAGTCTCGAGCTGACCACTATACGCGCTGGACCGTGTCAGTAATGAGTAAAGTTTTGTATAATTGTGATAACAGTCAAGGTCTCAACATGAACTACAGGCAGCATAGGCCCTGTCGTATTAACAATATTTTCATATTTTATTGTTTATTTAATAAATGGCATCCTTGACAATTAAAAATCTCACAAGTCACTTCTTATGCTTCCATCCTACACAACTTATTTTAGCCTCACCTGTATATTGTAGAAGAACCAATGACCTGTGTGTTGTCTTCTGCGCTGGGGACACAACTATAGAAGACAACAGGTTAGTCAGAACTCTATGCTTTCCATAAAGACTTGGACAGCAACTATGACACCTCGTGCGTATTGTAGGGCGGTACAAACACACACTGCTACGCAACAGCATCCGCAAGGATGTGGAGATTTTAGGGGACTTTGGTCATTTTAAAATTCTATTTCACATATTTTGTGTTTTTTAAATCCTATTTTTGTATGATTTTGGTTGGCTTCTTGTTGTTTTTCCCCACTTAGAATGCCCCTACCCAGAACCCCCACATTCTCGCACTTGTCCCATTAGTGTCATTTTACTGGTATTACATTAAGTTTGGTCATCCTATTGGTTATGAGTATGAGTTGTTGATGTCATTGGTCAAAGCAGATGGGTGGAACACTTCGTAAAGTTATGCCAGAAGATGACATCACCATGAACTGTTTTCCAACGTAGAGAAGTGATACCATATGGAAAAGAAAGATTATCTGTTAAGATTGTGACCCATTTTGGGTCCAGGAAGACTCATCAACCACACTGTTGCCTACTTTCAGAATAATTAAAAAAAAAAAAATAATAAATAAATAAATAAATAAATAAAAAAAAAAATAAAAAAATGGGCCTTGTTCAGCCGTGTTCACTGAAGGGGAAGAAAGTTGTCAAAGAATGATGTCATGGAATGTTCTCGCACTCAAGGGAGATATTTCAGGCTTGGCAGATTTTCAAGAAAAGCCAAAAATAAAAACAAAACATATTTGGACAAGGGAGAGATAAGAACAACAGCAAGACTGAATGCATGGGTTTCTAGGTGACCATCAGAGTCCAAAAAGCAAGACAGTTGGAATATCATGGTCCAAAGATGGCCAACACAAAATAATAAATAACTTTAAATTTGGTTTCATCGTGAAATGCTATCTTTTAATTTCTCATTGTTTCTTTGTAATTTTTCCGCTAAGATCTGAAAGAAGGAATATGCTGACAGAAGTTCTTAGAAAAATTTTTAAAATTACAATCAAAATTACTTGCACAGATTCTAGTTTTCATAAAAGACAAAACAAACTTTTACATGCGGAATCAAACATAAAAATAATCTTCCATGCTTCTCTGTAGAGCTTAGAAAATTCTTCTTTCAACAAATTTAGGTAGTATTCAAGCAATCATTTCACACTACACAATAAATCATTTTGGTAATAACTGATTTGCACATCAATTAGTTAGACATGTAAATCTGAAGTTGGCAACGACAGCACCACTCATCTGTGTGCCGTAAGAGACTAGAACCTACTTTCTGAATTGCCATTTTAAGCCAGTCATGATGGGAAGAGATAAGATTGGTAGCCTTTATCAATAAAAACAGCCACTATTCTTTTATCTCTCTCGCCACTAAGTATATCCTTTTTTGTGGAGAACATAGCCACATACTTCAGGGATCTCAAATGATTTAAAATTAGTCTCCTAGAAGCATATACAAAGTGGTTTATCCTGAGCCAGTCAGTAAACGCAGTTCCACACAAGTTTCGAAGCTATCTTAACACTGAGCTTTGTCATTGTCTATCGCACAGTCATTTTGTTGTAGTGGGATCAATGCGACTGAAGGCGGGAGAGGTTCACTTGAACGTGCCGATTCCCTCAGGCAGACATAGACCTCCAATTCCTTCATTAGGTTACAGTACAGTTTATGAGCATGCGACTGCTGCTTGATGTGTAGACATTGGCAATAGCATAATGAAGGGAGGTGAAAGAAGCCAACAGGGAGTTGTGTTTGGGTGGCCAATAAGATTACATGTTTGATGTCTATTGGCGTCAGTTTTAAAATTTGTTCTGGTATTTGTGTGCAATATTTTTGGCAATGTAATTGCGACTGAATCTACCAGTTACAAGCCACCCATCTCTGAACTGCCTCTATGTCCTCCTTTAAACCGATCTGGTGGAGATCCCAAACACTTGAGTAATACCCAAGACAGGGCTGTAAAAGCATTTTATTTGGGGTTTCCTATACAGACAACTCTCACTTTCTCAAAATTCTCCCAATAAACCAATGTTGACCATTTGCCTTCCCCCATGATTGTTCTAATAAGTTCATTCCATTTCATATCACTGTGCAGCATTATGCCTAGATATTTACTTGATAACTCTGTCAAGTAGCACACTACTAATGCTGTATTCGAATATTATGGGAATGTTTCTCCTACTCATCTCTATCACCTTACATTTTTCTACATTTAGCACCAGTTGCCATTCCTCACACAACATGGAAATTTGGTCCAAGTCAACCTGCATCCCATTACATTTAATGAGAACGCCCTCTTGTACACCACAGCATCTTCAACAAACAGCTGCAGACTGCAATTCACTCTGTCTTTCAGACCATTTATATAATAATGGAAAGTCCAGGTTGGAATTAATAATATAGTAAGGACAGTTTACAACTCACCGCAAAGACGTGGCGATGAGCTGCAACAGGCACATACAAAAGACACACACATACACCACTTTCAGCTATCGGCCAAGGCCTTCTTCAGAAAATAGAACTCTCACACAACACAGTCGTACAACCATCACCTCCAGCTGCCGCACTTTGAGTGTGTGGTGAGTTGTAAACTGTCCTTACTATATTATTAAGACCATTTATATAGATAGAAAATAATAGTGGTCCTATCACACTTCCCTGGGACACCCCTGACAATACCCTAGTCTCTGATGAACACTTGCCATTGAGGACAATATATTGGGTTCCATTACGTAAGTAGTCTTCAAACCACTCATATATTTAGGTACCTATTCTGTAAGCTCACACCTTCATTAACAGTCAGTGGTGCAGTACAGCTTCAAATGCCTTTCGAAAATCAAGAAATATTCAGCCTGCCTGTTGCCCTTCATCTGTAGCATGCAAGATGTCATGAGAGAAAAGGGCAAGTTAGTTTTCACAGGATCGATGCTTCATTAAGCTGTGCCAATGCATGGCCAGAAGGTATCCCATCTCAAGGAAATTTATTATATCACATCTGAGAATATATTCAAGAATACCACAGCAAAGCGGTGTTAAGGATGTTGTTGTCATGGTCTTCAGTCTAGAGACTGGTTTGATGCAGCGCTCCACCCTACTCTATCCTGAGCAAGCCTCTTCATCTCCTCATAAAACTGACAACCCACATCCCTTTAAATCTGCTTCACACATTCGTCTCTTGGTCTTCCGCTGTGATTCCCCCCCCCCCCCTCCACCCCGCCCCAGTCCGTATTCAACTACTATTTTTCCTTCACTTCCTTTTCCTACTACTGAAGTCCAGTCTCCTATCACAATTAAGGTTTCTTCTCCCTTAATTGTTTGAATGATATTCTTTACCTCCTCATACATTTTTGATCTCCTACTCATTGGCAGAGGTAGTGGGCATATAAACTTGTACTACTGTGGTCAGTGTTGGCTCCATATGTATCTTGACTGTAATGAGATCACTGTGCTGCTCGTAGTAGTTAACTAACATTCCTATTTTCTTATTCATTATGAGATCTACTCCTGTAATACCCCCAACTGATTTTGTATTTCTACATCTACATCCATACTCTGCAAGCCACACAACGGTGTGTGGTGGAGGGTACCTTGAGTACCACTATCAGTTCTCCCTACTATTTCAGTCACATATTTTTCAGGGAAATAAAGATTGTCGGTTTGTCTCTATGTGGGCTCTAATCTGTCTGATTTTACCTTCATGATCTCTTTGCGAGACTCCTCAGTAAAGGTATGTTCTCGAAACTTCGACAAAAGCCCATACCCAGAGCGTCTCTCCTGCAGAGTCTTCCACTGGAGTTTATCGATCATCTCCGTAACACTTTCACAATCACCAAATGATCCTTAACAAAGCATGCTGCTCTCCATTGGATCTTCTCTACTTCCTCTATCAAACCTACCTGGTACAGATCCCACACTGGTAAGCAGTATTCAAGCAGTGGGCGAACAAGTGTACTGTAACCTACTTCGTTTGTTTTCAGATTTCATTTCCTTAGCATTCTTCCAATAAATCTAAGTCTGGCATCTGCTTTATCAATCATTGAGTTTATATGGTCGTTCCATTTTAAATCACTCCTAATGTCTACTCCCAGATAATTTATGGAATTAACTGCTTCCAGTTGCTGACCTGCTATAGTGTAGCTGAATGATACAGGATCTTTCTTTCTATGTATTCACAGCACATTACACTTTTCTACATTGGATTCAATTGCCATTCCCTGCACCATGCGTCAATTCAATGAAGATCCTCCTGCATTTCAATACAATTTTCCATTGTTACAACCTCACTATACACTACAGCATCATCCGCAAAATGCCTCAGTGAACTTCCGATGTTATCCGCAAGGTCATTTACATATATTGTGAACAGCAACAACCCACAACACTCCCCTGTGGCACACCTGACATCACTCTTCCTTCGGAAAATGTCTCTCCATTGCGAATGACATGCTGCATTTTGTTATCTAGGAACTCCTCAATCCAATCACACAATTGGTCTGATAAACCATGTGCTCTTACTTTGTTCATTAAACATCTGTGGGGAACTGCATCAAATGCCTTGCGGAAGTCAAGAAACACAGCATCTACCTGAGAACCTGTGTCTATGGCCCTCTGAGTCTTGTGGACGAATAGCGCGAGCTGGGTTTCACATGACTGCCTTTTTCGAAACCCATGCTGATTTCTACAGTGCAGATTTATAATATCCAGAAATGTCATTATACTCAAACATAATACATGTTACAAAATTCTAGGCCTATAGCTCTGCACATCTGTTCGTCAACCATTGTTGCGCCATTTTCCAATCTTTTGGAACACTACGCTCTTCTAGAGACCTACGGTACATCACTGCAAGAAGAGGGGCAAGTTCCTTTGCATACTCTATGTAAAACTGAACTGGTATCCCATCTGGTCCTGTGGCCTTCCCTGTTTTGAGCAATTTTAATTGTTTTTCTATACCTCTGTCAATTATTTTGATATCTGCCATTTTGCAATCTGTGCAGCAATCTAGAGAAGGAACTACAGTGCAATCTTCCTCTGCGAAACAGCTTTGGAAAAAGACATTTAGTAATTCAGCCTTTAGAGTGTCATCCTCTAATTTATAATCCTGTACTCACCTGGCCAAAAATCCTGTTCCTCTTTCCACCAAACTTCACTAATCCATACTATACCTAACTTCATCCTATCTATTCCCATTTTAAATTTTCTAGCCTCCCTACCAAATTAAGAGATCTAACATTCCATGCTCCAATCCATAGAATGCCAGTGTTGTCTTTCCTGATGACAACATCCTTCTGAGTAAACCCTGTCCAGAGATTCAAATGGGGGATTATTTTACCTCCAAAACATTTTACCCGAGAGTATGCCATCATCATAAATTTATACAGTAGAGCTGTGTGTCCCCTGAAAGGGTAATGGCTGTAGTTTCACCTTGCTTTCAGCCATTTGCAGTAACTGCATGGCAAAGCCACATCAGCTTTTGTTAGAAGACTAGCTCAGTCAATCATCCAGACTGCTGCCCGAAGGTCGGAGGAAGGCAATGGCATACCACCACCAAACAGGGCCATTCCTAGTAAAGCACTGTGGTGTTTAAACCAATCTTTGGATTGTTGACTGCTTAACCTCTTTTTTTTTTTTTTTTTTTTTTTTTTTTTTTTTTTTTTTTTTTTTTTGACGTGGGCGTTACCTGTGCCTTTTTCTAGTCACTTTAAACTTTGCACTGGATCAAAGATTTGCAATAAATGCAAGAAAAGTAAGGGGACAATGCTGCTGAGTACTCTTCATAAAACTGCATTGATACCCCATCTGGACCTGATGGCTTGTTTGTTTTAATATCTCTCAGCTGCTTCTCTACACCAGCTATGCCTATTACTATGTCCTCCATTTCAGAGTTAGCGCAACCATCAAATGAAGGTATGTTTGCATGGTCCACCTGCTTGAATGATTTCTTAAATGTTAAATTTAAAACAATAATACATTTCCTTGATACAATATTGTCTCGTTCTATTTCACAGGGAACAATGAGGCAGAATTAAAGTATTTGGTGTGGAGGGAGACGTGCTTTAAGACAGTCCGTGTAGTCGCTTTGTCTGCAATGACGTTAGCTGAGTGGTTTAAAGCACCTACCTAGTAAGTAGGAGGTCCCGGGTTTGAATCCCAGCCACAGCACAAAATTTAATTCAATGGCTCTCCTTATGTTTAAATTTAAAACTTCAGGCTTCGTTTTTCTGTCTTCTATCACCACCCCACAATGATCCATGAGTGACTGGATAGAGACCTCTGATCTGCTTACCAATTTTACATAGGACAAGATTTTTTTCGGGTTCTTGACAAGACCTTTTGCTAAGGTATGATGGTGGTAGATACTGTATGCTTTGCGCATTGCTCTTTTTAGAGATGCGCAAATCTCTACTGACTTCAGTCTGATTTAATTTGCTTGACCTTTTTTGAACCAAGTGTGCCACTACATTTTCTCAGCATTTTTCGAATATTACTATTAAACCACGGTAGGTTTTTCCTATCCTTAATCCACTTTCCTGGTACATATTTCTCCGGTGCTTTATTTACAATGTATTGTCAACCATCAAGCAGGATCATCATTAATTAATTATTCATTTCATGGTGAAAATAAAAGGTACATTCTCATTCAAAACCCATAATCAGAGAATTAAGGGAATAATATTTTATGTCCAACATGAAATAAGTAAATAATGCTGTTCCTTCAATATAGTTGACAAGTTCTTAATGTACCCTTGCCCGGTGAGTATATTAATTATCCCCGTAATTACTACATGTTTACAAACCATAAGGACCAAAGCTATTCCTTATTGGCCATCCGAACACGAATCCTGATTGCCTGCCTTCACCACTCATCATTCATCACCCCATCGCCAACATTTACACATTGAGTGCCAGCTATGCACCTATAAACTCCACTTTAACCCTTCACAGTTAGTATCACTGTCTGATGTTTCAGGCAGAACCAAGGTTGGATGGGCTGATGGCTTCTCAGCAGATTGGTTTTATTTGTTTTGGGTTCATCTCCCATTTCGATATTGTGGTCAGAGGCAATATAATTTTAATCTGAACACTCTTCCTGATCTTTTCAGAAGTCTTCTGTGAGGATATGTCCAGTTGTAGCAACTACCAGTGGTATGAGAGGACGAAGGCTAACCCTTGGAACTTGCGGCACGGACTGGCAGATGCATATGCCACACTACATATTTGTGAACTAGCATTAAACTTCCGGACTGCGTGCCTCACCAAAGAATCTAAGGACTTGTGGCAGAGTAGCCCTCCTTCCGCCAAGCATCTTTGGGGAGTACAGCCGATTCTTCTCTCAATATGCATGTTTTGCTCTGCACGTTGTGACGATTCTGCCTGGTCCTCTCATCTCAATGTCATCCTACAATACTGTCTGCGTTCTATAAACAATAGTTACGTCATTGTATGTTATTTCAAGACTTAAACAGACGAATTGTAAAATCTTTTGTAAAAAACAAAAAGAAGTGAAAATAAATAGCATTTTATATATGTTAGGCTCATAGACAAGTTGTGTTGATTAGCTAATTGTATTAATTAATTTAATAGTCGAGATTTAAATATTATAATTCTTTGTATACATTGACTGACGTGAGATTTAGAATCTAGTTTGAGATTTGCGAAGATATTTATATGTTAGGAACATATATGATGGGCTCATTAACAAATTAATTGACATTTAACATTCCACTTTATTGTTTAACAAAAAGAACTGAGATTTTGACTTGAAAAGATTTACGCCATCCAAAATTATTGTATGTATTGTTTTAATTTTATATTGTGATTATTTTTGTATACATTAAATGTTTTACTGTTGTGTTTGGTAATTGTAAATTAGGATATTCAATTGTTATGAACAATGCATAATGTAAGG
This sequence comes from Locusta migratoria, assembly GCA_026315105.1. Classification (NCBI taxonomy): domain Eukaryota; kingdom Metazoa; phylum Arthropoda; class Insecta; order Orthoptera; family Acrididae; genus Locusta; species Locusta migratoria. Next base: position 569,370,103 of record CM048747.1, on the reverse strand, counting down.
TCATTATTGCCGATGTTATATATTTGCCTCACTACCTTGCATGGGGGAGTGCGAGTTCTGGCTTTCGCAAAGTGCTTTGGAATCTATGTCAGTCTGTGTTGTTGTTGTACGCAAGTTTGAATTTGTTATGTTTTGGCAGAGAAGAAGTTTGGTTTAAAATTAAAGAAGAAGTGAAACATTGTACCTACAAGTTTTTATTTCTACCACGATGCCCCAGGAGAATAATATTGCAGTGAGCAGAACCCCCATACATCTAAATGTTGAAAAGCTGAGTATTATGTTTGAAAGTGGTAGAATGAATTGTAATTACTTATATAGCATGTAAATGTTACAAATGGTGGAGCATAGCTGGGATTGCATCATATACAGTGTCTACAGAGTGTTTGTGTTGCAGAAGAAGTATGTTTGGATGTATATAATCGATGTTGGAAAAACCAAGTAGGACGTGAATCTGGAACTATACGGCAAAGAAAGACGGAGCACTTAACCTGGAAATTGGATGCTTGGGCCCGGATCATCGCATTGCTGGACACTGAATAACAAGATATGTACAGAAGCGCTAGTTCATTGTGGGAGTGGAATAGGAAAGGAAATGTCTAGTAGTGGTACAGTGTACCCTCCGCCACGCACCTTACGGTGAATTGCGGAGTATGTATGTTGATGTAGATGTATTTGTAGTCTGGGTTGTTTGGCACTGTAAAAGATGATGTCAACAGAGAATAGGCAATCTAGCGTAGACATGTCAGAACAGAATGTGACAGCCAGTACACCTTGTAGCAATGTGTCAAATAGTGAAGAAATAATTATTGCATCACCAGGTCTTATAGAGTTGTTAGATCGATTAACAGAACAATTAACTGAACGTATTGATAAGGGAAATCATGAACTTAAAAAGGAAGTGACGGCAGTTAAGGATGATCTGAGCAAAAAGATAGATGACGGTTTAGCAGATTTAAAGTCTCAGTTGAGCGAAACAAACAGGGCAGTTGACGAAATCAGGAAACAAACGTGTGATCTTGAAAGGGCAATGAAGTTAGGGCATGAACAGCTGGACACTGTTGTGACTGTAGTAGAGAGTAAAATCAGCAATGTTGAGTCTGACCTTGAAAACAAAGTTAGTACTGTAGAAAAGTTTTTTGATCAGGAAAATAAAATTAGAAAAACTGAAATTCAGGAAGTTAAAGTGTCATTAGAAAATAAAACTTGTGAAAGTGTGACATATTCTGAAGGTGTTATTAAGAAGGATGTGTATAACCTCATTCAAAGGGTCAGTTTATTGCAAGAAAGTGTAGTAAATAGCAAAATGTCAATCAGTGGTGGTTTTAATTGGGCAAATGTAGTAATTAAGACATATCCTGGGGAAGGGAAAATCCATCCTACAGTCTTTTTACATCATTGCTTTGACAACTTCACTGTAGAAATGATTGATGCAATGAAAATTAAATTTGTAAAGAGATTTCTGCACAATGAAGCTTATACTTGGGTCAATCAGTTAAATACAGAGGACATGTCATATAGTGACTTTGAGAGGTGTTTTTTGAATAAATTCTGGTCCAAAAGCAAGCAGGCTAGAGTAAGGAGTGATTTCTTGCATGGGGGAAAGTACAGGGAAAGTTATGGCAGTATGAGGGACTTTTGTGAGACTGAAATCAGAAAATTAGTGCATCTCGACTCAGCTTTAGATGAAATCACATTGGTGGACACCATACGTAGAAGATTACCAGGTAGAATACAGCAAGCGTTAGATTGTGGACCTGATGATTCAGTTGAGGACTTCTTAAGATTTGTTGGAAGATTAGACAGAAGTTATGAGAGAGAAAGGGAGAGAAACCGCTACCAAGAAGACCGTCATGGAAGAAACAGAAGAGAGAATCGCCAAGAAGATAGTCGTGAGAACCCAAGTAGACAGCTAGGTGGAAGTACGGATTATAGGAACAGACAAGGAAGAAATTATAGGAACCGAGGTTACTACAAATCTAATGGCAATGGGCAGGAAAACTAAATGTCGCCCCTATGGAAGCCTGTCTGGTTGGGGTGAGAAATAGGACAAGACATCAGGCTACTACAAATATGATCAGATTTGGGCACAAATGGGAAAATGAGCAATATAGACACGGAATAAATCGGCTCAAGTTTGACAAAGAACTATGGGAAGTCATTAACAACCAGGCTTGGAAAGAAGAGGACAAGTGTATAGAACCAGAAGAGGTTGTACTACATGATGATACTGTAGCCAATATATATAATGTAAGTGAAGATATTTCCATAGAAGAACCCAAAATAAGTGAAGAACAATATGTGTTTGGACCGTGTAATTTGCTAAATGATGAGGTTGAAGATGCTGAAGACAGACTGAAACTGTGAAGACAGAGAATCATGAAGATTTTGATATTTTGTCTAGTGTGAGTTCAGAGAAGTCAGAGGATGACAGTGTTGAAGATAGTGAAGAAGATGTGGAGGTCATGGAGTTTCAAGATTTGGGGAAGGAACTTGAGGGGATGATTTATGTTGAAGTCAAGGAAGGTTACATCGTGTCTGATGGCCAGTGTGAGACAGTGTGTTGTAGATGATGTCAAGTCTTGTGAGAATCAAGTCGTACCAGTGAAACTGAGCAGTACTGAAAGTTGTCGAAGCAGAAACAGACAAGAAGAGGTAGGGAAAGAAATCTTGCATTGTGTCATACAAAGCTACATTGATAAGGAAGAGAAAGCCAATGTTCTAGATAAGTTACTGTGTAAATATCATGAGCTAGAAGATAATGTGCCTAAGTTAGAGCAGTGTGTTACTAATGATAATTGTGTTGCTAATGGACATATGGCTTGTCAACCTATTGAAAGTAGTGTGTCCCTAAATCATGTACAAGCTAATGATGATTCCTGTACTATGAAATATGAAGATATTATTGAAGATATTACTCATGAAGAAGAGAAAGATATACAATATGATGTCACTGGATGCCCATATATTACCGTGTTTATTGATGGAAAAGGCAAGAGAGAGTTAGTGAATACAGGCAGTCCAATCAGTGGAATTTCTGAACAATTTAGAGATTGTGTGAAACATGTACCGGACTACATAGAGATGCCTGTAGTTGCAGCGAGCAGAATCCCCATACATCTAAATGTTGAAAAGCTGAGTATTATATTTGAAAGTGGTAGTATGAAATGTAATTACTTATATAGCATGTAAATGTTACAACGTATTGTTTGCTACTCTCTTTATTGCTGTGCAATAAATGTTATTTGCATTCAAGTGGGTGTTTTTAGAGTGCTAACTATCCTCATTAGTGATCAAACAAGTTCAGTTTTCAGCTGCGACTTCCCCGTCAATTTGACTGTTAAGTCATCATCACTGCAATCCGCAGGCATACAGCCTCATTGTCATCCTGCTGCATCGCCTCAAACATTCTGCACTGGTATGCCACGTAGATTATCATTCACTCTTATGTACTCAAGATTTGGATCCTCAGATTCACATGCTTCTTCGAGCAACCACTATGCACCATGTGGACATGTACATAGTGATCAGTGTTTTGCTCTCGCAAGTAGGGCTAATAATATCGTGCTTTTACTTCAAACTCTGATTTGCAAACAGGGAATAGTGACTTACATTGTGTGAACCCTTATTTCTATAAATTTAATGTGAACTGAGTCACTGCTTTAAACAACGAATTTGGAATGGCTAACAATACCTCGCCTTAGTGGACGAGCCAAACTTTTCGTGGTTTCGTGATCAGCCACACGTTTGCCTACCTCGCCAGTTTCTACCGCATTATGTGTAACTCACAGGGTTCATGCCCCAGTGCACTCAAGGTGCAGTTTATTTTCTAGGTCCCCATACCCCCACTCACCGCCCAGGTTTCTGGTCATAGAAATGGCCACTGCTACATTGCATGATACCCTGCGCACTATATGGCGGTGTACCATCAGCAGTGGAAACCAGTTTCCACTCCACCTGTAGCCACAGCTTACTCTGTTTCGAGTGTTGATCCGCCTTAGAACTGACATGCGCACTTCACGCATAACAATTTTTCAGATTCGCAGACCACTAGTGACACACTTCCTAGTTCCCAATCATAATCAGATCCCACAGACATTCTCGATTCCCCCATTCACACGACCCGCATTATTCTAGGTGCACCAATTATGAGTCATCATACGGTTCCTCACAGAGCTCCAAAAATGCCTGTTTTTATGTGTGATAGCCACAAAGCTTCGTTCGCAATCATAGACACATGAACACTATTCCATATTAGATTACAATATCAAGTTTGTATGTCTCATATCCAATTTACCAGACGAGCACCCTCTAATCAGTGGCATTATTGTCTCTGCGTCCAAATCCAAAAAGTACAAGTTCATATGACAGCTTTTCATCTCGATCGCCACAAGATTTGATGCACCTCATTGTACACTAAACTAACTTGGACAATCTCCCACCAACCAAGTTCTGGCACAAGTCGACGGCACTGTAGGCTTAGGAGTCCCAACAGAGAGATAATATAACATGAGTAAATAATTAATTAGGTAGTAGGTGCATATACATCAGGCAAAACAATGCTACAACTAAAATGCTCACAGACCATTTCGTCTGGCCCAATATGGAGTGTGATTGCAAGACATGGTGTAGAACCTGCTTACCTTGCCAGTGTGCGAAAGTCAGCAGGCAAAACACATCCATTTTTGGGAAATTCACTGCACCGTCAGGCTGGTTCCATCATATCCTTATGGACGTTTTCAGCCTCTTTCCAGAGTCCACTGACTACAGATTTCTATTGACTTTCACCGAGTGTTAAGAGTCATTGGGTTGAGGCCATTCCTTTAAAGGACATCACTGGTGACTAGGTTATCAGAGGTTTCAACGTTTGAATATATGGCAAACAGTAATGCATCCTAATATGTATTAGAGGGGAGCGGACGGGAGGGGGGTTACAAGGGGTCCAAGGGCAGAAAGTGAATAACGAATCATCAAGATTGTGAAAACAGTTTCTGTAAGGTTACAAATGAGATACGGTCATCATATTACTACATCATTCTTATGTGTACAGTAGGAATGTGTGTGGGTGGGGGGAGCAAAACTTAATAGCTAATTCTTTTCTTCCTCAGAACTGAACATATATATATATATATATATATATATATATATATATATATATATATATATATATATATATATAAATCTATTTACTAACAATTGCACACAAACACAAGATAACATAAAATTATAACTTAGAGTAAGAGTGCAGGTTAAGAAAGTTTAAAAATGGTGCCGCAGCAGAACGGTCGAGCGCACTGAGGCGCTATGCAGCATTGCGCGAGACCGATCCCCGTCAGGGAATCGAATCCCCCCTCGGGCATGGATGTTTGTGCCATCTTTAGTATAAGCTAGTTCATAAGTAGTTTGTAAGCTTAGGGACTGATGACACCGCAGTTAAGACCCATAAGATTTACAAACATTTGAACATTATTTTTTTTTTAATGGGCAAATTTTGATGTCTCCATCCACATCCTCTTCTTTGAGCATCTTACTACGCCTAATGAAATCACTCTCCCTATTTTTTTAAGATTCATGAAATTTCCAGCACTGCGAGAGAGAAACCTAAAGTAACAGTGGAGCTCTAAAAACTTGAATAGTACAACATAGTCGCTTTCTTGGCATCACTCAACTACTTTTCGGTAAAATAATGGCATACAGTTTTTGAAGAAATCATCTTAATTTGTTTCCACTAGTATTGAATTGAATGTTAAGCTGCAAAGAGTTTGTCAGAATTTTTTCTGTTTTTACGCCTAATGATAAAAACTCTTTCAGTGGCTGAATTACTTTCAGGAACCAACAGGTTTGTCAAATCACTTTGGAAAATCCAGCAAAATGTGTTTTGCCGAAGAATCCTTAAATTGGAAAATGTTACACCTTGTGATGTCTGCTCATTCATGAAGTACATGTTCCAAAGGATAAAACTGAAAGTTACTGAACTCTTCTTCTAGTCCTGCAATGTCATTGACAGATAAGACAGTTGGAAACTAAGACAAGATGTATTCCAAATATGCGAAGACTTTGATATTCCTTTTGTATATATCAGCTATGTTAGCACGTGACGGCCGATAGATTCGACAATGGGGCTCCTTCGTGGATTCATCTCGTATGCAGTATTACGCAGTTTTGGAGTTTGTGGAAGTTACTGTCAATACTGATTTTTGCCCCCGCCACCTCCCCAATGATACTCCTGCCACCCTTTCACAGGTCTGTGACACAATAAGCGTAACGCACTTACTGCCTCTGCATCTCCACTGCTCACAACGCACTTACGAGACATAGAGTCACGCAGCTCCGATAATGTGACGCTACCGATAACTCCGTCTGTCTGGCCATCTCACCCCCTACTCCGGGCCTCGGATTTTACGCTGAGCCCAGAAACTTTTGACATTTCTGTGTCGGGCCAGACTCGGACCGCCTCCAATTGCCGACCGAAGCCAGCCCGGTTCTCGGCCGAGCCAGGCGTCGACGATCTATCGGACCACCGACCTCCCGTAGAGCGCTTGCCTCGTGCCCTATACCCGTCCTCTAACTAGGCCCTCGACGGGTGTCATTCTTTGACTCCACCTGAGTTTTATCCTTCTGCTTCCGGTGTACAATCGTCACCTGCTCACAGCGAGCGAGAGCCCGCAACTCCATCCGAGCTGCGATCCGCGTCGCAGACTCCCCTCGATCGCTGTACACCACGCACTCTGCCTCTCCGCGGCAGGTGCACCCGGCGCCCCGTGCTGGCCAGCTGGCAGATTTCGAGTGTCGCGATGCCACGCCCCCTCTCACCGAGGACACTGCTCTACCCTCTTTCCCGCAGCTGGCCACTGCACACCTTACGACACCACTGGGCTGCATGCTGGACACCCTATCTGTCGGCCTCGTCACTTTTGCGACTACGTGGTGTCGGCATTGTCGACGCGATTGGTGACTCTGCTCTTCTCTCCACAGAAGGGGGGAGGAGCTCTCTGTGGTGGAACAGTCCTCCTTCAACCGAGCACCTTTTGGGACTGTGGCCGGTGCGGACTACTACAAACTTTGTTCGATTTCTTTTCTTCTCTCAATATGAGCATTTCGCTCTGTATGCATTGTTTTCTACTCTCTCTATTGCTGTGCAATAAATGTTATTTGCTTTCGAGCGTGTGTGTTGTTATCGGCACGGTACATATTACCCACAGACGTAACAAAACCTGGTGGCCGAGCAACCTGTTTTCTTCTTTGCATCAGAGTACGAGACACATTGAGTATACTCGATATCTTAGATCTTCTTTCCATCGGCTAAGATAGGAGGGTCTATACTGGAAGCTGGATTGGTTTAGGAGCAGCTGAGACATCTTACACATGAATCTGGATTGTTACAGCCCACAGTGGTGTGACTAAATGGCTGTCACTTGAAATATATCCTCAGATTTTATATGTAAGGTTTCAGCTTAAGGTGATCAAAGGCAACAGAAATATACTCGGGCAACTTCATCAGACAAAGTAAGGACAAATGCGCTAACTTCTAAGCTCATCCTCAACTCTTTACAGAAAATTTTGACTGTCAGTTAGCATAATACTTCCCCATTCTGTTGCAGTTGCCACAAGTATCAGAGGATTCCTGTTCTGAATTTGGTTAAATGATAGAATTACAATATCATACACAATTTCACTGCTACTAACTGAAAAACGTGGATGTTATAGTTATATGCGACATAAAAATGGATATTAAAATGTACCTCATTAGCATTAAATTGTAAGTATGCAGAGTAAACAAGTCTTTTGTACAATAGTTTCCTTTACAAACTTGCTTGTAAAGGACATACCAGTATGTGTCAAATGAAGCATCGGTTACCACCCATTGACTTTGAGCTTTGACATTGGCATGTTTGTGTTGTATAACTGTAAACAATAATTTGCAGTGGGGACTGTTGTTTTGTATGTCAATTTTTGGGTGCATTCACACCCCAGCAGGAGAAAAGTCCAACAAAACGGCCCATGATAAGGCACCATATCAATACTGGGGATCATCCACCAATTAGCCAGCATTCATATACAGTGTCGCCAACTGAGAGATGGATAATTCGGAAGGAAGCGGAGATGATGTTGCACGATGGCATTATTCAACCTTCAGAGAGTCCTCGGTCGTCTCCAGTGCTCCTCGTAAAGAGGAACGATGGCACATGGTGATTCTGTGTCTACTATGGGCGGGTGAACAAAATCACAAAGAAATAAGTCTACTCATTGCTGCGCATTGATGACACCTTAGACTGCTTGAAAAGAGGTACATACTTTTCAACTATGGACATGCAAACAGATTACTAGCAAATTGAGATTGACGAAACTGACAGGGAAAAGATTTTATTACACCTGACGGCCTCTATGAATTCAAAGTAATGCTATTTGGATTATGTAATGCTCTGGCCATATTCGAATGCATGATAGACAACTTGTTTCAACACCTTAAGTGGACGTGTCTGCTATGTAGATGACATTGTCATTTTCTCTGAAACATTTGAAGAACATCTGAATCGCCTGTCAACTGTGTTGAAGTGTGTTCAGACTGCAGGACTCCGCCTCAATCCAAAGAAGTGCCTCTTCGTCGCCAAAGAGATAAAAATCCTTGGGCACCTAGTCAACGGGGATGGTGTCCGTACTGATCCAGATAAAGTAAGGGCAGTCACAGAATTTATAACTCCTCAGAACACTCACGAGTTTTCTCGGGCTGCGCTCACACTACCTGTTGTGACGTAAGGTCAGAGCCACAAGCCAGATGCACGTGAATGATTGTGTAGAAGGCAGCTGACGACCGGCAGCCAGCGCTGCGCATCCTGGAGGGAGAAACTGTAGAAGCGCGCTCTCTACAAGCTGCTCTATCTAGGCCGACATCCATCTGAACTAGGCTCCGAACTAGGCAGTCACTAGAACTCAGCGCAGCTAGAATCGAACAGAAGCAATGCCACGAGAGGTGAAAAGACATATTTTCAAAAGTTAAGTAATTGTATTCTTCAGTAAATAAAACTTTTATTATTAATCTGTTGTTGTTATGGTATTCAGTCCGTAGTCTGGTTTGATGCAGGTCTCCATGCCAGTAGAGCCGCGTGTCCTCGGGAGAAGTAACGACTGTAGTTTTCCCTTGCTTTTAGCCGTTCGCAGTAACTGTATGGTAAAACCATGTTAGCTGATTTTACAAGGCCAGCTCAGTCAATCATCCAGACTGTTGCCCCTGTAACTACTGAAAAGGCTGCTGCCCCTTTTCAGGAACCACACTATAGTCTACCCTCTCCACAGATATCCCTCCACTGTGGTTGCACCTATGATACAGCTATCTGCATAGTTAAGGCACGCAAGCCACCCCACCTCGGCAATGTCTGTGGTTCATGGGGGTGGATTATTAATCTATACAGCTGTTATAGATGTCAACATAGCACAGAACCTTTCTTGAAAGCACAGGCCAGGACAGACTAAACCAAGACTGACCAGGACGACAAAACAAATGGCGACAAGAATAACAATGACCCGCATTGCAACGAGATGTTAAATTTTGAGGTTTGATTCCATTACTTGGAGGTGCTCCACGACCACACAATGATGAACTCACCAGATGTAATTAGCATCCCATCCCTACAGCGCCGCTGCATGATGTTTGTAAGCAGCGCGCTTATTTCAAACTTTGACACTGCAAATTACCGTTGCAGTTGCATTCAGGGCATGCATATGCTCGTTGGAAGGACACTGAAGATGATCATTATGTGATCGAAATCGATCTGTGGTTTTAAAATAAAACATTAACGGCCAATGCTGCTAATTACATCTGGTGAGATGTTAAATTTCTGCAGTAATCTCTGGCACTACGCTGCGCCTATAATTTGCTAGTCTATTTATTCCAGGACGCAAATGCAGCATATAATCTTTTGTGAATTTTTTTATTGCAGGGATACAAGTCAATTTCCATGTTTTTGCACTGTTTCTTCTTGTTGTTGCTTTTGCAAAATGTCAGTCCCCATTAATACTAACACTGCTACTGTGCCACAGCTTCCTGCACTCAATGCAGAGCGATGAATGCAGATGTTTCAGATTCAGGGTCAAAAAATTGCCTCTCTACTGTCAAGAAACGTGACAGCTGTCATCTGCTAGCAACTGGAGGGAGCGTTGGATCCGATACACGAAGGCAGATCCGACACCGGCAGTGCTCTTGGAACCATCAGTGTAAATAAATATGGCATTATCGAACTGCGAACGGAGTTCGACAAGCCTCGAGCGGTATACCAAATCCGGAGTGCACTCCTTGGGGAGTGTACTAAGTTCAAGGTGAGTGTGAATCTGGGCCTGATGCCACGGTGGCAATGGGCTTTCGCTCAACCGAAAGGTGGAAGGAAGGGTAAAATCGATCCGCTGTAGCAGGCGGCGAAACCGAACTCCCGGTGGAAGCAAGACAATCGCAAACAACTGATATTGGCGATCGAGTGAGTCGTCAAAAAATAATCGATAAGATGGATGGTTGGGCATCGACCGCAGGCGGCATGCGTACCGACACAAGAGTATGTCATGCCGAGTGGTCAAGGGTAACACAGCAGCCTCGGCATACAGACTTTCAACAGGGTTGGTATAAAATGCACCGGTCGCCAGACGTAATCCCCGATGGTGAGTAAAGTTGAGACGGCGGAGAATAGACGGCCGTGCAGAAGAGAATACAAGGCTTCCATAGTCGAGCTTCGACTGAACAGTGGCCTGGTAAAGGTGAAGCAGGACGGTATGATCCACTCCCCATGACGTGCCACTGAAGACACGAAGAACATTAAGGGATCGGGCACAACGGGCAGCCAGTTAGGACACGTGTGTGGACCAGCAAAGTTTACAATCCAACATGAGTCCCAAGAATTTCATTGTCTCCACGAAAGGGAGAGCAACAGGGCCGAGACGTAGAGAAGGTGGAAGAAATTCCTTGTATCTCCAGAAGTTTATACACACCATTTTCTCAGTGGAGAATCGGAAGCCGTTTGCGATGCTCTATGAATATAGATGGTCTAGACAGCATTGAAGACAACGCTCCAAGAGACACGTCTGCTGGGCGCTGCAATAAATTGCAAAATCGTCTACAAAAAGGGATCCGGAAACGTCGGCTGAAAGGCAATCTACGATCGGATTGATTGCAATGGCAAAGAGAGCCACACTCAAGACGGAGCCCTGCGGTACCCCATTTTCCTGGCGAAAGGTATCTGACAAAACAGAGCCCACCCGTACCCGGAACTTGCGATCCGCCAAAAAATCTTGAATGAAAAGAGGGAGGTGGCCCCGAAGGCCCCATGTGTGCAATGTGCGGAGAATGCCCGCTCTTCAACAGGTATCGTACGCCTTCTCCAAGTCGAAGAACACTGCTACTGTTTGACGCTTTTTTAGAAAGTTATTCATAATGAAGGCCGACAACGTAACGAGGTGATCAGCAGCAGAACGGTGTCGACGAAAACCGCATTGGACATTTGTTAGGAGGCGGCGAGATTCGAGGAGCCAGACCAACCGAGCGTTAACCATGTGTTCCATCATCTTACAGACGCAGCTCGTCAGAGAAATGGGGCGATAACTGGAATGAAGTTGTTTGTCCTTCCCTGGTTTGGGGATGGGGACAACAATGGCTTCACGCCAACTTGTGGGAACATGACCTTCAGTCCATATGCGATTGTAGGTACTAAGAAGAAAACACTTGCCCGCAGGAGAGAGGTTCTTCAGCATCTCAATATGAATGGAATCGGGCCCGGGAGCAGAAGATCGGGACAGGGCGAGAGCACGGTCTAGCTCCTGCATGGTGTAGGCGACATTATAATTTTCACAATTAAAAGAGCGGAAAGAAGTTGGCCGTGCCTCCTCTACCTGTTTGCGAGGGAGAAAGAAAGGGTGGTAATGGGCAGAGCTCAAAACCTCCGCAAAGAAACGGCCCAATGCATTGGATGCATCAGCGGGGTCCACGAGGACTGCCTTCTCCACAGTCAGGCCAGGAATTGGGGAGTGGACCTTGATGCTTGATAAACGGCGTAGGCCACCCCAAACAACCGTGGAGGGAGTAAAACGGTTAAAAGAACTAGTAAAAGCAGTCCAGCAAGCTTTTTTGCTGTCGTCGATGATACGACGACATTGCACTCTCATTCTTTTATAATTGATACAAGGTTGGGTGGCAGCGAAGGTGCGTAAAGCACGTCGCCGGCTCTAAGCGCGTCGCGGCAGGCTGCAGTCCACCAAGGGACCTGGACACGATGTGGAGAAGAGGATGTACGAGGTATGGAACGTTCAGCAGCGGTGAGAATAACCTCTGTGATGTAGTCGACCTGACTGTCACAGTTGGGAAAATGCTGATTGTGAAAAACAGCCATGGAAGAATAAAGCCCCCAGTCGGCTTTAGAAATTTTCCAACTGGTGGGATGAGGAGATGGGGAATGATGCAGGAAGTGGATGATACAAGGGAAATGGTCACTCGAGTACGTGTCAGAAAGTGCATACCACTCAAACCGACCGGCAAGCTGAGGAGTGCACATTGCGAGGTCTATATGGGAATAAGTGTGTGTTGTGTCTGAAAGAAAGGTCGGTGCACCGGTGTTGAGGCAGACACGATTGAGGTGTTGGAGAAGGTCCACCAAAAGGGAGCCTCTCGGACAAGGTGCTAGAGAGCCCCATAGGGGGTGGTGGGCATTAAAGTTGCCTACCAACACGAAAGGTGAAGGGAGCTGGTCAACAAGGTGTAGCACATCTGCCCTAGTAACGGCAGATGACAATGGCGAATAGATATTACAGAGGGAAAAGGTAAATGTGGATAAAGTGATGCGGGCGGCAACTGCCTGTAGGTGAGTATGCAATGAAATGGGATGGAAATAGATGTCGTCTCGAAGGAGCATCAGAACCCCTCCATGGGCTGGGATACCTTCCACGGGTGGCAGGTTGAACCGCACAGAGGTGTAGTGTGGAAAGTCTGCACGATCACTTGGACACAACTTAGTTTCTTGGAGGCAGACTAGAAGCGGGCAGTGCAATCGAAGGAGTAGTTTTAACTCCTCCCGATTAGAACGAATGCTGCGAATATTCCATTGAAGGAGTGCCATGATAAAAAATGAGATAAGAAATGAGGATAAAAACGAACAAGCAAGCGGGGTCACCTCGACAGCCGCTGATGACCGGATTTTGGGGGAGCACTGCTATCGCTGTCTAAGGGCAAAGGGTCGTGGTCCATAGGTTCAACCGACGCGCCTGCCACCTCCCTGAGTTGATCAGGAGGGGCAGTTTCCACCGCCGGTAAAGGGCCGGGTGCCTGGCAGATGGAGCGTCCCGGTGAAACAGAAGACGGCCGAGGCCGGCAACTGTTGGGCGGCATGACGGATGGGTCATGTCTCGGCGGGGAAGGTGAGGAACTCTTTTTCTTGTTGGCTCTCCTCTTCTCGAAGCGTGACGATGAGAAGAGGCAGTCGACGGTTGGGAAGCCTGAGAACGCAGAAAATCCTCACGGACGGGTTCCTTTTTCAAGGTCTTGGCATCTTGTTTAGGTGCCCGCGGTTTACTAGAGGTTGACGAAGACTGTACTTTAGAAGCAGCAGAAGGAAGCGGGGACGTGGAACGGGCAATCTTCGGGCTGGCGGATCGCACAACTGTGTCAGCGAAAGTGAAGTCACAGGTCTGGGTACTGGAATCCTTAGTAGACCGAGTGGAGGTGAGGACCTTACTGTATGTGCCTGCTGGGAGAACAGTGGGCTTTCGACTCGACAACAACTTTCGAGCGGCAGATGTTGATACCTTTTCCATAACACATATTTCCTGGATGACTTTTTCATTCTTATATACAGGGCAGTCTCGAGAGAAAGCCGCATGGTCACCGTTGCAGTTAAGGCAGTGAGGGGACGGAGGTGGGCAATCCCCCTCATGGGCGTCCCTACCACAAGTTTCACATTTTGCTGCGTTAGGGCAAGATTGACGTGTGTGGTTGTATCGGTGGCATTGAAAACATCACATTGGGTTAGGTACATAAGGGCGGACAGAGATGACTTCATACCCTGCTTTGACCCTCGACGGGGGGTCAACTCTGTCGAACGTCAAAAACACAGTACGAGTCGGTGTCAGCTGGTTATCTACCTTTTTCATCACCCTATGGACGGCTGTCACACCCTGATCGGACATATAGGATTGGATGTCTTCATCAGACAACCCGTCAAGGGATCTCGTTAAAACTACCTTCCGTGACGAGTTGAGTGCACTTCTAGTTTAACTGGAAACGTGTGTAACAACGTAGTCCGGATTAGCTTTTGGGCTTGGAATGCACTGTCCACCTCCAGCAACAATGTGCCATTGTGCTGACGCGAACAGGTTTTAACAGTGCCAGCAATCGCATCAACACCTTTCTGAATGACGAAAGGATTTACAGAATTGAAATCTTTTCCATCGGTGCGAGAGACAACAAAAAATTTCGGTAGATTAGGCAGAGTCTTCTTTGGCTAAGGCGAATCTATCTTTCGTTTCTGGGTCAACGTCACTGAAGAAGAGAAGGAAGTCATCGCGGAAGTGTCCCCCCTGATTACCGGCATCTCCGATGGCGCGCTCCTTCCTAGTGGGGGCCCTCTCCGAGGGCTTACCCGCCTTTGATGATTGTTCACACCTCAGGTCACACCTCCCGAGAACTGACGGACGGACCAATCGGCATGTTCGGAAGGTACCAGCTCGGGTAATCACCCCTCCCTGGGCCTGGCCTTTACCAGGGGGTACGTACGTGCCCTACTTGTCTACCCGGGGCGGGGAATTACACGTTACCCCGTCACCTGCTACGCATGATAATGCGTGGGTCGGCCTTCAGACACGCACAGGGAGGAAAGAAGAAGAATAGAGGAAGTGAAGAGAAAGAAGGAAAGAAATGTCTCAAACGCCGAGGCGGACACTAATGAGGAGGAGAAGAAGAAGGCTAGGAGAGTACAAGGAGAGAAAGACAGAAACAAAGGGTAAGAAAGGAAGGAACCAAGCAATAAGAGAAACAACAACAAGAAACCACCTTAACTTGCGAAATACGCCCGTCTCCGGGCGAAGGCACAAACCGGAAGGGAAAGTGAAGCAGCCTGGGGCAGAAGAAAGGCTGCTCCGGCTCGGGGGCCCCGTGCGCGCCACACACGTACCCACAAAAGAACCGTGGGCCCCCTGGGAGGATTTGGATATGATGTTACGTGACGCTAATGTCTATAACCTTACTGATGTCAGCCTTAGAGAGCAGATTCTAAAAATGTCAGATCCGTCTTTCCATCAAGTAGAACAGATATTGGAACAGTACGATTCAAGTGCCGCAGCAGTGCACAAATTTTATTCAATTCCAGCGCGAGGTCGGACACTGTGCATTTCCTCCTGTCCCCACTAAGTATAAAGAAGTTGATAGACACAGAGTCTTGCCTAGTAAGAAAGTGAAGTCTCGCAGCACAAAAGACAGAACTGTCCGTCCCGTCAGCTCAATGTTTTGCATGCGGCAAGAAAGGTCATATACAAACAGTCTGCTTGTAGCAAAAGAAACGGAATTTGTCTTGCCAGCCCAAACAGCGACAAGACAATACTTATTCAATAAATGCAGTATTTTCAAGACCTGTGGCTGCCCCTCGTAACACTAAGCACACGGAAGTAGCACAAGTCATTCGACAGGCCAGAAAAAATGTATGTCATTTTGAGTATGAATGACATTTCTGTAAAATTTCAACTAGACACAGGTGCATCAGTCACACTGCTCAATCGCAAAACGTATGTACTGTTAGGATCACCGCGCCTTTCTCGTGCTAAAACAAGGCAGAATCCATTCGCAAATGCGCACAGTGACATTTCAAGTGCTTCAGCCTTACAAAGGAGAGAATATGATTGGTTTAGATTCTTTTGATCTTTTTGGTTTTAGTGTGTTTTAGTTGTGAACACTTTTGATGCTAAGCACAATATACACAGATTGCTCAAAAAGACTTTCCAAATTTATTTTCTGCAGGACTAGGAAAAGCTATAGATTTTGCAGCACACATTATTCTGAAGGACAATGCCACACTAAAATATTGCAAAGCTCATGGTGTACCACACGCTTTAGGCAGCAAAGTAGCTCAAGAATTTCGCACATTGCAAGAAAATGGTTCAATTGAACCAATACAAGCTAGCCAGTGGGCGAAACCATTTGTTATTTTGCCAAAGCTGTCAGGTAGCATCCACATTTGTGTTCATTTCAAGGCCACAGTAAATCCATGTGGTAACGCGCGGCGCGTGTGCTTAGACGGCACACCACCCGTACCAGAACTGGCCGCTGTGCGGCGCTGGCTGCACTACCGCGCTGCACCCTGGCGGCCGCGCGGCGCCTGAGAGAGGCACCGGGACACCCGAGAACCTTGCCTCAGTTACGTACTTTGTGTGCTGACGAATGTGTCTCCAGACATTAATACTGACCAGGATAAGAATGGGTGCTCACGAACATATCTAGTGTGGACTTTGATGGGATGGCTCAGAATCCTACCGACATTGTTAGCCGATATATTGTGTATAATTGTGTTATTAGTCATAACACAATTGGCGACGAAGGTGGTGTTTGAATTAGCGTGTGCTCCGTCGTGGAAGGTGGTGGACAACAAAGGACTGGCTCCAGCGGACTTTCAGCTGCCCCTTGGGGCCAAATCCGGCAGAAATCGTTACAGACTGTGGTCGAGTCCGTTCAGCGGTTAACGACAATTGTGTCGGGTCAGGCGGACCGTTTTGACTCCCTGGTATTGCGGTTGCCGTCGGCTTCTCGGCCGGCGTTTGATTCCGGATCTGTGTCTCTCACTACTGTGTTTCCGCCTCCGTTCTCGGGCTTTGACGATTCTTTAGAAGATTGGAACTCTTATGAAAACATTTCCTTGCATTTGGGGTGTCCGACTCTGCGTTGTGTAAGGCTTTATTTCTTTCGTGGGTCTCCCCCCACATCTATCAACTTTCGAGTCAGTTAGCCCCCCTGCAGGAACCGGCTGCTTTGTCTTTTGATGAGATGTGTCGTTTGTTTTCGGCCCATTACCACCCGCGCACACATGTTATTGCGGCGCGGGTCGAATTTTACCGGTCACATAAGAAACCCAATCAGTCCTACCGGGCGTGGGCCGCAGAGCTGCACAGTCTTAGCCTCCGGTGTATGTTCATTACTCCGACCCACAAAGAGTCATATGCCGACGATATGGTTCGGGACGCAATTCTCCGGCTCGCTCCTGATAGGAAAGTGCGCCAACACGCCTTACAGCTGTAGAATCTCACCTTGGCTGATGTTTTAAACATTGTGCAGTCTTTTGAAGTTTCACGGGCTGCAGGGGACCAAATTGAGGCTTGGGGTGATGTCGCTGCAGTATCGCAGTTGGGCTCGGCACCTTTGGATTGTGCGGACGTCGCTTTCGTATGGGAGCTCCCCACTCGCCACGCGCGCGGTCGTAAACAGGCTTCGCGGCAGGCGCAGGCCGCGCCGTACACTCCCGCTTGCGCGCAGCGGCCCTTTCCATCCTGTCCTCTTTGTTTTGTACAACATGACAGGGCTGATTGCCCCAAGCGATGGGTTACATGTCACTCATGCAAGAAAAAAGGCCACATGGCTTCTTTCTGCTGTTCTCGGCTGAATGAGCAAGATGACGAGATAGATGCTAATCTTGTCCAGACTGGTCACTCTTCGTCTACCAAACTTTTTGTTGACGTTCAGATTTTTGACAGGGCGGTTACCTTACTTGTTGATTCGGGAGCTTCCGTTTCTCTTCTCAATTATATCACATATGTACAACTTGGGTCGCCCCCTCTGGCTGCTGTCAACCGTTCTTTGCGTGGCTACAGCCACCAGTGCATTCCAATGTTGGGTCAATTCACGGCTCCCACGGAGTATAAATCTGTCGTCAGGCCGGTCACTTTTCTTGTTGTTGGTGACACTGCGGATGCTAACATTTTCAGCCTGGATGCTTTTAATGTTTTTGGTTTTTCTATCGATGATTCTGTCAACCTCCTGTCGAAGTTGGTTCCTTTCTCGGAGTTAGATGCTTTGTCTGGAATTTTCTTCCTTGTTTTCGGGGGGCCTGGGTTGTGCCGTGGGCTTTCTCAAATTGAAAAGGAGACATTAGCCATTATGTATACTTTGAAAAAATTTCACGTTTACTTGTATGGGGTCAAATTTCATCTTATTACTGACCATAAGCCCTTGGTGTCTATTTCACGCTACAGCAGCGCTTCCCGACAAGGCAACTCATAGGTTGCAATGTTGGGCTCTCTTTCTTTCCCGTTATAATTATGAAATCCATTGCCGTCCCACGGCACCGCATGGTAATGCAGAAACATTATCATGCCTTCCGGCGGGGCCTGATCCTGACTTTGACCGGGGAGAACTTTTATGCTTTTATTTGGAGGAGGAAGCTCAGGCTACTGTTGATGGTTTTCCTATTACGGCGCCAGTGTTGGCCAAGGCGGTGTCGTCAGATTCCGTGTGGCGGCGCATCCTTCACTGCATTCGAGCGGGCTGGCCTGACGCCCTTCACGTCGGGCTTCAGATCCCCTGCGTAACTATTATTCCTTCCGTTTTCGCCTGGGGTTCTCCTTTTGGTTACAGATGGACAGGCTCTGCGGGTGCTGATTCCGGCGGATCTCCGTTCCAAAGTACTTCAGATGCTTCATGAAGGGCACTGGGGAGTATCCCGCACAAAAACATTGGCTTGCCGGCATGTGTTTTGGCCCGGCATCAATGGTGACATTACGAGGCTGGTGGCTAAGTGCTCGTTGTGTGCTTTACAGCTGCACTTCATTCGCACAGAATGGCCTTGCTCACAATATGACATTCAAAATTTGCTGGTGTGTCACTATTTTGGTAGAAGAAATGAGAGGTGTCATTCTAGTTTCAAATGACAGTGGACAACAACGTGTGTTAATCCCGCAATGTTTATAGAAAGACATACTGAACTCATAGCCACACATTGAACATATTGAACTTATAGCCACAAACAGGCCTGACTTTATTAACAATGTCTGTGTAGAGACAGGAATTAGTGATCATGATATCGTTATAGCATCGATGGTGACCAAAGTTCATAAACCAGTCAAGAAGGCTAGGAGCGTGTTTTTGTTGGGAAGAGTCGACAAGCAAATGTTGCGATCGCACTTAGAAAATGAATGGGCATTGTTTAATTCTGGGACTAAGGATGTAGAGGAATTGTGGACTACATTTAAGTGCATTGTTAATAAAGGGTTAGAGAAATATGTGCCAGTAAAGACGATTAAGGATGGAAAAGATCCACCGTGGTATAATAATAATGTTAGAAAGCTGCTGAGAAAGCAAAGGCTGTTGCACTCTCAATTCAAAAAAGAACACACAAATGATGACAGGCAAAAGTTAGTAGAGATTCATGTGTCTATAAAAAGATCGATGCGTGAAGCATACAATAATTATCACAGCCATACCTTAGAAAAAGATCTTTCCAAGAACCCGAAAAAATTCTGGTCATATGTAAAATCGATAAGCGGGTCAAAGCCCACTGTCCAGTCACTAGTTGATCATTCCGGGGCAGTAATAGAAGAAAGCAAACGGAAAGCTGAAGTTCTAAATTTAACCTTTAAGAAATCTTTCACGCAGGAGGACCGCACAAATATACCATCATTTGATCAATGTACTAATTCCGAAATGGGGGACATAGCAATAGGTATTTCCAGTGTAGAGAAGCAGCTGAGAGAGCTAAATACGAAAAAGTCTGCTGGTCCGGATGGAATACCAGTTCGGTTTTACAAACACTATTCTGCGGCGTTGGCCCCCTACTTAGCTTGCATTTATAGCGAATCTTTAATTCAGCGCAAAGTTCCTAGTGACTGGAAAAAAGCGCAGGTGACCCCCGTGTATAAGAAAGGAAAGAGAACTGACCCATACAATTACAGGCCAATATCGTTGACATCGGTTTCATGTAGAATTTTGGAGCATATTCTCAGTTCAAATATAGTAAATTTCCTTGAAACGGAAAAGGTTCTTTCCATGAATCAGCACGGGTTTAGGAAACATCGTTCATGTGAAACTCAGCTTGCCATTTTCTGACATGATATCTTGCGAGCCATGGATGAAGGGCAACAGGCGGATTGTGTTTTTCTCGGCTTCAAAAAGGCGTTCGACACGGTGCCACAGTGCAGACTGCTAACGAAGATACGAGCTTATGGAATAGGTTCACAGGTTTGTGACTGGCTGGAAGACTTCCTAAGAAATAGGACGCATTACGTTGTTCTCGACGGCGAGTGTTCATCAGAGACGAGTGCCCCAGGGGAGTGTGATAGGACCGCTATTATTTTCTATCTATATAAATGATCTGATGGACAGAGTAAGTTGTAATTTGCGGTTGTTTGCTGATGATGCTGTGGTGTATGGGAGGGTGTTGTCTGTAACTGACTGTAATAGCATACAAGTTGACTTAGACAAAATTTCTAGTTGGTGCGAAGAATAGCAGCTAGCTCTCAATGTAAAAAAATGTAAGGTGATGCGCATGAGTAGAAAAAACAATCCTATAATGTTCGAATACAGCATTAGTAGTGAGCTTCTTGATGCT
Organism: Locusta migratoria; assembly: GCA_026315105.1. Taxonomy (NCBI): domain Eukaryota; kingdom Metazoa; phylum Arthropoda; class Insecta; order Orthoptera; family Acrididae; genus Locusta; species Locusta migratoria. The sequence continues at coordinate 569,349,554 of CM048747.1, read as the reverse complement.
GTTGCGTCGTTCAAATATCTAGGCGTAACATTGCAGAGCGATATGAAATGGAACGAGCATGTAAGGACAGTTGTGAGTAAGGCGGACAGCCGACTTCGGTTTATTGGGAGAATTTTGGGAAGAGGTACTTCACCTGTAAAGGAGACCGCGTATAAAACGCTTGTGCGACCACGTCTTGAGTGTTGCTCAAGTATTTGGGACCCGCAGCAGATCGGTTTGAAGGAAGACATAGAGGCGGTTCAGAGGAGAGCAGCTAGATTTGTTACCGGTAGGTTCGACCAATGCGCGAGTGTCACGGAAATGCTCCCGCAACTCAATTGGGGATCGTTGGAAGAAAGACGACATTCTTTTCGTGAATTTCTGTTAAGTAAATTTAGAGGGCCGGAATTTGAAGCTGAGTGTAGTATGATCTTGCTGCCGCCTACTTACATTTCGCGTGAAGATCACAAAAACAAGATTAGAGAAATTAGGGCTCGTACGGAGGCATATAGGCATTCTTTTTTTCAAATTTGGGAGTGGAATAGGAAAGGAAATGCCAAGTAGTGGTACAGTGTACCCTCTGTCACGCACCTTACGGTGAATTGCGGAGTATGTATGTAGATGTAGATTTCACCAAGAACATTGGGGAATGGTTCGCACTAAGCAGTTGGCACGGCGACACTGTACTTGGCAGGGTATGGATGCCCATATAGACCAGATGACGTCACAGTGTTCAGTATGCGCTACCAACCAGTCAGCCCCACCTTAGAAATTTTTTGGGTGGTCTAAAGCAGATTCACCGCGGCAACGAGTGCATATTGACTATATTGGTCCCTTCTGAAACACTAACTGGCTTATTGTGGTTGATGCTTTTAGTAGGTACCCATTTGCAGTGCCAATGTCTTCTACGACTTCTAGTAGCATGATTAGGACATTGTATTCAATTTTTTGTCTGGAAGATCTCTCTGAACTGATAGACTCAGACAATGAGCCTCAATTCACATCGCATGAATTTCACTCCTTTTGTGAATGTAACGGAATTCAGCATCTCACCAGTGCACCGTTTCACCTGCAGTCAAATGATGCTGCGGAACGTTTCGTCCAGACACTTAAGCAACAAATGCCAAAACACCGTTCGGAACACTCACAGGAGGCAGCTTTGCAACTGTTTCTCGCCCCCCTATCGCTCACATCCACGACAAGGGTCATCGCCAGCCGAACTTCTGCACGGCCGCCGCCACCGCACCCTGCTCCACACACCGCACCGTCTGGAGCAGCAGCCGACGACACGTAAGTATTGCTTCGCTCTGTGTAACCCAGTCTTTTACAAAGTTTTCAGCAGTCGCAGACGATGGGAATGGAGCAAGATCATCAAATGTTTCAGTGCTTCCATGTTTGAAATTTCAGGACATGATGGCGTAGTTCGAAGGCACCGAAATCAAATTTGTACCCTTGTACCTTGTTGTGTACCCTGTGATCCTTCTGCATTTCTCTTGGCAGATTCACGCTACACGCAGACCATGCGGTCTTTGCCACCTGCACGACCTCAGCAGCAGCCCCAGTAGATGATTTCCACTGCACTGCAGCCCAACGTCATGGAGACGGAGCCCTTGCCGCCTCCGCTCGAGATACGCTTGGATTAAGACCAGCATGTGACGCGGCATCTGACACCGACACCAATGTCACCATCTACATCATCATCTGGGCCCAAGGTCGTGGACATGAGCCCTTTGGAGGTTTCCACAGAGGATGTTCCATCACGAGCTCAGGCCGGAAGCCGGTCCCAGCTAGTTGTCTGGCGCCCTCCGCAGCTACAGACACTGAGCCTGCCTCCTCCCCCATTGTCGAGCTCCCTACAAGGCAACAGTCCGGCGCTTTGGGAGGGAGGGATGTTGTGGCGTAAAGTCAGCGCCACATGACAGATGCACGACAACAATCGTGTAGAAGGCAGTGGAAGACCATCAGCCAATAGCATGTCGGCGCGCGCATCCTGGAGGGAGAAACCATATAAGTGCGCCCTCTACAAGTTGCTATATCTAGGCCGACATGCGTCTGGGAGAGCCCATCTGAACTAGGTTACAAACTAGGCAGTCACTAGGACTTAGCGTAGCTAGAATCGTCCAGAAGACGACAACGCGAGAAGAGAAAAGACATATGATCAAAAGTTAAGTAATTATATTCTTCAGTAAATAAAACTGCTGTATAGCTGTTATAGATGTCAACACATCCTGCACAGAAGCTTTCTCGAAAGCACAGGCCATGATGAACTAAACAGTGGCTGACCAGGACGAGAAAACACTATCGACATTTTGTAAATGGTTTTTAAAAGAAAGAGCTTTCCAGGGACTAATATCTGGAGCCATTTCTAACATTAAATGACGAGAACGCAGAAACCAAACTTCACACTGACACAAGCGGGTATGGGACTGGTGCAGTGCTTGTGCAAATTCATGTAGGTGCCGAAAAGATAATAGCCTATGCACCAAGAGTACTCTCAAAGTCCGAGATAAACTACTCTACAACTGAGAAAAAATGTCTGTAAACAATAATTTGTAGAGGGGACTTGTTTTGTTACAAATGCATCATTACTTTTTACAATACAAAATACTGCCGCAAGCCCCAAGTTATCCGATTGCAGACGTGGCGCAATGGACAGCATCACCTATTGCGGTGCTGAAGGTCGCCGGTTCAACCCTGTCCACCGGCAATATATTTTTTTTTCCTTAATCATCATTTCCAGAATGTTCTACGTGTTTCTTATGTTAACTATTCTTCTAATTTCTGGTACATTCTGTCTGTGTATAAATTGCAGAGCACTCTGCCCGAGAGGCAGTCAGTGCTACATGTATGTTTCAGTTCGCAAATAAATCTCCTTTTGGTATAAGTGCTGTGTTCAGTTGACAACCCTGCCTTTGAAGTCAAGCTTGCTTCCATTTCAAGGCAACAATACATTTAAAGCCTAAACACCTACTGACCACCATGATATAGTTAAAGATTCCTAATCACTTGAAAATTTATTACCAATTTTTACCAAATCTTTGTCATTCACCAGCCATGGCTGGACAGACAGTGTCAAAATTACAATATTTGCATCACAATAAAATGAATCTAACAACAGTGATCAGATTACACATATTTTAACATAAATTGAGCGTAATATCCACTTAACAATAACTGCACAATAATATTAATACAAGAACAAACAAAAAACAAATAGACTTATTCTTGACATCATGTTAAAAGTCAGGTAATCACTGTGATATCACTGAAAAAAACTTCTTCAATGCTGTACATTGGCTTCTGTTTTAATTTACAAAGGATAGTTTTTCTAAATTGCTCCAGTGGTAATAATTGTATTTCCTTTGGTCCATTAAATAATTTTGTAGCTACCATTGGGAAGCTGCTTTGTGTCTTTGTTAAACGACATCTTGGTCTGTCTATACTACGTGTGCAGTGTTGATGGGTGTCACTCCTCTTCGTGCAGGTATCTTGGTTTATCTTTATGTACATGAGGCAGTTAAATATATACTGGCTGAACACAGTGAGCACACCCAGTCTAGAATGGCATCTACTTGGCAGAGCACTGTAGTGAAGGAAAGTCTGTGTGTAATGCAACATTATATTTTATGACTTTTGTTATCCACATTATACTTTTTTCCCCTTTTAGTATGTCCCCACAAATGGCTAAATATACATGGATGGTAAGAGGACCATCGGTATTGTCAGGGGAAATACTTTATTGCTTTCAAACTTTCTTTGGTCCCAGTCTACATGTTTCACTCTCAAATTGGACAAGTATAATTGCTCTTCTACCTTCCTTTCACTTAAACAAAATCATGGTTAATGTTGGAGGGTAAAATGATATGCCTATACACTATCTGTACTACGGTATATGCTTACAATACACGTTTGTGTAGTGATCTGGTGTATTTGGACAAATTCATTAAGATTTTCGCAAACGTGTTTTCCAGTTTATATGGTTTATTGTCTCTCTCTAGAAGTTAAAATTCAAAAATATGAATCTTCTAATGCCCAGATTCCATTTACCCTACTAATAATACGTCGAATCCCGTAACATCAGAAATGCCATACCATATTAATTACACCACTTTCAACGATTTGATTTCTACATTCGAACAGTTATGAGTAACATGTAAGATTAAGTATTATTAAGTTCGTAAAGTGCATGAAATAACTGGATGTCATCATTTATTTGGACTGTTCGCTGGCTCTGGGTTTCTACGAGTATAGGCGGATGGATTTCAGAAATGCAGGTTATGTTCAAACGTCAATATTGAGAGCTAAAATATTTTCTGTTGTAAATTTCTAGTGCAATATGAAGATCTTGTAATTTCCTTCAAATTATTGTTTGTATGTCAACAAAATGATTTGGGACGATGTAACAAATAATAACATACCGAACGTATTTACAAAACTATTAATATGGTTGACAGGCTTAATGCCTCAATCTGAAACATCGTACCTTTCTTGCATTCGGCATCATTACAAACCACCTTCACCACGTTTACATTTCATGCGCCACTTTTTCACTTTTCACGCTCTTGTTTCTCAAATCATTTCTACCAGCAGTTTATCAGCTGCGCTGGTCTACTACCAACATTGTCATTTACGTAAGTGTGAATTATTTTATGCTTCCAAAACCTGTTTCATCATAACTTCTAAAACATTATACAAGTAGATTATCAACCTAAAACAACACTATATTAAGGTACGTGGCACATCACAATAACTGTTGTTCACTAAATGAAACGTAATTAACTGACGTCGCAACTTTCTGTTGTAGATCAACACATCGTGGCTACCCTGTAGTGTTTTGGAAGTTGGGAAAACGTGGAGCTTTCGTCTGCTAGGAAACGAATGTTTCTGCTGTATCATTTGATATGTAATAATTATATACGGATAAAATTTGACTGTTCTGAAGTTATATCCCAATTGTCTACTGGACATTTGCATAGATTGCGTTGATAACTCGGCATTTTAGTTTGTTTATATTCTGTTGTAAACAATGGCTGTAAGTGGAACAAACTTCGAATTTTCATAAGCATATTTTGTACCGTACCTTAAACAGTATTGCCGTACCCAGCGTATATTATGATTTTTTTATTATACTTTTCTTGCTTTTTTTTCAGCCCCAAAAAGGCAAAAAGGGAACGAAAGGGCAGAAACAGATTGTAGAAGAAAATATGGAAGAATTATATTTTTACAGGAAAATGGTTTTTATAGCGAATGGTGTCTATTTGACAGTAACTGTAGCTATATCTGATGTATTCACAGTTGCAAATGTTGTAAGTTGATTTAGAGTACAACAGCAGTTATATTGTTTTGTGAAAACCATAATAGAGTTGGACCTAAATAATGTGATTTTTGTGTCCTAGCTTTTCTTCTTATTGGCAGCAGCTTCGTATATTGGAAGCTACCAGTTTATGGCATATATGGCAAGACCAAAGTATTCTGAATCTGGTCAGCTTGTGGACAGTGGAGTTGATCTCAACATGGAAGGTGGAATAGCTGAGTGAGTTTTTTATTATTCAAAACTGTTGCAAGAGAACTTAGTTTCATGTCATTAAAACCCACATTTGGTGTATTTGATTATTATTGTGTTTGATCCGTCATTCTTGTGACAACATGCAGTGGTGTCAACTATGCCACTAGGTTTACTAGTAGGTACACATTTGCTTTTCGAAATGCATTGTGCCATTCACTTAAATAGATTTTTTAAGCCCAACTCATGACAAAACTTGAAAACCTTCATTATCTTCAATCAACTTTTATGAACAAGAAAAGTGGTCGATATTTTTATGGATCTGCAATTTTCTTTTTTCAAGAGTAAGATCTTGTATACAGTGACAAATATTTTTTGTTCTAAGTGTTACATTTAAGAATAATGTTATGATTTTCAAATTATGCCTGATTCATCACAATACTGGTATGATTGTATTTCTTATCAGACTTGTGTTAGTAGTCTTACCATTGTAACAGTTGCTTCTTGAAGTTTTAGGATGACCTCCCAATTCTTTCTTCTGTTGCACCAAATTTGGCCGGTACTTGCATCACCAGGAAAGAAAACATTTTTTTTTGTTTGTTTAACCTTTGTGTAATAAGAAGCCATTTGTATAGCCTACATGGAAAGAATGGGACTGGTTCCACTACCAGACACTATTGAATTTTCATTGTAACTGTCCCGCGACTTTTGGATTTGTAGTCTGGCACTTTACCACTGTGCTACGGAGTCGCCAAAGGATGTGAAAATTCAAGAGTAGTTCTGATGAAGAAGAGGATGGTACAATTGAAGATCTGAAATGACTGAAGTTTTTAATAATATTGGAGGATAGATAACAGATCACCGTAAAGAGGCTCGCTGAGCTGCTGAAAGACATGAAAATAGATGTATCTCTTGAGGCTTTCCCAGCAAACACTTGACAAGTGCCTCCTCTTCCAACCTTTCCATGCAAAGATTGGCTACCACAGGTGACAAAGGGCTGCCCATTGCTGCTCCTTCCTTTGTCACCTGTGGAAGCCAAACTTTTCATGGGAAGCTTCGAAGAGGAGGCACTTGTATCAGCCACTTACCAGACCAAGTGCTTTTTTAGGTATGTCGATGACACATTTGTCGTCTGGCCCCATGGCAGAGAGAAGCTAGAAGACTTTCTGGAATATGTAAACTCAAGCCACCCAAGTATAAAATTCACAATTGAGTTAGAGTAGGATGGACAGCTCCCATTCGTGAATGTCCTAGTCAAGAGGAAGGCAGATGGCACTCTAGGGCACAGTGTGTATTGGAAGCCCACCCACGCTGACTTATATCTTCAAGCCAGCAGCTGCCAGCACCTGGCAGTGAAGAATGGAGTCTTGAGACACTAGTGCACAGAGCTCGAACTCTGTCAGATCTGGAAAGTCTGGATACTGAAATGGAACATCTACAACTGGTGTTCAGCTGAAATGGTTACTCATCCACAGTTATCCAGAGGGCACTTCGTGCTACCAGCAAGACACAGGGTACAGAAGAGAAGGCAAAAAAGGTGGCATACCTGCCATATGTTGGACCTGTCTCTGCAAAGATCAGCAGAATTCTGTTGAAATATGACACAAAGAGCATATTCTGCCCACCCTCTAAGATCGGGACAATGCTGGGGAGTGTGAAGGATGACCTGGGGATATGCAAACCAGGCATTTACAACATCCCATGCCAGTGTGGTATGTCATACCTCGGCCAGACTACCATGGCAGTGGATGTAAGGTGCACAGAACACCTAAATAATGAGAAGTGTGAAGTTGTCCACATGAGTACGAAAAGAAATCAGTTAAACTTTGTTTACATGATAAATCAATCAAATGTGAAGACCGTAAACTCCACAAAATACCTAGGAATTACAATTACTTCTGACTTAAATTGGAAAGAACAAGTAGATAATGTCGTGGGATAGATGAACCAGAGACTGCTTTTTATTGGCAGAACCCTTAAAAGATGCAACAGAACTACTTAAGAAACTGCATACACTACTCTTGTCCGTCCTTTTATGGAGTAATGCTGCCCAGTGTGGGATCCTTATCAGGTGGGTTTGGTAGACGACATCGAAAGAGTCCAAAGAAGGGCAGCTTGTTTTGTATTGTCACGATACAGGGGAGATAGCGCTATGGAAATGATACGGGATTTGGGATGGGAATCATTACAACAATAGCGCTTATCGCTGCGGCGTGGGCTACTTACGAAACTAAAATCACTAACATTCTCCTCCGAATTCGTAAATATATTGTTGACTCCCACTTACATAGGTAGAATTGATCATCAGAATAAAATACGAGAAATCAAAGCTCGAACAGAGAGATTCAGATGTTCTTTCTTTCCGCGCGCTATTCCAGAATGGAATGGGAGATAAATAGTATAATGGTGGTTCGGTGAACCGTCTGCCAGGCACTTAAATGTGAGTTGCAAAGTATCCCATGTAGATGTAGATTCAAACGATGTTGGTTGACAAACATATTCTCAGTTTAAGAGGCTTGGACAGGACGGTAGCGTGAAGAGCTGCATCAAACCAGTCTGCAGACTCAAGACCACAACAATACAACAATTATGTGGTGCCGAGTTAAAGACAGTAGGTAGTTTACAAGCAGTACATAGATAATACATTAAGATTTTGTGTTTAAAACGTGATTTGTAGCTTCGTCTGATACTGAGGTATAGGTTAACAGAGAGGATTTTTAATTTTATTTTATTATAATTTTTTCCGCAAGTGAGCGCCAAAGCTGCAAAGTTTTGAGCTGAGACAGTCCACTCTGTTGTAATCTGCAATTTACAGCAATAACCAAAGATTATTTATATCTGCAATACATAGGTATTATGCTATTATTCCGTATTCGAATTTTTGACATATTGATGATGTCATGGGTCAATGCTGACAGGTGGTAGCCTGGTCTTCAGTTATGCTGGGCAATTGAACTATTCAGCTCCATGCATAGTTTTTTTTGGCCATTTTTTTCTATTGTTTTGCATATTTTTATTTTTTAAAAATAATGTGTTTGTGTGTTTTCAGCTGTCTTTTCTCCGCTTACAATGTCCCTGTCTGAACCCCCCTCCTCCCCACCCCACATTCCTTCATTTGTCAAGTTAGTGTCGTTTTATTAGTTGTACATATAATTACACATCATTATATGTGTGTTTCTTGGTATTTTTCGTGATTGGTTTACTTTCCACACTGGCTACAAGTTTATGCGTCAGTGCCACCATGTTAATGACGTCATGGATCAAATCAGACAGGTGGAATAGTTTCCTACATGCATGTCTGCAATATTCATGCAGGTGTATATGTATTATTAATAATGTAACTTAAAAAACATCATTTATTCAAGGGTGGTTTCTGACAAAAAAATCATGAAAACCCATGATATTTGGGTACCAAAAATGCAAATTTGTGGTTGACCACTTTGATACTTTCTTTCAGTTGCAAATTGTTGAAAATTTCACCATATGTTTTGATAATGATCTCAAAACACGTTGTAATTTTTCACAATTCCATCTGTTACCATGATCCCTTAATCGAGTAGGAAAATTAGAAAATTTAAAAAGGGAAATGGATAGGTTGAAGTTAGATATAGTGGGGATTAGTGAAGTTCGGTGGCAGGATGAACAAGATTTCTGGTCAGGTGACTACAGGATTATAAATACAAAATCAGTTGGGGGTATCACAGGAGTAGGATTGATAATGAATAAGAAAATAGGAATGCGGGTAAACTACTATGACCAGCACAGCGATCGCATTATCATTGTCAAGATAGATACGAAGCCAACACCGACAACAGTAGTACAGGTTTATATGCCAACTAGCTCTGCCGATGATGAGGAAATCGAAGAAATATATGAGGAGCTAAAGGAAATTATTAAGACAATTAAGGGAGAGGAAAACTTAATTGTTATGGGAGACTGGAATTCGGTAGTAGGACAAGGAAGGGAAGGGAAGATAGTGGGTGAATATGGTCTGGGCAAAAGGAATGAAAGAGGAAGCCGCCTGGTAGAATTTTGCACGGAACATAATTTAGTTATAACAAACACCTGGTTTAAGAATCACAAAAGAAGGTTGTATACGTGGAAGAGACCAGGAGACACCGGGAGGTACCAGATAGATTTTATAATGGTAAGACATAGATTTCGGAACCAGGTTCTACAGTGTAAGACATACCCAGGGGCAGATGTAGACTCTGACCATAACTTGTTGGTTATGAACTGTAGGCTGAAACTGAAGAAACTACAGAAAGGTAGGAAAATAAGGAGATGGGACCTGGATAAATTGAAGGAACCTGAAGTTCTTAAGAATTTCAGAGGGAGCTTCAGGCAACAATTGACAGAAACAGGGGAAAATAAAACAGTTGAGGAGGAATGGGTAAAATTGAGAGATGAAATAGTGAAGGCAGCAGAGGACAAAATAGGTAGGAAAGCAAGACCTACAAAAAATCCTTGGATATCACAGGAGATACTAAATTTAATCGATGAAAGGAGAAAGTATAAAAATGCAGTGAATGAAACAGGCAAAATGGAGTACAGACGACTAAGAAATGAGATTGACAGGAAGTGCAAAATGGGTAAGCAGCAATGGCTAGAAGGCAAATGCAAGGATGTAGAAGAATGTATAAATAGGGGAAAAATAGATACAGCCTACCGGAAAATAAAAGAAACATTTGGCGATAAGAAAAACAGCTCTATGAATATCAAGGACACTGATGGAAAACCAGTTCTCAGCAAAGAAGGGAAAGCTGAAAGGTGGAAAGAGTATATAGAGGGGCTCTACAAAGGAAATGAACTTCGAGACACTATTGTAGGAAGGGAAGAGGATGTAGAAGATGATGAAATAGGAGATATTATACTGAGAGATGAATTTGACAGAGCACTGAAAGATCTAAGTCGAAACAAGGCCCCTGGAGTAGATGATATCCCGTCAGAGCTACTGAAGTCTCTGGGAGAACCAGCCATGACAAAATTGTTTCACATTGTGTGTAAGATGTATGAGACAGGTGAAGTACCCTCAGACTATAAGAAAAATGTTATAATCCCCATTCCAAAGAAAGCGGGTGCAGACAGGTGTGAAAACTACAGAACCATCAGTTTAATAAGTCATGGTTGCAAAATATTAACACGAATTATATACAGAAGGATGGAAAAGCTGGTAGAAGCCGACCTCGGGGAAGATCAGTTTGGGTTCAGGAGAAATGTAGGAACACGGGAGGCAATACTCACTTTACGGCGTATCCTAGAAGATAGATTAAGAAAAGGCAAACCAACATTTCTAGCTTTTGTAGATTTGGAGAAGGCTTTTGACAATGTTGATTGGAACAAACTGTTTCAAGTTCTGAAGCAAGCAGGAGTAAAATATAGGGAGCGTAAGGTTATTTACAACTTGTACAAAACCCAGACAGCGGTTGTCAGAGTTGAAGGGCATGAAAGGGATGCAGTGGTTGGAAAGGGAGTAAGACAGGGTTGTAGCCTTTCCCCAATGTTGTTCAATTTGTACATTGAGCAAGCTATAAAGGAAAGCAAGGAGAAATTTGGAGAAGGAATTAAAGTTCAGGGTGAAGAATTGAAAACATTGCGTTTTGCCGACGACATAGTAATTCTGTCAGAGACAGCAAAGGACCTGGAAGAGCAATTGAACGGAATGGACAGTGTGCTGAAAGGTGCATATAAGATGAACATTAACAAGAGTAAAACTAGGGTAATGGAGTGCAGTGTAAGAAAATCAGGTGATGCTGAAGGAATTAGATTAGGTAATGAAACAATAAAGGAGGTAGATGAGTTTTGTTACTTGGGCAGTAAAATAACAAATGATGGTCGCAGTACAGAGGATATAAAATGCAGAATGGCAATGGGTAGAAAGGCGTTTTTGAAAAAGAGAAATTTGTTAACATCTAATATTGATTTAAGCCTAAGGAAGTCCTTTCTGAAGGCATTTGTATGGAGTGTTGCCTTGTATGGGAGTGAAACATGGACGATAAGCAGTGTGGACAGAAAGAGGATAGAGGCTTTTGAAATGTGGTGCTACAGAAGAATGCTGAAGATTAGGTGGGTGGATCGCGTAACTAATGAGGAGGTACTGAACCGAATTGGGGAGAAAAGAAATTTCTGGCATACCTTGACTAAAAGAAGGGATAGATTGGTAGGACACATTCTTAGACATCAAGGAATTGTGAATTTAGCATTGGAGGGAAGTGTGTGGGGTAAAAATCGCAGAGGGAGACCAAGAGACGCGTATAATAAACAGATTCAAGTGGATGTGGGTTGTCGTTCTTATGAGGAGATGAAAAGGCTTGCTCAGGATAGAGTAGGGTGGAGAGCTGCATCAAACCAGTCTCTGGACTGAAGACCACAACAACAACAACCATGATCCAGAGGTGCAAACTTATAATTTCACACATCAGAAAACCCAATTTGTAGCTCTTTTTGCACCATTAGTTGCAAATATGTAAATAACAAAGAAAGTGTTCAAATATGTGTAATACATTCTGTAAACATTTATCTAGAAACTTCTATAATGGAGGCTAGATAACAATTCACCAAAAAGACATTCTTTGAGCTGCTGAGAGGAACAAAAATAAATAAATAAATAAAATAAAAAAATAATAATTACATTAACATACCTTAAATTTTTAGCCATGGCCATTATCAAAAGAAGAAACACATACATTCATACCATCACTCGCACTACTAAACAGGCACGATAACCATCTTTGCCCGCTCCAGGACTACAAGCATCTTGACAGTGAGTGAAGAAAGGGGGAAGAATGCCAGTTAAGGGTTGGAATGGACAATTCTGCATTGCATTATGGATGATAAAGTCTCTGATATGCGGGAATGTGAGATGTAACATTGAATGCAGTGAAGGGAAGTGGCAGGAGAGGATAAAAGGGAGATGTATGTGGAGGGAAGGGGATTTTAATGATAAAAATTATGAGGAAAAATAGAAATACTCTGTAATGGGATATTGTAAGGGGCAACACACAGTTGTAAAGAATACATTAAATGGATGGATACAGCATAGTAAGTGGGGAATATTAGGCTTAGGGTGTAGGGTGGCAAGTTATCTTTATTTGAGGCCAGGGTGGCTGCAGGACCACAGTATGTGTTGAAGGGATAACTCCCATCTGTGCAGTTTAGAAGAGTATTGTGTTCAGCCTATGCTGTGCCATAGGGTGGCCACAGTTTGATGCTGGCCATTAATCCTGATGGACAGCTGGTTTGTTGTCATTCCAATGTAAAATACGCTGTGTAATGATTGCAGCAGAGTTGGTAAATCACATGGCAGCTTTCATATGTCGCTTAACCTCTGATGGGTAGGATAAGCCTGTGATAGGACTGGGATAGGAAGTGCTTAGTGGGTGGATTGAGCAGGTTTTACATTGGGGTCTTCCACAGCTGGTATTGGGAGTAGCATAGGATGAACAAGGATGTTGTGGAGATTGGGTGGGTGACGGAATACCACCTTAGGAGGGGTCAGAATGATCTTGGGTAGGATGTGTCTCATTTCAGGGCATGATGACAGATAATCAAATCCCTGATGAATGATGTGTTTCAATTGTTCCAGTCCAGGGTGGAATTGGGTGGTTATTAGGTATGTAGGGAAGATTAGTGATGTGTGGAGATGAAAATCTGTTCGCAGACTAAATCAGGAGGACAATGTCTGCCGTGAAGGCCTCAGTAAGGCCTTTGGCATATTGAGTAAGGGACTTCTCATTACTGCAAATTTGCTGTCCATAGGTGGCAAGGCTGTAAGGGAGGGATTTTTTGATATGGAATGGATGGCAGCTGTCAAAGTGCAGGTACTGTTTGTAATTATTAGGTGAAATTCAGAAAGGTGACCTGCCGGGCTTAAAAGGACCAAGTGAAACTGATGGGAGAGGAGAAGTAAAGATTTTGTGAAGCAACAAGGATAGGGTGTCCTGGTCCTGAGTCCAAATCCTGAAAATATCATCAATGAACCTTAACCATACCTGGGGTTTGGCGTTTTTGGAGTCTAGGACAGTTTACTCTAGACAGTCTATAAATATGTTGGCATAGGAGAGTGCCATACAAATGCCCATGGCTGTGCCACAGATTTTGATTGCATACATTTCCTTCAAAGGAAAATAAATTGTTTGTTAGGTTGTAATTGGTAAGGCTTACAAGAAATGAGGTATTGGGCTTGGAATCTGAAAGATGCTGAGAAACGTAGTGTTAGAGAGCAGCAATGCCATAAGCATGTGGTCTACTGCTGTGCTGGAAAGTGGCATCAACAGTGACAAGTAAGGATTCAAGAGGTAAAGCCGTGGGAATGATTAAGGAAGTGACAATCCGGTCGGATTTTCCATTGTTAAATTTTTTCTAGAAACAAAAAAATCTTGGTCCATTATCAAAATACAACCGAAGAATCGTGATGCTTTGATAGCAAAACTGCATATTGTGCTGAAAGATAGCATCAGTCACTCTGAAACTTACCATGCGATATAAAAAAATTTGATTTTTATACATCTTCCAGGTTGAAGTCTTTGGTTAATGGAGGAGTGATTTTTATTTTTGTTATTCATCACAATTAATAGCTATGCTGCATCCAGTTTAGTCATGTATTGCAACATATGTTAAAGATTTTGTAGAGGAAAAAACACATTGCATAGACTTCTCGTGTGGTTGATTTTAGGTTATACATGGCTGTGTATGAAATTTAGGTAACAGGCATAATATATTTTTTTTGTTTTTGGTTTAATAAGTTTACTGCAGCTTGGTGGTGCGACATAAAATATTTATTTTAAAATCATCACATATTAATTTTATTCCCATGATGGTCATCATCAGTGCAGATTTCGAGTCATGAGATCTTGTGTGCTCTGCATAAACTATTTAATAGTCAAATCCATGAAACAGATAAAATGGTCTTTCTAGAACATGTTAAAAGTGTTTTCTAAAAATAAAGACACATCTTTTCTTTATATATATATATTTTAATTTTTGGGTTTGTTTTATGGATCTGAGTATTAAATGTCTTACGTCTTATGAGTCAAAATCTGCTCTCATGATGTTGCATAATGGGATATGTGATTTTTTTTTTAAAGGAATATTTCATATCGCACCACCAACCTAGAAATTTATTTTAATATAGAAATTTTATGTAAAGTTGAGAGCAGGATGATAGCTTATGTGGTTCTTGAGATGATGATGATGATGATGATGATGATAATGATGATTGGTGTTTTAGGGCACTCAGCATCAAGATCATCGGCGTCCGGTGGTTCTTGAGATATCAGACCTTGCACGATAGCACGCGATAGCAATAGGTCCAAATACACGGGATGTGAAAATGCGATTTCTGAGGTGCTGTATTTCCAAAGATGACAATGCTGGGAAGGCTTGAAAACGTTTTCATTATACTAACCATTACTGAGATCTGTAGATTCCAAGTTACCGTACATATATACATCAAATATGCATGTAATATCCAGTGTGAAATGTAATTATGTTTTAATTATCGTAGAAAAGTACAGCAAGGGTTCTTGTTTTGCTGATGAACCTGTGTTCCTATCACTGTTTACTCACCATTAACATTTATAAAAGTCACAAATCATCATAAATTTTTGTCTGTGAAGGAAAATGTTTTAATGTAGTTATATTGGTCTCAGATCACCATACAATATGTCAGTGACAAGTCTTTTCCACTACACAGGTATACCTGCCGCATATTGCTGTAAATCGTGTCTGTAGAGAAACATTCTGCATTTAAGATGTCATTGTTGTGTTGTTGTGGTCTTCAGTCCAGAGACTGGTTTGATGCAGCTCTCCACAGTACCCTATCCTGAGCAAGCCTCTTCATCTCCACATAAGAACGGCAACCTACATCTCTCTGAATCTGCTTACTGTATCCATCTCTTGGTCTTCCTCTGCGATTTTTTTCCCCACACACTTCCCTCCAACGCTAAATTCACAATCCCTTGATGTCTAAGAATGTGCCCTACCAATCTATCCCTTCTTTTAGTCAAGGTATGCCAGAAATTTCTTTTCTCCCCAATTCTGTTCAGCACCTCCTCATTAGTTACGCAATCCAGCCACCTAATCTTCAGCATTCTTCTGTAGCACCATATTTCAAAAGCCTCAAATCCTCTTCCTGTCCGCACTGTTTATCGTCCATGTCTCACTCCCATACAAGGCAACACTCCATACAAATGCCTTCAGAAAGGACTTCCTTAGGCTTAAATCAATATCCGATGTTAACAAATTTCTCTTTTTCAAGAACGCTTTTCTACCCATTGCCATTCTGCATTTTATATCCTCTGTACTGCGACCATCATTTGTTATTTTACTGCCCAAGTAACAAAACTCATCTATCTCCTTTATTGCTTCGTTTCCCAATCGAATTCCTTCAGCATCACCTGATTTTCTTACACTGCACTCCATTACCCTAGTTTTGCTCTTGTTAATGTTCATCTTATATGCACCTTTCAGCACTCTGTCCATTCCGTTCAATTGCTCTTCCAGGTCCTTTGCTGTACCTGACAGAACTACTGTGTCGATCAGCAAAACGCAATGTTTTTAATTCTTCACCCTGAACTTTAATTCCCTCTCCAAATTTCTCCTTGCTTTCCTTTATTGCTTGCTCAATGTTCAAATTGAATAACAATGGAGAAAGGCTACAACCCTGTCTTACTCCCTTCCCAACCACTGCATCCCTTTCATGCCCTTCAACTCTGACAACCGCTGTCTGGTTTTTGTACAAGTTGTAAATAACCTTCCACTCCCTATATTTTACTCCTGCTTGCTTCAGGACTTGAAAGAGTTTATTCCAATCAACATTGTCAAAAGCCTTCTCCAAATCTACAAAAGCTAGAAATGTAGGTTTGTCTTTTCTTAATCTATCTTCTAGGATAAGCCGTAAAGTGAGTATTGCCTCCCGTGTTCCTACATTTCTCCTGAAACCAAACTGATCTTCCCCGAGGTCAGCTTCTACCAGCTTTTCCATCCTTCTGTATATAATACGTGTTAATATTTTGCAACCATGACTTATTAAACTGATGGTTCTGTAGTTTTCACACCTGTCTGCACCTGATTTCTTTGGAATGGGGATTATAACATTTTTCTTAAAGTCTGAGGGTACTTCGCCTGTCTCATACATCTTACACACCAGGTGAAACAGGTTTGTCATGGCTGGTTCTCCCAGAGACTTCAGTAGCTCTGAGGGAATATCATCTACTCCAGGGGCCTTGTTTCGACTTAGGTCTTTCAGGGTTCTTTCAAATTCTTCTCTCAGTACAGTATCTCCTATTTCATCTTCATCAACATCCTCTTCCCTTCCTACAATATTGTCTCGAAGTTCATTTCCTTTGTAGAGCCCTTCTATATACTCTTTCCATCTTTCAGCTTTCCCTTCTTTGCTGAGAACAGGTTTTCTATCAGTGCCCTTGATATTCATAGAGCTGTTTTTCTTATCTCCAAATGTTTCTTTTATTATCCTGTAGGCTTTATCTATTTTTCCCCTATTTATACATTCTTCTACATCCTTGCATTTGCCTTCTAGCCACTCCTGCTTAGCCATTTTGCATTTCCTGTCAATCTCATTTCTTAGTCGCCTGTACTCCATTTAGCCTGTTTCATTTACTGCATTTTTATATTTTCTCCTTTCATCAATTAAATTTAGTATCTCCTGTGATATCCAAGGATTTTTTGTAGGTCTTGCCTTTCTACCTATTTTGTCCTCTGCTACCTTCACTATTTCATCTCTCAATTTTACCCATTCCTCCTCTACTGTTTTATTTTCCCCTGTTTCTGTCAATTGCTGCCTAAAGCTCCCTCTGAAATTCTTAAGAACCTCAGGTTTCTTCAATTTATCCAGGTCCCATCTCCTTATTTTCCTACCTTTTTGTAGTTTCTTTAGTTTCAGCCTACAGTTCATAACCAAGTTATGGTCAGAGTCTATATCTGCCCCTGGGTATGTCTTACACTTTAAAACCTGGTTCCGAAATCTATGTCTTACCATTATAAAATCTATCTGGTATCTCCCGGTGTCTCCTCGTCTCTTCCACGTATACAACCTTCTTTTGTGATTCTTGAACCAGGTGTTTGTTATAACTAAATTATGTTCTGTGCAAAATTCTACCAGGCGGCTTCCTCTTTCATTCCTTTTGCCCAGACCATATTCACCTACTATCTTCCCTTCCCTTCCTTGTCCTACTACCGAATTCCAGTCTCCCATAACAATTAAGTTTTCCTCTCCCTTAATTGTCTGTATAATTTTCTTTAGCTCCTCATATATTTCTTCGATTTCCTCATCATCGGCAGAGTTAGTTGGCATATAAACCTGTACTACTGTTGTCGGTGTTGGCTTCGTATCTGTCTTGACTATGATAATGAGATGTCATACCTATTGAATATTAACGTGAATCAAGACTACATTGAAAAAATTTGTATTTTCGTAATTGGCATATCCATAACTTATCACCGTAAATTGTATCTAATAACAAACTCTTTATGATGAGCTTCCCCTCCAATTCTCCTTCTTAAATGTATATATCCACGTTTTTTTTTTTTTTTTTTTTTTTTTTTTTTTTTTTTTTTTTTAATACAAAAAGGTGAACGTTGTTACCTCCCCTGCATTCCACGAGCTTCACATTAAAATCTGATGGTTGTAAAAATGTATCAGGGTCTATAAATAAACTATCCAAATTTTACTCGACACTGTCTCATATTATAAAAGAAGTACACTCTGCTGTAACAGGAAAAATGGCAGGAACCAGCTGAAAAATGCCCCTCTAGGTCCACAAAAAAAGCATATACCTTCTCTGACAGAAAATTGTGGAACCAGCTGCCTCAATTCTGATTCTGACTTAGTCAACAAAAATTTTGGCATGTAAACAATTAGCACATTTATTTTTGTTGGAATGGAGTAGGAGAGAAACATTGCAAGAGGTAGAGATAAAGGTGCCAGATGTAATGGAACAGAGAAAATGGCAGTTAAGAACAAAGGCATTTGCATGAAGACAATGGGAGGCAAAACGAGATGTCAGAAATCACTAACAGTGGCAGTAAGAAACTGAGATAGATGCAGATAGTAGCAATTGGAGGAAAAGGGAGAGGAAACAGTGAGGAAAGTGTCATGAATGGAGGCCATACATAAACTGCCAGGGTGTGTGCTCTCCAATGCCAGTGAATTTTACCTTTACAACAAAACAATTTGCCCAGTATGTCCCAGCACTCCAAGTTAAAGTTTCCCAGTCTACGGGTCAAACCGCACGCAACCCGTCCCTACGGATGTATCTGCAAAGAAGACAATCTCAATTGAAGAGAAGAAAAGCTGACTGTAAGTGAGAAAGCTCTTGCCAGGTAATCTCTGGCGACCGTGGTGCTGATGTAGCACTGGGGGGGATGCAGCAGGTGAGGCTCCTCGTAAAGAAGCTGAGAGTCAGATGGGAAGGGTATGAGAGTACCTCGAGGAACTGCCGCACCAGTCCGGGGTGTCTGCCATTGAGGAGCCGGATGCTGTGGGGAGGTGTGGGGGTCCATTCTGCGACAGAGCTGATTTTGGTGACAATGTACCTACCGGTCTCCTGCTCCTAAGATGTAGATCCTGCAGCAGTTGTGGCACAGGACAGCTGAAGGTATCCAGCAGGAATTGCAACCAAATCCCCATTCCCAAAATGACGTACCCAGTGGAAAACATGGCAACCCCGGGGAAGAAGACTGGTGAGGATCAGGATGCCTCCATCCTGATCCTCACCTCAGGTGCAGCAGAGTACGTGGTTGGTGTCTGTGGGGCTGCATTTCCCCATTGGAGTAGTTTGATATGCTGTCATAAAAAAAGTCAATGCCTCCAAAGCGGGAAATGCCTGTAGGTACTTTTTCATTTGGGTCTTGAATGTATGCACCATCTGTTCAGCCTCCACATTTGATTGTGGATGAAAGGTGGGCGAGGGAACATGGCAAATGCAGAAGCGTGTACAAAAGTCGTGGGAAAACAGCAAAAGAAACTATTACAGTGGAACCCATTTAAAACGACTCCACCTAATACGTTTTCCCGCCTATTACGCCTGTTTCATTAGGTCCCAAGTATGTTCCCTATATCTGTAATGTAATCTCCCCTTTTAATATGCTTTCATTTATGTTTTCCCGCACAAGAAGCTCATTTTATTAACACTTATAATACGTTTTCATACCTGCCAACTTTTACGGTTTATCCGTAAGATTTATGGAAATTGCACCATTTTACGGTTTTATGGATGGTCGGTGTTATTTTACGACTTGCACAAAAAATTGAAATGTTAACGTTCAATAATCATACCACGTAAGTTCAATCGATTGTTTGTGTGGGTTGAAGATACGTCTACGATAGACGAAAATTTATTCATTGATCTGATTGGTACTTTTAACACTGATGTTCGTGACACCGCGTCCTGTTGTGACGCCATTGGAATTGAATTTAAAGGCGGGATAACAGTTCAAGTTTTATGTGAATCTCAGGTGTCGACAGGCTCTGCTCTGCAAATTCAAAGAAGTGCTGATGAGTCAGTTATTGTCTTTCAGACCTAGAACATACTTATCGATTTCCAGGATACAGATAAATACCCTTTCTTTCCATCAATGAGGAAGTACTTCTTTACGTACCTCCTGTGACTAAATAATTGCGTTTGCACTCAAGGTGAGACAAAATTGAAGATGCACAGTTTTCTTCCATTCTTTTTTTCTTGGTAAGGTTTTCCTTTTATGTAACAGAGAAAATTAGGCTATAGTCGAACTAGCATATCATTTGCAGTCTGTGTTATTATTTCTTGCCTTTAAAGAAGTTTTATTGCGTAAAACCTTTTTCAGCTGTATCACATCCGCTTCATTTATCAAGGAAGTCCGGTTTTGTAAGCTCTAAACCAATATTCACCGTGCCTACTGCTATTTAAGGCGTATTTCTTCTTGATATGTCCTCTTGAACAATGGCCTATGACGTATGTAGATACGATTACATTATTGTATGTTGTAACCCTAAAAAATCATTATTTTCGCCAAGCCAGAAATTACTTCCCAGATTTTTTGCGGCACGCGAGTTTTACTGAAAGCCCTTTTCAAAAGTTGGCAGGTATGCGTTTTAATGCTACTCTTACACGCCCACTCTTTATTTTAAACGTAATAGCATCCCGCCACTTTCCACTAAGCTGATTGGTCAACAGTAGTGATTCCCTCGTAGAGCTGGGTTTGCACACAACTCCTAACTGTTCGAACAATTTACGTCACAGTTCGGAATATGTTGGAACTTTTGATCACGACGCTACCTAGCGACGTCAAAAGGTACTATTCTCATGACCTACAGCGATGTTCACTCGTTCACAAATCTTTCCTCTGCTGTGAAGTAAACTATTGATAGAGGAAAGTGGAAACAGTCTCATAAATTTACTACGGAGAACAGCAATAATAATAAGTTTGAAGTGCGACTGTTGTAGCTTCTATGGAGCAGAAGTAATAACTATAACGAATTTTGGGTTAAGTCTAGTCTGCAATACCACCCGTTGGCTTTGACCAAGGACGTCACTTATTACGTCATTATTTCCATCAACGTTTCTATTTATATTTTCGCTGATAAATCTGTTCCACAGATAATACTTGCATGAGAATGTACGTGTATGTCACTATTTCGCGAATTTTTTTATAATAAAAGCCCCTTTGTTAATATATGATTTCTTACAAGTTTAAAATATGTAATATAATGATTATTAAACGCATGAATGTATTAAATTTTGTCTTTTGTTAATTGAGCGTAAATTGTTTTATGGCTATGTTACGTGTATTTTGATATGTTTTATATGTACTGTTACTGATTTTTTAATGTTCATAATTGCTAAAATATCGATTTATACCTTTTTTTTTTTTTCCTTTAGTCCTTGTATAATAATTTCATTTCCGTTAGAAAAATTGAACTTTTCTTTTTAATTCCAATTACGATATGTCCTTTTGTATACTGTGAGTTTGATTTTTGTATACAATACATTTATTTAGACATCATTGTTATTATCCTAAAATGCGCAACTGTTCTTGTAAAATGACGATTTCCTAACAATTGTGCGTGATTGTCTAATGGGGAAGTCACCTGATTGCCAACATAAACAACTTTCGTTGCCACGTCTGTAAGTAAAATTTAACTGATCTGGGCATAATTGTGAGCGGCATATATAAGTGAAACAAAAGTGCGAGGATTTGGTACTGGTAACTAGACCTAATTTTATAGGGCATATGTAGATATCGACACCTACTAAATGTGTACATACGGATACTTTAGTTCCCGATACCAGCTATCCTAATTTTTCCAGATATATACCAATACAGGTCATGTCTAGACACCGCTATTTACGATCTATATTTGAAATAAAAATATACTTACTTATACAGATGAAGATTAGATAGTGTTATCAAATACTGGTGAATTAAAAAATATTAAGGGCTGCTATCGGTACCTGGACTTGACCTATATAGCTCAATTCCAGATACCAATACCTAATAAGTATTGGTGAACCACAAAATATGAAGGGCTGGTATCGGTAACTAGGCTTTACCTATATAGGTCAAGTCTAGATGCGATACCAGCCCTTCATATTTTTCTTTCACATACATATATTGCGTATCCAATTACGATATGTCCGTTTGTATACTATTTATACATGACAAAAATATGAAGACCTGGTATTGCTATGTAGACTTGACCTATATACGTCAAGTCTAGTTACTGATACCACTTCTTCATATTTCCTGGTTCACAATAAAGTATAAAGGACTGGTATTGGTAACTGGACTTGACCTATATAGGTCAAGTCTAGATAGCGATACCAAGTAATTTTATCTGAAATGTGTTTTTGCGTTTTATTTTGTTCCAATTTAAAATGTTTCCACTCTAAACCCCCAATTTCCCGCGGTAGTACAATATTAATTACAACATGTTGTAATTATGGGACTGTATTTTTTGAACATTTTTATATGTTACAATTTAACATTTTTCCGGCCAAAACCTCAAATTTCCTCGCGGTAGTCTCATTATGTTACTTAGATACTTTTTATACCGCTCAGATAGTTATTCTCTTGTCACATTTCTGTAATTGCGCTGAATTTTTAATTCGAGTTGTATATACAGTTGTATACTCCAACCACAGACATACCTTATGCCTGTGACTTAACGAAAAACAGTAATTAATACATTCAATTGTTTATTGTAATGCTATCCTTGTATCAAAAGTATCGTGACTGTAACGTCTCTGGACAAAGTATGACGTCATTGTTCAAAGCCGACAACTGGTATCGGACACCCGACTTTATCCCGAATTTTTTTGCTTAACTTCTTGGTTTATTTCCGTGGTCGCAGTAACGATTTATTTTAATATGACTTATTTCCTTTATTGTGTACATCTAATTATTTTCTTACGAAATCACGTTTAACCATGTTTTCAAGGTACTTACTGCCGCATATAGATCGCAAATATGGCACACAAGTTGTCACTTGATAGTTCGAACAGTTCGATACTGTATGGAGTTTCTGCGCTGCATCGGGAAATCTCAAGCCTGTTCGAACGCGAGTATCATCTTATCTATAACACTGAATGATACAATTTTTTAAACTGACACGAAAAATAATGTACATAACGTGTAATAACAAGATGTTATAAATTTTACCACTTTTAAATGTAATAGATTATTCGAGTATTGGTAATCACTTTGTCTAATATTTTCGAGTGTTGGCTATTCTCTAAAGGATGTTGTATTCTAACCTCCTTGATCAAAATTCGAAATACAGTCGTTTTGTTTTGGGTTGTTAAAGTAAACAATTTCGCTTGCTGAAAAATTGGAGATTATTAAAAAGGTAGATAGCCGGAAAAACGTTACGCGTGTTCAGATTGCAGCTGAATTAAACATTCCAGTATCTACTTTAAATACGATTATGGCAAACCGACAAAAACTTTTAGAAAAGTCAGTTACGGAATAGTCGAGCAGGAAGAAACTCAAGACGGGAAAATATGAGCAAGTAGAAGTTGTTCTTTTGGAATGGTTTCACCAAAAACGTGCTCTCAATCTACCGATTGATGGAAACATTCTACGGAAAAAAGCGGAAGAAATAGCCCCAAAACTGAACATTGATTTCAAATGAAGCAATGGCTGGCTTTATAGATTTAAAAAACGTGCGGGGCTTACGTATAGAGAAGTGTGTGGCGAG
Source organism: Locusta migratoria (assembly GCA_026315105.1). Lineage (NCBI taxonomy): Eukaryota > Metazoa > Arthropoda > Insecta > Orthoptera > Acrididae > Locusta > Locusta migratoria. The sequence goes on along the minus strand of CM048747.1, from coordinate 569,325,876 downwards.
GAAAAAAAGTGTAAATATGGAAGAAGTTGATGTTTGGAGAGAAACAGTTCTTCCTCAGTTAATAGCTGATTATTCTCCCAAAGACATTTTCAATGCTGATGAATTTGGACTTTTTTCTAATGTGATCCTGGATAAAACGTATGCTTTCAAGGGAGATGGCTGTAAAGGAATTAAAGTTCGGAAAGACAGAATCATAGCTCTTGTGTGTTCTAATATGGATGGCACAAAAAAGTTGCCATTATTGGTCATAGGAAAAGCAGGAAAGCCTCGTTGTTTCAAGAACATCAAGACCCTGCCCTGCACATACAAACGCCGCATGGATGACATCTCAAATATTCACAGAGTATTTGATTGTCGAATGGCATCAAAAAATAGGAAGATTATTCTGTTCCTTGATCAGTGCCCTGCTCATCCGAAAGTTCTTCCAGAATTGAAGAATGTTAAAGTGGAATTTTTCGCTGCAAATGCGACAAGTTTGCTGCAGCCATTGGATCAGGGAATCATTAAAAACATTAAGCATAAATTTCGTCACAGTCTTGTTCTCGGGCTACTACAAAGAATCCAGTCGCCTGAGAATATGTACAAGCTTTCCTTGTTGGAAGCTATGTCAATGCTGGCAATGTCTTGGGATTCAGTTAAGCAGGAAACCATTGCCAATTGCTTCAGAAAAGCTGGATTCCCATCAGATTCAGCAGAAATATTTGAAGAGAGTTGTGATATCTGGCCAACTGTTCAGGAAAAATTGAGCATTGACACATCCTTTCAAGAATTTGTGAAATCTGATGACTTTCTAGAGCCATGCCCTGAATTAGACTTAGATGATTTGTGTAATGCAATGGTTCCTGCTGAAAGTGTTGATACAATAAACGATGTACATAGTGATGAGGGAAAACCTGTCCCAACGTGCTCTGAGGCTATGGATCTTCTAGACAAGTTTGGACGTTTTTTGTACAGTAATACAGACGTACCTGAAAATTTTGTGAAGAGTCTGTGGAATCTAGAATAGTACACCACAAGTTTGTTTGAAAAACGTGTAAAACAAACTACCATAGACCAATATTTCAAAAGGCTGTAACGTAAATTTTTTATGTGAAAGTGAACATTTATTTTCAGCACTTGTGAGCATTTAATTTTTACAATTTTATTTGTTTTATTAAGTGAATTAAATAAACGTAAATAAAATACCGTAAATATGATTTAAAAGTTAAACTAATTTTGTGTGCTGTGTTTTCTTGAGAAATTCCTGAGAACCTGGACTGTTAATAAATGTACTAGGCCTACACTGAAAATTTATAGGTCTAAGATAGGTAAGTTTTGTTGTAGCTATAATTCTTCATCTTTACAGTCACCTGTTTTTCTCAACATTTTCATGTGCATATATTGTAATGTTGCCTAGTCATAATCATCACTATGCCCAGTGACCTAATACAGTATCAATAAACTGGTTAACCCTTTTAATAAGTTTTCCCGCTTAATAAGCCTAGAGTTGTTAGTCCCTGAGAAAACGTCTTAAGAGGGTTTGACTGTATCTGATACTAAAGTGACTGGCAGACCTTCTACCGAGAAAATTTTGGAAAATGCTTGAATGGCAATATCGGAAGTGAATGAAGAGCACCGAACTACATACGGGAAGTGTGAATATGCATCGGTCACAGTGAGCCAATAACTATTTAAAAACGGGCCTGTAAAATCTATCTGGACACGCTCCCAGGGCTGGGTTGCAGGAGGCCAGCGAGAGAATGCTGCCCTGGGAGACGCTTGTTGGCTCACACACTTGGGGCAAGCTGCCACTAGATGTTCTATTTCTCTGTCAGTGCCGGGCCAGTTTACATGTTGGCGAGCCAAAGACTTAGTATGGGAAACACCCCAGTGTCCCTGGTGTAACAGCTGGAGAACTTCAGGTCACAAACTGCGGGAACCACCACGCGGAGATCTGCAACCACAGTCGAAAGAAGGAGAACTCCCTCTAAGATGGAGAGACGGTCTCACAGAACAAAGTAATTGTGAAGAGAGTCAGAGGCACGGCCTAGAGGCCGGGCAGACCGCCCCTGTTGAACGAGACGCACCACTTGCCAAAGTCCACCGCCATCGCCTTTGCGACTCGAGGACTACTTTAGTGGTCGGGAAGCTATCCACTGCTTGGCAGGAAGTGACATCCAAATGTAAACACATTATCTCTTCCTGATCAAATTGCGGATCTGGGCCCACTGTAAATCTGGAAAAAGCATCGGTGTTGGCGTGTTGGCCAGTGGGGTGAAAATGAATGTCATACTGGTACTTATAAAGGAAAAGTGCCCAGCACTGTAGCTGGTGGGCAGCCCTATCCGTAATTTTTTAGTATGGGCTAAACAATGATATTAACCGTCTATGGTCTGTGATTAACTGAAACTTCATGCCATACAAGAAGGGGTGCAACTTGGTCTTCTTCCTCCACCTGCGAGTAATGGGCCTGAACTGGATTAAGAGTCTTGGATGCAAATGCCAGCAGCTGCTCGGAACCATCCACAGTGCGATGTGAAGGACGGCCCCCACCCCATACTGTGAAGCATCTGTAGCCAGGACCAAGGGTTTAGAGGGGTTGTAAGTCGCCAAACACGGGGCCAATTTGAGGCGGTCCTTCGGAGAAGTAAAAGCCAGCTCGCTTGCGGGAGACCACTCAAAAGGGAGACCCTTGTGCAAAACGTGGTACAGGGGATGAGCCAAGGTGGAAGCCCTGTGAATGAACCTATGGTAATAGGCCATCTTACCTATTGAAAGAAAAAAAGGAAAAAAACAAAAACCTAGCTACTCTTGCAGTGAAGAGGGGCACAGAATGTCCCTGACACCCTGCACCAAACTCTCCAGAGGCTGGACGCTTCACCTAGAGATAACATGGCCCAAGTGCTTGAGGGAAAGTTGAAAGAACTTTGATTTACTGGTGATTGCACCGCAGGCCCACGGACTGGAATTTGAGGAAAAGGGTCTGGAGGTTGTGCAAGTGTTCCTTTGTGTTGACATCTGTGACTATTATGTCATCAAGGTAATTGATGCAGTGGGGGATTGCTGATGTGACCTGCTCAAGATAAACATTGAAATATGGCCAGTGCCTCTGCCATCCCAGAGGCCAGACGCTGGTATTGAAAAAGACCAAATGGGGTGTTGATTATTGCGAGACGTTTGGAGTCCTCATCAAGAGGTATGTGGTGGTACGCCTCCGAAAGATCGAGCTTAGAAAAAAATTGGCCTCTTGTTAGCTGGACGAAGACTACTTCTGAACGAGGCAGTGGGTAGGTGTCCACCACTGACTGGGTATTGACGGTGGCCTTAAGTCGCCACAAAGGCACAATTTCCTGGAAGGTTTCGTCACAATAACTAAAGGTGTGGCCCATTCTTTGGAAGACATTGGTAGAACCACCCCGAGGGCTGTCAGCCGGTCCAGTTCTGCTAGGCCATCCCCTTGGGGCGAGGGGGCGGAATCTGGAGCAGCGGTGAAGAAGTCTGGCTGCTGGAACTCCTCCACCTCCATCCGAACATCAGGCGGCTCTATTCACTCTCTAGCCGGAACCACCTCATATGGACAAAACCCCTTTGTGCTACGAGGGGTTCGCCCTCGCATGCGACGTCCTGCTGCTCCCAGGACTGGTGATGGCGGTGGGTCCTCCATCCCATCCTCCTGTGGGATGTCCATTGGCAACTCAGGGCCCCCTTGGGCTGGCAGCAAGCATCCCCCCCCCCCCCCCCCCCCCAACTGTCGGCAACCGGAGCTGTCCACTCCTTGGAGCAGGCCACTGGAGCTGCGGCGGGGAAGTGGGCCCCCGGATGGCGACAGGACCTCCCCCAGCTGACTGTATGACATCAGGAAATGAAGTTGGTAGAGAATGGTCCCCCGACAGTGCTGCTGACGGGGGGGGGGGACCTGGAAAAGGGGGGAGGGACGGTAGGTGTGGGAGAAGGATGGCAGACCCAGAGCTGATCGTGGTGGTGGGTGAGAATACCAGTGGGAGAATGGACCTCACAGAGATGACGGCCCCACCCCTAAACGACCACACCTGGGATCCAATGAGAATGGCGGCCATAGGCTCAAGCCCATACAGCTGAACGTGGGGCAAAACACAATGGAAGATGCGGAAGATCCCAGATGCATGAGGGACAACAGCATCTGCTGAAGGCGGCCGTGAAGGAGCTCAGAGGGGCTATGCTGACCGGCCGGAGTGGACCGATAAGACGATAGGAATCGAAGGAGGGCATCCTCCACTGAAACACATGACACATACTTGCGCATTTGCATCTTGAAAGTTCGGACAAATCTCTCTGCCACTCCATTTGAGTGTGGGTGAAAGTGTAGTGCAAGACTATGGTGAATCCCATGAGTAGAACAAAAATCGCGAAAGTGTTGCGAAGTAAATTGTGGCCCATTATCTGTCACCAAGGTGGCCGGGAGACCTTCAATAGAAAATATCTTTAACAGGGAATGTGTAGTAACGTCCGTGGACGTGCAGGCCAGGCGATCCACAAACGGGAAGTTTGAGTAAGCATCAACGACGCAAAGGCTATAGCTGTCTAAGAAGGGCCCCGCAAAATCACCATGGAGTCGATGGAGGTACGGACGGAGTGGGCAATGGAGAGAGGTATGCACACGGAGCTGCTTGTTGTGATGCACAAGAAGAGTATCCTCCTATGAGGCGAGTTATGTCCCAATCTATGCCCAGCAAATATACATGTCAACGGGCAAACATCTTTGTGCGGAAGACGCCTCAGTGGTCCCAATGCAGAAGATCTAGAATCCACCTGCGCAATGATGCCAGAACCACCACTCGGTGGGAGCTGTCTTCCGTGGACAGAAGTAGAATGCCCTCGTATGTGGTAAGGCGGTGGCGAATTGCATAATAATTGAGGAGAGGGTCCCATGCCCGACCTGTAGGACGCTCCGACCAGCATTGCTGCGCCCGGCGGAGGTTGACCCGGAGGACAGGATCAGCAGCTGTAGCCTCCGCAATCCATGAGCTATTGATAGGGAAACTGGCAACTACATCTTCTGTTGACTCATCGACTGTGAAACACAAAAGCTCTTCTGTGTCAAAGACTGGCTCGGGGCCTACCGGGAGGTGAGATAGGGCGTCGGCATTGGCGTGATGAGCCGTTGACCGGTACTGTATCTCGTAATGAAAACAGGAGAGGTACATGGCACAGCAATGGAGACGATGGGCCGCCTCGTCCGGAAGAGCTGCTGACAGGTGGAAAAAAAGACACTAATTGGCGGTGGTCCGTGTATAGGGTGATCTTTGACCCCTAGAGATAAACATAACATTTTTTAGAGCAAAAACGATGGATAGGGCCTCCTTGTCCACCTTTGAATACCGGCGCTGCGCCTCTGTAAGAGCTTTAGATGCAAACGCCAATGGACATCAATGGACGTTCCAATGCTTCGGGGGAACCTATGTGCCAGCACTGTGCTGGAAGGCATCTGCTGCCACCCCTAGTGGGACCTCCAGGGCGTATGCAGTAGGCATGGAGCCTCAAGGAGGGCCGCTTTAAGTGATTGAAAAGCCCACTCACATGCTGTAGACCAGTGAAACAGGGTGCCCTTATGCAGCAATTGATGCAGGGGGTGAGCCACTGTGGCTGCCTGTGCGAGGAAGCGGTGATAATAGGCGAGCTTGCCCAGGAATACTTGAAGTTCTTGAACGGAAGATGGACAGGGAAGATCTGTGACCGCACGCACGTGATCAGCCACAGGGCGCACCCCGACCTGGACACCTCCTTGCCCAAGTACTCGATAGGTGGTCGGAAGAAAGAAGATTTCTGGAAATTACAGCGGAGGCCAGCCTCCTCCAGGACGGAAAACAAGGAGTAGAGGTTGGCAATATGGTCAGCAGCTGTGGACCCTGTCACCACAAAATCATCCATGTAGTTCACACAACAGGGAACCAGTGCTAGTAACTGCTTCAACCAACCCTGAAACATTGCGGGGGCACAGGCCACCTCGAATGGCAACCTCTGATATTGATTCAGGCCAAAAGACGTAGAAATTACCAGTGCCTGGTTGGAGGTGTCATCTAAAGGCAACTGGAGATAACCCTCTGCCAGATCTATCTTCAAAAAATACAGACCCCTGACAGCCAATCTATCAATTTCGCTGTGAAAGGCATTGGAAAAGAATCAATGATGGAGCGGGAATTTACAGTTTTCTTAAAGTTGACACATAAGTGCAGGGCCCCAGAGGGCTTCCGTATGACAACTAGAGGTGGAGCCCACTCACTTGCTGTGACAGGAGGCAAAATACCCTCCGCCATCGGGCGATCTGTTCGGTTTTAACTGTGCCACGGAGTGCAATCAGGAGGGGCTAAGCCCAACAGAAGATGGGATGAGCCTTATTTTTAAGTGTAATAGTGGCCCGCAAATTCTTATCACACCCCAAACCCAGTACAAACGTGGTGTGTGAAGGGGGAAAGGGGAGGGCGACGCAACAATAGCCACTGAAGAAACCTGTGTCACCGATAACTGGGCTGAATCGGCAATGGAGGATACCTCCCCCCAAGCGGAAAGTTGACTCCCCATGGCCTCAGAAATTTCAAAAGTGCACGAAGTAGGCAAAACCTTCGCTGAGGAGGGATCGTTTGATTGCAGAGCCTGCTTACGAATGACCGGGTTGGGAGCAAAACAAACCAAAACATCGCGGGCCATAGAGTTGGCATACGAATCACCATGCGGCTTGGACCAAAACAGATGATGACGGGCCAACCCCTGCAGTTCCATGGTCCAGGCACAGTACAACTGACCAGGCTGTTTACACGAATGGTAGAAAGATATGCGGGCCGACACCACGTGAGAGTGGCGGCGAAAATATGCCGCAAAGAGATAACAGTTATCCGAAAAGGAAAGGGACACCTGCATCTGAAGTGACGCCAAATCGACAACAATAGGGAAAAAGACGAGGTGAGAGCCATGAAAGAAAGTAAGCTTTTTGCTTACCTTCATCACACACCTGGAAGGCTACGAAGTGTTGGCATAAAAGCTGTTCGTAGCCGGACCAATTCTCGGCAGTGTCGTCAAAGTGAGGAAACGAAGAAACGGGCACAGAAGACTGCAACCTCACCTGTTGTGTCACAGCCCTAGTCAAGGTGTCAATAGCCGCCGTGAGGGAAGCATTCCGTTGAGCCTAAACTTCCGGCAATGACTGAAGATTCGTCAGCAATACGCTAAGTTGCTCTGCCGTAACTGTGGTAGGAAGACTACGCTACCATAAATCTCGTTGCCATTGAAGTAAACACTGTATTGCATAAACACAATCTTGCACATTCCAAGTTTACTCAGAGAATTAGCCAGCTTACCTCTCGGCTGTTTGTCAGTGTGCCACCAGCAGATGCTGCGCAGCTCATGTCAGTTGTCTTAGACGACCGTGCCCTCCTGTGGCTAGGCCGCGAACTATCTTGGCCGGGCCGGCTCAAGCCACGGAGCATACTACGGGTGCGCGCGATCTGAATGACCCACTAGGCCATAACAGTAATCACTGATACAGATAATTGTGAAACATATTTATTTTCCAGTCAGTAATGACTTTTACCTTAGCGAACAATTCAGCTACATGCAGACTTTACAGAATGTAATTATGATCATTGTGCTTTTTGTGTCCCAGCCTCGTCGCCACTTTTGGGTCTCGTTCTGCCGGTTGTCGTAGGAGTCAGTGGCCGAGTATAAAGAGCCTGATACAGGAATATAGGATGCACGCGTGTGCAGGTACGGTGACCTGCCAGTGGGGCAGTAGAAACTAGAAACACTAGAGTAAATTACAACGAGATATATATTTCATAGAAACTTAGTAATACTTAACTTTTACATAGTTCTTGACTGCAGACTGCTGATACATAGATTAGATAGAGGTCTGCTTACTGATGATTCCTAGTGCCTATCCGATAGCCAAGTCTTAACTGGTGCATATCTGATTCCCAAGTGAACGATGCAGCAGTCGTGGCCACGAGCGGAGTTGCAGCAGAGGGTGCTCGTGGCTGACGTCGTAAGAACGCCGCGCCGTGGGTCCATAGCGGCACGCGGCATAAGTACATGGCACGCACTTCATACTTGTGCGACACCCCTCCCCACCAAACCACTGCGCCGTCATGGTGTAGGGCTGAGGGCCACGACGACGGCACTGGGAGGAGGGCCTGGGCGGGGGCGTTACTGATGGGATGGGCGTCGTAGCTGAGGCTGGGATCGAGACGCCGTCTGCGCCCCAGTGTCCACCTTGCGATTCCCCGGGAAACCCACCAAAATGAGGGGATGGGCAAACACCCCTGCCCAGAGGGAGCAGGTCATCTTCTTCTGACGTGCGTGGCCCAGGCTGCGGGGGCACGCATGGTCGCAGAATCCCTCTCAGTGACGCTGTCAACCACGACAGCGACAGAGGCGCGCCGATCTCCATTGGGATGATCTCGTAGTCCGGAGACTCTGGACCCGTCGGCAAACGATGTGGCTGTGCTCCCTGGCGGTTAACTTGGTCTGGAATCAAGAAACCCGAGACAGGATCGCGCGGCCTGTGCAGGCGCAATTGGTTTGTGTGGCGCCGCAGCTCCAACCCTGTGGAAGAACGTACAACAAACATATCGCGACAGAGCACATGCTGAATGGTGCTCGCTAACCATCTCTTCTTGTTTCCAGCAAACACCCTGTACAGCACCGGTGTAGAAACCTGAAAACGCGAAGCACCATACAAACCGGCTCGGTGCGTGGGAGGTTGCAGCAGGTGAAGTAGAGTACGGTGATGGCAGCCGTGCAGCAGCTCGGCAGGAGACGGGTCGTTACGTGGCTTGCACCAATATGTAGACAGGATAATTTGAAGAGCTTGCTGCCTGGAGTGCTGACCTTTCATCTGTTCCATGTGAGACTTGAATGTTCGAACGAAACGTTCTGCTTCACCATTGGACTGAGGGTGAAAAGGTGCGGTGGTGATATGCTGAATGCCATTCACACGACAAAACTGTTGAAATTCCGCACTAACAAACTGAGGTCCATTGTCTCTGATGATAGTTTCAGGCAAACCTTCGATACAAAAGACAAATGTCAAGGCACTGATTGTACTAGACGCCATTGTTGAGTTCATGGCAATCACGAAAAGAAACTTGCTGAAAGCGTCTAAAACAAGTAACCAGTACGTATTCCAGAAAGGTCCGGCAAAGTCAATGTGTAAACGTTACCATGGTCACTTGGGATGTGGCCAGTCTGAGAAAAGTTGCGGAGGAGCCGCCTGGTGCTCCGCACAAACTGTACATTGTGACGTCATGCTCTCTATCTGGGCGTCCATACCAACCCAGGCACAATGACGTCTGGCCAGTTGCTTTGTCCGAACGATACCCCAATGTCCCTGATGCAAGAGGTGTAACACTTCCAGTTGTAGGGAACGAGGAATAATCACTCTTGTTTGGTCGTTGTCGGTATGTAACAATAGAACACCCTGACTTAAAGACAATGCATGATGTTGTGCAAAATAACGTCAAACCAGAGGCCGATCAATGTCTTTGGCGCTGGTAGGCCACCCTGAGCGAACGAAACATGCTACCACACTTAGGTCTGCATCCACAGCTGTTTCCTGTGCAACCCGACGAGAGTTCAAAGGGAAGTCTGCGACAGCGGAAGCATCTATGTACTCTATCTGACAACATGCTATTTCTGAAGAATCGAACGACACATCTTGGCCAACCGGAAGTCAGGAAAGTGTGTCCGCGTTGGTGTGTGTAGTGGTAGGTCGGTACAAAATCTCATACTGATAATTAGATAGTATCAAGGACAATCTCTGAAGCCTTTGTGCCGTTCATGGCAGAATTTTTCTTTCTGGGTGAGAACAGCGACGTTAGAGGCTTGTGGCCTGTCAACAAATAGAATTTTCTGCCATAGAGATAATGATGAAACTTTGTGACATCATAAATGATTGCTAAGGTCTCTTTTCTATCTGACTGTATTTCTGTTGCGTTGGCCTCAGTAGCTTGGATGCAAAGGCAATAGGACGATCATGAGATCCAATATGATTTGACATTACTGCACAAAGACCATAAGCCGAGGCATCCGGTGCTAACGCTACAGGCTTCTGTGGGTCAAAGAATCAAACATACATCACTGAGTAGTGCAGACTTTAATTTGTCAAAGGCAACCTGGCAGTCTTTTGACCATACAAAAGGAACATTCTTCCTACGTAAGTGATGCAGTGGAGCTGCAATCTGAGAGGCATTGGGAATAAACCTGAAATAATAGTTAAGCTTTCCCATTACTGCTTGCAATTTGTGCACATTCTTAGGAGGAGGCAAGTCTTTGATTGCTCGAAGATGTGACTGTAAGGGATGGATTCCTTGGGCATTAGTCACATAGCCTAGGTACTGTATTTCAGTCTGGAAAAACAAACACTTTGTATTATTGCAACATAGACCTGCTGCAGTCAACACTTTGAAAAGGCACTCCAGGTTTGACAAATGTTCTTCAGCTGTGCGCCCTGAGACCACAATATCATCTAAATAGTTCGAGCAGCACGGTACAGAAACTGTCAGCCGTTCAAAAAAAAGCGCTGAAAAATAGCGGGGGCGGAAGGACTGCCAAAGGGTAGGCGTTGAAATTGATAAAGGCCCATGTGAGTATTAATGAAGAAAAACTTTTTTGACTTGTCATCAAGCGGAAACTGTATGCCTCTGCTCAATCAATCTTAGAAAAGAAGCGAGACTGTCCTAGTTTGTCCATCAGTTCATCAGGTCTGGGCAGGGGATAAGTGTCTACAATTGTTTGACCGTTCACTGTTGATTTGAAGTGCCACGAAGTCTTTTGCTCAACCTAGTTCCAGCCAAAACAAGTCACTATATTTTTCACACAATGCATTGATTTTATCCTGAGGCACTACTGACGAAATCTGAAGCACATCTCTTTGAGTTGATAAGCCAAACAAGTCGAATGCATCTAGTCCAAAAATGTTCTGTGTAGATTTGGCCTGCAGAACTACAAAAGCAACTGCTTTTGTTACACCTTGAAAAGAGGCGGGCAGGCTACATGTTCCTAGCACGGGAATATTTTTACCTGTATACGCCGTTACACTTGCTGCGACGGCGACAATTTTGGCGAACCCAGAAGTTCGTAAGTGTCTTTATTAATTAATGTGACAAGGAACCAGTGTCAAGCTGCAATTGCACACTCTTAGTTTCTATGGAAAGAGTCACAAAAATTTTTTGCTTTTGGCACTCGACAGGTGCGCAAATGTGGGCGACGTCCGACACTGTTTGTTTGCCGCATTTGCGCATGCGCGGGCCACGTAGTGAAGTAAGCAGCGCAGAATCTGCACACAGCGGATTAACAACACTGTCACTAGATGGCACTACCACTGGATTGGCGTCCGCGCAATGTGAGGCTACTGTGCTAAAATTACTTTGATTAGCTACAACAAGTCTACTGTCACTAGCTACACAGTACTGGGCACTTTTACAAGGAGAGGTTGCAGAAGGCACTACATTCACTACAGGATTGCACTGTACATAGTCATTATGCTTGTCCCGAACCCATGTCCGTTTCACAGATTTATGCGCTCGAGGGCGCTTGCGACGTGGCTCACTACATAGTTTTGCAGTAGGTGCAGAAGAACTTTCCTGCATTTGAGACTCAAGAGAAACACTGTCCAAATCAACGGCGTGTATGACATTTACAGAATGAATTGTTCTCGCACTCTGCGAAGCACTGTTCCTAACGGCACCGTTCTTTGAATTTACATTCTGCATACACACAGACTGTACATGTCCTGATTTGCCACATTGATAACAAATAGCATTGCGACTTGGGCACTGTGCATGCTTGTGGCGAGATACACACTAGCGGCAAGACTTATGAACATTTTTCTGAAAAGAACGTCGGCGCCCGTTTGTCAAATTACTTTGTCTAACACGATGGGGCGACCTTTGTGCCGCACTTTTACACTGGCTACTGTTCACTGTCTGTTCAGAACGGCCGGTAGAATTTAAAGAATCACTAGTGCTATACTGAGAACTGTGACTACGAAAGCGTCAGTTGCAGTGCACTGAATTGACACTGTGCCTTTGCATTTCTACATCTGCTAAGTCAGAAGTATCGTGCGTTTCTATAAGCTGCAGTACACTGTCTAATGAGGAGTCAAACTGTTTTAGAATCGCTGCCCTAATGTTCCTGAATGTTCTGTGTAATCTCATCTCTTACCATCACGTCACTATAAGAAAGTTCACAAGAGCAAATAAATTTACTTTTGCGGGTTACGTCCTTCAACTTGGTGATCCATTGATTATGTGACTGCTCCGGTAATTTTTTTAGTCTGAAAAATCGGTACCACGCCGCAGCTACGAGAACTTTTCTCTCATAATGCGCATTCAGTGCATCCACTATTGCATCAAATTCTAGATCGCGAGGAGAGGCGTGGGAGAAAAGTTTCTGCAGTAACATGAAGGTTTTGGTTCCCACCACAGAGAGGAACATATGCTTAACGGTCTGTCCTGTAATTTGATGAGCCGCGACGAGTTCCTGAAATTGCGCCAAGTAGTCGCTCCATTCTTCCTCACATTCGTCGTACTGGCGAAACGTAGGAAGCGGTGTGGCGGTAGATGTGGGCGGCTGGTGCAATGGCCGGTTTTGTTGTTGGTGAGCCTGTGCCGTCAACTTCGACACCGCTTGGAGTAGTTGCGTGATTTGCGCCGTCTGTAACTGAATAATTTCCATTAAGTTTGGGTTCGTGGTAGTGGCCTTGCTGACCGATTACGCGCTGTGCATACAAGTAAATTATAACAAAACACAAATGCAATATGAAAGAGGACGCTCTGCAACAAAAAAGTCCACAAAACACGTAACAGAATATGTTCCCCCAAAAATCTTAGAATAAGGGCGGGTGGGCGGGAGCAATTTCTGCGTGCTCCGACTGCTACTGTCTAGCTGCTGCAAGCGGGCTGGTCCAAGATTCTTGTATCACTCCTCGTCGCCACTTTTGTGTCGCGTTGCGCCAGTTGTCGTAGGTGTCGGTGTCGATGCAGCAGTCGTGGCCACGAGCGGAGTTGCAGCAGTGGGCGCCGTGCGTGCGCGGCGTAAGTACGTGGCGCGCACTTCATACTTGTGTGACACCACAGTGCGAAAACATGTATAGATCTAATATTGAACTATTTTTCACATCTATAAACAGTGCTTGTTTTCTAACAAAAGAGTGAGTGCAATTCTGAGAAGGGATGGCAGATAAGAATGTAGGGCAATGGTGGTTAGAGAGATATCAGCACTGCATGATGGAGTGTTCTGGTACTAGATGGGAGGGAAAGAACATGATAAGTAGCTTTGGGAAGCAGTTAGGGGTAGGGGGGGTGAAAGCTAAAAGGGGAAGAGCAGACAATGGAAAAATATCGATAGACAGTGAGTAGAGAGAGAGGAATTGGGAGGATCCAATGTAATCCCAACATTCAATCCTACCTGTCCCAGTCACACCATCATCAACAATGATCCACTCCCACCTAACCAACCCCTGGTCACCTTCCAAGATTTTGGTACCATTGTCCTTCCTCAATCCCCTTCCTAAGGACACCACCCTTTTGATGGGAAAGCTGCCATGCACAATCTAAAAACAGGTCCTAGCGTAACCATCACAGTGGCTACATGACAGAAGGCCTCTGCAAGTTGTTCCAGAATGATCCTATCCCAAAAGAGCAACATGACCTCTGATTCCTGCTGAAATCCTTTGGCCTATCTGAGAATATTTCCCCAAATTCATCTCGATCCTCAACCAAATACCATGAACACTCACCTTCTAGATCCTACCCAAAATCTAAAATCATATAATCCTGGACTCCCAATTGTGATTGACTAATGCACTTCCACCGAAAGAATTTCAGCTCTCATTGATCAACGTGCCCAATCATTACACAAAATCTAACCCCCCACACCACAGGTACTGACCACTTCCTTCACAGAATATACATAGTCACTCTTACCCCCTCGATGCTTAGTCGTCATTATTAATGCCTCTTCCCTGTAAACCAACATCCCTCATGCCTGTGGTCTTGTCACACCCAAATTTTACCTCTCCCTACATCCTTAATTCTTCAAACCAACTACATTATTTTTTCATATTCCTTACCAATTATATCATGAAGGTAATCACTTGGCTGCAGACAGGCGTGTAGAGAAGACAACTTCTTGTTCGGTCACAGCTGTGGCGTATCTGGGGGGGGGGGGGGGGGGGGCGGCTGTCATCCGAATGCGACCAACCCCCACCCCCTCCCACAGACCTTGCTGCAGCCTCACTAGAGAGGGTGGGGGGGGGAGTAAAGGCACAGTCCTCTCCCCCTTTTTTAGGAATTATATCAGCTCGGTGATTGACCTCAGCCTCCACCAGACCACGATCCTGGATATGCCACTGGGTCACAGTGTTCATCAGAAAAAGAAAGCACATCACAGACAATTCACAACAAATGACTACCATGTCTGGATGCTATGTCTAAAATGATTCTACATTCATACCAGGGAGGGGTGTGGGAAAGGAAATGAAGCAGGGCAGTGCATGCAAAGAGAGAGAAAATGTATTGGGAAAGTGGGGCGAGGGGGAGGGAATGAAGGGGAGGAACAATAATCAAGAATAAAGAAGCAGTTGGGAGAAAGACGTAAATTTGTAACAGTTGTAGGTGGAGAGGGGGCAGGGCGAGTGAAGGGGGCAAGCATAAAATGGGAAAAGCAAGACTGTTTGGAGAGGAACACATACCTGTAGCAGCTGTAGGGCAGTCAGGTGGGAGTCAGTAGATCACTATAGGTTGAAGTCATGATAATGTCAAGGCCATAGAATTTATTCTAATAATGGAAAGTCCAGGTTGGAATTAATAATATAGCAATAAGGACAATTTACAACTCATCACAAAGACGTGGTGATGAGCTGTGACAGGCACATACAAAAGACACACACATATAACACTTTCAACTATCAGCCATGGCCTTCTTCACGCAATCACACAGGCACACAACTGTCACATCCAGCTGCTGCACCCTCAGCGGTGTGTAAATAGGGGAGGGGAGGGGGGATAGAAAGGTTGTGTCACGGTGGCGGGGATGGGTGCAGCATAGCCTAGATGGGAGTAACCAGATGCAGCTTAGGAATGGAGTGGGCAGGCAGGCGAGGAGAGGAAAATAAAATAAAAGCACCACTCAAAATAGTAGAGGTTTGGGTTAGGGAGGTCGTAACTGTAAGTGTGGGAAAAAGGGAAGTTATCGTAAGTTGAGGCCTAGATGATTTTAGGATTGGAGAATGTACAATAGCTATAACTTCCACCTGTGCAGTACAGAAAAGCTGGTGGTGTATGGGAGGATCCAGACGGCCCAGGTTGTGAATCAGCCATTGAAATCAAGCATGTGTTCCACTGCATGCTGTGCCACAGGGTGGTCCACCTTGTTCTTGGCTACAGTTTGGTGGTGGCCATTCATTCTTATGGACAGCTGGGTAGTGGTCATGCCAATATAGAAAGCTACACAGTGATTGCAGCACAGTTGGTAAATTACATGGCTGCTTTCATAGGTGGCTCGGCCTTAGATAGGGTAGGATATGCCTGTGACAGGACTGGAATAGGAAGTGCTGGGTGGGATGATTGGACAGGTGTTGCAGCGGGATCTTCACAAGAATATGATCCTTGTGGCAGTGGGCTGGGTTTCTGGGTGGCACAGGGATGGACTAGGATGTTATGGAGGTTGGGAGGACGACGGAACACCACTTTAGGGCGGGTGGGAAGGATCTAGGGCATGAGGACAGAAAATCAAAACCTTGGCGAAGAATGCAATTTACAGTAGAACCTTGTTTTTACGCTTTTCAAGGGACTTCTGTAAAATGGTGTAAAATACAGGAAAATGTAAAATGAAGGAAATAATGTTTTAAATGGTAAAATATGCTTACTGGATCAGTCTTGCATTTTCGTAGTTTGTTTGTGATACATGTACATAATTGGCTTCTAAATACTCACCAGGAATTTTATTATACAGTAAAGGTTATCCAAATTTTTACTATTTTAAAAGCAGGGCAGAACTGGTGATTGTATGGGAAGTAGAAATTCTTGATGTAATTTCAATCATTAGAATCGAGGACAACGCTATTTTATGCGCCAGGCAGAACTGGTAATTTTATGGGAAGTAGAAATTTTTGACATAATTTCATTCATTATAATCGAGGACGCCACTGCTGGGCTATGTAAAACATCTTCAAAATTACCTGAACCGCTTCGACAGATATCGTTTGGACACCGCTGCCAGCCTATGTAATAAATCTTCAAACTTACTGCCTTTTACTGGCATTAGTTATTTACGTAGTAAAACTCATGAAGTTCCATTCTTTTTGTATTTTTCGATGTTTCATACAACAATATTAGAGAAGTTATTCGCTTTCTCGAGTGTAAACAAATGCATAAGTATTTTTGTGACTATTTTTGCTTTTTTGAGGTTGTAGGTATTATGATAACCAACTTTGACAGATAACGTTCTTCATTAATCAGAAATATGTTTCACAAAAACAATGCAACTCTTTATTCTCACATCAACAAAGCAACTGGTTCTGATTGTTTGATCAGATGCCAGCCACTCTGGCAAAGAAGCTAGCGGAAAAAGGAACTACACCGCCACAAATTGGTGTTATTCTCATGTCAACAAATCGTTCTGTTTGAGTACACGCTAGGCGCTCTGGCAAAGAAGCTGGTGGAAAGAGAAACTACATCGCCACAAATCGGCGCGTCGTAAGTCAACTAGCTCCGTACTGCCAACAACGATACGCGAAATATATGTTTTAATAAATGCAAGGTGTCAAGAAACTCGACTGTGAATAATTTTTAAGCACTATACTTGAAGGGGAAAGCCATGCTAGAGTCAGTTTATGTAGATTGCGTCATTTTTTTTCTTCCCGAACATGTTTTCAAAAAGCGTAAAACGCAGGAAAAAATGAGGCCGAATTAACATTGTGAACATAGGAAATTTGATGGGACTGACAAAAATTGGTGTAAATGGTGGGAAAACGTAAAAACAAGGTTTTACTGTAGTTGTTAAGAGTCCAGGGTAGTACTGTTTGACAAGGGGAGTGCTCTTTTGTGGATTGTTACTGGTGTTAGAGGGAGGATTTGGCATGTGTTAGGGTATGGCAAAGGAGATCTGTGTGCGGACTAGGTCTGTGGGGTAGTTTCTGTCTGTGAAGGCCTTTGTGAGACCCTCAGCATATTGAGAAAGGGAGTTCTTGTCATTGCAGATACACCACCCACAGTTGGCCAGGCTCTAAGGGAGGCATTTTTTGATGTGGAAGATCTCTGTTATGCACAGTTCAGAAAAGCTGGTGGTGGAGGGGAAGATGGCACAGGCTATAAAACAGCCATTGAAATAAAGCATCTTATTTTCAGTTATCTGTTGTCACAGGGCTGTACTTTGCTGATCGCCATTCATTCTTCTCTACACCTAATTGCTGGTCATACCAGTATAATGGTTGCAAAATACTAACATGAATTATTTACAGACAAATGGGAAAAACTCGGGGTAGATCAGTTTGGATTTAGGAGACAATACTCACATTACGACTTATCTTAGAAGGTAGGCTAAGGAAAAGGAAACCTACATTTTTAGCATTTGTCTATTTGGAGAAAGCCTTTGACAAAGTCGACTGGAATACACTGTATCAGGAGTAAAATATAGGGAGTGAGAGTTATATTCAACCTGTACAAAAACCAGACAGCGGTTATTAGAGTTGAAGGGCGAAAAAGGGGTGCAGAGGTTGGGAAGAGAGTAAGACAGGGTTGTAGCCTTTCCCCAATGTTGTTCGTTCTATACTTTGAGCAGGCAGTGAAGGAATGGAAGGAGAGGGCATTAAAGTGCAGGGAGAAGAAATAAAACCATTGTGGTCTGCCAATGACAGTAATTCTGTCAGACACCGCAAAAATCTTGAAAAACAGTTGAATGAGATGGACAGTGTCTTGAAAGGAAGATATAAGATGAACATTAACAAGAGTAAAATGAAGGTAATGGAATGCAATGTCAGAAAATCAGGTGATGCTGGAGGAATTAGATTAGGTAATGATACAATAAAAGTAGTAGATGAATTTTGTTATTTGGTAGCAAGATAACTTCTGATGGCCAAAGTAAAGAAGGTATAAAATGCAGAATGGCTATGGGAAGAAAACTTGTTTACATCCAATATTAATTTAAATGTTAGGAAGTCCTTTCTAAAAGCATTTGTTTGGAGTGTAGCATTGTTTTGGAGTGAAATGTGGACGATAAGGGAGTTCGGTGATAGAAGCTTTTGAAATGTGGTGCTACAGACGAATGATGAAAAAATAGGATGGTAGATCAAGTAACTAATGAGGAGGTGCTTAACCGAATCATGAAGAAAAGGAGTTCCTGGCATATCCTGACTAAGAGAAGGGCTAAGTTGGTTGGACACATTCTGAGACATCAAGGAATTGTCAACTTTGCATTAGGAAGCATGTGGGGTAAAAATCATAGAGGGAGATTGAGGGACGAATATAGTAAGCGGTTTCAAAAGGATGTAGTTTGCCGAACGTATTCTCAGTTGAAGAGAGAAGAGACTTGTACATGACAGGGTAGCATGGAGAGCTGCATCAAACCAGTCTGCGGACTGAAGATCACAACAATAACAACCAGTATAAAATGTTATTGCATTTGATTAACTGTAGCTATGTCACAGTGGATCGTCCCTCAGTCCATAGAACCTGTAGATTCTGTGTATAGTATATCCACCTTTTCCTGCATATTACATATCTTTGAAGAGTGGGAGATACATGGACAATGATTGAGCCAGCAGTTTCAGGGTGACAGACGCCACATTTTGTTGTGCATTTTTTTTTCCTTGGGACTCACCAAGGCTGTATCAGGTATTGTCAATTGCCCTCCTTTCAGGATTTGTCAGACCTAAATTTTGAACCAATGTGCGCACTTCTTTTCAAATGCTATTGTAAACGCATCCATTGTAAAATGTAAATTTTCATGGCCAGAAAGGTCAATATTACTAAACATTTTCGGGCTAATACGCTGTCGTCTTTTGGATTTATTACTCAAATCTGGGGATCATGGCACTTTTGTATGTCCTATGCACAACCTGGCTCACTACTGACTGCAGCCAAACTCTGTTTATGAGGGCTTGCACGCAGAGGTGTGATGTCAGATGTTTTGGACATGCGCGCGCAATTGGTTGTTGTCGATTGCCGTGGTCTGTTGTTAATATTGTCCCATGGTGAGAGACTGTTAAATTTCTTCTTCAGCACCGGAATCCAGGTTTCATTTAATTTCACGCCCTTCTCCATCCTATTGAAATTATTTGGGTGTTCTACAATTTCTACAGCCTCTCTGTACAGTCTTTCATGGTATCCATTTGTGGCTGCTAAAACCTGAGTATTATCAAATTGAATAAGGTGGTCCCCTGGTTGAAAAACATGTTCAGCAACAACTGATCTCTCAGTCTCTCCCCTTCTAAGTTACCCTTGTGCTCTTCTAGTCGTTTTTTGACTGTTCTTTTTGTGGTTCCCACGTATATGTCTCCACAGCTACACAGAATCCTATAAATTCCTCCTTTTTCCACCTGTTTGCAAGCAGCCTTCACCGATTTCAGGTGATCCTGTATCTTCCGAGTAGGTTTGTAAATAACGGCAGCATTCCTATTCGTCAAAATTTTACCGATGCAGTCGGTGACGTCCTTAATAAAAGCAGGAAGACTTTAGATTTAACAGGAACCTTATCATCATTTTCAATCCTACGTATAAGTTTTAACGCTCTCCTTAACTCTGTGGATGAATAGCCTTTCTTAAGTAACGCATTACTCAGGTGTTTCAGTTCTGCTTTGAGTAATCCCAGTTTGCAGATGTTCCTTTCTGTCTGCCAACATCACTAGGATGCACTGTTTTTGCTGTGGGTGGTGGTTTGAATCCCAGTGCAGGTAACGGTCTGTGTGTGTGTGTGGGCTTCTGATAAACTGTATGGCCCAATCTGCCATTCCCCTGTTTAAAGAAAACAATCTAGTTCCTCTCTACCATGCCTCCACACAACATAGTGGAACCAAATGGCAGGTTTCCTGTTTGCTGTTTTCAGTGCATGTTCCTTGAATTTTTCCACGTAGAAATTTGCTACAGCCAGGCTTAAAGGGCTCCCCATAGCTACACCATCTATTTTTCATAGAAATCATCGTTCCACTCAAATTTTTTATACAGGAATCTGAGCACCTCACATGCGGTCGTAATAGTGTTGTCAAGAACTTGGCAATCAAATAGGTGGGTGAAGCAATAGCATTAACAATAGGTCTCAGAGGAGGAATATTTTCCTTTTCTTTGTGGACCTACGGTAACCCATAAAATGTTGGCGGTAGTGCAACTGAATTGAACACTGTTTTGAACACACTGTTCAATGGAAGACTTTTTTATTAACTGTGTAACAGTTCTAGAACTTTGTCAGTGGGATCTTTACTAAGTTTCCTGTATGTCTGCGGATCTAAGAATTCATTAATCTTGCAATTATAGTCAGTCACATTTAGAACCATTGTACAATATCCCTTATCTGCAGGGAGAATGATAATACTATCATCCTCATTCAGGCCTTTATAGCATTTTTCTCACCCATTGTTAAATTACTTTTTGGAAGCTTTGTGCGAGTCAATATTCTGACAGCTTCTATACGTATTTCCTCAGCTGTAACCTTGTCTAAATTGCGAATACCCACTTCTATGCTGGCTATAATTTCCTCTGTAGACACAACTCACAGACTAACAGCAAAAATTCCGCCCCTGGCAAGCACCAATCTCTCATCATCAGATAGCAAATGTCCCAATAAATTGATAACAGTGCAGGAAGAATCTAAGTGACTGATAGTCTGTTTCGGTCACAAATTGTCAAATTTCTGCTTTTGTCTACTAGACATTATCAACACATGTTTTTTAATTGTATTGTGCAACAACCTGTCAATTCTATCCCAGTCACTACTACACACTACTGATGGTAATATGGACAGACAATAACTTACAGTTTGTGCTTGCCAGGTCCCGCCGGGTCTGTTGAATCCGTTCCCATAGTAAAGTCTCTTCTGTCCATTTGTAAATCTGCTGTGCGTTGGCTGTGCTACATAATCGATCTGCAACAAGACAGAAATGTGAGGGAACACAAAAGCTACACACTCTTCTTCTGGAGACATTCCATGCGTCACACATTTCTTGACATTTGTCGTAAACAGAGCTTGGCTGCAATCAGTAGGGAGCCAGGGTGTGCATCACATATACAAAAGTGCCACGATCACCCTTGAAAATGTCCTCCGCAGTTGGGGACAAAATGTTGGGTTTGAGTAACATAATAGCCCAGAAAATTTTTGTAAAATTTACCTTTACGGCTATGAAAGTTTACATTTTACAATAAGACGCCTCTACGGAGAGGAAATGTCAAGAAATGTGCTAAGCATGGAATGTCTCCAGAAGAAGAGAGTGCAGCTTTTGTGTTCCCTCACATTTCTGTCTCATTCCATAGTGACCAATGTTATTCCAAAATTTCTGAGGATGAATTGATTATGTAGCACAGCCAAGGTACAGCAGATTTACTAACGGACAGAAGAGGCTTAACTACGGGGGCGGATTCAACAGACCCGGCGGAACCTGGCAAGCACCAAGTCTAAGTTATTGTCTGTCCATATTACCGTCAGTAATGTGTATGTAGTAGTGACTGAAAACAGCAAACAAAAAAAACCTGTCATTTCGTTCCCTTACGTAGACAATATGTTTGTTGTGTGGAGGCATGGTAGGGAGGAACTTGATCATTTTCTTCAACACCTCAATGGGATTAATTCCAGAATTCAGTTTACCATGGAGGAGAAGGCAGATGGAAAACTGAATTTTCTTGACATGTCAGTTTTCAAAAAGGGGAATGACAGATAGGCCCACACACACAGACCGTTACCTGCACCGGGATTCAAACCACCAACCACAGCAAAAGCGGAGCATTATAAAGATGTTGGCAGACTGAGCAAGGAACATCTGTCAACTGGAATTACTCGATGTGCAATTGAAACACCTGAGTAATGCCTTACTTAAGAATGGTTATTCGTCCACAGAGATAAGGATAGTTTAGAGACTGAAACGTAGGATTGAAAACATGAAAAGGTACCTGTTAAATTTAAAGTCTTCCTGCCTTATATTAAGGATGTCACCGACTGCATCGGTAACAGTTTGACGAAACGGAATGTTGTCGTTATTTACAAACCTACGTGGAAGATACAGGATCATCTGAAATTGGCGAAGGATGCTCGCAAACCGCTGGAAAATGAGGAATTTATAGGATTCTGTTTAACTGCATGGAGACGTATACAAGGGAACCACAAAAGTAAGTCAAAAAACGAATAGAAGAGCACAAGGGTGACTGTAAAAGGAGAGAGACTGACAAATCGGCTGTTGCTGAAAATGTTTCTTCAACCAGGGGATCACCTTATTCAATTTGATAAGATTCAGGTTTTAGCAGCCACAAATGGATACTATGAAAGACTGTACAGAGAGTCTGTAGAAATTGTAAAACACCCCAATAGGATGGAGGACGGCGTGAATCTAAATGAAATCTGGATGCCGGTGTTGCAAAAGAAATTTAACAGTCTTCCACCATGGGATGATATTTTTGCGTTGAAATGGGAGCGGCGTATAACACGATACGGCCCATAGTATCGCTTCAATAACTTTTCTGACAGTCCAACCTTCCGTACAGGGGTAAAAATTCATACCAGATTTCCCTGGCTGTATACAACAGGTCGGTGCTTGTCATTATACCGCTGACGGTCCTTCTCCTGGGCGTCCAGTGTCTGTATACGAGACAGCTGTCTTGCTTCTTCAACCCTGGTGATGAGCTGATTAACATAGTCATTTTGAGTGTTGTCCAGTTGGAACAGGAACAGTGTATCCATTGTCGTCTCAGCTTCACGGACATGGAGCAGGAAAAACAGCGTGAAGCCTGTGGTGTCTTGTCTTGTGGTATTGTAAGCAAATGTCACAACTAGCAGAATTGTATCCCAATCCTTCTGCTCAACATCGACAGCATATCGGCTAACGTCTTGTTAAAACATTCTGTAAGACCATTTGTATGAGGATGGTATGCAGTTGTCATTCTGTGGACAATGTCACACCATGACATTACCTCTAATACTAGTTTTGACTGGAATACTTTTCCACGATCAGATATCATCACATGTGGTGCTCCATGCTTCAGAATAATGTCTTCTACAAGGATTTTTGCGATCTCTGGAGCTTCTGCAGTCGGCACAGGTTTGGTGACAGCATAGCGTGTGACGTAGTCAGTGCAGACTATTACCCATCGGTTACCAGTTGTCAACTTTAGGAACCTTCCTAAAAGATCGATCCCAACACGGTGGAATGGGGCAGCTGCCGGCGGAATCGGTACGAGATGCCCTGGAGGTAATTGCGGCACATGCTTCCGACGCTGGCACTCTTTACAGTGACTCACATAGTGCTTGACAGATCGGTAGAGATCTTTCCAGTAATACCTGCGTCTGATTGAGAATAGCTGGCTGAAGATGAGCTGGAATGACCAGTAACCATTTGGGGCCCAGTGGGTCATAGTTGCTCTTATATAATGTTCTGTTTATAAGTTGGAACTCTCCTTTGGTCGGTTCTCCTTTCTCCAAGGCCTCTATCCTTTTTAATAGTGCTGGATCTTCCCTCTGTTCAGCTGTAATGTCATCTAATTCAGTGAGGGCTGAAATTTCATTCATGCTGTTGTGTTCCACTAATGAATTCCTCGAAAGGCAGTCGGCATACTTGTGTTTGCGCCCATTCTTAAATACCACTGCAACATCGTACTATTGGAGTCTTAGTGCCCATCTTGCTAGTTCACCTGATGGATCCTTCAAGCTAGTCAGCCAACACAAAGAATGGTGGTCTGTCACGACGGTGAATGGTTTGCCGAATAAATACGGCCGGAACTTGTTGATAGCCCAGATAACTGCGAGACATACTTTTTCAGTTGTAGTTTATCTCGGACTTTGAGAGTACTCTTGATGCATAGGCTATCACTTTTTCAGCACCTTCCTGAACTTGTACAAGCACTGCACCAATCCCATAACCACTGGCGTCTGTGTGGAAGTTAGAGCTTCCTTAAGTGCCCGGAAAGCTCTTTCTTTTGTCTCATTCCAGTAAAACTTAGCATATACCTGCAGAACTTTTTGTAATGCACGTGAAACGTCGCTAGTATGTGCACAGCCAGAGAAAACTTCTCACATCAACGAATGTGCTGAGGAGTTGGAAATTCTATGGCTGCCCTTACTTTCTCTGGATCAGGACGGACACCATCTCCGTTGACTAGGTGCCCCAGGATTTTTATCTCTTTGGCGACGAAGAGGCACTTGTTTGGATTGAGGCAGAGTCCTACAGTCTGAACACACTTCAACACAGTTGACAGGCGACTCATATGTTCTTCAAATGCTTTCGAGAAAACGACAATGTCATCTAAATAGCAAAGACATGTCGTCCACTTAAGGTGTCGAAGTAAGTTGTCCATCACGCATTCAAATGTGGCCGGATCATTACGTAATCCAAATGGCATTGCTTTAAATTCATAGAGGCCATCGGGTGTAATAAAAGCTGTCTTCTCCCTGTCAGCTTCATCAACCTTGATTTGCTAGTAAACTGTATGCATGTCCATAGTTGAGAAGTATGTAGCTCCTTTCAAGCAGTCTAAGGTGGTGTCAATGCACGGTAATGGGTAGACATCTTTCTTTGTGATTCTTTCTGTTCAGCTGCCGATAGTCAACACAGAATCACCATGTGCCATCTTTCTTCTTTACGAGGACCACCGGAGACGACCAAGGACTCTCCAAAGGTTGAATAATGACTTCTCGCAACATCTTATCCACTTCCTGCCGAATTATCCGTCTTTCAGTTTGCGACACACTATACGAACGCTGGCTAATTGGCAGATGATCCCCAGTATTGATACGGTTCTTTATCGTGGGCCGTTTTGTCTGACTTTTTCCCTGCGGAGGTGTGAATGCACCAAAAAATTGACATAGCATAGCTAACTCCCATTGGCGTTGTTCCTTGGTCAGTCCGGACCCATTGGCAGTTCCACATTTGTTTCCTTCAGCGTGTTGTCTATACTAACAGCAGAGCATGGGTCTTCATGGATGACGATGAGCTCACTGTTCTGGATTGGTTCAGCTGTCCCGATACACATTCCCTTGGGGATAAGTTGCGACTGCTCGTGACAATTAGTGATCCAAATCTCTCCTTGACCTCTGGTAATGCTTATGATAGCCACTGGTATGTAAATTTCTTTGGTGAGCCTGATAAACTTTTTCTATCAACAAGCACTTCACAGTTTAGTCGCTCATCTGTGTTTGTGACTGCAACTCTTCTCATCAGCAACGGCCCCCCCAGGGGGCCCACAGTTCTTTTGTGGGTACGTGTGTGGCGCGCACGGGGCCCCGAGCCGGAGCAGCCTTTCTTCTGCCCCAGGCTGCTTCACTGTCCCTCCCGGTTTATGCCTTCGCCCGGAGACGGGCATATTTCGTGAGCTACGGTGGTTCTTGTTGTGGTTTTTCTTCCTTCGTTCCTTCCTTTCTTACCCTTTGTTTTCTGTCTTTCTCTCCTTGAACTCTCCTAGCCTTCTTCTCCTCATTAGTCTCCGCCTCGGCGTTTGAGACACTTCTTTTCTTTCCTTCTTTCTCTTCCTTTCCTATCCTCTTCTTCTTTCCTCCCTGTGCGTGTCTGAAGGCCGACCCACGCATTATCGTGCGTAGCAGGTGACGGGGTAACGCGTAATTCCCCGCCCCGGGTAGACATGTAAGGCACGTACGTACCCCCTGGTAAAGGCCAGGCCCAGGGAGGGGTAATTACCCGAGCTGGTACCTTCCGAACGTGCCGATTGGTCCCTCCGTCAGTTCTCGGGAGGTGTGACCTGAGGTGTGAACAATCACCTAAGGCGGGTAAGCCCTCGGAGAGGGCCCCCACTAGGAAGGAGCGCGCCATCGGAGACGCCGGTAATCACGGGGGACACTTCCGCGATGACTTCCTCCTTATCTTCTTTCATGACGTTGACCCACAAACGTAAGTTAGACTCGCCTCAGCCTAAAAAGACTCTGCCTAATGTTCCTAAATATCTGGTTGTCTCTCGCACCGACGGAAAGGATTTCAATTCTGTCAATCCTTTCGTTATACAGAAAGGTGTAGATGCAATTGCTGGCCCTGTTAAAACCTGTTCACGTCAGCGCAATGGCACATTGTTGCTGGAAGTGGAAAGTGCCTTCCAAGCCCAAAAACTGATACGTACTACGTTGTTGCACACTTTTCCAGTTAAGGTCGAAGCGCACCGCACACTCAACTCGTCACGGGGGGTAGTCTTCACGAGATCCCTTGATGGGTTGTCTGATGAAGACATCCAATCGTATATGTCCGATCAGGGTGTGACAGCCGTCCACAGGGTGATGAAAAAGGTCGATAACCAATTGACACCGACTCGTACTGTGTTTTTGACGTTCGACAGAGTTGACCTCCCGTCGAAGGTCAAAGCAGGGTATGAAGTCATCTCCGTCCGACCTTATGTGCCTAACCCAACGCGCTGTTTTCAATGCCACAGGTACAACCATACCCGTGAACATTGCCCAAATGCAGCAAAGTGTGTCACTTGTGGTAGGGACGCCCATGAGGGGGATTGCCCACCTCCGTCCCCTCACTGCCTAAACTGCAATGGTGACCATGCGGCTTCCTCTCGCGACTGCCCTGTATACAAGGATGAGAAGGTAATCCAGCAAATTCGGGTTACGGAGAAGGTATCAACATCTGCCGCTCGAAAGTTGTTGGCGAGTCGAAAGCCCACTGTCCTCCCAGCGGGTACATACAGTAAGGTACTCACCTCAACTCGACCTACCAAGGATTCCGGTACCCAGACATGTGACTTGACTTTCGCTGACACAGTTGTGCGATCTGCCAGCCCGAAGATTGCCCGTTCCACGTCCCCGCTTCCTCCTGCTGCTTCTAGGGTACAGTCTTCGTCCAACTCTAGTAAACCGCGGGCACCTAAACAAGATGCCCGGACCTTGAAAAAGGAACCCGTCCGTGAGGATTTTCTGCGTTCTCAGGCTTCCCAACCGTCAACTGCCTCTTCCCGCCGTCACTCTTCCAGAAGAGCTGACAAGAAAAAGAGTTCCTCTCCTTCCCCGCCGAGGCGTGACCCATCTGTCGCGCCGTCCAACAGTTGCCGGCCTCGGCCGTCTTCTGTTTCACCGGGACGCTCCGTTTGCCGGGCGCCCGGCCCTTTACCGGCGGTGGAAACTGCCCCTCCTGATCAACTCAGGGAGGTGGCAGGCGCGTCGGGCGAACCAATGGAACATGACCCTTTGCCCCCAGACAGCGATAGCAGTGCTCCCTCGAAATCCGGTCCTCAGCGGCCGTCGAGGTGACCCCGCTCGCTACTTGGTTTTTATCCTTATTTCTTCTCTCATTTTTATCATGGCGCTCCTTCAATGGAACATTCGCGGCTTTCGTTCTAATCGGGAGGAGTTAAAACTACTCCTTCGATTGCACTGCCCGCTTCTAGTCTGCCTCCAGGAAACTAAGTTGCGTCCACGTGATCGTGCAGACTTTCCACACTACACCTCTGTGCGGTTCGACCTGCCACCCGTGGAAGGTGTCCCAGCCCATGGAGGGGTTCTGATGCTCCTTCGAGACGACGTCTATTTCCATCCCATTTCCTTGCACACTCACCTACAGGCAGTTGCCGTCCGCATCACCTTATCCACCTTTACCTTCTCCCTCTGTAATATATATTCGCCATCGTCATCTGCCCTTACTAGGGCAGATGTGCTAAACCTTGTTGTCCAGCTCCCTTCACCTTTCATGTTGGTAGGCGACTTTAATGGCCACCACCCCCTATGGGGCTCTCCGGCACCTTGTCCGAGAGGCTCCCTTTTGGTGGACATTCTCCACCACCTCGATCTTGTCTGCCTCAACACCGGTGCACCGACCTTCCTTTCTGACACAACACACACTTATTCCCATATAGACCTCGCAATATGCACTCCTCAGCTTGCCGGTCGGTTTGAGTGGTATGCACTTTCTGACACGTACTCGAGTGACCATTTCCCTTGTATCATCCACTTCCTACATCATTCCCCATCTCCACGTCCCACCAGTTGGAACATTTCTAAAGCCAACTGGGGGCTTTATTCTTCCATGGCTGTTTTTCACAATCAGAATTTTCCCAACTGTGACAGTCAGGTCGAATACCTCACAGAGGTTATCCTCACTGCTGCTGAACGTTCCATACCTCGTACATCCTCTTCTCCACGTCGT
The DNA here is from genome assembly GCA_026315105.1 of Locusta migratoria. Classification (NCBI taxonomy): domain Eukaryota; kingdom Metazoa; phylum Arthropoda; class Insecta; order Orthoptera; family Acrididae; genus Locusta; species Locusta migratoria. The sequence continues at coordinate 569,297,588 of CM048747.1, read as the reverse complement.
GTGCAGGTCCCTTGGTGGACTGCAGCCTGTCGCGACGCGCTTCGAGCCCGGCGCCGTGCTTTACGCACCTTCCGCCGCCACCCAACTTTGGAGAATTGCATCAATTACAAACGTATGAGAGCGCAGTGCCGTCGTATCATAAACGACAGCAAGAAAGCTTGCTGGACAGCTTTTACTAGTTCTTTTAATCGTTTTACTCCCTCCACGGTTGTCTGGGGTGGCCTACGCCGTTTGTCCGGCATCAAGGTCCACTCCCCGATTCCTGGCCTGACCGTGGAGAACGCGGTCCTCGTGGACCCAGCTGATGTTTCAAACGCATTGGGTCGTTTCTTTGCGGAGGTTTCGAGCTCTGCCCATTACCACCCTGCCTTTCTCCCTCGCAAACAGGTAGAGGAGGCACGGCCGCCTTCTTTCCGCTCTTTTAATCGGGAAAATTATAACGTCGCCTTCACCATGCAGGAGCTAGATCGTGCTCTCGCCCTGTCCCGGTCTTCTGCTCCCGGGCCTGATTCCATTCACATTGAAATGCTGAAGAACCTCTCTCCAGCGGGCAAGTGCTTTCTTCTTAGTACCTACAATCGCATATGGATTGAAGGTCATGTTCCCACAAGTTGGCGTGAAGCCATTGTTGTCCCCATCCCCAAACCAGGGAAGGACAAACACCTTCCTTCCAGTTATCGTCCTATTTCTCTGACGAGCTGCGTCTGTAAGGTGATGGAACGCATGGTTAACGCTCGGTTGGTCTGGCTCCTCGAATCTCGCCGCCTCCTGACTAATATCCAATGCGGTTTTCGTCGACACCGCTCTGCTGCTGACCACCTCGTTACGTTGTCGACCTTCATTATGAACAACTTTCTGAAGAAGCGTCAAACAGTAGCCGTGTTCTTCGACTTGGAGAAGGCATACGATACCTGTTGGAGAGCGGGCATTCTCCGCACATTGCACACATGGGGCCTTCGGGGCCGCCTTCCTCTTTTCATTCAAGCGTTTTTGGCGGATCGCAAGTTCCGGGTGCGGGTGGGCTCTGTTTTGTCAGATACCTTTTGCCAGGAGAATGGGGTACCACAGGGCTCCGTCTTGAGTGTGGCGCTCTTTGCCATTGCAATCAATCCGATCGTGGACTGCCTTTCAGCCGACGTCTCCGGATCACTTTTTGTTGACGATTTCGCAATCTATTGTAGCGCCCAGCGGACGTGTCTCTTGGAGCGTTCTCTCCAACGCTGTCTTGACCGTCTGTATTCCTGGAGCATCGCAAACGGCTTCCGATTCTCCACTGAGAAAACTGTGTGTATCAATTTCTGGAGATACAAGGAATTTCTTCCACCTTCTCTACGTCTCGGCCCGGTTGCTCTCCCTTTCGTGGAGACTACAAAATTCTTGGGACTCATGTTGGATCGGAAACTTTGCTGGTCCACGCACGTGTCCTACCTGGCTGCCCGTTGTGCCCGATCCCTTAACGTTCTTCGTGTCCTCAGTGGCACGTCATGGGGAGCGGATCGTACCGTCCTGCTTCACCTATACCAGGCCATTGTTCAGTCGAAGCTCGACTATGGAAGCCTTGTATACTCTTCAGCACGGCCGTCGATTCTCCGCCGTCTCAACTCTATCCACCATCGTGGATTACGTCTAGCGACCGGTGCATTTTATACCAGCCCTGTTGAAAGTCTGTATGCCGAGGCTGCTGTATTACCCTTGACCAATCGACGTGACATACTCTTGTGTCGGTACGCATGCCGCCTACGGTCGATGCCCAACCATCCATCTTACAGATTATTTTTTGACGACTCACTCGATCGCCAATATCAGTTGTCTGCGATTGCCTTGCTTCCACCGGGAGTTCGGTTTCGCCGTCTGCTACAACGGCTCGATTTTACCCTTCCTTCCACCCTTCGGTTGAGCGAAAGCCCATTGCCACCGTGGCATCAGGCCCAGGTTCACACACACCTCGAACTTAGTTCGCTCCCCAAGGAGAGCACTCCGGATTTGGTATTCCGCTCGAGGCTTGTCGAACTCCGTTCGCGGTTCGATAATGCCGTATTTATTTACACTGATGGTTCCAAGAGCACTGCCGGTGTCGGATCTGCCTTCGTCGTTGGGGACAACCGTTTCCAATACAAGCTCCCTGACCGGTGCTCAAACTTCACGGCTGAGCTTTTCGCCCTCCACCAGGCCGTTTTGTATACCTGCCGCCACCGCCACCCTTTCTATGCCATATGTTCTGACTCCCTTAGTGCCCTGCAGAGTCTTAAGGACCCTTTCTCGAACCATCCTCTCGTGTATCGGATCCAACGCTCCCTCCAGTTGCTGGCGGATGACAGCTGTCACGTTTTTTTCCTGTGGGTCCCTTGCCATGTGGGTGTGCCCGGGAATGAGGCCGCCGACACAGCAGCCAAGGCAGCAGCTCTTTTGCCTCGCATGGCTACCTTTTGCGTCCCATCGGACGATGTTCAACGGGCTCTTCGCCGGAGTATCGTGTCGCAATGGCACAGTGTGTGGCTTTCACTGCACAACATTAAATTGCGAACTGTCAAACCGATCCCGACCGCTTGGAGGACATCCTCACGCCCCTCTCGGCGGGAGGAGGTCATCCTGGCTCGGTTGCGGATCGGTCATTGCCGTTTCAGCCACCGTCACTTGCTATCCGCCGAACCTGCACCGCTATGCTCCTGCGGTGAACTGCTGACAGTGCGACATGTTTTACTGACTTGTGTTAATTTTAATCATCTCCGTGTAGCCCTTCACTTTCCGTCTACTCTGGAGGAAATCTTAGCTGATGACACACGAGCAGCTGCTCGAGTTTTGCGTTTTATCAATTTGGCCAACTTATCCAAGGATATTTAACTCTTTTAATTGTCTTTTATCTTTCGTTTTTAGCCTATTGTTGATGTTCTGACAGTCTACATTTTTTTAGATCATAGCGAATCTATCTTCTTGGCTGGGCGCTAATGACCATAGAAGTTGTGCGCCCTAAAACCACAAAAACAAAACAAATCAGCAACGGCGGGATCATCACATTGTCAATGACAAATAACCGCCCAGAAAATTCTGTATTACGTGTATCCGTCGGAACAGCTTCTTCAATTTGCAGCTCAGATCTTCCACATTGTCAATGATAGCTCGGGATGCCTGAAGTCCCATCCGAGGATGACATTGTGACTACATTCTGTTAACACGACAAATTCAAATGGCTGGGTCCTGTTGTTGATGGTTATTCTTGTGACACAAGTTCCTGCTGGATGGACGTACTTTCCATTCGCTACTTTCAGCACAGTTGCCCCCGAATCATAGAACAGTGTCTTCTTTAGTGTGCGGTGGTAATTATCCGACAATACAGAAAAAGACACTCCTGAATCAACAAGTGCGCCGACTGGTTGGCCATCTCTGCAGTAGCGTTTGACACGTCCAGGGCGCCCACAGTGGAAGCACAGTGCTGTGTTGTCTTCTGTCCTCCAGACGTCTGTTCTTCTGTGGGGCGTCATAGTTACCGGGAAAGTTTGTTGTGGTCGCTTCTGCCGGTTCATGGGCTGCCGTTTGGCGGCTGCAGTGTAAGTCATAGCAGGGCGACGTCATTCTTCATGTCGGGTGCGATTGACGAGGCAGACAGGAGCTAATGTTTGAAATACCTCTTCCTCAGCAGCGTCGGCTCCCTCGTGACAGTCCAGTGCCAGCTGTCACCAGTGCCACATCGTTACAGCGCTAAGTATCTGAATTTAATTTGTGTCAAATTTAATTTGCCAGTCTAGTTCATTTTCGGTAGTACTGTTTTAAGAGGTTTATTCCCGCGTACTTGCAGATTTCGTTTGTACTACTGTTTTAATTGTTTATTCTATCGAATTTGATAAATACCGTTGTGTTTAGTCTTTGTCTTTGACCGGTGTATTTCAAAACAAGTCAGAGACCGTTACTAAGTTCGTTATCAGTCAGTCCAGTGCCAGCTGTCACCAGTGCCACATCGTTACAGCGCTAAGTATCTGAATTTAATTTGTGTCAAATTTAATTTGCCAGTCTAGTTCATTTTCGGTAGTACTGTTTTAAGAGGTTTATTCCCGCGTACTTGCAGATTTCGTTTGTACTACTGTTTTAATTGTTTATTCTATCGAATTTGATAAATACCGTTGTGTTTAGTCTTTGTCTTTGACCGGTGTATTTCAAAACAAGTCAGAGACCGTTACTAAGTTCGTTATCAGTCAGTCCAGTGCCAGCTGTCACCAGTGCCACATCGTTACAGCGCTAAGTATCTGAATTTAATTTGTGTCAAATTTAATTTGCCAGTCTAGTTCATTTTCGGTAGTACTGTTTTAAGAGGTTTATTCCCGCGTACTTGCAGATTTCGTTTGTACTACTGTTTTAATTGTTTATTCTATCGAATTTGATAAATACCGTTGTGTTTAGTCTTCGTCTTTGACCGGTGTATTTCAAAACAAGTCAGAGACCGTTACTAAGTTCGTTATCAGTCAGTCCAGTGCCAGCTGTCACCAGTGCCACATCGTTACAGCGCTAAGTATCTGAATTTAATTTGTGTCAAATTTAATTTGCCAGTCTAGTTCATTTTCGGTAGTACTGTTTTAAGAGGTTTATTCCCGCGTACTTGCAGATTTCGTTTGTACTACTGTTTTAATTGTTTATTCTATCGAATTTGATAAATACCGTTGTGTTTAGTCTTTGTCTTTGACCGGTGTATTTCAAAACAAGTCAGAGACCGTTACTAAGTTCGTTATCAGTCAGTCCAGTGCCAGCTGTCACCAGTGCCACATCGTTACAGCGCTAAGTATCTGAATTTAATTTGTGTCAAATTTAATTTGCCAGTCTAGTTCATTTTCGGTAGTACTGTTTTAAGAGGTTTATTCCCGCGTACTTGCAGATTTCGTTTGTACTACTGTTTTAATTGTTTATTCTATCGAATTTGATAAATACCGTTGTGTTTAGTCTTCGTCTTTGACCGGTGTATTTCAAAACAAGTCAGAGACCGTTACTAAGCTCGTTATCAGTCAGTCCAGTGCCAGCTGTCACCAGTGCCGCAGCGTTAACAGCGCTAAGTATCTGAATTTAATTTGTGTCAAATTTAATTTGCCAGTCTAGTTCATTTTCGGTAGTACTGTTTTAAGAGGTTTATTCCCGCGTACTTGCAGATTTCGTTTGTACTACTGTTTTAATTGTTTATTCTATCGAATTTGATAAATACCGTTGTGTTTAGTCTTTGTCTTTGACCGGTGTATTTCAAAACAAGTCAGAGACCGTTACTAAGTTCGTTATCAGTCAGTCCAGTGCCAGCTGTCACCAGTGCCACATCGTTACAGCGCTAAGTATCTGAATTTAATTTGTGTCAAATTTAATTTGCCAGTCTAGTTCATTTTCGGTAGTACTGTTTTAAGAGGTTTATTCCCGCGTACTTGCAGATTTCGTTTGTACTACTGTTTTAATTGTTTATTCTATCGAATTTGATAAATACCGTTGTGTTTAGTCTTTGTCTTTGACCGGTGTATTTCAAAACAAGTCAGAGACCGTTACTAAGTTCGTTATCAGTCAGTCCAGTGCCAGCTGTCACCAGTGCCACATCGTTACAGCGCTAAGTATCTGAATTTAATTTGTGTCAAATTTAATTTGCCAGTCTAGTTCATTTTCGGTAGTACTGTTTTAAGAGGTTTATTCCCGCGTACTTGCAGATTTCGTTTGTACTACTGTTTTAATTGTTTATTCTATCGAATTTGATAAATACCGTTGTGTTTAGTCTTCGTCTTTGACCGGTGTATTTCAAAACAAGTCAGAGACCGTTACTAAGTTCGTTATCAGTCAGTCCAGTGCCAGCTGTCACCAGTGCCACATCGTTACAGCGCTAAGTATCTGAATTTAATTTGTGTCAAATTTAATTTGCCAGTCTAGTTCATTTTCGGTAGTACTGTTTTAAGAGGTTTATTCCCGCGTACTTGCAGATTTCGTTTGTACTACTGTTTTAATTGTTTATTCTATCGAATTTGATAAATACCGTTGTGTTTAGTCTTTGTCTTTGACCGGTGTATTTCAAAACAAGTCAGAGACCGTTACTAAGTTCGTTATCAGTCAGTCCAGTGCCAGCTGTCACCAGTGCCACATCGTTACAGCGCTAAGTATCTGAATTTAATTTGTGTCAAATTTAATTTGCCAGTCTAGTTCATTTTCGGTAGTACTGTTTTAAGAGGTTTATTCCCGCGTACTTGCAGATTTCGTTTGTACTACTGTTTTAATTGTTTATTCTATCGAATTTGATAAATACCATTGTGTTTAGTCTTCGTCTTTGACCGGTGTATTTCAAAACAAGTCAGAGACCGTTACTAAGTTTGTTATCAGTCAGTCCAGTGCCAGCTGTCACCAGTGCCACATCGTTACAGCGCTAAGTATCTGAATTTAATTTGTGTCAAATTTAATTTGCCAGTCTAGTTCATTTTCGGTAGTACTGTTTTAAGAGGTTTATTCCCGCGTACTTGCAGATTTCGTTTGTACTACTGTTTTAATTGTTTATTCTATCGAATTTGATAAATACCGTTGTGTTTAGTCTTCGTCTTTGACCGGTGTATTTCAAAACAAGTCAGAGACCGTTACTAAGTGCGTTATCAGTCAGTCCAGTGCCAGCTGCCGGACTCAGTTTTGTTGATTCGACAGTGTAGTTACCACTGACCACAGTTAAGTCAGCAGCCAGCCGCCTTCATTAGAGTACTAGGCTTCTTTGTTGTTAATTGCTGTTAATTGTATCGATAGGATGGATAGGATGTGTGCCTGCTGTGTGCGGACGCAGGAGGAGTTGGCCGCGGTTCGCGAACAGCTGAGCGTGCTGTTGGCTACGGTCAGCCGTCTTCAGGCTGCTGTCTCGGGGTGCAGCGATGGTGGGGAGTCTGGTTCGTCGAGTGGGACACCTCAGGTGTCTCGCGCTACGCTCTCTGTCCCTGCTACCGAGGCACCTTCAGGTGTACCGGACGTCGTCGAGCCGCCTTCTCCGCAAGGGGAGTGGCGGGTTGTACGGCGTTCGCGTCGCTCGAGGCGGAAGGCCAATGTGGAGGCTGGACGTCCGTCCGCGCCCGTTCGTCCTGTGAGTGAAAGTGTGGCCACTCCTTCAGCAGGGTCCGAGCAGGTGCACGGGGGGAGGGGATTATTAGTTATTGGGAGCTCCAATGTCAGGCGCGTGATGGAGCCCCTTAGGCAGATAGCGTCCAGATCTGGAAGGAATTCCAACGTGCACTCGGTGTGTTTGCCGGGGGGCCTCATCCGAGATGTGGAGGCGGCCTTGCCGGCGGCTATCGAGGGTGCGGGGTGCAGTCGACTGCAAGTCGTGGCTCACGTCGGCACCAATGACGCTTGTCGCTTGGGTTCTGAGGACATCCTCAGGTCCTACGAGCGGCTGGCGGAATTGGTGAAGGCTGCTGCCTTCGCACGCGGGGTGCAAGCAGAGCTGTCGATTTGCAGCATTGTTCCCAGGGTTGATCGGGGTCCTTTGGTTTGGAGCCGAGTGGAGGGTCTGAACCAGAGGCTTCGCCGACTCTGTGACAGTCATGGCTGCAGATTTCTGGATCTGCGTTATCGGGTGGGGAATTGTAGGATGCCCTTAGATAGATCAGGGGTGCACTACACTAAGGAAGCGGCTACTCGGGTAGCAGAGTACTTGTGGAGTGCACATGGGGTTTTTTTAGGCTAGGCGCTAACTCTGATGAGCACTCGACTGTCAGCATTCAAACAGCGAATTCAGGCCACGTTCGGAATAAAAATTCGAACATAAAAATATTAGCCGCGAACTTACAAAGTATTAGAAACAAAGTTCCCGAATTTGCAGCGCTGCATGGAAGTTATTGCGCTCAGATAGTTTTAGGCACCGAAAGCTGGCTAACTGATGATGTGGCAAGTTCAGAAATATTTAGCGAAGCGTGGAATGTATATCGGAAAGATAGATCTGATACAACTGGAGGAGGAGTGTTCATCGCTGTGGACAAAGATATTGTTTCTACTGAGATCGAGGTTGAAAGTAACTGTGAAGTTATCTGGGCACGCATAACAGGTCTAAAAGAAGTAAAGTTAATAGTTGGGTGTTTTTACCGGCCCCCCAGTGCTGCTGTAGCAGTTTTAGAATCATTCAAGGACAGTCTACACCAGGTAGTGCATAGGTATCCGGGCCATGCAATATTAGTCGGAGGTGACTTCAACCTTAAGAGTATAGATTGGGACCTCGCTAGTTACATTTCAGGCGGTACAGACAAGCAGTCTTGCGAGCTACTTTTGGACACATTCTCCGAAAACTGTCTTGAGCAGTTAAACCGGCAACCCACGCGCAATGGAAATATTCTAGACCTTATAGCCACAAACAGGCCTGACCTTATTAACGATGTCTGTGTAGAGACAGGAATTAGTGATCATGACATCGTCATAGCGTCGATGGTGACCAAAGTTCATAAACCAGTCAAGAAGGCTAGGAGCGTGTTTTTGTTGAGAAAAGCCGACAAGCAAACGTTACGATCGCACTTAGAAAATGAATGGGCATTGTTTAATTCTGGGACTATGGACGTAGAGGAATTGTGGACTAAATTTAAATGCATTGTTAATGAAGGGTTAGAGAAATATGTGCCAGTAAAGACGATTAAGGATGGAAAAGATCCACCGTGGTATAATAATAATGTTAGAAAGCTGCTGAGAAAGCAAAGGCTGTTGCACTCTCGATTCAAAAACGAACACGCAAGTGGTGACAGGCAAAAGTTAGTAGAGATTCGTGCGTCTATAAAAAGATCGATGCGTGAAGCATACAATAATTATCACAGCGATACCTTAGCAAAAGATCTTTCCGAGAACCCGAAAAAATTCTGGTCCTATGTAAAATCGATAAGCGGGTCAAAGCCCACTGTCCAGTCACTAGTTGATCATTCCGGGGCAGTAATAGAAGAAAGCAAACGGAAAGCTGAAGTTCTAAATTTAACCTTTAAGAAATCTTTCACGCAGGAGGACCGCACAAATATACCATCATTTGATCAACGTACTAATTCCGAAATGGGGGACATAGCAATAGGTATTTCCGGTGTAGAGAAGCAGCTGAGAGAGCTAAATACGAAAAAGTCTGCTGGTCCGGATGGAATACCAGTTCGGTTTTACAAAGACTATTCTGCGACATTGGCCCCCTACTTAGCTTGCATTTACAGCGAATCTTTAATTCAGCCCAAAGTTCCTAGTGATTGGAAAAAAGCGCAGGTGACTCCCGTGTATAAGAAAGGAAAGAGAACTGACCCATACAATTACAGGCCAATATCGTTGACATCGGTTTCATGTAGAATTTTGGAGCATATTCTCAGTTCGAATATAGTAAATTTCCTTGAAACGGAAAAGCTTCTTTCCATGAATCAGCACGGGTTTAGGAAACATCGTTCATGTGAAACTCAGCTTGCCCTTTTCTCACACGACATCTTGCGAGCCATGGACGAAGGGCAACAGGCGGATTGTGTTTTTCTCGACTTCAAAAAGGCGTTCGACACGGTGCCACACTGCAGACTGCTAACGAAAATGCGAGCTTATGGAATAGGTTCTCAGATTTGTGACTGGCTGGAAGACTTCCTAAGTAATAGAACGCAGTACGTTGTTCTCGACGGCGAGTGTTCATCAGAGACGAGTGTATCGTCAGGCGTGCCCCAGGGGAGTGTGATAGGACCGCTATTATTTTCTATCTATATAAATGATCTGATGGACAGAGTAAGTTGTAATTTGCGGCTGTTTGCTGATGATGCTGTGGTGTATGGGAGGGTGTCGTCTGTAACTGACTGTAATAGCATACAGGTTGATTTAGACAAAATTTCTAGTTGGTGCGAAGAATGGCAGCTAGCTCTCAATGTAGAAAAATGTAAGGTGATGCGCATGAGTAGAAAAAACAATCCTATAATTTTCGAATACAGCATCAGTAGTGAGCTTCTTGATGCGGTCGCGTCGTTCAAATATCTAGGCGTAACATTGCAGAGCGATATGAAATGGAACGAGCATGTAAGGACAGTTGTGAGTAAGGCAGACAGCCGACTTCGGTTTATTGGGAGAATTTTGGGAAGATGTACTTCACCTGTAAAAGAGACCGCGTATAAAACGCTTGTGCGACCACGTCTTGAGTATTGCTCAAGTATTTGGGACCCGCAGCAGATCGGTTTGAAAGAAGACATAGAGGCGGTTCAGAGGCGAGCAGCTAGATTTGTTACCGGTAGGTTCGACCAATGCGCGAGTGTCACGGAAATGCTCCGGCAACTCAACTGGGGATCGCTGGAAGAAAGACGACGCTCTTTTCGTGAATTTCTGTTAAGTAAATTTAGAGGGCCGGAATTTGAAGCTGAGTGTAGTACGATCTTGCTGCCGCCTACTTACATTTCGCGTAAAGATCACAAAGACAAGATAAGAGAAATTAGGGCTCGTACGGAGGCATATAGGCATTCTTTTTTTCCTCGTTCAATTTGGGAGTGGAATAGGAAAGGAAATGCCTAGTAGTGGTACAGTGTACCCTCCGCCACGCACCTTACGGTGAATTGTGGAGTATGTATGTAGATGTAGATGTAGATGTAGACTTACAGGGCTTACATCCATGGCCATAATCTGATGCTCGCTCAGTCTAACAGTCCCAGTTGCCATAAATTGTTATAATTCCTATCTCACAATTTGTCGTATGAGACAAGCAAAGTCATGCTGGTCTTCCACAGCAGCCATAGGGACTACATTGGGGAGTCTGTCATGCTTCTTGCGTCCAACCCTCCTTTGTTGCATCTCTTCAATACGCTGGCACCACTTGATGAACTCTTCTGTCGTAGCAGCTTCTTTTATTAGAAGAGCTTGGTACATGTCATCAGGTGCGTGATTTTGTCCCCGTCAGTCATTTTCGGATTGACTATGTTACACAGGGCCAAAATATTCTATATGTCGATTGTGTCGGCTCACCATGTCGTTGGGCCGGGTTCTTCAGTTGGTCTTCCGCCAAGCGGATTTGTCGCTGGCGGTCTCCAAACGTCTTCTTAAGTTCCGTCTGGAACTTTTCCCAGTCGTTCAGCTTGTCTTTGTTGTTCTCAAACCATTGCTGGGCTTTTCTGTCCTGGTAGAAATAAACGTTGGCCAAGCACAGTGTATGATCCCATCTGTTATACTTGGCAACTCGGTCGAACCCTTTAAGCCATTTATTTGTTGGGATTCTGTCCAGTGTCTCCAGAGAACACCGACGGGTGTCTGATATGCAGCTGGCTTACCGATGGTTTTGTGTCCATTGTTCTTCTGATGATACGAACTTCGGAGGATGTACTCGGTATATCCTTTGTATTCCGGTTCTAGTCCGTGTAAACGACGGCTTTTACGTTGCCTAATCGGAGCCACGGTGATGCAGCTGTTGTACAGGATGCCCGGCACCTCCATGAAACAATGTGGCATTGAAATGGGAGCAGGCTTGACTTCAAAGGCAACTGAACACAGCACTTATACTCAAAGCACGTTTATTACGTATTTAACAGACACGCAGCACTGACTGCCTCTCGGGCAGAGTGCTCTGCTATTTATACACAGACAGAATGTACCAGAATTTAGAAGAACAGTTAACATAAGAAACAAGTAGAATTTACACGTGAACATTAAAAAAATGTAGAAACTTCTCGAATTGTTAATTACAAAGAAATAAATTTTTGCCGATGGGCGGGATTCAACCGGCGACCTTTAGCACCGCAGTCAGTGACGCTATCCCTTGCGCCATGCCGGCAGTTTGTTTACGTGGTGTCTCACGGCAATATTAACAACAGGCAACAGCAATTGGCAACGAGGAATTGTGCGAGCTCTTGTAAATGGAGTTTGGCTGCAGTCAGTAGTGAAACGGGGTGTGCATCAGACATACAAAAGTGCCATGATCCCACTTGAAAATGTCTTCTGCAGTTGGGGACGTAACATTGGGTTTGAGTAAAATAAATCCATAAGACCACGGCATAATAGTCCGGAAAATTTTAGTAATATTAAATGCATTTATGTTGTTGCTGACATCAAGCCGATGTTGGAAGGGAGCACACAGTCTTATTGTGCCTGAATGGCTGAGTTTTACTAGTTGAGTCACCAATGTCCATTTTTTCACCTATGTTCACAAAGAATAGTTTGCAGATCAGATTGTAAGGGGATGCTCATATTTGTGTAGCTCCAGACCAGGAAGTACGGGAAAGTGCTTTTAATTGTGAAAATCCATCTCTCACTGACGTCTTGCAAATCACCAAGTCTTCCGAAGTTTCAAGGGCAGCTTGAAATCAGATTGAGGTACGGTGCAATGTTCCCGTTATCCAACCCTCTTCCTCGACTCTGCCCACATATAGTGCACCAGAAGACAAGACTATTGCCACTGTCCACACATTGTCTCAGCTTCAAGTCTGCTAGCCTTGCTCCCAGAAGTACTCACTGCTGCAAAACTAGCTGCTCACTAAACAACAATGTTAGCATTGCACACTATCCTTTGGCCCAAATTGCTATGTTAGTTATGATTGTTATGACTCCCTCAAGAGTTGGGCTACATACCACCATTGCAATAAGAAACACCACAGTTGCCTCTGTAATGCTAATCAACAGCAACAAACCATGGATGTGGAGATGAACATTACAAACTTTTTATTGATGTCGTGATTTTTCCATAAAGTTTTGCACATGCAAGTGGATATGGAGGAAGCTGTTACTATGCCTCTGCTCGATTTACAGGCTTATGTGGACCTAATGCCCTAATTTCCACTGGCTGCTTTGCTCTCCACTGTCAGTGCATTATTATGGTGGATATTAGACAAGGGCAGCTGTCACATTCTGGCTGACCGCGACCGCACTGGCAACCACTGGTGGTGGGGAGTCTGAGCTGTATGGAGCCTATTGCACTGGGCTATCAGACAGCGCAGCCGGTCCCGACATCACACCTCAGTTTGTCCAATATGTGGTCAGTCTGCTGTCCACTAGACATTACGGAACACATCAAACAACAAGAATATATGTGCCGTATATACTCAAGTAATCTGCACCCTCAACGTCAAGTAGATCAGGATACCACCTGTCGGATTTGAGCAAGTACGTGAGGGCAGCCATTTGGGATGTCACGTCTATGAAATTTATAAACGACACGTGAATATAACAACAAATGAGGCCACACAGATTGAGAGAGAGAGAGACGGAGGGGGGGGGGGGGGGAGTGCACAATGTTGTCATATTCAGAGCGTGCGAATCTCGCACCAACCCCATAAAATTCTTATATTTTACCTACTAAACGTTCTCATACAAACTGAAAAATATTTCATTTGTAATGTGTTACTGTGAAAACGTACTCACAGTAACACTCTAAAATGAACACTTATAGAATCTGAACCATTAAATATATTGAGTTGAAACTGGTATTACACAGTCATATATCTTTGTAAAAGTTTATGTCATGTATTTACATCAAAGATATTTGATAGCTTAATAAAAAGCTTCAACATGCATGTATTTTTCATCCAAGAAATGTCATCAAATGTATCGCCTCGCCGTATATTTGATTATTTGCTCCGCTGCAAATATTTGCTCTGAGCGCTAATCACTGTTGCTAATTGAGGTGTGCATGCATTTGAACATAACTGCAATGCCGCACCATAATTAGCATTTAAACACAGTAGCAAGAAATCGTTGTAACCCTGTCTTCTCCAGTTATGGTCGTTCTCACGTCCCAACACCGATGTGGGTAATATGGTGGTACTGGACTGATTAATACCTAACTTAAGTAGATAACGTACTTCATAACTCAGAATCATAGTACCATAAACTACGGTACTCATTCTTACATCAACAATGCAACTGTTCTTATGCGCCAACCACGCTGGCAAAGAAACTGCCAGAAAGATACGCTACTCAGCTATGTTTGTGACTGGCTAAGGCAGCGCACAATAAAAAGTTATTATTATCCACTATCTTGAAATATGACGACAATAATACCCCTTTTTAACACCACGATGAAGATTTATGTCTAAGAAATATTACAAATATTTGATAATATTTCTTTGTCAAAGATTTGATCGAAAACATTATCGTGTAATACTGGCCAAAAGGGATTTTTTTTTTTAAAGTGGAGTAATCCCTACCTGGTGTGTTTTGTTGTTGCAGATGGAGTTAAACCAACCTAAATTCGAGTAATCTGTGCACCCCAGTTTATTGTTCATAAATTCGGGAAAAAATGTGCGTGGATTACTCGAATATATACGGCATTGCTCCTTCTCGTACTTATGGCAAGGAGAAGGTGAATGGAGAGAATGACGTATGCACTATGTTGTTATTAATGGAATGTAAAGGGTTACCTACATTTGCATTACCACACTGTTATTCCCAATTAAGTGCTGACACAAGATTCAATGATTCACTTTCACACAGTTATTCCCCCTTCCATTCTCTAAGAGCTCACAGGAAAAATTAACACGTAAATCTTTCCATGCAAACTCTGATTCCTCTTATTTTATTACAATGATTATTTTTCCCTATGTAATTGGCTGGGGACAAAATATTTTTGCATTCAGAACACAGTATTGGTGATTTTACTTTTGTACAAAAGGTCTTGCCGCAATGCCTCTATTTTAATTATTTTCGTCTTATCGTGTGTCATTTCTGTCATGCTCTCCCCCTTATATTGCGATATGACAAAATGCCTGGCCTCAGTTGGACTTTTTCAATGTACTCCATCAATGGTTTTTGATTAGACTCCCATACCACCTAGAAATTAGTGAAACTGCATGTCACATGATAAAGTAATGTGTAAGCAATAAAGCTTAAATCACATTAGTTGTAAAATAAAGAGAGGGCAGACAAGGTTAATTTAGTGTAGTGTAGACAGTCTTTAGTGCATTTGTTGCGTCTTATGAGTGTTCTGACAATAAAACGTAGCCTTTCACTCATTATCCATACATATTTACCTATGTGCCCATTCCAGTTGATTTTGTTTGTGATTTGAATCCCTTGCCAGTAGTGCAAGTTCGTCTGCAAATGCTAGACAGTTTAGTTTTATATTTCTACCAATCTTGATGTTCATTTGGCATTTTTTTCTCCATTCTCACATGACCTTCTCCATTACGCAATTAGACAAAATAGGTGAAGAGGCCATCCCTCTGCCAAAGCCCAGTTTTGATTGCAAAAGGCTCCAACAATTCTCTGCGAAACTTAATTTTTGCTTTAATATTCTTGAGAGTGATTCCAATAAGGTTTATCAGTTTTCTGTGAACACCAAATTCTTGAAGAATTTTCGGTAATGACTCCTGGTGAATACTGTCATAAGCTTTTTTGAAGTGAACGAAAGTGATGACTAGATTCTTACTTCATGCTCTTTGATGCTTCACAATCCACTTAAAACTGATGATTTGATCTGGACAACTTCTGCCTGGGTGAAATCCTCCTCGGTACTCCCCAAGTCCTTGGTCCAGCTGTTCCTGTATTCTTGAGTGAATAATTTTGGAAAAGATCTTACATGTGACATCAACAAGGGATATTCCTCTATAATTCTTGGGATCTGACCTATCACCTTTCTTGTGTAGAGGGTGGATTATTGCTGTCTTCAATTCCTCAGATATTTTTTCAGAGTTCCACATGTCAATAATACGTTTATGTAAGTTTCGAAGAGTTTGATCATTGGCATTCTTCCATAATTCTGCAACCAACTGATTTTTGTCCTACTGCTTTATACTTCTTGAGCATGTTAATGGCTTTGATCACTTCCTCATATGGTGGTGGTATAATCTTTTCCAGTGGTGTTTTGTTTTTTGGTTTGAGGTCAATCTCTCTCTTGGGTCTTCACAGTTGAGTAATTTTTTGAAGTAGACTGCCAAGATATTTGCATTGTCTTGGTTGGTACGCGCCATTTTTCCCATTTTCATTTCTCAGCATAAGCGTAGGTGGTGTATACTTTGACTGATACTGTTTAAACGTCTTGTAATAATTCCTTGTTTTATGTTGCTTGAATGATTTATCTATTGTTCTGAGTATTTCATTCTGATAATTCCTTTTAATTCTTCGAATTTCTTTAGCTGCATGCCTTCTAGCATTAATTCAAAATGTTCAAATGTTTGTAAAGCTTATGGGACTTAACTACAGGGTCATCAGTCCCTATAGCATTAGTTATTTGTGCTCTGGATTCTTCAGTTTTTTCTGTGTTGATCGTTTAGCCATGCTTTGTGCCTTGTTTGATTTCTTATCATCCTCCCCTTTCCACCAGATATGTTTCTTTCTCCTTTTAATTGGAATAAGTTCTTCTGCTACTGATTTCAGTTTATTAATGATCATTTCTAAGTCATCACTTAGATTTGTTTTAGATCTCTTGAAGTATACTTTATTATTAATAAAATAAGTGGGATCATAATTTCTCTTCCGATTGGATTGGGAAGGCTTACGGTTTCTTTTTGGCATCAACTTGATTTTTATTTTATATATATAATGATATTAATCAATGTCTACTCCACAGAGAACTTTGACATTATAAATTTCCTTATGATAATTTTTATCAATGGCAACATAATCAATTTGGAATTCCCCCAATTTTATGTTAGGACATTTCTAGGTCATTAATTTGTGTAGTTGCCCCTTAAATCTGGTAGTTTACAAAATAAATCCATGGTCTGTACAAAGTTCAATTATCCTTTGACCATTCCTGTTTGTTAATTTGTGAGCTGGCCTTTTTCCTACTACTGGCTGGTATCGCCTTTCTCATCCTATTTTTGTGTTAAAATCTCCAAACAAGATTTTAATGTGTGCATTAGGGATTTTTGTTATCATTAGGTCAAGTTCCTCCCAAAATTTGTCCACTTCTTTTCTGTCCTTTTTGAGCATGTCCTGCAGGGAGGTCTGGCCGAGCACCCTTTTTTTGTCTGGTTTAGATGGTGACTTGCATCTCATTGCCAATTTTCAGTGCACAACACATCAGGCTGCACCTTAGACATTGTCATCCTCCTGATAAGCACCTTCCCAGGCACTGAAATGCATAACACAAATAAGTTGTTTTCATGACCCTGTTCTCGAATGTAGAAAATGTTATCGGAGGTACATGCGCTCTCCTTCTTTCTGTATGTTGTTTATTGTCCGTTGACATCTGTCTGCCATAGCTGTGTCCTTTTCAAAGACGTTTTCTGTCACCAACAACAATACACAAATTTCATCACACGAATTCATTTTGTTGTGCACCCTTTGTAGTAATTGGCACATTTTGAAGGCAGGAATGTTACAGTTTAACATCCCATCCGTTGTCATTACAGATCGTTGTCACATTTTGGACCTACTATGTTTCTCCCTCAGTCAAAGAGGGGACGTGGAAAGGTTAGTTTGAACATTTTAAACCCACGTGACAAAATATGTTGCTTAATCAACTCTGACTTTGCCTTGGCACCATCTGACTTTGCCTCAGATCGTTTGCTATATCGATCGATTCATTCCATTCACTCCGAGGAGTCCGGCAGAATTTCTCTGCAGGCACCAGCCGTAGAAGCTCTATGTCTCCTGTATTCTGCCCCCTATACATAAGCTGAACCGCCGGCATTCTGTTCTGTCCCAGGCTGTGCAGCTGGGCACGCAGGTTCAGGTGCAGCCCAAAGTGGGTCCCTGTGGTTGACACTAGATGCCACCACAGTACACTGCTCGGTGGGCTGAGCGTTGCCTGATGTGCCTCCACCACAGCTGTACCTGTCTGCTATGGACTTCTCTCCACTGGTCAGCATGTGGCACCCTCTACGTCCGATCGAAAGCAGCCACCCTCAAGAGGTCCACCGGCAGAGCTGCCACTTGTCCTGATGCCATCACCAGTCCTTTTGCAATCGTGTCTACCAGATTCACCACTGCCTAGAATGCTGCCAGCCCTGTAGGTACCTTCACCGTCACTGTTACTTTACATTTATATGTGGGCATTACCAGCCTAAACAGTGCTACCACACGGCCTCCCGAGAAAGGAGGGTGCCGAGTCTGCCCACATCCTAATAGCAACTGCAACAATAGCAGTGCACCACCTGAGCCGATGTACACCAGACTCCGAAGAAGTAGTATGGACCTTTCTAGAGTTTACTTTCTCCCTGAGACAAGTGGAATGTAGTAAATTGCAAGTGTGTGGTTCAAAAGGCTACATGTGCAAGCAATGGTGGTATTTTCCATCACAGAGAGAGCTGCAAATGACATCTATAATTTACACTGTAACTGAAAGAGCCCACACGCTCTACCCGATGACACACAGAACGGAGCTCAGTCTCATTTTTGTGTGTTGTTTTCCAAGTGTGCTGACTGGCATTATCTGTGACTCTTGTTCTATGCTAAGTTCTCATTATGTGTGCTGGTCCCATTGCTAGTTGGATATTGCCATTGGTTGACTGGACAGATAATGCATCAGATTCCTCCACAAAGATATGATCTCTGTGGTAAATCATTGGTATCGAGGTTGATGTCTCGCATTTGAGAACCTTTTGATAATTAACCAAATCCTTGATGAAGGACAAGATTTAAACGTTTCAGTCCATGGCAGTATTGGGCGACAAGGGGGCTGCTCTTTTTGCCCAGGTATTAGAGATACAGGGAAGATTGGGCACGTGTGAGGGGATGTGACATGTGAAATACTGAAGACATCACAAAGTCCATTTCCGACAGGAACTATCCCTCAGACTTTGCAAACAGATTCCCTATGCCATATCCCCAAACTCCCACAAACATCATTTCATCCTCATTAACAGCATAAAGTAGCTCTCGCCTTGTCATCCAATACCAATCTAGTACGGAAGAATTGAAACACATCTTACATTTGGACTTTGATAACATCCTGAAATGAGAGAGAGATCCTACCCAAGATCCTTCTCAACCGCTTCATTGTATGAACAGGAAAATTAAAGTAAATGATGCTCTGTTGTTTCCATTTCATCATTTTATGAAAGGTGTCAGCAAGAAAACTTAAATAAAAATTTGAAATTATATTTGTGAATTTTGTTGAAAGTCACTAAGCATAATGATTTTCAAGTAATGGATCAACGAAGTTGGAATACACTGTTAGATAGTGTGGTGGGTTAGTGCACCTGGAAAGATAAAGTTGATTTTGATCCAAGTGTGACGGACGCCACGTGCGGGATAGTGGATGTACCAGTAATTGTTTCAGTGTCAAACACTGACAGTTAGTGTAATGACGTAGCCGTAAAAGCACCTTTCACCTGTACCCTTTAATAGGTAATATTTACAGCCATAAGGCACTGTGTGGTAACGCACGAGGAAAACAGGTGCTGTGCCAGGGAGATGCACTCGTGCTTCATGCAGCCGACTGAGTGAGTTTGAAAGGGGTTCAACTGTGACATTCTGGGTGGCGTGGTCGTTCTCACAGACGACTGCCACACGAGACGGACTTGCTGCATCAGTTGTAGAACGATGCTCATCGCAGTGGTCACGTGGACATTCTTCAACCTGATTGGACACACACAACTCCAACCCGTCATACACTTGAGGTACAGCACCGACGTGTACAACTGGACCGGTACCGCAAGAAGAATTGTGGCCTGTGAACTTTGGTGATGAAAGCAGATTGTATCTGCACACAGGTGACGGTCGTCAGTACATACGATAGAGACCCGCCAAGCACTGTCTCGCAGAGTACACCGGTCTGAGATACATCAGTCCCCAATCTGGGCCTTACGGTCCCAGATGCGACGAGCTAAAACTCTCGTAGACCTACGGTGTTTGTGGGGAGAAACCTGACCGTCACTCAGTTCGGGCACAATGTTGTCATACCTGTTATTTAGCACCTTTCATAACAGGAAAGTGCCATGTCGTTCCAAGAAGATAATGCTCGCTCACACAGTGCACACGAAACTCGACGCATTCTGTGAGACATACTGCAATTTCACTGGCGAGCTTAATCTCTTGGCTCGGCTCCAATTGAGCTTGTGTGTCATATGGTGTGACAGCAACTGACAAGTGTGACTCGTTAACCCAGTACTCTGCGAACAGGTTGAGCAAGTACGAATAATGTACCCCGAGACAGTATTGGTCATCTGTACAATGAAATCGAAGGCAGAATGGGCACCTGCATTCTCTTTGCCTCCCGTGGAGGCTGCATGACATACCGATGTGGGAGTTTTGGCATGGATCGACACCTGGCACCTCAGTACTGCCTGAGCTACTGATCTGTCAATGTAATCATTTCATTTACTCCATATGAACTGTTGCAACAACAAATCTCGAGTGAGCTAGAAAACTCTTAAGATGGTGTACGATTTCCAGCTGTGTATTGAATGCTGTCAGCTTCTAGGCTAACACACAGTTTCTAATTGCAATACTTGTCTTGTTAAACTAAACGTAAGATTTTATCATATAATGTATATATATGTTTTTTTTAATTTGGTCAGTAATTGTATAAAATATTGAAAATGAAATTTTTGATGCCCCTGTAAGCTGATAGATGATCTCCAAGAAAGTCTAGGATGAACTTCCTAAAACGAATTTTATATTGTCTGAGTAATATTCCATTCTTTAATTTGAAATTTCAGTTTTCGTTTGCTATCTTCTACTGCCACACGCACTGTTAGTGCTGTTGCCGTATGTGAAACTACAGTGTAGTGACAGGTTACATCTTTGTTTTCCTATTTGTTTTCACTGTACACTTCTTAAGTTGGCAGTTGTAGAATGCATAGGGTATATGCATGCTCTGTGAGAATGCAGTTGGAGTTGGTTGCATTTTGCAAATTATGAAAGTGTTTTTGACTATGGTCAGCTAAACTGCTGTCTCAGGGTGCAACAGTGATGGAGAATCTAGCATATCACATGAGACATCTCAGGTGTCACTTGTTTCTCACATGGGCTCTGCTGTTGAACCACCTTCCAGTGTATCCAATGTTGCAGATCTGCCCTGACTGCAGGCTGCACATTGGTTAGGAACACAGTGGGGTTACTCAAGGCAGAAGATCAGTGTGGATCGGGGAACACTTATAGTTGACAGGTGTCTACTTCTGCTGCATTGTTTCAGTAGGTATATGGGGAGGTGTTTGCATGTTATTTTTGGAGTTTCAATAATAGCCCCATTATGGGAGGAAGAATCCCATTGTGCATTCTGTATGTTGGCTGGAGGCCCTCGTCTGAGAAAGGAGGTGGCCTTGCTTACAGCTGTTGATTGTTCAGGGTGCAATCATCTGCAAGATGTAGCTCTCTTCAGTATTAGTGATGATTCTCACTTGGGTCTGATGTTCAAATGTTTGTTAAGCTTATGGGACTTAATTACGGGGTCATCAGCCCCTAAACATACAAACTACTTATGAACTACCTTATACTAAAGACGGCACAAATATCCATGCCCGAGGGGGGATTCGAACCCCCCGACCTTAGTGGCCGTGCAGACCGTGACTGAAGCGCCTCAGTCTCCTCGGCCACCGCGGCCGGCCTTGGGTCTGAGACCATCATCACTTCAAACATGAATTGGTGAAGACTGTTGGCTTTGAGCACAGAGTGCAAGCAGAACTCACAATTTGCAACTTTATTTCCTGAGTTGAGCTGGGTCCTTTCGTTTAGAACTGAATGGAGGGTCTCAACCAGAGGCTCTGTGGACTCTGTTACAGTCTTGGCTACAGTTTTTGACCTGTGTTATCAAGCAAAGAATTGTAAAAATCTCCTCAATAGGTCAGTGACACATTGCACAAAAAAAAAAAAAAAAAAAAAAAAAAAAAAAAAAAAAAAAAAAAAAAAAAAAAAAAAAAGAGAGAGAGAGAGAGAGAGAGAGAGAGAGAGAGAGAGAGAGAGAGAGAGAGAGAGAGAAAGAAAGAAAATAAATCACATGTACTTGGGTAATAGAGAGACTGTGTAGTGTGCATGGAAGTTTTTGGGCTAGGTCGTAGTTTTAAATGTTCTGATGAATACTCCCCAGTCGGCACACAGATAGTGAAATCATGTTAAGAACACTTCTTTTCTGGTATTTTTCCCGTTACTTGGGGTCTGCTCTTCTGCTACATCTCCTCCACAGAGCTGTGTTGTGGTCGTCTTAAGGGCTGAGATCTGTATCGCACACATCCTCCTTGATGTTGTCCATTCACCTCTTGAGCGGTCTACCATGTGGTCGGCATCCTCCTGGATTGAAATGGAGTGGTGTTTTAGCCACAGAATTGCACTCTTTCTTCATGATGTAGCCATACCACCAAAGACGAGCCTCTCTTGCTTTCTCTATGGTTGAGACTACACCAAGCCTTTGGCAGACAGTTATTAGTTGCATGGTCATAGCGAATCAATCCAAAGTACCATCGCAGCATTTTCATCTCCATTGTGTGGAGAGCCTGACCCTATTTTCTCGTCAAAGGTCGGCATTCTATCCTGTAGAGGGCTACTGGAGGCACTACTGATTTATACATTTTTGCCTTCAGGTGGCATCCTTTTGTCACAGAGAACACCAGTGACCTGTCTCCATTTCAGCCATCCTGCATTTACTCTTGTCCGGGTGTCCAGGGTGGAATCATTTGAAGATGTCATCATGGATCTAGGTATTTGAATTAGGTAGTTTTGTTCAAATCCTGGCCATCGATGCTGACGGTTCCGCTGGTTTGAGGACTGCTTTCCAAATAGGTCGTCTTCTGGAGATTCAGAGGCATGCAATTCTCTGATAGCCTATCATTCCAAGCTTGGGTTTGATCTTGGAGTTCCTAATGGGTTTTCTGTGTCAGTACCACGTCGTCGGCATAGGGAAGTGTCCAGAGATGAGCGCTCTGTATATCAGCTGTTACTGTGTCCATGCAAAGATGAACAGTATTAGAGAGAGGGCTGGACCCTGATGAACACAAACGGTGATTTTAAGAGGTGGAGAGCTTCCAGCAGGGCACCATACTACACTTGTTACATCTTGATAGAGAAGCTGGATCCAGTTTGTGATGTTTCTTGGTTTTTTGGGGGGTATTATTGTATGATTTGACTATGTAGTCCCTCTTCAATCTTGCAACACCACATATATATTTAAAAGAACTCTTCTTGTCTAGTCCGGTTAAATTTTTAGTTGAGGTCCTTGTTAACCAGTGCCTCTATTATTCACTCTTCCAATAGTAGTCAAGGCCATTAAACTTCATCACAAGTAATGAAGTTATGTTGAGAAGTAGATACACCAGAAGATAAATTGCAACTACTGAAATGAAAATTCTTCACAGTGAATTTCTTATAAACACATCAGGGTTTTATTTGACCCATAACTACAGAATATTTGAGTCCAGCATCTGTTTTACACCACAGTACATCTTGATGACTTACAACTTTTTAACGTGTTAGCTCAGTAAGAACTAATCAACAATGATGCTTTAATTGTTCTGAGGTTCACCAAAGTTTTATTAAAGAAATAAAATGTATTTTTGGTACCTCTTATGACAAAGGGGATGTTTATTTACAACAATTAACCTGTAAAAGATAACTTAGGACAGCAATAGTCCACAAAAAACTCCTACAACATATAAAAAATAATTCATTTGGACATCTTGTCCATCCAAGGTGAGCATGTAGTGTTTGAGACACTACATACGCCCCTTCTTAAAGACAAGATACCAAATGACACCTACACCACCAATACCATTTCAGGGTTTCACAGCTTACTAAGCATTTGGTACATCGCTCGAGGCAAGTCGAATTCCATTCGCTGTACGATAATGCCATATTTATCTACACTGATGGCTCCACCGACGGTGTCGGATCTGCCTTTGTCGTCGGAGTTGTAACTACCCTTATCTCTCGTATCAAATTATACTTCCTATACACATCTGACTGCGAATAATAATTATTTTTTTAATCAGAAAATACCAAGTCCCGTAGACTAATTCTACTGTACCAGAATTCCAATCACTGCAGACAGGTTCTTATTTGTTGTTATTGTTGTATGCATTTGACGTGCTTACTAAGCAAAGATAAACAGCGAGTTGCGTTCGCTTGTGAAAAGTATTAATGTTACTTTCACACCGGTAGCTGTTCCAACTACAGCAATATATGATCTCTGGTGTTTAAAAACTTCGTCGTAATTATTGGTAGTATTTGCATCAAAATTCCTTTTAGATAAAATACAAGTGGCCAATATGTCAAGTTCGTGCTAGAAAAGATCCACCTTTTCATCTATATAACTACTTCAGCATGTAGAATAATTTTAAAAAAATTATAAATATCGATCGCTTGAACTTTAATTTACTGTACAAAGCCTGAACGACCGATATTAGTTTCTACAAAGTAAGTACACCCAGTTCTCAACCAATGAACTATTTTTATTATTTATGATATATAAATATATTCCCATCAGGATAATTTATGTGTGATTTGTATACATTTATTATTTCTTCTTTATTTTCTTGAGCGTGCATCAACTACTGAGGTTTTGTAAAGAACAGTAATAGAAAGAATTATGACAGAAAAAGAATTTCTTTTGAGTTATGGTAGTTCTACCAACGGCATGGCTACTTCAATACAAACAATCATTTTTACATCAAGCAGGTTTAACATTAATATTGAGAAAAAAGAAAAAGGGGAAGAATTTGTTGTAATTGATTGCTCAAGTACAGTCTTTATTATTTAATAGCCCTTATTATGAGCAGTTGAAGTCATCCTTCACCTACGCAGCACCCTATGTCCCTGAATACAGTTAAATTGAACTATCTTTCAAAGTAGGTCTTATTTTAAGATTCAACTACAAGCCATCAGTCCAATAAAATTAATCTGTCGTACACATACGTCACAATTGAGTTACCAAATCTTTTTGTCCAAAATTGGAATATCAGTCTCTGTCCCTATCGAAGTTTACCAGAATCCAAGGGTCCTGTGGACATACTCCAGCACCGTTTGAATAAAGAGTAATGTTTAGGTACCTTTATAAATCTATCTCAGCCTGAAACTTCGTCAGTAACCGACGGTATTGTGGAGCCTTTCCACCAATACCCCACTTTATATGAACCAAAGCGTACCAATAACAACTGCAACTCTCACAAAAACTCCACACATCAACAGCAAATTACCATATGATGCACACAGTAACCCTTGAATAATTTCTTTTACCTCTTTTACTCGATATTACAATAACATGGACAGTTTAACTTCTCTCGAATCTCGGTCAGACCTCAATAGGACAATCAGCATTTTTTTAAAAATAAAATAGCATCTCTCCAACACATTACTGAATTCTCTCCAGGTGTGTATCTACTCAGTACGAATGCACTGCGGCGCAGTGTGCTGAATTCAGCCCCAAATGCTGGATTACTTCCACAGCCAGACGACATGTAACTTGGATGACATACTTTCTTCGTTTTTGCCAAAATTGAATGAAGTATTCCCCAGCAGATACGCTTCGTAGCCTCGGACTGACTTCAACTACTCATAATTAACAATCAATATAATTTTCCGTGTTTTTCTTCGATCTCTGTGACCGCTGGATTACTCCTAGCAGCCATAATGAAGCCCGCTTCAGAACGTATATTTGCATCTATGGCAGCCATTTTGGTTAGACCCGCATCATGCCATGACTCCCGCACGTTTCACAGCAAAATTTTACATGCAACAAATTAACAAAAATAATTAATATACTATAAGAATACAATTTTAGAATAAAGTTTCAAATCTGTACACAAATCAGGCAATAAACTTTGACCGAGTTAGCAGCAAAAAATCGACTGTAACATAATGTTACCGCTACAGGGTCGACGTGATCCAATACAAGCTCCCTGACCGGTGCTCGAATTTCACGGCTGAGCGTTTTGCCCTCCACCAGGCTGTTTTATACATTCGCCGTCGCCGCCATCCCTTTTATGCCATCTGCTCTGACTCCCTTAGTGCCCTGCAGAGTCTTAGCAACCCTTTCTCGATCCATCCTGTCGTGTACCGAATCCAACGCTCCCTTCAGTTGCTAGCAGATAATGGCTGTCATGTTTATTTTCTGTGGGTCCCTGGCCACGTGGGTCTGCCCGGGAATAAGACTGCCAACATTGCAGCCAAGGCAGCAGCTCTTTTGCCCTGCATGGCTACCTTTTGCATCACACCACACGATATTCAACGGGCTCTTCGCCGGTGTATTGTGTCGTCCTAGCACAGTTTGTGGTTCTCACTCCACGACAACAAACTGAGAACCGTAAAACCGATCCCGACCGCTTGGAGGACCACCTCATGCTCTCTCGGCGAGAGGAGGTCATCCTGGCCTGGTTGCGGATCGGTCACTGCCGATTCAGCCACCGTCATTTGCTAACTGCTGACCCTGCACCGCTGTGCTCCTGTGGTGAATTGTTGATGGTGCGACATGTTTTACTGTCTTAATTTTAATCAGTTCCGTGTAGCCCTTAATTTTCCATCTACTCTGGAGGAACTTTTAGCTTATGACACACAAGCAGCTGCTCGAGTTTTACGTTTTATCACCATGGCTAATTTAACAAAGGATATTTAACCCTTCTATTTGTTTTTTTTTTTTTTTTTTTTTAGTCCTTCTGTTTTTACTTTCTCTTGATACTCTCCTTTCTGGCAGTTATAAATTTTTTCCAGATCTAGCGAATCTCTGTTTCGGTCTGGGCGCTAATGACCTGAGAAGTTGTGCGCCCTAAAACCACAAAAAAGGAAAAGAGAAAAAAAATCATACAACAGTTTCAGCTACCGGCCATGCCTTCTTCAGAAAATAGAACATTCACACAATCTCACAGGCACACAAGACAGTTATACACCATCACCTCCAGCTAGCGCACTTCAGTATGTATGGTTTTATGACTGTGTTGTGTGCCTGTGAATGTTCTATTTTCTGAAGAAGGCCATTACCGATAGCTGAAAGTGTTGTATGTCTGTGTCTTTTGTATGTGCATGTTGCTGCTCAACGCCACGTCTTTGCAGCAAGTTGTAAACTGTCCTTATTACTGTATTATTAACAGCCATCCTATTCCATCGCAACAGCTCTAGTGTCGTTCAAAGAAATTCTACACTTTGTAGCGTGGAAATACTTGAACATGTTTTATTTGTTGGAAGTTACTTAACTTACTGATTTCAGACTAATGCTACAAATTAATTACAGGTGATAAGAGAAACAATACTGTGAACTAGTTTGGAATTCAGTTTTCCAAAAACTGTGTCAAGTAACTAAGTTTTCAGCCCACAGACAATGGGAATATTTTAAACCTTGTAGCTAAAAACAAGCCTGAATGTAGTGGCATGCATACAATCATAGTTGAGATCAACATATGTGTAGTTATACAGCTTGCTACACCCTTCATAAATGGTACATACAGCTAAATGGTCCACCTTGTTTTTGGTCACAGTTTGGTGGTAGCCATTCATCCTAATGGACAGCTGGCTAGTGGTCATGCCTGGCGATGGTGTCGTGGATGAGTGCAACTCGTGTTAGTGTTGGTACCTGAGTTCAGAGAATGCAGAACTTTGTGTGACATCACGCCAAGACAATCTCAGCTTCACACCTGCCGGTCTGACAATAGGATCAAGTGAGTGGAGAAAATTGTATTGAAGGATCGCCAAAGGACTGAGGAATTTGTCGCATTTGTGTGGGATCTGTTCACACAATCCTGCATGAGGACTTGAAAATGAAAAAGGAACTGAGAATGCAACAGTTATAGGTTTCTCAGCAATTTCCAGATTTTATTATTAAAGCAAAGTATTTCTTTTCTGACCATGATATGCTACCAACATACATAGTTCTTCATAGTGTGATTTAAAATCCATTTAAACTATGACCATAATTTCTCTTTGCCCACTGTACAATGCCAAAATATGAGCATTCACTGGATAAGTGGGATGTTAGCAATTACTGCTTTTCTACTCTTTCAAGCAAAATTTCAATCTCTACACTGACACTATCGATAAGGTCAGTCCTCTAACCCAAGCAATACAATAACACATGAAGAACATCACATACAGCTTTCTTACACTTCAGGACATTGTGTGTGTGTGTGTGTGTGTGTGTGTGTGTGTGTGTGTGTGTGTGTGTGTGTGTGTGAATAGGGGGGGGGGACACCTGGATAATTTCAGACCAGTGAATGTACTATAGGGATAACTCCCATACCACACCAGACAAATATCTTTCCAAAGGGCATGGCCAATTTCCTTCCCCATTCTTGACAAAATCTATCCAAGCATGTACTCCATCTATAATGGCCATGATGTCAATGGGATGTTAAACACTAATCTACCTGTATTTATTTATTTATTTGGCTCACAGCTAACACTGTATTCCCAACATACAGTTAACAATTTAGGCACCTGTTCTTTCACATGTTTGTAAATGACTGCCCTAAGAGATGTTCCCTTTATGTATCAAGTTACTACATTAAGTAATTGACAACTTTTTTCACATTTGTGTGTAGTCTGGACCATTCATATAGTGTAAATAGTAGCACATGTGAATTGCCCATTCAAATGCATATTGAATTTGTTGTTTTAATGGATGTATGCAATGAAAATAATTATAAGGAAATAATAATAATAATAATATGCA
This sequence comes from Locusta migratoria, assembly GCA_026315105.1. Taxonomy (NCBI): domain Eukaryota; kingdom Metazoa; phylum Arthropoda; class Insecta; order Orthoptera; family Acrididae; genus Locusta; species Locusta migratoria. The sequence goes on along the minus strand of CM048747.1, from coordinate 569,269,183 downwards.
TACAATAATTTTCTTTTGCAGACATGTGAAGGATCTTTTAATTTTAACATCTGCCTGCCAGATGCTATCTCTCTTTTCAAATTACTTCTGGCTACTGTGGCTGTTGGTGAGTTTTTTATTGGCAAATATTATCTAATGATAATGTTCTACAAATGCTTTATTGTTTGATCTGTAAGAACCATACAAGTTCTGTAGCTTGTAAAATGATACCTGTCATATTGTGGGATAGCTTTTGCTGAGATGAACGTGCAAAGAAAAGTTAATTTAGGAGTAGTGGTTGCCAAGGAGAAAACATGACTATCACAAACAAGTACTTATTCAAAGGCTGAGTGGTGCACAAAATTTTAACAATGGAGAATGTGATTGGAGTGTCAATAACAGAGGACATACAACAACTCACTGTAACCAGGCTCTCCAAGCTGCTACAGGCACAGTGAGTTATTATCTATCCTTCATTACTGAGTGATGTGCTTGAGATATTTAATTTCTATTTAGGAGTGGACTTCAAATCCTATTGTGATTTTGCTAAGATTATATAAGAAAAGACTATTGCGATTCCATCGAATAGTTCAGTCAACTATTGCAACTGAGTGTGAGTTCCGCCTTTAATAATCTCATACTTCTTCTTAGTGCTGGGATTAAAAGTAAAGCTACCCAAGAAAAATGAGGCACATCCAGAATAGTAGAAACTCGAGGCTGGAATTCGACAATATAATGAAGGATAGTTTACAACCACCACAAAGATGTACGACATGCTGTGACGAGCATCTAAAAAGCACTCACACATACAACAGTTAAGCTATTGGCCATAGCCCTTTTTAGAAAAGAGAATTCACATAATTACACAGAATCACTTCACAGGCACACAATTGTCATCCGTGGCTACTGCTCGCTGAATCACACAATGCATTGAGAGGAGCCGAAGAGGAGGGGAGAGGATGGTTGCATGACTGTGGTAGGGATGGATACATCATAGTGTGAAGCAGCTTTTGAAATCAACACCAGCAGCTGTTCTACCTTGATTTTGACAACAGTTTGGTAGTGGTGGGTCATTTGCCCTAATGGACAGCTGGTTAGTCGTCATGCCAGTATAAAGAGTTGTACAGCAATTACATGGCTGGAATAGAAAGAGCTGGGTGGGTGGGTCGGGCAGGTTTTGTATCAGGGTCTTCCACAAGGATATGATCCCTGTGGCAGAGGATTGGTGTTCAGGGTGGCATAGGGATGGACTAGGATGTTATGGAAGTTTGAAGGGTGACATAATATCACTTTAGGAGGAGTGGGTATAATCTTGGCTAGTATCTCTCATTTCTAGGCATGAAGACAGCAGAAAATCCAAACGTTGGTGAAGGATGCAGTTTAGTGGTTCCAACTCAGGTTAGTACTGGGTGACAATGGGAGCAATGGTGAGATCTTCAGCATACTGAGAGTTCTAGTCACTGCAGATATGCCATCCACAAATGGCTAGGTTGTAAGGGATGGATTTTTAATGTGGAATGGATGGCAACTGACAAAGTGGAGGTAATGTACGTGACATCTACATCTACATACATACTCTGTAATTCACCGTAAGGTGCGTGGCGGAGGGTACACTGTACCACTACTAGGCATTTCCTTTCCTATTCCACTCCCAAATTGAACGAGGAAAAAAAGAATGCCTATATGCCTCCGTACGAGCCCTAATTTCTCTTATCTTGTCTTTGTGATCTTTACGCGAAATGTAAGTAGGCGGCAGCAAGATCGTACTACACTCAGCTTCAAATTCCGGCCCTCTAAATATACTTAACAGAAATTCACGAAAAGAACGTCGTCTTTCTTCCAGCGATCCCCAATTGAGTTGCCGGAGCATTTCCGTGACACTCGCACATTGGTCGAACCTACCGGTAACAAATCTAGCTGCTCGCCTCTGAACCGCCTCTATGTCTTCCTTCAAACCGATCTGCTGCGGGTCCCAAATACTTGAGCAATACTCAAGACGTGGTCGTACGAGCGTTTTATACGCAGTCTCCTTTACAGGTGAAGTACATCTTCCCAAAATTCTCCCAATAAACCGAAGTCGGCTGTCTGCCTTACTCACAACTGTCCTTACATGCTCGTTCCATTTCATATCGCTCTGCAATGTTACGCCTAGATATTTGAACGACGCGACCGCATCAAGAAGCTCACTACTGATGCTGTATTCGAACATTATAGGATTGTTTTTTCTACTCATGCGCATCTCCTTACATTTTTCTACATTGAGAGCTAGCTGCCATTCTTCGCACCAACTAGAAATTTTGTCTAAGTCAACCTGTATGCTATTACAGTCAGTTACAGACGACACCCTCCCATACACCACAGCATCATCAGCAAACAGCCGCAAATTACAACTTACTCTGTCCATCAGATCATTTATATAGATAGAAAATAATAGCGGTCCTATCACACTCCCCTGGGGCACGCCTGACGATACGCTCGTCTCTGATGAACACTCGCCGTCGAGAACAACGTACTGCGTTCTATTACTTAGGAAGTCTTCCAGCCAGTCACAAATCTGTGAACCTATTCCATAAGCTCGTATCTTCGTTAGCAGTCTGCAGTGTGGTACCGTGTCGAACGCCTTTTTGAAGTCGAGAAAAACACAATCCGCCTGTTGCCCTTCGTCCATGGCTCGCAAGACGTCATGTGAGAAAAGGGCAAGCTGAGTTTCACATGAACGATATTTCCTAAACCCGTGCTGATTCATGGAAAGAAGCTTTTCCGTTTCAAGGAAATTTACTATATTCGAACTGAGAATATGCTCCAAAATTCTACATGAAACCGATGTCAACGATATTGGCCTGTAATTGTATGGGTCAGTTCTCTTTCCTTATACACAGGAGTCACCTGCGCTTTTTTCCAATCACTAGGAACTTTGCGCTGAATTAAAGATTCACTATAAATGCAAGCTAAGTAGGGGGCCAATGCCGCAGAATAGTCTTTGTAAAACCGATCTGGTATTCCATCCGGACCAGCAGACTTTTTCTTATTTAGCTCTCTCAGCTGCTTCTCTACACCTATTGCTATGTCCCCCATTTCGGAATTAGTACGTTGATTAAATGATGGTATATTTGTGCGGTCCTCCTGCGTGAAAGATTTCTTAAAGTTTAAATTTAGAACTTCAGCTTTCCGTTTGCTTTCTTCTATTACTGCCCCGGAATGATCAACTAGTGACTGGACAGTGGGCTTTGACCCGCTTATCGATTTTACATAGGACCAGAATTTTTTCGGATTCTTGGAAAGATCTTTTGCTAAGGTATGGCCGTGATAATTATTGTATGCTTCACGCATCGATCTTTTTATAGACGCACGAATCTCTACTTACTTTTGCCTGTCATCATTTGCGTGTTCTTTTTTGAATCGAGAGTGCAACAGCCTTTGCTTTCTCAGCAGCTTTCTAACATTATTATTATACCACGGTGGATCTTTTCCATCCTTAATCGTCTTTACTGGCACATATTTCTCTAACCCCTCCTTAACAATGCATTTAAATTTAGTCCACAAGTCCTCTACATCCATAGTCCCAGAATTAAACTATGCCCATTCATTTTCTAAGTGCGATCGTAACATTTGCTTGTCGGCTTTACCCAACAAAAACACGCTCCTAGCCTTCTTGACTGGTTTATGAACTTTGGTCACCATCAACGCTATGACGATATCATGATCACTAATTCCTGTCTCTACACAGACATCATTAATAAGGTCAGGCCTGTTTGTGGCTATAAGGTCTAGAATATTTCCATTGCGCGTGGGTTGCCGGTTTAACTGCTCAAGATAGTTTTCGGAGAATGTGTCCAAAAGTAGCTCGCAAGACTGCTTGTCTGTACTGCCTGAAATGTAACTAGCGAGGTCCCAATCTATACTCTTAAGGTTAAAGTAACCTCCAACTAATATTGCATGGCCCGGATACCTATGCACTACCTGGTGTAGACTTTCCTTGAATGATTCTAAAACTGCTACAGCAGCACTGGGGGGCCGGTAAAAACACCCAACTATTAACTTTACTTCTTTTAGACCTGTTATGCGTGCCCAGATAACTTCACAGTTACCTCGATCTCAGTAGAAACAATATTTTTGTGCACAGCGATGAACACTCCTCCTCCGGTTGTATCAGATCTATCTTTCCGATATACATTCCACGCTTCACTAAATATTTCTGAACTTGCCACATCATCATTTAGACAGTTTTCGGTGCCTAAAACTATCTGAGCGCAATAACTTCCATGCAGCGCTGCAAACTTGGGAACTTTGTTTCTAATACTCTGTAAGTTCGCGGCTAATATTTTTATGTTCAAATTTTTGTTCTGAACGTGGCCTGAATTCACTGTTCGAATGCTGACAGGCGAGTGCTCATCAGAGTTAGCGCCTAGCCTAAAAAACCCCCATGTGCATTCCACAAGTACTCTGCTACCCGATTAGCCACTTCCTTAGTGTAGTGCACCCCTGATCTATCTAGGGGCACCCTACAATTCCCCACCCGATAACGCAGATCCAGAAATCTGCAGCCATGACTGTCACAGAGTCGGCGAAGCCTCTGGTTCAGACCCTCCACTCGGCTCCAAACCAAAGGACCCCGATCAACCCTGGGAACAATGCTACAAATCGACAGCTCTGCTTGCACTCTGCGTGCGAATGCAGCAGCCTTCACCAATTCCGCCAGCTGCCCGTAGGACCTGAGGATGTCCTCAGAACCCAAACGACAAGCGTCATTGGTGCCGACGTGAGCCACGACTTGCAGTCGACTGCACCCCGCACCCTCGATAGCCGCCGGCAAGGCCGCCTCCACATCTCGGATGAGGCCCCCTGGCAAACACACCGAGTGCACGTTGGAATTCCTTCCAGATCTGGACGCTATCTGCCTAAGGGGCTCCATCACGCGCCTGACATTGGAGCTCCCAATAACTAATAATCCCCTCCCCCCGTGCACCTGCTCGGACCCTGCTGAAGGAGTGGCCACACTTTCACTCACAGGACGAACGGGCGCGAACGGACGTCCAGCCTCCACATTGGCCTTCCGCCTCGAGCGACATGAACGCCGTACAACCCGCCATTCCCATTGCGGAGAAGTCGGCTCGACGACGTCCGGTACACCTGAAGGTGCCTCGGTAGCAGGGACAGAGAGCATAGCGTGAGACACCTGAGGTGTCCCACTCGACGCACCAGACTCCCCACCCTCGCTGCACCCCGAGACAGCAGCCTGAAGACGGCTGACCGTAGCCAACAGCACGCTCAGCTGTTCGCGAACCGCAGCCAACTCCTCCTGTGTCCGCACACAGCAGGCACACATCCTATCCATCCTATCGATACAATTAACAGCAATTAACAACTTTAAAGGAGCTTAGTATTCTAATGAAGGCGGCTGGCTGCTGACTTAACTGTGGTCAGTGGTAAGTACACTGTCGAATCAACAAAAGTGAGTCCGGCAGCTTTAGCGCTGTTAACGCTGCGGCACTCGTGGCAGCTGGCACTGGACTGACTGATAACGAGCTTAGTAACGGTCTCTGACTTGTTTTGAAATACACCGGTCAAAGATGAAGACTAAACACAACGGTATTTATCAAATACAATAGAATAAACTATTAAAACAGTAGTACAAACGAAATCTGCAAGTACGCAGGAATAAACCTCTTAAAACAGTACTACCGAAAATGAACTAGACTGGCAAATTAAATTTGACACAAATTAAATTCAGATACTTAGCGCTGTAACGATGTGGCACTGGTGACAGCTGGCACTGGATTCTGGCATCTTCCTCTTCAATAAAATTCAACAGATTGAAATGTTACAGTAGTGCTTGGCAGTGTTTTCCTCAGAACACTTTTCATTGCAGAGGTGATAGGCTTTTGTAAACCCATGATATTCTTTGCTCTCTCTTCTCTCTGTTGACCTAATTCTAGCAGATACAGCTTTTTTACATTATGCTTATCCTTATTCTAGTTCGGGTTATTTCTCATGAAAATTGTTCCAGCATTGAAACAAGCAATAACTATCAAGGAGAAAAGAGAGATAGCGGCCACTTTCTCATTTTACTGATTGATGTAATGTCATTTGATCAATGCTTTCTATGCCCCCTTTGGTTTCAGTGTAGTAGAGATATTTTTTTTTTTGTCGACTCGTCGCCCTTGCCACGATTGTGTTTCATGGAAAGAAGTAGGAGATTCTTAGTAGGCTTCAGTCTGGAGATGTATGAAACCAAGGTAACTGGTACATTGCGTACCAACCCAAGTTAACTTGTCCTCATTGTAAAGCTCCTCAGCTAGTTCTGTGGATGTATAACAAAAATCTGTTGTCATATCCTTTCCACTTCCTGCCAGCGGATTCACTAGACATCTAACAACTGCCTTTGCACTCTGTTCCTTGACAGGTCGTTCATCCTTTCCTCTTTAGACCTCCATTTTTATAACATACCAGGTGTGTGCATCTGATAACCTAATCAATATGCCATACTTCAAGGCTTGTCTTTCATAAAGACCTTAAAGGGACATCTTCCTCGAAATAGGGAGAGCATTTCATCCAGTTCTACACTTGGTATGTATTACTTTGCCAGCTGCGGTGGCCGAGGGGACTGCACGGCGACTACAGTCAGAGGTTCAAATCCCCCCCTCTGGCATGGATATTTGTACCATCCTTAGTATTAGCTAATTCATAAGTAGTTTATAAGTTTAGGGACTGATGACCCCATAGTTAAGTCCCATAAGCTCTACAAACATTTGAACATTTTTGCAGTACTTCATAAAAATTTCATCAGTTTTGTCGAAAACTTCACAAAGGTGGAAAAACTCATACTCCTTTCATGTTTTGGTTTTTTTTTATCATTAAATCTAATCAGGGACAGACATTCTCCACATTGAATAAAACTCATTGTAGCTATGTAGATTTTCTCTCGCAGTACTTTCCTCCATAAGTCCTCAAGAGGCAGTTTAGTGTCATTATTTGCACCCATGAATATCAAAATACCAATAAAGGCATGCATTTCTTTCATGGTTGTAAGTTTTAAGTTCTTATTACGAGCCTCTTGGTTTGTACAGTCCACAATAATCTTCATTATTTCAGGAGTTATAAACTTTTTGAAAGATTCTGACACATTCGAGGTCAAGCCTTCATGAATCAAACCTTTACGAAAATTCACTATATTTTGTACTGACCTGCATACTTGTATTGGAGGCCAGTAATATATGCCCTACCACTTTTTGCTGTAACAATGATGCTGGAAGCAGCTGTGTGCTGTTCATCAGGGGATGAACCCCGTGAACTTGACTCATTTTCAATTGTTGTGTCACTATTGTATGTCACAACTGTATAATCTGCTTCTGGATCACTTTCATCACCGTCACTTGCTTCATTTATTATAGCTGACACCTCTTTATCTGTGAGAAACCTCTGATACTGACGAGAAGAGAGACATTTTATTAGAACTGCAATTAATGTACAACTACTTGTACAACAAAGGAGAACAACAATGACAACATAATACTGCAGTACCAACAGTCAGAAACTGCATTTCCTTCTGTCATATTGAGAAATATTTTAATAAGATAAGTTGTCTCACCAATGTCTAAAGGGGGGACAGGAGACGCAAATATGCCTGCACTTAAATGTAATTGACAGATTTCAATAATTCACAAAAATTATAAAATAATGACAGCATCTACTGTATATATTTTTCTACGATGACTTAAATTCTTGCTCCTTACTCCAACAAATACCGTAGTTACTTTACACAAAATAAATAGTTCCCCCACCCCCTCCTAGAGGTTAACTGTTGTATATGTGTTTTATGTGCCTATCATAGTTCGTCATACATCTTTGCAGTGAGTTATAAACTACACTCAGTTTATTGTTCTTTTAAAGGTGTGTTCTGTTTAATCCTCTACATTTCTCAATGTCCCTCAAATAGTTACTGATTTATTTTATTTAGTTATTTTATTATTATTATTTTTTATTTTTATTTTTATTTTATTTTATTTTATTTTATTTTATTTTATTTTTTTTTTTTTTTTTTTGTTCCTCATATCTTTCCCTTACTATATGTATTGTAAGGAAAAATGGAGCCATTTACTAAAAATAAAGACATAAAAAATCTTTGTGTGTGTAAGAGCATTTTTATGTTTTCTATGTACCTTGTTTATTCCTTGTTTTTCATAATTTATGACTTAGTTTCTTTACTTCTTGTAAAAAGTGTTCTTGTCCTTTGTTACTTTGATGAGAAACGTTATCCTTAAATAAAAGAATGTCTTGATTGCAAATATTTTATATTATAATATATTTTGTCCGGTTAGGGTATCTTCATATATCTTAGAAAGAAGTTATCTGCCTCTGTTGTTGATCGCGGAAAGGCACAAATAACAGAAAACAACTTGATAGCTTTCAGCTGTTAAGGCCTCAAGTCACACACACACACACACACACACACACACACACACATGAACTTTTACCTCCATACTACTAGTTGTCATCCACCACATCAACGCACAGGAGTTCTACACACACTCATCAAGAGAGCTTATGCTATTTCCGATTGTGATAATTTGACAGAGGTACTGGTGATCTTGATCTTGTTTTCAGACAGAATGGTCTACTGATCATCAAAACAGTTGAGCATTCCAATTTGGACAACCATGTGAACCACCCATGGTCTCTTCCAAAACATAATTTCTGATTAATCTTCCAGGTTGTATGGCCATTGTCCAGGTGTTCCTGGCATTGCTCAGTTTGCCATCAGAGAGTGGCGTAAATGCTGTCTAAAATGACTGTGGTTGGAGTTTCATATGAGCAGCATAGATAATCTTTGTCAAGGACAAAACTTAACTATCAATTGCTATGAGTCAAAGATAAAAACATACCTCACTATTCTGAAGAGAGACAGTCCATATATCTCTTAGTTTCAGGACTTTTTCCGTCCTGTTAAAATTGTCGCCATGCTAATATATTTCAGTTGCTTCTCTATACATCCTTGGATAATAGGTCATCATTCTATATAAAAATGGAGTTTCATGCACTAATCTCAACTGAAGATGGCAGCCAGGTGGACTGCCGAAATTTTGTGTCAGAAGAATTATAAAATCCTGCTACAAATTTGTGAAGAAAAGCAACAGTTATTAAACCAGAAAAGTCTATGAAATTATGTGAACCACATCATTTTAAGTCCATTCAGCTATTCAGGAATCATTCCTCACAAACAGGGTATTCATGACTTCATTGCTATTACAGTGTCAGGAAATGTTTTGGCGTTGGTGCAGTATGATTTTCTTGAGCATGTAGTGCAGAAGTAATCCTGGCAATATGGAGAATGCAAGTAAAATGCTGGAGCTGGACTTTGGGATATTTCAACACTAGTACCGAAGTAGTGAACACATAAGCGAAATCCAGTTATCAGTGCAGAGTAGAAAAAAAGAAAAGCACAAAGACATAGTTGCTAGAGTGTATAGAAAGCTCCCATAACTGTGCTGTTTAATAAATGGTAACAATGCCCACATAGTACTAGGGACTGAAAGTTGGCTGAAACCATATGTAAACAGTAACTCAGATTGGAATGTATATTGCAGAGATAGGTTGGACAGTGAAGGAGAGGGTGTGTTTTTAGAGAAAAAAGTGCAATAGTATCGAAAGAAATTGACTTAGATTCAAAATGTGCATTTGGGTGAAGGTCACAGTTAAAGCAGGCTCAAACATGGTAATTGGATGTTTCTCTAGGCCCCCTCGCTCAGCTGTTGTGGCAGAACACCTGAAGGAAAATTTGGAAAATATTTAGATTAGGTTTCTTGATCATGCTATAGTTTTTGGAGGAGATTTTAATTTACTGGATATAGACTGGAAGACTCCAACATTTATGACAGATGGCAGGTACAAAGAATCCAGTGAAACTGTTTTAAGTGCATTATCTAAAAACTACCTTTGAAACAGCACCACCCCTTTTCGAAGTGGTTTAAACTGTTTCAATGACGCCAGATTAAAAAACAAAATTGAAAAAAGAACCCTCACTGTAGGTGGGTGACATAAAAGAACTGATTACTTATCTTTTTATCATCTGGCCAACGAACATTGCATAGTTGCAATGTCTGCTCTCCACTAAATGGCAAAATGTGTGTCTGAGGATCCAATAAAGAAAAATCAGAAGTACTTGATGAAATTACTTATGGAAAACATTTTTTTATATTTCCATTTTAATGAAAACAAACACAGACATTTGATTGCGCAATGTCTGAAAATTCAGCAGAAGATTACAGAGCTGCTTACAGTCCCTCATCCAGATACAGTGTGCTGAAACATGGCTTCTCTACAAAAGTACTGCCAAATAAGATTAATGAATGATAATGTTTTGCAGTTCTCAAATAAACAACATGGTAATACATTCAATATGTCAAAATGTGTAACTTACACACATTACAATTATTTAGTTCAGTTTGTGTATGTGTTTCATGAAATTTGTATTTAATGTAATACACAAACTTAAAGTTATGTTTTGACTCATGTTAAACTTACTCAGTTTATTTACTGTATTGGTGATTTCGAAGTGCACACATGTACTTTTTGACAATATTGTGTAGGTGTATTATTATTGAGACTCGTAATTTTAGTGTGTTTCAATTTGTGGTCTAATTTTTTTATAAATACAGACTTGTATAAAGTCGTAGTAGTTTTGTTAATTTCGAAGATGGTTTCTTAGTACCAAACCGATAGATGAAATGAGTGGTACATTTGTAATAAGTATTTAATTTAGGATCCAATGATATATAAAACATGATCTGCACTAATTTATTTAAATAAAAATTAAATATGTAATAATGTTGTGCAATAGTTATGACAAGTACTATTGTTGTTTTTGCAAGTTTATGGGACAGAATATTCCATATCCATGCGTAAAGCATCTTTAGGTTTTTTTTAGTTTTATTTATGAAAGTATCAAAGTTGAAAATTATGTAAAAAGACAGCAAAAGTTATGTTTAAATCAACATACTATTTCTTAAACATGTTTTATTAATAGTATTTTAAACAGAGTGCAAAAATGTGATATTTTACATGTCCAGTGATGAAGTTTTGTTTAAGTGTCCAAAGTTCGTGTTTGTGATGTTGGCAACACTAACCTACTTGCGATGTATGGTATGTGCAACATATCAGAAACATTACACCTTGAGCAGTTAAACAGAGAACTGACCTGTGCAATAAGATATTAAACCTTCTGGTGACAAACATACCCAAACTATTCAAAACAGTTAATGCAGAACAGGGAATCAGGGACTATAAAGGGGTTGCAGCATCGATGATTTCAGCTGTAAATAGGAATATTAAAAAATGTTGGAAGATTTTTCTGTTTAACAAAAGAGACAAAAAGCAGATTTCAGAGTACTTGACAGCTCAACACAGAAGTTTTATCTCAAATACAGATAGTGTTGTGGAACAGGGAACAGTGGACAAAGTTCAAAACCATCATACATTATGCATTAGATAAGTATGAGTATGTGGGGTGGGGGCCAGAGCTCGCCATATATAAACTCGACCGTTACTGCAGTATTCCGCAGTTGATTTCCACAGCCAATGGTTCCCGACCCGCCCACAATCGTCTTCCATGGGTATAACTTTTCACATTGTTATTATTTTACTGTTTATTGCCATAATATCATATTCTGTACATCCTTCTTAATATTTGTAACATTATTTAATTGCAGTCGGCCTGAAGATGGTCTCACAAACAGAATGAAACCGGTTGCCTAAGAACAATAAAAATTCTCTTGCATTCGAGACTGTGTTTTTCAAAAATATAATTTTGTTAACGATCGCTGTTTCTCCAGAAATGCATTTTAAAATTATAGATGAGTATGGGTAAAACTGCAGTCTGTTGCCTATATTTTTAGCATGGCATGTATGTTGGCAACTGTAGATACAGTAAAACCTCGTTTTTACATTCTCGGTTTTTACGTTTTCCCGCCATTTACACCATTTTTTGTTGGTCCCGTCAAATTTCCTATGTTTACAATGTTAATTTACCCTCGTTTTTGCATTAACATATTTACGCTTTTCCCGCATTTTACACTTTTTGAAAGCATGTTCGTGAAGAAGAATGACATAATGTACATAAACTGACACTAACATGGCTTTCCCCTTAAAGTATAGTGCTTAAAAATTATTCGCATTCGAGTTTCTTGACACTTTGAGTTTATTCAAACATATATTTCGCGTTTTGTTGTTGACTTAAAGACGCACCTATTTGTGGCAATGTAGTTCTTCTTTTCACCAGATTCTTTGGCAGAGCACCTGGCATGTACTCAGACAAACAGAACGGTTTGTTAACGAGAGAATGACGCTGATTTGTGGCGGTGTAGTTTGTCTTTCCGCTAGCTTCTTTGCCAGAGCGGCTGGCGTGTACTCAAACAGTAAGAATCAGTTGCTTTGTTGAAGTGAGAATAAATAGTTGCTTTGTTTTTGTGATACATATTTCTGATTAATAAATAACTTTATCTGTCAAAGTTGGGTATCATAATACCCACAACCTCAAAAAAGTGATAATAGTGAGAGATGCCGATCCTATGCAAACATCACAAAAATACTTATGCATATGTTTGTACTCGAGAACGCGAATAAATTTTTGAATATTGTCGTGTGAAATATCGAAAAAATACAAAAAGAACGGAAATAATTAATTCCGGTAAAAGACAGTAATTTCGAAGATGTGTTACATAGCCTGGCAGCGACATCCAAATGATATCTATCGAAGCGGTTCAGGTAATTTTGAAGATGTGTTATAGCCCAGCAGTGGCGTCCTCGAATATATTGAATGAAATTACGTAAAAAATTTCTACTTCCCATAAAAATACGTTTGCCTGGCGCATAAAATAGCGGCATCCTCGATTATAATGACTGAAATTATGTCAAAAATTTCCACTTCCCATAAAATTACCAGTTCTACCTGGCACTTAAAATAGTGGCTTCCTCGATTATAATGAATGAAATTACGTAAAAAATTTCTACTTCCCATAAAATTACCAGTTTTGCCCTGTCGAGTATTTAGATGTCTATTATGTACATATGTTGTTGTTAAGGTCTTCAGTCCGGAGACTGGTTTGATGCAGCTCTCCACCCTACTCTATCCTGAGCAAGCCTTTTCATCTCCTCATAAGAACGGCAACCCACATCCACTTGAATCTGCTTACTATACGCGTCTCTTGGTCTCCCTCTGCGATTTTTACCCCACACACTTCCCTCCAATGCTAAATTTACGATTCCTCGATGTCTAAGAATGTGTCCTACCAAGCGATCCCTTCTTTTAGTCAAGGTATGCCAAAAATTCCTTTTCTCACCAATTCTGTTAAGTACCTCTTCATTAGTTATGCGATTTACCCATCTAATCTTCAGCATTCTTCTGTAGCACCACATTTCAAAAGCCTCTATTCTCTTCCTGTCCGCACTGCTTATCGTCCATGTTTCACTCCCGTACAAGGCAACACTCCACACAAATGCCTTCAGAAAAGACTTCCTTACACTTAAATTAATATTCGATGTTAGCAAATTTCTCTTTTTCAAATATGCTTTTCTTCCCATTGCCATTCTGCATTTTATATCCTCTGTACTACGACCATCATTTGTTATTTTACTGTCCAAGTAACAGAACTCATCTACCTCCTTTACTGCTTCGTTACCCAATCTAATTCCTTTGGCATCGTCTGATTTTCTAAGACCGCATTCCATTATTTTTGTTTTGCTCCTGTTAATGTTCATTTTATACACTGTCTTCAATACACTGTCCATTCCATTCAACTGCTCTTCCAGGTCCTTTGCTGTCTCTGACAGAATCACAATGTCATCAGCAAAAACGCAATGTTTTTATTTCTTCCCCCTGAACTTGCTTTCCTTCCCCGCCTGCTCGATGTAAAAATTAAATAACATCGGAGAAAGGCTACAACCCTGTCTTACTCCCTTCCCAACTGATGCTTCCCTTTCCATGCCCTTCGAGTCTAATAACTGCGGCCTGGCTTTTGTACAAGTTGTAAATAACTCTCCTTTCCCTGTATTTTACCCCTCATGACTTCAGTATTTGAAAGAGTGTATTGCAGTCAACATTGTCAAATGCTTTCTCCAAATCTACAAAAGCTAAAAATGTAGGTTTGCCTTTCCTTAATCTATCTTCTAAGATAAGACGTAAAGTGAGTATTGCCTCCCGGGTTCCTATGTTCCTCCTGAATCCAAACTGATCTTCCACGAGGTCAGCTTCTGCCAGCTTTTCCATTCTCCTGTAGATAATTTCGTGTTAAAATTTTGCAACCATGACTTATCAAACTGATGGTTCTGTAATTTTCACACCTGTCTGTGCCTGCTTTTTTTGGAATGGGGATTATTACATTTTTCTTAAAGTCTGAGGGCATTTCGCCTGTCTCATACATCCTACACACCAGTTCAAATAGTCTTGTCATGGCTGGCTCTCCCAGAGACTTTAGTAGCTCTGAGGGTACATCATCTACTCCTGGGGCCTTGGTCTTTCAAGGCTCTGTCAAATTCATCTCTCAGTATAGTATCTCCTATTCCATCTTGATCTACTTCCTCTTCCTCTCTTCCAACATCGTCTCTAAGTTCATTTCCTTTGTAGAGATGCTCTATGTACTCTTTCCACCTTTCAGCTTTCCCTTCTTTGCTGAGAACTGGTTTCCCATCTGAGTTCTTGATATTTGTAGAGTTGCTTTTCTTGTCCACAAATGTGTCTGTTATTTTCCTGTAGGCGGTGTCTACTTTTCCCCTTGTTATACATTCTTCTACAGATTTGCATTTGGCTTCTAGCCACTCCTGCTTAGCCATTTTGCACTTCCTGTCAATCTCATTTTTTAGTCGTCTGTACTCCATTTTGCCTGTTTCATTTACTGCATTTTTGTATTTTCTCCTTTCGTCAATTAAATTTAGTATTTCAATATAAAAAATAGACGAAGATTACTCACCAGGCGAAGGAGCACAGGTGTGACAGCATCACAAATAAATAAATGAATACACACACACACACAATCGCAAGCTTTCGCAACCCAGTTGCGTCTTCAGGCAGTAGGGAAGGAGAGGGAAAAGGAAATGATGAGGGTTTTAAGGAAGGGGGTAAGGAGCCATTCCAATCCCGGGAGAGGAAAGACTTACCTTGGGGGAAAAAAAGGAGGGTAAACAAATGCACACATGCCCACACATTCACACAGACACAAGTACACCTAGGCAGACATACTGTAGAAAGCAAAGAAGTTACGTTATAGAACTTCTATAACGTAACTTCTTTGCTTTCTACAGTATGTCTGCCTAGGTGTACTTGTGTCTGTGTGAATGTGTGGGCATGTGTGCATTTGTTTACCCTCCTTTTTTTCCCCCAAGGTAAGTCTTTCCTCTCCCGGGATTGGAATGGCTCCTTACCCCCTTCCTTAAAACCCTCATCATTTCCTTTTCCCTCTCCTTCCCTACTGCCTGAAGACGCAACTGGGTTGCGAAAGCTTGCGATTGTGTGTGTGTGTGTATTCATTTATTTATTTGTGATGCTGTCACACCTGTGCTCCTTCGCCTGGTGAGTAATCTTCGTCTATTTTTTATATTTTATTTTTCCTGCTAGGAATTTTTCGTCTTAATAATCGTTTCATATATTTAAATTTAGTATTTCCTGTGATATCCAAGGATTTTTCGTAGGTCTTGCCTTTCTACCTATTTTGTCCTCTGCTGCCTTCACTATTTCATCTCTCAATGCTACCCATTCCTCTTCTACTGTTTTATTTCCCCCTGTTTCTGTCAATTGTTGCCTAAAGCTCCCTCTGAAATTCTTAAGAACTTCAGGTTCCTTCAATTTATCCAGGTCCCATTTCCTTATTTTCCTACCTTTCTGCAGTTTTTTCAGCTTCAGCCTACAGTTCATAACTAACAAGTTATGGTCAGAGTCTGTATCTGCCCCTGGGTATGTCTTGCAGTTTATAAACTGGTTCCAGAATCTATGTCTTACCATTATAAAATCTATCTGATACCTTTCGGTGTCTCCTGGTCTCTTCCATGTATACAACCTTCTTTTGTGATTCTTAAACCACGTGTTTGTTACGATTAAATCATGTTCCATGCAAAATTCTACCAGGCAACTTCCTCTTTCATTCCTTCTGCCCAGTCCATATTCACCTATTATTTTTCCTTCTCTTCCTTTTTCTACTGCCGAATTCCAGTCTCCCATCACAATTAAGTTTTCCTCTCCCTTAACTGTCTGAATAATTTCCTTTAGCTCCTCATATATTTCTTCGATCACCTCATCATCGGCAGAGCTAGTTGGCATATAAACCTGTACTACTGTTGCCGGTGTTGGCTTCGTATCTATCTTGACAATGATAATGTGATCACTGTGCTGTTCATAGTTGTTTACCCGCATTCCTAGTTTCTTATTCATTATCAGTCCTACACCTGTGATACCCCCAATTGATTTTGTATTTATAATCCTGTACTCACCAGACCAGAAATCCTGTTCATCCTGCCACCGAACTTCACTAATCCCCACTATATCTAACTTCAACCTATCCATTTCCCTTTTTAAATTTTCTTATTTTCCTACCCGATTAAGGGATCTAACATTCCATGCTCTGATCCGTAGAATGCCAGTATTGTCTTTCCTGATGACAACATCCTCCTGAGTAGTCCCCGCCCGGAGATCCGAATGGGGCACTATTTTACCTCCATATATCACACATAAACTACGAAAATACAAGGCTGCTCCATTAAGCATATTTTGCCATTTAAAACATTATTTCCTGCATTTTACAAGCGTAAAAACGAGGTTGTACTGTATATCATTTCTGGACCAGAGATTCGGGCGCTATGCGGTCTCTCATACTTAAGAAAAAACCTTGTTTAATCTATACCTAACCTAAGTTTTACTTAAAATGATCACTGTTTCATACAGATCACAAAATAAATAAAACATATACCTGCTCTATGGTTGACTGCTGTGGTGTTGCCAACATTTGCAGAGCGTGGGCAACAGACTCTGCAGTTTAGCGTGAGTATGTCCTAAGCAAGATCATAGGAGATGGAAAGTGCAGTGTTCCTGGTGAGACAGAAGTTGCGATGACTGTGCTGTTACAATCAACCCCTTATGCTGAGACACAGCACCGAAATTATTACATGGTTAGTTCATATATGCACCACATCTCGTCAATTTAACTCGAGCAATGTTTTCTTCTTTTAAAGTTTATGATTATGTAAAGATTTGGCCTGGAGCTATCACCTAGAATTCAGGCTAAGACTTTGTTCCGTAGCAGGGAGAGAACACAGTGAGAATACACTTAACTGAACAAAAAACCACAAGACAATTGACTTTTACGAACATCTTGTATTATGCCCCGTAAGCTACGATTACATAAGATCTGTACTGCATCAAGTCTCAAGATGAAATTAACTTAAAACTATTTCGACAAAACTCATTTCATTTTTCTTAACAATATATGTGTAAACTCCATGTCTACACAGTCTCTACCGAAGCTTGTTTATGTCTTGCTAAGTTGTGCGACGGCCTACTGTCTATGGACCGCCTCACCTGCTCGCTCCCGCTTACCTGTGCACACGAGTGCATTGCACACAGTGACATACATTTTACTTATCAATATATGATGAATCCGCACATCTCGTGGCGATACAGTACAATAGTGTACAGTTAAATTAGCTGTTATACTACAAAATCAGCCACCATGGTACAACAACTGAATTAGAGAATTGCTATGTAAACAAGGAATTTCACTGCAAACGTAAACATAACGAAAGATTTGCAGACAAACGAAAATTACATGAAGCGAAATGCAGTAAGATGGGGGCTATGTGAGAGGCATTCAACGAATTCAAAAGTAAAGGTCTATGTATTGACTTGGACGAAAATCCTAAGAAATTTTGGTCTTATGTGAAAGGGGAAATTGTATCAAAACAAAATGTCCAGACACTCTGTGACGAAAATGCTACTGAAACAGAGTATGACACACTAAAGGCTCAAATACTAAATGTCTTTTTCCAAAGCTGTTTCACAGAGGAAGACTGCACTGTGGTTCCTTCTCTAGATTGTTGCACAGATGACAAAAAATTGACGCATGTTGTAGGGAATGGAAATTGAATGTCAATGTAGATAAGTGTAATGTGCTACAAATGCATAGAAAGAAAGATACTTTATCATTTAGCTGTACTATATCAGGTCAGCAACTAGAAACAGTTAATTCCATAAAGTATCTGGGAGTAGGCATGTGGAGTGATTTAAAACGGAAGACCATATAAAATTAATCATTGGTAAAGCAGATGCCAGACTGAGATTCATTGGAAGAATCCTAAGGAAATGCAGTTCGAGAACAAAGGAAGTAGGTTACACTACACTAGTTGGCCCACTGCTTGAATATTGCTCACCGGTGTGGGATCCGTTCCAGGTTGATAGAAGAGGTAGAGAAGATCCGATGGAGAGCAGTGTGCTTCTTTACAGGATTATTTAGTAATCATGAAAGCGTTACAGAGATGATTGATAAACTCCAGTGGAAGACTCTTCAAGAGAGATGCTCTGTAGCTCGGTACAGGCTTTTGTTTAAATTTCGAGAACATACCTTTACCAAGGAGTCAAGCAGTATATGATTCCCTCCTACGTATATCTCACAGAGAGATTATGAGGATAAAATCAGAGAGATTAGAGCCCACACAGAGGCATACCGACAGTCTTTCTTTCCGTGAACAATACAAGACTGGAATAGGAGGGAGAACCGATAGTGGTACTCAAGGTACCCTCTCCCACACACAGTCAGTTGGCTTGTGCAGTATGGATGTAGATGTAGGTATTTGAGGAAAATCCTGCTGCAAACTGATGTCAATGATATTGGCCTGTAATTTTGTGGATCACTCCTATAGCCTTTCTTGAATATTGAAGTGGCCTGTGCAACTTTCCAGTTTTTGGGTACGGAATGTTCACTGAGTGATCGGTTTTATAAGATAACTGGGTCTGGGGCTATTGCAACAGCATACTCTGAAAGGAAACTAATTGGTATACAATTGGGACCAGGAGACTTACTTTTGTTAAGTGATTTAAGTTGCTTTAATACACTAGGAGTATTAACTTCTAAATTATGCATGCCGTTCTTGATACGGATTGTGGAGTATTTGCTTCGTCGTCTTTCTTGAAGGAATTTCAGAAGGCTGTGTTAAGTAATTCGGCTTTAGCATCACCATTACTATCACATAGTGAAAGTATTGATTGTGTTTTACTGCTAGTATACTTTACATACAATCTGAATTTCTTAGGATTCTCTACCAATTTAGGTGACAGGGCTTTGTTGTGGAGTTTATTATAATCTTCTTTCATTGAATTTAAAGTTAAATTTAAAGTTTCTGTAAAGGACTGATAGTCTTGAAGATTTTTTGTCTGTTTAAATTTGGTGTGCTTTTTTCTTTGCTTTTGTGTATGAAGTTGTAGCACGTCAACCTGCAGCAAACTTCAATTCCCATTAGAAATATATTGTGTACAAATGGCTACAATAATAAAACTGATCTGATTCCATACCAGGAACACTAGATGAGCTGCAGAATGTAACCTAGCCTGGGAGGGGGATGGCAAAAACATGGGAGACTTATTATTCATCACACAGAATGCAAATAGCCAATGACCCTTTGGACAGTGAAAATCATCGTATTATTTTAAAAATGGTAAATCTGATTGGAATGTCAGTAATAGAGGATAGATAACAACTCACTGTAAAGAGGTTCACTGAGCTGCTGACAGGCACGAAAAATAGACAATCACATTCATACACACATTCACGGCCATCATCAGAAAAAGAAACACATACATTCGCATAACACGCATTCAATCACCATGTCTGGCCACTCCAGTGCTACAAGCTTCCAGACTGAGGAGTGTGAGGTAGGGAGTGGAGGGGGAAGGATGCCAGCAAAGGTTGGGGAACTTTCCATCCCCACCCTTATGTGTGAATGTGATTGTCTATGTTTTTGTGCCTGACAGCCACTCAGTGACCTTCTTTACAGTGACTTGTCATTGTCTTATTTTTCACTTTTTACTTTATGTTAAGCAATTTAGTCTAAGAAATCTGTGGCTAATTAGATTTCTTCTTCATCCTTTTTATAGGCTCCTTTAAGAGGGTTTTGGCTGCTGTGGGTTACAGTTCTGTCTCCATGGTTCTTCCAACAGGCTCCAAGAGAAGAAATTGATGAAAAGAAGCAGAGAAAGTTGGAAAGAAGAATGAAGCGTCACTGAGGAATTTGCATTTATCTTTGAATTGTGACTCAATGTTTTCTACTGCCCTGTTGTTGATGGTGATGGACTGCATTCTTTTCCCTTACCAATTATTTAATACCTCATCACTGTATATAAAAGTATTTTTTAAATGTGGAAATAAATTTATGTTGGTATCATACTGTGACTGAGAAAATTTTTGTCAGATGTGTCTGTGAGATTTAAGCATGCTTCTGGTGTGTATATCAAGCATGTCTTTATAATGGCCAAAACATTTGAAATGACTATGAACCTACTGATGAATAAATGTGTGTGTGCAAGTTATATAAATCTAATAACAGAATTATGTCCCATCAGTTATCTAGATTATACATCTTAAATGACAGTTACATCAGATGGATAAACGAAAGTAAATTGCTGGTTGTGAGCAACATTGTAATGTTGTATCTAACATTATATTCATCATATGCAGTGCCTTAGTATTGCTTAATATATAGTCGTATAATGTGTCTGTATATGAGAGATAAACGTATAAAACATGTAAGCTGTAAGTTTGTGTTTTTAAAAATGGCATTGATGGTTCTTTCTACATATGGAGATTTCTGTATACTATAAAAAGAAAGTGATGCAAGTCAAATTGCATGTTTTTATTCCTGACATTAAAGGTCATGTTTCCAGATTTTTTATAAGTGTAAGCTGTTCTTACATATTTAGTCATTGTCAGAGAGAGCAATAAGTGTTTAGTAATCAGCAGAAAGTATGGTTGGATTCCCTTAGGTTTTATGAAAACAAAATCATCATTTCTCATGTTTTATTTTGTATCATAGTAAGTATACTTACAAGAAGTGGTTCCCTTTGTTCCTGTGCCATAAAAGTGATCTGATATGATTTTAAATTATTATATGTGAAAGAAGAAGAATTCACACTTATTAGGAGAGTAAGTTTTCTCTGGTATGTTTATGGTTTCATTTCACTGTTGTTTATAATATTCAAATAAAACGAAACTTCAAATGAAAACGGTTGTTTAATTTTAATTCTGTTGCTTGTTTATTTCTGTATTTGACCAACACATGAAAATCATTTTCATTTATTCTTTTAGTGAGTATTTATGCTTGTGTGAAGTACAAATTCTTGTACTGCTTTTAGGGAGACAAATCTATCTTTTGATTGTACAACTTAACAATGTATCCATACTTTATATTTTACACATATACAATACCTTTACGTACAATTAAAATCTGCTGAAAGTTTGTCTTCCTTTAAGTTAAAAGTTTATTTAGAGAGCTACTGGTGAAAAGTGCAGAACAATTCTGTTAGCAGGTTTTAAATTCTCTGTCTATATGAACAACACAGTGACCACTTTATTCTAAGTGCTAGGCACATACGTTCTTGTCACATAAGTCTTCATACTACCAAGATACATTTGTAAGAAATTCGCCAACAAAATGTCAGTCTGGCAAGGCTATTCAACAGAAAATGCTATATAGGCTTTCTCTGATCAACTATTAAATGCTCTGAATAACCAAACATCACCCAGTGAGATTTTTTTGTAATCTCTCAAATGTTTTTGATTGTGTAAATTCTTCTAGATAGGCATAAAAATTGTGGTATTAGTGCATAAAGTGTTTACTTCATACTTAACTGGAACAGTACAGAAAGCTGAAATAAGTGATTCATGTAAACTGCAAAAATTGGCTATCAAGAATGGTGTCCCACAGGGTTCAGTCTTGGGTCGTTTGTTGCTCTTGATATATATTGACAATTTGCCATTCTAAATTCACAATGACACAAAGTTGATGATACAGGTATAGTAATAATTCCCAATCAATAAAAATGGATTTTGTTGTGGTTGGTTTGATTTTGAAATGGACTAAACTGCAATGGTCATCAGTCCCATTTTCAAATCGCAAAAAGTAGCTAAAATAATACAGAAACCCATGTACTAAACTACTTCAAGGTGGCGGACTTAACATATCAAAAGAAATAAAATGGAAGAAAGGCGAGGAAGATGTAAAAATGCCCCAGAGTCTCTAGGCTGGGCAATCACAGAAATAAAATTAGAACATCCAGCCACTCCATGACACATTAAACTCTCTTGCCTACAAGTATTGGGCAAGTGGAGAATAAAAAGATAATGGAATTCTTCTATATAAGCATAAACATTGTGGTATTGGAGTGCACAAATTGTTTAGTTCATACTGCAACAGTACAGAAAGTGGAAATAAGTGATTTAAAATAGAATCAGCCATAGAGGCATTGTCAGCTAAAACAAGAGTAAGATGTCAGGGAGATTGAAATTCTGCCTTTCAGTGGCTAAATTGGGACATTCCAGCACAATAAGGGTGACTGTCAAATGCTTACCACATCGACACTGAGGAGAATGCTCGTGATCATGAGTAAGCCAAGAATGGCCTATATGGAGCTGGCAGAGAACGACAGAAGAGGTCCGCATAGCGGACCTCCAGACGTTTGTTGTCTCCTTTATAAACCTCAATTTGTTGGGTGCTTGTAGGGTGTGCCATTCAGTACTCCACAAATTGAGAACTCTACAGTGTAACACTGAACAGAGCCCAGTATATGGGATCTCTTTATTGAGGAAACTGTGAGGTTATGAACCTTTAATTAAAATTTCTAGTCAGCAAAAAATTTGCACCCTCATTAAGTTTTTTAAATAATTGAGGAAGCATAGTGTAACTGTGGTGTTTTTAATTTATTTAGCAAAATTATTATTTCATATTTTTATTATGAAATTAAGAAGAGAGGCTTTTTTATGTCCATATGTTTGAGGTACTCCCAAGGCCTGAATATTTGTGAACAACTGCTGGACATTCAAAGAGGTGTACTAATGTGCGCCTCTCCATGGAGCACCAAGGGACTTCCATGAGGAGATTAATGGACTTTGTAAATAAGTAACCATGTAACTGTATTCTACCAAATGTTGAAAAGTTCACATGTGTTTGATTTATTTAAATACAAACAGTTATATGTGAGTAAAAGAAGTCTTTATTTTGTGATACTATATAGTTTCTGGTATCAATACTTGGAAGTTATTAATAAGACAGAAATACTAATTATTCATTATAATTGAGGACGCTGCTGCCAGGCTATGTAACACATCTTCAAAATTACTGCCTTTTACTGGCATTAATTATTTATGTAGTAAAACTCCTAAAGTTCTGATCTTTTTGTATTTTTCAATGTTTCACTCGACAGTATTAGAGAATTTGTTCATGTTCTCGAGTGCAAACATATGCATAAGTATTTTTGTGACGTTTGCCTAGGATTGGCATTTCACAATATTACTGCTTTTTTGAGGTTGTGGGTATTATGATACCAAACTTTGACAGATAATGTTCTTTATGAATCAGAAATATGTAACACAAAAACAATGCAACTCTTTATTCTCACATCAACAAAGCAACTGGTTCTGATTGTTTGAGGACACGCCAGCTGCTCTGGCAAAGAAGCTGGTGGAAAGAGTAACTACATCGTCACAAATCGGTGCGTCGTAAGTCAACTAGATACATACTGCCATCAATGATACGCAAAATATACGTTTGATTAAATGCAAAGTGTCAAGAAACTAGACTGCGAATAATTTTTAAGTGCTATACTTTAAGGGGAAAGCCATGCTAGCATCAATTTATATAGATTACGTCATTTTTTCTTCATGAACATGCTTTCAAAAAGTGTAAAATGCAGGGAAAGTGTAAATATGATAACGCAAAAATGAGGACGAATTAACATTGTGAACATAGGAAATTTGACGGGACCGACAAAAAATGGTGTAAATGGCAGGAAAATGTAAAAACCGGGAACGTAAAAATGAGGTTTTACTGTATGTGTACTTTGAGTAATTGCATAATTGCAATTACATGTACCTAGAGTAATTACATGTACCGAGAGTACTTGCTATTATATGTACTTAGGGTAATTATTTATTTATTGTAATTGTTTATTGTTATTGAAATTGAACGTGTTCATTCCTCCACATCTGGTGTGGAACAGAGCTCACCCCAAGGAATCACGTGACCCTCTATGTCACCTCCCACCCTACCACGTGACCTCCACCGACCAATGAGAGCACAGCATATGACCACGTCACCACCCCCTCCCCACTACAACCGACCAATGAGAGCACACCAAGTGACCATCGACCAATCAGAGTGTAGCAGCCTGTCTTAGTGCTCAGTTGGCTCTCTGCGATCATTCAGACGCCGAGTGTTGGATGGATAACATCATCATCATGAAACGCCAGCAGCAGCAGTCTGGTCCGTCTTAGTCTAGGAGGAAGAAGAATAATAATCAAAAAGTTAGTTATTATTATAATATGCATGTATGTGTGTGTATATTCATGGTGTATATTCCTCCTGTTGGAGGAGGAGGAGGAGGACAAGAATCTCCATCCAGCAAGCCGTTTAGCAGTAATAACCAAAACGTAAGTAGTTGTGTGAAAAAATATTATACATGTTTATTTCTACCACAAGGGTGTGTGCATGTGCATGTATTCATGTACTTCATGCTTTTTTACACAGAACCCGATACTACTACAAATATGCTGAACGATGATATGGCGTTACTGTGGCAGATTCCGAACGCCGCCTATGAGGACATTCAACCGGTTCCTGACACATTGAAACAGGAGTGCAACGGCAGTCCACAGGCGCAGCACGAGCCTTCAACTTACTGGCCGCCTTCATACGACCCATCGCGAAGATGTGATGTAGCGGATGACTGGCCGCGTTCATCGTGCGACGGGACAAAAAGTATGAATCCTCATCCAACAGTGCTACTTTTTGCTTCCACTTATAACTTAACAGCTAGTGGTTCCAAATGTATAACAGTTGGTTTAGAACCCAGTGACTAGTGGCAGTGGGAAGTGGCTATTGAAGTTGAAAACATTAAACAGGGCACTACAGTACAATTTTACAAGCATGCATGGGATGAACTAGTCTCTGAGGTTTACTTTTGAAACAGGAGACATTTGGTGGTATCGCCAATGCGCCCTTCCCAGTGGCGACCAAGGGAAGGTCAGAAACAGCACTGAATCACATCGTACCAATCGTCTGATATCAGAGATTATCAGGGCCACCTGTCGTTATTTCATGATTTTCAAGTAGAGACCGCTCTATATCTGATGCTTACTTTTGAAACAGGAACGTTTGGTGGGATCACTAAGACACCCTTACCAGTTGTGACCAGGGGAAGGTCAGTACTGCATTGAGTCTCAACATACTGGTCGTCTGAAATCAATGATTATCATAGGCCAACTATCAATATTGTGTGTTTCTTAATTAGAGAAGTCCCTATATACGAGGTTTAATTTTGAAACAAGAGATGTTTGGTGGGATCGCCACAGATCCCTTACCAGAGGTGACCTAGGGAAGGCTAGAAACCACATTCAGTCTCAACATACCGGTCATCTGAAATCAATGATTATCAAGGGCCAACTGTCAAGTTTGCATGTTTTTCAAGTAGAGACCGCCATATATCTGAGGTTTACTTTTGAAACAGGGAATATTTTGTGGGATCGCCTTACGAGTTGCGAATAAGGGATAGTCAGAAACCGCATTGAGTCTCAACATACCGGTCGTCTGGAGTCAATGATTACCATCCGTAAGATTGCGTGTTTTTCAAGTAGAGACTGCCCTATATCTGAGGTTTTAGTTTGAAACAGGAGACGTTTGCTCAGATTAGCAAAGCATCCTTACCAGTGGCGACCAAGGGAAAGTCAGAAACCGCATTGAGTCTCAACATACCGGTCATCTGCAATCAATGATTTTCAAGCTCAACATGTCAAGATAGCGTGTTTTTCAAGTAGAGACCGTGCTATATCTGACGTTCACTTTAAAACAGGAGACGTTTCGTGTGGTCGCCAAGAAAACCTTACCAGTGGCAAGCAACTGAAGGTCAGAAACTGCATTGTGTCTCAACATACCGATCGTCTGAAATCAATATTTATCATGGGCCACCTGTCTAAATTGTGTGTTTTTCAAGTAGATACCGCCCGATATCTGCGGTTTACTTTTGAAACAGGAGACGTTTGGTGGGATTGAAAAGGCACCCTTACCAGTGGTGCCCAGAGGAAGGTCAGAAACCGCATTGAGTCTCAACATAACGGGTGTCTGAAATCAATGATTATCATGAGCCAGCTCGCGAGATTGTATGTTTTTCAAGTACAGTCCGCCCTATATGTGTGAGGTTTACTTTTGAAACAGGAGTCGTTTGGTAGGATCGCCAAGGAACCCTTACCAGTGGTGATCAAGGGAAGGTCATGAACCGCATTTAGTCTCAACATACCTATCGTCTGAAATCAATGATTATCATGGGCCACCTGTTGAGATTGCATATTTTTCAAGTACAGACCGCCTTATATCTGAGGGTAACTTTTGAAACAGGATACGTTTGGTGGGATTGCCAAGGCACTCTTACCAGTGGCGACCAAGGGAGGGTCACAAACCGCATTGAGTCACATGATACCTGTCGTCTGATATCAGAAATTATCAGGGCCACCTTTCGATATTTTGTGTTTTTCAAGTAGAGACCGCTCTATATCTGATGCTTACTTTTGAAACAGGAGACGTTTGGTGGAATCACCAAGACACCCTTACCAGTTGTGACCAGAGGAAGGTCAGTAACTGCATTGAGTCTCAACCTACTGGTAGTCTGAAATCAATAATTATCATGGAGCACCTGTCGTGGTTGCGCGTTTTTCAAGTACAGACCACTCCATATCTGAGGATTACTTTTGAAACTGGAGTCGTTTGGTGGTATCGCCAAGGCACTCTTACAACTGCCGACCAATGAAAGATCAGAAACCTCATTGAGTCACAACATACCAATCGTCTGATATGAATGATTATCAGGGCCACCTCTCAAGATTGCGTGTATATCAAGTGGAGACCGCCCTATATCTGAGGAATACATTTAAAACAGGAGTCGTTTGGTGGGATCGCCATGGCATGCTTACCAGTGGTGACCAAGGAAAGGTCAGAAACCCGTATTGAGTCTCAACATACCGGTTGTCTGAAATCAATGATTACCATGGGCCACCTGTCGAGATAGCATGTTTTTCAAGTAGAGACCGCCCTATATCTGAGGAGTACATTTGAAACTGGAGACATTTTGTGTGATCACCAAGGCACCCTTACCAGTGGTGGCCAAGGGAAGGTCAGAAACAACATTGAGTTTTTTCATACCGGTCTTCTGAAATCAATGATTATCCATGGGCCACCTGTCGAGATTGCGAGTTTTCGAAGTAGAGACCGCTCTATATCTGAGGTTTACTTTTGAAACAGGATATGTTTTGTGGGATCACCAAGACACCCTTACGAGTTACGACCAAGGGAAGTTCAGAAACCGCATTGAGTCTCAACATACCGGTCGTCTGCAGTCAATGATTATCATAGGCGAGCCAGTAAGATTGCGTGTTTTTCAAGTAGAGAGTGCCCTATATCTGAGGTTTTATTTTGAAACAGGAGACGTTTTGTCAGATTGGCAAAGCACCCTTACCAGTGGCGACCAAGGGAAGTTCAGAAACCGCATTGAGTCTCAACATACCGGTCATCTGCAATCAATGATTTTCATGTGCAACCTGTCGAGATAGCGTGTTTTTCAAGTAGAGACCGTGCTATATCTGAGGAACACTTTGAAACAGGAGACGTTTGGTGTGATCGCCAAGGAACCCTTACCAGTGGCGAGCAACTGAAGGTCAGAAACCGCATTGTGTCTCAACATAACAGTTGTCTGAAATCAATGATTATCATGGGCCAGCTTGCGAGATTGTATGTTTTTCAAGTAGAGGCCGCCCTATATATGAGGTTTACTATTGAAACAGGAGTCATTTGGTAGGATTGCCAAGGCACCCTTACCAGTGGTGACCAAGGGAAGGTCAGAATCTGCATTGAGTCACATGATACCAGTCGTCTGATATCAGTGATTATCAGGGCCACCTGTCGATATTGCGTGTTTTCCAAGTAGAGACCGCTCCATATCTGAGGTTTAAGTTTGAAACAGGAGACGTTTGGTGGTACTGAAAAGTCACCCTTATCAGTGGCACCCAGAGGAAGGTCAAAAACCACATTGAGTCTCAACATAACGCTTGTCTGAAATCAATGATTATCATGGGCCAGCTCGCGAAATAGTATGTTTTTGAAGTAGAGGCCGCCCTATATGTGAGGTTTACTTTTGAAACAGGAGTCGTTTGGTAGGATCGCCAACGAACCCTTACCAGTGGCGATCAAGGGAAGGTCATGAACCGCAATTAGTCTCAACATACCGGTCGTCTGAAATCAATGGGCCACCTGTAGAGATTGCATATTTTTCAAGTACAGACCGCATTATATCTGAGGTCAATTTTTTAAACAGGAGACTTTTGGTGGGATTGACAAGGCACCCTTATTAGTGGCGACCAAGGGAAGGTGAGAAACCACATTGAGTCTCTGCATACTGGTCGTCTGAAATCAATGATTATCATGGTCCACCTGTCAGGCTTGCGAGTTTTTCAAGTAGACACTGCCCTATATCTGAGGTTTACTTTTTAAACAGGAGTTGTTTGGTGGGATCCCCAAGGCACTCTTACAACTGCAGACCAAGGGAAGGTCAGAAACCGCATTCAGTCACAACATACAGGTCGTCTGAAATCAATGATTATCATGGACCCCCAACTGAGATTGCGTATCTTTTAAGTAGAGGCTGCCCATTATCTGAGGTATACTTTTGAAACTGGAGACGTTTGGTGGGATTGGCAAGGCACCCTTACCAGTGGCGACCAACGGAAGGTCAGAAACTGCATTGAGTCCTAACATAGCGGTCGTCTGAAACTAATGATTATCATGGGCCACCTGTCGAGACTGCATGTATTTCAAGTAGAGGCTGCCCTATATCTGACGTATACTTTTGAAACAGGAGTCGTTTGTTGGGATCGCCAAGGCACCCTTACCAGTGTCGACCAAGGGAAGGTCAGAAACCGCATTGAGTCTCAACATACTGGTTGTCTGAAATCAATATTTATCATTGGCCAACTGTCGAAGCTGGGTGTTTTTCAAGTAGAGACTGCCCTATATCTGAGGAGTACTTTTCAAATAGGAGACAATTGGTGGGATCACCAAGGCACCCTTACCAGTGGTGGCCAAAGAAAGGCCAGAAACTGCATTGAGTTTCTCCATACCGGTCGTATGAAATCAATCATTATCAATGATCAACACCTGTCATGATTGCAAGTAGAGACTGCCCTATATCTTAGGTTTACTTTTGAAACAGGAAATGTTTTGTGGGATCGCCAAGACACCCTTACAAGTTACGACCAAGTGAATGTCAGTAACCGCATTCTCAACATACTGGTTGTCTGCAGTCAATGAGAATCATAGGCCAGTCCGTCAGATAGCGTTTTTTTTTTTTTTTTCAAGTAGAGACCACCCTATATCCGAGGTTTACATTTGAAACAGGAGACAAAGCACATTCGGTAGTGCGCTTGCCCGTGAAAGGCAAAGGTCCCAGGTTCGAGTTCCGGTTCCGGCACACAATTTTAATCTGCCAGGAAGTTTCATATCAGCGCACACTCCACTGCAGAGTGAAAGTTTCATTCTTGAAACAGGAGACGTTTGGTGGTATCGCCAAGGTGCCCTTCAGAGTGGCGACCAAGGGAAGGTCAGAAACTGCATTGAGTCTCAACATACCGGACGTCTGATATCAATGATTATGATAGGCACCTTTCGAATTTGCGTGTTTTTCAAGTAGAGAGTGCCCTATATCTTAGGTATTATTTTGAAACAGGAGACGTTTGGTGGGATCGCCAGGGCACCGTTACCAGTGGCGACCAAGGGAAGGTCAGAAAGCGGATTGAGTCTGAACGTACCGGTCGTCTGCAATCAATGATTAACATGCGCCACCTGTCGAGATTGCATGTTTTTCAAGTAGACACCGTGCTATATCTGAGGTTCAATTTCAAACGGGAGACATTTCGTGGAATCGCCAAGGAAACCTTACCAGTGGTGAGCAACTGAAAGTCAGATACCGCATTGAGTCTCAACATACCAGGTGTCTGAAATCAATGATTATCATCTGCCACCTGTTGAGATTGCGTGTTTTTCAAGTGGAGACCACCATATATCCGGCTTACTTTTGAAACAGGAATCGTTTGGTAGGATTGCCAAGGCACCCCAACCACTGGCGACCAAGGGATGATCATAAACCACATTGAGTCACATCATACCAGTCGTCTGATATCAGTGATTATCTGTCCATATTGCGTGTTTTTCAAGTAGACACCGTTCCATAACTGAGGTTTACTTTTGAAACAGGAGACATTTGGTGGTATTGCCAAGGCGCCCTTCACTGTGGCGACCATGGGAAGGTCAGAAAACGCGTTGAGTCTCAACATACCGGTCATCTATAATCAATGATTATCATTGGCCACCTCTCGAGATTGACAGTTTTTCAGATAGATACCGCCTTATATCTGAGGTTTATTTTTGAAACAGGAGACGTTTGGTGGGATTGCCAAGGCACCCTTACCAGTGGCGACCAAGGGAAAGTCAGAATCCGCATTGAAGCTCTACATACCGGTCTTCTGAAATCAATGATTATCATGGTCCATCTGACGAGATAGCGTGTTTTTCAAGTAGAGACAGCCTTATATCTGAGGTTTTTCTTTTGAGGCATGAAAAGTTCCGGGGATCGACAAGGCACCTTTACCAGTGGTGACCAACGGAAGGTCAGAAACCGCATTGAGTCTCAACATACCGGTAGACTGAAATCAATGATTACCATGGGCCACCTGTCGAGATTGCGTGTTTTTGAAGTAGAAACCGCCCAATATCTGACGTTTACTTTTGAAACAGAAGTCGTTTGGTGGGATCGCCAAGGCTCCCTTACCACTGGCGACCAAGGGAAGATCAGAAAATGCATTGAGTCATAACATACCAATTGTCTGATATCAATGATTATCAGCGTCACCTGTCGAGATTGCGTGTTTTTCAAATAGAGGTTGCCCTATATCTGAGGTATGCTTTTGAAACTGGAGACGTTTGGTGGGATTGAAAAGGCATCCTTACCAGTGGCGACCAAGGGAAGGTCAGAAACCGCATTGAGTCCTAACATACCGGTCATCTGAAATGAATGATCATCATGCACCCCCTGTCGAGACTGCATGTTTTTCAAGTAGAGGCTGCCCTCTATCTGAGGCATACTTTTGAAACGGCAGTCGTTTGTTGAGATCGCCAAGGCACCCTTACCACTGGCGACCAAGGGAAGGTCAGAAACCACATTGAGTCTCAACGTACCGGACGTCTGAAATCAATGATTATGGTGGGCCACCTGTCGAGATTGCATGTTTTTCAAGTAGAGATCGCTCTATATCTGAGGTTCACTTTTGAAGCAGGAGACATTTCGTGGGAATGCCAAGGCATCATTACCACGTGCGAGCAACTGAAGGTCAAATACCACATTGAGTCTGAGCAAACCGGTAGTCTGAAGTCAATGATTAGCATGGGCACCTGTCGAGGTTGTGTGTTTTTCAAGTAGAGACCACGCTATATCTGAGGTTTTGTTTTGGAACAGAAGTCGTTTCGTGGGATCGGCTTGGCACGTTTACCAGTGGCGACCATAAGGAAGGTCAGGAACCGTTTTGAATCTTAACATACGGGTTGTCTGCAATCAATGATCATTGCAAAGCTCTTAACATTGCGTAATTTCAAGTAGAGACCGCCTGATATCTGAGGTTTACCTTTGAAAAAGGAGACGTCTGGTGGTATCGCCAAGACTAGCCTTACGAGTTGCGACCAAGGGAAGGTCAGAAACCGCATTGAGTCACAACATACCAATCGTCTAATATCAATGAATATCAGGGCCGCCTGTCGAGATTGCGTGTTATTCAAGTTGAGGCCGCCCTATATCTGAGGTTTACTTTTGAAACAGGAAATGTTATGTGGGATCGCCAAGACACCCTTACGAGGTTGCGACCAAGGGAAGGTCAGAAACCGCATTGAGTCTCAACATACTGGTTGTCTGCAGTCAATAATTATCATAGGCCAGCCCGTCAGATTGTGTTTTTGTCCAGTAGAGAGTGACCAATATCTGAGGATTTATTTCGAAACAAGAGACGTTTGGTGGGATTGCCAAGGCACCTTTACCAGTGGCGACAAATGGAAGGCCATAAACCGCATTGAGTCTCAACATACTGGTAGTCTCAAATGAATGATTACCATAGGCCACCTATCGAGATTGCGTGTTTTACAAGTAGTGACCGCCCTATATCTGAGGTTTCCTTTTGAAACAGGAGTCGTTTGGGCGAATCGCCAAAGTACCCTTAGCACTGGCGACCAAGGGAAGGTCAGAAACCTCATTGAGTCACAACATACCAATCGTCTGATATGAATGATTATCAGGGCCACCTATCGAGATTGCGTGTATTTCAAGTGGAGACCGCCCTATATCTGAGAAGTACATTTGAAACAGGAGTTGTTTGGTGAGATCGCCATGGCACGCTTACCAGTGGCAACCAAGGGAAGGTCAGAAATCGTATTGAGTCTCAACATACCGGTTGTCTGAAATCAATGATTATCATGGGCCACCTGTCGAGATTGCGTGTTTTTCAAGTAGAGATCGTCGTGTATCTGAGGTTTACTTTTTAAACAGGATTCGTTTGGTGGTATCACCAAGGCTCGCTTACCACTGGCAATCAAGGGAAGATCAGAAAACGCATTGAGTCACAACATACCAATGGGCTGATATCAATGATCATCAGGCCCACCTGTCGAGATTGCGTATTTTTCAAATAGAGACCGGCCTATATCTGAGGTTTACGTTTGAAACAGGTGTCGTTTGGTGGGATCGCCAAGGTACCCTCACCAAGCGCGACCAAGGAAAGGTCAGAAACAGCATTGAGATTCAACATACCGGACGTCTGAAATCAATGATTATCATGGGCCACCAGTCGAGATTGCGTGTCTTTCAAGTAGAGGCTGCCCTATATCTGAGGTATACTTTTGAAAAGGTAGTCATTTGTTGGGATAGCTAAGGCACCATTACCACTGGTGACCAAGGGAAGGTCAGAAACCGCATTGAGTCTCAACATACCGGACGTCTGAAATCAATGATTATCATGGGCACCTGTCGACATAGCGTGTTTTCCAAGTAGAGACCGCACTATATCTGAGGTTTACTTTTGAAATAGGAGTCGTTTGGTGGGATTGCCAAGGCTTCCTTAACACTGGCAACCAAGGGAAGATCAGATAACGCATTGATTCATAACATACCAATCGTCTGATATCAATGATTATCAGGGCCACCTGTCCAGATTGCGTGTTTCTCAAATATAGACTGGCCTATATCTGAGGTTTACGTTTAAAACAGGAGTCATTTGGTGGGATGACCAAGTACGCCACCAAGCTCGACCAAGGAAAGGTCAGAAACCGCATTGAGTCCTAACATACCAGTCATGGGAAATCAATGATTATCATGCGCCACCTGTCGAGATTGCGTTTTTCAAGTAGAGAGTGACCTATATCTGATGTTTACTTTTTATACAGGAGACCGCATTGAGTCTCAACAGACCGGGCATCTGAAATCAATGATTATCGTAGGCCACCTGTCGAGTTTGCATGTTCTTCAAGTAGAGATCGGCCTACTTCATAAATAAATTTGTCGTAATTCGATCTAGAATATGTTTTTGGTAGTCTACAGTAACGGTGTGCTGGGTAAGCGTCTCGTGGCCCGCCTCTCCCTGCAGTGGCCTTTCAGGTCACACAGCTCCTCCAGCCCCAGATATACAGTATAGTTCAACTTGAGTATTCTGTGTTTGCACCGTTATTAGAGCTTGTAGCTGCTACTTTCATTTTCTGGGATAAATGTTTTATTTTACTGTTTCATAATGGTATTCGAAGTTTACCGGCTACTTTATAAATAAAATTGTCGTAATTCGATCTAGAATATGTTTTTGGTATTATACAATAATGGTGTGGGGTGCGGGGTGCAGTCGACTGCAAGTCGTAGCTCACGTCGGCACCAATGACGCTTGTCGCTTGGGTTCTGAGGGCATCCTCAGATCCTACGAGCAGCTGGCGGAATTGGTGAAGGCTGCTGCCTTCGCACACGGGGTGCAAGCAGAGCTGTCGATTTGCAGCATTGTTCCTAGGGTTGATCGGGGTCCTTTGGAGCCGAGTGGAGGGTCTGAACCAGAGGCTTCACCGACTCTGTAACAGTCATGGCTGCAGATTTCTGGATCTGCGTTATCGGGTGGGGAATTGTAGGGTGCCCCCAGATAGATCAGGGGTGTACTACACTAAGGAAGCGGCCACTCGGGTAGCAGAGTACTTGTGGAGTGCACATGGGGGTTTTTTAGGCTAGGCGCTATCTCTGATGAGCACTCACCTGTCAGCATTCAAACAGCGAATTCAGGCCACGTTCGGAACAAAAATTCGAACATAAAAATATTAGCCGCGAACTTACAAAGTATTAGAAACAAAGTTCCCGAATTTGCAGCGCTGCATGGAAGTTATTGCGCTCAGATAGTTTTAGGCACCGAAAGCTGGCTAAATGATGATGTGGCAAGTTCAGAAATATTTAGCGAAGCGTGGAATGTATATCGGAAAGATAGATCTGATACAACTGGCGGAGGAGTGTTCATCGCTGTGGACAAAGATATTGTTTCTACTGAGATCGAGGTTAAAAGTAACTGTGAAGTTATCTGGGCACGCATAACAGGTCTAAAAGAAGTAAAGTTAATAGTCGGGTGTTTTACCGGCCCCCCAGTGCTGCTGTAGCAGTTTTAGAATCATTCAAGGAAAGTCTACATCAGGTAGTGCATAGGTATCCGGGCCATGCAATATTAGTCGGAGGTGACTTCAACCTTAAGAGTATAGATTGGGACCTCGCTAGTTACATTTCAGGCGGTACAGACAAGCAGTCTTGCGAGCTACTTTTGAACACATTCTCCGAAAACTGTCTTGAGCAGTTAAACCGGCAACCCACGCGCAATGGAAATATTCTAGACCTTATAGCCACAAACAGGCCTGACCTTATTAACGATGTCTGTGTAGAGACAGGAATTAGTGATCATGATATCGTCATAGCGTCGATGGTCACCAAAGTTCATAAACCAGTCAAGAAGGCTAGGAGCGTGTTTTTGTTGGGAAAAGCCAACAAGCAAAGGTTACGATCGCACTTAGAAAATGAATGGGCATCGTTTAATTCTGGGACTATGGATGTAGAGGACTTGTGGACTAAATTTAAATGCATTGTTAAGGAGGGGTTAGAGAAATATGTGCCAGTAAAGACGATTAAGGATGGAAAAGATCCACCGTGGTATAATAATAATGTTAGAAAGCTGATGAGAAAGCAAAGGCTGTTGCACTCTCGATTCAAAAAAGAACACACAAATGATGACAGGCAAAAGTTAGTAGAGATTCTTGCGTCTATAAAAAGATCGATGCGTGAAGCATACAATAATTATCACAGCCATACCTTAGCAAAAGATCTTTCCGAGAACCCAAAAAAATTCTGGTCCTATGTAAAATCGATAAGCGGGTCAAAGCCCACTGTCCAGTCACTAGTTGATCATTCCGAGGCAGTAATAGAAGAAAGCAAACAGAAAGCTGAAGTTCTAAATTTAACCTTTAAGAAATCTTTCATGCAGGAGGACCGCACAAATATACCATCATTTGATCAACGTACTAATTCCGAAATGGGCGACATAGCAATAGGTATTTCCGGTGTAGAGAAGCAGCTGAGAGAGCTAAATACGAAAAAGTCTGCTGGTCCGGATGGAATACCAGTTCGGTTTTACAAAGACTATTCTGCGGCATAGGCCCCCTACTTAGCTTGCATTTATAGCGAATCGTTAATTCAGCGCAAAGTTCCTAGTGATTGGAAAAAAGCGCAGGTGACTCCCGTGTATAAGAAAGGAAAGAGAACTGACCCATACAATTACAGGCCAATATCGTTGACATTGGTTTCATGTAGAATTTTGGAGCATATTCTCAGTTCGAATATAGTAAATTTCCTTGAAACGGAAAAGCTTCTTTCACATGGGTTTAGGAAACATCGTTCATGTGAAACTCAGCTTGCCCTTTTCTCACATGACATCTTGCGAGCCATGGACGGAGGGCAACAGGCGGATTGTGATTTTCTCGACTTCAAAAAGGCGTTCGACACGGTGCCACACTGAAGACTGCTAACGAAGATACGAGCTTATGGAATAGGTTCACAGATTTGTGACTGGCTGGAAGACTTCCTAAGTAATAGAACACAGTACGTTGTTCTCGGCGGCGAGTGTTCATCAGAGACGAGCGTATCGTCAGGCGTCCCCCAGGGGAGTGTGATAGGACCGCTATTATTTTCTATCTATATAAATGATCTGATGGACAGAGTAAGTTATAATTTGCGGCTGTTTGCTGATGATGCTGTGGTGTATGGGAGGGTGTCGTCTGTAACTGACTGTAATAGCATACAGGTTGACTTAGACAAAATTTCTAGTTGGTGCGAAGAATGGCAGCTAGCTCTCAATGTAGAAAAATGTAAGGAGATGCGCATGAGTAGAAAAAACAATCCTATAATGTTCGAATACAGCATCAGTAGTGAGCTTCTTGATGCGGTCGCGTCGTTCAAATATCTAGGCGTAACATTGCAGAGCGATATGAAATGGAACGAGCATGTAAGGACAGTTGTGAGTAAGGCAGACAGCCGAATTCGGTTTATTGGGAGAATTTTGGGAAGAGGTACTTCACCTGTAAAGGAGACCGCGTATAAAATGCTTGTACGACCACGTCTTGAGTATTGCTCAAGTATTTGGGACCCGCAGCAGATTGGTTTGAAGGAAGACATAGAGGCGGTTCAGAGGAGAGCAGCTAGATTTGTTACCGGTAGGTTCGACCAATGCGCGAGTGTCACGGAAATGCTCCGGCAACTCAATTGGGGATCGTTGGAAGAAAGACGACGTTCTTTTCGTCAATTTCTGTTAAGTAAATTTAGAGGGCCGGAATTTGAAGCTGAGTGTAGTACGATCTTGCTGCCGCCTACTTACATTTCGCGTAATGATCACAAAGACAAGATAAGAGAAATTAGGGCTCGTACGGAGGCATATAGGCATTCTTTTTTTCTTCGTTCAATTTTGGAGTGGAATAGCAAAGGAAATGCCTACTAGTGGTACAGTGTACCCTCCGCCACGCAACTTACGATGAATTGCGGAGTATGTATGTAAATGTATGTAGATGTAGATGTAGGTGTGCTGTGTAGGAGTCTCGTGGCACGCCTCTTCCTGCAGTGGCCTTTCAGGTCACACAGCTCCTTCACCCCAGATATACAGTTCAGCTCAACTTGAGTATTCTGCGTTTGCACCGTTATTAGAGCTTGTTGCTGCTACTTTCAATTTTTGGGATAAATGTTTTATTTTGCTGTTTCGTAATGGTATTCGACGTTTACCGGCTACTTCATAAATAAATTTGTCATAATTCGATCTAGAATATGTTTTCGGTAGTATACAGTAACGGTGTGCCGTGGAGGCGAATGGTGTCCCTCCTGCCCTGCAGTGGCGTTTCAGGTCCCACAGCTCTTTCAGCCCCAGATATAAAGTTTAGTTCAACTTGAGTATTCTGCATTTGCACCGTTATTACAGCTGGTTGCTGATACATTCACTGTTTTGGTAAAATGATTTATTTTTCTCTTTCATAATGGAATTCGACATTTACCGGCTGCTTCATAAATAAATTTGTCGTAATTCGATCTAGAATATGTTTTCGGTAGTATACAGTGACTGTATGGTGACCCTCCTGCCCTGCAGTGGCGTTTCAGGTCCCACAGCTCTTTCAGCCCCAGATATAAAGTTTAGTTCAACTTGAGTATTCTGCATTTGCACCGTTATTACAGCTGGTTGCTGCTACATTTACTTTTTTTGAAAAATGTTTTTTTTTCTCTCTTTCATAATGGAATTCGACGTTTACCGGCTACTTCATAAATAAATTTGTCGTAATTCGATCTAGAATATGTTTTTGGTAGTATACGGTAAAGGGCGGCCAGTGCGTGCCGGTGGTGTAGGACCTGATGCACCCTGGCCCATGGTAACTATATACAACCACAATCATCTGCTCCTTGAAATTATGACTATTTTACTTAAACAAACGGCGAATAAACTGGATTACCATATAAAAACAGCAAAATAAAACAGTTTGCCGAAAAAATGAAGGTAGGGGCTGTAAGCGTCAAAAACAGTGAAAAGGCGATATACGCTAGTTGAACTAATCTGTAGTGTTGCGGCCTGAGCAGCAGTGTGGCCAGGGCGGCCATTGCGGGTCGGTGGTGCAGCGCCTGACGCCCGCCGTCCGATTGCAAATTAGTAGAACCAAAATCATCTGCTCCTTGAAATTATGAGGTTTTTACTGAAACAAACGGCGAATAAACTGGATTACCGTATGAAAACAGCAAAAAAACTATTTTGCCGAGAAAATGAAGGTAGGGGCTGTAAGCGTCAAAAAACGTGAAAACGCGATATACGCTAGTTGAACTAATCTGTAGTGCTGCGGCCTGAGCAGCAGTGTGGCCAGGGCGGCCAGTGCGGGTCGGTGGTGCAGCACCTGATGCTCACTGGCCGATGGTAACTATATACAACCAAAATCATCTGCTCCTTGAAATTATGACTATTTTACTTAAACAAACGGCGAATAAACTGGATTACCACATAGAAAAAGCAAAATAAAACATTTTGCCGAAAAAATGAAGGTAGGGGCTGTAAGCGTCAAAGACAGTGAGAACGCGATATACGCTAGATGAAATACTCTGTAGTGTTGCGGCCTGAGCAGCAGTGTGGCCAGGGCG
This sequence comes from Locusta migratoria, assembly GCA_026315105.1. Lineage (NCBI taxonomy): Eukaryota > Metazoa > Arthropoda > Insecta > Orthoptera > Acrididae > Locusta > Locusta migratoria. The sequence goes on along the minus strand of CM048747.1, from coordinate 569,230,164 downwards.
GCCAGTGCGGGTCGGCGGTGCAGCAACTGATGCTCCCTGGCCCATGGTAACTATATACAACCAAAATCATCTGCTCCTTGAAATTATGATTATTTTCCCTAAACAAACGGCGAATTAAATGGATTACCATATAGAAACAGCAAAATAAAACATTTTGCCGAAAAAATGAAGGTAGGGGATGTAAGCGTCAAAAACAGTGAAAACGCGATATACGCTAGTTGAACTAATCTGTAGTATTTCGACCTACGAAAGGCGTATGACACCACCTGGAGCCACCATATTTTAACAACTCCTCATGTCTGGGGCTTACGGGGTGTCCTTTCTATTTTTATTCGTAATTTCCTCTCCCATCGCTCGTGTGAGGGAGGGTTGGGGCATCTTTTAGCTCCCCCCGTATTCAAGAGAACGGTGTCCCACAGGGCTCCATCCTCAGTGTCCTGTTGTTTTTAGTGGCGATTAACGGTCTTGCTGCGGCTGTGGTGTCATCGGTTAGTTGCCAATGACTTCTGCTTCTATTTCAGCTCAGTTAGCATCGGCGTAGCTGAACGGCGGCTGCAGGGTGCCATCCGAAAGGCCCACTCATGGGCCTCTACTCACGGCTTCCAGTTCTCCGCCCGAAAAACCCGTGTGATGCACTTCTGTCGCCGTCAGTAGTTCACACTGACCCAGAGCTCTACTTGGATGTGGACCTACTTCAGGTCGATGAAACACATCGCTTCCTGGGCATAGTCTTTTAGTCATCTGCGACAGAAGTGTTTTCGGCATTTAAATGTTCTTCGATGCCTCAGCCTTACTAGTTGGGGAGCAACACGTTCAACCCTTCTTAAACTCTACAAGTCTCTCACTCTGTCGCGGCTTGATTATGGGAGCTTGGTGTACGACTCAGCAGCCCCTTCTGCCTTGTGGGTCCTAGACCCTGTTCACCACACAGGTGTGCGTCTCGCAACAGGGGCTTTTTGCACCAGTCCCGCAACGAGTCTTCTTGCTGAAGCTGGTGTTCCCCCTCTGCGGTATCGCCGGCAACGGTTGTTGGTGAGTTACATTGCCCGGGTTCATGCTTCATCCCGCCATCTGAACCACAGGCTTCTCTTCCCACTTTCTGCACTCCCTTCCCCACGACGTCGGCCCAGGTTGGGTCTCCCGATTGCGGTCCGTGTCCGTTCCCTTTTCTCCTCACTTGATTCCTTACCCCTTCCTCCACCTTACCATTACTCCCCACGTATCCCCCCCTGGAAAATTCCTCGCCTGGGGCTTCAGCTGGACTTGTCCCGGGATACGAAAGCCTCGATTTCACCACTACTTCTCCGTCGCCAGTTCCATGCACTGCTTGATACTTTTCACGGAGCACCCATCATCTACACGGACGGTTCTTTGGTCGATGGCCATGCTGGATATGCCTTTATATATGATGACCACATCGAACAGCGGTCATTGCCTTGTGGAAGCAGCATCTTCACCGCAGAACTGGTCGGTATTTTGAGAGCTCTTGAATACCTCAGAGCTCGCCCCAGGGGGTCGTTCGTCATCTGTAGCGACTCCCTGAGTGGCTTACAGGCCCTCGACCAGTTTCTACCGAAAAACACAGTGGTGTGAGCCATTCAAGATGCTGTCTTCGCCCTTGGCGAGTCAGGCCGTTCTGTTGTTTTTGTCTGGACGCCAGGGCATGTAGGTATACCGGGCAATGAACGTGTGGATCAGCTGGCCAAGCAGACCACCACTTCGCGGTCCCTGGACATTGGCCTCCCAGTTTCCGACCTCCAAACCCAGTTGACCTGCAAGGTCTTAAGGGTTTGGAATTCTGAATGGGCAGACTCCACTGAACCAAATAAGCTACGTGCTGTCAAGCCGTCTACCGCTGCATGGAAGACGTCCCTGAGGGCTTCTCGCAGGGAGTCGGTTGTCCTTTGCCGACTCTGTATAGGCCATACTTGGCTGACGCATGGTCACCTCCTGCGTCGTGAGGACCCTCCTGAGTGTTGATGTGGTGCAACTTTGACGGTCGCCCACATCTTAATTGAATGCCAGAATTTGGCCGCAGTGAGACGAAATTTTAATATTCCTGACGCTTTGCAGCTAGCATTAGCTGACAATACCTCCACGGTTGACTCTGTTTTAAATTCTATGCATGAGTGTGGACTTTACAAGTCACTTTAAAGTTTGTGTTTGTCTGTCATTTCTCTGTCTTCCGCCTGCTTAAGTCTGTTATGTGGGTGGTTTTAACGTGTTCCAGAGTGGCTGGGTGTGTTCCTTATATCCAGCAAAAACACTCTTGTGCTGTTTCAGCTGTTTTATCCCTTCTTCGTTTTTAATCGTATCCTTTCTTTCTATTAGTCTGTAAGTTTTAAACTTTGACTTGTTAAAGCATCTACTTTGGATCGCTTAACAAAATGTTTTATCTCTATAGCTGGAACAAGGGACTGATAACCATCGCTGTTTATTCCCTTCCAAAAACCAACAACAACAACAACAACAACAGTGAAAACGCGATATACGCTAGTTAAACTAATCTGTAGTGTTGCCCCCTCAGGGGCTCAGCATTAATTTTCTGGGTACGGGCTTGGCGAACCCGGGGTCCTGAGCCGTGGGCTGTGTCGCGCCAACAGTCCGCTACACCGTAAGCTCTGTGCGTGCCTCAACGACCATTGTTCGGCGCGACGGTGGAACGTTGTACGTTTCAGAGCCCGAGGATCTTGGCTTAATCGCACGGGTCGCGAGGACGGTACAAACCTCTATAAAAAAAACCTCAATCTCAAGGTGTGCTACGTGCCGAGGAGATGCATGGCTGTTGAGGTTGAACAGCCGCTAGCGAGCAACCTCTGAGGAACCTGCCGCACTTCAGTTGTATCAGGCTTACCCAGGCAATCTGGGCTCTGCCTGGGTGGACCTTTAGTTCCCTTGCTGCTCGTGGGACAGACATGAAACGAGCAATAAATAGCGTGGGCGGTCGCAAAAACGCCGTCTCTAAGAGAGGAAGAGTTGCTCATAATGCAGCGACGTATGATCCCCGAACGTTCCCTTCCCTGGCCACCCCTTGGGAGGAACGGCGGGCTAAAGATAGGGATGAGTCTTACTCTCCGAAGTATCTCGTTTGCAGCAGAACGGATGGGGAAACCTTCATGTCAACGAAACCACTTTTCTTCGTTGAACACCTTGAAGATAAGTTTGGTGAAGTCTCGGGTATGTCGAAAATGAGGAGCGGTTCGGTACTGATCGAAACAGCGTCATCTGCCCAATCGAAAGCATTACTTGTTTGCGATAAGTTGGGTGATGTTCCGGTCAGTATAACACCCCACAAATCGATGAACATGATCCAGGGACTTATCTATCACAGGGACCTTCTTTTACTGTCGGATGACGTGCTACGTGCCAACCTAGAGCGACGGGGTGTCCACTTCGTCCGGCGCGTGCATAGGGATTCGAAGGATAATAGGGTAGCCACCGGTGCTTTCATCTTGGCCTTTGACGGCGATACATTGCCCGAAAAGGTCAAGGTTATGGTCTACCGGTGTGATGTAAAGCCTTATATTCCTCCCCCTATGTGCTGCTTTAAATGCTGGAAATTCGGACATATGTCTTCCAGATGTAACTCCAGCCCCACATGTAGGGAATGCGGGCGTCCATCACACCCGGACGCTCCGTGTACTCCTCCACCTATCTGTGTAAACTGTTGGCAGCAACATCCACCCTGTTCTCCAGACTGTACTGTGCTCCGCAAAGATCGGAAGATTATGGAAATAAAGACCCTGGATCGACTGACACATACCGAGGCGCGTAAAAAATATGAACGGCTTCACCCAGTTTCTATGACAACGTCTTTTGCTGCTGTTGCATCATTACCACCTCTTCGGTTATCTACCTTGCAACAACCATCTGTGGGCCCAAAGGGCCATCAAAGCTCATCTGCCTCCGTCAAGGTCGGGGGCACTCATCTCACTGCCCCCCCCCACTACCACCTGAGGGGGCCACTCCACCACTAACATCGGGGAAACCAGTCCCCACCTCCCCCCCCTCAGGGGCTCAGCATTAATTTGCTGAGTACGGGCTTGGCGAACCCGGGGTCCTGAGCCGTGGGCTGTGTCGCGCCAACAGCCCGCTACACCGTAAGCTCTGTGCGTGCTTCAACGACCATTGTTCGGCGCGACGGTGGAACGTTGTACGTTTCAGAGCCCGGGGATCTTGGCTTAATCGCCCGGGCCGCGAGGACGGTACAAACCCCTATAAAAAAACCTCAATCTCAAGGTGTGCTACGTGCCGAGGAGATGCATGGCTGTTGAGGTTGAACAGCCGCTAGCGAGCAACCTCTGAGGAACCTGCCGCACCTCAGTTGTACAAGGCTTACCCAGGCAAGCGGGGCTCTGCCTGGGTGGACCTTATTTCCCTAGCTCCTCGTGGGACAGAAATGAAACGAGCCATAAACAGTGTGGGTGGGCGCAAAACCGCCGTCTCTAAGAGAGGAAGAAATGAATTTAATGGTGCACAGTATGACCCCAGGTCGTTCCCTTCCCTGGCCACACCTTGGGAAAATCGTCAGGCCCTTAACAGATCTGAGCCTTACTCGCCCCAGTACTTAGTCTGTACTCGGGCTGATGGGGAATCCTTTACTAATACTAAGCCGCAATTTTTTGTTGAAACCATCGAAAATAGATTTGGCGAAGTCGCATCATTTTCTAAAATGAGAAGCGGGTCTGTCTTAATACAAGCGGCATCCCCTGCACAGTCAAAGGCTTTACTCGCCTGTGACATGCTAGGAGATGTCGCCGTAAGTTTCACGCCGCATAAGACGCTCAATATGATGCAGGGCTTAATGTTCCATCGTGATCTTCTGTCACAGACTGACGACGAATTGCGCGCTGATTTAGAGCGGCGAGGAGTTCACTACGTCCGGCGCATCTACAGGGGACCGAAAGATCGCAGGGTTGCCACCGGTGCATATATCTTGGCCTTCGAGGGCGATGTCCCGCTTGAGAAGGTCAAGATAATGATATACCGGTGTGAAGTAAAACCGTACATCCCTCCCCCTATGCGATGCTTTCGGTGCTGGAAGTTTGGGCATATGTCCTCCCGATGCACTTCCAGCCCCGCATGTAGAGACTGTAGACGTCCATCACACCCGGACGCGCCATGTACACCTCCTCCTGTGTGTGTGAATTGTGGGCTGCAACACCAACCTTGCTCGCCGACCTGTAATGTGCTACATAAAAAACGCAAAATCATGGAAGTCAAAACCCTGGATAGATTACTGTACTCAGAGACCAGACGAAAGTATGAGCGTCTTCATCCCATTCAGATGTCGTCATCCTTTGCTGCCATTGCGTCGTCTCCGACCGCTATGGGGACGTCAGCCTCCCATGTCACGCCACCTTCTGTGGCCCCTGTGGGCCGAAAACATCAAACTGCCCCCTTGACGGTTGGGGGCCCTTCCTCTGTTGCTCCCCCACCACCTCCTGTGGGGGCAACTGCCCCACACCCGTTGGGGACTCCGGTCCCTAACACCCAGCCGGAGGAGCGGCAGCCTTCTCCGGTACCTCTCGCCAGGAAGGGGTCCCTGGGCTCCCTTCCTCCTATGGTTTCTCCCACTGATAATGTGGGTACCAGTGAGTGGCTGACACAGCCACTTACTTTGAGTCGTGGTCGTAGGGCTTCAAGGTCCTCCTCAGTCCCTGAGGCTGAGGTCGAGGCCCCAAAGCCCTCCCAGCAAGAGAAACCAAAAAAGGAGCGAGAGAAGAAAAAGTCGAAGGCTTTTAAGCAAACGTCTTCCATGGTGGAAACTGTACCGCCGCCACCGCCGCCGCCGCCGCCGCCGCCACCACCACCACCACCACCACCACCACCACATCACACATCTGAGGACGTCGTGGAACTCGTCGCCTCACCAGAGGACTTGGCTATCACCAAGACTTTGGAGGCGATGGATGTAGTGGCCCTGCCTCCACCAACGGCGACGACCGGTGATTCTGTGGAACCAACAGCACCGTCGATACTGCCATGCCTCAGCAATCAAGAAGTAGCATGATCTTGCAATGGAACTGTGGCGGCTTTTTCCGCCACTTACCCGAGCTGCAGCAATTACTGTGCCGCTATCCTGCTTTCTGTGTAGCCCTACAGGAAACATGGTTTCCTGTCCAGCGGACCCCAGCCCTCCGTGGCTATCGGGGCTACTATAACAACCGCGCTGACTACAACAGGGTATCTGAAGGTGTCTGCATTTATGTCCTCGCCACTGTTCCTAGTGCTGCCGTGCCTCTTAACACGGCTCTCGAGGCAGCGGCTGTCAGAGTCAGAACAATGCAGGACATAACTGCCTGCTCTCTATACCTCCCACCAGATGAGGTCGTGTCCCTTGCTGACCTCACTGCCTTGGTCGTGCAGCTACCCCCACCATTTATCCTTTTGGGGGATTTCAACGCCCACCACCCTCTCTGGGGCGGTATACAGCCCTCGGGACGTGGTAGAGACGTTGAAACGTTACTGACAGAGCAGGACATATGCCTATTAAACACCGGTGCACCCACACATTTTAGTATAGCACATGGCACATATTCTGCTATTGACCTATCTGTATGTAGCCCAGGCCTGCTCCCACATTTGAGTTGGAGGGTCCACGACGACCTTTGCGGGAGTGACCATTTCCCCATTCTTCTGTCACTCCAGCACTTTGAACCTGCAGGCTACCCATCCAGATGGTGTCTACATCGAGCAGACTGGCAACGTTACACCTCAGCTGCTGTGGCTTCTGTTCCATTACCACATGATATTGATACGGCAGTCCAACAGGTCACAGCTGTTATAGTCTCAGCTGCAGAGGAGACCGTTCCAATCACCACTGGTTCCCCTCGGCGCAAGGTCGTGCCCTGGTGGACGCCAGAGATTGCTGAGGCTATACGGGACCGTCGGTGAGCACTACAATGCCACCGGCGCTGCCCTACACTTGAGAATCTGATAGCTTTTAAACGGCTCAGGGCCCGAGCCCGACGCCTTATCCGGCAAAGTAAACAGGACTGTTGGGAGCGGTACGTCGCCTCTATAGGCTCTCGTGCCTCCCCTTCTCGCGTCTGGTCTCAGGTACGGCGCCTCTATGGATACCGCCCACCAGCGGGAATCCCATCTCTGACCGTCGATGGAACACTCTGTACTGACCCGGCCGTTATTTCTGAGTGCATGGCAGACCATTATGCGAGCTGCTCTGCAACAGCAAATTATAGTACCTCCTTCCGCTCCCTTAAACAACGGGTGGAGCGAAATCCTCTATCTTTCCACACTCGCCGCCGGGAACTGCACAATGCTCCATTTACGGAATGGGAGTTTACCACTGCTTTTGCTGCATTCCCCGATACCTCTCCGGGACCAGACCGCATACATTGCCAGTTCATCCGTCACCTGTCAGCGAACTTTCATAAGAAATTGCTCGCCTTATTTAATAGGATCTGGACAGGGGGTGTTTTCCCATCCCAGTGGAGGGATAGTATTATTATCCCTGTTATGAAACCGGGAGCAGATCCGCTGGCAGTTGACAGTTACCACCCCATCAGCTTGACTAATGTCCTGTGTAAGTTGCTTGAGTGTATGGTGAGTCGCCGTCTTATGTGGATCCTTGAAGATCGGAGTCTACTGGCCCAACAACAGGGGCGTTTCCGTCAGGGTCGCTCCACTATCGACAATTTAGTGTCTTTGGAGTCGGCCATCCGTACAGCCTTCTCTAGACGTGAGCACTTAGTTGCAGTCTTTTTTGACATCCGGCGGGCGTATGACACGACATGGCTCCACCATATTCTCACTACACTGTATGACTGGGGCTTACGGGGTCCACTCCCAATCTTTATCAAGAATTTCCTCTCGCTACGCACTTTTAGGGTGAGAGTTGGTACCTCCTTCAGCTCACGCCGAGTGCTGGAGAACGGCGTCGCACAGGGCTCCGTTCTCAGCGTACCGCTCTTTTTAATAGCGATAAACGGTCTTGCTGCGGCAGTGGGGTCATCGGTTTGTTGTTCTTTATTCGCCGATGACTTCTGCTTATACTACAGTTCTCCTAGCATTGGTGTTGCTGAAAGGCGTCTTCAGGGAGCCATCCGAAGGGCACAGTCATGGGCCACGATGCATGGCTTTACGTTTTCAGCTTCTAAAACCCGGGTGATGCACTTTTATCGTCTTCGGGCAGTTCACCCTGACCCAGAACTGTACCTAGCTGCTGACCAGCTTCATGTTACGGAAAGCCATCGGTTTCTCGGCTTGCTGTTTGACAACCGACTGACTTGGGGGCCACACCTTCGTCAGCTGAAGCAGAAGTGCTGGCGGCACCTAAATATATTGCGATGTCTCAGCCATAGTGCCTGGGGAGCTCACCGTCGAACCCTCATGCACCTCTTTCAGGCGCTCATCCAATCACGCCTGGATTATGGGAGCCAAGTATATGGCTCTGCATCACCTTCAGCACTGAGGATCTTGGATCCCATTCTACATAGTGGTGTCCGTTTAGCAACAGGGGCATTCCGCACCAGCCCTGTGCCTAGCCTCCTTGCCGAAGCTGGCATCCCTCCCTTGAGGTACCGGCGGCAACAGTTGCTGGCCTCCTACATTGTCCATGTCCACGCTACGCCTCACCATCCAAATCGTAGGTTATTGTTTGCAAATACCGACCTTCCCTCTCCGCAACGTCGACCCAGATCGGGTCTTCCAGTTGCGGTCCGTGTACATTCTCTTCTTTCTTCACTAGAGTCTTTTCCTCTCCGTCCTGCATTCTCTTGTCTATCTAATATCCCTCCTTGGACCATCCCTCGCCTCCAGCTTCACCTGCAATTGTCCGGCGGTCCAAAGGCGTCGATTTCACCACAATTACTTCGACACCAGTTTCTGGACATACTTAGCACATTCCGTGATGCAGACGTCATATACACTAATGGCTCCCAGGTAGACAGCAGAGTGGGTTACGCCTATGTTCATGGCGACCACACCGAACAGCGCTCCCTGCCCTCTGGCTGTACTGTCTTTACGGCAGAGCTAATCGCAATAACCCGTGCACTCGACCATCTCAGAGCATGGCCCAGGAAGTCATACCTTATCTGTAGTGACTCTCTGAGTGCCTTGCATGCTCTAGACCACTGCTTCCCCAGACACCACTTGGTGCGATCCATCTAAGTCACGGTGTTCTGTGGCTTTCATATGGACCCCAAGGCCACATTGGAATTCCAGGGAACGAACGCGCTGATCAGCTATCCAAGCAGGCCATCACACACCAGCGCCTGGATATCGGTACCCCAGAAGGCGATATCCGCTTGGGTCTCCACCGAAAGATCTTTGAGGCTTGGAATTCGGAATGGGCAACAATGAGTATGCCCAATAAGCTCCGTGGAATCAAGCCCACGACAGCAGCTTGGAAGACTTCCCTAAGACCTTCTCGAAGGGACTCAGTTGTTCTCTGTCGCCTGCGTATAGGCCATACGTGGCTAATGCATGGCCACCTCTTATGCCGAGAGGAACCGCCAGAATGTATTGCCTGTAGTCCACATCTTGTTGGACTGTCCACTTTTAGCCGCATTGCAGCAGTCTTTTAAGCTGCCTCCTGCACTCCCTTTGATTTTAGCTGACGACGCCTCTATGGCTTACTGTGTTTTAGGTTTTGTTCGCGCAGCGGGCTTTTATCACAAGCTTTAACGGTGGGTTCGTATGCCTGATCTTCAGGCATACACCGCTTATAGTTTTAATCTGTTGTCACTTTTGTCTTGTCAGTCCCTTTTCCGACAGGCAGTTGTATAGAATGTGCAGAATGGCTGGCTCATCCATTATTATCCTAGTGATCAGCCAGCCAACAACATCTGCTGTGATTTTTAGTTGATTATTTGTTCCACCACTACTGTGGTTCCCTTTTCCTTTTTATGTTGCAATTATGACCAACACTGTCTTCCTGTACGTCTTTTGTACTAGTTGCAGGGTGCTTATTTTAATCATACATGAAACCCTGTGGTCTCTTAGCTGGGAACAGGGGACTGATGACCAAGCAGTTTAGTCCCCTTTAAACACCCAACACACCACCACCACCACCCCACCTCCCAGCCGGAGAAGGAGCAGCCTCCTCCGGCTCCCCTCTCTCGGAAGGGGTCTTTTGGGGCGCTCCCTTCCGAGGCTTCTCTTAGTGATCCAGCGGATCCCAGCCGATGGCGGAAGGATCCCAAACCTGTTGGTAGAAGGGCTTCCCGCTCTTCCTCTACCACTGACGCCACTATAGAGAAGCCCTCCCGGCCCTGCAAACCTAAGGGCCAGCGAGAGGGACGGAAAAAGAAGACTAAAGAGTCTTCGGTGGCTCTACAGCCACCTGCCACCTCATCTTCTGCATCTGACGATGAGGTACAGATCGTCGCGTCACGTAAGGATCTTGCACTTACTGCCTCTCCCGAACGCATGATCCTGGATTCTGAATGCTCCAAATCGGCGGCAGCAGATGAACCCATGCAATAGCATTATTTATACTTTGCATCATGGCCTTTAAAGTCATGCACCATCAAATTCTCCAGTGGAATTGCGGCGGTTTTTTCCACCACCTGGCTGAGCTGCAACAGTTAATGTGCCAACTCCCTTTGCTCTGCATAACGTTACAGGAAACGTGGTTTCCTGTCCAGAAGACCCCTGCCCTACGTGGCTACCTGGGGCTTTTTTAAAAATCGTCTCTTCTGTGACAGGGTCTCTGGAGGTGTGTGCCTCTATGTCCTTGCCACTGTCCCCAGTACTGCGGTGCCCCTCACCACGAATCTCGAGACAGTGGCTGTTAGGATCAGAGCAAGGCAGGAACTAACGATGTGTTCCCTCTACCTCCCACCAGATGAGATTGTTTGTCTAGCTGACCTTGGTGCCTTGATCTCTCAACTTCCCCCACCGTTTCTCCACCCGATGTGGGGTGGGACGCAGACTTCGGCGCGTGGTAGGGATGTGGAGATGCTCCTGACACAGCAGAACCTTTGCCTTCTGAACACGGATGCTCCGACGCACTTCAGTGTAGCTCATGGCACATACTCGGCCAACGACCTGTCTATTTGTAGCCCAAGTCTTCTCCCTCATCTGAATTGGACTGTGCATGATGATCTCTGTGGCAGCGACCATTTTCCCATCTTTCTGCCGCTCCCAGAGACTCAAACCGCAAACCGGCTGCCTCATTGGTAGCTTCATAGGGCTGACTGGCCGGCATATGCTTCAGCTGCGGTGGTTACAGCTCCACTTTCGGCTGACATTGAAGTGGCTGTCCAGCAAGTCAAAACGGCCATAGTTTCCGCCGCCGAGAAAACTGTTCCAACCGCGTCCGCGTCACTTAGACGTACGTCAGTCCCTTGGTGGACACAGGAGATCGCTGAGGCCATTCGGGAACGTCGGCGCGCACTCCAGCGACACCGGCGACACCCTTCTCTAGAGAACCTCATCGCCTTTAAACGTCTCCGTGCACGGGCTCGGCGATTGATTCGGCAGAGTAAGAAGGATTCCTGGGAGAGGTTTGTAGCCTCTCTCGGTACTCGCGCCTCCCCTTCTCGGGTCTGGACCCAAGTACGGCGCCTCTTCGGATATCGCCCACCGCCTGGAATCCCATCGCTCACCATTCAGGGTGCTCTTTGCACTGACCCACAAGCCATAGCTGAGTGCATGGCAGATCACTATGCCCGTTGTTCCGCAACTGCGACATACAGTGCAGACTTCCGCATATTCAAAGAGAGGGTCGAGCGGCAGCAGTTGTCATACCGCACACGCCGCCAGGAACTTTACAACGCCCCGTTTAGCGAGTGGGAGCTTCAAACCGCCCTGGCTGCATGCCCCGATACATCTCCGGGACCAGACCGGATACATAGTCAGTTCCTCCATCACCTTTCGGCTGAGTTTCACCACCACCTTCTCTCCCTGTTCAACCGTATCTGGGCAGATGGGGTTTTCCGATCACAGTGGCGGGAAAGCACCGTGATCCCGGTGTTGAAACCTGGAGCAGATCCATTGGTGGCTGACAGTTATCGCCCAATCAGCCTTACCAATGTGCTCTGCAAACTACTCGAGCGAATGGTGAGTCGGCGGCTGATGTGGGTCCTTGAAGACAGGGACTTTCTAGCCCCGCAACGAGGTGGATTTCGTCAAGGCCGTTCTGCCACTGACAATCTCGTCTCGCTGGAATCGGCTATTCGCACTGCCTTCACCAGGCGCCAACACCTTGTTGCGGTCTTCTTCGATCTGCGAAAGGCGTATGATACAACCTGGCGCCACCATATTTTGGCCACACTGCACGAATGGGGCCTGAGGGGCTCCCTTCCAATTTTTGTGCAGAACTTTTTATCACTCCGCTCTTTTCAGGTTCGTGTAGGCACCTGTCTCAGCTCTCCCCATATCCAGGAGAATGGTGTACCACAGGGCTCTGTTCTCAGTGTTCCCCTCTTCCTGATTGCAATCAATGGTCTAGCAGCGGTTGGGTCATCAGTTTCCTCCTCCCTATTTGCGGATGATTTTTGCCTTTATTTCAGCTCCGCCACTATTGGTGTCGCAGAACGGCGGCTGCAGGGAGCCATTAGAAAGGCACAATCATGGGCCTCAGCCCACGGTTTCCACTTTCTCAGGGTCTAAGACCCGAGTAATGCAATTCTGTCGTCGTCGGGCACTTCACCTCGATAAAGAGCTGTACCTAGGTAATGAACGTCTTCGTGTTGAAGAAACGCACCGCTTCCTCGGTATGGTTTTTGATGCCCGGCTGACTTGGCAGCCTCACCTCCGACAGCTGCGACAGAAATGCTGGAAACATCTGAATATCCTCCGCTGTCTTGGCCACACGGCTTGGGGAGCATCACGTCCAACACTTCTCCAGCTATACAAGGCCCTCATACAATCGCGCCTGGACTACGGGAGTATCGTGTATGACTCTGCAGCGCCATCAGCGCTGCAGGTATTGGACCCTGTCCTCCATAGTGGTGTCCGTTTGGCGACAGGGGCCTTTCGCACGAGCCCGGTGACAAGTCTGCTAGCCGAAGTAGGGGTTCCACCCCTGCATTACCGCCGGCAGCGCTTACTAGCTTCTTATGCTGCCTATGTACACGCCTTTCCCCACCATCCAAATTAAAGGCTTCTCTTTCCGGATGTTGTCATCCCTTTTCCATGACGGCGGCCAAGGTCGGGTTTCCCGATTGCGGTCCGTGTTCGATCACTTCTCTCTTCACTTGAATCCCTTCCTCTTCCTCCCGCTTTTCACTACTCTTCCCGTGCTCCACCTTGGTCTGTACCACGTCCGCAGCTTCGGTTAGACTTGTCCCGTGAGTGTAAAACCTCTGTTGCACCGTTGACTCTTCGCCGCCAATTTCAGGCGATACTGAGTTCTTTCCACGGCGCTGAAGTCGTATACACAGACGGGTCTCTTGTTGGTGGCCGTTGTGGGTATGCCTACACCCATAATGAACACATTGAACAACACGCCTTACCCTGTGGGAGTAGTATATTCACTGCGGATCTGATCGCTACCTGTCGAGCACTTGAGCACCTTATAGCCTGTCCCGGGGAGTCGTATGTCATCTGCAGTGACTCCCTGGGCGGCTTGCAAACTCTTGACCAGTGCTTTCCAAAACACCCCCTGGTGCGGTCCATCCAGGACTCTATTAACCTTCTCGTCCAGTCTGGCCGCACTGTGGCCTTCGTTTGGATCCCTGGACACGTTGAAATTCCGGGGAACGAACACGTAGATCGACTGGCTAAGCAGGCAATTACTTCAAGCCTCTTAGAAATTGGCGTTCAAGAGAGGGACCTCCGATTAGAGTTCCACCGGAAGGTACTTGGGCTTTGGAACACTGAGTGGGTTGACTCACCTGCCCCAAATAAGCTCCTTGCAGTGAAACGTTCTGCAGCTCCGTGGAAGTCCCCCTCAGGGGCTCAGCATTAATGTGCTGAGTACGGGCTTGGCGAACCCGGGGTCCTGAGCTGTGGTCTGTGTCGCGCCAACAGTCCGCTACACCGTAAGCTCTGTGCGTGCTTCAACGACCATCGTTCGGCGCGACGGTGGAACGTTGTACGTTTCAGAGCCCGGGGATCTTGGCTTAATCACCCGGGTCGCGAGGACGGTACAAACCTCTCTAAAAAAAACCTCAATCTCAAGGTGAGCTACGTGCCGAGGAGATGCATGGCTGTTGATGTTAAACAGCCGCTAGCGAGCAACCTCTGAGGAACCTGCCGCACCTCAGTTGTATAAGGCTTACTCAGGCAAGCGGGGCTCTGCCTGGGTGGACCTTTAGTTCCCTAGCTGCTCGTGGGACGAACATGAAACGAGCAATTAATAGCGTCGCCACACGCAAACCTGGCGTCTCTAAGCGTGGTAAAAGAGACTACAATGCTGCAGATTATGATCCCCAAACGTTTCCTTCTCTGGCTACACCTTGGGAAGAACGTCAGGGAAGACAGAAGGGTGAGGCTTATGCCCCTAAGTATCTGGTCTGTAGCCATAGTGATGGGGAATCTTTTAAGACGACTAAACCACTATATTTTGTTGAAAACCTTGAAGACAAGTATGGAGAGGTGGAAGGTATGTCAAAGATGTGGTCGGGATCAGTATTAATAACGACGTCATCCCCAGCTCAATCGCAGGCACTGTTTGCCTGTGACAAGCTGGGTGATGTTTCCATTACCATTACGCCGCACTAGACCCTAAATATGGTACAGAGTATCATCTTTCATAAAGACCTCTTGCTGCAGTCAGATGACGAATTGCGTGCCAACCTAGAACAGCGGGGAGTACATTTTATTCGGCGAGTCCATAGGGGTCCGAAGGACAATAGGGTCGCCACTGGTGCCTTCATGTAGGCTTTTGAGGGTGATTCATTGCCCGAGAAGGTCAAGGTGATGGTTTACCGGATAGACGTAAAGCCCTACGTTCCTCCCCCTATGCGCTGTTTTAATTGCTGGAGGTTTGGCCATATGAGCTCCCAATGTGATGCCAACCCAACATGTCGGGAGTGTGGACGTGCCGTTCATCCGAACGTCCCTTGCACGCCGCCTCCAGTATGTGTCAACTGCGGCCAGAATCACTCCCCTTGCTCGCCTATGTGTACAGTTCTGCAGCAAGAGAGGAAAATCATGGAATACAAGACCATAGATCGACTGACTTATTCAGAGGCCAAAGGGAAATATCAGAAGCTCCATCCTGTCCACCTGGTAACTACCTATGCTGCGGCAGCCTCATCGTCGTCGTCCACTGTGCCTGCTGTTCCACCTGTTCCGTCAACGATAGCGTGCCCCCAGGCCCAATCGACTGACCTGGCCCCCCTACCAGCAGGGGGCACCTCATCTTCAGTGGCTCCCACTCTTTTCA
This sequence comes from Locusta migratoria, assembly GCA_026315105.1. Classification (NCBI taxonomy): domain Eukaryota; kingdom Metazoa; phylum Arthropoda; class Insecta; order Orthoptera; family Acrididae; genus Locusta; species Locusta migratoria. Next base: position 569,214,863 of record CM048747.1, on the reverse strand, counting down.
CAGTGGGAGCATCACTTGCTACAACACCGGGGACTCCAGTCCCCACCTCTAAGCCGGGGAAGGAGAAGCCTTCTCCGGCCCCTCTCGCTCGGAAGGGGTCCTTAGAGACAACCCCTTCTGCGGCTTCCCAGAGTGCTCCAGAGGATCCTGGCCGCAGTCTTCTTGATCTCCAACTTGCCGGTCGAAGAGCTTCCTGCTCTTCCTCCGTCCCGGATGCCACTTCTGGGAAGCCCCCTCGACCCTACAAGCCAAAGGGCCAGCGAGGGGACATGAAGAAGAAGAGAAATCAGAAGAAAGAATGTTCAGTGGCTTCAAAGCCACAACCACCCGCATCCTCTTCTTCAGAGGATGAAGTCAAGATCCTCGCATCTCCCCTCAGCGGCTCAGCATTAATTTGCTGAGTACGGGCTTGGCAAACCCGGGGTCCTGAGCCGTGGGCTGTGTCGCGCCAACAGTCCGCTACACCATAAGCCTTGTGCGTGCCTCAACGACCATCGTTTGGCGCGACGGTGGAACGTTGTATGTTTCAGAGCCCGGGGATCTTGGCTTAATCGCCCAGGTCGCAAGGATGGTACAAACCTCTATAAAAAAACCTCAATCTCAAGGTGTGCTACGTACTGAGGAGATGCATGGCTGTTGAGGTTGAACAGCCGCTAGCGAGCAACCTCTGAGGAACCTGCCGCACCTCAGTTGTATAAGGCTTCCCCAGGCAAGCGGGGCTCTGCCTGGGTGGACCTGTTTTCCCTAGCTGCTCGTGGGACCAGGATGAAACGAGCAAACAACAGCGTCGCCATACGCAAACCTGGCGTCTCAAAGCGTGGTAAAACTGAATATAATGCAACGACTTATGACCCTAAGACTTTCCCTTCCCTTGGTACCCCATGGGAGGAACGTTGGGCAAGAAACCAGGGTGAGGCTTACGCCCCTAAATATCTCGTTTGTACCCGCACTGATGGAGACTCTTTTAAGACGACTAAGCCCTTGTTCTTCATTGAAAACTTGGAGGACAAGTATGGTGAGGTGGAAGGCATATCGAAAATGCGCTCTTGGTCGGTGTTAATAACGACGTCATCCCCAGCCCAGTCATGGGCATTGCTTGCCTGTGACAGGCTGGGTGATGTTTCCGTTAGCATAACACCACACAAAACCTTAAATATGGTGCAGGGAATAATATTCCATAAAGACCTTTTGTTGCAGTCAGACGATGAACTGCGTGCAAACTTAGAACGGCGGGGTGTCCATTTTATTCGCCGAATCCATAGGGGTCCGAAGGACAACAGGGTTGCCACCGGTGCCTTCATCTTGGCTGTTGAGGGCGATTCATTGCCTGAGAAGTTCAAGGTGATGGTCTACCGGTGCGACGTCACGCCCTACGTTCCTCCCCCTATGCATTGTTTCAAATGCTGGAGGTTTGGGAATATGTCCTCCCAATGTGTTGCCAACCCTACATGTCGGGAGTGCGGACATGCTGTACATCCAAACGTCCCCTGCACCCCTCCTCCAGTATGTGTTAATTGTGGCCAAAATCACTCGCCTTGTTCATCTGTCTGCACGGTTCTGCACCAGGAAAGGAAAATAATGGAATATAAGACCCGCAATCGACTGACTTACACAGAGGCAAAGAGAAAATATCAAAAGCTCCACCCTGTGCGCCTGGTTAACACCTATGCCACGGCAGCCTCGTCATCGTCTGCAGTGCCTCTTCTACCATCTGTTGCGCCTATGCCAGTGGGCTCTCAGGCCCACTCAACTGTCCCTGCCCCCTTGCCAGCTGGGGGCACTTCCTCTTCGGTGGCTCCCACTCCTGTTGCAGTGGGAGCATCCACCCCTCAAACATCGGGGACACTGGTCCCCACCTCCCAGCCGGAGAAGGTGAAGCCTTCTCCAGCTCCTCTCGCTCGGAAGGGACACACTCGGAAGGGGTCCCTCGGGACACCCCCTTCCGAGGCTTCTCAGGGTGTCTCAGAGGATCCTGGCCAAAGGCTTACGGATCCCAAACCTGCTGGTCGAAGGGCTTCTTGCTCTTCTTCCACGCCCAGCGCCACTTCCGAGAAGCCCTCCCAGCCCCTCAGATCGAAGGGGCAGCGAGAGGGACGTGTCAAGAAGACAAAGAAGAAGGACTCTTTAGTGGCTCGAAAGCCACATCTACCCTCATCTTCTGCTTCAGAAGATGAGTTAGAGATCCTAACCTCACCTGCGGATCTCGCCCTCATTGACTCCCCAGAGCCGATGATCTTGGACTCGGTCGGTTCAAAATCGGCGGTAACTGGTGAAACGTCGAAGTAACCATTTTCTTTTATCTTTTTAATCATGGCATTTAATGACAATAGCACAATCCTCCAGTGGAATTGCGGTGAATTTTTTCCCCACTTAGCTGAGTTACGCCAACTCCTCAGCACTTCACCTGCGTTTTTCATTGCCCTGCAAGAAACTTGGTTTCCCGTGATGCACACCCCTGCCTTACGTGGCTATCGGGGTTATTATAGGAACCGCACAGACGGTGACAGGGCGTCAGATGGCGTATGCATTTACGTCCTTACCTCTGTCTACAGCTCAGCTGTTCCACTACAAACGCCTTTGGAAGCTGTAGCTGTCAGGGTAAGAACTGCAGTGGACATTACTCTCTGCAACGTCTACCTTCCTCCTGATGGTGAAGTCCCACAACATGTCCTGGCTGCACTGATAGCGCAATTTCCCCCGCCTTTTGTGTTATTGGGTGATTTCAACGCCCATAACCCATTGTGGGGTGGTACAGTGACTACTGGCCGTGGTAGAGATGTTGAGTCCTTGATCTCTCAACTTGACCTCTGCCTTTTAAACAACGGTGCCCCCACGCATTTTAGCGTGGCGTATGGTACTTACTCGGCCATCGATCTTTCTGTGTGTAGCCCTAGCCTGTTCCCCTTAATCCACTGGAGTGTCCACGATGATTTGTGTGGTAGTGACCACTTCCCGATTTTCTTGTCACTACCCTGTCATCGGGCCCCAGAATGCCCGCCCCGATGGGCGATAAATAAGGCTGACTGGAACGCTTTTACTTCTGCTGCCATCATTGGTTCTCCTCCACTCTCCAACATAGATGCGTTAATCAACAGCGCTACCTCAACCATTCTTTCTGCAGCTAATGGTGCAATCCCTCGCTCTTCGGGATCAGCCCGGTGGCGAACAGTGCGTTGGTGGTCCCCGGAGATTGCTGAGGCGATTATAGAGTGTAGGCGAGCTCTGCAGCGCCACAAGCGGCACCCATCTATGGAGAACCTCATTACTTTTAAACGGCTTCGTGCCCACGCCCGACAGTTGATTAGACGAGCCAAACAGGAGTGTTGGGAAAGATATGTCTCTACCATTGGATCGCGTCCTCTCCATCCCAGGTGTGGGCGAAGATCAGACGTGTTTATGGCTACCAGTGTCCTCTTAGTGTGCCCGGGATTTCTGTGAATGGAGTAGTTTACACAGATCCAGATGCAGTTGCTGAACTGTTTGCTGAATACTACGCTCAGAGTTCTGCATCTGCGGCCTACTCCAGGGCCATTCGCGCCCTGAAAGAGCGGGAGGAACGACAGCGCTTATACTTCCAGACTCGCCGTACTGAACTGTACAATGCTCCATTCAGTGAATAGGAATTTCTCAGTGCCCTGGCACACTGTCCTGACGCAGCGTCTGGGCCAGATCGTATCCATAATCAGATGCTGAAACACCTGCCACCTGCGTCTCAGCGTAACGTTCTGGCTATCTTCAACCACATCTGGAGTTCTGGTACGTTTCCTTCACAGTGGCGTGAGAGTCTGATAGTCCCGGTGATCAAACCTGGTCAACATCCACATGAGTTGAACAGTTTCCAACCAATCAGCCTCACCAACGTTCTTTGCAAATTGCTGGAGCGTATGGTGAGTCGACGATTGTGTTGGCTCCTTGAGTCCAGGGGTCTTCTCACTCCATGTCAGGGTGGTTTCCGAAAGGGGCGTTCAGCTGTGGATAACCTGGTTCACCTAGAGTCCGCCATACGGACAGCCTTCTCTCGCCGCCAACACCTGGTGGCAGTTTTCTTCGATTTATCTAAGGCATATGACAAGACCTGGAGACATCACATCCTTACTACATTACATAGGTGGGGTCTCCAGGGTTCGCTTCCCTTTTTTATTCGAAATTTTTTATCTTTTCGTACGTTTCGTGTACAAGTCGGTGCTTCTTGTAGCTCTCTGCATGTACAGGAGAATGGGGTACCCCAGGGCTCTGTCCTAAGTGTTCCTCTGTTTTTAGTGGCGATAAATGGTCTAGCGGCAGCGGTGGGTTCCTCAGTCTCCACCTCGCTGTATGCAGATGACTTCTGCTTATATTTTAGCTCTAGCAGTATGCGTGTTGCTGAACGACAGCTGCAGGGAGCCATACGCAAGGCGCAGAAGTGGGCCCTTGCCCATGGGTTTGAGTTCTCTTGCTACCAAGACTTGCGTTATGCACTTCTGCCAGCGTCGGACAGCCCATCCACATCCTGAGCTTTACATCGATGGCCATCTGCTCAATGTGGTGGAAACGCACCGTTTCTTGGGGCTAGTGTTTGACGACCGGCTGACATGGCTTCCTCATATACGTGAGCTCAAGCAGAAGTGCTGGAAGCACCTTAATGTCCTCCGCTGCCTCAGTAACACCACTTGGGGCGCAGACAGCAGTAGGCTGCTGCAGTGCTACAAGGCACTTGTTCTGTCCAGACTGGACTATGGCAGTGTTTCCTATGGCTCGGCATCACCTTCAGCTCTGCAGTTGTTGGACCCTGTCCATCACTGTGGGGTAAGGCTAGCAAGAGGAGCCTTTCGTACAAGTCCTGTGACTAGTCTCCTTGTGGAGGCCGGTGTGCCTTCTCTGCATATCAGGTGACAACAACTGCTTGCGAATTATGCGGCTACTATCTGTGGTTTACCTAACCACCCAAACCACCGTCTACTCTTTCCTCAAACTGATCTCCACCTTCCGCAGAGGCGACCGAGATCAGGGTTGACGGTTGGTGTTCGTGTTAGGTCTCTGCTGAGCCAATTGGAGTCTGTTCCTGTCCCCTCTTTATTCAGATACCAGTCGCGTACACCACCATGGTGTATACGATGGCCTCACCTTCGGCTGGAACTGTCACGGTACGCTAAAACTTCAGTCCACCCTGAGACCCTTCGTCGCCACTTCATATCACTTATTGATGGTTTCCGAGGCTCTACGGTGGTGTACACAGACGGCTCGATGGTAGATGGTCATGCTGGTTTTGCCTACACGCTTGCAGGACACAATGAGTTGCGCTCCCTGTCAGACGGCTGCAGTGTTTTCACTGCAGAGCTGGTAGCCATCCACCGCGCACTTCAACATATATGTTCCTGCCGCGGGGAGTCATTCGTCATCTGTAGCGACTCCCTGGGCGGTTTACAGGCCATCGACCAGTGTTTCCCGCGCAATCTTCTGATTGTTGCCATACAAGAATGCTTGTACACCATTGACCAACGAAGGCAGTCAGTGGCATTTCTTTGTACTCCGGGACACGTCGGGATAGACGGCAATGAGCTGGCTGACAGGCTGGCCAAAGAGGCCACCCACAAGCCTGTCCTCAATATCGGCATTTCATGCTCTGATCTCCGTTCTGCACTACGCCGTAAAGTTCTCGGTTTGTGGGGTAGTGAATGGCGCACCCTACAGGTGCCCAACAAACTGAGGCGTATAAAGGACACTAAGAACGTGTGGAGGACCTCTCTGCGGGCCCCTCGCAGAGACTCTGTCGTTCTCTGCCGGCTGCGTATCGGCCATACTTGGCTTACGCACGGCCACCTTCTCCGTCGCGAGGATCCTCCCGAGTGTCGATGTGGTGCGCGTCTGACAGTCGCCCACATCGTCTTGGAATGCCCGGACCTAGCAGCGCAGAGAAGGAATTTTAATCTCCCTGACGATTTGAAAGTTGTATTAGCTGACAATGCCTCTATGGCTGCTGCAGTTTTAAATTTTATTCGTGTGAGTGGGTTGTACCGCTCCCTTTGATTTTTAATACTGTGTTCATTATGTGTTTGTTCTTCGTTGCCCTACCGTTTTAGGAAGGTCTTTTTAAATGTGCAAAAGCGGTCAGATGCCCTACTTCCTAGTCTGTGGTTACCTGGCCAGGATACTGGCATCGTATTTCCACCTTTCTCCTTTTTATTAGTTTTTACTTTGGTTCTTTTATTTTTTGACGTAACACCCTTTGCATGGTGAGTTTTAACAAATCTTTTTCTATTGCGTTGTAGTGCTTTTTTATTCTACCCTCTATGGTTGGAACCAGGGACTGATAACCATAGTCGTTAAGTCCCTTTAAAGCTCAAACCATCCATCCATCCATCCTCGCATCTCCTGAGGATCTCGCAATTACTGATTCCCCAGAAAATAAGATCTCTGGTTCCGTGAATTCCGAGCACATGGTAGCAGACGATCCGATGCAATGATCTGCTGTTTTATTCGTCATGGCGGTACAGCCAGAAGGAAACACGATCCTCCAGTGGAATTGTAGCGGCTTTTTCCACCACCTGTCTGAGCTACGACAACTTCTCAGCCAAACACCTGCGTTTTGTATCGCTCTTCAAGAGACCTGGTTCCCAGCGACGCGGTCCCCTGCCCTTCGAGGCTACCAGGGCTATTTTAAAATCGGCCTACCTATGACAGAGTTTCTGGTGGAGTCTGTATCTATGTCCTAGCCACTGTCCCGAGCGCTGCCGTGCCCCTTCAAATGCCCCTAGAGGCTGTTGCTGTTCGGTTCCGGGCAGTGCAGGATGTTACAATCTGTTCAATCTATCTCCCGCCAGATGAGGCTGTCTCTCCTATGGACGTCGCTGCCTTGGTCGCCCAACTTCCCCCACCCTTCCTTCTTTTGGGGGATTTAATTCCACACCACACTTTGTGGGGTGGCACGCAGACCTCGTCACGGGGTACGGATGTTGAGACACTACTGAACCAGCTGAACATCTGCCTCCTGAACATCGGTGCTGCTACGCACTTTAGCATGGCACACGGTACATTCTCCGCCATAGACCTGTCTGTCTGTAGCCCAAGCCTACTTCCGCACTTCACTTGGAGGGTCCACGATGACCTGTGTGGCAGCGACCATTTCCCTATCTTCCTGTCGCTCCCACAGTGTCCATCTGCTGACCGTCTGCCTCGCTGGTCCCTCCATAGGGCTGACTGGACAGCATATCCATAGCCGCCGTGCTTCCCTCTCCTCTTCTGGCTGATATAGATACCGCTGTTCAGCAGGTCACTCATTCGATCATTTCTGCTGCTGAGAAAACCGTACCCGTCTCACTGGGATCACTCCACCGTAAGTCAGTGCCCTGGTGGACGCCGGAGATAGCTGAGGCCATCCGGGAACGTCGGCGAGCACTACAGCGCCACCGTCCCCACCCTTCCGTCGATAACCTTATTGCGTTTAAGCGTCTCCGTGCACGGGCACGCCGATTGATCCAGCAAAGCAAGAGGGCCTCCTGAGAGCGTTATGTCGCCTCCATTGGATCCCGAGCATCACCTTCATGGGTATGGTCGCAAGTTCGACGCCTCTTTGGCCACCCCCACCAGTGGGAATTCCGTGCCTCAGCATTCAGGGTACAATTTGCACTGACCCTCTCACAATAGCTGAGCATTTGGCACACCACTATGCTCGCACCTCAGCGACCGCTGCATATGATGCGGATTTCCGCGCCCTTAAAGAGCGCACTGAGCGAAAACATATATCCTTTCAAACGCGACGCCAGGAAATCTATAACATCCCTTTCAGCGAATGGGAGTTCGAAAGCGCCCTTGCCGCATGCCCAGCCACGTCCTCTGGACCCGACCGCATTCATAGTCAGTTCCTCCGACATCTGTCAGCAGACTCTAAGCGCCAACTTCTCTCCTTGCTGAATCGTCTCTGGGTTGAGGGTGTCTTCCCGTCTCAATGGCGGGATAGCATCATCATCCCAGTGATGAAGCCCGGGGCTGATCCAAAGGTGGCTGATAGTTACCGCCCAATCAGCCTCACCAACGTTCCGTGTAAACTCCTCGAACGGATGGTGAGTCGGAGGCTGATGTGGATCCTCGAGGACTGAGGACTCTTAGCGCCTCAACAGGGTGGGTTCTGTCAAGGCCGCTCTGCTATAGACAATCTCGTGTCACTAGAGTCGGCCATTCGTACAGCGTTTTCTCGCCGTGAATACCTGATTGCCGTCTTTTTTGACCTGCGGAAAGCGTATGACACCACCTGGCGCTATCATATTCTATCTACGCTGTACGATTGGGGCTTTCGGGGTCCACTTCCTACATTCATTAAGAACTTCCTGGCGTTGCGTTCTTTTCGTGTTCGTGTTGGTTCTTGTTTCAGCTCAGCTCATTGTCAAGAGAACGGAGTCCCACAAGGTTCCGTTCTTAGTGTTCCTTTATTCTTAATCGCCATAAACGATCTTGCTGCAGCTGCGGGGTCATTGGTTTCTACTTCCTAGTATGCCGATGACTTCTGCATGTATTACAGCTCCTCCAGCATCAGCGTAGCTGAACGGCGGTTGCCTCCAAAACCCGTGTGATGCATTTCTGTCGACGTCGGGCAGTACACCCAGAATCCGAACTGTATCTCGCTGATGACCTGCTGCGTGTCGAAGAGACGCACCGTTTTTTAGGAATGTTGTTCGACAACCGGCTCACCTGGGTGCCACACCTTCGCCAGCTCAAACAAAAGTGCTGGCGACACCTTAATATTCTACGCTGTCTAAGCTATACTGTTTGGGGAGCGTCACGCCCAACGCTCCTGCACCTTTATAAGGCGCTCATCCAGTGGCGCCTAGACTATGGCTGCATAGTATACGATTCGGCTGCACCTTCAGCACTGCAAACATTAGACCCAGTCTTACATTCTGGAGTTCGTTTGGCGACAGGGGCTTTCCACACGAGCCCTGTGACAAGCCTACTAGTTGAAGCTGGGGTCCTTCCTCTGCGGTTCCGCTGGCAGCACCTGCTGGCTTCGTACGTTGCCCATGTTAAGGCCTTGCCACACCATCCGAACCACCAGCTTCTTTTTCCAAGCGCTGCACTCCCTATCCCTCCAAGACGACCTCGGTCGGGTTACCCATTATCAGTCCGCGTTCGTTGTCTATTTTCGTCCCTCGAATCCCAACCACTCCCTGCCACTTTCCACTATTACTTTCAAACCCCTCCTTGGTCCATTCCTCGTTTGCAGCTTTGTCTGGATCTGTCCAATAGATCAAAGGACTCCGTTTCTCCAATGCAACTTCGACACCAGTTCCTGGATCTCTTCAACTCTTTCCGTGGTGCTGAAGCCATCTATACTGATGGGTCCCTAGCTGATGGTCGTGCTGGGTATGCATGTCTCCATGGTGACCATGTCGAACAACATTCATTGCCCCGTGAAAGTAGTGACTTCACTGCAGAGCTGGTCGCTATCCTCAAGGCTCTAGAACACCTCTGAGCCTGCCCCAGGGGGTCATTTGTCATCTGTAGTGACTCCCTGAGTGGCTTGCAGGCACTCGAGCAGTTCTTCCCTCGTCACCCGTTAGTGCAGTCCATTCAAGACACTACTTACTCTCTTGGCAAATCTGGCCGATGTGTGGTCTTCCTATGGACCCCTGGCCACGTCGGCATTTTGGGGAATGAACGTGTTGACCGGTTGGCCAAACAAGCCGGCACTGCGTCACCCTTCACCATTGGCGTCATGGAATCAGACCTCAGGACATCATTGCACAAGAAGGTGCGTGATGCTTGGAGTGCCGAATGGTCTACCATGAGTGCAACAAACAAGCTCCGAGCAGTGAAGCTATCCACAACCCTGTGGAAGTCTTCACTGCGGCCAAACCGCCGAGAGGCGGTTGTCCTCTGCCGCCTCCGTATTGGGCACACGTGGTTGACCCATGGGTATCTCCTTCGCCGTGAGTCCCCGCCCGTGTGTCGATGTGGTGTCGCAATGACAGTGGCCCATCTCTTGATGGACTGTCCGCTCTTAGCCAATCTGCGGCATTCTTTTAATCTCCCAGACGCACTACCCTTAGTTTTAGGTGACGACGCCTCTATGGCTAACAAAGTTTTACGTTTTATCCGTGCTTCTGGTTTTTATGCATCTATCTAACCGTGGGTGCTGTGGCCTGATATCTTAGGCCACTAGCAACTCAGCTTTTTACCTTTTCACGTCCTTAGGAGTTCTTATTGTGTGCAGTGTGGCTGGCTCATCCTGTTTTTTCTTTGTGATCAGCCAGCAAGGTACTCTGCTATCCAGTTTTATTCGTGACTTTCTTTTACTAATTCTGTGTGTCTTCGTTTTGTATTGTTAGTGGCTTGTCCATTCTTAACCTGCCCTTTTATGCAATGTCACTTTCAGGGCATTGTTTTATCTTTATTGACAGTTGACTCTCAGCTAGGAACAGGGGACTGATAACCTAGCGTGTTTAGTCCCCTCAAAACAATCACCAACCACCAAGCAACCACCACCGTGGAAGTCCTCCCTGAGGGCCTCTCGGAAGGAGTCAGTTGTCCTTTGTCGTCTGCGTATTGGTCACACGTGGATGACACATGGCCATCTACTTCGACGGGAGGATCCTCCACAGTGTCGCTGTGGCACTTTATTGACAGTGGTCCACATCCTGGTGGACTGTCCCCTTTTAGCTGACTTACGACAGTCCTTTGACCTGCCAGCTGCGCTTCCTTTTATTCTGGGTGACGACGGTGCTACAGCTGATCGTGTTACGTTTTATCCGTGCAGCTGGGTTTTACCATTTGGTATAACGGTGGGTTCCTTAGCCTGAACTCTCAGGCACCCATCTCTCACAACGTTTTACCCTTCTTATTTTGTGCTGTCTACCCAGATTTTATTCGTATGTTTTAGAATGTGCAGAGTGGCTGGCTCATGCTTTATTATCCTCGTGACAAGCCAGCCACAACATTCTGCTGTAACATTTTAGTCCAATTATCTTTCTTTACTCTTTGAGTTTTCTTCTTTGCGTGTCATGACGTCAATGCTCCTTGTCATTGTGTACCCATTTTGCTTTCTCTTTTTTGTGTTTCAATAATCGTCTTTTTTTATCTTGCAATACGCCGCATTGGCTTTGCTTGCAACAGGGGACTGATGACCATGCAGTCTAGTCCCCTCTAAACAACAACAACAACCAACCAACCAGCAGTGTGGCCAAGGCGGCCAGTGCGGGTCGGTGGTGCAGCACCTGACGCCCGCCGTCCCATTGCAAATTAATAGAACCAAAATCATCTGCTCCTTGAAATTATGACTTTTTTACTGAAACAAACGGCGAATAAACTGGATTACCGTATAAAAAAAAGCAAAAAAAAAAAAAAAAAACATTTTGCCGAAAAAATGAAGGTAGGGGCTGTAAGCGTCAAAAAACGTGAAAACGCGATATACGCCAGTTGAACTAATCTGTAGTGCTGCGACCTGAGCAGCAGTGTGGCCAGGGCGGCCAGTGCGGATCGGTGGTGCAGCACCTGATGCTTCCTGGCCCATGGTAACTATATACAACCAAAATCATCTGCTCCTTGAAATTATGATTACTTTTCCTAAACAATACATACAGTGCAGACTTCCGCACATTCAAAGAGAGGGTCGAGCGGCAGTAGTTGTCATTCCGCACACGCCGCCTCTGGACCCGACCGCATTCATAGTCAGTTCCTCCGACATCTGTCAGCAGACTCTAAGCGCCAACTTCTCTCCTTGCTGAATCGTCTCTGGGTTGAGGGTGTCTTCCCGTCTCAATGGCGGGATAGCATCATCATCCCAGTGATGAAGCCCGGGGCTGATCCAAAGGTGGCTGATAGTTACCGCCCAATCAGCCTCACCAACGTTCCGTGTAAACTCCTCGAACGGATGGTGAGTCGGAGGCTGATGTGGATCCTCGAGGACTGAGGACTCTTAGCGCCTCAACAGGGTGGGTTCTGTCAAGGCCGCTCTGCTATAGACAATCTCGTGTCACTAGAGTCGGCCATTCGTACAGCGTTTTCTCGCCGTGAATACCTGATTGCCGTCTTTTTTGACCTGCGGAAAGCGTATGACACCACCTGGCGCTATCATATTCTATCTACGCTGTACGATTGGGGCTTTCGGGGTCCACTTCCTACATTCATTAAGAACTTCCTGGCGTTGCGTTCTTTTCGTGTTCGTGTTGGTTCTTGTTTCAGCTCAGCTCATTGTCAAGAGAACGGAGTCCCACAAGGTTCCGTTCTTAGTGTTCCTTTATTCTTAATCGCCATAAACGATCTTGCTGCAGCTGCGGGGTCATTGGTTTCTACTTCCTAGTATGCCGATGACTTCTGCATGTATTACAGCTCCTCCAGCATCAGCGTAGCTGAACGGCGGTTGCCTCCAAAACCCGTGTGATGCATTTCTGTCGACGTCGGGCAGTACACCCAGAATCCGAACTGTATCTCGCTGATGACCTGCTGCGTGTCGAAGAGACGCACCGTTTTTTAGGAATGTTGTTCGACAACCGGCTCACCTGGGTGCCACACCTTCGCCAGCTCAAACAAAAGTGCTGGCGACACCTTAATATTCTACGCTGTCTAAGCTATACTGTTTGGGGAGCGTCACGCCCAACGCTCCTGCACCTTTATAAGGCGCTCATCCAGTGGCGCCTAGACTATGGCTGCATAGTATACGATTCGGCTGCACCTTCAGCACTGCAAACATTAGACCCAGTCTTACATTCTGGAGTTCGTTTGGCGACAGGGGCTTTCCACACGAGCCCTGTGACAAGCCTACTAGTTGAAGCTGGGGTCCTTCCTCTGCGGTTCCGCTGGCAGCACCTGCTGGCTTCGTACGTTGCCCATGTTAAGGCCTTGCCACACCATCCGAACCACCAGCTTCTTTTTCCAAGCGCTGCACTCCCTATCCCTCCAAGACGACCTCGGTCGGGTTACCCATTATCAGTCCGCGTTCGTTGTCTATTTTCGTCCCTCGAATCCCAACCACTCCCTGCCACTTTCCACTATTACTTTCAAACCCCTCCTTGGTCCATTCCTCGTTTGCAGCTTTGTCTGGATCTGTCCAATAGATCAAAGGACTCCGTTTCTCCAATGCAACTTCGACACCAGTTCCTGGATCTCTTCAACTCTTTCCGTGGTGCTGAAGCCATCTATACTGATGGGTCCCTAGCTGATGGTCGTGCTGGGTATGCATGTCTCCATGGTGACCATGTCGAACAACATTCATTGCCCCGTGAAAGTAGTGACTTCACTGCAGAGCTGGTCGCTATCCTCAAGGCTCTAGAACACCTCTGAGCCTGCCCCAGGGGGTCATTTGTCATCTGTAGTGACTCCCTGAGTGGCTTGCAGGCACTCGAGCAGTTCTTCCCTCGTCACCCGTTAGTGCAGTCCATTCAAGACACTACTTACTCTCTTGGCAAATCTGGCCGATGTGTGGTCTTCCTATGGACCCCTGGCCACGTCGGCATTTTGGGGAATGAACGTGTTGACCGGTTGGCCAAACAAGCCGGCACTGCGTCACCCTTCACCATTGGCGTCATGGAATCAGACCTCAGGACATCATTGCACAAGAAGGTGCGTGATGCTTGGAGTGCCGAATGGTCTACCATGAGTGCAACAAACAAGCTCCGAGCAGTGAAGCTATCCACAACCCTGTGGAAGTCTTCACTGCGGCCAAACCGCCGAGAGGCGGTTGTCCTCTGCCGCCTCCGTATTGGGCACACGTGGTTGACCCATGGGTATCTCCTTCGCCGTGAGTCCCCGCCCGTGTGTCGATGTGGTGTCGCAATGACAGTGGCCCATCTCTTGATGGACTGTCCGCTCTTAGCCAATCTGCGGCATTCTTTTAATCTCCCAGACGCACTACCCTTAGTTTTAGGTGACGACGCCTCTATGGCTAACAAAGTTTTACGTTTTATCCGTGCTTCTGGTTTTTATGCATCTATCTAACCGTGGGTGCTGTGGCCTGATATCTTAGGCCACTAGCAACTCAGCTTTTTACCTTTTCACGTCCTTAGGAGTTCTTATTGTGTGCAGTGTGGCTGGCTCATCCTGTTTTTTCTTTGTGATCAGCCAGCAAGGTACTCTGCTATCCAGTTTTATTCGTGACTTTCTTTTACTAATTCTGTGTGTCTTCGTTTTGTATTGTTAGTGGCTTGTCCATTCTTAACCTGCCCTTTTATGCAATGTCACTTTCAGGGCATTGTTTTATCTTTATTGACAGTTGACTCTCAGCTAGGAACAGGGGACTGATAACCTAGCGTGTTTAGTCCCCTCAAAACAATCACCAACCACCAAGCAACCACCACCGTGGAAGTCCTCCCTGAGGGCCTCTCGGAAGGAGTCAGTTGTCCTTTGTCGTCTGCGTATTGGTCACACGTGGATGACACATGGCCATCTACTTCGACGGGAGGATCCTCCACAGTGTCGCTGTGGCACTTTATTGACAGTGGTCCACATCCTGGTGGACTGTCCCCTTTTAGCTGACTTACGACAGTCCTTTGACCTGCCAGCTGCGCTTCCTTTTATTCTGGGTGACGACGGTGCTACAGCTGATCGTGTTACGTTTTATCCGTGCAGCTGGGTTTTACCATTTGGTATAACGGTGGGTTCCTTAGCCTGAACTCTCAGGCACCCATCTCTCACAACGTTTTACCCTTCTTATTTTGTGCTGTCTACCCAGATTTTATTCGTATGTTTTAGAATGTGCAGAGTGGCTGGCTCATGCTTTATTATCCTCGTGACAAGCCAGCCACAACATTCTGCTGTAACATTTTAGTCCAATTATCTTTCTTTACTCTTTGAGTTTTCTTCTTTGCGTGTCATGACGTCAATGCTCCTTGTCATTGTGTACCCATTTTGCTTTCTCTTTTTTGTGTTTCAATAATCGTCTTTTTTTATCTTGCAATACGCCGCATTGGCTTTGCTTGCAACAGGGGACTGATGACCATGCAGTCTAGTCCCCTCTAAACAACAACAACAACCAACCAACCAGCAGTGTGGCCAAGGCGGCCAGTGCGGGTCGGTGGTGCAGCACCTGACGCCCGCCGTCCCATTGCAAATTAATAGAACCAAAATCATCTGCTCCTTGAAATTATGACTTTTTTACTGAAACAAACGGCGAATAAACTGGATTACCGTATAAAAAAAAGCAAAAAAAAAAAAAAAACATTTTGCCGAAAAAATGAAGGTAGGGGCTGTAAGCGTCAAAAAACGTGAAAACGCGATATACGCCAGTTGAACTAATCTGTAGTGCTGCGACCTGAGCAGCAGTGTGGCCAGGGCGGCCAGTGCGGATCGGTGGTGCAGCACCTGATGCTTCCTGGCCCATGGTAACTATATACAACCAAAATCATCTGCTCCTTGAAATTATGATTACTTTTCCTAAACAATACATACAGTGCAGACTTCCGCACATTCAAAGAGAGGGTCGAGCGGCAGTAGTTGTCATTCCGCACACGCCGCCTGGAACTTTACAACGCCCCGTTTAGCGAGTGGGAGCTTCAAACCGCTCTGGCTGCGTGCCCGATATATCTCTGGGACCAGATCGAATACACAGTCAGTTCCTCTGTCACCTTTCAGCTGCATTTCACCACCACCTTCTCTCCCTGTTCAACCGTATCTGGGCAGATGGGTTTTTCCCATCACAGTGGCGGGAAAGCACCGTGATCCCGGTGTTGAAAGATCCATTGGTGGCTGGCAGTTATCGCCCAATCAGCCTTACCAATGTGCTCTGCAAACTAGTCGAGCGAATGGTGAGTCGGCGGCTGATGTGGCTCCTTGAAGACAGGGAATTTCTAGCCCCGCAACAAGGTGGATTTCGTCAAGGCCGATCCGCCATTGACAATCTCGTCTCGCTGGAATCGGCTATTCGCACTGCCTTCACCAGGCGCGAACACCTTGTTGCGGTCTTCTTCGATCTGCGAAAGGCGTATGATACAACCTGGCGCCACCATATTTTGGCCACTCTGCTCAAATGGGGCCTGAGGGGCTCCCTTCCAATTTTTGTGCAGAACTTTTTATCGCTCCGCTCTTTTCAGGTTCGTGTAGGCACCTGTCTCAGCTCTCCCCATATCCAGGAGAATGGTGTACCACAGGGCTCTGTTCTCAGTGTTCCCCTCTTCCTGATTGCAATCAATGGTCTAGCAGCGGTTGGGTCATCAGTTTCCTCCTCCCTATTTGCGGATGATTTTTGCCTTTATTTCAGCTCCGCCACTATTGGTGTCGCTGAACGGCGGCTGCAGGAAGCCATTAGAAAGGCAGAGTCATGGGCCTCAGCCCACGGTTTCCACTTTCTCAGGTTCTAAGACCCGAGTAATGCACTTTTGTCGTTGTCGGGCACTTCACCTCGATTCAGAGCTGTACCTAGGTAATGAACGTCTTCGTGTTGAAGAAACGCACCGCTTCCTCGGTATGGTTTTTGATGCCCGGCTGACTTGGCAGCCACACCTCCGACAGCTGCGACAGAAATGCTGGAAACATCTGAATATCCTCCGCTGTCTTAGCCACACGTCTTTCGGAGCATCACGTCCAACACTTCTCCAGCTATACAAGGCCCTCATACAATCGCGCCTGGACTATGGGAGTATCGTGTATGACTCTGCAGCGCCATCAGCACTGCAGGTATTGGACCCTGTCCTCCATAGTGGTGTCCGTTTGGCGACAGGGGCCTTTCGCACGAGCCCGGTGACAAGTCTGCTAGCCGAAGTAGGGGTTCCACCCCTGTGATTCCTCCGGCAGCGCTTACTAGCTTCTTATGCTGCCCATGTATACACCTTACCCCACCATCCAAATTACAGGCTTCTCTTTCCGGATGTTGTCCTCCCTTTTCCATGACGGCGGCCAAGGTCGGGTCTCCCGATTGCGGTCCGTGTTCGATCCCTTCTCTCTTCACTTGAATCCCTTCCTCTTCCTCCCACTTTTCACTACTCTTCCCGTGCTCCTCCTTGGTCTGTACCACGTCCGCAGCTTCGGTTAGACTTGTCCCGTGAGTGTAAAACCTCTGTTGCACCGTTGACTCTTCGCCGCCAATTTCAGGCGATACTGAGTTCTTTCCACGGCGCTGAAGTCGTATACACAGACGGGTCTCTTGTTGGTGCCCGTTGTGGGTATGCCTACACCCATAATGAGGACATTGAACAACACGCCTTACCCTGTGGGAGTAGTATATTCACTGCGGAGCTGATCGCTATCCGTCGAGCACTTGAGCACCTTATAGCCTGTCCCGGGGAGTCGTATGTTATCTGCAATGACTCCCTGGGCGGATTACAAACTCTTGACCAGTGCTTTCCAAAACACCCCCTGGTGCAGTCCATCCAGGACTCTTAACCTTCTTGTCGAGTCTGGCCGCACTGTGGCCTTCGTTTGAACCCCTGGACACGTTGGAATTCCGGGGAATGAAAGCGTAGATCGACTGGCTAAGCAGGCAGTTACTTCTAGCCTCTTAGAAATTGGCGTTCAAGAGAGGGAATTCCGATTAGACTTCCACCGGAAGGTACTTGGGCTTTGGAACACTGAGTGGGTTGACTCACCTTTCCCAAATAAGCTTCTTGCAGTGAAGCGTTCAATAGTTCCGTGGAAGACCTCCCTGAGGGCCTCTCGGAAGGAGTCAGTCGTCCTTTGTCGTCTGCGTATTGGTCACACGTGGATGACACATGGCCATCTACTTCGACGAGAGGATCCTTCACAGAGTCGCTTTGGCACTTCATTGACAGTCGTCCACATCCTGGTGGACTGTCCCCCTTTAGCTAACTTACGACAGTCCTTTGACCTGCCAGCTGCGCTTCCTTTTATTCTGGGTGACGACGCTTCTACAGCTGATCGTGTTTTACGTTTTATCCGTGCAGCTGGGTTTTACCATTTGATATAACGGTGGGTTCCTTAGCCTGAACTCTCAGGCACCCATCTCTAACAATTTTTACCCCTTCTTATTTTGTGTTTTCTACCCTGCTTTTATTCGTATGTTTTAGAATGTGCAGAGTGGCTGGCTCATCCTTTATTATCCTCGTGATCAGCCAGCCACAACATTCTGCTGTAACTTTTTAGTCCAATTATCTTTATTTACTCTTTGAGTTTTCTTCTTTGCGTGTCATGACCTCAATGCTCCTTGTCATTGTGTACCCATTTTGCTTTCTCTTTTTTGTGTTTTAATGATCGTCTTTTTTATCTTACAATACGCCGCATTGGCTTTGCTTGCAACAGGGGACTGATGACCGTGCAGTCTAGTCCCCTCTAAACAACAACAACAACAACAACAACAACAACGGTGGTGTAGGATCTGATGCTCCCTGGCCCATGGTAACTATATACAACCAAAATCATCTACTCCTTGATATTATGATTATTTTACTTAAATAAACCCCGAATAAACTAGATTACCATTAAGTAACAGCAAAATAAAACATTCCGCCGGAAAAATGAAGGTAGTGTCTATAAGAGTCAAAAACAGTGAAAACGCGATATACGCTGTTTGATCTTATCTGTAGTCTTGGGGTGGGAAGAGCTGTGTGACCAGGGCGGCCATTGCGGGTCGGTGGTGCAGCGCCTGACGCCCGCCGTCCCATTGCAAATTAATAGAACCAAAATCATCTGCTCCTTGAAATTATGACTTTTTTACTGAAACAAACGGCGAATAAACTGGATTACCGTATAAAAACAGCAAAAAAAAAAAAAAAAAATCGATTTTGCCGAGAAAATGAAGGTAGGGGCTGTAAGCGTCAAAAAACGTGAAAACGCGATATACGCTAGTTAAACTAATCTGTAGTGCTGCGGCCTGAGCAGCAGTGTGGCCAGGGTGGCCATTGCGGATCGGTGGTGCAGCACCTGATGCTCCCTGGTTGTTGTTGTTGTTGTTGTTGTTGGGTTTTTTAAAGGGGACTCAACTGCTGGGTTATCAGTCCCCTGTTCCCTGTTAAGAGTTAACTTCTAAAGGTTTCCTTTTCGTCGCATAGTACCCAAGGTCCAGCGTACTCTGGGCACAGAGAGACAGTCATTGGTAAAAAAATGACATGAAACAAAGAACAAAGGACAAGACAGAAGTTGACAAAATAGACAGTAAGCTAAAACAATGCAGCAGAAGCGTGTGGCTGACTGATCAAATAATAATACAGGATGAGCCAGCCACTCTGCACACATTAAAATCCTCAATTGAAAATCAAGTCATAAACCGTAAAACCGTAAACCGGCCTATTGTTCTGGAGGGGTTGAAGCCCGATAGGGCGGGCTTATAGGCCCCACCACTAAATAGACCAATAAAAGCCAGTTGCGCGAATAAAACCTAAGACATTATCGACCATAGAGGCATTGTCAGATAAAATCAATGGAAGCTCAGAAGGCAGTGTAAAAGACTGCCTCAAGTCGGCTAAAAGTAAGCAGTCCACCAGAACGTGGACCACAGTCAATAGGGCGCCACAACGGCAAGTTGGTGGGTCCTCTCGTCGTAGAAGGTGGCCGTGCGTCAACCATGTATGTCCAATACACAGTCTGCAGATGACTACTGACTCCCTACGAGAGGCTCGCAGGGAGGATCGCCAGACGGCCGTGGTGGGCTTGATTATGCGCAGCTTATTTGGTTCAGTCAAGGCAGCCCATTCTGAGGTCCAAATCCCCAGAACCTTACGGGTCAGTTGCTGCCTGAAGTCCTGGTCTTGGAGACCTATCTTTAAGCGTCGTGATGTGGTGGCCTGCTTGGCCAGGCGATCAACCCGTTCGTTACCCGCAATGCCTACGTGGCCCGGGGTCCAAATGAACACCACCGAACGGCCTGACTCGCCCAGAGCGAAAACGGCGTCCTGAATGGACTGAACCAAATGGTGCTTTGGCATAAACTTGTCTAGGGCGATCAAGGCACTCAGGGAGTCACTACAGATAACTATAGACTCCCCGGGGCAGGCACGGAAATGTTTAAGAGCACGAGAGATAGCCACCAGCTCAGCTGCGAAAACACTAGTCCCACAGGGTAAGGAACGCTGCTCAACATGATCACCGTGAACATAGGCGTACCCAACACGACCGTCCACAAGGGAGCCATCGGTGTATACTACTTCTGCACCACGGAATGAATCAATGAGTGCCTGGAACTGACGACACAGGACCATTGGCGAAACGGAGGCTTTTGAGTCACCGGACAAGTCTAACCTAAGCTGTAGGCGAGGTACACACCATGGAGGTGTATGGGAAAGGTATCGGAATGTGGTAGGGATAGGAAGGGATGCGATTGAAGAAAGAAGGGAACGAACACGAACCGCAATCGGGAAACCCGACCGTGGACGTTGTCGTGGGGAAGGGAGAACGGCAGCTGGGAACAGAAGCCTGTGATTTGGGTGGTCGGGTGAGGCATGAATACGGGCGACATACGAAGCCAGTAGCTGCTGCCGGCGGATTCGGAGGGGGGGAACCCCAGCCTCAGCAAGGAGACTTGTCACGGGACTTGTGCGGAAGGCACCTGTCGCTAAACGTACGCCACTATGGTGTATTGGGTCCAAGACACGCAGTGCAGAAGGGGCTGCAGAATCGTATACCAGGCTACCATAATCCAGACGGGATTGGATAAGAGCCCTATACAGTTGCAGGAGAGATGTACGAGCTGCTCCCCAAGTGGTATGGCTTAGGCAACGAAGGACATTCAGGTGGCGCCAACACTTCTTCCGCAGCTGTTGCAGGTGTGGGACCCACGTGAGCCGGGAATCGAACAGCATACCTAAAAAACGGTGCGTCTGAACGACACAAAGCAAATCCTGACCCAAATACAGCTCAGGGTCTGGGTGTACTGCCCGACGGCGACAGAAGTGCATGACCCGTGTTTTGGCGGCTGAGAACTGGAATCCATGGGTCGTGGCCCAGGACTGAGCTTTCGTGATGGCCCCCTGCAAACGCCTTTCAGCGACACCCATGCCGTGAGAACTGAAATATAGGCAGAAGTCATCGGCATAGAGTGAGGAGGATACGGTTGATCCCACTGCCGCAGCAAGGCCGTCGATAGCGATCAGAAAGAGAGGAACACTAAGGACCGAGCCCTGCGGGACTCCATTCTCCTGTATACGGGGTGAGCTAAGACAGTTACTGACACGAACTCTGAAAGAGCGTAGCGATAGAAAGTTCTGTATAAATAGCGGGAGGGAGCCCCGCAAGCCCCAACCGTGCAGTGTGGCCAGAATGTGATGGCGCCAGGTGGTGTCGTAGGCCTTCCTGAGGTCAAAAAAGACGGCAACAAGGTGTTCGCGTCTGCTGAAAGCCGTACGGATGGCCGACTCCAAAGTTACCAGGGTGTCTACAGTGGAGCGGCCTTGGCGGAAGGCCCCCTGTCGTGGGGACAACAGACCCCGACGTTCTAGTATCCACATGAGCCGCCGACTCACCATACGTTCTAAGAGCTTGCACAGAACGTTGGTGAGGCAGATCGGACGGTAGCTATCAGCCACCAGTGGGTCAGCACCAGGTTTCATCACGGGGATGACGATGCTTTCCCGCCATTGTGATGGGAAAGCCCCCTCCGTCCATAGATGGTTGAACAGGGCGAGAAGCTGGTGTTGGGACTCTGCTGAAAGATGGCGAAGGAATCGGCTGTGAATCCGGTCTGGTCCCGGGGTGGTATCTGGGCATGCAGCAAGGGCAGTTTCGAATTCCCACTGACTGAATGGCGCATTGTATGCTTCGTCACGGCGGGTACAGAATGACAGATGCCGCCGTTCTGCCCGCACTTTTAGTGCACGGAAAGCCGCACTGTAAACTGCAGTTGCAGAGTTGTAAGCGTAATGGTCCGCCATGTGTTCTGCGATAGCAGTGGGGTCTGTGCAAACAGTGCCCTGAATGTTTAAGCTGGGAATTGCTGCTGGTGGATGGTGCCCAAAAAGGCGCCGAACCTGAGACCACACCTGAGATGAGGATGCACGGGAGCCAATGGTGGCGACATACTGTTCCCAACAGTCCCGCTTACTTTGTCGGATGAGCTGTCAAGCTCGGGCCCGGAGCCGTTTAAAGACGATCAGGTTGTCCATGGTGGGATGACGGCGATGGCGCTGGAGCGCCCGTCGACGATCCCGGATAGCCGCGGCGATTTCTGGCGTCCACCAGGGCACGGATCTACGCCGAGGGGAGCCAGAAGTGGTGGGAATAGTTGCCTCAGCGGCTGATACTATGGAACTGGTGACCTGGTGAACCGCCATGTCCACATCAGTCGGTAGTGAAACGGGAACCACAGCGGCTGATGCATAACGTTGCCAGTCAGCTCTACGGAGAGACCATCGAGGCTGGTAGCCGGTAGGTTGAAAATGCAGTAGCGACATGAGGATAGGGAAGTGGTCGCTACCGCATAGGTCATCATGGACCTCCCATCGTAAATGGGGAAGCAGGCTCGGACTGGAAACAGAAAGATCTATCGCCGAATACGTGCCTTGCGCCAAGCAAAAGTGAGTGGGGGCGCCATTGTTTAAGAGACAGACGTCTAGCTGTGAGAAAAGTGCCTCCACATCTCTACCGCGACCTGTCGTCTGTGTTCCACCCCACAGTGGGTGGTGGGCATTAAAATCCCCCAGTAGGAGGAATGGTGGGGGTAGTTGTGCTATCAATGTAGCGATATCAGCGATAGAGACAGCTTCATCCGGGGGAAGGTAGATAGAGCAAATGGTGAATTCCTGCATCGCCCGGATTCTAACAGCAACTGCCTCCAGAGTCGTGTGGAGAGGCACAGTAGCACTGGGGACAGTTGCGAGGATGTAGATACAGACCCCTCCTGAGGCTCTGTCGTATGTCACGCGGTTCTTATAATATCCCCGATAGCCACGAAGGGCTGGGGTCCGCTGGGCAGGAAACCACGTTTCCTGCAACGCCAAACAAAACACAGGAAAGCGGAACAACAACTGCTGCAATTCAGCCAGGCGGTTGAAAAAACCACCGCAATTCCACTGAAGGACTACATGATTGCCGACCTGAAAAGCCATATTAAAGTTTAGGATCGGTTTCATCCATCGGTACGTCTGCTCCCAGGTGTTCGGGATTGCCAGTGTCTGCAGTCCTGGATTCTGGAGAACGCAGTATTGCGAGATCCTCGGCAGACGCGAGGATCTCAACCTCATCCTCCGAAGTAGAAGATGAGGATGCACGTGGCTTTCGAGCCACCAATGTCTCCTTCTTCGTCTTCTTCTGTCGTCCCTCTCGCTGGCCCTTCGGTTTAGAGGCCTGGGAGGGTTTCTCAGCAGTCGCATCAGGGTTAGAAGAAGAGCGAGAAGCCCTTCTACCAGCAGGTCGGGAACTCTTCAGCCGTCGGCTGGGATCCCCACGTTCACTGCGAGAAGCCTCGGAAGGGAGTGTCCCAAGGGACCCCTTCCGAGCGAGAGGAGCCGGAGGAGGCTGTTCCTTCTCCGGCTGGGAGACGGGGACCGATGTCCCCGAAGGAGAGGAGGTAATTGCTCCCACAGGTGGTGGTGTGGGAGCAACAGATGAAGAAGTGCCCCCACCCATTGAGGGGGCAGTAGAACGTTGTTGGCCCATAGGGCCCGTGGACGGAGGGAAAACTGGTGCTGTTGTTCGGGGTAAAGCTGGTGCCGCTGTAACTGCAGCAAAAGATGTTGACATCTTTACCGGATGAAGCCGATCATACTTTTTTCGCGCCTCTGAGTAAGTCAAACGGTCCAGAGTCTTTATCTCCATAATTTTCCTCTCACGATGCAATACTCCACAGTTCGGCGAGCATGGCGGATGGTGTTGCCCGCAGTTCACACAAACTGGAGGTGGAGTACATGGAGCGTCTGGGTGCGATGGTCGCCCACATTCCCTGCAGTTAGGGCTGGAAGTACAACGGGAGGACATGTGCCCGAACTTCCAGCACCTAAAACACCGCATAGGGGGAGGGACATAGGGCTTTACGTCGCACCGGTATACCATCACCTTGACCTTCTCAGGCAGTGTATCGCCTTTGAAGGCCAAGATAAAAGCACCAGTGGCAACCCTCTGGCCTTTAGGTCCCCTGTGCACTCGCCGAACGAAGTGAACCCCCCGACGTTCCAAGTATGTTCTCAACTCCTCATCGGTCTGAGAGAGGAGATCTCTATGGTAGATGAGACCCTGGACCATGTTGAGGGAGTTATGAGGCGTGATACTGACTGGAACATCACCCAGCTTGTCGCAGGCAAGTAATGCCCTCGACTGTGCTGGGGACGCCGTCTGTATCAACACTGCCCCACTGCGCATTTTCGAAAAGGATTCTATTTCACCGAATTTATCTTCTAGCTGTTCCACGAAAAACTGCGGCTTGGTGGTCATAAATGACTCTCCATCTAAACGCGCACAAACAAGGTATTGTGGCGAATATGGCTCCGATCTATTCCGGGCTTGTCGTTCCTCCCACGGGGTGGCGAGGGAAGGAAACGCCTTAGGGTCATATGTAGACGCATTGAATTCTGTCTTGCCACGCTTAGAGACGCCGTTTTCGCGACCGGCCACGCTTTTATTTGCTCGTTTCATTGTCGTCCCACGAGCAGCTAGGGAAAAGAGGTCCACCCAGGCAGAGCCCCGCTTGACTGGGTAAGCCTTGTACAACTGAGGTGCGGCAGGTTCCTCAGAGGTTGCTCGCTAGCGGCTGTTCAACCTCAACAGCCATGCATCTCCTCGGCACGTAGCACACCTTGAGATTGAGGGTTTTTTTAGAGAGGTTTTTACCGTCCTCGCGACCCGGGCGATTAAGCCAAGATCCCCGGGCTCTGAAACGTACAACGTTCCACCGTCGCGCCGAACGGTGGTCGTTGAAGCACGCACAGAGCTTACGGTGTAGCGGACTGTTGGCGCGACACAGCCCACAGCTCAGGACCCCGGGTTCGCCAAGCCCGTACTCAGCAAATTAATGCTGAGCCCCTGAGGGGGATGCTCCCTGGCCCATGGTAACTATATACAACCAAAATCATATGCTTCTTGAAATTATGACTATTTTACTTAAACAAACGGCGAATGAACTGGATTACCATATAGAAACAGCAAAATTAAACATTTTGCCGAAAAAATGAAGGTAGGGGCTGTAAGCGTCAAAAACAGTGAAAACCCGATATACGCTAGTTGAACTAATCTGTAGTGTTTGGCCTGAGCAGCAGTATGGCCAGGGCGGCCAGTGCAGGTTGGTGGTGCAGCACCTGATGCTCCCTGGCCCATGGTAACGAGATACAACCACAACCATCTGCTCCTTGAAGTTATGACTATTTTACTTAAACAAACGGCGAATAAACTGTATTACCATATAGAAACAGCAAAATGAAACATTTTGAGAATTTTTTAGCCGTCCGTACCTTTCGTGTTCAAATTGGTGCTTCCCTGAGCTCCTCTCATATCGAGGAAAATGTGGTTCATCAGGGTTGCGTTTTAAGCGTTCCATTGTTTTTAATCGCCATCAACGGTTTAGCCACAGCGGTTGGATCGTCGGTGTCCCCCTCTCTTTATGCTGACGACTTTTGACTCTCTTTTAGTTCCTGCAGCACCCAAGTTGCCGAGCGCAGGTTGCAAGGTGCTATTCGGAAGGCACAGACCTGGGCGCTTACCCACGGCTTTCAGGTTTCTGCCTCCAAGACCAGAGTGATGCACTTCTGTCGGCGTCGGACCGTCCACCCGCACCCTGAATTTTATCTTAATGACGAACGACTTACTGTAGTAGAAACTCACCGTTTTTTAGGACTGGTCTTTGACGCCCGGCTGACGTGGCTCCCGCTCCACACTGTTGCGGCTTTACACGACGCTGGTGCAGTCCCGTCACGATTTTGGGTGCAGTGCCTATGGGTCTGCAGCACCTTCGGCACTGCACCTACTGGAGCTCATTCACAACTGTGAGGTTCGCATCGCGACGGGTGCCTTCCGCACCAGCCCAGTGAACAGCTTACTAGTGGAGGCTGGGGTTCCACCCTTGGGGATCCGCCGCCAACACCTACTTGTGGCTTACGCAGCCCACGCAGGCCACCCAAACCATCGTCTCCTCTTTCCTGATGTGGTAGTCCGTCCCCATCAGCGACGCCCCAGATCAGGTCATACGATTGCCTATCGGGTTCAGTCCTTCCGGAAGGAGCTTGAGTCTTCTCCCCTTCCATCTTCCTATCAGATCCGTGCCCGTACACCTCTGTGGTGTTTGCCAAGGCCGTCTACTCGGCTGGACTTGGCCCAGGGGCCCAAAGACTCAGTTCCAC
This sequence comes from Locusta migratoria, assembly GCA_026315105.1. Classification (NCBI taxonomy): domain Eukaryota; kingdom Metazoa; phylum Arthropoda; class Insecta; order Orthoptera; family Acrididae; genus Locusta; species Locusta migratoria. Next base: position 569,188,752 of record CM048747.1, on the reverse strand, counting down.
TGGAGGCGCTCCGCCGTCACTTCTCTGCTGTTATAGCGGAGTTCCGTGGTTATGCCCTGATCTACACCGATGGTTCCATGGTTGATGGATGTGTGGGATTTGCGTATACTCATGGTGACCATGTGGAACACCACTCCTGCCGAATGGCTGCAGTGTTTACACTGCAGAGCTGGTAGCCAATCACAGAGCTTTCATGCATATCCGGTCTTGCTCAGGCGAGTCTTTTGCTATTTGCAGCGACTCCCTGAGCAGCCTCCGAGCTCTGGAGCAGTGTTACCCGCGGTCTCCCCTGGTGTTGGCCATACAGGAGACGCTTCGTGCCGTTGAACTGTCTGGGCGATCAGTGACGTTCATCTGGTCTCCGGGTCACGTTGGTATCCCGAACAATGAACGTGTTGACAGGCTTCCCAAGCAGGCTGTTGGTATGTCCTGTCTAGAGATCAGCCTCCCGGCTTCTGATCTCCGTTCGTTGTTGCGCCAGCGAGTACATCAGCTTTGGGATACTGAGTGGCGTAGCCTGCACACGCCCAACAAGCTCCGGGTGGTCAGGGAACGACGGTTGCATGGCGCTCCTCCATGTGCAGTTCACAACGGGACTCAGTGGTCTTGTGTCACCTCCGCATTGGGCATACGTGGCTCGCCCATGGACATCTCCTTCGTGGTGAGGATGCGCCGCAATGTCAGTGTGGCTCGCGCCTGACAATAGTCCACATCCTGTTGGACTGCCCCGTTTTAGCTGCATACGTGGCTCGCCCATGGACATCTCCTTCGTGGTGAGGATGCGCCGCAATGTCAGTGTGGCTCGCGCCTGACAATAGTCTACATCCTGTTGGAGTGCCCCGTTTTAGCTGCTTTGCGGCGGACTTTTAACCTCCCTGCCGTTTTATCAGATGTTTTAGGTGACGATGCTGCAATGGCAGATACTGTTTTACGTTTTATACGAGCAGGGTTTTTTTATAATTCGCTCTAACTGGAGATTTCTGTGTGTTACCGAGTGGTTGACTTTCTCCTCTTTTATTCTTATGGTCGGTCAACCACGGCCATCGGTTTCTTTGTTGTAAGTTATCTCTGTGTGATCGTCTATTCGTTTTGTCTTGTTATTCTTGATGATGTTTTATGGCCTCAGTGGGACTCCTCGCCCATCGCAATTTTAAACTCTGTGCCTGATATCTTTCACGTGTATGGTTTTACTTTTGTCGCCTAGAGGTGGAATGGGGGACTGATGACCATTGCAGTTTTGTCCCCCTTAAACAACCAACAACAACAACAACAACAACAACAAAACATTGTTCCGAAAAAATGAAGGGCTGTGAGCGTCAAAAACAGTGAAAACGCGATATACGCTAGTTGAACTAATCTGTAGTGTTGCGGCCTGAGCAGCAGTGTGGCCAGGGCGGCCAGTGCCGCTCGGTGGTGCAGCACCTGATGCTCCCTGGCCCATGGTAACTATATACAACCAAAATCATCTACTCCTTGAAATTATGACTATTTTACTTAAACAAACGGCGAATAAACTGGATTACCATTAAGAAAAAGCGAAATAAAACATTTTGTAGTGTTGCCCCCTAGGGGCTCAGCATTAATTTTCTGGGTACGGGCTTGGCGACCCCGGGGTCCTGAGCCTTGGCTGTGTTGCGTCAACAGTCCGCTACACCGTAAGCTCTGTGCGTGCTTCAACGACCATCATTCGGCCCGACGGTGGAACGTTGTACGTTTCAGAGTCCGGGGATCTTGGCTTTCAGTTTTCTGCCTCCAAGACCAGAGTGATGCACTTCTGTCGGCGTCAGACCGTCCACCCGCAACCTGAATTTTATCTTAATGACGAACGTCTTACTGTAGTGGAAACTCACTGTTTTTTAGGACTGGTCTTTGACGCCCGGCTGACGTGGCTCCCCCATATTCGTCAGCTGAAACGGAAGTGCTGGCGCCATCTCAACCTTCTCAGACACTTGGGTCATACAACCTGGGGTGCCGACCGCTCCACACTGTTGCGGCTTTACACGGCGCTGATGCAGTCCCGTCTCAGTTTGGGTGCTTTGCCTATGGGTCTGCAGCACCTTCGGCACTGCACCTACTGGACCCCATTCACAACTGTGGGGTTCGCATCGCGACGGGTGCCTTCCGCACCAGCCCAGTGAACAGCTTACTAGTGGAGGCTGGAGTTCTACCCTTGGGGATCCGCCGCCAACACCTACTTGCGGCTTACGCAGCCCATGTGTATTGCTCTCCAGGCCACCCAAACCATCGTCTCCTCTTTCCTGATGTGGTAGTCCGTCCCAATCAGCGACGCCCCAGATCAGGTCATACAATTGCCAATTGGGTTCAGTCCCTCCGGCAGGAGCTTGAGTCTTCTCCCCTTCCATCTTCCTATCGGGCCCGTGCCCGTACACCTCCATGGTGTTTGCCAAGGCCGTCTACTCGGCTGGACTTGGCCCAGGGGCCCAAAGACTCAGTTCCACTGGAGGCGCTCCGCCGTCAGTTCTCTGCTGTCATAGCGGAGATCCGTGGTTATGACCTGATCTACACCGATGGTTCCATGGTTGATGGCTGTCTGGGATTTGCGTATACTCATGGTGACCATGTGGAACAGCACTCCTGCCGAATGGCTGCAGTGTTTACACTGCAGAGCTGGTGGCCATTCACAGAGCTCTCATGCCCCCCTGCGGGTTCGGGTGTAAGAAGAGGCCCGCGGTATTCCTGCCTGTCGTAAGAGGTGACTAAAAGGAGTCTTCACACTTTTCGGTTTTCCATCTGTGGTCCCCTATGTGGGTTTGACCCTCCATTTTTCAAAATTTATCAGAAGAGCGACCCATTTGGGGAAGGACACCTTACGTGGTGCTACATGTAATTCTCGTGCCATGCCATCTTATGCACCCATCATGGAATGGACTTACGACTGCGGATTCTATTCTGCCACTGGGCACGTCATTTCTTTTTCCGTGCAAGCGCGTCCATTGTGCACTGCCATCTCAGCACTTTCCTATCTGATGGTTCACATAGCGCCAGAAAGCCAACACGGTAGCCAGTCCGTTGTGGTGGGGTCGTCATGTACCCTCTTTGATGTAGCCCCCTGACAACACAGGGATCGCTCTACCGGTGCCAGAGCTGCATACTCCTCGTGCAAGCTAAGGAGTCGATGCTTATCTATGTGGGGCATCAGGACTCCCGGCAACGGTCATCCCGCCAGGTGACGTTGCTGTGGCTGGGTGGCGCCCATGAGGAGAGCCCCTGATCAGAGTAGGTGGCATCGGGGCGGATCACCCGCAATGAAGAGACAAAAATCGGGTGACGTTGGAGGACGTACAACCGCCGTCTCTAAGCGAGGAAAATTCAACGCTTCCACGTATGACCCCAAAACGTTCCCTTCCCTGACTGCATCTTGGGAGAGACGTCGGGGCGCAAATCCGACTGATGAATATGCTCCAAGATATCTCGTGTGCAGCAGGACTGATGGGGACTCATTCTCAGCGACCAAGCCTCAGTTCTTTGTGGACCATTTGGGGGACAGGTTTGGGGAAGTGGAGTCACTGTCTAAAATGCGCAACGGTTCTGTCCTCATCCACACAGTATCTCCTGCCCAGTCACGGGCGCTACTCGCTTGCGACAAACTGGGTGATGTTGCAGTGACTATTACTCCACACAAGTCCCTGAAAATGGTTCAGGGTGTAATTTTTCATTGGGATCTATTGCTACAGACGGATGATGAGCTACGGGCGAACCTAGAATGACGAGGCGTTCATTTTATCCGGCGTGTCCATAGGGGCCCAAAGGATAATAGGGTCACAACTGGTGCCTTCATCTTGGCCTTCGAGGGTGATACATTACCCAAAAAGATCAGGGTGATGGTTTACCGTGTTGACGTGAGGCCTTATATTCCTCCCCCTGTGAGGTGCTTCCAATGCTGGAAGTTCGGCCACATGTCGTCCCATTGTATGTCCAGTGCTATGTGTAGGGACTGCGGGCGTCCAGCACATCCAGGCGCCCCATGTACGCCGCCTCCCATCTGCGTCAACTGTGGTCAGAACCATCCTCCCTGCTCGTCGCAATGTCCCACACTTCACCGGGAGCGGAAAATTACAGAATACAAAACCCTGGACCGTATATCCTATAATGAGGCACGGAAAAAGTTCGATCATCTGCACCCAGTACCTATGAAAAATTCATTCGCAGCAGTGACGTCGTCACCACTCTCCTTGGCGGCGGCAGTATTTTCTACTTCAACTGTTCCTGTGGGCCCCCAGGGCCACCAACCTAAGTCTGCCCCCACGGAGGTTGGGGGCCATCCTTCCACAGCTCCCAAGGCCAAAGCCTCGGGGTCAGCAACCACCTCTCCGCTGGAGAAAGAACAACCTTCTCCGGCTTCCCTCAGGCGGAAGGGGTCCCTTGGGACACTCCCTTCTGCCAGTGTCGATATTGACACTAACTAGCAGCCGGCGCGCTCGCAGACTGCTGGTCGTAGGGCTTCGCGCTCCTCCTCGGTCCCTGTGGCTGAGTCAGAGGAGCACCTCCAACCGGCGAAGCCCCCGAGGGAACGGAGGGGTAAACAGAAGCCAAAGAAAGTCACGACACAAGACACCACGGTGGCTTCAGTGCCACCACTCCCCTCCGCCTCCACCTCTACTTCTGAGGATGAGGTGGAGATTCTTGCGTCACCCGAGGACCACGCTCTCGGGGGCGCAATAGAGAAAACGGACAATCCAGATGACACGCTTCCACCGGTGGGTGCAAGTGATGCTGAGTTGTAGCCCACTGACTCGGATTCATGTCTTCCCAGCCCTCAAACAATGTCATTCTCCAGTGGAACTGCGGCGGTTTCTTCCCCCACCTGGCTGAGCTACGGCAGCTTCTGAGCAAGACACCTGCTTTCTGCATTGCTCTTCAGGAAACTTGGTTTCCAGCAATGCGGACCCCTGTCCTTTGTGGCTACAGGGGATTTTACTGTAACCGTAGCATATATAACAGGGTCTCAGGTGCGGTGTGTGTGTACGTCCTCACCTCTGTGTATAGTGAACCCGTGCCCTTTCAAACACCATTAGAAGCAGTGGCTGTCAGGGTGAGGACCACACAGGAGTTTACCGTCTGCAGTATCTACTTGCCGCCAGATGGTGACGTATCTGTGAACGTCTTGGCTGCACTCGTTGCTCAACTACCCCCACCTTTCTTACTGTTGGGCGACTTCAATGCCCACAGCCCCTTGTGGGGTGGTTCTACGATCTTAGGTCACGGCAGGTTGTCGAGGATTTCCTAACTCAACTCGACCTCTGCCTCTTAAATACAGGTGCCCCCACACACTTTAGTGTGGCACATGGCACATTTTCGGCCATTGATCTGTCGATCTGCAGCCACGGCCTTCCACCATCTGTTCACTGGAGAGCCCATGACGACTTGTGTGGCAGTGACCATTTCCCTGTCTTTTTGTCACTCCCACAACGCGAGTCCCCAGCGCGCCCACCTAGGTGCTTTCTGCACAGGGCTAACTGGGAAGACTATGCTTCTGCTGCCATCGTTGGCCCTTGAGGAAATCGATGTGGTGGTCGAGAGCGCCACACATTCCATCATTTCTGCTGCGAACGCGACCATTCCGCGTACATCAGGGTGCCCACGGCGTAAGACAGTGCCGTGGTGGTCGCCGGAAATAGCTGAGGCCATTAAAGACCGCAGGCGGGCCTTACAGCGATACAAACGGCACCCCTCTCAGGAGCACCTAATCAATTTTAAACGGCTTCGCGCTCGTGCTCGCCAGCTTATAAGAAGACGGAAACGGGAGTGCTGGGAAAGGTACGTTTCCACTATTGGGACAGGTACCTCAGCCTCGCAGGTCTGGAGTAAGATCAGGCGGCTACAGGGAATACAGACTACATCGGGAATCCCTGGGATCTCCGCAAATAGAGTCCTATGTACGGACGCGGCCACTCTTGCAGAGATGTTTGCCGAGCATTATGCTCGTGCCTTTGCCTCTGCAAATAATCCACCGGCCTTCCGTGCAGTAAAGGAGAGCGTAGAACGCCAGTCTCTCTCCTTTCGTACCAGCCGCTCTGAATCTTACAACACTCCTTTTACAGAGTGGGAGCTCCTCAGTGCTCTTCAACAATGTCCTAACACGGCGCCTGGGCCTGATAGCATCCATAGCGACATGCTGAAACATCTCTCAGCAGATAGTCGGCGAAACCTACTTGCGGTCTATAACCGCATTTGGTGTGATGGTGTTTTCCCGTCACAGTGGCGGGAGAGTATCATCATCCCAGTGCTTAAGCCCGACAAACATCCTCTTTCCTTGGATAGCTATCGGCCCATTAACCTGATGGGTCAGTCGGAGGTTGTGTTGGATTCTTGGATTCTTGAGACTCGCTCCATGCCAGGGCGGTTTTCGCCAGGGTCGATCTAACACCGATAATGTGGTGTACCTCGAGTCTGCAATCCGCACAGCCTTTTCCCGGCGCCAACATCTTGTTGCCGTCTTCTTTGTTATGCACAAAGCATATGATAACACCTGGCGACGCCACATCCTCAACACTTTATATGACTGGGGCCTCCGGGGCTCCCTACCGATTTTTATTCAGAATTTTTTAGCCGTCCGTACCTTTCGTGTTCAAATTGGTGCTTCTCTGAGCTCCTCTCATATCCAGGAAAATGGGGTTCCTCAGGTTCCGTTTTAAGCGCTCCATTATTTTTAATCGCCATCAACGGTTTAGCCACAGCGGTTGGATCGTCGGTGTCCCCCTCTCTTTATGCTGACGACTTTTGTCTCTCTTTTAGTTCCTGCAGCACCCAAGTTGCCGAGCGCAGGTTGCAAGGTGCTATTCGGAAGGCGCAGACCTGGGCGCTTACCCACGGCTTTCAGTTTTCTGCCTCCAAGACCAGAGTGATGCACTTCTGCCGGCATCGGACCGTCCACCCGCACCCTGAACTTTATCTGAATGACGAACCATTACGGTAGTGGAAACTCATCGTTTTTTAGGACTGGTCTTTGATGCCCGGCTGACATGGCTCCCCCATATTCGTCAGCTGAAACGGAAGTGCTGGCGCCATCTCAACCTTCTCCGCCACCTGGGTCATACGACCTGGGGTGCTGATCGCTCGACACTGTTGTGGCTTTACACGGCGCTGGTACAGTCCCGTCTCGATTTTGGGTGCGTAGCCTATGGGTCTGGAGGCGCTCCTCCGTCAGTTCTCGGCTATCATAGCAGAATTCCGTGGATATGACCTGATCTACACAGATGGTTCCATGGTTGATGGCTGTGTGGGTTTTGCGTATACTCATGGTGACCATGTGGAACAGCACTCTCTGCCGAATGACTGCAGTGTTTACACTGCAGAGCTGGTGGCCTTTAACAGAGCTCTCATGCATATCCAGTCTTGCTCAGGCGGGTCTTTTGTTGTTTGCAGCGACTCCCTGAGCAGCCTCCGAGCTCTGGAGCAGTGTTACCCGCGGTCTCCTCTGGTGTTGGCCATACAGGAGACGCTTCGTTCCGTTGAACTGTCTGGGCGATCAGTGACGTTCATCTGGTCTCCGGGTCACGTTGGTATCCCGGGCAATGAACGAGTTGACAGGCTTGCCAAGCAGGCTGTCCTGTCTAGAAATCGAACTCCCGGCTTCTGATCTCCGTTCATTGTTGCGCCAAAGGGCACATCGGCTTTGGGATGCTGAGTGGCATAGCCTGAACACGCCCAACAAGCTCCGGATGGTAAAGGATACGACGGCCGCATGGCGCTCCTCCATGCAGGGTTCACGATGGGACTCAGTGGTTTTGTGTCGCCTCCGCATTGGGCATACGTAACTCACCCATGGACATCTCCTTCACGGTGAGGATGCGCCCCAATGTCGGTGTGGCTCGCGCCTGACAATAGTCCACATCCTGTTGGACTGCCCCGTTTTAGCCGCTTTGCAGCGGAATTTAAACCTCCCTGTCATTTTATCAGATGTTTTAGGTGACGATGCTGCAATGGCAGATTCCGTTTTACGTTTTATGCGAGCAGGGGGTTTTTATCGTTCCATCTAGCTGGAGATTTATTTGTGTTCCTGAGTGGTTGACTTTTCCGTCTTTATTCTTCTGGTCGGTCAACCACAGACATCAGCTTCTTTCTTGGCAGATGTCTTTGTGTGCTCATCTTTTCGTTTTGTGTCTTGTTATTCTTGCTGTTTTTCTTTACAGACTCAGTGGGACTCCTCTCACACTTCGCAACTTTAAACTCTGGGCGTGTTATCTTTCACGTATATGGCTTTCCCTTTGACACCTAGAGAAGGAATGGGGGACTGATGACCATTGTAGTTTAGTCCCCCCTAAACAACCTAACCTAACAACAACAACAGAGCTCTCATGCATATCCGGTCTTGCTCAGGCGAGTCTTTTGCTATTTGCAGCGACTCCCTGAGCAGCCTCCGAGCTCTGGAGCAGTGTTACCCGCAGTCTCCTCTGGTGTTGGCCATACAGGAGACGCTTCGTTCCGTTGAACTGTCTGGGCGATCAGTGACGTTCATCTGGTCTCCGGGTCACATTGGTATCCCGGGCAATGAACGTGTTGACAGGCTTGCCAAGCAGGCTGTTGGTATGTCCTGTCTAGAGATCGGCCTCTCAGCTTCTGATCTCCGTTCGTTGTTGCGCCAGCAAGTACGTCAGATTTGGGATACTGACTCTAACTGGAGATTTCTGTGTGTTACCGAGTGGTTGACTTTCTCCTTTTTTATTCTTATGGTCGGTCAACCACGGCCATCGGTTTCTTTGTTGTAAGTTGCCTCTGTGTGACCGTCTTTTCGTTTTGTCTTGTTATTCTTGATGATGTTTTATGGACTCAGTGGGACTCCTCTCCCACATCGCAATTTTAAACTCTGTGCCTGATATCTTTCACATGTATGGTTTTACTTTTGTCGCCTAGAGGTGGAATGGGGGAGTGATGACCATTGCAGTTTTGTCCCCCTTAAACAACCAACAACAACAACAACAACAACAAAACATTTTTCCGAAAAAATGAAGGTAGGGGCTATGAGCGTTAAAAACAGTGAAAACGCGATATATGCTAGTTGAACTAATCTGTAGTGTTGCGGCCTGAGCAGCAGTGTGGCCAGGGCGGCCAGTGCGGGTCGGTGGTGCAGTACCTGATGCTCACTGGCCCATGGTAACGAGATACAACCACAACCATCTGCTCCTTGAAGTTATGATTATTTTACTTAAATAAACGGCGAATAAACCGGATTACCATATAGAAGCAGCAAAATAAAACATTTTGCCGAAAACATTAAGGCAGGGCGTGTAAACGTCAAAAACAGTGAAAACGCGATATACGCTAGTTGAACAAATCTGTAGTGTTGCCCCCTCAGGGGCTCAGCATTAATTTTCTGGGTACGGGCTTGGCGAACCCGGGGTCCTGAGCCGTGGGCTGTGTCGCGCCAACAGTCCGCTACACCGTAAGCTCTGTGCTTGCTTCAACGACCATCGTTCGGCGCGACGGTGGAACGTTGTACGTTTTAGAGCCCAGGGATCTTGGCTTAATTGCCCGGGTCTCGAGGACGGTACAAACCTCTATAAAAAAACCTCAATCTCAAGGTGTACTACGTGCTGAGGAGATGCATGGCTGTTGAGGTTGAACAGCCGCTAGCGAGCAACCTCTGACGAACCTGCCACACCTCAGTTGTACAAGGCTTCCCCAGGCAAGCGGGGCTCTGCCTGGGTGGACCTTTAGATCCCTAGCTGCTCGTGGGACGAGAATGAAGCGAGCAAAAATTTGCGTTGCCGAACGCAAAACCGGCGTCTCTAAGCGTGGGCGAACTGAATTTAATGCTGAGACATATGACCCCCAAGTGTTTCCTTCCATGGCCACACCATGGGAAGAACACCAGGCTCGTCAGCGAGATGAGGCTTATGCCCCCCGTTATTTGGTATGTACTAGGACAGACGGCGAATCGTTTACGACTACGAAGCCTCTGTTTTTTGTGGAAAACCTTGATGATAAGTTTGGGGAAGTAGATGGCATGTCTAAAATGATATCTGGGGCTGTACTTATAACGACATCGTCCCCAGCCCAGTCACGGGCACTGCATGCTTGTGACAGGCTGGGTGACCCCCTCAGGGGCTCAGCACTAATTTCTGCCCCTCACGGGCTCAGCATTAATTTGCTGAGTACGGGCTTGGTGAACCCGGGGTCCTGAGCCGCGGGCTGTGTCGCGCCGACAGTCCGCTACACCGTAAGCTCTGTGCGTGCTTCAACGACCATCGTTCGGCTCGATGGTGGAACGTTGGACGTTTCAGAGCCTGGGGATCTTGGCTTAATCGCCCGGGTCGCGGGGCGGTACAAACCTCTATAAAAAAAAACCTCAATCTCAAGGTGTGCTACGTGCCGAGGCGATGCATGGCTGATTGGAACCACTTCACCTCAGCTGCTACGGTTCCCATTCCATAGCCAGCCGACTTGGACATTGCGGTTAACCAGGTCACCGGTTCGATAGTTTCAGCTGCTGAGGCAGCCATTCCTACCACGTCTGGCTCCCCACGTCTGTGCCCTGGTGGACGCCGGAAATCGCTGAGGCAATCCGGGATCGTCGTCGGGCGCTCCAGCGTCATCATAGACACCCCAGTATAGGAAATCTAATAGCTTTTAGACGGCTCCGGGCCCGGGCTCGACAGCTCATCCGGCAGGGTAAACGGGACTGTTGGGAGACGTATGTTGCCAGCATCGGCCGTCGCGCCTCAGCATCTTGGGTGTGGTCGCAGGTTCAGCGCCTATTTGGGTACCATCCACCTACGGCGATTCCCAGCCTACGCATCCACGGTACCCTATGCACTGACCCGACTTCCATAGCAGAACACATGGCCGAGCATTATGCTCGCACCTCTGCAACATGCGAATACAGTGCGGACTTCCGTGCTCTGAAGGAGCGTGTTGAACAGAGACGGCTGTCCTTTCACACGCTTCGAGCCGAAGTGTACAACTCCGCTTTCAGTGCATGGGAATTCGAAACTGCCCTTGCCGCATGCCCAGATACCTCTCCAGGACCGGACAGAATCCCCAGCCAGTTCATCCGGCACCTTTCCGTGGAGTTTCAACACCAGCTTCTCGCCCTGTTTAACCGTTTATGGGTGGAGGGGGTTTTCCCGTCACAGTGGCGAGAAAGCATCATTATTCCGGTGATCAAACCTGGCGCTGACCCACAGGTGGCTGATAGTTACCGCCCGATCAGTCTCACCAACGTTCTGTGCAAGCTATTCGAACGTATGGTGAGCCGGCGGCTTATGTGGATCCTTGAATACCGGGGTCTGTTGTCCCCACGTCAAGGTGGTTTCCGCCAAGGCCGCTCCACTGTTGACAACCTAGTGGCTCTGGAGTCCGCCATTCGTACGGCATTTAGCAGGCGTGAGCACCTTATTGCCGTCTTTTTTGACCTCAGAAAGGCCTACGATACCACTTGGCGCCACCACATTCTGGCTACACTGCACGCGTGGGGCTTGAGAGGTCCACTGCCGGTTTTTATTCATAACTTTCTTTCTTTCCGGTCTTTTCGGGTACGGGTTGGTACTTCCCTCAGCTCTTCTCGCGTCCAGGAGAACGGTGTCCCACAGGGCTCTGTCCTTAGTGTACCCCTCTTTTTAATTGCCATCAATGGACTTGCTGAGGCAGTGGGGTCATCGGTTTCTTCCTCATTGTTCCCCGATGACTTCTGCTTATACTTCAGCTCAGCTAGCATTGGGGTAGCTGAAAAGCGTCTACAGGGAGCCATTCGAATGGCGCAGTCGTGGGCCTCAACCCATGGATTCCAGATTTCTCCATCTAAAACCCGGGTTATGCACTTCTGCCGTCATCGCGCTGTCCATTTGGACCCAGAGTTATATTTATATGATGAACTTCTTCGAGTCGAAGAGACTCACCGATTTCTTGGCATGCTCTTCGACAGCCGGCTCACTTGGGTGCCCCATCTTCGCCAGCTCAAGCCGAAGTGCTACGCAAGAACTGACGATCTGTTCTCTTTACCTTCCTCCAGACGAGATGGTATCGTTTACTGACCTTGCTGCCCTGGTGGCACAACTTCCCCCTCCATTTCTGCTTCTGGGGGACTTCAGTGCCCACCATCACTTGTGGGGTGGAGCGCAGACAACAGGCCGCGGTAGGCACATAGAGATGCTTTTATCACAGCACGACATCTGCCTGCTAAACACTGGTGCACCCATGCATTTTTGCATGGTGCGAGGCACGTATTCCACAATTGATCTCTCTGTTTGTACCCCGAGCCTGCTCCCGCACTTCCAGTGGAGGGTCCATGATGACCTTTGCAACAGCGACCATTTTCCTGTTCTCTTGACGATCCTTGATTTTCAACCTGCGGGCTGCCCATCTCGATGGTCTCTCCATAGAGCTGATTGGAACCACTTCACCTCAGCTGCTACACTTCCTGTTCCATTGCCAGCCGACTTGGACATTGCGGTTAACCAGGTCACCGGTTCGATAGTTTCAGCTGCTGAGGCAGCCATACCTACCACGTCTGGCTCCCCACGTCTATGCCCTGGTGGACGCCGGAAATCGCTGAGGCAATCCGGGATCGTCGTCGGGCGCTCCAGCGTCATCGTCGACACCCCAGTATAGGAAATCTAATAGCTTCTAAACGGCTCCGGGCCCGGGCTCGACAGCTCATCCGGCAGGGTAAACGGGACTGTACGGAGACGTTTGTTGCCAGCATCGGCTGTCGCGCCTCAGCATCTCGGGTGTGGTCGCAGGTTCGGCGCCTATTTGGGTACCATCCACCTGCGGCGATTCCCAGCCTACGCATCCACGGTACCCTATGCACCGACCCGACTTCCATAGCAGAACACATGGCCGAGCATTATGCTCGCACCTCTGCAACGTGCGAATACAGTGCGGACTTCCGTGCTCTGAAGGAGCGTGTTGAACAGAGACGGCTGTCCTTTCACATGCGTCGAGCCGTAGTGTACAACTCCGCTTTCAGTGCATGGGAATTCGAAACTGCCCTTGCCGCATGCCCAGATACCTCTCCAGGACCGGACAGAATCCACAGCCAGTTCATCCAGCACCTTTCCGTGGAGTTTCAACATCAGCTTCTCGCCCTGTTTAACCGTTTATGGGTGGAGGGGGTTTTCCCATCACAATGGCGAGAAAGCATCATTATTCCGGTGATCAAACCTGGCGCTGACCCACAGGTGGCTGATAGTTACCACCCGATCAGTCTCACCAACGTTCTGTGCAAGCTATTCGAACGTATGGTGAGCCGGCGGCTTATGTGGATCCTTGAACACCGGGGTCTGTTGTCCCCACGTCAAGGTGGTTTCCGCCAAGGCCGCTCCACTGTTGACAACCTAGTGGCTCTGGAGTCCGCCATTCGTACGGCATTTAGCAGGCGTGAGCACCTTATTGCCGTCTTTTTTGACCTCAGGAAGGCCTACGATACCACTTGGCGCCACCACATTCTGGCTACACTGCACGCGTGGGGCTTGAGAGGTCCACTGCCGGTTTTTATTCATAACTTTCTTTCTTTCCGGTCTTTTCGGGTACGGGTTGGTACTTCCCTCAGCTCTTCTCGCGTCCAGGAGAACGGTGTCCCACAGGGCTCTGTCCTTAGTGTACCCCTCTTTTTAATTGCCATCAATGGACTTGCTGAGGCAGTGGGGTCATCGGTTTCTTCCTCATTGTTCGCCGATGACTTCTGCTTATACTTCAGCTCAGCTAGCATTGGGGTAGCTGAAAGGCGTCTACAGGGAGCCATTCGAAAGGCGCAGTCGTGGGCCTCAACCCATGGATTCCAGTTTTCTCCATCTAAAACCCGAGTTATGCACTTCTGCCGTCATCGCGCTGTCCATTTGGACCCAGAGTTATATTTATATGATGAACTTCTTCGTGTCGAAGAGACTCACCGATTTCTTGGCATGCTCTTCGACAGCCGGCTCACTTGGGTGCCCCATCTTAGCCAGCTCACGCAGAAGTGCGTGCGGTACCTCAATATTCTCCGCTGCCTCAGCCACACTAGTTGGGGAGCCGCTCGTACAAGTCTTTTGCAGCTCTACAGGGCGCTGATTCAATCACGCTTAGATTACGGGAGCTTTGTGTATGGTTCAGCAGCCCCATCTGCATTGCAGGCCTTGGACCCAGTACTCCACAGTGGCATCCGTTTAGCAATGGGGGCCTTCCGTACCAGTCCTGTGTTAAGCCTTCTTGCTGACGCTGGGGTTCCCCCCCTGCGATTCAGAAGGAAACAGCTAATGGCTTCTTATGTTGCCCGTATTCATGCCGTACGTCACCACCCAAATCGCAGGCTCCACTTCCCAGCTGACGCACTCCTTTCCCCGCGACGACGGCCGCAGTCGGGCCTCCCGGTTGCGGTCCGTGTTCGATCCCTTCTTTCTTCTCTATGATCCCTTCCTATTCCTCTCACCTTCCAGTACCGTTCTAGTACTCCTCCTTGGATCATTCCTCGCCTCCAGCTTCGGTTGGACTTCTCCCAAGACTCCAAAGCCTCTGTTGCACCGACGACTCTGCATCAACAGTTCCAGGCCCTTCTAGATTCCTACCATGGCACTGAATTTATATACACCGATGGCTCCCTAGTCGTCGGCCATGTTGGGTATGCCTATACCCATGGCCGGCATATAGAACAACGTTCATTGCCCTGTGGGAGTAGTGTGTTTACGGCGGAACTTGTCGCCATTTGGCGGGCCCTTGAACACCTCAGAGCCTGCCCCGGGGAATCTGTGGTTATCTGTACTGACTCCCTGAGTGGTCTGCACGCCCTTAACCAAAACATCCTTTGGTACGGTCCATTCAGGAAGCTGTATACAGACTATATACATCTGGTCCCACTGTGGTCTTCCTTTGGACTCCAGGCCACGTTGGAATAAAAGGAAATGAACGTGTTGACCAACTGGCGAAGGGGGCTACTACCTCAACTATGCTGGAAATCGGTCTCCAGGAGACGGATCTCCGGGCGGTGCTTAATCGGAAGGTTTTAAGCCTTTGAAACACAGAGTGGGCTGAATCGAACGCACCAAATAAGCTCCGTGCTGTTAAGCCTACTACGACAATGTAGAGGTCCTCCCTGCGAGCCTCCCGTAGGGAGTCCGTTGTACTCTGCCGACTATGCATTGGCCATACGTGGTTAACACACGGCCACGTCTTGCATCGAGAGGGCCCACCAGTTTGCCGTTGTTGATATACGCTAGTAGAACTAATCTGTAGTGTTGCGGCCTCAGCAGCAGTGTGGCCAGGGCGGCCAGTGCGGATCGGTGGTGCAGCACCTGATGCTCCCTGGCCCATGGTAGCTATTACCACCAAAATCATCTGCCCCTTGTAATTATGACTATTTATTTAAACTAACGGCGAATAAACTGGATTAACATAGAAACACCAAAATAAAACATTTTGCCGAAAACATTATGGCAGGGCGTGTAAACGTCAAAAACAGTGAAAACGCGATATACGCTAGTTGAACTAATCTGTAGTGTTGCGGCCTGAATAGCAGTGTGGCCAGGGCGGCCAGTGCGGGTCGGTGGTGCAGCACCTGATGCTCCTTGGCCCATGGTAGCTATTACAACCAAAATCATCTGCCCCCTGAAATTATGACTATTTTACCTAAACAAACGGCGATTAAACTGGATTACCATATAGAAACAGCAAAATAAGACATTTTGCCGAAAAAATGAAGGTAGGGGCTGTAAGCGTCAAAAGCAGTGAAATCGCGATATGCGCTGGCCCCTCAGGGGCTCAGCATTAATTTGCTGAGTACGGGCTTGGCGAACTCGGGGTCCTGAGCTGTGGGCTGTGTCGCGCCAACAGTCCGCTACACCGTAAGCTCTGTGCGTGCTTCAACGACCATCGTTCGGTGCGACGGTGGAACGTTGTACGTTTCAGAGCCTGGGGATCTTGGCTTAATCGCCCGGGTCGCGAGGACGGTACAAACCTCTCAAAAAACCCTCAATCTCAAGGTGTGCTACGTGCCGAGGAGATGCATGGCTGTTGAGGTTGAACAGCCGCTAGCGAGCAAGCTCTGATTAACCTATCGCACTTCAGTTGTATAAGGCTTACCCAGGCAAGCGGGGCTCTGCCTGGGTGGACCTTTAGTTCCCTAGCTGCTCGTGGGACCAAGATGAAGCGAGCAATAAACTCTGCCAATGGCGTCCCTAAGCGAGGAAGAATAAATTTCAATGCCTCGAAGTATGACCCCCCGATCGTTTCCTTCCCTTGGTACATCACGGGAAGAACATCGGGCTAAAGTCAGGGACGAGTTATACTCTCCAAAGTATCTAGTATGTAGCAGAACAGACGGGGAAAGCTTTATGACGACAAATCCTCTTTTCTTTGTCGAAAATTTAGAGTGCTGATAGAAGCTGCATCATCCGCTCAGTCGAAAGCATTGCTTACTTGCGACAAGCTGGGTGATGTCCCTGTCAGCATAACACCCCACAAATCGCTGAACATGGTCCAGGGTCTGATTTACCACCGAGACCTCCTCCTACAGTCTGATGACGAGTTACGCGCCAACTTAGAACGACGGGGCGTCCACTTTGTCCGGCGCGTGTATAGGGGTTCAAAGGATTGTAAGGTTGTCACCGGTGCTTTCATCTTGGCCTTTGAGGGCGATACGTTGCCCTATAAGGTCAAGGTCATGATTTACCGGTGTGATGTAAAGCCTTACATTCCTCCCCCAATGCGATGCTTTAAATGTTGGAAATTTGGGCATATGTCATCTCGCTGCACCTCTAGCCCCACATGTAGCGAATGCGGGCGTCCAGCCCATCCGGACGCTCCGTGTACTCCCCCGCCAATATGTGTCAACTGTGGGCAGCATCATCCACCCTGTTCATCAGACTGTACCATATTCCGGTAAGAACGTAAAATAATCTAAATTAAGACTCTGGACAGACTGACATACACTGAGGCGAGGAAAAAGTATGAAAGAATCCACCCTGTACCACAGACTGCTTCATATGCGACAGTTACGTCGTCGTCAGCTACCCTGGCGTCGATGGCACCAACGGTGCAACCATTTTCTGTGGGCCCTAAGGGCCATCAACCTCAGTCTGCCTCCTCGAAGGTTGGGGGGCCTCCATCCATTGCCCCACCAGTACCATTGGTGGGGGCAACCTCACCCCCACCATCGGGGACAGAAGTCCCCATTCCCTTGCCGGAGAAGCAGCAGCCTTCCCCAGCCCATCTCGCTAGGGAGACGTCCGTTGGGACGCTCCCTTCTTCGGTTTTGAAAACTAGACCGGAGAATCCAAGCCGTCCATTGGGAGATGTAGACACCACTGGTCGCAGGGCTTCCCGATCCTCATCGGCTCCTGAAAATTCAGAGAAGCCCTCCCAGCGGTCTAAACTGAAAGAACAGCGGGAGGAGAAACAAAAGAAAAAGAGATCTAAGAAAAAATCTCTCCCGACGGCACTCCCGCCGTCGGTTTCTCAAACTTCAGATTCTGACGATGGGTTGGAGATGCTAGCATCCGCTGAGGACCTAGCACTCACCGACCTTCCAGAATAGATGGACATAGATGCCACACTCAATAAGGCGGCGGCAACAGGTGATACTAAGGCGTAAACGAAATGTCCGCGACATTCATGGCATCCCAGTACGCCAACAGCAGTATCCTCCAGTGGAATTGCGGTGGTTATTTCCACCGTCTCGCTGACCTGCACCATTTATTGAGCCAATTCCCTGTGCTGTGTGTAGCACTCCAAGAAACTTGGTTTCCTGTTCAGCGGACCCCCGCCCTTCGTGGTTATCGGGGCTATTATAAAAATCGTGCAGTCTATGACAGTGTTTCCGGAGGTGTTTGCATCATTGTTCTCGCCAATGTTCCCAGTGCACTGGTACCACTAAACACTGCACTCGAGGCAGTGGCTGTGAGGATTTGGGCAGGACAGGAGATTACTATCTGCTCTTTATACCTCCCTCCAGACAAGGCAGTGTCTTATGCGGAACTCGCCGCCTTGGTTGCTCAGCTCCCATCGCCGTACCTGCTGCTGGGGGACTTTAATGCCCACAACCCCTTGTGGGGTGGAAATGATATTACGGCCTGTGGTAGAGACGTGGAGTACCTCCTGGCGCAGCTAAATATTGGCCTGCTTAACAACGGAGCTGCCACACACTTCAGCTTGGCCCATGGCACTTACTCAGCCATAGATCTGTCGTTAGGGACTGATGACCCCGTAGTTAAGTCCCATAAGCTTAACAAACATTTGAACATTAGATCTGTCGCTCTGCAGTCCCAGCCTACTTCCACATTTAACTTGGAGGGTCCACGATGACCTTTGTGGAAGCGACCACTTCCCTATCATACTGTCGCTCCCACAGTCATCACGTGCAAGCTACCTGCCTCGATGGTTACTCCATCGGGCAAACTGGCCAGCCTACACCTCGGCTGTTACAGCAACTTCTCCAGTCCCAGAAGATGTTGACTTGGCTGTCGATTAAGTTACTAGGGCCATTGTTTTCACTGCTGAAGCCACAGTCCCGAAATCCTCTGGTTTTCCCCGTCGTAAATCGGTGCCCTGGTGGACAACAGAAATTGCTGGGGCTATCAGGGAGCGTCGTCGAGCGCTCCAACGCCACCGCCGCCATCGTTCATTGGAGCACTTGATTGCTTTTAAACGGCTCCGTGGCCAAGCTCGTCGGCTTATAAAGCAAAGCAAGCGAGATTGCTGGGAGAGGTATGTAGCCACTATCGGCTCCCGGGCCTCCCCAACGGAGGTGTGGAAGCAGGAATTCCCAGTCTCTACATTCGGGGTACCCTGTCTACAGACCCAGCTGTTATTGCGCAGTACATGGCAGAACATTATGCTAGCAACTCAGCATCTACATCTTACAGTGCGGACTTCCGCGCCCACAAAGAGCGTGTTGAACAGCGGCAGTTTTCATTTCACTCGTGCCGCCAGGAAAAATACAATATGCCATTCAGCGAGTGGGAGTTTGAGAGTGCCCTAGCTGCATGTCCTGACACCTTCCCAGTACCAGACAGCGTCCACGTCCAGTTTCTCCGTCACCTGCCTGCGGCTTTCCAACGACGACTTCTCACCCTATACAACACTCTGTGGGTGAAGGATGCTTTCCCATCCCAGTGGCGGGATAGCATCATTATTCCGGTGATGAAACCTGGTACTGATCCGCAGGTGGCTGAGAGCTATCGCCCAATAAGCCTCACCAACGTTCTGTGCAAGATCTTCGAACGTATGGTGAGCCGGCGGCTCATGTGGCTTCTTGAAGACCGGGGACTCCTCGTCCCCCAACAGGGGGGCTTCCGCCATGGCCGCTCTGCAATAGATAATTTAGTGTCGCTGGAGTCGGCCATCCGCACTGCTTTCACCAGGCGTGAGCACATGGTAGCGGTCTTCTTCGATCTTCTCAAGGCGTACGACACCACCTGGCGCCACCATATACTGGCTACGCTGTATGACTGGGGCTTACGTGGTCCCCTACCGACGTTCATACAAAATTTTCTATCACTCCGTACTTTCCGAGTTAGGGTCGGTACCTCCCTCAGTAATCGTCATACCCAAGAGAACGGGGTCCCCCAGGTCTCCGTTCTCAGTGTACCTTTATTTTTAGTTGCCACAAACGGCCTTACGGCGGCTGTGGGGTCATCGGTCTGTTCGTCCTTGTTTGCCAATAACTTCTGTCTATACTACAGTTCTGCTAACATTGGTGTCATTGAAAGACGACTGCAAGGAGCCATTCAAAAGGCACAATAATGGGCCTCAGCGCACGGCTTCACATTCTCAGCATCCAAAACCCAAGTGATGCACTTTTGTCGTCGTCGGGTCGTTCATCCTGACCCGGAACTCTACCTTGCTGACGAACAGCTTCATGTAGCAGAAACGCATCGGTTTCTTGGCATGCTGTTCGACAACCGACTGACTTGGGGACCACACCTCCGTCAGTTGAAGCGAAAATGCTGGCGGCATCTCAATATATTGCGCTGTCTTGGCCACACTGCCTGGGGAGCTGGCCGTCAAACTCTGCTGCACCTCTTTAAGGCCCTAATATTATCACGCTTGGATTATGGGAGCCAGGTGTATGACTCTGCGGCGCCTTCAGCATTGCGGACCTTGGATCCCTTTCTTCATAGTGGTGTTCGTCTTGCAACAGGGGCTTTCCGCACCAGCCCTGTGCCAAGTCTCCTCGCTGAAGCTGGCATCCCTCCCTTGAGGTTTCGCCGGCAACAATTACAAGCTTCCTACGCCGTCCACGTTCATGCTTTGCCTCATCATCCTAATCGCAGGCTTTTGTTTCCACATACCTTCCTTCCCTCTCCAGACCGTCGACCCCGATCAGGACTGCCAATCGCGGTTTGGGCACATACTCTCCTTTCCTCACTAGAGTCCTTACCCCTACCTCCCGCATTCTCCTGCCAACCTCATATCCCTCCTTGGTCCATCCCTCGCCTACAACTTCACCTGCAATTGTCCTGCGATCCAAAGACGACGGTTTCACCACATATACTTCATCAACAGTTTCTGTAGATCCTTGGTACGTTCCGCGATGCAGAAGTCATCTGTACTGATGGCTCCCAGGTCGAAGGCAGAGTGGGTTACGCCTATGTTCATGGCGACCACATTGAACAACGCTCCCTTCTTCCTGGCTGCACCGTCTTTACTGCTGAACTGATCGCTGTACTTCGTGCTCTCGACCACCTTTGCACATGCCCGCAGAAGTCATATGTCATTTGCAGTGACTCCCTGAGTGGCCTACAAGCTCTCGACCAATGTTTCCCCAAACATCATCTGGTGCAACACATCCATGAGTCTGTGTTCAGTCACGGCGTGTCTGGCCGTTCGGTGGCTTTCGTCTAGACCCAGGGCCACATAGGCATTCCAGGGAATGAACGAGCTGATCAGCTGGCCAAGCAGGCCATCGCCTCGCAGCGTCTGGATATTGGTACGCCAGAAAGGGACATCCATTTGGGTCTGCGCCGCAAGATATCTATAGCTTGGAACACAGAATGGTTGACATTAAGCCCGCCCAACAAGCTTTGTGCGATCAAGTCTTCGACAGCAGCTTGGAAAACGTCTCTTAGGCCGTCTCGAAGGGACTCAGTCATCTTCTGTCGCCTGCGTATAGGCCATACATGGCTCACGCACGGCCATCTCTTAAGTCGAGAAGACCCGCCAAACTGCCATTGTGGCGCTCTGCTGACTGTGGTCCACATCTTGGTGGACTGTCCTCTTTTACCTGCATTGCGGCAATCTTTTAACCTGCCTACTGCGCTTTCTACGATTTTAGGTAACGACGCCTCTATGGCTGACTGTGTTTTAGGTTTTATTCGCGCAACTGGATTTTATCATAAGCTTTAATGGTGGATTCATACGCCTGATCTTCAGGCATACACCGCTTATAGATTTACTCTGTTGTCAATTTTATCTTGTCAGTCCTATTTCCGACTGGCAGTTGTAGTCTGTGCAGAATGGCTGGCTCATCCATTATTATCCTAGTGATCAGCCAGCCAACAAAATACTTAAAACCACAGCAGATATCTGATTATATGTTCCACCTCTATTGTGGTTTCTTTCTCTTTTTATGTCGTACATATGACCAACACTGTCTTCAGTATGATTTGTGTACTGTTTGCAGGGTGCTTAATTTTAAAGATACATGAAACCCTGTGATATCTTAGCTAGGAACAGGGACTGATGACCCGGTAGTTTAGTCCCCTTTCAACACCCAACCAACCAACCAACCAACCAACCAGCGATATGCACTGTAGAGTCGCGGACTGAGCAGCAGTGTGGCCAGGGCGGCCATTGCGTGTCGGTGGTGCAGGAGCTGATGCTCCCTGGCCCATAGTAACTATATACAACCAAAATCATCTGCTCCTTGAAATTATGACTATTTTACTTAAGCAAGTGTCTAATAAACTGGATTACCATATAGAAACAGCAAAATAAAACATTATGCCGACAAATGAAAGTAGGGGCTGTTAACGTCAAAATCAGTGAAAATGCGATATACGCTAGTACAACTAATCTGTAGTGTTGCAGCCTGAGCAGCAGTGTGGCCAGGGCGGCCAGTGAGGGTCGATGGTGCAGCACCTGATGCTCCCTGGCCCATGGTTGCTATATACAGCCAAAATCATCTGCTCCTTGAAATTATGACTATTTTACTTAAGCAAATGTGTTATAAACTGGATTACCATATAGAAATAGCAAAATAAAGCATTTTGCCGAAAAATGAAGGTAGGGGCTGTAAGCGTCAAAAACAGTGAAAACTCAATATACGCTAGTGGAACTAATCTGTAGTGTTGCGGCCTGAGCAGCAGTGTGGCCAGGGCGGCCAGTGCGGGTCGATGGTGCAGCACCTGATGCTCCCTGGCCCATGGTTGCTATATACAGCCAAAATCATCTGCTCCTTGAAATTATGACTATTTTACTTAAGCAAATGTGTTATAAACTGGATTACCATATAGAAATAGCAAAATAAAACATTTTGCCGAAAAAATAAAGGTAGGGGCTGTAAGCGCCAAACACAGTGAAAACTCGATATACGCTAGTGGAATTAATATGTAGTGTTGCGGCCTGAGCAGCAGTGTGGCCAGGGAAGCCAGTGCGGGTTGGTGGTGCAGCACCTGATGCTCCCTGGCCCATGGTAACCATATACAACCACAATCATATGCTCCTTGAAATGATGACTATTTTACTTAAACAATCGGCGAGTAAACTGGATTACCACATAGAAACAGCAAAATAAAACATTTTGCCGAAAAAAAGGAAGGTAGGCGCTGTAAGCGTCAAAAACAGTGAAATCGCGATATACGCTAGATGAACTAATCTGTAGTGTTGCGGCCTGAGCAGCAGTGTGGCCAGGGCGGCCAGTGCGGGTCGATGATGCAGCACCTGATGCTCCCTAGCCCATGGTAACTATATACAACCACAATCATCTGCTCCTTGAAATTATGACTATTTTACTTAAACAATCGGCGAGAAAACTGGATTACCACATAGAAAAAAATGAAGGTAGGCGCTGTAAGCGTCAAAAACAGTGAAATCGCGATATACGCTAGTTGAACTAATCTGTAGTGTTGCGACCTGAGCAGCAGTGTGGCCAGGGCGGCCAGTGCGGGTCGATGGTGCAGCACCTGATGCTCCCTGGCCCATGGTTGCTATTAACTACCAAAATCATCTCCTCCTTGAATTTATGACTATTTTACTTAAACAAACGGCGAGTAAACTGGATTACCACATAGAAACAGCAAAATAAAACATTTTGCCGAAAAAATTAAGGTAGGTGCTGTAAGCGTCAAAAACAGTGAAATCGCGATATACGCTAGTTGAACTAATCTGTAGTGTTGCGGCTTGAGCAGCAGTGTGGCCAGGGCGGCCACTGCAGGTCGATTGTGCAGCACCTGATGCTCACTGGCCCATGGTTGCTATATACAACCAAAATCATCTCTTCCTTGAATTTATGACTATTTTACTTAAACAAACTGGGAATAAAATGGATTACCATATAGAAACAGCGAAATAAAACATTTTTCCAAAAAATGAAGGTAGGCGATGTAAGCGTCAAAAACATTGAAATCGCGATATACGCTAGTTGAACTAATCTGTAGTATTGCGGCCTGAGCAGCAGTGTGGCCAGGGCGGCCAGTGCGCGTCGATGGTGCAGCACCTGATGCTCCCTGGCCCATGGTTGCTATATACAACCAAAAACATCTCCTCCTTGAATTTATGACTATTTTACTTAAACAAACTGGGAATAAAATGGATTACCATATAGAAACAGCAAAATAAAACATTTTTCCAAAAAATGAAGGTAGGCCCTGTCAGCGTCAAAAACAGTGAAAACGCGATATACGCTAGTACAACTAATCTGTAGTGTTGCGGCCTGAGCAGGAGTGTGGCCAGGGCAGCAAGTGCGGGTTGGTGGTGCGCCACCTGATGCTCACTGGCCATGGTAACGAGATAAAACCACAATCATCTGATCCTTGAAATTATGACTACTTTACATAAACAAAAGGCGAATAATATCGATTACCATATAGAAACAGCAAAATAAAACATTTTGCCGAAAAAATGAAGGTAGGCGCTGTAAGCGTCAAAAACAGTGAAATCGCGATATACGCTAGTACAACTAATCTGTAGTGTTGCGGACTGAGCAGCAGTGTGGCCAGGGCAGCCAGTGCGGGTCGGTGGTGCGGCACCTGATGCTCACTGGCCATGGTAACGAGATAAAACCACAATCATCTGATCCTTGAAATTATGACTATTTTACATAAACAAAAGCGAATAATCTCGATTACCATATAGAAACAGCAAAATAAAACATTTTGCCGAAAAAATGAAGGTAGGCGCTGTAAGCGTCAAAAACAGTGAAATCGCGATATACGCTAGTTGAAGTAATCTGTAGTGTTGCGGCCTGAGCAGCAGTGTGGCCAGGGCAGCCAGTGCTGGTTGGTGGTGCAGCAAATGATGCTCCCTGGCCCATGGTAACTATATACAACCACAATCATCTGCTCCTTGAAATTATGACTATTTTACGTAAACAAACGGCG
Organism: Locusta migratoria; assembly: GCA_026315105.1. Taxonomy (NCBI): domain Eukaryota; kingdom Metazoa; phylum Arthropoda; class Insecta; order Orthoptera; family Acrididae; genus Locusta; species Locusta migratoria. The sequence goes on along the minus strand of CM048747.1, from coordinate 569,164,279 downwards.
AGTAAACAGGATTACCACATAGAAACAGCAAAATTAATCATTTTGGCGAAATAGGAAAGTAGTGGCTGTAAGCGTCAAAAACAGTGAAAACGCGATATACGCTAGTTGAACTAATGTGTAGTGTTGCAGCCTGAGCAGCAGTGTGGCCAGGGCAGCCAGTGCGGATTGGTGGTGCAGCACCTGATGCTCCCTGGCCAATGGTAACTATATACAACCACAACCATCTGCAACTTGAAATTATGACTATTTAACTTAAACAAACGGCGAATAAACTGGATTACCATTAAGAAACAGCAAAATAAAACATTTTAGCGAAAAAGAAAAAGTAGTGGCTGTAAGCGTCAAAAACAGTGAAATCGCGATATACGCTAGTACAACTAATCTGTAGTGTTGCGGCCTGAGCAGCAGTGTGGCCAGGGCAGCCAGTGCGGGACGGTGGTGCGGCACCTGATGCTCAATGGCCACGGTAACGAGATACAACCACAATTATCTGCTCCTTGACATAATGACTATTTGAATGAAACAAACTGCGAATAAACTGGATTACCATTGAGAGACAGCAAAATAAAACATTTTTGCGAAAAAGGAAAGTAGTGGCTGAAAGCGTCAAAAACAGTGAAAACGCGATATACGCTAGTACAACTAATCTGTAGTGTTGCGGCCTGAGCAGCAGTGTGGCCAGAGCAGCCAGTGCGGGTTGGTGGTGCAGCACCTGATGCTCCCTGGCCCATGGTAACTATATACAACCACAATCATCTGCTCCTTGAAATTATGACTATTTGACTTAAACAAATGGCGAACAAACTGGATTACCATTAAGAAGCAGCAAAATTAAACATTTTGGCGAAAAAGGAAAGTAGTGGCTGTAAGCGTCAAAAACAGTGAAAACGCGATATGCGCTAGTACAACTAATCTGTAGTGTTGCGGCCTGAGCAGCAGTGTGGGCAGAGCAGCCAGTGCGGGTTGGTGGTGCAGCACCTGATGCTCCCTGGCCCATGGTAACTATATACAACCACAATCATCTGCTCCTTGAACTTGTGACTATTTGACTTGAACAAACAGGGAATAAAATGGATTACCATATAGAAGCAGCAAAATAAAACATTTTTCCAAAAAATGAAGGTAGGGGCTGTGAGCGTCAAAAACAGCGAAAACGCGATATACGCTAATTGAACTAATCTGTAGTGTTGCGGCCTGAGCAGCAGTGTGGCCAGGGCAGCCAGTGCGGGTTGGTGGTGCAGCACCTGATGCTCCCTGGCCCATGGTAACTATATACAACCACAATCATCTGCTCCTTGAAATTATGACTATTTGACTTAAACAAACGGCGAATAAACTGGATTACCATTAAGAAACAGCAAAATTAAACATTTTGGCGAAAAAGGAAATTAGTTGCTGTAAGCGTGAAAAACAGTGAAAACGCGATATACGCTAGTACAACTAATCTGTAGTGTTGCGGCCTGAGCAGCAGTGTGGCCAGGGCAGCCAGTGCGGGTCGGTGGTGCGGAACCTGATGCTCACTGGCCATGGTAACGAGATACAAACACAATCATCTGATCCTTGAAATTATGACTATTTTACATAAACAAAAGGCGAATAATCTCGATTACCATATAGAAACAGCAAAATAAAACATTTTGCAGAAAAAATGAAGGTAGGAGCTGTAAGCGTCATAAACAGTGAAATCGCGATATACGCTAGTTGAACTAATCTGTAGTGTTGTGGCCTGAGCAGCAGTGTGGCCAGGGCAGCCAGTGCGGGTTGGTGGTGCAGCACCTGATGCCCCCTGGCCCATGGTAACTATATACAACCACAATCATCTGTTCCTTGAAATTATGACTATTTGACTTAAACAAACGGCGAATAAACTGGATTACCAGTAAAAAACAGCAAAGTAAAACATTTTGGCGAAAAAGGAAAGTAGTGGCTGTAAGCGTCAAAAACATTGAAAACGCGATATACGCTAGTACAACTAATCTGTAGTGTTGCTGCCTGAGCAGCAGTGTGGCCAGGGCAGCCAGTGCAGGTCGGTGGTGCGGCACCTGATGCTCACTGGCCATGGTAACGAGATACAAACACAATCATCTGATCCTTGAAATTATGACTATTTTACATAAACAAAAGGCGAATAATCTCGTTTACCATATAGAAAGCGCAAAATAAAACGTTTTGCCGAAAAAATGAAGGTAGGCGCTGTAAGCGTCAAAAACCGTGAAATCGCGATATACGCTAGTTGAACTAATCTGTAGTGTTGCGGCCTGAGCAGCAGTGTGGCCAGGGCAGCCAGTGCGGGTTGGTGGTGCAGCACCTGATGCCCCCTGGCCCATGGTAACTATATACAACCACAATCATCTGCTCCTTGAAATTATGACTATTTGACTTAAACAAACGGCGAATAAACTGGATTACCATTAAGAAACAGCAAAATAAAAACATTTGGGCGAAAAAGGAAAGTAGTGGCTGTAAGCGTCAAAAACAGTGAAAACGCGATATACGCTAGATGAACTAATCTGTAGTGTTGCTGCCTGAGCAGCAGTGTGGCCAGGGCAGCCAGTGCGGGTCGGTGGTGCGGCACCTGATGCTCACTGGCCATGGTAACGAGATACAAACACAATCATCTGATCCTTGAAATTATGACTATTTTACATAAACAAAAGGCGAAAATCTCGATTACCATATAGAAACAGCAAAATAAAACATTTTGCCGAAAAAATGAAGGTAGGCGCTGTAAGCGTCAGAAACAGTGAAATGGCGATATACGCTAGTTGAAGTAATCTGTAGTGTTGCGGCCTGAGCAGCAGTGTGGCCAGGGCAGCCAGTGCGGGTTGGTGGTGCAGCACCTGATGCTCCCTGGCCCATGGTAACTATATACAACCACAATCATCTGCTCCTTGAAATTATGACTATTTGACTTAAACAAACGGCGAATAAACTGGATTACCATTAAGAAACAGCAAAATTAAACATTTTGGCGAAAAAGGAAATTAGTTGCTGTAAGCGTGAAAAACAGTGAAAACGCGATATACGCTAGTACAACTAATCTGTAGTGTTGCGGCCTGAGCAGCAGTGTGGCCAGGGCAGCCAGTGCGGGTCGGTGGTGCGGAACCTGATGCTCACTGGCCATGGTAACGAGATACAAACACAATCATCTGATCCTTGAAATTATGACTATTTTACATAAACAAAAGGCGAATAATCTCGATTACCATATAGAAACAGCAAAATAAAACATTTTGCAGAAAAAATGAAGGTAGGAGCTGTAAGCGTCATAAACAGTGAAATCGCGATATACGCTAGTTGAACTAATCTGTAGTGTTGTGGCCTGAGCAGCAGTGTGGCCAGGGCAGCCAGTGCGGGTTGGTGGTGCAGCACCTGATGCCCCCTGGCCCATGGTAACTATATACAACCACAATCATCTGTTCCTTGAAATTATGACTATTTGACTTAAACAAACGGCGAATAAACTGGATTACCAGTAAAAAACAGCAAAGTAAAACATTTTGGCGAAAAAGGAAAGTAGTGGCTGTAAGCGTCAAAAACATTGAAAACGCGATATACGCTAGTACAACTAATCTGTAGTGTTGCTGCCTGAGCAGCAGTGTGGCCAGGGCAGCCAGTGCAGGTCGGTGGTGCGGCACCTGATGCTCACTGGCCATGGTAACGAGATACAAACACAATCATCTGATCCTTGAAATTATGACTATTTTACATAAACAAAAGGCGAATAATCTCGTTTACCATATAGAAAGCGCAAAATAAAACGTTTTGCCGAAAAAATGAAGGTAGGCGCTGTAAGCGTCAAAAACCGTGAAATCGCGATATACGCTAGTTGAACTAATCTGTAGTGTTGCGGCCTGAGCAGCAGTGTGGCCAGGGCAGCCAGTGCGGGTTGGTGGTGCAGCACCTGATGCCGCCTGGCCCATGGTAACTATATACAACCACAATCATCTGCTCCTTGAAATTATGACTATTTGACTTAAACAAACGGCGAATAAACTGGATTACCATTAAGAAACAGCAAAATAAAAACATTTGGGCGAAAAAGGAAAGTAGTGGCTGTAAGCGTCAAAAACAGTGAAAACGCGATATACGCTAGATGAACTAATCTGTAGTGTTGCTGCCTGAGCAGCAGTGTGGCCAGGGCAGCCAGTGCGGGTCGGTGGTGCGGCACCTGATGCTCACTGGCCATGGTAACGAGATACAAACACAATCATCTGATCCTTGAAATTATGACTATTTTACATAAACAAAAGGCGAAAATCTCGATTACCATATAGAAACAGCAAAATAAAACATTTTGCCGAAAAAATGAAGGTAGGCGCTGTAAGCGTCAGAAACAGTGAAATGGCGATATACGCTAGTTGAAGTAATCTGTAGTGTTGCGGCCTGAGCAGCAGTGTGGCCAGGGCAGCCAGTGCGGGTTGGTGGTGCAGCACCTGATGCTCCCTGGCCCATGGTAGCTATATACAACCACAATCATCTGCTCCTTGAAATTATGATTATTTGACTTAAACAAATGGCGAATCAACTGGATTACTATTAAGAAACAGCAAAATAAAACAATTTGGCGAAAAAGGAAAGTAGTGGCTGTAATCGTCAAAAGCAGTGAAAACGCGATATACGCTGGTACAACTAATCTGTAGTTTTGCACCTGAGCAGCAGTGTGGCCAAGGCAGCCAGTGTGGGTTGGTGGTGCAGCACCTGATGCTCCCTGGCCCATGGTAACTATATACAACCACAATCATCTGCTCCTTGAAATTATGACTATTTGACTTAAACAAACGGCGAATAAACTGGATTACCATTAAGAAACAGCAAAATAAAACATTTTGGCGAAAAAGTAAAGTAGTGGCTGTAAGCGTCAAAAACAGTGGAAACACGATATACGCTAGTACAACTAATCTGTAGTGTTGCGGCCTGAGCAGCAGTGTGGCCAGGGCAGCCAGTGCGGGTCGGTGGTGCGGCACCTGATGCTCACTGGCCATGGTAACGAGATACAACCACAATCATCTGATCCTTGAAATCATGTCTATTTTACATAAACAAAAGGCGAATAATCTCGATTACCATATAGAAACAGCAAAATAAAACATTTTGCCGAAAAAATGAAGGTAGGCGCTGTGAGCGTCAAAAACAGTGAAATCGCGATATACGCTAGTTGAAGTAATCTGTAGTGTTGCGGCCTGAGCAGCAGTGTGGCCAGGGCAGCCAGTGCGGGTTGGTGGTGCAGCACCTGATGCTCCCTGGCCCATGGTAACTATATACAACCACAATCATCTGCTCCTTGAAATTAGGACTATTAGACTTAAACAAACAGCGAATAAACTGGATTACCATTAAGAAACAGCAAAATAAAACATTTTGGCGAAAAAGGAAAGTAGTGGCTGTAAGGTTCAAAAACAGTGAAAACGCGATATACGCTAGTACAACTAATCTGTAGTTTTGCGGCCTGAGCAGCACTGTGGCTAGGGCAGCCAGTGCGGGTTGGTAATGCAGCACCTGATGCTCCCTGGCCCATGGTAACTATAAACAACCACAATCATCTGTTCCTTGAAATTATGACTATTTGACTTAAACAAACGGCGAATAAACTGGATTACCAGTAAAAATTAGCAAAGTAAAACATTTTGGCGAAAAAGGAAAGTAGTGGCTGTAAGCGTCAAAAACAGTGAAAACGCGATATGTGCTAGTTGAACTAATCTGTAGTGTTGCGGCCTGAGCAGCATTGTGGCCAGGGCTGCCAGTGCGGGATGGTGGTGTAGCACCTGATGCTCCCTGGCCCATGGTAACTATATACAACTACAATCATCTGCTCCTTGAAATTATGACTATTTGACTTAAACAAACGGAGAATATACTGGATTACCATTAAGAAACAGCAAAATAAAACATTTTGGCGAAAAAGGAAAGTAGTGGCTGTAAGCGTCAAAAACAGTGAAAACGCGAAATACGCTAGTACAACTAATCTGTATTGTTGCGGCCTGAGCAGCAGTGTGGCCAGTGCAGTCAGTGCGGGTTGGTGGTGCGGCACCTGATGCTCACTGGCCATGGTAACGAGATACAACCACAATCATCTGATCCTTGAAATTATGAGTATTTTACATAAACAGAAGGCGAATAATCTCGATTACCATATAGAAACAGCAAAATAAAACATTTTGCCGACAAAATGAAGGTAGGCGCTGTAAGCGTCAGAAACAGTGAAATGGCGATATACGCTAGTTGAACTAATCTGTAGTGTTGCGGCCTGAGCAGCAGTGTGGCCAGGGCAGCCAGTGCGGGTGGTGGTGCAGCACCTGATGCTCCCTGGCCCATGGTAGCTATATACAACCACAATCATCTGCTCCTTGAAATTATGATTATTTGACTTAAACAAATGGCGAATCAACTGGATTACTATTAAGAAAACAGCAAAATAAAACAATTTGGCGAAAAAGGAAAGTAGTGGCTGTAATCGTCAAAAGCAGTGAAAACGCGATATACGCTAGTACAACTAATCTGTAGTTTTGCACCTGAGCAGCAGTGTGGCCAAGGCAGCCAGTGTGGGTTGGTGGTGCAGCACCTGATGCTCCCTGGCCCATGGGAACTATATACAACCACAATCATCTGCTCCTTGAAATTATGACTATTTGACTTAAACAAACGGCGAATAAACTGGATTACCATTAAGAAACAGCAAAATAAAACATTTTGTCGAAAAAGGAAAGTAGTGGCTGTAAGGTTCAAAAACAGTGAAAACGCGATATACGCTAGTACAACCAATCTGTAGTTTTGCGGCCTGAGCAGCACTGTGGCTAGGGCAGCCAGTACGGGTTGGTAATGCAGCACCTGATGCTCCCTGGCCCATGGTAACTATAAACAACCACAATCATCTGTTTCTTGAAATTATGACTATTTGACTTAAACAAACGGCGAATAAACTGGATTACCAGTAAAAATTAGCAAAGTAAAACATTTTGGCGAAAAAGGAAAGTAGTGGCTGTAAGCGTCAAAAACAGTGAAAACGCGATATATGCTAGTTGAACTAATCTGTAGTGTTGCGGCCTGAGCAGCAGTGTGGCCAGGGCTGCCAGTGCGGGATGGTGGTGTAGCACCTGATGCTCCCTGGCCCATGGTAACTATATACAACTACAATCATCTGCTCCTTGAAATTATGACTATTTGACTTAAACAAACGGAGAATATACTGGATTACCATTAAGAAACAGCAAAATAAAACATTTTGGCGAAAAAGGAAAGTAGTGGCTGTAAGCGTCAAAAACAGTGAAAACGCGAAATACGCTAGTACAACTAATCTGTATTGTTGCGGCCTGAGCAGCAGTGTGGCCAGTGCAGTCAGTGCGGGTTGGTGGTGCGGCACCTGATGGTCACTGGCCATGGTAACGAGATACAACCACAATCATCTGATCCTTGAAATTATGAGTATTTTACATAAACAGAAGGCGAATAATCTCGATTACCATATAGAAACAGCAAAATAAAACATTTTGCCGACAAAATGAAGGTAGGCGCTGTAAGCGTCAAAACCAGTGAAATCGCGATATTCGCTAGTTGAACTAATCTGTAATGTTGCGGCCTGAGCAGCAGTGTGGCCAGGGCAGCCAGTTCGGGTTGGTGGTGCAGCACCTGATGCTCCCTGGCCCATGGTAATTATATAAAACCACAATCATCTGCTCCTTGAAATTATGGCCATTTGACTGAAACCAGCGGCGAATAAACTGGATTGCCATAAAGAAACAGCAAAATAAAACATTTTGGCGAAAAAGGAAAGTAGTGGCTGTAAGGTTCAAAAACAGTGAAAACGCGATATTCGCTAGTTCAACTAATCTGTAGTGTTGAGGCCTGAGCAGCACTGTGGCTAGGGCAGCCAGTGCGGGTTGGTAATGCAGCACCTGATGCTTCCTGGCCCATGGTAACTATAAACAACCACAATCATCTGTTCCTTGAAATTATGACTATTTGTCTTAAACAAACGGCGAATAAACTGGATTACCATTAAGAAACAGCAACATAAAACATTTGGCGAAAAAGGAAAGTAGTGGCTGTAAGCGTCAAAAACAGTGAAAACGCGATATACGCTAGTACAACTAATCTGTAGTGTTGCGGCCTGAGCAGCAGTGTGGCCAGGGCAGCCACTGCGGGTCGGTGGTGCGGCACCTGATGATCACTGGCCATGGTAACGAGATACAAACACAATCATCTGATCCTTGAAATTATGACTATTTTACATAAACAAAAGGCGAATAATCTCGATTACCATATAGATACAGCAAAATAAAACATTTTGCCGAAAAAATGAAGGTAGGCGCTGTAAGCGTCAAAAACAGTGAAATCGCGATATACGCTAGTTGAACTAATCTGTAGTGTTGCGGCCTGAGCAGCAGTGTGGCCAGGGCAGCCAGTGCGGGTTGGTGGTGCAGCACCTGATGCCCCCTGGCCCATGGTAATTATATACAACCACAATCATCTGCTCCTTGATATTATGACTATTTGACTTAAACAAACGGCGAATAAACTGGATTACCATTAAGAAGCAGCAAAATAAAACATTTTGGCGAAAAAGGAAAGTAGTGGCTGTAAGCGTCAAAAACAGTGAAAACGCGATATACGCTAGTACAACTAATCTGTAGTGTTGCTGCCTGAGCAGCAGTGTGGCCAGGGCAGCCAGTGCGGGTCGGTGGTGCGGCACCTGATGCTCACTGGCCATGGTAACGAGATACAAACACAATCATCTGATCCTTGAAATTATGACTATTTTACATAAATAAAAGGCGAAAATCTCGATTACCATATAGAAACAGCAAAATAAAACATTTTGCCGAAAAAATGAAGGTAGGCGCTGTAAGCGTCAGAAGCAGTGAAATGGCGATATACGCTAGTTGAACTAATCTGTAGTGTTGCGGCCTGAGCAGCAGTGTGGCCAGGGCAGCCAGTGCGGGTTGGTGGTGCAGCACCTGATGCTCCCTGGCCCATGGTAGCTATATACAACCACAATCATCTGCTCCTTGAAATTATGACTATTTGACTTAAACAAATGGCGAATTAACTGGATTACTATTAAGAAACAGCAAAATAAAACAATTTGGCGAAAAAGGAAGGTAGTGGCTGTAATCGTCAAAAACAGTGAAAACGCGATATACGCTAGTACAACTAATCTGTAGTTTTGCGCCTGAGCAGCAGTGTGGCCAAGGCAGCCAGTGCGGGTTGGTGGTGCAGCACCTGATGCTCCCTAGCCCATGGTAAATATATACAACCACAATCATCTGCTCCTTGAAATTATGACAATTTGACTTAAACAAACGGCGAATAAACTGGATTACCATTAAGAAACAGCAAAATAAAACATTTTGGCGAAAAAGGAAAGTAGTGGCAGTAAGCGTCAAAAACAGTGAAAACGCGATATACGCTAGTACAACTAATCTGTAGTATTGCGGCCTGAGCAGCAGTGTGGCCAAGGCAGACAGTGTGGGTTGGTGGTGCAGCACCTGATGCTCCCTGGCCCATGGTAACTATATAAAACCACAATCATCTGGTCCTTGAAATTATGACTATTTTACATAAACAAAAGGCGAATAATCTCGTTTACCATATAGAAACAGCAAAATAAAACGTTTTGCCGAAAAAATGAAGGTAGGCGCTGTAAGCGTCAAAAACAGTGAAATCGCGATATACGCTAGTTGAACTAAACTGTAGTGTTGCGGCCTGAGCAGCAATGTGTCCAGGGCAGCCAGTGCGGGTTGGTGGTGCAGCACCTGATGCTCCCTGGCCCATGGTAACTATATACAACCACAATCATCTGCTCCTTGAAATTATGACTATTTTTCTTAAACAAACGGCGAATAAACTGGATTACCATTAAGAAACAGCAAAATAAAACATTTGGCGAAAAAGGAAAGTAGTGGCTGTAAGCGTCAAAAACAGTGAAAACGCGATATACGCTAGTACAACTAATCTGTAGTGTTGCGACCTGAGCAGCAGTGTGGCCAGGGCAGCCACTGCGGGTCGGTGGTGCGGCACCTGATGCTCACTGTCCATGGTAACGAGATACAAACACAATCATCTGATCCTTGAAATTATGACTATTTTACATAAACAAAAGGCGAATAATCTCGATTACCATATAGAAACAGCAAAATAAAACATTATGCCGAAAAAATGAAGGTAGGCGCTGTAAGCGTCAAAAACAGTGAAATCGCGATATACGCTAGTTGAACTAATCTGTAGTGTTGCGGCCTGAGCAGCAGTGTGGCCAGGGCAGCCAGTGCGGGTTGGTGGTGCCGCACCTGATGCCCCCTGGCCCATGGTAACTATATACAACCACAATCATCTGCTCCTTGAAATTATGACTATTTGACTTCAACAAACGGCGAATAAACTGGATTACCATAAGGAAACAGCAAAATAAAAAATTTTGCCGAAAAAGGAAAGTAGTGGCTGTAAGCGTCAAAAACAGTGAAAACGCGATATACGCTAGTACAACTAATCTGTAGTGTTGCTGCCTGAGCAGCAGTGTGGCCAGGGCAGCCAGTGCGGGTCGGTGGTGCGGCACCTGATGCTCACTGGCCATGGTAAGGAGATACAAACACAATCATCTGATACTTGAAATTATGACTATTTTACATAAACAAAACGCGAAAATCTCGATTACCATATAGAAACAGCAAAATAAAACATTTTGCCGAAAAAATGAAGGTAGGCGCTGTAAGCGTCAGAAACAGTGAAATGGCGATATACGCTAGTTGAACTAATCTGTAGTGTTGCGGCCTGAGCAGCAGTGTGGCCAGGGCAGCCAGTGCGGGTTGGTGGTGCAGCACCTGATGCTCCCTGGCCCATGGTAGCTATATACAACCAAAATCATCTGCTCCTTGAAATTATGACTATTTGACTTAAACAAATGGCGAATCAACTGGATTACTATTAAGAAACAGCAAAATAAAACAATTTGGCGAAAAAGGAAAGTAGTGGCTGTAATCGTCAAAAACGGTGAAAACGCGATATACGCTAGTACAACTAATCTGTAGTTTTGCGCCTGAGCAGCAGTGTGGCCAAGGCAGCCAGTGCGGGTTGGTGGTGCAGCACCTGATGCTCCCTAGCCCATGGTAAATATATACAACCACAATCATCTGCTCCTTGAAATTATGACTATTTGACTTAAACAAACGGCGAATAAACTGGATTACCATTAAGAAACAGCAAAATAAAACATTTTGGCGAAACAGGAAGGTAGTGGCTGTAAGTGTCAAAAACAGTGGAAACGCGATATACGCTAGTACAACTAATCTGTTGTGTTGCGGCCTGAGCAGCAGTGTGGCCAGGGCAGCCAGTGCGGGTCGGTGGTGTGGCACCTGATGCTCACTGGCCATAGTAACGAGATACAACCACAATCATCTGATCCTTGAAATTATGACTATTTTACATAAACAAAAGGTGAATAATCTCGATTACCATATTGAAACAGCAAAATAAAACATTTTGCCGAAAAAATGAAGGTAGGCGCTGTAAGCGTCAAAAACAGTGAAATCGCGATGTACGCTAGTTGAAGTAATCTGTAGTGTTGCGGCCTGAGCAGCAGTGTGGCCAGGGCAGCCAGTGCGGGTTGGTGGTGCAGCACCTGATGCTCCCTGGCCCATGGTAACTATATACAACCACAATCATCTGCTCCTTGAAATTAAGACTATTAGACTTAAACAAACAGCGAATAAACTGGATAACCATTAAGAAACAGCAAAATAAAACATTTTGGCGAAAAAGGAAAGTAGTGGCTGTAAGGTTCAAAAACAGTGAAAACGCGATATTCGCTAGTACAACTAATCTGTAGTGTTGCGGCCTGAGCAGCAGTGTGGCTAGGGCAGCCAGTGCGGTTTGGTAATGCAGCACCTGATGCTCCCTGGCGCATGGTAACTATAAACAATCACAATCATCTGTTCCTTGAAATTATGACTATTTGACTTAAACAAACGGCGAATATACTGGATTACCATTAAGAAACAGCAAAATAAAACATTTTGGCGAAAAAGGAAAGTAGTGGCTGTAAGCGTCAAAAACAGTGGAAACGAGAAATACGCTAGTACAACTAATCTGTATTGTTGCGGCCTGAGCAGCAGTGTGGCCAGTGCAGTCAGTGCGGGTTCGTGGTGCGACACCTGATGCTCACTGGCCATGGTAAAGAGATACCACCACAATCATCTGATCCTTGAAATTATAACTATTTTACATAAACAAAAGGCGAATAATATCGATTACCATATAGAAACAGCAAAATAAAACATTTTGCCGACAAAATGAAGGTAGGCGCTGTAAGCGTGAAAACCAGTGAAATCGCGATATACGCTAGTTGAACTAATCTGTAGTGTTGCGGCCTGAGCAGCAGTGTGGCCAGGGCAGCCAGTTCGGGTTGGTGGTGCAGCAACTGATGCTCCCTGGCCCATGGTAATTATATACAACCACAATCATCTGCTCCTTGAAATTATGGCCATTTGACTTAAACCAACGGCGAATAAACTGGATTGCCATAAAGAAACAGCAAAATAAAACATTTTGGCGAAAAAGGAAAGTAGTGGCTGTAAGCGTCAAAAACAGTGAAAACGCGATATACGCTAGTACAACTAATCTGTAGTGTTGCGGCCTGAGCAGCAGTGTGGCCAGGGCAGCCAGTGCGGGTCGGTGGTGCGGCAACTGATGCTCACTGGCCATGGTAACGAGATACAACCACAATCATCTGATCCTTGAAATTATGAGTATTTTACATAAACAGAAGGCGAATAATCTCGATTACCATATAGAAACAGCAAAATATAACATTTAGCCGAAAAAATGAAGGTAGGCGCTGTAAGCGTCAAAAACAGTGAAATCGCGATATACGCTAGTTGAACTAATCTGTAGTGTTGCGGCCTGAGCAGCAGTGTGGGCAGGGCAGCCAGTGCGGGTTGGTGTTGCAGTACCTGATGTTCCCTGGCCCATGGTAACTACATACAACCACAATCATCTGCTCCTTGAAATTAAGACTATTAGACTTAAACAAAAAGCGAATAAACTGGAGTACCATTAAGAAACAGCAAAATAAAACATTTTGGCGAAAAAGGAAAGTAGTGGCTGTAAGGTTCAAAAACAGTGAAAACGCGATATTCGCTAGTACAACTAATCTGTAGTGTTGCGGCCTGAGCAGCAGTGTGGCCAGGGCTGCCAGTGCGGGTTGGTGGTGCAGCACCTGATGCTCCCTGGCCCATGGTAACTATATACAACCACAATCATCTGCTCCTTGAAATTATGACTATTTGACTTAAACAAACGGCGAATATACTGGATAACCATTAAGAAACAGCAAAATAAAACATTTTGGCGAAAAAGGAAAGTAGTGGCTGTAAGCGTCAAAAACAGTGAAAACGCGAAATACGCTAGTACAACTAATATGTATTGTTGCGGCCTGAGCAGCAGTGTGGCCAGTGCAGCCAGTGCGGGTCGGTGGTGCGCCACCTGATGCTCACTGGCCATGGTAACGAGATACAACCACAATCATCTGATCTTTGAAATTATAACTATTTTACATAAACAAAAGGCGAATAATATCGATTACCATATAGAAACAGCAAAATAAAACATTTTGCCGACAAAATGAAGGTAGGCGCTGTAAGCGTCAAAACCAGTGAAATCGCGATATTCGCTAGTTGAACTAATCTGTAATGTTGCGGCCTGAGCAGCAGTGTGGCCAGTGCAGCCAGTTCGGGTTGGTGGTGCAGCACCTGATGCTCCCTGGCCCATGGTAATTATATAAAACCACAATCATCTGCACCTTGAAATTATGGCCATACGACTTAAACCAACGGCGAATAAACTGGATTGCCATAAAGAAACAGCAAAATAAAACATTTTGGCGAAAAAGGAAAGTAGTGGCTGTAAGGTTCAAAAACAGTGAAAACGCGATATTCGCTAGTTCAACTAATCTGTAGTGTTGCGGCCTGAGCAGCACTGTGGCTAGGGCAGCCAGTGCGGGTTGGTAATGCAGCACCTGATGCTCCCTGGCCCATGGTAACTATATACAACCACAATCATCTGCTCCTTGATATTATGACTATTTGACTTAAACAAACGGCGAATAAACTGGATTACCATTAAGAAACAGCAAAATAAAACATTTTGGCGAAAAAGGAAAGTAGTGGCTGTAATCGTCAAAAACAGTGAAAACGCGATATACGCTAGTACAACTAATCTGTAGTGTTGCTGCCTGAGCAGCAGTGTGGCCAGGGCAGCCAATGCGGGTCGGTGGTGCGGCACCTGATGCTCACTGGCCATGGTAACGAGATACAAACACAATCATCTGATCCTTGAAATTATGACTATTTTACATAAATAAAAGGCGAAAATCTCGATTACCATATAGAAACAGCAAAATAAAACATTTTGCCGAAAAAATGAAGGTAGGCGCTGTAAGCGTCAGAAGCAGTGAAATGGCGATATACGCTAGTTGAACTAATCTGTAGTGTTGCGGCCTGAGCAACAGTGTGGCCAGGGCAGCCAGTGCGGGTTGGTGGTGCAGCACCTGATGCCCCCTGGCCCATGGTAACTATATACAACCACAATCATCTGCTCCTTGAAATTATGACTATTTGACTTAAACAAATGGCGAATAAACTGGATTACTATTAAGAAACAGCAAAATAAAACAATTTGGCGAAAAAGGAAAGTAGTGGCTGTAATCGTAAAAACAGTGAAAACGCGATATACGCTAGTACAACTAATCTGTAGTTTTGCGCCTGAGCAGCAGTGTGGCCAAGGCAGCCAGTGCGGGTTGGTGGTGCAGCACCTGATGCTCCCTAGCCCATGGTAAATATATACAACCACAATCATCTGCTCCTTGATATTATGACTATTTGACTTAAACAAACGGCGAATAAACTGGATTACCATTAAGAAACAGCAAAATAAAACATTTTGGCGAAAAAGGAAAGTAGTGGCAGTAAGCGTCAAAAACAGTGAAAACGCGATATACGCTAGTACAACTAATCTGTAGTATTGCGGCCTGAGCAGCAGTGTGGCCAAGGCAGACAGTGCGGGTTGGTGGTGCAGCACCTGATGCTCCCTGGCCCATGGTAACTATATACAACCACAATCATCTGCTCCTTGAAATTATGACTATTTAAATAAACAAAAGGCGAATAATCTCGTTTACCATATAGAAACAGCAAAATAAAACGTTTTGCCGAAAAAATGAAGGTAGGCGCTGTAAGCGTCAAAAACAGTGAAATCGCGATATACGCTAGTTGAACTAAACTGTAGTGTTGCGTCCTGAGCAGCAATGTGTCCAGGGCAGCCAGTGCGGGTTGGTGGTGCAGCACCTGATGCTCCCTGGCCCATGGTAACTATATACAACCACAATCATCTGCTCCTTGAAATTATGACTATTTGCCTTAAACAAACGGCGAATAAACTGGATTACCATTAAGAAACAGCAAAATAAAACATTTGGCGAAAAAGGAAAGTAGTGGCTGTAAGCGTCAAAAACAGTGAAAACGCGATATACGCTAGTACAACTAATCTGTAGTGTTGCGGCCTGAGCAGCAGTGTGGCCAGGGCAGCCACTGCGGGTCGGTGGTGCGGCACCTGATGCTCACTGGCCATGGTAACGAGATACAAACACAATCATCTGATCCTTGAAATTATGACTATTTTACATGAACAAAAGGCGAATAATCTCGATTACCATATAGAAACAGCAAAATAAAACATTTTGCCGAAAAAATGAAGGTAGGCGCTGTAAGCGTCAAAAACAGTGAAATCGCGATATACGCTAGTTGAACTAATCTGTAGTGTTGCGGCCTGAGCAGCAGTGTGGCCAGGGCAGCCAGTGCGGGATGGTGGTGCAGCACCTGATGCCCCCTGGCCCATGGTAACTATATACAACCACAATCATCTGCTCCTTGAAATTATGACTATTTGACTTAAACAAACGGCGAATAAACTGGATTACCATAAAGAAACAGCAAAATAAAACATTTTGGCGAAAAAGGAAAGTAGTGGCTGTAAGCGTCAAAAACAGTGAAAACGCGATATACGCTAGTACAACTAATCTGTAGTGTTGCTGCCTGAGCAGCAGTGTGGCCAGGGCAGCCAGTGCGGGTCGGTGGTGCGGCACCTGATGCTCACTGGCCATGGTAAGGAGATACAAACACAATCATCTGCTCCTTGAAATTATGACTATTTGATTTAAACAAATGGCAAATAAACTGGATTACTATTAAGAAACAGCAAAATAAAACAATTTGGCGAAAAAGGAAGGTAGTGGCTGTAATCGTCAAAAAGAGTGAAAACGCGATATACGCTAGTTGAAGTAATCTGTAGTGTTGCGGCCTGAGCAGCAGTGTGGCCAGGGCAGCCAGTGCGGGTTGGTGGTGCAGCACCTGATGCTCCCTGGCCCATGGTAACTATATACAACCGCAATCATCTGCTCCTTGAAATTAAGACTATTAGACTTAAACAAACAGCGAATAAACTGGATAACCATTAAGAAACAGCAAAATAAAACATTTTGGCGAAAAAGGAAAGTAGTGGCTGTAAGGTTCAAAAACAGTGAAAACGCGATATTCGCTAGTACAACTAATCTGTATTGTTACGGCCTGAGCAGCAGTGTGGCCAGTGCAGTCAGTGCGGGTCGGTGGTGCGGCACCTGATGCTTACTGGCCATGGTAACGAGATAACCCCACAATCATCTGATCCTAGAAATTATAACTATTTTACATAAACAAAAGGCGAATAAACTAGATTACCATACAGAAACAGCAAAATAACACATTTTGGCGGAAAAGGAAAGTAGTGGCTGTAAGCGTCAAAACCAGTGAAAACGCGATATACACTAGTACAACTAATCTGTAGTGTTGCGGCCTGAGCAGCAGTGTGGCCAGGGCAGCCAGTGGGGGTCGGTGGTGCAGCACCTGATGCTCCCTGGCCCATGGTAACTATATACAACCACAATCATCTGCTCCTTGAAATTATGACTATTTGACTTAAACAAACGGCGAATAAACTGGATTACCATTAAGAAACAGCAAAATAAAACATTTTGACGAAAAAGGAAAGTATTGGCTGTAAGCGTCAAAAACAGTGGAAACGCGATATACGCTAGTACAACTAATCTGTAGTGTTGCGGCCTGAGCAGCAGTGTGGCCAGGGCAGCTAGTGCGGGTGCGTGGTGCGGCACCTGATGCTCACTGGCCATGGTAACGAGATACAACCACAATATCTGACCCTTGAAACTATGACTATTTTACATAAACAAAAGGCGAATAATCTCGATTACCATATAGAAACAGGAAAATAAAACATTTTGCCGAAAAAATGAAGGTAGGCGCTGTAAGCGTCAAAAACAGTGAAATCGCGATATACGCTAGTTGAAGTAATCTGTAGTGTTGCGGCCTGAGCAGCAGTGTGGCCAGGGCAGCCAGTGCGGGTTGGTGGTGCAGCACCTGATGCTCCCTGGCCGATGGTAACTATATACAACCACAAACATCTGCTCCTTGTAATTATGACTATTTGACTTAAACAAACGGCGAATAAACTGGATTACCATTAAGAAACAGCAAAATAAAACATTTTGGCGAAAAAGCAAAGTAGTGGCTGTAAGCGTCAAAAACAGTGAAAACGCGATATACGCTAGTACAACTAATCTGTAGTGTTGCGGACTGAGCAGCAGTGTGGCCAGGGCAGCCAGTGCGGGTCGGTGGTGCGGCACCTGATGCTCACTGGCCATGGTAACGAGATACAACCACAATCATCTGATCCTTGAAATTATGACTATTTTACATAAACAAAAGGCAATTAATCTCGATTACCATATAGAAACAGCAAAATAAAACATTTTGCCGATAATAAGAAGGTAGGCGCTGTAAGCGTCAAAAACAGTGAAATCGCGATATACGCTAGTTGAACTAATCTGTAGTGTTGCGGCCTGAGCAGCAGTGTGGCCAGGGCAGCCAGTGCGGGTTGGTGGTGCAGCACCTGTTGCTCCCTGGCCCATGGTAACTATATACAACCACAATCATATGCTCCTTGAAATTATGACTATTTGACTTAAACAAACGGCGAATAAACTGGATTACCATTAAGAAACAGCAAAATTAAACTTTTTGGCGAAAAAGGAAAGTAGTGGCTGTAAGCGTAAAAACAGTGAAAACGCGATATACGCTAGTTGAACTAATCTGTGGTGTTGCGGCCTGAGCAGCAGTGTGGCCAGGGCAGCCAGTGCGGGTTGGTGGTGCATCACCTTATGCTTCCTGGCCCATGGTAAATATATACAACCACAATCATGTGCTCCTTGAAATTATGACTATTTGACTTAAACAAACGGCGAATAAACTGGATTACCATTAAGAAACAGCAAAATAAAACATTTTGGCGAAAAAGAAAAGTAGTGGCTGTAAGCGTCAAAAACAGTGAAAACGTGATATACGCTAGTTGAACTAATCTGTGGTGTTGCGGCCTGAGCAGCAGTGTGGCCAGGCAGCCAGTGCGGGTTGGTGGTGCATCACCTGATGCTTCCTGGCCCATGGTAAATATATACAACCACAATCTTGTGCTATTTGAAATTATGACTATTTGACTTAAACAAACGGCGAATAAACTGGATTACCATTAAGAAACAGCAAAATAAAACATTTTGGCGAAAAAGGAAAGTAGTGGCTGTAAGCGTCAAAAACAGTGAAAACGCGATATACGCTAGTACAACTAATCTGTAGTGTTGCGGCCTGAGCAGCAGTGTGGCCCGGGCAGCCAGTGCGGGTGGGTGGTGCGGCACCTGATGCTCACTGGCCATGGTAACGAGATACAACCACAATCATCTGATCCTTGAAATTATGACTAATTTACATAAACAAAAGGCGAATAATCTCGATTACCATACAGAAACAGCAAAATAAAACATTTTGCCGAAAATATGAAGGAAGGCGCTATAAGCGTCAAAAACAGTGAAATCGCGATATACGCTAGTTGAACTAATATGTAGTGTTGCGGCCTGAGCAGCAGTGTGGCCAGTGCAGCAAGTGCGGGTTGGTGGTGCAGCACCTGATTCTCCCTGGCCCATGGTAACTATATACAACCACAATCATCTGCTCCTTGAAATTATGACTATTTGACTTAAACAAACGGCGAATAAACTGGATTACCATTAAGAAACAGCAAAATAAAACATTTTGGCGAAAAAGGAAAGTAGTGGTTGTAAGCGTCAAAAACAGTGAAAACTCAATATACGCTAGTACAAATAATCTGCAGTGTTGCGGCCTGAGCAGCAGTGTGGCCAGGGCAGCCAGTGCAGGTGGGTGGTGCGGCACCTGATGCTAACTGGCCATGGAAACGAGATACAACCACAATCATCTGATCCTTGAAATTATGACTATTTTACATAAACAAAAGGCGAATAATCTTGATTACCATAAAGAAACAGCATAATAAATCATTTTGCCGAAAATAAGAAGGTAGGAGCTGTAAGCGTCAAAAACAGTGAAATCGCGATATACGCTAGTTGAACTAATCTGTGGTGTTGCGGCCTGAGCAGCAGTGTGGCCAGGGCAGCCAGTGCGGATTGGTGGTGCATCACCTGATGCTTCCTGGCCCATGGTAAATATATACAACCACAATCATCTGCTCCTTGAAATTATGACTATTTGACTTAAACAAACGGCGAATAAACTAGATTACCATTAAGAAACAGCAAAATAACACATTTTGGCGAAAAAGGAAAGTAGTGGCTGTAAGCGTCAAAACCAGTGAAAACGCGATATACACTAGTACAACTAATCTGTAGTGTTGCGGCCTGAGCAGCAGTGTGGCCAGGGCAGCCAGTGGGGGTCGGTGGTGCGGCACCTGATGCTCACTGGCCATGGTAACGAGATTCAACCACAATCATCTGATCCTTGAAATTATGACTATTTTACATAAACAAAAGGCGAATAATCTTGATTACCATATAGAAAAAGCAAAATAAAACATTTTGCCGAAAATAAGAAGGTAGGAGCTGTAAGCGTCAAAAACAGTGAAATCGCGATATACGCTAGTTGAACTAATCTGTGGTGTTGCGGCCTGAGCAGCAGTGTGGCCAGGGCAGCCAGTGCGGATTGGTGGTGCATCACCTGATGCTCCCTGGCCCATGGTAACTATATACAACCACAATCATCTGCTCCTTGAAATTATGACTATTTGACTTAAACAAACGGCGAATATACTGGATTACCATTAAGAAACAGCAAAATAAAACATTTTGGCGAAAAAGGAAAGTAGTGGCTGTAAGCGTCAAAAACAGTGAAAACGCGAAATACGCTAGTACAACTAATATGTATTGTTGCGGCCTGAGCAGCAGTGTGGCCAGTGCAGCCAGTGCGGGTCGGTGGTGCGGCACCTGATGCTCACTGGCCATGGTAACGAGATACAACCACAATCACCTGATCCTTGAAATTATAACTATTTTACATAAACAAAAGGCGAATAATCTCGATTACCATACAGAAACAGCAAAATAAAACATTTTGCCGAAAAAATGAAGGTAGGCCCTGTAAGCGTCAAAAACAGTGAAATCGCGATATACGCTAGTTGAAATAATCTGTAGTGTTGCGGCCTGAGCAGCAGTGTGGCCAGGGCAGCCAGTGCGGGTTGGTGGTGCAGCACCTGATTCTCCCTGGCCCATGGTAACTATATACAACCACAATCATCTGCTCCTTGAAATTATGACTATTTGACTTAAACAAACGGCGAATAAACTGGATTACCATTAAGAAACAGCAAAATAAAACATTTTGGCGAAAAAGGAAAGTAGTGGCTTTAAGCGTCAAAAACAGTGAAAACTCGATATACGCTAGTACATCTAATCTGTAGTGTTGCGGCCTGAGCAGCAGTGTGGCCAGGGAAGCCAGTGCGGGTCGGTGGTGCGGCACCTGATGCTCACTGGCCATGGTAACGAGATACAACCACAATCATCTGATCCTTGAAATTAAGACTATTAGACTTAAACAAAAAGCGAATAAACTGGATTACCATTAAGAAACAGCAAAATAAAACATTTTGGGGAAAAAGGAAGGTAGTGGCTGTAAGCGTCAAAAACAGTGAAATCGCGATATACGCTAGTTGAACTAATCTGTAGTGTGTCGGCCTGAGCAGCAGTGTGGCCAGGGCAGCCAGTTCGGGTTGGTGGTGCAGCACCTGATGCTCCCTGGCCCATGGTAATTATATACAACCACAATCATCAGCTCCTTGAAATTATGGCAATTTGACTTAAACCAACGGCGAATAAACTGGATTACCATTAAGAAACAGCAAAATAAAACATTTTAGCGAAAAAGGAAAGTAGTGGCAGTAAGCGTCAAAAACAGTGAAAACGCGATATACGCTAGTACAACTAATCTGTAGTTTTGCGTCTGAGCAGCAGTGTGGCCAAGGCAGCCAGTGCGGGTTGGTGGTGCAGCACCTGATGCTCCCTAGCCCATGGTAAATATATACAACCACAATCATCTGCTCCTTGAAATTATGACTATTTGACTTAAACAAACGGCGAATAAACTAGATTACCATTAAGAAACAGCAAAATAACACATTTTGGCGAAAAAGGAAAGTAGTAGCTGTAAGCGTCAAAACCAGTGAAAACGCGATATACACTAGTACAATTAATCTGTAGTGTTGCGGCCTGAGCAGCAGTGTGGCCAAGGCAGCCAGTGGGGGTCGGTGGTGCGGCACCTGATGCTCACTGGCCATGGTAACGAGATACAACCACAATCATCTGATCCTTGAAATTATGACTATTTTACATAAACAAAAGGCGAATAATCTTGATTACCATATAGAAACAGCAAAATAAAACATTTTGCCGAAAATGAGAAGGTATGAGCTGTAAGCGTCAAAAACAGTGAAATCGCGATATACGCTAGTTGAACTAATCTGTGGTGTTGCGGCCTGAGCAGCAGTGTGGCCAGGGCAGCCAGTGCGGATTGGTGGTGCATCACCTGATGCTTCCTGGCCCATGGTAAATATATACAACCACAATCATGTGCTCCTTGAAATTATGACTATTTGACTTAAACAAACTGCGAATAAACTGGATTACCATTAAAAAACAGCAAAATAAAACATTTTGGCGAAAAAGGAAAGTAGTGGCTGTAAGCGTCAAAAACAGTGAAAACGCGATATACGCTAGTTGAACTAATCTGTAGTGTTGCGGCCTGAGCAGCAGTGTGGCCAGGGCAGCCAGTGCGGGTTGGTGGTGCAGCACCTGATGCTCCCTGGCCCATGGTAACTATATACAACCACAATCATCTGCTCCTTGAAATTATGACTATTTGACTTAAACAAACGGCGAATATACTGGATTACCATTAAGAAACAGCAAAATAAAACATTTTGGCGAAAAAGGAAAGTAGTGGCTGTAAGCGTCAAAAACAGTGAAAACGCGAAATACGCTAGTACAACTAATATGTATTGTTGCGGCCTGAGCAGCAGTGTGGCCAGTGCAGCCAGTGCGGGTCGGTGGTGCGGCACCTGATGCTCACTGGCCATGGTAACGAGATACAACCACAATCACCTGATCCTTGAAATTATAACTATTTTACATAAACAAAAGGCGAATAATCTCGATTACCATACAGAAACAGCAAAATAAAACATTTTGCCGAAAAAATGAAGGTAGGCGCTGTAAGCGTCAAAAACAGTGAAATCGCGATATACGCTAGTTGAACTAATCTGTAGTGTTGCGGCCTGAGCAGCAGTGTGGCCAGGGCAGCCAGTGCGGGTTGGTGGTGCAGCACCTGATTCTCCCTGGCCCATGGTAACTATATACAACCACAATCATCTGCTCCTTGAAATTATGACTATTTGACTTAAACAAACGGCGAATAAACTGGATTACCATTAAGAAACAGCAAAATAAAACATTTTGGCGAAAAAGGAAAGTAGTGGCTTTAAGCGTCAAAAACAGTGAAAACTCGATATACGCTAGTACAACTAATCTGTAGTGTTGCGGCCTGAGCAGCAGTGTGGCCAGGGCAGCCAGTGCGGGTCGGTGGTGCGGCACCTGATGCTCACTGGCCATGGTAACGAGATACAACCACAATCATCTGATCCTTGAAATTAAGACTATTAGACTTAAACAAAAAGCGAATAAACTGGATTACCATTAAGAAACAGCAAAATAAAACATATTGGCGAAAAAGGAAAGTAGTGGCTGTAAGCGTCAAAAACAGTGAAATCGCGATATACGCTAGTTGAACTAATCTGTAGTGTGTCGGCCTGAGCAGCAGTGTGGCCAGGGCAGCCAGTTCGGGTTGGTGGTGCAGCACCTGATGCTCCCTGGCCCATGGTAATTATATACAACCACAATCATCAGCTCCTTGAAATTATGGCAATTTGACTTAAACCAACGGCGAAGAAACTGGATTACCATTAATAAACAGCAAAATAAAACATTTTGGCGAAAAAGGAAAGTAGTGGCAGTAAGCGTCAAAAACAGTGAAAACGCGATATACGCTAGTACAACTAATCTGTAGTTTTGCGCCTGAGCAGCAGTGTGGCCAAGGCAGCCAGTGCGGGTTGGTGGTGCAGCACCTGATGCTCCCTAGCCCATGGTAAATATATACAACCACAATCATCTGCTCCTTGAAATTATGACTATTTGACTTAAACAAACGGCGAATAAACTAGATTACCATTAAGAAACAGCAAAATAACACATTTTGGCGAAAAAGGAAAGTAGTTGCTGTAAGCGTCAAAACCAGTGAAAACGCGATATACACTAGTACAACTAATCTGTAGTGTTGCGGCCTGAGCAGCAGTGTGGCCAGGGCAGCCAGTGGGGGTCGGTGGTGCGGCACCTGATGCTCACTGGCCATGGTAACGAGATACAACCACAATCATCTGATCCTTGAAATTATGACTATTTTACATAAACAAAAGGCGAATAATCTTGATTACCATATAGAAACAGCAAAATAAAACATTTTGCCGAAAATAAGAAGGTAGGAGCTGTAAGCGTCATAAACAGTGAATTCGCGATATACGCTAGTTGAACTAATCTGTGGTGTTGCAGCCTGAGCAGCAGTGTGGCCAGGGCAGCCAGTGCGGATTGGTGGTGCATCACCTGATGCTTCCTGGCCCATGGTAAATATATACAACCACAATCATGTGCTCCTTGAAATTATGACTATTTGACTTAAACAAACGGCGAATAAACTGGATTACCATTAAGAAACAGCAAAATAAAACATTTTGGCGAAAAAGGAAAGTAGTGGCTGTAAGCGTCAAAAACAGTGAAAACGCGATATACGCTAGTACAAATAATCTGTAGTGTTGCGGCCTGAGCAGCAGTGTGGCCAGGGCAGCCAGTGCAGGTGGGTGGTGCGGCACCTGATGCTCACTGGCCATGGTAACGAGATACAACCACAATCATCTGATCCTTGAAATTATGACTATTTTACAGAAACAAAAGGCTAAGAATCTCGATTACCATATAGAAACAGCAAAATAAAACATTTTGCCCAAAAAATGAAGGTAGGCGCTGTAAGCGTCAAAAACATTGAAATTGCGACATACGCTAGTTGAACCAAACTGTAGTGTTGCGGCCTGAGCAGCAGTGTGGCCAGGGCAGCCAGTGCGGGTTGGTAATGCAGCACCTGATGCTCCCTGGCCCATGGTAACTTTAAACAACCACAATCATCTGCTCCTTGAATCTATGACTATTTGACTTAAACAAACGGCGAAAAAAACTGGATTACCATGAAGAAACAGCAAAATAAAACATTTTGGCGAAAAAGGAAAGTAGTGGCTGTAAGCGTCAAAAACAGAGAAAACTCGATATACGCTAGTACAACTAATCTGTAGTGTTGCGGCCTGGGCAGCAGTGTGGCCAGGGCAGCCAGTGCGGGTCGGTGGTGCGGCACCTGATGCTCACTGGCCATGGTAACGAGATACAACCACAATCATCTGATCCTTGAAATTATGACCATTTTACATAAACAAAAGGCGAATAATCTCGATTACCATATAGAAACAGCAAAATAAATCATTTTGGCGAAAAAGGAAAGTAGTGGCTGTAAGGTTCAAAAACAGTGAAAACGCGATATTCGCTAGTACAACTAATCTGTAGTGTTGCGGCCTGAGCAGCAGTGTGGATAGGGCAGCCAGTGCGGGTTGGTAAAGCAGCACCTGATGCTCCCTGGCCCATGGTAACTATAAACAACCACAATCATCTGCTCCTTGAAATTATGACTATTTGACTTAAACAAACGTCGAATAAACTGGATTACCATTAAAAAACAGCAAAATAAAACATTTTGGCGAAAAAGGAAAGTAGTGGCTGTAAGCGTCAAAAACAGTGAAATCGCGATATACGCTAGTTGAACTAATCTGTGGTGTTGCGGCCTGAGCAGCAGTGTGGCCAGGGCAGCCAGTGGGGTTCGGTGGTGCGGCACCTGATGCTCACTGGCCATGGTAACTATATACAACCACAATCATATGCTCCTTGAAATTATGACTATTTGACTTAAACAAACGGTGAATAAACTGGATTACCATTAAGAAACAGCAAAATTAAACTTTTTGGCGAAAAAGGAAAGTAGTGGCTGTAAGCATCAAAAACAGTGGAAACGCGATATACGCTAGTACAACTAATCTGTAGTGTTGCGGCCTGAGCAGCAGTGTGGCCAGGACAGCTAGTGCGGGTGCGTGGTGCGGCACCTGATGCTCACTGGCCATGGTAACGAGATACAACCACAATCATCTGATCCTTGAAATTATGAGTATTTTACATAAACAGAAGGCGAATAATCTCGATTACCATATAGAAACAGCAAAATAAAACATTTTGCCGAAAAAATGAAGGTAGGCGCTGTAAGCGTGAAAAACAGTGAAATCGCGATATACGCTAGTTGAACTAATCTGTAGTGTTGCGGCCTGAGCAGCAGTGTGGGCAGGGCAGCCAGTGCGGGCTGGTGGTGCAGCACCTGATGCTCCCTGGCCCATGGTAACTATATACAACCACAATCATCTGCTCCTTTAAATTAAGACTATTAGACTTAAACAAAAAGCGAATAAACTGGATTACCATTAAGAAACAGCAAAATAAAACATTTTTGCGAAAAAGGAAAGTAGTGGCTGTAAGGTTCAAAAACAGTGAAAACGCGATATTCGTTAGTACAACTAATCTGTAGTGTTGCGGCCTGAGCAACAGTGTGGCCAGGGCTGCCAGTGCGGGTTGGTGGTGCAGCACCTGATTCTCCCTGGCCCATGGTAACTATATACAACCACAATCATCTGCTCCTTGAAATTATGATTATTTGACTTAAACAAACGGCGAATAAACTGGATTACCATTAAGAAACAGCAAAATAACACATTTTGGCGAAAAAGGAAAGTAGTGGCTGTAAGCGTCAAAAACAGTGAAAACGCGATATACGCTAGTTGAACTAATCTGTGGTGTTGCGGCCTGAGCAGCAGTGTGGCCAGGGCAGCCAGTGCGGGTTGGTGGTGCATCACCTGATGCTTCCTGGCCCATGGTAAATAAATACAACCACAATCATGTGCTCCTTGAAATTATGACTATTTGACTTAAACAAACGGCGAATAATCTGGATTACCATTAAGAAACAGCAAAATAAAACATTTTGGCGAAAAAGGAAAGTAGTGGCTGTAAGCGTCAAAAACAGTGAAAACGCGAAATACGCTAGTACAACTAATCTGTATTGTTGCGGCCTGAGCAGCAGTGTGGCCAGTGCAGCCAGTGCGGGTCGGTGGTGCGGCACCTGACGGTCACTGGCCATGGTAACGAGATACAACCACAATCATCTGATCCTTGAAATTATGACTATTTGACTTAAACAAACGGCGAATAAACTGGATTCTCATTAAGAAACAGCAAAAATTAAACTTTTTGGCGAAAAAGGAAAGTAGTGGCTGTAAGCGTAAAAACAGTGAAAACGCGATATATGCTAGTTGAACTAATCTGTGGTGTTGCGGCCTGAGCAGCAGTATGGCCAGGCCAGCCAGTGCGGGTTGGTGGTGCATCACCTGATGCTTCCTGGCCCATGGTAAATATATACAACCACAATCATGTGCTCCTTGAAATTATGACTATTTGACTTAAACAAACGGCGAATTAACTGGATTACCATTAAGAAACAGCAAAATAAAACATTTTGGCGAAAAAGGAAAGTAGTGGCTGTAAGCGTCAAAAACAGTGAAAACGCGATATACGCTAGTTGAACTAATCTGTGGTGTTGCGGCCTGAGCAGCAGTGTGGCCAGGGCAGCCAGTGCGGGTTGGTGGTGCATCACCTGATGCTTCCTGGCCCATGGTAAATATATACAACCACAATCATGTGCTCCTTGAAATTATGACTATTTGACTTAAACAAACGGCGAATAATCTGGATTACCATTAAGAAAAAGCAAAATAAAACATTTGGCGAAAAAGGAAAGTAGTGGCTGTAAGCGTCAAAAACAGTGAATACGCGATATACGCTAGTACAACTAATCTGTAGTGTTGTGGCCTGAGCAGCAGTGTGGCCAGGGCAGCCAGTGCGGGTCGGTGGTGCGGCACCTGATGCTCACTGGCCATGGTAACGGGATACAACCACAATCAACTGATCCTTGAAATTATGAGTATTTTACATAAACAGAAGGAGAATAATCTCGATTACCATATAGAAACAGCAAAATAAAACATTTTGCCGAAAAAATGATGGTAGGCGCTGTAAGCGTGAAAAACAGTGAAATCGCGATATACGCTAGTTGAACTAATCTGTAGTGTTGCGGCCTAAGCAGCAGTGTGGGCAGGGCAGCTAGTGCGGGTTGGTGGTGCACCAGCTGATGCTCCCTGGCCCATGGTAACTATATACAACCACAATCATCTGATCCTTGAAATTATAACTATTTTACATAAACAAAAGGCGAATAATATCGATTACCATATAGTAACAGCAAAATAAAACATTTTGCCGACAAAATGAAGGTAGGCGCTGTATGCGTCAAAACCAGTGAAATCGCGATATACGCTCGTTGAACTAATCTGTAGTGTTGCGGACTGAGCAGCAGTGTGGCCAGTGCAGCCAGTTCGGGTTGGTGGTGCAGCACCTGATGCTCCCTTGCCCATGGTAATTATATACAACCACAATCATCAGCTCCTTGAAATAATGACTACTTGACTTAAACAAACGGCGAATAATCTGGATTACCATTAAGAAACAGCAAAATAAAACATTTTGGCGAAAAAGGAAAGTAGTGGCTGTAAGCGTCAAACACAGTGAAAACGCGATATACGCTAGTACAACTAATCAGTAGTGTTGTGGCCTGAGCAGCAGTGTGGCCAGGGCAGCCAGTGCGGGTCGGTGGTGCGGCACCTGATGCTCACTGGCCATGGTAACGAGACACAACCACAATAATCTGCTCCTTGAAATTATGACTATTTGACTTAAACAAACGGCGAATAAACTAGATTACCATTAAGAAACAGCAAAATAACACATTTTGGCGAAAAAGGAAAGTAGAGGTTGTAAGCGTCAAAACCAGTGAAAACGCGATATACACTAGTACAACTAATCTGTCGTGTTGCGGCCTGAGCAGCAGTGTGGCCAGGGCAGCCAGTGGGGGTCGGTGGTGCGGCACCTGATGCTCACTGGCCATGGTAACAAGATACAACCACAATCATCTGATCCTTGAAATTATGACTATTTTACATAAACAAAAGGCGAATAATCTCGATTACCATATAGAAACAGCAAAATAAAACATTTTGCCGAAAATAAGAAGGTAGGCGCTGTAAGCGTCAAAAACAGTGAAAACGCGATATACGCTAGTTGAACTAATCTGTGGTCTTGCGGCCTGAGCAGCAGTGTGGCCAGGGCAGCCAGTGCGGATTGGTGGTGCATCACCTGATGCTTCCTGGCCCATGGTAAATATATACAACCACAATCATGTGCTCCTTGAAATTATGACTACTTGACTTAAACAAACGGCGAATAATCTGGATTACCATTAAGAAACAGCAAAATAAAACGTTTTGGCGAAAAAGGAAAGTAGTGGCTGTAAGCGTCAAAAACAGTGAAAACGCGATATACGCTAGTACAACTAATCTGTAGTGTTGCGGCCTGAGCAGCAGTGTGGCCAGGGCAGCCAGTGCGGGTGGGTGGTGCGGCACCTGATGCTCACTGGCCATGGTAACGAGATACAACCACAATAATCTGATCCTTGAAATTATGACTATTTTACAGAAACAAAAGGCTAAGAATGTCGATTACCATATAGAAAAAGCAAAATAAAACATTTTGCCCAAAAAATGAAGGTAGGCACTGTAAGCGTCAAAAACTTTGAAATTGCGACATACGCTAGTTGAACCAAACTATAGTGTTGCGGCCTGAGCAGCAGTGTGGCCAGGGCAGCAAGTGCGGGTTGGTGGTGCAGCACCTGATGCTCCCTGGCCCATGGTAACTATATACAACCACAATCATCTGCTCCTTGAAATTATGACTATTTGACTTAAACAAACGGCGAATAAACTGGATTACCATTAAAAACAGCAAAATAAAACATTTTGGCGAAAAAGAAAAGTAGTGGCAATAAGCGCCAAAAACAGTGAAAACGCGATATACGCTAGTTGAACTAATCTGTAGTGTTGCGGCCTGAGCAGCAGTGTTGCCAGGGCAGCCAGTGCGGGTTGGTGGTGCAGCACCTGATGCTCCCTGGCCCATGGTAACTATATACAACCACAATCATCTGCTCCTTGAAATTATGACTATTTGACTTAGACAAACGGCGACTAAACTGGATTACCATTAAGAAACAGCAAAATGAAACATTTTGGCGAAAAAGGAAAGTAGTGGCTGTAAGCGTCAAAAACAGTGAAACCGCAAAATACGCTAGTACAACTAATATGTATTGTTGCGGCCTGAGCAGCAGTGTGGCCAGTGCAGCCAGTGCGGGTCGGTGGTGTGGCACCTGATGCTCACTGGCCATGGTAACGAGATACAACCACAATCATATGATCCTTGAAATTATAACTATTTTACATAAACAAAAGGCGAATAATCTCGATTACCATACAGAAACAGCAAAATAAAACATTTTGCCGAAAAAATGAAGGTAGGCGCTATAAGCGTCAAAAACAGTGAAATCGCGATATACGCTAGTTGAGCTAATCTGTAGTGTTGCGGCCTGAGCAGCAGTGTGGCCAGGGCAGCCAGTGCGGGTTGGTGGTGCAGCACCTGATTCTCCCTGGCCCATGGTAACTATATACAACCCCAATCATCTGCTCCTTGAAATTATGACTATTTGACTTAAACAAACGGCGAATAAAGTGGATTACCATTCAGAAATAGCAAAATAAAACATTTTGGCGAAAAAGGAAAGTAGTGGCTGTAAGCGTCAAAAACAGTGAAAACTCGATATACGCTAGTACAACTAATCTGTAGTGTTGCGGCCTGAGCAGCAGTGTGGCCAGGGCAGCCAGTGCGGGTCGGTGGTGCGGCACCTGATGCTCACTGGCCATGGTAACGAGATACAACCACAATCATCTGATCCTTGAAATTAAGACTATTAGACTTAAACAAAAAGCGAATAAACTGGATTACCATATAGAAACAGCAAAATAAAACATTTTGCCGAAAATAAGAAGGTAGGAGCTGTAAGCGTCAAAAACAGTGAAATTGCGATATACGCTAGTTGAACTAATCTGTGGTGTTGCGGCCTGAGCAGCAGTGTGGCCAGGGCAGCCAGTGCGGATTGGTGGTGCATCACCTAATGCTTCCTGGCCCATGGTAAATATATACAACCACAATCATGTACACCTTGAAATTATGACTATTTGACTTAAAGAAACTGCGAATAAACTGGATTACCATTAAGAAACAGAAAAATAAAACATTTTGGCGAAAAAGGAAAGTAGTGGCTGTAAGCGTCAAAAACAGTGAAAACGCGATATACGCTAGTTGAACTAATCTGTGGTTTTGCGGCCTGAGCAGCAGTGTGGCCAGGGCAGCCAGTGCGGGTTGGTGGTGCCTCACCTGATGCTTCCTGGCCCATGGTAAATATATACAACCACAACCATGTGCTCCTTGAAATTATGACTATTTGACTTAAACAAACGGCGAATAATCTGGATTACCATTAAGAAACAGCAAAATAAAACATTTTGGCGAAAAAGGAAAGTAGTGGCTGTAAGCGTCAAAAACAGTGAAAACGCGATATACGCTAGTACAACTAATCTGTAGTGTTGCGGCCTGAGCAGCAGTGTGGCCAGGGCAGCCAGTGCAGGTGGGTGGTGCGGCACCTGATGCTCACTGGCCATGGTAACGAGATACAACCACAATCATCTGATCCTTGAAATTATGACTATTTTACAGAAACAAAAGGCTAAGAATCTCGATTACCATATAGAAACAGCAAAATAAAACATTTTGCCCAAAAAATGCATGTAGGCGCTGTAAGCGTAAAAACATTGAAATTGCGACATACGCTAGTTGAACCAAACTGTAGTGTTGCGGCCTGAGCAGCAGTGTGGCCAGGGCAGCCAGTGCGGGTTGGTAATGCAGCACCTGATGCTCCCTGGCCCATGGTAACTATAAACAACCACAATCATCTGCTCCTTGAAACTATGACTATTTGACTTAAACAAACGGCGAATAAACTGGATTACCATTAAGAAACAGCAAAATAAAACATTTTGGCGAAAAAGGAAAGTAGTGGCTGTAAGCGTCAAAAACAGTGAAAACTCGATATACGCTAGTACAACTAGTCTGTAGTGTTGCGACCTGAGCAGCAGTGTGGCCAGGGCAGCCAGTGGGGGTCGGTGGTGCGGCACCTGATGCTCACTGGCCATGGTAACGAGACACAACCACAATCATCTGCTCCTTGAAATTACGTCTATTTGACTTAAACAAACGTCGAATAAACTAGATTACCATTAAGAAACAGCAAAATAACACATTTTGGCGAAAAAGGAAAGTAGTGGCTGTAAGCGTCAAAACCAGTGAAAACGCGATATACACTAGTACAACTAATCTGTAGTGTTGCGGCCTGAGCAGCAGTGTGGCCAGGGCAGCCAGTGGGGGTCGGTGGTGCGGCACCTGATGCTCACTGGCCATGGTAACGAGATACAACCACAATCATCTGATCCTTGAAGTTATGACCATTTTACATAAACAAAAGGCGAATAATCTCGATTACCATATAGAAACAGCAAAATAAAACATTTTGCCGAAAATAAGAACGTAGGAGCTGTAAGCGTCAAAAACAGTGAAATCCTGATATACGCTAGTTGAACTAATCTGTAGTGTTGCGGCCTGAGCAGCAGTGTGGCCAGGCCAGCCAGTGCGGGTTGGTGGTGCAGCACCTGATGCTCCCTGGCCCATGGTAACTATATACAACCACAATCATATGCTCCTTGAAATTATGACTATTTGACTTAAACAAACGGCGAATAAACTGGATTACCATTAAAAAACAGCAAAATAAAACATTTTGGCGAAAAAGGAAAGTAGTGGCTGTAAGCGTCAAAAACAGTGAAAACGCGATATACGCTAGTACAACTAATCTGTAGTGTTGCGGCCTGAGCAGCAGTGTGGCCAGGGCAACCAGTGCGGGTGGGTGGTGCGGCACCTGATGCTCACTGGCCATGGTAACGAGATACAACCACAATCATCTGATCCTTGAAATTATGACTATTTTACAGAAACAAAAGGCTAAGAATCTCGATTACCATATAGAAACAGCAAAATTAAACATTATGCCCAAAAAATGAAGGTAAGCGCTGTAAGCGTCAAAAACATTGAAATTGCGACATACGCTAGTTGAACCAAACTGTAGTGTTGCGGCCTGAGCAGCAGTGTGGCCAGGGCAGCCAGTGCGGGTTGGTTATGCAGCACCTGATGCCCCTGGCCCATGGTGACTATAAACAACCACAATCATCTGCTCCTTGAAATTATGACTATTTGACTTAAACAAACGGCGAATAAACTGGATTACCATTAAAAAACAGCAAAATAAAACATTTTGGCGAAAAAGGAAAGTAGTGGCAGTAAGCGTCAAAAACAGTGATAACGCGATATACGCTAGTACAACTAATCTGTAGTGTTGCGGCCTGAGCAGCAGTGTGGCCAGGGCAGCCAGTGGGGGTCAGTGGTGCGGCACCTGATGCTCACTGGCCATGCTAACGAGACACAACCACACTCATCAGTTCCTTGATATTAAGACTATTTGACTTAAACAAACGGCGAATAAACTAGATTACCATTAAGAAACAGCAAAATAACACATTTTGGCGAAAAAGGAAAGTAGTGGCTGTAAGCGTCAAAACCAGTGAAAACGCGATATACACTAGTACAACTAATCTGTAGTGTTGCGGCCCGAGCAGCAGTGTGGCCAGGGCAGCCAGTGGGGGTCGGTAGTGCGGCACCTGATGCTCACTGGCCATGGTAACGAGACACAACCACAATCATCTGCTCCTTGAAATTATGACTATTTGACTTAAACAAACGGCGAATAAACTAGATTACCATTAAGAAACAGCAAAATAACACATTTTGGCGAAAAAGGAAAGTAGAGGTTGTAAGCGTCAAAACCAGTGAAAACGCGATATACACTAGTACAACTAATCTGACGTGTTGCGGCCTGAGCAGCAGTGTGGCCAGGGCAGCCAGTGGGGGTCGGTGGTGCGGCACCTGATGCTCACTGGCTATGGTAACGAGATACAACCACAATCATCTGATCCTTGAAATTATGACTATTTTACATAAACAAAAGGCGAATAATCTCGATTACCATATAGAAACAGCAAAATAAAACATTTCGCCGTGAATAAGAAGGTAGGCGCTGTAAGCGTCAAAAACAGTGAAATCGCGATATATGCTAGCTGAACTAATCTGTAGTGTTGCGGCTTGTGCAGCAGTGTGGCCAGGCCAGCCAGTGCGGGTTGGTGGTGCAGCACCTGATGCTCCCTGGCCCATGGTAACTATATACAACCACAATCATATGCTCCTTGAAATTGTGACTATTTGACTTAAACAAACGGCGAATAAACTGGATTACCATTAAGAAACAGCAAAATTAAACTTTTTGGCGAAAAAGGAAAGTAGTGGCTGTAAGCGTAAAAACAGTGAAAACGCGATATACGCTAGTTGAACTAATCTGTGGTGTTGCGGCCTGAGCAGCAGTGTGGCCAGGGCAGCCAGTGCGGGTTGGTGGTGCATCACCTGATGCTTCTTGGCCCATGGTAAATATATACAACCACAATCATGTGCTCCTTGAAATTATGACTATTTGACTTAAACAAACGGCGAATAATCTGGATTACCATTAAGAAACAGCAAAATAAAACATTTTGGCGAAAAAGGAAAGTAGTGGCTGTAAGCGTCAAAAACAGTGAAAACGCGATATTCGCTAGTTGAACTAATCTGTGGTGTTGCGGCCTGAGCAGCAGTGTGGCCAGGGCAGCCAGTGCGGGTGGATGGTGCGGCACCTGATGCTCACTGGCCATGGTAACGAGATACAACCACAATCATCTGATCCTTGAAATTATGACTATTTTACAGAAACAAAAGGCTAAGAATCTCGATTACAATATAGAAACAGCAAAATAAAACATTTTGCCCAAAAAATGAAGGTAGGCGCTGTAAGCGTCAAAAACATTGAAATTGCGACATACGCTAGTTGAACCAAACTGTAGTGTTGCGGCCTGAGCAGCAGTGTGGCCAGGGCAGCCAGTGCGGGTTGGTTATGCAGCACCTGATGCTCCCTGGCCCATGGTAATTATAAACAACCACAATCATCTGCTCCTTGAAATTATGACTATTTGACTTAAACAAACGGCGTAAAAACTGGATTACCATTAAAAAACAGCAAAATAAAACATTTTGGCGAAAAAGGAAAGTAGTGGCTGTAAGCGTCAAAAACAGTGAAAACGCGATATACGCTAGTTGAACTAATCTGTAGTGTTGCGGCCTGAGCAGCAGTGTGGCCAGGGCAGCCAGTGCGGGTTGGTGGTGCAGCACCTGATGCTCCCTGGCCCATGGTAACTATATACAACCACAATCATCTGCTCCTTGAAATTATGACTATTTGACTTAAACAAACGGCGAATATACTGGATTACCATTAAGAAACAGCAAAATAAAACATTTTGGCGAAAAAGGAAAGTAGTGGCTGTAAGCGTCAAAAACAGTGAAAACGCGAAATACGCTAGTACAACTAATCTGTATTGTTGCGGCCTGAGGAGCAGTGTGGCCAGTGCAGCCAGTGCGGGTCGGTGGTGCGGCAACTGATCTCACTGGCCATTGTAACGAGATACAACCACAATCATCTGATCCTTGAAATTATAACTATTTTACATAAACAAAAGGCGAATAATCTCGATTACCATACAGAAACAGAAAAATAAAACATTTTGCCGAAATAATGAAGGTAGGCGCTGTAAGCGTCAAAAACTGTGAAATCGCGATATACGCTAGTTGAACTAATCTGTAGTGTTGCGGCCTGAGCAGCAGTGTGGCCAGGGCAGCCAGAGCGGGTTGGTGATGCAGCACCTGATTCTCCCTAGCCCATGGTAACTATATTCAACCACAATCATCTGCTCCTTGAAATTATGACTATTTGACTTAAACAAACGGCGAATAAACTGGATTACCATTAAGAAACAGCAAAATAAAACATTTTGGCGAAAAAGGAAAGTAGTGGCTGTAAGCGTCAAAAACAGTGAAATCTCGATATACGCTAGTACAACTAATCTGTAGTGTTGCGGCCTGAGCAGCAGTGTGGCCAGGGCAGCCAGTGCGGGTCGGTGGTGCGGCACCTGATGCTCACTGGCCATGGTAACGAGATACAACCACAATCATCTG
Organism: Locusta migratoria; assembly: GCA_026315105.1. Classification (NCBI taxonomy): domain Eukaryota; kingdom Metazoa; phylum Arthropoda; class Insecta; order Orthoptera; family Acrididae; genus Locusta; species Locusta migratoria. The sequence continues at coordinate 569,128,440 of CM048747.1, read as the reverse complement.
ATCCTTGAAAATAAGACTATTAGACTTAAACAAAAAGCGAATAAACTGGATTACCATTAAGAAACAGCAAAATAAAACATTTTGGCGAAAAAGGAAAGTAGTGGCTGTAAGGTTCAAAAACAGTGAAAACGCGATATTCGGTAGTACAACTAATCTGTAGTGTTGCGGCCTGAGCAGCAGTGTGGCCAGGGCAGCCAGTGCGGGTTGGTAATGCAGCACCTGATGCTACCTGGCCCATGGTAACTATAAACAACCACAATCATCTGCTCCTTAAAATTATGACTATTTGAGTTAAACAAACGTCGAATAAACTGGATTACCATTAAAAAACAGCAAAATAAAACATTTTGGCGAAAAAGGAAAGTAGTGGCTGTAAGCGTCAAAAACAGTGAAAACGCGAAATACACTAGTACAACTAATCTGTATTGTTGCTGCCTGAGCAGCAGTGTGGACAGGGCAGCCAGTGCGGGTCGGTGGTGCGGCACCTGATGCTCACTGGCCATGGTAACGAGACACAACCACAATCATCTGTTCCTTGAAATTAAGACTATTTGACTTAAACAAACGGCGAATAAACTAGATTACCATTAAGAAACAGCAAAATAACACATTTTGGCAAAAAAGGAAAGTAGTGGCTGTAAGCGTCAAAACCAGTGAAAACGCGATATACACTAGTACAACTAATCTGTAGTGTTGCGGCCTGAGCAGCAGTGTGGCCAGGGCAGCCAGTGGGGGTCGGTGGTGCCGCACCTGATGCTCACTGGCCATGGTAACGAGATATAACAACAATCATCTGATCCTTGAAATTATGACTATTTTACATAAACAAAAGGCGAATAATCTCGATTACCATATAGAAACAGCAAAATACAACATTTTGGCGAAAAAGGAAAGTAGTGGCTGTAAGCATCAAAAACAGTGAAAACGCGAAATTCGCTAGTACAACTAATCTGTATTGTTGCGGCCTGAGCAGCAGTGTGGCCAGTGCAGCCAGTGCGGGTCGGTGGTGCGGCACCTGATGCTCACTGGCCATGGTAACGAGATACAACCACAATCATCTGATCCTTGAAATTATAACTATTTTACATAAACAAAAGGCGAATAATCTCGATTACCATATAGAAACAGCAAAATAAAACATTTTGCCGAAAAAATGAAGGTAGGCGCTGTAAGAGTCAAAAACAGTGAAATCGCGATATACGCTAGTTGAACTATTCTGTAGTGTTGCGGCCTGAGCAGCAGTGTGGCTAGGGCAGCCAGTGGGGGTTGGTGGTGCAGCACCTGATGCTCCCTGGCCCATGGTAACTATATAAAACCACAATCATCTGCTCCTTGAAATTATGACTATTTGACTTAAACAAACGGCGAATAAACTGGATTACCATTAAGAAACAGCAAAATAAAACATTTTGGCGAAAAAGGAAAGTAGTGGCTGTAAGCGTCAAAAACAGTGAAAACGCAAAATACGCTAGTACAACTAATCTGTATTGTTGCGGCCTGAGCAGCAGTGTAGCCAGTGCAGCCAGTGCTGGTCGGTGGTGCGGCACCTGATGCTCACTGGCCATGGTAACGAGATACAACTACAATCATCTGATCCTTGAAATTATAACTACTTTACATAAACAAAAGGCGAATAATATCGATTACCATATAGAAAAAGCAAAATAAGACATTTTGCCAACAAAATGAAGGTAGGCGCTGTAAGCGTCAAAACCAGAGAAATCGCGATATACGCTAGTTGAACTAATCTGTAGTGTTGCGGCCTGAGCAGCAGTGTGGCCAGAGCAGCCAGTTCGGGTTGGTGGTGCAGCACCTGATGCTCCCTGGCCCATGGTAATTATATACAACCACAATCATCTGCACCTTGAAATTATGGCCATTTGACTTAAACCAACGGCGAATAAACTGGATTACCATTAAGAAACAGCAAAATAAAACATTTTGGCGAAAAAGGAAAGTAGTGGCAGTAAGCGTCGAAAACAGTGAAATCGCGATATACGCTAGTACAACTAATCTGTAGTGTTGCGGCCTGAGGAGCAGTGTGGCCAGGGCAGCCAGTGGGGGTCGGTGGTGCGGCACCTGATGCTCACTGACCATGGTAACGAGACACAACCACAATCATCTGTTCCTTGATATTAAGACTATTTGACTTAAACAAACGGCGAATAAACAAGATTACCATTAAGAAACAGCAAAATAACACATTTTGGCGAAAAAGGAAAATAGTGGCTGTAAGCGTCAAAACCAGTGAAAACGCGATATACACTAGTACAACTAATCTGTAGTGTTGCGGCCTGAGCAGCAGTGTGGCCAGGGCAGCCAGTGGGGGTCGGTGGTGCGGCACCTGATGCTCACTGGCCATGGTAACGAGATACAACCACAATCATCTGATCCTTGAAATTATGACTATTTTACATAAACAAAAGGGGAATAATCTCGATTACCATATAGAAACAGCAAAATAAAACATTTTGCCGAAAATAAGAAGGTAGGCGCTGTAAGCGTCAAAAACAGTGAAATCGCGATATACGCTAGTTGAACTAATCTGTGGTGTTGCGGCCTGAGCAGCAGTGTGGCCAGGGCAGCCAGTGCGGGTTGGTGGTGCATCACCTGATGCTTCCTGGCCCATGGTAAATATATACAACCACAATCATGTGCTCCTTGAAATTATGACTATTGGACTTAAGCAAACGGCGAATAAACTGGATTACCATTAAGAAACAGCAAAATTAAACTTTTTGGCGAAAAAGGAAAGTAGTGGCTGTAAGCGTAAAAACTGTGAAAACGCGATATACGCTAGTTGAACTAATCTGTGGTGTTGCGGCCTGAGCAGCAGTGTGGCCAGGGCAGCCAGTGCGGGTTGGTGGTACATCACCTGATGCTTCCTGGCCCATGGTAAATATATACAACCACAATCATGTGCTCCTTGAAATTATGACTATTTGACTTAAACAAACGGAGAATAATCTGGATTAGCATTAAGAAACAGCAAAATAAAACATTTTGGCGAAAAAGGAAAGTAGTGGCTGTAAGCGTCAAAAACAGTGAAAACGCGATATACGCTAGTACAACTAATCTGTAGTGTTGCGGCCTGAGCAGCAGTGTGGCCAGGGCAGCCAGTTCGGGTGGGTGGTGCGGCACCTGATGCTCACTGGCCATGGTAACGAGATACAACCACATTCATCTGATCCTTGAAATTATGACTATTTTACAGAAACACAAGGCTAAGAATCTCGATTACCATATAGAAACAGCAAAATAAATGATTTTGCCCAAAAAATGAAGGTAGGCGCTGTAAGCGTCAAAAACATTGAAATTGCGACATACGCTAGTTGAACCAAACTGTAGTGTTGCGGCCTGAGCAGCAGTGTGGCCAGGGCAGCCAGTGCGGGTTGGTAATGCAGCACCTGATGCTCCCTGGCCCATGGTAACTATAAACAACCACAATCATCTGCTCCTTGAAAGTATGACTATTTGACTTAAACAAACGGCGAATAAACTGGATTACCATTAAAAAACAGCAAAATAAAACATTTTGGCGAAAAAGGAAAGTAGTGGCTGTAAGCTTCAAAAACAGTGAAAACGCGATTTACACTAGTTGAACTAATCTGTAGTGTTGCGGCCTGAGCAGCAGTGTGGCCACTGCAGCCAGTGCGGGTTGGTGGTGCAGCACCTGATGCTCTCTGGCCCATGGTAACTATATACAACCACAATCATCTGCTCCTTGAAATTATGACTATTTGACTTAAACAAACGGCGAATATACTGGATTACCATTAAGAAACCGCAAAATAAAAAATTTTGGCGAAAAAGGAAAGTAGTGGCTGTAAGCGACAAAAACAGTGAAAACGCGAAATACGTTAGTACAACTAATCTGTATTGTTGCGGCCTGAGCAGCAGTGTGGCCAGTGCAGCCAGTGCGGGTCGGTGGTGCGGCACCTGATGCTCACTGGCCATGGTAACGAGATACAACCACAATCATCGGATCCTTGAAATGAGAACTATTTTACATAAACAAAAGTCGAATAATCTCGATTACCATACAGAAACAGCAAAATAAATCATTTTGCCAAAAAAATGAAGGTAGGCGCTGTAAGCGTCAAAAACAGTGAAATCGCGATATACGCTAGTTGAACTAACCTGTATTGTTGCGGCCTGAGCAGCAGTGTGGCCAGGGCAGCCAGTGCGGGTTGGTGGTGCAGCACCTGATGCTCCCTGGCACATCGTAACTATATACAACTACAATCATCTGCTCCTTGAAATTATGACTATTTGACTTAAACAAACGGCGAATAAACTGGATTACCATTAAGAAACAGCAAAATAAAACATTTTGGCGAAAAAGGAAAGTAGTGGCTGTAAGCGTCAAAAACAGTGAAAACTCGATATACGCTAGTACAATTAATCTGTAGTGTTGCGGCCTGAGCAGCAGTGTGGCCAAGGCAGCCAGTGCGGGTCGGTGGTGCGGCACCCGATGCTCCCTTGGCCATGGTAACGAGATACAACCACAATCATCTGATCATTGAAATTATGACTGTTTTACATAAACAAAAGGCGAATAATCTCGATTACCATATAGAAACAGCAAAATAAAACGTTTTGCTGAAAAAATGAAGGTAGGCGCTGTAAGCGTCAAAAACTGTGAAATCGCGATATACGCTAGTTGAACTAATCTGTAGTGCTGCGGCCTGAGCAGCAGTGTGGCCGGGGCAGTAAGTGCGGGTTGGTGGTGCAGCACCTGATGCTCCCTGGCCCATGGTAACTATATACAACCACAATCATCTGCTCCTTGAAATTATGACTATTTGACTTAAACAAACGGCGAATAAACTGCATTACCATTAAGAAACAGCAAAATAAAACATTTTGGCGAAAAAGGAAAGTAGTGGCTGTAAGCGTCAAAAACAGTGAAAACTCGATATACGCTAGTACAACTAATCTGTAGTGTTGCGGCATGAGCAGCAGTGTGGCCCGGGCAGCCAGTGCGGGTCGGTGGTGCGGCACCTGATGCTCACTTGCCATGGTAACGAGATACAACCACAATTATCTGATCCTTGAAATTATGACTATTTTACATAAACAAAAGGCGAATAATCTCGATTACCATATAGAAACAGCAAAATAAAACATTTTGCCGAAAAATGAAGGTAGGCGCTGTAAGCGTCAAAAACATTAAAAACGCGATATACGCTAGTTGAACTAATCTGTAGTGTTGCGGCCTGAGCGTCAGTGTGGCCAAGGCAGCCAGTGCGGGTCGGTGGTGCGGCACCTGATGCTCCCTTGGCCATGGTAACGAGATACAACCACAATCATCTGATCATTGAAATTATGACTATTTTACATCAACAAAAGGCGAATAATCTCGATTACCATATAGAAACAGCAAAATAAAACATTTTGCCGAAAAAATGGAAGTTGGCGCTGTAAGCGCCAAAAACAATGCAATCGCGATATACGCAAGTACAACTAATCTGTAGTGTTGCTGCCTGAGCAGCAGTGTGGCCAGGGCAGCCAGTGCGGGTTGGTGGTGTAGCACCTCATGCTCCCTTGCCCATGGTAACTATATACAACCACAATCATCTGCTCCTTGACATTATGAATATTTGACTTAAACAAACGGCGAATAAACTGGATTACCTTTAAGAAACAGCAAAGTAAAACATTTTGGCGAAAAAGGAAAGTAGTGGCTGTAAGCGTCAAAAACAGTGAAAAACGATATTCGCTAGTACAACTAATCTGTAGTAATGCGGCCTGAACAGCAGTGTGGCCAGGGCAGACAGTGCGGGTCGGTGGTGTGGCACCTGATGCTCACTGGCCATGGTAACGAGATACAACCAAATCATCGGATCCTTGAAGTTATGACTATTTTACATAAACAAAAGGCGCATAATCTCGATTACCATATAGAAACAGCAAAATAAAACATTTTGTGGAAAAATGAAGGTAGGCGCTGTAAGCGTCAAAAACAGTGAAATCGCGATATACGCTAGTTGAACTAATCTGTAGTGTTGCGGCCTGAGCAGCAGTGTGGCCAGGCCAGCCAGTGCGGGTTGGTGGTGCAGCACCTGATGCTCCCTGGCCCATGGTAACTATATACAACCACAATCATCTGCTCCTTGAAATTATGACTATTTGACTTAAACAAACGGCGAATATACTGGATTACCATTAAGAAACAGCAAAATAAAACATTTTGGCGAAAAAGGAAAGTACGCAAGTACAACTAATCTGTAGTGTTGCGGCCTGAGCAGCAGTGTGGTCAGGGCAGCCAGTGGGGGTCGATGGTGCGGCACCTGATGCTCACTGGCCATGGTAACGAGACGCAACCACAATCATCTGTTCCTTGATATTAAGACTATTTGACTTAAACAAACGGCGAATAAACTAGATTACCATTAAGAAACAGCAAAATAACACATTTTGGCGAAAAAGGAAAGTAGTGGCTCTAAGCGTCAAATCCAGTGAAAACGCGCTATACACTAGTACAACTAATCTGTAGTGTTGCGGCCTGAGCAGCAGTGTGGCCAGGGCAGCCAGTGGGGGTCGGTGGTGCGGCACCTGATGCTCACTGGCCATGGTAACGAGATACAACCACAATCATCTGATCCTTGAAATTATGACTATTTTACATAAACAAAAGGCGAATAATCTCGATTACCATATAGAAACAGCAAAATAAAACATTTTGCCGAAAATAAGAAGGTAGGCGCTGTAAGTGTCAAAAACAGTGAAATCGCGATATACGCTAGTTGAACTAATCTGTGGTGTTGCGGCCTGAGCAGCAGTGTGGCCAGGGCAGCCAGTGCGGGTTGGTGGTGCATCACCTGATGCTTCCTGGCCCATGGTAAATATATACAACCACTATCATGTGCTACTTGAAATTATGACTATTTGACTTAAACAAACGGCGAATAAACTGGATTACCATTAAGAAACAGCAAAATTAAACTTTTTGGCGAAAAAGGAAAGTAGTGGCTGTAAGCGACAAAAACAGTGAAAACGCGAAATACGCTAGTACAACTAATCTGTATTGTTGCTGCCTGAGCAGCAGTGTGGCCAGGGCAGCCAGTGCGGGTTGGTAATGCAGCGCCTGATGCTCCCTGGCCCATGGTAACTATAAATAACCACAATCATCTGCTCCTTGAAATTATGACTATTTGACTTAAACAAACGGCGAATAAACTGGATTACCATTAAGAAACAGCAAAATAAAACATTTTGGCGAAAAAGGAAAGTAGTGGCTGTAAGCGTCAAAAACAGTGAAAACTCGATATACGCTAGTACAACTAATCTGTAGTGTTGCGGCCTGAGCAGCAGTGTGGCCCGGGCAGCCAGTGCGGGTCGGTGGTGCGGCACTGATGCTCACTGGCCATGGTAACGAGATACAACCACAATTATCTGATCCTTGAAATGATGACTATTTTACAAAAACAAAAGGCGAATACTCTCTATTACCATATAGAAACAGCAAAATAAAACATTTTGCCGAAAAATGAAGGTAGGCGCTGTTAGCGTCAAAAACATTAAAAACGCGAAATACGCTAGTTGAACTAATCTGTAGTGTTGCGGCCTGAGCGGCAGTGTGGCCAAGGCAGCCAGTGCGGGTCGGTGGTGCGGCACCTGATGCTCCCTTGGCCATGGTAACGAGATACAACCACAATCATCTGATCATTGAAATTATGACTATTTTACATCAATAAAAGGCGAATAATCTCGATTACCATATAGAAATAGCAAAATAAAACATTTTGCCGAAAAAATGGAAGTTGGCGCTGTAAGCGCCGAAAACAATGCAATCGCGATACACGCAAGTACAACTAATCTGTAGTGTTGCTGCCTGAGCAGCAGTGTGGCCAGGGCAGCCAGTGCGGGTTGGTGGTGTAGCACCTTATGCTCCCTGGCCCATGGTAACTATATACAACCACAATCATCTGCTCCTTGACATTATGACTATTTGACTTAAACAAACGGCGAATAAACTGGATTACCTTTAAGAAACAGCAAAATAAAACATTTTGGCGAAAAAGGAAAGTAGTGGCTGTAAGCGTCAAAAACAGTGAAAACGCGATATTCGCTAGTACAACTAATCTGTAGTGTTGCGGCCTGAACAGCAGTGTGGCCAGGGCAGACAGTGCGGGTCGGTGGTGCGGCACCTGATGCTCACTGGCCATGGTAACGAGATACAACCAAATCATCGGATCCTTGAAATTATGACTATTTTACATAAACAAAAGGCGAATAATCTCGATTACCATATCGAAACAGCAAAATAAAACATTTTGTGGAAAAATGAAGGTAGGCGCTGTAAGCGTCAAAAACTGTGAAATCGCGATATACGCTAGTTGATCTAATCTGTAGTGTTGCGGCCTGAGCAGCAGTGTGGCCAGGCCAGCCAGTGCGGGTCGGTCGTGCGGCACCTGATGCTCACTGGCCATGGTAACGAGATACAACCACAATCATCTGATCCTTGAAATTATGACTATTTGACTTAAACAAACGGCGAATAAACTGGAATACCACATAGAAACAACAAAATCAAACATTTTGCCGAAAAAATGAAGGTAGGCGCTGTAAGCGTCAAAAACAGTGAAATCGCGATATACGCTAGTTGAACTAAACTGTGGTGTTGCGGCCTGAGCAGCAGTGTGGCCAGGGCGGCCAGTGCGGTTCGATAGTGCTGCACCTGATGCTCCCTGGCCCATGGTAACTATATACAACCACAATCATCTGCTCCTTGAAATTATGACTATTTTACTTAAACAAACGGCGAGTAAACTGGAATACCACATAGAAACAACAAAATAAAACATTTTGCCGAAAAAATGAAGGTAGGCGCTGTAAGCGTCAAAAACAGTGAAATCGCGATATACGCTAGTTGACCTAAACTGTGGTGTTGCGGCCTGAGCAGCAGTGTGGCCAGGGCGGCCAGTGTGGGTCGATAGTGCAGCACCTGATGCTCCCTGGCCCATGGTAACTATATACAACCACAATCATCTGCTCCTTGAAATTATGACTATTTTACTTAAACAAACGGCGAGTAAACTGGAATACCACATAGAAACAACAAAATAAAACATTTTGCCGAAAAAATGAAGGTAGGCGCTGTGAGCGTCAAAAACACTGAAATCGCGATATACGCTAGTTGAACTAAACTGTAGTGTTGCGGCCTGAGCAGCAGTGTGGCCAGGCGGCCAGTGCGGGTCGATGGTGCAGCACCTGATGCTCCCTGGCCCATGGTAACTATATACAACCACAATCATCTGCTCCTTGAAATTATGAATATTTGACTTAAACAAACGGCGAATAAACTGGATTACCATTAAGAAACAGCAAAATAAAACATTTTGGCGAAAAAGGAATGTAGTGGCTGTAAGCGTCAAAAACAGTGAAAACGCGATATACGCTAGTACAACTAATCTGTAGGGTTGCGGCCTGAGCAGCAGTGTGGCCAGGGCAGCCAGTGCGGGTTGGTGGTGCAGCACCTGATGCTCACTGGCCATGGTAACGAGATACAACCACAATCATCTGATCCTTGAAATTATGACTATTTGACTTAAACAAACGTAGAATAAAATGGATTACCATTAAGAAACAGCAAAATAAAACATTTTGGCGGAAAAGGAAAGTAGTGGCTGTAAGCGTCAAAAACAGTGAAAACGCGATATACGCTAGTACAACTAATCTGTAGGGTTGCGGCCTGAGCAGCAGTGTGGCCAGGACAGCCAGTGCGGGTTGGTGGTGCAGCACCTGATGCTCCCTGGCCCCTGGTAACTAATTACAACCACAATCATTTGCACCTTGAAATTATGACTATTTGACTTAAACAAACGGCGAATAAACTGGATTACCATTAAGAAACAGCAAAATAAAACATTTAGGCGAAAAAGGAAAGTAGTGGCTGTAAGCGTCAAAAACAGTGACAACGCGATATACGCTAGTACAACTAATCTGTAGTGTTGCGGCCTGAGCAGCAGTGTGGCCAGGGCAGCCAGTGTGGGTCGGTGGTGCGGCACCTGATGCTCACTGGCCATGGTAACGAGATACAACCACAATCATCTGATCCTTGAAATTATGACTATTTTACATAAACAAAAGGAGAATAATCTCGATTACCATATAGAAACAGCAAAATAAAACATTTTCCCGAAAAAGTGATGGTAGGGGCTGTAATCGTCAAAAACAGTGAAAACGCGATATACGCTAGTTGAACTAGTCTGTAGTGTTGCGGCCTGAGCAGCAGTGTGGCCAGGGCAGCCAGTGCGGGTCGGTGGTGCGGCACCTGATGCTCATTGGCCATGGTAACGAGATACAACCACAATCATCTGCTCCTTGAAATTATGACTATTTGACTTAAACAAACGGCGAATATACTGGATTACCATTAAGAAACAGCAAAATAAAACATTTTGGCGAAAAAGGAAAGTAGTGGCTGTAAGCGACAAAAACAGTGAAAACGCGACATACGTTAGTACAACTAATCTGTATTGTTGCGGCCTGAGCAGCAGTGTGGCCTGTGCAGCCAGTGCGGGTCGGTGGTGCGGCACCTGATGCTCATTGGCCATGGTAACGAGATACAACCACAATCATCTGATCCTTGAAATTATAACTATTTTACATAAACAAAAGGCGAATAATTTCGATTACCATACAGAAACAGCAAAATAAATCATTTTGCCAAAAAAATGAAGGTAGGCGCTGTAAGCGTCAAAAACAGTGAAATCGCGATATACGCTAGTTGAACTAATCTATAGTGTTGCGGCCTGAGCAGCAGTGTGGCCAGGGCAGCCAGTGCGGGTTGGTGGTGCAGCACCTGATGCTCCCTGGCCCATGGTAACTATATACAACCACAATCATCTGCTCCTTGAAATTATGACTATTTGAGTTAAACAAACGGCGAATAAACTGGATTACCATTAAGAAACAGCAAAATAAAACATTTTGGCGAAAAAGGAAAGTAGTGGCAGTAAGCGTCAAAAACAGTGAAAACTCGATATACGCTAGTACAACTAATCTGTAGTGTTGCGGCCTGAGCAGCAGTGTGGCCAGGGCAGCCAGTGCGGGTCGGTGGTGCGGCACCTGATGCTCACTGGCCATGGTAACGAGATACAACCACATTTATCTGATCCTTGAAATTATGACGATTTTACATAAACAAAAGGCGAATAATCTCGATTACCATATAGAAACAGCAAAATAAAACATTTTGCCGAAAATTGAAGGTAGGCGCTGTAAGCGTAAAAAACAGTGAAAACGCGATATACGCTAGTTGAACTAATCTGTAGTGTTGCGGACTGAGCAGCAGTGTGGCCAAGGCAGCCAGTGCTGGTCGGTGGTGCGGCACCCGATGCTCCCTTGGCCATGGTAACGAGATACAACCACAATCATCGGATCCTTGAAATTATGACTATTTTACATAAACAAAAGGCGAATAATCTCGATTACCATATAGAAACAGCAAAATAAAACATTATGTGGAAAAATGAAGGTAGGCGCCGTAAGCGTCAAAAACAGTGAAATCGCGATATACACTAGTTGAACTAATCTGTAGTGTTGTGGCCTGAGCAGCAGTGTGGCCAGGGCAGCCAGTGCGGGTTAGTGGTGCAGCACCTGATGCTCCCTGGCCCATGGTAACAATATACAACCGCAATCATCTGCTCCTTGAAATTATGACTATTTGACTGAAACAAACGGCGAATAAACTGGATTACCATTAAGAAACAGCAAAATAAAACATTTTGGCGAAAAAGGAATGTACTGGCTGTAAGCGTCAAAAACAGTGAAAACGCGATATACGCTAGTACAACTAATCTGTAGTGTTGCGGCCTGAGCAGCAGTGTGGCCAGGGCAGCCAGTGCGGGACAGTGGTGCGGCACGTGATGCTCACTGACCATGGTAACGAGATACAACAACAATCATCTGCACCTTGAAATTATGACTATTTGACTTAAACAAACGGCGAATAAACTGGATTACCATTAAGAAACAGCAAAATAAAACATTTGGGCGAAAAAGGAAAATAGTGGCTGTAAGTGTCAAAAACAGTGAAAACGCGATATACGCTAGTACAACTAATCTGTTGTGTTGCGGCCTGAGCAGCAGTGTGGCCAGTGCAGCCAGTGCGGGTCGGTGGTGCGGCACCTGATGCTCATTTGCCATGGTAACGAGATACAACCACAATCATCTGATCCTTGAAATTATAACTATTTTACATAAACAAAAGGCGAATAATCTCGATTACCATACAGAAACAGCAAAATAAATCATTTTGCCGAAAAAATGAAAGTAGGCGCTGTTAGCGCCAAAAACAATGAAATCGCGATATACGCAAGTACAACTAATCTGTAGTGTTGCTGCCTGAGCAGCAGTGTGGCCAGGGCAGCCAGTGCGGGTTGATGGTGCAGCACCTGATGCTCCCTGGCCCATGGTAACTATATACAAACACAATCATCTGCTCCTTGAAATTATGACTATTTGACTTAAACAAACGGCGAATAAACTGGATTACCATTAAGGAACAGCAAAATAAAACATTTTGGCGAAAAAGGAAAGTAGTGGCTGTAAGTGTCAAAAACAGTGAAAACGCGATATACGCTAGTTGAACTAATCTGTAGTGTTGCGGCCTGAGCAGCAGTGTGGCCAGGGCAGCCAGTGCGGGTTGGTGGTGCAGCACCTGATGCTCCCTGGCCCCTGGTAACTAATTACAACCACAATCATTTGCACCTTGAAATTATGACTATTTGACTTAAACAAACGGCGAATAAACTGGAATACCATTAAGAAACAGCAAAATAAAACATTTAGGCGAAAAAGGAAAGTAGTGGCTGTAAGCGTCAAAAACAGTGACAACGCGATATACGCTAGTACAACTAATCTGTAGTGTTGCGGCCTGAGCAGCAGTGTGGCCAGGGCAGCCAGTGTGGGTCGGTGGTGCGGCACCTGATGCTCACTGGCCATGGTAACGAGATACAACCACAATCATCTGATCCTTGAAATTATGACTATTTTACATAAACAAAAGGAGAATAATCTCGATTACCATATAGAAACAGCAAAATAAAACATTTTCCCGAAAAAATGATGGTAGGGGCTGTAAGCGTCAAAAACAGTGAAAACGCGATATACGCTAGTTGAACTAGTCTGTAGTGTTGCGGCCTGAGCAGCAGTGTGGCCAGGGCAGCCAGTGCGGGTCGGTGGTGCGGCACCTGATGCTCATTGGCCATGGTAACGAGATACAACCACAATCATCTGCTCCTTGAAATTATGACTATTTGACTTAAACAAACGGCGAATATACTGGATTACCATTAAGAAACAGCAAAATAAAACATTTTGGCGAAAAAGGAAAGTAGTGGCTGTAAGCGACAAAAACAGGTAAAACGCGACATACGTTAGTACAACTAATCTGTATTGTTGCGGCCTGAGCAGCAGTGTGGCCAGTGCAGCCAGTGCGGGTCGGTGGTGCGGCACCTGATGCTCATTGGCCATGGTAACGAGATACAACCACAATCATCTGTTCCTTGAAATTATAACTATTTTACATAAACAAAAGGCGAATAATCTCGATTACCATACAGAAACAGCAAAATAAATCATTTTGCCAAAAAAATGAAGGTAGGCGCTGTAAGCGTCAAAAACAGTGAAATCGCGATATACGCTAGTTGAACTAATCTATAGTGTTGCGGCCTGAGCAGCAGTGTGGCCAGGGCAGCCAGTGCGGGTTGGTCGTGCAGCACCTGATGCTCCCTGGCCCATGGTAACTATATACAACCACAATCATCTGCTCCTTGAAATTATGACTATTTGACTTAAACAAACGGCGAATAAACTGGATTACCATTAAGAAACAGCAAAATAAAACATTTTGGCGAAAAAGGAAAGTAGTGGCAGTAAGCGTCAAAAACAGTGAAAACTCGATATACGCTAGTACAACTAATCTGTTGTGTTGCGGCCTGAGCAGCAGTGTGGCCAGGGCAGCCAGTGCGGGTCGGTGGTGCGGCACCTGATGCTCACTGGCCATGGTAACGAGATACAACCACATTTATCTGATCCTTTAAATTATGACTATTTTACATAAACAAAAGGCGAATAATCTCGATTACCATATAGAGACAGCAAAATAAAACATTTTGTGGAAAAATGAAGGTAGGCGCTGTAAGCGTCAAAAAAAGTGAAATCGCGATATACACTAGTTGAACTAATCTGTAGTGTTGCGGCCTGAGCAGCAGTGTGGCCAGGGCAGCCAGTGCGGCTTAGTGGTTCAGCACCTGATGCTCCCTGGCCCATGGTAACAATATACAACCGCAATCATCTGCTCCTTGAAATTATGACTATTTGACTTAAACAAACGGCGAATAAACTGGATTACCATTAAGAAACAGCAAAATAAAACATTTTGGCGAAAAAGGAATGTACTGGCTGTAAGCGTCAAAACAGTGAAAACGCGATATACGCTAGTACAACTAATCTGTAGTGTTGCGGCCTGAGCAGCAGTGTGGCCAGGGCAGCCAATGCGGGTCGGTGTTGCGGCACCTGATGCTCACTGGCCATGTTAACGAGATACAACCACAATCATCGGATCCTTGAAATTATGACTATTTTACATAAACAAAAGGCGAATAATCTCGATTACCATATAGAAACAGCAAAATAAAACATTTTGTGGAAAAATGAAGGTAGGCGCCGTAAGCGTCAAAAACAGTGAAATTGCGATATACACTAGTTGAACTAATCTGTAGTGTTGTGGCCTGAGCAGCAGTGTGGCCAGGGCAGCCAGTGCGGTTTAGTGGTGCAGCACCTGATGCTCCCTGGCCCATGGTAACAATATACAACCGCAATCATCTGCTCCTTGAAATTATGACTATTTGACTTAAACAAACGGCGAATAAACTGGATTACCATTAAGAAACAGCAAAATAAAACATTTTGGCGAAAAAGGAATGTACTGGCTGTAAGCGTCAAAAACAGTGAAAACGCGATATACGCTAGTACAACTAATCTGTAGTGTTGCGGCCTGAGCAGCAGTGTGGCCAGGGCAGCCAGTGCGGGACAGTGGTGCGGCACGTGATGCTCACTGACCATGGTAACGAGATACAACAACAATCATCTGATCCTTGAAATTATGACTATTTTACATAAACAAAAGGCGAATAATCTCAATTGCCATATAGAAATAGAAAAATAAAACATTTTGCCGAAAAAATGAAGGGAGGCGCTGTAAGCGTCAAAAACAGTGAAATCGCGATATACGCTAGTTGAACTAATCTGTAGTGTTGCGGCCTGAGCAGGAGTGTGGTTAGGGCAGCCAGTGTGGGTTGGTGGTGCAGCACCTGATGCTCCCTGTCCCATGGTAACTATACACAACCACAATCATCTGCTCCTTGAAATTATGACTATTTGACTTAAACAAACGGCGAATAAACTGGATTACCATTAAGATACAGCAAAATAAAACATTTTGGCGAAAAAGGAAAGTACTGGCTGTAAGCGTCAAAATCAGTGAAAACGCGATATACGCTAGTACAACTAATCTGTTGTGTTGCGGCCTGAGCAGCAGTGTGGCCAAGGCAGCCAGTGCGGGTCGGTGGTGCGGCACCTGATGCTCACTGGCCATGGTAACGAGATACAGCCACAATCATCTGATCCTTGAAATTATGACTATTTTACACAAACAAATGGCGAATATTCTCGATTACCATATAGAAACAGCAAAATAAAACATTTTGCCGAAAAAATGAAAGTAGGCGCTGTTAGCGCCAAAAATAATGAAATCGCGATATACGCAAGTACAACTAATCTGTAGTGTTGCTGCCTGAGCAGCAGTGTGGCCAGGGCAGCCAGTGCGGGTTGATGGTGCAGCACCTGATGCTCCCTGGCCCATGGTAACTATATACAAACACAATCATCTGCTCCTTGAAATTATGACTATTTGACTTAAACAAACGGCGAATAAACTGGATTACCATTAAGGAACAGCAAAATTAAAAACATTTTGGCGAAAAAGGAAAGTAGTGGCTGTAATCCTCAAAAACAGTGAAAACGCGATATACGCTAGTACAACTAATCTGTAGTGTTGCGGCCTGAGCAGCAGTGTGCCCAGGGCAGCCAGTGCGGGTCAGTGGTGCAGCACCTGATGCTCCCTGTCCCATGGTAACTATATACAACCACAATCATCTGCTCCTTGAAATTGTGACTATTTGACTTAAACAAACGGCGAATAAACTGGATTACCATTAAGAAACAGCAAAATAAAACATTTTGGCGAAATAGGAAAGTACTGGCTGTAAGCGTCAAAAACAGTGAAAACGCGATATACGCTAGTACAACTAATCTGTAGTGTTGCGGCCTGAGCAGCAGTGTGGCCAGGGCAGCCAGTGCGGGTTGGTGGTGCAGCACCTGATGCTCCCTGGCCGCTGGTAACTATATACAACCACAATCATCTGCACCTTGAAATTACGACTATTTGACTTAAACAAACGGCGAATAAACTGGATTACCATTGAGAAACAGCAAAATAAAACATTTTGGCGAAAAAGGAAAGTAGTGGCTGTAAGCGTCAAAAAAAGTGAAAACGCGATATACGCTAGTACAACTAATATGTAGTGTTGCGGCCTGAGCAGCAGTGTGGCCAGGGCAGCCAGTGCGGGTTGGTGGTGCGGCACCTGATGCTCCCTGCCCATGGTAACGAGATACAACCACAATCATCTGATCCTTGAAATTATGACTATTTTACATAAACAAAAGGCGAATAATCTCGATTACCATATAGAAACAGCAAAGTAAAACATTTTGCCGAAAAAATGAAAGTACGCGCTGTAAGCGTCAAAAACAGTGAAATCGCGATATACGCTAGTACAACTAATATGTAGTGTAGCGGCCTGAGCAGCAGTGTGGCCGGGGCAGCCAGTGCGGGTTGGTGGTGCAGCACCTGATGCTCCCTGGCCCATGGTAGCTATATACAACCACAATCATCTGCTCTTGAAATTATGACTATTTGACTTAAACAAACGGCGAATAAACTGGATTACCATTAAGAAACAGCAAAATAAAACATTTTGGCGAAAACGGAAAGTAGTGGCTGAAAGAGTCAAAAACAGTGAAAACGCGATATACACTAGTACAAATAATCTGCAGTGTTGCGGCCTGAGCAGCAGTGTGGCCAGGGCAGCCAGTGAGGGTTGGTGGTGCAGCACCTGGTGCTCCCTGGCCCATGGTAACTATATACAACCACAATCATCTGCTCCTTGAAATTATGACTATTTGACTTAAACAAACGGCGAATAAACTGGATTACCATTAAGAAACAGCAAAATAAAACATTTTGGCGAAAAAGGAAAGTAGTGGCTGTAAGCGTCAAAAACAGTGAAAACGCGAAATACGCTAGTACAACTAATCTGTAGTGTTGCGGCCTGAGCAGCAGTGTGGCCAGGGCAGCCAGTGCGGGTCGGTGGTGCGGCACCTGATGCTCCCTGCCCGTGGTAACTATATACAACCACAATCATCTGATCCTTGAAATTATGACTATTTTACATAAACAAAAGGCGAATAATCTCGATTACCATGTAGAAACAGCAAAGTAAAACATTTTGCCGAAAAAATGAAGGTAGAGCTGTAAGCGTCAAAAACAGTGAAATCGCGATATACGCTAGTTGAACTAATCAGTAGTGTTGCGGCCTAAGCAGCAGTGTGGCCAGGGCAGCCAGTGCGGGTTGGAGGTGCAGCACCTGATGCTCCCTGGCCCATGGTAACTATATACAACCACAATCATCTGCTCCTTGAAATTATGACTATTTGACTTAAACAAACGGCGAATAAACTGGATTACCATTAAGAAACAGCAAAATAAAACATTTTGGCGAAAAAGGAAAGTAGTGGCTGTAAGCGTCAAAAACAGTGAAAACGCGATATACGCTAGTACAACTAATCTGTAGTGTTGCGGCCTGAGCAGCAGTGTGGCCAGGGCAGCCAGTGCGGGTTGGAGGTGCAGCACCTGATGCTCCCTGGCCCATGGTAACTATATACAACCACAATCATCTGCTCCTTGAAATTATGACTATTTGACTTAAACAAACGGCGAATAAACTGGATTACCATTAAGAAACAGCAAAATAAAACATTTTGGCGAAAAAGGAAAGTAGTGGCTGTAAGCGTCAAAAACAGTGAAAACGCGATATACGCTAGTACAACTAATCTGTAGTGTTGCGGCCTGAGCAGCAGTGTGGCCAGGGCAGCCAGTGCGGGTCGGTGGTGCGGCACCTGATGCTCCCTGGCCCATGGTAACTATATACAACCACAATCATCTGCTCCTTGAAATTATGACTATTTGACTTAAACAAACGGCGAATAATCTGGATTACCACTAAGAAACAGCAAAATAAAACATTTTGACGAAAAAGGAAAGTAGTGGCTGTAAGCGTCAGAAACAGAGAAAACGCGATAAACCCTAGTACAAATAATCTGTAGTGTTGCGGCCTGAGCAGCAATGTGGCCAGGGCAGCCAGTGCGGGTCGGTGGTGCGGCACCTGATGCTCCCTTGTCATGGTAACGAGATACAACCACAATCATCTGATCCTTGAAAATATGACTATTTTCCATAAACAAAAGGCGAATAATCTCGATTACCATATAGAAACAGCAAAATAAAACATTTTGCCGAAAAAATGAAGATAGGGTCTGTAAGCGTCAAAAACAATGAAAACGCGAAATACGCTAGTTGAACTAATCTGTAGTGTTGCGGCCTTAGCAGCAGTGTGGCCAGGGCAGCCAGTGCGGGTTGGTCGTGCAGCACCTGATGCTCCCTGGCCCATGGTAACTATATACAACCACAATCATCTGCTCCTTGAAATTATGACTATTTGACTTAAACAAACGGCGAATAAACTGGATTACCATTAAGAAAAAGCAAAATAAAACATTTTGGCGAAAAAGGAAAGTAGTGGCTGTAAGCGTCAAAAACAGTGAAAACGCGATATACGCTAGTACAACTAATCTGTAGTGTTGCGGCCTAAGCAGCAGTGTGGCCAGGGCAGCCAAAGCGGGTCGGTGGTGCGGCAATTGATGCTCACTGGCCATGGAAACGAGATACAACCACAATCATCTGATCCTTGAAATTACGACTATTTCACATAAACAGAAGGCGAATAATCTCGATTACCATATAGAAACAGCAAAATAAAACATTCTCCTGAAAAAATGAAGGTAGGCGCTGTAAGCGTCAAAAACAGTGAAAACGCGATATACGCTAGTTGACCTAATCTGTAGTGTTGCGGCCCTGAGCAGCAGTGTGGCCAGGGCAGCCAGTGCAGGTTGGTGGTGCAGCGCCTGATGCTCCCTGGCCCATGGTAACTATATACAACCACAATCATCTGCTCCTTGAAATTATGACTATTTGACTTAAACAAACGGCGAATAAACTGGATTACCATTAAGAAACAGCAAAATAAAACATTTTGGCGAAAAAGGAAAGTAGTGGCTGTAAGCGTCAGAAACAGAGAAAACGCGATAAACGCTAGTACAACTAATCTGTAGTGTTGCGGCTTGAGCAGCAATGTGGCCAGGGTACCCAGTGCGGGTCGGTGGTGCGGCACCTGATGCTCCCTGGTCATGGTAACGAGATACAACCACAATCATCTGATCCTTGAAAATATGACTATTTCACATAAACAAAAGGCGAATAATCTCGATTACCATATAGAAACAGCAAATTAAAACATTTTCCTGAAAAAATGAAGGTAGGCGCTGTAAGCATCAAAAACAGTGAAATTGCGATATACGCTAGTTGAACTAATCTGTAGTGTTGCGGCCTAAGCAGCAGTGTGGCCAGGGCAGCCAGTGCGGGTTAGACGTGCAGCACCTGATGCTCCCTGGCCCATGGTAACTATATACAACCACAATCATCTGCTCCTTGAAATTATGACTATTTGACTTAAACAAACGGCGAATAATCTGGATTACCACTAAGAAACAGCAAAATAAAACATTTTGGCGAAAAAGGAAAGTAGTGGCTGTAAGCGTCAGAAACAGAGAAAACGCGATAAACGCTAGTACAACTAATCTGTAGCGTTGCGGCCTAAGCAGCAGTGTGGCCAGGGCAGCCAGTGCGGGTCGGTGGTGCGGCAGTTGTTGCTCACTGGCCATGGAAACGAGATACAACCACAATAATCTGATCCTTGAAATTATGACTATTTCACATAAACAAAAGGCGAATAATCTGGATTACCATATAGAAAAAGCAAAATAAAACATTTTCCTGAAAAAATGAAGGTAGGCGCTGTAAGCGTCAAAAACAGTGAAAACGCGATATACGCTAGTTGAACTAATCTGTAGTGTTGCGGCCTGTGCAGCAGTGTGGCCAGGGCAGCCAGTGCAGGTTGGTGGTGCAGCGCCTGACGCTCCCTGGCCCATGGTAACTATATACAACCAGAATCATGTGCTCCTTGAAATTATGACTATTTGACTTAAACAAACGGCGAATAAACTGGATTACCATTAAGTAACAGCAAAATAAAACATTTTGGCGAAAAAGGAAAGTAGTGGCTGTAAGCGTCAGAAACAGAGAAAACGCGATAAACGCTAGTACAACTAATCTGTAGTGTTGCGGTCTGAGCAGCAATGTGGCCAGGGCAGCCAGTGCGGGTCGGTGGTGCGGCACCTGATGCTCCCTGGTCATGGTAACGAGATACAACCACAATCATCTGATCCTGGAAAATATGACTTTTTTCCATAAACGAAAGGCGAATAATATCGATAACCATATAGAAACAGCAAAATA
Source organism: Locusta migratoria (assembly GCA_026315105.1). Taxonomy (NCBI): domain Eukaryota; kingdom Metazoa; phylum Arthropoda; class Insecta; order Orthoptera; family Acrididae; genus Locusta; species Locusta migratoria. Next base: position 569,107,673 of record CM048747.1, on the reverse strand, counting down.
AAACATTTTCCTGAAAAAAATGAAGGTAGGGGCTGTAAGCGTCAAAAACAGTGAATACGCGATATACGCTAGTTGAACTAATCTGTAGTGTTGCGGCCTGAGCAGCATTGTGGCCAGGGCAGCCAGTGCGGGTTGGTGGTGCAGCACCGGATGCTCCCTGGCCCATGGTAACTATATACAACCACAATCATCTGCTCCTTGGAATTATGACTATTTGACTTAAACAAACGGCGAATAAACTGGATTACCATTAAGAAACAGCAAAATAAAACATTTTAGCGAAAAAGGAAAGTAGTGGCTGTAAGCTTCAGAAACAGAGAAAACGCGATAAACGCTAGTACAACTAATCTGTAGCGTTGCGGCCTAAGCAGCAGTGTGGCCAGGGCAGCCAGTGCGGGTCGGTGGTGCGGCAGTTGATGCTCACTGGCCATGGAAACGAGATACAACCACAATAATCTGATCCTTGAAATTATGACTATTTCACATAAACAAAAGGCGAATAATCTGGATTACCATATTGGAAAAGCAAAATAAAACATTTTCCTGAAAAAATGAAGGTAGGCGCTGTAAGCGTCAAAAACAGTGAAAACGCGATATACGCTAGTTGAACTAATCTGTAGTGTTGCGGCCTGTGCAGCAGTGTGGCCAGGGCAGCCAGTGCAGGTTGGTGGTGCAGCGCCTGACGCTCCCTGGCCCATGGTAACTATATACAACCAGAATCATGTGCTCCTTGAAATTATGACTATTTGACTTAAACAAACGGCGAATAAACTGGATTACCATTAAGAAACAGCAAAATAAAACATTTTGGCGAAAAAGGAAAGTAGTGGCTGTAAGCGTCAGAAACAGAGAAAACGCGATAAACGCTAGTACAACTAATCTGTAGTGTTGCGGTCTGAGCAGCAATGTGGCCAGGGCAGCCAGTGCGGGTCGGTGGTGCGGCACCTGATGCTCCCTGGTCATGGTAACGAGATACAACCACAATCATCTGATCCTGGAAAATATGACTTTTTTCCATAAACGAAAGGCGAATAATATCGATAACCATATAGAAACAGCAAAATAAAACATTTTCCTGAAAAAAATGAAGGTAGGGGCTGTAAGCGTCAAAAACAGTGAATACGCGATATACGCTAGTTGAACTAATCTGTAGTGTTGCGGCCTGAGCAGCATTGTGGCCAGGGCAGCCAGTGCGGGTTGGTGGTGCAGCACCGGATGCTCCCTGGCCCATGGTAACTATATACAACCACAATCATCTGCTCCTTGGAATTATGACTATTTGACTTAAACAAACGGCGAATAAACTGGATTACCATTAAGAAAAAGCAAAATAAAACATTTTGGCGAAAAAGGAAAGTAGTGGCTGTAAGCGTCAAAAACAGTGAAAACGCGATATACGCTAGTACAACTAATCTGTAGTGTTGCGGCCTAAGCAGCAGTGTGGCCAGGGCAGCCAAAGCGGGTCGGTGGTGCGGCAATTGATGCTCACTGGCCATGGAAACGAGATACAACCACAATCATCTGATCCTTGAAATTACGACTATTTCACATAAACAAAAGGCGAATAATCTCGATTACCATATAGAAACAGCAAAATAAAACATTTTCCTGAAAAAATGAAGGTAGGCGCTCTAAGCATCAAAAACAGTGAAAACGCGATATACGCTAGTTGAACTAATCTATAGTGTTGCGGCCTTTGCAGCAGTGTGGCCAGGGCAGCCAGTGCAGGTTGGTGGTGCAGCGCCTGATGCTCACTGGCCCATGGTAACTATATACAACAACAATCATCTGCTCCTTGAAATTATGACTATTTGACTTAAACAAACGGCGAATAAACTGGATTACCATTAAGAAACAGCAAAATAAAACATTTTGGCGAAAAAGGAAATTAGTGGCTGTAAGCTTCAGAAACAGAGAAAACGCGATAAACGCTAGTACATCTAATCTTTAGTGTTGCGGCCTGAGCAGCAATGTGGCCAGGGCAGCCAGTGCGGGTCGGTGGTGCAGTACCTGATGCTCCCTGGTCATGGTAACGAGATAATACCACAATCATCTGATCCTTGAAATTATGACTATTTCACATAAACAAAAGGCGAATAATCTCGATTACCATATAGAAACAGCAAAATAAAACATTTTGCCGAAAAAATGAAGGTAGGCGCTGTAAGCATCAAAAACAGTGAAAACGCGATATACGCTAGTTGAACTAATCTATAGTGTTGCGGCCTTTACAGCAGTGTGGCCAGGGCAGCCAGTGCGGGTCGGTGGTGCAGCACCTGATGCTCCCTGGTCATGGTAACGAGATACAACCATAATCATCTGATCCTTGAAATTATGACTATTTCACATAAAAAAAAGGCGAATAATCTCGATTACCATATAGAAACAGCAAAATAAAACATTTTCCTGAAAAAATGAAGGTAGGCGCTGTAATTATCAAAAACAGTGAAAACGCGATATACGCTAGTTGAACTAATCTATAGTGTTGCGGCCTTTGCAGCAGTGTGGCCAGGGCAGCCAGTGCGGGTCGGTGGTGCAGCACCTGATGCTCCCTGGTCATGGTAACGAGATACAACCACAATCATCTGATCCTTGAAATTATGACTATTTCACATAAACAAAAAGCGAATAATCTCGATTACCATATAGAAACAGCAAAATAAAACATTTTCCTGAAAAAAAGAAGGTAGGCGCTGTAAGCATCAAAAACAGTGAAAACGCGATATACGCTAGTTGAACTAATCTATAGTGTTGCGGCCTTTGCAGCAGTGTGGCCAGGGCAGGCAGTGCAGGTTGGTGGTGCAGCGCCTGATGCTCACTGGCCCATGGTAACTATATACAACCACAATCATCTGCTCCTTGAAATTATGACTATTTGACTTAAACAAACGGCGAATAAACTGGATTACCTTTAAGAAAATGCAAAATAAAACATTTTGGCGAAAAAGGAAAGTAGTGGCTGTAAGCGTCAAAAACAGTGAAAACGCGATATACGCTAGTACAACTAATCTGTAGTGTTGCGGCCTAAGCAGCAGTGTGGCCAGGGCAGCCAGTGCGGTTCGGTGGTGCGGCACCTGATGCTCACTGGCCATGGAAACGAGATACAACCACAATCATCTGATCCTTGAAATTATGACTATTTCACATAAACAAAAGGCGAATAATCTCGATTACCATATAGAAACAGCAAAATAAAACATTTTCCTGAAAAAATGAAGGTAGGCGCTGTAAGCCTCAAAAACAGTGAAAACGCGATATACGTTAGTTGAACTAATCTGTAGTGTTGCGGCCTGTGCAGCAGTGTGGGCAGGGCAGCCAGTGCAGTTTGGTGGTGCAGCGCCTGATGCTCCCTGGCCCATGGTAACTATAAACAACCACAATCATCTGCTCCTTGAAATTATGACTATTTGACTTAAACAAACGGCGAATAACCTGGATTACCATTAAGAAACAGCAAAATAAAACATTTTGGCGAAAAAGGAAAGTAGTGGCTGTAAGCGTCAGAAACAGAGGAAACGCGATAAACGCTAGTACAACTAATCTTTAGTGTTGCGGCCTGAGCAGCAGTGTGGCCAGGGCAGCCAGTGCGGGTCGGTTGTGCGGCACCTGATGCTCACTGGCCATGGTAACGAGATACAACCACAATCATCTGATCCTTGAAATTATGACTATCTGACTTAAACAAACGGAGAATAAAGTGGATTACCATTAAGAAACAGCAAAATAAAACATTTTTGCGAAAAAGGAAAGTAGTGGCTGTAAGCGTCAAAAACAGTGAAAACGCGATATACGCTAGTACAACTAATCTGTAGTGTTGCGGCCTAAGCAGCAGTGTGGCCAGGGCAGCCAGTGCGGGTCGGTGGTGCGGCACCTGATGATCACTGGCCATGGAAACGAGATACAACCACAATCATCTGATCCTTGAAATTATGACTATTTCACATAAACAAAAGGCGAATAATCTCGATTACCATATAGAAACAGCAAAATAAAACATTTTCCTGAAAAAATGAAGGTAGGCGCTGTAAGCCTCAAAAACAGTGAAAACGCGATAAGTTAGTTGAACTAATCTGTAGTGTTGCGGCCTAAGCAGCAGTGTGGCCAGGGCAGCCAGTGCGGGTCGGTGGTGCGGCACCTGATGCTCACTGGCCATGGTAACGAGATACAACCACAATCATCTGATCCTTGAAATTATGACTATCTGACTTAAACAAACGGAGAATAAAGTGGATTACCATTAAGAAACAGCAAAATAAAACATTTTTGCGAAAAAGGAAAGTAGTGGCTGTAAGCGTCAAAAACAGTGAAAACGCGATATACGCTAGTACAACTAATCTGTAGTGTTGCGGCCTAAGCAGCAGTGTGGCCAGGGCAGCCAGTGCGGGTCGGTGGTGCGGCACCTGATGATCACTGGCCATGGAAACGAGATACAACCACAATCATCTGATCCTTGAAATTATGACTATTTCACATAAACAAAAGGCGAATAATCTCGATTACCATATAGAAACAGCAAAATAAAACATTTTCCTGAAAAAATGAAGGTAGGCGCTGTAAGCCTCAAAAACAGTGAAAACGCGATATACGTTAGTTGAACTAATCTGTAGTGTTGCGGCCTGTGCAGCAGTGTGGGCAGGGCAGCCAGTGCAGTTTGGTGGTGCAGCGCCTGATGCTCCCTGGCCCATGGTAACTATAAACAACCACAATCATCTGCTCCTTGAAATTATGACTATTTGACTTAAACAAACGGCGAATAAACTGGATTACCATTAAGAAACAGCAAAATAAAACATTTTGGCGAAAAAGGAAAGTAGTGGCTGTAAGCGTCAGAAACAGAGGAAACGCGATAAACGCTAGTACAACTAATCTTTAGTGTTGCGGCCTGAGCAGCAGTGTGGCCAGGGCAGCCAGTGCGGGTCGGTGGTGCGGCACCTGATGCTCACTGGCCATGGTAACGAGATACAACCACAATCATCTGATCCTTGAAATTATGACTATCTGACTTAAACAAACGGAGAATAAAGTGGATTACCATTAAGAAACAGCAAAATAAAACATTTTTGCGAAAAAGGAAAGTAGTGGCTGTAAGCGTCAAAAACAGTGAAAACGCGATATACGCTAGTACAACTAATCTGTAGTGTTGCGGCCTAAGCAGCAGTGTGGCCAGGGCAGCCAGTGCGGGTCGGTGGTGCGGCACCTGATGATCACTGGCCATGGAAACGAGATACAACCACAATCATCTGATCCTTGAAATTATGACTATTTCACATAAACAAAAGGCGAATAATCTCGATTACCATATAGAAACAGCAAAATAAAACATTTTCCTGAAAAAATGAAGGTAGGCGCTGTAAGCCTCAAAAACAGTGAAAACGCGATAAGTTAGTTGAACTAATCTGTAGTGTTGCGGCCTAAGCAGCAGTGTGGCCAGGGCAGCCAGTGCGGGTCGGTGGTGCGGCACCTGATGCTCACTGGCCATGGAAACGAGATACAACCACAATCATCTGATCCTTGAAATTATGACTATTTCACATAAACAAAAGGCGAATAATCTCGATTACCATATAGAAACAGCAAAATAAAACATTTTGCCGAAAAAATGAAGATAGGGGCTGTAAGCGTCAAAAACAGTAAAAACGCGATATACGCTATTTGAACTAATCTGTAGTGTTGCGGCCTAAGCAGCAGTGTGGCCAGGGCAGCCAGTGCGGGTTGGTCGTGCAGCACCTGATGCTCCCTGGCCCATGGTAACTATATACAACCACAATCATCTGCTCCTTGAAATGATGACTATTTGACTTAAACAAACGGCGAATAAACTGGATTACCTTTAAGAAAAAGCAAAATAAAACATTTTGGCGAAAAAGGAAAGTAGTGGCTGTATGCGTCAAAAACAGTGAAAACGCGATATACGCTAGTACAACTAATCTGTAGTGTTGCGGCCTCAGCAGCAGTGTGGCCAGGGCAGCCAGTGCGGGTCGGTGGTGCGGCACCTGATGCTCACTGGCCATGGAAACGAGATACAACCACAATCATCTGATCCTTGAAATGATGACTATTTCACATAAACAAAAGGCGAATAATCTCGATTACCATATAGAAACAGCAAAATAAAACATTTTCCTGAAAAAATGAAGGTAGGCGCTGTAAGCGTCAAAAACAGTGAAAACGCGATATACGTTAGTTGAACTAATCTGTAGTGTTGCGGCCTGTGCAGCAGTGTGGCCAGGGCAGCCAGTGCAGGTTGGTGCTGCAGCGCCTGATGCTCCCTGGCCCATGGTAACTATATACAAACACAATCATCTGCTCCTTGAAATTATGACTATTTGACTTAAACAAACGGCGAATAAACTGGATTACCATTAAGAAACAGCAAAATAAAATATTTTGGCGAAAAAGGAAAGTAGTGGCTGTAAGCGTCAGAAACAGAGAAAACGCGATAAACGCTAGTACAACTAATCTGTAGTGTTGCGGCCTGAGCAGCAGTGTGGCCAGGGCAGCCAGTGCGGGTCGGTGGTGCGGCACCTGATGCTCCCTGGTCATGGTAACGAGATACAACCACAATCATCTGATCCTTGAAAATATGACTATTTTCCATAAACAAAAGGCGAATAATCTCGATTACCATATAGAAACAGCAAAATAAAACATTTTGCCGAAAAAATGAAGGTAGGGGCTGTAAGCGTCAAAAACAGTGAATACGCGATATACGCTAGTTGAACTAATCTGTAGTGTTGCGGCCTGTGCAGCAGTGTGGCCAGGGCAGCCAGTGCAGGTTGGTGGTGCAGCGCCTGATGCTCCCTGGCCCATGGTAACGAGATACAGCAGCAATCATCTGATCCTTGAAAATATGACTATTTTCCATAAACGAAAGGCGAATAATATCGATTACCATATAGAAACAGCAAAATAAAACATTTTGCCGAAATAATGAAGGTAGGGGCTGTAAGCGTCAAAAACAGTGAATACGCGATATACGCTAGTTGAACTAATCTATAGTGTTGCGGCCTTTGCAGCAGTGTGGCCAGGGCAGCCAGTGCAGGTTGGTGGTGCAGCGCCTGATGCTCACTGGCCCATGGTAACGAGATACAGCAGCAATCATCTGATCCTTGAAAATATGACTATTTTCCATAAACGAAAGGCGAATAATATCGATTACCATATAGAAACAGCAAAATAAAACATTTTGCCGAAATAATGAAGGTAGGGGCTGTAAGCGTCAAAAACAGTGAATACGCGATATACGCTAGTTGAACTAATCTATAGTGTTGCGGCCTTTGCAGCAGTGTGGCCAGGGCAGCCAGTGCAGGTTGGTGGTGCAGCGCCTGATGCTCCCTGGCCCATGGTAACGAGATACAGCAGCAATCATCTGATCCTTGAAAATATGACTATTTTCCATAAACGAAAGGCGAATAATATCGATTACCATATAGAAACAGCAAAATAAAACATTTTGCCGAAATAATGAAGGTAGGGGCTGTAAGCGTCAAAAACAGTGAATACGCGATATACGCTAGTTGAACTAATCTATAGTGTTGCGGCCTTTGCAGCAGTGTGGCCAGGGCAGCCAGTGCAGGTTGGTGGTGCAGCGCCTGATGCTCACTGGCCCATGGTAACTATATACAACAACAATCATCTGCTCCTTGAAATTATGACTATTTGACTTAAACAAACGGCGAATAAACTGGATTACCATTACTAAACAGCAAAATAAAACATTTTGGCGTAAAAGGAAAGTAGTGGCTGTAAGCGTCAAAAACAGTGAAAACGCGATATACGCTAGTACAACTAATCTGTAGTGTTGCGGCCTGAGCAGCAGTGTGGCCAGGGCAGCCAGTGCGGATCGGTGGTGCGGCAACTGATGCTCACTGGCCATGGTAACGAGATACAACCACAATCATCTGATCCTTGAAATTATGACTATTTCACATAAACAAAAGGCGAATAATCTCGATTACCATATAGAAACAGCAAAATAAAACATTTTCCTGAAAAAATGAAGGTAGGCGCTGTAAGCGTCAAAAACAGTGAAAACGCAATATACGCTAGTGGAATTAATATGTAGTGTTGCCGCCTGAGCAGCAGTGTGGCCAGGGCAGCCAGTGCAGGTTGGTGGTGCAGCGCCTGATGCTCCCTGGCGCATGGTAACTATATACAACCACAATCATCTGCTCCTTGAAATTATGACTATTTGACTTAAACAAACGGCGAATAAATTGGATTACCATTAAGAAACAGCAAAATAAAACATTTTGGCGAAAAAGGAATGTAGTAGCTGTAAGCGTCAGAAACAGAGAAAACGCGATATACACTAGTACAACTAATCTGTAGTGTTGCGGCTTGAGCAGCAGTGTGGCCAGGGCAGCCAGTGCGGATCGGTGGTGCGGCACCTGATGCTCACTGGCCATGGAAACGAGATACAACCACAATCATCTGATCCTTGAAAATATGACTATTTTCCATAAACAAAAGGCGAATAATCTCGATTACCATATAGAAACATCAAAATAAAACATTTTGCCGAAAAAATGAAGATAGGGTCTGTAAGCGTCAAAAACAGTGAAAACGCGATATACGCTAGTTGAACTAATCTGTAGTGTTGCGGCCTAAGCAGCAGTGTGGCCAGGGCAGCCAGTGTGGGTTGGTCGTGCAGCACCTGATGCTCCCTGGCCCATGGTAACTATATACAACCACAATCATCTGCTCCTTGAAATTATGACTATTTGACTTAAACAAACGGCGAATAAACTGGATTACCTTTAAGAAAAAGCAAAATAAAACATTTTGGCGAAAAAGGAAAGTAGTGGCTGTAAGCGTCAAAAACAGTGAAAACGCGATATACGCTAGTACAACTAATCTGTAGTGTTGCGGCCTAAGCAGCAGTGTGGCCAGGGCAGCCAGTGCGGGTCGGTGGTGCGGCACCTGATGCTCACTGGCCATGGAAACGAGATACAACCACAATCATCTGATCCTTGAAATTATGACTATTTCACATAAACAAAAGGCGAATAATCTCGATTACCATATAGAAACAGCAAAATAAAACATTTTCCTGAAAAAATGAAGGTAGGCGCTGTAAGCTTCAAAAACAGTGAAATCGCGATATACGGTAGTTGAACTAATCTGTAGTGTTGCGGCCTGTGCAGCAGTGTGGCCAGGGCAGCCAGTGCAGGTTGGTGGTGCAGCGCCTGATGCTCCCTGGCCCATGGTAACTATATACAACCACGATCATCTGCTCCTTGAAATTATGACTATTTGACTTAAACAAACGGCGAATAAACTGGATTACCATTAAGAAACAGCAAAATAAAACATTTTGGCGAAAAAGGAAAGTAGTGGCTGTAAGCGTCAGAAACAGAGAAAACGCGATAAACGCTAGTACAACTAATCTGTAGTGTTGCGGCCTGAGCAGCAGTGTGGCCAGGGCAGCCAGTGTGGGTCGGTGGTGCGGCACCTGATGCTCCCTGGTCATGGTAACGAGATACAACCACAATCATCTGATCCTTGAAAATATGACTATTTTCCATAAACAAAAGGCGAATAATCTCGATTACCATATAGAAACAGCAAAATAAAACATTTTGCCGAAAAAATGAAGATAGGGGCTGTAAGCGTCAAAAACAGTGAAAACGCGATATACGCTAGTTGAACTAATCTGTAGTGTTGCGGCCTAAGCAGCAGTGTGGCCAGGGCAGCCAGTGCGGGTTGGTCGTGCAGCACCTGATGCTCCCTGGCCCATGGTAACTATATACAACCACAATCATCTGCTCCTTGAAATGATGACTATTTGACTTAAACAAACGGCGAATAAACTGGATTACCTTTAAGAAAAAGCAAAATAAAACATTTTGGCGAAAAAGGAAAGTAGTGGCTGTAAGCGTCAAAAACAGTGAAAACGCGATATACGCTAGTACAACTAATCTGTAGTGTTGCGGCCTCAGCAGCAGTGTGGCCAGGGCAGCCAGTGCGGGTCGGTGGTGCGGCACCTGATGCTCACTGGCCATGGAAACGAGATACAACCACAATCATCTGATCCTTGAAATGATGACTATTTCACATAAACAAAAGGCGAATAATCTCGATTACCATGTAGAAACAGCAAAATAAAACATTTTCCTGAAAAAATGAGGGTAGGCGCTGTAAGCGTCAAAAACAGTGAAAACGCGATATACGCTAGTACAACTAATCTGTAGTGTTGCGACCTGTGCAGCAGTGTGGCCAGGGCAGCCAGTGCAGGTTGGTGGTGCAGCGCCTGATGCTCCCTGGCCCATGGTAACTATATACAAACACAATCATCTGCTCCTTGATATTATGACTATTTGACTTAAACAAACGGCGAATCAACTGGATTACCATTAAGAAACAGCAAAATAAAATATTTTGGCGAAAAAGGAAAGTAGTGGCTGTAAGCGTCAGAAACAGAGAAAACGCGATAAACGCTAGTACAACTAATCTGTAGTGTTGCGGCCTGAGCAGCAGTGTGGCCAGGGCAGCCAGTGTGGGTCGGTGGTGCGGCACCTGATGCTCCCTGGTCATGGTAACGAGATACAACCACAATCATCTGATCCTTGAAAATATGACTATTTTCCATAAACAAAAGGCGAATAATCTCGATTACCATATAGAAACAGCAAAATAAAACATTTTGCCGAAAAAATGAAGGTAGGGGCTGTAAGCGTCAAAAACAGTGAATACGCGATATACGCTAGTTGAACTAATGTGTAGTGTTGCGGCCTGAGCAGCAGTGTGGCCAGGGCAGCCAGTGCGGGTCGGTGGTGCGGCACCTGATGCTCTCTGGTCATGGTAACGAGATACAACCACAATCATCTGATCCTTGAAAATATTACTATTTGACTTAAACAAACTCCGAATAAACTGGATTACTATTAAGAAACAGCAAAATAACACATTTTGGCGAAAAAGGAAAGTACTGGCTGTAAGCGTCAAAAACAGTGAAAACGCGATATACGCTAGTACAACTAATCTGTAGTGTTGCGGCCTAAGCAGCAGTGTGGCCAGGGCAGCCAGTGCAGTTTGGTGGTGCAGCGCCTGATGCTCCCTGGCCCATGGTAACTATACACAACCACAATCATCTGCTCCTTGAAATTATGACTATTTGACTTAAACAAACGGCGAATAAACTGGATTACCATTAAGAAACAGCAAAATAAAACATTTTGGCGAAAAAGGTAAGTAGTGGCTGTAAGCGTCAGAAACAGAGAAAACGCGATAAGCGCTAGTACAACTAATCTGTAGTGTTGCGGCCTGAGCAGCAATGTGGCCAGGGCAGCCAGGGCGGGTCGGTGGTGCGGCACCTGATGCTCCCTGGTCATGGTAACGAGATACAACAGCAATCATCTGATCCTTGAAAATATGACTATTTTCCATAAACGAAAGGCGAATAATATCGATTACCATATAGAAACAGCAAAATAAAACATTTTGCCGAAATAATGAAGGTAGGGGATGTAAGCGTCAAAAACAGTGAATACGCGATATACGCTAGTTGAATTAATCTGTAGTGTTGCGGCCTGAGCAGCAGTGTGGCCAGGGCAGCCAGTGCGGATCGGTGGTGCGGCACCTGATGCTCACTGGCCATTGTAACGAGATACAACCACAATCATCTGATCCTTGAAATTATGACTATTTCACATAAACAAAAGGCGAATAATCTCGATTACCATATAGAAACAGCAAAATAAAACATTTTCCTGAAAAAATGAAGGTAGGCGCTGTAAGCGTCAAAAACAGTGAAAACGCAATATACGCTAGTGGAACTAATATGTAGTGTTGCCGCCTGAGCAGCAGTGTGGCCAGGGCAGCCAGTGCAGGTTGGTGGTGCAGCGCCTGATGCTCACTGGCCCATGGTAACTTTATAAAACCACAATCATCTGCTCCTTGATATTATGACTATTTGACTTAAACAAACGGCGAATAAACTGGATTACCATTAAGAAACAGCAAAATAAAACATTTTGGCGAAAAAGGAAAGTAGTGGCTGTAAGCGTCAGAAACAGAGAAAACGCGATAAACGCTAGTACAACTAATCTGTAGTGTTGCGGCCTGAGCAGCAATGTGGCCAGGGCAGCCAGTGTGGATCGGTGGTGCGGCACCTGATGCTCACTGGCCATGGTAACGAGATACAACCACAATCATCTGATCCTTGAAATTATGACTATTTTACATAAACAAAAGGCGAATAATCTCGAGTATCATATAGAAACAGCAAATTAAAATATTTTGCCGAAAAAATGAAGGTAGGCTCTGTAAGCGTCAAAAATAGTGAAATCGCGATATACGCTAGTTGAACTAATCTGTAGTGTTGCGGCCTGAGCAGCAGTGTGGCCAGGGCAGCCAGTGCGGGTTGGTGGTGCAGCAGCTGATGCTCCCTGGCCCATGGTAACTATATACAACCACAATCATCTGCCCCATGAAATTATGACTATTTGACTTAAACAAACGGCTAATAAACTGGATTACCATTAAGAAACAGCAAAATAAAACATTTTGGCGAAAAAGGAAAGTAGTGGCTGTAAGCGCCAAAAACAGTGAAAACGCGATATACGCTAGTACATCTAATCTGTAGTATTGCGGCCAGAACAGCAGTGTGGCCAGGGCAGCCAGTGCGGGTCGGTGGTGCGGCACCTGATGCTCACTGGCCGATGGTAACTATATACAACCACAATCATCTGATCCTTGAAATTATGACTATTTGACTTAAACAAACGGCGAATAAACTGGATTACCATTAAGAAACAGCAAAATAAAACATTTTGGCGAAAAAGGAAAGTACTGGCTGTAAGCGTCAAAAACAGTGAAAACGCGATATACGCTAGTACAACTAATCTGTAGTGTTGCGGCCTGAGCAGTAGTGTGGCCATGGCAGCCAGTGCTGGTCGGTGGTGCGGCACCTGATGCTCACTGGCCATGGTAACGAGATACAACCACTATCATCTGATCCTTGAAATTATGACTATTTGACTTAAACAAACGGAGAATAAAGTGGATTACCATTAAGAAACAGCAAAATAAAACATTTTGGCGAAAAAGGAAAGTAGTGGCTGTAAGCGCCACAAACAGTGAAAACGCGATATACGCTAGTACAACTAATCTGTAGTGTTGCGGCCAGAACAGCAGTGTGGCGAGGGCAGCCAGTGCGGGTCGATGGTGCAGCACCTGATGCTCACTGGCCGATGGTAACTATATACAACCACAATCATCTGATCCTTGAAATTATGACTATTTGACTTAAACAAACGGGGAATAAACTGGATTACCATTAAGAAACAGCAAAATAAAACATTTTGGCGAAAAAGGAAAGTACTGGCTGTCAGCGTCAAAAACAGTGAAAACGTGATATACGCTAGTACAACTAATCTGTAGTGTTGAGGTCTGAGCAGCAGTGTGGCCAGGGCAGCCAGTGCGGGTCGGTGGTGCGGCACCTGATGCTCACTGGCCATGGTAACGAGATACAACCACAATCATCTGATCCTTGAAATTATGCCTAATTTACATAAACAAAAGGAGAATAATCTGGATTACCATATAGAAACAGCAATATAAAACATTTTCCCGAAAAAATGATGGTAGGGGCTGTAAGCGTCAAAAACAGTGAAAACGCGATATACGCTAGTTGAACTAATGTGTAGTGTTGCGGACTGAGCAGCAGTGTGGCCAGGGCAGCCAGTGCGGGTTGGTGGTGCAGCACCGGATGCTCCCTGTCCCATGGTAACTATATACAACCACAATCATCTGCTCCTTGAAATTATGACTATTTGACTTAAACAAACGGCGAATAAACTGGATTACCATTAAGAAATATCAAAATAAAACATTTTGGTGAAAAAGGAAAGTACTGGCTGTAAGCGTCAAAAACAGTGAAAACGCGATATACGCTAGTACAACTAATCTGTAGTGTTACGGCCTCAGTAGCAGTGTGGCCAGGGCAGCCAGTGCGGGTTGGTGGTGCAGCACCTGATGCTCCCTGGCCCATGGTAACTATATACAACCACACTCATCTGCTCTTGAAATTATGACTTTTTGACTTAAACAAACGGCGGATAAAATGGATTACCATTAAGAAACAGCAAAATAAAACATTTTGGCGAAAAAGGAAAGTAGCGGCTGAAAGCGACAAAAACAGCGAAAACGCGATATACGCTAGTACAACTAATCTGTAGTGTTGCGGCCTGGGCAGCAGGGTGGCCAGGGCAGCCAGTGCGGGTTGGTGGTGCAGCACCTTTTGCTCCCTGGCTCATGGTAACTATATACGACCACAATCATCTGCTCTTTGAAATTATGACTATTTGACTTAAACAAACGGCGAATAAACTGGATTACCATTAAGAAACAGCAAAATAAAACATTTTGGCGAAAAAAGAAAGTAGTGGCTGTAAGCGTCAAAACCAGTGAAAACGCGATATACACTAGTACAACTAATCTGTAGTGTTGCGGCCTGAGCAGCAGTGTGGCCAGGGCAGCCAGTGCGGGTCGCTGGTGCGGCACCTGATGCTCACTGGCCATGGTAACGAGATACAACCACAATCATCTGACCCTTGAAATTATGCCTAATTTAGATAAACAAAAGGAGAATAATCTGGATTACCATATAGAAACAGCAAAATAAAATATTTTCCCGAAAAAATGATGGTACGGGCTGTAAGTGTCAAAAACAGTGAAAACGCGATATACGCTAGTTGAACTAATCTGTAGTGTTGCGGCCTGAGCAGCAGTGTGGCCAGGGCAGCCAGTGCGGGTTGGTGGTGCAGCACCTGATGCTCCCTGTCCCATGGTAACTATATACAACCACAATCATCTGCTCCTTGAAATTATGACTATTTGACTTAAACAAACGGCGAATAAACTGGATTACCATTAAGAAACAGCAAAATAAAACATTTTGGCGAAAAAGGAAAGTACTGGCTGTAAGCGTCAAAAACAGTGAAAACGCGATATACACTAGTACAACTAATCTGTAGTTTTGCGGCCTGGGCAGCAGTGCGGCCAGGGCAAACAGTGCGGGTCGGTGGTGCGGCACCTGATGCTCCCTGGTCATGGTAACGAGATACAACAACAATCATCTGATCCTTGAAATTATGACTATTTTACATAAACAAAAGGCGAATAATCTCGATTACCATATAGAAACAGCAAAATAAAACACTTTGCCGAAAAAATGAAAGTAGGCGCTGTAAGCGTCAAAAACAGTGAAATCGCGATATACGCTAGTACAACTAATCTGTAGTGTTGCGGCCTCAGCAGCAGGGTGGCCAGGGCAGCCAGTGCGGGTTGGTGGTGCAGCACCTGATGCTCCCTGGCCCATGGTAACTATATACAACCACAATCATCTGCTCTTGTAATTATGACTATTTGACTTAAACAAACGGCGGATAAACTGGATTACCATTAAGAAACAGCAAAATAAAATATTTTGGCGAAAAAGGTAAGTAGTAGCTGTAAGCGTCAAAAACAGTGAAAACGCGATATACGCTAGTACAACTAATCTGTAGTGTTGCGGCCTGAGCAGCAGTGTGGCCAGGGCAGCCAGTGCAGGTCGGTGGTGCGGCACCTGATGCTCCCTGGTCATGGTGACGAGATACAACCACAATCATCTGATCCTTGAAAATATGACTATTTTCCATAAACAAATGGCGAATAATCTCGATTACCATATAGAAACAGCAAAATAAAACATTTTGCCGAAAAAATGAAGGTAGGGGCTGTAAGCGTCAAAAACAGTGAATACGCGATATACGCTAGTTGAACTAATCTGTAGTGTTGCGGCCTGTGCAGCAGTGTGGCCAGGGCAGCCAGTGCGGATCGGTGGTGCGGCACCTGATGCTCACTGGCCATGGTAACGAGATACAACCACAATCATCTGATCCTTGAAATTATGCCTAATTTACATAAACAAATGAGAATAATCTGGATTACCATATAGAAACAGCAAAATAAAACATTTTCCCGAAAAAATGATGGTAGGGGCTGTAAGTGTCAAAAACAGTGAAAACGCGATATACGCTAGTTGCACTAATCTGTAGTGTTGCGGCCTGAGCAGCAGTGTGGCCAGGGCAGCCAGTGCGGGTTGGTGGTGCAGCACCGGATGCTCTCTGTCCCATGATAACTATATACAACCACAATCATCTGCTCCTTGAAATTATGACTATTTGACTTAAACAAACGGCGAATAAACTGGATTACCATTAAGAAACAGCAAAGTAAAACATTTTGGAGAAAAAGGAAAGTACTGGCTGTAAGCGTCAAAAACAGTGAAAACGCGATATACACTAGTACAACTAATCTGTAGTTTTGCGGCCTGGGCAGCAGTGCGGCCAGGGCAAACAGTGCGGGTCGGTGGTGCGGCACGTGATGCTCACTGGCCATGGTAACGAGATACAACCACAATCATCTGATCCTTGAAATTATGCCTAATTTACATAAACAAAAGGAGAATAATCTGGATTACCATATAGAAACAGCAAAATAAAACATTTTCCCGAAAAAATGATGGTAGGGGCTGTAAGTGTCAAAAACAGTGAAAACGCGATATACGCTAGTTGCACTAATCTGTAGTGTTGCGGCCTGAGCAGCAGTGTGGCCAGGGCAGCCAGTGCGGGTTGGTGGTGCAGCACCGGATGCTCCCTGTCCCATGGTAACTATATACAACCACAATCATCTGCTCCTTGAAATTATGACTATTTGACTTAAACAAACGGCGAATAAACTGGATTACCATTAAGAAACAGCAAAATAAAACATTTTGGCGAAAAAGGAAAGTACTGGCTGTAAGCGTCAAAAACAGTGAAAACGCGATATACACTAGTACAACTAATCTGTAGTTTTGCGGCCTGGGCAGCAGTGCGGCCAGGGCAAACAGTGCGGGTCGGTGGTGCGGCACCTGATGCTCCCTGGTCAAGGTAACGAGATACAACAACAACCATCTGATCCTTGAAATTATGACTATTTTACATAAACAAAAGGCGAATAATCTCGATTACCATAAAGAAAGAGCAAAATAAAACACTTTGCCGAAAAAATGAAAGTAGGCGCTGTAAGCGTAAAAAACAGTGAAATCGCGATATACGCTAGTACAACTAATCTGTAGTGTTGCGGCCTCAGCAGCAGGGTGGCCAGGGCAGCCAGTGCGGGTTGGTGGTGCAGCACCTGATGCTCCCTGGCCCATGGTAACTATATACAACCACAATCATCTGCTCTTGAAATTATGACTATTTGACTTAAACAAACGGCGGATAAACTGGATTACCATTAAGAAACAGCAAAATAAAACATTTTGGCGAAAAAGGAAAGTAGTGGCTGAAAGCGTCAAAAACAGCGAAAACGCGATATACGGTAGTACAACTAATCTGTAGTGTTGCGGCCTGAGCAGCAGTGTGGCCAGAGCAGCCAGTGCGGGTTGGTGGTGCAGCACCTGATGCTCCCTGGCCCATGGTAACTATATACAACCACAATCATCTGCTGCTTGAAATTATGACTATTTGACTTAAACAAACGGCGTATAAACTGGAATACCATTAAGAAACAGCAAAATAAAATATTTTGGCGAAAAAGGAAAGTAGTGGCTGTAAGCGTCAAAAAAAGTGAAAACGCGATATACGCTAGTACAACTAATCTGTAGTGTTGCGGCCTGAGCAGCAGTGTGGCCAGGGCAGCCAGTGCAGGTCGGTGGTGCGGCACCTGATGCTCCCTGATCATGGTAACGAGATACAACCACAATCATCTGATCCTTGAAAATACGACTACTTTCCATAAACAAATGGCGAATAATCTCGATTACCATATAGAAACAGCAAAATAAAACATTTTGCCGAAAAAATGAAGGTAGGGGCTGTAAGCGTCAAAAACAGTGAATACGCGATATACGCTAGTTGAACTAATCTGTAGTGTTGCGGCCTGTGCAGCAGTGTGGCCAGGGCAGCCAGTGCGGATCGGTGGTGCGGCACCTGATGCTCACTGGCCATGGTAACGAGATACAACAACAATCATCTGATCCTTGAAATTATGACTATTTCACATAAACAAAAGGCGAATAATCTCGATTACCATATAGAAATAGCAAAATAAAACATTATCCTGAAAAAATGAAGGTAGGCGCTGTAAGCGTCAAAAACAGTGAAAACGCGATATACGCTAGTTGAACTAATCTGTAGTGTTGCGGCCTGAGCAGCAGTGTTGCCAGGGCAGCCAGTGCAGGTTGGTGGTGCAGCGCCTGATGCTCGCTGGCCCATGGTAACTTTATACAACCACAATCATCTGCTCCTTGAAATTATGACTATTTGACTTAAACAAACTGCGAATAAACTGGATTACCATTAAGAAACAGCAAAATAAATCATTTTGGCGAAAAAGGAAAGTAGTGGCTGTAAGCGTCAGAAACAGGGAAAACGCGATAAACGCTGGTACAACTAATCTGTAGTGTTGCGGCCTGAGCAGCAGTGTGGCCAGGGCAGCCAGTGCGGGTCGGTGGTGCGGCACCTGATGCTCCCTGGCCCATGGTAACTATATACAACCACAATCATCTGCTCCTTGAAATTATGACTATTTGACATAAACAAACGGCGAATAAACTGGATTACCATTAAGAAAAAGCAAAATAAAATATTTTGGCGAAAAAGGAAAGTAATGGCTGTAAGCGTCAAAAACAGTGAAAACGCGATATACGCTAGTACAACTAATCTGTAGTGTTGCGGCCTCAGCAGCAGTGTGCCCAGGGCAGCCAGTGCGGGTCGGTGGTGCGGCACCTGATGCTCCCTGGTCATGGTAACGAGATACAACCACAATCATCTGATCCTTAAAAATATGACTATTTTCTATAAACAAAAGGCGAATAATCTCGATTACCATATAGAAACAGCAAAATAAAACATTTTGCCGAAAAAATGACGATAGGGGCTGTAAGCGTCAAAAACAGTGAAAACGCGATATACGCTAGTTGAACTAATCTGTAGGGTTGCGGCCTAAGCAGCAGTGTGGCCAGGGCAGCCAGTGCGGGTTGGTGGTGCAGCACCTGATGCTCCCTGGCCCATGGTAACTATATACAACCACAATCATCTGCCCCATGAAATTATGACTATTTGACTTAAACAAACGGCGAATAAACTGGATTACCATTAAGAAACAGCAAAATAAAACATTTTGGCGAAAAAGGAAAGTAGTAACTGTAAGCGCCAAAAACAGAGAAAACCCGATATACGCTAGTACAACTAATCTGTAGTATTGCGGCCAGAACAGCAGTGTGGCCAGGGCAGACAGTGCGGGTCGGTGGTGCGGCACCTTATGCTCACTGGCCGATGGTAACTATATACAACCACAATCATCTGATCCTTGAAATTATGACTATTTGACTTAAACAAACGGCGAATAAACTGGATTACCATTAAGAAACAGCAAAATAAAACATTTTGGAGAAAAAGGAAAGTACTGGCTGTAAGCGTCAAAAACAGTGAAAACGCGATATACGCTAGTACAACTAATCTGTAGTGTTGCGGCCTGAGCAGCAGTGTGGCCAGGGCAGCCAGTGCGGGTCGGTGGTGTGGCACCTGATGCTCCCTGGTCATGGTAACGAGATACAACCACAATCATCTGATCCTTGAAATTATGACTATTTTACATAAACAAAATGCTAATAATCTCGAGTACCATACAGAAACAGCAAATTAAAATATTTTGCCGAAAAAATGAAGGTAGGCTCTGTAAGCGTCAAACATAGTGAAATCGCGATATACGCTAGTTGAACTTATCTGTAGTGTTGCGGCCTGAGCAGCATTGTGGCCAGGGCAACCAGTGCGGGTTGGTGGTGCAGCACCTGATGCTCCCTGGCCCATGGTAACTATACACAACCACAATCATCTGCTCCTTGAAATTATGACTATTTGACTTAAACGCACGGCGAATAAACTGGATTACCATTAAGAAAAAGCAAAATAAAATATTTTGGCGAAAAAGGAAAGTAATAGCTGTAAGCGTCAAAAACAGTGAAAACGCGATATACGCTAGTACAACTAATCTGTAGTGTTGCGGCCTCAGCAGCAGTGTGCCCAGGGCAGCCAGTGCGGGTCGGTGGTGCGGCACCTGATGCTCCCTGGTCATGGTAACGAGATACAACCACAATCATCTGATCCTTAAAAATATGACTATTTTCTATAAACAAAAGGCGAATAATCTCGATTACCATATAGAAACAGCAAAATAAAACATTTTGCCGAAAAAATGACGATAGGGGCTGTAAGCGTCAAAAACAGTGAAAACACGATATACGCTAGTACAACTAAACTGTAGTGTTGCGGCCTGAGCAGCAGTGTGGCCAGGGCAGCCAGTGCGGGTTGGTGTCGCAGCACCTGATGCTCCCTGGCCCATGGTAACTATATACAACCAAAATCATCTGCTCCTTGAAATTATGACTATTTGACTTAAACATACGGCGAATAAACTGGATTACCATTAAGAAACAGCAAAATAAAACATTTTCGCGAAAAAGGAAAATAGTGGCTGTAAGCGTCAAAAACAGTGAAAACACGATATGTGCTAGTACAACTAATCTGTAGTGTTGCGGCCTGAGCAGCAGTGTGGCCAGGGCAGCCAGTGCAGATCGGTGGTGCGGCACCTGATGCTCCCTGGCCCATGGTAACTATATACAACCACAATCATCTGATCCTTGAAATTATGACTATTTGACTTAAACAAACGGCGAATAAACTGGATTACCATTAAGAAACAGCAAAATAAAACATTTTGGCGAAAAAGGAAAGTAGTGGTTGTAAGCGTCAAAAACAGTGAAAACGCGATATACGCTAGTACAACTAATCTGTAGTGTTGCGGCCTGAGCAGCAGTGTGGCCAGGGCAGCCAGTGCAG